>HG992004.1:22772072-25536644 GCA_905220435.1 Amphipyra tragopoginis
AGGTGTACTCCTATTACATTACTCTGTAAACCCTTTCACACTTCTTGCATTAAGTCTCATGCAACTAGATGGCTAGTAGAGATGGAACAAATCATTGGTAGCAGTGAAAAATCATATGATTTAGTTTTCATATGTCATCACTGCTATTGTCATTTGAAATCATAGCGATAATGATTTGTCACCAATATGCGAATGAAATCGCGCGGAGCGATCGCGGCGCACCGATGATGCACGACAATCTACGAGCGCGAGCAACGAGGAGTGAGCGGGACGCCCGACGCATTATCCCTGCGTGCGAGTAGTGCGTCCGATTGACCTGCGACCCGCGTCGCAATCAATGTTTACATTCTAAATTATACATTAAGTCGATTATTATAAGGTCGTGATTGAATTTCAATTTTATTTGACCTTTCATATGATTTTTAGCGGAAGGAACAAACGAAATAAAATGACATTTCACCTGTGCGGGCGGACGTCAAACGTGTCCTGTTACATCATATTCATTATTCAATTACTATGTCATTTCATTTCGTTATTTTCAATGATAAATAGCAGAAAATCATTCATAGGGAAAAATAGCAGGTGTGAAAAATAGCAGGTGATTTCACTGTGATTAAAAAAATCATATGATCATATGATCATGATTTCTAAATACCAATCATTTCCATCTCTAATGGCTAGCCTATTACCGTTTCTCGGGCACAATAAAGAGTTTTCTATTTTATCGATACTGATATTCGTTTCATTGTTTCTGTCTTCAGAATATTTTATACGAGTGGAACGTTTCGATATCAAATTAATATCGATAATTTATTAGGCCTGAGAAAGGTGTGAACTGATCATTTTTATCAGTCTGCCGTACGATAATTTTAAAAAGCAGAAATCTTTTCTATCTGTTCCTTTCATTGTAAAACTACAAAATCCAACTTGTTTCAAATGATTTCAAACATAAACACGTATTGATAAGTACTCGACTACTCGTACACTAAACATATAATACAAACTACTTTCATTAACATTTATTTTATTAGCATATCAAAGGCGTTTTCACTCGTGCGCTTGTGCATGGACCTTTGTATGGGCATTGTGTGTGCAGAGAGGCAAGACGTGCGCGTAAAGAAAATATTTGCATAATCATCGCATAAGCGACGGATTCATTGCCGCGGGTTGTTGTCCAATGTTTGATACGATACGTCAAGACATTTATTTTGTAAAGAGATTTTTTTTTATTCATTCAAATTAACTCAAGAGAAACGACCTTTACAACTGTACTGTTCATTCTCTTCGAAGTCAATTAATAATTTGCTAAGTAAATTCTAAGCTAAATCATAAAGAATTTAATGGATCATCCTTTCCAAAGGCCTGGTGGTTGATAGACAAGCCCGCGAAATTATTTTTTACGAGTTTTTAATATTTGACGTAAAATATGAACATCTTAGAGCCGTAATATTATTATTTGCGTTTGCCAAACATTGCTTTGTATGATTTTATGTGTGTATTTGTGTACGTTTTAAAAAGACACTTACAGCAAATGTATGTATTGCTTCGAAACACTATTAACCGGTTGCGTACCGCCCGTCATCTCAGGACGACACTTAACTGTCTTATCTATTGTGTCTATAATTACCGTGCTTGAGGTTTTAAACAACTTTAAAAGAAATAAAGAAAACAAATTTATTTGCGACCTAAATATAATAAATCGACGGACCAAATATACCTATTTAGGATTAATTAAAAAAACAAAGCGGAACAAAAGTTAGAAAATATACGTTATATCCGTGAAAAACGGACTGTGCTTTTCTATTGACAGGCCGATGGCAAGATAACTATTCAAATTGCTAACTGAAACATCTCAGCTTAGCTGGCGACGAAGTGGTGTCATCAAGTTTCTCGTCAAGTTTGAGACAAATAGCTCTGTGGCCACCGACCTCCGCTAATCTAACGCGATAACTATGGACATTACCTCACTTTCCAAAAAGGCTTGAGTACAGAAAGGGACTTACGATTACGACATTCAATATACCTAAGTCGAACTCTTAGGAGAATAGAGACAAAATGATGATAATTGTACATCATAACTTTTTAGTCAAAGTTAAACCAAATTCAACTTGTCCAACGACGAAATTTGGAAAGTTGGTGGTACGAAATACCCTCAACTTCCCAAAACAGCAGGCAAAGATCCTAGCTTTAGGACTCAATGTAAAAAGAGCATGCTTAAAATACCTAGGCATAAAAATTGGCCCTTAGCTGAGAAATCTTATCCGAGACTAACTGTATAACCTCAGTGTCCCACTAGATCCGAGTGATGACACAAACCAACCAACAAACAGAACCAGCTAAACTGGAACTTCTCTCATCTAAGAAAACAACAATAGTTTGACGTGCCGTACGAACAATGGACTCATGCGCACCCGAGTGCAGTCAGCTGTCAATCAGTCGCGCGCCAGCGTGGGCGTCGATTGTACGTTGACATTGGAAAGTGATCGAGCAAACATTTTAGTGGTAACTAACTTTAGGCCGCGGCTTCGCTTGCGTGTGGAAATTATGATACTTCATTTATTATTACGCATGTATGACTGTAATATGAAAGGGGTAGCCAGAGAAATGCTACGGAACCTTTAGAACAACCACATTTAGCCAATAATAATCATTTATCAAAAACTAATCTGAGACAGGACAGTCCAAAGATGCGTTATATGTATTCACACGCGTACTAGGGGAACTACTTGATGTATCCGATATAAAAGTATACTATGTGTTAATCCAGGACATGGTCTAACTTTGTGCAAAATTTTATTCAAATCCGTTCAGCCGTTCATACTCTATTGAACTTGCAAATATCTAAATATCCAAACATCTTTACTGTGACATATATTTATAATATTAGTGGAATAAATAACATAATTATAATTTATGTATTATCCATCTCTACTAAATTTCAATTGTTTTGCCATTAGATTCCTCTCTCTGATTATAACACCTATCTGCCATAAATTCTTCAGAGAAAACTTTCAGGAAGAAGGAATTGTTTTATCTTCACATACACCGATTAGCACAGAATGCTTATTTTCCTCTTAATCTAAAATTCACAGCAGAGTTCTTAAGAGTTTATTTCCACACCTGAAAGTTTTCATAGCCACTAAACATATTAATGTATTAACACTAACGCATCTATCTTCAATTTTACGCTAACATATAAATAGGTAATTTATTTCGTTTAGTACAGTTCCAATACGCGCCTATAAAGAGCCAGAACTTTATTGTGCTCTGTCGCTGTATTTTGTCTGATGTAATAGTCCGCTGTCACTGAATGATCTCGAGGCGAGGGTAAAGTCATTACATTACATTGCGGGCGCCAGATTCTTTATGAGGAGTGATAATTAACCATCCTTCCTATACCGAATATGTCTGAATTCGTGTATCTCCTTGGATCAAAGATCGACTACTTCCAGACACAACAAAAAACAATTCAATAAGAAAACATGGTGTTCTTAACGTCCCCCGAGTTAACTGAGTGCGCGGAGCGATGTCGCGCTAGGCGTACGGTACCTACACAAGTAGTCCACTAGACTGATGTAAATACTATCAAAAACATTCATGTTAAAAAGTCAAGCCTTGCGACTCTTTTGTTGTAAGTTCTGAGATCTAATGAAGAGCCAAGTCTGGCATTTCAATTAATAGTTATTTGTTATACAAGAGTGCAAAGTTGCTTTTTAGCGTGCTCAATTCTGATGACCGAGCAAGCGAAGGATTCTAAAATTTAATCACGAGCGCAGCAAGTGATTCAAAAATTAGAATCCTGAGCTTTAGTGAGGGAATCAAAAGAGCACGAGGTGAAAAATCTTTGCACTCGAGTGCAACACGTAACTTTTCATCCCACCTCAGCGAGGAAATGACTTAATGTAAAAAAAATAAACTTCCTCGTCGCTAGAATCACTCATTTTAGGTTTTTCACTTGTTTTCAAGTTTCTTGTTTTTAACCTAAGGTTTTAACAATATGACGTGAAAAGAAAAAGGCGCGCGTAAAGCAAATTAAAAAAAAGTAATACACCGAGAAGGTTCCGAGTCTGAGTTTTAACAAATTAAAAAAGGTTGTATGATAAATTCGGCACCATGGAGGTAGAAGTAAATAGGTTTAATGAAGTTTTGAATTCACAAACTTGGTGCACACGATGTTCTAAATTCAATTTACTTAATCCTCTAGCGGATAAAACGGCTTTTGCACTTAGTTATCGAAGAGCAAAAATACTCTTTCCAAGATGGGGGGATGAAAAGATATTTTTCAGACTCGGCAATCACGCAGCATAAGGATATACTAGACTACTTGTTTACCTTGGTAAAGGTTTGTTTAAAAAATTAACAAATTATCTTTCATCACATTGCATCCTCATGCTGCATAACTGCCAAGTCCGAAATATCTTTATCGATGTAATTTTCAGGTTTTTGCTTTCATCTAAGTATAATAGCGTTTCCTATTTGCCGGGTCGCGACCCGGTACCGGGCCATCAAAATAAAATACCGGGGCCCAACTATTTTAATTTTATCACAGCTTATATATGTGGGTTTTCAACACTAGTTTACCTTAAAAATAAATATAGAAATTGACTTGAAGTGAAACCGGACCATAGGATAAAACTTTCGTCATTTTTCGCGAACTTGGATTCTTTAGTGCAAAATAAGCAGCAGCTCCATACTTCGCACTAAAATTTAGTGACTAAATAGGCGATACCAAAATATGTAGTAATAATAAAACATTTTTACTATTAATAAATGTGTATTATTTTACCTCATGGAACCAGCTTGCGTTTAAAAGTATTAAGTGGGTCATGAAGGGGCAGTATGAAAATTACCGGGCCATGGCAGAACAATATTTGGGAAACACTGATCTATAACAAAGACATAGAGCGCTTAAAAGTGCGTCGAGTTGCTTCAACAAAGAGTTCGGCTGTACCTGCTCGACTGTGGCGGGGGAACTGCCGTGCTTCCAATTCTTGTTAATAAACTAAAAGCCGAGACAAAGGGACTTAACGAAGTCCAGGCAAACTGAAAACCGATACGGTTTATCGACTCTTGACGAGCTTGCGTCTTTTTTTACCAAGCGCACTTTATCCGGGCAGTAGCCGGTAATCCCCGTGTCCTGTTACTCGTCAATATTGAGTTTCAAGTCCACCAGTACAGTGTTTGACAGGCCAGTAAAAAGAAAAGGATAATTAAATGGTAGGGAAAGTTGTTTGAAATTGGATTTTCAGTTAAAATTACTTACATAAAACTAAAAGGAGTAAAGTAGTTACAATATTATAAAATTAAAAGTTTCGGTAGTCGATGCTAATCCACGCTAAACCAAATTGAAGGTACCGACTTCTAAAACTGTTCATTTTATAATTTGGTAATTATTTTACTCTTTTAATTTTTTTTAATTCGGTTTTTCTTTTTTTTACGTAATATTATTATTCTATTTTGAGTGGTTTAGCAACACATAAACATGTATATTCATCGCGAGTGATTTGCTGTTATCCATTGAAGACTAACATTGTCTATCTCCGAAGGTCTTTATCAGATCTTCACCAAATTTAAATTAATGTAAAAAGAATAAGTACCTACTCGTTCAAACAAAGAAATTATCATTAAAATCAGTTCACAATTCGCGACGATTTCGCTGAACAAACATACAAAAAAATTGAAAACATCCTACTTTTTTAAGTCGGTTAAAAATGAAGTGAAATAAATAGATTTTGAATTAGATAGTGAAAAATATTAGTCTACGTTGTAAAAAATATCAATCATAGCAACTAAGCTTATCGTCTACTGTTAAGTAAAGACTTTTTATAAGCCTTTATGCAAGTTGCCACAATTCTAGGTAAATGAAACACAAAAAAATGTAAACTACTATCGCGAAATCGAAGTTTTCGAAACGATTGCTTTTTGCGGCTTTTGTATAAATTTTATTCGCAGTAATTTTCTTCACGCTACTGGAGTTTACGAAAAAATATTTAGAACTTCGACTTCTTGCCACTTGCAAATTCTATTCACATAAATTACCACGAGCTACCTCTGTTTTATAAATTCAAAATAGACCAGAATTACTTAGTGACGGGAGGGCGCTTTTGTAGGCGGTCTTATACAGGGCGTCCCACGACTTTGCCACATGGAGGGGAAGTAGGTACCTTAAATACTGTAAATAGAAAAATTTACTGAATGAAGACTTCATTTTTATTTTAAAAACAATATGAACTGCATTCAAAGAATTTTAAATAATCACCTATCTGAACCGGGAATCGAACCCGCTAAATGTGAAAACAAAAAAAACTGTAATTTTATTGTACTCATCGAAAGGCTCGATCAGATACATTTATTTCTTCGAAATAACATAGCATCTAATATAAAAGGAACACCGTGAAATTTAACATTTAATTTAAAATATTATATTTAAAGTACTTTCCCTCCACGTGGCAAAGTCGTGGGACGCTCTGTATATGTAACATTAACGTTCAAAAAGAACTGAGTAATTCTAGTCTATAAATGAGTTTTGAGTTTGAGTTTAGTTCTTTTGGAACGTCAATTTTACATAAGACTGCCCCCAAAAACGCCCAAATTTCACCGCTTCCTAGCTATTATGCTGTGAAGAAGAAACGGCGCAACAAACTCCCCAGCAAAAAGTCTAATGATAAATTTATATAAATAAAAAGAAAAGTCTTGACTGACTGACTCATCAACGCCAAGCCCAAACCCTCGGACCTAGAAAGCTCAAATTTTGCACCAGAGGTTCCCTTTATAATTTAGACAAGGAATAAGGAAGGATTTTTCGAAATTCAACCCCTAAGGGAGTTAAATAGGGTATGAAAGTTTGTATGGAAAATCGTCACTTAACGGGTTTAAAATTTCACGCAAGCGAAGCTGCGGGCTAAAAGCTAGTAAATATATATATATCGTCACCCGGGAGTGAAAACTTCGGGAAAGCTTCTGGTCTTTGCACGGTTCCTGTAGGCTTTCACGCAGAATAAGTCGCGGGCAAAAGCTAGTCAATTATATTTATTACGAATGTTATATACCCAATAAAGTCTAATTTCAGTGCCTACAAACTAATTTCACATAGAGCGGCTCTCTTATAAGCAGTGATCGGAAAAAGGTGAGCTAATTTACCTAAACTTCAAAGAACAGAGACAAAAACTGGAGACTTCCTTACGATAACATTTTTTTTCGTGAAAATTATTCCGGGTTTCGGGACATCACTAAAGTACATTTAATGTTAATAGTTCAGAAAACAATTAAATTCGTTTCCTATTTTTGTTTGCCAAAATTGTCACAAAACCAGATGACACGTTTTTCATTGTTTTTAAAAAGAGATTGTTTATTGTTTTCAAAAAAGAAGATTGTCTTTTATTTTTTGAAAACAAATGAAAGACAATTTCCGAGAAAATTCTCCCGAAAAAAAAATGTTGTCGTAAGGAAGTCTCCAGTTTTTGTCTCTGTTCTTTGAAGTTTAGGTAAATTAGCTCACCCTTTTCCGATCACTGCTTATAAGATATATACTATACGCCGTGATAAAATAAAAACGACCAAATTACATTCTAGAGGTTTTCACTCCCGGGCGACTTTAACGTAATACGCAGCAATTTAATTTTCCCTAACAATGAAGGTAAGTAAGGGCCATGCTGTGTACGCGCACAACCAAACAGGTGATAATATAATAATGAATCGGTCACTGCGCAGTAAATCAGAGGCGCCGGAGGGCCACACGCCCCTCACCTCCCCCTCTCTCCTTACACTTTCAGCGAAAGCGACAACCCTGCGAAGGGCGATACTAATGTGTGTAGTGTATCCATAAAATATTATTCGTTTATTTTACATTCCTGAAGACACTTATTAAGTTCATGGCTATCAATCTGACATAATAGGCATGTTGATAGCATCAATAAGGGGTACATGAAAAGAGCCTCCACGAGTGACGTTATTTCAGTACGTCCGGTGCACCCTGGGCAGTCAGCCTCGCTACCAACCTTGCTGACTGGCTAATCTTTTCACCACGGCATGAGTTATTCTCGTATAGCTCGTGCCGACACGATAGAAGAAGAAGCATCAATAAATTGCAAATCTAATTAGTCGGACAGTTAGTTTTGAAAAAATAATGGACATTATGTATTTTTTCTTTTGTTAAATCTATGAATATTTGGAAAGATAAAACGCATCAAAACTCGTGGGGGCTTGTGACGCCAGAAGCAAGTAAAAATGGTACTTGCTTGTGAAGTTTTGCCAATTTTAAAAGTGTCGTATCCTCGTCAATTTTGGTTTACGTAACAAAAGAAAAATTACGTGTTCATTATTTTTAGTTACGTGCTTTTCCTACTCCCTATCACCTACGGACATACGATTATTTCGGGGCCCGAACCAAGAATGAATGACAACACGGTTTAACAGTTGTCCCTACTACTGATGTGTTTTAGCCCGTCCGAAAAGTTGAACTTGACACTTGTTTTGTTGACTCCTACGTTTCGGGCTACTTTCGGACGGGCGACTAACTTCGTTGACGGACTTAAGGCCGATTTACACGAGGATAGTTTCTCGAAGCGAGACTCGTTCTGTCTTTATCTTTCTCTACGATGAAAACAGAGATAGCATGAGACTCGCTTCGAGAAACTATATCTCCGTGTAAATGAGCCTTTAAGGAGTAGGACCCTGGTTTACTGGAAGCTGATCCCAACACAGTTAGGAAAAGGATAAGCAAAACCGTACACATAATCGGGTGTTCTGCAGATTAGACGTAGATAGATATGAATCCATTGAGACACTGCAGTACACTGAACAATTCCTAGATAAACGTTCAATTTTGGAAAGCTAAAATGACGTACAAACTAAACCTAACTCAACAGTTCAATATTTTAATCTTTACTGCCCGTTTCAATTGGATACAAACACTAATACCTAGTTTCTCGAATTGAAACAGCGTAACACAATCCAGCTATCCAAGTAATTGATGGTCACTGCGCGTGCGTCGATAGCTTGCAGCCGTCAGCCATAGAATCCGACCGACGAATTATTGCGAAGGGAATTACAAAGATCGCGATGCACTTTCTACCGCAGACTCTCTTATTGGGCGGAGGTAATACGCTATTTTTCAATTGCACGCCGTTCGATTCCTTTCTCGTTTTACTTTCGCGTTAAATCCAAATTGTTCCTACTTCCTATTGCGAGATTTGAATTGCTTTTTTAGGGTTCCGCACCCAAAGGGTAAAACCCTACGCGACCCTATTACTAAGGCTTCGCTGTCCGTCTGTCACCAGGCTGTAATCTCATGAACCGTGACAGTTAGACAGTTGAAATTTTCACAGATTATGTATTTTTGTTGCCGCTATAACAACAAATATTAAAAAACAGAATAAAATAAATATTTAAAGGGGCTACCATACAACGAGCGTGATTTTTTTGCTCGTTTTTGTTCGATATTGATAACGGCAACAGGTAGACGCTTGAAATATTCACAGAATATTTAGTTATATATTCACTTTAAAAATAAATATTAAAATTAAAATAAAACACATATTTAAGGGGGGCTCCCATACAACAGACATGATTTTTTTGCCGTTTTTATAGATAATGGTACGGAACCCTTCGTGCGCGAGTCCGACTCGCACTTGGCCGGTTTTTTTATGATGAGGAAAAATGCTTGAAGTTTTCTGTAAAGATTTTTTGTCGAATAAAATATAGATCGTGCTGACACGGAGATGAGGTACTCAGATTCTTGTACCATAAGAAGAATTTCTTTTTGTTTTTTATTTTTGACTAGCGACCCGCCCCGCCTTCGCACGTGTACGTTTTATAGCTTAAAACCTTCCTCTGGAATCACTCTATCTATTAAAAAAAACCGCATCAAAATCCGTTACGTAGTTTTAAAGATCTAAGCATACATAGGGACAGACAGAGGGAAGCGACTTTGTTTTATACTATGTAGTGATTTATTGAATGGGTTTGCTCTTCACTCTGGTCAAGGTCAGAGGTGACAGAGACAAAGTCCACGATGGAGAGCGCTTACCCAGAGGAAGCCTGGCTTTGTCGACAATATCGCCCATAATAAGCATATTAAAAAATAAGTAGAAAATAGAAATGTGTTCTACAGCATGACTGGTAGTCACTTAACATCCAAAAACCATGAATTCTGGCTCAACACAATCTTCTTCTTAGCGTATCGATGGCAAATATAATTACTAAATAATACAATTTTGTTAATTTTTTTGTTTGGCCCAGAATTCAGCCACGGCAACACCATCCGCTGACGCAGTCATTAGGTCCTCAGGGCGCGTTCAGACAACACGCGCCCGACGCACCCGCGTCTAACTCGCTTTGAAAGTTGTATTTAATTATTCTTATGACACGTCAATAGATCTCACATTGCATTTGACATCCTAGTCGGGAGGGTGGAGGCGGCGCGGGAGCTGCGCGATTGCGACGCGTGTACTACGCGATATCTGTTCGGGCGCTGAGCGTGCGCGTGTACTTTACATCGATAAAAAATGTACGTTAAGACAAGACACTACTATCAAATTCCAAAGATTTTGAGGAGGAAGCGACTCGTAGGCGAAGAGCGCGCGCTTTCGCGCCGAAAAAAATCTCGCAAATGTGAACGCAGGCTCACGCGTGCAGGTGATAGGGCATGCGGCGCAAGACAAAAGGTGGGCCATGGTCTGCGGAGGTCTCAACATAATGTACAACTTTTAATATAGGACTAACTCTGAATTCGTTGAAATAAAAATATGCTGCCAAAATAATCAATGTTGCTTAACAATATATGGGACAACTGCTTTTATTTACGAATCCAAAGTTTGTTTGATAGTAAAAGTTGTACAGAATGATGAGAAAAGTTCATGGTTTTCGGATGCAGCGACTAGGCTTGCCAACCGTCCCGCGAGAGCCGGGACCTCCTGTTTCTAGAGCTTTAGAGGATGCGTCCCGCGAAAGACGTGTGCGGGACGCCAATTGTCCCGTTTTATCGTACCTACGGCTAAACCTTCGAGCAGAAGTCGGAATTTAGTGAACGCACGTTTTGTTTCACTAGAAGAGTGGAGATCGCGACAGCGAGTCTCGCGTCGAACGATCACAATTAAAAAGTAAAACATTCAATAGAACTATTTAAAATAATTTCTAATTGTATTTTTTGACTCCCTGTACTTTGACAGTTGGGTCCCGGTTTATTTTGCCACGTCCCGCATTTTGATTGCCAAAGTCCTGGTAAATTCATACATTAAGGTTGGTAAGACTGGCAGTGAATGAGTCATGCTGTTAAGTAAGTAATGTACTACATCATTATTGCGTTAAAACTTTTTAATTTTACTTAACAACACTCATCAGTCAGCATTGAAGCTACACGAAATTACTCACAAAACACATTTCTGCATAGTACTTGACATCTTTGTCAGTTTTCTAACACCAATCAAAACCCGCGATCGACCTAAAAACATCAACGCACAACAGACATTGTAATTTGAAATACGTTTTGCAATAGATATGTCAGTTACTAACGGATTACCAAACAACATTAATATCAGACCCTACATAGCACTACGTGGGTGTTACCATATTCAATAATACACAATTAAAAGGCTAATGCACTCGCTAATGGCACGAGTCGATATAAGTATCGATACCATGACAAACTATCGAATTGTAAATCGATGAATACAAAGTCACCCACGCGTCTACGGGCGGTCTGCCTGGCCGTGTTTATTAATATGCCCGATTCGAGTCTATTAAATTGATATTATGTCAATAGATGCCGACTGAGTTATATTTATATTATTGGTACTGTAGGGAACCGCAGGTTGGACATTGTTGATGGCAAGTACAAATATAAATATCGGTGAATGGTTTACTGAATCGTATGCGCGGGTTTTTCATTGCATGAATGCGTCGTTGGTCTAGTGGTAGGAGGCGCGAATGCTAAGCGTGAGGTCCCAGGTTTGATCCCCAGGTCAAGCAAAGTATTATTGAGTTTTTCCGTGTGGAATTTCTCAGTAGCAGCTTAGATTTGTGCCCGGTCGATGGCAATATACTCGCCTCTTATTACATGGGACTTAAACGTAACGGTGAAATGAGGTTGTACTATACACCTCTGCCCAACCCTTCGACCAATACAGGTGTAATGTTATGTTATTATGTAATTGCTTCACTGTATTTTCACTATCCGAAACTTTTCTTCTTTATTTCGAACAAACTTACATCCTTTCCATTATAAGTATAATAACCCTAATCTCGTGTAGTGCCGGACTTAAAGAATAGCACTACCCCATCTCATCCCGTGGGTGTCGTAAAATTCGACTAAAGGATTCTTTAGAGGATGGGCAGCAGCGTTCTCTGAGTACTTTAACATCCATACTGCGATTGCCAACCCGCCTGCGTGGTGATTACGGCAAACGGCCTTTTGGGGGAGGCCTATGTCCAGTAGTGGACGTCTTTCGGCTGAATGATGACGATGATGAATCTTAATCCCTACCAATATTTTTAAATGCGAAAGTAACTCTGTGTCTGTAACACTTTCACGCCTAAACCGCTGAACAGATTTTGATGAAACTTGGTACAGAGATAGTCTGGAACCCGAAGAAGGACATAGGCTACTTAAATTCCAAAAATTCGCGGAATACGCGATAAACAACATCATCATCATGCTAGTCTATAAAAATAGAATCTCTTAGCTAAAAATGTTAATCGGATAAAACCACTCATTTCCTTCCTGAGTTCTATTTAAGAATTTCCGTTTTTTTCCCGTCAGCTCCCGATTAATCGCGAGCCACGTACAAGCCCGCAATCGGCATCTAACCGTGGTATTTATAATTGGCTCCTGTTGGCGACTCTGTACTGTTAATTGGCACCACGAGATTCTCTCGATGCCGCTGCGTAATTACGGAGCGACCGAGAAATTGTCTCCCGAGAAGGCAGCTAGACCAAACGTTGCTTAAGTAACTATGTAATTGAATAACGTGGTCATTTACATGCTAACGTTTTTGTCGTTCGAAAAATATGCAGAGGGTTTTATTTGCATCTGCTTTTGTAGTCGAAAAGCGGGCTATCGATTTTTTCTTCTCTTAGATAAGTTTAACCTTAGGTCTCCTAAAAATAATTGCTTCATTAGGTATGTCTCAGTATTGATAAATAACTCCAGCTGTCTCTCTAGTGTTTGGTTTGACGTTAGGCTGATTCGATTTATAAAAAAATTATTTATGATTAGTTACGGTTTAGTCACATGTATTTTTCGGGATTGCCCCACTAGTTTCGGACCCAAACGGAGCCCTTAATCATGAGCTGATCACGCGAATCGAACTCTGAGAGTTCTGTTTGCGTCCAAAACTAGTCGGGTAATCCTGAAAAATGCACGTGACTAAACCGTAACTAACCATAAATATGAATGTGTCTCATGAAAATTATACATTTATAGGTAATATAAAAAAATGTTCTTAAATGTATGAAACTCTGATGACGTTTACATTTTGACAGTTCCACTTGGAATGTTACTGTCAAGCTATGTTGAGAGTGGGCTGATACGAGCCATAGTGCTTAAGCTACATAAAAAGTTGCCCCGTAAGGCTTAAACCGTACTAGCGGCCAGCCGCAATGCGGCGTGCCGCGCCGCAGCCCCGAAACAACCAGAGCGGTTGACGGCTGGCCGCAAATCAGTGCGTCGATATCATGCGGTTTCATGGAAAAATCAGTGCGTTTACGGGCTAAGGGTCTCCCCAAACTTTTCGACGCGGCCGTCCAAGCCCAGGCGAACGATGTCCGTTACACCTTTCTAACGCATAAAACTTTTTACGTTGGGCCTAAGCCAAATCCGCGTCGATAAGCGTGAGCAGACCCTATCCAGTACCTACGGCAAAAAACGCATGACGGAAACTACAAAGTCAATAAACATAATTTATATCCGCCCTACATTCAAACGAGTGACAATGCAAATCAAAACGTTCCAACACACTACCGTTACTTGTAACAGCCACCCGTTTACATCGACCGGACAATCGCAGGGCAATAAAATCAAGACAAACGATCTCTTTCATATCTTTGTTGATTGCCTGTCCAACACAGACCGCTGTTCCAATACTCAATCAAATCGAAGTAGGTCGAGTCATTAGTGAGCCCTTAAGTAGGTCGCATTGTGAATTGAATATTGTGATAATTTACCACGAGATGACGGAGATTATGGATGAAATGAGACAGGTAATAAGTGGGCATGTTGTATGAAATCAGAACGTGTGTCTCTAAAATTGAGATGTGATTGGTTCATGTGTCAGTTGTTGTAGGTAATCAGTTACTAAGTTTTGTAGCACATTAAGAGCGATTACGGACTGCATCCGATCCGAATCCGTGAAAATACGGATATAATAAACTCGGACCGAATTCGGATATTGCTTTACGCACTGCATCTGATCCGAATCCGTGAAAATACCGATCTAGAGTAAAAATCTCGGACCGAATTCGGATGTTGCTTACGCACTATTCCGATCTCTGATTCAAATTCAAACAATTCAGGGGCCATCTTTGGCATATCCGTTTGGCGTCTGATTTGAATCCGAGGTAAGGCGAAAGCGTTCATACAAACAGTACTACGGCTACTTCGGTCCGTCAATTGTTCTTCCGAATTAGAAATTCACGGATGACGGATGCCGGATGTAGCGCGTAAGCTACCATACAAATAGTTCTATGGCTACTTCGGAACGTATTTTCACGGTTTCAGATCGGATGCAGTGCGTAACCGCTGTAACTGTTTGACTTCAGTTTCATGTATGGTATATTGCGGCCACATTAGCGAGATTCGACGAATGTTCGCTTTGTCACGGCATGTTTGGTCAAGCAATTCGTCACATCGTGTTTCCCGTGTTTCCCTGCTGGGGCCACAATGGCGGGCGGGATTCGACGAATGTTTGCGTTGTCGCGACAACACCCCACGGATGTTCGTGTGACAGTGTGGCCCTAAGCCTACAGACAACTAAGTGATCGCTTTGAAGTTGGAAGCAGAAAGTTAAACTTAGGAGTATTTGGCAGTTCTAGCACAGGATAATAATTCTGGCACATGCCAAAAAAAAAGAAGAATTTAGAATTTTTTTCATAGGTACTGTGCAAGATGCAACACATCTTAGGTAAAGAGATTTAGATGCCATTGCCGATACCCTTACTATCGATCGATGCCAGCATAAAACAATTATGCACAACAGCTTAAAGCTTCGTTATACTAACACAGCTCAAGTTTAATGTCAGTTCCATCAACTTCATATAAAATCGAAATTGCGATTACCGTTATTCTACTCAACACTACCTACGTACATATATCTACATACTACATAGGCACAAATCTGCTTCTTCGGCGAAGTTATATGGACAGACCGTTATAATAACATATTGTAGAAAGTATGTAGAATATAATATATTCTGAAACGTAATGAAAAAAGTCAACACAATATATGGAATATTTTTACACCATTAAATCAATTTTACATACTTTAACGATTATGTGGCATGTGTTATCGTTCCACATTATTCTAATTCGATTCATATAGCTGTTGCTTACTGATAAGGTCCGCAGTTTAGGCTCAACTGAGGACAATTGTTTTTTTTTTGTAATTACTTCTGCTCTTAATAATTCAGTTCTAGGACCTAGCCTGAAAATAAAAGGGAATGACATTTTCTTAATTTTTTACGCCTTTTTTTTCCCAACTATGTGATCAGCTTCTAACCTAACCAAATACAGCTTAATACCAGTATTTTACACGCAGCGATTGCCATTAGACCTCCGCAACCTAATTACTGGGCAATGTTGATATCCTAAAGTTAGACCAGTTGTTAGAATTTCGGGCTTCTGACTACGCGTAACGACTGTCATTTGGTATGTCTACACCAGTGTTTCATGTTCATCTTGCGCTTTCAACTTTCAATTCCTCTTGCGTCAAGCGCATGCAATATTGATTGCCATAAGACGCCATAGACTAGGGGCATGCGCTTTTGTCGAACTAGTTTTTTTTTTCTAATTGACTGCTGTAGGTCGTCCTAGGGGACGGTTTCTACGTAACCGGGTAGTTACTGGCGAGACCTGAAGGATCTCCAGCCAATGGGGGGGAAGTAAAATACTTAACCTAAGCTAACTACTTGTACTACACTAACATCATGACTACCTGCAACAACAGCACTAAGGGCGACCCCTAGTGGGACTAGGACCTCGGCTGAGGGCGTTGCTGGCGTGGACATAGGGGGGGAGACAGCTTGATGAGGGCTGAATTATCGGTGTGATGTCGAACTAGTATTAAGGCATGCGCTATGGCGCTTCACGCATGCCTCAGACGAAGACGCAAGATGAACATGAAAGCGCACTGGTGTAGACATAGCTACAGGTATTCTCATGACACACAGGATCGACGGTTTAACGTGCGTCACCCATCCACTGAATGACCGCGGCAAGCGGTGCTTAACCTCGTAAATCGTATTATTAATTAGCCATGAGCCCCACTAATTTATATATCTGCGAAATTATTTCTTAACAATAACTATTCTACTGTTTTTGTTCCATATGTATCACAGTACAGCCGGAGAGTATTAAACTGTGGTTTTAGGCCAAGGCTCGACTCCGCCCCGTCTGGCCGGGTTATTAGTCGGCACGTTTGGATGGGCCCTTATCTGGGTCAAGCAAATTTGATATTCAATGGACACATAAAGTTTTATTACAAAAAATTGCCTGCGATGAATGTTATTATTCACCCTTTTAGAATTGAAGATATAGATAATGGCTTCACGAGAATGAATGCAGTTCCTATATGAATCACCCGTTATGATCAAATTGTGCCAAATATTTCAGATATTACTATATTTCTCCTTTATAGACATATTTTATTTTGTATAGCTGTTGCTGGTTTCAGTCGCATCTTAGGAAAACTACCAGCGATTAATTACTACTTTGATATCAAGGGGCGACATTGATAGTTACTAAAAATATTGGTTGTTGCATTTGGTCATATATCTCTCTAAAAATGGAACTTAGGTATCCATTTTAACTTAACTGTCTATGCAACATTGACAGTTTTCCTATTTTACCATACGGTAAAGAGGTATCTGCGAAGTTAGATGGCGAAAATAAATACTAAATCACACCCCTGATTATGTACAAAATTCGAGTCCTAATTGGGGCTACTTTGACACTGAATGACAAAACATGGATTAACAATGTAAAAGCCTACGGTCCGACTTTGACGGAATATTTTCTCCTTTTTTTATCGAAAACTATGCTCTGTAGTTTTTATTTTTATTTAGTCTATGTGATTTTATATATCTCAGTTAATTCAGTATAGGTTTAGGAAATATTTTTGATGTAGCAGCTAAAAGCGAAAATAAATAAGATACAAACACATGAAGCTCAAAAAATTGATCAAACTAACCCCGTTGTACGGTACTTGATGTTCCCGAATAAAAAGTATTCTACGTCCTAATCCAGGTCATGGGCTACCTGTGTGCCAAATTTCATCAAAATCCATTCACCCGTTAAGGAGTGATTGATTAAAAAACATCCAAATTCACAATCACCCAAACGTCACTCGTCGTTCACGTTTATATTAGGTACCTTTACCTTTTTTTTATATTAGGTATTTTGTAAAAGCTTAGTTCCTTCTTCATAAGGATAGCATTTCATTAGACCTTTCGTAGACTGAGAATAGGTACCAATTCAACAATGAATATTAGGTAATTTGTGGATTTATTCGTAGTAAAATATTTCCTCGCAACATTATTTGATACACGTAACGCCATCTATTGAAAATAAACTAATACATGCTAAGTTCTTCTAGAAAACTTAAAATTCGCATAACTTTTGATTTCGTGAACCGATTGCGATGAAACAAAAAACATATGTTACTTGGAGATAAGCACAATATATGTTTATAAAAGTCAACAGCATTGGGTCAGTTGTTTTTACGTGATGCTTGAACAAACAAACAGATAAACAGACAAACCAACAAACAGAAGAAACAAAATACAAAAATGTTAAAAATGGGTTCTTTTGGTTATTTTTTAACACCCCAACCATGTTTTTTCAAAATATTTGCTATGTACAGATACACAAAGTCTACAGATTTGATAAATGTATAGAAGATATTGATTATTTGCATATCTTTTGAATGCGTGAACCGATTGCGATGAAACAAAAAAAATATGGTACTTGGAGATAAGCACAATATATGTTTATAAAAGTCAACAGCATTGGGTCAGCTCTTTTTACGTGATGCTTGCATAAACATGCAAACATATGTTTAATCTTTACTTCCCTAGATGGCGTTGGCGTCGAATTAGATCGCGCTATAGTTTCGTTACCGCGCGATTTATAAGTTCTAGACAAAAATTTCCTATTTACTTCTAAACCACGATTTTATTATATGTATAGATATAGATATAGATTAGTAGGAGTTAATAGGATTAACAAAGAGAGTATTTTATCATTCAAAACTGAAGTAAAACAGTTAACACAATTTTGCACAAATGATCAATTCTTTCGCCTTAGAAATACGACTGTTTTCCCTCCGTTTAACACATAAAACTCTATCAAACAATCTAATGATCGATTTCTCTGTTCCACAAACGTCATACCTTGAATCTTGCAACACGTCATCTGCAGCTATTGTGATGCCAAACTGGCCAGCACCCACTTAGGCTCATTATAATAAGAAAGCCGTCAATGACTCAAACCGGGAAGCGACTCCAAGCCACTCGGAGCGCGAGCGCGGCTTTAAATTACATGCATACCGGGTGGCGCCGGGGGCAACAACGATGTATTATTGTCGGTCTCTCTCTCGTGACGATTTGGGTTCAATCCGAAAGTTTTGTTGAAGATTTTTGTATTTTTTTTAGTAATAATAAAACTCCTGGAAAGGGCCTCTGCGCGTTGGACCTGTGTCCCCGTGTATGCCTTCCAGAAGACCGGACATCTTCCGCACGGAAGATGAGCCGTGAACAGAGATACATGGAAACTCCTGGTAAAACTGCTCGACCAGGTTAGTACTATCATCTTACCTATTGTTTCGGTTGAAATTACAGGGACATGAGATTTTATAGCTTTGTCTCTTAGGGTTGGCAACTCATCAGCAAACCTCTTGGTGTATTTGCACTTTATTTATCTGCAGTGTCCCGCTATGATGCGTAAGTACAGGGGATAGGCCTCAGTCTCCTTTGCTACTGAGTCTGTTTTATGCTAATAATTACCACTACACACTTCGATAGGTGTTAAACTCCCGATCGGTAAATCACTCAGTTCCCTAGCAGCCTCACGTTTTTATTTATCTTTATTGAATCTTTAGAAATCTCATTCTGTAACCAACAGAACAATTGTCTTCTATTTTGTGTTTAATTAAACAAACAAAGAAATTAAAAGTCTACCAGTTAATAAACCTACTACTACCAGAAGGACAATTGCATAACGTAACCAATATCAATCATGCATGACAGTTGATATGTCAAAAACAATATTCATTGCGTGGTTCACAGTTTTGGAGAAGTCGGATTGTTAATATAAACGTCTGTGGAAATTATTGACCTGTCAAAATCACAGCCATAGCGATTACGAGTGTGTTGCGCAATTAGAATGCAGTTCTAAATTATTATTTGTAGGTATAACAAAATCATTCCAGTATCTATGCCAATAATGGTATCATAGGAAAGTCTCGAAAATGACAGAACCCGTTGAAGAAATAAATGAAAATAATTCTCTTTCTACGCAGTTGTTGTTGTCCATGAATCATTTCGCTATCACTTTCGCATCGTTGTGTTTTGATTATAGTTGTATAGTATGATACAAACATTTGAATACTGCGTGTCATCGTATTCAGATGATGATTAGCATAACAAGGAAGAGAGATAAACGCCCACTCATTATGTATTGAAATCTTGTAAATACATAGTGTATGTTGTGTTGCCTTTGCAAACTAATGCATTCACTGATAACAGGGTGCCAGTATTTTTGCCGAAGTATTTTATATCGAATTTCATTACGCCAACAACGATTCGCAGACTCTTTGCCGAAGCAATTTTTACCCAAATTTGATTTCGCCGAATGATTATTAGGCTATTGTTTAATTTTCCAAATAAGTATTCGCACAACATTATTTTCACACAGCGGAAGTTAATTTTAATCCGACATAGCGCACACTGACTACACGTGGTCAGACTCTGTCCTACCCCTTGAGTGTTATTTAAAAGCGTGGAGCCAGAAGCTCGCGAAGGATGTCCTGAGTAGAACGAGTGCACGAGGCCGAAGCGCAGCGAGTGGGGGAAGGTGGAGAGCGAAGCGAGTCGGCGACTCTCGAGTGTAGCGTTAGTCGAGTGTGCGAGCGAAGCGAAGGGGCGACAAAGCGAGTCTTCTGGCGGAGCAAACCCAGAAACACTTGCTTGCATGTTTGCTTGCTTTCTTGCTTGCATGATGGCAAAATGAGCCATCTAACAAATGTAGAGTGGCCAATAATACTAATAATATTTGACTAATGAAACAGTGGCCAGCAGACTAGTCATCGTAACAAAAACTTAGAAAACATGATTAGGGACTTTAATCATTCGGCGTTTCAATTATTCGGCGAAATGAAAAGTGGCGAAAGGTTTTCGGCCAGATAAAAATCGGCTAATAATATTTCGATATTCCAACAGAGAATCCTGATAAATGCGTAGAAAGGTATTTTGTTTATTTGATGACTTAATTAACAACAGCAACGGCTCGTGTATAATTAACAACAGCGCGGATCATACGATTTGCAAGGTTAAGCTGCGCTCGCCGCGGTCAGTCCGTGGATGGGTGACCGTTCGTTACACTTCGAGACCTCCCCGTGCTTCGGAGAGTACGTGAAGCAGTCCCGGGTGTTTTACGAATACCTATGACAGTCGTTAAGGGTAGTCAGAAGCCCGAGATTCTGACAAAAGCTTTAACCTTAGTAACTGGGTTGCGGAGCTCTGATGGTAGTCGCTCAGTATAAAATACTGGTATTCAACTGCATCTAGTTAGGCTGAAAGCTGGGAGTCTACTTCCTAAGCACGAAGTCCGTGGTTTCGGCCTTAGTTACGAGTGTTTCCTACTCCCTATCACATACGGACATACTTAGGTACGATTATTTCGGGGCCCGAACTAAGAATGAATGATAACACGATTTGACAATTGTCCCTACCACCGATGTATTTTGCCCGTCCGAAAAGTTGAACTTGACACTTGTTTTGTTCACTTTTACGTTTCGGGATACTTTAGGACGGGCGACTAATTTCGAGTGAGTAGGCCCCCTGACACCAACATAGTTGGGAAAGACTAGGCACATAGATAGATGACTTAATATCAAGATTTTCTCCTGATACAACGACACTAAAATGCGTATTAACAATAAAACATTACACAGGGATAAAGCGGTAAAAATGTTTCATAATACTCGTACTTGTATGTATTATTTGAGACATAAAAGCATGAAACTGGTCGCTGAATTGCTTGGTTTATATGTATAAAGACATAAAACAATGCCGTTTGCAATGTACTGAATGTACGCATAAAAGTTCTCCTCATAATGCTTACAGCAGCCGATCAAAGCGCATTGCAAGTTTGTTTGCAGTGTTGAACGTTTTATGCACAAATGAACACAACTTAGTTAGCAAAACTGCTACATGGTATTAAGATATAGAGAATATTATCCCCACTATTTGTTACAAACTCAACATCTTGTTGATATCAATGAGTTCAGATTTCGGATCTGAAAGACAAGAGACTAAATGTCTAAATGACCCTTACCTGAACATCTCTCCTCTGCGGCGGCCTCATCACCGGTGGTCCGGGAGCGGGCATCCTCAACAGCGGCGGAGCGACGTGCCTATAAACCGGCGGCTGCGGCTGCGGCGGCGGCAGCGGCGGGCGCGGGCCGTGCAGCACCGTGACAGCCGGCACGAGCGGCGGCGGCCGGCGCTCCATGGCCCGCTCAACAATAGCCAGGTGCTCTGACGGCCGGATTAGCCGCGGGGGAGCCGGTAACCGCAGCGGTTCCGGTTGCATACGCGGGCGCGGTTCCGGCGGGCGCGCGGTTTGCCGCGGCGGGGGCGCGGGCGCGCGCCGTGCCCTCGCCGCCTCCGATTCGTCTGCCATCGGTGCGCGCCAATCTGTGGACAAGGAATTCGAATTATGAATAATATTTCTTCTAAAATATCCCGCCTGTTTTCTCTATGCAGAGGGGTATGACTATTGTAAGTAAGCCCGCAGGTCGCAGATAAGAGCATTAGGTAAGTAATAGGAGGCGAGCCTATTAAAAGTTACCGGGGATAATTCCAAATTCCGGACTCCGAGCGAGAAAAACCCCACAGTAACGGGATTCAAACCAGGACATAAAGTTCTACAGCCGCGCTTGGGAAGACAAATTTAATGAGGCATTAACTGTTCCAGTCATATGATAAATTCGGTATCTCTTTGATTTTTAATTTCTTAAACGATTCTGGAGCTTTTGAGAGCAAAACGATCGCTTGAGTAACAATTGAATAAAATTATAAAACTATTATTCAATTCCAAAGGATATTTAAATATTCAATTAATAATTGTAATTAGGGCAACGTTTAATTCAAAGCCGATAACCCTGAATTTATAATTAATTAAATGTACCTAATAGGTATTAATTGAAGCTATCGTTAAAGTTCTCGATTAACTTTATTTATGCAGGCTCATGTAAACAGGTGCATTTTCTGAACTTCTCGACACGTACACTACATACAATCAATCACGAGAAGGGACTGGCGTCAGTTGGTTCAATTAATCCAAAAACACGTCCTCCCTATACAAGCAAAGGAAAACGCATAAAATGAAATTGGGGTCCGCTCACACTATTGACAAGTGTGCCCAAGGCAATGAAATAACAATGTGCCACGCAATCCCTCCGATCAATCTTGTTCACGCGTAAATTAAAATGAAAATAATGTTGATAAATTGTTTTAACTACCAATATTTGAAGAGCGCGCCATCTATCCGCTGCGAGCGGAACTTGGTAGACCGGTGGAATACAAAGTGATTTTTACGTTGGACGCATGGCCGCCCGTCGTTGGCGACGGCGTGTCTGCACTTGTACTATTGAACATTGAACTCTACTTACTTGTAGGGAGTAGGGTAATAAAAGCATTTAAAACGATACCCACATCCATGCTATTTTTAAGGCTTTTGAATGGATATTTTTCCTAATAGTCGTTTTGTACGTGAGTTGAATACAAACTATCGTACGCGGAATAGGATCCTGTTACCGACTTTATCTTCTGCAGATCTAAATTCAAAACACAAGGTCTTATTCTCCGATATAAAATGTCCGTCCACATTTAGCCGTATCTAAATTTAAAACTGTATCACTCACAATAGTGCTAAAATAGATCTAGATATATCCTAAGCACTAATTCAGTCCGTCTACTAGTCATGAATAAAACATGACAATGTTAATAATATTATATAACGGGCTCTCGTTTATGGGTTGCCATTTTATAAATCATTACTGTTGCATTTGCATACGATATCTGATTGAAGATTTGAATTACACTAGCGCAATAATGGCTTTACGATCCGTTATTTCATTCGGATGTTAAAACATGTCGGGAATATTTGTTTGAGATATAATTATCAGTATATTATGCTGTCTAAATAAATGTTTTTATTATTTTCCTTTTAATATTAGACCTCAGTATTTGTATATTGTAGATTGCATAGGGCATGTATCCACATGGATTAAAATCTGAAATTAAATCAATAAAGATAAAAAAGAAAGAAAAATTGTGTTTTGTTTTGTTTAGAGATCCACCTTAAATTAATAAATCGTTCTAAAGGACTTGATGATTTCAGTGATACCTATCACTCAAAAAAGTGGCTTGGAGTGATATCACTGAAATTATCAAGTCCAGCCAAATTGGAATCGTCATCTTATTTTCATTCCTCTGGCGAATTAAAATTAGTTTATTAATCAAAACAACATCTGAATAGTTGTTATGTTAACCCTTAATCAGACAAAGGGCATATTTTTGCCACCAATTTTTTTCGAAGATGTCGCAAGACGCTCCTTGTGATATTTTAATTTTTAAAACTGGCAATTTTTTTTTTACTATTTTTCTTAAGAGAACAAAAAAGAAAGTTATTTTTCTTTAAACCTGATGCCCGATAAAGAGTTAAAAGACAATTACTATTTAGTCAAGATCTACCTCTTACGATAGCATACGGTACCAAGTACCAACGCAAAATTTTAACACCGTCATCAGTATTTCAAAATATCAGACTGTTTTCAAATTAAATTCTTCCTACAGTTTACCCGTGTGTCTACCTGTCTAGTGCTAGCAATTGGAGAGTTCAAGCCTACATTTTACGAGGAACATTATCAGGCAAACAAGTGTGTAGGCACAGCATATCTGACACATTTCAGCTTTCTAGCCAAACCACTCGGACTTGACAAACTTGACCACAGAGTTTGATATCGCTAGTTTTCTATTGACATTGAGTTAGGAATGGTTAGGAAAGTAAATAAACACCTACCTAACAAAACAATAACAACGAGAATTTTAAGGATAGAAGTGACTATTAAATTGAATGAAGCGTAGGTATAAGGAGGATATAGAAAATTGACACAAAATAATAATAGATCGACTAATTTATGTTTAGGACGTGTATTTTTCGGGGTTGCCCGGCTAGTTTCGGACGCAAACGGATCCCTTAATCATGAACTAAGCACCCGACGAAGTCGCTAGTCGAACTAACCCCAACTAATCATAAATTTGAATGTGTCTCACGAAATTTTTAATACAAAAGTAGCAACTAGTTCGTTCGTTAAATGGCAATAAATTCATTTGTTGAGTTAATTAAAGAGTAGTTGATGACAATAACATCTTTTGGAATGTATCTAAAGGAATAATCCTGAAAGAAAGTACGAGAAGCAACGAGTAAAGAGGATAGAAAACGAAGAAGTGAGGATGTCAAATTACCAAAATATCCACCAAAATAAATAAAGACGTGAATATATCAGAATTAGAATAGATTTTACGTAAATATGTGATAGTTCACAAGTCAGGCAGATCGAAGCAGGTTGACCAGCACTTCGTATATGTACCTAATAACAGCACAGTTTTCTCACCCACATGTCCTGTATTGTACAGGCAAACCTCTTTGATACTGTAACATGTAAGCCCACTTAATATTTACAATAAAAACCGATATGATAGTCGAATCCCTTCATGTAAGCTTAAAATAAATCGTGAACAATATCATTCGGCTCAACTCAAACCCAAAAAATCCGGTTCTCACACAAGATTTAAGTATATCCAAAAAGACAAAATGGAAGGGTGGTTCGGCTACTTGACTAACAGGTCTAAAAGCCAGCAATTAACCGAACGGTTGAGTTGAAAGGTCTAATTGACAAATACAATACTAAAAGCGGGGAATGTTTGTTCGTTTACCCCATCGCTGTCTCCCTTTAGTCCCTTTCAAGGACTTCCGAGGCGATTAATTACGTCATACGTGCTAATTAAGAACGTCCTAAGAGAACTTGTCTCTTTGTTTATGGCGATTGAAATTTATAGGAATGCGTTTACTTGGAGATATATGGAGGTTTTATTAAAGGGAGTAATGTCGTTAACGAACTGAAGCGGATAAAGATAGTCCAATGTTTATGGCGAGGGATTTGCTTGACATTTTATTGAACGTTTATCGCCATTTTTTTCTTATGTATCTCTCAATTAATTTTCTAATTTAATTTAGTTTCCTTTTTATAAAAAAATTGAATAAAAAAATAACCCTACTGAATCTACCACAGATCTCTAGAAAGACCATCAAAGAAACACAATGGCAATAAAAACGTTATTGTAGAATATAATGATACCGATAAAACGTACAGATAAAACGCCTTCTTCACACACACGTAAACAATAGTGGAGTTCAACCACAACACTTCAAACAAAGAGTTTATTCAAACAGTTTGCACAGCCGCAGCAGTTTTAAACGATTCTTGATAACCGATAGTATTTCAGACTGACAATCACAAGTGCACTGAATACACGAATAGGTGCAATATACACCGTTGCTATGGCAACACTGTATACGTTTTTCCCTCCAAAACGAACGCATGCGCGTCACTATAACCCTGCCAATGCTTCTGTACAATTGTTTAAAGGAAATTAGACTCTAGAGCGTTGTTATTGGGTTGTACGTTGGAGAATATTCAATTGGTTGGGGGTCGCGTGTCTTGCCCCACGCAAACTTATTCCTTTCGAATGATAGCCCGCAGTAGCAATTTTCCTATTATTATTAAAATATGTATGGGTATGTAGGGGGGTGATTGCACGGGGGAAATATTTCTCATTTTCTACTTGCGTAAGATTGCTTGTTTCATTTTCACTACCGGTGTTTAAAGTGCGCTGTGGACTACCGACTGTAATGATGACTTTGTCCATAAGATAATAACTTGCAACTAGCACATACGAAGTGTATTTCAATAGGGTTGTCAGAACATTCGTGACTTAAACTGGTTGCCTTTGCAGCTTTGCCCAAATATAACATAATTTTGCACTCGTAAACTACATCAAAGAAGTAGGTACTCCCAATTTTAATCAACTTAAAATATTTGCATACAAATATCGTTTTCTCTATCCGCCTTGCTTCGGTAGATAAGAACTAAAAAGTTAAGCTTATCCTTTACATTTTAATGCAATAAAAAAGTAAGGGACGGGAACCTAATATTATCTTTCCTAAAATTATTCTAATGACTCATTTTATCTTTTAAATTACCATAGTTCTCGAACGTACAACCCTTGAGCTGGCTCGTGTGTCGAGTAATAGGTATCTCAAGTATGGAATTATATGGTTTTATGTTTTTCCATTTTTCTCGCTGGTATGCGCACAATCCGCATATAATCAGATAGATACGAATCAATAAAGTTAGTCACAGACAATGCCGTACAAGGCATTGTTTGACTTACTCATAATAAACAAATCCTAACTAATACTATAAATGCGAAAGTAAGTTTGTTTGTTACCTTTTCACGCCTAAACAACTGAACCGATCATCCTGAAATTTTGCATAAACGTTGTCAGGTGTACAGAAACGGACGTAGGGTACCTTTCATCCCGAAAAAAAGTATCGTTTCCGAGGAAAACAACAATAACGTTCATAGATGGCGCCATGTGTCTTTCGAATCATGATTGAATTAAGAAACTTTAGTCGTGTGTTAACGAGTTTTTTTTAAGCTTAATTAACGCGAGCAAAGCCGCGGGCAAAAGTTAGTATTTAATAAATGTTGCCAGTCTCTCATTACTGGAACATCCCTGAAGATGTGCGGATATAACATTGCCTATATATTTTTTATAGCATGTGTTACTATGTGAACAAACTTGTCGGTTGAAAACTTTGCGATTTATAATTACAATTCCAAGATAATCCACAAGATAATTAACACCAATTCTCTATTTAAAAGGTACAGCATTTTTTGACAAGCTGTTATATTTCTATGTAGGTTAGATAATAATGAAATGTGGGAAAAGATAGTTATCTTAATGTGTGACATGAGAACAGTCGGCTGTTTAAAGAACAAAGAAATATTCAATGTCAATAAATTAAAGAGAATGAATTTTGTATTCAAGTCACAGGTAATTATCGCGCGTCCATATCGTAGGTGCACATTAATGAGGGTCTAGAGGACCACCCTAGAGGATACGTGGGGCGAATGACACTGCGGCAGACGAAGGGTTGGCTTCGAATTTTAAAACTTTAGTCGTCTCTCAAAATTTTCTTTCTCTAACACTCAGTAGCAAGAAAGGTCCATTAAATTTTAATGCTCTCATTAGAATGTTAATGCTCCATTAACCTCTTGTGTATATTGCAAGAAGCTAGATTTAATGGAATGATTAACTATCCATTAAAATTATTTTTTGATGTGTCAAACTCCCCATGATTTCAATACATGATAATTAGTAAATGAAGAACGAACTACGACCTAATTAGTGTTCATGCAATAGCCATTAATTTAATGGAAACATTATGCTTAATGAAGGATTAGTTAATGATCACCTAATGGTATCTTTCTTGCAACTCAGTGAACTATTTTTGTACATTGCAATAGAAAAAAGGACTGTTGTAAGTGGCCAGTAATTTTCTCTTAATTTAAGTTATTAACACAAAAAAACGTTTAAAAAGAAATCGAATCGTAATTTCAGCATTGCGAAGTGTCGAAACTCAGTTTATTGCGAAGAAAGTTATTTAATGTGGCTTTTTAAATTTTTTACGTGTCTCATAAACGATGGGTAATAATAACATAATTGGTTGCACATGAGAAAATAGCGTCGATTAACGAACAATCGTCCTTATAAAGGAGTGAAATCGACGAAATTAAGAAAATTATAAGAATAATAACTCTAGCAATTATGTTGAATACACAATACGACACTTATATGTAGGTTTAAGTCGATGTTAAGCGTTTAAGTTACTGTAAAAACTGGTAATTATTAGGTCTTACGTGTAAAATGTTGATTTACAAACATGACTTACTATAGAATCATTTAATTTTGTTGTTCAATATTTTACCAGCGCTGCAGCGTAGCGTTGACCTGAGGAGGTTAAAATGTTATTTTTTAGAAAACAAGGTTTCCTAATAAGCTTGTTTTTATATTAGCCTCGTTTTTTTTTTTTTTTTGTTTGTTTCTATTGGACCGCTGTACGTGGTGCTACGGGACCCTTCCTACGTAACCGGGCAGTTATTGGCGAGACCTGAAAGGTCTCCAGCCAATGGGGGGAGGGGGGAGTAAAATACTTAACCTAAGCTAACTACTTGTACTACACTAACATCATGACTACCTGCAACAACAGCTCGATTTTAATTAAGCAGTTTTGGAAATATTGAGGTTTGAAATATTAGAGGCCAGAGCGATCAATTTTTATTTTAGAGATTGAGCCATTCTTCAAAATTTTACCGTGTCTCTCGTGTAAAAACAAAAGTAGGAAGCTACTGTATACAATCACACTTAATGTAAAGGTTTATGAAAATGGATGAATGAATGTTTGTTATTCAATCACGCATAAACGGCTGAACAGATTTGGATAAAATTTGGTGCACAGATAGACCATATCCCAGATTAACATAAAGGCTACTTTTTATCCGGATACATGAAGTAGTTTCCCCCTAGGATTCGAGTGAAACCGCAGACAACGGCTAGTATTTATAATATTATTTGAACTTTTACCGGTACTGCTTTGTAAACCTTAGGTTTCCCTGAAATATCTTAGGACATACCTACAATAGGGTATTTGACTGAAAAAATCTAATTAGTCCGTCAGTAAGATTATCAAAAAATATTTGACCCGTATTTTTTCTTGTGTTACGTAAACCAAAATTGACGAAGATACGACACTTAAAATTGGCAAAACGTCACAAGCAACTACAATTTTTACTTGCTTCTGACGTCACAAGCACCCACTCTCGAGTTTTGATGCGTTTTATCATTCCAAATATGCATAGATTTAACAAAAGAAAAAATACGTGTGTATTATTTTTCAAAACTCTAACTGACGGACTAATTAGATTTGCAATTTATTGATGCTGTCAACATGCTTTTTGTTCTGGCATTTACAATAACATACATACGAACGTGGATTTCGCCCAGTGAAAACGTTGATCGCTCGGATAAGAGCTGTCGGCGGCTACGACAAAGTGGCTGGATGTCACACGGCGAATATTAACAGCTCCATTCGCGAGACAGATGTCAAGATACGCGGTGACCTCTGGCGCGGCCGCTTTACATGCGCGGGCGCACATGTGCTGGCGAGATAATAGGATACAATAATCATATTTATGGTCAATGGTTTTGGACTAAGACTTAAACTTCGTGACTTCGGAGAAAACGAAGGCCGTTTACTGAAAGCCGAAAAGTTTTGTATCTGACCGCCATCATTTTTGTGACAAAAAAACACAGCTTTTACACTCTTTTCACCCAAAGATGACCCCTTTTCACCCCTGACTCGGTCATTTCGTAAATTGTATTCGTAAGGAGACTGCTATCGAAAAAACGTAAACGACATCATCAATAACGGTAAAATAGCTGTATTATCCATGTTTTGTATTTTAAAAATACTTATTTGATACTAGCTTTTGCCCGCAGCTTCGCTTGCGTGAAATTTTGAACCTGTTAAGTGACGATTTTCCATACAAACTTTCCACCCCATATTTAACTCGATTAAGGGTTGAATTTCGAAAAATTCTTCCTTATTCCTTGTCTATATTATAAAAGGAAACTCTGTGCTAAATTTCAGCTTTCTGGGTCCAAGGGTTTGAGCTGGGCGTTGATGAGTCAATCAGTCAGGACTTTCCTTTTTATTTATATATATAGATATAGATTATAGATTCTTTGTATGTCAGGAATCAACTTACGGTGAGAAGGGTCAGAAGTCAGAACTATTCGTTGCATGTTTAAGAGTCTATATTTACACGAGCATATTTAGGGGATGAACGACCTTGTTTTGGACTCAACCGGAGCCCTTAATCATGAGTATTTCAAGCGTCTAATTGTGAGGCTTAGAATTGGGGTAGTGCTTGATGAATGGTGCTAAGCCTATCCCCTTAGGATTAAAATAGGCTTACCCTAAATGTAGGTAAACCCTCTTGCTACCCCTGCTGCGTTTACAGAAGTGATTACTAGGATCTAATTAAGCGTCACCCAGACTCTTCACACTTAAAATAAAGTGAGAACTATTTTTAACTGACTTTGAAAAGGAAGACTTGTGAACCGATTAGAGTAGGTTTTTTTTTTTTATTTGGTGCGGAACACTTTTGAGTGGGTTCTACGTGAATTTCATTAAGTTTGGTTAAGTAGTTTTTTTTTGTACAATATTATTAGTAGTTTGAAAATAAGTTACATACATAGACGACGCTCTAATTGTAGTAGTAGTCCACGAATTTGTACACTATTGTAATATGTGGCACTGAAAAGTATTAAATAAAAACCAACTTAAAAAAACTGAAAGGAGTAAAATAATTACCATATTATAAAATTAACAGTATCATAAGTCGGTTCCTACAATTTGGTCTAGCGTAGAGTTTTAACATTAGAATATTAACATTCAAGACGGTGACCTATTAGAACCGGATGTATTTTTATATCACAAAAACGGATATCAATCAATATCATAACAAAACACTACCCATATCTCGTAGAACAATTACAATAATTCGCAACTTCCTGCTCAAAATAAACACCTGACGTAATGCAACAAAAACAACAATAGATTACAACTGACAAGGTTACTGTGTTAATCATCGTTATTCAATAATTGACTGTAACGCTAATTGATATGATATATGAGCATATAATGTAACACCTGTAACGAAGAACCATTACTATGTAAATACCTTGACCAGGTGTCTGTGATGTGTCTACTTCGTCACGCTTCATTAGCCATTTAAATGTCTGTAACCGTCATGCATTTGATTTTCGAAGGGTTAAATAGACTTGCTTTATGTAAACAGTCTATCGATGTAGGTATACGTTATTGCGAGAAATGGTTTAAAAATATACCCATCACTTTCTAACGTAGTATAACAAAAAAAGACGGGGTTATTTTAAAACCTAGGTATTGCTTAGACCATCGCTTTTGCATGACCGTCGCCATCACCATTCGCTCTTGTAATGAGAGGAATGAAGTCTGGAGAGAAAGATCCCGATTGTGATTCATTAAGCAAAACTGATCAAAAGCAACCATTTTTTTTAACTTATTTCTGGTTGTCCAAATACCGGGCTCTCTAGTTTCGCTTGCTTCCACCATCTAGCTAGAGTTATAGATCAATGAGATTGTCATTCAATTTACAGTCTCGACAAAAGCAGGATATTTCTTTAAACATTTCTTTATTTATGTAAATGGGTCGTCTAAATATACAAAAACAGAAGCAGCTTGAAATGATGTTGACTGGGCAACAAGCAGGTATTAAAGTTCATTGCAAGGCAACTAGAACATCGCCTGTAGCAAACTGAATAGCAGTTGTAACTTACAACTTGTTAAATTGTACAATCCTTTCCTCCGACTCGATATTACAGAAAGTGGTGGAATCCAAAACAAAGATCTAATCTAACATCAATTAAACTGCATCGACGTTTTATAAGCTATAAACGTAAATGATAAGTTCCTGGTGATATGATACTCTACCTAGAAATATCGGAGTCTTGAGAAAGGTTTAGAATCTCGGTTCGCGATCTAAATTACCGTCTTTTATAACAAGACTTTTATTATCACTATCAAGTAATCATTCTTTGTGAAGTCAGAACAAAGATGCTATTAGAAACAGAGTTCAAAGATTCTTAGTCATTACATAAAATATTGTGATATATAGCAAAGTGCATTGCTTGTTTACAACTTTATTACCGTGACATTAACATTACGTTGCACGACGTACATACGTAATCTGCTATATTTCACTGATATTAATGTAATTCAGTTACTTAACAAGACCAATCTTTTGGACCAACGTTGGTCGCAACCCATTCGCAACAAAGTCAGTTTCACTTAACTTGATGTCGTATAAATAATAACAACACTATAATAAATTAAGCGACTTAATTAAATTTTAAGAGCTGCTGTTAATTGGCTTGAATTAATGACGAGTCGTTAATGTACGACAGTTACACTGAATGTTGAGGCGTCGAAACGTGTGAAGACTGTCGTTACCTGTACCTCTACCATGAGTTTACGCAGCCAAAACTCGCTAGCGTCTCCGTAAATTATTTGTATGAAATATTGTATAGCGCCACTAGCGGTCACAGAAAGAATTAAAATTCGTACCATGAGCACTATAGATTTCGATAGGTTAAAAACCTAACGTAATCTATTCGATAGTCACTAACGTTTTTCAGCTGTCACCATACAAAACGGTACCATGAGTCACTAATTAGACAGAAGCTATCGAGTAATACGCTTACGATAGTAGTTACGTAGCTCACTAGCATTTTGACGTGTGAAACATATGTTTACATTTAAATTATATACGTTTTTGAGTCTAATAAAGTCAAAATAATGTCTGCAAGAGCTTATTTAGCATGGAATTTCTATTTTAAGTAGTTACTAGCAAGCTGTGCCTTTAAATTAACTTTAGTCAAATCATATTCATAACCATTTTTTTGTTTATTTCTTGCATTCCTCACGTTTTTAGTATTTTTAGACACTTGAACTTAGCTGACTTATTACACTTTCAAAGTTTTAAGTGGCTTGGATATCTACTTACGTTGAGGGGCCACTATTTAGGAATTTTATTACTTAAAGTTTTAAAATAATGTAATAGAAAGTAGAAACATATATTTCCATGAAGTCCACCAACAATTGAAACTGTGTGACACTGGTCCTCATTGTATTAAATAATCCAAATAATCTATTTTAAAACTTTCAAAACACACAACGCAGCTCTGTGACACAACGTAAACAAACAAAATTACAAATTGAATAGACGACAGTAACATTTTATAAGGAATAAAAATTAAAAAACCACTAAATAACGTAAGTAGTCCACTAACCGTCAACTTTTCTATTTAGTCGGTTTATTTTGTGAGATTGACTGTCTTAAAATTTTTAGCATAGCGATAACACAACATTTTCAGCTTACGAGCCGTTCTCTCTTCTTATTAGCGAGAAAGAAAGAAACAAAACATAAGTAGTGAAGATTGTAGCGAGTAGAGTGAAGTTAGCTAGACGACATGATCTATCGAGCTTACCTTAGCGTCTGCGTAAGACTCCTTAAATCTCATGGTGCAACCATTATCGAAATCTATTTGATCCACGTTAGCACGCTAGCGAGTTGAACGCTAGCGAGTAATTTTTCGATGACATCTCATGGTAGAGGTACTGATTGCATCCGTAACAAGAATGACAGTGAAGATAACTCGTACATTGTACATGAACAAGACTAACCTTAATACGAGCTTTCTCTGGAGATAAAAAATTAATATAATACGCTGTAAAAGGATAAAGAATAAGTGAAATTGGGCAGCTTTCTTGGTGATGCAAGTGTAAACCTCGCTGACAGCGAAATGCACACGTAGCGAACATAAAGTGGTAAAAGCTAGATTAGGTTTATGATTGCAGCTGAGGCGTGGAATCGAACGCCTTTCTCTTGCAGCTAACAAATGAGTCGGGATGCGAGCGTGATTTATTTATTCAAATCCGATGGCCGGTGATGCTGGTCACGTCTGCAGTTCGTTTGTAGTCAGAGCACGAACTGTATAGGTGTCGCTGATTTGTGATGATATGAGGACCAGTTAACGTGTTTTGAATAATTGCCATAACTTCCGTGTTAAACATTTATGGGGAACTTTCTTTTATTAATGATATTGGTTCTCCTTAAACGGTTCGTGCCGTCCTTAGCTGGAAATCGGCCGTCCTATTATCTTGACCGTTGAAGTCCCACTGAGCCTCATATGCATTATATCAGAAAGTTGATTAGCATTTGTCTGCCAAACCAGTGAGATAGCTGAGTTTTTTAAAGTTTTGTAATTGGAATTTGTAAGGTTCCCGGCAAAAATTATAAAATCTCCCTTTTTTATAGGTGGGTGTCCTTCAAGACGCCTAAGGGATAGTCAAATTATAGGCTAGGTGGCAGCATTCTGCGATGTATGTGCTTATAACAATAGCGATCACCAACTTCTTTACCCGATATGTAAGTATTGTAATATTTCCTCAAAACTGTTTCTTGTTGTGTTTTATGGAGCCCACGACCATAACCACCCCCCTAGCCTTTTCCCAACTATGTTGAAGTCGGTTTTCAGTCTGCCATTAGACCCCCGTAAGCCAGATAGTGGGCAATATCGATATTATAAGGTTTAGACCAGTTGACAGAACTTCGGGCATCCGGGTATTAACGACTGTCATAGATATTCGTATGACAAAGAATTACATTACAATACTGATTGATATATTTAGATATTTTCTTGGGTTCGGCGGAATTCGCTTTTAACAAGGCATAACATAGAGGAACTCGTCCATGCAACATCCTTTCAAATACCTTGATTCTACTCAACGAAACCACACAAACAATTTACGACACCGCAATTCAAATATGGAACCTATCATACTCATAATAAATTATTACAGAACACCAACGGGGATGTAACAACAGCAACAGCGCAAACGCAGAGGTATTTGATGAGTGTTGCGTTGCCAATGATTGCTAAAGTTCAGTCACGAGTAGATAATTTGCAAGATTTGGCATTTGCACTAACCTCCAGCTAACAATATGCATGCAGAACAAAAACTTTGTTATTATATTGTGTACAGTTATTGCTTGTCGAAGTGGGGGGAGTGACCCCGCGTCCTTTAATGTTAAGAAAAAAACGGTACTTCGTTGTTCTTGTTTTGAAACAAAGACATGTGTGTATGAAGGGTTATATTTGGACAAAGGAGTAAAGTTGTGAAAGAAAAAAAAGACTAGACTGTTAAACAATTTTCAAAAACTCCGACTACTGATGTAACCCTGAAATTCATTTTTTCTCAAAAGACGCCTGATGACAGTCACTCCGGGCAAAACTGATGTTAGCCGCATCTAGTTGGATTCGAAAAGGCTCTAGAGTATTTAATATTTTTAATGAAAAGAAATGTTGCTTGGGAGACATAAGACCGCGATTTGATATATATTCATATTCAAAAAATATTCAGCTTGTTTTAAATAATACCAACAATAAATTTCTATTCATAGTGTAACCCGGCTTTGTCATCCTAGAAATGAATGTACATACATACATAAATTAAAATAGCAAATGGACACATAGTTCAATTACGCATCGGTAACAATACTCTTTTGTGAGATAATCCCTACACAAATACGGCATTACTTGATTAGCACATTTCAAAGGGTTCTCCACCCTTAGCGTCATGTTACTGGAAAAGGGTTGTTTGTACTTCTGAAGCACGATAAATTGATGTAGTTAAGAATGCTAATGCGAACCGGGCTTTGCCTTTGTGGACTAATCACCAGCAATATGCAAATGTTAGTGTTTGTTTTAATATAGGGCAGCGTAGTTTCCAGATTTATGCCTTCAAGATGTGGTATTGGAGAAGAATGCTCAGAATACCGTGGACAGCGTTCAGAACCAACGTGTCCATCCTTGAATAGTTTAATATTACTACAACTCTCTGTGATTTACCACCAAAGAGTTCTGAGATTTTTCGGGCACATGATGCGATCTCCGAAACACAGATTGAAGAATAATCTCATACTGGGTCACATAAATGGCAGGAGAGCCAGAGGTCGCCCGTTAGATGAAGCGATGCAGTCACGAGTGCTTGGTGTCAACATACAACTAGCCCTGCACTTTACATCAGACAGAACTAAACGGAGACGACTTGGTGGTCGCGATCCTCAGAATTGAGGGACCGAGGAACAAGAGAGAGTTTGCAGAAAAGCTTGCTTCGATTTATATATTGCCAAAAGCTAAGCTAGCTCATATTGGTATTTCAGGATTGCGAGCATGGTAAATAGAGTAAATGAAAGCAACATATTCTCCTAGAGTACTTATATTTGGGTTAGTGGTTAGTAGCATGAACTAGGTCACAAAGTAATAATTTACACAAGATACGACAATAAGGACAAGCTAGTCAGATATAAATGGTCAGACTTCTTCAGCTGATCGAAACAGAGTGTCCGCCTTTTTAACATCGGGTGCGTTGATCCATATCGACGACTACCTTCCTTTGTCAACATTGCCCAGCATTACCAGCTACCGCCAGCAAATACTGATTTTCAAAAGAAAGGGTTTCGTGTAAAATTGTAATTCCTTACTAACTTTTTCTTAATATACACTGCAATTAAAATTATGTCTAGATGATCAATATGGTGTTCAGACATTGAACTCTCTGCCGGTAGGTAAGTTTTGTTTGCTAAAACAATTCCAAGGATAATACGCCCACATTCTACTCCGTCAGAGCAAGAATTCTTTCTAAGAAACGATATAAAGAGCTTTGAGTTCGACTTTACTATCGTCCAGCGTTAGTAATTACGTTGGACTCACGTTCGGAACTTATCGGATAGTTTCGGCGCGAGTCGAAGAGCGCAGGCGCGGCTGCGCTGGCGCACCGTTATCGTAATAACCAGCTGACTCGCGAAACAATTATCCAGCTGATGTTGCCCCAACGGGATATCTAGTGCGTGAGACGGAGAGACCATGGTATGGTATGTTTGTATGGAAATATGGCGGATAACGTTTTGTAATTTTTACGCTTGCGAGCATCCGTTCCTACTAATGCAACTCCCAGCACGTAAAGGCGGCTTCTTCGCTGTGTAATTGGCATACATAATTGCTGTACACGTTGTACAGCTAGACACAGTACAATGGAAGTCATTTGAATGTACGGACACTCTTGAGAACGTGAAGCTTAAAATTCTCGTATTTGTTTTAGAATTTAAGTTCTAAATAAGACGTTTTTGTACATGTCGCACGGAAATGACAAAACTAGGGATTTCTTGGTTGACAATAAGATTAACTGAAATAATCACTTTGTACAAACGTAATCGACTTATTTCGTCATCTTAGTAGAATCAGTCTAGTGACACGAAATATACTGAAATCAGTTTAGTATTTTGTCTAATCGTTAATCGTAACCGATTGCAATACAGTACAATTAGGTATTTTTTATAGTATAATCCTAATCCTATCCAATACTATAAATGCGAAAGTAAGTTTGTTTGTTACCTTTTCACGCCTAAACCACTGAACCGATCATCCTGAAATTTTGCATATACGTTGTCAGGTGTACAGAAACGGACATATACCTTTCATCCCGAAAAAAAGTACTGTTCCCGAGCAAAACAATAATAAAGATAATAGATGGCGCCACGTGTCTTTCGAATCATCATTGAATAACATTATTATAGAAACTTTAGTAAGTACTTAGTGTGTTAAGAGTTTTTTTTTTAATGTACAACCCGAATTGATTGTCAAATTCTAAATTAACGCGAGCGAAGCCAAAAGCAAAAGTTAATATTAAAATACAGAATAGGACAAAAATTGTGTATACATAATTTTATTATCGTTATTAGCGATCTGTAACAGACAACTTTTGATGGTCTTAAGACAAGAATAACTGAATATTCGACATCATCCGGGATTTAAAGGTACCTATGTCTAGAGATTTTATTTGGATGTAAAGCGAGGTGCGAGCACGAATCTTTTTATCGAGTCGATTCGATAAATTTATCTATTCTAAACGTCAAATTTGACATAAGATATAGATACAACGACAACTGTAGTCATTTTATCCATAGCTTATGTCAAATTTGACGTTTAAAATAGATACATTTCTCGAATCGACTCGATAAAAAGATCCGTGCTCGCACCACTGCAATGCTGTATATCAAATACAAACTCAAAACTCATTTTTTCAAAGTAGACTAGTATTAGTTAGTTCTTTATGAACGTCAAATTTAGGTAGTTACAATAGACTGCCCCCAAAAGCTCCCACCCTTCACCGCTTCCTAGTGTTTATGCTGTGAAGAAGAAACGGCGCAACAAACTCCCCAGCAACACAGTTCAGTCTGTCAAGTGAATAATTAAATGAGTCTATACACAAAAAAAGTAAAATATTAATTATATTGATTAAATTATGCAAGTTGATGATGGTAAACAAAATATTTAAGTACCTAGAACAATTCTGGATGAATTGAAAACACGAAGACATACCACCATATAAGTCTATATTCGTTTATTTCTCTTTAAGAAGAAAGCATCAGACCAAAAACCCCATTGAGTCGTAACAAGTAACTTCTCGATAGTAATCTCAATCGTTTGTGTTGCCGTCGATCAGCCAGCAGTGTTATCAGATGGCAATGATGGCCGACCTAATGAAGCTGTGAGGCGACCGCCCATTTAATGAGCTCATCATTAGCGCGACTGGAGATCTGATTGGGATGACTTTGAACCTTTGAGCTGGAGGAAATTGACTGGAAGAAAGCGAATAGGAAATAGTCAATTGAGTCTTTATATTAGATGTGTTTTGTTGACTTTTTGATTTGAACTTGTGATATTGGTATTAAAGTATGGTGCTACGGAACAGTTTTCTTATTAATGGTATGAATTAGAATAAAAATGCTTAGAATTTATAGCTAAACCTCCGGTTTCTGAATTGAGAATTCGGGATAAGCAATACTTGTGTAGTATTTGAGTACGGAGTTGTCAAAAAAATGCTTTGAAATCCGTCATTTTTTTGACAACTCCTTACTCAAATATTACTAAGTACCTACTGCTTATCTTAGAATTCTCAATTCAGAAACCGGAGGGAAGCCAATAATAGCATATTTAAATACAAAATATGCTATACAGCCCATTATTGTCCTACTGCTTTGCATGGGCCTCTTCATAGATTGAGAAGGGTAACAAATGAGAAGGGTGGGCTTAAGGGCGTATACATAAAGGAAGTAGGTAACCAGCGCCGACCTACCAGCGCTAACGGTACTGGTTCGTGCAGGTAACCGCTACATAAAGGAAGCGGCTAGAAGCAGGGGCTGGCTGTACAAACATAAAACGCCTTGTTCCCTTGCAAATACAACAACAAATGACGGCCTACCAGCGCTGATCGGAGCAGGTCGGAACTTGTCGGCGAAGTCCGGAGCTTGTCGGCGCTGGTTCGCCATACAGTATAGAGACTACCTGCGCCGACTAACTGCGCGGACCAGCACCGACAAGCGCTGGCAGATCGGCGCCGGCAACCCGCTTTCTACGTGTATTCACACTTAGTCCACCACGCTCATCTGGTGTGAGTTGGCAGATCTCATTAAGAAGATTTTTTAGGCCTATTCGCAATGCAAATTATAATCAAATTCAAGTCCGTACATGTATTCGAAAAGTCAGAGATATGACCCGGATTCGAACTCAGGCTCTCCTACAAGGAAGGCAAGCCATCAACTACCATTGTTTCTCATAGAATAAATAAACTCAATATTATATGTACTAAGCTGTGTTGAAGCCACACCTAAAATACTCACACATGCTATTATTATCTAAGAAAATAAAACGCAATTAATAACAAAGAAAAGTTATAATTAGCAGTGAAGGTTAATAAATATTACATCCATGTATGACATCTTGCTGCAATAAATTATTCAATCAATCTAAAACATCTGTGGTTCTGTAACTAGACATTAACTATGTGGGATTGGATAACATATTAAACGATTTCTTCCAATAAAACTTCTTTTAATATCACTTTTTATTAATTTTAAACACCTTATCTCTGTCGTATCCATCTCTTTCTATCTCCTCGTCTTTTCTCTCACTCACACGTCCTGTCATTTGTCTTAAAACTTCCTATAAATCATCGTTCAGAAATCAGTCGCACGTTAATGTTTATCAAGTTAATAAATATCAAGTAAATAAACGAATAAGTAGTTAATTTGGTTAATCTGGTACCTAACGTTTTATTTGGACATAAACTGTCTATTAAAATATTAATGTGAATATAGTTTATGGTTATCGACCACTTAGCCTAGAAATTAGAGGTTAACATCATAACAACTAGTATATCAGAGCCAAGAGCTGAAGATGTACGCTAGGTGGTAGGATCTATACAGTCCACCTGGCTAGTTACCACCCTCACATTAAAGTCAAGTCGACGGCCAAGCAGTTTACTGTATTCCGTCGTTTGTATGAGAGAGTTAGGGGGTAAACTTCAAAACTCATTTATTCAAAATAGACTAGAATTACTTAGTTCTTTTTGAACGTCAATATTAGGTACCTACATAAAAGACAGCCCCCAAAAGCGCCCTCCCTTCACCGCTTCCTAGTGTGTTTTTGCTGTGAAGAAGAAAGGGCGCAACAAACTCCCCAGCAACAAATAACTGTCTGTCAAGTGAATAAATTAATTGTGTCTTGAGAAATGAAATTATGAAAAATGCGGATTATAAACAAAGTATAATACAATTCTGGTTGAATTGAAAACAAAATTACCTAAAGTTATCTAAACAATATAGATAATTCAACATAATATAGGTACACATAATTGTATACACTCAATATATGTATTTAATTTAATAAATATAAATTTAAAAATTTAACATACAATAATATTACAATAATGTGTGAATAATGTAGGTCATTGTCAGACGTACAGGAATAATAATGAGAAAGTGCCTTACAGTTGCCATAGTAAGTATGAGCTGACCAGTCCCGACAGACAGAACCCGTTCACGAGCATGACGAGTGCACCAGCGTCGGTATAGGGGAATCCCTCTATATCTCTGCTACTTGGATTTGTGTGCTCCACCGTAGATCCTGTCTGCATTTACCATCAGGTACGACTAGGGTCAACGCTACCATGTCAAATAATAATAAAAAAAGGATCTAATAAAATGGAAACGAGATATTATTAAGAATTATAGAAACTAGCACACGCGTCAATAGGAGATAATTTGAAACATTTCACAGTATGAAAGCGCAGTAAATCTTGGCACAAGATGTCATCATGAATTGAAAAATGACGTCATAATAAAGTCGTTATCGTTCGACCGATCCTCCAACAATGACACGGGGCGGCCCACGCCGCCATAACTCCACCACCCCCGTAACACGACACTGCAGTAAATACGTCAAAGCCTTCAACGTTAGACTTAATAAGGTGCATGCATAAAATCGATTCATATCTCCCGTGCCCTCTCGACGCCTTCTAAAATCTGCACTCATGAATCACAAGTGAAAAACAACTTTATCCCTCCCAAATAAGCGACAAATTCCTTACTTGAATCCTTTGGTAAGTTTATTATAAATTGTAACAGCTCTCGATGACATCACTTTCACAAACGCACATAAATAAGTTCCTTAAAAAATGATATCACCAATACACAAGCGATCGGCACCCACACTAACCACGCCATGTACGGAGAGGGTGAGTCATCCGAAACTCGAAACATTAAATGCACTTGTACGAAATATTGCATTCATATTCGGAATGAATCAATTCTGGAAGAGACTGTTTTTACCGCCAGCTTAGTATGCGAAATTAAATAAACCAGGTGTATGTCATTCGTATAAAGATGCATCTTTAATAAATGGAAGGAAAAAGCGCTAAACAAGAGAAGCAAAAAAAAATAGAGTGGGGCCTTTGCCCAGCAGCGGGCTATTTGCCCAGCATGGTGGGTGAGTGGGGCTAGCATAAGCTGAAGTCTCTGAAGGTGTCAAAGTTATTTGACTATACATATACAGATTTGGCTGTTTGTTACTCAATCTAACAAAATTAAAAACTACAGTATATTGTATTTTCATGCAGAAATATAGAGAACCAACCAGACTCAATAAAATTCCTCTACATTTTCCCCATTAAAACAAATACCTGTACAACACTGTTCTCTCCTTGGATATCTTATCGGCACCGTAATTATAATTAAAACCGTTTCGACCAGTAAACTTAATCAAGAAACATAAATTAATACCTTTTGATAAAATACTTATCAAGTTTTAAAGCACAGTATTACAGAACATTTTGATAAGAACGGCCACCTAGGTTACCTAAATATGAATTTGCAAAATAGGGTAGATATTTGACTGAAAAAATCTAATTAGTCTGTCAGTTAGATTATCAAAAAATATTTGACCCGTATTTTTTCTATTCTTACGTAAACCAAAATTTACGAAGATACGACACTTTTAAAATTAGCAAAACGTCACAAGCAAGTACAATTTTTACTTGCTTGTGACGTCACAAGCCCCCACTCTCGAGTTTTGATGCATTTTATCTTTCCAAATATTCATATATTTAACAAAAGAAAAAATTCATGTCCATTATTTTTAAAAACTCTAACTGGCGGACTAATTAGATTTGCAATTTATTATACTACTATTATGATAACTATTCCAGTGCGTCTATATCCGTTTGCTGGCCTCAATAAGTCGGGACAAGCCTAGGGGTGCCACCCCTGACAAGAGGGGTTTGTCCTTAGCGACAGCATACCCCTGAATTTTAAAGATAAATGCTATTTATGAAAGTTAATTCACTTTAGGGGATGATAACAATTAATTATCCACTACACTAACATTAATTAGGACTTCACAAAAAATATGTTTATTTTTCAAACCCATTAGGATGGAACTTTTTACTACCATAGACAAGCACGTCGCTGATTAAACATAGACTTTTAACCAATTTTCTGTTTAAATTATTGAAGTTAAATCAAACGTTAATAAAATCCGTTTGATATCACAAGTATTAAACGTTTATAGGCAAATAAACTATTAAATTGACGTAAAAATTTTATTCCACGAGGAAAACTATGTTAACTTTAATTATTTTTATGATAGGTACGGTAACATATAATTGTGGGCTTCAAGCCAAGAGAATAATAGTACTGGGCATACTGCTATCAAAAATAAAAGGAATTATTCAAGGTCTTTCCCTTGCCATATGCCATTCATTAATTGTGTGTCCTATAATAAATATACTTGGGAGTAAATAAATCGAGCCACTACTATTTTTCACGTAGGTATAATTGTTATTATTTTTGGTAACAGATCAATTCTAAACATATACTTACCTATCGTCTAAAAGGTAATTTGATAACCTTTACAATGAGGGTAGTTTTTGTATTTTGAATAATATAATTCATGAAACCAGAACTAATAACCAGGACACGTGAAAAAAGGAGTGGCTCGATTTCTTTGCTCCCAAGTGTAGTTTGATTGCTTCAATAAAAATATTTATGTATGTTACGGTTAAAGCTAGGTGTAAGTAAAAACTTCTATTAGCCGGTTTATGTAAATTTTAGATTTGATCGTTGGCTAATATTGTTTTATCTAATCTTTAAACGGCCGAACTCGGTTAAACTTAAGTCTAGCCGCAGCTGCTGGCTAAAAATGTAAAAGCAAATTATAAAGGATAAAGAAAACTATTTTCGTGATAAAAACTTTGTTTATTATAACAATCAGTCTCGTTATTACTTATACGAGTAGCGTATTTATTAGTAGTAAAACAAATTTATGACTTTATGACGTTGGCAAAATCGGAACTATAATATAGAATTAACGCGAAAAAAAACTCTTAACACACTACTAAAGTTTCTATAATAATATAATTCAATCATGATTCGAAAGACACGTGGCGCCATCTATTATCGTTGTTGTTGTATTCCTCGGGAACAGTACCTACTTTTTTTCGGGATGAAAGGTAGGTACCCTATGTTCGTTTCCGTACACCTGACAACGTATACGCATTTCAGGATGATTGGTTCAGTGGTTTAGGTGTGAAAAGGTAACAAACAAACAAACCTACTTTCGCATTTTTAGTTAGGATTAGGACGTTAGGATTAGGATACTGAAAATGATTAAACATTAAACGTGTTTTTAATGGAATTACTTAAATGAAAACACTATCCATCAATAATAATTCGAGAAATCTCTTATAATGTGTGCGTTGTAGTCACTCAATCACGTTTCCCTGCGGTGGACCATGCACGCCCCATGTACATAGCGAGTCAATCTCCCGTCTTGCGGTCGCCAGCACCAGAGGTAATCACAAAGTGTACTCTGGTGTAATAGAAAGTAAAATTAACCGCATGATCGTTCTCGGTTTCTGCAAAACCTGAGAATTTTAGAGATCTTCGTTAAATATCACCATGTACACACCATGTTCCTTAGCCCAGTAGAAGCTTGGGAAGTTAACAAATTAATCAAAAACCTAAAAAATAAACGAAGTTACGGTTTAGACGAAATTCCACCTACGTTATTGAAAGAATGCGCAAATGAATTCACCTTACCATTTTATCTACTATTAAATCAGTCCTTTACAGAAGGCACTTTCCCCGAATTGTTAAAAAAATCACTAATTAAACCAATCTACAAAAAGAACACAAAAACTGATCCTAATAATTATCGCCCAATAGCTCTCTTGCCCTCAGCCTCCAAGATTTTTGAGAAAGCTATGTGTGATCGAATTTATACCTTTTGCGAAAAATATAACTTGTTGAGCGATTGTCAGAACGGTTTCCGAAAAAATCGTTCCACCACATTAGCTGTTTATAAATACATTCAGGAAGTCCTTAATATCATAAATAACAAGGAATACGCCGTAGGGATCCTACTGGACATGACTAAGGCGTACGACAAAGTACAATTTAAAATACTTTTAAATAAACTTTATGGAATAGGAATCCGCGGGAAAGCCCATGAATGGCTCACGTCATATTTGAGAAATAGAGAGCAAGTAGTTGAAATCGAATACTTTAATCACAATAGTAGAGAAATAGAAAAAATCCGATCTGAAAGCAAAGTGACTAACGCTTCCATCCCCCAAGGAAGTGTCATAGGTTGCCTATTATTCCTTGTTTACATCAACGACTTACCAAAAAACATAGAGGGGCCAAGTGTTTTATTCGCAGATGACATATCTTTGTTAGTCTCCTGCCAAAACAACACAAACATAGAAGAAAAACTCAGTTCCACACTCACAAAAACATGTAACTGGATGACCTCACATAATTTAGAAATTAATTATGCTAAAACTAAATTAATGACTTTCCACCCTTATCAAAAAGCACCTCTACACTTAAACTTCACCTTTAACGGCTTAAAATTGGAAACTGTTGATGAATTTACATTACTTGGACTTACTATAGATAAACATATTAACTGGAAAGCACAAATACGAAAAACCTGTAAAAAAATTTCAAAATTCGCATACGCTCTCCGCGAAACTAAAAAGACAACCGATCTACAAACTGCCCTCACCACGTATTATGCATATGCCAACGCATGGCTTAGCTACGGCGTAACCCTCTGGGGAAATAGTACAGATGTCCTGACACTCTTTACCCTACAAAAAAAATTAGTTAGAATTCTAGTAAATATTGATCAAACAGACAGCTGCAAACCCTACTTCCTCAAACATAATATTCTAACCCTCCCCAGTATTTACATTCTAGAAACATGTAAATTCGTCCGCAAGCATCAAGAGTTCTACACAAAACGCGAAGATATTCAATCACGGTACACACTTAGGCACCGATCTAGGCTAAACTTACCAACATCCAAGCTAAAAATGCATTCGACAAGTCCCTACGTAATGTCTATAAAAATATACAACAAACTACCAGAAATAATAAAGAAAGAAGAAAAGTTCAATATTTTTATAAAAACACTTAAAAAACTACTGATAAACAAATGCTATTATTCCTTAGATGAATATTTAAACGATAAACAGAAATAATAGAAGAAATGTATATAATATATTATGATTAAGGAAATAGGGAATATGCATGTAGTTCAAAACTCTTTCATTATTTAGATATACATTGTATAGGAGTCAAGACACAAATTGCATTATTTTTTACATTTTTTAACTCATTACTTATTTTACAATTCATTGTTTTATGTTACGTTTTTTTTCGTGGAACGGAACGCAATCTCGAAACGCGTCGTCTTCGAAAATGCCGGAAGTGACATCAAAATCCATATGAATAAATCTTTAAATAATCTTTTCTTAGCAAACTGTTTGATTTCTCACTGAGGTTAAGTTAGTAAGTGCGATTTCTGCTTGAATAAAGCACAAGAAATAATTTCATTATATGATTTGTGGCTAAAAAAGAGATGTAAACAAAGCATTATCTTGGATTATGACGTCACATTATGACCGCTACAATAAAGGACGTTTGAACTGTAGAAGAAAATTGTTGAAGTTTAATAATTGTTTTGAGCAAGAAATAATAACAACATTTGACTTTTAATACTTTTCTTGGGTTTATATTAATGTGCTTTATTGATTAAGAGGAAAAAAAAGTTACATGCATATTCCCTATTATAATTAATGAAAAATAATTTAAATAATATAAAAATAATAATAGATAACAATAATTAATGATAATCACGCAATTTATAGGTATGTTTAAAACATATTAATGATATAATAAAAACAATTAATAACAACAAAATAAATATTATAATAGTAATAAATAAACAAATATCAAAAATAATAATAAAACAAAATAGCAATAATAGTAAATTAAATAATAATAAATTAATATTATAATATATAAAAAATAATGATGAAACAAATTAGCAATAATAATAAATTAAATAATTTAGCAATAATATTACTGTTCATTATCTCCTAAAACAGGGCTTCCTCTCTCCTACACTTTTGCTGTGCCCTACAGGGTCCATAATTGATCTCATTTATATAGTTACCACCTAAGTACACATTATGGTAAAGCAATAAAGATATTGAGTATTGAGTATTGAGTATTGAGTAAATAATAAATGTTATCATTAAACAAGTTCAAGGGTTCAATTCTACAAAATTTGTTGCCACTACGCAAACGAATGGCTACAAAACCGAACATTCAGACGTTGACAGTCAAAAAATTTGACAACAAACACAAAACCAAACATTTTGACTAATTTAGCATCTTAATTGCAGCTTTGATTTTGACAGGTCAACAATTACGATAGCAACTTATCGTATGTATTAAGAATTCGACTTCTCCACAACTGTGTGGTACGCATTGAATATTATTGTAATGTCAAAGTGAAAGCTATTGAAATTATGAATGTGGTACGCAATTCGGATGCAGGTATATTTTGGAGCATGAAACTAGCTGGAATCCTGCACGTTTTTTTAATCTTACAGTTTACATTTACGAAAAAAAAAACATTCAGACGAATTGATAACCTTCTTCTTTTTGAAGTCGGTTAAAAACTATCAAAACGTTTGGTTATGTTTTTGTTGTCAAGCAATTTGTCAGTTTTTGTAAACCAAATGTTAAAGAAACCTACAGGCAAACTTAACGGTTCCTGCTTCATAAAAATACCTTGAATTAGCCTACTGACTAACGGATGTGGTTCAGTTTCAGTTGCGATTTGGCGACAATTTTTTTGTAGTATTGTTGAAGATAAATTATAACGTACTTGTTCAACTTTTTTCAGTGGCTCTTTGCCCCCTTCTGCTTTGTTTTTCTTAAAGATATCTTATCATCATTTGTTGGACTAATTGCTTGCACAACGCGTTTAGTTTATCTTGCAATTTGTACGCAAGACCGTGGTGGCTTTAGGTTGAAACATGCCACCTGGGACCCGGCGTCCTTTACCGGGGTCCTTTTACGAAACGTAGTACAATTTAACTGTAAACAGAGATTGTGTTTTGAACTACTTATTTTCTGTACATTGTATGCATATTATCAAAACAAGAAATCAAACAATGATAAATTAAAGAGACTGACGAAACGAATCGAAAAATAAATCGCGTCCGTTTTCTTAGCAATGTGTTCTTTTCTTCCAAAACCTTGCCTCCTCAAAGTTTAATTAAGCTCAAATTCAATTTTGAAGCACTAATTGAAACGTGAACTCAAAAACAAGGCTCGTTCCCACTTCAGCCGACGTTCTCCAAATAGGGATTTCAATGGTTAAATTTAGCAATCAAAGCGAGCGCTATTCCTGGAGCTAATAGATAAATTAAGCAGATAAGAGTCGAGACGCCACCGGCAATTTGGCCGAATTAGGATCGGCGCTCTGGAGAAACGATGATACCTCCCTCGACCTCGGGCGAATGTACTATGGAGTTGAGACTATCTGTGAGAGTCAAAGTATTCGTCAAGTTTGGGATTTGCTTTATTAATATTATTTATAAGCAGTGACAGCCTAGCGATTCAGGGATGATCTTTAAAATCAGCGTATTGACCTCTCTGGTGCGTTTTATATGTTGATATTAATTGTGTTCCGTATTTTTCTTTCGAAAGGAAGGTGTCTAAAATAAACCGACGACATGTTTGGTGCAGTGGCTACGCGATTGGTTTCTGCGCTACGGGTCGTGGGTGCGATTCCCACACGGAACAAAAATGTGTATGGCCTACAGATGGTTGTTTCGGGTCTGGGCGTTTGTGTATGTGAGATTTGTGTCTGTAAACGCACCCACGATACAAGATAAATCTTAGAGTCTTTTGTAAAAGAAAAACTATTTTTATATTGGCCTCCATTTTTACCAAGCAGATACGGAAATATTTAGGTTTGTTTTAGAGACAGCGATCGATTTTTATTTTTGAAATTGAACAGGAGGGTTCGAGGGACATCCAAATTCGGTGCCGGCCCGTATACCTCTGAATTTTTGAGTATAGGTCCAGACGATACTTTTTTTTTATGGAAAACGAAAGTTCTATTTCCAATTTTTATCTTCTGTGTGCCCTTTGACAATGACCTCCTCCAACCTTTTCCAATGTTCCCTCTCCCGTGCTAGTTTAGTCCAGATCTTCCCAGCCATCTTCACTATTGACATAATCATATACATACTTACGTAGATATATTGCAAATAATTATGTATGTACATAATCGTCTTGTGAATCATAACGGTCAAGGCGAACCTTATTTTTCTCAGCAGCAGATTTATTTGATTTACATATTTGTTTTCTTTCTTCCTCAACACTTGTTTAACAAATTTTAAAAGTCAATGATTTCATCGAACGACTCGCACATGATTGTTTACTTTACGTAGGAATTTTTCAAGGGCCCCAATACCTAGAATGAAAATTGATGATTGCCTTTGTGACGTCATGAAGCCGTGCCGAAACCGTGAGCAAACTCGGTGCTCGAGCAAAAAAGCACGAACCTTTTTACGCTTACTTGAGCGACATGTAAGAGCAATTTACTGCTAACATACAGAATTATGTGTGGTCCATGTAAGGAGCGGCAGTTGTATTTTTTATATTTTATTGTTTTTACAGTCGCAAAAGGAAATAATAGTCTGCAACTTTCTTTAAGACGTCCCTAATGCTTAAAAATTGTCGGAGGCCAGACACGTTTATTATTATTTCCTTTATTCATCTAACTTCTTATTAATTACATTTTTAAATACATATCATATACAAAAACATCAAATAAAAAAAAACATGATATACATTTAAAAATATAAAAAAATAGGGGTCCACCGGCATCGGGAGCAGGGTCCAAGTTACCGGTGGTTAGGGCTCCAGAGACAGGAACCTCCTCACAATACGCGCCGTATCGAGGAGGACTGCTTTCTGTATCAGGCCCTTGATCCAGCCACCTAACGAGAGCCTCTTGAGGTGTTGGTCGAGGCTCTTTGCCATTAGGCCATTGGCCGTTACGACTATCTTATTATTATTATTTATTTACAAAGGGCCTCCAACAAAAGACATACATAGAAAATCACAAAAATTGGTAAATAGAATGGGCCTTACATCCGAGTACTCCTTCAATTATAGGAGGCCACAATATGCATTTTATTTTTTATTTTTTCGACTGCTAAGTTACAACAAAATTTAATAAATTGTAGGTTAAATATGTTTTGTTATGAAAATCAAATTCATCAAAATTGGACTTTAAAGTTTGCTGCGATATTTAGATAAATAATTGAAATTAATCGACCTTAAGGATAACGCTTATTAAAATAGCCGTAGGTCAGATAGGTTTCGGTATAAAACTCAAATTAATCAAAATTGGACTTCAAGTTTGCTGCGATATTTAGATAAATAATTGAAATTGCATTATTCTAATACTATTTTCCTCACGATACTGTAGTGAAATTGTCATGATCTATTATTTAAAAAGAGTATCCATGGAGTTTCTTTTCGGTTCTTCTCCATGAGACCTACCTTTTGGAACCGTGCACCTAGTTTTGACGTTTTATAAGCACCTGTAAAATGGTCTACTTGAAATAAAAAAACTTTGACTTTGAAATTAATCGACCCTAAGGATAACACTTATTAAAATAGTCGGAGGTCAGATAGGTTTCGGTATGAAACTCAAACTTATCAAAATTGGACGTCAAGTTTGCTGCGATATTTCGATAATTAATTGAAATAAATCAACCCTAAGGATAGCGCTTAAAAATTGTCGGAGAAGCCAGACGGTTTCCGTAAGAAACTCAAATTCATCAAAATTGGAACTTATGTTTGCTGCGACATTTCGATAAATAATTAAAATCAATCGAGTCAATGAATTTTCTGCTCCACTTTAGCACTGCATCCTGTACACAAGTACCAAAACAAAAAGCTATGACCTACATTCCCGCCTTTAAAATCATTTAAATTACTCGCCACTCCATAAATTGGTCTCTCATAAATTGTACCAACGTAACCGGTTTGCAGAATATCAGCAACCACGTTAAATTGAGGAAGCCCTAATAACTTAAGCGCTCCATATTCCGTGTCGTTTGGCCGCGTTCAGATAAATATACCTGTCTTATTTTTTAGGTTATGTCTGTAGCCAACGATAAGATATTAAGCGAGGCAGTAGAAGTGTTAAAGGTTTGGATATTATCGTGTGGTTTATGGATTGCACTTTGAGAATCATATTTACGGAGTAGTAAGTAATTGGAGAGCTCACTCACATGTTTTTGAATGAAATGGCACTCATCGAATTAGTAAAGTACGCGGGAAAAGAGCAATTTGACGTCAGATCTCTAGTACGAATTTGCAAATTAAGAAAACGGCAGTTACAAAAAGAGAAAAATATTATTAAGTTTAGCGAGATCATGTAACTAACTTGTACTTAGGGGTACAGTCCGCGAGGCCTTAGCTGAGCATTGCATTTATGTGAGTGCATAAAGAATCGATTGCCAAAAAGCAGTATAAACTGACGACTGACGTCGCGACTCGCGAGTGACGTAAGGTATGTTCATCCGATTGACTATTTACTTACTTGAGCGTGATCATTTAGAAAGAATTATTTCTTTGCTAATTATCACTATTGCATATTAATGTGCATCCAATATCTCATAGTGCATTTTCAGTCACACGTTTACTGATAAAGATTTATCGTTGTCACGATAAATACTTAAAAATGCATAACGAAGTTGATAAAAGTGTTTTGCAAGACATTCTATGAGCATTAGATATTGGTTAAAATTAAGACTTGTGTCTTTACCAATAATGAAGCAAAAAGCTTTGCATAGTAGATCCTCCCGTACTTACGTTAGCAGACTATCACAGGTAAAATTAAGTTACGAGTTAATATAGCCAGTTTGGCAATAAAATATGGTATGTATGTAAACAAAACCATTATTTGTTGGCCATAGCAACCAATAAAACCGTTTTTAGGGTCCCGTACCCAAAGGTAACGGGACCCTATTACTAAGACTCCGCTGTCCGTCTGTCACCAGGCTGTATCTCATGAACCGTGATAGTTAGACAGTTGAAATTTTTACAGATGATGTATTTCTGTTGCCGCTATAACAACAAATACTAAAAAAACAGAATAATATAAATATTTATGGGGGCTCCCATACACAACAAACGTGTTTTTTTTTGTCGTTTTTGTAGATAGTGGTACGGAACCCTTCGTGCGCGAGTCCGACTCGCACTTGGCCGGTTTTTTAGTAAAACTTTCCCATCCCTAGATACGAAATATAGCTACAGAGATTTTAACAAACCCTCGTATAAATCCTTGTAGTTTTATAACTCTTGCACTTATAATCGTTTTGCAATATAAAATTATGTTACAAAAGATCAATCTCGGTTCAATCTTTACAAAATTACATCTTCTACAAACATCGCATCGTAGGTGCTCGGTCCTCTCAACGGCCACCTACAGGAATCTATTATATGACATTAATAGATTGCTATCAAAATTGAAGCTATCCGATGTGCGCATCGATCAATAAATATCCTATCTCAGATAGGATTCACATTAACGGAGTAAGCCTACGTAACTAATGATATAGGTATCTTGTCTTATAATCTGAGACGGTGGAATCTTTGAGGGGCCAATAACATTTTTATTGGACGTTGAAAATATGTATTTTAAAGCGCAGTTCAGACTACGCTATATAGTATAGCATATTGCGTCATAGGCTATAAATATGTAGCATGACGATACCGCTCAATATACATTTTATATGGACACGTTCACACAACGCTATGCGAATATCGTATAGTGTGAACGTCATGCTATACAGGGTGGCCAAAAAGTCGTGGATCAAACGCAACTAGGGGTTAGATGGGGTCATCAGCTGCAAAAAGTTGTTCTACGGGAGGTCCTTAAGGTCAACCCCTGCAGAGTTATAATTTATTGTGTTTTTATGGGAAAATTTACTTTTTTTAACTAATTCTTATTAAAATTCGAAAAAATGTACATTTCTGTATCTTTTTTATAATTTTCACTAGATTGGTAAGTACTGATGAGTCCTTGTTATGGTTATGATATGAGAAAAAAAAACGTAAAACTTAATATTATCTTCAACACACCCAATAAACAACCATAAACAGCATGTCTAACGCAAGGACTCATCAGTACCAATCTAATGAAAATTATAAAAAAGATACAGGCTGTAATTTTTTTCAAATTTTAATAAGAATTAGTTAAAAAATGTCAATCTTCTCATAAAAACACAAAATAAATTGTAACTCTGCAGGGGTTGACCTTAAGGACCTCCCGTAGAACAACTTTTTGCAGCTGATGACCCCATCTAACCCCTAGTTGCGTTTGATCCACGACTTTTTGGCCACCCTGTATAGTTGTAGCTTATTATGACGCAATATGCTTTATTATACATATAGCGAAATAGTATAGCGTAGTGTCAAGTGTCCTTGAGGCTTGTTAGGTTATTTTAAAAAGCAGTTGATATTTATAATTGTAGCAGTGCAGTGTAAATTAAATGGAATTACAAACCTAGGCTATGAGCATCCTTGAATTTGTTTTATATGTACTCCCTCTTTTTTGTTTTAGTTTCTTAATGATAATTATAAGTTGTTGCAAAGAAACCTCCAAGATATACCTGTTTATAGTAACAATAACTACAGACTACGGGTATTTCAAATCGTTAACACGCGCATTATACAGAACAAAACAATCTTTTCGTAATAAACATAGTAATATCGATCGAAAAACACATCAACAGATTTTTACGCGAACACAATTACATTATAAAAAATCAATAGTCGATTTAGTGGCCGCGCGCACCATTAACCATAGTACAAGCTAGGGATGTACCCAATATGTATTCTGCCGAATTCGGCAGAACGAAGAACGCAAATTCGGCAGAACTTTATATTACGAGCAAATCCTATAAGTTTTTTAATACTCTTTTCAACGAAAGATGAATCCTGATATAGCCGCCATTTGTTGCTGTAAGAAGTCTGCTATCAAAAAAACGTAAACGACATCCCGAAACCCGTAAAGCTACCTACATTATCCATGTTTAGTTTTTTGTCTGGTAACGTTTTGTAGAGAATCAGGAATCACATAACGATAGAAAGGGTAAGATAAGTAATTGTGTACCATTATAAACATTACCACTTTAAACATTGTTTACGATTTTGAAAAAGTTACACTGAAGCTTAAAACAACATTTTACTGGTAGATAAAAATAACGTTTTCCGAAGTGACTAGAAGTGATAAAATATTAGTTTGTCAATATTAATTTTAACACTAACATTCGTCGTGTCTTTTGTTAAATCAAGCAGTTTCTATAATTTTATCAAACCAATACTAAGGCGAAACCGAATGTTCGGCGAAATTCCGAATACGAATCGAACATTCAGCCCAACACTAGTACAAGCCATTCGGGTGTATCTGATAACATCTGGCAGATAACTCGAGAATGGCACATTAATCATACTGAATAATACCAGGTTCTACTAACACGCAGCGATGGTTTATTAAATAAAAATTAACTATTCGTACGAGGAAAATATTTGCGTATCATACAACGATAGGTAACGATGATACAACAAAATAATAGCGTATAAATAACACATTAGGGGACAAAGGTCGTCAAAGGAATCCTGAGCTAGGTTTTGGAGAGAACAAAAACTTTTTTTATTTTAAAACCTAGGTTTGTCTTGGACCATCTTTTGTAATCAGGGATGTCCATTTCAACCGCGCGGCCAAGTCATAAAATTTGATGAAACTTTGCCAGGAATTAGTGGTAATTTGTTACTATACAGACCCCTTTTCTGGGGGAAATGTCTGCTTTCGAAATTTAGTTGCCATTAATTTAGGAATGTCGATTCAAATCCTACCGTCTCCATTTAAGGATATGCCAAAGTCAATTGAAGGCTCATTCCAAGACTTGAGTAGTAAGTTTTTTATCGATCTGTGTTTTAAATTGTTTCGTATCGGTAGTGAGCGAGGGAATTCTTTACATTGTTTTGTTGACATGTTTACTAACTATTTAATCAGTTGACCGATAAGAACGTAGAGCGCCTTCGGGGTTTTTAGTGACCGATTGCGTAAGGCTTAAGGTGACGTCACCTGACTAAGCCCGTAGGCACATAGTCAGAAATTTCTATCATAAACTTTCCGTGTGCGAAGCCCTCTGGTACTAGAGCCAAAAGTCTGCTGGATCCGGCAAATTCTAACAGTGTGCTGGGTGTAGATACAAATAGTATGAGCAGAGTCTCGAGATAGAAATTCCTGAAGCGTGCGCGAAGATCCTCTGCGCATAGACTCAGTACTAGAGCCAGCAGGCTACCGAATCTGACAAATTCTTACAGTGTGCAAGGTCTAGAACAAAATGAATGAAAAGGGACGGGCGATACAAAAAAATCTGATAGAAATTTCTGATAATATGCGGCCGGTCTTAAAACTCTACGTAACCTTTAGAGTAAAAAGCGTCACGGTTGTATTGTAATCGCTAATCAGTCTACGTTTAACAGTGAAGCCACGCTGCTCTGTTGCGTTGCGACGTCGCAGTGCTAGATTTGGACCAATCTATAGATTCCAAATGTAGCGCTGCGACGTCTCATTGGTCCAACTCTAGCGCTGCGAGCGACGTCGCAACACAACGGAGCAGTGTGGCTTCACGCTTAAACCATCTCTGGTAGTATTATAGTGCCCCTACAAAAAATAGATTAGCTACTTCAATTACAATTCATCACCATCATCATCATCATTCAGCCGATTCACTATTCTCCCCCAAGCATTGCCACATCGACTGGTCCTGTGCTTCTCGTTTCCAGCGGATTCCCGTGACCTTCACCAGATCATCGGTCCACCTTGTGGGATGCCTACCCACGCTGTGTCTTCCGGTACGCGGTCGCCACTTCAGAACCTATCGGCCCCATCGGCCATCCGTTCTGCGAGCAATGTGCCCCGCCCCGCCCGCTGCCACTTAAGTTTGGCATTTTTCAAGCTATGTCGGTTACCTTGGTCCTCCTGCGGATCTCATCAATCCTGATATGATCTCGCAGGGAAACTCCGAGCATAGCCCTTTACATTGCCTTTTGGGTGACCTTGAGCCTTCTTATGAGGCCCATTGTGAGCGAATTACAATTTGTTAAGTCATAATGATTTTTGAACAACAGCAAACAAATCGCCTCCCATACATAACTCACACATGCTCTCATTACCAGTCACGTTCGTTACCTTAACGCGATGATATGACTCCAAATATAGTGGATGACATCATTCAACAAAAAAAGAATACTATTAAGTAATGTAGGTTTTGGTGCTTCATTCCATACAAAATATTTTTAATATAAATATCAGCAAATAATTTTTTTTTTGCAATTTTAATTTCATAATTTTTTTTGCGAAAATGGTATCTTGTATTTCATGAGTTACCATTTGCGCAAAATATAATTCAGGCCATAACAAATTGTTTTTTTTATAATACGATACTGAATTGACATGAGAAAGAACTAAAGAAAATGTTGTTAAGTTTGTGAAAGTTTAAGTTATTTTTAATAAATTAATTGTTATTAACTCTTGCCTAAGAGTGCATTTTGCACAAACGATAATATACCTAATTAATAAATAGTGAACATTAACATGCATTTTTTTATTTTTTATGATATTTTGTATGGAACGAGGCACGAGAGCGATCACCTTAATGGACATTGAAACACCGCTCGAGGCGTCGCTTAATTGCTTTACAAGCTAAAGTTCGGTAACCAACCAAATTGTTTTGAGTAGCTTATATAACAGGTGATCAATTACGACTACTCTGACATCATCCGGGATAATTTGCGGACCTTTCCTGGTTTCTGTGTCTTTCCCTATATGGTAGAAGCCAACTTTCCTTTTTTTTCTTCTTTATAGAGAAAGACTTTCTCAAATGATTTCTTTGTATATAAAGTACTAGCGACCCACCCCAGCTTCGCACGGGTACTATAATATGCATGTATTATACACTAGCTTTTGCTCGCGGCTTCGCTCCCGTTAATTTACGGATCCCTAATTTTTTGATCCCAAAATATAGCCTATAGCACTCAGGGATAACGTAGCTTCCTATTGGTGAACGAATTTTTGAAATCGGATGAGTAATTTCGGAGATTACCTCCTACATACAAACAAACAAATTCTACCTCTTTATAATATTAGTATAGATATAAACCCTCTTCTTGAATCACTCTATTAAAAAAAACCGCATCAAAATCCGTTGCGTAGTCAAAGTCAAAGTTTTTTATTTCAAATAGACCAGATTACAGGCACTTTTAAAACGTCAAAATTAGGTGCACGGTTCCAAAAGGTAGGTTCTATGGAGAAGAGCCGGCAAGAAACTCCATGAATACTCTTTTTAAAATAGTAGATCATGACTATTCATGTCAATTCCATTACAGTAGCGTGCGACATAGAATGAGAATAATGCAGGTTAATGTAACAAATAAATTCACATAAGAGTAGAAAATAGAAAAAGAAGATATGCCTTCTAGAATTGCCATAGTAGTTATGGGCTGACCAGTCCCGACAGACAGCACCCGTTCACGAGCATGACGTGCACATCCGCATCGCTTAGCTCAACCATATCATGGGGAACCCAACGACCGGATATACAACGCCACCATCAGCAGGACATTTAAGTGAGCATGACAGACTCATACTACCAGACAATGGGCAAATATGATATGATTAAAGGTGTATCATTAATTGATGCATGATGCTCAAACTTTACAGTTTAGAAAATGATAATATCGAAATTATAATTAATAATAATAAATATATAGACCCCCTCTGGGAAAGGCGTTACCTCACCATGAGATTAACGTAAAACCGGAGGGAACATTAGACTAGCTTTCTACAACCCCATCATATAATAAAAATGTATCATGAGGTCTACTGAAAAGCTTACAAACCGCAGGGCAGCTTGTGGCGAGCTGTTGGTGAGTGGCGACACTGCGTACCTTATTGCCTCAGAGAGTCGGTCAGGGCCTCGTCTCCAGTTTGCCTTTATTGGCTGGCTGGAGTGGAACCCCAAGAGTGCCCGCAGGACTCTCAACTCTGTCTTGACTTTATCGGCCGGCCAGAGGGGGGCCGCCAGAGCTGTATGCTCGGGGGTGGAAGTGTCTAAAGGCGTAATAGCGGGGAAACCCACTCCGGGTCTTTTAGACCCGCGACGGCGAAACCGGGGCCACACCTCTCTACACCTCTAGCCGCTCACACTTCTGTTGCCCCCTTCGCCTATGTACTGGCGGCTTTTCAGGGGGCCCAGCTAGTGAGCTGGCGAGTCACCGTCTGCCAACAGTTTTCAATTTTAAATGTTGAAAGGCAGACGCCGTTTTCTTCCGGCAATAGAAGTTAAATAGTCCATTTAACACCCCATCCCATAGACCAGTTTTATTTTTACCATATTTCACAATAGTTTTGCACCCACCTGGGACGGTCCATGACTGTACTCCAATAGTGCAGCTGTGGATAGTCCCCGGTTGATGCCCCACCCCATTTTAGATTAAAGTTCTCAAAGGGGCCTCTGCGCGTTGGACCTGTGTCCCCGTGTATGCCTTCCAAAGGACCGGACGTCTTCCGCATGGAAGATGAGCCGTGAAATGAAAGAAATATATAGTAGTTTTAAAGATCCAAGCATACATAGGGACAGACAGCGGGAAGCGACTTTGTTTTACACAATGTAGCAGAAAACAAATAAATCCATAACTAGTATAGAAAATAGCACTCACACATGAACTCTGCAACAGTTGTTTGAGTGTTAAAAAAAGCGGTAAAGTGAAAAATTACAATGACTCATCAAAAAAACTGTTCAAAGACCCAGCACTACTATTATAGCTAATTCACCATACACTCACCGTCATCCAAATGGGCTTTGTAATACTGAGATTGGCATCAGGTATCGTAAACATTTCGGCGTTCAAAAACGTGAAATAAAAAGTGTCCCTGAGAATTCCAATTTAGAACGTGACAAATAATTTTTTGTATGTTTTGAATATTCAATGAGAAACGTGGTTTGAAGGAAATATTAATAGTAGTCAAATATAAAGCTAAGTCTATATCTGCTGTAATATCAGCGAAAACAATCTAAAATCATTTAATTCCTGTGAAAAGTACTTAACGCCTTGCAAGTCCTAATCATAGCCGGTTTAAACTGGGGTTAATTAGCAAGATTGGCGCCTATTAGAGCGTGTTATAAATCGGTAATGTTTCGAATTTTCGTAACACGTAATGCACTTACATCGGGGTAAATGACCGTAGAACAAATAAAGTTAAGTACCATACTCATAAAGTGCTAATTTTATCACTTGAATCGCACTTAAGTGTGGGACGCCTTTGATTTGATAGTTATAGCGCAAATAAAAATACGGTCCATGATAAATATTGACATTTATCGATATTCTGTGATGTTCAGCTTCTATTTTGTTTGAAAAACGGTATAGGTTGGGACAATGACGTTTTATAAATAGACGCGTCATAAACCAACATCATTGCACTACAATATAGCTCAAATTTTACGATATCTACATAGTGCATCCTTTTGACCGCCACGGACGTCTATGGACGTCAAATTAAAACGTTTTCACGACGCCTCCGACGGCATGGCACGTCGAAAATACCACTTTTTTACAGTTTTGACGTCCATAGACGTCGGTAAATTATACAATACTTTAAACAGTATATTCGTACGTCGTCTGTTAATATTCAAGCATTTTCTTCGAACAATGTTACGAAGAAAATGCTTGAATGCTTGTTGGGACGTATAGCCGCGACACTACTGTTCAACGTAAGATGAGTTCTGAGATAGCGATCAATTTGTAAATTTTAGGCTGCTATCTTATCTGTAATTGTAGACGGACAAAACGTAAAAGACATCATCAAAAAGCGTAAAAAATAGTTTAATCGTATCCACGTGAAACGCGGGCAACGCATCTCTACAGTTTATAGACATACTACTGTTAGAAGAAATAATGAAAGATCTAAACTGCCTTAATACACACATCAAAAGTGTCTAGGGATCAACATATATTTTTGCAATAACTTTTCTCCTGATTGATATTAATTAAAATTTTCTTTAAGGATTCATCAAATAAAGTGTTTTCGTTTGTCACAGTAACGATAAACCAAGTCACCTTTGCATTAATAAAGAAATTTGCCATTTTCCTAATAAAGGGATTTTTGACATTTGAACCACTAACACAAAAGTTCGAAAAAAAGACTGAAATAACAGTTTTCTTTAAAATTTTATTGGGTAACTTAAACAATTAATAATCCGTGTTTCTACCGCGAACACTAACAACACAAGAACATCGGTTTGGCATACTCAAAATGAGTTCATCCAAATCACGCTGTGGAATGGCCGCCCATGTTCGTTGCAACAACAAAAAAAGGTCTTCTTGCGACTGGATACCCTCCATATTCGGCAGAGCTCTTCTCTGTAGCATATCCCATGCATGCTCAATCGGGTTCAAGTCTGGCGACTGAGCAGGCCAGGGCAGGACATTGATGTTAGCTGCGGCGAGAGTCTGTCTTACAACTCTTGCGGTGTGCGGTCGTGCATTATCATGCATTAACTGAAATAAGGGACCGATTTGCGCTTGTAGAGGAACGATGACGTCTGATACAATCGTCTCAGCATAAATTTGAGCGTTGAGGTTGCCTCTGATCCAAATCAACTCAGTTCTTCCGCCGATCCAAATACCCGCCCATACCATGATGGTTCCACCACTATAAGGATGGACTTCCTGGCAGGATTTTAATCGCTGTTGGCGTCCAGGGGTTCTCCAGTGTCGTATACGTCTTGTATCCGGTCTCATACCAAAACGAGACTCATCAGAAAAGCACACGAAACGCCATTGTTCTTCTGCCCAATTTCTGTGTCCAAGAGCCCATTGATATCGAATCCTACGATTGTGCATTGCTATAGGTGGTACCCGTAGCGGTCTTCGGGAATGAAGGTTCACTTCATGCAAGCGGTTTCTGACTGTTTGGTCGCTAATTAAGTTCCCTGAAGAGTGATGAAGCCTCACGGCTAACATCATGGCGGTTATTGTTGGAGCTCTTCGAGTTAAGATTTGAATGTATCGGTCTTGTCTCCGTGTGGTGCAGCGATACCGTCCTCCATGGCGCTCAGCCACGGTACCAGTGCTTCGGTAACGTGTCCAAAGTCGACTGATAACACTCTGACTTGTATTCAGAGCTAAAGCCACAGTACGTTGCCGGGAACCAGCTTCTATCATTCCCACGGCTCTGAGCATTTCTTCCCTGCTTAAATGACGTCGCCGCTCCATAATAACGTTGGTTTTAATCAGTAGTAGGGAAACAGTAGCACTAATAATGTCTTCAATGCGTTGTATGTTTTTATAGGGAAAATATTGACAGCTGATTTTCATCTTTTACTCGAATTTGATTCACAGTTCCTGATTCAAATTATGAAATGCACCAAAAAGGATCCATATAAATTTATAAAATCATAAATTTATTACAAAGCCACATCTCAATCTCAAGAAATCCGCATAAAAATGCTTGATCCCTAGACACTTTTGATGTGTGTACTTTAAAACCCATAAAAAATTACGACATATACTACCTATCGCAGTAACATGAGAAAAATATTAGATAACTGTACTTGATTTATGTCGGAGAGGTCATGGTGTTAGTAGCTTTTGTCATCAAAATCCCATCACCTGTTTAAGTGGTTGTTTAGCGCCATTGTTATGCTTACGTAACGATGTAACCATCGATATGTTTTGGTATTCATAATAACATAACTAATGTAGGGCCAATTTTTTGACATCTGTCAGTTTTAGCTTCATACTGAGATGACCTGCTTAAAAACATCGATTAGAGTGGATCAATCGATACGGACTTCAAACATATGTAAATCGAATTCAGTACATAATCATTGCATTCGAATCTACATATCAACTCTCAATTTTTTTGGGTAACATCCCTATTGTTTAAAAGAACAAGGGTTCACTGACGCAACATTATAACGTCGTTCAGTTCTCATTAGAAATGAAATTGTTTATTGTTTAGAATGGTTTATTAGTGAAAGTAAATCGTAAAATTACCTTCTTTTGTCATTATTACAATAAATATGTAATAATAATTGAAAAAAGTTAAGCAATTGTGCAGTTCTTACTTCGAAAAATAAATAATATTTTATACCCGTCGTTACAAAGTTACGTTGTTAAATTTTGATGAAGTGTCAAATGTGATCTATTAAATTGGTCCTACATTACCTTCTGTTCATGCTGTAAAAATAATAGGTATATCAGTTCTTTCCATATATTCTTTGGATGTTAAATGAATTGCTAATATTTGAATATGGGTAGAATGAGATGAGGTTTGCCGTGTTAACTGCGAGAAGTATTAAGATTTTAAAGGAATTGACAATCTTTGAATCACTACATAGTATGAAACAAAGTCGCTTCCCGCTGTCTGTCTGTCTGTCCCTATACAATGTGTGCTTAGATCTTTAAAACTACGCAACGGATTTTGATGCGGTTTTTTTTAATAGATTGAGTGATTCAAGAAGAAGGTTTTAAGCTATAAAACGTACACGTGCGAAGCCGGGGCGGGTCGCTAGTAAACTATAAAGAATGATGAGGTTTTTCATGTAACGTTATAGTTATAGAATTTATTGCACGAAAGCTAATCCTTACTTAAAATAAATGCGAAAGTAACTGTCTTTTTGTTTGTTGAACCGATTTTGATGAATTTTGGTACAGGAATAGTTTGAATGGGTTTCGAGAAGGACATAGGTTAATTTTATCCCGAAAAAAGGGGAATACGCGGGCAAAGCAACGGGCGACCTTTAGTATGAATCTGCCTTTAGCGACGTACATAGTTACTTATCTACTAACTTGGTTACTTCAAACATTTATTCTTAAACTTCTAACAAAATATAAAGCTGTCGTTGCTCAAATAGTATTATCCAAATTATCCATCACAGATCTTTTGTGTTCACACTCAACACCATCCTACAAACTTAATGGTATTTCGTCGATGTCAAATGTGACGCGAAACGTGACCATGGCAAAAACCGTACAACAGAGCTCAAACGAGTATTTTTTGTTAGACAAACAATAAGCTACCAATTACCACATAAGTACGTGCGTGGCGTAGTTACAAAAGCATTGATATTAATTATAGTGCTTTGTGTACCTCACGTGTACCTATTTGCATAAATAGCGGACGTAAATAGGTGATACGGATAACTATTTAAATACGGATAGTGTGGTATAGTCATCGGTTTAATTAAATATGATTGTTTTGTTTGCCTGTGCCTTCCACCTACCATGCAATAGGCCTGCGTCCACAAGTATAGTGATATAGAGCCTGTCTCTCCACGGTCTAGGTATGCAAACATGACTAAGCGCTGCTTCGCCTCCGGAGTGAAACACAAAAGAAAACCGAACCGAATGTAAGCGAGTGACCGAATCTTCACTACATAGTATAAAACAAAGTCGCTTCCCGCTGTCTGTCCCTATGTATGCTTGGATCTTTAAAACTACGCAATGAATTTTGATGCGTTTGTTTTTAATAGATAGTGATTCAAGAGGAAGGTTTTAAGCTATAAAACGTAAACGTGCAACGCCGGGGCGGGTCGCTAATAATGTATAAGAATGAGCACGAACGCACAACGGAATGAAAGCACCATTGCCTAATGGGGGATTTACACGGGTCGATTTTAGCCGTACGGGAAGTCACCAGTCACATCGCTTGTAAAAATCGAATCGCCACCCCATTTACAGCGGTCGACAAAAATCGCATGCGACTTGTTCATTTCTAGCGGAACAACACAGCGCAAAACACACCTCATGCGGCGGGCGATCGCCTGCAACTGACCTTACAAGCTGACTTTACAAGGTCGATTTTAGTCACCCGCAGCATGCGGCTTGTCGGATGGCACCCAACTTTGGGGCTTGCGATTTTAGTCACTTGCGGCCTAGTCGAATTGTCATTATACCACATTCCTAGCATAGATTACCTAATAATGACGATACTTACTTTATACTTTTTTTACTATAGGCTTTTGTCTAACAGTGGTCTACGGTTGACTAGAGCAGACCTTACTGTTATAAAAGAGGCGGATAGGCAGACAATAATAACGACGACGATAAAATCTTCTTAAAATTTTATTGCCAGCTATATCTTTGTATAAAAACTAACCCGGTTATTTTTTGTACAGCCCGTTAACCAATAAAATCAATTTAATATTTTTTTCTTTGTTAAAACTACTGTAATACCAAATCTTTTATAATGATCGCGCAAACCATTAAACGAAAAAATGACGTAGGGCAAAAAAAATATTTTATAGAATTCAACTGCGCAAAAATGTTAAAACTGAAAGTTTTTATTTTTGTGACCATGTTTGTTCCACAATCAGGCCAATCCCTAATACGTTTCTTAAAATGTATTAGACTACACCCTTGGCACAAATAGTAGACGGCGGGTGGACCAAGGAATCGACCGACTGCTGGCCAGGAGACCACCAGCTCAATTAATCGACGACAACGTCACAGTACTCAGTTTCGAGCAAGAGCTCTTCGACGAGAGAGGGACAAGACTGAATAGGCAAGCAATAGAAGACCAATTTAGGGCCTTATCGCAGTGGCGATTTGCGAGCGAGTTCAAAGCGAAGCAAGAACGAAGTGGGCTCACCGCGAGTTAGCAACGAGCGCGCCGCAAACTCGTGGCAAGCCAAATGCCGTCTCGCTGCGAACTCGTCGAGAGCCCGCTGCGCTTTCGCGTCGCTTCGAATTCGCTCGCAAATACCTACTGTCTACTGTGATAAGGCCCTCGCGGCGCGCTCGCTACGAATCCGCAGAGAGCCCGCTGCGCTCTCGCTTCGCTTTGAACTCGCTCGCAAATCGCTACTGTGATAACCTTCACGATTTTAATATTTATATAGCTATACTCTTTGCGCTGTAGCATGGTGCTGGTGACAGTTTCAGTAACATTTCGTTACACTCTTGAAAGTTGTCGCGATTTACAAATTATGTCTTAGTATTTCAGCTGTACCAAATTCGTAATATATTAAATCATTAATAACTGTAGTAAATTAAATTAAACCCAACCAGAACGTCATACAGGTAATGTTGGGCGTAACTGATATATTTTCCTAATGCATTTTACATTATATTATAATTTTCAAACTGTTGTTTTTAACTGTTGTAATATATATTATATTGTATTGTATTGAAGGAACACTAATTATCAATAGAGCAGAAGACTTGCAGTAATATGAAACTAAGTTTACACTAATATAATATAAAATTATTTCAACGGTAACAAAAATTTGCTCTTGTTATTTGTGAGTTAAAGTTCATAATTGTGTGACGCTTTAATACGATGTAAAGTACGACAATATAATTTTGCCAGTAATATGAAACAAGTTCACACTAATATTATATAAATATTTATGTTATTTTAACGGTGGTAAAAATTGGCTCTTGTTATTTGTGGGTTAAAGTTCATAATTGTGTGACGCTTTCGGCCGACTTAACGACTCGACGCGAGTGGCGGGCGACTACTACTTAAAGACAATAATATATATTATAACAGTCTTTGTTACAAATAAATAATGGTTAGAATATTAGAAATGTATAATGAATTATATTAGCTGTTATATGTTATAACGCCCAACATTACATACAGGCAACTGTCACCCGCACCATGCTACAGCGCAAAGAGAGTAGATCAGCATTTAATTAGGCATTCAAGATAGTTTCCAGCTGTTCCCGCCGCTCTCGCATTATCGCTGTCTAATCGCCTATGATGATGTCATTCCGGAAAACTAAAAAATTTTTTATGAGAGTGAGCAACCAAGTTTCTAGTCATAGATAGAGATTCAATCGTTGATTGTTGTAAATGCTTGGCACTCGTGTTCCTAGTCGTGTCGATAAATTAACGTTGGGCGTGACAGGTGACGCTACTGTGTCACGATATAAATTAAACGGAAGGTCCACTAAGTACAATTTGGCTGGAGACTCTTCAGATCTCGCCAATAATTGCCCGGTTACGTAGAAACGGTCCGCAAGAAACATCTGAAGAAGTTCAAAAGTAATAAAAAAAGGCATGTATTTAACGCGGCGACAAACTAATCTGATTTAGGGTTTTAAAAATAATTAAAATGGGTAGCAAAAATAATAGGTTGGCAGCTACAGTGAAGTAGCATTTTAAGTATAAAGTAGCAGCTTTATTTTTAGTTGTAAGCTTTGTTTAAATTTAAATTGGCAGTGATCTTTTGGTTTTTCTTTTTAAACTAGGTGGAGCTTAAGTTGACGGAACCCCGCTGTGCGGGGCTCCTATTTCTTTCTGCAGGGTTTAAAGTAACCTAACACGAAGGGGATGACGGGGGCTTCGTTCGCTCGGAACCTAACCTATCCATGTCGGGATTCCCCTTAACCACACTGCTAACATTATTAGTCGCCAAGTCATTATTTATAGCTCCTCGCCTCATTTTATTAGTTGCAAACACTTAGTCGCCTTTTAAGTTATTAGTCACCTGGAAAATAATAAGCCATAAAAAAAAACAATGCGTGACAATGCGTGGCTTGCCAACCGTCCCGCGAGAGCCGGGACGTCCCGTTTCTAGAGCTTTAGAGGATGCGTCCCGCGAAAGACGTGTGCGGGACGCCAATTGTCCCGTTGTATCGTACCTACGGCTAAACCTTCGAGCAGAAATTTAGTGAACGCACGTTTCGTTTAGCTAGAAGAGTGGAGATCGCGACCGCGAGTCTCGCGTCGAACGAACGAAAAAATAATTTCTAATTGTATTTTTCGCCTCCCTTTTTGACAGTTGTGTCCCGCTTTTTTTGCCACGCACTTTGACTGCCTAAGTCCCGGTAAATTAGTACATAAAGGTTGCCAAGCCTAGTTACAAGCTTGCGGGTTACTCACACTGCCACACTTAGAAGCCGAACGAAACAAAAATATCGCTAGAGTATAAAAAATTAAGTCAATATGCAAAAACCGTTTCAGATTTTTTCTATTTTATTAGTCATCCTTGTAACGGCTGCGAAACTATTTTGGTTTGCAACCGAATTTAAATGGGATATATCTGCATAATTCAGATCGTAATCCTGAACTTTGGTTACGGTAGTGAATTATTCACTTTTTCTTTTTAAGTGGTTTAGCCTAAGGCCTAGTTTATTGAAACGCGGGATCCTCCGCGTTTTCCGTCGCATACTGTCAGACATACAACCACAACTCGAACAATACAAGGACAGGAACAAGGATGGGGATGATTATGCTACCGTGATACAGTGTTTACTATTCGGAGGATAGTGCGATACAACCTTAAACAACGTTAATTTCATCGAATGGTTATTAATTAAATCGAACATTCAAACATCGAACACTCGATACATGATACATATAATGAATATGCGATACGTTGAACGTTAGATCAAACAAACATCCGATATTTTGAACACTCGATGTATTGAGTGTTCGATTTATTGAATGTTCGATTAATTAACCATTCGATGAATTGAACGTTCCACTATTTGGACATTCGATTTATAGTGTTTGATCAATTGATATTCGATGATTTGGCATTCGATATGGCATAGTACACCCCTAATTACAGGTAATCCGCATAACACCCACCCTATTTTCTGTTAAATTCTTTATTGCACATTGTGGGCCTTTTGTACTTTCCCATCCAGTGACTGGTCTCAAAGCAAACACACGTTAAATTATAAATGTGTGGGTTTCCCCGACATTTTCCTTCGCTGCTCGAAACTAGAGCTTACACGTGTTTCCGAAATCACATTATCATCTTGTTAGATCACGCGACATCATGTATCTGTGTGATGACGATGACACATTTATATCAATACCGGTTTACGAAAGCACATGTTTATTTGATTAGTTGGTGATTATGAGTTAGACACAGACATTTTGTCGAGACGATTTTTGTAGTTCTACGAAGTAATATTAATCAGTTGCTTGACAGACAGAACTTTGTTGCTGGGGAGTGTTGCGCCGTTTCTTCTTCATAGCATAAACACTAGGAAGCGGTGAAGGATGTAGGATCACTTTTTCATCATCATCCTTAGACGTCATTTCACCTTCTTTCTATCTACTATGAAACCTTTTTTTTTATCACAGGCCACATCGTTTTTGATTCTTATATTCTAAATTGGAAAAGCACTCGAAAAAGAAAAGAAAGTAAAGGAAAGTTTTTTTGGTCGAGATTCGAGAGGCAACCAGGAAAGGGTGCGGACGGGAATTTACTTGAGGGAGTCGCTACACCGCTGAGCCTCCGTCAGTCCGATCTACTCGAGGGAGTCGCTGCACTGCTGAGCCACCGGCACTCCGATCTACTTGAGACACTGTACTACTGAGCTCCCGGTACTCCGCTTCACTGGGAGGTGTCACACCCAAATATTACTCTTGTTTCGTTCCAAATTCTCTTGTGCAGTTTATTAGAGACCTTAAGTTTTATTATTACTATTATAGAAGTTGTCCTGTAAAGTGTTTTCTTGTTCGTTCGGCTAGGGGTAGGTAGGATCCCTTAGTCTGCAACCTTCTTTATAGCTGGTGTAGGAGGCGTGTCTCTAGCTCGGGAGAACCTGGGGCCGTCTGCTACATTACCCGGGAGGGCGTTTTTGAGGGCTGTCTTTTGTAACATTGACGTTCAAAAATAACTAATTAATTTTAATCTCTTTTTAACCGACTTCAAAAAGGAGGAGGTTCTCAATACGGTTGTATTTTTTTTTTTGTTTGTTACCTCATATCTCCGTAATTTATAAACCGATTTGAAAAATTATTTTTCGTTCGAAATGGAATACTTCCCGATTGGTCCCGTATACATTTTGTTATGATTAGACCATGAACTTCAGAGATATGGAACGGAACTCCTCATCGGATCAAAGCAAAATTCTCAAATTACTAATATTGCTTTGTTTATATTTGTTGTTGGGAACTGACTACTGGAAAAGAGGAGGGGGTGCGTGCCCCCCCCCCTTTGGAATGTTTTCATTATATCGTGTAAGGTATCATTTGAAAAGGCTTTTTATGCCCGACTACGTCAAAGTCAAAAAGAAGAGTTATGAAGAGGAGGCGGTTAAATTTATGACACTAAAACGTATTTAATAAAAAATAAACTTAAAAAAAAAGTAAAAACCGACTACAAAGAAAAACTAAAAGGAGTAAAATAATTACCAAATATAAAATTAACAGTTTCAGAAGTCGGTGCAACTCTACACTGAAACAAATAGAAGCCAACGACTTCTGAAACTGTTAATTTTATATTAAGGTAATTATTTTACTCCTTTTAGTTTTTCTTTGAAGTCGGTTTTTACTTTTTTTTTGAGTTTATTTTTGAATAAATGTGTTTGAAGTTTGAAACGCTTCTTTCTACTGATCAGTGACCACTATAAGCACTATTCTGTGGGTCAAGTTTTTTAATAAGCATAGTGTCATCTATATTAGACAACTTTAAGAGCTATCATCAATATCAATAAATCCAACATTTTTAATGGCATCTTCACACCTTTAATATATTAAAAGCTGCGGCTTTACTGCTCTTTAAACTAAACAAACTTTGTTTATAACCGTCATTCAACCGTTAATTTTATAACATACGAACTACAAACATATTTAGTATTCCACGCTACAAACTCGTATATTGTCGACACTTACTTACTATGCAATAAAATTAATTGATAGGGCCGGATTTTATTTTACAGGTATAGTTGAGTTGCGGAGGTCTGATGGCTGATGGATGGTCTGATTTATAAAAATACAATTTGCAACATGTTGTATTTCCTACCATATTAGAGATAGCGCGCACTGCGGTGCGGCGAGTTGCGGTGCGTTTTTTCATCGCAACGAAAAAAAAAATACAAGTAAGTAAATCTGTAGGTACGCGGTGAATTATTCGAAGTGCGCGCGCTTCCAACAGGTTTCATAGTACGCAGATTTTAAGAATAATTTTCGCACGAATTTTATTCGCAGTTACGGCAACCCTTACGTGTATTACACCAGAAAAAATTTTTAATTAGTGAAAAGAAAAATCGGAAAATTTCTACCAAATCTCCACTTATTTTCAATTCAGAATAATGGACTAAATATTCAGTTTCAGTTTTCGATACGTCGTCCTTTACACCCATTGTTATAAATGTATGAAATAAATGTATAAATAAATACTGTGTTTTTTATATTAGGGAACTTAGTACTTAAAGTACTTAGTTATTATTTTTAGATATTATTTTAAGTTGTTTACGTTTATCATAGTTTTAATTGCTAAGTAAGTTAGTGTAAAGACCGCTCTATCGCATTAGGTGTACACCTGTAAGGATAGTTGTAAGGGAGATTTTAATAAATAAATCTATACCTAATCTTTTTTCTCATATCGAGTGCATAGTTCTGTGACTAAACGAGTTGTGTTTACAGCCCGAAGCCTTGAACAATAAATAGCGCATCATCTAGAGCCATCTGCATGATAATCATAATTATATAACCATACACAATTGGAATTGATGAGATCAACTGTATTACCATTCATGTATCGATAAGTTAAAGCAGATAGGTATTGGATTTATGACATTGAAACAATGTCAAGATGCCTCTACAAAGACCGAGCTTGAATGAATAGCCTTACTAGTGACATTACGATCTCAAATACGATTACAAATCTTACAATGATATTGATGAGTTAGGTAATCTTACATTTGTTGAGGTGGATGTGCGTGGATAAAGTTAGAAATGAGTATATTAGAGCAAGTTTGAAAGTGGCGCCAATGACAGAAAAGTTGAAACGGAACCGATTATCTTGGTATGTGATGGGGAGGGATGAAAAGCATGTACTAAGAGAGTGATGAATATAAATGTTGATGGATGGAGGGAAAGAGGGAGACCAAAGAAAAGATGGATGGATTGTGTGAGAGATGTAGGATAACTTTTTCATCATCGTCCTCACACGTCATTTTACCTTCTTTCTATTTATATTAAACATTTTTTATCACAGGCCACATCGTTTTCGAACACTCTAGGTATATTCAAAATTTAAAAAGCTCTCGATTAAAAAGAAAACTTCTTTTGGCATTCGTAAGTTGTACTTATTCTAAGGTAAGTTGCCATATAGAATGTTCGAAAACAATGTGGCCTGTGATAAAAAAAAGGTTTAATATAAATAGAAAGAAGGTGAAATGACGTATGAGGATGATGATGAAAAATTAAAAACTTATACCTACTACAGAGATGATATGCATAAAATGGGAGTAAATGATAACGGGACGGATAATAGGAAAGAATGGAAGAAGAAAACATCTTGCGCCGAAACCAAGTAACTTGGGATAAGGACGGGCAGATGAAGAAGGTGATCTTACATTTGTATGAAAAGCGACACAACGCCTATAAAATGTCTAATAAATTAAAACATACAATACGTATGACAACCGACATAGCCCAAGGAATTGCCAAACTTAATTGGCAGTGGGCCCGGCACATTGCACGCAGAACGGGTGCCCTAAAGGTTCTGGAGTGGAGACCGCGTACCTGAAGGCGCAACGTGGGTAGGTTTCCCACAAGGTGGACTGATGACCTGGTGAAGGTTGCGGGAATCCGCTGGATGCGAGAAGCACAGGACCGGTCGATGTGGGAAAGGTAGGGCGAGGGTTTTGTCCAGCAGTGGACGTCTTTCGGCTGGATGATGATGGTCATATGGAAGCAAATTAAATGTTGTTTTTCTTTTAATTTTCATAATAATTGACTGCCTCATTGGTCTAGCGGTCGCAAGCGCGACTACTGAGCGTGGGGTCCTGGGTTCGATCCCCAGGTCGGGCAAAGTGTCACTGGGTTTTTCCGTGTGGAATTTCTCAGTAGCAGCCCGGAGTTTGAATTTGTGCCCGGTCGATGGCAATAGATCGCCCCTATTACATGGGACGTAAACATAAACGGCGAAATGTGGGTGTAGGTATTTACTATACACCTCTGCCAACCCTTCGCGGAATACAGGCGTGAGTTTATGTTTCATAATAATTAATTTGCCCTGGAAGCGACGTTCCAGATTACGTACGAGACGCCATGCCAATATCAAAAAGTAAGACAATATAACGCAAACCGCTATAAAACAATTAAATTTCTCAAACGCATCGGTATTTAACATAGTTTCCCATGAAATCGACCTCAAGGTTAGACAAACAAAATGGGTTATCGAACACGTCTGTTCTCACGAAAGTCGATATCAATCCTCGTAGACGCACCGGGTATCACGTACTTTGTAAACACGCCTCTGATGAATGTACAAGTTACGATCCATTGTATGAAAATGTTATACATCTTAAGGAGTAACTTGAAATGTCACGGAGATGATTATTTGTATGTAAGTTTGATTTTATGAGTGATTATAAGTCATTAGAATAATTTAAAGATGAAGGATGAGGTAATTGATGATTATTTAAAGTCAGTCAATATTAATAAACCCGTGGTATTCTGTTAAGGAATCAGTTATAATAAAATTGAACAGAAGACTATGTTTTTTAGGGTTCCGTACCGAAAGGGTAAAACGGGACCCTATTACTAAGACTCCGCTGTTCGTCCGTCCGTCTGTCACCAGGCTGTATCTCATGAAGCGTGATAGTTAGATAGTTGAAATTTTCACAGATGATGTATTTCTGTTGTCGCTGTAACAACAAATACTAAAAAACAGAATAAAATAATTATTTAAGGCGGCTCCCATACAACAGACATGATTTTTTTGCCGTTTTTATAGATAACTAGCCTTTGCCCGCGACTTCGTCCGCGTGAATGTCGGTTATTGATCCCTAATTTACTGATTATAAAATATAGCCTATAGCACTCAGGGATAACGTAGCTTCGTATTGGTGAAAGAATTTTTGAAATCGGATGAGTAGTTTCGGAGATAACCTCCTACATACAAACAAACAAACAAATTCTACCTCTTTATAATATTAGTATAGCTGGTACGGAACCCTTCGTGCGCGAGTCCGACTAGCACTTGGCCGGTTTTTATTTTGAAATAACAGAATTAAATTTGTTAATAACTAAACAAAGACTACACACGTTTTTTCTACTACATCGTCGAACTGCCACACAATATAAAGAACAGATTTATTGTGAAATTCCATTGTATACTAAACTAACAGTTTTTACGTTCGTAAATACCTTCGAACTATTAACATTCCGAATTGATTGGAAAAAAATATGTGGAGAAGATACGATCCCAGTTGCATTTACATTTATCTGGCATTTGATGTTATCCGTACATAATATTTAAATTTCCCTTTCAGAAGCCCGAACGTCCGACAACCGGTCTGACCTTAGGATTTCGGCGTTGCCCAGTAACTGGGTTGCGGAGGTCTGATGATAGTCGCACCGTGCAAAATACTGGTTTTCAGCCGCATCTAGTTAAGGTCACAGCTCATTAGAGCCACCTGGCATCCGACCCGCATCACCTCGCCTCGTGCGGTTAGTATTCTTTATATGAACTTTTAGGTATGGAAGTACTTCGCTCACTACATCAACTCCGTAGCGTCACCGGATCGCCTCGGGCGTATGCCGTCCACGCGCGGACGACGAGTTGACCACTCGGTAACAACTCGCTGCTCGCATGCTTGCCTTGCGTTGTTGCGCATTGCCAACGCACAAGTCCCGAGTGAACCGCGCGCTGCCATTGAGGGGACTCCTCCGACGACTCCTCTGGTTGACCACGCGACGTTTACTGGTGATAATGTGGCGTCCACCCGTGAACCACCTGCTGACAACGAGTGGACGCCAAGCGACGAGGCGATGCGGGTCGGGTGCCGGGTGGCTCTAATGAGCTGTGATCTTTAGACTGTAAGCTGACCCTAGGGTTGCCAACCCTTCTGAAAAAAGTATTAGTAGGCGAAACTACTATATTTTAAAGGCATTAAACTCAAAGCAATAATACTCGTTTCAAAATTTGTAAGCGTAAAACGAAACGTATTATGTATCTATTTCTGCACGATTCTGGTATGTCAAGTTGACAGTTCGTTGACTTTTGACAGATTGGTAATTTCGATTTTCGCGGTCTCGAGTATGTGTTTTGTTAACTACCTACTTTTTAACTTTTAGGGAATAAAGTACCTATTCTGGAACCTACTATATTTTTTTTCATCCTTTCGTTATCTACTAGGTATATTTTTGTGGGTAATCATTTTAGAACTACTATTTTTGACCGACAAAGAGTTGGCAACCCTAGCTGACCCCGACGTAGTTGGAAAAAGGCTAGGCAGAACCAATATCCGAACTTCTTTAAATAGAACACACCGTAAATAATGAATTATAATAATAAAAACAATCCGTAAACAATGGATTAAATAATATACACAAAGGACGGCCTTCACAAAACGCAGTATAGTCACGCGAATGCAATAATTATTACAATTATAACAAAAGTTATTTCTTTGCTAATTAACTGACGTCCGGTCGGACATCTAATGATGTATTAACACCACGATGCAAGTGATCAATCAATCTGGCTAATTAAAAACGAATTAGGGCATAATATGTTCCGAAATATTATTTTTCGGGGTCAGCATTAAGGGACTGGTCAGACGAAACGTGGGTATTATAGCGACTAGTTTTTTTTAATAAAAAGGAAAACATGTTTTTACTACATATTGAAAGTACGGTCTGGGCGTTTGTGCAGATTTGTCTGTAAACGCACCCACGATACAGGAGAAATCCTAGTGTGGGAAAAGGTTATCAAAAAAATAAATAAATTGCATAAATAAGTATCCTCGGATGATTTTTTATTTTAGATCTTATCACAAATGAAGTCTAGACTAAAATCCGTTGCAATAAAAACTCATATCTATAAAACTACTTAATGTTAATTTAATCTGATTAGAAACTGCTTTTAGAGCAACATAAAATAACAGAATAAAATTAACCCAAATGATGTAAGAATTAGCAGAAAAACGTTGCATTTAAACTGTTGACATCAAATGCAAGTAATGCAACACTAACTGTTGCATCACAGCGCTCGACCCAACATAATAATTTACACGCTTTAATAATTGTTGCGATGTCAACAACGTAATTATTATTTAAATTACATTCAATTATTTTACATGAACTAGGATTTTGTAAGTGTTATCTGTCTGATCTGTGGTTTTAACAAAGATATGTTTTATATAGATCGACACAAAATGACTATACGCTGTTCAAGGAAAGATGCGTCTTGACAAAGCGGACATTTCGTAATTTGTTGCCGTAAGGAAACTGTTAACGAAAAAACGTAAACGATATCATCGAAACCGTAAAATGGCTATCAGCCGTTTTTTTTGATATTCTTTGTATGGTTTTTTTTTGTATTGAAACGACAGGACTCATCTTACGGTGAAAAGGGTACCATTATAATTCAAAAATACTCACAAACACAAGGAAAATAAATGCTCTGATTCAACATCAATAGCTTTAAAAAGAAAATACAATACATATTTTGCTAACGATCGAAGGTTCCGATCATCTGTGAGGGCCTTATAAGCTATTAATCCATAATACCGGTCATGACCTTGTTTCAAAACGAATGCACGAGCGGGCAATTTGTTGCGTTAAAATGCGTATGATTCGCTTATTGTATTCTCTGCTTGCTTACTTACACAGGGTATTGGTTCACTTAAAAGTCCCCGTCACGAGAAGCTATAAATTTTGTAAATAAAGAACTTCTACAAAGTTACGTAGCGACAACTCAATTAACAACAAATAATCCCAAATTCAATCAACTCAAAGTTACATACGTGTAATACGAAACTAACGAGCAATTTCACTTAGTCGGGTTATATTTTAGCGATTTAAAGCGCTATCGTCTAATGTTTTGTGGTACCGGAACGTGTCTGACTCATGGAACGTCAACATTTGGCCCGCCATTTTGAAGTAAGTTCACAGTGACGCTGTCAATGCTGTCATTTGAGTTTTGAATGCGTTTCAGTTTGTTTGTGTTGTTTTCGTAGATTATTATTTATTAATATATAAATAAAATAAAAACCATTATATAAAAATCAAAATCATTACAAAACTGTTTTTTTTTATTTGTTCCAAAGGTTGCGAACCCCTGAATGTGTGTTTACAATATTTATAGCTTCTCGCGACGGGGATGTATAAAACTCTTTCCGATCTGTGAAGGTTGTGTTCAATATTGACATGTGATCATGTTTATTTAAGTAATACTTTTTTGGGAAATAAATAACCAAAAATTATTTTCGTACACACGGCTACACATCAAGCTATACAAAACCAGTTTATCTTGGCGTCGCTTTGTATAATCTTTTCGCACAAGTAACGGTCAGCTTATACTGGTTTTGCATAGCTTGAAGTGTAGCCGTGTGTACAATACGGCCGACGTATCTTGGCGAGTTTGAAGTTAGGTGATTAGCGGCGCAGTAGACAATTCCGTTTCTAAAAGATTCATTGCACAGCCAAACAACTAACTTCAGACTCGGCAAGATACGTCGGCCGTATTGTATGTGTTGGGCCGTGGTCTGCTACAAACGCTGTGGGTCGTGTACGGCGTGATGGTGTACGCTGCCGAAGAATGCTTATTATGGAAATGCACTAAAGAGGTCTCTCTGAAATGCCTGACACGTGACGCCGCGTCAAGCGTTTGATGATAGAACCTATATTTTCATAGTACGCATTTGTCGGCAGCGTAGCTACAGCGTTAAGCCGGACGCAGCCTACTGCGTTTGCAGCAGACCACGGCCTTATCGCGGCAGCGTGCATTGAGCCAGCTGTGTACAGCGTAACCGTGACGAGATGACAAAAATGTGGCCAATTGTTTGAATTTTAAAACCTCAGCACATCCGAGTTCCTTATTTAAAATGGTATAACTTTTGTCTGAGAACTTTTGATTTATAGTGCGTTGGGCGGCATATCCTGAGAGGTAAATTCGGTCAAATGGATTTAGCGAAGAATGTGATAATACTTTTAATTGTTAGCAAGAAAAGAGTGCGACGCCATTTTTCAGCCCCACAGTTCAGTCCGCGTAGTAGTATTTTGACGACACATACTGCAACAAATTCATTTCAACGGAATAGGGAATATGCATGTAATTCAAAACTCGTTCATTATTTAAATATACATTGTACAGGAGTCAAGAAACAAATTGCATTATTTTTTACATTTTTTAACTCATTACTTATTTTACAATTCATTGGTTTATGTTACGATTTTTTCGTGGAACGGAACGCAATCTCGAAACGCGTCGTCTTCGAAAATGCCGGAAGTGACATCAAAATCCAGATGACTAAATATTTAAATAATCTTTTCTTAGCTAACTGTTTGATTTCTCACTGAGGTTAAGTTAGTAAGTGCGATTTCTGCTTGAATGAAGCATAAGAAATAATTTAATTTATATGATTTGTGGCTAAAAAAGAGATGTAAACAAAGCAGTATCTTGGATTATGACGTCACATTATGACCGCGACAATAAAGGACGTTTGAACTGTAGAAGAAAATTGTTGAAGTTTAATAATTGTTTTGAGCAAGAAATAATAGTAACATTTGACTTTTAATACTTTTCTTGGGTTTATATTAATGTGCTTTATTGATTAAGAGAAAAAAAAAGTTACATGCATATTCCCTATTACTCCGTATCCGGAATTGGTCCAACAAACCTTATTGATTTTTCTTGTTTCTTTTTATCTGTTATCTTTATCAAGGTATAAGGTTCGGACTATAAGCATTCTGAATCTCCTAGGTCCGCGAACAGAGATACGTCACATTCGGGTTGCGTAAGGATTTTATTACATGCTGTATAGTGTATTAAGAGCGCTCAGCTTATTTGCACGAATTATCTGGATAAAAGCTTCCGCTATCTATTAGCAGATTGGCGCCACAAACTAAGCCCGTTATAACGAATACCTATAATAACGAGCAATGCACTTATGAGCATTGGTGTCACTTCCTTACTGAGCTGCTGATCCATTGAATATTGCAAAATTGAATACCGGTTATTACCTGTAACAAAGATAAATAATGATGTTAGTTGATTTGTTTATTTAAAAAATATTTTTTCTTGCGGTACTTATACTTTTAGGATTAAACACGTGGATAAAACGAAAGCCACCTGCGGATTGATTCCCGATCCGATGGATTACAAATCTTTATTCACAGTTCCTATCGGAAGGGAGTTTCCGAATCCGTTAAATGGTTTTTGGAAGGTGTGTTTACGGAATATGCTACGCAATGGTAGAAAATCGATTATTGTGGTAGAAAATGTTAACGTAGTAAATATAATATTATTATTACGTATTCCGCAAATAATCTTATGTGCAACTATACAATATACATTAATACATGAATGACATCATTTTTTTATAAAATAATGTCTACCTAACGTATGCGATCGTTTCCTTATTTCAAAACATGCTTTGTAAAGAAACAACTTTTATAATCTGTCAAACCAAACGGGGAAATAGACAATGTAAATAAACAATTACCATTCATTTAATTATTGATAAATATTCAATCAAATTATCAACCGAAAACGTGTGAAGTTCAGTGTGATCAGTTGATCACCGAACAAAACTCTAGTGTGTGATGGTCCAGAAAAATTAATGTAAAAATGTTATCAGTGTCGTATATTATTCCTTGTTATTAAACTTTTTGATATGTAAAACGTAGTTGAGTATAATACGATTTTGTAGAAATGGTTTAACACAAACTCATTATTGCTTACGTGTGTCCAAGTAACCACCTAAAATTAAGTATACATCGAGCATTTAAAGCGGCAGCCAAAACATTCTTAAAACTTGTTATAAAATAGGTAAACTTAGCTCAAATATAGCTTAAAATGATTAACAGTCCTTATAATATTGTTATTAAACAGTTTTTAATTCATCCCAGCAGAAATTGTATTGTTTTATTTAAAATCGAGTGCTTTCCGACAGCAAATAGCTCTCGGATTAGTTTCCGTGAATTGGCGTCTTCATTCCGAATAGAACTGTCAAAAGTTTTCGATTTCGGATTTGTGAATAGAGTTTAGAGGGCACTGTCGGATACTTTCCGATCGGATTCGGAAAGGGCAGTTTCCGATGGTTGAGAATAAGCATGCTGGAGTTACTTTTTCAGTTAAGTATGTCAATTGATTACAGAGTCGTGCAAGCCACATTTTTTTATATTTACATGTTACGTTACATGTTTTTCTTGCTTTTATAAATAAAATAATATCTCCTTTATATAATTCGCTTTATTCAAAATTTAGGGAGTTTTCATCCAGCCCCCTGATTCAGAACGATTCAATTACTTACATAGTCGTCAAATGATTAAGTAAGCTATCTCTTTTTGAGAATCGTAGATGGTACGCACGAGGTAACAAACCGAATCTGTCGACAACTGCTTATCGAATAAATAAGTTCTGAAACTGCTGAATCGGCGGGTCCCGTTCGTTTTTCACCTGTATGTTATGTAAATGCGTACCCATACCTCAATTCATAATTCGACGGAGTAAAGTGACAGGTCTTTCCATTGTTGTTTGACAGCATTGCATTGTTGTTTGACAGCATTGCATTGTTGTTTGCTGCGCTGCAAACTATGCCCCATCTCCTATCCTGCCCTCTGAGCCCAACAACCTGCAGCCAGAGTGATCTCTGCGTAGCCACCGATGGCGCCGTGGAAGTGGCGAAGTTCTGGGCAAACAAAATATAATAATTGTCGTGCCAACGACACGAAGAAGAAGAAGAAGAAGATTGTTGTTTGACAGTAGAGTGCGCGCAAGATAAGTCTGCGCGCGGCCGAAATCGGAACTAATCATGGTCCACCAAAGTGAGTGCCGTTTTATCAATTTTGATAGTAGAACTACCTGATTGTAGGAATATTTAACGGGAAAATTATGTTAAGCGATAAAAAAGTTAAGCTTAAAAAGCGGTAATTTGAACTTTTGCGATCATGGAAACGTTTAGCACGCCCTCAGTCGCGCGCAGAGTTATCTTGCGCGCACTCTAGTGCATTGTTGTTTGCCAGTAGGATCTGTCACTTAACTCCGTCGAATTATGAATAAGAGTTTAGTGTAAATTAGTGTAGGTAGTGTTGATAACAATTTACGTTATAGTAGTTGCTTAACAAATTCCCATGAAAATCATCACATACGAAAGCGAAACTAACCAAACACTCTCCTTTCCCATCCTAAACCAATCAAAACACTGAAAAGACCCTATCAAACTTGCCCAACCAAAAAAAAAACTGTTAACTACCATTAACATTGTTAACAACTGCATTATCGTTCGCGCCCTACACAATACAAGCAATCAGGGCTAACAAAAAGCATACTTTAAAGTGCGAGTACTTCATCAACAGTTGTTTGGCAACAAGTTGATGGTTGATACTGGGGCATTCCATCACGTGCGCCGGCGGCGTTCCGACCGCCACTTTGACAGCGAAATGATGCAAACAAAAACTGACTCAAAACATTTCCCTCTTAAATTATAGCTGACAATTGGTGCACTTTACGAATCACAGATGAAATGGTGCTCTTAAAGGCCAATGCTGAATGCCGGCGGCAGAACAGATCTATTGTTATACGCAGAACTGCAGCGGTCGTGATCATGGGTATTTTACCTGTAAACATGGCCATCGATAAACAGAAAAAAAAAACTAACGTAATCCATGGACTATTTTTAATTAAAACAATGGACGGTAAAACAAACATGAGGAAACGTTGCGCCTTCACATAAACGTCACCGACTGATTTATATCACAAATTTCCCTAAATACTGTTATTTTTATCTCGCGTTATTGTTATCACTGAGACTCAGATCATGAAAGCGACAGTTTTATGTCGTTATGAACATAAATTAGTTTTGCGCTACACCTGTTACATTTATAAATTTTATTTAGGTGCTGTCAAATAGGTATTTCCCGCCAACTAATGCGGCGATGTACAATGTATGACGATGCTACAGATAAACTAGAGAGAGAACAAGATTTAAGTTCTGTGACAAGTTGAAAGCTGGAAAAACTTGTACTACTAACAACGTTTAGTTTCTTAATTAGCGGAGTAAAAATAAATGTCGTCTACTAACTAGATTGATACATTTTTATTGTACCTAAAACATATAACGGTAGCTGGTAATTTCGTCCGGAAATTCCACATGCTGTTTTGTTGTGTCTAACGTTTGATTATATGCGCATTTTAAACGTTAGGTAAATGATAGGGAGATTAATGGCCGATTCACGTGATTTACAAAGCGTTATTGGTTGAAATTAAGAGACTAGTATCTTTACCAATAATGAAGCAAAGACCTCAAGACCTATGAAGCTTTGCAAAGGACCCTCCCATATATTAGTAGGTCTTGCAAGTAAGGTTGCGAGTTCCCCTATGTCCACGCCAGCAACGCCCTAAGCCGAGGTCCGAGTCCCACTAGGGGTCGCCCTTAGTGCTATTGTTGCAGGTAGTCATGATGTTAGTGTAGTACAAGTAGTTAGCTTAGGTTAAGTATTTTACTTCCCCCCCATTGGCTGGAGACCCTTCAGGTCTCGCCAATAACTGCCCGGTTACGTAGAAACCGTCCCCTAGGACGACCTACAGCAGTCAAATAGAAAAAAAAAAATAAGGTTGCGAGTCTATACAAGGTTAGTCAGAAAGGGGGTACTAATCTGAAAGCGTGATAAACTACCCATAATAATGAGTAACTTTTGTTCTACCACTTTCCCCAAAAGTCAATAGTTTAAGAGAAATAGCTGTTCAAAAATTACATAAAAAATATGCTAAAATCTATCTATCCTCAGCTAGGATCAGCTGTGTTTACATTTTAGGTCATATTTAGGGTCATGAATTAGAAGCACCATTTTCTGAATTTGTAACTAAAGCAGGGATGAAGAATTTTTGAAAAAACTAAAATAAGAATAATTTATTTGGAAAAAAATATTATCGAATTTTGAAATTATAACACTTGCTTTTAAACAGTCATCACCGATACTATAAGTGGGCTGTGGATTAGTACCCCCTTTTCGACTTACCTTGTATATGTCCAATTTGGCAATAAAAAAAGCTACCATTGGTAACCAAAACGATTCTTTTTTAGCCATAGGAACCGGGCATAAGACAACTTTGAGATCTTTTTACATTTCATCGATTAATAGCAAAATTATAAATATAGTATCGGTTAAGTAAGTTTTTATTAACTTTCCACTTGAATATCTTAATGATATGAGCTAACAAAAAGCTCTGATTGCTATTTGCAAACAATTTGAAACTGTATAAGTTGTCAATGTCAATTAAACTCAATGATGATGAAGTATCTTCTAATTGTGCTCTTACGGCGTGATGTAATATATTGAGCCTTCTGCCAGTAACAAATCTTGTAATTTTAATAAATTTCAAGTGGGAATGAAGTATTGTTTGTTGTCACTTTATTCGTAAAGTTTCTCATATTTGCTTAATTAATATGTTGGACGTCGAGTGCCTCATGAGATGCATAAAATTGTGAAACAGCTCCTAAATCATAACCAAGGAACAATAACAAAAATTGCGAAACATTTTCTAAATTATGAAAGTAGCAAAAAGATAAGTAGATACTTCATTTTAATTAAAAACTTGAGACTTAGATCATTAGATGTAACTAAATGCTTTTCTTTACGATTTAAAACTTCTCTTTTTTACTTAGCTTCGTCGATAATTATCCAGAATTTAACAGAAACAAAGAAAGTTTCTGGAATCTCTATGTGACTTTCAATCCCTACTTATTATAAATGCGAAAGTAACTCTGTCTGACTGTGACGCTTTCACGCCTAAACCGCTTAACCGATTCTGATAAAACTTGGTACAGAGATAGTCTGGAACCGAGAGAAGAACATAGGCTACTTTTATCGCGATAAAAAATGCGGAATACGCGATAAAAAGATGTTCACGCGGGCGACCTTTAATTCCTAATATTTCGAAGCTACGTGACAATGCCGTGGGACAAAAACGTGACATCTAGCACCATAAGCGTTAGTTTGTATGTACCACGTCGCTCACTCCGGGGACAGAGCTAATTAAAGGATATTCAAAGAAAGCGACGATGACGGCTTGCGTGAGAAGTGTGAGAAATACTACATACAAATTCATGCATGCCATGATAAAGTGATTTAAAAACTCCTTAAAAGTGTTGGGACATCATACCTATATTATTATTTTGTTATCGATATTTTTGTAGGATAAATGAGGAGGGAAGAAAAGCATGTGACTAAGAGAGTGATGAATATAAATGTTGATAGAAGGAGGAGCTCGTGGCTAAATAATTACAGCCGCATAGACCGATCTTCCGGGTTAAGCCACGCTTGCCGAGGTTGGTCTGTGGATGGGTGACCATTTACCATAGCGAGTTTCCTCCGTGCCTCGGAAAGCACGTAAAGCCGTTGGTCCCGGCTGTCATTTGTAGATCTTTGACAGTCGTTACTGTTGGTCAGAAGCCAGAAAGTCTGACAACCAGTCTTACCAAGAGTATCGTATTACCCAGTTACTGGGTTGTGGAGGTCTGATAGGCAGTCGCTCTATGTGAAATACTGATATTCAGCTGCATCCGGTGCGACTGGAAGCCGACCCCAACATAGTTGGGAAAAGGCTAGGCAGATGATGATAGAAGGAGGGAAAGATGGGAGATCAAAGAAAATATGGATGGATGAATGAATGAAAAGGGAGTAAATGATAGCGGGACGGATATAAAAGAATGGAAGAAGAAAATATTTTGCGCCGACCCCAAGTAACTTGGGATAAGGGCAGGCAGAAGAAGGATACCTTTGTAGGATAAAGGTATATTAGGATATCCAAGGACTGATAAAATTAACAAGAAAAGAAGAAAAATCCTGGCAAAAGCTGGTGTTAATAACGTTTTGAGCATATTACAGACTTTTTTGTACGTTAGCGTGTGCACGTGCAGTCAACGGTTTCAAATTCCTAATCCAAAGTTACACGGTAGTCAAAGCACAGTTATTAAGGCTTGATTCGAGTTAATTAACAGATACACTAAGCTTTACGAGTCGATTTAAACGGCGATACATGACCTTGACTCCGTGTTTCAGTACATCTAAGCTTTAATAGTGCTGAACCAAATAAATATCGATATTATTATTTAATAGGAACATTATCATGCAACCGGAGCATCGTTATCTTTTAATCGTTTTGGCATTGGCAACAGAGAGCTGAGGTGAGTTGCAACTAATTATTGAATCAATGAACATTGAGACGTAGCGTTCTTATACATTTACAAGTTCTAATAAAAAACGTTGGAATTAAATAATCACTCAATTAAATATACGTATTATTTCTTAATTAACCTTGATCGTCTATTTATAAAACTATCATAAATTAATATAATGAATTAACATTGCACTAAAATAAAGGTATCATTTGAAAACATACTAAATATAAATGCAGCTAATCTACTCAGTCGATAAAAATGGATTTTCTTTCAACAACATTATCAAAGTGTTCATAACATATTCGCACTTAATACATACTTTAGTTTATCGGTTGCATTGACAACTGCCGTTATCGATACTTATCGGGAATCCCTAAAAGCCTTGGGCTCAAACCAAACATCGCCTGAAGCGATCGGCAGCAACGTATTTGCCAAAACGATACAAAAGTTGTTTCAACTGGAGCACTGGCCACTCATATCTGAGCGAAGGGAATTTAAAATAAGAACAAAAAGGTGGCGGGAATTGTGTGGTTTAGAGTGGTTTTGGCGGGAAGAGTTAACGGTTATTCTGAAATTATTTACTCATATTATTAAATCTTTATGCAATCTGTTTGTTTTTGGGTCGAAATTTCAACCGTCAAATAACTTTAACTGAGGAATTATTTTGACGTTTTGACGGCAAACCGCCATATTTGTTCCTCGGGTAAAAATTATTTGACGCTGGAATATTTGGCCCTTAGAGACATAATTATTATCTATGTGAAAGGTAATGCACAACGGATATTATCTTGACAATAATAAAGTAACGAAGCAAAAACTGAACAAAACATTATAAAAAAAAACTGCTAAATGTACTAGAAACAATACTGATGCCGTAACAGAAGTTTTTAGACTTTCTGTTTGATTGTTTGTTCATCTGTTTGTCTATTTGTAGTTTGAGCTTCACGCCAATACTACTGAACAGTTTTAGTTGAAATTTCGTAAGAATGACCGCTAAAGAGCGGGTCAGGTTATAGGATACAAATTATAACGCTATTCTATGCCGGTAATGAGCAGTACCTTCAGTTCTAATTTAAAAAGTCTATACTAGTTGAATTGGCGGCTTTGTATATACAAAGCCGCCAATTCAACTAGTATAGACTTTTTATAAGAAAATAATTAAAGCATAAATTTACAATAATTAGTGAACGTAGTGCGTACGCTGCAGTGCATAGGGAAGTTCTGACTTACATGACCGTGACAGTAGTTAGTACCTATCAACTTAATTATATCAAAGGTGATTGACATTTCGTTACGTTAGTCATAGTTATTCATACTACGGACAATATTATCCTTATTTTTTTATCTTAGCTTTTTTTCTTGTTATATGAATATGTCATACGTCAGATAAAGTATTAAAAGCATTTTGTTCAAGATTGACATCGTGACAAGTTTACTGGCTAATTAATTGGTGATAATACGCGGCAATTTTCTCAAGAAATTAACTAAGGAATATGATGTAATTGTAAATTAAAAAATAATAATATTGAGACGGCTTCCATTGCTTGAAGTTGAAATCAAATAATGGCGAGTCTACACGGAACAAATAAACAGTCGGGTCTAAAACATTAAAGCAACCAAACATGAAACTGGCAAAATAAATTACTAATTAATGTCTTGTCTTCTATTCATCTATACGTATAATAAACTTGTAACGAAGCAAAAACTACACATTGAATTTCATAAATAAAAAAAATTGCTTCGTGTTCTGGAAACGATACTGATGACGAAACAGATTTTTTTTTGAATTTCTGTCTGTTTGTATGTTTGAGCTTCACGCCAACACTACTGAACAGATTTTGTTAAAATTTGGCAAAAATGTCCGTTAAAGAAGTCAAGTTATAGTGTGGGTGATGAGCCATTACGTTTCCGTAGGCAAAGCCGCGGGTACAACTAGTTAGAAAATATAATGAAAACTTCGAGCAAAACAACAAAAGGAATGTTAGTAGGTACAACGGCGTCGGCTTTCTGATTACCAGGAGCTTTGACCTAAAGTTACACAAAGCGAAAACGTAAGACACGTGTTTCAAGTATGTTGTAATTTTAACTGTTAATTATTAATCCTGGTTTAAAGGTTAACCGAGCGTTTCATTGGTTGCCTTAATTAACTTTCAACATAATGCCACTTATTGTAAAAGTGTAGAAAAACCAGATACTATTGTTTCCCTGGAAGCCAATCGTTTTTATGTGTAGGTTTTTTTTAGTTACTTATGATTTTATCTCAAGTCCTGCAGAATTGTTTGAAATACTTTTTTCTTACTTATCCTCAATTTGCATAATATTATTATAGATAATATTATGTTTTTCTTTGTATGGACTCAATTAATTTATTCACCTGACAGACAGAACTGTGTTGCTGGGGAGTTTGTTGCGCCGTTTCTTCTTCACAGCATAAACACTAGGAAGCGGTGAAGAACGGGCTTTTTGGAGGGCTGTCTATTGTAACATTGGCGTTCAAAAAGAACTAAGTAATTCTAGTCTATTTTGAATAAATGAGTTGAAGTTGAAGAGTGTTTCAGTTTTGAGTATTTTAAACAGAAAAAAATAATACTGACTTTATGATTGTGGGTATACATTGATTTAGTAACTTGATCCAGCATGCTGGTTTGCAACGCAACACTGGATTAGCATTGGACCAATGCAAACACGTTTCAATCCAGTCCAGCGTCCAGTAGACAGCGCTTTTGAATACAATCCAATTACAATACGGCACTGGAATCCAGCAACACTGGATCCAGCTACTGGTTCAATGTGAATCCGCCTTAATCTTTAAATCGCAGTCCCAATTTTCAGTTTTTACCAACAAAATGGAACAAGCTTTCTTTACAACGATATTTATATCTGCCAATATGAATTTTAATACCATATCATATGAAACAGTTCAATAACTGTAGTAATTAATACTTACATGTCCCACGTTTTTATGGGCAAATTCAGATCATACTTTCACTTGATTCAATTTGTAGTATTTTGTTCTCATGTAATTAATACTTTCTACATTAATTAAAGATCGAGTTCGTTACATGATACTTTGATACTTTTAACTTAAATTGGTAAACTGGAACAGTTGTTAAGCTGCTACTAGCGGACAAACGCGAGACATGTGTCGCCCGTGATATCAGGAGGCGTCGCCAGTCAGCCTCCTCCGAAAAAGGAACGTCGAAGGTTCGGATCGTAACGAAACATCATCGACAACCATCGAATTTGGGTGTTAACAATATACCTGGACAAACTTTTACAGATCACAGTACTCATGAATATGAACAACTTTTACTATGGGACCAACTCTGAAATATTAAAAAAACCGGCCAAGTGCGAATCGGACGAAAGGTTCCGAACCATTATCTTTAAAAACGGCAAAAAAATCATGTCTGTTGTATGGGAGCCCTCTTAAATATTTATTTTATTCTGTTTTTTAGTATTTGTTGTTATAGCGGCAACAGAAATACATCATCTGTGAAAATTTCAACTGTCAAACTATCACGGTTCATGAGACAGCCTGGTGACAGACGGACGGACAGCGGAGTCTTAGTAATAGGGTCCCGTTTTACCCTTTGGGTACGGAACCCTAAAAAACCAGCTGTTTCATACATTTGGATCGTATAAGTATTGCACTTTTGTATGGAACAGGAGTTTTTTTTCAATATATTTCTGAATTGGTCCCATAGTAAAAGTTGTTCATATTCATGAGTACTGTGATCTGTAAAAGTTTAGGGCTCCCAAAACAAAACTGCGAATTCTCATCGCATTGCAAAAGTCTGCGAGCTACATAGAACCATACCACCATATTTTACTGTGATGCGGCGTCGTATCCCATCGCAGTTTTGTGGGGAGCCCATAGCTGGCGACACATGTCGTGGAATTTTGACCCCTAATAAATACGCGACTTGACAAATAGCTCGTGTTTGTTTGTTCAGTCATGTAAACACGCCTTATACCTTATCTTTGCTTACAAAAAATCAAGTGTAACCAATTCTCCATCCATAAATTATTTTTTCCTTATTACCTACAAAAATTTTACATCAACCAAAATATGCAGTTACAAGACCGTCCGCTGCCTGTTTAAAAAAATAAGTGGCACCATGAAACTGCACTTTGTTAAAAAGCAGAAATAAAAAAGGGCAAGACACATGTACCCAACAAGTTCTTTAAAATAAGTAATCAGCCGCGATTGCTCCACCACTCGATAAGCACCTTTACCGTCGTCGTCCTCTTTTTATACGATTATCGATAACTGCATTTGTTACAACATCGATAAGTAAACGATAATTTTATAGAGTTTAAACATCCTATCTGTTGTAAATAGTCGTTTACTCGTAGTGTTATCGATTTGAAATTTGTGTTTGCTATACGATGTTTCTGCGATAAAAAGGACTTGGTTGGCTTCAACTGCATTTTAATAATACTTAAATACAACGAATGCGTAATGCATGAATTCATTTATGGAAAATAAACATTTCCGAGTATAAATACGTGTGACGTTATCTCAGATATCAATACAAAATTGACACAATGAGGTAAAATATCTGTGCACTGATATGGGTATTGTTTTACCTTATTGCGAACTAAAAACAGTTTCAGATTCAAACGCAATTCTTAAAATAGCACTACTTGGATCAATGGCTGTTTATTTTTATTGTATGCTTAATTGCACAATTAAAGAGAAAAAACAAATTCTAGAACATATAGAAAGAAGAAGGGGGAAAATGATTGATACTGCGACACGACAGCTTTATAATCAATATCATACAAGGTAAATTACAAGCAAAAAGAAAACCAGGTAGACTAAAAAAAAGTACACAGACTAATTGAAACAAAAGACAGTAGTGATAACATACAGATAAATGAAGGAATTGGCTCTGGATAGAGAACGATCGAGATTGCTACACCGACAAGTGACCAATACATACATTTTGGACGGATGATGCTTAATAGGGTATTTGACTGAAAAAATCTAATTAGTTTGTCAGTTAGATTATCAAAAAATATTTGACCCGTATTTTTTCTCTGGTTACGTAGCCTACTCCAAAATTGACGAAGATACGACACTTTTAAAATTGGTAAAACGTCTCAAGCAAGTACAATTTTTACTTGCTTCTGACGTCACAAGCCCCCACTCTCGATTTTTGATGCGTTTTATCTTTCCAAATATTCATAGATTTAACAAAAGAAAAAATACGTGTCCATTATTTTATTTTTCAAAACTCTAACTGGCGGACTAATTAGATTTGCAATTTATTGATGCTATCAACATGCCTATTGCAATGATTTTGCGTAACACAAAGGGCTGTACCTACATGACCTGATTGCCTCCGATATCATACTAAAATTTTGTTATTCGATAAATAATTACAGCCTACAAGAATTAAAGTTGAAAGTAACATCGACCTTCGATTACGATACCTACTAAGATAAATACTTTATTGTCTTTCGTTCCATTAACCTTCTGATTGAGATTTAATAAACATTATCATTAAAAGCGGTTAATGTTGTTAAATACACAAATGTCAGGGCCCGTGCGAGGTATTGTACTAAATATAAACAATTAAACAATAACTTAGAATTTATACGTGGAAGTAAGGAAGTAGACCCCTATAGTAAGTACGAACTGCTGCAAAAATAAATATTTTTTCCTGAAACTAATAAAAGAGTTATAAACATAACCTACCTTTGTAAAATCCATATTTTCAAATACACACATACATAAAATCACGCCTTTTCCCATGGGGGTAGGCGAAAACTGCAGAATGCCACATGGTACGATCTTTACATACTCCTTCCGCTTCGTCCATGTTCATACATCTTGTCATACACGTACGCGTTGAGAGTACTACGCAACAGTGCTTTTTGAAGACCATCACCAATAACATCGATGTATGTCCTTCTAATATGTCCTGTACTGGCGTTACCACTGACATCCGCCTTAGAAATTCCTTTTGTTAATCGCCGTTCACTCATTATCTTAACATGACCAAACCATACTCATTTAATTTTTTGTCACTAGGTACATCATCTTTCTTCTTTACTTGTATTTTCAAATACTACTTACATAAATCACAGGTAACTTTCAAGTCACTTTGGCGATGCAAGAAAAGGTCATTTGATATAAGATGCTAAGATTAATCAATTTTTTACATTCCTACTAATATTATAAAAGTAACTCTGCCTGTCTGTCTGTTACGGTTTCACGCCTAAACCTTTGGACCGATTTTGATGAAACTTAGTACAGAGATAGTCTGGGACCTAGAGACTGGAACATAGGCTACTTTCATACCGAAAAATACGGTATATGCGATAAACGACATGAACGCGGGCGAAGCCGCGAGCGACCTCTAATACTTTTGAAAAACCGCATCAAGGCAATACCAAGCTGTACACACGAAACATCAATTTCAGTATTGACTTCCAGACAAAATCTCCTAACAATCTCTGAGCGAAAATAAGTCAGTCTTAACTAACGTAATTGTAAACAGCGTTAACGAATGTCAAAACAGTGAGACGAAAGCCCTAAAGTTCGAGTTGTTGCCCCACAGTGACGTCAATTGGCAAGCTTGCTGGTGTTACGTAAAACACGCTAAATAAGGGATCTCTGTAACAGAAATACTTTACACTCTTTTGTTCTGTTTATGTAGGAAGTTATTTTTGTAAAATTAGAAAAGATTTTGTAGTAATAATGCTTATGTAAGTAGCTCACGCTTTTGTCTCTGCGCCTGCTGATGTTGAAACCGAAGCGCATATTTTAAAATGTTAGTTACCATTTTACGGACTATCCCCCCATCATAGTCAGTGTCTTCCTGTTCATCCAAAGGTTGTCTGGTAGATATCGCTATCAGCGATAAGACCGCCATTGTACCCTTCAATGTATGATATTTCATAAGAACTGGTTTACAATTTTGGTGTACAATAAAGTATATTCTATTCTATTCTATTTACTGATTGTAAAATAATAGCTATCAAAGAAAATCTGTCGTACATACATTTGAATGAACACGTAAACAAACAACGACGAACTCAGAATTCATGTGAAGAAAATTTGTTGTCGCATTCATTTTGTTAAGCAACATTGGTTATTTTGTATGGAACAACTATTTCGTTTGTTTTTCACGAAGTTAGGTTTTGTCCCATAGAAAAAAATGTTCAGAAAGATGAACACAGTTCGTGGTTTTCGGAAGTAAAGCCACTAACTAGTCATGCTGTATGGGTACCTACCTAATCTTTTCGAAGTAACCTGGGGTCGGCTTCCAAACTATAGGTAATATAATCATTAATTTTGTTGAAATTGTAAGCGGAATGCGATCTATCTAATCCATAAAAGTAATAAGTTTCTAGACTTGTTTATCTTGATGCATAAAAATTACAAACAGAATATCGGAATGGCTTTTAATCCTGTGACGAAATTACGTTTATTTCCTACTTGACCAAAACAGTAAGGAATATCGATGAGAATGTATGGGTAAGGATAGTGGATGTAGAAGAAGCGAGATATGACAGGATCATAGCAGTAAGCGTTGAATTTGGTTTAAAGACATTCATTTATCAAAAAAATAACATTACAGATCACTTATGTATTGAGAAAAGTATACAAATATACGACATTAAAAACAGACAAAAAAAAACTGTTATGATAATTTCTGTCATTGCCTTCCTCAGAGAGAAACAGGCGTGAACTATGTTCGTAAGTATGTATGTACAAAAGCAGTTTAAAATTCTAGACAACTCACAGGAACTGCGAGAATTGAGACCCACTCTCAATGTCACTCTCATTAAACATAATATCCTTCTCGATTTATAACAACGAGAGGAGTGACCACAAAATGTGATATTAATACCGCGTGCGGGTCAAACCACCGTATGGTCTTGACATTTACTTCTTTTGTATATTACTCGGCTTGTTACGATTACGTTCTTACCCCTACCACAAGTTCTCGATAGGAATCGGTTATAGAGGTATATTTGCACGTTAATTGTGCCTACACAATGCCTCCACTGTATCGCATCAAGTCGACCTTGCAGGTCTGATCACGACTTAGCACACCTGCACAGAGGTTACCAACTATTAGTTCTCGATTACAAACTGGTCAATTTAAATGGTTTTTTTCAATGGTTATCATTAATATGAGGTTTCCGGAATCTTGTTATCAAAAAATAAATCACGTATGCGTCGAACGGAGCATCGTGTTACTAGGTTTGCTTCCAAAATTGACGATTTAATTTAAAAAAGACAAATCATAAATCTAAACAAAAATTACTTACTTTATTGAATAAGAAACCGTTCTTACAATCCATTTTGTTTTTCGTTTAACCTGATGTAAGCTAAAAATCCTAATACAAGTACAAAATTCAGGCTACCTGCTAAACTCCAAACACGTAGAGCAATTTCTAAAGCGAAAAAGAAATAAAACGATGATTTTCTTGAAACACGATAGTAGAGGTCCATTTATGGCCCAGTTGATCCCCTTTTATGAAGAATTCACGATTAAGGAAGGATCTGAGGCGAATTCCTCAGCTCTGTTTAGGTCAACAGCGATATAACCACTTTTTTTTTTCTTACTTGAATTGCACCGAAGTTTTACGAACCATTAAATTGTTTTTAATTCCTGTGTTATAAAAATATTATGTATGTCATAAACCGTAATATTACTATTTGCGCTTTCCATGAAAGGTGATCTTAATTTTTTTATTATTTTGGCAAGGCCATTCTGGAAATGTATTTTTACGGTTCCGGATCCAGCGGGACCCTGTTACTACGCTGTCTGTCCGTTTGTCTGTCTGTCACAGGACTGATCTCTCTGGGATCTTTTTAACCGTATTAGACAGCCAGTTGAAATTTCATCACATAATGTGTTACTGTGGCCTCTATTATGGCAAATAGTAAAAAGTCTAAGCCAAACGGGGATTCATACAAGAAACCTCAAAAAAAATGCATTTTTTTAACGTTTTTTGTTTCTGCTGTATCTTAAAAACGGCAATACATACAAGCGTGAAACTTAGTATGATGATAGTGAATATCCTATAGTGAAATAAAAAATAATAAAAACCGTTATTTCAAAGACATGTGCGGTGCTACGCCACCCTTAGAGCGCGAGTGCGACTCGCGGGTTTTTTTTAATGATGTTACTTTCTGGTAATGTATAACAGTTTTAAACTAGATTTCTCGGCTTTCGATTCGATCTCCTACGTTACACGTTTATGCGGTTATCATGTTCTCAATTATCATCTAACACCATCTAAGCCATGCACCATCTGGACCTCAAAAGGCATTCCGAGGCTTTTACTGGCCTGGTTTGTTCACAGTTCGTGCACGCTAAGCTAAGCCGAGGTTGCAACACGCGTGATGTGTAAATAGTAAATCGAGATAGTAAATTAAGTTAATATTGTCACATTGTGAAAATGAGCGTTGCAGATCCTGCAGTATTTGCTGAGCTGTGGCCTTTTTAATGCACAACTCCACACTGCCTCAGTATCGTATCTGGGGGGTGGCCATAGGGGTGGCTGCCAGGAGTGCAGGAATTAGGGGGGCGCAAATTAGGCCGCTCAATACATACAATATTATTTTTTTAATCACCCTAATTTTTTTTTCTAACAGATAAAAAATATAAATACCTACTTAGATAAAAAAAACTGCAGCAGATCTCACGTTAAAATATGATGCTGATTTAAGTGCAAATGAATGATGTCTGGAGATTGAGAGTTACAACTCAGATAAAATCGTTACTACCTTCATTTTGAACAATATTCTTAATTTTTGTTTTATTTATTGTGTTTTTTTAAGGAGCTCAAAATTTGATACTGACAAGCCTAGCCGCGTTTACTGTGTAAAACTAAACAACTGTATTGTTTTTTTTTTAATGGATGTATTTTACTGTGCATGTGTGTTGTTTAATAAAAGCATTTAATTTTTTTCAATTTTAAATTTTTATTGCAATCTATAATGTACACAGTCATACAGATAGTAAGCATTAAATATAGAAACATTTATGGACCCTATCGATATTTATTGGGCTGGTCTCATCACAGTTTTAGCAATACCTAGAAAGATTGTTTTCTTCGTGCACTCTAGCAGATCGGTATCAGTCTTAATATTCTCGACAAACAAAGAACGAAATATTAACTTTTTAAATTCTAAAAACATAAATATACTTAAGTATTGCATAAAGCGGAACATGATAGCTGATAGTCTGTCTAGCATAACACAAAGTGACGAGTGAAAATCAATCTAAACTTGACATTGACCCCCGGGTTAAATAATAAGATTGCACATGTTGTCTGTTATCGATTGTGAAACTGCAATCAGTTGTTCTGCCAAACAAAAGAACGTGCTGATTGATACCACATAATGTTACGATTACTCGTGTTTATAGCGAGCGGATTGCTCGAATGAATAATGTCTGACGGTAATTTTATGTAGAATTGATTTAAAGACAAGATCTGCATTCTAATTGCGCAACACACTCGTTACCGCTATGGCTTTGATTTTGACAGGTTAACAATTTTTATAGCAACGTTTGTATTAACAATTCGACTGCTCCACTTCTATGTACACACGGCTACACATCAAGCTATACAAAACCAGTTTATCTTGGCGTCGCTTTGTATAATCTTTTCGCACAAGTAACGGTCAGCTTATACTGGTTTTGCATAGCTTGAAGTGTAGCCGTGTGTACCACGCAATGAATATTGGTGTATTGTCAAAATCAAAGCCTTAGCGATTGCAAGATTTGCAAGTGTTTTGCGCAATTAGGATGCGACTATTAAGGCTTTCAAGCGCTAAATCTACTAGCGAGATAAATTGCGCAAGTTATTGATAAAAGTGCTTGATTACCTGTATTTAACCTTACCTTACTAGCTTGTGGCAAGTCAGGCATCACTTGCGCAATTTACCTTGCTAGAGGTGAAGTCGACTCTTTATACAAGGTAACAAGGTAATAACGCACAACCTCTTAAGGGATCACTGTACTCATCATTATGAACAACTTTTACTACGGGTCTAAACCTGAAATCGCGAAAAAAAAATCTGCTGTTCCCTACACTTATGTTCGCAAAAATATGTCATGTTATGGTCAAAATGTAGGGAACAGCTGATTTTTTTTCGAGATTTCATGTTTGATTCCATAGTAAAAGTTATTCGTAATGATGAGTACCTACAGTGACCCCTTTGTGCGTTATTTATGTTACACTTTGTATACATCATAATCTTGTGTCTTAAGACACAAGATTATGATGTATACAAAGTGATGCCTGACTTGCCACAAGCTAGTAAGGTAAGGTTAAATACAGGTAATCAAGCACTTTTATCAATAACTTGCGCAATTTATCTCGCTAGTAGATTTAGCGCTTGAAAGCCTTAATAGCCGCATCCTAATTGCGCAAAACACTTGCAAATCTTGCAATCGCTAAGGCTTTGATTTTGACAATACACCAATATTCATTGCGTGGTACATAGAAGTGGAGCAGTCGGATTGTTAATACAAACGTTGCTATGGAAATTGTTGCCCTGTCAAAATCAAAGCCACAGCAATTACAAGTGTATTGCGCAATTAGAATGCAGATGTTGTTTTTAAATCAATTCTACATAAAATTACCGTCAGACATTATTCATTCGAGCAATTCGCTCGCTATAGACACGAGTAATCGTAACATTATGTGATATCAATCGGCACGTTCTCTTGTTTGGCAGAACAACTGATTGCAGTTTCACAATCGATAACAGACAACATGTGCAATCTTATTATTTAACTCGGGGGTCAATGTCAAGTTTAGATTGATTTTCACTCGTCACTTTGTGTCGTGCTAGACAGACTATCATACATACCCTTTTCACCGTAAGGTGTGTTAGATAATAGATTCTAGTACTTTCTCAATGCATCCTATTTCTTAATTATCTTGTTTACATCGTATTCTTAACTATCATTTATTAATTACCTTTGTATAAATAATAACACTCACTTAAGATGTTTTGGCTCTAAGCTTATATTTGTAAAGTAAATAGTCCTTAATGTGTTTTCTACCCAAGTTTGCCCTATAAATATCCCTACTCCTGCTTTTACACAAGCAGTCTATTCTCGACCTCTGCTCTGTTTCTATCAAGTTTGTTGTATTTAATTGTTAATAAATAAATTACTTTTTAAAAACATTAGTTTTGCGCTTACTCCGTAACAAGTGTCCTGTCGATCCTCTACAAAACGTTACCAAACAAAAAATAACAATTATTTTAAAAAACCAAAACATGGATAAAATACTGAGCTATTTTACGGTTTTTGATGATGACGCTACAGTCAGGACTCATTTTACGTTGAACAGAGTATAATAATTACGCATTTACTTAAATGAAAGACGGCTATGTAAGTTTTTTGTAACATCAACGCTGAGATAATACCCAGATCATCAAACACAAACAATTATTAAGTTTCGTCTGTATTAATTTCCGCCACTTGAAAGAGAAATGTAGTCTCAAGTACCGTAAACCGCTTAGAAGAATGAAAGATTTCTTTCATCTCCGGGGTTAACATACCCATTACGAAGATTAATTCAACAACAATACAGCAAAAAATATAGCAAATTACTGCCTAAACATTAATTTATCATTTAACCCCGCCCTCAGACTTACAAAATAATAAGCCGTCGTGACCGAACCCCGTGCCTGGTTAATTAAACCGTAAAGAATGAACTCGCTCCAACAAAAAATAGAACCGGTCATCGATGAAGATCAAATTGAAATGTCAAAGTTAATATGTCAGAATTGAAATTTCCGTCGCATAAAAATATTAATCTAGTCGATTAGCCTCAGGCCCCATTACACAACTCACAAACAACGGTTCGTTGAGTTAAATTCATGCGAAAATTGCTCGTAATTTGTCCGAGGTCATCTGCACATAATACTCTCATTTGTATTGTACCTACAGTCGCTACAATTTACTGCAATGGAGTCATATACCAGCCTTGTCAATATTAATCTTTTTTGTACGTCCATGATATTAGCTAAGTATATTCATCTGCCTAGCCTTTTCCCAACTATGTTGGGGTCGGCTTCCAGTCGAACCGGATGCATAGCTGAATATCAGTATTTTACATGGAGCGACTGCCTATCAGACCTCCACAACCCAGTAACTGGGTAATACGATACTCTTGGTAAGACTGTTTGTCAGACTTTCTGGCTTCTGACCAACAGTAACGACTGTCAAAGATCTACAAAATGACAGCCGGGACCAACGGCTTTACGTGCTTTCCGAGGCACGGAGGAAACTCGCTATGGTAAATGGTCACCCATCCACAGACAAACCTCGGCAAGCGTGGCTTAACCCGGAAGATCGGTCTATGCGGCTGTATTATTATTTATAATCTTTACAGAAAACTGATATGCTTTGACAGTGAAGAATCTTACCTGTATAAATTTTGTACAGCGACTCCAACAAGCCTTGCATCATTTTGACGTGTTATTTAGGCACTTGTTATATCACAATACACTTTAACAAAAACATGTCTAGACTGAACTGGCACAGAATAATCAACACTGAACACTATCGCTTCATTATTTTTTAAATAACAAGACGTGATCAATGGTTAACTGAAACTAAATTCTTCGAACTAAATAAGCAGTCATCTAGACAGCTAATTAGTCCCACAAAAGTTTGAGCAGATCAATTGGTACAGGAAAAAATAAAAGAAAACAGAAACCAGAAATTACTATAAGTTTAGAAGGTGAACGAACCAATAGACAGCACGGTGGCCAAATAGAAGTAACGGTAACAACCGTCGGATCTTTATCATCAATCAGATTTGCGTAACTATCTTTTAGCAATTACTTCGTACACTTGAGTGGTCCAAATCACTGGTTACGTGGAATGCAGTCAACGTATACAATTACGAGTAGTAAGGACAAAAGAAATGTGATCTAGTTACCTACAACAAATATTGAGAACACGACAAGGCTACTATTTGAACCCACCGAAGCGTACCTAAACAAGTAACTAATGATATCAAAGCGATAATATGTTAAAATATAGAAACAAAATACAACCTAGACCTCGATGTCCATATAAGTGTTATGGAATATGATAAAGTTAAAGTATTACGCAAGGTCATATAAGATGATATAATGACCTGTACCACACCTACGGCAATAGTCGGAGCCAAACAAGACTTTATGTTTTATATGATGTAGTACAATATGGGCTTAGTGTCGAAACTTTAGATGTAGGCGGGAACTCGAATGTGTAATAAATTGTAACAGGCATAATAACAATTTTACAAATGTTGTAACGTAACACTAGCAGCGTTGGGATATTCCTTGAAAAAAAAAGAAATGCATGTTATCGTGTTTTTTATCATCTTCGTCAAAAGTAAGATTTTACATCACAAATCATTCTGACAGATATCTGTATTCTACATCTTTTTACATCATTATTTACCCGTAATAATTTCTTTAACATTTTTGCAGCTCAACTTTATTAACTGCTCTGATGCATTCTAAAAGTAAAACAAATTATTCGGATCATTTGTAGAAAGATTTTCTCAGTAAAACGTAAAAACACTCTTCGATTTTATTAATCTTGGCACGGGTTTTAGCATAACAAATAAACTTAACAAGCGTTTCCTAAATTCATTTATCATTGGTCAAATAGTACGAAAATGGTTTGAAGAGTTCGAAGAAGAAATAATAATCATTTCTTTTAAGAACCTTACTCTTAAAACCATAGAAATATTCTGGAAGTCTTGACAAAACAAACTCATGCTGTCACTTATTGTCAATCAGATAAACCGAATGAACTAGTCGTTAAGAAAACTAATTAGGACTATCGTCTGAAAGAAACCCTGGAAATCATTGATCATTAAAGATAGTCGTAATCTTCCTACATTAAAATATTAACATTTTTATAAGAAAGAAGTAAGTCACAGAAGAGATGAAAACACATAAACGTTTGGTCAAAATAAGAGCAACAAGTCCGAAAATAATAAGCAAAAGTTATTTCAAGTGAAACAATACTTCGAACCGATTTACGACCAAAACAAAGAATCGTAATTAATATGAACGAACTCGGCTATGTTACTTCTGAACTCTTACGTGAACATAGAAACGTGCACGTTACAAAACTAGACTTACAAATAACATTGTGTTGATAAATGAAGACAATAATGACATGTCCACATGTATGTGATGTTATTTTAACTACGCAAGAGAGCCATCGCGAAATCAATGGGAAGACCGCTGAGATACAATGCGGCACTATTGAAACGAGAAAACTTTATGAGCTTTTGACTTAAGTATTTAAAATATAAAAGATCGGCCTTAAATTTTTGTTATTCTCATTGCATCCCTTTCTCATTTGATTTAATACAAAATACATCATGAATACATGAATGCAATTGTGCAGGATCAACATTACTGACATACTTAGCCGTCTCGTTGTATTCGTGGACACAGTCTAGTCTTTTTGTTAAGGAACTATAGCCGGATAAAATTAGAATTTCAAATGCATTCACCCGCAGTAATTCATCTTCACTGCGGCAAAAAGCAAAAATATTGTCCCACCAAGTTTGTGCAAAATAAGACGATGCATCTTTTAGAGATCATTTCGCAAATAATACGAAAAGAATTTTGCGAGAGTCCCGAACAAACGACAATTTATTCTCCTGTAAATTGGATGTGGCATGTCTGCGCTTAATCAAGCCGACACCGGAGCAAAAATCTCGGTGACCGGTCAAACCAAACAAGATGAACGAAGACTTCGTTAAAAAGAAAGTTCTTGAAAGTTTTTCCGTTTCGTCAAACTCAAAACCTGTTTAAGATAAAGAACTTTTTATTCAGCAGATCACAAATTCGCACTTGCATTACAACAAACTGTCATCTATCGTTCATAGACGACGTTGATGGCAAATATTTAAAACACTGTCACTTTTGAAACCAGATTTTGCACTCGCGACGATCACTCGTATATAAACCACGTACACGCGACTTCAGACGTAACTCCTAGCGGTGTTTCTATGACTTGGCTACAAGCTATGGTCGAATCGCAAGAGTCGATTAGGGCGGGCGCTCATTGCGGATCGCGCGCCCGCGCCGTCCGCGGTCTGCCGCACCGCCGCCGCCACTGGCGTACCGGGATTATTTATAAATTCATACAGACAGGGGGTCGTAGAATTTTGCACGACGTCGTCGTGGTATGCCAAAGCTAATGACTGCATCATGTCAGACCGGAATCAGATTGTCACGGTGCCTTCCTAAACTTAACGAACGTACTTAAGATGTGCTTCTTGATGTCTAAATCAAATTTAGTTTATATTATACCGGATTTCCTTCGGCCTATTTTGGACTCAATCAATCAAAGTACCTCGGTATAATAAATGACAATTCTAATATAACCCAAATATGTACAAAAGCCGCCTACACTAAGCAACAAATTAATTCTAAAAAAATATTTCGCAAGAAACGTGTAACTCAAAGAATTTTCCGCCGACCCTGTCCATGCCGCCCACCTGGACAGGTGTCCAGTGCGATGGCTCATATACCACGATATTACGTTATACGTTCGACATGTGCGCAAGATTTAAATAAAGCTGTATGAACGACTTCTTGTATGACGTTAAAATTTATGAGTTGCTTCCACACGAGGTGCAAATGACTTGCTTTTTCATTTACTTTATCGTAGCCTGCTTATAAAATGAGCTATTCAAATGTTTCTACTGTTATAGTTGAAGCTTCTCGAACAAAAATGTGACGGAACAGTATGATGAATCATTAGCATGCAGAAAACAAAAGACTTGGCGTTTGGCACTACTGGCGATTCATACCAAGTTTCTTGACAAATGACAGCTAAAATTAAAACAATGAGCAAATTGAATGAACATAACTGAAGTTAAGCCAAAAACACCTGAGCGTTTGACATAATTTTAGAAATTGTCTATGAAGGAAGTACGGCATTTCTGTTCAGTATACTTCATTTATTATCTGTAACTCAAAAGATACAACAGCACTTCTTCGTAATTTATTAGATATCGCAAATATCAAAAGGTTTCATTAATCTCGCTCGAATCTTCAACCGATTGGACTGGAAGAATATGTTTCGTGTCGATCCACGAGTTCTCTAACAATATTCTAACATAGGACAATTGGGCAAAGTCACGGACAAAAGCTACTTTAAAAAATAATTAAATGTAATTAGACGAATCCCAAAATATACAACAATTACGTCGAAATTAAACTCTAATTCCGCGACCGTCCTATGCACTTGACAGGCATCCGAAAAATGTCAACATCCCATCATTCACAGTAACGGCGGCAAGTCAGACACAAATGACGCCCCTGCCTATTTGTATTCTAGAATATTCATTCCGCAGTACACATCAGTATTTACGGGTTTAGTTCAGTCTCGAACAGCTGTCGACGCTGACGCGGTTTTCATTGTGGAGTTTATTATTGATCGTAAAGTAATGTTTGAAATGTTTGTCTTTGACGTAATCGCAACGTTTCAAAGTAAACTGAATCTCTTCATCTTGTTGAATAGTGCGGAATTATGCATAATTGCTTGTTATCCTGCCGTTCAAAATATAATATTGGAGTAGAAACAACGATACAACTAGACAGTATGACGCGTTTCTGAGTTTATGGCAACATCACTGCTCTACCTAGCGGGTTTTCGAATCTCTAAAATTCAGCTTGCCTTGCAAAGATAACATTCAAGCGATTAATTCCGTGCGCATCGGTCGTATCTTATCACTTGCAACCTATCGACATCATAAAACTGTTTGGTGTACGTTGAATTTTAATGCCTAACCCTTTAGGATTTTATATACTATTTGACTGCTTGTAGATGATCTTTATGAACTGTTTCTACGTAATCGGGCTTATTGGCGAGATCTGAAGGGTCTCCAAGCTAGTGGGGGGGAAGCAAAATACTTAATCTAAGCTCAAACTACACTAACATCATGACTACCAGCAACAATAGCACTAAGGACGACCCCTAGTGGTACTTGAATCTCGGCTTAGTGCGTATACACGTAGAAAGCGGGTTGCGCGGATCTGTCAGCGCTTGTTGGTGATAGTTCGCGCAGGTAGTCTCTATACTGTGTGGCGAACCAGCGCCGACAAGCTCCGAACTGCGGCGACCAGTTCCGATCTGCAGCCCTATTGTCTAACTCAACTGGTAATCGACATGGACTTCATTTTTGACATTTGAAACCTAGCCTGGACTTCAATTGTCACTTTCGTATTGTGTAAATAGCTGTCACATACAACACCATTACCAGCGAAATTCAAACCCAGTGAATGAATGGAACTTCGTATTATGGCTGATTTTGGTATTGCGTAACACCGAAATGAATTTCAGTAGCAAATTCAAGCCCATGTGAAATGTCAGATGAAGCAGGGAGCTCATTCGAATCTTGTTTGAAGTGTTTTGGTCAAATTTTTATCAAAATAAGAAAATTGTGGTGAACATTGTATTAGAAGTGTTTGAAGAATAAGAAATAAGTTCCTACCTAATATCTCAGAAGTAATTATTAATCATCTGAACACCCTTATTTGAGTAGATAGGTGCATTCATTTCGGCAAAGAAACTAGGTACTTTTCTTGCAGGCGTTCTGAAATAGCCATACTATCTTAGCACTGTTGTGTTGAACATTGTATTAGAAGCGTTTGAAGAATAAGAAATAACTTCCTACCTAATATCTCAGAAGTAATTATTAATCATCTGAACACCCATAATTGAGTAGATAGGTGCATTCATTTCGGCAAAGAATTCTGATTCTTATTCTGAGATAGCCATACTATCATATTATCGCACTGTTGTGTAACAACATAACAACTTTTGTAACGCATAAAATTGGTACTTAGTAGCTTTTTAAATAAACTTACTTTGAAACGAATATTTAGCAAAAAAAATCACACACAACACCAACGTACAAAATAAACCGCGAACTTTTGACCACAGACTATACACTATGACAACTCGACAACTCCAACAGTGAGTGACATGAGTGGGTTTCATAGTTTGAAGAAAGAAAACTTGCGTTTCGTTACTAATTTTTTAGTAAACTTACTGACAAAATACGTGATTAGACTGCAAATAATGACAAAAATAATGCATAGGCTGTGTTTTTACAGCATAATAAATATAATTACCGTTTTTGCAACTACTAAAACAACTAAATCGCAAATAGTACCATGGCACTATTAGTAGTCCTACTTGCATTACCGAAACGCAACACGGATCATTCATTCCGAAACCGAAGACCAGTTGAATACCTTAGACAATACCGATAACATTCTGACTGGGTCGACCACTGGTAATCGACTTCAAGTTCACTGGTAATGGATTTCAAGTTAGACAATAAGGCTGCTGCTCCGATCAGCGCTGGTATACCGTCATTTGTTCCTGTATTTGCAAGGGAATAAGGCGTACTTTTGTTAAAAAATGCCAGCCCCTGCTTCTACCCGCTTCCTTTATGTAGCGGTTACCAGCACGGACCAGTACCGATAAGCGCTGGTAGGTCGGCGCTGGTTTCCTGCTTCCTTTATGTGTACGCCCTTAGACCGTTGCTGGCGGGGGCACAGCTTGATGAGGGCTGAATTATCGATGTGACTGCGGAGTCTGAAGGGACGACCGGCTGTACGAACCGCAGGAGAGCTCGGTGGATCGTGACCCGTCAGGAATATAACGACAACGTAGCCTATAAAACCTTGGTTTTCATCTGGATAAAATTAAACTTTCCAAATAAATTCCATTAAAAATAAACAGGAACAAATAAACAACGGCACACATTTCCAATAATAACTAAACGATAGTTTGTTTAATGTTTGTATAATAGTGTATTTGTAAGGTAGTATAAACAAATGTCTGTAGGAACATTATTTGGTAAACCTGAGTCAATGTTATTTAATAAAACACGTTTTAAACTTACCTTTATGGTTATAAAAATAAAACTTTAACACCTTCAGAATTGAACTTGTTTAATGTATAATCCGGCGAGTCCTTGGAGCCCAATTTATTTAAATGGCTTTTAACACCATCGACCATTCTCTCCGCAACTATCATTATAGTATGTTTCACGTCAATCGTTTATCAATCCTTCCCACTTACAGACCACGTTAACGCTGCCCACATCAATCGATGGGAATTCTTCGTATTTATTCAGGGCTCTTCCATCAGCCCTCGTATTATTCTAAATTGGAATATCTATGTTTCCACTTACAGCAAACGATGAGTCTATCATCATCACCTAAATCTTAGCCTTGGCTAATATATCCCGGACTTCCAACCTAACCAGATTCAACCGAATTTTTGTACTTTACACAGAGTTACTCAAATAATGGATATTCTTGTATTTGAAGGGAGATGATAATTTTTTTCCAGATTTGACTATCAAAGGGAAGATATTTGCATGACAGACGGGATAAACGGCTAACGTGCTTTCCATGACAAGATGGGGATTTGATGAACGAACGAACCCCATACAAGACTTGCCAACCCTCAATGTCGAACAACCAACGAACTAATGAACACACCTGGTTATTAGTAAGTATTACAAACCTATAAATAAAGCTAAAGTGAACCCAGTCACCAACGGATACATTTACCGGCGACAATTGAGTGGTGGCGTGTGCTCGCCGCTTCCTTGATGATCTCATGCAAAATTGTAGCATTTCTACAAACCGCACCATTTAGGGAACGATATTTGGGTCACTCCAATTGTGTTATTTAGATGAGGATGCCTTTGATTAGAACAACTGACCCTTTTAATGGTCGAATGTAGAACTAGTCTTGTAACGCGATATCGTTTAACTAGCTCGTATCATGTAGAAAGCTTGTATTGATATTGTACGGATGCAAATGAACAGAGAATTTTAGATTAATATGTGTTAAATGTTACTGTAAAGATGTTTAAATAATAATAAATTATGCACCATCAAAGCATATTATTTATAACTTATCTTATTTTTTCCAGAATCGAGCGGTTCAAAATGCAAGAGTTCGCAATGCTTCCAAGCGAAATGTCTGATATTTATGATTTCCAAATAGATCGAATGGTGATAGGTGGATCCAACAGATAAATAATAATTTTATCATTCGCGTTAAGTAAATCTGTATTTCGCGCATTCTCTCAATATCCGATATGGTCTAGTGGCTAGGATACCTGGCTCTCACCCAGGAGGCTCGGGTTCGATTCCCGGTATCGGAAAATCTTTTTACTTTTTGTCGCAAGATTCTACGAGCTGCGAGGTGTAAATAAATGAAATATCTTCTAAGAAAATCGTTTGAACTTATCACTTTTGAAGTTTCTAAGAGTTCAGTGTCAAAGTAAAGAATTCACAGAATTTAGAGATTTGTAAGGCGTTATTTGAAAGATTTGCAATGATATCATGTCAGTGAGTAATATTATAAAAAATAATCGCGTAAGTACACGTTGGCTTCTTAGGAAATAGAATTTCTTTTATCGTGTTGGAAAACTTGGGAAAAAATATCGTGGCTGTACACGTTTAGGTTAAAGACAGCTGTCAACTTGTCAATTATGCCGTGTCGCTGTCCTGACGCTAGTATAAAAACTGTTTCATTTCTTTGAACAACATTTCTCAGAATTTGTGAACTAATAGGTAAGTAAACCCATCACTCATAATAATTTTACTGTTCCCATAAGACCAAGCCGATCTGCAGTTCCCTAAAAATTGTCAAGAGAATTCCGAAACTAAGTGCAATCATTTAAACATTCTTAAAAGTGCTTTAACTTAAGTCGTTACTTTATTCAAGCACTTTCCTGGAGAGCTTAGAGGGCATTCCTCCCTCAAACTGGCGGCCATGTTGCGGTCACAATGGGTGCGCCGGCGCACGTCTTTATTAGCCATGAATGGCGACGGCAGTAAACAATTCAAAATAGACGCGCTTCCCGCTCGCACTGCTCGACCGATCTCGTCCTGGCTACGAGTTACAACTTTATAGCACGTGGTACTTTTGTCTACGATGCCCGTGCCCATTAATCTTTGGTTCTTACTCACATTCATTGGAGAGGTCAGGCGGGGTCTCCCGCGGAATAAGTACGTACGATAAGTAGACTCCGTAAAAGGAGACGGGTTTGATTGTCTTATTTGATGAAGATTCGCTGTTATTTGAAGCAAAAGCACGTCCTGGGTGTAATTAAAGATACTTTAGATACGAAGGGATCAAAACCTATCACCCAAATCAGCTGGGCAATTGCGTAACGTAACCAGCATTAATCATGACAGTTGATGTGTCAGAAACACTATTCATTGCGTGGTACATTGTTGTGGAGAAGTCGGATTGTTAATTGCTTGTTGCTATGGAAATTGTTGACCTGTCAAAATCATAACCATAGCGATTACGAGCGTATGCGCAATTAGAATGCTGGTACAACTGGCGAGGCGTAAGCTGAGCTTTGCATTTGTGTGAGTGCACATCGAATCGATTGCCAAAAAACAGTATAAACCGGTTTAAACCAAGCAAAGGACGCGTCTGCATTCATTCTTATGCAAAGCTCAGCTTACGCCTCGCGGACGGTATGGCGCTCCATCATTCACACGTAAAAACAATACAGGTAATACGAGTAATCGAACCGACATCGAAACATTAATTTTGGCTCATATCTGATCCGTCAATCAGACTATTAATTACGGCTAAGTCTTTGGCAATAGACTGTATTCAATTCTAGAAATTCAAGGTGCAAATCCAAGTGGTATGCGTGATGCGTAGCCCTATCATCAAATGGCTTAAGTGATAAATGTAGGTATGCCAATACAAGCTGATCCAAAGGAAGAAATAAGACTAGATAAATAATCATTTTAGTCTCCCGAAATTTCAACTAGGTAGCGCTGCTAGTAGCAACAATCAGAGCAACCAGGTCGAAACGTAAATTTGATATGGTAAATTCGTGTTCATAATATCAGCCTGTAAGTATCCCACTGTTGGGCAAAGGCCTCTGCTCATACAAAGAAGGAACGAGCATTGATCGCCACGCTTGCTAATTGTGGGTTGGCGATTTCAGACCATTAGGTTCAGGTTTCCTAACGATGTTTTCCTTCACCGTATGTCAGAAGAAATTCGTGTTAATTCCCGTTTAATAATAATTATTATCATGCAACGCGAGAAGTTAATTATATGATAATAGACAAGCAAAGAGGCAGCCCATAATGAATTTTATTTATATTGACCTGAAAGGATATCTGGGGCCATTCTGTGTTTAAATCGATATACGATTCGATACGATTGAGATACAAGCAGTATTCTAATTGCGCAACACACTCGCAACCGCTAAGGCTTTGATTTTGACACGTCAACAATGTCCATAGCAACGTATGTATTAACAATCCGATTCCTCCACAACTAAGTACGTACAACGCAATGAATATTGTTTTTGACACATCAACTGTCATGAATGATGTTGGTTACGTTACGCAATTGCCCTGCTGGGGACCAATTCTACTAATAAAAACTTTTATCAATGGCAATTGAATCGTTCATTCAGACAATTTTCGTTTACGCAAACTGTCAAAATGTTTGGTTTTGTTTTTGTTGTCAAACAATTTGATAGTTTTTGTAAACAAAAACTGTCTGAATAAACGATTAAGTTGCAATTGATAAAAGTGTCTGTTAGTAGAAATGGGCTCCAGGTCTTGTTTAAGGGGGCTATTACACTCTTATAATCTAGGATCATAGATCTATGAGTCATAAATATATGATGATGTAACATAGACTTAAGAATCATTTCTCCATACAAAGATATGACTCTAGAGGTCATATAAGACATATGATCCTATATCATACATAGGATCTTATGCCTTATTTGACCTCTGGAGTCAAATCTTTGTATGGCGAAATGATTCATATGTCTACGAGTATATTACATTATCATATATCTATAACTCGTAGATCTATGATCCTAGACAGTGTAATATCCCCCATACCAAAACACTGTCCCTTTACTTTTACCTGAAAAGATCAAAATAAGTAGTAAAGATGAACAAAATAAATATGATAAAGAATGTTATCGCCTCTTTTTGTTCAGATATCTTCGTAGTTTTTAGAGCGTGTCTTGTCCCCGAGACATAACTTGTAAGAACGAGACCGCATAATAGACCGATATACGAGATAAACTGTTTGCGAGACGCTTATCTCACTAGGTCACAGATAACGAATAGAGTTAAAAATTATTCCGTAACATATTTATTGTTATTGACAACAAGTTAATCCAGAAAGTTTTTAGGGAAAATATATTATTTTGATTTATGCTACAACATAAACTTTTTGGTCTTGCAAACCATTTTGCCTTCGTTTGTTTATGGTCACAGTTTACCGCGTAAATTTTAAAAATACACAATTATAATGACGGCAATTAATTCACCTGGCAAATAAAAAAGCAATACAACAATAAAGTTTATGAATTGGTTATTTAAATCCTTGGCCGACAAAATAAAAATAAAAGTGATGTAAACTTCGCCAGTTCTTTTAACCCTTATCGGGCTTGTCGGGACTCGAACATTTCTCGATAGTAATCGATACGCAATTTACAATCGATGATAAGTGTTAAAGTAATCGAAAATCTGTGATTTTTATTAAAATAATGATAAGTAAGTACCGCGACGATGTAGTTTTCTGCCAAAAATGGTAGGCTCCAAGCAGGTGCCTTATAATCATATCATTTAAAAACGCTTATTATGTTATACCCACGTATGATATTGGCAAAGTGGGCCGCTATAGTACTTTAAGAAGAAGACAAGTCTTGCACGTTAATTAATTTAATTATAACTGCTAAGCATTCTAACTAAGCGAGCTGTCGCAATTCGCAATACGGTATTGGCATTTTCCAAATACGGGCTTGCTAAAGTCAAATGTACATGTATAATAAAATTATCATACGAAGAATAAAAGCGACTAAATAAAACGTTGACACCTTGTAGAATGTTGAATGATGTGCATTCTAATAGCGCAACACACTCGTAATCGCTATGGTTTTGATTTTGACAAGTCAACAATTTCCTTAAGAACGTATGTATTTTAACAAATCGACTTCTCTACAACTATTTAGCACCCAATGAATATTGTTTTTGACAAATCAACCGTCATGATTACTGTTGGTTACGTTACACAATTGATTTTGAAATATTTCATGGCTAAATACTCAAACGCTACTCAATTTTAAGTTGCCGTTAATTTCGTGCTGGCAGTATCACTCTAAGGTGAAGTGACAATGACAGCACGAGACTTAACGGCAACTTATAATTGAGTAGTACTTCAGTATTTGGCCATGAAGCTCTTCAATAATGTATAGTAGACAAAAGTCAAAATTGTATTGATTCTCATCCAGAATCACTATCGATCGTATGCTTTGTTATTTGCAAAGCAGAATTTCTGTGAACAAAATAAAGGTTTTCAAAACAGCTTAATTTGCAATGACATTATACCGTGGCAACCTATGAAGAAAACGTAACATAACAAGTAGCCGTGTAAAGTAAATTGTCAAAATGAACTTTACCGACGTTCGTGATTGGAGAAGGATAAAGTTATATGCACACTGTCTTGTAACACCCAATCCTCACGCGTGCTCATTAGTGGAAAGTGGCCTCACTGGATGACTCGACTCCTTCGGCTTTGACCATGTAAGTTTGTGTAGTGTCGGTAGGTAGCTGTCAATACTGAGCGACTTTTAGAAGACAAAGTAGGGTAGTCGCCATCATTGATCAACGCACCCGATGTTATACAAGCTGTTGTCATTCGACTGAGCGGGCTTTCTGTGCCGATCAGCCGAAGAAGTTCTGACCTTTATTATCTGTCTGACGAGCTTGTCCTTATTATTTTTCTGTTCTTGTGTAAATTAATGGAGCGTAATTTTTGTATTTGGCTGGGAATTTTTATTATAATGCCAAGGTCATATCAGTGCTTGCAGTTTTATAACTACCTCACAAGATAGAGATACTTAGGTACAATGTTGTCAGAACAAAATATTATAAAATGTATTAATTGATGTTGGATTGCCAAAAATTATGGCCAATGGGTGTGCGTCGGATGGCATGGTGTGTTAGAAGTCTGTTCTCAGCATTATAGTATATTTGCAGCTTCGCAAGTAAAGCTAGACAACCTTTTAGATGTACTCAAAGCTATTGTTCTAAAACGCGATTGCTCAAGCACCTACCCTCAATAACTCGGTTCTCGGATCATGCACGAATCGATTGAACCGTGAATTGATTTAGACACCGATACGACAGCACAATCGTGCAGTGGCGCCTGCGCAGACGCCTGTTCAACATTACTATGTAGGTTTTTGGTACACATCTTATTTTATACGGTAAGTATTTGGATTTCAATTGACTTTTTTGATTGCCTCTTTGGTCTAGTGGTCGCAAGCGCGACTGCTGAGCGTGAGGTCTTGGGTTCGATCCCCAGGTCAGGTAAAGTGTTATTGGATTTTTTCCGTGTGGAATTTCTCAGTAGCAGCCTGGAGTCTGGATTTGTGCCCGGTTGATGGCGATAGGCTCGGCCCCTATTACATGGGACTTAAACATAACGGCGAAATGAGGGTGTAGGTATTGTACACCTCTGCCTAACCCATTGGGGAATACAGGCATGATGTTGTTTTTCAAGTCTAAGTACAGTGGATGACAAACTTGTGTCATCTTTTACAAAGCGAGCTAAGTTTTCGTCTTGAAAAACTTTCATGGAGAATAAATATAAGTACTTAACCCTTAATTTGGTCTCGTTGAGTATACTCAACGTTACAAATAAAAAAATCTAGACGTCAAATTTTCTTCTGCAGTTTGAATTTTGTAGGCTAGAACACTTCAATATTAGTTTAATTTGATAGGAAAAAGTATTTTGCCCGCCTCGCAACATTTTACTTGACATTATCTAGCAAAAATGGCAACGAGACAACATGCTCTGCGAGCTTTACAGGTAAATATTTATTTTTGTTGGTTTTCGGGCGAATTTTGATACATACGTTACTTATTTCTATTTATATAATGTGTAATCAATACGAAAAAAATATTTGCAATCCGTTTCTCACCCGGATAAGAACACGACAAGGCAGTAACCATGATTGTTAAGTAAACTCAACAAAATCCGGTGGTGAGTAATCTTGTGTGAATACAGTATGTAGAGTATACTCAACAAATCTACATGGTGAGATTTATTGAAACAATGGTTTCAAGGGCTTCATATCGGCTTGATCAGCTTTTTTGTGGGAATGGTTTTTTGGAATGAAAATCAAGTTTCGGTTTAGGTTAAAGGCATGACATGTATCTTATTTTGAAATCAAATTATATCATGTCGATTTTTTACATGGTTTTGAAAAATCGACTTTATCACCTTACGATTAAGTTCAGTTTCCATTAATATGTAAATATTTTTATGACCTTTCCAATAGGTTTTTTTCATTTCGAACTGAACTTAGCTGTTTTTTTTTGTTTGGTATCAATACAAAAATATATCAAATGCATAATTTTCACACCTTTCACGCATTAGCGTATTAATCTAACCTTTTTTTTTTGGACGTATTTATTCGTATGCGTCGTGTTATTTTTGTTTGTTCCGTGCTTGGGTGCCTGCAAATATCTATATTATTATTTTCAGAATTCAAGATCACGATGGAAGGAATGTAGATAAAACTACAATCCAAGATTTGAACCCTGAAAAAAACCTAAACGTCCCAGGCCTGTAGATGACATAAAATGTGTTATCGTTAGCGGGTAGCACTGGGCAATGTTGACAAAGGAAGGTAGTCGTCGATATGGATCAACCTACCCGATGTTATAAAGGCGGTGGTCATTCGACGAAGCGGAGCATTCTGTGTTGATCAGCTGAAGCAGTCTGACCTTTTATATCTGACTAGCTTGCCCTTATTTTCTGATCTTGTATAATTGTGTAAATTATTATATTGTGATCTAGTTCATGTTACTAATACTAACCCAAATACAAGTACTCTCAGTGGTGGAGAGTCTATGTTGGTTTTATTTACTACATTTATCTTGGTCGCAATCCTGACATACCGATATTAGCTATAACTGTAGTGATAGAATCACTCCTAAACGATTATGTTGTTGTGTCGTTTTACAAATATGACAATATCGACCATTTCCCTGGTCATGGTAAGGAATATGGTCGATATGCCTACTGTAAAAGAGGGTTTACCACATTTTTTTGTCTAAAATGTAACGTTAGGCTATGTTTTGTTAAAGAAAGAAATTGTCGCTTCAATTATCATCATAATTAACCACACTTACTGCATGTAAACGTGTTTTTCAATAATTATTCCTAGTGTTAAAAGCTGTAAAATAAGTGTTAGTAAGCTGGATTTGTTAAGTATACACAACAGTTATATTATACCTTAATTCTTTAATCATCGCATTTTGTTGAGTATAATTAACGTTGTGTTTTCAGGAAATCCTTCAGGCATGATTTTTTATTTTATTTTTCCCGTGTGTTTTGAATTCATATGAACACAATATATTAACGGCATCTTCCTACTACAACTTTTTTAGTCTTGCCAAATTAAGGGTTAAGGTAAAAGCACTAATGCCCGACAGTATAAGAGCAACACAAATTTAATTCTTCAATAACAAATGTAATTTAATCACAAAACACAGTTAAATCTTTTTAAATGCTAAAGTAACATTTAGATATTTAGTTTTCAACATAAAAGCTTTATTTACTAACATATTTCATACTTTAATTTACATTCTTTTACACTTTGTCGTAGGAACTATTAAATGACATCACAAAAAAACGAAACCACTAATAGTAGACATCCCTTAGCGCTAATACTAGACGTGTCTAATATTAGTGCTAATAGATGTCTATTAATAGTGGTTTGATATTATTATTATCAAGTTAAAAAAAAATCTATACTGAAATACTATAATATGAAGTTACCCGTGAACTTGTAACAGAAAATGCAATTTAGACTTAATCCTATCACTTGTTATAATAATTTTTGACATGTCTTAAACTCGTACGGCGGCATAGTGCTCAAAAATAAATCTGAAATCAAAAGAACTAACAGTTGACACCTAGCATACCCCAATAGTTGACACCCTGTCTACTGTTGGATACGATCATTTGAAATGAACAAAAATTAAACAGCACTTTATTAACAGGACATAGAGACAATAATTGCATGAACATGTGCTAAGAAAATCTGTTTGGTGAGACACCAGTAGATGACACATGTGTCGGCTTTTAGGTTTTTACTAATTTCTGGTACTAATAGTAGACACCCTTTAATTTGTTAGAAAACCTAACCGAAATAAGAAGGCAATGGTCCTGGTATGTCAATAACTTAATACATTTCTATAAACAACACAAAAAGCAAAAAAAGAAAGCAAAAATCGTAAAAATGTAGAACAAAATCATACCAGCTACATGTCGGCGTCGTTAACATTTTCTTTTAGAATCACATTGCATTTGTTCTCTTTCTCACATTGTTTACTGCCAACTGACGTAATTTTTAAATTTGCTTAAATACGTGAATGAAAATTCTTGACCGCGTATCTTAGATATCTAGGTGTCTGTTACAGCAGTAAATTCAATGAAGTAAATTCAATGATTATTATTCTTAGTAGAAAAGGTTTTATTCGAAAGTGTCATCCTTTAGTTCACTGTCGGGCATTAGTGCTTTTACCTTAAGTATTTGTCCTTTTTTAGCAAAACGTTCAATTTCAGTGAATTGTATGATGTAAGTACTTACCTAATACAACGTTAAAAACTTTTTTATAATGAAGGTTTTTATAACTTTACGGAAAATTAACAGTTAACTTTCGTGTCGTATTGAATTGTACATAATATTTTTTTGTATATGTACCCATATAAGTTTAAAAATATAAGTTACAAATGACAATAGCTGTCTACTCAATTTTTAAGTAAGAATAAATTAATCCTATAAATAATGTTGTCATTATCATGACGAAACTTATCTTATTTAAATACAAAATTTCAACATTATCAAACACAATACATATACATTATCCCACACATTTTATATTTTGAGGTAAACACAACTTTACTGTAAGGCGTCGTCCTATTTGGCAAACGGTCGCAAGAACATGTAATGGGTACGTACAAATGCTCGTACGAATTTTAAGATTTGATTAAGCATTCGTACAATCGCATCGGATGATCGCGCTACCGTCTGCCAAGGACACAACTAAAACTGACACTGGTGGTTATGACAAAATTATAACTTTTTGTCCAACAACCCAAGTGGTGGAAGTAAAGGAAAAAAATGCCTAACCAACCAACCCAATGGGTGGATGTTGGGAAAAAAATGGGTCTTTCCCATCGACCACCACTAAAACTGATACCACTGTCGGGAACTTCGTGGAGTGAGCGCCATCTGTTGTCCGCTACCTAACTAACCGTGACGTCAACATCGGACCACCATTGCCCGTTGGAGGGAGGAGACCGGCTCGCTCGGTGCGCCCGGGGGATTGCTTCTTGGACCGTACGACGGAACACTCGTCTAGAGTATTCTGTGTAGATCAGCTGAATAAGTCTGATCTTTTATATCTGACTAGCTTGTCCTTATTTTATGATCTTGTAATAATTATCTAAAGTATTATATTGTGATCTAGTTCATGTTACTTACACTAACCCAAATACAAGTACTCTCAGTGGTGGAGAGTCTATGTTGGTATTATTTACTACATTTACCTTGCTCACAATCCTGACATACCAATATTAGCGATAACTATAATGATAGAATCACTCCTTAACGATTAAATTGTAGTGTCGCTAACACCACGGAAGGAGTTCAGAACAAAAAAACTTTTTTTTTTACCCAACCAACCTCATTGGTTGTCGTTGGACATACTCATGTTATTATTCCTATCGAACACCACTGCACTGATACCACTAGACAATAAACGTTAGGTAAAAAGCCAGTTAGGACGACGCGGGTGCCTAAGTAGTACCTAGAATGTATACCTCCTTTATTCATCATTAATAAATAAACATTTTTAAATATTTCAATATAAAAAATTAAAAAAAACATTTCAAAATAGAAAACTAGTAGCCCACCGGCATCGGGAACATGATCCAAGTTGCCAGCGGTCAGGGCCTCAGAGAGAGGAACTTCCTGACTATACGCGCCGTGTCCAGGGGTGCCGCTTTCTGTTTCAAGCCCTTGATCCAACTGCCTAACGAGAGCCTCATCAGATGTTGATCGAGGCTCTTGGCTATTAAGCCATTGGCCGTAACGACTGTCGGCACAACGACTGCTGAGTCAATCTCCCACATGTCGACAGCCTCGTGGTATACCTCCTTATCGTTAAATCAAAAGAATTCAAAGTAAAAGTGAGAAAATAGCCATTCCACTAATTAACTACGTGATAGAGGCACTCAATATGAGATCATAAATATTTCAAAAGTTTATCGTAACTTATGATCACATCAGCATCTCTATGGCATTAATTAATTTTTGTAACATTATGAATTCGTGATCATAATCAACGTATTTTATGGATTTTACAAATTAATGGCTACTGATATTGATGGTTCAGATTTAAATATCATTTAAAATGTTACTACAGCGATTAAATATATTGATGGAGTGAAATATGGATAACGAATTTACGATACCATCAAAATGCTGTAAGATATTAGAGAATGATCTACCTAATGCATGGGCTTGCCCAGAATTTTTTACGATACAGCATTTCTTTTTGTATTAGGTTTCAAATCTGATAACTCAACCTGACAAGTGGATTTCTTGGCAGCAATCTCATCTACACTTGGGAGCAAAGAAATCGAGCCACTCCTTTTTTCACGTGTCCTGGTTATTAGTTTTGATTTCATGGATTATATAATTCAAAATACAAAAAACTTGGAAAAGGGTGAGCTAATTTACCTAAACTTCAAAGAACAGAGACAAAAACTGGAGACTTCCTTACGACAACATTTTTTTTCGTGAATATTATGCCGGGTTTCGGGACGTCACTAAAGTACATTTAATGTTACTGTTAATAGTACAGAAAACAATTAAATTCGTTTCCTGTTTTTGTTTCCCAAAATTGTCACAAAACCAGATGACACGTTTTTCATTGTTTTTAAAAAAGAGATTGTTTTATTGTTTTCAAAAAAGGAGATTGTCTTTTATTTTTTGAAAACAATGAAAGACAACCTCCGAGAAAATTCTCCCGAAAAAAAAATGCTGTCGTAAGGAAGTCTCCAGTTTTTGTCTCTGTTCTTTGAAGTTTAGGTAAATTAGCTCACCCTTTTCCGATCACTGGTTATGAGAGAGCAGTGTAGACTTAGGTAAGAGCAGGAATCACACAATTTTTTTTTTTATTAAAAATCTACTCACATTTTAAATAGGTCCAGGCATCTCTAGCAAGTCTACAAAGCTCTCACATTTACAAAAGGTAAAAGGACGCTAAACTATATAAAACAACTGACATGCTTAATTGTCATCAAAACACATTACAAAGAAAATCACTGTATAATAAGATAATTGATTCTAAAAAAAACCATGCAGTGTCAACCAGTGCCACCAGCAGATCATGCGGTTTGAAGGAATTACACGAATTCGTTTGCAGCCTGTATATTACCAGCGATTGGGGTTACTTAGATCTCAAGGGGCGACATTGATAGTTACTAAAAATATTGCATTTGGTCATATGTCTCTGTGAAAATAGAACTTATACATTTTAACTTAACTGTATAGGCAACATTGACAGTTTCCTATTTTACCATACGGTATAGAGGTGTCTGCGAAGTTAGATGGCGAAGATAAAAAATACTAAATCACACCCCTGATTATGTACAAAATTCAAGTCCTAATTGGGGCTACTTTGACACTGAATGATAAAACAGGGATATCAAAGTAAAAGCCTACGGTCCGACTTCGATAAGGAAATTTCTCCTTTTTTATGGAAAACTATGCTCTGTAGTTATTTTTTTTAGCTACTCTATGTGATTTTATATATTTCAGTTAATTGTCTATATGAAATATTTTTGATGTAGCAGCTAAAAGCGAAAATACATAAGACACAAACACATGAAGCTTAAAAAATTGATCAAAGTAACCCCGTCCTACGGTACTTCGAAATCTTCGAGTAGCCAGTAGCCTCCGTTTCAAATTCGTCCAAACAAGCCTGCCCATGTAATAAGTGCTATGCCAAATGTACTACTCACGTACCTGCCATTTAAACGTCAATAACACCGATAAGGTGTTTTATAATTCTAGTTCTGACACTAACAAGGTTGCGAAGTCTGACACTTAAACCACGTATCATAATCTAAACATAATAATAAGTTAGGATTACTATCGACCTTACGGTAGCGGTATCACATTCAAACTTGTTTGTTGTCGGTTCAAATTTATTTTTACATGGTCTACATTCACTTCTGGTACTATTAAGATAATAGTCTGTTATTAAATTAACAATTTGTAGGTACTTAAAGTTTGTAGTATAATTTTAATACAAACCCGATCATGTTATGTTCATTTAAGAAATAATTCTTGTACCTTTTAGTACATTAGGTACGTAACAAATTTTCGTAGAATAAGCTATATCATAATAATGATACAAGCTTAGTTTTAGTATATACTAAAACTGAAACTAGTTTGTTCAGAATCACTAGGAGAATCGATTGACATATTTTTTACACCACGTTATTTTTTTTTCATTAATTTTAATTTTGTTTCAGTAGGTTTCTACCCATAACAATTGACGGAAATAGACACCTTGAGGTTTGAGATGGTCCGCTCGGTCAGTTTCCGTGTATTAGACAACCCCTGCATAGCGCATCTCAGGCATTTCACACTTTACTAGGGAACTTGACGCGACATAAACTACGGTGACACTTGGAGATTTATTAAAAAAAGCACATATTCAGGCAGTTCTGATGAAAATCTTGTTGGGGTGTCTCGGTTTTTGTATATACTAAAAATAACGTTGTATATCATGACCAAGACTCTCACACACGTCTCCGTAGGCCTGTCAAATTCTTCGACCTAGTTGCCAAAAGCGTGGTGATAACCTTGGGAACATGCTAGTTACTGGCACGGTGGAAGGAAAGGGCCATAGAGGACGTATTCCTGTTATTCTGCCCAAATTCGATTGACACTCGACTTCAGTGTTCTAAATTGCAAAATAAAGTTCACAGAATTGTTTCATAGAGATCACGACGCTCAGAATTAAGGAGAACGACGCAAGGAGGAGGAAATATTCCTGTAGTGCACAATAGCGTAAATTGTACTCTATGAAAAAGGCTATTTTATTGTAAAGAAAGCCGGCCAATCACAATCTTTCTACTTGATCTTTTAGTTACAAAAATACCTTTTGTAGTTTGGGCCCAAAACAGCGCTCAGTGCCTGTGTGCCTGACCGCATAGCGACTTATGTCAATATCGTAGGACGAAAGTAAACCTCTAGATACATACATACATACATAAACTCACGTCTTTTTCCCAAGGGGGTAGGCAGAAACTGTAGAACGCCACATGCTACGATCCTTACATACTCCTTTCGCTTCGTCCATGGTCATACATCTTGTCATACACGCACGCCGGTTGAAAGTACTACGCACCTGTCTTTTTTGAAGAACATCACCAATAACATCAATGTATGTCTTTCTAGGGCGTCCTCTACGGGCGTTTCCACTGAAATTCGCCTTATAAATTCCTTTTGTTAATCGCCGTTCACTCAATCTTTCAACATGCCCATACCACCGAAGCATATTCATTTCAATTTTTGTCACTACATCATCTTTTAAACCGTAACTTTGTCATCACATCATTCTTCAATCTATGATTCAAAGTTACACCGCAAATACTTCGCAAGGAACGCATGAACCTCTAGATCTTCCTTCAAAAACTACCGATCAGACTCAATGAATTCAAAATAAAAATATTCGTACATAAACACGCGCTTTAACAACCAATACGTTTATCTCGACTGTTATGCATTTTTAATACTCATCATACATTCATTGTAAACAGTACGATAAAAACTGAACCTTGTCCGTACCGTATTTGGAGAAGAGACGTGACATAAGGATCCAACTTAAATAAAGAGTGTATGATGAGACGATACGTAATATTAAGCCCCGGGCTTCATATTTTTTTAACTAAATGATGTTTCTCTTTTCTGCCTAGCAGATCTTTTCCTCACATTGCTTTTGCCTAGGCTAACCACATGTGTAGGTACAATTAAATTAATATTGAAATAATAATAATTGTTTCAGTGGCTTTGGTATAGGCAATTTCTTAGGCTGCGTTCACACTTCGCCGTTTTTTTCGACGCGAAAGAGCGCGCGTCGAGTCGCTCCCTCCTCAGAAACTTTGGAATTTAATAGTTAGTCCCTTAAATGTATTTAAAAGGTATTTTGTGCCTCTTAAAGTTTTTTACGCGAGTAGACCCGATCTATACTTTTATAATAGTTAGTCCCTTGTCTTAACATACATTTTTTATCGATGTAAAGTACACGCGCACGCTCAGCGCCCGAATAGCTTTCGCGTAGTACAAACGTCGCAATTGCGTAGCGCCCGCGCCCCCTCCACACCCTCCCGGCTAGGATGGCAAATGCACTTTGAGATAGAGATGGAACAAATCATTGGTAGCAGTGAAAAATCATATGATTTAGTTTTCATATGTCATCACTGCTATTGTCATTTGAAATCACAGCGATAATGATTTGTCACCAATATGCGAATGAAATCGCGCGGAGCGATCGCGGCGCACCGATGATGCACGACAATCTACGAGCGCGAGCAACGAGGAGTGAGCGGGACGCCCGACGCATTATCCCTGCGTGCGAGTAGTGCGTCCGATTGACCTGCGACCCGCGTCGCAATCAATGTTTACATTCTAAATTATACATTAAGTCGATTATTATAAGGTCGTGATTGAATTTCAATTTTATTTGACCTTTCATATGATTTTTAGCGGAAGGAACAAACGAAATAAAATGACATTTCACCTGTGCGGGCGGACATCCTCAGTCTTAATATATCAGAAGCGCGTGCCTGTTGTCGTATGACATATATTGCGACTCGCGGCGTATTTTGCGATATTTTTGAAAGTTTTTATTTGTACTTATTACTATTTTGTAGGCATTAATTAAGTTTCTTAAGGATTTTTTGTTTAGGATTAACGTGGTGGTGGGTGAATTGTAAATAAAAAATGTAACAAATGTAAATATGTACAAAACCAATGTAAATAATATTTGATTAAGTAGAAGGCTGTATATAGATAATAATCAATCAATGAACTTCTAAATACGCCAATGTAAAGTCCAAAAGCTTTTATTTTTTAAACGTAGTCTCCTCCTAAGGATTTTAAGTTTTTACATTGTCAGTCCTAAGCCTGTTAAAGTATGAAGGGAATTTCATTGACTAATAATACACAAGTTGATTTTACACCAGTTTAATGTAACAACAAACGTGTCCTGTTACATCATATTCATTATTCAATTACTATGTCATTTCATTTCGTTATTTTCAATGATAAATAGCAGAAAATCATTCATAGGGAAAAATAGCAGGTGTGAAAAATAGCAGGTGATTTCACTGTGATTAAAAAAATCATATGATCATATGATCATGATTTCTAAATACCAATCATTTCCATCTCTACTTTGAGATCTATTGATGTGTCATAGATTTAAATTATATACAACTCAAAGCGAGTTAGACGCGGATGCTGACGCGCGTGGCGTGCGCTTAGCGGGCGCGTGTGACGACACACGCCCTTAGTCTATTCCGTCGGCATCCTATTATATAATATTTGATCAGCCAAAGCGTTTTAGGTTCTTAATTTGAATTTGCTATCTCGTTGATCTAGTGGTCGCAAGCGCGACTGCTGAGCGCGAGGTCGGGTGAAGTGTTATTGGGTTTTTCCGTGTAGAATTCCTCAGTAGCAACCCGAAGTCTGAATTTGTGCCCAATTGTATATCGGGGCTAGCCCCATATTACATGGGACTTAAACATACCTAACGGCGAAATGAGGGTGTACTTACTATTATTACACCTCTGCCCAACCTTACGGGGTATACAGGCGTACAATACGGCCGACGTATCTTGGCGAGTCTGAAGTTAGTTGTTTGGCTGCGCAATGAGTCTTTTAGAAACGAAATTTTCTACTGCGCAGCTAATCAGCTAACTTCAGACTTGCCAAGATTCGTCGGCCGTATTGTAATGTTATGTTCATTTGAATTTGACTCGCTTAAAAAAGTTTAACGACCAAGAAGTTGGTCACGGAGTCTAGAAGCCCAACAGAACTCGTAAGCTTACATTGGCTTCAATAAAACATGGTATTAAAGACAAAATAAAATAAACAGCTCTATGCTCAAAGGTCTCGGTCGTCGGTCAGTAGGTGTACAACGTGTGTTAACTTCCATTTCTCTCCATATAGGGAGAGGTGACAACGGCCACACCCTTATTGTGCCTCCGTACTTTGTTTGTGGGTTTCCAAGAGGGCAAATTCGACAAACAATATTGTTGCCAAACGCAGACGAAGCACAACCGTCAGTCAGTTTTCACAACTGTCAAAATGATTGCCGTCTTTGCCGTGATTGACGTCTGCTTCAACGGCCATCGGTTCTTCGACAGACTTGACCAACCCAAAGCTACTTCAACTTGCTGATTCTACTAGCTTTATTGGTCACTCCGGTTCTTCTCCGGATAATCTAAACAACTAACACCTCTTACTGGGTTCATAAAAAGAATTGCGTCCATGTGATAACAACTTGAAGTTTACTAATATGTACGCTATTAACGCTGATTATGACATAATTTGCATTGAAATACTAATTGTGTATCTAACGGAAAATTGTAATTCAAACATGACATGTAGGCACGAAATGTGCTAACAAATTGCATGTTGGCTGAAAATGAAACTATTAAGGTGCAAACTAGTAAAAAAATATACCAGCTTGATAAATGAAAACGAAATTTTGTTTATGCTTCATACTCGTACTTCATATTCACTCACAAGTGTAAATAACATTTATCTTTACTGCAACAGCTAAAAGATATCTTAAGAAGTATAGACAATGCAGCAAGATTTATCCCTCGAATGAGTAATTTGTATCTAAAAGTGTAAAATATTTTTCTAAATATATTTCTCGACTTCAAGAAATTCAGAAAAGTTACACTGGACTCGTTATTTAACGTTCTCAAAAAAATCATCGTGGGCGACCGCACGTTGGAAAAAAGTTAATAAGAAACTGCACGCCATCACTATTATTCGTCTTTTACGTCAGTTGAAATGATTCCGCTCTGCTTGGAATCGATGCCCGAAACAGAAATCCTAAATAAATAAGTTACAATCCAGAATCGTTAAAGAGATTCCATCTGTTTCATCAGTTATCGTAAATTTTGTGTACAATGTGACGTTTCTGTTTATTTTAAACTGTTTTTAAAATGTAACTCTGGTTTGTTACTACAACACTAAACAGAACCGTAAGACAGAATAATGAACACGAGATCCGTAATCAAATATTTACACATCACAAATCGCGTGTGAACGAAAATTTGTGCGTAACGCAAATAACATCAGTTATTCTATTAACGTCAATTCACACAAGTGTGATTATGAACGCAAACAAAAGCGTATCAACTGCCGCCGAGGCCTCTCACGAACTCGCAAATAACATACTTGAGATGTGAAAGACAGCAACAAGTGTATAATATCGAGAACACTGTTGAGTGAACCATTCAAATGACACTAACATCCCGCGAATACCGTTGACTCATGTCATTCAAAACTGATGACTAATGACACGTCGATGCAATACAAGTGTCTCATTACGCTGCATTATCAAATGCAAGTAACATGAATCTTGTGGCACAATGCAACACGAATCATGATCAACGTAAAAAATAAATGAAATATTCGATGAAGCGTTGAATTGTCAACATTGTGAGTTTGTGGGACCACCCTGCGCGGGCGTCGAACCTTAAACCTGCCCGATCAAATAAACTATTCCCGGTCCGGCCAACGATTTACGTTCCATTCGCAATAGTAAAGGCTTGTGAAGCAATAGTGGCCACAATGAAACGAGTGCACGGCTAGAAACAGAAAACACCGTACACCCGTGAATAAAAACGTTTCGCCATTTTACAGTGCTATAAATGTCCACATCAAAGCACTAAAACGACTTTAGGCGGGACGATTACAACGACTTTCTGAACTCACTTTTATTTGTATCGAACATTGTTTGACACGATCTGTTTCATCTCAAGGCTAAATTGCTACTGTCTCGATTTTCTCTTGGCTTTTAGTTTTTGGTATTTATTGAAGCAAAAAAATAGGTTTCGATCGTTCCCATGAAATGTATTGATCGAATCTCGAAACAGGTGAAGGCCCTCGCGTTTTTCGGTTCTCCTTTTTCGTAATGCGCCTTTAATAAACATGAGCCGAACAAAATTTCTCGTAAATTGGTCGCTGCTATCAATGATGAAGTCATTTTAAGAATTATTCTTAAAATATTTATCGAAAAAAACGTAATATTATAGCAAAAAAATACGTAACAGTAATAAGGAAAGATTGTGTTAAGTAATAATGAACAACGATAGCGGTGACAAAGAATACAAAAAAAAGCTTGTACCTACTATAAAAAAAAGTGCGAAACAGTATTCGTACTATTAAGAGCGCGTCATTTAGAAGTAATCGGGGCTTTAAAGCTAACTCTAGAGCAGATAAATAATTAAAATACATTCAGTAGTTTTTCCTTTGAAAAGTTTCTGTTGTTACCGAAATACAATTCCAAGAAGATTGCGAATTATTCAACACTCAAAGTAAATCGATTCCGCTAATTTCTTAGAACAAAGTGGCGTGTTGTTTCCTCAGAACTCTCAGTCTGTAGTGCTACTGTACAGACAAACGTTGTAATTAGCATAGCTGCTTTAATTAACATTAAAGCAATCTGCGCTCAGAAATCATGAAAACCATCAGTTTCAAACGAGAATTTCAACTCAACTTATTGTATTCAGGTTTAACCTCGCTACTTCGATTGACTGAGCGATTCATTTAATTCAATTTAGTAATTTTCCAGTCTTATAGCAATAATATAATATAGATAATATTCTAATAGCACTACCCCATCTCTTCCCGTGGGTATTGTAAAAGGCGACTAAGGGATTCACTAGAGGATGGGCATTAGCGTTCTCCGAGTATTTTAACAACCATACTGCGATCCCCAACCTGCCTGCCAAGCGTGGTGATTACGGCAACCCCCCCCCCCCCTTTTGGGGGAGGCCTATGTCCAGCAGTGGACGTCTTTCGGCTGAAAGATGATGATGAGTAATTTTCCAACGATAAACGTAAATAAATTATCTTATTCGATAGAATTAAAAAGCCTTTATTTAATGGCTGCTACTTCAAAACTAGCCAGTTACTGGACCATAATTCACTGGTTCAAACTGACCATAAAACGACATCTTACAGAAACTGTATTGGTTTTAATTTAACATTACGGACAGGCTTTTTTCTGCCTAGTCTTTTCCCAAGTATGGGGTTAGCTTACGGTTTAATCAGGGGGTCTACTCCCTAAGCACGAAGTCCGTGGTTTCGGCCTTAGTTACGAGCGTTTCCTACTTCCTATCACATACGGACATACGATTAAGAATGAATGACAACACGATTTGACAGTTGTCCCTACTACCGATGTGTTTTTGCCCGTCCGAAAACTTGAATTTGACACTTGTTTTGTTCACTCCTACGTTTCGGGATACTTTCGGAAGAGCAACTAACTTCGTTGACGGACTTAGGGAGTAGACCCCCAGATGCGGCTGAATACCAGAATTTTACACGGAGACTGCCATCGGACCTCCACAGCTCAGTTACTGGACAATGCCGATATCCTAATGTTCTTCTGACTACCCTACTTTTATTCGTATGACACTGATGGTTTAACGTGCTCTCAGAGGCACATTACGGATAGACTTCGACCTCATTATAAAGAACCAAATTGTCTTTTAATTATATGTTCCAAAAGCGTGTCTTGTACAAACCGCGAAGCCTTGAAATCGATCCAACCACATCATAGGTGTGCTAACCTACTTTGATGTAAGTATTAAGTAGATATTATTTTCCTTTATATCTATGATCAAGGTTTATCGCCTTTATGTGAACGTGTGAAAGAATAGAGTTCTTTGAAGGTATGAACTGCTGTTAATGGAGAGCGACTTGACCATCTAAGCGACACAAATCCAGACATGTCGTTAATTAGACAAGTATTATAACTTTCGTGCGACACATTCATATTTATGATTAGTGACGAGTTACTCACGTGCATATTTTTCGGGATTGCCCGACTCGTTTCAACCCAATGTTCGACTCGCGACCTCGCCGCGCGTGTAGCTCATGATAAAGGGTTCCGTTTGGGTCCGAAACTAGTCGGGTACTTAATCCCGAAAAATGCACGTGAGTAAATCGTAACTAATCATAAATATGAATTAGATAAGTGTCAACGCTGCCTTAAATCGATATTCTAATTGAAATAATTATGCTTTTATAATCTGATTAGTTTTGCATACTTAATAGTCTGTTATTTAGAGCACGAGGATCTTTCTCCTCTGATATTGAGACTTACCATGTTTTCTCGCTAAGGTCGACTGGTAGAAAATGCCTATGGCATTAAGTCCGGCTCTGTAGAAATTATGTGCGAAAGTATAGCACAGAATAAGCTCTTAAACTATACGCCCAACAAGACTACAAGAGCAATATCACTGAAAATGTATTCCAGTGTTTCGAATTTGAAATTCTGAGACGGTACTCGACATCACCTTGAAATTGTCCGTGGTCAGTGTCAGTATGTCCATCTAACATAAAGTTCTTGGATTCCGTAGGCGTGATAGCCAACAACGGACGACCGCGTGGGTGTCAACCGCTGCACTCCGGCGCAATGGACGCGAAAGCGAAAGTTGTTAAGCCGCACATTACGCTAAAGTATTCACGAACCAAATTTTATTTGTAAGACTTCCATCTTCATGTGACATTAAAACCATTCATCATCATTTCGACATTAAAATGAAATACAGACAATTCAATGAGTCACGTATGTAACGTTATTGCTGAACATTAACTTGCTATAAAATTCGATCAACAACAACATTTAAACAGTCTAACAATTGATTTTCTTTGATTGCTACACCAACATCTAAGAACTACATTGTAATGTATTAATTCACTTTTATGTGCTATCCTTATTAGGCTCTCTGTATCGTTCAATAAATTAGTTAATAATAAATCAATTTAGATTTTATATCTGACACACATAGCATGAATAGGTTTTAGGGATAAATTATTACGATTTGATAGAACGTGGAGTCATCGAACTCTATAAATAGCTGTTACGGCCGCACAATAGGCACTATCTGATCTATTGAGGTCCAACTTTAAATCGTATTGACTGGTTTTAACAGAAGGCCAATTCACGCCGTGCGCGGCTACAAAATGTACGACGGTACTCTTAGAATGGTCCCGTGATTGCTTTGAACATTTATTGAAAATGTTTTCAATAATATTTTAGATTCATGGATATTAATCAACAACACGTCTTCTGTACGGTAGTTTGTCGTTTATGAGTTTACACCTCTCCGTCAAAAAGGTCAACAGGAATTTAAACCCGGCCGCACGTTATCTGAAATTTCTGTCAGATTTCTGAAATAGAAATTTATTTGCGAGAAACACTGTAGGTACATGGGTCTTAAAATAATGCAGGTACAGAAACATGTTTCGCCGGCACAGCGGCATGCTAATTAATTTAAAATAATAAAAATTTTAAACTTCTATAGACTAGGAAGTTTTAGATTTACTATTTATTTAATATTATACATATAAGACTGAATTAATTAAATTACAATGTTTTAAACATTATCTTCTTAATATATATTTATTTATATTACTGATGCGCGACTCTGCTCATACATTTTGTACTAGACCCTGCACGCTGTCAGAATTTGCCGGATCTGGCAGTCTTCAGCCAGCTGGCTCTAGTACTATACGCAGAGGGTCTTCGCGCACGCGTCAGAATTTTTCTGGCAGAAATTTCTGATAATTTGCGGCCGGGCTAAATCAGCAGTAAACAAAATATACTTATGACCCATAATCCCAAATAACAGCAAAAAATACTTCCTGGTAACCAAAGATTTCGTCAACGCTTTGAATACTGAAACCATTTGCAAAAAGTCATTATGGCTATTAGCGTTTTACGTTGTTGTTAACTATCTACGCGTCGTTGCCTTAAGATACCGTTAGTACTCGTGACGAACTCTTAATTGAGCTTTTAGTGTTGACAAAGAATAATGAGGGACACGATTGGGATCGAATCCGAGTTTCTGGTCGACCCACTTCGAGCAAATGGATGTCTCCAATATGTGATTGATAGAAGAAAGTTATGTTTTGTTAATTGATACATTTCGCTGTTTAGATTGAAAACAATACGTTCCAATTAAATGTTTTAAAGCAGCATTCTAATTGCGCAACACATTCGTAATCGCTATGGGTTTGATTTTGACAGGTCAACAATGTCCATAGCAACGTATGTATTAACAATCCGACTTCTCCACAACTACGTACCACGCAATGAATATTGTTTTTGACAAATCAACTGTCATTAATGATGTTGGTTGCCCTGCAGATCTGTATATCAACACTACAATAAAATACACCAGCTTCATGAAAATAGACGTTTTGATAGGTCCAACGGCAGTCTCACATCCGAGGTAAGCATGTTCCACGTAATCCATTTAAAATTATATCTTAGTGCAAACAAAGTGAAACTAATCTAAAATTGATGCGCTATGAGTTTGTTAGGATAAAATAATAGCTGCTCTCATGAGGAGAACAATCGGGATCTCTGCAATTTAATGTCATTAGTATAGAGCCATTACATCATATCTGACCGCAGTATTTTTATAATAACAAAGCCTCATGTTTATGTAGTCACTTTACCTGTTTTATAGATTCCTGTTTCACATAATACATACATATGTATGTATTAAGTGAAATATACATATATTTAGGTAGTACAATAATATCATCAATTATACAGAAAACGTAGTTCCTTTCTAGGAATCAACAGGAAAGAAAGAGACAAGACTATTTCTATCGGAGGCCAAAATTCTTTAGGTAGCTAAGTTAAAGAAGTTGGTTAATTGTTGGTTGGTTAATCTGTGGTAATACAATGTTATCTGTGCACTCTATGGTATGGTAAGAAGTCAGGAAGTCAGTACTTCCCGCCATAAGCAGATGAGGTGCGTGGCCATCAGCGTCTGCTCTACATAACTTCAGTAACATACTAAGTCCAAAATCGTACGAGTAGGTGTTAAATATTATCATAATAAACCTGTTGCTCTCATTTCTTACAACTTGTCGAAAGTTACTATGAATTGTCCGTAGAATCGCAGTCAACAATCACTATGTTACTTTGAATAACTAATAATCAAATGGTAGTAAGTAGTAAGGAGATCTCATATTATGAGGACCAAGCGCTAAATCGTCCCGTAGTAAATGGTTCGTAGTTTCCGTCCACAACTATGGAAAATGACATGAGCCATAAATAAAATATGCTCCCGACCCAAACAAAAAAATTCTCGTTCGTGCACTGTCGCGTATTTCACAACTGCATGCCTTATCTCAGCGTTGGAAGGTAACATGAGCAGATGTGATAACATTCCACGTGCATACAGCATAATAACTGCGAAGAAAACGCACAAACACGTTAATTACCACTGTTCACGCGAAATTGATTACATACGGTACTTAAAATACCTAACCTACTTTAGTGCGCTTTAAGTTAAAAGTAAAGTAAGTACTTCTTGCCTTCTCCACTTCACTTAACTCCTAGGCCACTAGGAATGGACTGCTGATCACTGGACTCTCAAAAGGGACATAATACATTCAGTACTATCTACAGAAGGTAAATAAAACATTAACTTTTAATAGACTTTAAATAGGTCCGGCGCACCCAGGGCAGTCAGCCTCGCTACTAAAATTGCTGACTAGTTAATCTTTTCAACACGGCATGAGCTATTCTCGTATAGCTCGTGCCTACACCAAAGAAGATAAAGAATAAAGCAATAAAAACCAAATAAAAGAGAGCCAGACACCGTAAATCCATAAAAGTGTTCCGTTTACCAAAGTAATCGGGGAGCACTAAAAATGGCAATAACCTTTAATATGAAATAAGTACATAAAAATATGATGGGGGAAACAAGATTAAAAAACTCATAAAGCAGGACAACAGTCGACACAGAGCTACGCACAAATAAACCGGATTATTTAAATAAGGAAGTTGTACGGCTTCTAACAAAACAAATGAAATGCTATTTAAAGTAAACAAATTCTTTTGGTTAGGTGTCTTCTATCTGGAAACGTCTGCCAAGCTCTTCCACCAGAACTCTTTTAAGAGCAGAAGTTTCTTAGACGTCTAAAGAAATGTCAACAGCTTGACTTATCAGAAAATGAAGTATATAAGTTAGAAGCAGCAAGCACGCTATCCACCCCAAAAGGTATGGAACGACACAGACCCGCCGATAACTGTAAATTGGAACTATCGGCCAAATAACTTGGCAATGACGCAACAATTGGTAGCCATATACGATTTGTTTTCACTTGATACCCAAATACGACTTGTTTTAAATGTAACTTAATCTTCAAAATACTTTCTATTTCATCAGATCCTTAGTTTAATCTTCGATGAGACGATACGGCCATATATGACGCAGAACCAATGGCCGGCGTGTGGGACAGGAAGGTACTAGAGTGGAGACCGGACACCGGACGAAAGAACGTCGGTCGTCAGCCGGCTAAATGGTCAGGACAACGCTAAAATAGAGCGGAAAACCCAAATGTAGAAGTCTAAACATCTAAAAGTGGTGTTCTATGAACGAAGCTTCCCACAGTCTACAGACGACGATTCTGTTATTATTTCTCAGATATTACCGAATAGTCATAAAATAAACACGAACCCATTAGAAACGTGAAGAAATTAACTAAGTATGTTGGTAGATAAATACATCTCAATCGGTCCTCACATTGCAGAACTAATTGTCAGATAACCAGAATCAGAACCCATCGACATTCTAATTGCTTGGTAACGACCATCTTTATTTCAATGACAATGCAATTGAAAACAATTGTATTCAAGATAAGAAATTCGTTTCACAACGATACTGATTGATTATTACAAACTAAGAATGTGAATTTACGCAAGAGGCATCAGACATTTACACTTTATGAACAAACGAACCGTGAAATTGAAGAAACACCTATAATTGTATAAAAACGCGATGCAACACCGTATGGCGCGTATGGCGTAAAACGTTTAAAGTAATAGCTGGGTATTACCGCTGTGCCATGGTAATAGCTGCGCGGACGCAGCGTTATCGCGTCAAGGTCACACAATGAGATATGCGTCGAGTCACTCAGGTAAAGCTTTCATGTTTATTTTCGAACTTAGATTGAAACGATAAATTACCAAAAATATATAACGCAAGCATTAAACAAAATGTCTGTTCAGACAACAAAGATGAGGATAATATTATCCATAATATTTACAATCCCCTCTTAAGAAATCAATAAGCTAACATAATAATTAACGCGTTAAACTCTGAACTAGTTTTATCGCGAATCTCAACTCATTCTTACTTGACCCGAGAGTACTGGGCGCCAATAGATATCTCTAACCATCTGACCCACGGCCCGCTTGCTATGAATATTGATCGGGCCTGCATTAATATGGACGCCACGACCTTAATTATATCTGTTTACAGTATGCATGATCATGCACGTGGCCGCTCGACAACAGAATGGACAAACTCGGCTACTGTATTAGCGTTTCCTCTAAACAACCTTCTCTGTACGGCTCAGTAAGAATTCAATAATGGATATTGACATTTTTCTTAAAGCAACATGAGAACCTACCATATATGTTTGAAAGATTCACGTTCTTAAATTCTCGCATTTCAAAATGTCAATCTTAATGGAAATTTAACATTTATAAAATCCACTTCAAAGTAATTAAAGCCGTTATTCAACCTCACAAACTGGCTGCACGTCCTGAATAAGTCTCGGATTACACGAAAACTTTCAAAGCATTTTGTAACTGCCCTACCAGGCTTCATAAGGGATTATGCGTTTAATTGCTCCATAAATCCGAAAACCGTCTACGATAATTGCAGGTAAATATAGTAATTTACCTCGAGTCAAGCAAGTTCTCGACGGAGGCTGGTGCATGTAGAAGGCCAAATATTAGCGTGTGTGTCATAGCTAACGGAAAACATTTACTTAACGAGCCTTTTATAGGAACTGGTCGCTTCACTCGGCCACTACGGAATGATAATCTTGTTGATACAAACTTACTTGAACGCGCAGGTATTGCAGATAGTACGCTTTCATCGGCACGTTTCACTTCTGCTAAAAAGGAAGCCGTTAAAACAAGCACGAGTCGCAAATGATCGATGAACCTAAGAAACCTTTTAGTAATTTCCTGGTCCAGCCAATTACTCCACATTTACACTTCCTTGTTTGGACAAAAGTAACAGGCAGGACGTTCATTATTTACCCGTATCTTGACAATAGCGCCACTTCTCCTATAATTTCTATATAATAGAACAGGCTTTATTTATTGACAGCAATAATAACTGCCAACATTGTCTAACAAATTACTTTTAGCTGTAGGGGGAAAAGGATATCACTTTTTCCATCAGAACTAAAATTGAATTTACCTGTATCAGGATCTATTTCAAACCATAATATGCGAGGGCTTCAAAAAACTAATGAGTTTTCGCAACAAAAACACACAGGCAACACAATTCATCGAAATCGAGTATGATTCATCCAATGAATCGATTCAGTTGATGCTATCGTATTCGTTTTATAAAAACACTGTACACAAGGTTTGGGCCGTAATTGTGGATATGCAAAAGTGATTCAACGCGGTCACTCGATAGGGATCGCAACAACCGGCTTCATTTTTGCGGCTTATCCGGTGTGTGTTGCACAACTACCAACTGTCATGGCGTTATTTGTATTTATAAAAGGCTTTGTCAAAGGTTAATTATCTTTTTAACATATTAAATATTTCTGAAAATGGTGCCGTTAATTTTAGTTTATTAAAAGAATGGATTTGAACTACTTAATATCGTCAAGGAAGTCGGAGCCGTCAGGGACTAATAAAGGCTTGTTATGCAGAATTTTACTGGAGCATTGCACTGCAGCGGTGCGCACTGTAGGATAATTAAGGGTCGGTGACCCGGTGCAAAGCTCACAAAGGGAGCTAGTGCTAAAATTCAACCTCCTACTAAACACGAGTCCGGGAAATGTGCAATTCAATAGCTGCTAGTCAGGTTTAGTAGTGTAAATAATATTAATAATATTCATAAGTTCACAGTTAGTAATCTTCGAGTAGGTCCTACTCTTGCCTTCGCAACGTCTCACACATTGTGTAAAGTTCAGTTTCTCACTTATCTTTAGTCTGTTTATCTGTTCGACCTTCAATATGAAACAATGAATGCTTTGTTTCTCAATTCGTCTTAGTTACAAATTGTACCATTTTTTGTAAGTCGACCCATACACCATACGAGTTTTAGATGAGATCGTTTTTGTTGTTGAAATTCGTAAAATATTATAGTAAGTAGTGTAACATTTATTTTATCATTATGTATCATCGATATTACTTACCTGAATTAGTATCACTATTAAAAAGATACAGAAAATGGTTCATTATTTACTGAGATAAGATTCATATCAAATTGAAAGCTGCAGAAGTTTGCAATTTGCTTATAAAATCCACACAATACGTACGATTATTATCTTTTTCTCCCGAGCCTACATTTCTGAACATTTCTCCATGTTCGGGTAGCTATGTGATGTCACATGGTAAACGCATCGGCATTCAAGTGTCAGCCCGGGTATTGTCCAAAACAAGTTGGCCCTGTTCCCGACTTGGTTTTTGTTCAGATACGTGAGACTCCACGGCGCGTCTTAACGAGCATCAAACCAGTTCCACATATCATCGCGTCATGCCAAATCTGGTAGTAAATACTTCGACACTCCATTTGTTGTCGCGGTTTTTCATTACTATGAAAATCTACATTGCTGTTTGATTGACAGCTATAGCAGATTCAGTGCACAAAATGGATCTTAAAATTATCCCATGGGCCGTGCGGATCTCCTTTATTGCTATTATGTATAATTATGGACTTTCACATCTCTGTCAATGTGCCATAGTAATTGGTTCCGAAGAAGAAACTGCAAAATTGGCGAAATTATTCTTATTATAATACCATACGTGGTTTATAATAAAAAGAGTATCACGCGATACTTTCCTTTTACGTTCTTGGAACGTAACCCGCTAATTACCGAGTTCATCGGTCTCAAGTTACATTGAAACCGATTTAAGAAGACCATTAGACTATTTATCATCGTCGACTAATACTGTAAGACAGCAAGCTTCTTTTTGTTTCGTAACCATCCAAGCAGAAGTTGTATCTTGATAATAATAATTTTTCTTTCTGCTTACTAAATGAGCCTGATATTAAGTGTGTAGTATTTTTGTATCTTACAGTTAATTAATTTTTTAGGCAAAGCAAAAACTTGCAAAAGTAAAAAGTGGTGAACTATTTGATTTTTAATTGAACGTATTACTTAAGTTGGGAAATTACTTTATTAATGACTGCAGTGAACTCGAACCGAGGAAAAATAGAAAGATAATACTTGGATAGGTTCTACTTATAGATTAGAAACTCGGTGCAATTTACAATAGAATTAGAACTTTTTCCTTCCTCATTTATAATACCTAGTGTTACTAGTTTAGCGACCGTTTCATTATAGTTAAGCTCTTTAATATTATTGAAGTAAAATATTGCAACGTAGACAGGTTAAATAGTTATCCAAGTGAAACAGGTTAAAACGGAAATCTAGGCACCGATTTAATGAATCGCATCCGTGGCTGTCGCAACCCGCGATAGACAAGTAAGCTTCTTAGGACGACTAAGTAAGCAGCCTCATTAATCGATAACTGGCAGGCCAACGAGCGTTTATCTGCGGCTGATTTAAAGGACTTATTCCTGCCAATCTTCTATAATCACTTTTCAATAAGAGGGCAATTTGTATCATTCCAACGTAACCGTAATAAAAGGTAGCTTGTTTATCTCGATGTAATTAAGAACAACTTCTTGATGTCTTTCAATCTTTCTCATTTCTTTAGGAAGAACATTATAAAGATGAAAACTTGAAGCATACTTACTTACAAGGTTAGTCGGAAAGGGAATACTAATCCGAAAGGGTGTTAAAGGACCCATGATAATGAATAACTTTTGTTCCAGAATTTCTTGCAAAAGTCAATAATTTAAGAGATCAAAGATGATCAAAGATGTCAAAAAAAAACGCTAAAATCTATCCATCCCCAGATAAGATCCGTTGTGTTTACATTTTAGGTCATATTTGAGGTCATGAATTAGAAGCACCATTTTCTGAATTTGTAACTAAGCAGGGATGAAGAATTTTTGAAAAAAACAGAATAAAAATCATTTTTCATGGAAAAAAAAACATACCGAATTTTGAAATTTTAACACTTGTTTTAAGACATTCATCAGTGATACTTGAAGTGGCCTGCGGATTAGTAGCCCCTTTTCGACCAACCTTGTATACCTAAATACACAATCAAAGTGGAAAATTTACCAAACCAGCAATTGGATAGCGCCAATGGCTTCTAAGGCACATCTTTCAAATATGTTTCTATATTTACTCTGTTTATCTTCTAGTGTTGAAGCAACATACACTTGTTTGGCAAACGCAGTTCGCCTCGACGCCGATACAACACGCAATCTTTATCTAGAAGCTGTATGCTGCCAAGCGACCTTTGTCGGTTATTCGCTGGTAACATGCCGTGACTTCAAGCAATTAGTTCGAACAACGATAATATCTAGATCTCCGTATTATTGGTTTTGTCAAGCCTGCAATGTTTAAGAATTATTGATTAGAGAAATTAACGGTTTGTTTTTCTTTTTATCGAACTTGTGTTGCACGTAGTTGTTTTGACAAAAAAACGAGCAATAGAGCCTGTTTTAATTTTAACTAACCTGTACGTACAATACCCAGACTTCCTCTTCATTAGAAATGTATTTCTATTCATGCGTGCATTCTAATTTTGGAAACTTGTAATTTCAATTTCTCAGAACGACCTCCTATGTTCGTGAACGCAACAAGTTGTTCTTCGCCTTCATTTCGCCTACTTTCGCAATGTCTTGATAGTGAATCAATTGTACATCTGCACAGCGGAACAAGGACATAGTTATATTAATGTTGAAATAAATAATACTGCAAACAGCTAGTACCTATTTAAATGCGGTTAGGACAGTGGTGTTTTATTACAATGACGTCATAAGCTAGACATCGAACGCCCACCGACAATCTAGAGTGGTTTTATCTCCCTATTTGATATCATGAGTGCAGACCACAGGTTTTAGTACTGTGTAAAATCCGATAAGTACGGAGTACTTAGGAAAGAAAACAGTTCGTTTTAATCAATAACGGTTGAACCGGTTTCGTACGTGTAAGGGTTTTAAGCGAATTATTTAATTCTTGGCCAATTTATTTTAATGAGTTAGTACCTGGTATACCTTTTTATAAACTTATATTGAACCAATTTTACAAGAGGATAAGCAGTAGTCTTCATTAATTGAACAGGCAGATCATAAAATATGTTGTTTAAAAAAAACAGTAACATGTGATACTCTAAGGGTAAATTTACATGAGAATAGACGAAACAGCCGACAGGATGTTTGACGTAAAAAATAGATTCTACTGTTCCTTATGTAGATCATCGGGTGTATTGTTTTTAACAGTACCGCGCGTAAAACTACATTTCTCATTGTGTAAACGAAATGATTATGATCTTCGTAATGGGTTTAATCACACTATAATCAAGTTGGGTACCCACCTACCAGTTACCACATTGAAGGTTTGACCTGATTTCACATCTAAGACTGTTCGTCGGCTTTTACTGAGGCACTTACCTAGGCACTTCGATATCGAAACATCATTTTCATTGACATCTACCAAGAGATCATAAAGACCAAATAGATTGATAATCATCTCATCAGCTTAACATACCGCTCCATCGACTATCTTAAACGTCTAAGACCAGATCATAAAAAAACATTGGGATAATCAATGACTCGTCCTTGTTTCACTTTAGTCCCTTTGTAATTCCTGTGGCGAGGTTGCATTCTCTCCGTGGCGTGGCACGGCCGCGCGCCTTGCCTCGTCCGCCAAGGTGCAAGCCTGCGCGGGACTGTTACGTTGATCGCGACTTGAGACTTTAACGCCAACTGAACGACTTACGTCTTTGTATTCTAAGCTTAAAGTTAAATTATGACCTTTGTTAGGCCAGGTACTTTATGTTATGAATGGGTTTGTGTACTTATGTATCTATTAGTTGTGTAAAACTTCCCGCCTAAATACTTCGATATTATCTTAGGTTAGAATTTTAAGTAAGAACAAGTTAGTTCTAAGTTAGGTACTTATTTGGTTAGTTTTAACAACAAATGGTCTTTTCCTCAATAATGTAAATGTATACGAAGAAGTCATAACAAAGAATATAGGACAAACGATAAATAAACATTGTACTATCAGTACCGATAAAATAACTGGACGTCTTACTAACCTGATGGCTCGGCGCAGTCGCTCATAATCCAAGCTGCATTTTAACCTCAAAAGACACCTATAGCACAGTCACGAAACGCGAAGGTCACGGTTATGCTATATTGCATAATATCACCAAGCCTTAATCACCAGCAATTGAAGAGATTTACAAAAAACAATACACGACCGAGGATTACTGTTAATGCTGTTATCATAAACACACGAATGCACAGTTCGATGCACGTTTATAATTCAACAAACGACGCGAGTATCCATTCAAGACTCCATCAAATCGCATATTTGAAGAGTTATCTAAATAAAACAAGCACCAGTGAGGACTCGATATCATAAGTTTTATGCAGTTTACGAATAAACATGTCACAGCCGTGCACTGCACTCCGTCTGACACGACGAATATGGCGGATGAATTTGAACTACGCTTGCGCGGCGCGGCGCGGAGCGAACGCCCGTTGTCCGCCGGCAGGTACAAAAACATGAGCGGAAGTGCTGCCATCTGTCTATATCGTAGTGAAGTTTAGTGAAGATGCTTTTGCGGCAACGCGAAATAGTTCGTTAAATATTTACTAGATGGCAGTAACAATCTATAACAAAATCTTGATCTAAACGTTTTTTCTTACAAATAATTAACGACGTGTATATTTACAGTAGTAGGTAGACATGATATAACATTTTAAATGAAAAAAACGGTACAAAATTGTCGCACAACGAAAGTTGTCCCAATGCGAATATCAATCTCTAAGTCGAAGTTAGCAATGTTGTGTACTTTTCGTGATAAGCAGAGTATTTATCTACCTATCTGTTTTTTTTTTTTTCATCTAATCCCATTAGTTCCATTAATTAAGTACAGTTGAATGGTAATTAAATATAGTAAGAACAATAATCTTACCGGCCAATTATGTACTGAAAGGAAAGGTAGGTACGTAATCAATTTCATGTTGCCGTTAAGTCTTGTGCTAGGTTCCCTATCCATTTGCATAAAATTTTAAGACCTAATATAACTTAGCATAATTTTGTTTGGCATAATTATATTTTCGCATAATACATATAATTACGCATAACAGCTTACGCATAATTTTTTTAAGCATAATTTCTCTAACCATAATAATGATTAAGCATAAAGTTCTAAAGCATAACTTTTTTAAGCATAATATCCTAAAGCATAAATTTATTTACGCATAATGATATTAAAACATATTTTTATAGGTACCTATACGGTAGACGATTATTCGTCACCTACTTTCATTTTCACAATAAAAACTTAAGGGGATGTTTGTAAGGTTGAGGCTCCAAAGCAGAGTCGACGGAGCCCCGCTGTGCGGGGCTCCTATTTCTGTCTGCAGGGTTTAAAGTAACCTAACACGAAGGGGATGACGGGGGCTTCGTTCGCTCGCTTCGCTCGCTCACTCTAGCCCCCATCATCCCCTTCGAACCTAACCTATCCGTGTCGGGGTGCGCCTGCGACTAGATTATTAGACAATGGTAAAAACATTTCTGATTATCATAACTAACGTTATGCTAATAGTCATTAGGCCTACTAACGTTATGCGAATCAAATTTATGCCAAAACAAATTAGTCTTTAAGATGATTATACCAACATAAAATGTATGCCTAAAAAAATTATGCCGAAGTATTATTATGCCAAAAAAAATTGTGCCAAAATCGTTATGCCGAAGTATAATAAGACAAAGAACAATATGCGAAAAGAAGGGATCCCCTTGTGCTATCATCACTGTCAATTTAAGGCAAAGTGACAATGACAGCACGAAACGCCAACTTCAAATTGAGTAGCGTTTGAGTATTTGGTCGATACTCTTACAATTATTATAGGTACTTAGGTACTCATTCAAATAAGTAGGTAAAGTATAAAAATAGGTATATCTCTTAGCAAAAATACATTGGTAATTGGATTTTTAAAAACCACACCATAAAATAAAATAAAACGGTCACGTACTCAGTACAATAAACTCTTTATTTAAATTATTTACATCTGGCGGAATACATTTATCATAATAGACACCATACCAAAAGCAATTGAAAAAACCTTAAACTTATTTTCTTCTAGTTCTATGCCTTAGCGCCAAAACGGCTAGGCTATGGAAAGCTAGGTAAAGGATGAAGAGGGCTAGGACGTCCATCCATAGATTATTGCTTTTGAAGTCGTACGTAGTCAGAACTTCTGCGCCGGTGCTCAGGCACGGCATTCCAATTTCATTTGACTTGCATGCTGTAACAAGTGAAAAAGTTATTTTACAAGGATTCTGAAGAATAATGAGTTAATTTATTTTTAAAGTACCGAGTCACTTGAGTCGTTTAGAATCAAAGGTGGCAATCTCACTTTTCGGCACTTTTGAGTTGACGATGCAGAAAATTAAAAAATATTCAAAATAAACTGCTTGTCTGACATACCTATCTACCTACCTACCTAATATCATAACTAAACAGGGCCATATACTTTGCTAATTCGACACAAAATCTCGATTTAGTTCCAAAGCAATCTTCCATTAGGGCAGAGTTGCTTAATTTTTCATTAATTCGTTTGCTCAGAAGTTGCTACCTACATGTGCCTTGTGTGTGTGGTGTAACCTTTGATTTTACACGACTCAGATTTAAAACGCTGCGCCGGCGCCATCTATTGTGACAAATTAGTTTCAAAAGGCAATTTAGGTCCTCTATACTGTACCTACTACAAAAATTTCTAAGTTCTAAAACCAAATTCATTGTTCAATAATATAATCATCGTTTTTTTTTCAATAAACTTATTAATTAAATACACAAATCAAAACATGATCACATAAATATTGTATACGCCAGACGGTTTGAATACCGATCGAAGTTTGGTTGACTTTAGGGTCAACGACCTCAATTTGTCAAAAGGCGCGATATTATTCCATACAACAATGGCGCCAACCATATTTAACAACAGGTTTAACACATTTCTGAATGCAACACAGATATTGCTCCTTCTAAACACATTATTGTTATTGTATATTGTCCCAGTTACCTGGTAGACCCTTTTTGCGGGGAATATCCCGGGCGCCATATTATTTTACCTGCCCTTCTAGAAAAAACAGAACAGATGGTCTATGGCAGGAAGTGTTAAAAAACTGAGGGTTCATTGATTTTTGTTCGAGTTTATGATAATGCTTATCCATGTGCATTAGAATAATAATAATTATTATTCAAAATATCTTGATCTAGCACACGAGGTTGTCGGCGGCTGGATCAAGGGCTTGATACAAAAAGCAGTACTCCTTGACACGGCACGCATAGTGTGGAGGTTTCTTACTCTGGAGCCCTGACTCCTGTCTACTATTTTTATATTTTTAAATGTACATTGTTTTTTTTATGATATGTATTTTAAAAATATAATTTATATGATGTGTTTACAATAAATAAACGAAAATAATTATTATATTAAAGCTATGTCTATTGTCCATCATTTGTCGATCATTGCATATAAATAACATAATTTCACAAATTAAATAAGTACCTACATTATATCTTTTATGAGAAGACGAATTTCTTTTTTTAACGATCACATGACACGATATGTACCTACCTACTTCTCGTACTTACGACAAAAGTTGTTAATTACATCGAACATAATGTCACTCCTAAAATAATCCTAGACTTTGAATGTACTTACTATTTATAGTGACTTTACTAATTATAACTACAAAGCATTGTCAGCATACCATCTATCAAAATAGTCATTGAAATATTGCCAATTAACTATTTTGAGGGTCATCCAAAAATATATCTGTTTTCCCTTTACCTGTATGACTGTCTACTGAAAAAGCTGTTTCTAATACATTATTCAAGTAGAACGTAAAAGTGACGCATGCGACGGTCTATCCGCGGTTGTCCACGGTATGCGGAGAGGGACATAAAGCGGTTATGGTACGAGGTTACGATAACATCAAAATAGAAGATGTCCCAAAAAGTACCCGTAGAGGTACGCGAATCATCTCCATGTTACACGATTTTTTGTAGTTTTTTTCTAGTTATGATTTCTTTACCTACATGTTTTATCCAAACTCTGATTATATGACAGTTTTGATCATAGTGACGTGAATAGTTATTTTTTCTAATTAATTAGATGAATACAGAACTTTTTTTTTAAACCCGCTCTTTTCTCAACTGGTCATGACACTATGATCAAAAATGTCATTAAAGTCAGAGTTTAGATAAAGTAGATGAAAGTATCTTAATTACCAACATAGGATAAGTTTTTTACTAACAAATGAGTCATGGTTACTTGAAATAAAAAAATTGAATTGGGTTGAATAGGGGTGATTCGGCTACCTCTAAGACTGCTCTATCTTTGGACTTCCGCTTGATACTACTTTTTGGGATACCCCGTATAGGGATACCATTTTCTTATAAAGGTAAGGCCATACCTACCTCTATTCAAACTTTTTACGAGTTCGGTGCCGAAAAACATCGAGTAACCAACCAGTGAATTATATCAATGAAAAATACTCTTAAAAAACCGGCCAAGTGCGAGTCGGACTCGCGCACGAAGGGTTCCGAACCATTATCTATAAAAACGGCAAAAAAATCACGTTTGTTGTATGGAAGCCAGCCCCCTTAAATTTTTTGTTTTTTATTATTATTTGTTGTTATAGCGGCAACAGAAATACATCATCTGTGAAAATTTCAACTGTCTAACTATCACGGTTCATGAGATACAGCCTGGTGACAGACGGACAGCGGAGTCTTAGTAATAGGGTCCCGTTTTACCCTTTGGGTACGGAACTAAAAAGGACAGAGTGGCGAGGCGGTTTATCAAAGAAAACCCTTATTTATAAAGATTTAGGCACCGCTACCGAAATATAACGTTTCGCGTCTAGACTCTACTTTTCGGTACCGAAACATATTTAAGAATCCTTAGATTCCGGTAACCAGAATTTAGGATATGTCGTCATACCGTATTTTAAAGATATCTTAATTTTCGGGTTTTTCAGTACCTACTTCATCATTCAATCTAAAGACGTCCACTGCTGGACATAGGCCTCCCCCAAGCATCGCCACATCGACCGGTCCTGTGCTTCTCGCATCCAGCAGTTTCCCGCGACCTTCACCAGATCATCGGTCCACCTTGTGGGAGGCCTACCCACGCTGCGTCTTCCGGTACGCGGTCGTCACTCCAGAACCTTTCGGCCCCATCGGCCATCCGTTCTGCGAGCAATGTGCCCCGCCCTACCTACCTACTTACTACGTACCTACTTGTTACAAAGCATATAACGTCATACAAAAAGCGAAACGGTAGCGATCAGATGGCGTTTTTTTTTTGTAATACCTTTTTAAATGTACTTGTTTCCTGCACCCCGATACCTGTCCCAAATGACAGGTGGAGAGAACATATTAAGTTATAGAGGAAGTTGTATTTGTTTTGGGAATATCAGAATCAGTGCAAGGTTTTTTTGTAGCACCTATTTCTTCTTTTTTACGGCCCCGTACCTAGATTGGTGCCTGAATACATACCCTGGATACAGCTTCGCACATTTTCCTCATAGAAGATACTTATCTACAATCGCCAGAGATGTAAAGGAATAACCACGAAATAAAAAAACAAGTGGCTGTGGCCTTAATTTCATTAGTACGGGAACCAATGACCAGTGTCGCCAAACTACACGCAAGTTATATTGAAAGATATCAAAGTCTTATACTTTATTTACCTCTGTGACATAATCTTTCGTCCTGCTATGATTTTTACACATTAAAATTGCACATTATGGCATAATTCTAATATTTTACGTATGAGTTCGAGACGGGCGGCGCGGCGTCTTGTCACAGATTTAGTTAATCGCGTGAGCTAGGGTTGCGGTTCTACGTATAATCACCTCAACTTGTTTTTTTTTTTATTCTGTGGATTACATTTACGGATTACCATGTCTGTTTTGATGGCTAAAAATTTCGAGCCCGTAAAGTACCTACCTATTTTCTATTCCTTCATCGCAAAATGTAATTTTATTGTATCTGAGATGGTTAGCCCGCTCGGTCACCGGTCACCTTTCTATGTGACATGGGCTTTATTATTATGTCTTAAGATAATTAATGACAGGTTCTCGAGGTTACGAATACCACAAACCAAAGCTGTCGATAAGTAAATTATAGTAAAATGTTGCACAATATTTGTGGATTTGTTGACACTAGATAACAATATTTGTGGAAACTTGTTTTTAATTAGTCTAGGTAATCAGTCTAAAAACAAGAATTGTAGAACTTACTTATGTTCTGAACTCCATCCCATTGTAATATACTCATCGCTTCGTTCGAGTACATCAGCCAGGATAGATGCCGAATCCAGGACACGTATTTTGGCATTGAACTGGAAATGTAAACATTACAATAAGCATACGTTAAGAAAGATGTTTAATCCCTTTATTCACTTAAAGACATAAAATTAAATTTTAAATATTTCCATAGAAAAAAAAAACAAAAACATTTAAAAATATAAAATATAGTAGCCCACCGGCATCGGGAACAGGGTCCAAGCTACCGGTGGTCAGGGCCTCAGAGAGAGGAACTTCCTAACAATACGCGCCGTGTCCAGAAGTACCGCTTTCTGCACCAGGCCCTTGATCCAGCTGCCCAACGAGAGCCTCTTGAGATGTTGGTCGAGGCTCTTGGCTATTAAACCATTGGCCGTAACGACTATCGGCACAATGATTGCTGAATCAACATCCCACATGGCGACAACATCGTGTGCCAAGTCTTGATATTTAATTTCTTTATTTTTATGTAAGCCTAAAACTAAGTGTATGTAAGATTTTCCAGCATAAAAACATAACAGAACATCACGCCTGTATTCCCCGAAGGGTTGACCAGAGGTGTAGGTATAATACCCCCTTATTTTGCCATTATGTTTAAGTCCCATGTAAGGCTGAGCGCATATTGGAGTCACGACAGTTTTAAGACAGACTTTCCTCGCATAGACAAGTCTGCCTTAAAACTAAAACGAAACTGTTTTGTCTACTACGACAATGCGGCGCAAACCCTCTGCGTCAATTTTTTTTCAGTATCAAAATGGACTTCATCGATACTGTCATAGTAAGCGTCCTAGTTATGCGTGCACTTGCAAAACGACGTAGGCGTAAATATTGGGTGATTACTCTCTGAATTCTCGGACGGGACTAAAAGAGAAGGGGTACCGGGGGTACGTCGCTAGACTGTTTTGTCATTGATCTGCGCGCTAGCATACATACAAAAGGGAAGCCGACAATCGTTAGTCAGACTTGTTGCCATGCAGTTCTTGTAGTATTAGACGATTTTGTCTATGAGACGTTTTGTTTGAAGTTTGCGCGTCTTCATATGTCTTGTAAAGCAATAGTCTGTTTTAAAACTATCATGCTCAAGTCTGTGCTCAGCCTAAGAGCGGGCGAGTCTATTGCCATCAACCGGGCACAAATCCAGACTCCGGGCTGCTACTGAAAAATTCCACCCGGAAAAACCCAATAACACTGCCCGACCTGGGGATCGAACCCAGGAACTCACGCTCAGCAGTCGCGCTGTGACCAACCAACCAACCAACGAGGTAGTCGCTTAATTTTTATAGTCGTCGTAAATGCACAAGTTATTGTAACAAAACTAAAACTTTGTAAATGCTCACCTTAACTTAATGAAGAGGCCGGAGGTCATCATGAGTGCGTAGTCGAAGGGCACGAGGTACGCGATGGCGACCGGCATTGACCCGAACGCACACGAGAAGAAAGATCCTACAAATAAAAATCAGTGTTGCATAATACATTCCGATTACACATATCTATATCGTCACATCCACGGCAAACTTACGAATCTTATGATGAGGAAAAGTTACGAATGTGCGTTTATTCCTTATACTTACTTATAAATTATTGAATATCTGTTGATTGTATCTTAAAAAGATTACATTTTGAAAACCAAATGTAATACAAACAAAAACAATGTACCTAATACGAACAAAAATAAAAATAAATCTATGCTTCATAAGTTCATAACACTCCCCTGTAAGGCCGCCCATACACTTGTAAGTTTTACTCACGTAAGTAACTTACGTAGTTAACTTACGATAAATTTGCAAATGTAAACACTCTTTGTAACTTTCTTACTAGGTACTTATGTAACTTTGAAAATTACAAGTCTAAACGTGTTCGAGTTTGCTTACAGAATCGACTCACAGCTTATCGAATCAAATTGATAAGTTGAGAACTTACAAATTAATTAGCCGCACCAGTGGCCAAACAAACAAAAAATTGGTCACCACCTGAAGTAGAAAGTTTAATTTCTGCTTTTGAATCACAACCCATACTCTGGTACTACAACTAACCCAAAAATGAAGAGTACAAAAACTGTGTGAAAACAAATTTACTCAATTTACTCTATTATGAACTAAGTGAAATGTTTAGTACAACTCCAGTGGAAATAGCTAGAAAATTGCCTAATTTGAAAGGGCAACTTAGCCAGGAAGTAACGAAAATTCAAAACCCGTGGCATTCATTCTCATAAAGTTTAAAAATTGGTGGTCTTCCATTCTCAACTCCATCAAAATATTTCCAAATGCACCTCGTGACATTCTATTTTCCAGCGAAGGACTAAAGTTTTACCCAGCATTTTCTTTGCTTTCGTCTTTTATTTGTTATAATGATATATGCAGCTGCTGCTTGAACTTGACGATGAGAGGGCATTTTCAATTCTGATTTTTGTAAGTATGTGTAAATGGCTTGTAATAATTTACGCAAGTAAAAACTCACCAAATTTACGTAAGTATTATTTACTGTAAGTTTATTAGTATGTGTAAATACAGTCGTAAGGTTCTTACATAAATTTTACGGAAGCAACTTACAAGTGTAAAGGCGGCCTAAAATGCATCTTTTGCAGATTCGTAAATTTGCCGTGGGTGTGACAATATTCTTAGTCAAAGTCAAACCAATTTTTTAAAAATCAACTAAAAAAAACAGTGCTTTCAAAAGTCATAGTTACAACAGCCTACCCTTCACCGCTTCACTTTAAGCTGGAAAGAAGAAACGGCGCAATAAATTCAACAGCAACTAGTCAATCAACTCAACCCATCGCAGTCCACTGTTGGACTACAGTACTAACAGTTTATGTTATCGTCACAGACGATCGGAAAACTTTCATACTTTTTTCTAACAGCTGGTTTAGCTTTAGGCCTCTGTCTGAATATACTCTACGGATACTCAACTGTATTTGGCTAAATTACAGTAGTCGACCTTGACACATTCTTTGTTGTATATACTTTTATTATTTATTCTTAATTTGCATAATTATATTATTATAATAAATAAATAGTAGATATTATGCTTTTCTTTCTATAGACTGAATTAATTTATTCACCTTACAGACAAAACTGTGTTGCTGGGGAGTTTATTGCGCCGTTTCATCTTCGCAGCATAAACACTAGGAAGCACGTGAAGGGCGGGCGTTTTTGGGGCTGTCTTTTTTTTTAAAAAAAACGTTGCCCCACACTAAGATTTCTCTTGTATCGTGGGTGTGTTTACAGACACAAATCTCACAAACAAACGCCCTATTGTAACATTGACGTTCAAAAATAACTAAGTAATTCTAGTCTATTTTGAATAAATGAATTTTGAGTTTGAGTTAATTCAGAAAAGTAAAGAATCATTTTAAAGTAAGCTTTAAGTAGTAATAAGATGTTTGACTTACCACAGGCAATAGCTACGTTCAGCACGAGTATGGCCAGAAAGACAGTGAAGCCGAACGCATACAAAGATCCTCGTAGACCTGCGAGCCAGTACACCACCAGGGTGAAGAGTGTCGGCTCTATCAGCAAACCTGGCAACTGAAAATGAAAACACGATAGTTTTTACAAGGTTATTCTAAGCAAAATTGTGTCTACACCAAATATTGCTTCGAAATCATCATTGAAACTGGCAACTATTGCTGAGAAAACGTAAAAGTACAAGATAATAAAATGCTAGACGTCTTGGAATGGATAACGTCAGGCTCAAACCAATTTAAAATTATCGTTTAAGTATAATTTGTCTAAAAATGTTACTACAAATTATGATATTGTTTAAATGAAATCAAATTAGTTTCAAATTATATTCTACGTTTGTAGTTTTTTTCAGTAAAACACGTGACAATGTTGAAATACTTTTTTTTAAATTAATCCCCAAAATATCTAATAGATTACCTTTTGCTTACTACGTAAAATGCTATTTTTATTTGGGAAATAACTAATTAATTGCACATCAAAATAAGTAACGCTCATCTAACGTCTCCATCGTTAAAACTACTCTAGCACCAATTATATGACTCCGCTACAAATAAACTAATTGTCAACCAAAACTTGTAGAACATAAAAATTTTAAAAACTAATCAAAACAGGGGCCTAATTCTCCTAAAATAAATTGTTGCCAAACGCAATCGAACCACAACCGTCAGTCAGTTTTTGTTTTCGAAAACTTTTCGCGCTTAGCGTTTCGTCGTTACTGCTCAACAATTTTTACTTCAACTTTGTTTTCAAAATAAATAATTTATAGTTATAAGTTTAATTTTGATCTCAAATCTAGTTTGTTTGATTTCCTACAACCATACTCAAGTGTATTCAAATAATGTATAGTTGTAAGGTTAATTTTGATTTAAGGAAACTACTTATAATATTTTGTTGAAAAAAACGAATATTTTGGTGCACGGTTAAATTACCCTTTTTATTTTTCGAGCTTCCTACGATAAAACCTTTTCCTAACCTATACCCACGTAAATTCCGCATAATTGATAACTGTATTTTTTTACCAATGTCTCCTCGTGTGTCTTGTGTATTTACATCCTTTACGAGAGGATCTTTCATCACGGTAACAATTTATTTAACTTCAATTTAGGAATAGAAAACTGTCAAGCGCTTGTCAGTTGTCCAGACTTTGTTGTCACTAATCCACTTTACTAATACATCACTCTGTCGTCGGTGGACGTTTGCAGTCGTCAGTCTATTTAGCACAAGTGGTAGTGTCCGAGACGTTTTCCGCTGCCGACATCAGTGCTTCATCACCTAATTGGTATCTTTCTCCCTGACATTGTCCAGAATTAGCGCTCTGCTGCCTAGTGCAAAGCTCCGTAACATGCCGCAGAATATAGGATAGTACAAGGTCAATAATCGGCTATAAAGACGGGGTCAATATCTCTTAAAAAAATCAGAAGCCAAGTAGATTAGGTTTCTTAATTGTACTATTAATTTAATTTAGATTATTGCGCATCTTAAATTTCCAAAATGCACAACTGGTTTTGTCTCGGAAAGTTTTCGTATAGTCACATTTTAAGCACGTGGGATATCACATGTTTACCAGCAAATTAAAAGAGAAGGTCCGTAGAATATAATATTAAGAAGTTCGGAAAAAGACAAAACTGATGCTGAAGACCGTGCTTTTCATGACTGCAGAAGTGCAGAAGAGCTTTTGGTTTAATGTATGTAGAATCTAGATTCCGTCTAGATGATGTATACTCAACGTTTATAATGTGCATGACTTTGTTGTCATCGAGTGGGCTTTCTGAAATTATTTATATTGTGTTTCATGTCCGTCACTATGTAGATTTATCGCTTTCCAGAACACGTTTATAATTTATTGGTCATAATTGAATATTTTGACGCACGACGGACTCGAACCGAGCCGAAACTCAGCTATAAAATCGGGACAAACTAGTTCAGAGAGGTTCTGCATTTAAATTGATTTCAAAACCAATTAAGTTTAGATAATTGTAATTTATTATCGTGAAGTAATTATTAAGAATTTGTTTTCTGTGATCTTTGGTCTTCCATTAACAATTTAAGTGCTAATTTGCAAAATAAAATAATCCTTAAATTCCTTAGACTGGTTTGGGCACTGCACAATATCAAACAATAACGCTTACTACATCAAGTTGATGTCTCCTTATTTATTGTTACACCGAGAACCTCACTTGTTTTTTTTTTGTCTTGCACATAATGTCGATCCAAAGAATGTCTGGAAGAAATCGCCGAGTGCGATAAGACCGCCCATTGTACATCTTTATTTTATATTAATGTTTCTTGTTTGTTTTGTGGACAATAAAGAGTATTGTATTGTATCAAGTGTCGCCCGTCATAGGGTTGCGAAATGGTATCCAAAAAGAGGACATGTCTGACTGTCATTCTCATCCTCCCCTCACCTACCGAATGTTCTCAGTTTATATGGACGGTCAACATAACCGCGTGGACTGAACCCGACGAGGCTATTACGACTGACTAAAGGAGGGATGACCATACAACCGTCGTTTAGCCTTGGGTTAAAGCGATAACCTAGGGCTTACACAAAATAATCCCTTTCACAACCATACCAACTTCTCTAGCCCTAGCTAACTATTCAAATAAGACATTATGGCGCAAGTGGAACTTAATATCCTAAGACTCCAAGGGCAAAGGCAACTTCATTAAGGGCAATGTCCCTGAAAAATTATATCGGGGGAAAAGTAAAATCTAACATAAAAAAGACCCTGGGGGCATGGCAGCAATGCCATGTTCGCTCAAAAAGAGTTGGTCCTGCGTTTATCAATATGGTGTCTACGGACGGAACTTCCTTTCCAAGAAAAGCTTAAGTTCAGTGGTGACTGGTGAACTGCCAAACTGGAAAACTGTTGATACTAAAGGATACCAAGCAGGGTTACTCAAAGTGGGGTACGTGAACCCCTAGGGGTTCGGCATTCGAAGGCAGGGGGTTCGAGACAAGATTAAAAAATAAAACACAATATTGACTCCATCTGCGACAAGAAACAAGCACACCCATCACATTAATTTTAAAAAGATTAAAAGATTTGTTACCTTTTATTGAAATAAAAACCTTATTTTCTTCAAAACTCAATTTTATTATTTTCTTTGGGGGGGAGGGGTGCTTTAATTAGTTAGTTAAGGGGTTCGCTGTCACCTGGAAACTTTAACAGGGGTTCGTGGAGCCGAAAGTTTGAGAAACCCTGTATTATTGTAATGAAGCTGCTACTCACCAGAGCGACCATCCTCGCAGTATAATAAATCGGCGCTGAATACAGTCCAGCCTTCAGCTCTCTATTAAGAAGCGGGAACTCTTCAGGGAACATATGAAGAACGGAGTACATGGGACTGAAGGTGTTCTCTGCTATAATGATGAAGAGGGCTCCTTGGACGTCCTGGATGCCTGACTGTGTGAGCCGGACGGTACCCATGAAGCATAGTCCAGCTGTTAGCGCAATAGCCTAGAGAAATGGAAAAGAATGAAGAATTTAGATCTAATCTGATTGGGGTTGTATGCCTACTCTATTAATCTTAGGACAAGAAGTGATGATGTCTTTATACATATTTTTTCTTAAAGATTCCAAGTAAGATAACATTATGGAATTTTTGTGTGGAAATTAATTGTGTCTGAACGGCGGTGTGATGATCTTATTTTTTTAATCTTAATGAATATTAACTACACAGTAGTCGGCCTTGAATTTCCGGTAGTAACATGAGATGGGCTTTTCTCCCTATTATTATTGTTCTTTATAGTACACATTATGTATAGTTTTTTTAATCATAAAAAGAAATTTCATGCATAAAGACGAGCTTAACTCAAAATTGAGTTTTTTAACAGCAAACTTTTGAGCGATAGATAGATTGAAATAGACATTCCAGTGCAGAAACAAGTGTACGTACAACGGGAATGAAATGGCATTAAGAAAAATACAAAAAAAAGGTATTCAACTGCACAAATCGTCGTTGCAAATTTAAAATCTCTTTGTGACATTTTTGTAGAAACAGATTTTCAGAAATTCGAATAGCGAATTTATAGCGTTAGCGTTTAAAAAAACATCCCAAAATATCCTTAGTGTCCATTACATTACTTTGTTCATCAATATGTTCGTTTTTCTGGGAAAGATACTTTTACACATAGGAAATTCTAAGCAACGACGAAATACAGCATGCAATCTTTGCGCAGAGCCACATCTTTCTCATCAATAAATTACTTGCTATGATTCTAATATTCATCATCACCATTTCCTCTATTTACACCATATATTTTTATTATTATTTTTCAAAAGAAATACTTAATGCCCATGTTTTAATTATTATGGATGCATGTGTGTCATGTATGAACCATTTTTTCAACTCACCAATTTCTGTAACACCCTTACGAATTGCACTCTTGGATCTCTGATGACTATTAGTAGATATCTGTATATTAACCACCATAGCTTGGTGAGAAAGAACGGTGGTTCGAATTTATCATGTGTTTCTCTTCGTGCCATCTGTAAAGGAAACAATGAGTGAAGAAGTTTCGAGAAAGTAAAACCAGCGCCGTTGCTAACAGATGGGTGGAACTCGCATCAAAATCTCATTTATAATAGTTTCCTACAAAGTTCATAAGAATTTTATACACTGACATAACTGGTAAGGGCTCATTCACACGGCTTCCATCGTTGACGATTCGTCATAAAACACAATACGTCATGACGGATGAACGTTCACATTGCATACGGAATCGTGTTTTATCACGATTCGGCAAAATATCCGATTTGATGTTCATTCGTTTCGTGATACAGAGTTTAGTCTTGGATGAACTATCGAACACGATGGATCCGTCACAAAAACATCACGATTCGTGTTTTTTAGCGAACGTGTTTTTAAAAGACGATACGTGATTTAAGACGTGTCCGATATTTTTCACGATTCGTGATGCGTGTGAACACGGGCATTTAAAAAGCATAGCTGCAGTCAAAAAAATACAAATCGTGAAAAAAGACGAATCGTCTTCGTGTGAATGAGAACTAATTCAACCTTATTACTAGAAAGGGGTTATACTAAAGATCTCTGGCAATAAATTAACCTCCATCAACTGTGTGTCGGAAATGAGCGGTTTCCTAGATAAGTAACCGGGTTTAATTTTTTAACTTATCGAAAAAAATACTTGTAAAAGAACTACTCATTTCTGGACACTCATAAATTGATACTTTTCTAAAAGCTGGTAAACTAACAATCACTTTAGATAGAAATGCCGGCCCAAAATTCTCAATGTCTCAAAAATTAAAGGTCTTAACACGTTCAGTGCTGGGTGCCCTCCAGGAGGGCGACCCCTAGTCGCATCAGCGATGCCGGGTGCCCTCGTGAAGGGCTCATTTTAAACGTAGATTTACACCGAAAATACACCGTCATATAGTAAAACATGCAACCAGGCCTGTGAAAACACTATTTCACTACGTAGTAGCATGTTTTATGGTATTAAACGTAATGCTATGAATCCTCCTCGAGGGTTCACTCTTAGCGCAAACGTAAAACCCAGGACCCTCCGCGAAGCTCCTCTAACCATATGTATGGCGTAATGACGTATGACCTCTATGAAAAGTGTGGTGGAGTCGAGTGTGTTAAAAGTCATTACGCACTGTCGACGGTGCGTAATGGCTTTTAACACACTCGACTCCACCACACTTTGTTTCTTGACTTTCTATAGTTTAAATAGGTGTTTACGCACTAGGTCGCCGGTCGCCCAGGCGACTCGGCGACTCACCGCGCAATGGCGACGCACGAGCGACTGCTGGTCACCAGCGACCAATAGCACGGGTTCAAATGTAAGCGTTCACACTACGAGCAACTGTCGAGACGACCGGACGTCGCACACAAAAATGGCTCAGGCTTTCGATACAGAGCAATTAATATTGGAAATACAAGTCCGAAGAGCTATTTGGGATTTATCCTGTGACCTATATTCCAATCGGGATAATCGGGGTGATGCTCTCTTGCATTTATTTTCTTTTTTCTCTCTTTATAATTAGAAACGCTACTATTGCAATAGTAGCTTCTTCGACGTCCATGCTTCACGAATGTATAAGAAACACTACGCTCGGCTTGGTCTCCTGGCCCTAGTCGCCTATCAAGTCTCCGGCGACCAGTCGACAGTGCGTAATGGCTCTTAGTGACGAGACTTTTTTTTTGGTATTTATTTTCGACCTACATTTGATGGGGATTAATTTGTTGCCAATGATCTAGTCTAACCCCTTTCAAGGAATAGGTCGAATTACCAGTCACCCGGTAGAGATCCACTCAGAAGTTTCTGGACTCAGTCAGAGGCATACACAGATAAATAAACATAATAACAGAACACATAGTTCTAGAAGTTTATAAGTATTTGCTGAGAGTACGTTTTGTAGGTAGGTAATTGATCTTCATAGAGAAAACGCTAACGTAGTAAGTAGTTCGTTTTTTTCCGTAGGTAATTATGAATGGATTAACCGTGTGTGCTGTAGACTGACAGTAATTTGTATTGTATAATTTTTTATAATAATTATGCAGCTAGGAATTTGACGTTCGGCCCTGAGATATAATATGTTGAGCGGCTAACATCCGGAAGAAACATTTATACTTGTAATAAAAAACTCGTTGTTCCACTATCATTTTATGATCTTACCGTACGAACAGAGTCCTCATTGTCCATTAAATGGAATTCGAAGTGTATTTCCATGTCTAATTCTTTGGCGGCGTCGCTAACTGCGAACCTGTCGCAGACGTTCTTGATGGCCTGGCGTGACGCTGACTCCGAGCCAGGAGTTAGGGACAACACCTTGATGAAGTAGTCTGTCGGGTTGTACATGAGGGGGCAGTGGTATCCGAGACTGAAACAAACGAATATGAATAAACATTAGCACAGGAAAAGGTCACCTTTGACATTATGAGTATTAGTGACGTCGAATCGCGTGTCAGACAGAAGCCGGGTCTGCAGTATTATTTCAGAATTTTGAATCTGTTTATGGAAAACTTCTCTGGCCTAAATAAAAGATACTGTTTGTTAACCCAGAAAAAACAGCCACGATCCACCGAGCTCTCCTGACGCACAGCCGTTCGTCTTTTCGGACTCTGCAGTCACACCGATAATTCAGCCCTCATCAAGCTGTCTCCCCCCCCAATCCCCCGCTAGCAACGCCCTAAGCCGAGGTCCTAGTCCCACTAGGGGTCGCCCTTAGTGCTGTTGTTGCAAGTAGTCATGAAAAAAGATTGCATGTAGCGGAGATGAGAATGTTGAGATGGATGTGTGGAGTGACCAGAATGGATAAGATCAGGAATGATATTAAAGGAAGTTTGAAAGTAGCGCCAGTGACAGAAAAGTTGAAAGGGAACCGTTTGTCTTGGTATGGGCATGTAAAGAGGAAAGATGAAACGCATGTGACCAAAAGAGTTATGAATATAAATGTCGATGGATGGAGAGGAAGAGGGAGGTCTAAGAAAAGATGGATGGATTGTGTGAAGAATGATATGTAAGAGAAGGGAGTCAGTGATATCATGACGGTTGACAGGACGGAATGGAAGAAGAAAACGTGTTGCGCCGACCCCAAGTAACATGGGATAAGGGCAGGAAGAAGAAGAAGTAGTTAGCTTAGATATTTGACTTCCCCCTATTGGTTGGAGACCTTTCAGGTGTCGCCAATAACTGCCCAGTTACGTAGAAAAAGTCCTTTTGGACCATCTACAAGCAGAGAATCCCAGAAAAAAATGTTTTACACGATTCGCAACTAAGTAACAACCTTATCAGATTTTATTCTCTAATAATTTTGTCACTGATGCAAATACTAATGCTGTGATAAGCATCTGTTAAAGAATTTTCCTACATTATGAAATGCATATTAAAAATATCTTGATAACTTTGCACGTAGGTCACTCAATAGACCTGTCTATATTTTTTTATTTTCGTCTTCACTTAATATTTATTATAATAAGGGCCGATTTTTCAATCGTCAGATAAATTTTATCCAAGGAATAAATATGACGGTTTGGCTTATTTTCTATACAAAAGCTGTCAAAACGTCAAACTTATTCCCCAGTTATAAGTTATCTGACGATTGAAAAATCAGCCTTATATAGAATAAAGTTCGATATTATAATATTCGTTATGGCAACTAAACGGCAAACAAGCCAGAAGGACCGACAAACTGAAGAAGGTAGCTAAGGTGCTATGCTTTGTAGACGTAGATGTGAATAAAAAAAACTTTAAAAAAAGTAAAAACCGACTTCAAAAAAAATACTAAACGTCGCGTCGGTGCATTCAATTTGTTTCAGCGTAGAATTACACCGACTAACTTCTGAAACTAACTACTTCGTAAATTGTATGGCCTATAGATGGTTGTTTCGGGTCTGGGCGTTTGTTTGTGAGATTTGTGTCTGTAAACGCACCCACGATACAAGAGAAATCTTAGTGTGGGGCAACGTTTTTAAAAAAAAAGAAAAAAAAAAACTGATAATTTTATTATATGATAATTATTTTACTCCATTTACTTTATTTTTTACCCGACTGCGCGACATCAAAGACAGGGTTATGTTTTTCACGCGATATGATTAGATAGCATGATTTTTTGAAAACCTACGTAAATTGTACGTTATGTTAACATCCAGTTATGATTAGAAGTACGTCTTGTTTACATCTTTTCAGTTCTTATTCTTTTAATTTGCTTTTATGCAGGCGGGTTTTTTGTTTTTTTAATTATCTTTTTTTTGAAGTCGGTTTTTTTTAAGTTTTTTTCATTGAATCCTTTTAGTGCCACAAATTACAATTACAATAGTGTACAAATTTCTCCACACTCGGATCACTACTAGAACGTCGTCTTTATGTACACGACTGTGTATATATTTTTTGTTTTTGTTGATTTTTAGGGTTCCGTACCCAAAGGGTAAAACGGGACCCTATTACTAAGACTCCGCTGTCCGTCCGTCTGTCCGTCTATCACCAGGCTGTATCTCATGAACCGTGATAGTTAGACAGTTGAAATTTTCACAGATGATGTATTTCTGTTGCCGCTAAAACACCAAATACTAAAAAACAGCCAGAAACATTAAGAAAAAACATCCTAATTGAGAACCTCCTCCTTTTTGAAGTCGTCTAACAAAAAATTAATGGCCTATTCCTATACAGGGTGGTTCAAAAGTCGTGGATCAAACGAAACAGGGCGATAGTTGGGGTTATTTGCAGCATTTTATGGTAGAACATTTTTTTACAGTAAGGTTCTAAAGTTACAAATATTTTTTCATGAGACTTAAAAGATATTGAAAAAAGAGCCAATACTCATAAATCATGGTACCCACTGTCACAAAAGCACTTTCAAGCAACTAAACACCATTAATTGTTTTAAAATAGGTACGCATTTTACTCTAATTGAGTATTTATTACAAATTTTGATATTTTAAAAAAAAACACTCTTAGTGTCATAACTTTTAAGGAGATCAAGTTAGAGCTCTGCCAAACGGATATTTTTACTGCAAATAACCCCAACTATCGCCCTGTTTCGTTTGATCCACGACTTTTGAACCACTCTGTATAGCCGAGCGTTAGTGGTTAAAATTAAGACTTGTCTCTTTACCAACAAATAAGCAGAGACCCTATAGTTTTATATAGTACACTCTCCCAGATATAAGTAGCTATTACAGGTAAAATTAGCTTTTTATATGCCAAGTTTGGCAATAGATTTTTGGCCATAGGAACTGGGCATAAGTTAAGATGTTGAACAACATACTCTCGGGCAGTCTGCCAACAGTGTTAGTAATTTAATAGCAATGCGCCTTGTGCAAGAAGCCCATGTCATCAGCTCGTCTTTTTACGTATTTCAACCATGTGTTTTTTCGTATATCGATGGCTCTAACTACGTTGGCTTTCGGTTGAATAGAATGCTGTTTAGTCGATCCAAACACTGCACCCACTTGACATACCGTGCCCAAACATGAATTAAATTATTCAAGATCGTTCCAGATTAGAACATATTTCGTGGCACATGTAAGTAGTTCGACCCAAATAAAAGGGCCGGTGTGGGCAGCCAGCGCCGGGCCGAGCAAACTCGAGGCCCTAGGCACAGTAAATACATAAGCTAACGCAATACCTTAGTAATGGTGCCCCTTCAGATAAAATTTTCGCGTAATGTACAATTTCCAACAAACGGGCCGCGCCGGAGCGCATTTCACACTGTGCTAAAGGAAATTCAGGCTTCTATACAATAGTTAAGTTTCATGTTTGCATGGAAATTACACTGCTTAGATCCGCGCGTATGCCGCGGCAGCCGATCGGCTGTTCGAATACGTGGACGGCGGCGCTCGGCTGTCGTCGCGTCCGATCGGCTCCGCTCGGCCACACCGCAGGTAGAAACTGACTGCGATAGCGGATACATGAGCACGCACGCGCTCGAGCGCCCAGGTTCCAGCAGATTGTAGCCGTCGGGCGGACGCGGTCGGCTACGAGCGCGTGCTCGAGCATCTGCTACGACGCGCTGCGCTGCGCTCCTGCGTGGCTCGGTTGGTTGAAATCGTACATTACAAGCGCGGTTGACGCTGACTCGCCCGTCCTGTAGGTACCCTTACCATGCCACTCCTAAAGATGCCCTAGGCCGTTGCCTAGTTCGCCTATATGATCGAACCGGCCCTGTGGGCAGCCGAAATTAGATACTAACGGGCAAGATTGATGTGTGTGAAAATGTTGACCTTTCTGGGTCTTTAGGCTATATTTATTGATAGCAGCCGCCGTAGAACTAGGTACATAATTACTATAATTATTGGTAACGGATCATCGAATTATTCATTCTTCCTAGCCTTTCCTCAACTATGATTGGGTCAGCTTCCAATCCAACCAGAAGCGGCTAAATACCAGTATTTTACACGGAGCGACTGCCATCAGACCTTCGCAACGTAATTACTGGGCAATGTCGATATCCTAAGATTAGAATGGTTGTCAAACTTTTGGGCTTCTGATTCTGACCCGTAACGACTTAAGGAAGAATCCTTTGCGTTGTCCCAATAACTGGGGTTGGCTCTCCTTGTCTGCCTCCTCCTTTTGTTGATCCAGAGCGGTAGCGGTGTGTATTTCGCTCTCCTTCAGATATTTCTGAACTAATGTTAGCCAGGCGATATTTCCCTCTCCTTCAGATCTTTTTGGACTGTTGTCAGCCAGGTGGCGGGGGGTCTTCCGCGATTTCGCGTCACTGTCGCCAGGTTAAGGGCTACTCGCACCATGTGATCTTCTGGACGGCGGAACACCCGTAACGACTGTCTTAGGTATTCGTATGACACCGGGATCAACTTTTTAACGTGCTCTCCGAGGGATGGAGGGATCTTGAGGTGTAACGAACGGTCACCCATCCACAGACTGACCGCGGCAAGCGCAGCTTAACTTCGCAAAACTTATGATCTGCGCGGTTGATATTTAGCCACGAGCCCCTCAAAGATCACCGAATAATGTTGTTCCGAAAAAAATTACCTATCTTTATTGTACCTACAAGTTATTATGATATGATCCTAATCCTAACTAATATTATAATGCAAAAGTAAGTTTGTTTGTTTGTTACCTTTTCACGCCTAAACCACTGAACCGATCATCCTGAAATTTTACTTAAACGTTGTCAGGTGTACAAAAACGGACATAGGGTACCTTCCATCCTGAAAAAATGTACTGTTCCCGAGGAAAACAACAATAACGTTCATAGATGGCTCCACGTGTCTTTCGAATCACGATTGAGTTTTATTATTACAGAAACTTTAGTAGGGTGTTAAGAGTTTATTTTCAAGTTCTAAATTACCGCGAGCAAAGCCGCGGGCAAAAGCTAGTACTGAATACAGGAATAAAAAAGATTTATCATCAATTTGTTTCGATGCCAAATCAATTAAACAAAATGTAGTTTCTTGCGTGACCGTTTTTATATTCATGAATATTATGAAGTATCGAGTTTTAAATAAATCAGTTGCAGTGGTTAGCTCGGATAATAAATTTTATGATATAATTTGCTTTAATTTTATGGTACGAACTGGTAGAAATCAGAGAAGCACCGAGTTTTTTGAACTCTAAGAATGAATTTGTAAGTATCTAAAAGTTGATTGTGGAACGACGCAATTATAAAGTTTTCTAGGATAATTTATAGCAGCACACGATTGCACAATCAAATAAAATTCTTAAGTATAAAGTTGAACCACTTGCTAGTACGAGTACGTGGCTAAACAACAACCGCGTCGATCATAAAATTTGCGAGATTTGCGATATAGGCATTGCCCAGTAACTGGGTTGCGGAGGTCTGATGGCAGTATGAGGTCTGATGGTATTTAGCCGGATCTGGTTAGACTGGAAGCTGACCCCACCATAGTTGGGAAAAGGCTAGGTAGAACTTGCCACTATTCTCAATTCAGTCGTAGGCTTAAAACGCACTAACGGCCAGCCGATGCGGCGTGCCGCGCCGCAGCCCCAGAACAACCGGAACGGTTGACGGCTGGCCACAAATCAATGCGTCGATATCATGCAATTTCATGCAAAAATCGATGTGCGGCCTATCGCAAACGGCACGCCGCACAGTGGATCGAAACTATGATTTGAGTGACTTAGGGATCAACTTCGTTTTTTTACTTTTTTCTTTATGCGGATGGATAGAGCTCATTAACCTCAATAATAACTTGCCTTGATGTTTTTTCCTAAACTTTATACTTTGGGCAGAAAAATGTGTTTTGTTATTTTTTGTATGGAGCGGATCAAATTAAATTAAATTCCTGCTAAGTAGCGTGTTATCCCGCTTTTAAACTTTATTTTTCTTATACCTTGTCTAGTCTACTATCATTTGATGCTATGAACATGCGCATAAAGTTGCAACTCTGCCAAATAAATGGACCGAAAAAAATTAAAAAATACATAGAATAAAAGCTTCATTTTGTATTTTCTTAAGTTCTTTTAAGTTAAATTTGGTATGGAATAGTAAGTAAAAACACGTAATAATACACATAATTACTTAACAACTAACAACAATACATTTAAAAGGTTCCTAATTACCTTAAATTGACTAATATGTGTATTATATTATTTAAAAATGTGGGTATTTATCTATGAATTCCTATTTGTGTGTTCATTGACCGTAATCAGCTTAACCTTTTACTTTATAAAAAACAATGTTTTTTTCACTTTTAGCCATTACTGTCATGTTTATGAGGATAATTAGTTAATGAGGGTAGTAGAAAAATGAGTAATTTGTCACTGGAAGTATAAAATGACCATATATATATGTTACGGCTAATAGCCGAAGTGTGGCTACACCTAGTTTTAGCCGGGTACAACTAGGTGCAGCCAGTAGCAGTTGGTTAGAACTAGGTGTAGCTTAAGTCGACGGAGCCCCGCAGAGCGGGGCTCCTATTTCTGTCTGCAGGGTTTAAAGTAACCTAACACGAAGGGGATGACGGGGGCTTCGTTCGCTCGCTTCGCTCGCTCACTCTAGCCCCCGTCATCCCCTTCGAACCTAACCTATCCGTGTCGGGGTTCCCCTTAACCACCGGTGTGCGGCTGCACCTAGTTCTACCCGCTATGATGAAGGGTAAACCTAGTTCTACCCGAGGATAAGTAGGATACACCTAGTTCTAACCAACTGCTACTGGCTGCACCTAGTTGTACCCGGCTAAAACTAGGTGTAGCCACACTTCGGCTATTAGCCGTAACATATATACTAACTACTGTTCGTTTATTCGTACTACTACTAACATCTCGTGATTGTGATCGTCCCTTTTTCGTTAAAATGGAGAGTTTAGTTAACAATTTAGATTTATTTATGATTTTAAAAGATCTATAGTAAAAAACTCTTTCAATTCCTACAACATAAAATAAATGTGACCGAAGAGAACAGTGTTGAGCTCTAAAAATTCTGTACGCGCTTTTGTTCAAATATAAGTGCAAGATGGGAACGAAGTAGTCGCACGTTAGCACAGTTTATAAGAAAAAATGGTGATTGGTTAGAACGTGCAATAAACTGGCCCAAAGGAATGATACCTGACACTGTGAACACTGAACAGGAAAGGCTCGAGATTTGTGATATTGAATATGTTGAAAATCTACCTTCATCTACTACAGAAGCTTCGTAGGCCAAAACGAAGACGCGTTGAACAAATTAACCAATCTCTTTCGTTATCCCCGGATGAACTGAAAGCTTGTTTTCAGTTCCTCCGGGGATAATTCAATTGCTAGTTTAAGAAACACTGGAAATGAGGATGTAGGAAAAATAATGAACCATTTGCTAAATCACCCTGAAGATCTAGAAAAAGTTAAGGGGTGTTTATGTACAAGTAAAGCGAAAAGTAGTAAGTACCTACATATTCACCTGTCTTTATTAGTTTCTCTTAAATTAAGTAAGTGGCAGTATATAAGCCTAAGAGAAGCAGCAAATGAAAATGGGTCTGATTTATACCCTTCTTGTTATAAATTATTATATATTATAAACCATTAAACTGCAAGCTTCACTCAACTTGACGGTATCTAAGCTTTTAGATGTGATTGCTTTGGATTTAGACTCGGCAACAGAGTTACTGCTTATAAGCAAATTGGGGTTTGATGAAGCCTCAGCATTAACATGACAGTAATGGCTAAAAGTGAAAAAACATTGTTTTTTATAAAGTAAAAGGTTAAGCTGATTACGGTCATTAAACACACAAATAGAAATTCATAGATAAATACCCACATTTTTAAATAATACAATACACATATTAGTTAATTTAAACTAATTAGGGACCTTTTAAATGTATTGTTGTTAGTTGTTAAGTAATTATGTGTATTATTACGTGTTTTTACTTACTATTCCATACCAAATTTAACTTAAAAGAACTTAAGAAAATACAAAATGAAGCTTTTATTCTATGTATTTTTTCATTTTTTTCGATCCATTTATTTGGCAGAGTTGCAACTTTATGCACATGTTCATAGCATCAAATGATAGTAGACTAGACAAGGTATAAGAAAAATAAAGTTTAAAAGCGGGATCACACGCTACTTAGAAGGAATTTAATTTAATTTGATCCGCTCCATACAAAAAAATAACAAAACACATTTTTCTGGCCAAAGTATAAAGTTTAGGAAAAAACATCAAGGCAAGTTATTATTGAGGTTAATGAGCTCTATCCATCCGCATAAAGAAAAAAGTAAAAAAACGAAGTTGATCCCTAAGTCACTCAAATCATAGTTTCGATCCACTGTGCGCCGCATCGCGGCTAGCCGCTAGTACGTTTTAAGCCGTTTTGTGCAAAATCGGGTTAGGAGCATTGGGTGTTAAAGAATTTGTGGAGTTATTCGGTATTGGTTTATCAATTTTCGTAGAAAAACTTTTCAAAAATCGCGTTTTTTAAAATTAATTTCCATTATATTATTTGATATTTGATTTGAAAGATAGCTAGCTGCAAATAAAGACGACAATAAAAGCGCGGCCATTTTCAATTTCACTCTTTATGTAGTTAATCGGGTTGTATTGTACATGCAGCCATGCCTATATCCATTCTTTATTGGCACGCTCCTAAATACCTGAATAGTTGATTCTATGCTTCGCAGCTCATCTATAACTACACCAAATACATGCTTTAGAAACAAGTACGACCTTGCCATCCAGCGTGGCAACGCTGCCGTCTTTTGGACACGCTCCCAGATGACAGTGATTTGTAGCAATATTTCGACGCCTAAGTGCACTTTCTAATTTGTTTTACTTTAGAACTATATTTTATACGTGTTTTGTACATAAAGGCAGTTAGTTTCTATTTTAGATTCAAATATGTACTAGTTTAGACGTATGCGGTATATAAAAAAAACACAACTGGGTACGACCTAGATGCAGAAAATCAAATGCATAGTAAGCGATTAAGAGAATGCAATTGTGGGCCGTTTCTAAGCAGTCGGGAAGTCCTATTAGGGTCACAGCCGGGACTAACCCATTAAACGATGCACACAATTGTATTGGATCAATATTGATAATTACAGATCACTTGCCAAATTACAACATGTGTGTTTGTCTAGATTTTATATCTTTCATATCTGTTTTTAGACTGTATTAGGAAATCTGTATCATGTAAACAATCTCAGTTTTAGTATACAAGGTTAGTCAGAAAGGGGGTACTAATCCGAAAGGGTGTTAAAGTACACATAATAATGAATAACTTTTGTTCTACAACTTTTCCCAAAAGTCAATAGTTTAAGAGAAACAATTGTTCAAAAATCTCAAAAAAAAAACTCAAAAATCTGTCTATGGCCAGTTATGATCAGCTGTGTTTACATTTTAGGTCATATTTGGGGTCATGAATTAGAAGCACCATTTTCTGAATTTGTAACTAAAGCAGGGATGAAGAATTTTTGAAAAAACTAAAATAAAAATCATTTTATTTAGAAAAAAAAATATCGAATTTTGAAATTTTAACACTTGCTTTCAAACAGTCATCAGCGATACTATAAGTGGGCTTCGGATTAGTACCCCCTTTCCGACTAACCTTGTATACTAAACCTGAAACTAGTTTATTCAGAATCACTAGGAGAATCGATTGACATATTTTTTACACCACAATTTTTTTTTTCTTAAGTCTCAATTTTGTTTCAGTAGGTTTCTACACATAACAGTTGACGGGTATAGACACCTTGAGGCTTGAGACGGTCCGCTCGATCAGTTTCCGTGTATTAGACAATCCCTGCATGCATAGCACATCTCAGGAATTTCACACTTTACTAGGGAACTTAACGCGACATAAACTACGGTGTAACTTGGAGATTTATTAAAAAAAAAACACATACATTCAGGCAGTTCTGCTGAAAATCTTGTTGGGGTGTCTCGGTTTTTATATATACTAAAAGGACGTGTATCGATTTGAAAGACTCGGCACCTCGTAATTTCGAGAATCGTTATGAAATCAGGGAAACAAAGTACATTTTTGAGTCATTGGGCTAGTTAAAATAGCATGGCAAGTTAATGAACAAGCGATATAGTTACAAAATAATCATTATAATTTGGTGATTAAAGAACTACTAATGCTAATGATAATGAAAGTAACGAACAATGACTTATAAATTACATAACGCAGAGCAGCAGCCCTAGCTACACATTCGCAACAATGAAAATATATTTCATTAGAGATAAAGACTTACGTATATAGAGATTACGGTAACGTAGTCAAATTAGCATTTGGCATTTTTTTGTTTTCAGGTACATTCCCTTTATTCATTTAAACACATGTAAAATTACATTTCTAAATATTTCTGTACAAAAAAAACACAAAAACATTTAAAAATATAGAAATATAGTAGCCCACCGGCATCGGGAACAGGGTTCAAGCTACCGGTGCCGCGGTGGTCATGGCCTTAGAGAGCGGAACTTCCTAACAATATGCGCCGTGTCCAGAAGTACCGCTTTCTGCACCAGGCCCTTGATCCAGCTGCCCAAAGAGAGCCTCTTTAGATGTTGGTAGGCTCTTGGCTTAATAGCCAAGGCTTTATAGTCGTTACGGCCAATAGTTTAATAATTGGCCGTAACGACTATCGGCACAGTGATTGCTGAATCAACATCCCACTTGGCGACAACATCGTGTGCCAAGTCATGATATTTAATTTCTTTATCAGGTCTATTATTATTATCTATTTAATAGATAATTAGTATATTGGGCTAAGCTGATCTATAAAGCTAGAAAAAACTATTTAACTCACCTTTTAAAGAAACTTAAAGCTTGTGTGCCGGTACCAGCGAAGCCTACCCTGCCTTCAGCTAACAGCACCAGTTTATCAAACTGTGCCATCAGTTCTGTGTTAGGCTGATGTATAGTGCATATCACTGTCTTGCCCTGGGCTGCACTTGCGCGAAGTAGGGTCATCATTTGGTGGGCTGAGGAGGAGTCAAGTCCTGTCGTCGGCTCATCACAGAAGAGTAGACCAGGATCTGTTAAGAGCTGAAAAGAAACTTCTTTGAGAATATTTTGATAAAAGAGAGCGTGGTCTGAATGCGGTTGGCGTAGACCGAGTGTTGTACGCAACTGGGTAGGTACAGATGCCAGCACATCAGGCCCGGACTCCACCAAAGCGGAGATGTCCCAAGCGGAGACGAGAAGAGATGTCGTTCAGCTAGGGTGTATCCACCGAAACTGCATTGTGCGGAGATGCGTACTGGCTAGACTGTAGCGGAGATGTGCGCTGACTAGAGTGGAACTGAGCTGCGTGCGGCGAGCATTGAATGTGAACGCACAGTTTAGTGCGATGTGACACGAAAGGCACCGCACACAACTCGTCTCCGCTGCGCGCCGCGCGCGGTGAGGAAGTTTTATATTCTAGCCCATCCCCATGATTGAGCATGTAATGCTGTTAATAGTTGCTCAGTATTGCCGGCAATAATAAATAATGAGTACATTGCCGTAAAATACACTCGGGAGCAATTAATCCGGGTCACCAACATAAATCATAATAACTCGGAAACTAAATATAATAGCTTACTCAAATAAAACATATTTTATAGACTATTTAAGAAGTTTTATTAATTTTATTTCAATAGTATTAAATTGTCTATAAATTACTTTTTATTTAAATAAGCCATATATCTTAGTTTCCCGAGATATTAAGATTTATATTGGTGACCCGGATTACGACTTTAGAATACAATAGAATAGTCGTTCATTAAATTTAATGTTGATCGTTTACGGCCCCTTTAGCAACTTTGTCCAGCTATTGACTGCAACAGGAGTCTGTCTTCTTCATTGAGCATTAAATTCTGAGATTCGTTTTATCTTTGATACAAATTTCAATCATTTAATAAATAGCAAGTCTCGTGTCCTGTTAAACTATAAATATGTAAAACACCTAATAAATAGCTAAAGAATGGAGTTTTTCGGTGATGCAGATCGTTTAAATGGACATTTAAATTGTTAGTATTTGTCACGATTAGAACGGCTGTCTGGGTTGTAAATAACGTATTTAAGATTGCACAATCATTTCAGCATTAAAATAGCCTCTACGAGTGACTATACGTATCCGGCGCGTATCCTGGGAAGTCAGCGTCGCTACTCATTTTGCTGACTGACTAATCTTTTCACCACGGCATGAGCTATTCTCATATAGCTTGTGTAGAACACCTGCTTCTTTTCCACCAGTGTCAAATCCACCAATACGATCGCTTGATTTTCAAACATGTGTCAAAGTTAGTAAAATGAAGCAATCCTACTCGTATTGGCTCTTTTGAAATACATCCGTAGCACACATCTCTGGTAGAGAAGTAGCCTATTTCGAGAAGTTTCTGAGACTTCTCGGACTTCGATTTACGTTTGGTAGCAATGACGAACCTTGCAAATATCCACACTTTTCAAACGAAACATAAATACATCCAAATAAAAATTAAACACAAATAACCAATAATATGTCTGCAGACAAGAAAAAACTTAACTATAATAAAAATCAGAACAAGACAAACACGATTAGCCTTTATCTTCCGATCTTTATATCTGAATATTATCAGTATTTCGAGTATAAAACGATGATGTTCTGTCATATATCCAGATTATTCAGACGTTTACACGTGTTTCAGTAAAAAATATTAGATGTAAAAATTATAATATTATGTAATGGACGCTCATATTACGATTCCTTAAAGGTGGCCAGGATATCTTTACAGTTCAAGGTAGCTCTTCCTACAAATAAAAAATTGGGAATAACGAAAACATGAAAATTATAGAATATTTTAATTTACTTCTACTACTTTACTTAAAAGGAGGTCCCTGTGTAAGATTTACTGCAAAATGTACAAGATTCGGAAATAAACCTTATTTTATTTATTTATTTATTATTACTTCCCTATTTCGCCGCCTTACAGGTATTGAAGTTTGTAGCCAGTGTACCAAGATTATCTGGCCACCCATATGTAATGGTGAGTCATGGGTTCATTAAAGTTAACACACGGTTTCACACCTAATAAACTGACTGTTGAAAATGAGTTTTTTTTAATGCCTTATTTTTAAAATGTTACGAAACAGCATTATTTTTCAATTTCCATATTTCATTAAATTAATAAAATTCATTATATTAGTAGTGTTAGATAGTAGAAAAAATCCTATTCGAAAATGTTTTTGCCTTCAGTGAATATTTCTTACCTCTGTCGCGAATGCCAGTCTCTTCCTCTCTCCACCAGACAGAGTCTTCCGTCCATCGAGGCCTCCTATAAGCGTGAATCTGGATCCATATAAGGAGAGCTGCCTGAGGAGTTGGTTCACTCGTCTCTTGCGAGCAAGAGATGATGTGCGCCCATCCATGCGGAGTCTGGCCTAAGAAATGGTAGAAATTAATTTACATTATTAATGACGGAAAAGAATGAACGTAAGCTAAAGTCTGTTACGCAAAGGTGTACCTAAAGTACACCACATGTTTCAACTAAATAAGGTAGAGACCTTTTGCTGTATGACAAATGTTGAAAAGTCCATATTACTTAGCTGAAAATCAGCGTTATGTACGATTTCCACAAAACGGGCCGCGCCGGATTCACACTGTGCTAAAGGAAATTCAGGCTTCTGTACAACAGTTAAGTTTCATGTTTGCATGGAAATTACACTGCTTGGAATTCGGTTAGATCCGCGCGTATGCCGCGGCAGCCGCTCGGCTGCTCCATTACGAGGACGGCGGCGCTCGGCTGTCGTCGCGTCCGGTCGGCTCCGCTCGGCCACACCGCAGGTAGAAACTGACTGCGATAGCGGATACACGAGCACGTGCGCGCATGCGCCCGGGTTCCAGCAGATTGTAGCCGTCGCCGGGCGGACGCGGTCGGCTACTGGCGCGTGCTCAAGCATCCGCTGCGCTCCTGCGTGGCCCGGTTAGTGGAAATCGTACATTAGGTAGTTAGTAATTCTACTACCCAACAAAATGCAGAGATGGCCCTTTGGCACTTACATTTAATTGTTTTTAATACTTTTTATTTATGTACCATTGCACTGTGTTATTTCTGCCAATAAATCTATCTTCTTTCTTCTTACTTAACCACGTCATGGAATTTTCGATATTTATCACACACATGACTGTTACTTATGAATTCGTAGCCCCTAAGGGAAATACGTCACGAAAACCGAAACAATATTCAATTAAAAAGTTACCATAATAGTAAGGTGTTCAATAACAGTGAGGTTGTCAACGAACAGGTCGTCTTGGTGCATGTAGCCACTCTCCTGGTGCATGAAGTCGCCGAGCGGTGTGCCGTTCATGGCAATGTCTCCATCGACTATGGTTCCCACTGTTGAATAATAATGAATAAAACTCCTTTCAAGAGTTATTATACCTATCTAACTAATATTGTATGCCTATAATAATTGTTGTCGTCTTCAAATAATCGACATGAAATTGGTTGGGATATGGAATCTCAAACCAGCCTTGAGCGATTCATCAATCTATGTATAAATAAAATACGCAGGAATACTTTGGCATGAGATTCTTAAGGAATATATGTCCAATTAAGTCCAATACCCACTACTGAATGTAAGATTATTTTCATACATACCTACCCTAATCCAAATTTAGTCCGCCATTTTAGAAAATTCCTAGGCAATGTTTAGAATACCTGTTACATATTTTACATAATATAGTTACAACGTTTTCTTTTACATATTCCATAGTAATAAATTAAGTGTTTAACATAATTTGCTTGTATCTTATTAGATATTTTATCTAAACGATCAACTACCAAGTTACATTAAGCATACGCGCATAATATACCTTACAATTTTTAAATACAATAAACTTATGCAGAAGGCTAACAACAGTGTTACAAAAGAAGTGAAACGTGCCAAGTGCGAGTCGGACTCGCGCACGAAGGGTTCCGTACCATTATCTACAAGCTTAGTTTTATTATACACTAAACCTGAAACTAGTTTGTTCAGAATCACCAGGAGAATCGATTGACATATTTTTTACATCACATTTTATTTTTATTTGTTTTTTTCATAAATTTCAATTTGGTTTCAGTAGGTTTCTACCCATAACAGTTGACGGGAATAGACACCTTGAAGCTTGAGACGGTCCGCTCTGTCAGTTTCCGTGTATTAGACAACCCCTGCATAGCACATCTCAGGCATTTCACACTTTACTAGGAAACTTAACGCGACATAAACTACGGTGTAACTTGGAGATTTATTAAAAAAAAAACACATATTCAGGCAGTTCTGATAAAAATCTTGTTGGGGTGTCTCGGTTTTTGTATATACTAAAAATAACGTTGTATAAAAAACGGCACAAAATCACGTTTGTTGTATGGGAGCCCCCTTAAATATTTATTCTATTCTGTTTTCTAGTATTTGTCGTTATAGCGGCAACAGAAATACATCATCTGTGAAAATTTCAACTGTCTAACTACTTAACACGGTTCATGAGATACAGCCTGGTGACAGCCTGGTGACAGACAGACGGACGGACAGCGGAGTCTTAGTAATAGGGTCCCGTTTTACCCTTTGGGTACGGAACCAAGTACGTTGTATCCTGGCCCCTTATATTATACATATTTGGTAACACTATAATTGGACAATAGTGTTACGAACAGGAGGTCAATGCTACTAACAAAATTGTTTGAAATTGCAATGGAACCACAGCTAAACCAAGGCCGTTCGACTGTTAGAGATAAAAAAGCCGTGGTGCAGCAGTGGTTCGTTTGCGATATTAAACGATTTTGTTAATAGAATCCTGGGCAAGTCGCAAAGATCACGTGCCAAGTAGTTATAAAGATAACTACTCGTTCGATAACTATCGTTGTGATTGTAACCTGCGCCTGACTCGACGAAGGAAATAAACATAAACAACAAGTAATCTTCGTAATACTGTTTCTCGCTGCGCACCACTGTTGTGAGTTTTTTTTGAATACTTACCTATATTTCTACATTAGTATCTCAGTATAATGAATCGCACACCACCGAAAACTCTTTCTGCCTCGGACTCGAATTTGAACAGAGCGGAGTCGGCACATCGTACACCTGGTCTAAACGTCACCGTGAGACCAAACTCAAAAAGGGCTTGTCTAGAAGATAACGTAGTCACTGATAAATTTGAACTAAGTATACAAGTTAGATGTCATGGAAATGCTCACGTCAAAGTTAGCCCCTCTGATTGCACGGCTGGATAGTGTGGAAAAGTGCTTACTTAACATCACACAGCAGAATACAGACATTATATCGTCTAATGGGGAGATAGAAAAGACACTCGGCTTCTTGAAAAATCAAGTTATTGATTCTGAAGTTAAAATTTGCAAGCTTGAGGAGGAAATTGTTTCTACACGGATTAACATTGCCGATATTGAAGAAAAGTCTGAGAACCTAGAACGTTTCATTAGAAAAACCTCCGTCGAGATTAGAGGCTATCCCATTATAAGAAAGGAAAGTAAGGGAGACCTCTTAAACCAAGCCATTAACCTCATGAAGTCAATTAACATGGAATCACTCAACGAAATAAGGGATGTATACCGTATCCCTTACAAAGCGAGTGCTACAACATCGACTGTCGTAGTCGAGTTTTCTAATATCTTTGCTAAGGAAAAATTCCTGAAGAGTACGAAACTGTATAACTCTGAACATCGAACTTGTCGGCTTGATTCCTCCCACTTAGGCCTTGCTGGCACATCATCACCCCTCTATTTCTCGGAACACCTCACGAATAAATCCAGGCGTTTGCATTTTCTTGCTCGAGACTTCGCTGCCACCGAAAAATATCGCTTCTGCTGGATCGCAAACGGAAGAATTTTTCTACGAAAGGAAGAGGGAGCTAAGTACATTCTTGTTAAAAATGAAAGCACTCTCTTACAGTTGCGTGATAACTAAATGTACATTTTTGTTACTTCGCTCATCTAGTTATTTTTATCTTTGTTCTTTCTTTGTTAATGTAACTAATACTTACTATTGTAATGTAACTTATATTTTCTTTTTTGAGCTATGCTTCACGGTAACTAATACAAACATCAAAACACAGCACTTTTCACTAACATTATTACTTTTAAAACGCACAAAAACACTAAACCTCACAAAAGTAAATAATTCTAACACAAACTCATGTTTGAAATACAAATATGAACCACACCCAATTCTTTTCGCACATACTTATGTTCATTACTCGCAAACCTTAAGACTTTGCAACAGAATCATACAGTTAACTAATTTTGAGAATGGCTAATCAAATTGATCTAATTGATGACATTGACAGAACGGATATTTTTATTAGTACTATACATAATAAGCCAGAACATTGTGTGAATGACTTGGGCGACGTTAAAAATCAGCTTACCATTGTTAGTCAAAACATACGAAGTATACTAAAAAACTTCGATAATTTCTCGTTTTTTCTGTCCAGGCTAAATTTCTTACCTGATATTATCATACTGACTGAATGTAGACTTCAAGATAATACTCCAAAAGTCCAACTTAATGGCTACGAATGCCATTATTCTCAGTGTTATTTGAATCAGAACGATGGTTTAGCAATCTTCTTATCTTCTTATATATAAAGAGACTGGTACTGACTGACATTTGATTCATCAACGCAGAGCCTAAACCACTAAAGCTGGAAATATGAAATTTGGACAGTAGGTTCCTTAGGTGACGAAAACATCCACTAAGAAGGGATTTCTCGAAATTCAACCCCTAAGGGTGATTAACGTTTGTATGCAAGTCCGTCATTTTTGAAGTAAGAAGCATGAAATTAAGTAGGTATTAAGGTTTCTGGTTAGGAGTAAATGTACACGTGTTTGAGCGTTTTTGGAAATTCAACCCCTAAGGGGGTGAAATAAGTGTTGTAAGTTTGTATGAGAAATCTGGTAATTTTGAAGTAAGAAGCATGGAATTCAATATTTAGGTTACTGGTCAGAAATAAACGTACACGTGTTTCAGGGTTTTTGGAAATTCAACCCCTAAAGGGGTTAAATAAGTGTTGTAAGTTTGTATGAGAAATCTGGTACTTTTGAAGTAAGAAACATGGAATTCAATATTTAGGTTACTGGTCAGAAATTATATAATGTATGTATTCTATAATGTAAAATTTCACGCAAGCGAAGCTGCGGGCAACAGCTAGTACTATATAAATCAGAACTAAATATCATTATACACGAGCCGCCTTTTAATGATGCGAACTGCTTAGTTATTAATGTTGGCACAGAATTTACAATTTTTGCTATCTACCGGTCGCCCTCAGTGCACAACATAAGTGACTTTTGTTTATCTTTAGAATCCCTCCTTAATGCCAACAACACATCATCCATGGCAATTATAGGAGACATAAACATAGATATAAAAATTGGTACAGTAGACAAACGTGCCAGTGAATACCTTGACATAACCGGTTACCATGGTTTCTATCCTGGTCACCAATTTCCGACACGTGATAATTCTTGCCTTGATCATGCGTTGGTAAAGACAAAAAAATCCACTAAAATTGTCGTATGTCAATCTTCTCTCACCGACCACGATACGGTTCTGATAGGCATAAGAAAAGAATCGTCAAATCAATTATCTTCCCCTCGGCAAACTAGATATAAACTTAAGTTGGACTATCCTAACATACTAAACGACATTGAAAGTACAGATTGGAGACCTATTGTAGATTCTGATGACTTGAATGCGGCAGTGAATGAATTTACTAATAAGTTACGTGATATCATCCATCGGCACACTAAAAAAGAAATATTACGAAACTCTAAAACCATTAGAAGACCTTGGATGACCAAAGGTCTGCTTAAATGCGTACGTAAAAGAGACTCACTTTTCACTCTGAAACAAAAAAAGCTGATAATAAAGACAATTACTCTTTGCAAAAAAAATATAAATCCTACAGAAATCTCTGTAATAACATAATAAAAAATCTTAAAAATGCCCATGATAAAAATCTTCTTGACAGTTCTAAAGCAGATAGTAAAAAAACCTGGACAGCAATAAAAACAATATGTGACTTTAAGAATAAAAAATCGAACAGCCTTACTTTACTTAACGCAAATCCTGATCCGGAAATCTCACTGAATATGGCCAATGGTTTTTTTGCTGATGTGGGAATACAACTTGCCGAGCACTCCTTGACTCAATTAAAAACCACAGAGATGGAGCTTGCCAGTTTAGCTCTAGCGCTGGATGATGCTGACCCATCTCTCTCGCAGTCCTTTTTTCTGACCCCAACCGATGAAGCCGAAGTCAGAGCTACCATAGCCAATCTAAAAAATGATTCAGCTCCCGGTTGGGATGGTATTCCAAATCGTGTTTTAAAAATGGCACAATGTTGTCTAGCCGGTCCTATCTCTCATTTGTGCAACTTGAGCATGTCGTCGGGAATAGTTCCATCCCAGTTGAAAACAGCCAACATATGTCCGATCTACAAGGCTGGAGATGCGTCGGTCGCATCTAATTACAGGCCCATATCTCTCCTTACATCTGTGTCCAAAGTGCTGGAGAAGCTGGTGAACAAGCGACTCTTGGCGTACTTAGAGGGGAAGCAACTGATGTCCGCGAACCAATATGGCTTTCGTAAGGGCAGGTCAACGGAGGACGCTGTCTCTAACCTGGTGGATCATATCGTGGGTAACCTTGACAGTGGTAGAAGGTGTGTCGGCGTCTTTCTTGACCTTGCCAAGGCCTTTGATACCGTGTCTAGGCCAATTCTCCTCAAGAAGATGGAACGCTTGGGTATCAGGGGCATTGCCTTGGAATGGTTCGCCTCCTATCTTACGGATCGCAAACAGAAGGTGTGCCTGGGTGACTATGAAAGTACCCTTGTGGAGGTGGCATATGGGGTGCCCCAGGGCAGTGTCCTTGGTCCCACCATGTTTCTTCTGTACGTTGATGGTCTCTGCTCACTCAAATTGGATAATGCGCAAATTTACGCTTACGCTGATGACACAGCTATTATTTTCAATGGCGAATCTTGGAGGGAAGCCTACAGTACCGCAGAAGTTGGAATGCAGAAAGTTGCCAAATGGCTGCAACACAACCTGCTCACCTTAAATGTAAAAAAACTAAGGTTCTAAACTTTTCTGTGAGCAAAAAGACAGATGCCCCTGATACACTTGCACTCAAGTTCCACCAATGCGATTGTGGCCCCGGTAGTGGCTGCAGCTGTCCTATTTTTGAGCGGGTTGGGTACATTAGATATCTCGGGATTAACATAGACCAACATTTGACATGGACAAAGCAGATAGAATCAGTTACTGGACGAGTGAGGAAGCTTTTGTACATTTTTAAACGACTTCGATCTATAGCTGATAAAAGTACTCTTAAGATGATCTACCTAGCCTTATGTCAGTCTATACTTGGCTACTGCATAATATCGTGGGGTTCCGCTGGAAAAACATTTATGATTGCTGCTGAACGTGCACAAAGAGCTATCCTAAAAGTCTCGCATAGATTAGGAATCCGTTACCCCACTGATATGTTATATCGAGAGACTAGAGTGCTTACGGTGCGCCAACTATTTATTATGGCAGTGGTACTTAAGTTCCATAAAACTGCAGCTGCAACAGTGGTTGCGGACCAGCGTTCGCGTAGAAAGCCTAAGTGGAACAGAGTCTCGTGCAAACTTAAGTTTGGAAATAAAGCATTCTCACGTACTGGGCCACATCTGTATGATAGGGTAAATAAAAAGATAAATATCCTCCCCATGACCAAGTTTGGGTGCAAAAAAGAAGTCCAGAATTGGTTACTCGGACTTAATTATGACGAAACAGAAAACCTACTTACAATTGGGTATTAACCTACACACCAACACACACAAACTAACACTCATCATAACATACACACCTTAAGTTACCTTTTAGTTTTTAGTTATGTCTTTATGATTGGAACCTCGAACCGTTGCATTTGATGTATTACAACAAACACCATATTTGTCGAGAGAGACTGGATCCTGCGACACAGGGTATCCTAGTGCAGGATCCAGTGTCACATCTTAATATTGTAACATGTTACGTTATGAAACAATAAAATTTTTATTTATTATTATTACTTGGCACGTGATAACGTGGAAGCAAAATACTTAACCTAAGCTAACTACTTGTACTACACTAACATCATGACTACCTGCAACAACAGCACTAAGGGCGACCCCTAATGGGAGTCGGACCTCAGCTTAGGGCGTTGCTGGCGGGGACTTAGGGGGGGAGACAGCTTGATGAGGGCTGAATTATCGGTGTGAGAGAAGACAAGAAGAAACGCGACGCTTTTTGTACCAATTTGACTCATAACTAACTTGCGGCTTTAATGCCGTCATACCTATGGTAGGTATGATGGTAGCTAGGCCGCTTTACTGCAAAACACTGCATTGAGAGTGGTAAGAAAAACATTAAAGAGTAAATACACTCGCTAAATTAAAAAACTTTTGTGCTATGTATGATTTTTAGAAATAAAAAACGTTAATCGATATTTATTTTTATGGACGATGACTTTTTATTTCATATTTCGAAAATTGAGAGCGTTTAATTGCTTTTTATAATGAGTAGACGAGTAGGCTATGGAAAATGTAGGAAAGCTTTTGAAAGGAAACGACACTAAAATGTTTTTGGATGTTAGTCCGAAAAGCATTTGGTGCAATGGCTTATAGAAAGTTTTAAGAAAATGCATAAGGTTTTTGCTCTTGAATTATTATTTTATACAAGTAATTTGTCCCCAAAATTTCGAAACCGAATTTTACCGCGTATTTAAAACGACAAGTCATATCTTATTTTAGACTCGTTTTTAATTGGTAAACGTTTTTAATGTATCAAAGGTAATAAAATATCAATTATGTTTACGAGGCAGTAAAAGTAAATAAGTACATAGATACCTACATTAAAAATATGCGCGAATCGGAGGTTCCGTGTTTCAATCATGCAAAATTCAATCTCAGAGTACCAAACCGTTCCGGTAAATATTTAATGAAATGTACTCGTTTATTCATTATCTATACATACAATTTACATTTTAAAATATTTCATAGACATTGAAAAAAAAAACATTTAAAAATATAAAATATAGTAGCCCACCGGCATCGGGAACAGGGTCCAAGCTGCCGGCGGTCAGGGCTCCAGAGAGAGGAACTTCCTAACAATACACACCGTATCCAGAAGTACCTACCGCTTTCTGAATCAAACCCTTGATCCAGCTGCCTAACGAGAGCCTCATCAGATGTTGGTTGAGACTCTTGGCTATTAAGCCATTGGCTGTAACAACTATCGGCACAAAGACTGCTGAGTCAACATCCCACATGTCGACAATCTCGTGTGCCAAATCAAGATATTTGATTTAATTAAATGTTATTATTATTATCTAATAGCACATTTTACTTGGTTGTAAAAATCCAAGTTTTTTCGTATTTTGTCGAGTTTTTAAAGATTTTTTTTCACCTTTGTGCACGTTATGTTTTGTATAAGCGTCATTTGGCTAGATGTAAGGCCTGATTTACACAGAGTAAGTAACTGACTCCAAACTCGAGCCAAGTCAGTGCTGACCCGATGTTTACCTAGTGTGATCGCGACAGCGCTGTACTGACTCCAAATCAATTTACACAGGCTCAGAAGAGTTAAAAATATTAATATGAACTTGAACTCACCTGGATTTCGATGTGCCAATGCAGTCATTAGTGTGGTTTTGCCTGCTCCACTGCAACAAAAATATATATTAGGTAGGTATAGAGACATATATATTATCACTTCAACCGATTATATGTTTTCTAATTACATTAAATGTTATCCTCAACTAATAGTAGATTGTTGCATCGAGCGCAAAGTGAGTTATTAATGCACGAGTGATCACTAATTAACACGAGTGCATTAATTACTCACTTTAGCAAGGTGCGTAATCTACTTATCTTTCAACTACCAATCTATCTACCGTGATAAAATATACCTACTCAAAATAAAAACTCAAGATAATGAAAACAAAGTTATCCCGCGACCTTTGCGGCAAAAGGTTATTAACAATTTCATTTGTAGCTGTTTTTATACTTTCTGGAGTTGAATTCATATCGTTATCGCTGTCTATTTGATCTATTTCTATTTTTTAAAACGTTTCTTGTTAAATATGAAGTAGGTATCAAAGTTTTACAATGGTACAAAATGTGCGCCATTCGTTTTTTTTTCACCAATTCGGTTTTATAGCCGATTTTTATTTTCAGCCAGTATCTTTTTGATCTAATGCATACATTTAATAAACTTCATGGGAGACATTAAACCTCTGTGGTAAATTTATATCTAAATAAAAAATAAAAAAACAGTGCATTCATGAAAAACTGTGCAATAATGAGATTTCATACAACATTTCTGCACTGTTTTGGTTCTAAGCAAAAATACGTCCTTTGTGATCGGTTTTGTAGTGATTAATGATAACATTACTACGTAGTTGAAAGAAAAATGTATTATTTTATAATACCTAATTCGTTTTCGCAGAAATTTTGAAATAACGCTTTACGAGTATATCATTTTTATTTACGTAGATTGCTTTTGTAGTATACAACTAATGTAAGATATTAACTTACATCTGTCTTAAAAGTGGTCGAAATAATTTAACAAAACGTATGCATTCATCACCAGTGATCGGATAATCGGGCGCTAATATACCTAAACTTCACTTTTATTCCCACGAAAGAATAATACGGACATGGCGTTCAGAATCCCGGAGCCCGGAATCGTTTGAAATTCCTGAGATTGCTAAAAATGTTACCTGCATACAAAACATAGTTAGAACTCGTTGTGAACAAGAAAAAAAAACTTTTAGTCTTCTGTTCGTATAAAATACAATAAATTAGTCGATTCGATCACTAATCTGTTAGATAGATAAATCAATTTCCTCTACTTGAGCACATTGTGCACATTATCATTTTTTATTGATATTCCATTTGTTTTGAATAAAATAAAGATACTACTTAAATCAAAATAACAATTACTATAATTTCATTAAGTTTGATATATTTGTTTTTACAAAATTGTTCAATCCCAGGAACCCGGGATTACTTATTTATTCAGAAAGGAATGTCCACATTATTCTTTCGTGGCAGGAAGTTTAGATAAATAAGCGCCCGATTATCCGATCACTGTTCATCACATATTGAAAACAGTGAAATAAGGATGTACTATAGGTACACCTCTGCCAAACCGTTCGAGGAATACAGGCGTGATATTATGTTTTCTATTCATTAATTACTTATTTTTCTATATACAACATTATTTTTACTTTATACGAAATCCGAGACACCCCAACAAGATTTTCATCGGAACTGCCTGAATGTGTGTTTTTTTTTTAGTAAATCTCCAAGTTACACCTTAGTTTATGTCGCGTTAAGTTCCCTAAAAAAGTGTGAAATGCCTGAGATGTGCTATGCAGGGGTTGTCTAATACACGGAAACTGACCGAGAGGACCGTCTTAAGCCTCAAGGTGTCTATTCCCGTCAACTGTTATGGGTAGAAAACTACTGAAACAAATTTTGAAATTTATAAAAAAAAAAAAAAAAGTCGTGTAAAAAATATGTCAATCGATTCTCCTATAGTGATTCTGAACAAACTAGTTTCAGGTTTAGTATATACTAAAACTAACCTTGTATAAAATAAAATAATAATGCAGTTCTACGCAAAAATATCTAGTTGAGTCCGGTTTAAAATTTGCAAATCATCCGTCTACAAAAATAGTTCTGGGACCATCATTTAATAATTATTTTTATTTCGTATCATTATCATATTAGCCTCTTATTATACAGCTTCGATGGACGGTCAGGTAGTATATTGCATAATCACTTGTCACTAATCATAAGTGATCGGAAAAAGGTGAGCTAATTTACCTAAACTTCAAAGAACAGAGACAAAAACTGGAGACTTCTCTACGACAACATTTGTTTTCGTGAAAATTATTCCGGGTTTCGGGACGTCACTAAAATACATTTAATATTAATAGTACAGAAAACAATTAAATTCGTTTCCTATTTTTGTTTCCCAAAATTGTCACAAAAGCAAATGACACGTTTTTCATTGTTTTTAAAAAGAGATTGTTTATTGTTTTCAAAAAAGGAGATTGTCTTTTATTTTTTTAAAACAAATGAAAATAAATCTCAGAGAAAATTCTCGTGTGTCAATGTGGTCTAAGGAAGTCTCCAGTTTTTGTATCTGTTCTTTGAAGTTTAGGTAAATTAGCTCACCCTTTTCCGATCACTGCTAACCTCACACATACTTAATATTTCATCGCTGTTTATGGTTATCTTTATCTTTATCTTATTTTTATTAGTGTGATTATTAGCGCCCAGGAGAATTAAAGATTTTGACACAATCGGTCGGTTTTTGACATTACTTTTGAACTTCTGTCAGAATCCTACATCAATCCAGAGATTTTGGATTGGGATTGGTTGTTAACATTTCGGCCGTTGATCGACTGCAATGAGATTCGCGGTAAACGTGACCTTATTTCTGGCAGGAACTTTTAAGATAAAAAAACCGGCCAAGTGCGAGTCGGACTCGCGCACGAAGGGTTCCGTACCATTATCTATAAAAACGGCAAAAAAATCATGTCTGTTGTATGAGAGCTCCCTTAAATATTTATTTTATTCTGTTTTTTAGTATTTGTTGTTACAGCGGCAACAGAAATACATCATCTGTGAAAACAACTTTCCAACTGTCTAACTATCACGGTTCATGAGATACAGCGTCGTGACAGATGGACGGACGGACAGCGTAGTCTTAGTATTAGGGTCCCGTTTTATCCTTTGGGTACAGAACCCTAAAAACTAAAAGAATATCATAAGGTATTAAAATTTTAGAGTTAATTTCATAATTTTTATACAGCATGACTAGAGGTCGCTTTACATCCGAAAACCATAACAAAATATTCAATGTTGCTTAACGTGTATAGAACAGCAGTTTTTTTTTCACGAATTCTTCTTTTTTCCCTTTGTAAAGTTTTATAGAATTATGAGCACAGTTCGTGGTTTTCGATGTTAAGCTTCTATAACCAGTCATGCTGTACTTGGTACATAAAAAATCAAAAGCTCCGAGTAAATTATGAGCACAGTTCGTGGTTTTCGATGTTAAGCTTCTATAACCAGTCATGCTGTACTTGGTACATAAAAAATCAAAAGCTCCGAGTAAATTAACGTTCAAACGCAAAGTTAAGGAATACTACTGGAAGTCGCTGCACTCCTAATCATCTAATTTAGTCTTCGTCATAATTGCATTTAGATTTATTATTTTGCTGTACCTACATAATTCGATGCTTTTCTTTTTGACCCAAAGATTGACTGGTAGAAAATGCCTTATGGCATTAAGTCCGCCTTATGTACCACCATAATAAATAAATAATGGTTGACCTAAAAACAAAAGTCCTTGCTACCTTTCCGTAGTACAGTATCATTGTCCAAACAAACCTATAGTACGATAAATGTATGAATTAGATATGTGTGAATGTGTCTGTATATTTTTAATACCTCCCAGTCGAGGCCTGCGCCTGCGCTGTGTAACATGAGAAATGTAACTGAATGTAGATCATAACTTTCCACCCGAGTTATTTGTAGCGATAACTGAACATAATGAGGAAATATGTCTGTTTCAATGCTATGTGCTTGTACGTGTTACTTATTAAAATAACGAGGTAATTCATTGTCAATTTAAATAGATTTTTGGCACTGATATCTACATATGTATATTATCATGATTATAAATGATGAACATTTGATTTTTATAGTGAAAACTATTTCATTTTTAATTGGCACCAAATATTTGCCTCTTCAAATGTTACGAATAATATTAGAATTTTAAATATTGTATTAATTAGTCCGTAAAATAGGTAGGTATAAAAAATAAAAACCTAACAAAACTTGTTATTTAATTTTTAAACTATCGATACCTAGGTAATTAGGTCCAAGGTCTTGTCGTAAAAGATATTAACGAAAATACTAGCTAATTAGTAAAGCATTTTTATTAACTGAACCACTCATTAAGACGTCATGTTATGATTAATAATAGTATTTGTGAACCAAATAACATCTATTTTTAACCGACTTCAAAAAAAGGAGGAGGTTTTCAATTCGGTCGGTATTTTTTTATTTATGTATGTACACCGATTACTCCGAGGTTTCTAGTCCGATTAGTGTGATTCTTTTTTTGTTCGATGCAGTATACTTGACATTTGGTCCCATAAACATTTCATCCAATTTGGTTAAGTACTTTTTATTATATATTAGAATACGCAATGAGTGATAAAAGCAGGTCCACAATAAAATGACCAGCTTTAATGATTAATTTTATAATTGTAATAATTTACGTGTCATCTGTTTTTAAAACACCTTTTCTTTATACGAGACGTTAAAAAAAACTCTATACTTAGCTAACGTTCTTTTTATATTCGTTTATGGAAATCACAGAGGTCCTATTTCATTAATTTGCATACTTACTGTGCATAAATGTAGCGAAACTAAGTTTTTGCAAAGGCAGGTCAGTAACCGCCTAAAATTAAGAAACGACACATTATTTTATTATTTCACATTATTTTATTATTTCTTTTGCCAAATCCAATACCTACACTAGACACAGTAATTTTATCTTGCACTTGACGTTGAATTCTTGTTATTTTTGACAATTGCCTCTATTTAAAGTTGGTGTCCAGGGTATCAAGATTACTGGCCACCTTTAAGTATTCGGAATATAAAAATGGTACATTAAATTATTATTTCTTTTGCTAAATCCAATACCTATACTAGACTCTGTAATTTAATCTTTGCAGTTGGCGTTGAATTCTTGTTATTTTTGACAATTTCGTCTTTTAAAGTTGGTTTCCAGGGTATCAAGATTACTGGCCACCTTTAAGTAATCGGAATATAAAAATGGTTAATTATATTAATGTCATCTGTGAGTTCAGGGGTAAGTTACGTTTGATATCATTAACAAACAGTTACATTTTTTCCATTCATCATCTTCCTGCCCTTATCCCATGTTACTTGGGGTCGGCGCAACATGTTTTCTTCTTCCATTCCGTCCTGTCACCCGTCATAGTATCACTGACTCCCTTGTCTTTCATATCATTCTTCACACAATCCATCCATCCACATTTATATTCATAACTCTTTTGGGCACATGCATTTCATCCCTCCTCTTCACATGCCCATACCAAGACAAACGGTTCCCTTTCAACTTTTCTGTCACTGGCGCTACTTTCAAACTTCCTCTAATATACTCATTCCTGACCTTATCCATTCTGGTCACTCCACACATCCATCTCAACATTCTCATCTCCGCTACATGCAATCTTTTCTCATCCGTCTTTTTCACGGCCCAACATTCCGATCCATACAGTATGACAGGTCTTATCACGGACTTGTAGATTTTCCCCTTTAACTTGAGAGGCATCCGTGGGTCGCAAGTAATTCCAGTGACCTGTCGCCATTTAATCCATCCTGAGTTAATCCGGTGCGTTACGTCTCGGTCTACTTTTTCCATTATGCCTAAAAAATTTGAAGATCAACTAATTTGCATTTTGTACCTTAACTAAGTTTTAGAGAGGCAGGTCAGTACTGCCTAAAAGTAAGTTATTAGCATTGTTATAAATATTAATGAACAAGCAAAAGTATTTTTTAATCTAGGTATATCTATAAAAGGACAAGCTGACTGACTGACTGATCTATCAACGCACAGCCTAAACCGCTGGGGTTAGAAACTTGAAATTTTGACAGTAGTTTCCTTTTGTAACGTAGGCATCCACTAAGAAGGGATTTTTCGAAATTCGACCCTTAAGGGTGTGAAATAGGGTATTTAAGTTTGTATGTAAGTCCGTCATTTTTAAGTAAGAAGCACGAAATTAAATATTAAGGTTTCTGGTTAGAAATAAAGCTACACGTGTTTGAGCGTTTTTGAAAATTCTACCCGTAAGAGGTGAAATAGGGGACAAAGATTTTTTTGATTTTATAATTACACCTAACAAAGGGCTTGACGAGGGCTCAAAATTTCACGCAAGCGGAGCTGCGGGCAAAAGCTAGTCCTCAGATAACTTTTATCTAACGAATAAATCTGACGTTCTGACAACTTTTGAATAGAAAATATGTTAAACCGCCATATTTATGCCTCAGATAAAAGTTTTAAACAACGTGTTACATAGTTCCCCTTAAAAAATAAAATGTTAATCAAGTAGTCTTTTACGGTTGTTGTCATTTACCTCTCAGAGGAAATTAGGTAAGAATGTAAATAACTTTCTGGGTAGTCTACTCTTTACTATTATGTTTTCAGGGTTGCGTTTCAGTGATGATTTTATTTTATGATTTGTCCAATTTTTTTTTTGTGTATTGCTTTTCTTTTAAAATATTGCTAATAGACTCTTTACAAGAGACCTTTTAATCCCCTTTCGTCTTTAGGGGTATTTTTGTAACACGTTGAATATGGTAAATCGGCATTTAGAAATATTTGAAGAACCTTTGGTAAGATAAGAAAAAACTAGCTAGTACGCAATCAAAACACGTCATTATATTCGACTCGCGACCTCGCCGCGTGATTAGCTCATGAATAAGGGCTCCGTTTGGGTCCGAAAAATGAACATGAGTAAACCGAAACCAATCATAAATACGTCATAATATGTTTGTAGCTTTTTATACCTCCGAGCTACACTGCAAAATCCTAACTAATATCCTAATCCAAACTAATATTGGAAATACGAAAGTAAGTTTGTTTGTCTGTTACCTTTTCACGCCTAAACCACTGAACCGATCATCCTGAAATTTTGCATATACGTTGTCAGGTGCACAGAAACGAACACAAGATACATTTCACCCCGAAAAAAGTACTGTTCCCGAAGAAAACATCAATAACGTTCATGCGCCACGTGTTTTTCGAATCACGATTGAATTATATTATTATAGAAACTTTAGTAGTGTGTTAAGAGTTTTTTTGAGCTTAATTAATGCGAGCGAAGCCGCGGACAAATGCTAGTTATAATCTAAAAAACAGCACAACTCTATTAAAAATAAAATAATTTTGAACGTAACTTACCTCGGTCCCATTAAAGCTGTCATTGTGCCAGGCTTCGCGATCCCGCTGACTAAAAACAAACAAAGTGTGTTGATTATCAGATAGCAAAGATTTAAAAAATATCCTAATAGTTTTAATGTCAATTTTATTTACGATGTTTATGCACGGCAATCGGGAAAATAAAAGAAAGTGATGTTGATTATGGGATTTTTCTATCTTCTTTTTCTCAGCACTTGCTGATGCAATATACCTACAGCATGACTGAGTCACTTTACATTTCAGGACCATGAACTTTGCCCATCATTTTTTTAAGAATCTTAATATGGGACAAACTCCGAGTTCATGAAAAAAAATATTTGCTGTTCCATACCTTTTATTTAGTAATATTGATTATTTTGCATGGACCAGCTGTTCTTTTTTTCTCAAATTCAGACTTTGGATGAATTCAGACAGAGTTCACGGTTTTCGGATATAATGTAAAGTGACTGACCAGTTATGGTGTATATAGTATTATATTTAGGCTAAATAGTAGTAAGTAGATTCACTTAATTTCTTTTTGGTGGCCAGGTTTCTGAGGGAAGAGGGCCAAGTGAAATCCTTTGTAAGTCGACATAGGCTGGTGTTTATAGTAATATACATATTTAGGCTAAATAGTAGTAAGTAGATTCACTTAATTTCTTTTTGGTGGCCAGGTTTCTGAGGGAAGAGGGCCAAGTGAAATCCTTTGTAAGTCGACATAGGCTGGTGTATATAGTAATATATTTAGGCTAAATAGTAGTAAGTAGATTCATTTAATTTCTTTTTGGTGGCCAGGTTTCTGAGGGAAGAAGGCCAAGTGGAATCCAATGTAGTTCGACATAGGCTAGTAACTTGTCAGTCATGTGAGTCTCGTGTAGTGCCGGATTTAAGAATAGCATTACCCCATCTCTTCCCGTGGGTGTTGTAAAAGGCGACTAAGGGATTGTCTAGAGCAGGTGTGGGCAAACTACGGCCCGCGGGCCAACTCCAACCCGCAAAGGGTTTCAATCCGGCCCGCCTAACGCTCCCTCCCTTTAATTAAGAGTAAGAGTATAGGGCCATAACAAATAGCCGTAAGTAATTATTAAAATCAAAAATGTTAGTTTCGGCAGAATAAAATGCATTTTTTTTTGTATTCTGGCCCCCTGCAAAATTTCTCGCGCTTTTTGGCCCTAAATGAAAAAAGATTGCCCACCCCTGCTTTAAACGATGGGCAGCAGCGTTCTCTGTGTACTTTAACAACCATACTGCGATCGCCAACCCGCCTGCCAAGCGTGGCGATTACGGCATACATTCCCCTTTTGGGGGAGACCTATATCCAGCAGTGGATGTCTTTCGACTGGGTGATCATGTGAGCCAGCCTCTATGGACATCCCATGAAAATCAATTGATGCGCAATCAAATCTAAATGATAATAACTTGAAGATACCTTTTTATATTCGCTAATCATTGCTAATACAGTACCCCCCGCAGCTAAACGGCAAAAAAGCATAAAGAAAAACTGCTACATTGTATGTGCATTTTAAATAGTAAACATAAAAAAAAGAAACATGAATTATCTGCGCACCGGATCTCAAAGAGAGAAAAACAACAGTATAAAGCAGGTCTTGTTTATATCAATATTTGTCGATACCTTGATGCACGTCATCGAAATTAAAACAGGTTTTTTACGAAAATGCAGCCACGATTCTATTTTGTTGTCGAGCTAGTTGATGGAATGTTATAATTACATTGTTGTTGACAATTTATCATTTGTAATTTTTGCAAATGATGATACAATTTCGCTAACTGCATTTTGCAATTAGCATGTAGTTAAACCATTTATTTAATGACATGCTTAAACTTTTAAGTTCTGAGTAATTTTAATGATTTTGGGGAAACTCAACTTTGAACCTATCACCAAATTAGGTAGGTTTCTACAGGACTTCCTTTGTTCTGCCTAGCTATGTTCAGATCAGCTTCCAGTCTAACCAAATGTGGCTGAATACCAGTATTTTACACGAAGCGAATGCCATCAGACGTCCGCGACTCAGTTACTGAGATCACGCACTGTCGACTGGTCGTCTAAGACTTGGTCTCTCGGCGACCAAAACATAAGCATTGTCGCCCGGGCGACCGGCGACCAAGTGCGTAAACACCTACTTAAACTATAGAAAGTCACAGTCGCCGTCGACCAAGTCTCCGGCGACCAGTCGACTGTGCCTAATGGCTCTAAGATAAGGTAATACAGATATCCTAAAGTTAGACCGGTTATCAGACTTTCGAGCTTCTGATTAGCCCTAACGACTGTCATAGGTATTCGTCATGACATCTGGGACCGACAGCTTGGTCTTGATGTGTAACAAACGGTCACCCATCCTAGAAGACTTTATATTTATTTTGGGTGTCCGTGTTTTTACCGAAGTATTTTATATCGAATTTCATTACGCCGACAACGATTCGTCGACGTAATCTTTGCCGAAGCAAGTTTTACCCTAATTTGATTTCGCCGAATGATTATTAGCCACCATAATTATTTGGCCAAAAAATCATTCAGAAATTTTGTTTTAGTCGAATACTTATTTGACTATTGTTTAATTTGCCAAATAAGTATTCGCACAACATTATTTTTACACAGCGGAATTTATGTAATGTTAATCCGACTCTGCGCACTCCGACTACACGTGGTCAGGCTCTATCCTACCCCTAGAGTGTTATTTAAAAGCGTGGAGCCAGAAGCTCGCGAAGGAGGTCCTGAGTGGAACGAATGCATTAGGCCGAAGCGCAGCGAGTGGGGGGAGGTGGCAAGCGAAGCGAGTCCGCGACCTCCCGAGCGTAGCGCTGGTCCAGTGTGCGAGCGAAGCGAAGGGGCGACAAAGCGAGTCTTCTGGCGGAGCAAACCCAGAAACACTTGCATGTTTGCTTGCTTTCTTGCTTGCATGATGGGAAAATGAGCCATCTAACAAGTGTAAAGTGGCCAATGATACAGTTGACTAATGAAACAGTGGCCAGCAGACTAGTGGGCTTAACAAAAAGTAACAAAACATAATTAGGGGCTTTAATCATTCGGCGTTTTAATTATTCGGCGAAATGAAAAGTGGCGAAAGGTTGTCGGCCAGATAAGAATCGGCTAATAATATTTCGATATTCCAACAGAGAACCGTTTATTTTATTTAGGTTCCACGCTTCTCAAGTCTCGACGTCTCAAGTCATCGATTGACATGTGCATTTCAGTGCGCGGGTGCACGTAATTGATCCGTGTGACATTATTGCACCGAAACGTTTAGTTCACACAAAAAAAAATCGATCGCATGTGAATTAGGATTAAAGCTAGAACTAAATATAAGTTCTTGCGTTACATTATAGATTAAACGGATAATACGGAAATAATTACACGGACCGCCTGATTTCTGACGAATGTAACCAAAGAGCGGAATTTTATCTTTTCAATGTATGTTTTTAGGGTTCCATACCCAAAGGGTAAAACTCCCTATTACTAAGACTCCGCTGTCCGTCTGTCACCAGGCTGTATCTCATGAACCGTGATAGTTAAGACAGACGAAATTTTCACAGATAATGTATTTCTGTTGCCGCTATAACAACAAATACTAAAAAACAGGATAAAAGAAATATTTAAGGGGGCTCCCATACAACAAACGTGATTTTTTGCCGTTTTTATTGAATGGTATGGAACCCTAGCCGGTTTTTCAACTGTAAGTAGCTAATTGTTGTATCTACATACTGTTAAAACTTTGGAGAATGTCACGGTAAGTTTTACTTTCCATCCTAATTAGCAAGATCACTCCTTTGTTATCAAACCCGTGCGGCACGGCGGATGTATCTTAGGGAAACCACGTGGCCATGCAGAATGAAGACTAGATTGATTACATTACAGATGATATTACGATGTTACAGTTACACTAACGTAGGCTTAGCTGAGGAATGCATTTGATTGAACTAGTTAATGTTATTTACAGCTCACGAACAATTACACTGCTTATCAAGTACTTAATTTAGGCTAATGTCTTGAAATGGAATCTTATGATTTACGAAATATTTCCTAATACCGGTTACGGAACCCAAAACAAATATGTACGAGAGATAACAAGAAACTCGCCGTGGCAATAAAGTAATTGAAGCTCGCTCCCAAGCAAGACTACAACTAAATTTGGACGCTAGCATAGCAACAAGACGAATAACCGCATGAAGATGGATTAAGAATGAAACCAAATGACGCAGAAAAGATCCAACTAACATTTTCTATGAAATCGAGTTATGTATATTACATAGCCATAATCTTCATTTGAAAATACACTATATTTTACTTTCAAAATAATGTAAATGATATGTTTTATTACATTACTAATTTTCAAAAAGTGTAGTAAGTAAGTATTATTTTTATTATCGCTGCTAAACTTTATAGTGCATGTACTCAAAATTAATAAAACATAAGTTGAATCTTTTCTGCTTAACAGGGTCCAAATGAAAAAAAATTTTTTTTTGAAATCTACTAATGCAAAGACCGAGAAAACAATAAAAGAAAAAAAATGAAACGTCTGGAAACTAAAAACTTAGGGTGCGGTCGTATGAATAACATTATTGCATTCTTATTTTGAATTTTGAACAATTAATGTCATAGATAAATTATTTTATTTTTCACGTTTTAGTAATCAATCGAATGAAAATGAAGATCAAATATTATTTATTGTATTGTCATTAGACCTACATGCGTATGCAAAACTTCAGCTGTTTGAATATCAGGAACTGCCTTAAAATTGACCTTAAATAATATGTATGGAAGATAACTCACCATTGTTAACAAGCCTCTTTAGCTTGCCATCTTTCAGCTTGGTGTGCACTGTCAGGTCTCGCCAGACCAGGGTACATGGTCTGAATGTAGGACTTGGACCCAATACCTCTTCGATTTCGGGAAATAAGAAATCATATTTCGATTTCGTCTCCTTATGCTTCGCATTTTGTGGAAACATTTCCTATAGAAGAAAAAAATGGTGTTGAAAATTTTGGAATGCTATTTTAAACGTAATACCGTTTTATAGATTTGTCACGTTTTTTATCATTTTTGTGTAATCAATTACTAACACGAAATATTTTAAATAACTTATGTATAGTCTGATTCAAATAGAACAATTAAGTATATAAATTAGGTATAATGAGCCGTGCAAATAAAAATAATAAAAAACTTTAAAACAAACACAAAATGTTTTCTTATCAATAATCTAGATACAGTGGTATTTTATTGCAAAGCAATTCTACAGATGACATTTTGATAATATAGGTACTTATTTATTTAATTAGAAACAGAGATTATTATTTTGTTGTTCAATATGCAAGATAACAATAAATTAGCAAGAATAAATAAACCAGAGAGTTATTTGTATCTTATTATATTCCTATGACATTTTAATGTATTTAAAACGTTAGACATATGTATATTTTAAAAATACAGGTTATAATTTAATTTAACACGGTCAAGCTTAAAATAGTTAAGGTGGAATCGATTTACGATAATTTACAAGACACAGGGTAGAAACGTTAAGTGTCAACAGTCGATTATTACATCAATATAACACACATTTAAAAACTTTAACTAATATCAAAACTAGGTTGCCTAAGGAACAAAACTATAATAAAATATTATTTTTGAGTACGCCGCATTATGCATAGCATACGGCTTTTATGGGATTACTCCATCGTCAGTAAAGAAGTTATTTAAAGAAATATGCATAATCTGACAAGTTTTTTTTCAAAATAAAACCGCCACATTTTTTTTATACTTACTACCTTATTTTTACCCTGTTTTTTTATATACTTAGTAGTTTTTTTTTTAAATCGATGCCTTTTTCATTTGATTGCCAAGTTCCAATATCAATCTAAAGTTTTATAATATTACGTATAATTATGGAAAAATCGTCCAAACGGATTGCTTTTCATAGGTACTAAATTGCATAAAAACGGGTGCAGTGTAAATAAAATTTCGAATATAATGACTATTTCATTTCGTAAATATATGTAAGTTATTTTATTTCGTAGGCAAGTTAGTTGTGATATTATCTACCAATTTTTCAATATCTGTAAAAATAACAATTTAATCGCCTGTTGACAACGTTTTCAACCCTGTAGATGGTCCACAAATTAGGGATTTGTAGTCAGTGGCGTAGCTACCGTATGTATGACTAGGCGGTGCAGTGCACCGGGGCCCCCAAGCTCGAGGGGCCCCTCAGCCTTCATGAATGAATGACGACGTTCAATGAATGACGTTTGAAAAAGTTATATAATATCCTAGTTGAATAAAGAATTTTTACCTGTAACTTTTTGGCCCTTAACCAACGACTTTTACGTGAAAGCCTGACTACAACACTCATGCGCAAACAAGTTTTCTGCATGGCTCCTTTTGTATATAATAAATTACCTAAGTGTTGGAAAGAATTGCCTCTACCTTTATTTAAAAAAAGACTTCGTAACTTTTTAGCAGGCAAAGCATACTATAGCATAAGCGAGTTCTTATCTGAAAAAGAACATATTTTTTGATGATTTAATGTAAAGTTTGTGTTTTTTGTTGTTTTTTTATGTTAGATAGTTTTAATTAGAATCTTTTAATGTAATTTTGCATGCCTACGGGTAAAGTATGGCCGAACCTATTTTTTTTTCTTCATGACCATTCACTGTACCCATATTTGCAAAATAAAACATCTTTTATCTTTAAAACAAACAAACTTTCACATTTATAATATTTTTAGGAATTACGATTAAATAATTATCTGCTGCGTTATAAATAATGCTTACTAGTAAATAGCTTTGCTTTATTATGCCATGCAGTGGGCGATAAGGAGCTGATGATGATGAAGTAGTTTTGCACCTTCAAAGTATTAATTCCTATTTAAACTAAACTAAATTTAGTTTAAATAGGGCCCCAATTTCATTTTTGCCCCGGGGCCCTTGGTTACATTGCTACGCCACTGTTGTACTTTGAACCAACGTGATGTGAATCAGTTAAATATTTTCTAACAGTTACTCTATCAAGTTCATCTTAATCTATAAATAGTAAAATTTTAAGTCGCTTTTCGCTTCTATCTGTTCGTCCGCTTACTTCTTCTAAACTATTCAATAGATTGGTATGCAGTTTTCTTCCGGAAGGTATAAAAAGTACCCGAGCCGGCCAGGTGAGTAGTATTGATTTATTCTAATAAGCTTAATATTCAAAGCGGCTCAATTAAGCTTTAATGAAAGCTTTTTATATTAGCACTGTGTAAATAGGCCTTTAAAATATTCGCTTCTAGATCCAAGAAAGTTCAAACCAAGCTTCACTTTAATAACATTCACATTCACACATTCACAATAATTTAAGTCATATTTTATAACTTACTAATTAAGTAAACCGAAAACTAGACACGCTGTTAAAATTATTACGTAAAAGTTAAATAGATAAAATTACACTAACTTCCTCTTCATTCACCACTTGAACTTGGAATGCATTTTTTAATCACTTAACCACTTAGCGAATGATTTTAATTATAACTAATTAATGTTGTGAAATGTTTAACACAATTATCTTACATAGGTCTCCTTAGCTGGTTCCTCTGTTGAGAAAATCAATCTGTCTCCATTTTCCTCTGAACTCGCACTCATTTCTATTGCACAATATAGTAACTAAATAAAAAAAAATAACAAATGTTTTAAGTAATTTTAAATTTGGAACTGGAGCGGCGTCGTCGGTATTGTCCGCGCGTTCATTTTACCGATTGCTACGAAGTTTTGGCGCCGGAACATCGCGCGTCTGTCTACGAGTGTTGCGTTGATAGTTTGACATTACCAGTTACGTTAGAACGGGACGGAGATGGTTTAGAGTAGTACGAAGATATTTTATTGGTAACAAAAGTAAAATGAGCCGACCGGATATGTAGGCTTCAAATGCATTGCTTAGATAATGTAGAATTCAATAAAAAAGTTTCTAATGTTGTGTGACTAAAATGAGTGGAAGTAAGCGCTGGTTTGGTAAAGCTTTAAATTCTTAAACTGTTCAGTTATAAAACGCTTTAAAATCCACATTCATTCATTTTGTAAAGTACGATAACCGGATTGGATTAACGGAGTCACATAAAAACAACTTTAACTGTTGGAATAAATTAAATGTGAATAATTATAATGTTTACCTGCGTGATACTAGGATAATATATGCCTATAACTTAACAATAAAAGTGAAAACAGCCTTGAGAATCCTTATGGACAAATTGTTAACCATACCTTAATGACTATAAGTTATGAGCCTCGGTAATCATCGTGTTTCCGAAATTCTTAGTAAACTTACGATTTTTGCGATCAGTGTAACCGCTGCGAATGCATGCGCTAAAACCTCGTAGCCGATTTTTACGACTTCTACAGGAAAATTCGGCGGTTTATTTTTTCTGTACACATTTTTTTACAACTCTTCCCATGCTAGTCGAAATAACTTTTAACAGAGTATTGACTAAAGAGATGAAAATGTTTGTAGTTGACGGTTGATATTCAAATTTTTCAGCTAAAGCACTTTGAGACCCATTTGATGAAATTCTCTGCAAGTCTGCACTTTCCTTTGGTACATATATTCAGCTGAATAGTTACAAAATATGGAGTGCAGACTTGCAGAATGGTTTCATCAAATGGGTCTCAGGAGTTAGGTACAGTCAAATGCGCTTTAAACAAAACCTTTCAATTTGAACTAAGTACTTTTAACTGTAAGTATAATTAGTAATTAGTTCTTATTCTTTATTGTACACAAGAAAACTACAATAAAAACATTACAATTTAGTGAAGTCATGTACAAAGGCGAGCTTAACTCAAAAATGAGTTTTCTACCAGCAAAACTTTGAGTGATAGAGAGAGATTCATAATGTGGTTGAGGGCAAACTCCAGTGTACAACTGTCTTATTTATACCTATACTTATTTATGCTATGAAATAAAATATAATATACGTACATAAATATACAACATGAAAATATATAAACTGTATAAAAAACCTACATAAATAATATAATATGATCAATTAATCAGAGAGGAAATGCTTCCTAATTCTACTCATACTACTTACTTATTGTGTAATACTAGTTATTGTGACTGACATTAAATATTAATTCTAACAATAACGTTTTATAATTCTAAACTGTTCGTCGTTCAGTCACCAGCGAACTATTTTTATTTGATTTCGTCAGTCATAAGCGGTTTTGGGAGTAGGTAATTCGACCTTCAAGTTGCCCTAAACGTTTACAACAACATAAACTGTTGTATTATATACTTAATTAATTAAAGTATTTAGAAAGTTGTATTTTGATGGGTAACCGTTGGCTATCGAGACCGCTCCATGCCTCGGGGAGCACGTTAAACCGTCGGTACCGGGTGTCATACGAATATGACAGTCGTAAAAGTCCGAAAGTCTGACAACCGATCTTACCTTAGGCCCAGTAACTGGGTTGCGAAGGTCTGATGTCAGTCGCTTCGTGTAAAGTATTGGTATTCAACCGCATCTGCCGTGCGAGCACGAATCTTTTTATCGAGTCCATTCGAGAAACGTACCTATCTATTCTAAACGTCAAATTTGACATAAAATATAGATAAAACGACAACTGCTGTCGTTTTATCGTCAAATTACTTGATAAAAGATCCGTGCTCGCAACGCTCTGGTTAGACTGAAAGCTGACCATAACATTGTTGGGAGAAGGATAAGAACATTTAGATTCTAAAAAAGAGGTATAAATCTGTAGTATTTCTAAATTTTAGAAAGAATACCTACTGATTTAGATACCTTTTTCACCGTTACTTGATTAGTGACGTTTGTCTACAAAACTTTACCATGCAAAGAACATCAAATATTTTTTTTTTCAAAACAATGCTTGGATAATATAGCTATTTTACGGTTCTTGATGATGTCGTTTACGTTTTTTCGATAGCAGTCTCCTTACGGCTACAATTTACGAAATGACTGAGCTGTCTGGGCTCATCTCTGGGTGAACAGATTGTAATCAGGCAATCCCAAAAAATGCACGTTAGTAAACCGTAACTAATCATAAATATGAATGTGTCTCACGAAAATTATAATACAAAAATATTGTTACTCACGTCTAAATAATAATGAAAGACTTCATAAAAATGGAGAATCTTCAAAATTTTCCTAATAATATAATAATATAAAAGTTTCTCACGGCAAGTTTGAAATAGCCGATGTACTGATATCGGCTATAACTAATATCTTTAGACACTGCCGAGTCATTAGTAGCTTTTTAGACAGACTTTAGCTGTTTCTATTCATCGCCGATGTTATCGGGAAAGTTGGTGACTCGTTGTAAATTAATTTAAAATTTTAATTTATGTTATAGGTATGTATTCATTATTTTATTACTTACATCTCGGAAATAAACGTTTACCTTGAAATTTTTATTTTAGCAGTTTTTTTTCCACTAAAATTTTTGACAAAATGGAATGGAGCCATGAAAGATGGGGTACAAATACGATTCTCCCAAACTCTACTCGACGGCTTCTCTTGATGACATACATCTCTTTAAATACTTCTTTCTATCGCTTTAGGAAACATCCGCATGACATAATTCTGCTTTTGATACAATTTAAGTGCTAGTGCTTCTCCTTAATAAAGTCGCAGTTTTAGTTAAAAAAAAATATCGTACTCCAAACCAAATTCGATAAATTACCATATTTATTTACATAAACGTATTTAGTATCCACTAACTGTGCCCGCGACTACGTCCGCGTGGAAGTCGGAAACCAATAATGTAGCAATGACTTTGAATTCCATTACATTTTGACGCGTTATTTTAGAATTTGACAGTCAACTCTTAACACTACTAAACTAAACTTTCTAACTTTACTAAAGTTTCTATAATAATATAATTCAATCGTAATTCGAAAGACACGTGGCGCCATCTATTAACGTTATTGTCTTCTTCGGGAACAGTACTTTTTTTCGGGATGAAAGGTCCGTTTCCGTACACCTGAAAATGTATATGCAAAATTTCAGGATGATTGGTTTAGTGGTTTAGACGTGAAAAGGTAAAAAACAAACAAACTTACTATCGCATTTATAATATTAGTTAGGAAGTTAGGATATTAGTTAGGATTAGGATTGAGCGAACCGATTACGGTGAAACAAAAACTTTATGTTAAGGTACTATTCCGAACCGAGCTGCCAACTGCAACTGCCGACAGCACGTGCAGCGACTGCATCAAGTCGGCCGCAGCTGCACTACTGGTTTGTAGGTATTTATATGAAATGGCTTCCAAGCGCCGCTGCAGCAGCACGTGCAGCCGACGGCGACTGCACGTGCTGCTGCAGACGCACGGCGCCGGGGACGGCGGACCAGTAGTGCAGCAACCAATCCACATGACGTGAAAATTACAAAAAATTGTTTCTCAGAAATTGAAGAGGACCAATTATTAATAAAATCAGTTGGTCTGCATTTTAATAAAAGACGCGTGGCTTATCTTCTTTGCATAATGTGTAATAACATCAGGTCATCGTCATCTTCTTCCTCTCCTAATAACAGATATAACAGCAAGTTCTCTTCACCAATATTCCACACATCTGACATCCTGAAAATATTCTAAATGACTGGCCGCCTCCTAGTGTTGGTTGTGCAGTCGCTGCATGTGCCGCCACTCTCAGAATTATTCGGGCTGCACGCTGCAACTGCAAGTGCTGCAACTGCCAGTCATGTAGTAGTCTTGAGTCAGTACTTTTTACGTGGTGCATGCACAAACAAATCGACAAACAGACAAACAGATAAACAGACTAATATTCCAAAAATGATCGAAATGGATTCTATCGGTTATCTTTTTTATTATCTTTCCTTCGGTTCAGACACGTCGTATAGATATAGATAAGATAAGATAAGCACGCAGGTAATTAGCATCTACAGATTACATCTTCAACTTCCTCACGTGAGGATGTTGGTCAATTGGTGTCATTGCCTCCTAAATATTGTATAATCACGTGCCACAGTATATCGATTCCTTACAGTCAAAAACGGGATAACCGCCATTTTTACGAAATATACTTACATATATCGTTCGAGAGCTCGTCGGAGGAGCTCGTGGCTAAATAATTACAGCCGCATAGACCGATCTTCCGGGTTAAGCCACGCTTGCCGAGGTTGGTCTGTGGATGGGTGACCATTTACCATAGCGAGTTTCCTCCGTGCCTCGGAAAGCACGTAAAGCCGTTGGTCCCGGCTGTCATTTGTAGATCTTTGACAGTCGTTACTGTTGGTCAGAAGCCAGAAAGCCTGACAACCAGTCTTACCAAGAGTATCGTATTGCCCAGTTACTGGGTTGTGGAGGTCTGATAGGCAGTCGCTCCATGTAAAATACTGATATTCAGCTGCATCCGGTTCGACTGGAAGCCGACCCCAACATAGTTGGGAAAAGGCTAGGCAGATATATATACTTATATATAGCGTTGGAATAGTCTTTGTTTTCTGCGTCGATTGGTCCAAGTCTCATGACTCTACGATATACTTTTTGACGCTTGGGTCGTATGTAAATTAAGGCCCCTATCCTAATTTTTTTGTCGTAAACGAACTTTAAACCACTCTCCTGTAAAGTTCGTAAATATGCATACGACCGTAAGCTGCCAATACCTTCCTAAGTGCTTTGAGGTTAAGTTTACAGAAGACCATAAAAACTGACTATTTATAAAAATACAGATAATATTTATGAACCCAAAATCCAAGTTCATTAATTTTATGTAAGCTTATTATTTCTAATGAGATATTATTCAAATCATGTTCCTTTAGGACTGTAGGTAACTTAGAAGGTGTTTCCACAACATAAATAAATAATAAATAGAAGATATTTCTTTAACGGTTTTTTGTATGTTTAGTGTGTTTTGACAGATACGATAAGTTGCCACATCTAAAATTACGATATAAGCTAACCGATGGCGCAAAAAAATAATATTTTGGTAAAAATGTCAGTTAGGTTTATTGGCAGTCTACGGTCGATATATTTTTTCAATATGTTATTTTTGTTTATTTGGGGGTGCATGAAAAGAGCCTCCACGAGTGACGATACTTAAGTAGGTACGTCCGGCGCACCCTGGGCAGTCAGCCCCGCTACCAACCTTGCTGACTGGCTAATCTTTTCACCACAGCATGAGCTATTTACGTATAGCTCCTGCTGACACGAGAGAAGAAGTATATTATTTTACTTTTTCTCTATCTTTAGTACCTACAACTAAGATTAGTATTAGATAATTTACTAGGTCGAATGTTTAATTAGATTCTAATGATGTTTGACAAATGTGTGGTCGGTCGCTGAACTGTTATGAAAAAAGATTTTATATGTAAGCGACCTTGATGCGGTCGAGGCCTGATGGACTTCCGCAACTTTTTTTTTTTTATTCCTTGTCTTCGTCGCATTTGACCTTCGTTGCTCGTGATGGTAAGCGCAGACAGGGTCTAAGATGAAGCACATGAATCCAAGTAACAGAGATATAGAGATATTCCCCTATACCTCTCTGGCTCTCACATACACACGACGGAACACAGTAAACTGCTTGGCGCCGGACTTTAATGAGAGGGTGGTAGCTAGCCAGGCGGACCGTAAAGATCCTACAACCAAGCGAAAGGTTGTCACCTGATTGGCATCACCCGGGGACCACGTGTGGGGTTTCGAACTAAGGGTGCCTTCCCACGGACGAGGGTGGCTCAGCCCCCAAAAAATGTTTGCTTAAGCAAAAGCGTTCAACCAAAGGTGAAGCACAGTAACCCGATGATCTCGGTCGTCATGCGAATATCGAAAGTGGTAACTGGTCATTATACATTGATCACGGTTTTTTTTTACATGTCTCTCTATACGAACTATTTAGCGCCGGTGTTCTAAGAAATAAAGAAACAAATTCAGACATCAGTCTCTTTTAAAGTCCAGACATTTCTCATATTAAATAAAAATTCGACGACACGTTTGGTGCAGTGGCTAAGCGATTGGCTTCTGCGCTACGGGTCGTGGGTTCGATTCCCACACGGAACAAAAATTTGTATGGCCTACAGATGGTTGTTTCGGGTCTGGGCGTTTGTTTGTGATATTTGTGTCTGTAAACGCACTCACGATACAAGAGAAATCTTAGTGTGGGGCAACGTTTTTTTTAAAAAACGAAAAAGAAAAGGAATTATGTGAGAATAAGGTAAGGCGACGTCTAGACTGGCCTTTTTACGAAAATGCTAGAACAGTTTAACTAACCTTAAGATATCGTGTTCTAATCCCAACTATACTTGGGAACAAATAAATCGAGCCACTTCGATTTTTCACGAAGGTATAATTGTTATTATTTTTGGTATTATGGAACAGATCAATTCTAAACATATATCGCCTAAAGAGTTATTTGATAACCTTTACAATGAGGGTAGTATTTCTCCCAAGTATAGTTAGAAATATTGAATCCCTTTGGACATCAGTCTTCTCAATTGTAGGGAATATGGATGTTTGAAGATCAGACAATGTGATGTAATTACTCTAAATTTTGAAACAATTCAGCTGAATTTATGTACCAAAGTAGGTAAGGAGTGCAGACTTGCAGAGTTGTTTCATTAAATGAACCCCAGGTGTTCTAAATGTCATTTATAATCAAATCAGCCGCGTCCACAAAATTTTGATATGTACTACGCCTTTGGTCAAAGCGAAAGTTGACACCACGATGTTATAGGAAAGGTCGATGACACGATAACGCATATAATACCTTACTTCTTTTTTTTTGGTATCCTAAAATTCACGTGTACCATTAATTAATTAGGTAACACCTCACTTCCTAATTCGAAATGTCATCACATCTACATATTCTAGTACATTCAACCCCAAACACCTCTACATAATCCATCGCAAATTGGATATAACTTGTATCTGAACTTTCTGTAGGTACCTAACATATGGTTAATAGAATAGAATAACGTACTCGCATGGCGATCGCTGATTGGTGCAGACAAAAAACGATGTGACGGCTTGTTTGAAAGGCTTCGGTTTTCATGTAACGTATCTGAGACACGCGACACCGTCCTAGCGCCGGGTCACTAAGCACGACCGCAGCATAAAAAGATCAGTGCTCTAACCCCTAAATGACCAATCGATAGCGATCGCTTAGTGAGTTGAACTTAATATTTGATAGGACGTATGTAGGTATCGTTAACATTACGCCTGTTATTTAAGAATTCTAAAGGGATAAGCAGAATCGTTGCAATTATTGTGACCTTAGTTCGCTAATGTCTATATCAGACCCCATAAAGAATGAGCCGTTTGCATGCTATCAAGTATCATCAACATTCTCAATATAACCCTGAAATGGAACCTCAGCCGCAGTTACTACCGGCTATCGCAATACCCACGAGAATCCCGTAACAAAATAAAAACCAAAATACTTAATTCAGGAAAAAGATGCCGCAATATCCGGGACGACGGGGACTTCGTTCGCTCGCTTTGCTCGCTCACTCTAGCTCCCGTCATCCCCTTCGAACCTAACCTAACCTAACCGTGTCGGGGTGTCAAAAATTAGGTGTGAAAGTTTCATAATTGTCGGAGTAGCGTAATGTCGAAGTTCCATAGAGTCGAAGTAAAATCTTGTCGTAGAACGATTTGTTGAAATTCAGTTTGGTAGTCTATTTTTAACAGGGGCCCAATTCTCCTAAAATAAATCTTGATAAATCACAACCGAACCAAGGCCGAACCGTTCATTCAGACACTTCTCAATTTCAAAAGCTGTCGAATTGTTTGACACAAAAAACAAAATCAATCATTTTGAAAATTTTCGAAAACAAAAACTGGCTGACGGTTGTGGTTCGATTACGTTTGGCAGCAATTTATTTTAGGAGAATTAGGCCCCAGACTTCAAAAAGGAGGAGGTTCTCAATTCGTCTGAATGTTTTTTTTTTTTTGTGTTTTTTACGCGATATCTCCGTCAATTATGAATGGATTTTGATGATTCTTTTTTTGTTTGGTAGGCCATACCTCAGAAGTGGTCCCATATAAATTTTATTGAAATTGATTGAGCATGTTTTGAAAAAATCAACAAAAACAAAAAAAAAACACAAATCGTATGTAGACGACGTTCTAGTTGTAGTGCTGGTCCGAGAATTTGTACACTATTGTAATTGTAATTTGTGGCACTAAAAAGTATAAAATAAAAAAAAACTTAAAAAAAGTAAAAACCATCTTCAAAAAAACTAAACGGAGTAAAATAATTATCATTTAATAAAGCTACCAGTTTCAGAAGTCGGTGTTCTACGCTGAAACAAATTGAATGCACCGACTTCTGAAACTGATAGTTTTATTAAATGATAATTATTTTACTCCGTTTAGTTTTTCTTGGTAGTCTCGTAGTACTTAGTAGGATAGATACAGAATTAAAATATGCTGGCCCATGTTTAGTCACAATAATGAATAAGTAAATGATGTGACTAGTGACTATAAAGCAAGGTACAAATAAAATTGCCTGAAATTATGAATGATGAGTGACTTTATTAGCTCGAAGCTTGCTCGAAGCCAATTTGGTCAACGATATAGTCTGGATCAAAACAATTTAATAAAGAAGGTAGGTAAACAATCTTTTAGAGGTTTTTTTATTTATTTAATTATTTATTTATCTAAAACTGTCTTTCGAAATTAAAGTATCGTTTAAATCTAATCATTTGTAATTGTATTCTGCGTTTGTAGTTATTTTGTAAAAAATACGTGACTATTTTAAATAAATAACCAAAAGCTTTTTTTACTTTTTTATAAAACTGGTTTGGACCAGACTGTACCTAATTAGGTCAACAGCTATTGTAGTGGCGTAGGTACATAATGATCGCTAAAAAAAAACAACAATTCAATTTATTGTCATGTTTATTTGAGTTGAATTTTTAATACCTATCTAATTTACAAAAAATACGAATGAATAAAAACGGATTTCAATCAGTTTTTTTATTTTAGAATAAATTGGGTTTAAAGTACTTATTAAACCAGTATCTTGGTGGCATCACTTGAATGTGGTTATTTACATGAATGTCAGCTTTCGCAGTCAGGTTCTCAAATGGCGGCGCGAACGACAAGGCGGCGTTGGATGGCCTTTAACGAGATGCTTATAGATAACCCTGAACGGACCGCAGCACGTGGTAGCAAGCAACTTAGAAGCTTTCGTTGAAAATCTTTAGAGAAGGACCATGCCCAGTAGTGGACACGGTGCCTTCCCCAAAATGCGTCTTCTGCATGCTGTGATGGAATAGCAGTACAGTGACTGCGCGGAATTGTTCTGAAGTTCCACTGAACTTGCGTACCTAATGGTATGTCTACATTAGTGCGCTTTCATTTTCATCTTGCGCTTTCAATTCCTCTTGCGTCAAGCGCAGGCAATATTGATTGCTATAAGACGCATGCAGCTTCGTCTACACCGGTACGCCTCAGTCAGTCGTCAAGATGGACGCGTGTGAACTTGTAGTTATCTGTGCGGCATATTTAGACGGATTAGCGTGCGCTAGGGGCATGCGCTTTTGTCGAACTAGTATTAAGGCATGCGCTATTGCATGCGCTATGGCGCTTCACGCATGCTTCAGACGAAGACGCAAGATGAACATGAAAGCGCACTGGTGTAGACATAGCTTAATTCTGATTTCCGCTCACTAGCAAAATAAATGGCGCAAGTAATTGCAGCAAGTGCTTACTTACTCCGTAAAACTTCCAGAAGTCGAATTGCTGCGGGTGTATGAAACATGAAAGTCGATTGCAGACGTCGACTTCCGCAATTTTACTAGTTAATAGATTTGGCGTTTAAGTATCATACCTGTTATGCAATACACGTTTTTCAAAATAAGCTTTATATTGAATAAAATTATGAAACTTGGTATTTAGTTCGTAAATACCAAACAACTCCTGACATTTACGAACTGTTGTTTATATTTATGTGAACAACTTTTTAAGATATTGGTAAACAACTTCAAATGTTACAATATAAATTCATTCCAATAATAAGAAGTATTCATAACAATTTAGCACACGAGGTTGTCAGCATGTGGGATGTGGATTCAGCAGTCATTGTCCCGATAGTCGTTACGGCGAATGGCCGAATAGCTAAGAGCGTCGATCAACACCTCATGAGGCTCTCGTTGGGCGGCTGGATCAAGGGCTTGATACAAAAAGCAGTACGCATAGTGAGGAGGTTCCTTTCTCTGGAGCCCTGACTATCGGCAGCTTGGACCCTGTTCCCGATGCCGGTGGGCTACTATTTTTTATATTTTTAAATCTATATTGTTTTTTTAAGATATGTATTTAAAAATATAATTTATATGTATGTTTAGAATGAATAAACGAAATATTCATAATAGGTAACTAGTGTCAGCAGCTGGCAAAACTGGGCAACGTTTTGAAGGTAAAGAAGGGTAGTCGACGTCGTGGATCAACGACCCGATGTTATAAAAGCTGTTGCCATTAGACGGAGCTCGCGTCGGTCACGATCCACCGAGCTCTCCCGTCGTAGAGCCGTCGTCTCTTCTGACTCCGCAGTCACACCGATAATTCAGTCTTCATCAAGCTGTCTCTTCCCCCCCTAAGCCCCCGCCAGCAACGCCCTAAGCCGAGGTCCGAGTCCCACTAGGGGTCACCCTTAGTGCTGTTGTTGCAGGCAGTCATGTTGGTTGGCCACCCTTCAGGTCTCGCCAATAACTGCCCGATTACGTAGAAGGGCTCCCCAAGGACCATCTACAGCAGAACAATAGAGTTGGTGCGGGCCACCTAACTTATCTGCCACCTACCGTCTGACTGTAGGTGGCTAGGTAGCTAAAAGCTCTAGACTATACAAATACGGCGTCTTTAGACTTAAGTATAATGCAACGAGAGACCACAATTAAGGTCTCACTTAAATTGAGATTAAAATCCAATAGACCCCACGACTTTTTAAAGATCAGATTTTCCTCTTATATTTGAGGAGTAACCCGTGAACGAGACACAATTCTAATAAAACAAAATTTAATCAATGGTTCAGCTGTAACTTATAGGCTGTGGCATTTCACAGGGGCGCACGCAGTACTTCCGAATGTGGAACAGCCGAGCTCTATCCTATTTCGTGAAACAACGAGTCCGGTAATTAGTGCGTACGGGCCGGATATCCGAACAAAATAATATTTCGTCTGATAAAAAGATGTCATCTTATGGTCGACGGGTTCTACGTATACTAGTGTAAGTGCAAAAACACAACTTTACAAAAGAGCGGATAATAAAAGGTTCTAAAGCTGTTAACTTTGACATAAATCAATATTTGTAATTTTGATTTTAAAGTTGTGTTTTTACACTTGCACCATTGCACTTGCATACGTATGACCCGTCGAAATGATAACGAATATTTGACATGCTATGTATGCTGGCTAGGCTATCATATATTTTGCTTTCCATAACAATACAAATAAGTTAAACAAAAAGTAAATCAAAAATTGCATACCTGTCTGAAACACGGACCAGCCGGAATATCGAACCATCCAGGTTCCCCAAACTCATAATCACTTGCACGTGGTGCTACTGACCACCAATTACTGGTGACTACAGCCTAGTTTTCACAGGCCCAGTAGCTGGCGGACAGCGAAGGACAGCTACTGTCTGGCAGCTACTGGGTCCGTGAAAACAAAGTTGAGCCAGTACTGACCGGTCAGTTGCTGTCGGACAGCTACTTCAAAAATGTTTGTTTCTACTGTCCACTGACTTTCCCCCACTCCCACAAAGACAGCTACTGGGTCGTCACTCGCGCCATACGAACGCACTTAGATGGGTCAGAAACACCAGGCCAGAACTAGTAACACAGTAGCTGTGTACTGCTGTCTCCTATGCAGACCCAGTAGTGAGAACACGTCGGGAAAGTGAGAGTACTGTATAGACAGCAGAATGTACAGTTGCTGGCTACTGGGTGGTCAGAAACTGGGCCTGTGAAAACCAGGCCTAACAAACAAACTCGACAGTGCGTTATCTTGTTTATAGGGAAGCCTATGATCTGCAGGATCCTACATTTGGTGGATTTCAGTGGCTCGGACACTGAGTTGACTGACCGAAATATCGATCAAAATTCTTTTGAACCAAAACGTTTTTGTGTACACAAATCATTGTTAGAAGCCACGTGACAAAAAATGAATAGAATTACTTATTAATTATACGTGTCGGTCGGCAATCGGTTAAAAAGAGAACAACTGTACCCATTAACCAAACTTTATCAAAAAGAGAAGACAACGAGGCTCTTATGAAAAATGCCGAGAATTTCTGAACTATGTGTGCAATATTTTGTCGTTGTTAATGTCAGCAATACAAATAATAATATGGTACTTAACTAGTAGGCAGTAAATACAAATTGCTATGTGACATTATTAAGTAACAGTAAACATTTTTTTTGCTATAAATTTTTATTTTTACCTGCTTTGGCGATATATTCTTTTTGAGAAATAAAGATTCTTAAACCTTTTATTTCATCATCATCTTCTTGCCCTTATTCCCATGTTACTTGGGGTCGGCGCAACACGTTTTCTTCTTCCATTCCGTCCTGTCAACCGTCATGATATCACTGACTCCCTTCTCTTTCATATCATTCTTCACGCCATCCATCCATCTTTTCTTTGGCCTCCCTCTTCCTCTCCATCTATCCACATTTATATTCATAACTCTTTTCGTCACATGCGTTTCATCTCTCCTCTTCACATGCCCATACCAAGACAAACGGTTCCCTTTCAACTTTTCTGTCACCGGCGCTACTTTCGAACTTCCTCTAATATACTCATTCCTGACCTTATCCATTCTGGTCACTCCACACATCCATCTCAACATTCTCAAACCCACAACCCGTAGCGCAGAAGCCAATCGCTTAGCCACTGCACCAAACGTGTCGTCGAAAACACTTGAGAGGCATCCGTGGGTCGCAAGTAATTCCAGTGACCTGTTGCCATGTCATCCATCCTAAGTTGATCCGGTGCGTTACGTTTCGGTCTACTCCGCCATCCCCTTGGACAAGCGACCCGAGGTACCGAAAGTCGGTATTTCGTACCTGGAAAATTACTTAAATCTATGGCTATTTGAATATGATTAGAATAAGAAAAAAAAATAAGAATCAGTGTTTGTAAGCATAGTGATGTAAAACCGTCATGAATTCATGATCCAATAGGTATTGAATAGTGGCACAATAGTTCTAACCGGCGAAGTTTAGCCAATAATTGAATCATTTTGTTTAGTAAATAGTGATGTGGCGGCATCTATCTCGCCACATGCGAACTATCCTACATCGCGCAATCAAGATTTAACACGCAGATAGTTTATATAGTACCTCCCAACAACGACCATTGGGCAGTAGCCCGCCAGGCACAAGACTCCGCCTGGTTGGAGGATCCTCCCTTTGGTTGGAGGAACACCACACCCAGTTTCTCCACAATAGTATTGACGTCATCAATTGCCAGGTCTCCTCGTAGGATGCTATGGGTTCTTAGCGTGGATCTTGGCTGTCCATACATATATTTCCCTTTGTGTGGAAAGTTAAGTTAGTTGTTTGCAAACCGGTTTTTTTATGGGCATGTGACGCGGAGGAAAATGTCGTGATGAAAGTTTTGAGTATGAACCGGTTATAAAAGTAGAGGAAGACCAAAGAAACGATGGATGGATAGTGTGAAAGATGACATGGCTAGAAAGGGGGTAAGTAACTATTGAGATGACGGCTAATAGAGATGTATAGAAGAAAAACACATGCTAAGCCGACCCCAAAGGGATAAGGGCAGGAGTGTAAAAGACACAATAACATAATCGTTCAGGGGTGATTCTATCATTACAGTTATAGCTAATATCGGTATGTCAGGATTGCGAGCAAGGTAAACACAGTAAATAAAACCAACATAGACTCTCCACCACTGAGAGTACCTGTATTTGGGTCAGTGCTATTAACGTGAACTAGATCACAATATAATACTTTACGCAATTATTACAAGATCATAAAATAAGGACAAGCTAGTCAAATATAAAAGGTCAGACTTCTTCAGCTGATCAACACGGAATGCTCCGCTTCGTCGAATGACCACCACCTTTATAACATCGGGTAGGTTGATCCATATCGGTGAATACCTTCCTTTGTCAACATTGCCCAGTGCTACCCGCTACCGATAACGGGAGGATCATGATGAGATTTATTTTCCTTCTACGCTTAATTTTCACGAGGTAATTATCGCGCTCGACGGTTTTCGTCAAGGAGTCCTCTTGATAGTTCTTGCTAAATCATCTAAAGTCAGACTAAAGTTTAGTTATTCTATTCTAGTCTATTCTACAATTTCTTATAGGTGTTACGTGTGACAAATTGTCGCAGAGCATGAGATCGAAATGATTTATTAATATCACGCCCAAATAGATCTATTGAATTGACGACAATTCACCACTTCCTCTGTAGAGCAATACGCTTACGACATCAATGGAGACAACGGTCAACCTTGGTAGATAGTTGGTATATAAATAAAAATACATTCTTCCTCTCTCGTGGTAGCACGAGCTAGACGGATAGCAAATGCTGTGGTGAAAAGATTAGCCGTTCAGCAAAGTAGGTAGCAGGGCTGACTGCCTAGGGTGCTCCGGACGTACTTAGCGTTTCACGTGGAGACTCTTTTCATGCATCTCAATGCAAAATACAATTATACTACAGGGTATAAACGAATTCCTGTAATTCCTTCAAACCGCGTGATCTACTGGTGACACTAATTGAGCCTGCATAGGTTTATTTCAGAAACGGCAAATAAAAGTTTTCAAAAAATGAACCACGGTGTTCCGTAACCGAGTGATTTTAAGCGTCCCAAGTTAACTGACTGCATGGAGCGATATCGCGCTAGTCGTGTCAGTCAGCTGTGTCACCGTGCCTTCATTCGTTTATGCATGGCATTGAAATATTCTATCATATAAAAAAAAATGGAAAAAAAATGTTAATTTTTATTTTTAATCAAATTAAATCCCGTGTGGAGTTAATCTATACCATTAATAGATCACGTGGTTTGAAGGAATTACACGAATTCGTTTACAGCCTGTATTATGCATTCTCATATTTTTATTAATATTCGATAAAATGTGAGAAAGTTCATACATAATGATCATAGTTTTTAATTATCTGTTTACGAGTTTCGCAGATTCGTTATTATTTCTGAAGGATTAATTTAAACTTTAGTGTGTGTGATTTGTAAGAGCCAAGAGGCATCATCAAAAGTAAGCATCAAGTAAATTCTAAGAAGTTCTAGGTAGTATAGTTTTTGCTATCGTAAGTCTGGGTTTATTTGATAAGTCTTAGACGCTTTTTTGCTAATACGCGTTTAGCATGTACTTTTTGCAGTTAAGATGATAATTGCTTAGAGCCTACAAGGCGGGACATACAGTTCAGAATATGAGAATACTACTACGTACCCAACATCCGAACGAATTAGTCAAATACATAGAAAAATGTGTTCAGAGAGCATGTGAGATTGAGCATTAGCTTATGGCTAAGTGCTTTCATTCCGTTGTGCGTTCCCGCTCAATTATTACATTTCGGTTCGATCACTTACAAAGTAACATTCGGTTCAGTTTTATTTTGTCTTTCACTCTACAGGCGAAGCGGCGCTTGATCTTTCCATACTTGCCTACCATTAACACTCTCACTGCCAGCAATGTATAGCATGGTTCCAGGGGGCCAATTCTCCTAAAATAAATTGTTGCCAAACGCAATCAAACCACAACCGTCAGTCAGTTTTTGTTTTCGAAAACTTTCAAAATGATTGATTTTGTTTTTTGTGTCAAACAATTCGACAGCTTTTGAAATTGAGAACTGTCTGAATGAACGGTTCGGCCTTGGTTCGGTTGTGATTTATCAAGATTTATTTTAGGAGAATTAGGCCCCAGTTCAGCAAGCCACCGCCGCCGAGCCGGCGGGTGCCAACGATTCCGCTGCGGTAGGCCATCACTCAAAATGAAATTGACTTGATTTTCTTTTCAACGTGTAGCTCACTGTATGCGCATGCCAATAATAGACATGTATATTTTTTCCTTATTAGCAGGCCAGTAGCAAAAATCTGTTTGAATTTAGGGGGTTACAGCGGATTACACGGCGTCACAGTAGATAAATATAACGGCGTGCTCAAAGCATTCTTAACTAGCCGCTGTTAATGTTTCTTTAAAATAAGACCGGCCCTTTGCACTCGAAAACTTGGGGCTAGCCAGCGGATCCCATGGCAGTGAGAGTGTTAAAAACCGCGTGAAACAGGCCTCCGTACAGTCAAAATAATACTATTAGTGTTGTTTGAAGCAATCATTCGTTGAATGATTTGCAATTTATATACGAAAGGGATAAGATAAATAAGACGAAACAAAGTGTTTTCAAGTATTTTATTTTCTTATACATGTTTATAAACTAAATAATAAAACAGTAAGTAATAAAATAATAAAACATTGTCAAAGATTTACAAACTGTGTTGAAATTCTGATATTAAACTCAATTCTGTTTTTTTTTGCAATCTGTCAGTGTTTATTCCACAAGTTTTGAGCTACGTATGATTAAGGTATTAAAATAATAAAATATTGTTTTAAGCGTCGTGTAAACTACAGGGGTAGAGCGGGTAATATAAGCTTGAAGGTTGTGTTATGGTTATGATACTATTTTAAGTAATAGATATTTAAAAAATTCTTTATGCATTGATAATTATTAACTGTGCGTCGATTCGCCTGAAATGCAAGCATCACAAAGAAAAAAACATATTTAATTCATGAGGTAGCATTAGTTTTATTTTGGGAAGTCAGATTTGTTCGTTTACGTAAATATTGGTATTTTTATACATAATATACTGTCTCAACTTAAATATAAAATTATCAAATTACAACAACTACCTATAAACAACAAGACAACTATTATTAATTCTTACAAAAATTTGAATAAACGATTTTAGTAAATTGGCCAATTTTAAAACATATTTTCATTGGCCTAATACATTACAATAATTATTTATGTCTGGTCACTCACAAGCTTGCATAAGGCTTAGTTCAGATCACGCGATGTCGAGTTGTAACGCGCGTCTTCACTGTCAAAACTCACTGTCAAAGTTTACTCTTTATTGTACATTTGTACCTATACCAATTTAAGTTTGGAAGTGTATTTTATTTTAGCCAGCCGCGAAAAATCCAGTGTTACCGCACGATCGGTATTGTATTTTGTTTATAATGTCTACGAAAATCGCGCATTATCGCTCGATCGTCTAATCTTAAACATACATACATAGATATACTAGTTATTTTTGGTTACCAGAACCGACGTATTGTTTATGGCTAAGGAATTAATAATGGATCTATCTATAGTACACGTATATAGGATCACTTTCCTCTGCGCGCGCGGTATAGAAGCGCTAGATACGCGAGGAATCGGAAGCCGACGAACAACAGTATCATGTTTACCACGTCCATCGTGAAGTCGTCCTGAGAAAAATTTATAAATATTAGTTATTATTCTAAACATATATTTTTGATGAAAATTTGATTGGTACACCAGTGACTGCGTTAACTGTCTTGTAGTACTGATCTAGGATATAGATTGACATTGACAGACTTTATGTAGAACTTTGGCAGAAATTCATAAATCCAAATATATTGAGTTGAAATCGATTGTTAGGCTGTAGACATAGACACATTGAGCGTATCTTGCGCGGCTTGTTTCGTCGCGTTACGCGTATGCATCGCGCTACGTTGCGTAACGTACAAAATCTCCTGCACGGCCTCACCACGCGTATCATCACGTCTCCTCATCACGCGTCGTTACACCCGGCGTAATAAGGCCTAGAAGTTTCGGAGTTTAGAAGTCATATTTTCTGCGCAAAATGCGCTAAGTGTGTTTTGGCACTTAGTCTCTCCCGTTATAGGCGTCTTGCCAGATTGGCTCAATACATTGGGATAATTTATCTTTAATTAAAAGTGTAATTACACAAACTCCAGTAGGCTAATTCACCTAACTAAAGAAGTTCGGTTGCAATTAATTTTCGATGTAACTGTAGCGTCACTGCAACTTGATTGGCGCGTCATGAAATTACGTGAATTAGCCTACAGAATTCTAACAACACCAGATACATTACCTCAGAAAAGCTAAGCGTATCCAACACGACCTGCCCAGACGCAGGACAAGTGAAGTTCTCCCTGGTGCAGGCAATGGTCTCCACGCCTGCCCATTGGTTGACCAGCAACGCCTCGTTGCCGTAGTGGAACCACGACAGGTACGATATCCAGCCCAGGTAAGGAGGTACGGAACTGTTGAATGAAAGGTATAAGAAAACATATTTTTAAGAGCGGTTTCTAAAAATAAATACAACACAATCAGCCCAACTTTCCCACTGCTGGCCACAATAGGATAACTTTTTCATCATCATCCTCTTACGACATTTCACCTTCTTTTTATTTATGAAACCTTTTTTTTTGTCTTTGATAAAACATAAAATTATAATCAACTCTTGCAAGCGTAATAAGCGAGAAAATGGGTTTGGTAAAAGAGAAACCTTTACAATGAGTGACAGTAAATGACATCTAATAATCGAAATAACGGTACAATATGAAGCAGTGGGTCCTATTGCATCTCTATTGTGAATTCTGCTCTGAGTCAATCTGAAAATAACTAAGTAGGTACTCAATTTTCAACATAATAAAGACACTCAATGAATGACAATATGTGGTCTATTCTGTATGAATTTTCTTTGACTAAAGACATTCCCCATACATTTTTGATGTGGATATATGGACCGAATAATGAGAATATTTATTGAGTAGTATTGAATGTTGAGCCTTGCCGTAGAGTTTTGAAATCGCTTCCTGAAATTTTCAATTATCATTTAACAGAATACTATTAAAAAAAGAATTGCGCAATATTATCAGGCGATAGTAAACTGCCCGTGAACTTTCAAAGGAACAGCTTTTCGTTTTTTTAATAAACGTATGCATGAACAGCATTTTATGCAAATATAAGCAACGTGTTTTTGTTTGTCATTATTCATATTAATCTTTGATACTGGATTATACTGGTTCGGACCGGTAACGGGTCTTAATAAGTTACTTAACACCTTAAAAACAAAACAGGTTTAAAGATCACGATGCATCACATTGCTGTGTTCCGGTTGAAGAATGCCTGTGAAATTACTGGCACATGAGTCTTCACAACTTTGTCTCTTAACATATTCGAGTCCACCAGTTTTCATAGAGCTCATACGCCATGCCGCCATACATATCGGGTGTAAAAGGACCCTTAACGATAACGAAAACCACATATTCTACCCATCATTGGGATCATTTTTCTCTACCAGACCATACCTGGGAAACCGTTGGTTTTCGAGATATTGAAGGTCAAAGTATACATTTTTTTTTTAGTTTTTTTTCCATAAACGTATTCTAAGTGATAATACTAAACTTTCTTCCAAACAGCCTTATCAAAATTTTCAATTTTTCCTCAAAATTACGCATTTGAAGTTACAAAAACGCAACGAATATCAAACGCGCACGACCGCCTTGGCTCAGCTGTGTGGCCGCTACACGCATGCAAACGCGCGGCATCGCCACAATCACACATTGCGCGCTACAAAAAAAGCGTTTTTTTTATGCCAAAAAATAAAAGTCGTTTCCCAGCAATTATTTTTGGTCAATGTCGTTTAGTTTGATGTACAGAGTGCGTAGACTTCGGCTATGTGATGGGTCTTTTTACACCCTGTATTGCTAGTGAACCTTTCAGGAGGGTCGTCGGCATTACGTTTACGCTAAGAGTGAACCCTCGAGAAGGGTTCCTAGCATTAGGTTAAAAACCGTAAAAAATACGCTACTACGTCGTAAAATAGGTGTTTGCTTGTTTTATGACGGTGTACTTTCCAAGAAAAACCTACATTTAAAATGAGCCCTCCACGAGGGCACCCGACATGGAGAATGCGACTACAGGGTGCCTTCCTGGAGGGCACCAGGCACTGAACGCGCATCAGCAATCCTCTAGGTGTTGTAGATGTGGGTAGGTGGCGGTAGGCGCGCTAGGCGTAGCAAATGACGTAATAATTCCCAGACAATTCCTTAGTTCGGTTGTTTCTCCTGAAGCCACTTACCCGGTGTTGAGGAAGAATCCTCCGAACAGCATGAATGGAATGATTATGGGCGGGCCCACAGACGCTGCCATGCTGACGCTGTTGCTCGCACACGATATCAGGTAACCTGCACAGAACAATAACAAATTCAATTTATAGAAATAAAAGCTTTACACCTTCAACTTCTAAACTCATTTATTCAGAACAGACTAGAATTACTTAGTTCTTTTTGAACGTCAATATTACAAAGGCAAAGGGAGGGCGATTCTGGGGGCTGCCCAAAAACGCTGCCCCTTCACCGCTTCCTAGTGTTTATGCTGAGGATACACCTATCAGGATAATCTAATGCAACACCAGAAAATCTTAACATATTCTTCATTGAATATATAGCAATGAACACCCACAGTACGTGCCACAACAATATACCTTGTGGTGTCGTAAAAGGCGACTAAGGGATTCACTAGAGGATGGGCAGCAGCGTTCTTTGAGTACTTTAACTACCGTACTGCGATCGCCAGTCCGCCTGCCAAGCGTGGCGATTATGGCAAACCCCCCCAACATGGCTTGGGGGAGGCCTATGTCCAGCAGTGGACGTCTTTCGCATGAATGATGAACACCCACAGAAGAACGTTTATCTTTTGAACCATTCCTTCAAGAAGAGTTTCAGATCATCTTGATTACCGTTAAGATTTATAAAAGCACAATACAAGCCCTGCTGGCAGCAAGCATGTTGCTTATTTTTATACATTCCCTTGCTAAAATTCTTATTTGTCTATCGTTATACAAGGTTAGTTTTATTATACGAAACCTGAAACTAGTTTGTTCAGAATCACTAGGAGAATCGATTGACATATTTTTTACAACACTTTTTTTTTCATAAATTTCAATTTTGTTTCAATAGTTTTCTACCCATAACAGTTGACGGGAATAGACACCTTGAGGCTTGAGACGGTCCTCTCGGTCAATTTCCGTGTATTAGACAACCCCTGCATAGCACATCTCAGGTATTACACACTTTTTAGGGAACTTAACGCGACATAAACTAAGGTGTAACTTGGAGATTTACTAAAAAAAACACATATTCAGGCAGTTCTGATGAAAATCTTGTTAGGGTGTCTCGGTTTTCGTATAAAGTTTCAAATAAGGTTGTATAATAAAGTACGTTTAGGAATTTACGTTTATTTAAACAAACTGTTGACGTATCTTAGATTTTAACATCGCAGTGGTGCTTGAATATTCTTGGCCAATATAATTTAAGTTTTTAAAATCATTATTTAACATTAAAAAATGTCTGCGATACATAAATTGTTTTAATGGTGAGGTTAATGACACGAAAAAATAGATTCTAAGAAAAATAAGAGAACGATAGAATTATACGTATTTACGATGCATTCAACCAGTTTTATTGTCATAGTAAAATGAGGAAGTAATTTCGTGATGCTTTTATTAATATGTAGTAGTATTAGTAGGTAAGATATGGAAAAACTTTGAATATTAAATATCTCAATATTTGCCATTTGCAAAAATAAGAACTACCTATTTTAGTTGGCCCGATTAACAACAATTTTAGAAAAAAGTCTATTAGTCCTATTTAGCATAATATAGACATCGTAACAAATTATTTTTTGTCTAAAACTCTACTCAATGACCTGATTCAGGACTTAAATTTAAATATTAGCAAAACATTACATATTAAACAAAATAAAAAATTAAGCTTTTATTAATTCCTAACTTGTTAGGATTTTTACATTATATTTCCATCTGGCTATTTCATATTATAAAACTATTTTAATTGGTATTTCATGACAGAAAACCAGTTTTTATTAATTACCGCTTAACATCATAAATCAATCACTGAATTCGAGCAGTCCACAGCTGGACTTAAAGTGTACAATACCTATTTTAATTTAATCCCTACTATCCCTATCCCTATTAATATTATAAATGCGAAAGTAACTCTATCAGTCTGTCTGTTACGCTTTCTCGCCTATAAGGCTGAATCGATTTTGATGAAATTTGGTACAGAGATAGTCTGGAACCCGAAGAAGGACATAGGCTACTTTTATCCCAAAAACCACGAAATATCTACGAGATAATCGACATTCACGCAGGCGAAGTTGCGAGCGACTTCTAGTTAAGTATATTCGTAAATCGCATTCCGTTTCCTGTATGTATCGATATCATACTGTTAAAGGGCCTTAACCTCAATACGCGCGTGTTTATGTAAATTGTGGAAAACCGCCTAACCATGCCGTGTAGATCGGCCGTATTATATTGCACGACATGTGAGAAGCTGCGGTCCAGAGAAATTTGTCTCCCGTTACATTTCATATTGATCGGGAAAATACGCGAGAAAACTATTAGATGCTATTTATAGTGTGTAGGTACTGTTTGTATCTATGTTTTTATATGTTTGTTTGTATGTGTACGGTTACTGATACTGTAAAGCATTTGTGGCAGTATTTCGCTTTCTCAAGTAGTGACAAAACAATGATACTTCACTTAAACTATCGAATAATTTGTATCTTCTGGTACCTTCAGATTTGGTTAAAAAAATAACAAAAAAAGCTTTCGGAAGTTACATAAAATGTTAAGGCCATAAATCAAAATCATAATTTATTTATTACTTTATAGACAAGGAGTTTATATAAATACTAATCAGACTTAGAAAAAAACTAGGCAGGAATTTAATTAATCTGCATTTTAAATTTAACCTTGGTCTGTGAAACTGCAACACGTTTAAAAAAAGGTAGATAGCAATTTATTTATTTGTCTCCTTCATGATAAAAATTAGATAGAACCTTTTTTAACACTACATTTATAGTTACTATCTTGGTCTTCTATTATGTGTGTAAACAGAGCTGCGCGTGCGTCGTTTGTTTGTCCTTTACGATTTTTTGTTATCAGTCAAAGACCGTAGGTACCAAAAAAGGGCTTTAACCATTTAACGTGCATTATTTTTTAGTCTTCATTTTTATATAATGGCACGCAATTAAAACGTTAGATCTTGTTTGTTCACCCCAAAGTTATCCTAATCCTAACTTCCTATGCGAAAGTAATGAACACTGAACCGATCATCCTGAAATTTTGCATAAACGTTGTCAGGTGTACAGAAACGGACATAGGCTACCATTCATCCCGAAAAAAAGTACTGTTCCCGAGGAAAACAACAATAACGTTCATAGATGGCGCCACAGATCTTTCGAATCACGATTGAATTATATTATTATAGAACCTTTAGTAGTGTGTTAAGAGTTGATTGACAAATTTTTATTTATTTTATTTAATTTATTTGGCTCACCAACAATTGAATACACTAATACAAAGATATGAGATACATTCAATAGACTTACAGACTAGTGTACCAATTTCTTACAGGTAAGCACAACATGCATTATAAATTTATCAAAGGTGTTGAGCACCTACTTAAAATTAAATGAGTGCATTATACTCACTGAAAATAATAGTGTTTCCACCAAATTCAGAATTAAACAAAATCAAACAAAAACAAAATTTAACAAAATCAAACAAAATTCAAATCAATCAAAATTAAAATCAAGGTAAATTAAAAACATTATTAAAATCAAAACAATTAAAATCAAAATCAAAACAATTAAAATCAAAATTAAAGACAAAATCAAAATTAATGACAAAATCAAAATTAACAAAAAAAAAACGAAATTAAAATCAACACAAATAAAATTTACATCAAAATAATTTTACAAGTTTTTGTACATGACACTTCGGAACCTACCAAGTGAGTCAGAGTGCACATCAACAAGATCACTGCAGCTGTTTAATAATTTGCATAGACGGGGGATTGGAGAATTAGCTCCAAGGACAGTTCTGCGAAGAGGAGGGTATAAGGGGGTTATTGGAGCTCGTGGGATTTTTGAGGGTACACGGATTTTGATCCTGCTCAACAATTGGGGACAGTCAATTTTACATCTCAGAATTTTAAATAAAAATAACGAATCCAGTAAATCTCTCCTCTTCTGTAGGGATGTCATATTGAAATGAAAAAATGAAATTCTAAATTAACGTCAGCGAAGCCGCGGGCAAAAGCTAGTGAGTAATTCATCAACTCGTCCTACATGCCTACGGCCCGTTTAGGACGACTTGAAAATCAAAATAAACATTATTTTCATTCTGCAACTCATACCACGTTTTTTTTTGTGTGGAACTTTAAACTTTATCAATGTTTGGTACAGTTATTAAGACAAGATATAATAATATTTTTTAAGATTTTTTACTTTCTTTTAATTCATAGATTATATTTTGACGGCGTCGCACTACGGCCGCTAGGCCGCTACGCGTAACGTCTGTTTATGTTATGGCCCTATTGTATTCTTGAAGGTGCATTTTTTCGCAGATCAGTCGCGTAACGCGTTACAGCCGTTCTATCTAAGTATACTCATCGTTAGAAGTGCCTGTGATGAGAAAAGAATCACACAGATCAAATTAACACTTTGTGAAGCATGGTACTAGGCGAGCAGACTTATCAGGAGATACTTTTTGTCGCCCACACACACGCAATAATGTTGATGACAATATTATATGTATTGGCAATCGCTAATCCTTTCTGTCCAAACTTACTTCGAATTTTAGCTGACTATCTCCGTGACCGTCAGCAATTTGTAATGCTGGGTATAAATTACGTATCTCAAACTACCATACACGCTCTGGTGTAAGTCTAACACTTTTGCTACTGATTGTGCCTTTTTTCATTTTGATAGTAACGTGGGCCGAGTTGCAGAATGAAAATATTATTTATTTTGATTTTCTGCAAGTCGTCCTAAATGGGCCGTAGGCATGTAGGACGAGTTGATGAATTACCCAAGCTAGTGGGTGATAAAAATAAGTAATCTTATCTTTAAAAGATCTAAGATAAAATCAGTAAGCATTTAAATTTGAAATGCATCAAACATTAGTCATCGTGGACGAATGCGGTTTGAATTAAGCTATAAAGATTGCAAACCAAATATTTCGGATATAAAAATAATCTCAACGAAGCCAAGAGCCACGTATTCCTCTCGTGATTGTGAAGATTTTTTGTATTGGGCTATACCTAGGCTAGGAACCGACTGGTTATGGAGATATTGAAGGTCAAAGTCAGCATTTTTAACGTTTTAAATAAAACCTAGTTTTAATATTATTACTAGATATTCTTCTGAACATAAATTAGGTATAAAAAAGTAGTCACACTGCTGAGTGCGTGCTTGCGTTGCGCGCTACAGGTTAACAGCTGGTTTTTTATATCTAATGATAGGAGTTTCCCAGCATTTATTTTTGCCCAATATTACTTAGTTTGATGTACTCGTACGGTCGGCCAAATAAGTGGTTTACCAGTTTTGACAACAGTTCCTATCAAATGAAAATATCGCTAAGGTTGTTGTCTGATCATTTTTGCAAGTGAAAGTTTATTTATTTTATTAGGGTTCCGTACCCAAAGAGTTAAACAAGACCCTATTACTAAGACTCCGCTGTCCGTCCGTCCGTCTGTCACCAGGCTGTAACTCATGAACCGTGATAGGTAGATGGTTGCAATGTTCACAGATGATGTATTTCTGTTGCCGCTATAACAACAAATACTAAAAAAAAGAATAAAATAAATATTAAAGGGGGCTGCCATACAAGAAACGTGATCTTTTTGCACGTTTTTGCTCGACATTGATAACGGCAACAGGTAGACACTTGAAATTTTCACAGATGATGTATTTCTGTTGCCGCTATAATAGAACAAATACTAAAAATAGAATAAAGTAAATATTTAAGGGGGCTCCCATACAACAAACGTATTTTTTTTTTGCCATTTTTATAGATAATGGTACGGAACCCTTCGTGCGCGAGTCCGACTCGCACTTGGCCGGTTTTTATTCTTTGTGGGCAAAATTAGTGCAGAGGCGGACTTAATGCCTTAGGCATTTTCTACCAGTCCACCTTAGGAATATCGACCTTATTGTTTTATAACGTGCAAACGGATTTCAATCTTAGGGTGGAACCACTTTTTTTTTTCACATAATCTCATGACGCGCCGATCAAGTTGCAGTAACGCTGCAGTTAAGTTCACGCGAGCATATCTGACAGCCAGGGCCCTCTTTCGCACTGGGCACTCTGGGCACGTGCCCAGGGCCCCGCGATCGGTAGGGGCCCCCTAGTTCCTGCCAGATCACCAAACGATAATTTATTACCGACAAACAAATTTTGTTCAAAAAAATTAAACGATAATGACTGACTACAATATCCAAGTACTTGCTTATAGCTTTTGCATGCACGAAGCTAATCTACTCTCGAAAATCAGGCTTTCCGATTATAGCGTGTTTAGATAAATTTAAACATGTAAAAATACATTTCAATGGCTAAGTAAGTACGCAGTTTTAAAGAAACATCATCAGTGAACTCGTTTTTAATAATTTTTTGTGTCTTTCAATTGCAATCTCTAATGCAACTTTATTTGTCTGTTGTAAAAAATAGTGCTCTGTCAAGGTCACCAGGGGCCCCATTATCCTAATGTGCCCACGGCCTCCATTAGGTTAAAGACGGCCCTGCTGACAGCGATCGCCTATTATGAGAATATGAAAAGCGTTATTTTGATCGAAACTTAACTGCAACTGCACTGCAGTTGAACTTCTTTAGTTAGGTGAATCACGCTCCAGTATGCGTAGAGTGCGGCTTCGTTAAGGCTATTTTTACACTTAGTACGCAACACAACATAGCCTACAATGTGCACATGTTTTTAAAGTTGTAGAACCCACGCTGGTTATAGAAAATAAAAGGCAAATGCTCTATCATTCATCATAGTCCGTCTCAAGGTCCCTCGACTCGGAACCACACTGGTGTCTGACTTCTAAAAGGCCGTTAAGTGACTAAACTTAATTTTGAGTTATGAGTAAAAACGTGGAATATTTATCCTAGAAATTTTCAAGACATTCAGATGTTTTGGTTATACCAAATTATTGGGCTACTTTTAAGCACATTGTATAACTTTTAATGAGTTACAGGACATTCCTGTAAACTTAATGTTTTAAATATATTTTTTTTAGTCATGCTTTTCTGTACTGAAATGTGACCATCTTCTTTAAGGTATGGTATGGCTCATGCCATACTTTTACAGAGATATTACTATATCATGCGGTCATCCGCATGATATAGTAATATCTCTGTAAAAGTCTCTGGATCAAGTAACTGACAAATGATAGAAAAATACGGACTAGACTGGTGCTTTCACGTAGTACATAAAACTCAAATTTGACAAAATGTGACTTAACAGTCTTTTAGAAATCGGACGGGCAGCACAACAGACGTAACGTCAAATTACAAAGTAACTACTAGGTAATCTTTCGAACACCCAGGGCCTTATTTGGCAATGCAGGGGCCCTTGTGCACACAGAGTTTGGGGCCCGTTTAGAAAGACATTTGATTAAATGCGGACTAGATTTAGCAATATTATATTCCACACTATTAAATCTCTATAAAAATCTTTAATTATTATGATAGGTCAGAAATCCGTATAAATACAGAAAAATCCGTTAAATCCTATAATATTTATGCTACAACAATCTCGTATTCGACTAGGTCCAGAATCTGGCATTGTCACTGTATCAACTTGCCTTCAGTTTCCAGCAGTTGATTCACGCCACCTTGTAGTTCAAGTTGTATTAGTATTATAGTGAAAGGTTAGAAAATCTGAAGGTGGCAGCAGTTTGTCTCAAATTAATGAAAACTTCTGCTAAGCAAACTTTTGCTGAGCAACCCTGAGTGCATTGTTAATGATGCGTTGGACTAAGAAACTAATGTGTTTATTCTGGATTTTCTGGGTTCTGTATTTCGGGGCCCCCCTATCAGGCCGGGCCCTAGTCTCGTGCCCACGTGCTCTAATGATACAGACGGAACTGCGTGCACCTAACGTGTTCTAAAAAAGCTTCAAGATAAATACACATTCTTGGGAAGTCTTCCATTCCGTAATCTGTTAGTTACGCAACTTCAAACCCGTTTGGGTAGGTATAAAAAACCGTAGCCATGTGGAGTTTTAATAGTTTTATAGAGGTATACTAAGGTAACACTTCGGATGAAGGTGACCGATTGATGTTCGTTCGAGTCGAAAATGTAATGGAGCTTTTTGCTTTACAATTCAGATTGAAGATTTTGTTATTCGGATCACACATATTTTGCTCTCTGTAAATCTATAACATTTCTTTAATCAAAAAGGTATTTTCACATTAGGCTACGTTACACTGTGCTTGCTCCGATCATCCCTACTAATATGATAAATGCGAAAGTAACTCTGTCTGTCTGTGACGCTTTCACGCCTAAACCGCTGAACCGATTTTGATGAAACTTGGTACAGAGATAGTCTGGAACCTGCTACTTTTACACCGAATAAAGTGTATATAATTATAAAAAATAAATACGGAATACGCGATTAACGACATCCACGCGGGCGAAGCTGCGAGCGACTTCTAGTAATAATATAAAAGGTCAAATTCATCAGTGACCCATTTACATTGAAAATTTTAATTTGAAACTCGATCGACCTATAAAAATAGTCAGAAATCTAGTTTCGAGTTATCATAGTAGGTACTAGTCTGAGTACTTACAAATTATTGTGAAATTGTCATTTAATGTGAACTTTCATCTAATTAGCGTATCTGGTTTAAATATTAGTTTCTATTAATACAATTAACAAAAGAATTTAGCTTTAAAGTTGTGGTTTAGAAGACCACATGTTTGTTGCACAATATTTGTTCAAATTGTTGCGTGGTTACTAACCTTGGTCAGACCATAATTGGACAACTTTTTTTTTCCCGAAATTAGTTTCTAGCCTGAACAACATTTAGTTTGTCTAAAAATATGAATACTAATATATTCAAAAACTCAGCCAATGCTGTTTGTGTTTGGGTGCAAGCCTTCCTGGTATTGTTTGGTATAGGTAAGGTAGCTACCTAGTAATATTTTAGCACTAGCTTTTGCCCGCAGCTTCGCTTGCGTGAAATTTTGAACCCGTTGTTAAGTGACGATTTTCCATTCAAACTTTCATCCCCTATTTAACTACCTTAGGGGTTGAATTTCGAAAAATACTTTCTTATTCCTTGTCTACATTATAAAGGGAATCTCTGTGCAAAATTTCAGCTTTCTCGGTCCAAGGGTTTTGGCTGGGCGTTGATGAGTCAGTCAGTCAGTCAGGACTTTTTTCTTTTTAACCGACTTCAAAAAGGAGGAGGTTCTCAATTCGGTTGTATTTTTTTTTATGTTTGTTACCTCATATCTCCGTCATTTATGAACCGATTTGAAAAATTCTTTTTTTATTCGAAAGGGTATATATACTTCCCGATTGGTCCCATTTAAATTTTGTTATAATTAGACCATGAATTTCCGAGATATGGAACGGAACTCCTCATCGGATCAAAGTAAAATTCTCAAATTACTAATATTGCTTTGTTTATATTTGTTGTTGGGAACTGACTACTGGAAAAGAGGAGGGGGTGCGTGTCCCCCCCTCCTCCCCTTTGGAATGTTTTCATGATATCGTGTAAGGTATCATTTGAAAGGACTTTTTATGCCCGACTACGTCAAAGCCAAAAAGAAGGGTTATGAAGGAGGTGGTTAAAATTATGACACTAAAACGCATTTAATAAAAAATAAAACTTTAAAAAAAGTAAAAACCGACTTCAAAGAAATACTAAAAGGAGTAAAATAATTACCATAATATCAAATTAACAGTTTCAGAAATCGGTGCGACTCTACACTGAAGCAAATAGAAGCCACCGACTTCTGAAACTGTTAATTTTATATTATGGTAATTATTTTACTCCTTTTAGTATTTCTTTGAAGTCGGTTTTTACTTTTTTTAAAGTTAATTTTTTATTATTTATATAGATATGAATACTAATATACAAAAACTCAGCCAATGCTGTTTGTGTTTGGGTGCAAGTCTTCCTGGTATTGGTTGGTATAGGTTAGGTAGCTACCTAGTAATTTTTTAGTATTTGATTTTTTTACCTACTAACGCTAGTAATAGGTGTACGTCTAGTACTCTAGAATGCTATTGCAGCATGTTTTAGCACTGACAAGGTTATGAATGTTTTGAACTGCAAAAAAATTGCTTACTGGAACCGAATGAAGTCCTTGTCATGCGAACTTCACGGAAGAATTAGTATTTTATCCAAGACATGACAACCTGTTATACAAGGTTAGTTTTACTATATACTAAACCTGAAACTAGTTTGTTCAGAATCGCTAGGAGAATCGATTGACATATTTTTTAAACGACTTCTTTTTTTCATTTCAATTTTGTTTCAGTAGTTTTATACCCATAACAGTTTACGGGAATAAACACCTTGAGGCTTGAGACGGTCCTCTCGGTCAGTTTCCGTGTATTAGACAACCCCTGCATAGCATATCTTAGGCATTTCACACTTTTTTAGGGAACTTAACGCGACATAAACTAAGGTGTAACTTGGAGATTTACTGAAAAAACACATATTCAGGCAGTTCTGACGAAAATCTTGTTGGGGTGTCTCGGTTTTCGTATAAAGTAAAAATAACGTTGTATAAGGTGTTAAAAAATCAATTCTAAGAATTTTATGGGGTTACTCGGTATCGGAAATTAAACAACTTTTGTTCAACAACTTTTCGAAATTCGCCAATTTTTTTATGCCTGTCCATACAAATCAATTAAAATTAAATTTTTTTTTTATTTGTATGGAAAGTTATAAAAAAAATAAGCGAATTTCGAAAAGTTGTAGAACAAAAGTTGTTCAATTTCCGATACCGAGTATCCCCATAAAATTCTAAGAGTTGATTTTTTAACACCTTGTATATCTGTATCCACAGAATGTATCTGAATTCGTGTAATTCCTTCAAACCTCGAAATCCACTGGTGACAGATTGACCCTGCAAAGTATTTTTTCAGAAGAAACAAAAAGAAAACATGGTGACGTGAGCCATTTTAGCGCCCCGAGTTAACTGACGCGCGGAGGGATATTGCGCTAGGCATCCACCAGCTGTATCGCCGTGCTTCCATTAATTTAGGTATGCATCGTGATGTTTTATCAAATAAGATTTATTTCTTTAAATTTTGTCGGCGTGATTGCTTGAGTATTTAACCAGTCAGCAGGGTGCAAGAAAAATGCCTCCACGAGTGACGATACTAAGTACGTCCGGCGCACCCTGTGCAGTAAGCTCCGCTACTAACCTTGCCGACTAGAAGCTAATCTTTTCACGACGCCATGAGCTAGTCTCGCATAACTTGTGCAGACACGAGAGAAGAAGACCAGTAACCAGCGTCACCAGGTCGAAATGACAGGCTCCTGAGTTACCGACTGGAAGCCTAATTCTCGTAATAAATTTAAAGTAAGACTGAAGGTTGAGCGAACTGAGATTAAATTATGAATTAAATAAAAAATGGTGTTCTGGTACACTTAAAGTTCGGTCCGGTTTCAGTATCATCTCAGTTTGTCTCGATACTATGTCAATTTAGTCAACTTAAAATCTATTACCGACAGCATGCCGATATCAACAGTCATAGACTAAAATTTTAGAAATAAATGTTAATTCCAACTTGTCCAAATGGCTCAGTACATAATGTAACCAGAATACCCTTTTGGCTTCAGTCAACTTTCAATCTCATTTCAATATAATCTCACGTTTGACGTTGTTTGTTATCGAACAAGAATACCATTTGTCATATTTATGAGATTGAGACTAGACTGAGATTAGATCGAAACTATATTTTGAACATTTTTAACTACGAGAATTGGCCTTCTGCTTGCTCAACATGATCACGACGCATTGTCTCCTATTTTGAGAGACGCTGAAACCATCACCGGACTGCTATAGCCTAAAAGTAGCTTCCCACGGTACGTGATATCGCGCACCGGCTGTGCGTGGTATCATCCGTAAAATAACGCACCGTGGGAAGCCACCTTATGAGGAGTGCGTGATTCGAAGCTATTTTGTCATTCCAAAATAACAAGTGAAAGAGAACTATCACTGAACCTCGAACCTTTGAAGTTACGTATACGACGCACCACTACGCACGCGTCACGCGTTACCGCAGACGAGTCACTTCCGATGGTGCGCCAGTGCGAGTTCGTGCGTCGCGGTGCACGATATCAAGCACCGTGGGAAGCCACCTTAAGAAGTACTAGCGATCTCTCTAATTAAAAGAAATATAAAAATAAACTCACCGAACGACGTAGCGACATTCGTAATCAGAGCTGCCAACCCGGACGCAATGAAGAACCTCTTCGGTTCAGGGTTGAGCCCTATCATGTAATACGCTATGGTTGTAAACACGAGGGGTATCGTCGCGAACACCGGCGCTTCTGCTAGAGTCTTCGACAGGAAGTACACGTCTGCTCGATACATCCCTGAATGATGCTCTCGAATGAATATCGGGAGTTCTGAGCAGAATACCTGTTGGCAATAAAAGTTGGTGTTACGTGCTTGATTAATAAGTACCAGCGATTGAGGTTACTTTGATATCAAAGGGCGACATTGATAGTTACTAAAAATATTGCATTTGGTCATATACCTAATTACCTATCTCTGTAAAAATGGAACTGATGCATTTTAACTTAACTGTATAGGCAAAATTTACAGTTTTCCTATTTTACCATACGGTATATAGAGGTGTCTGAGAAGTTAGATGGCGAAGATAAAAAATACTAAATCACAACCCTGATTATGTACAAAATGCGAGTCCTAATTACTTACTTTGACACTGAATGATAAAACAGGGATTATCAAAGTAAAAGCCTACGGTCCGACTTTGATAAGGAACATTTTTCCTTTCTACATCGAAAACTATGCTTTGTAATTTTTTTTATCTAGTCTGTGTGATTTTATATATCTCAGTTAATTCAGTCTATATAAAATATTTTTGATGTAGCAGCTAAAAGCGAAAATAAATAAGATACAAAAACACATGAAGCTCAAAAAATTTATCAAAGTAACCCCGTCCTACGGAACTGTCTGCAATGTATATTGCATATGCGTATGCAAACATAAACATTTATGATAGTGTAAATAATAAAAATTGGATTGTATCTACAGGGTGTTAACGAATTCGTGTAATTCCTTCAAACCGCGTGATCTACTGATGACACTGTTGACCCTGCACAAGTTTTTTTCAGAAACAACATTTTTTTTTTCAAAATGTTTACCATCCCTTTCTGTATCTGAGTAAAGTTAACTGACTGCGTGGAGCGATATCGCGCTAGTTGTGTCCGTCAGCTGTGTCGCAGTGCCTTCATTAATTTATGCATGGCATCGAAATTTTCAATAAAATAATATATTTTTTTTGGAAAAAAAAACTTGTCTAGTTTTTTTTAATCAATCTAAATCCCGTGCGGGGTTAATCTATGCCATTAAAAGATCATGGGGTTTGAAGGAATTACACGAATTCGTTAACACCCTGTTATTTCACCCTGTTATTCATCGAGGAAAATGGCAATTCTCACAAATATGTTTTATTGCTGCCAATCGATCCTGTTCAAAAGACCCCTCTGGATTAACAGAGGTTAGAGAATCAGTGAATACTTTTTTGATGGCATTTTGTTTGAATCTCAGTGATAGCAGTTTGCAATTTATTTGGCTGTACGGTCAAAAATCTACCTGCTCAGGACTGTGACTCTAGGCAATACCTCCTTTTCAGGAAGGTATGGTCCTTGAAAAGGCAGGTATTGTTTACAGTGTGTCCCTGAATAATGTGCACAGACGAAAATGAGTGAATCTAGAACACAAGTTATCGACAAAAAAAAGTAAACAAAAACAAAGGAACGTGTTTTTTAACTTGATGACAGATTTTAAGGGTTGCTCTTAATTTGCTATTTAACATCAATTGCTAGCCTTATGTAATTACAGTTTTTTAACCGACTTCAAAAAGGAGGAGGTTCTCAATTCGGTTGTATGTTTTTTTTTTTGTGTTTCCTCAGAACTCCGTCAATAATGAACCGATTTGAAAAAATATTTTTTTGTTCGAAAGGGTATACTTCCCGTTTGGTCCCATATAAATGTTGCTATGATTAGATCATGAACTTCAGAGATATGGAACGGAATTCCTCATCGGATCAAAACAAAAGTCTCAAATTACTAATATTGCTTTGTTTATATTTGTTGTTGGGAGCTGACTACTGGAAAAGAGGAGGGGGTGCGTGTCCCCCCGCCCTTTTTGGAATGTTTTCATTATATCGTGTAAGGTATCATTTGAAAGGGCTTTTTATACCCGACTTCGTCAAAGCCAAAAAGAAGGGTTATGAAGAGGAGGGGGTTAAATTTATGGCACTAAAACGTATTTAATAACCTTTAAATAAAAGTAAAAACCGACTTCAAAAAAAAACTAAAAGGAGTAAAATAATTGCCATGATATAAAATTAACATTTTCAGAAGTCGGTGCAACCCTACACTGAAACAAATAGAACCACCGAATTCTGAAACTGTTAATTTTATATTATGGTAATTATTTTACTCGTTTTAGTTTTTTTTTTATTTAGACAAAATAAACGGCACTTTAATAAAATTTGTTTGTCGATAAATTTTTGTTTAATTTCTCCCATTTTCGTCTGTGCACGTTATCCAGGAACACACTGTATGTTAAACAGATAATGCATTTTTCTCTTACGTTAATAACAGCAAAGATGTTCTGGAAGGTCATGTTGGTGAGGAACATGAATATGGCTCCGTTGATGTTCATGACGCCGTCCTGGTCAAGGTTCTGCCCAAAGTAGATCACGCCGATCAGGATCGACACCATCTACAACAATACAAGAGGTTTCATAGTTATGCTTTATATGTATAAATAGAGAGGATGAGGAAGAAGCACAGCTTGATCACACCGATAAATCAGCCCTAATCAAGCTGCCTCCCCCCCCCCAAGCCTCCGCCAGCAACGCCCCGCGCCTCTTGCTCCCCCCACTAGGGGTCGCCCTTAGTGCTGTTGTTGCAGGTAGTCATGATGTTAGTGTAGTACAAGTAGTTAGCTTAGGTTAAGGATTTTACTTCACCCCCATTGGCTGGAGACCCTACAGGTCTCGCCAATAACTGGCCGGTTACGTAGAAGGGATTCCCAAGGACGATCTTCAGCAGCCCAATAGTTAAAAAAAGAAGCACAGCTTGTTGTTGAGGAAAGTAATATTAACCTTTGATATGGATTTCTTGTAGGTATACTCGTAGCCAAGAGGCTTATTCGCAGATTGGGCGACATACGCAATAGTGTCGCGGTTTTCTTGGATAGGTGGTCGTTCCTAACACATCAAGGCCCTTCAGTGCCTCAGACCATACATTGAGCCTTCGGTCCCGGCCGACATGCAAATGTTTGGACTAGGTAACACTCATAGGTCTGACATCTGGATAATCGTATCGCCACTTGGATTGCGTGGTTTATGGGCCATCGGCAAACACCGTAACTACAAGAAGGAATTCGCTGACTACCCAAAAGGACGTAAAGCTATCTTGCCTCTATAAGCATTTTATTATGTATGTATTAGGTATTGAATGCTCAATGTGATTCTTTGTAACTGGTAGAGCAGACGTGTCCCAAGCTCAAGAGAACCTGGGGCCGTCTGCTACATTAGAGTTTAGAAGTTGAAGATTCGATCACGGGATTCCATCAAGATGGACAGGATGCTCCCACCTTCCACTTACTTCTAGTGAATGTTACACATTTATCCAGGTTTATCCATAACAGGAATCTAAGAGAGAACGGCACGTCATCAGAGGTATATCGCAAATAGAAAGGTAGTCCTCATTATTTTTGATGATGAACAAATTATATCATCTACACTCAAGACTCTAGGTACAGATTTCAATACCAGACAACTTTATTCCATTAGTTAGGCTGAAAGCCGACGCCAACTTATTCGGGAAAAGTGGGAAAAGCAGGTTCAACATACACATGTACCTACCGTCCGCGAGGCCTAAGCTGAGCTTTGCATTTGTGTGAGAATGAATGCAGACGCGTCCTTTACTTGGTTTAAACCAGTTTATACTGCTTTTTAGTAATCGATTCTATATGCACTCAAACAAATGCAAAGCTCAGCTTACGCCTCGCCAGTTGTACATAGCTCTCGCTTGTTCCCCGCTGGGGTAGGCAGAAACAATTGAACGCCACTTGTTCGGATCCTGACATACATTTCTCGCTTCTTCTACATCCATATTCCTTTTCATACATTGTTGCCAAATTTTGTTTCAACATACAAGAATAATTACTCACAATAGTCTGCAGGAACCGCACTTTGATGAGCATGGGCTCCTTGGTGACGGAGAGCCAGGAGCGCCACAGCACAGCTCGGAACTGTGCGCACCACGACGCCTTGTACGGGGAGCGACGCGCGCGGATCGCCGTCGCCTCCGACCACGCGGGGTCCACCCAGCCCGACGATACCTTGCGCTGAGGGGAACCAAACAAAGTGTTAAAAATGCATGTAGTTTTATAACTATGGGTCACTAGAAAAGTTTTGACTGTTAATAAAGTGAACATTATATTTATTTATTATTTTTGCATTATAACTTTCGTGAGACACATTCATATTTATGATTATTTACGGTTTACTCACGTGCATTTTTCAAATAGTCAGTTTTGACTCGCGACCTCGCCACGTGATCAGCTCATGAATAAGGGCTCAGTTTGGGTCCGAAACTAGTCGGGCAATCCCGAAAAAATGCACGTGAATAAACCGTAAATAATATAATAATAAGCATACACGCATGTCAGCCAACCCGCACCAGGCCAGCTTGGTGGACTGAGGCCTTAATCATTCTGAGAAGAGGCCCAACTTTGGAACAGTAATGAGCTGATTACGCTAATTACTCTGAATGTGTCACCGTATTTGTAGAGGTAAGCTGGATCAAATAAGAATGTTGTAAAGCATTTTACCGAAAGCCTTTTCAAACTTCTTATCAAAACAATTAGACTACTGACAAAAACTGTTTAAATAAACAATATGTATTATAACTTTCATGAGAAACATTCATAATGATTATTTACGGTTTACTCGCGTGCATTTTTCGGGATTGCCCGAAGAGTTCGGCTCGCGACCTCGTCGCGTGATCAACTCATGAATAAGGGCTCCGTTTGAGTCCGAAACGAGTCGGGTAATCCCGAAAAATGCACGTGAGTAAACCGTAAATAATCATAAAAATAATATGTACCTCAAAAAAGAGTGCATTTTCAGCTTCAGCGGCAATCTTGCACCCGACTTCAGAGCGTGCGTATGCCGTGCACACTGTGTCGATGGTCGTGCGAGTGGTCTCCTCTCTGCCTGGCACTCCAGACAACAGCTGGATGAAGTGATCCGCTGGGTTGTAGTTAGGAGGACACGCTGCTCCGAGCCTGACGAAAAAAATGATCAACAAATATAAAAATAAATCAGGATTTTATTGACTGCTAATAATAATACTCCGCAAACGCCTAAATACCTTAATACAAATTTAAATACCTTAAATATACCTTTCATAATCTTTCAACGCATAAAATTGCCATAATCACTACGCTTAGATTTGTGACATTGGCGGATTCAGTTGATTGGGGATTGAGATTGGGGTGTAGCCCTTGATATTAACACGTTCAGTGCCGGGAGCCCTCCAGGAGGGCACCCTGTAGTCACATTCGCCATCGAGGTTCGAGGTGCCCTCGTGGAGGGCTCATTTTAATGTAGGTTTTTATTGGAAAATGCACCGTCATGAAAGAAGCAAACACCTATTTTACGACGTAGTAGCGTGTTTTTACGGTTTTTAACCTAACGCCAGGAACCCTCCTCAAAAGTTCACTCTTAGTGCAAACATAATGCCGTAGACCCTCCTGGAAGGCCCACTAGCAATATGTATGGCGGCATGGCGTATGAGCTCTATGAAAAGTGTGGTTTACTTGAATGTGTTAAAGATTGAATCAATTAATCAAGGCTGGCCACCTAACCCAATTTTCGCATTTTTTTTAGAAATGAGCTAGGGTCATGGTTTTGACGGCCAGCTCAGGAGGTGGTCATAACTCACATCCCTGATTCCTCCACTAGGAATTGGTGATAACCACTGATAACAGTTATTAGCGTGCAGCAAAATGCAGCTGCCCGTCTTCCCCGGACATCATCCCTCAGGGCGTTTTTCCACCGCCGCCGTCACCGAGTACGAGATGACGTTGCCGAAGTTGCGATACATACATTACTATGGCTGCGTGTCCACCGCACGTCCGTCATCCGAGTTCCGTCCTCTCGGCCGCTGAGATTGTCAGTAAATCGGCGCTACCGCTAGAACTCCGCCGAGATCGTGATGGACCGAAATACTGGCAATACAATACACGTCCGCTCTTGTCCACTACATCCGAGATTGCCGGCGCCGGTGCACGGATTTTTGTCTTATGTTGGGAACCACTGAGATCGGTTGCGGTGGACACACGATCGGCGTCACGTCGTTCCGAACTCGGTCCGAAATAATCTCGTTTCTCGGTGACGGTAGCGGTGCGGTGGACAAACGTTAGTCACCTTTGACGGCATACATGTTATATGTATTGTGTTAAAATACAAGTACTAAGTTTTGTCTTTAGGATTAGGAATACAAAGCCAGCGTAACCGTGGATGTTCGTGACTATGTAGGTAAGTACTAGGTGGAATCCAATTTAGGAGTATTGTATTACGTAAAAGTGTCTTAAGAAGGTAAATCCCTAGCGACACGGCCAGCTCTGTGATATGATATGAGAAATGTTTGGTAGGTGTTTATTAGTGGCAGGCAATAAATAAAATGAATAGCTGAGAAGTCCTCAAAACACCTTAATCATTTCAATAAACATCGTAAGGCGCGATTGAATTACCAGGACTTAAGCATTTATCAGCGTACTGTGATAATCCAATTTCCCTAAAAGTTGCGAGAGCCAGACGGAAATCGCTTTCCCTAAACGCAGAAATCTGCGATATAATGCTTAAGCAACCAGTCTTTGATACACCAGCAGTACATAAGCAAAGCCGACCATATGCGTACGGATTGAGGGCCATAGCCGTGAATCGAAATACTCGTACTAGTGTTATCAAGATTTAGTAGAAGTTGTAAAACAATTGTATAACAGATAAAAAAAAATGTAAAACAAGAAGAAAATACCTAGCCGTGAAGCAATTTGAGATTTACTTAACACATTCGAGTCCACCACACTTTTCATAGAGCTCATATCCCGCCATACATATTGCTAGTGGACCTTCCAGGAGGGTCCTCGGCATTAAGTTTGCGCCAAGAATGAACCCTCGGGGAGGGTTCCTGGCATTAGGTTAAAAACCGTGAAAAATACGCTACTGTATCGTGAAATAGGGGTTCGCTTGTTTCATGACGGTGAATTTTCCAAGAAAAACCTGCATTTAAAATGAGTCCTCCACGAGGGCACCCGCATGACGAATGCGACGACAGGGTGCCCTCCTGGAGGGCACCTGACACTGAACGTGTTAACAGACGCCTAACTATTCTGAACCTGGTACGATATTTCCAAAATCCAGATAATGACAAACCCAGAGCGTTTTAAAACAACTCCTGGGTTACCTGACTCAAAGGAATCAGAAGCTTACTCTTTGAAGAAGTCGTTAGCCTGGTCCGGTGAGCCGAGGAAGGCGACCTTCCCGTCCGCCATGATGAGCAGCTTGTCAAACATCGCGTACAGCTCTGAAGACGGCTGATGGATGGTGCACACCACTGTCTTGCCCTTGTGTGCCAGACCTTTAAGTACCTGGAGACAGAGATGGATTGGTTACAAGAAAAATATCAGTTAACTCAAAAAATCAAACTCAAATTCAATTCTGGCTTCTATCTATTGTTTACTTCTGCCGTTTCTGCAATCTATTGGGTACTTTTCGTAGACAGCTACGAACTGCTACGAAAAATCTGCATTAGCTGATTTATTACTTTGTAACCTACTTATTACTGGCAAAACTTCACAGGGTTACTAAATATCATTAATAGAACACGTTCAAATAAAAATAATCTAAACTTTACTTAATTGGATTACACGATATAGGCCTACTACGTGCGCGCTCTTCGCTTCTACATTTAAGTATTTTCAAATTTAACTGTGTTCTATTATTGATAGACTTAAGGCGCGATTCCATTATGCAAGTCTTGCATGCAAATATGACGTCACATTTGCGTACAAATTGCTTACATTGGAAACACGTTTTCGAAAGTGTGCAAATTGCATGCAGGTTTTACTTGCATACAAGTGGAGATGTTCAACGATTGAGTTGGACATCATGGGTGTCAATCACTCGTTCGCAATTCGAAAAGTGCAACTAACGTTTGCGCGTTCAATTTGCACGTCACTTGAATAAAAAATGTACAAATTCAAACTACCTCATACAAGTTGTAGCTTGTATGCAAGTTTGTTCAAGTTGTATGCAATTTGCAACTCTCTCTTTCTCTATCGTGTCGGCACGAGCTATACAAGAACAGCTCATGCCGTGGTGAAAAGATTAGCCAGTCAGCAAGGATGGTAGCGAGGCTGACTGCCCAGGGTGCGCCGGACGTACCGAAGTATCGTCACTCGTGGAGGCTCTTTTCATGCACCCCAAGTTGCATACAAGTTACTTTCTTAATGGAACCGCGCCTTTAGGTGTGTGTTACTTATTAACCCTCTACAAGATTCGCCTGTTAATTTAAAGTAACTATGTAACGTGTTTGTTCTACTTCGCCTTTTCCCAACTATGTTGAGGTCAGCTTCCAGTCTGACCAGATGCGGCTGAATACCAGTATTTTACATGGAACGACTACCATCAGACCTTGAAAACCCAGTCACTGAACATTGCCAATATTCTAAGGTTAGACCGGTTATCAAACTTTTGGGCTTCTGACTACCCGTTACTACTGTCACAGGCATTCGCATGACTCCCGGGACCAATAAACATACTTTGATTACAACATACCTGTAACACATTCTGTGCCATGAAGGAGTCGAGTCCCGATGTGGGTTCATCGCAGAACATGAGGGGGGGATCCGTGAGGACCTCGCTGGCGAAGGACAGTCGCTTCATCTCACCCCCCGATATACCCTTCAGCCGACCTGGGATACCGATCACCGTGTTCTGGCATTTTGTAAGCGCCAACTGTGAACAAAATGGTGCATTAGAAAAGTTTTAGGGTTGACCATTGACGTAGAAAAACACATTAACCAAGGGTCTATTAAAAAAATCACGAAAAAAGTGTCCTGAGTTTACATACACCACCAGAGCACGCGCCAAGGCACACCGTCACATAAACTTAAGTGGGCGATCGACGTACGAGCCTATGCCGCGGTTTTAAAGAACGTCGGTTTTACTCGCGGCTCGTTGATGCTGATCGACTAGCGAGTGGAACAGTCGTATCGTACGAGTAGTCGAATTGAGGTTAACATGTCTTGTTCGGAGTCTGAAGTTTTGTGTTATCTTGGTATAATAGCATACCACGAAATTAAGAAAAAAAGCGAAAACGCCCGAGAGTTTGGGTTATAAGTTGGATTGAGAAAAGGCAAGCGTTATCGCATACACATTTAATTCGAGAATTGTCAACAGAATCACTCGATTACAGAAATTATATGAGAATGTCTGAAGAATTGTACAACGAATTATTGTCTTTAGTAACACACCTATGATACAAAAGCAAAACAGCCGATAACTGGCGACTTGGCTCGCCGGCCGTGATCGACACGCGGTTTTGAACGACGAGCCGAGTAAAAAATGAAGCAAACATGACGAGCCGCGAGCCAGGCTCGTCAATTCACAAAACCGCGGTATTCCAATGATACACCGGCGAGTTTTACCGACGAGCCATAAGACTGCAGTTTTACTCGCTCGTCGATCAGGGCCTTTAGAAATACTACAAACTAATTTAAATCCTATGTCGTCATTACAATGCCTAATTTAGCTTTTCACCGAAGGTTCTCCTGCACCAATGGACGTAAATTAATAAATTAGTCTTCTTTTTCGCGTCTTAGTTCTACATTCGGTTCGGACATTTTTGAGAACTATTCCGAGTCCATGAGTTTCTACGTAAATGGTGTTAAACAAAATAATACACGTGCAAACTGCTTCTTTGGCTGCTTCCGTGGGGTAGTAATTTATGGATGTTCTATTAAACCCATACACAAAGCCTTCAATATGTTTAAAAAGATATAGGCGGATAAGCGGCTCTCTTCCCTTGGACGAGAAACTTTCCTTAAAAACCTTAACCGTACCGTTTTTTAAGGAAAGTTGGTTGTGAAAAACAGTTAGTGCGCCAAGAGTCAAAAGGCATTATATATTGTATATATTGGCCTGGTAGGGAGGGTATTGGTATGGCATTCTGTTTCGGACTACTAACAACATGGTGCTATTTCAATCCATTTCCTAAAAGTAGTGATTAGGGCAATATTTCGTAATCTTTCAGTTAGTTGTCTATGACCAACCACGGACAACAGACAGTTATGTGTTTTTATGATATTCATGTTTGTAAAAATCGAAAACGTATAGTTTTTAAGTCTGACTAATATCTTGTTCTGACATTCAAAATATAACCAAATGATCATTAGACAATTCAGTTTACAAAAATAGCTCTATCGAAATTAAATCTATGTAGATGTGACATTTGATGTGAATGCATTTGGTGTAGATTTATCATCATAAAGATAACATTTACAACCTACATACTCTCCGAGTTTGACAATCTTATTCAAGTAAAGTTAATTGCCTAAATAAATTAGAAAAAACTTTTGAAATGCGTCAATGGCACTAATAATTTGTATTTTTCAATCTGTAGTTTGTCGCTATCTGCACGCTTGCTCACTGGGTGTTGGTGATTTTTACTATGTTATCCTTCACCGTGAGTTATTGCCTCAACAACAATCACTAATAGCAATTAGTATTGAATTAAATTAAAACATATTTTACAAATTAACTAATTGCAAAAAATCGAAAGCGCAACCTGACCAAACCTACCTGCAAATTGCGTCAATGAATTCTAATGATATTTTAATATAAAAGTACCTATAAAGTTACCGAATGCGTAAATAAACTAATGGTTATATAATGGAATAAAAGTGCATTATGTCACTGGTGTTTAGTATACATTTTAGAAAGGTAAAAGTACTTTTAAAAAAAACTAACATTTAGGATTAACTGAAACTACTGTAACTGAAACTAATAATGCCTGCAAAACATTAAATCGCAATACATATTATTTGACACAATTTCCATCCATTAGTCTGCGATTTTTCAAGCAAATGCATAAAATATAAAATTCTGCATATTTGATAATGGATTTGCTATTTATCGTATTTAAATTAGAAACTAGTTCAGTGAGAACCAGTCAGATTCTAAAAAGTATACAAAAAATATCAATGTCATCTGACATTTCTGCCAATACTATTACCTAGATACAAATATATTTTAAAACGTGATTATTCACGTGACACCGGCGATAGATAAAATTGTTCTTAATTAATTTCCTCTACAATAAAACCTTGATTGAGTCTTAAAATAGAGCGACCACAGAGCTAGAACTACTTAATAGGTTGTTCAGAAAGTAATTTTGTTTTTACCAAACTGATCATTTAATTGTATTTTTTCACAGCCAATTTCACACTTAAGCTGCATAATCATAATATATTTTGACAGCTGATATAACAAGGCTTGCTTGTGAAAAAATCGATTGATTGTACGCATTAGTTTTTGGTTGGTACCCTTTCAAATACTTATGGAAAGTGAAAAGCAGCATGTTCGGCATATTTCACTTTTATACCATCGAAAAGGTTAATAATGCTGTTCAAGCAAGAAAATATATCCGTCACGTACACTCGGCCAAAAAAAGTGGTTTACCACCCTAAGATTGAAATTCGTTTGCACGTCATAAAACAATAAGGTCGATTTTCACTGACAAAAATTATGTTACAACAACCTTAGCGATATTTTCATTAGATAGGAATTGTCAAAACTGGTAAACCACTTGTTTGGCCGACCGTACGGAGAAGATGTAATGACAGAAAGCAAGCGCCAACTGGTTTGCAAAACGATCCGGTAATTTTGATGTTGATGATGCACCACGTTCTGGAAGGCCAGTTGAAGCTGACGAAGGCACAATAAAGGCATTAATTGATGCAAACATAACAACTCATGAAATCGCTGAGAGATTCAATTGATCGAATTTGACCGTTCATGATCATTTGGAACGCCTAAGTTTAGGCAAAGCTCGACATAAAATTCAATTAAAACGAAATGACTTTCCGAAAAACCTACTTAATACAATATTTCTGCTTAGTATAAGAAAATTAACCCACACCAAATAACCGAGATGCATTATAAGAACCTATCAAATAACCTTGAAAAGTCAAATAATTGCAAATTAACTAAGCAACTAATTAGATAAGCAGTTGTCGATTCGGTTTGTTATCTCGTTACGTTTACGGTTCTCGTAACGAGAAAATCCATCGACAACTGACTTATCGAATCTTTTTGAATCGGCAGATACGATGATCGTTAGTGCTGTACCTTAATCAAATGTTTATGAATATTTAATCAAATGTTTATAAATATTTAATCAAATGTTATAAATATTCGAGTTAATCAAATGTTTATAAATATTTGATTTGATCGATAATGTGTCGATACTAGAGCCATAGCAACACTAACAATGTAGGTTGGTCTCAGTTCCGAGATACATTCTGCCCCATAACCAACTTCATTCAAGTCAATTAAGGTGTGACGGTTTGATTGAATTACGTTCATCTAACTATCCGAAGATTATTAACATTTATAAAAGTACAGTTTCCTAAATATCTCACCTCAGTAATGACTTCTTGAACTCGCCGCATGCGCTGTGCGTACGGTATATGTCTGTCCATCCGCACCATAGCCTATAGAGAAAAATAACATACAAAATTAACATAATCAATCAATAAATTACAATACATACAACAACAATCACACATTAAACAAATATTTGAGCTCTTTTGTCATGGTTTTGAAGCTTTGTAATCACAAAGTCATTATTTCAATATCATAGATATTTTTTGTCATGGTGTCAAGGTCTTGCCGGCTTGGACAGACGGCTTTTATTTTTAACAAACCGGTTATACAATGTTACTTAAGTTTAGGAGATATTCCACTTGTAGGTATGACGTATACACGACATCTCCAGTATAGGCTGACCTGTCATAGTACGGAAAGCCTTTATAATGAGAGATCTGCTCATAGTGGAAATGTTTAGCTTGGTATGTAGCGTACAAAGTCATCGTTTGTAATGATAAATATATGGTTCATTATCCCATTGATACAATTATGAGTTTTTTTCTATCTTTATACAACACTAAATATAGCTAAAAATACGCCTAAAGCCGAAAGGAGAATAAAAGGTTCCTTGTAAAGAGTCTATTGGCAATATTTAAAAAGAAAAGAAGGACCCAAAAAAAAAATTGGACAAATCACAAAATAAAATCATCACTGAAACGCAACCCTGAAAACATAAAAGTAAAGAGTAGACTACCCAGAAAGTTATTTACATTCTTACCTAATTTCCTCTGAGAGGTAAATGACAACAACCATATAAGACTACTTAATTAACATTTTCTTTTTTAAGGAGAATTATGTAACACGTTGTATAGCTTTGTAGTATTAGATTGATGTAAAATTTCTTCGGTTAAACTTTAGAAATAAGTTATCTTAATAAGAGGTGGGGAAGGGCAGGGGAGTAGGAGATGGTGTCCCCCTACAACCCTGTGCAACACCCCCTTGCCAGAGCGGGGGTATGTTTTGCACCTTGTATCAAAATTGATATAAGATGCACGTCCAGAAGCATTCCATTTATTGCATCAATTTGAATAGCACCAAATCAAATCACACCAATAGTAATAGGACTAGAAATATCCAAGACTTGGCACACGAGATTCTCGCCATGTGGAATGTTGACTCAGTAGTCATTGTGCCGATAGTAGTTACGGCCAATGGCTTAAAAGCCAAGAGTCTCGACCAACATCTAAAGAGGCTCTCGTTAGGCGGCTGGATCAAGGGCCTGATACAGAAAGCGGTACTTCTCGACATTGTTGGGAATCTCTCTTTATATTACTGTACTCTGTGGTTAGGAAGTACCTCTCTCCGAGGCCCTGACTACCGGTAGCTTGGACCGTGTCCTTGGACCCTTGGATCCCGTTGGGATACTATTTATATTTTATAATTGAATATTTAAAAATGTACTTAATATGTTTGTAAATGAATAAAGAGAACAATAGGAATACCATTGTGTGATTCGAATTAGTGCTCTTCAAATCGATGCTCTAAATGAAATGCCTACACGTCTATAATTAGTCTCACCTGGAATATCAAATGCTCCTTCACTGTTAATGTGCCAATGAACAGGTCCTGCTGTTGTACGTATGCTGACAGTGCTGAAAGCGCTTCAGGGGTGGCTGGCTGACCATTCAGTGCTCTTGTTCCACTGGACAGTACTCCGCTTGGAGTGCGGAATGTCAGAGTGTTGAGGAGTGTGGTCTTCCCGGCACCGGATGAGCCCATTATAGCGAGCAGTTCACCGGGATAGGCGGCTCCATTCACTAAGGACATAATAGGCGACAGTTTAGCCACGTATTCAATAGTAAATAATGTTTCGGATGCAAGCTGAAGGCAGTTTCACAAATTATTGAAAAAATAGTCGGCATTTACCGCGACGGATATGTATCAATATCTCAAAAATACGTAGTTTGTTTTTTAATTCTCAACTAGCGACCTGCCCCGCTCGGGTACGTTTTATACCTTCCGGAAGATATTACCTAAATTAAGATGAAAGCCGCATCAAAATATATTGAGTAGTTTAGAAAAACTAAGCGGACAAACAGACAGACGCGAAAAGCGATTTCAATTTATTCAGCATGACTGGTTAATTCACTTTACATCCGAAATCCACGATTAATGCACGAGTATTATGTTGGTGCCCGAGCGCATGCGAGGGCACTAAATTAACACGAGAGTTTTTTTTATTAACTCACTTTAGCAAGGTGCGTACTCTAATTTTCTTTCCACTACCAATCTACCCACCGTGATAAAATATACCTACTCAAAATAAAATATTTATCCCGCGACTTTTGCGGCAAAAGGTTATTAATTTCATTTGCAGCTGTTTTTATCCTTTCTGGAGTTGAATTCATATCGCTATTTCCATTTTTTTTAACTTTTCTTGCTAATGAAGTATCAAAGTTTTACAATGGTACAAAAAGCGCGCCATTTGTTTTTTTTTTTTTCACCAAGTCGGTTCTATTCAGCCAATTTTTATTTTCAGCCAGTATCTCTTCGATCTAATGCATACATTTTAGAATAGAATAGAATAATGCGCGTTCCCATTGAGGGACCACTTTTGAATTTTGAGCTTTTGAATGCGTCAGCCCTTAGTAAAAGTTCTCAAACCATTGTAAATTCAGCCTCTAGTTTGTAAAAGTAACCACTCAAAAGTTACAACCGGTTAAAGGTGGTCCCTCAGTCGTGACTGACAGGCATCCATATCTCACAACATAGTTAAAATTTACAACTGCTATAAATGACTACTCTTAGTAAAAGATTTGTAAAACTAATTTACTGAATATCAACCCTTCCTGTGCACTGAATAAAAAGAACTAGCATGCAGAAGGTGGTCCCTCAATCGATCACCATAAGTTCACCGTGAGTGGAGACCCCAATGGAATTTGGAATTTTCGTATGGGTCTAGCGTTAGTAAAAGTACTTGAATGATTGTAAATTTAACCTCTAGTTTGTAAAAGAAGCCATTCAAAAGTTTCAATCGATAAAAGGTGGTCCCTCAATTGAAACGTTTATCAAAAGAAAAAACTATTTACGTGGCATTCCGAAGTTAAAAAGACGAATGCTACGGTCTATCCGTTAGTAAATTTTTTTTACTAACGATTACTTTACCAAACAGTGTCAAAAACTGAACCGTTTTATTTTAAATAATAATCGAATTCCTGCGAAGAAATACTAAGATCGAGGTGACCACACGACTGGATTTTTTTTGGAGACTGTTACGTAATACAACATTTCATTGATATTTGACATCGCTTAGCTAATTTCAAACCCAAAGAAAATAATGAAATAGGGTAGGAGTAGTAAAAAAATAAATTTAAACTCTTCTGAAAATTATTGTACAATATTATTTTTTATTAATCACATCACTGCTAATTAAAAAAACAGACAGAAAATAATGCGTATGATAATTAAAAAAAAGGATGGTTCCCATTTCTTCTATGGAACATCACGTCAATAGAGAAAATGAAACATTTTTTTCTCGTTTTAATACATAGAACCGCATACTAGCACTTCATCCAACTTCACTTTTCGGTGACGTCATGGAACAACATGGGAATCATAATTTTTCCCAAAGGATGATGGGCACAAATGTATGGAGTCTGGTACTGGCACCAATCAAAATGCATGATATACTACTAAAGTAGAAAAAAAAACATAACTATTAAGCATTTCTTATTTTTCATTCCCGACTCAAAAAGAGAGGTGAGAGGTGAACCCACGACGGAAAAAGAGGGATGTTTTATAAGTTTGAAGCTTATGTCTGTAAGTCTCTGTCCGTCTATACTATTCTATTTATATAAAATTATATCCCTTTTTCCCTTAGTCACGGCCCGCCGCGAAAGCCGCGCCGCGCCGCCGGCCGCTTTAAATTGTAAAAACTTTTTTTTTGTGTCAAATTTGGGAAAAATTATGATTCCCATGTTGTTCCATGACGTCACCGAAAAGTGAAGTTGGATGAAGTGCTAGTATGCGGTTCTATGTATTAAAACGAGAAAAAAATGTTTCATTTTCTCTATTGACGTGATGTTCCATAGAAGAGATGGGAACCATCCTTTTTTTTTAATTATCATACGCATTATTTTCTGTCTGTTTTTTTAATTAGCAGTGATGTGATTAATAAAAAATATTATTGTACAATAATTTTCAGAAGAGTTTAAATTTATTTTTTTACTACTCCTACCCTATTTCATTATTTTCTTTGGGTTTGAAATTAGCTAAGCGATGTCAAATATCAATAAAATGTTGTATTACGGACCAGTCTCTAAAAAAAATCCAGTTGTGTGGTCACCTCGATCTTAGTATTTCTTCGCAGGAATTCGATTATTATTTAAAATAAAACGGTTCAGTTTTTGACACTGTTTGGTAAAGTAATCGTTAGTAAAAAAAATTTACTAAAGGATAGACTGTAGCATTCGTCTTTTTAACTTCGGAATGCCACGTAAATAGTTTTTTCTTTTGATAAACGTTTCAATTGAGGGACCACCTTTTATCGATTGAAACTTTTGAATGGCTTCTTTTACAAACTAGAGGTTAAATTTACAATCATTCAAGTACTTTTACTAACGCTAGACCCATACGAAAATTCCAAATTCCATTAGGGTCTCCACTCACGGTGAACTTATGGTGATCGATTGAGGGACCACCTTCTGCATGCTAGTTCTTTTTATTCAGTGCACAGGAAGGGTTGATATTCAGTAAATTAGTTTTACAAATCTTTTACTAAGAGTAGTCATTTATAGCAGTTGTAAGTTTTAACTATCTTGCGAGATATGGATGCCTGTCAGTCACGACTGAGGGACCACCTTTAACCGGTTGTAACTTTTGAGTGGTTACTTTTACAAACTAGAGGCTGAATTTACAATGGTTTGAGAACTTTTACTAAGGGCTGACGCATTCAAAAGCTCAAAATTCAAATGTGGTCCCTCAATGGGAACGCGCATAATAGAATATACTTTTTTGTACACCAAAATTGTAACATAGCTCATATACAATATAATTTAGTGAAGGGTACAATTGCGGTCTTATCGCTGATAGCGATATCTACCAGACATCCTTTGGATGAACAGGAAAACAATGAATAAGATAGGGGGGATAGTCCGTGGTGTACTGCTGGAAACGTAGTTGAAGGAAAAAAATTTTTTTTGGACTTCCCTCTTGTTCCCAACGGTTCGATCACTCAGTTGCCGAACGATTCGATAAGCTATCTCTTTTTTTCTCGTTACGAGAATCGTAGACGGAACGAGATAACAAGCTGAATCGATCGACAACTGCTTATCGGAAAGATTTTAAATCGGAGGACTGACTCTGGTAATATTATCCTTACTAATATAATAAATGCGAAAGTAACTCTGTCTGTCTTTTTTTTATTATTTAACTTGGTTGCGCTTGCCCCTAGTTGCACCTGATGGTAATAAGCGCAGACAGGGTCTCACGAATCCAAGTAATAGAGTTATAGAGGGATTCCCTTACACCCCTCTGGCTCTCACATACACACAACGGAACACAGTGAACTGCTTGGCGCCGGACTTTAATGTGAGGGTGGTAGCTAGCCAGGCGGACCGTAAAGATCCTACCACCTCTTGCTGTCTATCTGTTACGACTAAACTACTGAACAGATTTTGATGAAACTTGGTACAGAGATATTCTGGAACCCGAAGAAGGACATAGGCTAGTTTTATTCCGAAAAACGCGGAGATCTCGATAAAAGATTCCTCTCGTCCGTTTTAATATGTATTTATTAGTTTATTATTATTATATTTATGTTTTTTTTTATATTTATGTAATTATATGTTATTATTTTAAAATCTAAGTAATAATATGTATGTAATGTACATGTACACCTAAACTGCCCGTTTTTCTCTTTCACTTCTTCCAGTCCATCCAAAGGTTGTCTGGAAGAGATCGCCTTGCGCGATAAGACCGCCCATTGTGCATTTTTGTATTTATATTGTTTTTCCTTGTTGTGTTAACGTGGTGTAATGTACAATAAAGAGTATATAAATAAATAAATAACGACAATCACGCGGGCTAAACCGCGGCCTCTAGTACTTAATAATCTGTTATTATATCCAGGATATCAAAAAACTGGAGACCTTGACCTTTGTAGCTTATTCGAAATTAGTTAAGTAATTTTATCTTATCGGTTTTTATCTAACATCCATTAACAATTCTAAGATTTTAAACATGATAAAATGCGAAATATTTCTAAAGTACGAAGAAACTGTGAGAACCTGCGGCTGTTACTTAATTATTATACAATTTTACAACCGTTATCTTGATTGGTTTAGCTTTATTATTATCATTTTATTCTATGGCGATCAGTATCTGTGTGATATTTCAAAAATAAACTAGACCTATAAAATTTTCCACTTTGACCATTTTATTTAAATTATTAACATCATATAGCATCACGCGTGTATTATTTACCGAAGGGTTAGTCAGAGATGTATAGTATAGCCTTACTTTGCTGTTGTTTAAGTCCCATGCAATAGAGGGCGACCCTATTGCCATCAACCAGGCAGAAATTCAGACTCCGGGTTGCTAATGAGAAATTCCACACGGGAAAACCCAATAACATTTTGCCCGACCTGGGGATCGAACCCAGGACCACACGCTCGGCAGTCGCGCTTGCGACCACTAGACCAACGAGACGGTTCATATTTCATATATTATATTACAAATAACATGTTAACAACTACCTACATAACAACAGCCAGGCATTCGGTTACGAATTGATAACGTATCTTGTTGCTAACTTCATAGTTTTTGTTTTTTTTAAGAATCATTTAAGATTTAAATCTACATTGGTGTCGATTCTGTTATGCACAAACTAAACTTAATTTAGACTATTGCCACCTTTTTCACTCTGATAGAATAAGAAAGAGACGGAAGTAAAAAAGATCTGTCAAATTAAGTTGAACTAAAATTTCCATGTTTTAGATCACATCTCACAACGTGTCGACTAAAAACACGGTGAAGTTCAAGGCGTAAACTAGTTTGACATCTCTAACTTAGTTCTTATCTATCACCGTCCTTTTCTCGCGCTACCTTTTAGTAAAAGATAGCGATTCTCTAATTTTAGTATAGTTGGTGAACAAGAGAATCGGCACGTAAGTCTCCCAGTGGGAGAATTTCCCTAGGTAAATAAACATGAGATCAATTAATTCAAAATGCTATAAGATTGGATAATAAGGAACCACTCACCATTTCTCAAAAGCTGTTTCCTCTGCTGGAACATGCCACTGGCCGAGGGCTTCCAGAAGTTCCAGATACGTCGGGACCTGGATCTGGACTCCGTAGCGAAGGCGTTGATATCTGCCCAGGTGTATGTGACCTTCTCCACTCCCCCAATGGCTCCATAGTTGCGGGGTGGTATTGCTAAGGTTATTTCGCTGCCACTGCCGCGTGGCGTTGATTCTGGCGTTCGATTGTCCTGATGGAGAACAACATGGTCAGTTAGAAACACTTTATTTAAAAATAGAAAAAGGTTTCTTTAGGCAGGTGTCTCACCCAGCGGCAAGGAAGCGACTAACTATCGGCTATTTTCTCGCTCAAGAAACATATAATACATATACATTCCGTGTAAACAAAAGAGATGCATATATTAAAAGCTGATCGCTGACTGTTAACACTGCCGGCGAGGATTCGCTTCACTAGTTTCTCGCTGAGTGACAAGAGCTATCAAAGATAATACTCGCTCAGCGATACTTGCTCAGCGATGCTCGCTTGGCGGTCAGAACTCACGCCGAGAGATCAACCAGCGGTCATTTGCGAATGGTGCGAGTAATCGCCCGTCGCACTCGTACACTCGCTTGTAGCCCAGCGACAAAACTATCGGAACTACACACTCGCTTCTCGCTGCTCGCCAACTCGTTTCTAGTTTCTAGCTATAGGTACCTACTTGCTCTCGCTCATCGTTGCCGGTGGGACAAGTGTCTTACAGACGTAAACGTAGCTTATCAGGCTTTGTGACTTCCTTTTCCTTTTTAAGAAAGGGTTCACTTTTATGTTCAGAATTTCACTCTTCCCCCTAGCCTTTTCCCAACTATTTTGGGGTCAGCTTGTAATCTAAGCAGATGCGGCTGAATACCAGTATTTTACACGGAGCGAATGCCATCAGACCTCCGCAATCCAGTAAATGGGCAATGCCGATATCCTAAGTGTAAATGACATTACAATATAATCATTTACGGATGATTCTATCATTACAGTTACAGCTAATAACAGTATGTCAGGATTGCCGGCAAGGTAAATGTAGTAAATAAAACCAACATAGACTCTCCACCACTGAGAGTACTTGTACATATTTGGGTCAGTGTTAGTAACATGAACTAACTAGATCACAATATAATACTTTACACAATTATTACAAGATCATTAAATAATAATAATAATAATAATATTTTATTCAAAAATTACAAGGTATAAAAATTAGTACAGTTTGTCTTAAATGTAAATTATGTTCCTAAGACTTACGTGCCTGAACTAGGTAATCCTGTGTTTCAGGCGAGAAGAGCTTAAATATACTTATAAAATAAATAATTAACTAACAGGTTGACAATAGATCACTAATTATATTTTGAGTAGCTTAACTCTTAGTTTCTAAATTTGATGAGTTTTTGTTATTTCGACGAGACATGACCGTGTTTTTCTGAATTGCATGTTGTACATTTTTGATTAGGTACAACATACAAAACTGCGGATCAGCGGAATCGTAGACTGGGTCATAGTCGATATTGCGTAAGTCGTCTTCAAGTTTATTTACAAATAAACTAGAAATTGTGTGTGTCTACTTTAAGTAATTTACTGTGTTAATTACAAGGGCAAGTGCAGGGAAATTTTATTTGAGTATTAGTATGGTCCAAACAGGAAAAACAATAACAAGGGCTAAAAAAAATACGTAATTAACGGCGCTCTTATTAGGCGCTTCCGTAATCAACAGAATTGATATACCTTTTTTCAGCCATTATTTTCGCTGGGCAGTCAGAAGCACTTGTCTTGTGATTGCTCGGCTTTTTGAAGTGCAAGCAAGTAGCACATTTTGGTTCCTCACCCTTCTTTGTGCATTCTGTAATAGAGTGATCCTGATCACCACAGTGACCACAGGTAACGGTAGTCTGCCGACATGATTTGGCCGCATGTCCGTACTGCTGACACTTATAACAGCGTGTGACTAGAGTGAAGTCTTTCACAGGGCATGACGACCAATTTACAAACACTCTGTCTTTTGTTATCAGGGCTTTACGTATGTCTGCAGATACTTCTATTATATAATTACAGGTCTCAGCGTCCTTCTTACCTGACTTATGGCTTAGCTTAATGGAGGTCAAAAAAGTCTCGAGGCTGCAATCCTGAAGGGTCTCTGCTAGATTCTGGTGGAATAAACAAGTAAAAACTTCCTTTTCTTGCATGGATGAGGGCACTCCTATAACTACTACTCTAGGCTTCCTTTTTGGGGGTTCGTCCACTGTAAGGCCTGAATTTGATAGCTGCATTGATTTTTTCACCTTCTCAATATCGTCCTTTGTTTCAGTGCTGATAATGACCCCGCCATTTTTCGTCTTACGTAGTCCTCTTACGTGAAGTTTCATTTAATAAGGACAAGCTAGTCAGATATAAAAGGTCAGACTTCTTCAGCTGTTGAACACAGAATACTCCCGCTTCGTCGAATGAGCACCGCCTTTATAATATCGGGTGCGTTGATCCATATCGACGACTACCTTCCTTTGTCAACATTGCCGTGTTACCCGCTAGTGATAACATAAGGTTAGACCGATTGTCAGACTTTCGAGCTTCTGACTGTCCGTAACGACTGTCATAGGTATTCGTATGACACCAAGGAACCGACTGTTTAACGTGCTCCCCGAGGCACGGAAGGTTCTCGACGTGTTTCGAACGGTCACACATTCACGGACTGACTGCGGCAAGCACAGCTTAACCTCACAAATCATAGTATCCGTGCGGTTGTTATTTAGCCACGAACCCCTAAAATTCAGAATGTCACTAAGTACTTAAAGTCTCGTGTAGTGCCGGACTTAAAGAATAGCACTACTCTATCTCTTCCCATGGGTGTCGTAAAAGGTGACTAAGGGATTCTCTAGAGGATGGGCAGCAACGTTCTCTGAGTACTTTAACAACCATACTGCGATCGCCAATCCGCCTGTCAGGCGTGGCGATTACGGCAACCCCCCTCCCCTTTTTGGGGGAGGCTTATGTCCAGCAGTGGACGTTTTTCGGCTTAGTGATGATGATGATGACTTATAATGTTATGATGAATTCCTATGAAAAGTATGTCTTTTCTAATATTGACGGAAACCATACAAAAGTAGAATTCAGTTTGGTCGGTTTCATTTTTAGTAGCGAGATTGAGTCATATAACTCAATCAGTCAGTCAATAAGTAAGTAGGAAGTATAATTTATTCATTCATCGTCAATGTCTCCAAATATATTTAATAATAATATGCACGTTAGTCTCAAACAAGTTTACCTACACATTAAACTGATATTTAGTTCGCAGATCACATTAAATATCAGTTTAACGTCTGAGATTACGTATTACTTAATTTTAGACATGAGAATAAAAATAAACAAATTCTAGGGCTGCATATTCTACCATAGGATATCAGCCTCTGCCTTGATGATTCAGCCGAAAGAAGTCCACTGCTGGACATAGGCCTCCCCCAATAGGGAGGGTTTGCTATCATCGCCACTCTTGGCAGGCGGGTTGGCGATCGCAACCTCTGCCTTAGGATATCGGTATTGCCTATGAACTGGGTTGCGGAAGTCTGATGTCAGTACCTAATTCTGTGTAAAATACTGGTATTCAGCCGCCACTGGTTACACCGGAAGCTGACCCCAACATGTTCGGAAAAGGTTAGGCAAGTAGTACAATTTTTGAAGCTTAGTCAAACACGACTATGTCGATAAATGATGGAATCAGGCGTTACTTTGCGGAAATCCATAATGCAATATCTAGCTTTAATCACTCCTCCCACAGCCTTCGATAAAACACCTCCTTTCTGTTTCAATAGCCCTAATGTAATCGGGTAAAATAATTGTTGCCTCACTAGTGTGTGAAGGATGCTGAATGACTTGCTCAGTTAAAATATCCGACTCAGCAGGCATAGATTCTACAACTTCTGGTGTTGAAGTAGATACTTATGTCTACTTCTTTCATGTTCATCTTGCGCTTTCAACTTTTAATTCCTATTGCGTCAAGCGCATGCATTATTGATTGCTATAAGACGCCTGCAGCTTATCGTCTACACCGGTGCGCCTCGGTCAGTCGTCAGCAAAGAGTACCTATAGTATCTAATAATATGGGAAGTCGTCAGTCAACATACAATGGACGGATTAGCGTGCGCTAGGGGCATGCGCTTTTGTCGAACTGTATTAAGGCATGCGCTATTGCATGCGCTATGGCGCTTCATGCATGCCTCAGACGAAGACGCAAGATGAACATGAAAGCGCACTGGTGTAGACATAGCTTAATTCCGCTGAACAAGATCGCTAGTTTGGATGCAGTATGCAGCACCACCCTCCCACCCACAAATAAATGCACATGCAGAAAGAGTGAAAAAATAATGCAACATGCAACCAAACCCCAATACACGACACGTGTTTCGCCCCTGCACGGGGCATCCTCAGGATATGTTGACTCCTCGACCGCCAGGACGCGAAATCAACAATCACGCGAAAACAAAAATCGAAAGGTCGAGGAGTCAGCATATCCTAAGGATGCCCCGTGCAGGGGCGAAACACGTGTCGTGTATTGGGGTTTGGTTGCATGTTGCATTCTTTCAAAATTTTAATAATTTCAAAATATATTCTTTGCAAAAAAAAAAAACTAATTTTTTTACTGAATCCTTATTAGATGGTTTAGATATGATCGGTAACAAAGCCGCATGAAAAAAAAAGAATTTTATTTTTTTATTTTTAATCAAGCTAAATCCCGAGCGGGGCCAGTCTACACCAGTAGTAGATCATACGGTTTTAAGGAATTACACGAATTCGTTAACACCCTGTATAAATACGTATAGAATTGCAAAATTAGCCAAATTAGCTATGTGCAAGTCACCTTTATTTAGGTACTAGTTCCCGCACCTAAAAATACCGCATATAAGGATTCCTTAAATATAATTATAATCAAATAGCACTATGCATCACTATCACTACATAGTATAAAACAAAGTCGCTTCCCGCTGTCTGTCCCTATGTATGCTTAGATCCTTAAAACTACGCAACGGATTTTGATGCGGTTTTTTTTAATATTTAGAGTGATTCAAGAGGAAGGTTTATATCCATAATACATTGCACACGGGCGAAGCCGGGGCGGATCGCTAGTACATGCATAAAGAGCATGTTATCGGACCAAGCTTATGCCCACTTTTTGAAGAACTTCATCCAACTCGTATTCTCTTTCCCCTACACAAGGTAGTCGGAAAGGGGGTACTAATCCGAAAGGGTGGTAAAGTACCCGTAATAATGAATAACTTTTGTTTTACAACTTTCCCTAAAAGTTAATAGTTTAAGAGATATAGCTGTTCAAAGACTTCATAAAAACAACGCTAAAATGTATCTATCCTCAGCTATGATCACCTGAGTTTACATTATAGGTCACAGGTGAGGCACGGGTTAAAAGCTCCATTTTCCAAATTTGAAATAAAAAAAGAGAAGAATAAAAAAAATCAATGACTCTATAATTAAATTTGCAATTTTAGCACTTGCTTTAAAACAGTAATCAGTGATACCTACTAAGGCCTGAATCAAATCCAATAAAATATTTACTAACGATACCTCTTAGATACTCGTACATACACTCACGCCTTTTTCCCATGGGGGTAAACCATAGATCGCCACATGCTACGATCCTTTCTGTCTCCTTTCGCTTCGTCCACGTTCACATATCTTATCAAATACGAGCGCCGGTTGTGAGTACTACACACCTGTCCTTTTTGAAGAACATCACTAATAACACCGACGTTTGTACTTCTAGGGCGTCCTTTAGCATTTCCACTGACACCCGCACTCATATCACATTCAAATCAGCAAAGTTGTATGAGAGCATTACAATTCTGCACGAGACTGTCTTGAATACGTAAATATTATTGCTAGTACACAGTCTTATAGTAATTGATAACCTCTTACTTAACATTTGATATCTACTCAGTTACTTATACCTATAGCATTCTGTGTTCCTGGTAATTTGAGTCTTTGTCCTTTGTTTTCTATGGCAAATTAATGTAATATTTTAAATAAATAGCTGTAATTAAGCGCTTGAACACTGAAAGCTTTTATTGGGATCATTGGCCGGTTATTTAATAAGCCCGAATATTAATTAGATGTTGGATTATTATTGGCTTATTGCAATCTTTGAGTGAATCACTCAATAATTGCTGCAATAATAATTATAGCAACAAGAACAAAGTTTGTTTTCTTTGGTCCTCCTCCTCTCGTGTCAGCACGAGCTATAGGAAAATAGCTCATGCAGTGGTGAAAAGATTAGCCAGTCAGCAAGGTTGGTAAAGGGGCTGACTGCCCAGGGTGCGCCGGACGTACTGAAGTATCGTCACTCGAGGAGGCTCTTTCCATGCACCCATTTTCTTTGGTAAATTATCGTCTTTATTCACACGATATTAATTGACAGGTAAATTCAAAATCATCTGGCCCACCAGCCATCTTAAAGGTCAGCTTTCAGAACAAGTCTAATACCTACAATGCTAATTTTAATAAACCGTAATAGTATTATAATAATAATAATCATTTATTTGCAGGAATATTATAAGTTACAGTAGCAGATGGTTATGCTTATAATATTAACAGTTAGTAATATTCCGCCAGGTAATACATGGCATGCAAAATATTAAAATATTGTTGTTAAACAATCACTCATTAATTACATTTTACATTATTATCTAAATTATCAATTACATAATATTATTATTTTATCATATTATATTTTACCGACTGAATTATTACATCACTTATTCATATTACAATAAATTATCTATAATATTTTATATGATTTTATTAATATCCTATTTAATTAAATACGACTACCTACTGTAATTTTTCATTTATTTATTATATATACATTCATTATGTTTGCCATTTACGAGTTCTGAACAGTTCGTTAATGGTGTAGAAGTTTTTTTCTAATAACCATTCCTTAAGCTTTTTTTGAAACTTTGTATAAGGTAGCGACTTAATATCCGTTGGTATTGCGTTAAATATTCGACCACACATTGCGTAACAATTTTTTTGGTATAAAGTAGTATTAGGAATTTTTGGTAAAACAATCCTATCTGGATTTCTAGTATTTCGCGGGTTTAATTCTGTTGCTTTCTTAAATGATTGATTATGTAATTTAACAAATTTTGAAGTTTCTAAAATGTACATACAAGGCAATGTAAGCACTTTAAGTTTCCGAAAAAGAGGCTTGCAGGATATCCAAGGGGCAACTCCGCATATCGCTCTAATACATTTTTTCTGGGCGATAAATGCTTTGACCATGTCTGTAGAGTTTCCCCATAATATTATACCGTAGTTAAGTACCGATGCTACATACCCATGATATGCAAGCAATACAGTCTTTTGCGTTGCTATTTTTCTTAGTTTAGCAAGCACATATACATAACGATTTAGTTTACTGCTGACTTGTTCTACCTGTGCCTTCCAGTTAATGTATTTATCTAACGTTATTCCTAGAAAAGTTGTTTGAGTTACCTCTGATATATTTTCATTATTATAGTTAATATCTAATGTTTTTTGTTTTTTACCATAAGTACTAAACTGAATGTATTTCGTCTTTGTGAGGTTTATTTTGAGGTTGTTTTTTCCTAGCCAGTCTATTATGGACATAATTGAGTTATTAATTTCGGTTACATAATTGTCGTTATTACTATTGGATGTTATTATTAAAGAAATATCGTCTGCGAATAGGATACATGGATGCTGTGTTATGTCAGGAAGGTCGTTTATGTACAGTAAGAATAATATAGGTCCTAAAACGCTGCCTTGAGGTACACCGAAATGGTTTTCTTTATAAAAAGATCTGCATCCTATCAATTCATGCTTATCATTAAGATTTTTTATTTCTACGCATTGTTTTCTATTGTCCAAATATGATTTCAACCAATCTAAAGCGATTCCCCTAATGCCATACTTTTCTAGTTTATTTAATAAGATTCTATGACTAACAAAATCTAACAAAAATATTGTATGTGTATATCCTTACTAATAATATTATAAATGTGAAAGTAATTCTTTCTGTCTGTTCCCTCATCACGACTAAACTACAGAACCGATTTTATTGAAACTTGGTACCGGGATTGTCTGGAACCCGGAGAATAAGCTACTTTTATCGCGAAAAACGCGGAATACGCGATAATCAACATCTACCAAAGCTCCAACCGACCTCTAGTAGTAGTACATATGTGTATCAAATTCATAAGTAGTACTTAACTGACAGTTATTTCAGATTTTTTACCGACGACTCAGTTTTTTACATCACATATCTTCTGCTGCAGAAGCCCCAGAACCCATTAGAAACGAGAACCTGATCGATCTTTGTACAATACTAATTTTTTTTCACTTGTTTTTGTTAAATCGTTGAATAAAAGTTTTATGAGTATACAGCACCGCTGAAACGTTTAAAAAAAAACATAATGAGGTGTCTTTACCAATGTAGCGACTTGTCCCCCTCGCAGAAGTATCGGTTTTCCGATAAGTGTTTACTTTATCGCATGGAAAACTGTTATCCTTTAGTAATTTGATGCTGGTGCTATTGTTTTATTCTTCTCTTTAAAGTAAATACCGGAAAATTTGAGTTATTTAAAACCACGAGACTAATTGGCATTAGCATGAACATGGCATACTATATGAGAATTTAGTCATAATTTTTAAATATTACAATTTCAAACATTGAAATATACAATATCATTGAAATCGTAACATAGCACATGTAGCTCCGTAATGGTTTCGGAAGCACGTTCTTTAACTAAATTCGGCTGGTTCGAGTCTACGGTTCAGATAATTAATGGTCTATCTACCAATTAGTTAATTACGTGCACAAATCGGACTTAATGGCCATTAAATATTCTGTAGTGCTTAGTCTTAGCTCATTAATTTATTCGTCATTATAAATGTTTGGCCCACCATGCAACTATGCATCGATGATGCAATGGCTCTCGGAACTCTAGAGCCTACATTTTTTATAGTCCAGATCAGGGCTATCGAGGCCATTTACGGGCCAAAAATTACGACATGGACTGGAGCCGTAGTTAAAATAAAAAAAAACACAACACTAAAGGTCAATAATCGCTCCGCAGGCCGCACAAATATACGTCGCGGGCCGTGGTTTAGGAAGCCCTGGCGTTATAAATATCAACACATTCAATGACACCAATTCGTTCCCAACATAATGAACTCCTGAGAAACCCGACGGTAAATTCGGTGTTTAATTACCACACGGAATTAGGGGGGCTCAATATCCGGAACAGAGTGTCGTATTTCCAGCACGTGAGAGCACATGGGAGCTACGTAACACCCGGTGTAAGCCGGCCGGAGCCGAAGATTAGGCGCTAACTTTACTACTTAAAAATATTAAAAAAGGTATATGAATCTATGGACACTACTCATATGAATAAAATATGTAGTTATAAGGTGATGTCATTAGATTTAAATTTGTTTTTTTTTTATTGTGTTCTTTCTTTTATTTTATTTTTTAAATAAAGCAGTAACATCAACTTGCAACGCATAACAGAATGGAACCTTTTTAATGTTCGAGTGACGTATTTAATGAACCTTTGAAATCATGGCATTGAAGTCATGGCTACGTTAAATTATGACTTTAATTGGGATTCTACCATCGACGATGAGGCCAAAATACAATATAGCGTTTTTAAAAAAAAAAATGTTCATAATATTTATTAGAGACTGCTTCGTTGGTCTAGCGGTCGAAAGCGCGACTTCTGGGCGTGAGGTCCTAAGGTTCGATCCCCAGATCGGGCAAAGTGTTATTGGGATTTTCCGTGTGGAATTTCTCAGTAGCAACCCGGAGTCTGTATTTGCGCCCGGTCGATGCCAATAAGCTCGCCCCCTATTACATGGGACGTAAACATAACGGCGAAAAGTGGGTGTACTATACACCTCTGCCAACCCTTCGGGGAATACAGGCGTGAGTTTATTTATTAGAGACAAATTAAGTTGCTCTAACAGATATTTTATCGTTCGTACTGTTCTCTTGACAATCCCCTAGTCAGGTTATACTTTTGTTAAAGTGAGAAAGCAGATGACCAGTTCAGTGTCGGAAAAGACAAAGCTAGTTATAAGTATCTCATAGGTAATAGACGCGTATTGTAAGATTTAACAAAACTCAGCACGCTTAGTGGTAGAGTCCGCCTGGCTAGCTATCACCTTCACATTAAAATCCGGTAAATCTTAGACCTTGTCTACAATTACCGTCAGATGCGACTCGAGGCAGAGGACCTACTCCCTAAGTCTGTCAACGAAGTTAGTGCCCCGTCCGAAAGTAGCCCGAAACGTAGGAGTGAACAAAACAAGTGTCAAGTTCAACTTTTCGGACGTGCAAAATCACATCGGTAGTAAGGACAACTGTCAAATCTTGTTGTCATTCATTGTAAGTTCGGGCCCCGAAATAATCGTATGTCCGTAGGTGATAGGGAGTAGGAAACGCTCGTAATTATGGCAGAAACCACGGACTTCGTGCTTAGGGAGTAGACACCCAGACGCGACCAAATGAAAGAGTAAAATAATATGATCTACATAATAATAACCAGGAGGGTTGGGCTCGTGACCAATAACCGCGCGTATTCTACAGTCTGCAACGTTACCATGGTCAGTCAGTGGATGGGTGACCGTTCGTTACACATCGATATCCCTCCGTGTCTCGGAGAATACTTAATAGCGTCAGTTCCGGTTGTCATACATCTATCGCAGTCGTTACAGCCCGAAAGTCTGACAACTCGTCTAACTCGTCTTCTTCTTCTCTCGTGTCAGCAAGAGCTACACGAAAACAGCTCTAGCTGTGGTGAAAAGATTAGCCAGTCATCAAGGTTGGTAGCACGGCTGACTGCCCAGGGTGAGCCGGACGTACTTAAGTATCGTCACTCGTGGAGGCTAAGAATTTCGGTAAGTATTAGTAACTAGGGTAAGGGAGTCTGACGGCAGCCGTTCCGTGTGAAATACTTTGTTGTGAAAAGGCAGGGAAGAAAGAATCTACATAATATTATTCAGATTGGATACCGAAGCAATGTGATGAATAATCGGAAATCGTTTAAACTAAATAGTTTAACAGATTATCACTAGATTTATTACTATTATCTGACGTTTCGACCACTTCAACGATAACACCGTGGCTAATGACCATTACCTAAATATAAATCGGTACATAATGTCTTATTTATTTATTTTCTTAATATAACCTTAGATTTTTTAAATTGATTGTATTTTTTGGACCTAATAGTCATTATAATCATCCTAGAATTTATGAAAATAAATACGCAAGTCATCGTTGTCGCGTTGTTGCTGTCCACGTGTTGACGTTGATATCAATGAGGCCGACAACAGGTTTCTCAAATGTGATGTTCTACTGATACAATAAATGAAAGTTCCATGTCTAAAGTAGATTTATTCAAATGAAGTAGTGTGGGATAGGTGGAGCTATTCAGATGCATCTGTTATTTTGGGGGCTAATATTGGTGCCGATTCTCTTGTTCACCAAATAAACTAAAATTAGAGAATTGCTATCTTTTACTAACAATTTTATTTAAGCAGCGCGAGAAAAGGACTTCGATAGATATGAACTAAGTTAGAGATGTCAAATTAGTTTACGCCTTGAACTTCACCGTGTTTTTAGTCGAAGTGTTCAGATGTGTGGTATTATGTATGGGAATTTTAGTTCAACTTTTGACAGCTCTCTCTCTTTCTTATTTAATCAGAGTAAAAAAGATGTCTATAATCTAAATTAAGTTTAGTTTGTGTACATCAGAATCGGCACCATTATTAACTTTAGGAAAGACTACGACGATGAAGACTGGATGTAATGCACAGTTCATGTTCTTAATAAGTTGCTGTAGGTTCTATCTGACGAAGGCGGTTGAATTATTACAATTTGAACCTTACAAAGACATAAAAGTTACAACACCCGCCTTCGCGAGATAGAGGGACTATAGGTACCTACTTTATAACATTCTAATACAAAAAGATAAAGATACATTGATTTTTCTTCTGTGCAGTAGAAACTTTCTATAGGTACTAGGGTTTCTGCTCGAGAATTCTCGAGTCGAGAAATGTCGAGAAATCATGCCAACTTCGAGACGAGAAAAAATACCTCGAGAATTCGAGAACTCGAGAAATCGAAGATTTTCTTTTATTACTGTAAAATTGGCTTAAAAGTTACGTATCCTTTGCATTCTGGCTTCTGATCGTTCTCCTTACGAGGCACGAGTAAGCGAGGCAAGCGAAGAGACACATAATATACCTGCAACTCCAAGTACTCTTATTATAATGTGACATTAAAATGTCAAATAAAAATTAACTGTAAGATAAACTCCGTTCATCTATTGTTGGGTTTCTGAATACAAAATCGACGACTAGATAACTATACAAACAATAAGTGAGTTTGTAAATTGATCACTAGATGGGGTCTCTTTTTAAAGCCCATCTAAATATACTTTTCTCGCCTTAAACTTTACATCTTTTTGCAATTAGGCCCCAAGTTTAAATGAAAATATCCTCTGGTACCTATGTGCAATGATTTTAAAACGAATCATTACACACATGAAATATAAAATTTAAATCACAATATTTTCTCTTTGTTATTTTTAATCATAGCAACAGCACAATAAAACTATTAAAACAAAATAAGTAGGATTTTAAAGTTTTATTGTAATTTATAATATTGGGCGGTAAAGTTTATTTATATCTGAAAAAAAAACTAAGCTAACGTACCTATTTGTGGTGTAAATGAATGGGTTCTAGGGCAGGACTGGTTATTTCACAAAGGTAAATATCAAAGTGGCCTAGTTAAAGATTCTCATGATAAACTTTTCATCCGTGAACATTTCGGATGGATTTCTTTCGATGCCTTTTTATTGGTACTGATTTATTTGAAATAGCCTCCAGCACTTCCAAATCAGATTCCGATGAACTACTCGAGTCCATTTCGCTGGGAGTCCAAAACTCACTATCGATTAACGATTTACGCCCCAAATTGGTCAGTCAAGTTAACTGAAGTTTGAACTAAGTAAGATCATCTTCTGACTGGGGTGTCCAGAAACGCAATGTGTCATTTTATCGAACCAATAGCGGTGGAATAGATAAACTACGGTTAGGAGTACCTGAGAAACTGAAAAAATAAGTTATCTGAAGTTTGAAATAGGATTATCTTCTGACTGGGGTGTCCAGAAACGCAGTGAGTCAGCTTATCGAAATAATAGCGCTATCGAACAGATAAACTACGTTCAAGAGTACACCAGAAAACGGGAGTATGCTGATTTATTAAGGTTTTTAAAAATTTCTCGAATGACCCGAGAAACCCGAGAAATCGTGCTCGAGAATTCTCGAGACCCGAGAAAAAAAATATGTCGAGAAAACAGAAACCCTAATAGGTACTCATTTGAGAAATCAGTCAATTACCTCTATACAAACAAAGTTACTCAATGGGCATTGTGCATTTTTTTTAAATCTGTTAAGATATGAAAACCATTTCGAGGAATAAGGTTACTGATCACATCTCGCTATTTAGAAATGGAAAATAATCATGGATTATTAGTATTTCGGGTTATATGTGAATGACCTTAATGTATCCTCCAAATGACGTCATTGCTGGCAGTATGGCAGTAATGCCTTTGCCTACCCTACGATTGTAAATAAAAAAAATGATAGACGTGGTCACGTGACGTGAATGTCATAAATAATAAACAATAAACATAACCTCAATCCTCAAACGAAATTCAACTTTTACTATTATAGTGTTTTATTGAGACGGTCATTATAACGATGGAATATAGGAAGTGCTTTGTTCCTACCTGCAAGAACGACACTAAAAATAGACCAAACAAAATTTTTGTTCGTGTTCGGGAACTCAACTCTCGGAAGGTTCTGCGAGTCAGCTTTGATAAAAGTATCACTCATGGCGATTGGTTGGTCGGTAAATAATATGAAGAGCGTACGATCGAGATTAATTGCAATAGCGGCGTAACGTGGTATTTTGTTTGCTAAGAATTAAAGGCAAGGAACATAATAATCTGAGGTTATTATTTCATTGATTTGACAGTTGACACTATTGACATTTGACACCACTGTTACAGGTTTTAGAATATGGATTGAGGCAAAGGCCCAAAGATTTTATGCCACTGATGACGTCATAGATCAGAAATGATATTGAATTTTAAATAATTAATAAAAAAATAATTACAATGAAAATAACAAAAATATTTAAAATGGTTTCTTAAATTACTCTATATTTTCAAAATCTAAAATAAAAAATTGTGGTTAAGAATTTTGCTTCATCCCCATTATATTAGTGACATACTAAGACAAATAATTTATGAGATCTTTATAAGAGACCAAATCAAATATTATAACATTTATAACATAGGAACATAACCTTAAGAATTCACATTTTTACTGACTTGTTATTTATGTTACATGAAGGTAAATTTTCTTAAAACGCCCATCCGCGTTCTTTGCGTAAACGCATTCAGACTTGTATTGTTTATGATAAGGAATCAATTATGCCGAATATTCGGTTCGGAAAAAGTTTTACCGAACATTCGGCCGAATGTTCGTATTCGGTGAAATCCATGTTCGGCCCATCTCTACTAGAAAGCCTAAATATTCGAAAATCATGGGTTCGGAAAAGGGTGGAAAAATAACTGCACACATGGTCTACTAACAATGTCTACAAAAATTTGAGCATTTTACGTATAAGCATTTTACGTAGGTAGTATGCTTAATTTTATTTTGCATACGGTATTTGCACATAGGAACGCTATATTAGACAGACAGACTTTATTGATATTGCTTGTTCATTTTCTCATGCGAAAGGAAGTAACCCATTGTACCGAATTGAAGACGATCAGTGAAGTGATAGATCAAAGAATGGACCTAGATCCGACAGCTGATAGAAGAATATTTTAAAATATTTTTCTTAGAATCTCGCCTGAAAGCGTTTTTAAATAGATAGACCATACATGACTACCTATTTTACATATTTTATACTAAGCGGAATTACAGTAGATGTAGGTATATAATTATTAATTGATACCGGAATTACCTTGGTATCTGTTATTGGTTTAGCGAATTAGCAAAACCTTTAGGAAACAGTATAATTAGTTCATAATTTCTTACCCCCTCATTACAAAAGATGGTTTAAGTAAACCAAGACTAAGGTAAACACAGGTTTAAAATATACCCATCACTATCACATTCTTATGTCATATAACAAAAAGAGACGGGGCTATTTTTATACCTAGGTTTTTCTTAGACCATCTTTTGTAATAAGGGGGTTAGAGTTTACAAAAATCAGATTAAAAAAATGCCTTTAACTGTGCCGCTGTAGAGCAAAGGCCTCTTCTCATACAGCGAAGGAACAAGCATCGATCACCACCCTTGCTGACTACGGATTGGCAATTTCAGACCATTAAGTCTAGGTTTCCTCACGACGTTTCCCTTCACCATATGTCAGTGGCGTCTTAGATTAACTAAGAAACTACCTACTTATGACATTGAAAAACTCACATTGGTACATACCTGTGTTTGAACTCGCATTTCGGTGCTTAACAAGCGGGTCCGTACAGAAGAGGCCACCACGATATTTAAAAAGAACTGGTATAATCCAAAAATCAAACTACAAATATACGCTAACATTTGAAAAGGTTAACTTAAAAATAAAGTGGCTTCGATGCGCGTACTACCGCAACGCTTTATATAATATAATAATAATATACCGTACCGACCTACAGCATTTTTGCCTTCAAGCTGTTGCGACATCGATTCAACCTAACGGTTGGTCGTCGCTTAAAGGCCCTTAAAAATTTTAACGATCAAGAATATTTACCAAAATTATGTCGCAACATTTACGATCACTTTAGTAATTAACTTTTAGAATGTTACTACTTAATATACTAGATGAGAAATGAATGGAAAATGTGGATTTCAAATCAAATTAGAACAAAGCACGAAGCTTGTAACCGGTGCATTAGAAACCAGTTCTAACTTTTTTTATATGTTCGTCTTAGCCCACGGAATCGACGGTACAGCCTTGGTAACATTTTGACTGGTATTTGACTATTCAGTCCGGTTTGTTTTCTTTTCGTTTGAAACATTAATATTATAATTATGACACTTGGACAAGTCGTGGAATGTCTGGAAGCTATATTATTTATACTACCTGTTACATAAAATATGTATAAATTACGTTATTTCAAAACATAGTAAGGCGTTGGTTTTCTTACTATAAAAGCAACAAAAATACCTAAGTACATCAAATATATAGAATAGCATTGTTCTAATAAAGTACCTAATTAATATTTATATAAAATATTCCTACATGAATACGAAATTTAACGAAGCTATCGTTAGAAAACAGGCAACAGACATGCCTCATTAAGTCGGCTATAAAACTCTTTAACAACCTTTGTGGTCGGAAGCGTACCAAAAATGCCATGGTGATACAACACATGCCTAGGTACCTTAATGGTTTCTAAGAAGAGCGGAACACAACCTACTTTTATATTAATTTATTCCATGTGGAAATTCTGTAGCTCTCTGCGCTACGCGCGCCGCGCAGCTGTATGTTAAAATTTATTTTATTCGTTTCCAATTATTATTGACCATGCCGAAGATTTGAAGTTTTGATTTTACTGGCAACTTCTACCTCTGGATGCAGACAGGAAGATAATAGGTTTTAGAATAGAGTTTAAATTGAATGAATGCGCTTCGAGCCGAACAGTTTAATGATTACTGCCTAGATATGTGCCTAGTGACTTTATTATTGAATGGAGTTAGTAACTAGTTCTTGTAGTTATCAGCAGAGTTTATCGGGAATGCAACGTCTGCTTTTGAATTAAATAACTATTCGTTTCCTATTTATTTTACCTATACCTCTACGACTGACGAACCTCGTTGAGATTGAAACAATTTTAACTGTAATTTTAAAATTTAAAAATATAAATAAGTTTCTGTACTTACTGGTGGAGAATTACTGTATGCTACACGCTGGTTATCAACAGATGATGTGATCAGAGGCTCATGCTCTTCGTTTCCTGCCGTCATTTTAATTTATTTCTTTATCACAAATTAAATATTAAAAAATAAAATTAAAAAATCACTGTCATATTCACACAGATCACGAAAACTTATTACGTCACAATTTTTGGTGGGAAAACTGAAGCGCGCTGGGGCAAGTTTCGTAGCGGTGTGACTGCTCGTGTACGAACGGACTAACTAAAGCGGTCTATTGACTAATCAATGTCTCGCGGACATTAAACTATGTTTTGTCAGTCTATCTCGTCCACTATGCATTCTTGGATTTACATGAAACATGTGCAATCTTATTAACTTTATGATAATTACGTTTATTTAGACATGAGTGTAATTCTGGCTCGTTTGTTTGAGGTTACAAAGGCTCTGTCATTTGTTATGATAGCGAGTCTAAATTATATCAAATAAAGATATCATGGAAACGTTGATTAAGTAGCTACTCGTTTAGGTATAAGTAGGTAGAGCGACCTTTTTATAATTTTTCCCTAACTTCCAATATTTCTTGGCCCACTTTTTAGTGAAGCTAGAGCTGTTTTATAATTAACTTTAGTGATAAGTGCAAAAAAATAATCCTATAATTTATTTTTCAAGGAGACATGACATAGCAAAAGGCATAATGAGTTTGTAAAAATAATTGCTATACATAATATATGTACAAAATGAATTCAATAATCGACTCGGTATTACTTATAATTATATGGTTTCTATTGCTACGTAGGTAGGTAAGTATTGTTTTTCTTGTATAGGTACAAGTTTCCGCTTCGCCTTCGGATGCGCGGTTTAACGACCTATCTACCTAACTCTCTAATCTACATAGGTACTTTGGTTCTGCTAAGGAGTTTCTGTGATGACTATGATTTGAAAGCAGAAAAGAAAAATTATAGGCAGCATAGCGACAAAAGGCACAAAGAACTCTATTTTTATAAATGTAAGAATCGTGCTTACGCTTGACCACTACCTTACCCAACGTATAACGTAGTAAAAGAGCCAAAGACTACAATAGTAGGTATACTGGACAAATATGACCCAACGCTGTACTACACGAGAATAGAACTGAATCTTCTAACCGGAGCATTTCTAATCTAGGTACGTCATGATGTGACATATCTATACACAGAAAGATTTTAAGCACGCCTTTCTGATGGTATAATGTCAAATGTTATACCAACAAAAGTCTAAGGGAGACATTTTTTTTTCTGAACATTTTTAATTTATGAACTTTAGTAGTTACTTCCTTTTAAACAATACTTTAGGTTGAAATGGCAACATTTATAAATTATCGTGCGAGTGGATAAGAAACATCTCAGTTCATAACCCTCCCCGACAATTCCGACAAATAAGAAATACCTGCAGCTAGAGGGGTATAGTAGGTATGATAAAAGTAGGTATCAACGCCGCGTTCATAGGACTTGTTACCATAGAAGTTTTTCGAACAATGAATTTCCGTAAATAGTGAATTTTTCTTAAATTAGATAAGCTTTATTCAACAAATTATATCCTAGGTTTTCTTCTCCAATTAGGCATCGGAATCGATGGTTCAAATCTTTCGGGTACCTCGGGCACACGGTGTAGGTATACGTACTCGGAAGCACTTGTATTTAACTCCATGCGGTGGATGTTCAGCAGAATCTATAGTAAGCTCGTTTATTTTTGAAAAAAAAACAAGTTTTTTTTAAAATCTAGGATCAAGTATCCTGTTAAATTATTCCACCTAACACAATATAGACGTAGCTAATAGGTACTTAAGTAGTTAAGTTTGTGTTATCGTCCCGCGCGACGATCCGGATCGTCAGTACCTACCATTGTTTATCTATTGTGTCTATAATTACAGTACTACTCAGGTTAACACAAACTTTTTTACGTGTACCTACATGTCTTCATGGATATCCTCCATCTTGTGGAAGGCGAAGGTTTATGTCGGACTCTTACCAACCGACACTATCACGATGTTACTTCGAGGACCAACGGCCGGGGCCGCAGGATTCGCTAGTGCATTCAACGCATCCCCGGCATAAGTTCTGTTCAGGTTAAACTTACTAGAATCAGTTTTGTGAAAAGCCTTAAATTTCACTGAAAATAGTTAAGCATTTTCTTTCTTTTTCATAAAAACGTTGCCCCACATTAGGATTTCTCCTGTATCGTGGGTGCGTTTACAGACACAAATCTTTACATGCACAAACGCCCAGACCCGGAATAACTATCTGTAGGCCATACAAATATTTGTTCCGTGCGGGAATCGAACCCACGACCCGCAGCACAGAAGCCAATCGCTCAGCCACTGCACCAAACGTGTCGTCTAAAAGTCTATAGTGATTTTGACAAATCACTACAGACTTTTTCAGTGAGATGAGGTTCGCTGTTGGAATATACCTACAACAACACCCGTGATGTGGTATCGCTATGGATTTAGCGACATTCCTGGTATCGTCATTTCCCTGGGTCATATAGGTACAAAGACAGAAGGGGAGAAATGATTGGTCACTTACTGCGACACGACAGCTTTATAACTAACATCATAGAAGGTAAATTAGATGCAAAAAGAAAGCGAGGTAGACCAATAAGTAAACCCAATTGAAGGAAAAGGCACAAGTGATAACAAACAGAGAAGTGTTGCCATTGGACAGACAACGATGGAGATTTTTACAACGAAATGTCCAGTACTTAAGATATGGATAGATTTAGTGTATTTCGATGATGTTCTTGGGCGTAGATGTAACAGAGGTCGTTTCACGGGTTCGAACCCCCGAAATGTACTTATTTGAAAACCCTCAAAATTAAGGTATTCTATAACCTTAATTAAAATTACTTACCTGTTTGAAACAATGATATATTTTTATACAAAAAGAAGTAGATTATGTCATTGACGCGCCAAAAATGGCTAATCAAAATTACACCAACTGTTGTAATTGGAAATAGCGATCTCTTTCACTCTCGTATTTATTTAGTATCTTCGTCTTCCTCATTAGAGATACTAGTGAAAATAATGCAGGGTCGAATTTTAAACTTCATGTTCTATGAACGTAACATATCTACCTACTTATTTTTGTATAATAACATTAGTTTGAAAAAGATCAAAAGAAACACTAGTTTTAATAAAATATGCGCCTACACACAACTTACACTTTTCGAAGCTGAATGACAAGAAATTCCTTTAGTCGTCCTCTACTGTGTTAGCAGCTCAAAAAATGACGCGTAGACCCTTGAAGACTGAAAGTACGAATAGACCAATTTGTTTTTTGGAAAATCCCGTTTTTCATCTTTATTGACATAAGTATAGGAAAATATGACGCTTTGAGATAATACAACAGCATCATGAAAATGATAACATAATTCTACGACATGATCTGTAGAAGTATGATGTTATCGGGGTTAAATGATAATTATAAAATATTAATAAGATTTGTATTGAGCAGGTCAGACGTTGAGAGATAGGTGTCAAAGTCGGGGTTCTCTGTTGGAATATCGAATTATTATTGGCCGACAACCTTTCGCCACTTTTCATTTCGCCGAATAAAAGCGTGGAGCCAGAAGCTCGCGAAGGAGGTCCTGAGTGGAACGACTGCACGAGGCCGAAGCGCAGCGAGTGGGGGGAGGTAGCGAGCGAAGCGAGTCGGCGACCTCCCGAGCGTAGCGCTGATCGAGTGTGCGAGCGAACCGAAGGGGCGACAAAGCGAGTCTTCTGGCGGAGCAAACCCAGAAACACTCGCATGTTTGCCTGCTTTCTTGCTTGCATGATGGGAAAATGAGCCATCTAACAAGTGTAAAGTGGCCAATAATACAGTTGACTAATGAAACAGTGGCCAGCAGACTAGTCGGCGTAACAAAAAGTTACAAAACATAATTAGGGACTTTAATCATTCGACGTTTTAATTATTCGGCGAAATGAAAAGTGGCGAAAGGTTTTCGGCCAGATAACAATCGACTAATAATATTTCAATATTCCAACAGAGAACCGTCAAACTCTTATTATGGGTGAAGGAGAGATAATAATACAAATAAATAAGCGTAATATAATAATTTTAATTTATTCTATAAAATGACATTTGAGATAGATGCAAATATTTTTTTCAGTAAATTACTTTATACAATATTTAAACGAATCTATTACACATTTTCGTTAGTAGTATGATTACAAAATGACACATGACAAAGGAACTATTGTATGTAGACTTGAGATGTATCGTGATTCTTAACTATAATAATGATTTAGGAATATGGCTAATTAATGTTTGTATTATTTAATATTAAACTCGATGACAATCCTCTAACACTTATTCCTTCAATAATATTTGGTGATAACTTACTGGTGATACCAGAGCTTTGTTTAGACTGTTCAAGCAGATAGCATCAGTATCACAATAACCCACTTCATACCTCCATCGTGCATAATTCATTAAAAATATAATTCAAACAATCAAACGCTTTACACATACTACAAGCGTTCTTGAGAATGTTCTCATTATCACTCATAAATAAGACGACGGTATTATTTACATTGCACAAACGGAACTTGTGTAAATTAAAAAAAGTATTGTGACGTTGCGCGATGAGGCGACTGGGCTGTAGATATGGCTGACAAAAGAACAATAAATCAACATTACCCAACACTTACGACAGTAAAAATCATGTATTCATTTTCATTAATAATTTCAGGATGTATTTCCTCAACATAGCATCTATGTTTACTGACAATCAAATATTGCAAATCATTCTTTACATGTACTTAAAACTATAAAAATACAAAGTTTTCTAATCAAAAATAACAATGATACATCAGTAGCAATCAATCCCCCCGCGCAACGCTACATTTTTAATAAAAACTAATTGATATTTAGCACTACATAGGAAGCATAACTTACACGGTATACCATGAGCCGAACATAGTTATTACATGGGTAAATAAGTGCCAATGACACAATGCAGGACTTAAACGGAACAAAAATAGTTCTTAATAAGTAAACCTTAAGACTTCTATTTCATTTGAATATTGTTTCAAGAAATAAAATATTTCCATCAACTGTTGTATATTTTTATCTCTGAAATGTACAAAACAACTATTTATAATTTAAAATGTCACTTACGGGATATCTTCCGTGATTATTTATTGGTTTGAGTTCCCGATATTTCGACGCTGTTGCAAGCGCCATGATCGCGGGTTGACTGGAGATTGCGGGTGGATGAAAATAAATTGTTAGGAGCAGACAAATCTGTCTACCCTCTTTCTTTGTCTTTTGCTACGCGCACTACTGGAACTCAATGGAAATTGTCAAGTACGTGGAATCCAGTTATGAACATGCTCATAAATGGCAGCCGGCATCGTTATAAAGACTCCAAAAAACTTGTTGATACTGTGAGTGTGTTTTGCCGTGACTTAGTGTCGAGTTCCAGTAGTGCGCGTAGCAAAAGACAAAGAAAGAGGGTAGACAGATTTGTCTGCTCCTAACAATTTATTTTCATCCACCCGCAATCTCCAGTCAACCCGCGATCATGGCGCTTGCAACAGCGTCGAAATATCGGGAACTCAAACCAATAAATAATCACGGAAGATATCCCGTAAGTGACATTTTAAATTTAGAGACAAACCGTGAAAGCTTAAAACAGTGTTTAACTATTTATAATTAATTTTTAATCGGAAAATCTCTTTTATTTATAATCAGCTGCGTCATTTTTAGTCTATTGTTCGTTTACCTTATTTATAATATGGGTAGATGTAAAGATGGGGACACAAGCCTATGAAAAAACGTCAAATATATGCGATATTAAACTTTATTTCTATTACAATAGAGACGTTATGACGTTATTGCTAATATTAAAACCAGATTTTTGGATATATTTTTAAGTATATTAATATACACCTATTAAATCTTATCAGAATAAGTTCATCTGGAGATATCAAGTTCATATCCATAAATAATGCAACATTGCAAAGGTAACACATTTGCCATATCATGCATGAAGAAACTGGTCATTTACTGTCTATTGAGTGAACACCCAACAGACCGAGCACGTGTATCACCGTACAGGAGACAAGTCTCACGGATTTTGTCAAATCTTAATTCGTGACACGTGTCTTGTTCCGGTAATGTTGACCTGAGAGTCTTTTAGCAAAGCACGACAACGAAAAAAATTCTACAGCTCTATAAGTATCCCCATCTCCAATATTTAAGTTATACAAGGTGTAACTTAAATAACGCACAACTTCTTAATGGGTCACTGTACCTACTCATCATTATGAACAACTTTTACTATGGGACAAAAGGTGAATTCGCGAAAAAAAAAACAGCTGTTCCCTACATTTATGTTTGCATAACTCTTCAAAATGTAGGGAACAGCAGATTTTGTTTTCGCGATTTCCTGTTTGGTCCCATAGTAAAAGTTGTTCATAATGATGAGTACAGTGAACCCTTAAGAGGTTGTACGTTAAGTTACACCTTGTATATGACTTCAATAAGTCTACTGTGACTATTTTACCTAACAAACCGTCATATTAAAATACGATTACGTTTCATACACTCGTTATGGGAAGCTTGAGTTTCTAAAGGAAGTATTTTAAGCTTGTTTATGGCAATGAGAGGCTTATGGAACTACACTTGAGAACTAAAAAACTGCATCAATGTTTGCTAATAAAACTTTTTTTTTTTGGTTATTTACATTAATTATATATCATATAGATGACGAAGTTCAATACATAGTTTGTCATTCAAAGTAATCCTAATGACCTTTATTAAAGATAAGAAAACTGGATTAACATATTTTTTTCATGTGTTTTATTGTGAATCTAATGTGTTGATTTAGGAATTCCATCTTACAATAGTAATTGGTACATATACAAAACCTGTTCGTCCTATTACATTGAGAAGTTTTCATACAACTCCAGAACATGTGATGCAGTTTTCCCGTCCGTACTTGTATATTTATTTATAACAATAACACGTCAGTGCGCGTACCTAGCGATTAATATTAACTGAGCTTGAGCTACTTATGTACCGTATATGTATAATAACCGTATCATTAACTATTGCTAACTAATATGAGAAGGCGATCAGTCTACTGTTCACTTATTGGCAGTGTTATATGGATCGTTTGGATGAATACCGCCACCACAGATTACACACTATACCTACAGATACTTGCTTTTCCATCTTCAGACGCACGCACACATACACGATGCTGGTTTACATGAAGTTCTACGGGAAAGTAAGGGGACTTACGCATCAGGCTCTTTTGAACAGACCCATGGCCCATTTGTGCATGTGTGCGTGCGTTGAGCTCTGAATTTGTGAAGTATCTGTAAAATATTTAATCTGTGGTGTGACGCACGGGTTATTACCATCTAGTTTGTTTACTGTTTTTCTTCGTAGATTTTTAATATGCTAATTGACATTTTAAATAGTCATCTTTTTGTATTTTAGGATGTTAATTAATATTGTCTGTGTTGCATGAACGTCATACATAACGCTAGAGTTGCAGTTTACTTTATGTCGGATTAAAATGACGCTGTTATCTAGCGTTAATATTTTTTTATAATTTTTGAAATATTGGTTTTGTTTTATTCTAATAGGTGCTTATTTTTGCAACTCTGTAATCAAACCAATGATCTTGTTCTATTAAGATATTTGCTTATTTTTGCCTAATTTTACTAAAAAAATGAATCGATCAATTAATGCCACTATGACTATTATTTAGTCATAGAAATAAATTATTTTAATCATTTTATTTAAGTTACTCATAAAATGTTTCAAGCCGACAAGTCTGTATTGTCAAAAGGCGATCGATATGTCCAACAGAATTACATTTATTAGATCTGACACACAAATCAATCAAATATCGTATAGCACAGGACATTTGATCTCCATAATCCAAATGACACTATCAACGATTTGTGGTTACCACAAAATAGACTACTGGAAACTGGTTATGTGAAATTGAAATAGTCATATCGATATTACGACCTTTGTATGTCCTCATATTGGTTCAACTTAAAAGATCTAGGCACACAGACATTCTGCGGAAGAAAAACCAACAGAGCTTATCCGAAATAGTTCCGTGTTGTTTACAAATTCCTATTTCATATCAAACTAGCCTAATAAATAATGACTCATTGCTTTCACCCGTGCTTTTGCAGACAGAGGAATCAGACGTGACAAAATGACCCAATAATTCGATCTAAGGGATCGGTGTGGCAACCGCGAGATTTTACTCAAGTTTCAAACTTCACGCGTCACAGATTAGATGAACTATAAATAACTAGATGGTAATACTCTGTGCTGAACGGTACCTTGTAATTTACAATAATTGCAGCAAAGGCCACGCAAATTTGGTAATACAATTTTGGTGTTATATCGTCACCTTTGACGTTCAAGTATTTCTGTCTACAGTTCAAAATATCCGAGACATCTAATGAAATTCCCTCGTTAACACAAGTATTTGAGCGTGTATCACAAAAGCCTTTGTTATTACAAAAAAAAACTTTTGACGAAGTAATAAAGAAATATGAAACCAGGTATCAGAGTAGATAAACCTAGTAAGACCAAGAAAATTGATTTAATACATATTGACAACTTCACCACAATCTCATACCGAGATCTTTTTATTAATTGGCTTTTTCAAAGACATTGACAAATTAATACCATGACGCGTATAAAAAAAGAACTGTGACAAAAACATTTGAACGCACAAAAGTTTTAATTTCTCGGCTATCTACGTTTATTGAATGGCTCAATCATGATATGTCTAATGTTATTCGAGGTAAAGGCAAAGATACTAGATCTGTCTTTTGTGGCTTTTGAGAAACGATTCTGTTATGTTTTATACAAACAACACACTAATTGCAAGACACACTCGCAATCACAATAGGTTTGATTTTGACATTTCGACAACGTCCATTGCACCGTAAGTTTTAACACTGCATCTTCTAGAAAACTATGCACCACGCAATTCTGGTTCTCTCGTGTCGTCCAAGCTATTTGGCTCATGCCGTGGTAAAAAGATTAGCCAGTCAACTAGGTTGGTAGCGAGGCTGACTGCCCAGGGTGCGCCGGACATATTTAAGTATCGTCGTCACTCGTGGAAGATTCACGCAATGAACAACAGGTGTATTGTCAAAATGAAAGATATTGCGATGGCGATTGTTTTACGCAATTAGGCTGCTGTATATTTGGACTTAAACAAGCTTTAGCATCTGCTGAAGCTTGCTGTGGTCCGACAAGTTCCTGGATATCATGCCAAATAGTTTTAGTCACAGAGACTAAGAAAAAGAACCCATTCTTTAAGACTTGAAAATAAAATTCCAAAAAACGAAGCTGTGTAGGTATATTGTTCGTTCAAACATAATAAGATCTATTCTTGTTTGTTACGTCACGTAACAAATATTACTTGTTCTGGAAAGACTGAATGGTTTTAATAGTTTTAATGCAAGCAGTCGCCAGCATGGTTTGGGGGAGGATATATTTTCTAATTCGCATCCTATTAACCTATTAAATTACTTATCCGTAGACTAATCGTTAAGACTATGTATAATTGAAGACCACTGACATGCAATAACTGTATTGACTGAAAATTAATTACCATCGAACATTCGCTTAAAAAAATATATACGGAATTTATATTATTTATAAATACATATTACATAAGCGAATACTCGATGTTTACCACCTTCGTATTAGCAAACGATGCAATTTACGTTAGTCGACCTAGTCAAAGTCATAATCGTATTTAAAATTCTGTAGATATCTATTAACATTACGAGATCGGTGCAAAATATTTTGCTTAAACGATATTGATAGTAATCATTACGTTATGAAATTATATTTCTAATGACGATGACCGGTCACTGTCTGCTATACGGCCATCTTGGCGAGTCTGAAGTTAGTTGTTTGGCTGCGCAATGAATCTTTTAGAAACGAAATTGTCTACTGCGCAGCTAATCAGCTAACTTCACACTCGCCAAGATACGTCGGCCGTATTGTAAATTGCAGCATGACTAATCCGAGAGCTATGTAGACTCTATGATCATTAATTCTTTATACTCATATATATTGGGCATCGATACTGTAGTGAACCCCATCACACATAACAATTCACCTAAAACGTTCACAACTGCCGTGTAGCAACAACTTAACTCTAAACTATAATGATAAGGCATATTCATTTATAATGAACTTCATATCAATCGACGGCGACGTCAGGTCGTGTATATTTTTACTAGAGCGTTCCAACGAGTGCTAATTAGTGTTGCCGATCGATAGTCAAATATCGATAGCAGTACGATAGTTTAACTATAATATGACTATCGATAATACTATCGATACTATTGTTTTTCTGAGCTTCGATAGTATCGATATCGATGGAGTAGCTGGTTTTCGATTTAAACTATCAATTGTGAAACTATTAATTGTTCGGCAACTCTAGTGCTAATTTTATTCTATGCAGTGTATACAAGCTACGGATTACGCGTATTAGCCGGGCAATGTCAGCTCAGGCTTACCTAAATTACCCGTCAATTTCAAATGCCCGGGCATTATCGACATTGCGCACGTATTGTTTAATACCATTAAATTAGTGTATTCTGATATTTTGATATTACAACGGTGTCTTAAGTGAGGCAAATAAATTGTTATCGATTAATACACGACAGCTTGAGGTAGCGCAAAGTTATACAAAAAACTTAAAGAAAGTGTTTACTTTGATTACGAACATATTATGACAATATAATACTGCTAAGCCTATGATTTAAATTACATCCCAGTAGCGACAACATTCCTTTCCTTTCCTTCGATTCTCATTCGATACACTTATCGATAAAAGAATATTGTCGCGAAAAACCGTTAGGGACTCGAAATAAATGTTCAAAAACGATGGTTTCACTAATTACACCTATGCTTAAATGAGAGCAATTCGCCTAATTTTATGTAATGAGGGTTTCACTTTGATAATGCACAATATTTTGGCTATATAGACCGTTATACCTTATACATAGATATATTTGACTTGTGTAGAGTTTATACAAGTTCCCAAAGTGATATAGACAATCCCCTCTTAGTTTTATCTGTTGTTGTTTTAAAAGAAAATTAAAAAAGACTGCCCAGCCCAGAATTTTTCTTTATTTCAATGGATATTTTATTTAGCTCTTCATTCCCAATAGATAAATACCGTGCATTATTAAAGTGCCTATGTGTTAGATATATGTATATATTTCAGCAGGTTTCAAGAGCGCGGCGGCCGTCCATCCCCTTCTCTTCTCCCCAAACACTATAACAATTAACTAGTATACACCATGCCTTAATCTAAAGAGTAAAATATAATTTTGATCCAACCTTTTACACCTAACAAATCTAAATACAAATCAATAGTTTTTAATCTACGTTTAAGATAGGTATAACCTGTCTTTTATCTATCTATCGAAACAAGATTTCATACTAGACGAACCGACAAATAATATAAATTTTAGTCTCACGTAGCGCCAAATACGGCAGCTTTATATACATGTTTTTTTTAACATCCCATTTATATTCAAAGAATAAGTTATAATAATATTATAAAGATATATCTTTGACTTAATTATCAAACATAAATGTCAGTTGCTGTTTGACAGTTTAAAATCAGTACCAACAAATAATAACCACAATTCCGAACTAAAAATCTTATAAAACCAAGACCTTCAACTATTATGCCCATAAGCAGCACACTTATATCACAGCCAAATCCGCCGCCGCACGTCTTGAAACCGTCTGAAGGCCCTAGACATGATGACGTCACTAAAAAAATACGGTGAATCATGCATTTAGACGGCCGGGCCATTATCATTAAAATACCGTATATTTTTTTTCTTTATTAATCCAAGATAATGAGCGTCATCAATGCAATATCTATGGGCCAAAGTCATCGTTTTTTATACATTTTAGAAATGTATTGTATCTAGCCGGGTATCTTAAATCTTATGTCGCATAATTATATTAAGTAGTGACCATTACGGTTACGGTAGCTCGCTTCACTGTACCCAACTTATCATAAATCGCTATCAGTCTTTGGACAACCTCGTCCCGTTCACACGTTGAATTTTTTTGTGTAGTTTAAACCTTTAGGAACTGTTCGCACCAAACGTTACGCTCGCGTATAGTCAACCGTGAGCTCTATTTATTGGAAGATTAGTCGGCCGTATGGTAAAACATGCCACGCGATAGAAATTAAGATTTAACAAACCAACTTTTCGGCTGCTATACGTGTGATGTGAACGGTTCCTAAATATAGTGTACAATTTGTACATATAACTGGGCCTGAAACGATCAATTCGCTTGCATTGACTTTCTCAACATGCAATTCATGTCAGACTGAGAGAACCGTTTAATTTTAATAAAACAATATGGCGCAAATTAAGTGTAGACACCACTAGACGTTTTATAAAAAAACTATTCCCTTTTCACCCTAAGTTGATTACTGGCGTTTCTCTACAAAAAGTTACCATACAAAGAATGTCAAATATTTTTAAAAAACAAAACATGTGTTATTCTACTGTTTTTCAATAGCAGTCTCCTTACGGCTACAATTTACGAAATTACTGAGCGTCAGGACTCATCTTTGGGTGAACTGAGTATAACTGTATTTTTTGTGGCAGAAACTGTACTAATTAAAAACATATTGCCCTGGATTTCCTTAAAAATCCAGTATTTGACGCAGAATATCATATGTTATTTACACCCGAGTATAAACTGGTACAAACTTACACCGTATTCTCTCCGGCAACCCTTAATCTATCGAGCTACCGACTGTTTTACAAATGTTCGTTTGACATGTTTACCTAACTCTTTAATTCCGCTTGCAAACAAAAACTTTACTTATTCTTTTCTCTGATTTGATAAACCAGCTTAACAGCAATATTCTATGCTATCATTGACCAGATAAAACTAAGTAATTCGAATTTAAAACAATGTTTGTGAACAGGACTTACCAGTTAGTAAATCAGTTCATTCGCATAGTGTTGTAACCTCAGTGAAGGGCGAGCGATGGTCGCTGTCCGAACGTTCTATGGAGTATGTAAGACGCAACTTAATAACTTTGATACGGTAGAGCGAGTGACTTGAGAAACTTGATCATAGGCCTTGAAACATAAAAATAATTAAATTGCTTGTATTAATGGATAGCTCTCATTTAAGAGATTTTCCAACAGCAGCTACTATAAAGTAGAACTCCATACATTAGACTTTTTTTTAAATACAAGACTTTTTTTCAGGTCATGTTAAAACTAAAGAGGATCTCTCGAATGAGAGCTGTTTATTAATACGGCCCTTAGGCCTCGTTCAGGAAGACGCGGGGCGTTGCGCGGCGCGTTGCGCGGCGCTTCTGACGTTGCGTCACGCGGTCTTATCAAACATTATGGTAATGTATGAGAGGTTCACGTAGAAGCGTTATCACGTCGCTTTGTTTGATATTGAGCGCTACACGCAGCGGGGCATTGCGCGTTGCCGCGGCTGCCACCGTCGCGTCGTCCGCCGCGTACCCGGCGTACGCATGTCGACGTTGTAGTATCAATATCTAATAACTACAAAACCGTCATTTTATAGGAGGCGAAAAAAACCTTTCATTTCTATAGTTGTTAGGTATTTTTAAGCAAATATTTCAAAATAAAAACAATTCAAGACCGATATATCATAAATAAGAACAATTCAACATTGTAAATACAAGCTCTTTCATATTTTACTTACGAATATGCAATAAAGTGAAAATCGCTAAAATTTTAGTTATTAGATATTGATACTTCACCGTCGATGTGTCAGTTTGTTTTTGACATCGAAAGCGAGCTAGATTGTTGTATGTTGCAATTATCTTCTAGTAATATGTCGATGAAATTATACTCCATTGTAACTACGAATCTGCGTTGTGAGATGTCGAAAGAAGACTGCCAAAAGCGGAAGCTGCGGTGTCCGCTGCAGCGGCCGCGACGGGCACTATCATTCCCCACGCACCGCAGCACGCGCCGCACGACGCCCCGCGTCTTCATAAACGGAACTACACAGTACCATGTTTGTATTTGTGCGTGCAACGCTCGAGGGGCCCGCCCGCCGCTTCACGTGCCGCGCGTCCGTCAACGGAGAAAATGCGCAATGAGTCGCGCGACGCGACGTCGGACGCGCCGCGCACCGCCCCGCGTCTCCCTGAACGAGGGCTTAGTATTTCGAAAAACGTAAAATTTGTCATTTCAACACAAATGATTCAATGGTCATCCATTTTTATAAGTTTTTATGAATTTCACGTTCTTGTAAATATATTCCGTGAGCAAAGGTCGTTAGTTACGTTTTCTGCAGCAAACTCGTTGAATCTTAAGGACTGACGTGTTTTATCGTCGTTATTGAGCATTTAAAGTGCTATACTACCAAATTAGTTTCTGATTTTAACTATTTAAAGGTTTGTTATATAATACCCAAAGATGCCGAAATTTCTTTACCCTCTCTGGGCAGTTACGAAGAAGCCTAGAAACAGATTATTCGTATGTCACTCGCTTCATTAATTAAAAACTTAGATGAGGATACACGTGAGTTCAAATGAAATTAATTAAACGTTTTGTTATTAAAAACAGGGTTTAAGTTGCTTGCATACTTGTAACACCCGATACCCACGCTTGCTCATTAGTCAAGGGCCTCATGAGATGTTGTTACTTTTGCGTCGCGTGGTATGGCGTGTTACAAGTCTGTTCCCAGCATTATCATAACGATAATGTTCGTAATAATTGACCAACATTTTATTTGCCACAACTGCAAATTATTCTGCTACAATTATAATAGCTAATTCTTCGCTACAGTACCTACTATTGTTTCTTGGTGTAAAAGTTGTACAACAATTTCAAATATTACTTCAGTTCAATAAGGCGTGACTAATTTTATTCTTGTTGACTACTGTAGTAATTATTAAATGATCCATTAATACACTTTTGATAGCACAATCTGTTCATTAAAAACCTCAAAAAATGTATACTAATGTTCGTTAAATATGAACTGATTAAAATTCCAAAATGATAAGTTTTCAATTACCTCGTATTTTATCGCAGTTTAATAAAGCAATATATCTTAAGCTTTGCAACTTACGTACGCCATAATGTTCTATAATGGACCTTATGAGATGGTAATACCGCTCACTTTTGATCAGCGACCAACCAATTCAGCTTACCTCCATTTTGTTGCAGACCAAACCAAACTAATTTTACCGCGTTTTATATACAATTAGGCGAGTAGTAACTTTACATGAACGGTAAAACTAATCCTCGTGGGTAAAGGTGAGTCGTAAAGTACCGATCACTGGTCCACAAGTGGGTAAGGGGGGGTAAGCTCGGTCCCAGCTTACAGAGTCTGCGGCGTGTGCTTGTGTGGGTGCCGCTTGAGCCGGCGGCTCGCGGGTCACTGTCAGTTGTTCTTGTCAAAGTTGTGGAACGCCCAGTTGAAGGACGTCGTCCACCTGTTCTTCATTGCCTCGTTGAACTTCTGTCGAAAGTGGTCCATCGCTTTCTCTTCTGATAGATCCATTACCTGTTGGAATGTGTTAGGTCAGTTTTGTTTCATGTCGTAACTTTGAAGGATGTAACAGAGACGCGCAAAACGTCTAGCTTGCCTGGCCGTGGCCAAGCATGTCGACTGACATCTCGTAGGATAACCATCTAAAGATGGGTTGAAACAAAACGAGCGAATGCTCATTCTATCCCTACTCTATCAAATTCTCTTTGTGAAAATCAGAGACAGAGCATTCTTTCGTTGTTCGCGGAGGTTCTATGGAATGTCCTAAGAACGCTCGCACGGTTGATATAAACGGCGCACGAGCGTGCGAACAGTTGCGTGTTCTAGCGACTTGATCTGCGCGAGTTCTAGTTCTATTGTTCTCGTTCATTATTTGTTAAGTGTTAATGGCGATAGAATAAATATTTGATGTTTACACTAAGATTTCAAGAATATGAAGAAAATAATGCTGTTACTCTTGCTCTGGTTCTATGTCCGTTTGCTCAAAACCCACCTTATCAGCTAACTTAATAACGATAGTTGACACTGTGCACTGGTGTGAGAAAAGTAACTTTTTGGTCGCTGTTCACTTGTCTAGCACGGTGACAAAGAGCAATATTTCTGCTTTTTGTCCAGTCACATATACTCCAAATCTGGATTACGATACGCCACCGATTGCAGATGATAGCGCTACCAGTGGGAAGCGTGACAGGCGATCTTTATAATAATTAGAGTTGCAAATACTTACTAGTGTTTCTCGTAGATACTGGAGATCCTTTTCTGAGCTAAGTTCGGGCAGACCCGTTGAGATCATCATTGAAAACAGTGACAGAATCAGGTGCCCGTGCTTGCGGAGTATTTTGAACGCCTGCGAATATAAATTGCATAATAGTATCGTACTAACATTGTACTGAAGTCTTTAGTAGTAGACCCACAGCTTATCGAGCTGATATGCAAGGGATACCTTCTTTTCGCATAATGTTCTTTGTCCTAATATACTTCGGCATAACGATTTTGGCACAATTTGTTTTGGCATAATAATACTTCGGCATAATTTTTTTAGGCATACATTTTATGTTGGCATAATCATCTTAAAGACTAATTTGTTTTGGCATAAATTTGATTCGCATAACGTTAGCAGGCCTAATGACTATTAGCATAACGTTAGTGATGATAATCAGAAATGTTTTCACCATTGTCTAATAATCTAGTCGCAGGCGCACCCCGACACGGATAGGTTAGGTTCGAAGGGGATGATGGGGGCTAGAGTGAGCGAGCGAAGCGAGCGAACTAAGCCCCCGTCATCCCCTTCGTGTTAGGTTACTTTAAACCCTGCAGACAGAAATAGGAGCCCCGCGCAGCGGGGCTCCGTCGACTCTGCTTTGGAGCCTCAACCTTACAAACATCCCCTTAAGTTTTTATTGTGAAAATGAAAGTAGGTGACGAATAATCGTCTTTGATATTGACAAGCCTATGACATTTTTACAGAGTCGTCATGACACAAATAAATACTAACGATTCAAAATGTCAAACAGTCAAAAATATTCTACGTCAAAATGCGTCAGCCTAAATATCTTGTCCCGAGTTATTGTATAACAACTCGGGACATCACATTTTGTTTGCATTTACGTAAGGCCGTATTTTTGGAATCACTCGCGTTTTTTTACAGGGGGCTGATTTATCGATCTCTAAAAACTTATAAATACTGCGGAATATTATTTTTTCTGGACAGAAAACGCAAATGATTGTTTTAAGACAGTTTCAAATTAAGGAACTAACGTATAGCAAAACAATTTCTGTTCAGAAGAAAAACAATATTCCAAACTTAGATTTCTGAGTCTATGGAGATCGATTTTTAGCCCACTATGCGACGGAATTAGATAAAGACAGACTGTGATGGTTAGGTATAAAAAATATTTTACGTCTCAAATTAACATAGGAGTCCTCACCGTTTCGCAATGCTCCCTAAATATCTTGAAGTCGATGGGCAGGTTGTCTCCGGAGCCCTTCTGCCCCTTGTTGATGACGTGTATGAAGTCGTGTGTCATCACGAAGGGCGCGCGCTCTCGCTTGAACCCGTACCACTCCTTGAAGTGGCCCAAGAAGTGACCGAAATCTATGTGGAACAGCTGTAGGGAGAACATTGTTGTTATTGAAGTTTCTGTTAATTGGAACTGTTTAAATGACATCTTTAACCCCCGACGCAAAAAGAGGGGGTGTTAGTTTGAAACTTGCCTTCCATGCAAGAGTCTTGGGGAGAAGCCACACGGTGCGATGCATTTTGACGCACGGCGACCATTTTGCCGCATCAGCGTGCACACGTAATACGCGGCGTCGCAAGAGCCACGCGGTGCGGTGCGGCGCCGTACCGCACCGTGTGTAACAGTTCTCCGTTAAAACATCTTCGGTCTGCGACGCCGGAGCGGTGCCGCTTCGGCGCATACACCCTCCCCCCTCGTCTTGGTCCGGCGAGCGAGCGGCGCGGCGCCGTACCGTACCGTGTAGTGTAGCGGCACCGCTTAGGTGCCGCGCCGGAGCCGCACCGCATCGTGTGGCTTCTCCCAGTCCGAAACCAGAGCGCACCTCAATATTTTCGAATTCATATGCGGATCACAATTTTATTTTCCCTTGCGAAGGAAAACGCTGAGAGGAAACCAGCATAACAGACATTAAAAAAAGTTCTTGTGTGGCACTAGGCCAGCATGGTGGCCTAAGGCCTCGACCCTTCTCATTATGAGATGAGGCTTGTGCCCAGCAGTGGCACAGGATGGACTGATTATGCTACGTGACGCTTACCTGACCGCTTTTCTTCACCATGATGTTATCTGGATGTCTGTCTGCGATACCTAGCACATAGGTCGCGACGCAGTATCCGGCGCAACTCATCGTAAACTCGTCGACCGCCTTGTTGAACGCAGCCTCGTTGTTCTCAGTGTTTCTCCGCAGCCATTCTGTGTAAATGTAAGATTGTCTGTGGTTAAATCATCAGAAGCGTTTACTGAATGTTAGAATAACAAATCTGAATAGTATTATACAAGGTTAGTCGGTAAGGGGGTATTACTCCGCAGGTCACTTAAAAGTATCACTGATTAATGTTTAAAAGCAAGTTTTAAAATTTCAAAATTCGATTATTTTTATTTCCATGGAAATTGATTTTTATTACTTACTAGCTGACCCGGCAAACGTTGTTTTGCCATATAAAATTTTAGGGGTGGACTACCCCTAACATTTAGGGGGATGAAAAATAGATGTTGGCCGATTCTCATAGATACCGGATAAGCACAAAAAATTTCATCATAATCGGTCAAGCCGTTTCGGAGGAGTATGGCAACGAAAACTGTGACACGAGAATTTTATATATTAGATTTACTTATTCAGAAACGAAAGCTTCTAATCCGTGACCCCAAATATGACCTAAAATGTAAACACAGCTGATCATAACTGGGGATAGATAGATTTTAGTGTATTATTTTTGAGATCTTTGGTCACCTATTTCTCTTATACTATTGACTTTTGGAAAAAGTTATAGAACAAAAGTTATTCATTATTATGGGTACTTTAACACCCTTTCGGATTAGTACCCGTTTCTGACAAACCTTGTATAAAACGTGTTATTAAAATTTAAAGCAAAACCTGAAAATTGTTTGTTCAGTACCGCGAGTAGAATCGATTCAACTTATAGTTTATAGTAATTATAATGCGAGCCCCCTGATTCAGGACGATTCGGTTAGTCAGTTGCCGAACGATTCGGTAAGCTATCTTATTTCTCTCGTTACGAGAAACGTAGACGAACGAGATAACAAACCGAAACGATCGACAACTGCTCACCGAAAAGAATCTGATTTGGGGGGCAGGTTGGTTGCCTCTTACGACTAGGTTACCCGGCGACAAGTGAATTGTTTTCTTAAGGTTCGCGCACATTATGTCGGGCCGCAATGTGTCGGGTCGCAGCGCAAAAATCCGCTCAAATCGCTTGTATGCATTTTATATGAACTATCGCACACTATGCCGGGGCGCAGCGGCCGCATATTCTCCACATATTCCGCATATTTGCGTGCGATGCGGCCCGCCCCGCCCCGCTGCGCCCCGACACGGTGTGCTATAGCAAGCGGATTGGAGTGCACGCGCACACGTGTTCATTTTACGATATTCGCGTTTTTTTGGTGTTTGTGTGCTCCTGTGGTGTTCACGAGAATGGATAAAGAGCTTTTGATTAATTTAGTTCATGGATACAAAGAGCTATATGATTTGCAAGTCCGGCAGGGCAGTACACTGTACTCAAAATCCGTGAATGCGCTGCGACCCGGCCCGTTACTAATGGGCTAAGTAAGCATTTTGCGCTGCGCTGCGGCCCGCTCCGCCCCGCTGCGGCCCGACATAATTTGCGCGAACCTTTACTCCGTACCCCCCACGGACACACACACAGATGCAAAACTTAGTATCGATACGAGGATTGTACTGCAAACATCTGCAACTCGACTCGAATAGGCCTAAAAAACATAACTAGAGGAACAAATAGAATACTCACGTAATAATGTAGACTTATAAATAGTAGAGGCGGCGTTAAACAGCGCGCTCTGTTTCTGAATGTTGGCGACCGTCTCCGCGTCCTCCACCACCTCGATCATACCCACCGCGTACTCCATCGATATGCAGTTGTACGGGTTCAATCTGGAAATAATAAGACTCTGTTAGAAAATGCAAAATAACTCGCGAATTAATGACCAGCTAACAACTTATAGAAACGTTCTGAAGTGGGGTATCGATCAATATAGGTAGTTTAAAGGTAGGTGGAACGTGTTGATGACCCGAAAAGAGTATTCAAAAAACACTGTAACGTAATCATTATAGATGAACTCTTAACAAGAAAATTAAATAAAAAATAGTCATAATAGATTTACAATAAATGAGTAAATATATTACCCTAATTTAGGCTACGACAATTGGTACATTCTTATAAAAAAACTGTTAAAGGAGTGATACAACAATGGGTAAAAGACAATGACCAAATAAATCACTATGGGAAGTGGTGCATTTGTTTGAAACATTAGTCGGTATATGATAAGCCTATCACAAAAATGAATTGATAAACGATTTTCTACAAATGCAGTCCGAGATGATATATTTAAACTTGTATTTCTTACTTTTTATATATTACTAGCGACCCGTCCCGGCTTCGCACGGGTGCAATGTATTATATAAGTCGCGCGGAGAAGGTTTGCCGATGGCCTCATGACGTCACGCGTCGATGGTCGGTACGATTCAGACGAGCGCGGGTAGCGGTCGGTGAAGTGGGAGGCGCAGTCATCGGCAAACCTTCTGCGCGCGACTAGTACATATAAACCTTCCTCTCACATCTATTAAAATCCGCATCAAAATCCGTTGCGTAGTTTTAAGGATCTAAGCATACATAAGGACAGACAGCGGGAAGCGACTTTGTTTTATACTATGTAGTGATGTTGTGGCGTATCAATAAATTGTCATTTATCTCGGTTCAGACTGATGTTAGGTTATGTTACCGCATATTAACTTTTGTTCGTCATATTATTCTCCATCTAATTGATAACGTATGATAGATGGCCGCGAAAAAAAAACGGCACCATTTTTGGTCATTGTCTTTTACTAGCCTACGACCTACCGCAGACGACAGAATTTTAGTGCGATCTTGTCTACGGCGCGCAAAGAACTTAAGCATTCACAAAATTTATTTCTTTGAGCGCCGCGGACTAGGTCACTCAAAAAATCTGTCGTCTACGGTAGGCCTAAACTTTCAGTTTAAGTAAGCTAATTTTAATAAATTTCGAAAATATCATGGACTGCATAAAAACAGTCTTACCTGAAGTCATATCCATGGTTCTTCCACAGCCTGTCCATAATTCTCAACATCTGTAGCGTAAACATATCCTGCCTCAGATCATCACCGATCTTAAGAATGATGCGGATGTCGGACCCCGTGGGATCCACGTTCTCGAAGTCCAACATGAGCGGTCGCATCTTGCTGTCCATGACTCGGCAGTGGTCGGGCCTAAGATATGAGGAGCAAATTAGCAAAAGAACTGCAGTAATTTTAAGTAACCAGCTAGTTTTTTTTTAATCATTTTTATTCGAACTACAAATATCATTCTAATTACAGACACCAAATTGTTTGATCAATTTGACCACGGATACCTCTTGATAATTTACTGCATAAAAAACAGATCACAAAATGGATTTGTAATTGCTTTAAATATACCAGGAGTAAGGGACGGTGTAACGAAAACTAAAACAGTGAATGCAGCCTATTATCTGCCATATATCATATATTATTCTGAATTGAAAATAAGTGGAAATTTTGCTCGCAATTTTCCGACTTTTCTGATTTTTCTTTTCACAAATTTTACATTTCTCTGCTGTAAAATAAGCAATCCTATTAGGACACACAGCAGGTTGCAAAACTAAAATGTTTTTTTTTTATAAATCGGAAAATTCGAAAGATTTCGTTGATATTTTCCACGGATTTTCAATTCAAAATAATAAACTAAATTCACTGTGACAATTTTTGGTAACCTGTTCTTTAGATTCAGTTTATTTACCTGCCAAAACACTTATTGAAATACAATAAAACACACGCAAATTAGCAATTTCCAGGAAATTCGGAAAATTCTGAGAAAAACAAAACAAAAACTTATTTTCGATTCAGAATAATGGGCTGAATTCAGTGTTTCAGTTTTCGGTACACCGTCCCTTACACCCAGTATTATAACTTGTTGATAACTGAGATCATTTGGAGGTTTACCATCAGCTCTTATTGCTAATCAATATAAACTTGTCTAATTAACAATGCTGCTAAGCAGTACTGTCAAGTCGTTTCAGAGTTTGCGTTAAGCAACATTTTATACAGTTTAAAATTAGCGTTCAGCTAGCCTAAGTTGTACGTACAAACATTAAGCTAGATGTTAATAGTTAATCCACCGTTCTAGTAATCAAATAAGTATTGAATTATGTACGGAACAAACGAAATTAATTACTATATTCAGTTATACATTAGAACAGAAAAATAAGTTAGTAAAAGGTTTCTTCACAGCATTACCACCTGGTTAGCTATGTTTATAATTCCACTTACTTGATCCTCTTGCACACAAAGCTAGGGTTAAGCGGCGACACAAAATCACACAGTGTTTCGACGCAGTGCTGCTCTTGTAAATGCTGGATGAGGGCGGCGCGGGCTTGCTTTATCTCCTTCTTCGTCCGGACGCATTGGCTGGCCCCTAACACAGCCAAAATATTGCTCAAACAACTGTTTTACGAATGAGTTTATGGGAACGATAGTATTATACAACGTGTTACATAATTCCCCGTAAAAAAGAAAATGTTAATCAAGTAGTCTTTTATGGTTGTTATTTACCTCTCAGAGGAAATTAGGTAAGAATGTAAATAACTTTCCGGGTAGTCTACTCTTTACTTTTATGTTTTCAGGGTTGCTTTTCAGTGATGATTTTATTTCATGATTAGTCCAAAAATTTTTTTTTTGGATCCTAATTTTTGTTTTAAAATATTGCCAATAGACTCTTTACAAGGGACCTTTTAATCCCCTTTCGGCTTTAAGGGTATTTTTGTAACACGTTGTACTCTGTTTCATATAACATTAGACAAATAAGACCCCTTTTAGCATGAAAATGTATAGAAATAAGCAATATATTAGCTTCCAGGAGGGATTCAATGCTGTTATGAACTTTCACGGTCAATCAAAATGAGCTGAAACCTTACTTGAAGAAATGATTCAAAAGATATTCTCATCTAGGTCACTTTTGTTTAATGTTATATGAAATTGAGTATGAGTCAATGAGGGAAATTCAACGCGTAACAGAAATAACCAGCTAAAATTTAATTTCAATGAACTTTACCACAATTTTTGAAGAAATAAGTACTTCTATACCTGTAGCTATCTGCAATTAAAATTCAATATAATTGCCTTGACATATCTGCGTCTTATTTTTTTCGAATGTTGTCTGAAATATCTATGTATTTGTTTTTTTTTAAATACACTTTCTAATAATGGCTAAACCCGATTTAAGCAAACTACTGGGGTGCATGAAAAGAGCCTCCACGAGTGACGATACTTAAGTACGTCCGGCGCATCCTGGGCAGTCAGCCGTGCTACCAATCTTGCTGACTGGCTAATCTTTACACGACAGCATGGGCTATTTTCGTATAGCTCGTGCTGACACGAGAGAAGAAGAAGAAGAGCGAAGTACTTTCAGATTTCTGGTTAATTATGTTACACGTTGCATATTAAAGTGTCTCCAAAGGCGTGCAAATATTGTAGACTTGATAGATGTGTTGCGTTTTGTACAATTTTGCTGTTGCCAGAGTGAGCAAATTCAGATCACTATTTAAAAGATAAATCAAAACAGCAATTATTGTTAAGCGCCAAATCCACAGGCAAGTTTTACACACTAAACGAGCACTTGCGTGCAAAAACTTGCGCAATAAAACTTGCTTTACTCTGTTCAACGAAAGATGAGTCCTGACATAACGATCATTTCGTAAATTATAGTCGTAAAGCTATGTCTGCACTAGTGCGCTTTCATGTTCATCTTGCGTCTTCGTCTGAGGCATGCGTGAAGCGCCATAGCGCATGCAATAGCGCCATGCCTTAATACTAGTTCTAGGTCAGCGCATGCCCCTAACGCACGCTAATACGTCTATTGTATGTCGACTGACGACTGACAGAGGCGCACTGGTGTGGACGATAAGCTGCATGCGTCTTATGGCAATCAATATTGTATGCGCTTGACGCAAGACGAATTGAAAGTGCCAGATGAACATGAAAGCGCATTGATGTAGACATACCATTTGGAGACTACTATCGAAAAAACACAATGTTTTGTTTTTAAAAATAGATGATATTTTTTGTATTGTAACGTTTTGTAGAAAAACCCCAGGACTCACCTTACGTTGAAAAGGGTATCGTGGATTTGGCGCTTTATTGATAGTGCGTATAGTATAGAACAATTTAGAATGAACAGCAAACATTTCTGACAAACAATTACGCTATAAAAGAGATTAACGCACACAATTAGGTCCGTATTCTAGATTACTATTCTAGGTTTGATTGCTTTTTATTCAAATCTTATCTTAAATCGAAATGAATCGCTGAGCTTTATAGAATACTAATTAGAAATTACTCAAACATTACTTAATTTTAAGTTGCCGTTAATTTCGTGCTGTCACTGTCACTCTAACGCGAAGTGACAGTGAAAGCACGAGAATAAACGGCAACTTAAAATTAAGTAGCGATTGATTACTTGGCCATCAGACTCGTATTAATAAACTACTCTCATTTAAGAGCTTTCCCCTAAGTGTTATTTCGAAGAGTATGGAGAGGCAGATTTAAAAGGAAGTTGTGAAATGTATCTAGGTACAATGGCAGCCCCTTTTGGGAGCCAGCTCTCCCACCAAGTCGTATATGCGCAGCACGATATAATTTTGCCGTCGCATTATCTTGTACCGCGAAGAGATAAGCTATATTATACCTCGTCTCGTTAAGGTGGACTTCTATTGTATATCTATTGTATAGAGTCGCGCGACCGACGCGGCGACGTGCCGCTTCTTATGCGACAAAACTACACTATAAAAATGTATGGTAATTTAGTGATGTCGCGCGTTTGTCGCATCGGCCGCAACCCACGGAAGTCCAGCTTTAGGGCCTTATCAAAGTGACGAAAGCGCTGTGGGCTCGCAGCGAACGCGCTGCGAACTCACGAGAAGTCAAATGCGTTCTCGCTGTGAACTCGCGACGAGCCCGCTGCGCCTTCGGCTCGCTTTGAATTCGCTCGCGAATTGCCACTATGATAAGGCCTTCGAAGCGAGCCCGCTGCGCTCCCGCCTCACTTTGAACTCGCACGCAAATCGCCACTTTGATAAGGCCCTTAGGCCTGCTGGCTGCCAAGTCAAGAGTCGTTTATCAATACGGGTACGACAGACGGTTACTCGATTGAGTTAACTGTTCTCTCTAAACCGAGTCTATACGACAGCCTTGTTTTCAAATGACTAGACATTACACAATCGATAGTGCATCAAATAATTACGTAACGTTCGTAGCAAGATCATAAAGCGAAAACAATGATAGAGTAAATACGTGTTGTATACTTACACTTGAGTTTGTCGAGACACGTGATCTGTCGCGTGAGGCTGTTGATGTGGTCCTGACAGCCGCGGCAGTACGCCTCCAGCAGCAGACCGAAGCGGACGCATACCGACGACACGTGCATCTCAGACCTGATTACAGACATCGAACAATATTATCACATGTCAGGGGAACTAGTCAAACAGAGAACTGTAATATATTTTAACTGGCTTGCACAGAATATAAAATACAACATGTAAAATATTAAACGCAAACCCTGCAACAAATTAATTAACAATCGACTACTAAATCGAGAAAGAAATTTAAAAAAAATAATATAAGACTACAAATCAGTCTTTTAATTGAGATAAAGAAAATTGGACCTTATAACATGGCCATTAGACTGAATTTTAAATGCAGTTCTCAAAATTAATACTATTTTCTAAAGTGAACAGAACTTAACAATATTCTAATTGGGGTGTTTGAGCGTTTACGTTATTCCTGTTATATGTTGTATATTATAGGTTACTACACCCTGCGAAACTTCATAGGGTGACTAGGTATCAATAATATAACGCATATTAATTAAAAACATATTCGCAAAACTACTGCGCGAAACTTTGATTAATTAGTTAAATAACATATTTTTAATATAATAATAATTTTTAATATATTAATAATATTTTTAATATAATAATTAGTTAAATATACATACTACGTGCGCGCTCTTCGCATCTGTATTAGTTAGATAAATATATTGTTATATAATGAACTAATAATGATATTTTACATTATATCTTTAACTTTCTAGAGGTTCTGAAAGTGATTTACAGCTAATATATCAAAATTAAAGTTTTTCTATATATCAAAACTACAGTCAATCAAACGCACTATTGAATCAAGATAACAAGAATTTTAGATCTCAGCCTAATATCAGATATAGTTATTATGCCTTACCTTAAATGCCAAAAGAGGTAGTGTCCAATGGTCATGTTCTTGAAGGCCCGCTTGAGCAGGAACACGGACAGGTCGCACATAAGGTACGACTCGTGCTTCAGAGCCTGCACCAGCTGCAGCAGGTACAGCAGCAGGTCGTTGTCACTGTACACAGTACACAGTGGTATATTCTACCCATTTTAAATTAAGAATTAACATGCTTTTGGATTCATCATCATCATCATTCAGCCGAATGACGTTCACTGCTGGACATAGGCCTCCCCCAAAGGGGGGGTTTGCCATAATCGCTACGCTTGTCAGGCGGGTTGGCGATCGCATTATGGTTGTTAAAGTACTCAGAGAACGCTGCTGCCCATCCTCTAGTGAATCCCTTAGTCGCCTTTTACGACACCCATGGAAAGAGATGGGGTAGTGGTATTCTTTACGTCCGGCACCACACGGACGTGCTTCGGGATTAGAAGCCTTAATTCCATTATGCATAGTTCAATTTCTATTGCAACAAATTGTTGTATGACCTTCTCCATTTTCCATTCTGAAATCAATTTCATCATATTGTTCTTAAAGTGTATATTTTTGTAAGTTAGAACAAAATGTCTTTTATATTTTCGTAAAATAAAGCTAAAAGGTACCAGACGCAGGCTAGAGAATAAACCTATGATACAGTTTTCTTCAGTGAAATGTGTATTACCGGGGCCACACATTGGACTCAACTTTGAATCCAAGCTTGGTTCCTAGATTAAATAAGAGAATCCAACTACTGTTCACATCACTGTCTAAGTGTCGTTGGAGACCCATCCACAAATTAGTGTATTGGCTCCAAGATATTGCATTGGCGCAAATACGGCCAATGTGAGGCCGCGGTATAAAGCTATGTCTACACCATTGCGCTTTCATGTTATCTTGCGTCTTCGTCTCAGGCATGCGTCAAGCACCATAGCGTATGCCTTAATACTAGTTCGACGTCAGCGCATGCCCCTAACGCACGCTAATCCGTCTATTGTATGTCGACTGACGACTGACTGAGGCGCACCGGTGTAGACGATAAGCTGCATGTGTCTTATCAATATTGTATGCGCTTGACGCAAGAGGAATTCAAAGTTGAAAGCGCAAGATGAACATGAAAGCGCACTGGTGTAGACATACCATATGATGTTCCTGAAAATAGAAACTTGAAATACACAAACTAGTTAAAACACAGACCTGATCTTGCCAAGACACTTGACAGCGAAGCTCCTGACGGCGGAGTCTGCGTAGGCGTAGTCGAGCAGCTCGAGCGCGGACTCGACGCGCAGCATGGGCCAGTCGGCCAGCATGCGGCGCACGCTGGCGGCCTCGGCCCGCTCGCCCCACTCCACGCACGACAACAGTTTGGGCAGAAGTTCTGGCGCTTCTTTGCGAAAACGTTCCCTATACGAGAAGGTATTTGGTATTGTACAGTTGTGGCTGATCGTTTTTGCATGGACGTAAAAAATTGACTGGATATTACGTTATTTTGTTCAGAGATTAACAACATTATAGTCCAACAAGTTCGTGTGCGATCGGCGTACGTGGCGATAGACTTTGGGAGGATACGGCACTCTAGATGTTAACGGCGGCGGGCGGTACAGCGGGGAAGGGAAACTCGCGCGCTGCGCCACAAGTTACTAGGTGCTACTGCGTCCCCCCAATGTCTGTCGCCCTGTAGGACGGTCGAACACGAACTTTTCGGACTATAGTATTACTTTCTGAAGTGTTTCCGACATTGTATGTGTAGCAAGAAAAAAATTGTATACATTTTAATATGTAGCTATAGTTTAGAAATTGTTTTTTATTGCTCTTTTTATTTCATTTTATACTCGCTGTTGTTTTGGGCGGTTTTTTTTTCTTTTTTACTTTTTATTATTGAAAGTTCTAAAGGCGTTAGAAGTGCTTGGAGTCAAATAATTTTATTATAGATGAAAACTAGACCTTATTGATTGATATTATTAACTTCAACATATACATAGTTTGAATGAAAAGATGCAGACATATAATATTGTTTATTTACAATGTTACATCATATTATCAGGGTAGTTTTTAAAAAAAGGCAATAATAAAAAAAAACAGTCTTACCTTGATGCCCAAATGTCTTTCTTCTCTTGCTCGTGCATTTCATACATAGGGTCCTTCTCGGCCGTGGCCCGTAGCCTCTCATAATCCCGGCTAAGCCTCTCCATGACGTCAGGAGCCACATTCTCGATGTGGTCTGAGTAGTCTTTTACTGTCTCTTCTTTAGGAAAAAGCACTGGGTATTGGCAATCATAGCTGAAAAAGAAAGATAATGATTTACTAAAAGTTACCGATAACCTAAACTGCAGCGCTGCACATTAGTCAGCATTGGTCACTACGGTACCCAGCAGATACAGTTCTAAAACAGCGGAACATACGTTTATCGCGATAACTTTACAATGATTACTTACTTTGAAAACTTATCCTACACGCTACACAAGGTTAAGTATTGGTTACTACAGTACCCAGCGGATGCAGTGCTATAATAACCGCTACAAACGTTTATCACAATAACTTTACAATGAACACTTATTTCGAGAACTGAACCTGCAGTGCTGCACAAGAGTCAGTATTGGTCACTACGGTACCCAACGGATCCGATACTATTATATGTTTATTAGGATAACATTATAAGAATACTTACTTTGAGAACTTAACCTGCAGTGCTGCACAGGAGTCTGTATTAGGATTGGACACGACAGTACCCAGCGGATGCAGTACTAAGTCATCCCCTTGCGTATTGTCGGCTACGTGCGTCCACGTGGATAACGTGACGCCATCCGTCCGCAGTTGCTCCTTGTAGTCGAATATCATCGTGTTCGCCCACGTCAGTCTATTTACACCCTCCTGATTAAATAAAAGATTTAATTAAGTTACATACATACGTTCTCGAGGAGCTCGTGGCTAAATAATTACAGCCGCATAGACCGATCTTCCGGGTTAAGCCACGCTTGCCGAGGTTGGTCTGTGGATGGGTGACCATTTACCATAGCGAGTTTCCTCCGTGCCTCGGAAAGCACGTAAAGCCGTTGGTCCCGGCTGTCATTTGTAGATCTTTGACAGTCGTTACTGTTGGTCAGAAGCCAGAAAGTCTGACAACCAGTCTTACCAAGAGTATCGTATTACCCAGTTACTGGGTTGTGGAGGTCTGATAGGCAGTCGCTCCATGTAAAATACTGGTATTCAGCTGCATCCGGTTCGACTGGAAGCCGACCCCAACATAGTTGGGAAAAGGCTAGGCAGATGATGATGAATTAAGTTACATACATCCAAGGTTAGTCAGAAAGGGGGTACTAATCCGAAAGGGTGTTAAAGTACCCATAATAATGAATAACTTTTGTTCTAAAACTTTCCCGAAAAGTCAATAGTTTAAGAGAAATAGCTGTTCAAAAATGACAAAAACAATACTCTAAAATCTATCTATCCTCAGCTATGATCAGCTGTGTTTACATTTTAGGTCATATTTGGGGTCACGAAATAGAAGCTCCATTTTCTGAATTCGTAACTAGAGCAGGGATGACGAATTTTTGAAAAAACTAATATAAAAATAATTTTACATGGAAGACTGCCTCGTTAATCTAGTGGTCGCAAGCGCGACTGCTGAGCGTGAGGTCTTGGGTTCAATCCCCAGGTCGGGCAAAAAGTGTTATTGGGTTTTTCCGTGTGGAATTTCACAGTAGCAGCTCGGAGTCTGGATTTGTGCCCGGTTGATGGCAATAGGCTCGCCCCCTATTACATGGGACTTAAACATAACGGCGAAACGTGGGTGTACTATACACCTCTGCCAACCCTTCGGGGAATAAGGCGTGAAGTTATGTTTTATGTGTTATGTATAAAAATTGTTGCATTTTGAAATTTTAACTCTTGCATTAAAACCGTCATGAGTGATGAGTCTTTAGGTGGCCTGCGGGCTAGTACTTTAGAAATTTTAATATCAAACCTTATTTGAGTCTTTCCCTCTCCTCTTGCTCTTACTCTTAGTAATTTCATACACGCCGAAGCAGACCCTGGCCATACGCGGCAGGTTGGATACTTTGATGGGAAACGTCAGTTCTTGGTCCCACTGGGCCACTCCATCCTTAGTGATGACGGCTGCGCGAGTCTTCTGCGTCTCACATAGAGGCTTGCCGCCGTGGAAGATACCCGCTTGGCATATTACCTGCAAACAATGGACAAAATATTTATTAAACAAAGGCGTTGTATTCCTATACAAAGTGTTTGCCGGTCGGGCGACAGGTTGCAGTGTGGTAACCGCGCGACACAATTTTTATGACACTTTGATACAACATTCCACATTGCCATTGCGTTGTTGTTGTGAACTCACCGCAACGACATTGCCGAAGTCGATGTTTAGGTTGCTGACGCTCTGGAAGACGCACAAGTACGCTTTGTGAATGTTCCCTTATAGTAAAACACTAGTGAACTCACCACAACGACATTGCCGGGGTCGATGTTGAAGTTTCTGACGCTCTGGACGACGCACGAGTAATCTTTGTAAATGTTCCCTTTTAGATTAGTCAACGTAGACACTAGTGAACTCACCGCAACGACATTGCCGGGGTCAACGTTGAGGTTGCTGACGCTCTGGACGAGGCACGAGTACCCTTTGTGAATGTTCCCTTATAGTAAAACACTAATGAACTCACCGCAACGAGATTGCCGGAGTCGATGTTGAGTTTGCTGGCGCTCTGAACGATGCACGAGTACCCTTTTTGAATGGTCCCTTATAGTAAAACACTAATGAACTCACCGCAACGACATTGTCAGGGCCGACGTTGAGTTTACTGGCGCTCTGAACGACGCACGAGTAGTCTTTGTAAATATTCTCTTGTAAATAAAGAGTCAGCATAAACACTAGTGAACTCACCGCAACGACATTGCCGGGGTCAACGTTGAGGTTGCTAACGCTCTGGACGACGCAAGAGTACTCTTTGTGCATGTTCCCTTATAGTAAAACACTAATTAACTCAACGCAACGACATTGCCGGGGTCAACGTTGAGGTTGCTGACGCTCTGGACGACGCAAGAGTACTCTTTGTGAATGTTCCCTTATAGTAAAACACTAATGAACTCACCGCAACGACATTGCCGGGGTCAACGTTGAGTTTGCTGACGCTCTGGACGCACGAATACTTTTTGTGAACGTTCTCTTATAGATAATCAGCATAAACACGAGTGAACTCACCGCAACGACATTACCGGGGTCGACGTTAAGTTTGCTGACGCTCTGGATGACGCACGAGTAGTCTTTGTGAATGTTCCATGACGATTCGTTCTTCTTCCGTCGCATGGTGTTTGAATGTTCTGATGTCAGTCGTCTCCGTTCAGGCAGGCAATATGGGTAGTAGGGCAGGTCGCGGCTTACTGTTATAAATATTTATGTTAGTATTTATTACATGAATAATATTATTCAGCACTTTAACACATTTGAATCCACCACACTTTTCATAGACCTCATACGCCATGACGCCATACATATGATTTATGGACTTTCCAGGAGGGTCTTCAGCATTACGTTTGCGCTAAGAGTGAACCCTCGAAGAGGGTTCTTGGCATTAGATTAACGTCCATAAAACACGCTATTACGTAGTAATATAATGTTTTCAGAGGGTCTTGTTGCTTGTTTTATGACGGTGTATTTTCTAAGAAAAACCTACATTTAAAATGAGCCGTCCACGAGGGCACCCGGCGCGAATTCGACTAGAGTGTGCCCTCCTGGGGGGCACCGGGCACTGAACGTGTTAATTATCTAACATCTAAGGTATTTCACCATATTTGGCATTGGTATTCGTGATTTTAAAGTAGTACAAAAGTGTACAGCTACCTATCTTCCTTTTAAAAGTATTCACACGACTCAAGCGAGGAGTTTTTACTCACGGCAGAGACCACATCAGATTCTTACCTACATGGAAGACCAAGCTTTATCCCAATCATGTATGATACTCTGGACTCCCATTCCACATATCCAAAGAAAGAATGAAAAACAATGCAGATCACCAACTCACGCGTCAGCGGCAGCTTGTCCATGCTGACAGTCATGACTTGCGGCACTCCATCCGTAGACAACATCTCTTGAATGTAGAGGAACTGTATGAGCGGGTAGTCGCCAAACAAGTACTCCTCGCGCCCGCAGACTTTCAACACGTAGTTGTGTGGGTGTTCACCGCGCATGTTTAAGGAGTTCGCTAACTTGCGGAGGATAACTTCTATGTGTTGCTGAGGTGTGCGGGTCGCGGGGACACTGGATGAGAATGACACCTGAAAATAAAATGATGTTAGAAAATGTTGGTGTTATAATTAGCAATCAATTGACGCAGCATATCACAGTTCATAGCTGCACAGTTCAGACTATATAATGTTTTACTGGTGGATTAGCGCAGTGGTCGAGCGATTCGTAACTAGTACTTATTTATATGACATCTTCAACCTTATATTGTTATTGCGCACAGTGTAAGAAGGAATCGAATTTGAAATCTGATAAACGTTTTCCCCCTTATTACAAAAGATGGTTTAAACCAAGACTAAGGTAAACCCAGGTTTAAAATATACCCATCACTTTCTTATGTCATATAACAAAAAGAGACGGGGCTATTATAAAACCTAGGTTTTTCTTAGACCATCTTTTGTAATAAGGGGGATTAAGTCCGCGGCTGTACTGTGCCTATCTATATATAATATATAAAAATGAATCCATATTTCCCTTGGTCACGGCATCACGCGTGAGCGGCTGGACCGATTTCGCTAAATTTTTTTTGGTTGTGTTCGTAATTGTCTGGAGAAGGTTCTTATGAAAGAAAATGTTGATATTTAAAAAAAAAACAAAATTCTTTACCCCATGCATGAAAATGGTTTTAACTTTCTGTTTCTGAAGGTAGGTAGTAGGTAGGTAGTAAGTAGGAACAAGTGCATTGCAACTTACAACGCATGCCGGGTACAGCTAGTTCGAAATAAAACTTTTAATTTGAAAAACATCGATCTCAAATACTTTTAAAAATCGAACATGCCAAATGACCGTCCGCCAAAACCTGTCAGTCTATCTATGCCTGTCAATTACATTTACTTAAGGGGGCTAAAAAAATGTTGAAATCGCGTTTTAATTTAGTGTTTGATGATGATGAGGAACAGCCGTCGGAAGAGGAACTGCCGGAGGACGAGCCGCAGCCGCGGCGCAAACAAAAGGGCGGCCGCTCGCCCGGCGAGCTGGACGCGGAGCCGTCAATCCCCGAACTCCCCGAAAGGCAGCTCAACAAATCAGAAGTCAGCGTCAGACTTAGCTTGCTAGGTAAAACTGCTGAAGGAGACGGGTAAGCGGGAACACACATATCGTCATCGTTCCTTATGTTGTTAACATTGTTTCTAGCATAAGCATACCACTTGCTTTCCTGTCTTCGTACCTTCAGTGATGCTATACCAAGAAATAGAAAAGCTGTACTAAGAAGAGCACACGCAACGTTTTGTATGATATACATATGACGTGAAACTGTATCATGCCCTCACATGATGTGACACATGATATAAAGCTTATTTTGTTTATTTTCATGTCTTATTTATTAGTCTTAAACCTAGACCCCTTATTACAAACGATGGTCTAAGAAAAACCCTGGTTTTAAAATAGCCCCGTCTCTTTGTCATAGTTAGAAATAGATGGGTATATTTTAAAACTGGGTTTATCTTAGTCTTGGTTTAAACCATCTGTTGTAATAAGGGGGATAAAGTTTAATTTTGTCAACAGGTACACGTATCTCAAATGCAAAATTACAGGATTGAAATTAACACACTTGGATGTGATCAAGAGCTTCACACATATCATGTTCTTAGACGTTTCCAACAACCTCCTCGATTTAAACGCATTGCAAATTGTTACTAAACTACCCAACTTGATTCTCATTCAAGCAGACAAAAACAGACTGGAATCGGCAGCATTAAAAAGAATTAAATATCTTCAAGTCATCATATTTAACGAGAATAACATCACATCAGTATACGATGTTCATCAAGAGAACTTGTCCACTTTGGAACTTGGCAACAATAAAATATCAGAAGTAAAGTTTCAAATCCCGATGCCAACTTTAAAAGTGTTGGATTTCCGCAACAATGTGATAACTGGAATCACCGATTTCGACTTTCCTAATTTGGACAGCTTATATTTAGCAGGGAATAAAATAACTTCTCTAGTTGGCATAGAGAGATGTGTTAATTTGAGAATTCTCCATGTGCGGGCCAATCCTATAAAACTACTCAATGGTTTCGACGAAGCACTTACGAAGCTAAGTTATTTGAACCTGCGGAACTGTAAAGTTGGAACATTGATTCAAGTTAAGAAGTTAAGGGTAAGCTATTTTGATGATAGGTTAGCCTTAGGGTGCCTTTCCACCAGAGATGTGCTATGCAGCTATGCTGCGAGAATGTAAAAGCTAAGCTACGAAACTATATGACCGATAATGAGGGTCAGTACATGTCTTTTTCTTTCAGACATCTCTATCAACCATAATTTTAGAGTTCACTTCCTCCACAGCCATATCATCTTTATTATTTAATATACTTTTAATACTAGGTACTGAAAGGAATAGAAACGCTAATAATGAAGGGATGTCCGTTCATGGGCGGAACGGGCAGAGAGGACGGAGAGCCAGGACCCGAAGAGGACGACCCTCAAACGCGGATAGAGATGCTAGCAGCACTGCCTCGACTGAAGCGGATCAACAAAGACGTTGTTACTCCGGAGGAGAGGTACATACATAAGATGATCAACCCATTACGGTCCTATTCCTCTTCTCACAATTAAAAGGGTTTAGGACAAATTACACCCAAACAACATTTTTCTTTGTGATATCCATGTTGGGGGGGTTGATTGGTCGATGTGTGATGATGTTGGCGATGAATGGGGGAGGCTTTTTTTAAATTTTCCCTCACACTTGGATTTCTCCTGTATCGTGGGTGCGTTTACAGACACAAATCTCACATACACAAACACCCAGACCCGAAACAACTATATGTAGGCCATACAAATTCTTGTTCCGTGTGGGAATCGAACCCACGACCCGTAGCGCAGAAGCCAATCGCTTAGCCACTGCACCAAACGTGTCAGCAAACGTGCCTTTGTCCAGCAGTGGACTTCTTTCGGCTGAATGAGTATGATGATTTTAACATCATTTTTCTTAAAAATATGTCCGTAATTTGTTGAATGAAAAGATAGAAAATTGGTTATTTGAACACAGAAAAAGTTTGCATATTTGAATTGTTAAAACGTACAACAATTGAACACACCAATTTGATTGGTCTAATAAAAAATTATAGATTATCTAACTAAAAGCATCCTAGCTGTCTGTCCATCCGTAATTTACAGCCCACATTTAAAATATAACATTAGTTAAACCTACAACGTGCACTTTAAGTAATTTTATATTATCACAATCTAATAATATCTTTGCGTATTTTATATTTCAGACAGGAAGCCAAAGACGTGATGACGCAGTGGCTCGAAGAAGGCGACAATGATGTAGAAGAAGAAGTTGCAGAGGAAGAAGTAGTAGTAGAGGGAGAACAACACGAGGATCTATCTAATACAGAAGACTAACGTTTTAAACCCACTGTTGGACAATGGATATGAAGGGAGCTACACTGAAACCTACAGCAGGCTAAGCCGGAGACTCTGTCCTTGGGGTATGTGTCGCCCGGCGGCAGAGGTCAACAAAATTATCTGTGTAGTTTTTTACGAAGCAGCGCTGGTATGTACCCGGTCTTTAGCCTCCCTAAACGCCCAAAAGTGACTACAAAAACTTGATAAATAAACAACGTTTTCACGATGACAGACGAGTTATTGATTGCAATATTTTCTTATTTCCTTCGCACACGCTCGATGTGACTCCGCGATCACTTCTTCCTAAATTGAGACCATAGGCTGAACGGGGTAATGCATTATATTTTGATTTTTTTGTTGCAATATATGTATACTAAGATATATGAACAAATAAAAGATAAAGAAACAATGATTATAGTCACAAGCATCATTTTTAACTAATATTTGCAGCATAAAGAATTGCGGTAGGTATTGAAGAAAACATTTACAATCTTCTCAAAAAATTCCATAGATAAATTACAGCTCTCAAATTGCATCATGAAACGGAATTACAAACCACGATGGTCCATATAAATATAGGCAAATGGGTGATTTTCATTGTCATTGCCGTTATGAGCCTCCGACAGTAACTAGTCTGGTGTATTAGTGATATCACCACAGCTGATGAATTTCTTCTATTGGATCTGTGGAAGGTACATGTTTTCTGTTCAGGCCTACTGTTATTTGTGTCAATGTTTGTTACACTTTTTTCAGGGTTTTTTTTTCGCTTCTTGCCTCAATGAAAAATTAAATTCTCTCATATTTCTCATTCATTATTTTTTTGACTACTTATATTCTATTATTGTATTCAATTTGTATTCTGAACCCACAGAATATCTAAGAGCCGTATCTCACTAAGACACCACGGTGGCAGCCACCGGTCGCGCCACCAACAAAATGTATGAACCCACGGGTGATTCGGTTGCCGGCAACAAATTTGTTGCGCAACCAAGCTGATACCAGGTGACGTACCCTTTATGCAACTGCATATATTTTGGGCGGCGCGACCGGTGGCCACCATCATGGTATCCTAGTGAGATAGGGTCAGTGGTGGCGTAGCGTGGGTTTCAGCCGCCCGGGACAGAGGATAATTTCGCCGCCCTTTATTTCAATTTAAAAGAGTAAAATATACAGTAATTCTAAAGAACCTTTCGGCAAGAACAATCATCATTATGTGTATTGTACAGGTTCAAATAAAATACAGAAAGCGTAGGTGCGACAAAAATATGAAGTGATTTTATCGCAAATAATTTTACAAGATATTATCGTTTATTGTTAATGACACCACCAAATGATACCCCCAGGGGTGTGGTTGCCAAAAAGGATTTGTTAATGACACCACCGTAATGTTGGGATGCCACAATTAATAATAATATAATATGAGAGTTAGTTTCCACATACTCGTTGTTGCCCTGAAAGGCAACAACACTATTCATTAGTGGTGTCTTTAACTAATCTTTTTTGGCAACCACACCCCCGGGGGTACCATTTGGTGGTGTCATTAACAATGAACGGATATTATTATTTATTGTGAAATTTTGCAGCCCCCTAAAAGTGTGCCGCACCTGCCGCCCCCACTGCGCTACGCCACTGGATAGGGTCCTTACTTAGTCTTGCATGACGAATGTAGGAAGAAAGTGAAAAACCGAATACCAAATCATACCACCAAATTAATAAACAAGTTCAAAGTACCATAAACATGTAGCAACTTAGCTCTCAAATTGCATGCGCCTTGTGACTTCAAATTACATAAACACGTGGAAAAAATACACACTGTTTCCAGTTTTTCGCAATAGTATTATAGTTATTCGCTTGAATTTATGAAATCATTAGTACCTACACTACATACACACACCGTTATTTGAAATGGCATGTATTTAATGCGGCGACTAAGTAAAACGAATATGGGTTTTATTTTAAATTAGAGTGGGTACCATTTTAATGGGTTGGCAGCTAATAAGGAGTATCGTAACAAGTAAAAGGTAGCATAAGAATATATCAGTTATAAGCTCCGTTTTAACTTAAAATAGCATCAAGTTTTTCTTTTGGTAACTGAACTTGTATCTGAGCGGCAACTTGATGATGGATAAAAAATTGAAAATGGGCCTTCATAAATAACACAAATCAGATTCTATTTAAAATTGTTTGGGAAAAACTTTTGTAAGGTTGTTTGGGTTTCCAAAGCAGAGTCGACGGATCTCCTATTTCTGTCTATAAGGTTTAATGTAACCTAACACGAAGGGGATGACGGGGGCTTCGTTCGCTCGCTCACTCTAGCCCCCGTCATCCCCTTTGAACCTAACCTATCCGTGTCGGGGTGCCCCAAATCGTTTGGGCGCATTATGTCCAATTCGCAAAATGTCTACTAACATTCTGTCTGCTAACATTTTTAGTCGCCAAGTCATTATTTATAGCTCCTCGCCTAATATTTCAACTGACTTGTATAGTTTATTTGCTACCTTAACGCAGCTAACAGTTTTAAGTTTTTATAACACCCTTATTTTTTGAAGCTTATTTAATATAATAGTCGCGAAAATATTTAATCGCTAGCAGGTTATTTTATTAGTTGCATACACTTACGGCTATTTTCAATAAGGTATCCATCGATGGTTTGCCCTACTAGAGATAGAAATTTGACACAAGATTCATATAAATAATGTCAAATCCTTATCTCCAGTAGGATAACCCGCCGATAGATAGGTTATTGAAAACGTCCGTAAGTCGCCTTTTAAGTTATTAGTCACCTAGAAAATAATAAGCCATTTGAAATTATAAGAAAGAGTCAAGGTCTGTGAACCTGTTTAACAAAACATAGTCGCAAGCACAGCTGCGTAGCTTAAGGTCTCTTCCCTACCTCGCTCTACCTTCCTCTTCCTCGCTCCCTAGTAGGCTAATTCATGTATTTTTTTAAGCAGGAAACGTACTGGAAACCTTTTGTTTTCTTTAATAGTACAATTTTCGTTTACAAAAACTGTCAAATTATTTAACAACAAAAACAAAACCAAACATTTTAACAGTTTTAGTAAAAGAAAATTACGATTAAGAGCCATTACGCACTGTCGACTGGTAGCCGGAGATTTGGTCTCTCGGCGACCAAAACAATAAGCAAAGTCGCCCGGACGACCGGCGACCAAGTGCGTAAACACCTATTTAAACTATAGAAAGTCACAGTCGCCGTCGACAGAGTCTGCGGCGACCAGTCGACAGTGCGTAACGGCTCTAAAGAAACCAGAAAGATTCATACACGTTTCCTGCTAAAAAAATATATCTAAATTAACCCTAGTGTTCCCACCCCATTAAAATTACATATAAAAATAGAAACATAGACAGATTGCTGAATTACCTCTGTATTGGCGAATTTAGTGACAAGTATGAAGCAGTGTTGATTCAGGTGGCTTTTCAGGGTCGTCGGTGTATCGGGCTGGTCTGCGAGTCTTGGTGGGCACTGGTACCGCAGTCTTTCGAGTCGGGTGCTCTGCGCTCGTTTGATTAGACTCTCCTCGGCTAGGTACCGCATTCGCATCCGAAAGTCGTTCACTTCCGAACTTCGAATGTTGTCGAATTCGTTGAGGCCTGGTGAAGAAGAGTATGTTTTAGTTAACGTTGATAACATAATAGATGCAGTTTTTAGAGCCAGTTAGAGCCATTACGCACTGTCGACTGGTCGCTGGAGACTTGGTCTCTCGGCGACCAAAACATAAGCATAGTTGCCCGGGCGACCGGCGACCAAGTGCGTAAACAACTATAGAAAGTCACAGTCGCCGTCGACCAAGTCTTTGGCGACCAGTCGTCAGTGCGTTTGGCTCATAAGATATATGTATATCATAGGCTAAGTTTATTGTTACTAACACCTATGCGTTCATTGTTAATGACATCACCAAATGATACCCCCAGGGGTGTGGTTGCCGAAAAGGATTTGTTAAAGACACCACTAATGAATAGTGTTGTTGCTCTTCAGGGCAACAACGAGATGTGTAAACCAACTCTCATATTATATTATTACTAATTATGACATCCCAACAGTAGCGAAGGCTCCATACAACTCGATTCATATCGGCTTCCCTTTCGAAACGAGTAGTTACTGGAATTCACGCATTACACTTGAGCAAGACAAGCATTTTTCGGTCCGGCTTCCCTTTTAAGAAAAATCACTCTTCGCCACTGCATCCCAACACTACGTTGGTGTCATTAACAAATCCTTTTTGGCAACCACACCCCTGGGGGTATCATTTAGTGGTGTCATTAACAATGAACGCACCTATCGATGTAATTTTGAATCCGAAATAAATATATTTGATTTGATATTAACGATCACTTTAAGTTGAGTTTGCGCCTACTGTTACGGATAAGTTATGAAGAACTACAGGTGTCGCAATAACATAAATCAGATTTGACACGTGTTAAAATATTCGGTGTAGTGTCAACAGTAATAATAACTACTCCTATGCGAGGCATTGTACTTATTTTACTGTTTTATACCGCGGCGTAACATTGACCTTATTTGCACCAATGTAATGTCTTAGAACCAATACTTACACTAATGTGTGGATGGGTCTCCAACAAAACTTGGACAGTTATGTGAACAATAGTTGGATTCAAAATTGTCTATTTAATCTTGCAGCCAAGCTTGGACTTCAAAGTCGAGTCCAATGTGTGACCCAGTATTATAGAAACATCCTATCCGACGTTATAGCAATTGTTGGTCAATCAATGAGCATATAATGACTGAGTTTTGTGGGTAATGATATAACGGTCTGGGAAATCAATGCAAATACGTGATATCTCCATCCCATGTCCATCAAACAAATTTAATTTCCAATTCCATATTATGTATGCATGAGAAAATGATTGCTGGTCTAGGCGTTATTTAAAATACACGATACAGATCATACTAATCACAATTTTGTTTGACATTGGAGATTCGCTAATCCATTGTGTGATAACTAGTTTTCTAACATCATTGTCCAGAACAGTAAACAATAAAAATAGTGATGTAACAACGGCCTTATCAATTCAATGTACAATAAACAATTGTATAATCACTAGTTTAGGGTGGCGCAAAACGTTACGACGGAAATTAGCCACACACACATACACACGATCACACATACGAGAGGTCAACAACCTTCATGGATATCATTCATTCATAAAAACTTATGTAATTAAATATTGATAAGTGTTGTCAAATCACATTGAAACACTTGTTTTAAATTTTATTACCGAATGGAATTGATTGAATTCTTTTGTTGTTAAACATTATTTCAGCCAATAAAAAGAATAACACAAATGTAAATTATCCAGTGCTTTCTTTAGCATACAGTTTGCCCCTGTACTTTAAATAATATAATGTGTAATTCTCCTCATCATGAATACCAGATTTCAATAGATCACTAGACATTGGTCTCTTTACTGGATTGTAGGTTTTTGACAGAAATTCAATCGAAGTAATGTGAAAAACCTATGTTAATACATACATTAGGGATTGAGATTGGCTATTGATTTCGGCCGTAAGTCAACCTTCTTAAGACTAGGTAGGTACATCACTAGGTAACTATAGGTATACAGGGTGTTAACGAATTCGTTCAAACCGCGTGATCTACTAGTGACACAAACTAACCCTAAATGGGTATTTTTGAAAATCAAGTAAAAAAATATTTCAAAATGATATCTTGGTTTTATATTCCATAGACATTTTAGAGCCCCGAGTTAACTGACTGCCAAGAGGGATATCGCGTTAGACGTGCCCGCCAGCCGCGTCGCCGTGCTTTCAATTATTTATGCGTGGCATCGAAATGTTCAGTCAAATAAAAATATTTCTTTGTAAAAAAAATGTTTATAATTTCTTTACTGAATCCTTATAAGATGGTTTAGATACGACAATTTAACCATACCGCACGAAAAAAAAAAACAGATTTTCATTTTTGTTTTTAATCAAGCTAATTCCCGTGCGGGACCTGTCTACACCAATAGTAGATCATGTGGTTTTAAGGAATTATACGAATTCATTTGCACCCTGTAGACTATGATTGCCAACACAATGAACGGCGGTAAATTTCTAAAAGTAGCTGGGCCAAAGCCATTGGAATTAGTTAGACTGCCTGGAAACGTTCCTTTATTCATTTTAAAAATCATGTCATCATTCAAATAGGCTATTTAACTATTTATGAGGTTTCAACCTAATTGCATTTGGAATTGTATATTTTAATAATTTAAACGAAATATGGGAGAGCTGACTAAAAAAATAAAGAACATTTTTATGTATGTACACATTATATTTACATACATCATATTTTTCTATCCTCCTTCCTTATAGAACATGAGCTTATAAATAAATCTGTCAATATTTACATAAATCTACCTTTCCCTACGAGTTGAGGAAGATAACTCTCTGGGTTAAACCAAGATCATGTCATGCCAAAATTAGGATCTGATTACCCAGTCTGCGAAAGCAAACCAAAATATACCAACAGGGCAAGAAAAGGGTAGAGTAAAACAATGAAACTACTTTAAACTACCTTCCTGAATATGAAGGTGATCTGGGCCTGATTCACCTAACTAAAGAAACTAAAGGCTGAACTCAGTTGCAGTGTAGAACTTGCAGATAAGCTTCGAGCAAAACAACGCTTTTCGTATTCTCGTGTAAGCAATCGCTTTCAGATACACTAGCGTTAACTTAACTGCAGCGTCACTGCAACTTGATTGGCACGTCATAAAATTAAATGAATAACTTCCGGCTTCTGAATTGAAAATTCGGGATAAGCAATACTTAAGTAGTATTTCAAGTACGGAGTTGTCAAAAACATGCTTTGAAATCTGTCGTTTTTTTGACAACTCCGTACTCAAATGTTACTTAAGTACTGCTTATACTAGAATTCTCAATTCAGAAACCGGAGGCTAGCCTACTGTGTGAACACTGAAAATCTATAAAGAATGCCTCCTTATAAACTGCTATTCTCATCTATCTTGAAAAAGAAATCATACAGAAAAATAATAAAATACTTACGTTTCCCAATCAAATGACTAATATGTGTGTTCAGCAACTGTTCTCCCGGTCGTTCAATAGATCTCTTTACGATCATAAGGACACCACATACTGGCTTTATGTCACGGATGCGCTTGTTCTCATCGTCAACCTCCTCCGGGACTGCGAGAGAGTTGACGAATTGAAAAACATAGCTGGACATCTCGTGCAACATCCCAAAGAGGGGATAGTTGACTGCCCTATCCCATATGTCCTGTAAAGAAAGAAATATTGATTTTAACATTAACTTTAGCATGTTTAACTAATTAAAACCCATCAAAGACACCATAAATAAAAAATAGCTGCCACAGCTGATCTGTGGCGCTGGGACATTAGCGATTAATCACAATTACAAGAGGGTACAGCTCTCTATGAATGTCTACAAGCACATAAAGGCAAATACAGACATTGCGAGGCATACGCAACGCACGTCACTCATCGCATGCTTCGAAATGTGTAGACGTTCATATTCGTGGTGAGACATACAAGATCGAAGAATTATCTTGTGATCTTCTTGTTATCGCGTGTGTTGCAAGGCGTGCGCGATGCATGCCTCGCAATGTCTGTATCTGCCTTAACAGGTCTGCTAATGGCATGAGACAGCGATCAAAATAATAATAAATAAAATACTGAACAAGCATTGACGATTCCCTACACAGTATGATTGCTGTTTGGGCTCTGAATGTGAGATTATGTCATAATGCTCATAGTTGGCAATTAAATGGTTATTAATGGAAAGATTTTGTCAAGCTTCTAGTGGACGCTGGAGTGTATTTATCTCAAACTAATTGGAATAAGATTAAATAGTGTTTCTTGTCTATGAGCTCCTATTCTTATTAGACAACATTCCGCTGCCACAGATGTCTCTTAAGCATGTATCAATACTTGTCTGATGAAAAAGAACCATTTTTTACCATCAAACTCAATATACAAATAGGTTTTATACTCGTGTTTGCTTCACTATCTAAGAAAAATAAATGATTTGTCCATGCTTAGAATAACGCCTCTATACCCCTTACTACAAGAGATGGTTTAAACCAAGATTAAGGTATACCCATCTCTTTCGAACATAATATCACAAAAGGAAATAAACGCCAGGTTTTAAAATATTAAAACCTGGGTTTTATTTAGACCATGTTTTGTAATAAGCCAGTATAAGGTCAGTTACAAAAATAAATAAATCGTGAATGATAATAGGTTTTCATTTATGTTTTAAAAAGTGCCTAATATTGATAGAATTTAAGTAAGTCATAGGAAAATTATGATATCATAATTATGCTTATCAGTAAAAATAGATACCTCATGTTGTTATTGAATACTCAACAGATAGACGTAAATGGTGTAGATACATCAAGCTCATCTCCAAATTAAGCTATTTTCATTCTATTATCCCTAATCCTTAAACATTTACTGTAGCATAGTATAAAAATGTTGTTATGATAAACAGGAAATTAGATGACGATGAAAACCTAGTTTTCTAAATGAGGTGTTCTATTTGTGTTTTTGTTAATTTTTATTTTTAAAAAGGGGTTTGTAACTTTAGCATTGTTTCTCAGAAATGGTTTAGCATAAAACATTTCTGGGTTAAATAGTGGATATGTCCTACAATCCTGCCACGGAAGGACCATAGATAATTAATATGCCAATGATTCTGTATTTATAATTACTGAAATAAACAATTCATAGAGGTGTCTGATTCAAGTCCTGAATCTAAATTATAATAATCAAAATATTTTTTGGCATCTATTATAAGGTCTAATAATGAAAAAAAAAATAGGTAAGGATTGTTGTTTACACATTTTAAACTTTCACAAAATCCATGACACAAAACCGTTGATCTAAAATTCTAGAACATCTATCAAGCCACCTACATGATAAAGAATAGTGCATGATACTGTAAACAATGTAAACTACTTTCTAAATGTACCTAACAAATGTATCTGTAAACATGTTACTCAATACTTTGACCCACTTTCCAAAAATGCAATCAAAATATCGTCGGCTAGATTCGTGAGTCACGCGAGGGTGGTCCTTCCTGTCACTAACCTCTTTGACATCCTGAAGAGTAGCATCCCAGCTTATCCTCAGAGGAATGTATACAGAGTTCGGCAGCAGACACGTGAGTTCTACCACGTCTGACGGCGAGGCCGTCCAGTAGTCCCACGTAAACGGACAACTCGGCGCAGGAACCATTGTTTTGATGATTATTTTCCCAGGTTACTCCAATTACCCCCGCGACATTTTACAAACTTTCACTGATAACTTGCGTGTACAGCGACCGGGTCGCTGTCTCCAACTGAAAATAATGCACACAACACATTAGTCACTGTTGTTGAAACCACAGTGATGTTGAATCATAGCATTTCCTGGTATTTTACGACGGGCATATCGCCATTCGAAACGAAACTGTCAACGATAATATTACACAAACAACATCACAACAAGTGTGGAAGACATTTATTTGATTACCTCTTCATAAAAAGTTTACATAATTCATATAATATTGAATGTACGGACTAAAATTATAAAAATATGTTTTTGTGAAATTGTAAATAAAGATTACGTGCAACAAACTATGAGCAAAGTAAATTGTTTATGGTACTGTGTTTTTTTAATTATGCATGTCGGGCGGGTATCTGTATTTTAGTAAACAACCTGTAAAAAGATAGATGGTTTCCTAGAAGACTAAGCTCATTAATTATAAATTATTTCGAATGTTAGATTTTTTTGTAAATACCGCCAAAATACTAGAAATACCAAGAATAAAACATTAATTTAAAGCTCATAATTGGAATTTATTAAGATATGGAACGCGATATTGTCTATGGCCATTTCCTTTTAAAGGATGCGTTCGGATTTGTATAATAGATGAAAAAAACAACGTACCATAAACATTTCTCTAAAACAAACGACTCACTCACTGTAAAGTTCACAAAATAAGTTAAAAAAATAATGTATTAAAAATCTTTTTTCATTATTATATTTATATAAAATATTTCAGTTGGGGTGAATCACGGGTGAATCCGTTGAATGCATTTTAACCTAAAATTACAAATACATTTGACATTTGTCTCGTGACAAAAGACTATCAATATTCGGTAATGTCATGTTATTTAGCAATGCAAAACTTTTTATGAATGTATTGCGTTAAATAAAATGTTTGAACATTCAGTCAAGGTACCAAGACATTACAAAATTGCCGCAAATATCTTTAAGAAAGTTTCTACTGAAGGCGGCAGCGTCAAAACCTTATTATACGACGACAAACTTCGACACTTCGTAAGTATTTCCACAAGAATTGTTTCTTTGCTCAAATTTTGGACCGCTGTACTATTATTAGTTTGTCATATTTACAGAGGACGAATGTGCTTTTTGCACTGATAACAGAAACAATCAAACATGCGGGTGACATAGATAAAATATTTGAGAACTGTAAAATATTAGAAAACGAGTCACGTTTAGACCCATGGCTTGCCAAAATTCTCACAGCAGAACTCCTGTTCGGCAAAAAGGCTCTACCTGGCAAAAGCAAGCCGGAGCAAACAGTCCTCTCGTACAAAGACCAGTTTGAGAAATATACATCTGACCATCAAGATGACTTGAAGACTGAAGGTAATTCTTTTTATTCTTTTTTCAGATCTAATACCGACATAGACTAAGCACAATGGCAGAGGCAGGAGATAGTCCATTAATGTCCGTTCAAACAAAACAAGCTGTTTTAGTGCTGGCAAATCTGTTCATTTACAGTGTTGCCATGTTTACTCTACCGTTTGTCGCGTTTTTCGGCATGCGGCATGTACTCACTGAATATGGAGTTCAAACTTTCCTTGTGAATGTGTGGTCCGTTGTTGCTGCAGTAGTGGTAGTGAACATAATCATATGTGTTTATGCCTATAAAGCATACTTTGAAAAAGAATATGATGAGCATGGTAACGAGATAGATCAGCATGCCTATAACACACCTCTTGCTGCAGAAGGTTCGACAGAGAAGAGCAGTCTGAATTTGAAGCATGATTGATGCATTTATGAACATTCCACTCATGAACACAGTATTACAATATCTATATTTTTTTTTGTGCAATCTTCTCGAAATTAAGCTGTATCTGAATGTTACAAAAAATTGTAATGTGTTAATGTATATAAACAAATACTATAAGATAACCAAAGTATTTTGATGATGTTTAAAGCATGTACTGTACCAAAATTTCATAGCTAGATATTATTAAAAATGTAGGATAATAATCCTGTTTTATTTCATATTATCTCTTTTTCTATGTCTATGTATACTCAACCAATTAAGCTTTTGTCACACTAAAACAGGAGTATGCAAATTTCTATCCGAAGGGGCTAACATAGGCAAAAAGCAAATCATAGGGCTAGAATGTAAAAAACATGCATTTTATTTTAAATGAATAAACTTAATTATAAAATTAGCAAATTTAAGTACTGTTTGAAGGCCCTGCTGGGGTATAAGGAACATATAGAACTGCTTTTGGTTGGTCATGATATTATAATAGGTTCATACAAAAAACGAAAAAACTTTTAACACAGAACAGGTGTTGTTTATTGAGGCTGCAAAAATATATTTAGGTTTAAAGAAATTTATTTCTCATAAGAACTTACAGTTCACTTAAAATGAGATACAATGTGATTACATAACAGTAATTAAAGTGGTCGCCTTCAGGTTGTTAGAAGTTATAGTGCACATACATATTTCATGAGTTCGAGGACCATACACTCTTGCCCAAAAAGGGAGGGTTGGCACTCCTTATTAAATTCCATTTGTAGGCTGGAGTTGGCCGCGGGCCATAGTTTGTCCACCCCTGCACTAAACACAATGTTGTTGTCAACAGGCGTTTGGTGCGCCAAAGGCTTTACAGTATTCTGCTAGACATGATGCCTCTCACAACAATGGAGTCTCCGGATTGGTCAAGCATTTATGCATTCATAGTTACGATTATGATCTGCTAATGTAATACATTTTAATAACAATGCCATAATGCCAGCACAACCGTTTTTGAATTAAAAAACTGTAGGACCTGTTATGTGTAGATAACGTGGGTACTTGGAAATGTTATTAAAATAAAATATTTACTAGTACCTACCTTACTTGTAGATGGCTAAAACCTAGTACTTATAACTTATACAGAATTGTTGCAGTTTTATCAGACCCGTCGGCCATATGTTCTGTATAACAGACAACAGTTTCTGCTAGATTTTGGGGAAAAAAGTTTTTGAATGCAATTTTTAACTTCTATTACATACATTTGACTGCCTCGTTGGTCTAGCGGTCGCAAGCGCGACTGCTGAGCGTGAGGTCCTGGGTTCGATCCCCAGGTCAGTCAAAGTGTTATTGGGTTTTTCCGTGTGGAATTTCTCAGTAACAGCCCAGAGTCTGGAATTGTGCCCGGTGGATGGCAATAGACTCGCCCCCTATTACATGGGACGTAAAACATAACGGCGAAATGTGGGTGTACTGTACACCTCTGCCAACCTTTCGGGGAATACAGGCGTGAGTTTATGTATATGTTTTATTACATACATGTAATTTTTGGCATTTGCATTTTTCTGGATTACCTGACTAGTTTTGGACCCAAATTAAATCTATACATATAAAAGAAGAAGCTGACTGACTGATCTATCAACGCACAGCCTAAACCGCTGGGGTTAGAAAGTTGAAATTTTGACAGTAGGTTCCTTTTGTAACGTAGGCATCCACTAAGAAGGGATTTTTCGAAATTCAACCCCTAAGGGAGTTAAATAGGGGATGAAATTTTGTATGGAAAATCGTCACTTAACGGGTTCAAAATTTCACGCAAGCGAAGCTGCGGGCGAAAGCTAGTCATAAATATGAATGTGTCTCACGAAAGTTATAAACACCATTTTTTTGCCTCGTTTCTTTTGTCTAGTTGCTCCTCGTCCAAGATATGTCCGCATCAACACAAACTTATTGACAACATCGGATGCAATCGGAACATTCCAAGATGAGGGGTACCGGTTCATTAGATGCACATCAGGGTCTTACGCAGACTACCTGGAACAGATACAGAACCTCACTGAGTATGATTTCACTCAAGATTATCATGTGAAGACCATGTTTGTGTTCTCATCCGGAACTAAGTTGCATGAACATGAGTTGTATTTGGAAAATAAGATTATTCTTCAAGACAAGGTGGGTAACAGCTATTTAGAAAAAATATTAAGTAATATAATCTCGGAATGCCTCGTCCGTCTAGTGGTCGCAAGGAGGTCTTGGGTTTGATCCCCAGGTTGAGCAGTGTTATAGATGTTACTACATGGATCTTAAACAGAACGGCGAAATGAGGATGTAGGTATTATACACCTCTGCCCAACCCTTTGGGGAATATAGGCGTGATGTTATGTTATGTTTATTAATACATTTGTTCTGTTCCGAAAGTGAGAGTTTATCATTTATATTTTCAAAATGACTTCCCCAAATTCAAAATTAATTTTACTGGCGACCTCGCCTGCATAAAAATTCAGTTTACAAGTTTTTTATCAATATAACAATAGTTCCTCTACTGGACGAAGTCTTTCCCCTAATGATTCCATTAGAACTTACCAATATTTTAATTTACATTATTACCCACATCCTCACTCGTGTCTCTATTCCGTACAGGCAACGGCGATGGCAGTACACCTCCTCGCCCCACCTCCTGGCAGCGTGGTGCTGGACATGTGCGCAGCCCCCGGCATGAAGACAACACAGCTGGCGGCTTACATCAGAAATACTGTACGTATTACATAGTACAACACGTATAAGTCTAAATATGTATATCTTAATCGAGTGTAACTCTTGCCCAATGGCTAGAGAAACATTAAGGCCTCTACAAACCAAGGCTTTATGGGGCTTTATATTTAATTTATATTTATTTTTCGGGTTATGCCGCCGGCCTTGTTTTGCGTCATGTTCGCTCGCTTAGTTCGCGTTAGTTGACCGCAATAACCCTTTGGCTTTGGTGTGTAGAAGTCTTTAAGTCCTTGGAGACCATCCATAAACTACTTCACACGTTGAGGGGGGACCGGAGTCACTTGTACCTTCGGGTCGTTCCCGCTCGTCAATGCCCCGTCGTTAACACTATTAACGACTGGGAATGTTTTGTTCCACTCATTAAGAGTGTTGAAGAACGCGACATTTTTTTCCCAATCGTTTACACCTCGTTCTGCGTCTAGTTCAAGAGTCAGATAGGTTCAAAAAAAGTGCTTTAATTAGGTACCTTCGAGTTTTGAATGCACAAAACTAATAACGAAAAGATAAATGCATCCTTGTTTCGCAAACTGCTGTAAAAGTGTTTCGTATTAAATATAACATATTATATTCTAACTGCAGTAAAAAAAGATAGGCAATTGCTTATCAGTTATGACGATGCTGCCAGGAACAAACATGACACGTACCACCCCAGTAGCTCTGCCTTGAAATAGCCAATCACCGCGTCGCATACTGCACATTACCATTAAATTTGCTATCCACGGTAAGTTTAAAAACTGCATTAAATGACGATTAGCCTCCTGCATTCGGTCATATCGCTGGTTTGCGAGAATATCGACGTAATTCATAATTCAGGGTATTCCTCGAAGCGAAACAACTTTGAAACGCACCAAACGAACTGCACCAAAAGTATTCCGCGAAACACACCAACGATGAAATATAGAGAAGAGCATCATGAAAGATTTGTAATTAAATGATATCTATCGATAGACGTTTTAAAATTCAACTGTCCTAATTGTTTATTTATTAAAACTACCAGGAAAGCAGAAATGAACTGGAACTAGGTGCTTAAGCGACTTACTATTTAGCTCAACGATTCAACACAAAGAGGAATATAAAGTATTCGTTATTATTCACTATATCGATAGAAGTCTTAAAACTGAACTATATCTTGCTTAACTATAACTGTCACTTAGTGAGATCGTTTAGGCGCCTATTTTCAGTTCATTTCTGTCACCCTGGTACTTTTCAAAATAACAAATGATTAAATTTCAAAACCTATACTTATTTACCCATTATTGAGGTAAGTAGTAAGTCGCCTTATGCACCTAGTTCCAGTTCATTTCTGCTTTCCAGGTAGTTTTAAACATCTTTCGATATCATTTATTACGAATCCTTCATTTTATCGTTGGTGCGTTTCGAGGAATACTTTTGGTGCGGTTCATTTGGTGCGTTTCAAAGTTGGTGTGCTTTGAGGAACACCCCCAAAATTCTGGCAAATAGAATTATCTACGATCAGTACAATTCATAAACATTTAAAGTTTTAGGCATATCAAATGTAAACATTAGACAATATCGTTATTAATTTGTTGCCTCAAAAATCGTGATTAAAGCACTTTCAATAACCGTTATATCTTTTGTTTCATTTCACTTTTCTTTACCCTGACTCTTGAACTAGACGCGGAACGAGAGGGGTGAACGATTGGGAAAAAAATGTCACGTTCTTCAACACTGTTAACGAGTGGAACAAATCATTCCCAGTCGTTAATAGTGTTAACAACGGGGGTATTAACGAGCGGGAACTACTCGTACCTTCGTGATGCCACCTCTTGAAACTGAAAACAATGAAATGTTCGAATTAATTCTAGATTTAAATAGTAAATTGTGTGACGTCACAATAGAGGGGAGTTATACGAATGTGTTAAGGGCGAGGGGGAGGAGGGGAATTTGTGTGACTTAATTTATAGATGGTCCGTTGGCTGAAGGGTCCGTAGCTGGCGATCCGGAGCTGAATCAGATATACTGTGTGTACCACTTAGTCCAGTCATCCTAGTACAGTGTATTGCTGGTATGGTTTGGGAAATAGATCCCTCCCAAAATCTCCAAGAAAAGTAGAAATGGCGTATTTTAAATAAGAAACCACTGCTGATTTTAACAGAATAAATACCTCTTAATCTATATCATTAATCATTAAAAAAAAATGCCAAAACCTTCAAAGGTAGGCACACAAACATAGTTGACGCCAAGCTAATAAAACAGTTTAATAATAAAAAGTAATATAAACGCAAATGTAAGAGGTAGTAAAATTATGAAAACAAAACGTTAAAAACAAAAACTCATTAGTTAAAAGTTAATTTTCCTGAAAACATAAAAATTATAATTTTATTAGCACATTATAATATTGTACTGCAATGCTGTGTAGTTCTTTTCGAAGTATAGGTCACCTCTTCTGCCGCATTATCGTAAATGTCGACTACGAGGTTAGGGGCCAGCCATTAATTACGTCACAGGAATTTCATGATTTTTTGACCTGCCCCCCGTCCTTGTCACAGCTGGTCACATTTGTGAGACTCCCCCTCCCTAGTGTGACGTCACATATTTTGCAATTTAACATCTAGAAATTATTCAATTAAAACAGCAATTCCGAAATTAGTTTTATTTCCATTTAATGCTTAGATATACAAGGTTAGTCGGAAAGGGGGTACTAATCCGAAAGGGTGTTAAAGTACCCATAATAATGAATAACTTTTGTTCTACAACTTTCCCCAAAAGTCAATAGTTAAGGAGAAATAGCTGTTCAAAGATCTCAAAAAAAAAATCGCTAATATCTATCTATCCCCAGTTATGATCAGCTGTATTTAGGTACATTTAGGCCATATTTAGGGTCATGAATCAGAAGTACCATTTTCTGAATTTGTAACTAATGCAGGGATAAAGATTTTTTGAAAAAACTAAAATAAAAATCATTTTGCATGAAAATAAAAATTATCGAATTTTGAAATTTTAACACTTACTTGCTTTAAGACAGCTATCAGTGATACTAAGTGGCCTGCGGATTAGTACCCCCTTTCTGACTAACCTTGTATTAGATTTTGAAATGTAACGTTACGAAATTTAGGACCCCTCCCACCCCTTGTCACACTTCGTCGACCCCCCCTCCTTTTAACATGTGACGTAATTTATAGATGGTCCCATAAGAGATGCGAATGCGCAAATAAGTACAGTCAAGCAAAGAGAAAACTATACAGGCAACATTCGTATTTTAACAGAGTTAAGCGTTTGTTACGTGGCCAAGTTTTTGCCATCGCTTGTCTGTCTGAGAGAGTTGCGTATAAAAAGTTATTACGAACACAATTACAATTAAATTTGTTGTTTGCCTATATACCTAACTCTTTCGTACTGTACATACTGCGACTACTGATCCATCTGCAAAGCGTGGGTATGATGACAATACTCGCGCACGACCAACTGTTATATGTGCACGAAAAGTGCCTCCACGAGTGACGATACTTAATAAGTACGTCCGGCGCACCCTGGGCAGTCAGCCCCGCTACCAACCTTGCTGACTGGCTAATCTTCTCACCACAGCATGACCTAGTCTCGTATTCTTGTGCCGACACGATAGAAGAAGAAAATTTAATGAATGAAATTGTACTGGCTGACGATATATTTCACTTTCAGGGTCGAGTATTTGCAGTCGAAAGGAATGAGAAGAGATACCAAACGCTATGTGATTTTGTATCAAGGACCGAGTCCCGATGCGTGGAGACCTTACACAAAGATGCTTTGGAAATCAAAAGGGGCGATATGGATGATGTCGAGTACATTCTTCTCGATCCGAGCTGTTCGGGATCAGGTAATAAGCAGTATTATGTTTTAATGCTAAAGTTCAATTTACAATGCACATGTTATCTTTAGAAAATTATTTGTACAAGGATAGTTGAAATATACCTGGCTTATTTGGTTTATAATACGGTTTATAATAATCATCTAAAGTCCCACGACATTTCATTAATGACAGTCTCTAAATTCCTATACATACAGGGTGTTAACGAATTCGTGTAATTCCTTCAAACCTCGTGACCTACTGGTGATACTCATTGACCCTGCATAGGTTTTTTTCAGAATCAACAAAAAAAAGTTTTCAAAAAATGAACCATGGTTTTCTGTACCTGAGTAATTTTAGCGTCCCAAGTTAACTGACTGTATGGAGCGATATCGGAATAGTCGTGCCCGTCAGCTGTGTCGCCGTGCTTTCGTTCATTTATGCACGGCATCGAAATTTTCTATCACATAAAAAAAATATTTGGGAAAAAATAAACTTTTTTTTATTTTAAATCAATCTAAAACCCGTGCAGGGTTAATCTATACCATTAATAGATCCTGTGGTTTGAAGGAATTACACGAATTCGTTAACACCCTGTATAAAATAAAAGGTAACCTAGTGTTTCTTATTTTTGCAGGCATGGATTTCTGCGTGCACAGTTACATAGAAAGCACAAGACTAGCTAAACTAACTTCTCTCCAAGAGAAATTTCTTAAACACGCAATGAACGCCTTCCCCAAAGCCAAAAGGATAGTATACAGTACTTGTTCCCTATTTCCTGAAGAAAACGAAAGAGTGATCACTAACGTAGTGAAGACCTCTCGGGCTAAATGGAGGGTTCAAGATGTCAAAGAATTGCTCAAAGGTCAATGGAACAACTTTGGTTCGGGAATGTATGGCAGTATGGGTGCAAGATGTATGTACGCCAAACCAGAGTCTGATTTTACTACAGGATTCTTTCTAGCCGTTCTGGATAGGGATCAAAAAGATTATGAGAAGAGTTTGAATTATGAAAACCAAAAAGAGAAGTCTAAAAGTAAAACCGAAAATGGGGAAGTTGATGATAATATCAATAAGTCAAATAAGAAAACAAAATCTAAGAATGTTACTGAAGAAAATGAAGTTACTGAGGATGATACTGCAATAAATCAAGAGGATAATAATACAGAAGTTGAAGAAAAACCTAAATCAAAGAAGAAGAAACATAAAATCGATACTGATTTAAACGAAACTAAAGATCTGGAGCAAAACTCTATTATAGTAGCTACAGAAGAAGCAGACGAAGCTCCCAAAAAGAAGAAAAAGAAACGTAAAAATGACGAGAATCATCAACCAGTAAACAACATCACTGAACAATTAATCGATTTAGTTGTGGAATCAGAAACAGAGGTTCCCAAAAAGAAAAAAAAGAAAGATAAACATAAAGAAATTCAAGAAAATGAATCTAATACAACTCTTGATGTTTCTATCAATACAGAAGATAGCACAGAAGTATCTAAAAAGAAGAAGAAACGAAAAAAAGATTTAGAACAAGAAGTCGAAATTGAGGAAAGTCTCTCAATAGAATCTGAAAGCAAAACTAAAAAAAGGAAATCTAAAAGTGTTGATAAAGATGTTTCAGACGTAAATATAGAAAATACTGAAGATACAGAAATAAATGGTGCACCCAAAAAGAAAAAGAAGAAGAAAAACAAAGATGATTGATGGAAGATCTTAGCTGATTTCTTATATTTCTATTATTTTTAATAAATGCAAATAAGAATTTATTTATTTGTTTATTTTTAACCGACTTCAAAAAGGAGGAGGTTCTCAATTCGGTTGTATTTTTTTTTTTTTTTTTTTATGTTTGTTACCTCATATCTCCGTCATTTATGAACCGATTTGAAAAATTCTTTTTTTATTCGAAAGGGTATACTTTCCGATTGGTCCCATATAAATTTTGTTATGATTAGACCATGAACTTCAGAGATATGGAACGGAACTCCTCATCGGATCAAAGCAAAATTCTCAAATTACTAATATTGCTTTGTTTATATTTGTTGTTGGGAACTGACTACTGGAAAAGAGGAGGGGGTGCGTGTCCCCCCCCTCCCCCTTTGGAATGTTTTCATTATATCGTGTAAGGTATCATTTGAAAGGACTTTTTAAGCCCGACTACGTCAAAGCCAAAAAGAAGGGTTATGAACGAGGGGGTTAAAATTATGACACTAAAATGTATTTAATAAAAAATAAACTTTAAAAAAAAGTAAAAACCGACTTCAAAGAAATACTAAAAGGAGTAAAATAATTACCATAACATAAAATTAACAGTTTCAGAAGTCGGTGCAACTCTACACTGAAGCAAATAGAAGCCACCGACTTCTGAAACTGTTAATTTTATATTATGGTAATTATTTTACTCCTTTTAGTATTTCTTTGAAGTCGGTTTTTACTTTTTTTTAAAGTTTATTTTTTATAAAATAGTTTAGCATGACCCCCTTTAGACAAACTACCTATACCCTTTTCAATGTAAGTTGAGTTTGTCTACACAACGTTACCTTATAAGGAATAACAAATATAAAAAAAAAAACATGCACAATATAGCTATTTTACGGTTTTTGATAATGTTAACGTTTTTTCGATAGCAGTCTCCTTACAGCTAAAATTTACGAAATGACCTATGTCAGGACTCGTCATACGTTGAACAGAGTAGATATTTATGACATTTAGTAAGCTGTCGCCCGTAGTTTCACTCGCATCATAATATGGGTCAATACACACTGAGACGTGACGCGACGAGACGCTGCGCGCACATTTTAATAGAGCGACTCAAAATATAACTTTATTTACTACACGAAAAGATACACATTTCATTGTGAGAATTCAGAATACGTTGCACCATGTAGCGCTACGCCTCGAGATGCATCGCGACGCAGCGGTGCATCGCCGGTACGCGCGGCGTGCAAGAACGGCGCTGCGCCTCGCGGAGCCGCGCGACGCCGCGAAGCGCAGCCTGAGGCCGCCGTTCGTGCGCTTGCAAATGGATAGACTGCGGGTGGACGTGGCGGGGCGGGAGCATGCGGCGAATGTAGACACGTTCCGCTGCGTCGCGCGGCGTCTCGCTGCGCAGCGACGCGTCGTGCTGCCAACAATTTTACGATGCGTCTCGCACGTTGCGATGCGTCTCGAGGCGGCGCGCGGATCAGCGCGAAATCACTAGCCTCTTCCAGTATCGTCGCGTCTCGGTGTGTACTGACCCTAAGGAAACTACTTTATGTACTTACCCGGATAAAAAGTATATGTTAATACAGGACATGGTCTATGTGTGCCGAATTTCATCTAAATCCGATCAGCCGTTTATCCGTGATTCAGTAACAAACATCTTCACAAACTGTCATTGTATAATACTGCGGCCTCACATTGGCCGTATTTAGTGAAATGTAATGTCTTGGAGCCAATGTATAGATGGGTCTCTACTCTCTAACGACAATTAGATAGGGATGTGAACAGTACCTAGTTAGATTCAAAATTTCCCATTTAATCTTGGAGCCAAGTTTGGACTCAAAGTTGTGTCCAATGTTTGGTCGCGGTGTGTGGGAATTTGAAAAGTACCTAGGTACTCCACTCACCACGGGGGCTTCATAATGTTTTTGAAACTCTTCAGTTCTTACTTTCCAACAGGTATTCTCCTTATCGATACGAATTCGCGATGCGCACATAAAATAGAAATGTAACCTAGATATTGCACTGAAATATTTAATAAATTATACACAACTTACACAATTTCCTTTACAAAATTGCCCTGGCTCTGCCTTCGACCTTGCATGGAGTTTATAGATATGATCGTCTACGTACATAGTACCTTTAAGTGGGTAAAAATTTGCACACATTATGATTCCATCGTCTAGACTTGCAATTACGAAGTAAACACTAGAAAAAAATCACTTCTCGTCATACCCGATAAATCGTGGACATTATAAGTGGGGCAAACGTCATAAGCGACGTTTATTTCGTCTAGCCATCGTTTCTACGAAATACAAGTACTCCACAATTCTTTGTTATTAATACTTCATTTCAATTTGAACCTTATTTGTAAAGTCATAGGTGTTAGTTTTAGAATGTAAAGATTCAGATGAATTACACGCTATGCTGCTACGGTGTCACGAATGTGTCGTGCGCCCTTATTTTCTTTGCATATTTGGCGGGTCGTAAGAAATTATGATTGTTATAGTAGGTTAAATTACATTGATAGGTATAAAGAAAACATTGTTTGGATTATTTAATTCCATAACACCTTTTTTGAGGGGATAACCTACCTTAGAAAGGTCCTCGAACACCTGGGGTATAGATACAGACCATGTGTAAGAGCTTTACTCACTTAAAACTCCTTGTTGGCCTTATTCAGCACATGCCAAGGAGCTCTCTACAATGTGTCCGATCATGGACTAGCGATATTCTAAGTACTTATATAACAACTATTCTAGTACACAAATACACTATACACTAGGGTCCAATCCACTTCCATTTTTTTGTTGAGATATTATGTACGTGTGTACAAAAAAAGTCATATCTCTCAAAGTTTTGGTCTTACTGAGATAAAAGTAGGCTTATTTGGAGGGCAACAATATTGTCTACCGTTTACATTACGATACAATGGGTTCACATATAGACATACAGTTGTAGACAATATATCAACAAAAAAGCAAAATGGCTGCCAAATAGCGGGAAAGTAGATTGGACCCTAGTGTGTAGTGTATTTGTGTATTAGAATAATTGCTATTTATACGTAAGTACCAAGAATATCGCTAGTCCATGGCCGAATACTGTATACTGAAATGCGTCGATGTAGGTGTAGAACGTCTAGTCATGACTTTTCTATCGCTCCCAATTATCAATGAGTGCCACAGTGATTCCCGGCATGTACCTTTCTAGGTACATGCAGGGAATCACAAATCACTTCAACTTGATTTGATTATTAGCATCAGCTTAATCACCCCATTACTGTCCTACTGCTAGACACGGACCTAGCTTCTTATAATGAGAAGGGTTTAGTTCAACACGCTAGCCTGGTGCGGGTTGGCGGAATTCACACACTGTTGAGATTTATATGGATCCCTTTTAGAGGTGGAGATTTTCTCTTGATGTTTTCCTTCACAGGCACATTATGATCCACACCCGAATTCCAAAAGATTTTTGATGATTGGGGTGCATTAAAACAGCCTCCACGAGTGACGATACTTAAGTACGGCTGGCGCGCTCTGGATGGTAAGTGGTAAGCCCTCTACCAATCTTGCTGACTTGTGAATCTTTTGACCACGGTATGAGCTATTCTCGTACGTATAGCTTGTGCGCCGCCACGAGAGAAGACTTCAACTTAATTAAAGTAAAATCGGATGTACTTACCTAAAAACAAATTCAAGTCAAAAAGTCTCGTTAATAGTGTATGATTATTATAATTGTAATGGATAAAATAATTTTCGTACCCCATTAGCTCTACTTAGCGTCAATTTAATAGGTCTTGGAATGCTTGTTCTATTTTACTAAGTATCCAAAGATAAGATCAGGTTTAACCTTTTAAAACCCTTTATATTTACTCCTATTTAATTAATTTTATCTACGCGTAAATCTAATCTCCCATTCCATCTAATCTTCCATTACATAAACACGATCACATCGAAAACGTAATTCATGAAACCAGGTTGGTACCTATTCTCTCGACACGACACCGATCAAAATTAGTAACGGTAAGCTGGACCTACATAATTCCAATTGGAAGGTCATGAAACGTTCCGTTACCTAACGTAAAAGCGGTTAACTTCACCACACTAAACTTTTATGAAGACGTATCTTTGTGAATACTAAAACATGCCTTTCATCACTAACTACATTGTATCTATAAGTTGAAATCGTTTTTCGCGTCTGTCTGTCCGTTTACTTCTTCTAAAGTATACTCAATGGATGTTGACTCAAACCTGGAGTGTAAATGTGGTGCCGTTCCGCAAACTATGGCGCACTTAACATCCTGCTCCGCCTGCACTGTTACCTGTACTTTATTCTGTGCCTGTACGCCACAAGAACTAATGGACGCTACGGATAGTGCTAAACTCATTGCTGAGTTCTGGGCCGACACGGTGTAGATTGTCATCGACACGCTAAGAAGAAGAAGAAGAATGGATTTTGATGCGATTTTTATCTTAATTTAGGTAATTCCTTCTGGAAAGTTTTAAGCTATAAAACGTTCCGGAACGACGCCGAGGGAGTTGCTAGTATAACATAACGCATGTATTCCCATATTATTATGGTTGAGTGCAGAGGTGTTCAGCAGGTGATGAACGCTTATCTTCCATACAGAAGGGCTAAGTTCAGTCCCGCCCGACACGCACCTATGACTTTTCGATTTCATGTGCGGATTATAATTTGATTATCACTTCCGTAAACCGTGAAGGTGGGTGAATATTCGAATTACTTTAACTATTTTTAAGAAAACATTGTTCTCCCTAGGTTTCTAACCTTATAGTAGGTTCAGATTGTTTTTATTCTTTTCTTATAGACTGACGGCAGTGGTACTGTTTCCGTTTTCATTATCATAATTGGCGTTTTAAACTTCATTCTTAATTTTGGGAAGATGATAATGACCCAGGTAAACGTAGTGAGGATTCCTGCACATCTGAGAAGGCTCTAAAATGTTCTCGATGTACCTAGTGCTAATGCGCACCAGGCCACCGTGGTCATCTACGACCTAAACCCCTTTCTGAGAAAAGCTCCGTAAGTACCCAAACGTGAGAAAGAAATGGGGTGTTTTTTTAAATTATTTTACTTAGCGGTATTCTGTTAAAAGGAAATACCATTTAAAAAGCCATTTACGAGGCGCTTAACCAATGAGCGCTATTACGGCGGACTCGTTTGCGATCATCGAACTAGCAGTTGGGCCTCCGCTTTCGAACTACTAGATTTTATATAATAAAATATAAATAAAATAACCCCTATCATTGAAATGACTGAAGTGAGTGAAATGTCATCAGACATTACGAACCATAACGATAAACTTTTAAACAAAAAAAAAACACATCCAAATCGATTCATCCATTCGCAGAGTATCTAGTGTCTGTGACACAGACAAACAGAGGGTTGAAATCTGTAACATCAGCCTGTAACTGTCTTTCTGCAGGGCAAAGGCCTCTTCTCGTACAGAAAAGGAACGAGCATCTATCACCACGCTTGTTCATTGCAAGTTGGCAATTATCACCACGCTTGTTCATTGCAAGTTGGCGATTTCAGACCATTTTCTTCACGATGTTTTTCTTCACCATATGTCAGTGGCGTGTTAGATTAACTAAGAAAGTACCTACATATGACATTGAAAAAATCATACTGGTGTTTGCCTGGGTTTGAACCCGCAACCCGATAATTAACAAGGGGGTCATTACTTTTTGCCCATATTCTAAGTTTGTCAATATTAAGCAACAGTTCCACCTTCCCCTTTATAATCTTCTGGTTATATAAGTTTTAAAACGTTTAGTGGGGCGAGCTCTTTAGACCATTATGAATTAGGCAAGTTCCCTTATCGCCTTCCTTAGCCTTGAGCTAATTGGAAAACTACTTAGTAATACTTTTGAAGACCACGGGCGCGTGTTTAGATGAACCGATTAAATACAATGATTTGGTTGTTTTACAAAAAAAACAAATAGGTTAGGTACCAGCGATTGGGGTTACTTTGATATTTATTTATTGATTTACACGGCTTCAGAAACCAACTACATAAATCAAAGTTTATTATAAGTACAAATATAAAACATAAACTTATAACAACAATTAAATACTATTACTCTCACAAAAATGTAGGTAGGCACATTGCCTTTAAATTGGCGAATTTGTTAGCGAATAGATCGCAGTCCGGGTTGGCTTCCACGAGCTTATTTAGTGCGGTCAACACGCGCGGTACGGGAGACGCAGCACGGGCTGCAGTCAGACACGAAGGCACGTCTAGCAGTCGATGTTTTCTGCTACGGAGAGAATTATTCGGTACATAGAGTCGAATCAGCTCATTATGTATGTCAGGAGCATCCGTCATACCATATATTTTGAGCATAACGCCTACCTGGTCACATGCCCTTCTGGTCTCCAACATATGATATCCCAGACATCCTAAGAGGAACTTGGTAGGATAGAGATAGAGATAGTAACCGAGGGTTCTTCTGTAAAGAAACCGTAGGAATGCTTTTTGCACTTTTCAATGGTATCAAGGGGCGACATTGATAGTTACTAAAAATATTGCATTCGGTCTTATATCTCTGTAAAAATAGAACTTATGCATTTTAACTTAACTGTACAAGCAACATTGACAGTTTTCCTATTTTACCATACGGTATCGAGGTGTCTGCGAAGTTAGATGACGAAGATAAAAAATGCTATCACACCACTGATTATGTACAAAATTCGAGTCCTAATTGGGGCTACTTTGACACTGAATGATAAAACAGGGATTATCAAAGTAAAAGCCTACGGTCCGACTTTGATGAGGAAATTCCTCCTCTGTAGTTTTTTTTTGTCTAGTCTATGTGATTTTATATATCTCAGTTAATTCAGTCTATATGAAATTTGATATAGCAGCTAAAAGCGAAAATAAATAAGATACAAACACATGAAGCTCAAAAATTGATCAAAGTAACCCCGTTCTACGGTAATAAGTCAAATAGTGATAAAAAAACATAATTGTAAAGCCCTTAAAGATATTCGTCTCCACATACTACACTTGAGTATGGAACAGTGATACCTACCTATAAAAAAAACCGGTGAAAAAGTACCACATTCCCTCATATTAAAACAACAGCGATTCTTTACCTAACAACAACTCCGTTGCTAAGCAACCCGAGTTTTATCCTCGCAACTGGGCGGGCGCTCTACGCGGGTGGGCCTACATCTGACCGATTTTCAACCAATCAACGAACGGATGCCTCATATTATGACAGTGGTGTCACTCAGTACTTGTCACTCATCAAGCCTATAAACTAATATCAACTTTATGATAAAGGGATGAGGTTTATATTCGCTTGAAGGTAGAAAAGGAAATGAGCTTCCGTTATTGGCTGTAGCGATTGATGTCACCACCTTATTATGTAAAGTAAAGTATTATGTTCGTTTAAAAAAATTAGGTTAATAATATTATTGATTTAAGTGGTTGAAATGAACTCGTGAATAAGCATGCCTCATTTCTAGGGTATATTTCTCATGCAATGTTAAAAAATGCTTATAACTTCGGTCGTGGGTTACTATTCCAAGATAATGCTTGATGGCTACTAAAGCCGGATCTGCTGCGCCGTGTTTTCGTGTTTGCAAACACGATAACATTGTTTGCTAACCGAATAAGGGCGTGGCCTAACAGTTTTGTTAGCAAAATTGGCGCTGCGGACCCGGCTTAACATTGTTTGCTAACCGAATAGGGGCGTGGCCTAACAGTTTTGTTCGCAAAAACACAAAAACATGTTGGAAAATAAAATTTTCAAAGTCTGGAAAAATAATGAACTTTAACCAACCTAGCAAAAGGTGTAGAAATAAAATGGAGGTGCACAATACATAAACATATATAATAAGCTATTGAATGTTTTGAACAAAATTTTCCTCGATGTTATTACTTCTACAACAAGGAAAATATTATTTAATAATTTTCTTATCGTAAAAATAATAAGGAACTGAAAAATGGGCGATTGTCAGTGCGTGTTAACCTCCATAAAGAAATGAGTTATCGCCAAACAATCTACCGCGATATGTTATTTATTATTGTACATTGTTATTATAATAAACGCGTCTCACTACGGTATTACAAAAGTTACAGGTTGTACAGGGCCAACGTTGGGCAAATACCAAATATCTAATCTAAACCTAATGGTTACTTTCTGGTTACGCAGAGTGATACACCATAAACTATGTAGCTTACAGATTGAAAGTCTTAAAAAAAATACTTAGAATGATCCTATGAGCATTTGTTAAAAAACAAAGCAGTCATGCAAAAAAATCGGTATTTTCACTAGATATTACATAATATACTAAGCAGAATCTATTTTATATAATCAAAATTAATTAAACTACAAAATTTAATCCTTTTTTCTAATAAAGTGCTATAGAAACATTCTACGAACACTAACTTCGCCACCGCACCGCTACGCCGTAGGCCGGCTACGTGTCGTAGCAATTGCTACAATAAGGTAAAGGAAATGCCGAAGATTTTAGTTTTTTGTGACAAAACGCCATACTGGAATCAGGTCAAGTACGAATCGGGTATTTTAATCATAATTGGAGGTAACAAGCGCTTGTTTGTTCCTCAAACGGGCTAGCATTTAGGAAAAAAATAAGCATTACTGAGGTGCCGACACGACAGTACTTACCATATATTAAGCTTTAGTACTAACTGCAGATTAGAATGAGGAAAAGTTAGGATTACAATTTTTCGATACAATACCTTCATTAAAATTCACTACATGCAGCGCTACGACAGTGCTACGGAGCCTCCGTATTTTAAAAGTCATAATAATCGCAATGAAATAATCGAAAAACTTAGATTTGTGTATAAAGAAATGACTTAGGACTATACAAACCTATTTCTCTTTCATAGTTCTGTTTATTAGTAATTATTTTGTTATTATGTGGTTCTTCACACCGGCGCGGTGCAAGTTGAGGATCGTTTTAAGCGCAAGCCAAATCGCGGGCTAAGCTAACTTTGATTAGTACAACCAGTTAGGCGAGCTAAATCAAAGTGGGATAAATCATTTAATGATTTATCCCACTTTTGCAATCTAGCCGGCTAGACATTGAATACTTGCGACTACTATGAAATATCTTGGCAATATCGCCGGGCTACAAAGCAAGATTGCAGCAATTGTTGCACTGTATTGAGCGACATAATCATCAACTTGGCGGCTATACAATTGCAGCAAGAAATCGTCAAAAAACTAGCCCGTTTAAGAGCACCATTAGCTTAGCTCATGGTGTGGCCTGCGCTTTATACAATTCATTCAAATAGTTTAATATTTTTAGCGTATATTTTCTGAAGAAGCTCTAAAGAATCTAACATGATGATAGCGATTTGTTTTAATTGATTAAATGTTCCTCTTTTAAATACTCTGCACTAAATAAAATGATGCGATAATATAACTTTATTTGCAAAACGTACATAAGCGTCGAATCACGCGAGAACATAATATTTAACATCCTATTGTTTATGCAAATTGACTAAGCTTGCAAATGTCAAAGAGCGTATTAAAATTATGGTATTTACTGATTATGAGCTATAATAACTATGTTTATATTGTTACAAAATAACGGATAATGTGAACCTAAGTGGAGTAAATTAAGTTTAAGTTGCCTAAATAACTATACAGTGAAAAATCTCGTTTAATTTATTACACAGAGTAAAACTTTTTAGGGTTGCGTAGGCTAGAACGAAATTCTAATGGTTTCGTCGCGTTCGTCTGTTCTGTTTGTTTGGTTGTCTGTATATCACAGTACGATGTCTCCATCTTTTAACTATCTCGGCAAAATTCTCTACAATTTAGTCTATTATATTTTTGGTCAAATTAACCCCAAGAAAACTTGGGCCGGATTTAATGCAATTTAGTCTCAGATTGTTGTAGTTACACTCGTAACCTAAAATTAACGACATAATCGTATGAGTAACATAATTTTCTAAATCACATGCATACCTACTTACGTGTTTCACTCAATCCTAGGAATTCGTCACTACTTATTATTCACACTGGTATTAAAAGTAAGTCGGTAATTACAGTCGTTAGGCAAATAAAACGAGCAGAATAACCTAATTACTTTCTTTATTAAATACCTACTAGACCATAGACCGCGGCTCTAGCCGCCATCATCGTCATCATAATCAACCCATTAATGTTCTTCTAAATATGAGAAGGGTGTAGGTCTTAGTTTACCACGCTAGCCTTGTGCGGGTTCGCGGACTGCACTCACCATTGAGAACAGAACTGTTTGGAGCCCTTTCAGGTGTGCAGGTTTCCTTACGACGTCTTCCTTCATCGTTAACGCAAGTGATAATCAAATTCTGATCCATGCATATGATGACGGGGATGATGACGGTCATCCCCTTCGAACCTAACCTGTCCGTATCGGGGTGCCCCAAATTATCGCTAGGAATATGATCATATAACGGCTAGGGGTTCACAAACACAACGAAGCCCCCGTTGTCGCCCCCGCCGCACCCCCGCAGTAATACTCCTACAATTATTTCACTAAACTTAATCAAGTATTATAATTATATCACTAAACTTGAACCGTATTACAATTATATTCCTAGTAAGATAGTAATGAATCGCTTTCGTATAACTACGTTACGGTATATAATTATATCCCGAGGGATATAATAATATCACGGTTTTATCTATCATACTTCGACACATACATGGATTTGAAAAGTCAGAGGTGACCGACTGGGTTTGAATTTAGACCCTCTTGCACTCACGTCTCCCCTCCTGTCCTGTCTTTGTGCCCAACACCAAAACTTTGGGAGACTTCCATGCTTCCACTGATAAAGCCATACGCGTGGCAAAATTTTGTGGACCTAAAACCTGGAGGTTTAGAATCGTACCAACGACACCGACGAAGAAAAAAAAGAAGATAAAGTCTAAATATGAGGAATAAAATTTTCATTTTTACAGCTTTTATGAATATAAATTTTGTCAAAAAGTGTTACTTATTTCTTAGATAAAAGTTATCCGATGTTGGTAAAGTCGGCCCTGAAACTTATAATAAGACTTTGTTACGGCGGTGCGTTACCTACGAGTAGGTATGTACCAGGGATATTATGGATATGAAATTTCGGATCTGGATATGGATAGGTACGACCATCCAAAGGTTGTCTGGAAGAAATCGCCTAGTGCGATAAGACCGCCCATTGTACATCTCTATTTTTATGTTAATGTTTCTTGTTTTTTTGTGTACAATAAAGAGTATTGTATTGTATTTATTGTATACGAATAGTATTATACCGGTTTCAGATACGGTTACGGATATTTCGGATTATTCGATAGTTTCGGATACTTTCAGTTACGGATAATAGACTTTTAAGGAATTATAAAAGGAAAATACAAATACGTAATGATTTGATTTTATTTCTAGTCTCATTTAGACTCCGCCCCTATCCGAAATTATTCGAAACTTTTATATCAGATTCAGTTACGGTTTAGGATAGATTTTTATCTCCAATATCCGATAGTTTCGGATACGGAGCTCCATAACATCCCTGGTATGTACTGTACATACCTATTCGTACATACACCATGTTCATGTTTTGGCACGGTATGCATGTTTGGAAGTTTACTGTTTCCAGGGAAGGTAATAGTTTTACTGTAAGGAGCAGGAAGTAATAAGTACACATTAGAATTTATTGTTAAATTGTTATCACAGTTTAAAAAACAGACTACGCAACATGTTTAGGTACCTAAATAATTCATAATGCTAGTTAATATCAATATTCTTATTTACAAAATAGCTTCTTCTTCTTCTCTCGTGTGCGAGCTATACAAAAATAGCTCATAAATAAATAAATATTAGCCTGTAACTGTCCCACTGCTGGGCAAAGGCCTCTTCTCATACAGAGAAGGAACGAGCATTGATCATGAAATAGCTCATGCTATGGTGAAAAGATTAGCCAGTCAACAAGGTTGGTAGCGAGGCTGACTGCCCAGGGTGCGCCGAACGTACTGAAGTATCGTCACTCGTGGAGGCTCTTTTCATGCACCCCATACAAAATAGCTTAATTAATAAATAATCAAATATGAATAAATTTCCGGAAATATTACTAGGTTTCCTAAAAGTAGAGCACCTATATTCCGTATTACACAACGTTAATGTTATAGTATGCGTAATAAACATAAATAATAATTACAAACCGTAATTGGGACTCATAAAAACGCGAAACATTCCCCAAACTAAGAGAGGTGAAAAAATATAGTCTTAACCTACATAAACACGCCGCTGCGATATGCTTCGTTGACCGGCGGGCAACCGGTGTGCGTCGTGCCAGTAAGACCCCTTATAGATTCTGAAAAATGAGTTTTGTGTACTTGTAACTTTTTATAGGAAAAATACAATTAAAACTCTATATAAGACGATGGAAAGCGAACTCAGGACTTTGGCAACTAGCAGCCAGTGGCGTAACTACGTAACCAAGGGCCCCGGGGCAAAAAGAAATTGGGGCCCTATTTAAACTAAACTAAATACTTTGAAGGTGCAAAACTACTTCATCATCAGCTCCTTATCGCCCACTGCAGGGTATAATAAAGCAAAGCTATTTACTAGTAAGCATTATGTATAACACAGCAGATAATTATTTAATCGTAATTCCTAATAATAGGTATTATAAATGTGAAAGTTTGTTTGTTTGTCACGCTTTCACGTAAAAGTCGTTAGTTAAGGACCAAAAAGTTGCAGTCAAAAATTTCTTTATTCAACTAGGATATTATATAACTTTTTCGTCATGGAGGCCGAGGGGCCCTTCGAGCTTGGGGGCCCCGGTGCGCTGCCCCGCCTACCCATACGGTAGCTACGCCACTGCTAGCAGCTGCATTTGCAACTAAGAAACCAAAGAGGCGGTTTTTTTGTACGTTAAAGTTTTTTTTTAACTTTGTTTCCAATACACAGCAAAAGGATTGCTTTCTATCACTTGGGATTCAATAGCATCTTCGGTTTAAAGATCGTTTAACCGTTGAAACTGCTTTTATAAACGACGAGTGAAGGTTATTACATTTGTCAACCACAAGTAAAAATCGTGTTTTGTACAAAAAAGTTCAGGAGGAACCACTCGACACGTTGTTGGTTAGTGAACTGGCTACAACAGCGTAGCGGCTACGACACCGCGTCGTAGCAATATGTAGACGCTTTGGATACGACGATATTTGTATAAAATATGTAACAAAAGTAAAACGGTTTTTTCGCGTAAATACTTAAAAGCTGCGTTGAAGAATACGGGTCAGGTTAGCACTTCGTCACATCTACGGCAAACTTACGAATCTGCAGAAGATGCATTTTATAGGGGGGACGTTTTGAAGTACAGTCACGTGTATTACGAGTATAGCCAAATTCAAAAGCGATTTCCTTCTAAAATATCTATCGGAATTATGAAATATTTCACACATCGTTTTTACAAATAACAAACGAATAATGGTTTAGAATATTTCTTAATTACGGATCATACTCTAAATAAACTTAAATTTATAAGTTCGCTATGTGTATACATGTTATTACATGTGACTGTACAGAAAAATAAAAAAAAAACTGTAATTGGGATATCGGTATTCTGGTACACTTGGTTTTCAAAATGTTACCTTTTTAAGATAAAATCAACAGATGATCAATATATTTTTAACAAGGATCAGAAATAAACACACTTTCGTAAGTTTACCTCATGATAAGATTTCAAAATCAACTAGTTATTGACAAGTTAACTTTATTTTTTACGGTCTTGTGTCTTAAAATTTGCCTGAAATTATAAGAATGAAAGGTAACTTCCTTTTATATCATCCCAATAATAATTAAACAACCTTAATTTCAACGTCCTATAATAAATATCGATTAACCTCCTACCTGGTCCTACTCTATTCGCGCACACGGGTGCGCTGGCCGCTGGCCGGCGTTGCCGCCCATTCGAACAGCCGTCACTCTGTTCCGTTAACAAAACATAACCGGACGACTACCACATTCACAACAAAAACACCCAAACACTTTAATAAACAGTATTTAAAATTTTAAAACATACAGCCGTATGCAAAGTGCCTTAAATAAAAAAATGTGAATGTTTAATCTGTCGTCGTGAACGAGTACCTAATTTAAACGTCGAATGTTTTTGTCCGGAAGTTTCGTGGAACGTTGAGGACTCAAGCTCGCGAATTGTAATTCTTAATTTGAATTTTGAACTGGATTTTAGTGTTTTTATGTGATTAGTGTTTTTAGTTTTTGATTCAAAATGGCTACAGAGGAGGCGATGCCTGTGGCTGTGGTAAGATTAGATTAATGTGATTTTGATATTAATATAAATTGGTGACATAAACATGGCTTATTTAATTGGTAATAAATAGAATTTGTATTATATGTTTCTGGTGATCTAACCTGTTGATTTATACTCAATACTCAAGATAAGTAATATGTCTATTTCCCTGTTCATTTCAAGAGTAGGTTTTCATTGCGTTTAATGTACGAAATTAACAAAACCTTACTAATTTTATTAATCACAATAATACTGAACCTGTATTTACTGTTAATTTTATCAATTTTAATGAGTAATTTGATTAAAAACCTACTTTTTGCATCGAAATATGTTGATTTCATAACCATAGGCATATTTATACAGACTTAAAACTGAAATTCTAACACAAAAATCTAGAATCAGATAGCCTTTGCTTTATGCATATGAACACAAAGAAAACTCATTTATATAAACAACATTCGTACATTGAGTCACAAACTCATAAGCCGAACTTATGATTGTAGTCATAACCGCCTAATTATGTGTGACTAACTTATTTCTTTTACGAAGCAAGCTGAATCACTTCACAACTTATAAGTTAAGTTAGCGTCCATTCGATGGTCGTGACTAGAGTTAGTTAGTCACGCAGCGAGCTGACTCGTTACACCTTATCTAAAAGAATATCTAACGATTGGTATACCTAGGTTAAACTTTAACAAATCATTAGCTGCTACGAGGCGCGGAGTCAAGGTTTTGCAATGATTTCGGTTATTTTAGACTCTGGTGTAAGTGTTTTGTTGTTGTATTCAAGTTTTAAGTGATGTTTTGAATATTGTTGATTGCTTATGCCTTCTAAATCATTTTATTTTTTATTTGAATATGGAATAACCCAGAACAAGAAGTAAAAACCGGCCAATTGCGAGTCGGACTCGCGCACGAAGGGTTCCGTACCATTATCTATAAAAACGGCGAAAAAAAATCAAGTTTGTTGTATCGGAGCCCCCTTAAATATTTATTTTATTCTGTTTTTTAGTATTTGTTGTTATAGCGGCAACATAAATACATCATCTGTGAAAATTTCAACTGTCTAACTATCACGGTTCATGAGATACAGCCTGGTGACAGACGGACGGACGGACAGCGGAGTCTTAGTAACGGGGTCCCGTTTTACCCTTTGGGTACCCTAAAAAATACAACAGTGTTAGAGGTAGGGTTGCCAACTTTTTTAAGAAGTAATAAATTATGCCTTATTTCAGAGAGGGTAAATAAAGAGTAAAAAAATGTAAAAATAGTAATCTATATTTCAGTTTTTGAAACGGTATTTTATGTTCGTTTTGTAGTACCTTTTTTTTGTGCCATGTCTTGCTCTAGTGAAGAGTTAATGTAAATAGAATATTTTAGCGTACTTTATTAACTTTATAGATTATAACATGCACAATACTCTATTTTGAAGTACCGTAGAACGGGGTTACTTTGATCAATTTTTTGAGCTTCATGTGTTTGTATCTTATTTATTTTCGCTTTTAGCTGCTACATCAAAAATATTTTATGTAGACTCAATTAACTGAGATATATAAAATCACATAGACTAGATAAAAAAAACTATAGAGCACAGTTTTCGATAGCAAAAAGGAGAAATGTTCCTTATCAAACTTGGACCGTAGAGCTTCTACTTTGATGATCTCTGTTCTATCATTGAATTTCAAAGTAGCCCCAATCGAAAAATCTAAAACTCGTTTTTTTTACATATTCAGGGGTGTCATTTAATATTTTTTATCATCGCCATCTAACATCGCAGACACCTCTATAATGAATGGTAAAATAGGAAAACTGTCAACGTTCCCTACAATATTAAATTAAAATGCACAAGTTCCATTTTCACACAGATATTTAACCAAATGCAAAATGTTTAGTAACTATCAATGTCGCCCCTGTATTTGAAAGTAACCCCGGTTTACCGGTACCGTTGGCAACCCTAGTTTGAGGAGTAACCAGTTTCATTCAATTATTATTATGGTAAACCCAACAAACATAATATTTTCAGCTGTTAGCTCAGATTGTGGGAATAAACCTTAAGTTACGTGCAGCACAGTCCACGCTCAAGTTTTTATCGTTGTTCAAATATTCTGTTGTTGATTCAGCAATCTAGTAAGGTGGCACAAAGTGCGTGGATGTGCATCTGAACTGAGGGATCAAATCTTAAATCCTTGCAAAACAAAAAGACAGAATTGGTAAAAAATTGTAAAAACCTGATGGGATACTCCAAAAATTTGTTAAACACGATTTATTGGCGGTATGACTGCAGTTTTGGATAATCCTGAATCTTCTCTCAATTATGATTGCTATAACAAGAACACCACTATTCTGTCTGTTTAAAATCCTGACCCAAGATTTACTTCAGTATGTGCATGCCTTAGTTTAAGTGATCATCCGCCTATTCCCAATCAATCAGCCACGTGGCCGGCATGAATCGTCAGTTCATGAATGAACATAGACAGTGGTATCAGTTGATTGGAAGTAGGTGGGTCGCCGGGGCGCGCGGCAGTCCGCGGGCGGGCCGGACCGAGGGATGTCGCGTCGCCCGCACCCCCGGCCGCGCCTACTGTCGCGTCCCTGTCGACAGGCCGCACCAGAGCCCGCACCAGCCCCCGACCCGCCGCCGCAGCAACCTCCCGAGCCGCAATCCGACGAGGAGCGAGAGCCCGGCGACTGGCGCCCCTCCCGGCCCTCGACCCCACCGCAACGCACTGACGACGTCTCCGAAGGATCTGAAGCAACTGCTAGACCCACCAGAACAGAACCAGCAAGTCGCTACGCTAATCTCAACTACTGGAAAGCCAGACGCGTCACTTTCTATAGAAATGGAGATCCTTTCCATCCCGGCGTCGAGTTCCGCTTCAAGCCAGGCAGAGATCTTGCATCTATGGATGCACTTCTCGACCGGTTATCAGAAAGACTGGAGTTGCCCCGAGGAGCGAGATTCATCTTTGGCATGGACGGTGATAGAAAGTATAGGCTTGAAGAGCTAGAAGACGGAGCTTCGTACGTCGTGTCGTCATACAAGACTTTTAAGGTAAGATTCGATTTTAAACCAACTTATCACACTGGATCACGCTAATTAGTCATGTTTTCATAGTCTTTGTTAGGTAAAATATCAAAGTCGATTCGCGACAACAATAGCAATCTTAGGAATACGTTATAGTTGATAGATGTAATGGTTCTTCAAACTTCAAACACAAGTGCGTGTGTTATAAGACTTATAAGCTCTTAATTAACTTTAGCGGAATCATTCAATCGCTTCACGTTGCGTGGAAAGGGCTTTGATTAATTTGCGGTTATTTAAGATTGTGCGATACTTTAGTAAGTAATACTTCAACAATATTCTATTTGAGATATGTAGAAAGTTACAAACATCAAAGATCGAATCTCTACTATAATTAATATCAAGCAGCTCAACTTGTACAACTTGTCATGCTTTTGTCATTTCTTTTCGAAATCTCTCACTGTGCAACGCGAGGGTGTTGGGGAAACAGCGTTGTTTCCACGCGACGTGTGAAAGACGTAGCACAGGACAACGGAAGCGTTCCACTGGTGATCTCGGAGCCATCCTTTGTGTAAAGACCACCGGATGGTTTTAGTAGGTAAAAGTCCAACTTGGGTATGTCCTCTTCGCTTTCTCCAAACGGAGGGCAACCATGACGATTTCCACTCGAGAAAAAAAATTATACTTTCTAGTTACCATATTTCTATCACAATTTTTCTACAACCTAAATTTTATTTTGCAAATTATAAGTAGGTATACAGTCTAGCCGCCCAATCACCGCAATATATAATTAACACCTGCCCCACTTCTTAAACGCAAAAATTATTCAATTACAACGTTTCATTTATGAAACAACTACGGGTTTCGTGAACGCCAAAATGTCGTCCAACCTTGGAGATGTGGGTCAAAGGATAAGAACCACGCACCACAACCTCTTATTTGCATTTTGATTACATACAAAACTTTGTTTTGTAACATTGATAACATTAATTGCAAGTAAATTACGTTTGGGCTAAACACTATTAATTTAGGGTTAGGAAATTGGGCGAAATTTTAACGGTTTCTTTTTTATATTGGTCGTAAGTTTCGATTTGCGTGTTTGCTGATTTCGTTTGCAATTAAATCTGGTGTAGTGCTTTGAGGTATTGTTTTTAAAAACCAATCATCGTTATGTAAATGCTGTACATCATTATACCGAGCAACCGTGATTTAATTTCGCACAATTTTCTCGCAATATGAATACATTTTGAGAATATTTTCAAGTACTGCTGGAATTATAAATTCAGTATCAATGAGTAGGTACAGAATACCATTCAATACCATTATCTTATCTTCTCTAATTCCCATCAAACAGCCAACGAAAACAAAAACAAGTTTAACTTCCTTTAAAACAAAAAAAGTTAAGAAAAACAAAACCAAATTACATAATCAGCCAAATATCGACAGCGTACGTTAAAACCACGTTTTCCATGATGGCCGCCGTGTCAAATGCCTACGACCGCTGAGTGCAGACTGGCAACGACATCCACAGGGCAATGCACCACCTTGCACTTAATATGCATCAAGGCAACGCGCGGATTACCCACGATTAACATTCTAGACTGGCCGTCGACGGCACTGGACGTGTTATCTGGACTAAAGAAAGACGTTTCGACGGTATACGTTTTAGTGCACGTTGTTTAGACAACAAGGGATTAGATTACGAGGTCACTACGTGGCTAAGTCTTTTTTTGTTACGTAATTACGTTACACACGCACCCTGTAGACTGTAACCGGGTGGCATATGTTTGCAGTAGGGTCCCAAGAGACGATTTAGGTTCCTCGGCAGATAGCAGGATCCATCCTGTACACTACCAACATCGTTCTGCCAAAAGTAGTGCGTTTTGACAATATACATCAACATTATTTGATGTAGAGATCCATAGGGAACGTCTTCTGATGACTGATGTCTTCACAAATTTTCACCATGTTAGGTGTTCTACTTATCTTCTTTTTCTTCTCTCGTGTCGACTAAGATTTGAGAATAGCTCATGCCGCGGTGAAAAGATCAGTCGGTCAGCAAGGTTGGTAGCGAGGCTGACTGCCCAGGGAGCGTCGGACATGCTGAAGTATCGTTGGAAGTTCTTTTAATGCACCCCGTTCTACTTATCAATTAACATATCCTCTCCCAAACTTTTAATCTCCTATTACGTAACATATACTGCGCCAAAATTTCTTGAATTTCTTATTTGTCTAAAACAGCGCAGCAAGGCAGGACTTCTAATAAAAAGTACATTATGCATAAACCCGATTATTTTATCGACCAAATTATAGCACAGTTTTGATACAATTTAAGTAAAGTGAGGTCGATATTTGCATACACATAACCTAACTAAACTACTAAACCCCGCATTTAATACCTGTCTGATATCAAGGACGTTGGTCATAGAACACAAAGCTGTTTAGTATTCAGTGCGTCCGCGACGCTCGACGTAATCAGTCTTCCTTTCATATCATATCGTAGCATTTCCATATTGACCTGGAAATATCAAAGAAGTACTAGATAGTCGGTGTCCCATCAACAAAGAAAGCTCCCTAGGTGTCCTGCTCTGATTTGATTAGTTATAAGATATGTTGCAGAGCATTAAAAAATAACCGACATGTATTTTTATCTCCAAATAAAGAACATTTTTTTATTATTATGTTACTTTATCGCGCTTGATCCTAACCTCACCTGATGGTAAGCGCAAGGTCTGAGATGGAGCACACGAATCCAAGTAACAGAGATATAGAGAGATTCTCCTATATCCCTCTGGCTCTCACATAGACACGACGGAACACAGTAAACTGCTTGGCGCCGGACTTTAATGTGAGGGGTAGCTAGCCAAGCGGACCATATAGATCCTACCACCAAGCGTGCTGGGTTTTGTTAAATCTTACGACACGCGTATATTCCCAGCGTGCGGTGAGGATGTTTTATATTCTAGCCCGTCCGTACACCCTTTAAAGTGCACATCTTAAAGGCGCTGTTCCGATGGCGACTTGGTTGCAGTCTGCAGTTTGCAGCCCGTCTCGGACTTGTACCTTTAGGCTAACTAAAGAATACGCAATGTGCCCTTGGTAGTTAAGATGACAGTAATTCCTTGTATAAACAAAACTTCGCCTTATATGAGTAACTGGAGCTATTTAAATAAAGCAGACAGCTAAAGCTTATCCCCTCCAATGGGGACAATTATTAAGGTTTCACTATTTGCACCACGTTAGGAAAACATGCGTGATGATTATTTCTCTCCCAGTAAAATAATAATTCTAGCAAGGAAATAACTCGCAATGCATCATTAACGTTTAATAAAAAAAAAACGTAAAATATAAAACTCAATAGAAAGGAAAAACTGGACTTTCCCTTTAAAAAGACGTTAATTACGGTTATTAAGATTACGTTGAAGGACATAATGAAAAATCTAAAATACTTATTAAAGTAATTTGTCTTAGTGGCCCAGTTTTAATATTTTCCGCATCGTTAGTTTGCGTTGTAATATTATTACTCATGAGGGTAATTGTAATGCATACTTCATTTTGAAAAATGGTTCTGTATATTTTTTTCATTATTATGTTGTTTTGTTAAGTCGGTCACAGTCAAGCTGAAAAAAGTTATGATCACTGTATATCTGATTTTTTAAAATAAGTGTTTGCTGTTAGACCATTCCTAGATTTTTATAAGAAAGGTCTGTTTTTGACAGCTTTGTGAAATCACGCAGGGATCTTGCTGTCGATGACGAACTGACTGCGGCAAGCGCAACTCAACCTCGCAAATAATTATCCACGAGCACATTCATATTATAACATAACATAATACAACATAAGAGTAAAGATAGAGACAAACTGATCCCACGTATGGAACGTATGCGATGCATTATGACATCTGGGCAACTGATAATACAAACATTTTCTGTGAAAATAAATGATTTAGAAACACTCTTGTCATATGCAATGCAACGTGTAAAAAGTCTGTTTCTTAGTCGTATACTTTCATAGAAAATGTTTGCATTGTCAGTTGCTCAGATGTCATAATGCATCGCATACGTTGCATACATGGGATCAGTTTGTCTCTATCTTAAATGCGCGAAATTTCCCCATTCCTTTGTTTCATTTCACCAAATCACACTACACCTCGCCCAAAGACCTAACCTACATTCGCAAACATTTCACATGTCTGTACGCTGAACCCTAAAAAACAAACTGTCATCAACACTATCGATAAGAAGTGAATAAATGAATAATAAGTAAATAGAATAATAGTCGGTCATTGTACAACGACATTATGTATGTAAGAAAACCTTTGTCGGGTATATGGAATCACGCGATTAAAAACCACTTCTTTGTGCGGTTTTTTCTTGATGACTATCGCGAAACGTGGCGTAAATAATTCAATTTATTATTATTTACTAGCTAGTGTTGTGTAAGTTTGAGTTATAGTGGTTTTATGAAGATTTGTCAAGGATTTAAGCATTGATTGCGTCAGATTATGGTTTCTGATTTACTAGTACACACAAGGACGGGAAAGGCCAAAATAAATGTAGAAAGATTGGCAAAATTACAATAATTTAGATTTATTTGAGATAAGATTTAATCTAACAGTAATATTCCGTTGTTTCTTAGAGGACTTTCAGCTTAAAAGAGAGTAATTTAAGATTAAAACTGTCATTCACAGAATCACAGTTTTAGAACGCGATCGACGACTTGTCCATATCTATGTTGTGTTAAAACCATAGTTTTAACACTATAACCATAGTATTCACATAATTTGACAGCGCGTAGCTAAAACGCAGTTCGTCGTAGCAGTTCGTAGCACCTACGTAGCATCTTCCTTCATAATAACGGAGACAAGTTTTTACTAGGCTTAAGACAAATTTGTGTCTATGTTCATAATAAACTTAATTCCTTACTTACTTAATTCTTAAAACAAAAAGTTTTCATTTATTAAATTAAAAAAGATACGAAGAAATTGAATTTTAATACCTTCAAGGGTTTCTGCTAAGAATAATGTTTCATACAGCTAATACAATACTGCGGAGTCCCTAACGACTTGGGCGCGGTTCGTATAGTCACGCTGCAAATTACAGTACAGTTGTACTCATATAAATTGTGTAGAAGATTTGCATTGCAATAAAATGCCGTTAATATAATTTATTATGTTAATTAAAATGTATGTGTATGAGAAATGTTGCATTCGCGTTTTTGAAGTTTAAAGTTAGCAATCTTTGTATATTCTTGGGGTTCTCTAGACACTTACTCGGGACAATGTAGGTAAAACAATCATTTTAAACTCATTGTCCCTCCTTTGATATATCTCTCCTATCTCGAGGAATGGTAGACAGCAGAATAGTGAAACTGAATAGCACTTTTCACGAAATCTCACGAAGACACGTGAATCATTGCAATATGAACCTTATGTCTTTGTAATAAAAGTCACACGACGCGTCTTCGTAAAATAAAATGACTACGGAATACTGAAGCAATTTTGGCGCCGCTACGCTGGCTACGCCGTCTACGTCGTAGCAGACAACCGATGAGCTATAAGTCGAGTACTCATTATTCTTGAACGTTTTAGTACCTACATCAGACTGCATTTAGCATTTTGTCGTTTAATTTAAATAGTAAATAATAAAAATAATATATTCTTTGAAAGACAGTTTTTTTTATGGACACTCATTTGCATCTTAAATAAATGATAACATGTATAATACGACCGACGTATCTTGGCGAGTCTGAAGTTAGCTGATTAGCTGCGCAGTAGACAATTTCGTTGATAAAAGATTCATTGCGCAGCCAAACAACTAACTTCAGACTCACCAAGATACGTCGGTGTATTGTAACCTAATGCTATTTTGTTTCGGAAATGTGTCATGTTTTAAGATGAGCAGCAGTGTTGTACGTTGTACATGTATTACTTCTATGGGTAAATATTACTTCTATGGCAGCAGTATCCATACAGACAAATAATAATCTGTGCGTGTTACAACTTTCAACTGAGAAATTGTTTGTTCTTTAATCAATTAGCTGGACACTTTTTCAACATAAATCTGTACTCATGTTTATGCCTAACATAAACGATATTACTACACAAATAGATAGTGCTACTTAAGATAGGCTTTCCAAACTTTCGCGCATGTACACTCAGAAAGAATACTGTAAGTGCAAAATGTATAAAAAATGTTTAAAAGGTAAGTCCAAAGATGAAAATGGCTGCTAATAAAATGTAAATTAACAGCCATTTTGTTCCTTAAAAATCTATTGTGCATCCTGCTCGTACCATTTATACCACGGAATAGAAAAAAACAAGTGAAAGTGCCCACGCAGCTATCGCGCGTATGTCACAGTTATGTAAACACTAGGTCATGCGATTAGCTAGGTACGTTCTGTGACACAAAGTCTCGAACTTATACGTAAAATATTAGAATAATGCCTCAGAGCGGTTACGCTCTGCATCCGATCCGGATTCGTGAAAATGCGGATATAAAAACTCGGACCGAATTCGGATATTGCTTGCGCACTAATCCGATCTCTGATCCAAATCCAAGCAATTCAGGAGCCATCTTTGGCATAATGTCCGATTTGAATCCGAGGTAATGCGGAAGCGTTCATTGAATACAAACAGTACTACGGCTACTTCGGTCCGTCAATATTTCTTCCGAATTGGAGAGTCGCGGATGACGGAGAAAAATCGGATGACGGAAGTCGAATCTAGTGCGTAACCATACAAATAGTTCTATGACTACTTCGGAACGTATTTTCACGGATTCATAACCACTTTTACTGTGACGTATAAAAATGATAGCTGGACGAAAAATTTATCTCACAGAGGTGTATAAAGTATAAAACTTTGATATCTTTCAATATGTCAGTTTGGTGACACTGGTTCCCGTACTAAGAAAGTATAAGGGCCTGTCCACATCTCCACGTCACTACGTCGTCAACGTGGAACGGTGCGGTAATGCGGCACGGTGCGTTGACGTAACGTGCAAATTTACGTTACCGCAAGCGCGCACACGTATATGCACTCCGCCCGCGCTCTCCACGCCCGCGAGTTAGTCGCCGTCTATGTGCTCCGATGCTTTAAAACCATACCTTACTGTTTCTCTTATTAAAATTCAGGATCTACATGGTCAACGATAAATCTAACAATGATCCTGACGTGCATTTTTACGATACGGTAACGTAAATTTGCACGTTACGTCAACGCACCGTGCCACGTCACCACACCGTTCCACGTTGACGACGTCATGACGTCGAGATGTGAACAGGCCGTAAGGGCACTTCCAATTCTTTTTTTATTTCGTGGTTCATACACATAATCACTTTTAAATTTAATAAAAACACATAATAAACCTTTTTACGTTCTACCTGTACAGTGTTACGGGAAATGTCTAAATTGCACTTTTCTTCCGCTGAACGTCGTTCGTGATTTCAGTGTAGCGTATCGAAACATTGTAAACTCTTTGCTGTAGGTACTGCTGGCCAAATCGAGGATATGGGTCAGCGTGCTTTACCTACTTAATAGCTTATGGTAATGTTACTTACGTAAGTTTGTGCGTTAAATCTTGGCAAAGTTAGGTTCTTGCGGATTCCGCTGTGTCATGTGTAATGCGTGTGTGTGTATGGTGTTTTAAGTTTTATTTTATTTGTTTATTTTATTTATTTATATAAAGGCATTTGGTTATCCTTATCAGAAGCAGCCACCGTACTATGCGTGGGTTTGCGGGCGAGGAGAAGCAAATTAAAGTCTTTGATATCAATTACAAGTCATACTTTGACAAACACAAATAAAATGATGCACAAAGATAGACGACGTTCCACCGAGTACGTGGGGCGCGAGCGCACATGCATCCAATCCCAATCACTTTAGTTATCTTAAATAATGATCACCATTAATAATCAACACCGGGGTTTTGCTCGATAGCTCTGACGTTATTTGTCTAGCTTTTTGCGGGCCGCCTCCCCAGTCCTCGGTGTTACGTCAAGTCGACATTGACCGCTGTCATCTGGTAGATGTCATTCGTCCAGGAATCAATTAAGTTTGGCGTCGTCAAGCCAATTCTCTCGACGCGCCGTCATATATTATAACTTGTTTCGTTTTACTTACATAAGTTACCTTTTTTTTAATGTTTTTCTTGTAAAACGGCTTAATCTCAACCGCCCAAGTGTACCGAAAACGGTACGGCCGCCATTGTTTATATATTGTGTCTATAATTACAGTACTACATAGGTTAATATCCGCACGTCATTTAGGTGATCACTGAAAATCAGCGCTGTGTTTGTGGTCCACGCCATAGCACAGCATTATGCTGATTGGTCACCTTTTTGAAGCAGTTGACTTTTTTATTTTAATATTATTATCATTGCGTCTCTGCGACAAAAAAAATGTTGTTCACTATTTTTTTGGTGGCACATTCGTAAATGGATCATACGATTTGCAAGGTTAAGCTGCGCTTGCCGCGATCAGTCCGTGGATGGGTGACCATTCGTTACACATCGAGACCCGTCCATGCCTGGGATAGCACGTTACGTCCCGGGTGTCATACGTATACCTATGACAGTCGCTACGGGTAGTCAGAAGCCCGAAAGTCTGATAGCCGGTCTAACCTTACGATATCGGCATTGCCCAGTAAGGGTGCCTTTCCACCAGAGATGTTGCAACGTTGCTATGGATGCATTTGATATCCACCAATCATATTCATTGGTCCACATAGCATAGCACTAGTGGAAACTGATTCAACTAAGCTACGTTTTTTATATGGAAGGATGCGTGCTGTGGATGCGTGCTATGGTTGCGAGCTATGGATGCATGCTATGAATGGTCGCGAGTGGTGTAGTTATGTGCAGAGCAGTATACCTACAGTAAGAGCACATCTTACTCGCTCCGCTACATAGCTTAGCATCAGTGGAAACGGTCACATAGTTTCGTAGCTTAGCTTTTATATTCACGCAGCATAGCTGCATAGCACATCTCTAGTGGAAAGGCACCCTAGGTCTGATGGCAGTGGCTCCTTGTATCATACTAGTATTCAGCCGCATAGACTCGAAGCGAATCCAAACATAGTTGGGAAAGGACTAGGCAGAAACAAGAACACTCGTAAATGGTATGCATGTATTTTTTCACGAATAATGTTAATGATTTATGTTTTATCTCAAAATTGTGTAATTGGACCAAGTCTCGTGCAAGTTTGTGTAGTTATTTGAAATAAAAATAAATACAATGCAATCATATCTTCATTACTATAATGTTGCCACATATCAACTAAGCCACAAGCATGCTAGAAACAATTATTCAAAGGAATATAAAAACACTAGCTGTACCCGCATGCGTTGCAATGCACTTTTTCCTACTTACTACCTACCTACTACCTACCTACTACCTACCTACTACCTACCTACTACCTACCTACTACCTACCTACTACCTACCTACTACCTACCTACTACCTACCTACTACCTACCTACTACCTACCTACTACCTACCTACTACCTACCTACTACCTACCTACTACCTACCTACTACCTACCTACTACCTACCTACTACCTACCTACTACCTACCTACTACCTACCTACTACCTACCTACTACCTACCTACTACCTACCTACTACCTACCTACTACCTACCTACTACCTACCTACTACCTACCTACTACCTACCTACTACCTACCTACTACCTACCTACTACCTACCTACTACCTACCTACTACCTACCTACTACCTACCTACTACCTACCTACTACCTACCTACTACCTACCTACTACCTACCTACTACCTACCTACTACCTACCTACTACCTACCTACTACCTACCTACTACCTACCTACTACCTACCTACTACCTACCTACTACCTACCTACTACCTACCTACTACCTACCTACTACCTACCTACTACCTACCTACTACCTACCTACTACCTACCTACTACCTACCTACTACCTACCTACTACCTACCTACTACCTACCTACTACCTACCTACTACCTACCTACTACCTACCTACTACCTACCTACTACCTACCTACTACCTACCTACTACCTACCTACTACCTACCTACTACCTACCTACTACCTACCTACTACCTACCTACTACCTACCTACTACCTACCTACTACCTACCTACTACCTACCTACTACCTACCTACTACCTACCTACTACCTACCTACTACCTACCTACTACCTACCTACTACCTACCTACTACCTACTACCTACCTACTACCTACCTACTACCTACCTACTACCTACCTACTACCTACCTACTACCTACCTACTACCTACCTACTACCTACCTACATGATGTCGAACGGGATAAAAAGTATCCTATGTCCTTCTCCTGGCTCTAAACTACCTCCCTGCCAATTTTCAGCTAAATCGGTTCAGCCGTTCTTGAGTTATAAGTGAAGTAACTAACACGACTTTCTTTTATATATATAGACTAGCTGTACCCGCATGCGTTGCAATGCACTTTTTCCTACTTACTACCTACCTACTACCTACCTACTACCTACCTACTACCTACCTACTACCTACCTACTACCTACCTACTACCTACCTACTACCTACCTACTACCTACCTACTACCTACCTACTACCTACCTACTACCTACCTACTACCTACCTACTACCTACCTACTACCTACCTACTACCTACCTACTACCTACCTACTACCTACCTACTACCTACCTACTACCTACCTACTACCTACCTACTACCTACCTACTACCTACCTACTACCTACCTACTACCTACCTACTACCTACCTACTACCTACCTACTACCTACCTACTACCTACCTACTACCTACCTACTACCTACCTACTACCTACCTACTACCTACCTACTACCTACCTACTACCTACCTACTACCTACCTACTACCTACCTACTACCTACCTACTACCTACCTACTACCTACCTACTACCTACCTACTACCTACCTACTACCTACCTACTACCTACCTACTACCTACCTACTACCTACCTACTACCTACCTACTACCTACCTACTACCTACCTACTACCTACCTACTACCTACCTACTACCTACCTACTACCTACCTACTACCTACCTACTACCTACCTACTACCTACCTACTACCTACCTACTACCTACCTACTACCTACCTACTACCTACCTACTACCTACCTACTACCTACCTACTACCTACCTACTACCTACCTACTACCTACCTACTACCTACCTACTACCTACCTACTACCTACCTACTACCTACCTACTACCTACCTACATGATGTCGAACGGGATAAAAAGTATCCTATGTCCTTCTCCTGGCTCTAAACTACCTCCCTGCCAATTTTCAGCTAAATCGGTTCAGCCGTTCTTGAGTTATAAGTGAAGTAACTAACACGACTTTCTTTTATATATATAGATTTGCATATTTCGCATAAAAACCGCCATTTCTTCCCGAGCATGCAAAGGGTCCACCAAGAATAGAAACTATTTAAAAAAATACCATTTATACTTATACATACCTAAACGTCTTTGACACACTTTGCAAACTTTCATTAAGCTTCACGTAGTATTTAATTACAATTCTTGGCTTCCAAGAGTTATTACGTAAAACTAGTACCAAAAAAAATGGATCAAGGTTGGCAATAATAAAGCCCTTCTTGTTTACGTTAACTTTAATGAGTGGGCCGAAATTCTTATCGGTTGCGTGCTATAGTCGCCTGATCGACCACCAGTGGGCATAACAGCTAATAATTGCTTTACGTAAAAACATAAAAGAGCTTAAAGCGACGTCTGGGCTGATGCATATCTGACTGTACCTTAGTTACATTGCGTGGATTCTATTGAGAGTGACCTTGGCGCCCCCCGCCTGGCTCTAACCCTCCACCGACGTATTAAATTTCGAATAGTCTGCTTCATCCAACCGTCGTATTCGTACCTCCAGCATTCGGTATAATAAACGCCCTATTACGTGGACGTAGGGTATCATCTTGTGTGTCCTTCGCGTGTCTTAGGCCGTTCCGCTATTGCAATGGGCTTTTGTTTTGTTGGTACTGCAAATTAGTCAGCTGTTGCGAGTGGGCCTAGTACCATATATGGTGGCTGAGCATAAAGACGTGTTTTCCCTTTACGCGATACTAAAGAATTTCATCGAGTTCAAATAAACAGTCGTATCTCTCGGTTATCTAATAAAAATTTTGAGTGCAGTCAAAGTGAAGTGGCGTTAATAAAACACTTCATGTTTTCAAGTTCATCGAAGAAAAATCGATCATTTTATGACCTAGTTTGTATCTGTTTGGCGAATCTGAAATAAGCAATTAGGTATGTAAATTTATTCACTAATATTGCAGTTATATACAGATGAATTTGGTGTACACTTACGTGATTTTATTGTCAATTAAAAAGTTAACAAATCCCAATTCACAGACTCAGTGATAATGATACAAGAATGATAATTTATTATAAACATTTACTAAAATAGTATCCTTATTCTTAATTTCGAAATTTGAAACAAATTCTTAATTTAATCTAACCTTACCTAAACACTAATACTTTAATAACTTATACAGCTGAAATAAAAAACTGGCCAGTAACTTTACTACAAGAAAAATAACTTGCATTAGCTCTTAAAAAACCTCTTTTCCTCTACACTGTAAAGTTCTATGTAATCATAAAATAAATACTTATTAAATAATACTACATATAGCGAGTGGTGGTTTAATAAGTATCGAGATCACGCCACGGTAACTTAATCGCCTTATGACTTTTTTATTTTTTTCTGTTTATTATGGCCATATAAAGCGCATATGAGTCGCGTGAGTGAGATTCGATCTCCGTTGACAGAGCGAGAACAACGCGAGCCGTGGCCCAGTTTAGAAAGAAAAAAAAGTGCCACTATTTAAATTTATTACCGTGAACATTGTTTAATTTATAAGCCAAGTCCATTTGCATTCAAAGAGTCCTTGGAGTACACCCGTGGCAGAGTTCTTCAATAAAAAAATAATAGTTGAATGAAATAAATATATTTTTTGTGAAAATAGAAAGTGTAACTTCTATTTGTTTCAAATTCTGCGAAGGCTCAGGTAAACCATTTAATTATTATAAAGACTAGAAAACAAGCTTCATTTCAATGTAAATAAATGCAGGCTTGCACTTGATGACTTTATCTACTACCTAGGTAATCATCTTTACGAAAGCCGACTCCCGTATTTTCTTGTGTACTAACTGGTAACTGCACACACAATGAAACCTCCCTAGTGTAATTCTTAACAAAAGATACATTATTAACCAAAAAGCCCTAACAACGAATAAGTTCAAACGTGCAAATCGCGTAGAAACTAGATAGTTTAATGTAAGTATATGCAAATGTATGACCGTAGCGACCGGACAGACGTCACCCACAGTACGTTACGGCTATCACTGTATGCAAAACTAAACTGCGAGGTGACACGAAGACGCACGCGTCCACCTCAGTAGGTACTTGAACTTGACTCGAGGTGTTGAACGCAGCTGACATTTACAATCACATAATAAAGTCTTTGACTCCTGCACTCACACATGAATGAATCGAACATTTCAAATTTAAATAAAGAACATGAAATGTTTTATTAGGCCATTTTTGCTCGTAAAAATTCCTGGCTGCCTTCTATTACGTCACAAAGTCTGTTATTAATGACATTCCGCGCGTGTGAGCTTTGAACTGGTTGCTGGAGTGTTCTCGCGAGGGGTAGGACAAAGCAACGAAGGTGTGGCGCCCGAGCCGGTACCGGTGGCTTCAGGCTGCTGACAGCTCGATGCTGGACAGCGAAGAAGAGTCGCCGTTCGTCGTCATATCCCTGCCAGTGTACTCCACTGAGCCATTTGTAAGTTGCTTACGTTCCTACTTTTATAGATTTTGTGGTTTCGAATTGTAGAGGTGTCCTAGAAGTCATCCTTCATCGTGCCACAAACAGAACCGCCTAGAAAAGGTAGTAGATAGATTTGAAATCACAATAAAAAAATATGTTGTAGATGGCACTTTCTTTCAGTTTTTGCCTGATTATGTCTTTCGACGCGTGCCTAGTAGTCCTTTGTTTTAAGGTTGCTGTTATACTAAGTAGTAAAAAAGACCACAGACAATGACAAATATCTTATCACTTTTTAGCGCACAACTTTTATCCCAAAGATGGTTGCAACTCAGACCAAATAAAAAACCAAGACAGAACGCTGCGAACAATACAGTAAAGCATGCCAAAACTACACCTCCACTCTGTGCATACACGCACACACGCACACATTTACAACATTTTTCAATCAACCTACAATCAAACTACACCTCACTAAGTGCACACATGTTTACGAAACCGGCCTCACGTCACTGTTGACAGCGCTCTGTCTTGGTTTTTTTATTTGGTCTGCGGGTTACAAGTATTTAATACTACTTACATGATTTTAGCTCTACCCCGTAGAGCTCATAAGTGTGTCGATTGTACGTACAGTCAGCATCAAATATATTAGAACAAACAGATTGCTCATAATTAGCTAAACAACTACAGAAATTAAACTTTATCTCAGTGGGATAAAATTCTTGTCATAATGACAAATTGTTGTGTATTGTGTTCACTTTGAAACATCCCTTGTATCATTAATTACTCTAGTACTGTAATTATAGACACAATAGATAAACAATGGCACTGACGACCCGGGTCGTCGGTCCTGACGTTAATGGTTAAGATACAGTAAATTTTTTTTAGTTGTTCAGGTCATTTTGAACAGTATTTGATGCCAAATGTACATCATTATGTACATAATATATATACCTGCAATCATTACAACTTTATGTAACAGCATACCTAGTTCATGTAAATAGCAACACACCCATGCAACTCGTTTGTTCATGAAAAATCCATGAATATTTTTCCAAGATCATTACTAAGGACCAAGAAAACTCATTTACAAGGAAATGGAATAGCTAATGGTCTCTTATCAATAACGTAATCCGGTGTTTTACTTGAATATTCAAATGAATTGCGTGATTCGGACCCAGTTGTCGAAACGTTGCGTCAAGAGTGAGGTTATGTCAAATGCCATAATGAATGCGTAGTACTTATTTAAATAATTTCTAGTGTTTGTTGTTGCTAATGGTAGTTATTAAGTTCATGGTAAAAGAAATTGGTACTAAAGTTTTGACAAAATGGCGGAATAAGGCTTTTATTACTTAAGTTAGAGCCCATTGAATGTTCTATCGCTCCAACGTTCAAGCTTAGTGCCAGTTTTATGTTGTTGTTGGGTAATAAAGTGAGATTTTATAAAGATTATCATGTAATTTTCTACGTAATAAATTCTCGTCGAGGTTGACAGTCTAAAAATGTGTAGTATATGTAAAGTTTGAATGTTCGAATAACATCATCAGCTCATTACTGCTGCACGAGCCTCTTCTCAGAATGAGAAGGATGTAAGCTTAAGTCCTCCACTGGTGCACGCTGGCCTGTGGTGCGAGCACGAATCTTCTAAACGTCAACTTTGACATAAGATATAGATAAAATGACAACAGTTGTCATTTTATCTATATCTTATGTCAAAGTTGACGTTTAGAATAGATAAATTTCTCGAATCGACTCGATAAAAAAATCCGTGCTCGCACCGCTGATGCGGGTTGACGGATTACACACACCATCGAGAACTATTTGGATCCCTTATCCCTTTCAGATGTGCAGTTTCCTGACGATGTTTTCCTTTACCGTTAACGCAAGTGATTATCAAATTATGATTAGCACATGCAATCGAAAAGTCAGAGTCGAAAAGTCAGACCCTTCTTCATAAAAAGCAAGCGTGCATAATAATGCTTAACTATAAAGAAAAATACAATTAACACACACCATAAAATGTTCACGAGCCCTTTTAATCCAACTTCCTTATGGACACGAAATACAATTTTCCACGTAAACGACAAAATGACTAACATTTTCAGACATATTAATTTCAAACACCGCAGTCGACTAGTTATGCAGCAATTTGAGACGTGACCTCGGTGGAGCGTGTTCCCCACACGTGGTGGACGATACGTGTGTACAGACCACCTAATGTAGACCCCCGAACCATCACTTATAACGCCAAGATTCGCGTGGATATAGAACTTTCGCGAGGGGGCGGGGAGGTCAATCGCGGTGGTACGTTATTCTAATTGCACGCACAGACTTGCGATAAGGCTGTCCTTGGAAGACGGTCAGTACCACCGGCCAAGGACTTCAGAATAATTTGGATGAAGCAGGGTTTTTGTTTACACGGTCAGTGGTCGGTCGGACGCCGGTGGTGGCTGTCAACATCTGTGACGTCTCGTGACAAAATACCGCGACTAAAGATTCGGTATCACTCGAAGAGTGACGAAGACTTGAGCGTATCTATCATGGTGAGCTTTGGATTTCGTAAACTTTATTCGTCATTTTGAAACTTTATTGATTTCATTTACATCATAATTATTTGCTCATATTTCATTTTGATTTGAATGTAAATAATTTCATTTAAAGTAACTTGGCAAATGTCCAGAACTATTCTACATATAGAATAAAAGAATAGGTACTTAATTGCAATCATATCACATTGTTAAATTGCATTAAATTCGTTTTACCAATGTCTTAACCTTCAGAAACATAGGTCATGATCATGATATGCCTAGATTTACTGCGATCTTACTAGATATTGTGCTGATTATAGCAATACCCCAGAAACGTTTATTGTAGAGATAGGGATCAGTTGAGATTGAAGACAGATAAAAATATGATTTGTTTGACATTATTTATAACGTTGACTGCCTCGGCTCTTGGGTTCCATCCCCAGGTCGAGAAAAGTGTTATAGTTATAGGGTTTTCCGTGTGAAATTTTTCAGTAGCAGCCCGGAGTCTGGATTTTTGCCCGGTTGATGGCAACAGGCTCGCCTCCTATTATTACGTAGGACTTAAACAAAATGGCGAAAAAGGGTGTACTATACAACGTGTTACAAAAATACCCCTAAAGCCGAAAAGGGATTAAAAGGTCCCTTGTAAAGAGTCTATTGGCAATATTTTAAAATAAAAATAAAATGAAATCATCACTGAAACGCAACCCTGAAAACATAAAAGTAAATAGTAGACTACCCAGAAAGTTATTTACATTCTTACCTAATTTCCTCTGAGAGGTAAATGACAACAACCATAAAAGACAATTATTTTTTTTTTGTTTTTTTATGGGAATTATGTAACACGTTGTACACCTTTGCCCAACCCTTGAATACAGGCGTGATGTTTTAAACCTATTTAAAATGAGTTAAAACGATCACAGGTATTTCGCAATAGTTCTTCAGGCTACTGTTAGATTCCAAACAAAATCTTATAATTCAAAAATAATCGCCCCAGTACCGGTTACATTCGAGTCGCATAACAAAACTAGGTTAAAGCTGTATTCGCGGCAAGTTAAAAAACAACGGCCAGCGACGAAACGGAAGCAAAGGAATTTACCAAAGAACCATAAAATTCTGAATAAATCCACTTTCCTCGTAACATTCCCCACACGTTAGCCATTGAAAAACGTTAAATTTATACCGTTGGAATAAACTTGCATTGCAATGAAATATATTAGGATTAGGATTTCATATTTCGTGTTTTATAGTTTCTCTTTTTCTCTCTTCTCTCTCTTTTTTTTTGTTTTATAGTTGTAGATATGTGTAAACGAATTCGTGTAATTCCTTCAAACCGCGTAATCTACTGGTGACACTGATTGACCAAGAAAAGGTAAGTTTCAAAGAAAGCTAAAAAAATACCTGGTTTTCTGTTTCTGAGTCATTTTATGCGTGGCATCGAAATGCGCTATAACAAAAAAAAAGTTGCTTTATTTTTTATTGAAACCTTAATTACTTAGATAAGTGGTTTAGATATGTATCGCTTATATTTACCGCAAGAAAAATAAGTTTTTTTAAATCCTTTCCTTCTGTTTCCCGTGCGTGGTTAATCTATACCAGTAATAGATCATGTGGTTTTAAGGAATTATACGAATTCGTTTACAACCTGTATATTCTAGATAACTTATTATAAAAAATAAGATTCTCCAGTAGTGGGACTTGTTCCCTAGATCCTAGATTAATTTGGCATGTTTCGCTTAACAAAACTGTGGAGCGCGCAAGAATGACTAACTTGAAAAGTTGAAAAATTATGTCATATTTTCCCCAAGTAGAATAGATATATTTTATTGTACACCATTGACGGAGAAACACATAGACCAAGGGTCTCGTGCAAAATTCATAAAAAAGTGTCCTGAGTGTACGTACACGTACACCACGAGCGCGCGCCAAGGCACTCCGCCATTTAAACTTAAAATACCAACAAACTAATTTCAATCCTATATCGTCATCCCACTGTACGAAGATTCAACATGCACCCATTGACGTAAATTTTTGAGCGCTGACTGCCGTCCATGTGTTTCTACGTCAATGTTGTACACTAAAATTTTTGAGCGCTGACTGCCGTCCATGTGTTTCTACGTCAATGTTGTACACTAAAAGAAAATTCAAAAGGAATACAATTAAGAACAGTACAAATGGCGGTCTTATCGCTTAAAGCCATTAGATGGAAAGAATCGTTAAGAAAAATATAAAGGGCAGTTTGCAGCGTACTAACATATCACTGAATAAGGGTATATCTTTAGTTTCAACTTTTCTGATGAAGTAGATAATATATTCACATTTGAAGATAAATTCGTACTCGTCTGAAAATCATGGCGAATGCATTTCTTTTCGAATGCATGTCAGTGAAAATTCGCCAGTTAGTTTGCACATTCATCAAACAACGTATTCGTGTCAGGGGCACGAAGCCTCGTAGTTTTAGGTCGACTCGCTTATACGAAATACCTGAAAATATTATACTTATGATGACGTAATATTAAAACCTAATAAAAGCACTTCAGGCCTAAATTAGGAGGAATGTTGTACCTTTCGTACAGTTGAAAGAAACACGGTCTCCCATTGACCTGAATTATTTTTAGTAATTATTTGGTATTTAGTTCGTGAATGGTATGCTTGGTATGCCTAACCGTAAAGTTAATAGCTTATAATACGTCATTCATTTAATTTTAACTATTATAATAAAGTATTTTAATACTTGCCCATATCATGATGCCACATTTTTGAACGTTTTCTTTTATCTCAAACAACTTCTTTTTCACAACAGAAAAATTCTTACCTTGCCGTTGCGTCGGTACCGAGCGAAAAGAAACCAATAAATAAGGTAATTTATAAAGCTGAAGCATGTACGTCTCATTAGGCCATAGTCAAATCATGAAAGTCATCAAACTTTACGGCAATGTCATCAAACTTTACGGCAAAGTCATCAAACTTTACGGCATGTGTGATTTAATCAAGGAGACACACCGACTTTATGCCATTTTCTTCTTCTCCGCACTAGTCATTTAGTCACTGGCTATGTAACATTCTTCCTCTTTCTGCGTTCTTCCGATCTAGTGCCAGGTTCTGCTTTCAGCCGTAGGTAAGTATTCTTCATTTTACGCAATATACGCTGTACCTTCCAAAACTATCTATTGCACATTATTTTAGTGATTTTTCTTAGGAAGTTCAAACTTGCTTGCTTAATAAGGTGTCGGCTACCTCGGGACTGGAGTATTGATATTTGATTAAAACATTACTAAAATCTGGAAACTATTCTTAAATTATAGTGCTGCTACCGCCAAACTATTCAACGTATCTGTCTACCTAACTTTAACACCTTCCAAGACACTTATTTTTTTTATTTAATATGTTGACAAGCAAGCCGACGGCTGCAGTGCAATTCTGTAAGAATCTCACCTCGATCGCGACTGTCAATTAGACACTTGTCGTAACACAGCGTGGATAACAAAACTACGCGTTATTGATTATACTGTCGATTATCTGTGTGTTATTTGCTTCTATTATCCATACTGTGACATTATGGCTATCGAGTTAACCGTCGATATTGAGGTGGGTTTCTTACAGAATGACACTACTGATGGTAAGTGGTTAGCGCCGCCTATACAGGCTGTGTAAACGAATTCGTGTAATTCCTTCAAACAGCGTAATCTACTGGTGACACTGACCTGCATAGGTATTTTTCAGAATCACAAAAAAAAGTTTTCAAAAAATGAAACATGGTATTCTGTGTCTGAGTAATTTTAGTGTCTCGAGTTAACTGAATGCGTGGAGCAAAATCGCATTAGTCGTGCCCGTCAGCTGTGTCACCGTGCCTTCATTCATTTATGCATGGCATCGAAATTTTCTATGACATAAAAAAATTGGGAAAAGGAAAGTTTATTTTTAGTTTTAACTAGCTTTTGCCCGCAGCTTCGCTTGCGTGAAATTTGAACCCGTTAAGTGACGATTTTCCATACAAAATTTCATCCCCTATTTAACTACCTTAGGAGTTGAATTTCGAAAAATCCTTCCTTATTCCTAGTCTACATTTTATAGGGAACCTCTGTGCAAAATTTCAGCTTTCTAGGTTCAAGGGTTTGGGTTGGGCGTTGACGAGTCCGTCAGTCAGTCAGGACTTTTCTTTTTATTTATAAAGATCAATCTAAATCCCGTGCGGGGTTAATCTATACCATTAATAAATCATGTGGTTTGAAGGAATTACACGAATTCGTGTACAGCCTGTATACACCAACGACACCAAGGGGATTGCTAATGCGTTGCCAACCTTAGAGACAAACGTTGGAAAGTCTCATATGTGCCTCTAATTTCACCTGTACCCACACTCTCTTCAAACCGAGATGCAGGTTGTTTAGCGGCAGAAATATGTATGGAGGTCCCGGACGAACTTTTCCACAAAGAGCTTCACTACTCTTGTCTGTAACTCTAATTGTGTCTACAAGGAGACAGATTCTCCGGACTTTTCTTGGTCATTAATAATCAAACTAATAATGATGGTATATTGTATACAGGCAGCCAGCTACGGCAAAAAGAACGGCATGTGGTACGGCGGCACAACAACCGGCACCAGCGCTTGGTCCCGCGCCGGTACTCGCAAGCAGTCGGTCGCGGAGTCTGATGCTCCACCGCCAGGCGGCGGCAAGCCCGCTAGTGGACGCGTCATCAGGATCATCAACAATATGGACCATTCTATACAGGTAACCCGGTCACGGGATTACAAGATTAAGATGCGTAAGTAATAATCTTTTGCCTGATAGCAACGAAATATACTTATTAGGGAAGGTCCATTATTTGCGTGCTGTTTATTAATTGTAAAATTGACAATCAAACAATACAATACGAAGCAACCAATGGCAGTAGCTCATTTTCGCGCCACTCGCACTTATTGCGTCAGCGTAAAGATTTTTTTAATGCAGCACTAAAAAACATTCGTGGTCTTGAAGTCGCGCTCATTTCGGAAGTGATCGGTTTTACGAAGTTTGGCTACGCAACTTTTTAGTTGTGTCGTTCTGTATTTTCTTTTTGTCTATTTTGATTTACTTATTTAGTTTTAATTTTGAGTTTGACTGCTATTCATTCCTTGCGAGGTCTCCTATGGTAGAGTACAAATGTGGCTATTATACAAAACATGAGATTATTTCCTTAGAAATGTATTAATATGTAAATTATATTCAAACCGAAAGTATTTATTACTACTATTAGTAGTTGTAACTAAGCGGAACAGTTTAATTAAAACTTTATAAACCCTTTAATTTTCAACACAATACCTACAATATAACTTATCATAGATCGTGAGTAGCAATCTCACTAAATGCGAATTCACGGCAACGATTTGCACTGTAATAAGACGCTTTCAGTGCAAAGGCCTTGAGTGGTAAACACTGGTGATTGCCGAAGAAAGCTTTGCGAAAAGTCCGAGGTCGAACGGTCATAAGTGGCCATATTCGTATTAGAATTATTAGAGCTCCTCGCTAATGTTAGACTAGCCGTAAAATAAAGGGTATTTTGAATAATTATTTGAAAGTTTGAATTCGTTGACTTTACTTTATACGACGTGTAACAAAGGTCCGAAATAATATTTATGGACATGTATGTATATCAAGTAGATAATCAACTATAAAAATATTGAATATAAAGAAGCTTTTTTTTTCAAAATGACTTCATGCTGCACGAACAACAAGTAATTTTTTTTAGTAGGTAAAAATGAAATTTCCTATTTAATCGCGTTAATCACCTTTCCAATTGATTTTTAGGGCTGTTTGCTAATGTTTTTGGAGAAAAATATCGCTGTGGATATCTCAATTACTGTTAGGATTTCGGTTCCAACACCTATCTCCAAGGATTGTTTATAGAGTACTTCATACGACCTTCAAGTATTATTTCGGACTTCTGTTACACGTTGTATAATGTTCTCTAAATGTTCGGTCATTATTTCTCGTGTAACTTTGAAAATCAGCGTTACATAATTCAAGGGTACCCAACACAATTCTATCTTAAATTACTAATAATAAAATAATTTTCTTTGCAGTGCCGTGTTTTATTAAACTTACGAACAACACAACCATTTGAGGAGGTTTTAGAAGATTTAGGACAAGTTTTAAAGATGAGCGGAGCTAAAAGAATGTACACAATAACCGGCCAAGAGGTAAGATAGAGTGCGTTTGACAAAAGAAGTCTCTTTGGCGCTATGTTAGCACTACTGAGATTTCATTCTAAAGCGCCAAATCCACTAACAAGTTTTATTGCGCAAGTTGTCTTCTATAACCAACTTGCAAGCTAGATACAGATACAGAAGCAGCAAGTCGACTTCTGCAACTTTTACGAACTTGCGCAGTGGATGTGGCGCTGGAAAGCGCATGAAATAATGAAAGCCAGTGGTACCAATGCAACGCAAAAGATAATTCTTTCGTGAAACGCACTCTACTCCAACACTCCTTATAATTAGAGGATGTGTAGCGTAGCTTAGTTGTACCTATCGGGTACAATTTATCCGAATACGCTCATACAACCTAAACTTACAAATGAACAACAAAACTGATCGTGCTGGCTGGGTTTAATATCAGTTTAAAAGATCGCTTTTAATTCAATGATCGTTTTAACGAAGGAATATCGAAAACCGCCTAAACGCAATTGCTGTATACAATTAGAGCAATTGCGTTTCTTGATTAAAGTTTCGAGAAAAACGATTTTTTACCTATTTTCTATGTCTGTCGTCAGGCTAGCTTTTGGTCATTCAAAAAATAAATGCTTATTAATATCTTTAGGTGAGAAGTTTCTCCCAGTTGCGGAACGAGTTTGCTGATGTGGAAACGTTTTATTTGGGCTCACTGATGGTCGCACCGGCATTGAGCCCTGGAGTCAGTGCTCCTTTACCCATCGAATCGCCTATCAGAAGGTAATCTATTCTAGCTGATTTGATTTCAAGATACAGAGATAGTGCCGAGGGGGCGGCATATACGTGAGCGAATTCCGCTCCACCGACCAAATGTAGTAGAAGAAACACCGCCGACGTAACCCTTCGTCTTCCCCAGACTATAAGGATGAGCCCTCGTATGAAAAAAGGTAAAGATTTCAAGAAATGGTATATGTACAGTCGGAGACTTGAAATGTTTACCACCCTACGGTCTATAATTGCTTGCACATTACATTTTCTTAAGGTCGCTCTGTCACTCGCAAAGAATTGACAGGGTAAAGTTTTTTTTTCTTAATTGACGTATAAAGGTTAATTCAAAGAGGCAGGAAGCATAAAAAAGAAATCAACCTATTGAGTTAAATTCAATCAAGTTCGCTCTATACAACTTTTGACTAGACACACACCTAAAAAGGAGTTCATAACATCAAAAAGTGGTTGATAGCCTTTTTGCTAGAATCGACGCTTCACAATTTTAAAAACTAATAAGTACTTATGTGAACCTTATTGCGCACAGTGTGAGAAGGAATCTAATTTGAAATCTGATAAACATTTCGAGTCCGCGGCTGTACACAATGTTGATGATAGTTAACAGTAATAACTTTAAGCTTTTGTGGCTTCTTCTCTTTAATTATAAGTGGTTTTTGCAGTTTACGCAGGTGAGTAGAGTCCGACAGTCAAAACTACCCGGACTACGAGTTTTGATATAGCTTTTTTTTAACTACCTACCTGACCTAATTCCTGAATCGTTTGAAAATCGTAAGATAACCATCGTAGAGAATAGGTTGACTTTCGAGTACCACACACAATGTGCATGTTACTTCTACAGAAGATGTATATCTCTCTTCTCAACCAAATAAGATCGAAACAGCACGAATGATAATATCATGAGTTTTAGATCTCGATCACGAGGCAACGTGGCGGCTGCGCCGATGTCTGAGGATATGCGCGGGAGACGCGCACGAAGCAAAAGTCGACCTCGTGTGCTCTACGCGCCCGAAGGAGAGATCGTTCGTAATTCAGGTAAGTACAATACACAACAGTTATATAAATTCAAACTTCTAGGATTACTAGGACAAAGATAAATTATGAATAAAGCCGAAACTCACTCATAAACTTTAAAGAATGATACTTAGTCAGTAAATTGGCTGTTTCATCTCTTTGCCTAGCATCCGAGTCTCTATATACCTAGCTCTCTATTTGATTATTTCATATTTGTAAGTAGGTATAATAATATGATTTGTAGCAAAAACCAAATATAGCACTAGTCTAACAATTTTATTCATTTGTAATTGATTCGTAATCAAACTAAAACTAAACACGAGTAGTACTAAATTTTCTCAATGTATTTTTTTTAAATTGTGTTTTCACTCACTGCATAGTTATTTCTAAAGGAAGGTAGAGCACATTTCTGTAATGCAAAGCAACTCGAGCAAGCTGTATGCCAATCAACATAATTTACTAACATCAACATCCTTAACAATTACGCAGACTACACTCTACTAGAAGTTCTAAAAGAGGAACCAATCCGGGTCACAATCCGAGGTCTTCGACGTACCTTCTACCCACCAATACACCACGCGCCGATTGACAACTCCCCACCAGAAAAGAAGCTGCAACTCGATTGGGTGTAAGTAAAAAAAACTAATTTCAATTGGCTTTACCTTGACGATTGTTTTTTTTTTATCTCTATCAGTAAGTTAAGTTGGTGAAAAGCTCCACTTGGAATGAAGCTCACAGTTGTACACGAATTTTGTCATATAAGTATTGCCCGTTGAATATGGGACGACCAAAAAAATTTTAAAATTACTCTTAATTAATTAATTGGTTTATCATGAAACTAATACCTCAAATAACTTTTTAAGGGCATATAAATGACCTTCTCATTCGTTTTGGACCTTATCTGAAACTCTTTTAAAAGATATGTTGGTATAAAGCTCCACTTGGGATGAAACTCACATTTGTACACGCATTTTATCATGATTGCCTGTTGAATAAGGGACGACCAAAAAAAAATATAAATTACTCCTTAATTACTTCATTAATTTCTCGTGAAACCAGTACTTGAAATAACTGTTTAAGAGCATATAAATGACCTGCTTACTCGTTTTACTCCAGACCTTTTTAAATAGCTGTAATTATTCACAGGTACGGCTACCGTGGTTCTGATTCCCGGCGCAACCTGTGGGTGCTACCGACAGGAGAGCTCCTATACTACGTCGCAGCCGTTGCCATAATGTATGACAGAGACGAAGAATCTCAGCGACATTACATCGGCCACACGGAAGACATACAATGGTAAAGTTTCCGATGACCTAACTAGATGGCGTTGATATCGAATTAGATGGCGCTATGGTTTCGTTCACACCGTTTTATAAGTATCCGAGCCTTTGATTAAACGAATCATTCCTGCTGATCTGGGAGAAAAACATAGAATATATTAGAATTTTTGTTGAGCTCTAGCCGCGATGGTGGCCAAGCTTGCTTAATAGCTTGTTGCTGTTGTTGGTAGGCATTTTGCCATAAATGTAGGTATACTATGAAAGTGGGTAAGGTAGAGCTAGACTAGGTGAAAAACTATCATAAGACAATAAACAAAGTATGTGATGAAACAAATAAATACCAAATGTCCTTTATATAGGTAAGAAGAAGAAAAATTGTATGAGATTGAAAAGCACACATAGATTCTTATACATAAATAAAATTAGTAATTCCAAAAGAATTCTTCAATACTTGTCATTTTAATTAGACTTATTGGAAATCTTACTACTTCTAACATTGCTATTAAATAACTTGAAACGAGAAGAAAATATAGTTCTCTTCATAGTTCTTAATCTGGAGGATTATTTCACTAGGTACTTGTCGCTCTGTCTCTGTTCCCACAATATCCGACCAACATTTGTATTGAAACTGACAAAGTGTCGGAGGTCATAATGGTTGACCTATTTATTTACATGCTCTGCACATTTTATCGTGTCATATTGTTTTAGTAGTTACCAAGAGTCTGCGACAAAGTTTTGTAGAAATCAGCCAATATACAATTGTAATGATATTATATTCCCCTAATTAACATTATATTCTCATTTCCCTAGCATGGAACTGCACCCATCCCGCGAGTTGGTGGCGAGCGGACAGCGCGCAGGGCGCGGAAGACGAGCGCAAGCGCACGTGCGCATCTGGAGCACCGATACCTTACAGACTTTACACGTCTTCGGCATGGCGGAGTTTGAGGCGGGGGTGTCTGCTGTTGCCTTTTCGCAACTTGTAAGTAATATTCTACAATCACAGTCTACCGCAGTCAACTGCTAGTTAAGCCTCTACTAAAAAGAGAGTCACCACGCATGGTGATTGTATCAGTACTTTATCACCAGGTTGGCTGTCTATTGGTAGCAGGTTTATCTAGGACCGTCAACGACGTGAGGTACTTAAGCTAGCATTCGTTTGTTCGTCAGTCAGATAAATTTCCGTGCGCCGCTTCAGAGCCAATCAGAAGATAGCGGAGTTCCGAATACAGTTAAGGCGAGCTGAACCCTGGCGCGGTAGGTTTTGCTTGTTTTAGAACTCATTTTTGATAGGCAAATTAAAACATTTAGAACCCAAAATAAATTTATATTTTAGGATACATTCCTTCTCTATACCATGTACCCGTTCAATACACGATGCAATATAGTTTTCTCGATAGAAAAAAATACTGAAGTTACTTCGATTTGCAGTTTTTTTACAAGCAAAATTTCATTTTAAACAAGTACTTACTATAATACATTTTTATAATTAATATTAATTTATAGGTAATTAATTTTGGAATCGATTCTACCCGATCGTGTTTTTTTTTACATTTATATATTTTTTATCGATTTTTTAAAGTGATTTTCGGCCCGCGCGTCGTCGCTTACCAGATTGCCGTCGCTTACCCGATTACCGCGCCAGGGTTCAGCTCGCCTTAAGATTGACGTTTGGGGAATTTTGCGGCCGTGCGTAGATACTAACATGGCTCCGGAAACATAACTTCGTCCACGGAGACCTATTATGCTAAAGATGATCATCGGTTTTACATACATACTTACATAAACTCACGCTTTTTTCTCATTTGGGTAGACAGAAACTGAATTACGCTACATGCTACGATCCTTACATACGCCTTTCGCGTCGTCCACTGTCATAGATCGGTTTTAGTGTAAGTAGTATAAATCCCTCACTCTCCGGCCTCCTCCCCTGGAAGTCGGCGACCTTTTGAAGCTTATCCCATCACCCTTGAATAAAAAAAATACCTATACCATATTCAATAAAGCATGAGATAAAATGTCAACAAAGAACTACCCACTTTTCGAATAATTCCTTTGTTCGGAGGTGTCAATTACAAGAAATAAAATGGCGATAATTTTAGAATGTAGTACCTATTTTGTTTACATTTTGTCTCAAGCTCCTTTGAATGTGGTTAAGTAGTCCCTTATTTTGTAGCACGTAACATGATGTTAAACATATTTTTCAACAGAATGGCGGTAGCTACGTGTTGGCAGTAGACGCCGGCCGTGAGAGCATTCTCTCTGTTTGGCAATGGCAGTGGGGTCATCTACTTGGCAAAGTTGCAGTAAGTGTATATTATACAAAATTCATGCATGCATGCATTCAGGAATTCCACACGTCTCCAAGGCGATACAAATAAATTCAAAAACCTTATCGGAAACCAATCTTAGTCTTGAATTTCCCAGAACTTATAAAGCAAGAAGATGTTAATAGTATAATGATTTGTAATAATAATTTTAAATTAATAATAATTTCCTCGCAAATTAGGCCGCTCAATACATTTAAGCCACAAATGTCAGACAAAATCTTAACTGACATACCTACCTACTTACTTTATTTTTACCAAAATTCTTAGTTAAATGCCTTATTTTATTTAGCGTTTTTGGGGGTACAAAATTGGAACCTAGCCCTGAGCGCTCGTGACCTAGCTACGACACTGCGTAAAACAATGGTCTACTAACTCCTAAACTAAGTCAAGCTTGCACTAAAAGTGGTTTATCTTAAAAAAAACGAAGGTTACATAGACACAACTAAGGAGATAAAAAAAAAATGAGAAGAAGTGAAGATGCCAATGATTAATGCACCGATTATAATGTGCGTGTTGCCTCTGTATGATTTTTGATGTTGTATATTTTAAGGAATAAGTGATAGTAACGGGAAATATAAAACGAGTAAGTACTCTTATGTACGTCGTTTGTAGTAAAGACAATAGAGTTACTTTTTTTTATCTGGTGGCTTATGTTAAATGAAACTGACGGATAATTCAAGACAAAAAACAATAGTAGATTGTTGCACCGAGCGCAAAGTGAGTCATTAATGCACGAGTGTTATGTTGGTGCCCGAGCGCAAGCGAGGGCACTAAATTAGCACGAGTGCATTAATCACTCACTTCAGCAAGGTGCGTAATCTACTTTTCTTTCAACTACCAATTTACCTACCGTGATAAAATATACCTACTCAAAATAAAAACTCAAGTTAATGCAAACAAGGTTATCCTGCGACTTTTGCGGCAAAAGGTTATTAACAATTTCATTTGCAGCTGTTTTTATACTTTCTGGACTTGAATTCATATCGCTATCTATTTCCATTTTTTAAAACTTTTCTTGCTAAATAAGAAGTACCTATCAAAGTTTTACAATTGTACAAAATGCGCGCCATTTGTTTTTTTTTTTCACCAATTCGGTTTTTATTCAGCCGATTTTTATTTTCAGCCAGTATCTTTTTGATCTAATGCATAAGAATGCATCTTTACTCATTTACATAATATATACAATTCCTATATACATTATTCTTATAATATTTACAAAATTACAAATAAAAGTATAGGTATACAAATTAAAATTAAAAATATCCTAATAAAACTATAAACTAAAATAGTGCGTCAAAATATTCCTCCGCATCGCTGTGGACTGGTAACGTGCCCAGAAGGCTGGCAGCATTGCCACGTTGTATGGCAATGCTTATCCTTTGACCAAGGTAGAGGCCAGCCTTCGGGTCACGGGTCGTGTCGACCAGCCGCCTTGCAAGATCTTTGTATAAGATTTGGGCACTCGGACCCCACGGCCCGAGTGTTTCGACCCCAAACGGCTCGAAAATATAATAACTAATCAAGTTATTATATTTTCGCCGTTTGAGGGCCTCCGCAGCTGCAGCAGCAGCGCCAGCACAGCCTACCGAGCTAGGAAGATGAGATGGCGCAAGGGTATCGACGCACGTTGCGTTCCATACCAGAGGCCTACCCATCTTCCATGGCATCAATGACATACCATCTGGTCTCTTGCCATCGTCACGTGCCAAGCCATTTGGTTCTAATACGGCTGGAACGCCGGCGGTGACAAGAGCACGACGGATAATATTTAAGTTGGCGTGCCGTGCTATACGGCCTGCACTCCTGCTGCAAGACAAGCCGTGATGTCCGAGGCTGTCGACGGCCTCACCGCAGTGGCAGCGATGCGGAGCACAGCAGGGAGCACCTAAACGCAGGCATGTAGCGAGCCGAAAAGTATTGTCGTCCAACATAGTACCTATGTTGGACGACGGAAGTGCCTGAAGCCATAGACCCGACTCCCATCTATCCACAGCCAGCAGGCGAGCACGCTCAGCGCTTGTGATTGACGTATTGATAAGATTATTCCGTATCACAGCGCAGAGCGGCTCGTCCCACTGTCTCTGGGAGGATGGATTGACGGGCAACACCGTATTTGGACAAGCCATTTTCCAGGCGTTCACAGCATCGGTCAAGCACGGTACCTCAAAATCAACCAGTGAGGATGACAAGATTTTTCTGGTTAATTTCTCAGTACTGTGGACCGAGGACAAGAACGCCGGTAAACTGATACTGGAAATTTTGCGGACGCCGAGACCACCCAAACGAATGGGAAGTGTAGCTTGTAACCAAGCTCGGTCGTCCAGAGCCACATTTAGAATTGAAGTTAGTGTGTAAGAATGCATACATTTAATATTAAACTTAACGGGAGACATTAAACCTCTGTGGTAAATTTATATCTAAATAAAAAATTAAAAAAACTGCATTAATGAAAAACAGTGCAGTAATGAAATTTCATACAACATTTCTGCACTGTTTGCAGTGCAGTAATGAGATTTCATACAATATTTCTGCACTGTTTTGCTTCTAAGCAGAAAATACGTATTTTGTGATCGGTTTTGTAGCGATTAATGATAACATTACTGCGTAGTTGAAAGAAAAAACATTCTACACTACTGTTATGTAGTGAAGACGCATTGAATGAAAAACAATGGCACCTCTGCACAGTAAAGTACGTTGGCAGTAGTAAAACGTGCATCGCTTCATTCGTATTTCAAAGCATTGAATGACGTTGAAGTGTGGTGTATGGTTCATTATCCTGTATAATGAATTCATAGTTAAATAAATAAAAATAGTTAAAAATCATAGTTAGATTTATGAGGTAAAATTTTATTCATGGTAATTTTATTTATTTATACTTTGGCACAAAATTTGTACACAGGATTAATGCCTTAGGCATTTTCTACCACCTTACGGTGATGCAGAGAAAACATGGTAGGTGCACTAAATAGTGTTATGTATGAAATGCGAGACAATGTAAAAAAATAAACACAGATTACTGTAAAGCACTTCTTTCAATATTATTTACACTAATTAATTATACAAATATAAAGATATTAACGTACATATTAAATAAACTAATATATATTAGATTATATTCATATGCATACATAAATACATATTAATATTTCTGACATTCGAAAACGATTAATCTTTTTTTTTCTGAACTTTCTTTAAATGCCCCTATCATTTGTTCCCGATTTGACGTTGAGTTTCGAGTACCTACTGTATGCATGATTCATGAATACCAAAAATTCAGCAGAGATATAAATAAGTACCACATATCTACGTTCAAGTATTCGAGAACTAATATAATGTTACGATAAATTTAATAAAATCAAGATAAACTCAACAGAATGTATAATATGCACGGAGTATGACGTGTTGTCTGCAACCTTGTGAACTCGGTGGGCTAACCCAAGGTTGTCCCACACATTAAGATGTGGGCGATTCTTGCACCGATAGCGACACATAAACCTCTGTCACCCAACCTGGCTGAAACGCAAGGTAGTTCCAGTGTTCGTGACGTTTTTAAAATGTCTCCTTGCTTTTTAATTTAGAAAGGGAGATATGATCTGAGATATGGTTGGAGTAGAATGCATTTATTTTAGGTGTATTCTTGGTAATTTAATGTATTCAGAGTTTTTTTTGTGTTTCAGTTCTTTGGAACGTTGACGCCTTTATTTATATCTGTCTGATTAAATTAATGTAAGTGACAAATTACGTCGTGGTGGCCCGGAGGTTACAGACCCGCTTGTTTAGCACCGGGTTGCGGGTTCAAACTCAGGCATGTACCAATGTGACTTTTTCAATGTCATATGTACTTTCTTAGTTAATCTAAGACGCCACTGACATACGGTGAAGGAAAACATCGTGATGAAACCTGGACTTAATGTTCTGAAATCGCCAACCCGCAGTGAGCAAGCGTGGTGATCAATGCTCGTTTCTTCTCTGTATGAGAAAAGGTCTTTGCCCAGCAGTGGGACGGTTACAGGTTAATATTTATTTTATTTATTTATATTGTAATATCGGTGAAGACCAATACTGTATAGTATAGGTACTAGCTTTTGCCTGCGGCTTCGCTCGCGTTAATTTAGAATTTTACAATCAACTCTTAAAACACTACTAAAGTTTCTATAAGAATATAATCTAATCATGATTCGAAAGACACGTGGCGCCATCTATTATCGATATTGTTGTTTTCCTCGGGAACAGTATTTTTTTTCGAGATAAAAGGTACCCTATGTCCGTTTCTGTACATCTGACAACGTATAAGCAAAATTTCAGGATGATCGGTTCAGTGGTTTAGGCGTGAAAAGGTAACAAACAAACAAACTTACTTTTGAATTTCTAGTATTAGTTAGGATTAGGATTGATTAATTTAGGTACTTCGATCAAACATTAGCTGTTTCAATTGCAAGTAATGCAATCGTCATTTAAAGTTAAAAAAAAACATACGCTCTTGTCTAAAACCAGAGACCGAACCGTTCATTCAGACAGTTTTCAATTTCAAAAGCTGTCAAATTGTTTGACCCAACTGTTTGACAAACTTTTATCAATTGCGACTGAATCAACATCATGAAACAAAACCAAACATTTTGACAGTTTTCGTAAACGAAATCTGTCTGAATGAACGATTCAGTTGCAATTGATAAAAGTTTCTGTAAGTAGAATTGCCCCCCTGGGGCCTAATTCTCCTAAAATAAATCTTGATAAATCACAACCGAACCAAGGCCGAACCGTTCATTCAGACAGTTCTCAATTTCAAAAGCTGTCATAATTTTGACACAAAAAACAAAATCAATCATTTTGAAATTTTTCGAAAACAAAAACTGACTGACGGTTGTGGTTCGATTGCGTTTGGCAACAATTTATTTTAGGAGAATTAGGCCCCTGTTAGGGATAATGTCGCTTTATCTACAGAGACTACTCGTCGAAAGCAATTTTATGAAAATTCTGCTCAACAACTAGATGAATATTAAAAGACATTTCCATATTGCAGGCAGGTTAAGGAAATAAACAAAGCTCAGCTATCAAATAAAAAACATCTGACATTAATTTAATGCAAGAACAAACGTAAACAAAGAAAACAATAAACCCAAAGAAAGCCATTTTTCGCAATGAAACAAAAAACTCCATCCATAGATTACGATAAGCTACACAAATGCAAGCTCTACGAAACATAAATCAGTTCGTAGCGCTGGTCACAAGTTCAACACACTTGAACGTAGGCACGCCCCCTTGCTACGATACGGCTACGAGTTACCAAGAGCTACGTTTTTTTTTTTTTGAGGACTCGTTTGCGGTAAGCCTTGGTAAACATTTTAATTACGATATGCGGACGGCCCACTCACTCACAGCGTACCTTTATCGTGAACGCTTATTTCTGCTGTCAAACATCTCGATTCCACTCGCGATGATGGCCGACAGTAAAATAACAGACGTCTGTTTAGCAAAATATATGAAAAAAACAAAACCATTTTTTTCTTGGGCCTATTCCAATCATTTTCTTATTTTTTTCTCCACCGTTTTAAGTAGTAATGTTTTTATTTATTAAATTCTTAAATTCTTCAGGAATATGTAGGTACCGAAACTCACATCATTTTCTGTATTTTCTAGGGAGGAGGCTACGGAAAATTAATATTATTCTGTAAATTTTCTGTACCTTTTTTGACAAAGCCTATTCGTAGCTTAACATAACATCTACCTAAGTTTTACAGATTGATCGGAAAATGTACCGAAAAACAACTTATTTATAGCGGATTTATAAATACGTCCTTAATACGGTTTTGTCCGTTTCGGTACCTTTGAGACACAAGCCAACAATCCAAGCTACGCAGAATACTGCGACGGATTCACCTACCAAAGTACTACGAAACAGATTTACCTAGTAGCTGGATCCAGTGTCGCTGGATTCCAGCGTCGAATTGGTATTGGACTAATAGTATTCAAATAAAGAGCTGGATACTGGACGCTGGACTGGATTAAAACGTCATAACACTGGTCTAATGATAGTTCAGCGTTGCAATCCAGCGACGCTGGATCCAGTCACTGGATCGATGTAAATCAACCTTCAAGGTTTTTGTATTTTTCCCGGGATTTTTTTGCTTGTTGGGTATACTCCTATTAATCAACTCAGCCTATCATAGTCCACTGCTGGACATACCTTACTTACAAATAAAACTATTACGACCCATTTTCCCCAATTCACGATACCATTACGTGTAACTGCGAATAGTAATTTTAACTAAAAGAATTTATCTGCCTTGTTATGCACTAAATACTTATTAATAGTTATTAAATTAATTCAATATATTTAAAGCGAGAATGCTATAAATACGTGGATGCGAGGGTAGAATTCCGATATTAGGCACCCGGAAGGTCTTTTACAAGCCACCTGCAAGCAAAATCCATTTGTCCCAAACGCCAAAACCCGTCAAACACACACGTAACATATAGAAAATAACCATTGCGTGTTTACAATAAAAATCTTGTAACCGTCCTGAAACATATCTGGAGTTACGTCAAGTTCACCGAGTACACTTAAACGTGGTGATTACGCTGTTTGGTACCTACACTTTAAGCGTCCTAGAACGCAATTTTTCAAAAATAAATCCTACATAATTATTAACACCATGCCAAGCCCCACTCAATCATTATTAATAACCACGATTGATCTTTAGTAACACCTATTTTTATTGTAAGAAAATATTATTTTTCTCGGTAGCTGAGCAATAATTCTTCATAATTGTCAAGTAACATCTTATCGGGTCACGCGACCTCGCTCTTGTACATGGTTGGTACATTACGTGCAGGAAAGAAAGCGTATCGCGTAATACACCCTTTTTACATAACGACTAGTTTTTTTACTGAGTAATGGTTTATTTAGAATGGCAACATTATACAGGTAAGTTAGCTAGAGTTAAGCCAAGCTAAGGTCCGTTTGCACAACGACTCGCTAATAAATGGAGTTTCTTGCCGGTTCTTCTCCATGAGACCTACCTTTTGGAACCGTGCACCTAGTTTTGACGTTTTAAAAGCACCTGTAATTTCGTCTACTTGAATCTACTTGAAATAAAAAACTTTGACTTGACTTGAAAAATTCAATTAGCGCTAAACATAGGGGTATACCACCAACCTATCATTAACTGTTCATTAAGCTAATTCGATCTCTAAACTTTTCAATAGTTAACATTTGCATTTCACCCTTAGGGCAACGCAGTCGACATAGTCGGGAGTGGCCAATCGGAACATTTCCCCTCTGTCAGTTCTTCTTCTGACAGTTCTTGTCAAATGGGGGCAATTTTGTTTTATTTTTATAGTGTGAAATGTCGTAGCTACAGGGTATCAGGGTAGGTACAGGTTACCTACCTGCAGCTATTGAAAAGTTTAGAGATCGAATTAGCATTTATGAACAGTTAATCATAGGTTGGTGGAATACCCCTATGTTTAGCGCTAATTGAATTTAGTGATCTTTCGTGCAAGCAGACTTAAGTTAAATTAGCTATTACATTTTTAAGCCAATCTATCACAGCAATGGTTCTTTATATGGACGTGTAGGAAGAAATATCTGTCCATCCAACTTAAGTAGCTATTAAGTATAGGAATCTACCTACTTATAAATAGTTCGTGATCATTAATTAATAAAACGTTACTGGCTAAGTCCACAAAGAAAAGTAAAAGGAAATCTCCCCAGAAGTAAATTATTTTCAAAATCAAAAGCGTTTTAACTGTCTTTACATGTAATATTTACACATGCACATGTATTTATATTAAAGCGGATAAATATATGGTTTTGAAAACATACTTCAGTACCTCTCTTTCAACTTGCAGACACTGCAAGAGGAGCTAACTGGTGCTGCCTTCCACCCACTTGACGACAACCTGCTCATCACACACGGAAAAGGACACTTGGCGTTCTGGAATCGTAGAAAAGATGGATTCTTTGAGCGCACTGATATTATCAAACCGGTATGAATATGTTTTTTTTTATTAATGTTCTATTTGATTAAACGAATGTGCTTAAAATGTCCTCTATGGTTTATATGGAACGCACTTCTTTCCCGCGTAAATTAGTAGAGTAAAAGCTAAAGACAAAAAACCGTAATTATCGGTTTTTAAAGCTTTTTATTTTTCTACAGCCGTCTCGTACACATGTAACAGCGCTACAGTTTGAGCAAGACGGTGATGTTGTGACTGCTGATAGCGATGGTTTCATCACAATATACAGCGTCGATAGCGATGGAGCTTACTTCGTGCGAATGGAATTTGAGGTAAAACCTCGCACATGAATTAATAAATATTATTTGGAAATAGTTTATTTTCCTAACGGTTTATTATTATTTTAAGGCTCACATCAAAGGCATTAGCTCTCTAGTGATGCTTTCTGAAGGAACGTTAATATCTGGAGGAGAAAAGGATAGAAAAATAGCAGCTTGGGATTCTCTTCAAAATTATAAGAGAATTACTGAGACAAAGGTATGCACTAGTCAAATTATATCAAAAAGCATTTTAAGATCTACAAGACAGTTTATTTATTTATAAATATTTTTATTTCAGTTGCCTGAGTCCGTAGGAGGGGTGCGTAGTATTTATCCACAGAGGCCGGGCAGAAACGATGGTAACATTTACGTTGGTACTACTCGAAACAATATCATGGAAGGTTCTCTTCAAAGAAGATTTAATCAGGTAAACAATTTTATATTTTCTTATCCCTGATGGATAGAAAGAATTATTGAAAAAATAAAGTTAAAAAACTATAACCCGACTACGTAAATAAAAAAAGGGGTCTAAAAAGGACGAAACAAGAAAATAATTCAAATAGAAATCCAGAAATTCATAGGTACAAAAATGGTGAAGGTAGAGCCGTGGTCGCACTTACTGTATACCTACTATGATTATGTGGGTGCCAGGAACACCTCCATTAAACACACAGTAAGTGCGACCACGGCTCTACCTTGACCATTTTTGTACCTATGAATTTCTGGATTTCTATTTGAATTATTTTCTTGTTTCGTCCTTTTTAGACCCCTTTTTTTATTTACGTAGTCGGGTTATAGTTTTTTAACTTTATTTTTTATTTAATACTTTTCCGTTGCCCGATCGGGCATAAAGGTACACTAGCCGTGTAATATCTACATCGTCGCATTCTAAGAAAGGGTATAGACCGCGGCACCAATAGGCACAAATAGGACTGCCGCGCGAACTGTACGACCGCATTTTAAACATACATTTTGACTTAACAATATGATATATGTATATACATATTTGTAATGTGCTTGCCAAGACTTTTGTTTTGATACCAAACACGTGATGATTATCTCAATTTAGTTTTTTCGAGGTTAGAATCTTAGGTTTAAATTCCGTCATATTAAATTTTGATAAAATGTATATAGCCTATGTTACCCGGGCCATTATTACAAATCTATTGACACCTCATTCATTAAAATCGGTTCAGTAGTTTAGGCGCTACGGTGGAACATACAAACATACATACAAACATACTTACATACATACTTACATACATACATAGACTGCCAAAATCATTACCCTTCCTTTTGGCTTCGCCGTAGTCGGGTAAAAACACACTTGCTAAGGTCGACGACGTGATGGGCATTGAGGGTAAGCATTCAACTTTCCGATATAAGGGTCGCAGGTTCAATACCTATGCATAATAAATATCCTACAACTAACAGGAGGAATCCTAGTTAACTACGTGTTTTTTTTTATATGTACCTATACTAAAAAAAATGTGTCTTTACTACAGGTGGTATTTGGGCATCACAAGCAACTGATGGGATTAGCTGTTCATCCAGACGACGAAATGTTCGCCACTGCGGGACATGACAAGAATATAGCCTTATGGAAGGGACATAAACTAGTGTTTGTCACTCAGGTAATGTAATGAAACAGATGCATTTCTGCCTTTAAACATAAAACGCTGTGTATAATACACACCCATCATTTGCAGGTTGGATATGAGTGTGTATCTCTGGCGTGGCACCCGAGTGGAGGAGCGCTGGCTGCTGGAAGCACTGAAGGTCATCTCGTTGTTCTGAATGCGGATGCTGGCGCTCATGTTGCCACTCTACGAGTTTGTGGCTCTCCCCTTAGTTGTTTGGCATACAATTCAGGTAAGAAATTAATGGAATAGGTGGTTTAAAGACGACATTTTTAAACGTCACGTCCTTATATAATACAAAGACCAGACCTTATAATAACTAACTCATAGATATAATTCATAACTGCTGCTAAATCGGTTGCTTAACCAGAGAATTAATCTTCATGAACACCAGCTTAAAGCTATGTCTACACCAGTGCGCTTTCATGGTCATCTTGCGTCTTCGTCTGAGGCATGCGTCAAGCACCATAGCGTATGCCTTAATACTAGTTCGACGTCAGCGCATGCCCCTAGCGCACGCTAATCCGTCTATTGTATGTCGACTGACGACTGACCGAGGCGCACCGGTGTAGACGATAAGCTGCATGCGTCATATGGCAATCAATATTGCATGCGCTTGACGCAAGAGGAATTGAAAGTTGAAAGCACAAGATGAACATGAAAGCGCACTGGTGTAGACATACCATAATCCATATGTAGTTTATAATAATTCACATATTATGTTTCAGCTGGCGACACTCTCGCCATAGGATCACAAAACGGCAGCATTTATTTGTTCCGTGTGTCCCGTGACGGGTTCTCATACAAGAAATCAAACAAAATCCGAGGGGCCCAGCCTCTTGTGCAACTTGACTGGAGTCTAGATGGAAACTACTTGCAGACTGTTACTGCTGATTACGATCTGTCATTTTGTGAGTTTATTTGCATTCCATGCTTATTAATACATTGCTTGTGCTTTGTTCACTATTTCTATATTGTTTATTGTTTGCAGGGGATATCAAGTCTTTATCACCAGAGAAAAGTCCGATCGCTATGAAAGACGTGAAATGGTCCACATACAACTCTACTGTTGGATTCCTTGTATCAGGTTCGAAGTTAACACTTTTACGGGAAATGTAATAATTTTTGAAGTACCTTATTTATTTATAATTATGTTTCTTATTCTAGGGATGTGGAACAACCGTTTCTACCCAATGACTACATTGATATCTACAGCAAGTCGATCGGCTGCTCACGACCTTCTCGTAAGCGGGGACTTGGACGGATATGTACGCTTGTTCAGGTAATGCATTTTAAAGTGATTTACCCTTTTACAAAGCTTAGAACAAAATACAAATTAACTCTTCCATACTATTCCCAGGTATCCATGTGCAAGCCCAAAAGCAGAATATAACGAAATGAAAGTCTACAGCGGAGCGATATACTGCGCTCGTTTCTTATTCAACGACCGGTGCATGATCAGCGCTGGAGGAACTGACGCCGCCCTCATGCTGTGGGACTTGGTGGATGATTAGCATCAAGTAGCGTTGGGTCAGCGGCCGCCTGCGGTTGTGGTAGCACCACCCACGCCCTCGCCGCCACCCCACGCGCTTGTCTCTCATCCCACTTTCAAAGTGCTGGATTTTGATGAACTTGATTGAACCGTTTTTGATGTTATAAAGGGTTTTAATGACACGGATTTAGCGTTATTTCGCGCTGTTTCAACGAATTGTTGATTCATGTCAATGACTACGTATTTTAAAAATACAATGACGGAAAAGTAGTTCGTAACAAGATATAAAAATACAAGACATGACACAATTACCTACTTTTTATCACGTAAATTAATATCAGTGGTTCAATGAGAATTGATCTATTATTTTTTTAGTTACGTAGGTTTACATGACACACTGCCATTCTGAAGTTGCATATATAATAATAGGTGCATAGTTATTAATCACGCTATGATGAGTTAAGTATATGATATTGGAAAATATTTATTGTAAAATTAAGAGCAGTTGAGGTAAAAATGTTAAACATTTTATCTAAAAGAATGCAAGCATTTTATATAATTGATGGTTACCTACTGGTGCTGGTAATTTAAGTGATAAATTATGAAATTAGAACTTTTATTAATGTTTTATGCAAAATTTCATATTCATGGTTCACTTAAAATTAAATATGATGTGATTTTAATTTAGGCCTAACGACACTGCATATAAAATATGTTTTTTTTTCTAAAAATATTACATCATTGTAGTTAAGAGCACTATTTACATACTAGATTAAACATAGAATTAAAATAATATAATAGACATAGATAACATGAGGACTTCCGGAATGTGGCAGGCCACAATCAAAAATTTTGTATGTTATCCTCCCTTTATTTGTCATTTTTACACCGAAATATAAAAAAAAAACTGTAGTTCGTATGACTAGAAAAATCATTTTACTTACACTTGGTACAAAAAGTCCATATATTACCTAATTAAATATTATGTATACAAAAACAAAAATATCTATATCTTTTCGTGATAGAAAATTGAGAAATCTTTCTTTGATAGAGTAAAATAAACAAGAAAGCCTTCATTGAATCTTTTTGCACCAGACAACACTACACCGACCCGATTATTATTCAGCCTACTACCAACTACCTACTTCAACACCACCTACTTATTAAAATGCCAGTACCTACAGTACCTACAAGGACTAAGTACCTACTAACTACCGTATTACTGGTAATTACTACCTCATCTTGTTTTTTTATTATTATTTTGTCAGGTTTAGTATTGTAAAGTAAACAGTGAAACATCCGGCTATTGGATCGGTGTAGTGTAGGTTTTTGTGAAAAATACTTCTATACTTCGAATTGTATAACTCTATCTTAGACAAAATTCCTAAATCTTTATCTTAACTAGTCTTAATAATATTTTGAATAACTTTCTAGTAAAAATAAGATCTTCTAAATGATATCAACACATTTCACAAACAAGGCCTTCACGATCACAATAATATACCTACCTACATAGTTGTAGCTTTCAATTCATAAAATAATATCTAAGTAAAGTTATTATCATTTATGCTATTATTTAATTAAGTAGTTACGAAGACAAACATGAATTTATGTGATTGTAGGTCTCTAAATGTCAGGTCTTTAATTTTTTTGTTGTACTTTCAAGATTATAAATGTACCTAAACGACAAAATACTTACTGAAAAAGTATTTAAATAAATAAAAAAATGTTCTTAAAATAAATGTGTTGCAAAATTTTTTTATGTTTTGTTAATACTTATTATTGTTGCCTTGTTATCTATTGTTAATGTATTAAATATCATTCAATAATGCGCTAAAACAACCTGTTTTTATATACATAATAATTGATGAATCAATAAATTATATCAGTTAAAATTAAAAGTGGTTTTATTTTATATTTTTATCAATAAAAAAATATTTATGTTCGTTCACTTCACTCATTAGCATAATCAGCATATTATTGTCCGACTGCACTGCTGGATGGTTTAGCCTTAGTTTTTAGACGTTTATTCTTATAAAAATATAAATTTTACGTATATTTTTTTTTGTAAATCACTTAACATCACGCCTGTATTCCCCGAAGAGTTGAGCAGAGGTGTATAGTATACACTCTCATTTCGCCGTTATGTTTAAGTCCCATGTAATAAGGGGCGAGCCTATTGCCATCAACCGGGCACAAATCCAGACTCTGGGCTGCTGCTGAAAAATTCTACACGAAAAAACCCAATAACTCATTGTCCGACCGGGGATCGAAACCAGGGACATCACGCTCGACATAACTTTTAACTTATTAAGCCTATCTGTCCCACAGCCGAGCACGGGCCTCTTCTCAGAATGAGAAGGATTTAAACCTTAGCCCACTACATTGGTCTGGGGGCCTACTCCCTAAGGCCGTCAACGAACTTAGTCGCCCGTCCGAAACTAGCCCGAAACGTAGGAGTGAACAAAACAAGTGTCAAGTTCAACTTTTCGGACGGGCATAAACACATCGGTAGTACGGACAACTGTCAAATCGTGTAGTCATTCATTCTTGGTTCGGGCCCCGAAATAGTCGTATGTCCGTAGGTGATAGGGAGTAAGAAACGCTCGTAACTAAGGCCGAAACCGCGGACTTCGTGCTTAGGGAGTAGACCCCCTGGTGCGGGTTTGCGGACTACACACCATCGAGGACTTTATGGAGTCCTCTCAGGTGTACAGGTTTCCTCACGATGTTTTCCTTCACCGTTAACACAAGTGATCATCAAATTCTGATCCGCACATGAATTCGAAAAGGCAGAAGTGGGGATTTGGTTCGAACTCTGACCCTCCTGCATGGAAAGCAACTGTTCCATTCCCATTTGCCACCCCCACAAAGTCATCATTGATGGCAAAAGGGACATTTAAAAAAAAAACCTTTTGTCACCAGTGGTAGCGTCGACGGTGGGGGCAGCTGGAAATGACCGCGGCGCCGGCGTGGCATCCGGAATAGGTTCCAAGCTACTAGTGGTCAGGGCTCCAGAGAAAGAAACATTCTCATATTGCGTGCCGTGTCAGGGACTACCGTTCTCTGCATCAAGCCTATGTTGATACAGGCTCTTGGCTATTAGGCCACTGGCCATAACAACTATCGGCACAATGACTGCTGAGTTCACATTCCACTTGTCATGATGATTTTACGATTCAACAAAAACATATTCGGTTTTTATGCATCGTATAATAGATACACTATTTGATTGAAATTTAACTTATTTAATTCAAATTAAAAAGCATACATTTCCTATTCATTTTTGAAGAAAAATAAGTTCCATTTTGCTTTGAAGTAGACTCAGGATCATATATTTTTGTGCAGCACTCGCAGCACTAAACGATTTTCATTTATAATTATAATGCTTAAGAACAGCCTATTCTTTACTAGAGTCTGGAACGAAATTGCGCGAAAAACCGTAAAAAATAAATTGACAAGTATTTAGTTGACACCTGACATTGACACTCGCTTATTTGACGTTGCCATTTGCCATTTTGCCAGTCAGTCAGTCACATTTCGCCTCAGAAGTAACGATTTCGCGAACCGCTTTATAGTAATATCACAACACAATATTAATATTTATTGTGAAACAATGACTAGGCCTCGTCCTTGTGGTTGCAAAGGTTGTAGAACATGTTTAATATGCGAGACTCAATATGGAGCCGAAAACTTAAAACTACAGCTGGAACTCGATAAGAGCAAAGGTTATGTTTATTGTCCGTTTTGCAATAAAGCCTGGCGAGGCTGGCACGTAGACTCATATAAACAACATCCTAATCATGAAGGAGACTCTATAGATTACCCTGGAGTGTACATACAGCTGGATTTTATATCAGAAGACGAAGAGAAGCAACTAATGAAGAACATCGACGAAATGCCATGGGACGTATCTCAGAGTGGCAGAAGAAAGCAAAACTTTGGTCCAAAGACCAATTTTAAAAAGAAAAAAGTTGTCGTTGGTAAATTCGAAGGATTTCCAGAGTTTTCGAAATATTTGCAAGAGAGGTTTGATAATGTAGATTTGTTGAAGAATTATTATGTTATTGAACAGTGTTCTTTGGAGTATGATCCAAGTAAGGGGGCGTCTATTGACCCTCACATAGACGACTGTTGGATATGGGGTGAAAGAATAGCCACTGTAAACTGTTTGTCTGACTCTGTACTTACAATGACTGCGTTCAAAGGTGATACAAAGAAATACAACCTATTTTGTGCTGAAGAATATGGACCAGTAGTCAGTAATGATGGAAGTATTATTATGAGCAACAAAATGGAACAATCAATGTTAGATTCATGTAAATCTGCGATTGACAGAGATGTTATAATAAGGATACCAATGCCAAGGTAAATAGTTTTTTTTTTTATTCTACCATTGACAACAATGCTTGGATATGATTGATCTTTTAACATATTTTTATACATTAACGTTAAATGTGTTTTTGTATGCATGAATAATTATTTAAATGTAATACACAGTTTTAATTAGTTGCACAATGATTATGTTTCTCATGAAACTAAAACATTGTGCAATCACAGTAAGATTTTATAAATAGACTGTGTACTGTGCAATTGGACTATTTAATTGCACTCTAAAGTGATTGCAGCTAGCATACTGTTGGTATGCAGTTCTGACACACAGTAGTCTCAAGTAGACATATTATCTTACATGTGCCAATATTAAATAATGTATCCTTGTGAATGTTTACTTTCTATTTGTTCTGCCTACCCTTTTCCCAACTTGATTGAGGTCAGCTTGTAGTCTAACCAGATATGTCTGAATGCCAGTATTATTCAGGGAGCGGCTGACATCAGACCTCCACAACTTAATTATTAGGCAATGCCAATATCCTAAGGTTCGACTGGTTGTCGGAGTTTGGGGCTTCAGACTAACCGTAATAACTCATTAGGTATTTGTATGACACCCAAGACCAACTTAACATGCTCTTCAAGGCACAGAGGGGTCTCAATGTGTAACAAATTGTCACCCATCCACAGACTGAGTGCAGCTTAACCTCGCAAATAATAAACGATCCGCACGGTTGATAAATTAGCCGCAAGCCCCTCCGAAACTATGTTTATGTACATTTTATTTACAACACCTTATTAATATTTTCAGGAGATCACTATTAGTTATTTACGGAGAGCCAAGATATCACTGGGAGCACTGCGTGCTTCGTGAAGACATCACTTCAAGAAGAGTATGTATAGCATACAGGGAATTTACTCCACCATACTTACATGGTGACCATCAAGACATAGGCAATACCATTAGAAGTATAGCTAGTAAGTTTTTTGATCATAGAGGTCAAAACTATGCTACTGTAGAAGATGAAAAACATAATAATCACGAAGAGATAATTACCAATGGTATTAAATCTTCTGTGACAAGCTTATCACCATTAATTGGGGAAAATAAAAGAATAGAAAACCAAATAGCTTAGGTAAAACATCCTGGATATAAAACCTATTTGTAACCACTATAGTGACGGAAACATGGATAGTCATAGTATAATATTTATTTTATTTATTTTTCTATGAGAAATTAAGGGCTATTTACGGAGCAATTCAATTGGTTAGGACATAGATAGAAGCTCCAGGGTAACAAGTGATTCAGAACCATTGAAAGAACTTTTCTTGTTCGCGAAACAGTATGCTAACTGTGGCAATTCTTTGGGGGGGCTATTGGATTTCTTGACACTTAAGATCAGGGGTGGGCAAACAATGGCCCGCGGGCCAACTCTGGTCAGCAAAGGGTCTTAATATGGCCCACCAACCCTCCCTTGTAAAGCAAGAGCTAGCCATAACAAATAGCCGTAATTATTTGAGCCAAAAATGTTAGTTTTGGCAGAACAACAGCTTTCTTGCTTTTTCTGGCCCCTGATAAACAAAGTTTACCCACCCCTGGTTTAGAAGATATAACTTTATTATTGCTTCAATTAATTGCATAGGTACAGCAAGCAATTAACTTTCTCCGTGTAGATAGGCCTTTAAAAGTAAAATTCTGTGTGTACATCATAAACTAGCCACTAGCTTATTACGGTGTTAAATTAGTAGGTTTCATGCTAGTATTCTTATTTAAACATAATTATGGCAATTTATATTCATTTGTGTTTGTAGATATCACATTACATCTAAAATCGCTAGTTTAATTGGCATCGATAGTTATTGTGATTGTTGCACGAAGCTTCTGAAGTATTTTATAGTAATTGAAAACTAGACAAAAGATTTTTTCTTGTAAGAAATTTGTGAGTTTAGATAATACATTAAAAGACTATTTGATAGGGTTAGAAAAATAATTCCGTACACAATATGACTACAGAATTAGCTTATTATGATAATTAATTTAAAAATAATCACCTTTTGAGAATCTGTCATTTTCATGTTGCTAAAAATAAATTAGCCTTACGGAGAAGCCACACGATGCGGTGCGGCTCCGGCGCGGCGCTTGAGCGGTGCCGCTGCGGCGTAGTACATACTTTCCATGGTATACCATAATACCACAGGTGCGGTGCGGCGCCGCGCCGCTCGCTCGCCGGACCAAGACGAGGAGGGAGGGTGTAAGCGCCGGAGCGGTACCGTTCTGGTGTCGCAAACCGTAGATGTGTGGACGGAGAGCCGTCCCACACGGTGCGGTGCGGCACCGCACCGCACCGCGCCGCGTACGACGTGTGCTCGCTGATGCGGCAAAATGGTCGCCGTGCGGCGGCGCACCGCACCGCACCGCGTGGCTTCTCCCTTATGTAAGGACATACCCTTTTTCCAACTACATCAGTGCTGGCTTCCTATCTAACCAGCTGTAACTCAATAGCAGTGTAGTATCAGTATGGTCCATACTGATATTCTTGTCAGACTATCGGACTTTTGACTGTAAATAATTCTGCATAGATATTTGCACGACATTTGAGGCCAGCAGGTCATATGGTACACTTTAAGTGCACGCTTAAGTGTCACCCCTCAATGATTGATTGCTTATTAAACAGTCTACATTTACATCATCAATATAATTTATTTATAGTTTATTAAGTGGTGTTGTTATTATTCTACCTACCTAAATGATAGCATTTAAGTAGGTATGATAATGTCCACATTACAGGGTGAGTTTATTCATAGACTTTTAAAAAGATATGGATGAGTGAAGCTGCAATCACCTAGGTTGGCTGTTGCTTTGATCATTGATGATCATGATCACTTAATAATAAAATTATTCTCCTATAATAATCTTAGGTGATGGATGGTTTTTGTGGGCAAATCCAGTGTGAAAAAAAATTACAAGTATTTTTAATTTTAATTCATAATTTATTGTGATTACTATTTAAGAAATTGAACCAGTTATGTAAATTTTCTAGAATAATAACTATCACCTTTATGTTTTATTGCATTAACTTTATTATTGCAAACTTATAGTACCTAGATACTTAAAAAGCACTCAAATTTTATTTGAGTCAAGACGTTGAACGCCGTTGTGATAATAAAGTTAATTATTCTAGATAAATATTTTATTTCTATAAATACTGTTACATGGTAACAGTATACAAGGTTAGTCAGAAAGGGGGTACCAATCCGAAAGGGTGTTAAAGTACCCATAATAATGAATAACTTTTGTTCTACAACTTTTCCCAAAACTCAATAGTTTAAGAGAAACAGTTGTTCAAAAATCTCAAAAAAAAATCTCTAAAATCTATCTATCACCAGTTATGATCAGCTGTGTTTACATTTTAGGTCATATTTGGGGTCATGAATTAGAAGCCCCATTTTCTGAATTTGTAACTAAAGAAGGGATGAAGAATTTTTGAAAAAACTGAAATAAAAATCATTTTATTTGGAAAAAAAAAATATCGAATTTTTAAATTTTAACACTTGCTTTCAAAGAGTCATCAGCGATACTATAAGTGGGCTTCGGATTAGTACCCCCTTTCCGACTAACCTTGTATAATTTGCACTGTCATTATTTTTAGAGTCTGTTTCAAAATCGTCGGATTTATTTATCTGAGAGAGAAATATAGCGTAAGTGCCGATTTTTCAATCGTCAGTTATTTTCTATCTCAGAAATAAATACGACGTTTTGACATATTTTCTATACAAAAGCTGTCAAAACGTCAAACTTATTCCCCCGATAACAGTTATCTGACGATTGAAAAATCGGCACTAAGGCTCGATTTATACCGCCGCGGGATGGAATAGAAGCGACGAAATTGTAAATTGTACATAGCATAATGAACTTTATGTCAATTGTATAAAGTCCAAACTAAATACGAGCCAAAAAAGGTCGCGAGGATTCCCCGGAGACGCGCGACCTTTTTTGGCTCGTATTTAAAATCTGACAAATCGCTTATTTTCCAGATAAGAGTTATCCGACGATAATGAAACAGGGGCCTAATTCTCCTAAAATAAATCCTGATAAATCACAACCGAACCAAGGCCGAACCGTTCATTCAGACAGTTCTCAATTTCAAAAGCTATCAAATTGTTTGACACAAAAAACAAAATCAATCATTTTGAAAGTTTTCGAAAACAAAAACTGACTGACGGTTGTGATTCGATTGCGTTTGGCAACAATTTAGTTTAGGAGAATTGGGCCCCTGGTCCTCTTAATTGCATTATTTGCTTGTTAAGTTATGACCAAGACACCTAGAATAAAATAAGCCAATAGTGGCGTTTGTAATGTAATTTAATGATAAAAATGAAATGATTTGTTTATATGCGTATGCTGAAGTAGATAATTCCAAATCGGCCCAGTATTAAATACAAGACGTAGTTAATCATGTCTATAAATTATTTATATCTATCAATTTAGTATACATTACGATCGCATCCTCATGCATATAACAAGGTTATTTTTAAATTAGCCGGGTATCAAATGTGCATATACATTATTTTAGTATTTTAATGAATCGTCTATCTGTAATAATACCAGTGGTAAGTTTAATTTAAATAATCAAGTAATTTACTATCTACCCATTATTATCATATCACATTCAGATAAATTACAATAACACGTGTAAACGCCAAGCGGTTTTTTTATTTATCTGTTTTATTTTTAAGGTTCCGTACCACAATGGTAAAAGAGGAACCCTTGGGTGCGACTTTGTCGGACGGACAAAGTCTGTCTGTCAGTCCAGCTGCTTATTTCAGGAACTACTAATGCTATCGACTTGAAATTCGGAATAGTTTTAAATAATGCTTATCCATCTGTACTGCAAGTAAAAGAATTGAAACTATATTTTTATTGCCATTTCAATAGGGTCTGAAATAGGGAGTTGAAATTTTAAAATGCGGTTACTAAGTCAAATGTGGTGTCATATGAAAGTGCTTATTTTCCACATTATAAAATATATTTGCATCTTCATTTATGCCGCATAGTTTTTGACTTATGATAAAAAAGGTTCCTTATCTATTTGCATAAAATTTTAAGACCTAATATAACTTAGCATAATTTTGTTTGGCATAATTATATTTTCGCATAATATAATTACGCATAACAGCTTACGCATAATTTTTTTTTAGCATCATTTCTCTAACCATAATAATGATTAAGCATAAAGTGCTAAAGCATAACTTTTTTAAGCATAATATCCTGAAGCATAAATTTATTTACGCATAATGATATTAAAACATATTTTTATAGGTATACGGTAGACGATTATTCGTCACCTACTTTCATTTTCACGATAAAAACTTAAGGGGATGTTTGTAAGGTTGAGGGCTCCAAAGCAGAGTCGACGGAGCCCCGCCGGGGCTCCTATTTCTGTCTGCAGGGTTTAAAGTAACCTAACACGAAGGGGATGATGGGGGCTAGAGTGAGCGAGCGAAGCGAGCGAACGAAGCCTTCGAACCTAACCTATCCGTGTCGGAGTGCGCCTGCGACTAGATTATTAGACAATGGTAAAAACCTGGTAAAAACATTTCTGATTATCATAACTAACGTTATGCTAATAGTCATTAGGCCTAACGTTAAGCGAATCAAATTTATGCCAAAAGAAATTAGTCTTTAAGATGATTATGCCAACATAAAATGTATGCCTAAAAAAATTATGCCGAAGTATTATTATTCCAAAACAAATTGTGCCAAAATCGTTATGCCGAAGTATATTAGGACAAAGAACATTATGCGAAAAGAAGGTATCCCGATAAAAAATGTCTGAAAAAATACCATTCCCCCTCCCTTTATCTCCGAAGTTTGCAAAGCGAAAAATCTGAAATAAATCGAGTTTATAGGGGTTTGTGTAAATATTACAGTAAAAATAAAAAGATGTCTGTAACTAGCACAGTTTTTTTCAAAATCAGCAAAAATCCTATACAAACAGAGTTATGCGGTTCCAAAAAAATGTAATTGAACTTTCCAAGGTACGGAACCCTAGGTGCGCAAGTCCGACTCGTACTGGCCCGGTTTTTTCTGATCACATCGCTTTGCATGAATAAAACCACACAATCTAAAATGTTCAAACTAGATAAGGGGACAGACAGCGGATTCCAAAATACCCCTTATTTTTTGTGCATAGAACTCACATTCCGTCAAGAATTACGAAGTGGCATCACAAAATGTCATTGCCATTTCTTTAATTTTTGGCGCCATTTTTCTTTAATCAAGTAATCTTAAAAGGCTCTCCTCTAAAATAAGCTTTTTTGAATTGTGTCATTAATAATCCAAAGCAGCGAATACATTTCTGTGAGAGTAGAGACAAACTAATTCCACGTACCTATGCAATGCATTATGAGGTTGTTGTTGTTGCACGTTGATCGTCACAATTATATACGTTGCATACGAGAGACCAGGGGGCTCGCACCGATAATTATACCGATAATAAACAGTGCACCTAAATTCGACTTTTCATAAGCGCCTGTAATGGTTTATGTGAAATAAAAACTTTTGATTTTGATTTTGAATTCAGCCCTCATTCAGCTGCCCCCCCCCCCAAGCCTCCTCGTGCTTGTCCCACTAGGGGTCGCCCTTAGTGCTGTTGTTGCAGGTAGTAATGATGTTAGTGTAGTACAAGTAGTTAGCTTAGGTTAAGTATTTTACTTCCCCACCATTGGCTGGAGACCCTTCAAATCTCCAATAACTGCCCGCTCAAGTAGAAGGGGTCTGCAAGGACAATCTACAGCAGTCCAATAGAAAAAAATATCAGGGGGATAATAACGCCGCGTTTTGTGAAACATATTTCGCTTCATATTCGTAATCATAACAGGGGCCCAATTCTCCTAAAATAAATTGTTGCCAAACGCAATCGAACCACAACCGTCAGTCAGTTTTTGTTTTCGAAAACTTTCAAAATGATTGATTTTGTTTTTTGAGTCGAACAATTTGATAGCTTTTGAAATTGAGAACTGTCTGAATGAACGGTTCGGCCTTGGTTCGGTTGTGATTTATACAGATTTATTTTAGGAGAATTAGGCCCCAGTAAGTAAACTGCACATCCAGTCGCAACTGCCAAATGCTGCTTGAAGGCAATTGGGATGTAGTCAGTGAAACTGCGCGACAATTGCCGACTATACACAACGTGCAGCCCACTTGCAATTATGTTTTCGTTTATGAAACGAAACATGTTTCACGAAACGCGGCGTTACCAGCCCCGCCCAGTTTGTCTCTACCTAAAAATATATTATTGGTAATCTTAATATTATGGAAATAAATTCTCGTTAACACTACACGTGTCCACGCTGTATGCTATTACGATACAACAGTACCCTTAGCTAGTACCAGTTTGCAGATTTCGAAAATGGCAATATTTTTGTTGAGTTCGCTCAACTCGTATCTCTCTTACCGCAAGAAAATGAAACAAATATACTAAGTATTTATTTCTTTTTTTGGAATATGCAAACATGTTCTAGTGGTACAGCTGTCTATTTTATCAAGGTGTACTTTAGGATTCTTGAAAAATTAAATTTTTCGTGACCCTTTTTCGATACACTGCTTATTATGTTCCTACAGTACCTAAGTGTAAAACATTGGAAATAAATAAATGCCAAATATTGAAATCCAAGCTACGTTTTATTTATATTCCAACTATAATAAGTACCTATACTACCTACCTATTTTCTTATCTTATTATACAGGCTGTAAACGAATTGTGAAATGACACAGAATAATCAAGCAAAGGTACTTACATGAGAATAAGCAAAAAAAAACTTTTTTTTATCTGGTTTTCTGTTTGTGAGTCATTGGGGGCGCTAACCCCGAGTTAACCGACTGCACGAAGCGATATCGCGCTCATTGTACCCGCCAGTTGTATCGCCGTGCTTTCATTCATTTATGCGTGGCGAGAAATGAGCTAAATCTTAAAAAAATGCAAAAAAGAAAAACTTTTTTTTACTGAAACTATACGAAGTGGTTTAGATAAGATCACTGAGAACAAAAGCAGGGAAGATTTTTATTTTTATCCTCACTCCTTTTCCCTCAAATGGTTGGCAGAGGTGTAATCATGATCTCGCCGTTATGTTTAAGTCCCATGTAATAGGGGGCGAGCCTATTGCCATCAATCGGGCATAAATCCAGACTTCGGGCTGCTACTGAGAAATTCCACACAGAAAAACCCAATAAACACTGCCTCGACCTGGGGATCGAACTCCGGACCTCACGCTCAACAGTCGCGCTTGCGACAGTTAGACCAACGAGGCAGATTTTTTTTTATATCATTCTATGTCAATTGCGGGTTAATCCATACCAGTATAATCATGTGGTTTTAAGTAATTACACGAATTCGTTTACACTCAGTATACAGGGTGTTAACGAAATCGTGTAATTCCTTCAAACCGCGTGATCTACTGGTGACACAGATTAACCCTAAATGGGAATTTTCGTAAACCAAAGAAAAAAATATTTTTGGTTTTCAATTTCTGAGTCTTTTTAGAGCCCTGAGTTATTTGACTGCAAAGAGCGATATCGCGTTAGTCGTTCCTGCCAGCCGTGTCGCCGTACTTTCATTAATTTATGCATGGCATTGAAATGTTCACACAAATAAAATTATTTTTTTGCAAAAAAAAAACTTATTTTTTTACTGAATCCTTATTAGGTGGTTTAGATATGATCAATAACAAAGCCGCATGAACAAAAAAAGAATTTCATTTTTTTATTTTTAATCAAGCTAAATCCCGTGCGGAGCCTTTCTACACTAGTAGTAGATCATGTGATTTTAAGGAATTACACGAATATATTATCAGAAATCTTGTTTTTTCAAAGATATTTATGAGTTCTTCTAGTAATCAAATAATCAAACTAAAGCCTTTATGATTTACTCTTTTATTTACAAAATACAGCTTACGTAAGTACATCGAATATATACAATGACACATTTATATACCTTTAATTACGTAGGTAAGTAACATTCAATTAAGACAACAGAATTAAAAGGTTTATAACCTTATAAAAATATAATTATATACAATAATATGTCCATAAGACTCTATTCTAATTCTGTTTAACAAAACCCAACCTTATACAAGGTGTAACAAATAACGCACAACCGCTTAAGGGGTCACTGTACTCATCATTATGAACAACTTTTACTATGGGATCAAAATTTAAATCGCGAAAAAAAAATCAGCTGTTCCCTACATTTATGTTCTCATATCTCGTCAAAATGTAGATTACAGCTGTTTTTTTGCGATTTCAGCTTTGGTCCCATAGTAAAAGTTGTTCATGATAAGTACAGTGACCCCTTAGGCCCGGACTCCACCAAAGCGGAGATGTGCGGAGATGTCTCGATCAACCAATAGGATTGCGTTATTTTCAAATCTCTCCGCTTAGTTTCAACTCAAAGCGAATTCCTATTGGTTGTTTATGAGACATCTCCGCACATCTCCGCTTTGGTGGAGTCCGGGCCTTAAGAGGTTGTGCATTATTTATGTTACACCTTGTATATGTAGGTAACGAAGTATCCAACCAATCTTTTGCCTTTTTTTTCAAAACAATATTACACTTAGATATAAAATATTGCGGCGAAAACATTTAGTGTTATTTTTATTAAAATGTTTAATTGTTTATGCCGTGCTTGACGCCTGGTGGTGATCAATATAAACCTGATTAGGTTCGGCTTTGTGGATTTCCTCTGCCTCTCGGGCCATAATGAGCTGCTCCTTGATTTTCCACGTGATGAACGCCTTTTCACTCTTCAGTTTCCTGATGCAACGGGCCAGGAGCAGTGCGAAGATAATGCCGAGAAGCTGCAAAAACAATTTATTATTTAATTATAGGTACAGTCGCGGACTTCAAATGTTTAAGGTCTATAATTGCTTGCACATTGCTTTTACATAAGGTCGCTCGGTTGCTCGCAAAAAATTGACAGGACAAAGGTATTCACTACATAATATAAAACAAAGTCGCTTCGCTTTCTGTCTGTCCCTATGTATGCTTAGATCTTTAAAACTACGCAACTGATTTTGATGCGTATTTTTTTAATAGATAGAGTGGTTCAAGAGGAAGGTTTATATGTATAATACATGCTTATTATGGTAGAGAAAAACGCGAAATACGCGATAAACGACATCCACGCGGGCGAAGTCGTTGGCGACCTCTAGTTTAACATAAAAGGTTAATTTATGGAGGATAATAATAATACGGTATTGTATGTAGAAGTACCTACTTATATTAATTTAACTAGCTGTGCCCGCGACTCCGTCCGCGTGGAACTCGGAAAACAACATTGTGTCGCAGTAACTAAATAGTGTATATGTATTCCATTTATTATAGGTAATAATAGACAAAGGTGTCCCACCAAGGCACTTATATCTTTTAAACCATTTCTTTAGGTAGAGTTTCAGCTCTTCTTGATTGACCGTAAAGGTTCATATAACCATATAATAATACTAAAAACGCGTTGCTTATTTCCATACATTTCCTTGCTAAAATGGATTATAACTGAATATTGATATTTATTGTGATAATGTAACGAAACCTTTTCGATTCTCGGTTCAGGCAAAAAAATCAGTAAAGGCAATATTTCTTACTTTTAAAAATAAAATGAAGCCTCCTTTGAGTGAAATTTGCAATTTTTTATATTTATAGTACTTTCCCTTCATGGCCATGTGTTTTGGGACATTACCTAAGGCTTAAATAAACTTAATAAAAAGGCGACGTCAGGTTTTGAATACTTCTGACAACAATGAACAAAATAAAATAAATAAAAACATTCCAAAAAAATTACAAAAAGTGTATTTTTTTAAAGTGAGGTTTTAACGCAGGACACTGAGCCAGCGACCGTTCACTGCAGCACTTACTTCTGTCTACAGCTTATACTACGCAGTATATGGAAATAATGTTTCGTTGCTCGGCATCTATGAGCAATAGCGTGATAGTTTATATACCAGCATAAGCGCAGGCCCATCAAAATCGATTCACACGATTTCACGATCCGAATATTAAGCTTCGCAGTACGTGGAAATAATGTTCCGCTGCTCGGCTATATAATTATGTACCAGCAAAATTGTCGCTTTTTACGAAACACATCAGCGAAAGTCCCATCAAAATCCATCCACGGGATTTTACGTGATGTCCGGACGGAAAGACAAACAGACACAATAATTCTAAAAAAAAATTTTATAGTTTCTGTATCGATAGTATAGTACCACCGAATCGAAATTTTGGAAAAATATTTAATTACAGACAAAGTGCACTTTGAATTTTATTAATAGTATATAGATTTATAAATACGTATTTAAGTATTGATTTAAGTATTCATAATAAAATATATGAGTATTTCAAATTAATCTATCGGATTGCCTTGCACAATTAACAATTTAGAATACCTACACTCGCTGATGAAATTGAATGTATTTCTCTTCCACTGCCATTCAGACAGATAGGTAGGTACCTAATAAATTTTAAATAACAATATCTTCGTTTTTTTTATAAAAGCTTAGTTAGTACCTTCTTCGGATAGCATTTCAACAGACCTTCCGTAGACTGAGAATAGTAATACATATATTCGTTGTAATATATTTCCTCACAACATACACGTAACGCCATCTATTGAAAAGAATGGGATACACAAATACAATGTATTCATGCTAAGTTCTTCTAGAAAACTTAAAATTCGCATAACTTTTGATTGCGTGAACCGATTGCGATGAAACAAAAAACATATGTTACTTGGAGATAAGCACAATATTCATTTATAAAAGTCAACAACATTGGAACAGTTGTTTTTACGTGATGCTTGAACAAACAAACAGATAAACAGATAAACAGACAAACAGACAAACAGACAAACAGATAAACAGACAAACAGACAAAAATTCCAAAAATGATAAAAATGGGTTCTATTGGTTATCGTTTAACACCCCAACCAGGTTTTTTCAAAATATTTGCTATGTACAGACACGCCATGTCTACAGATTTATTATATGTATAGATTAATTGTTAGACAAATGTCTCAACATAATGAAAAAAACCCTTATTGCTCTGAGGAAACAATAGTTTTATTACAGGAGTTCATACCTAACATGAAAAAGTGGTTAATGGCCTTTTTGCTACAACCGACGCTTCAACATTTTAAATTTAAGTTATACTTTTAAGTTGATATGGCATCTTAAAGCTTAGGTATTGCGCACAGTGTAAAAAGGAATCGAATTTGAAATCTGATAAACATTTGAAGCCCACGACTGTACCTACATGACACCATTTTTATCGGTTAAACAAATATCATATAAATAATATTTGTACTTAAAGGGCAAATATTAAAAATATTTGCTAGAGTAAATATTTTTAATATCTATCTAGATGTGTCCGCTAAAACCGTGTTCCTACTGAGATTATTTGCCACTTTCATTCTAGGTACCTACTTCCTTTTAAAAACAAAGCTACAGAAAGTACATACTGATAATATATCAAAATAATCTCAAAGTAGGTACATACTATGTAGGACACATAGTGTACGTGCAAACAGTACTTTCTTTACAACATTATGATAACAGAAATCGGGCTAGGATCTACATATCTAGAGCAAGATAACACGTTGAACATGAATTTACTTTCAGCTATAGTTTACTGAGTCTTTAGGGGTGCGAGATTTTTGTACGAATGGAGTACAATGCCCTGCCTAAATTGCGACTAAGTTTGGAAAGGAAACCGTGAGCGTCTAGGAGCACAGAACCTCTCGATTATCGATGACCTGTTAGACGTTCTAAAGCCTAACTTATGCTAGAATTAACTCAGAGTGGGTATTAGATTGTCTCTCTGGTAGTTCTATAGGTAGTTAGTATATGGTAGTTCTCTATTTTCCCCGCCAAGAAAGACGAGCTCAGAACGAGTTTCGATTCGAAAATTACCCAAAACCTAAATCACCCTTCAAGCTGCATGCGTTCCGTAAAACCAGCAGCAGCAGTTGGACTATATTTACGTTTCCCTTAAGCCGGGTCCGCTGCGCCGTGTTTTCAAACAGGATAACATTGTTTGTTAACCGAATAGGGGCGTGGCCTAACAGTAGGTATTGTTAGCAAAATTGGCGCTGCGGACCCGGCTTAACATTGTTTGCTAACCAAATAGGGGCGTGGCCTAATAGTTTTGTTCGCAAAAACACAATAACGTGTTAGAAAATTGGCGCTGCGGACCCGGCTTTAACCTTTAACATGACTTCTAAATAATTTGCTCAATATTCCTTTGACTGCTAAATTATCGTTAAACATAACATAATATCACGTCTGTAGGTATTCCCCGAAAAGTTGGATAGAGGTGTACAGTACACCCTCATTTCGCGGTAATGTTGTTTAAGTCCCATGTAATAGGGGGCGAGCCTATTGCCATTAACCGGCACAGATCCAGACTCCGATCTGCTACTGAGAAATTCCACACGGAAAAACCCAATATCACTGCCCGACCTGGGGATCGAACCCAGGACCTCGCGCGCTCAGCAGTTGCGCTTGCGACCTCTAGACCAACGAGACGGTCAATAATATACTCAATATTCCTTTGATTGCCAAATTATCGTAAACACGTTCAGTGCCGGGCGCCCTCGTGGAGTGCTCATTTTGAATGCAGGTTTTTCTTGGAAAATTCACCGTCATGAAACAAGCAAACACCTATTTTACGACGTAGTAGCGTATTTTTCAAGGTTTTTAACCTAGTGCCAGGAACCCTCCTCAAGGGTTCACTCTTAGCGCAAACGTAATGCCTAGGACCCTCCTGGAAAGTCTGCTAGCAATATGTATGGCGGGATAGCATATGAGCTCTATGAAAAGTGTGGTGGACTCGAATGGGTTAAACATAAAAACAAACTTACATTAATGAACATCACCGACACTCCGAGCACACCGATGACAGTTGCATTTTGTACCAGCGCGGTAATCAATGCTTCCTTACAACCGATGGCCGGCACCCTATCGCATCCTCCCATGACAATGGACAAGCAGCACTCTTCGGGCAACGTCATGGTGACGAGGTCGCCATTTATAATCAATGATGCCTCCACAGTATGGTTGCCCGTCAATTCCACGTCCATGTAGTCCAAGAAGGAGTCGCTGCCACAGCAGCCGAACTGGAAAAAATAGTGACAATTAAACAATTAAACGCAATTCGTCCAGACTGCTTGTCGCTTGCTCCTAACTACACCCCCAGTACCTAATTTCATTGCTAAAATGATTTGTTAACGGCACCAACATATTGTTGGTTCAATATCACATAAGTACACATAATATCGTACTAACAATTTGTATCGAGTAAGATCGACAATATTTGAGAATAGTTTAGGTACCTTAATTGCGTTGGTGTAACGATTAGAGCTCTTACACAGCACGTTTTTTTCAGGCGCCGTCGACGCGCGTTTCGGTATCGCACGTTGCGCTGCTAACCTTGAAATAGGCAGATTACTTGCGATTGCATCGCTGCAAACTCACGAGAAACGCGCTACAGATGCGCGTAAGCAACTCTCCTTGCAAAGTGAAACGCGTGTAGCACGCGCGCGAAGGAGCGTGTATCGCACTACAGACGCGCGTGAGCAACTCTCCTTGGATTAAAACGCGCTGTACGTATGCGTTTGCAGCTAAAGAGAAGCGTAGCTGTATCGATGTAACTCTGCGCTACGAGCGCGTCGACAGCTCGCGAAAAAGTCGTCGTCTGCATATTACAATTTTATGAACGTGTGAATAGGTAAATTGGTTGCGATAACATCGCGTTTGCAGCGCGTTATAGCGCCTGAAAAAAACGTGGTGTGTAAGAGCCCTTAGGTCAATAGTTAATAAAAACTTGTGCGTTTGACCTTTTTATCCGCACATAATATGGGGAATAACAATAATTGGCAACGAACGGCTTGCCCAGCTTTGTAACTATGGGTAGGTTATGCCCTTTTCGGCTGTCATGCATGTGACATGGAGTTGTCAAAAAAATTACGGATTTTAAAGCATTTTTTTGACAGCTCCGTACTCAAATAATAATAATAATAATGTTTATTTGGAACAACTTAAAGGACACAGATAACAATATGATAACGAAGATAGCTACAAAAGTTTAAACTGTGGCGCAGCTATCAACGCCCAGGTCAAGAACATGGTGCATTTGTTCCAGACTAATAATTAAAAATTTAAAAGAAAGCAATAATTAAAATAAAAGGTTCTAACTATGTGTCAGTGTGTAGTGGTTGTTGGGGAGTATGTGAGTAGTGAGTGTGAGTGAGGGAGGGGGGTGTTTATGTATTATGTATTAAATTGTTGTTTGAGGAATAATGTATGTGTTATGTTACCACAAGTTTTTCTGTTGCTTCGTAGGAAAATGACTTTAGTAACTCTGAGAGTTTTTTTCTAACTAAAGTTTTTGTTAGAGGATAAATTTGTATGCTTCTATTTATATTATTGTAAAGTTTAGAGCTAATGTAGTTAAAGTGGCGTCGTACTAATGCCAATCTGGAGAAAAGAGTATTGCAGATTATGTCGGAACGTCGCTTCTTTGAACGGTATTGTGGGTCGTATTTCGTGAGGTCGTGCTTCTTAACAATAGTTTGAAGTATAAATAACTGTCTTACAGTGAGGACGTTGCAAAGCGAATAAAGTTCAGACGTTGGGAATCTAGCAGGTTTCTTCGCCAGTACTTTTAGTACTGCTCTTTGTGCTCTCTCCAAACGCAGAATGGTAGTCTTGTGGGTACCTCCCCATACTGGAATACAGTAACTAAGGACTGACTGGACGAGTGCAAGGTAGACCAATACTCCAAGCCAACCAAGGTAGAATAACCAAGGTAGAATGACCAAGGTAGAATAATACTTAAGTATTGCTTATCCCGAATTCTCATTTCAGAAACCGGAGGTAACTCACACATAGAAAGTGATTGGGTATAGTAACTACTCATAGACGAAACGACCTCACAAAGGCAAATGCCACTTTATTGTTTATCACATAAAAAGGGTCATAAGCCGTACTGGAAGACGATTGGCACGTTTACCATCCTGCTAAGTTGTCTTCCCTCCCCTCCGTACCGGCTTGAATCACCCTTCCACGTAACATAGATAGGTATTTTGAATGGGATGGGGAAGAATAAATTAACCTTTTAATACTTACTGTAGATTGTATGGCGACAAGTTCAGCTTGAATCTCAGGATCATTGTAGCCCCAGACCGGCACATCGATGTATTTCATAATTTTTTCTCTGCTCATTGTAAAAGCGAGTATTACCACCACTAATTTCATAATGAACACCAAGAACAAGATGAATGCATACTGAAAAGAAAATTATGTTTTAGAACAATTTAGTACCTAAAAGTTCCCTACTTGTAGATATTAGGTATATTTTTAACATATCGAAAGCCCAGAGGAGTCCATGCATCGGAAAGTTCGTTGAGCAAACAGGTAGGTATCCAAAAGCAGCCAGAAGCCCGTAAGTGTGACACACTGTGTAACCTCAAGATATCGGTTGTCTCAAATACCAATTAGGAACAATACGACACAACTAAGAAGTCGCATTGGTAAACTTCGTAAAACCGATCACTGCCGAACTGAGTGCGATTTCAAAAGCAAGAAATTTATTACCACTGCAGTAAAAATGATCTTTGATGCAATAAGTGTGAGGGTTGCTACCACAGAACAGATAAAAGACGTTAGAAGGGCCTTGTGGGCGGGGCAGGCGCGCCGCACATATGAGCAGACGCTCATATGTCAACCGAAATTTGTTTTACCGGTCAACAGTCGCGCTCTTATTGTGACAGCGTACGGAGATCCGCGAAAAAAAAGAATTATGCCGTCTTGCATTATTATAACGTGACGGAAAAGAAGCTAAGTTGAGTAGTGTAGCCAGAGAAGGGATTTCTTTTCACCGGCATGTCCAAAAACCTTATAATATCAGTGATATTTGTAATTATTGCAATAGTATTATGTAATTTGTAGAAAAAAACGATACAATCGCACACAGATGCAAAATTATACATTGCTTGCAATACATGGGTACCTACCATCTTGTACTACGTGAGCAACAGCGCAATGTATTGCGTTCAATGCGAAAGTCGAGTGCAGCGAGCAATTGTTTTAATTCAGCGAAATCCAAACGTATCGATAGTGTTGTACCAAGTTGTAAACAATATCGGTATTAAATATGTGTGTATATCTACAAATGATTATTATCAGTAATATTATAATTAAAATTACTTTGTTTATTGCCGAGGAGCTCGTGGCTAAATAATTATAGCCGCATAGACCGATCTTCCGGGTTAAGCCACGCTTGCCGAGGTTGGTCTGTGGATGGGTGACCATTTACTATAGCGAGTTTCCTCCGTGCCTCGGAAAGCACGTAAAGCCGTTGGTCCCGGCTGTCATTTGTAGATCTTTGACAGTCGTTACTGTTGGTCAGAAGCCAGAAAGTCTGACAACCAGTCTTACCAAGAGTATCGTATTACCCAGTTACTGGGTTGTGGAGGTCTGATAGGCAATCGCTCCATGTAAAATACTGATATTCAGCTGCATCCGGTTCGACTGGAAGCCGACCCCAACATAGTTGGGAAAAGGCTAGGCAGATGATGATGATGATGACTTTGTTTATTGCCACGAATTAAATGTTAAATTTTATTTTTAGGTTTCCAACAGGTTCAGACAAAAGAAAACTGGATTGAGACAACTGGTAGAATTGAATGGATACCTATTAAATGTAGCACAATTTGTTCTTAACATTTTGCAGAAAATTATGCAATTACTATTCACAGGGTTATTCAAATTAAATTAATTAAATTATATTATGTTAATACGCCTACGGGAAAATAAAAATCGAAATTTCTTTAGTTTTTTGCAAATTGTAACTTTTATTTACGTTTATACTATTCAAAATGCGATTTGCGCCGGTAACGGTTACTCAATAATATATACAATATGAAAGTCTTAAGTATACCTACTTTTCTAGGTTTACGATGCTCGAAAATAGAATTGTTTCCGAAAAAAACATGTTATGTAGTGCAATAAGATGATGATTCATAATAATTGACATGATTTTATTGATTATTTTTAGCAAACTTAGTATCGTTACGGGTGCAAACAACATAATTATGACGTAAAACAGACCTGCAATTAGCAAAAAACTAAAGAAAATTTGAATTTCACGGCTATATCGGATGTTCCCCTTAATTTGACATTATTATTTATATGTGTTGAGGAAGTTCACACTATTCGTACCCCGTTCGAGGGTCTCAAAATTAGAGCGAAAAATTGCAAAACTTAGGGCCGATTTTTCAATCCTCAGATAAACAGACAAATAGCATTTATTCAACAGATAGCAAAAACATGATTTTTTCAATCGTCAGATAGGCTTTTTTGAGGAATACTTTATCTTTCCCTTTGACGGCCAGATAACCGCTTATTCAGTAGATAGTTTTATTCGATGACTGATGATGTAAACAAAAAATATAATTTTACTAGACAATTCTTGGGTTTGCGTTTTCATCAAAGTAAAATGGATGTATATTATTTGATAGCACTGATGATCTGGCAATAATTGAGCAAGAAGCTCTGATAAATGAATTCATAAATCCAGGAAGGAAAGTAAGAATTGTCACATCCAGGCCCAATCATTTTCCGCCGGAGGGCGCGCGACCTTCTCCGGCCACCCTAGTGTGTGACCTGCGGGTGGCGGGTTATTGGACCTGACGCCCGACCAGTAACAGGCCCGAGAAGGCGGCGCGCACCGTGCGCGCCTCTCAGAAGGACGTGGAACGAAGCCCCACAGAAGGAGAGGTCCGACAGGGGCTGGCGGACCGAGGCCTGCCGGGGATGCAGTGCATGCAGCTGCGAATCCCACGACCCCGGCCATAGGTCAGGAGAAGGCACACCGTGGGTTTTTAGCTAGTGAGAGTCCGGCATACATAACCCTTCGCCTTTCCCGGGCGGAGGGAATCAATGAGGATAAAGGCATGATAAAAAAAAAACATGCCCTATCATTTTACAGTGTGGGATTCAAAAGAATTCCATCGCCAATTCAGACTTTTAGAGTCTGTGCAATATTTAGTTATAAATAATGGTAGAGGATAAAATCAAGCATCAAACAAAGGTTAAGTTTTCAATCGTTTATTATACAAAAAATTACTGCGAAATGGGTTCATGGCTACATAACAGAGCTGTAGTAATTGATAGTGTACCTAAATCTTCCTAGCGAACTATGTTGGGAATTTGGGATCGTCTGCCAGTCTGACCGGATGCAGTCGAATACCAGTATTTTATATGAAGCGACTGCCTATCTGACCTCCATCACCCAGTTAGTACTCGTAGATAACACGATAGCTCTCGGTGGAACTGGTAGTCAGACTTTCGGGCTTCGGTTCTGTACATTTCCTGTCTGCTTATAGGACTTTTTTTGGTACTTTTTTTTAATTCCCTCATACTTAAGTTTTAATGTATTCCATGAAAGGACACTGGTTGCGATTCCACGTGAATTTAATGAGCTCTCAGTTTTTCTCCATGCAGGACCTTTTCTTTGTCTTTATTCGTCACCGCATCGGTCTTCTTATTTCTATAACGTGTTTGTATTTTTCGATTAAACTTATGAGGAATTGAATTACAGCACTATTAAAATTCGCCGAACGCTCTCTATTTTTTTGATTCCATTGTAATAAACATATAAATATATTATAATATTGATTTACAATCAAAATATATAACACGACATGACAGGAAGATAGTCTGACAGTGTCATTTTTGCCATACAGGTAATTAATGTACTCTCTAATGACTCTGTGCAGGTAATTGAAATAGTCTGGCCTGCTCTAACGTTCGTTTATGCCATATATTTATCTCACCTCCCTGAAGTTAGCGTTGCTAAAGTCAATGAAATCGGTCAGATAGTAATTCGTGAGATAAATGGCAATTGAAAAATTGACAAACAATTATCAGGCAGTTAAACAGCCAAATAACTTTATTCGTCAGGTAGTTATCACGAATTTTATCTGAGGATTGAAAAATCGGCCCTTAATGTAACAAAATTACAGTAATTTTATCGATATAAGTAATCGACCTTTTGGTCGCCGTAACATGTATGAGAAATAAATTTGAATTTGCGCGTGTGTGAGTGTACGTCGAACGCAGTATTTGCGTTAGTGTGACAACTAATAGCAAACTCGAAATCTATGTGCGTGTGGTTTATTTGTGTGCGTAATGCGCGTACCTATTGGGCTCTTGCTTGTAGTAGAGTTAAAGAGTGGGAGAAAAGCGGCGACACGCGTTCTAATACAAATCAGGAACTATTTCCTTTCTAACCTCTTTATCTGTTCTGTGGTTGCTACACACATAGTTGGGTTGGCGCATTCGGTTCAACAATTTCTTTTGAACAGGTTTTTAATTATTCTATCTTTATTTCAGACATAAGTCCATACGTTTTTACAAAGATCGCGTTAGTAGAGTTGTTAGTAGTACACACAAAAATAAAAATAACAAGATGTTAGTAATTTGTTAGTAAACAAAACAAGTAACACAATAATTACAAAAGTCTATTTCCTATTTCTGTGCAGGTGTACATTTGCCTAGTACACAGTAAAAAGACCGTTTATTTTGCACGCTAACGTTTTGAGGACAGTGTTGGTGTTACCACGGACCCGCTGCTCATCATCGATGCAGTTCTTTTCCTAATGATGGAGAAGAAATCGTCGACGGAAGCATCCGCAAACATTGCGGAAGCACTGCACTAGTTTTGTAGTTCCCATTTTCCAAATAGTATGTGCCTAAAAATACTTGAATCAGGTCTAAAATGACAAAGAGACGTACCATATTGACCATACAAGTGCTCAGCTTCAAACTGCCGAAGAATCCGAAGATCGACACGACCAGCAGCGCCAACCCCAAGAACACGCTCAGTGCAGATGGAGTCATGATCCAGCTGACCTTGCCGCTCTCGTAGAAGAAGGAGAAACCATGGTAGTGGGAGTATACTGACATGCCCAGCACTATCATCAGGGCAGCTATCGCCTGGAATATGAAATTAAATTTGAATGGGCTTATAGAACGTGTTACAAAAATACCCTTATAGCCGAAAGGGGATTAAAAGGTCCCTTGTAAAGAGTCTATTGCAACATTTCAAAATAAAATAAAGACCCAAAAAAAAAATTGGAAAAATCATATTATTAAATCATCACTGAAACGCAACACTGAAAACATAACAGGAAAGAGTAGACTACCCAGAAAGTTATTTACATTCTTACCTAATTTCCTCTGAGAGGTAAATGACAACAATAAAAGACTACTAATTGATTAACATTTTCTTTTTCAAGGGTAATTATGTAAGACGTTGTATAACATAACATCACGCCTGTATTCCCCGAAGGGTTGGGCAGAGATGTATAATAGTACACCCACATTTCGCCGTTATGTTTAAGTCCCATGTAATTGGAGGCGAGCGTATTGCCATCAACCGGGCACAAATCCAGACTTCGGGCTGCTACTGAGAAATTCCACACGGAAAAATCTAATAACACGTTACCCGATCTGGGGATCAAACCCAGGACCACACGCTAAGCAGTCGCGCTTCTAATCACTAGACCAACGAGGCAGTCAATGAATCAGAATGGATTTGATTGATTGATTTTTAATTTTAATAAGGATTGTTATGTGTTCCGTAATCTAGTCTGTCCGTCACAGGCAATTTTATAGGAAAAGATTGTCTTAGAGCTCTTACACACCACGTTTTTTTCAGGCGCCGCGCCGTCGACGCGCGTTTCGCTATCGCGCGTTGTAGGCGCTGCTAAACTTGAAATAGGCAGATTACTTGCGATTGCATTGCTGCAAACTCACGAGAAACGCGCTACAGACGCGCGTGAGCAACTCTACTTGCAAAGTAAAACGCGTGTAGCACGCGCGCGAATGAGCGTGTATCGCGCTAAAAACGCGCGGCAAGTAACCGATTAAAACGTGCTGTACGTATGTGTTTGCAGCTAAAGAGACGCGATGTGCCAGCGCGTCTGTGTCGATGTAACTCCGCGCTACGAACGCGTCGACAGCTCGCGAAAAAGTCGTCGTCTGCATACTACAATTTTATGAACGTTTGAATAGGTAAATTGGTTGCGATAACATCGCGTTTGCAGCGCATTATAGTTACGTGCGACGCGCGTCGACCGCGCCTGAAAAAAAACGTGGTGTTTAAAAGCCCTTAAGCTGGGTCCGCTGCGCCGTGTTTTCGTGTTTGCAAACAGGATAACATTGTTTGCTAACCGAATAGGGGCGTGACCTAACAGTTTTGTTAGCAAAATTGGCGCTGCGGACCCGGTTTAACATTGTTTGCTAACCGAATAGGGGCGTGACCTAACAGTTTTGTTCGCAAAAACACAGTAACATGTTATAAAATTGGCGCTGCGGACCCGGCTTTAAACATTGCCCCTGGCCTTGCTCTACTTGCAGTGTGGGTTTAAAAAACATTACCTCGGATATATTGTCTGCTTTCTATACAAACAAGATAAAAACGCATCTGACCAGTATAAGATCTGTATTTTACAGCAGGTAATAACAGTAGCTTGTATCTTTGCTATTCAGCAGTGCGAGCACGGTTCTTTTTATCGAGTCGATTCGAGAAATTTATCTATTCTAAACGTCAAATTTGACATAAGATATTGATAAAACGACAAAGGTAGCTCGGATCGTATTTTATCGAGGCCTCGATATAATCGACAAATCTTATCGATTATGTCGAGTTTTGACAGTTCTTATTGGTAAATTTCTCGAATTATCACGAATTGTTGTCGTCAGTTAAAAGTTGGTAGATAAAGATTCTTTGAAGTTATTTTTGCAAAACAAATGGATTTTGGAGAATTCATTTTGTTAGATGTTGAAAGCAGAACGCATCGTGACATGAAAAGGATCCACAAGCGGAGTTTAGAGACGCGAATTTAAGTTTAATTCAATAATGTTTGACTAGTGGTGCCCCCAATTTTTCTACTCTTTTTTGACAGACTGTATGCCACTAAAATTATATTTTAAATATTTTTACAATCTTACAAAGATTATATAAAAATGTTTACAATATTTCTAACAAAATAATATAACGAAATAGTTTTCAGTCGCGAGAAATAACCAGGAAAAGATTATTTCGTAAATCAAATAAAGTCTACATGAGTGAATGATATTTTTAAATCTGGTGTTGCCATTTTGAAAAGTCGATAAGCTATCGAGAAGACAGCCGTCGACAAGGCTCGATAAAGATACCGAGGCAAGTTCCATGCTACCGACTCTCGATAAAATTCGGTATGTTTAAACTTTTATCGAGTCGAGAAGTTTATCGATCAAAGAACCGTGCTTGCACTGCAGGTTTTAAAAGTTTTTTGTTTACGTTGCAAATGCTAATGGACGGTTAAAAAAAAGTGGGTTATCAATGTCATTCTTGTATCATTAAAAGGTTTGGGTACAAACAAAACATTTTAATGATAATTTTAAAATATCTTCGTAGATATTCATAAGCTAAAATGAATAATTATTTCATTGTTATGGAGTCTGTTGTAGGTCTGTGATGATTAATACCTAACTCGGCGTGTGAGAACAAAATCTATTGACAAGCCAACAAAATTAATCGTCTTCGATAACTACAGGTTTTTCCTAAATACTTAGGTATTATCACCAAATCAACGAAAACACTTTTGACACTGGCAACAGACAAAGTGTACCTAATAATTTATTTCAATTAGATTATTTTAGTCCATTTTCCTATTTCCTAGTTCATTAACCCCATCCAATGAAATTCCTAACAATCGTATTTTTTTAGATTACGTAACTAGTTTTTTTACGTCCGTAAAAGTGAGGGTCTTGTTACCTGATAAATAATAAAACCGGCCAAGTACGAGTCGGACTCGCGCACGAAGTGTTCCGTACCATTATCAATAAAAACGGCAAAAAAATCACGTTTTTTGTATGGGATCCCCCTTAAATATTTATTTTATTCTGTTGTTTAGTATTTGTTGTTGTAGCGGCAACAGAAATACATCATCTGTGAAAATTTCAACAGTCTAACTATCACGGTTCATGAGATACACCCTGGTGACAGACGGACGGACAGCGGAGTCTTAGTAATAGAGTCCCGTTTTACCCTTTGGGTACAGAACGCTAAAAAATACCAGCTACTCAGACATCTCTTATTGCGTAGTAATTAAGGCAAACCTACCCGCAACTTGGCAGAGAGTAAACATCGGTAAGTGCACTGCCTCTAACTGAGTGATTGATTGACTTAATTTTTGTAAGTATATCATTATATCGGGCGTTGATACTAGTAGAAAGATTTCATGCAGAGACGATGACGCCGAATGACTTTTTATATTTCGCATTACATCTATATATATAAAAATGAATCGCTATTTCCCTTGGTCATCGCATCACGCGTGAACGGCTGGACCGATTTCGCAATTTTTTTTTTGTTTTGTTCGTAATTGTCAGGAGAAGGTTCTTATGAAAGAAAATTTTGATATTTAAAAAAAAAAAACTAATGTAGGTAGGTAGAAGGTAGTAGGTAGGGTAAGTAGGAAAAAGTGCATTGCAACGCATGCCGGGTACAGCTAGTTAATATATAATCTTCACTGCAACTCGTGAAAGTTAAGCCTAGTTTTCACAGGCCCAGGGTGGCGGACAGTGAAGGACAGTTACTGTCGTGCAGCTACTGGGTCCGTGAAAACAAAGTTGAGCCAGTACTGACCGGTCAGTTGCTGTCGGACAGCTACTTCAAATTTTTTGTTCCTACTGTCCACTGACTTTCCCCCACTCCCACAAAGACAGCTACTGGGTCGTCACTCGCGCCATACGAACGCAACTAGATGGGTGAGAAACACCACGCCAGAACTAGTAACACAGTAGCTGTGTACTGCTGTCTTCTATGCAGACCCAGTAGCGAGAACACGTCGGGAAAGTGACAGTACTGTATAGACAGCAGAAAGTACAGTTGCTGACTATTGGGTGGTCAGAAACTGTGCCTGTGAAAACCAGGTCTTAAGATTCACGGACAACAGCGCAGCACCCAGTGCTCATTCGTAAACACCGAATAGTGAGTTTGGCTAACCGAGTTTCTGATGGTTGCCCTGATACTTTACCAATCAGTGAGTAAATGCAAAAGTTGTTCTATCTGTCTGATAGATATATCTTCATAACCAACGCCGTTGGTCCAACGGTTTTTTTTATTTTCATTTCAGAAACCTAAGCATTCACGCAGGCAGAGCAGCGGCGCAAGTCATAGGTAACTACTCATATTAAATAATGTCGTAAATTCCAAAAGTAATCTACATTAGACACAGCCTTCAGTTTAACAATACATGTTCCAACCACATAATTATTACTATTGAAATATTTACAAGACAATACCTACTATAACACTAACACACAATATCGATCATTCATTTTATCAACGCTACACGTATATGGAAAGTTTATTAAAAACTAGCTGACCCGGCGAATTTCGTACCGCGTTTTTTTTCGTGGCGTTTTTTTTTGTATTTTCTTTTATACAAACCTTGTCCTGGCAATAATGAACACACAAAAATATTATCCAATCGTTCGTTTTTTTTTTTTTTTTTAAACTTTGCCCCACACTAAGATTTCTTTTGTTTCGTGGGTGCGTTTACAAACACAAATCTCACAAACAAACGCCCAGACCCGGAACAACCATCTGTAGGCCATACAAATTTTTGTTCCGTGTGGGAATCGAACCCACGACCCGTAGCGCAGAAGCCAATCGCTTAGCCACTGCACCAAACGTGTCGTCATTATGCGTGTACATAAGAGTACATTTCGGCGATTCATTTTTATAGATAATATACTATCTACTTATTCACTTCTAGAATATGTAGCTGGTACGGCAAAATAAATAATAAGTAACGAAAGATTGTTCTAGTAGTTATGGTACCTAATAAAATGTTTGCGTCCGTTAAAATTAAATTATCAAAAATTAAACGACAAGTAATTAGCATAAAAGTAATTAAGATTATGTTATTCATTCTGTTTGGTATTCCCCAGTAATTGGGCTGCAGAGGTCAAATCTTAATTGCATAAAATACTGATTATTCAACCGTATCTGGTTAGAGTTGGACTGGAAACCTACCTTAAGGCCCGGCGCATACGACGGACTTTTTGTCCGGCGGACTACCACGGACAAGAATGAAAGTAGTTGGTAGTTGTTCCCATCGCAGACACTAGAGTTCTAACGACAACTACAGACAAAATTACCATCGTGTGCGTTGAGTCCGTGTTAATTTCGCGACCGGCAAAGACTACCAACCACGTCAATTCCTGTCAAACCGGACATTAAGTCCGTCGTCTGCGCCGGGCCTATTAATATAATTGGGAAAAGGCTAGGCGGATGAATAATGTCAGACATGATTGTTTTTGAATCTATAATTTCAGAACGCAATCAATATTCCTACCCTTTTTAACGTATGGGGTTTTTTTTACAAAACGTTGCCATACAAAGAATATCAAATATTTAAAAAAAAACCGGCCAAGTGCGAGTCGGACTAGCGCACGAAGGGTTCCGTACCATTATCTATAAAAACGGCAAAAAAATCACGTTTGTTGTATGGGAGCATCCATAAATATTAAAAAAAAAATTGCCTGTAACTGTCCCACTGCTGGGCAAAAGCCTCTTCTCATACAGGGAAGGAACGAGCATTGATCACCACGCTTGCCTCACTGCGGGTGGTGATTTCAGACCATAAGTTCCAGGTTTCCTCACGATGTTTTCCTTCACCGTATGCCAGTGGTGTCTTAGATTAACTAAGAAAGTACATATGAAATTGAAAAAGTCACATCTGTACATGCCTGAATTTGAACCCGCAACCCGGTGCTTAACAAGCGGGGCTGTAACCTCCGGGCCACCACGACTGGTGGACTTAAATATTTATTTTATTCTATTTTTTAGTATTTGTTGTTATAGCGGGAACAGATATACATCATCTGTGAAAATTTCAACAGTCTAACTATCACGATTCATGAGATACAGCCTGGTGAAAGACAGACGGACGGACAGCGGAGTCATAGTATAGTAATAGGGTCCCGTTTTACCCTTTGGGTACGGAACCCTAAAAAACAAAATATGGCTAATCTATTTTACGGTTTTTGATGATGTCGTTTTCGTTTTTTCGATAGCAGTCTACTTACGGGGCTACAATTTACGAAATGACCGCTATGACAGGACTCATCTTTCGTTGAACAGAGTATAAGATATAGGGAGTGTAGGGATAGCGAACCTACGGGTTGATCTGTCGATCGATCTAACTCTCCGCTCACACGTCTGTTGCCCCCTTCGCCTATGTACTACTACTGGTGGCTTTTCAGGGGGCCCAACTAGTGAGCTGGCGAATCACCGTCTGCCAACCAACACATTTCATTTTTAAACTTGTAAGGCAGACGCCGTTTTCTTCCGGCAATAGAAGTTAACCAGTCCATTGAACACCCCTTCCTATAGACCAGTTTTTTTTTGCCATATTTTACAATAGATAAGATATAAGGATTATAGGGATAGCGAACCTACGGGTTGATCTATCGATCGATCTCTCGTCGATCTAATATTATTAGTGCAAAATCTGTAAACAAGTCCTAACGTGTTTTTATTTTTAGCTAACAACTATGAATACTGTGGTTGTATGATTAAGATAAGATGAGGACAAAAGTCGAGTGAGTGACTCATCTATGTAAAGATATTCCATTACGATATCTATAATTAAGTACCTACCCATATTTAGCAAATAAAGTTTTGATTGGTTGAGGATGTTCCAAGTATACATATTACATGAATTACAAGTGTATTACATGAATTTGGACTATAACAGGATGCAGAGCATTTTCAGCAAAGTCCTCCTAACCTCAGGTTTCTGAATTGAGAATTCTAGGATAAGCAGTACCTACATAAGTAACATTTGAGTACGGAGTTGTCAAAAAAATGATGGATTTTAAAGCATTTTTTTGACAACTCCATACTCAAATACTACAGTATTGCTTATTCCGAATTCTCAATTCAGAAACCGGAGGTAAGAGTTGTGTCCTCAATGACTGTTGACAAAACTTGATCGTTCATCGCTGGGTTTATATAGTATACAACAGTTAAACAGAAACAGTAAGGATCCTCTTCAATGGATATCCAAACGTGTCCAATTTTCATTATGTACAATTGCGCAATTTCCAATATACGTACGTCATCTACATACATAAAGGTTTTTAGAAAAGTACTTACAATGAACATAGCCGTGATAGTCAACAATAGAAATCTAATAGACTTCATATTGTACTCGGCCTCCGACTTAAGAAACATCCCTGGATTCCCTGGGTTGTTGACCACTGCTGTTTCACCCGCCATTTTTTATTATTAACACTTTTAAAACGACTTAACGATTCCTTAGTTGATGCCTTACAGCCGCGGATATCTCAGTGATAACTGAGGTACAATCTGATAACAATTGTTTTACACATATTTAGAACACAACACAGTGTTTTCCAACTGCTTGCACTGATTACGTACTGTGCCTTTGAAACTCGGGCATGTGTCTAACTTCAGGTTGTAATGAAGCGTGCTTTATTGTTTATAATTCCTTGAGCTAATTATAAACAAAATGTACCTTTATTGTTATTTACAAAGGCTTTCTACAACAGTCTAGTCTATCATAATTTATCTTTTCTAATCAGAAATTAGTTTGCACTAGAATTTTCTCAAGGAAATATTAATTTATCTTCACCTAATTTTATTATGCAAACACTGTTTTAGGGCAATCTGTTGATATTAAATAGATTATTTATTTTTGTATATTATAAGCCCTTTTGAAGCATTTAGTTAATTATTAGTTTACTTAACACACGCACCACCACTTTAGTTACCTACTGGCTGTATCTACTAACTGGCATAAGTTAAATATCGATTTAAGCCTTTATTTAACCTTGACTGGATAACATATTAATTTCGTCGTCATCGCGTTTGTATTGTCGAAAAGGTAGGCAGAGATATATAGGACCTCTGTATAGGACGATAGAGAATAAAACTTCCTCACCGCACTCTGGGAATAGACGCGTGTTGTAAGATTATACAAAACCCAACAACAAAGTAATTACACAACAAAGTTTTTAAGAAGCTGGTGAAGGAACATTACTTGTCACTTTAATTTGCTATTTCTTGATTATTGCTCATATCTCTTCTTCTTTTTTATTCATAAAATATTTTTTTATTAGTTTGTTTTAAAGATGTACTTATGTAACTTTTTATTTATATAATAAACGAGTATTTGTGTAATTATTGGTATGTATTTTACGATATTATATTTAAGTATTGTTTTATACGATACGTACTCAGAACTGCCCGTTATCTCTTTCCGTTCTTCCAGTCCATCCTAAGGTTGTCTGAAAGAGATCGCCTTGTGTGATAAGACCGCCCATTGTACATATTTTGTGTAAATGTTTGTATTTCTTGTTTGTTTACCTGTGTAATATACAATAAAGAGTACAATAAATAAAATAAAATAAATAAACCCTGTAAGCTTGGTGGGAGGATCTATACGGTCCTCTCCGGTATCACCTCCGGTGCCAAACAGTTTACTGTGTTCCGTCGTGTGCAGAGGCGGACTTCCCATAAGGCTGACTAGGCCCAGGCCTAGGGCAAATAAGAGGGGGCGGCCAGTCGCGAAAAAAATCTTAGCTCAGTAATAGAGTTGAGAAAGGGGCGGCTGGTACTACACGACTTAGGCCGGTTTTAGTGCTTGACCGACCGTCGGTGCGTACGTCGGTCGCGCTTGTCATTTGTATGAAAATTCACAAGTCGTGACAGTGCTCGACCGACAGTACGCACGCGTATATTGCTACGCACTGCGTACGGGGACCGTCGGTCAAGCGCGTCCGCATGCGTGCCGTCGGTCGACCGACGCGCTATGGATACATAATAACGCGTTCAGTGCTACAACGATCGGTGGACCGACCGTACGGATGCGCGTATCATCGTAAAAAGAATGAAACCTACTACTAGTCGCGCGCAGAAGGTTTGCCGATGACTGCCTCTCCCACTTCACCGACCACTACCCGCGCTCGTCTGGCCTACCTACTAATAATTCAATTCACTGATAATTCGTCGAAAAACTTTTGATCGACATTCTAAAGTAATTAAAAAAAATTTCTTCATCTTCGTGCAATAATGAATATAAAGTAGTAAATTCCCCTTGAAGTGCTCTTTGAGCGACGATTGGGTATACGTGGTATCTACGTCTTCTGTTCCTTCTACGTTTACGAAGATAGTAAGCAGCAATTAAACAATTTGTAAACGCGTTCATTTCGTGTACGTGTTTGTGACTGTACCAGTCCGGCCAGTTTGGTTGGTCAGGAGAGCACTGAACGTTAAAAACTGACGATCGGTTATGCGTATCGTCAGGAACGATGGTACGCACCGACGGTCGGTCGAGCACTAAAACCGGCTTTAGAGCGGCTGGTACTAAACGGCCTAGGGCGGCCAAGACTGCTAGTCCGCCTCTGGTCGTGTGTGTGAGAGCCAGAGGGGTACAACTTCCGAGGCGTAAGCTGAGCTTTGCATTTGTGTGAGTGCACATAGAATCGATTGCCAAAAAGCTGTTAAAATCTGTTTAAACCAAGCAAAGGACGCGTCTGCATTCATTCTCACACAAATGCAAAGCTCAGCTTAGGCCTCGCGGACTGTATAGAGGAATCCCTCTATGACTCTGTTTCTTGGATTTATGTGCACCATTATCTTAGTCAGCGTTTCCTGTCAGATGCGACAAAAAACCCGCCTCCATAAAAAGCGAACTAAAAAAATAAGAACTGAAAAGATGTAAACAAGACGTAGTTCTAATCATAACATACTTATCATCACGTAAAATTTAGTCAGTCAGTCGTCAGTCACAGTTTGTAAATTACGTAAGTCGTAGGTAGCCTCCGACTGCATTTTATGATTTGATAGCATGTTTTTTTAAATCTACGCTTCGCTGAGGACATGCTAGAACGAGTCAATTCCGACCAAACATTCATGAAACGCATTGTTACTGGTGACGAGACGTGGGCTTACGAGTTTGACATGCAAAATAGTCAACAAACTTCGGAGTGGCGTCTTCCAACTGAACCGAAACCGAAAAAACCACGCCAAAGTCGATTAAAAGTCAAAGTCATGTTGACTGTTTTCTTTGACTATCGCGGTGTTGTGCGCACTCAGAATTCTTGCCGGAAGGTCAAACCGTAAATAAAGAATATTATTTGAGCGTTATGCGGCGTTTAAGAGAGCAAATTCGACGAAAAAGGCCAGGTTTGTGGAAAGAAAATTCTTGTAAGTATTTTGCATCACGATAATGCGCCTTTGCGCAAGGCCATCATTGTGAACGAATTTTTGACCAAAAACTCAACAAATACCATCGAGCAACCACCTTATTCCCCAGATATGGCTCCAGCCGACTTCTTCCTTTTTCCTAAACTCAAATTACCACTTCGTGGCACCCGTTTTCGAGGCGAGAACTGAACTCAATTCCGGAAAAAGCGTTTAAAAATGTTTTGATGATTGGATTATTCGTTAGCGTAAATGTATGGTTTCTGAAGGAGCATACTTTGAAGGCGATAAAATAAATTTGGATGAATAACTAACATTTTGTGTATTATTGATCTTTACCCTGTACTTTCTTGACAGTACATAATATGATTAATTAAATGTGAAATTATTATCCTCCTGACGTTTCTCTACAAAACGTTACCATACAAAGAATATAAAATATTTTTAACCCTTTCCCTGTCCCGTGAATCACATAATTATGATTCGCGCATTGTTCAACCATTATGTCAGCTGTCTGGACAGTGTTAAAAAACAAAACATGGATATTTTATCAATTTTACGGTTTTTGATAATGTCGTTTACGTTTTTTCAATAGCAGTCTTCTTACAGCTACAATGTCCTGACATGGCGGTGTCATTTCGTAAATTGTAGCCGTAATGAGTCCTGACTCATCTTTCGTTGAATAGAATAGTAAGGCCGGGCGCTCATTGCGATTTTTTGTCACGGTGACTTTTTGTTACCAAGTCGAATTCTATGAAAATTGTCCCCGTAATGTCACGTCTCCATAGTGAGCGCGCGAGGCCACTCCCATATTATCTTCATAGCATTCGACTTGGGTAACAAAAAGTCACAATGAGCGCCCGGCCTTATAGTCCCACAAATCTAACTGGTGCATGTTGAGAACGAAATATAATATAGGTAATATATATACTTATATAATATAGGTATATCGCCTGAGCTGCCATAATGCCTACCATATTATCTTCTGTAATCTTTGTTTAATATAAATTATAAATGGAAGTCGCTGTTCGCATGTCTGTTTGTCCGCTTACTTCTTCTAAACTACTCAATGGACTTTGATGCGGTTTCCATCTTAATTTAAGTTATTTCAGGGCGGGTCGTTATGTATAAAATGTGAGATATTTAACACTAATATTAATGACTCAAGTGCCATGTAAATATGTATACGTACAGTTTTCATTAATCTGTGTGCGTTCGCGCAGCGGAATGTTGTTGAATTTAAAGATTTTAATTATGCAGATATTTAGTGTATGACGTCGTATAATTGGGTATGGTAAAAAAAAATTTGTGCACGCAGCCATTGTGGAGAAATTCACCAAAAACTGATTCCGCTGGGCGAACGTTGTCCTGGCGGAACTTTTTTTAATCCATAGACTTTACAAGAAAGGAGATGTGTCCAAAAATTAGTCTGTATTTGTGTGTAATTGTGTATGTATGAATAAAATTTGTGCATGCATAAACTTCGGAGAAATTCAAGTTTCCGCTACGCGAACGTTTGGCCATTAGCTAGTTTTCATATAAAGCGCTTACATAGAGAGCTGTAGATTTTTACATACGTTGTTTTGAATTTGTTTATATTTGTTTAAAAAACAGATTTAGAAAAAATCGTAGCGCTTAAAAGATAAAAATATAAACGTAAAATACGCTTATTAGGTCTTAGTTCTTAAAGTATGCACTTTGGGGTCTAGATTTTCACGTTTATACAAACCTTGTAAGCGTCTGCAACATGTTGCCAAGTATCAATGATGTTCCGTTAGTAATTAAAGAGTTATAGGACAATTTACCATGAATAGATCACTGTTTACAAAGCAGTCAAATATCACGACGTTCTAAAGGAATTGCATGGTAAAATGTATGCCAATAATTAGTGTATTCATTCAACTATTCACATGCAAAATTTCATGTCATTAAATTCAGTAATTAAAGAAAAACAATTATAATACTGACGAAGCATTGAAAACCTACATAACCCGACCAAGTTCAGATAGCTACAAAAAAGCGGTCGTGCAGTATATTAGGTGATAACACAATTGTTGTTTCGATATAATTTATAGGTCATTTATTTTTGTACACCTACTGTTTTAAATGTATTTGACTATGACAGAAAGTAGGTACTATTTACGTAGGTACTTTATTTAAGTATGCGCTTGAGACTTGAGATATAATCTAGATATAATAGTTAAGACAAATAAAATTCATACAGCTAATTTCTATTGAAGATTTCACGGATCAGGATTCTGACTATAGACCCTCATCATCTGCCTAGCCTTTTCCCAACTATGTTGGGGTCGGCTTCTAGTCGAACCGATGCAGCTGAATATCAGTATTTTACATGGAGCGACTGCCTATCAGACCTCCACAACCCAGTAACTGGGTAATACGATACTCTTGGTAAGACTCGTTGTCAGACTTTCTGGCTTCTGACCAACAGTAACGACTGTCAAAGATCTACAAATGACAGCCGGGACCAACGGCTTTACGTGCTTTCCGAGGCACGGAGGAAACTCGCTATGGTAAATGGTCACCCATCCACAGACCAACCTCGGCAAGCGTGGCTTAACCCGGAAGATGCGGCTGTAATTATTTAGCCACGAGCTCCTCCTCTAACTATAGACCCTAATACATTTTAATATAACTAAAACCCTATAGTTAGAATCCTGATCCGTGAAATCTTCAATAGAAATTAGCTGTATGAATTTTATTTGTCTTAACTATTATATCTAGATTATATCTCAAGTCTCAAGCGCATACTTAAATAAAGTACCTACGTAAATAGTACCTACTTTCTGTCATAGTCAAATACATTTAAAACAGTAGGTGTACAAAAATAAATGATCTATAAATTATATCGAAACAACAATTGTGTTATCACCTAATATACTGCACGACCGCTTTTTTGTAGCTATCCGAACTTGGTCGGGTTATGTAGGTTTTCAATGCTTCGTCAGTATTATAATTGTTTTTCTTTACTTACTGAATTTAATGACATGAAATTTTGCATGTGAATAGTTGAATGAATACACTAATTATTGGCATACATTTTACCATGCAATGCCTTTAGAACGTCGTAATATTTGACTGCTTTGTAAACAGTGATCTATTCATGGTAAATTGTCCTATAACTCTTTAATTACTAACGGAACATCATTGATACTTGGCAACATGTTGCAGACACTTACAAGGTTTGTATAAACGTGAAAATCTAGACCCTAAAGTACATACTTTAAGAACTAAGACCTAATAAGCGTATTTTACGTTTATATTTTTATCTTTTAAGCGCTACGATTTTTTCTAAATCTGTTTTTTAAACAAATATAAACAAATTCAAAACAACGTATGTAAAAATCTACAGCTCTCTATGTAAGCGCTTTATATGAAAACTAGCTAATGGCCAAACGTTCGCGTAGCGGAAACTTGAATTTCTCCGAAGTTTATGCATGCACAAATTTTATTCATACATACACAATTACACACAAATACAGACTAATTTTTGGACACATCTCCTTTCTTGTAAAGTCTATGGATTAAAAAAAGTTCCGCCAGGACAACGTTCGCCCAGCGGAATCAGTTTTTGGTGAATTTCTCCACAATGGCTGCGTGCACAAATTTTTTTTTACCATACCCAATTATACGACGTCATACACTAAATATCTGCATAATTAAAATCTTTAAATTCAACAACATTCCGCTGCGCGAACGCACACCATTAATCTACTGGCTGATGACGACACAGTCACTTATCATTAGCCCTGTTGGTTATCGCTGTTATCACAGGTATATTTTCATGGAAAAGTCGTGTAGATAAGTACCTACACTTGAATATTAAACATTTTTCTTTGTTGTTTTCAGATCCGGAAATGTTATTGTCAGTAGAATTTGTTTAGATAAATTCTACTAGGTCATTGGTTATTTTTCATTTGATATGACATACAAATATGCATTTACAATATTTAATTTTAATTCTGCCATGTTATTTTATGTACCTATCCTGGGGGTCAGCCCGGGCCCTTATGAGCCGGGTCCCCTAAAATTTGACCAGTCTCGCCAATGTATTTTTACGCCAGTACGACTTTTTTTTTTCAAGTATATTGATATCGGCTCACCAGGGGGCCTACTCCCTCAGCACGAAGTCCGTGGTTTCGGCCTTAGTTACGAGCGTTTCCTACTCCCTATCACCTACGGACATACGATTATTTCGGGGCCCGAACTAAGAATGAATGACAACATGATTTGACAGTTGTCCCTACTACCGATGTGTTTTTGCCCGTCCGAAAAGTTGAACTTGACACTTGTTTTGTTCACTCACCTACGTTTCGGGCTGCTTTCGGATGGGCGACTAACTTCGTTGACGGACTTAGGGAGTAGGCCCCCAGGTGCGGCTAAAGGACGTATTCCACATTGGGCACCCGCTTTTACGGCACCCAAGTTAATGGCACCTGAGGTATTCCATATTCGGCACCTATCGGTATTTTTCGCAGGTGCCATTAGTGGAACAGTTGATTATTTAAAATTTTATTCCACTTTCGGCACCTACGAACCAGTAGGTACTAGTGATGGGACGTTTACTTTTTATAGGACGTTAATATTAAAAATTCGATTAAAATCAGTAGAGTTTAATAACATGATAAAAATATAACTTCTTTATGTATTTTAATATCACAATCGGTTTCCTTAATCACATATATTGCAAAATCAGCCTTGAGTTACAAAAAAAAAAAAAAAATATTAGCCTGTAACTGTCCCACTGCTGGGCAAAGGCCTCTTCTCTTACAGAGAAGGAACGAGCATTGATCGCCACGCTTGCTCACTGCGGGTTGGCGATTTCAGACCATTAAGTCCAGGTTTCCTCACGATGTTTTCCTTCACCGTATGTCAGTGGCGTCTTAGATTAACTAAGAAAGTACATATGAAATTGAAAAAGTCACATTGGTACATGCCTGGGTTTGAACCCGCAACCCGGTGCTTAACAAGCGGGTCTGTAACCTCCAGACCACCACGACACCGATGAGTTACAAAAGTTTTTTTTTTTTTTAATGTTTTGAGGCTTTTTATCAAACACGATCATGCCAGCCTCATCGTACACTAGAATTTAAAAACAAATACTTTTTAGGTTTACATACAATTATTTCTCTTCTTGATTAACTTTGTAATTAAAATTCAACTGTCTTTTTTTATTAAAACTACCAGGAAAGCAGAAATGATCTGGAAATAGTGCTTAAGCGACTTTACTACTTAGCTTAATAATGCTAAAATTATAAGTTTTGAAATTGAATCAATTGTTGTTTTGAAAAGTACCAGGGTGACAGCTTAAACGATGTCACTAAGATGTGCACCAATGATTAAACACAAAAAGGAATATAAAGTATTCCTTATTATTCACTATATCGATAGAAATTTTAAAACTGTCCTATATCTTACCTTTAACTGTCACTTAGTGATATCGTTTAAGCGCCTATTTTCTGTTCATTTCTGTCGCCCTGGTACTTTTCAAAACAACAAATGATTTAATTTCAAAACCTGTATTTTTACCATTAATGAGCTATGTATGTTAAGTCGCTTAAGCACCTAGTTCCAGTTCATTTCTGCTTTCCTGGTAGTTTTAATAAATAAAGACCGTTGAATTTTAATTACCAAGTTAATCAAGAAGAGAAATAATTGTATGTAAACCTAAAAAGTATTTGTTTTTAAATTCTATTGTGTATGATGAGGCTGGCATGATCGTGTTTGATAAAAAGCCTCAAAACATTAAAAAAAAAAACTATTGTAACTCAAGGCTGATTTTGCAATATATGTGATTAAGGAAATTGTGATTGTGATATTAAAATACATAAAGAAGTTATATTTTTATCATGTTATTAAACTCTACTGATTTAAATCGAATTTTTAATTTTAACGTCCTATAAAAAGTAAACGTCCCATCACTAGTACCTACTGGTTCGTAGGTGCCGAAAGTGGAATAAAATTTTAAATAATAAACTGTTCCACTAATGGCACCTGCGAAAAATACCGATAGGTGCCGAATATGGAATACCTCAGGTGCCATTAACTTGGGTGCCGTAAAAGCGGGTGCCCAATGTGGAATACGTCGTAGCACGGAAGAACCGTCTTTTTAATTCTGTAGCCGAATTACTGAGGGATAAGTACTGACACCATAAAGTTCCACCGGCCGTCAGACTTTCGACCTCATGGCTGTCCATTATAAGACAACTGAGACGGATGACAGCTTAACGAGCTTTCCGAGTTCCGAGGCACCTGTATATCTTGATGTCTTAAGAACAGCGACCCAACCAAGGGATGATACCGGCAGACGTAGGTCGATCGTGTTAAACGCTACGCCACGATACTTTGACAAGCCACCCTACTGTAAAAAATCTGGCTCTCCCGAAAATGTCAAAGTCAAAGCATTTATTTCAATTAGGCCATTTACAGGCACTTTTGAATTGTCGAGACAAAAAAAAAAGAAGTTACTGCCGCGTTCCAAAGTGTAGATTCCTATGGAGAAGAACGGACACTAAACTCCATGGTTACTCTTTTCCATCATATATTTACAAAAATTTGGAGTAGGTAAGACTGCAGCCGCTTTGGTACACCAACAATTTTTGTTTATACATTACCTAAATGCGACCAGGAGTGTAAGGGGACCAGGAGTGTAAGGGGTGTAGTCATGATGTTAGTGTAGTACAAGTAGTTAGCTTAGGTTAAGTATTTTACTTCCCCCCATTGGCTGGAGACCCTTCAGGTCTCGCCAATAACTGCCCGGTTACGTAGAAACCGTCCCCTAGGACGACCTACTGCAGTCCAATAGAAAAAAAAAAAAAAAAAAGAGTGTAAGGGGTAAATAAAAACACCAAATTATTGTTTAAGTAATTAAAAATATAACTTTACAATACTTTTATAATACTTATTGTTAAAAATATTGACAAAGATATTAAATAAGTAAGTAATTTAGAGTTTCATAAAGCTTAAGTACTCCTAAAAGGAAAGAAAGCGGCAAAAAATTAAAGACAAGAAATAAAATAGAGAAATGGACGTTAATAATTAAATATTAATTTAATTTTAGGCTATTTATAGCAAAGAACATGTGGAATGATTTTTATAGGGACCTAAAAATACATTTTACAGATACCTATAATAAAAAAAAATGTGACTTATTATACCTGTTCTATATCTATTCCTATTCACAAACCGATATGTATTCGCGCTAAAATTGCCATGACGCGGTTTCATTGGCTATTTGAAAATATTTTTAGTGAAGTTCCCTACAACATGCAAAAATACTGGATCTGCAAGAACCAGAATTTTTACCAGAACCTTTTTAGTCCGAACTTTTTACTTAACGTAGTTAATCTAAAACAAGTGCTAACACACTATTATAAACTGGTTCTAAAACCCTAATCTTGCTAAAAATTTTGCAGAACCAGACCGAGGTATTGTACATTCAGCCTCTTAAGCATTAGTTTGTCCGTGGAATGGGACATAGACAACTGGTGATTTCTTCTCTTCGCTAGGGTTGAGCGAGGTGTAAGCATTGATCATTCGCTCCTGGATCTCCCACCGTCTGCGTTCACGTTCGGACTTCGCTTTGCGGATAGAACTGGCCAGCGAGAATGAGAACACAATGCCGATTATCTGAAAATCGATAAGATAAACGTGAATATTTTATGTTGGCCGATAAACGGGGAAGCGGTGTTCGATTTTTGGTTCGATAGTGATAAACATGTTTGTTATATATTTTTGAACCATTACATACTTTGAAAATGATAATACTAGCATGTTAATTAAAATTGATACATAATAAGCTTTATTGTTCATTTGTACGGTATGACTTTGTCCGCAAAGGACGTCATTGCCATGTCATCGAGGCAGGTCTTTATTCTCATATCGATGCTTATCATTTATTATGTTTTGTTAAACAACCAGGTACTTAAGTATCATCATCGATCATCATTATAAACATCATCTGCACCTACGTATCCAGAATATGAAATCATAATTTTCATTGGTAATATTGTCACACCTCAAAATACGTATATCGATAGGAGCTTATTTGTGGCTGTTTATAAATCTACTTCAAGCACTTCCTTTACGAGTACAAGGGGTTATTCCTTGTACTTAGGATTATTAACAACTACGATTGTTGATACTGTAAAGCACAATCATTATTAGGTTGCCTCCTAAACCTTCGTTACTTCCCCAATTTCTGGATTGACATCAGCCATAATCTTTAATTAATTTCAGTACTGACCTGAATGAAGGCAATAGTCATGGCACCAGCGCCCAAAAGTCCAGCGCTCTGGTAGACCAAGTAGAAGACTCTTGGAAGGCAGCCATTGGCGTACAGCTTCACGCACTCGTCAATTTCGATGTCCCCAATGTATTCGTAACGGGACTCGGCGCAGCAAGAGTTGGGGACGGTGATGTTGTTGATGGAGATGCCAGAGACTCCTGCCGGGGGAGACACGACGTTCCAGTCCATGTAGCTGTCCACTCCACAGCAGTTCAGCTGGGGAAAGCAGAAGAATATAATAAGTTTTTTTTTCAACTTGTGTTATTTTGAAATTAATGATGTAGGTAGTAATTGAAAGGCTACAGGAGCCCAATTCTGCTAAAAGAAATCTTGATAAATCTCAACCGAACCAAGGCCGAACCATTCATTCAAACAGTTTTCAATTTCAAAAGCTGTCAAATTGTTTGACATAAAAAACAAAACCAATCATTTTGACAGTTTTCGTAAAGAAAAACTGACTGACGGTTGTGGTTCGTTTGCGTTTGGCAAGGTTTGCGTGGCCACGGCGACTGCAAACTACAGACTGCGAGTCGCATTGTGGACCAAACCTGAAATCGCGAAAAAAAATCAGCTGTTCCCTACATTTCGACGAGATACCTATGCGAACATAAATTCATCTGCATCATCTGCCTAGTCTTTTCCCAACTATGTTGGGGTCGGCTTCCAGTCGAACCGGATGCAGCTGAATATCAGCATTTTACATGGAGCGACTGCCTATCAGACCTCCACAACCCAGTAACTGGGTAATACGATAGTCTTGGTAAGACTGGTTGTCAGACTTTCTGACTTCAACAGTAACGACTGTCAAAGATCTACAAATGACAGCCGGGACCAACGGCTTTACGTGCTTTCCGAGGCACGGAGGAAACTCGCTATGGTAAATGGTCACCCATCCACAGACAAACCTCGGCAAGCGTGGCTTAACCCGGAAGATCGGTCTATGCGGCTGTAATTATTTAGCCACGAGCTCCTCACGAGCTCGAGCCATATGCGAACATAAATGTAGGCTGTTTTTTTTTCCCGATTTCAGGTTTGGTCCCATAGTAAAAGTTATTCATAATGATGAGTACAGTGACCCTTTAAGAGGTTGTGCGTTATTTATGTTACACCTTGTATAGTAAAAAACTAATATCAGGGTATTGTTTCATATATCAAAAATGTTATTGGCTTCATAACCATGATGATATTTATATATGTATTTTTAAATATTTCGATTTACCAGTCGGCAGCGATGCAGAAGAATATTTTGATACTCTATAATTTAAAGTTTTATGAGATATATTTCTCTTTATTTGTATATACTTTTAGCCATGACTAAAACTAGCTAATTAGTTGAAATTACAACAATATAATGAAACAAATTGGTAACGTTGTGCCTGCAGCGCTCAATCACAGTAGACATATAAGCTAAAGCAGTACTTCAACTACCTACAATCGTCCGATTTGACACACTCACACAGACACGCACTGCAACAAGACAAATAAGGTATTTTCGGGATACAGTTCCATACAAAAACAAAAAAACTACTCAGTATACAGAGCGTGTCTGTGTGAGTATTCAATTCATGGGATTATAGTAAGTTGAGGTACTGCTTTTATGTCTACTGTGGCTCAGTCTCAACAATTTTCCTGCTATGATTGTTAAGGACTTTACGGTTGAATGACTACAATACTAAACACAGAACGGGTGATTATTTTATTATTGTACAATACCTACTAATTAACATTTACAACGCAATAAAAAGAAACTGCTATAAAAATTACGGGCAGGTACTAAAACTTTTAGTAGGTATCTTTTTCATCTTAGCGACTCTACAGAAGGAAAAACCAAACGCATCGAATCGTCTTATCAAGTCACTTGAACGCGTTATAAAATTAGTTGGTTCTATAATTGAAAGTACCTAAACAATGATGTACCTAAGCTCACTAAAATACCTGTACCCCAACCAAATGTGAGTTGGGTAGTTTACTACACATTTCCGTAACGAATAATTTACTATGTTATGGGTAGAGACCGGATATTTATTCGGATACATATTCACCTAAACTAGAGTATGGAACGCGCTTTTGTATCGAAAAATCCCACGGTTCCGGAACAATTATTTTATGTTTTTTTTTTGTTTTATCTAACACACACCATTCTTCTTCTTACACTCTACATACACACATATTTGCATCGGGGGTTAAACATTAATTTTAAATAATTATGCAATCCAAGAATCCCGGAGTTTTTTTTAATAAATCATTTTAAGATGTCGCTTCCACGTTACACACCTGACTAATTACGCATTTCCGGTGTTCCTGGCATCCCGGGTTTTTTCTTACAAAAAATATATTTTAAGAAGCCGCTTCCATACTTTCGCAGCTAAAAAATAACTTTGGGTAAATAAGCATCCGAATATCCCTTATGTGTCGAACCATTTGCACTCGCGTTTTTTAGTCACGTTATTCGCCGCTAGAGGCGCTGCCTACATTTTCATATATTTTTAGCGTGACGCAACTACAGTAGTTAACGAAAAAACTCACACTTGGGCACAGTTTAACAATACATACAGTTGGGAAACGAATGTACTTGCGTAGAGCAAGACCGGGGACCTCGCGGGGAAGTGGGCGGCGCGGATCGCAGCCCCCGATCGCGCTTAGTTTGCGCACTCGAACGCTGAGGGCAGGCAAGTTCGGATCTGGCACATTTGCGTGTAAGAATTTAAACCCATTAATTACTACATTCGTAAAGGCTAGTTTTTAAATAACTTTAAACAACTTAAACTGGTTAAATGGTTTTCGGGAATGCTGTTCATGGAAACGACACCAATGAATAAAGAAGAAATTAATATAATGACGGTCGCATCTCAATATATTTATGAAAATTTCATGTACGTATGTTAAGAAAAATATTAGTTTGTTCTCTAAGAACAGCGACATTCATAGCGTCAATGCTAAAAATAAAAATAAACTTAGGTATACTACCAATGACTAGGCTCCAAAAAGTTAGTACCTAATTCATTTAGGTGCCAAAGTACACATTTCTATAACAAGATTCCAAGCAATATTCAAGACTTAAGTCTCAATAAATTTAAGTTCTTCGTAAAGCAGAAACTTTGCAATAAGGGTTTCTATAAAGTTAAAGATTATATGAAACGATAAAAATGCTTGAAATTGAGCCGCTCGCTCTTATCACAGATACATCATTGAAATTACTTCTTATTTAATTGTTTTCTGTTTATTGACATTCTGCATGATGATTTATTGATAATTATTATTATTGAATTATAATATTTTTACCTTGACATTGAATCGACTATTATTATTAATCTGTCGTTTGTTTTATAATATTTTTTATTTAATAAATTGTGAACGCGAGTACTATGTAGGCTAGCTTTAAACACAATTTTCGTAAAAGTGTTTGGCGGTTTTAGTATTTTTTTGTAACCTACGCAAATGTCCGGCTGATTGGTGGCGTCGTGCGTCGGGTCGTTGAGCTCCCTAAACTAAGTTTGAGCTACACGATGGCTGATGTATGCGTGTCGTCAGTTGGGACCACGAAAGAATGTAGAAATATATAATACAGATATCTATGGTTGGGACAGGTCAACTCAAACCCCCGGGGGTTGCGGAAGTATCGTTAGTTCCCGTGACCCCCGGCGCAGGTGTGAGATGGAACACCGGGGTGGTTTTAGTCAGAAAACGTCTGACAGACCCCTCCGCCCACCACAGGGCGGAGGACATCCATGAGGATATAAACCACGAAAAAAAACGACTTTTCTTCTCAGAGCTAGTTGGATAGGAAATGCCGGCGCCATCTAGTCTTAAAAAAACATCACATTGACTTGTAAAAGTGTCCGTAACAGATTTATTTACAGAAATAAATATCAGTTGTCAATGAAACATGTTTTGTAAAATTTCGCAGCCGCCTTCTTGGACTTTGACTTTGACCTCATTTTCGGCATCAGCACCCCCGAAAATCATGGATACGTTGCCCGAGGACTGCCTCGTTGGTCTAGCGGTCGCAAGCGCGACTGCTGAGCGTGAGGTCTTGGGTTCGATTCCCAGGTCGGGCAAAGTGTTATTGGGTTTTTCCGTGTGGAATTTCTCAGTAGCAGCCCGGAGTCTGGATTTCTGCCCAGTCAATGGCAATAGGCTCGCCCCATATTACATGGGACGTAAAACATAATGGCGAAATGTGGGTGTACTGTACACCTCTGCCATCCCTTCGGGGAATACAGACGTGAGATTTTATGTATTATATGTATAGTATTTATAATTACATTATAATTTAATTATTGTTTATTAATTAAATGATTATAATATGTAATCCCATTTATTTTGTTTTTCTTTTTTGACAACCCTTGCACATTTGCGACTAATTAGCGTAGGTACCTACACGGGCGGCGGCGGTGTCATCCGACATCAAAGGCGTTTCCCAACTGTATGATTCTTAAACTGTGCACTTGGGGTACTGTTTTGCCTAACCTTGTCCGAATTAAGTAGGGATTAGCTTCTAGTCTAACCAGATGCGGCTGAATACCAATATTTTACACGAAGTGACTGCCATCAGACCTCCGCAACCCAGTTACTGGGAAACGTCGATATCCTAAGGCACCCGTTGTCAGACTTTCGGGCTTCAAACTACCGGTAACGATTGTCATATGTATTCGAATGATGTCTCTGTACCTAGCGGTTGACCATGCCCTGCGTTTTAACGAATACATTAAATAATTAGATCTAGATTTGTTCTATCGAAATATGCATCATACGCAATTTGTTTCGTTTTAGTTTTCATAAAAAATGACTTCTTCTATAACAGTTAGCCAGCGATGTACTTTTAAATTACGCACTTTAAAAAAACTAAATCTAGATAGGCTATTAGTTCTACATTAACTCTAATTACTTGTCTACTTTTTACTTATAAAATTCATTATTTTAAGTTAATAAAGACAATACAAAGAAGTAAACCTAGCGATGTATTGTAAAATAAATTATTATTATGATAATGTTAATGATCAAAATTGTCCCTACGTTTTTAATTTTAATTATATCATCCCATTTTATGTGTTTTTAAATTGCCAGATAATTTCTAGAAGTAAATGAAACTTATAGTTTATTACAAAAAAAATCTAAGTACCTAATCTAAGCAGGTACTTATTTCAAAATTCAAAAAAAATAAAAATGAATTGTAATGGGGACAAAATTGTCACATTATAAGCGAAAGAAATTCATTTACTTAGAAATACATCGCTAGGTTTACTTCTTTGTATTGTCTTTTTTAACTTAAAGTAATGAATTTTATAAGTAAAAAGTAGATAAGTAGTTAGAGTTAATGTAGAACTAGATTTAGTTTTTTTAAAGTGCGTAATAAAAGTACATCGCTGGCTAACTGTCATAGAAGAAGTCATTTTTTGACAAAAACTAAAACGGAACAAATTGCGTAATATGCATATTTCGATAGAACAAATATAGAACTAATTATTTAATGTATTCGTTAAAACGCAGGGCATGGTCAATCGCTAGGTACAGAGACACATTCGCATGACACCCAGGACCGACGGTTTTAATGTGCTCTCCAAGGTGCGAATGGGTCTTAATGACCGCGGCAAGCCCAACTTAAGGGCGTATACTTAAAGGAAGCAGGTAACCAGAGCCGACCTACCAGCGCTTATCGGTATTGATCCGTGCAGGTAACCGCTACATAAAGGAAGCGGGTAGAAGCAGGGGCTGGCATTTTTTAACAAAAATACGCCTTGCTCCCTTGCAAATAAACAAATGACAGCTTACCAGCGCTGATCGGAGCAGGTCGGAACTTGTCGGCGAAGTTCGGAGCTTGTCGGCGCTGGTTCGCCATACAGTATAGAGACTACTTGCGTCGACTTACTGCGCGGACCAGCAGCGGTGCGAGTACGGATCTTTTTATCGAGTCGATAAAAAGATCCGTGCTGGCACCACAGCACCGACAAGCGCTGGCAGATCGGCGCAGGCAACCCGCTTCCTACGTGTATACGCACTAACATTGCAAATCGTATGATCGGCACGGTTGTTGAGCCCCTCTCCCACTAAGTTCCCTAATGAGTAATAAAGTTACTCACTGACATAAAAACAGTCGATTTTCCTCAATTACTAATTGTATCTTCCATAAAGGTATAATTTTACCTAGTTGAGTGTTATATTGCTATTTTTCCTTAAATTAAATTAAGCCGACTTTAATTGATAACAATTAAATTCAGCTTAATTTGAAACACACTTAACTCATTTATAAAATGTACTCATGTATCGTTTAATAGACAGCTATTACCAAAACCAAAATGTGTTTTAACGACATTATGCATTAGATATATTTTATCGCGGTCTAGACCCGATTTTTAGATTTTATGTGTACAAATGCCGGAAGTTTAAAAACAGATATGTAATTATTGTGTGTGTGTTTTGAATCTACACACAATATAATTACTCAATCTGTAGACTTGACGTGTCTGTATATTAGGAATATAAAAAAATACGGAGGGGTTAAAGCATAACCAATAGAATCCATTTCGACCATTTTTGTCTGTTTGTCGGTTTGTTTGTGCACGCATCACGTAAAAAGTCCTCACTCAATGCGGTTGACTTTTATATAAAAATATTGTGCTTATCTCGAAGTAACATTTAGTTTTTGTTTCATTGTAATCGGTTCACGCAATCAAAAGATATTAGAATTTAAAGTTATCAAGAAGTTTGTTTAATTATTGCGACACAATATTGATTTCCGAGTTCCACGCAGACGGAGTTGTGGGCACAGCTAGTCTACAAATACATCCTAATACCTTCTCTAACCGATTTTGACGAAACTTGGTACAGAGATAGTCTGGAACCCGAACTACTTTTATCCTGACAACCGTGAAATATCTACGCTATAAACAATATCCACGCGGGCGAAGCTGCGGGCTGCCTCTAGTCTTTCATAAATCCATCTTACGATGCTTCCGATTTCGGATTCTGTCAGTATTTACTGACAGAATCCTTTTCAATCCACGGAGTCAACTGCTTCACAAGTCGAAAGCACCAAGAAGTTCTCGTAGAAGTACGCGAGGATAATTGACAAAATCTTCTGAAGACAGACAACTTGGCCACGCATACTGTATGCTGCGATGTTACCTTTTTCCACTAGTCCCCTAGGAGCCAAGAATAAATTCCACTCACCCTGCTTTGGATGAAGTCGAAGGCATCATGGACCTCGTCGTTCTCGTAGTAGGAAGGCAGCGAACTCCTCAGGTTCTCGTCCAGCATGCCGGTGACTTGGGAACGGAGGCTGTAAGCCGCGATGGCGGCTGCGATCTCCAGGACGAATACCAGACTGAGGATGACTGCGAACTGAAAGAAAATGTTTTGTATTTGTAGAGTACATGGGACGCAATCAGTAAATGATCAGCGAGGATTGCTTTTGCTATGATTGACACACGCGCCATCATCACTACATAGTATAAAACAAAGTCGCATGCCGCTGTCTGTCCCTATGTATGCTTAGATCTTTAAAACTACGCAACGCATTTTAATGCGGTTTTTTTATAGATAGAGTGATTCAAGAGGAAGGTTTATATGTATAATACATTGCACTCGAGCGAAGTCGGGGCGGGTCGCTAGTTACTAAATAAAAGTCAACACGCGGAATGTTTTAAAAGGACTGGTTTTAGACAAAACCAAATGCCGTAATATGGTAACGGCATTTTTCAGGTCCTAAAGAGCTACAGTCCAGCCAACTAGTTACTGATTTGGTACAATTGGCACCAATATGTCATCGCAATATTTGTTTTGTTAAGAATTCACATGTCTATCTTGGTACAATCTACGATAAAACACGTATATTTACTGATTACGCCATGTTCCACTAGTGACATTAAAATATGAATAGGTGACTGTAACTAACAATATTACGATTAAAAATTTAACTCAATAAAATTGATTAGGTATACTTTGGCTCTGAATTTCAAAGATATTAACATAAATTAGTAATTAACTTAGGTATTTAGATACATATTAGTGCTTGTTTTATAATTTTCATTATTAAGCCATACTTCCCAAATCCCCAATTGGCAGAAAACGACCCCCAAGTTTGCCACAGGATGTCTCAAACTAAATTGACTTAAAATATGTGTTATTCTATTTTTGGAATATAAATATTGAGATAAAATATTTTGTATGCATGCATAAGTTTTTATAATCTTCATTCTTGTCAGCCATAAATATTAACAACACACTGTGAATGACACAGGTAGACATAGACACGTATGATATTTAACAAAAAATTGACACTGAAATAATAACGTTTAGGAATGTGCGGATCGTGCTACAGTCCACAAGGCTGAAGCTGAGCTTTGCATTTGTGTGAGTGCACATAGAATCGATTGCCAAAAAGCAGTATGAACCGGTTTACACCAAGCAAAGGACGCGTCTGCATTCATTCTCACACAAATGCAAAGCTCAGCTTAAGCCTCGCGGACTGTACATACATTATTTAAGATGATCAAAACATGGCCGTTTTTGACCATTGTAATGAATATCGTAGGGTATCACTAAATCATATTGCCAGAACCACAACAATTGGCATGGGGATGGTAGTTACAGTGTGTTATTTTCTTATTAGAAAGGAGGACGCTGCTCTGCCGGGGTTGCAGTGCATGCAACTGCGAATCCCGCGACTCCAGCCAATGTTCAGGAGACGGAACACCGTGGGTTTTTAGCTGGTAAGAGTCCGGCATTACCTTTCGCTTGCCCCGAGCGAAGGGTATCCATGAGGATTAAAAAATAATTTTAAAAAAGTGGCCTCTACTACGCATCCTCTTGACACAATCCTTTAGCCGCCTTTTAGGACACCCATGATTGAAGCAGGGGAAAAATGTTCTTTTCCGCGAACAACATACGGTAGTACCCCGCTTTACGCGACCTCGAATTACGCTATATGTTCCTATTAGCTAATGCAATCCCGCCAATAAACGCGCAAATGGACTATATACATCCGCGTAAAACGGGGCAAATAAGCGCGAAATTTAAAAATCGCGTTATAACGATTTCGCGCAATTCGTGGTCGCGTAAAGCGGGGTATTACTGTACAATCAATGTTTCACAATCATATAATTAGATACTTACAATGTTAACCAAGCAGGTGCTCTCCTTCAATGCGCCTACGCATCCGAAGAGTGACACGAACAGCATGATGATACCGATGGCGATGACAAAAGTGGCCGGCGAGAAGAACTGGGCCTCAAGGAAGAATGACACATCGTGGTAGATTGCGTATATTGTTGTGCCTACTGATATTATTAGCGCTGATGTTAGCTGGAAAGAAAAAAATTAAATACAATTTAAATTTAAAAAAAAGAAAAGAATAAAAGTGTAAATAATTATGGCACATTTACACCAAGCCCATGAACCCCAACAAACGAGGTTCGTTACAGGTTACATACAAATAAAGCGGGATTATTATTGTGCCATTGAAAGAACGTAAACGACATCATCAAAAACGTTAAAATAGATATGTTACGGGTAATAGCCGAAGTGTGGCTACACCTAGTTTTAGCCGGGTACAACTAAGTGCAGCCGACCACACGCGGTTAAACTTAGATGTATCCTACTTATCTTCGGTTAGAACTTGGTTTACCCTTCATCATAGCGGGTAGAACTAGATGCAGCCGCACACCGGTGGTTAAGGGGAACTCCGGCACGGATAGGTTAGCATCCCCTTCGTGTTAGGTTACTTTAAACCCTGCAGACAGAAATAGACTTAAGCTACACCTAGTTCTAACCAACTGGTACTGGTTGCACCTAATTGTACCCGGGTAAACCTAGGTGTAACCGCCATTCGGCTTTTACCCGTAACAGATATATATTATCCATGTTTTGTTTTTTTAAATATTTGATATGGTAACGTGAGAAGTCACCTTACGGTGAAAAGAGTGTACAATATAGCTGTCAAAACGTTTTGGTCAAATTAAAAAATTACGATCGTTGGTTGTCGTTCGTTGGCTTGATGTACATAATCATTACAAGTTACTTAACATAACAAAGCAAAGCCTAATTGTGGTCTATCTCTAATCTTGCCCTTAGATGCTGTCCTTTGCAATTTGATGTTAATGTAAAGGATTGAGATAACGCCTCGGGCTAAACCTTGTTTCTAAGTCAAGAAAGACGTCAATGCTAGTGCACCATTGATTAGTACACACTGTAATGCCTTCATATTGTTATGAGTACAAGTGTGTGAATGAAATCTAGGTAGGTACAATATGTGACTGTGTGACTATGTGTATAACATGCATTTATTTACATATAATTATCTAAACATCCCTAATTGTTTTAATGTACGTGTCTGAAATATGCATCAACATACATATAAGGAGGGCTACATAACAAAGAGGCGTATGAAAAAAGTGCAAGTTAATAGAAGAGACAAAAACTGAATAAAACCAAAACCAGTTGACGGTTAAATCAAATCAAATCAAATCAAAATATTTATTTGCTTATAATATTTGCTTATAAATAAGGCTGATGTTTGGCACGTATCAGTTTAATTATAATATGAGGGCTATAATAAACGATCCTATGCAGAAAAAATGATACTGTTTTTGCGTGTACACCGCTTTGTTATGAAGCCCTCGATATAATAGGGTAAAACCGGGATACATGCCGCAGTGGGATAGATGCCTCGTTTTCAAAAAACCTAATTTCCCAAACTCGCAACTAAAAATTGATAGTTCAAATAAGAAGCGCAGGCGCCCCACACATTATCCCCCGCAGGTTGTCATGCATCATGAACAAATCTCGCTTGTGCGTGTGATTGTTTCCGCAGCGAACGCGACAAATGCTTCAAATTTTCAGAGGTTAGTATTTGCCGGTGTATAACTTTTTAAGTAGTAATAAACTCCGTTATATTTTTTATTATGTCAGTATACTGGTTCATTACGTGTACACCTAGGTGTAAATTAACGCTCTTTTGTTTTTAGTTTATTTAGGAAATAAAAGGGCATCTATCCACATCAAAAAGGATAGTTGCCCCTATTTTTCGAGGTATAGGTGCCCTTAGAGGCATCTATCCCCTCATACACAAATACATATGTCAGAGTATTTTTAAATGCTTCTTATGTTCTGTTAGTTTTTTTTCCTTTTTCAATCTATTCCTGATGGTAGGTTTTGATATTCTTCGGGGCATCTAAGTATACGCTGATAGTGCTAGCGTGTTTTATTATTAGTTATCGGAAATATTATGTTGTATTAGTGTATTTTTATTAATGTCTACTGATTGTAGGTGAATCATGCCACGGAAATATAAAAGAATGGAGAGAGTGCGAGCTTGAGTATTTTCTTGGGCTACAGAACAATTAGCTTTCGATTTTGATTAGATTTTCGAAAAAAAAGAAAGATATTGCTGAAAGGAAGAAAAAAAACAAACAAAAACGAAGTCAAGAGAAACAAGACTGAAACTACTAATAAAAAAGGAGAACTTAAGAAAACAAATAAAGGAACCAAAGACAAAGGACAAAATAAAAAAATGTTTTAGTGAAGACCACGAGGACTGGACTGATTTTTGTTATAAAGAAAATGATAATTATTTAAAAGTAAATGAGGGTCGAATCTCACGAAAACGACAAAAATATTTCCAGTTCAAACAGCGAAGATGAAGAAAATCCACCCATTATTGACTATAAAAATAAAGGAATGAAAACTAAAGGTTTGCCTGTATAGAAAACTAAGAGACATGAACCAGAAATCCTTAAAGACACAGGCAAAGATGCACATGCATAGAAAGCTTCGAAAACTGTAAAAATACAAAGTCAAAATCCGACTGGATTTAAGTGTATAATGTGCCAGAAGTGGCTACATAAAACCTGCTAAACAATTTTCAGAAACTAAGTACCTACTGCTCAAGATGTGGAAAACTGAAAGCACTTTCCAGTTCGACCTAAACTAAGTAGGATAAAAAAATGTAGATCTTTTTGTGTTATTTTTCTGAAGATATTAAATAATTATTTCTTAATGTTAAAATAGGTATGATTGTGCACGTTAAAACTTAAATATTATTATTTTTTTAGGCAAATAATTAACTTTATTATAGTTATGCGTGTCATATTCGAATTATCTTCTAAAGATTACTAATAAAACATGTTAAAATTATGTATTTTGCTTATTTTATTCGATAGGGCATCTATCCTACACTGCAGGCATCTATCCTCATTGGCATTTTCATGGTGGGGCATCTATCCTTACAGGTAGGCATCTATCCTCAAATAAATTGTTGTGTAAAAAGTTAATTTCTGCTAAATCTGTTAGTGCTAGGTCAACAAAAACAAGTCATAACGTAATATTAAAGATTAAACTAGCTATATTCATAGAGAAAATTCATGGTTAATTAATATTTTTAAAATTAGGAGGCCATTTCAAAAAGTGCGGCATCTATCCCGGTTTTACCCTATCTATACATCACTACATAGTATAAAACAAAGTCGCTTCCCGCTGTCTGTCCCTATGTATGCTTAGATCTATATAACTACGCAACGGATTTTGATGCGGCGTGATTTTAATAGATAGAGTGATTCAAGAGGAAGGTTTTAAGCTATAAAACGTACACGTGCGAAGCCGGGGTGGGTCGCAAGTATTTAATATAAATAAATCGTCAAAAATATTTTTGAAAAAAAGTAAGTGCAATACATCCTAGTAACTATCATCATCATCATTCAGCCGAAAGACGTCCACTGGTGGACATAGGCCTCTCCCAAGCATCGCCACATCCACCTGCCCTGTGCTCCAAGTTGGGGGGGATAAGCCATAATCGCCACGCTTGGCAGGCGGGTTGGCGATCGCAGTATGGTTGTTAAAGTACTCAGAGAACGCTGCTGCCCATCCTCTAGTGAATCCCTTAGTCGCCTTTTATGACACCCATGGAAAGAGATGGGATAGTGCTATTATTTACGTCCGGCATCACACGGGACCTAGGAGCGATACTGATGCCAAAAATGTAGTTTTTAGATTTTTTGTCTGTTTGTCTCTTTGTCCGTTTGTATGTTTGAGCTTCACGCCAGTGCTACTGGACAGATCCAGTTGAAATTTGACAGTCACAAAGTGTTAAAGAATGGGTCAGGTTATAGGATACAAATGATCACGCTATATAGTGTGGGTGATGAGCAGTAACCTTTTGTTGGAAATAAATGTGATTAGATTTTAAAAATGGAGTACATATACATTGTTTAGTTTTTGTGACACAATTTTGTTATCCGACTTCGCGGACGAAGTCGCGGGCACAACTATAAAAATATAATGGCTGGTTTATACTATGACAGTGACTGGACCCAGTGACTCGAATTTTTAGCGCCAGTCATTCATTGGTTAAATAAGAGACGAGATCTGTCAGTCAGTTTGCTAGCGATTTTTGGTGGAGGAAACTACTGGGTTCGAAAAATAGAACGGGGAGCTAGTCAGCTGGACTGACTTGCAAGCACTAAGGCAGTGCTGGGTTGGGTTACTGTACTTTCATCGTATAAACCATGCATAACACTCCTTTTTTTAGGCATACGTGTTCAAACTACATAATATCGATTTTTATATCATAATGGCCACAAGCGGGCCAGGACCTTGACATTTGAGTGGACGCTGAAAATCGATACGCCTCGTGACCAACCGCTAAGTTCACACTAAGTTATTGTTCAGAGGTCGTTTTGGCTCCAGTTCAAGTTTTCATACTTAGGTATAATAATATTTTGTTTCAATATAATAGAAATAATAAATGTAATCTAATGCTATAAATAAGTATGAAACTTTCGCATGCTTATTACAGGTGAGATGTCTGTTACCTTTTTAAATGTAACATCTTTGTAAAACCATGTCTCTAGCGAATAAATGATTATATTCTATTCTATTCGAGTTAGGTACGGTGTAGATCGAAGTAGTAACTTACCTACCTACTAAATAATAATAATAATAATAATAAAGTTTTTATTGTCACAAAGATACATACATTAGTATACACTGATTAACAAGAATACTAACTACGCTGCAGAAGTCTGTATACAGATATTGTGAGCCCTGCCTCTCAAACTAGGACAACCTGTATCTTAAGAGACAGTGTTCAGCTGTGAGGTTACTTAAAAATAGGGTTTATACAACTGCGGACTGTGCCAACTTGTTGTTCATGTTAACAGTCAAATTACTTTTAAACGTAATATATTTTAAAAAAGAGAAAAGGAAAAATAGTACAAAATAACAATTTAATACCTATGTAATACGAATGGGTGAATGTGTGTGAGGATGTGTTTATGATGTATGTATGTGTGGTAAGTTTTTGTGTAAGAGTAGTGAGTGTGAGAGTAGTGAGTGTGAGAGTAGTGAGTGTGAGGTGTTGTATGTGAAGCAATAAAGCAATATTAGGCAATGAATGTTAGTAGTGATTCAATTTGTGTATAGTCCTGTTGAAGTAGCCATTCCGTCACCTTAGCTTTTAACATAAAGTTATTGCAATCGAGTATATTTAGATTTTTATGAATTTTCTTGTAAATTAGTGTACTTAGTGTGAAGTATTGGTGTTTGGCAAAAGCGGTTCTATGTCGTGTACCTGGGGGAATATTAGTTCTTTTGTTGGGATCAGATGGTGGGACACTGGAGTGTCTTCTGAGAACGGTTTGCAACACGAAGAGCTGACGAACTGTTAATACCTTACTATCTGAGTAGAGTTGAGTTGTTGGATAGCGATAAGGTTTTCGTAGCATCACTTTCAGTATTGCTTTCTGGGCTCTCTCCACTCTAAGAAAAGTAGTTTTAGCTGCACCGCCCCATACATTGATGCAGTACCCAAGAACGGACTGACACAGAGCATAGAACACCATTTTTAGAGTATCAAGGTTTGCTGAGACTCTAAGTGACTTGAAAATATGTATCAGTCTCAGCGTTCTCGAGGTTAGAGCATCAACGTGTTTATTCCAGCGTAACCCGGCATCTATTTGAACACCAAGGTATTTGACGTAATCGGTACGCGTGAGTGTTGGACATTGGCATGAAGATGACAGTTGTGGGCAAGTGTGCGCTGTTATCGAAAAGGTGTGGTCCGGTGCGGTATTCTGACGGATGGCGAATGGAATATATGATGTCTTGTTACAGTTGAGGGTAAGCAGGTTTAGGTTGAGCCATTTTATTATTTCACGTAGAGCCAATTCCGCGCTACTTTTAACTCTATCCCATGTTGACCCGTCAACTATAACCACAGTGTCATCGGCATATACAAAGATCGTCGAGTTGGGGAGGGACATTCTGCATAAGTCATTTACATATATTTGAAATAAAATAGGACCCAAAATGCTACCTTGGGGCACTCCGTAGGACAAGGTTTTTTCATCACTGAAGTGATTATCAATTTTGGTTCTTTGGGTACGGTTGTTTAGATAATCTTTGAAGATTTGTAGTGCTACACCTCTAACACCAAGTAGCTCTAATTTGGAAATAAGTATGGGAACAGAAACTGTGTCGAATGCCTTTGAAAGATCTAGAAATATTCCTAGACATTTGGTTTTCCTGTCGAGATTCCCAGCAACCAACTGCGTCAAATCAAGTACTGCATCTTCAGTCGAGACACCGGAACGGAAACCATACTGATTATCTGCTATGATCTTGTATCTATCCAAGAAGTTTTTAAGCCGGTTACTAAGAATCCTTTCCAGAACCTTGGAAAGAGCAGTCAAAACCGAAATGGGTCTATAGTTGTTGACACAGCTTCTGCTCCCACCCTTGTGGATTGGGTGCACAATTGCTTTTTTAAGTGCGTCCGGAAAAACACCCAAAATAAGTAGATAATAATTATACGACGTGTGAAATAATAAACGGAAACCCTGAAATTAGTTTATTATTCGGCAACTGAATCGATTTCAGCCATTTGTAATGTGTATTTTTTTTAAAACGTGTTTTTTTCTTTTCTTATTTTTTTTCTTTCAACTTAGATAAATTAAATTGAGTCTTATATCAAGGTCTTAAATAAGGCTGAATTTTGAATGCAGTTAACAATGAAAAGAAGTATAATTTTCTTAGCAATATTTAAGCACATGATAGACAAATTTCAGTGTATGTATTATAGATTATAACTGAATATTCCAATTGAAAATTTGCAATTAGAAATGAAATGAAATGAAATGATGAAATGAAATGATGAAATGAAATGATGAAATGAAATGATGAAATGAAATGATGAAATGAAATGATGAAATGAAATGATGATGTTTGAGTGTTAACGTTATTCCTGTTACATGTTGTATACTTGACAACAAAATTAATTTGAAGTTTGACTCATGCTCACATAATTATTCCAGATTTCAAAAACAACATGCTATGAAATAATTACAAGCAAGCGTTTAATGTTTCCCTATTTTGAAACAATAGCATCATAAAATATATATATGTACTGCTATTATGTATATTTTCCTCGGTTTTTCCTTGTATGTAAACAAAACATGACAAATTACATTTATAACATTTGAAACGTAGACATACAAGATACAGAATCTAATGTACATAGAAACCAAGTCTTTACCTAGAGAGAGACAACTAACAAATAAAGACCATCTTAATGAATATTCATTATAACATATCATATCATAATTTTGTATACACATATCTACAACATTATTAATACAACCTCTACCCATTGTAGTAATAAACCTCTTCCCTATGTAATCTTTAATGTTTCTAATCTGTAATCTTTTTGGTCAATAAATATTACTATATATAAAAAAAAACATAACATCACGCCTCTATCACTCGAAGGGATGGGCAGAAGTATAGTACACCCTCAATACGCCGTTACAAAGGGGCCGAGCCTATTGCCATCAACCAGGCGCAGATCCAGACTTCAGGCTGCTACTGAGAAATTTCACAAGGAAAAACCCAATAACACTTTGCCCGACCTGGGGATCGAATCCAGGACCTCACGCTCAGGAGCCGCAGATGCGACCAATAGACCAACAAAGCAGTATTCATTATATTTTCTTGTAATAACTCTACTATTGTAAAGTCTAAACCGTCATACAGATTTCCACAAGTGTTTATATTACTGTGAAATGTTATACAATAATAGACCTACGCAAGTTTACATAAAGGCTATTATGGAATGGATATCACATGGAATGCCGTCTATGGTTATATATTTGACATAGCTATAAATAGTCTGAAATCAATAACACTGATAAACGACTGCAAACAATGACGCGATGTCCTCGAGCACCTGGCTTGTTTATATTATGCAATGTTTTATAAAAAAAGTCGTTGTGACTTCCACTCCTAGGGAGCCAGGTACGCATATGAACATACCATTGCCGTCCAGCTATCTTAAACGTCCTGACTGCGGTACATGACCCTGATCGCAGCGGCCCTGACCAACCCTAAAGGTTTACAGATTTAAGTGCAGAAGTGGATTGGATCGAACCAAAGACGATGACTGACAGTGAGTATTTGGTGTGGTGGTGTTATAGAACCTACATAGTTCATCTCTATATCAATCAACACCTTACAAACTGTAGCAGTTTCAAAGTTCTGGAAACTGGAAATCAACATTAAAATGCGTTGGGGAAAGACTTCACAATCAAACTTCAAAAGAGGTTGAAAAAACAGACCATATCACAAAAATAAATACTATCGACCTAGCACTACAAGTGTCCAGTTGAGGGTCTCCCTTGGAAGCCCCAAAAACCAGCAGGATAGCTGTAAACAATAAGATGGTAGTATACAATGTTCTCGACAATGATGTTGAAGACAAGAAAGACAAGGAACACTTGCGTCATGTAGACACACAACAGTCAGGAAAGAGAGAGACAGAAGTTCTAGACAAGACCAATGAAATCCTAACTACGTAGAGTGTGACTAAAATACCATCACGTGGAAATCATTAACAATATCATACTCAGTTCATTGTTTCTATTGCCTGGCCATTCAAATGTAAACACGACTCTTATGTTAGCATATAGAGGAGAATTGATGCTTATTACTGTTGCCGTTTGTATTATATTGCTTGGGACATGTCTAGGTATAGCTAGGAATTCTAATTAGTCTAGACATGTTATCACTCTTGGAGCAAGGGCCAAACTCTATCATTTACGGACGCCAAAATTAAGCATGTAGGATGTTTTGTAATTTTGTACGGATTCAGCGTTCACGTCAGCGGAAGACTGCGTAATCCGTATGTTCGTGATTTCGCGAAAATTCCGTAAAGGTACGGATACGGATAATACGGATTAGATAGATTCACGAAAAATATAGATAATACGCAAAGTCATTACGCTGGGAAGGGTGGTTGATAATGAGAAACAGAATTCCATCAACGACACTGGAAAGATCCTATTTCAAAATAACTTCACAGATTTATCATCATATCAGCCTGTCCACTGCTCATCACGGGCTTCCTTATGACCGCTATAATTGATGATCTGCCTAGGATTATTGCCAGTATGATGTTATTAGTGGCAAAAGATTATGCTGCTGATCATCCTTTTGACAATGATCTTTAGTCACCTATTTCGAGACATTTGCGTGGAGAGAAGGCAGCCTATTCTTTGCCAAGTACCACACGGCGACTCTCACATAATACAGATGATTGCAGTAATTCATAAAATACACAAAATCATTTATGTAAACAATACTAGATACACACAATCTGTTTAGCAAATTGGCCCATAACTATGATGAAACATTCGAACCATATAGCAACATAATTATAATATAGTTAGGTATACATATATAGATGAAGGGATTTATTTAATCCGGCAAATGGATGCATGGTCAATATACAAGGTATGTATATATGTAGGTATACGAATTGACGTCATACTCTTATCTCGCTTTCAAATTAGTGCTGCTAAGGCTAAAAAACAGCAAATGTAAGTCTTTATTCATCGAAATTGTTTTGTGTATAATTTTGAGTACGTGTATTCCTCCGATTCCTCGACAAAGAATAAGCCGTTTTTTTACTTAGAGCAAGGCAAGGGGAGTTAGCAACATCTCCCTGTGTCCTTAGTAAGTATTATACCAGCCTGTAAATTTCCCATTGTAGGGAAAATGCCTATTGTGATCCTGAGAAGGAACGAGCTTTGATCACCACGCTTGCTCACTGCTCCTTACGATGTTTTCCTTCGTCCTTAGTCAGTAGTAATTATCATCTCCCTGCCCTAATGCCACACTAGGTGGCGTCGGCGCAACACGTATTCCTCTTCCATGCTCCTCTGTCAGCCGTCATCTCAGCACAAGGAGTACTTTGTTCTTACCTATGTCATTCTTCACACAATCCATCCATCTTTTCTTTGGCCTACCTCTACTTGCATATCCATCCACATTTACACCCACCATAAGTCAGTGTAGGGACCCAATTCTCCTAAAGTAAATTGTTGCCAAACGCAATCGAACCACAATCGTCAGTCAGTTTTTGTTTTCGAAAACTTTCAAAATGATTGATTTTGTTTTTTGTGTCAAACAATTTGATAGCTTTTGAAATTGAGAACTGTCTGAATGAACGGTTTGGCCTTGGTTCGGTTGTGATTTATCAAGATTTATTTTAGGAGAATTGGGCCCCAGGTATCTTAGGTTAACTAAGAAAGTTCATCATATTATGATATTGAAAATGCCTCATTGGTGTATGTCAGGTTTCGTGCCTGCGCAGAAGCTTGTCTGCTCCGAGCCACCGTGTATACCAACATAGGTACTGCGATCACTCTTATGTATAGTAAATGGCAATATTCAATTATTCACAACCGTCCTCTGTTAAGCACTGATTTTCGGCTGATATGATGATTATAGATTTATAGAGTACCCTTTGGTTAAACTACCGTTTATCTATACATATAATAAAATCGTGGATTAGAACTAACTAAGAAATTTTTGTCTAGTACTTATAAATCGCGCGGTAACGAAACCATAGCGCAATCTAATTCGACGCCAACGCCATCTAGGGAAGTAAAGATTAAACATATGTTTGCATGTTTATGCAAGCATCACGTAAAAAGAGCTGACCCAATGCTGTTGACTTTTATAAACATATATTGTGCTTATCTCCAAGTAACATATTTTTTTTGTTTCATCGCAATCGGTTCACGCATTCAAAAGATATGCAAATAATCAATATCTTCTATACATTTATCAAATCTGTAGACTTTGCGTATCTGTACATAGCAAATATTTTGAAAAAACATGGTTGGGGTGTTAAAAAATAACCAAAAGAACCCATTTTTAACATTTTTGTATTTTGTTTCTTCTGTTTGTTGGTTTGTCTGTTTATCTGTTTGTTTGTTCAAGCATCACGTAAAAACAACTGACCCAATGCTGTTGACTTTTATAAACATATATTGTGCTCACGGACTAGAAAAAAAAGAAGGACTCCGCGCCACGCATATCAAAAGTGAAGCACCGTACCGATCTATGTGTGCGTGATTTGAGGGATACCAGATAAATGAAAATTTCCCCATTTTTTTTTAATATTTTGAAAGTTTCATTTCTTTAAATGAAGCCATATAAGAAGTCCGCTTACATTATTTAATTGCAATTACAAACATATACTTAGTTTAAACTTAAAATTAAGTATTTATTTTGTATGAGTAACAAGAAAAACGTTTTCGACGGAATTCAATGTTCTTCATCTCTGCAGGCTCTTATTATTTTAATCCAATCATTATCCCATGGTTGATTTTCTGTAGGAAATCTATAAAAATAATCATATTCAATACTTGCAAAAAACTCACTACGAACACAAAAAAATGGATTACCCAATCTCTCGGGAAAATTACCCATTTATTTTCCGACAGCACTTCTATGTCTTTTGAGGTTTTGTGTTCCAATAGTAATGATTTTAAAATGTCAAAAATACAATAAATCAACAGGTTAAATAAGTGTCTTACTTGTGAATGTTATTCCTTGACACTTTTTCTGGGATGTAGAATTATTTTTAAACCATTTCACAACACAAGAAGGCAATATTTTATTTTATTACTTGACGTAAACAGTACCTACAATGACGGCGCGGTGCCGCGTAATGGCGGCCAGTCGGCACCTTATGATGTAAATGTGTGCGTGAGGCATGTTTGTACAAACGGTCCGGCATACTTATAGTGCTTCACTTTCGATACACGTGGCGCGGAGTCCTTCTTTTTTTTCTAGTCCGTGATTGTGCTTATCTCCAAGTAACATATGGTTTTTGTTTCATCGCAATCGGTTCACGCAATCAAAAGTTATGCGAATTTTAAGTTTTCTAGAAGAACTTAGCATGTATTAGTTTATTTTCAATAGGTGGCGTTACGTGTATCAAATAATGTTGCGAGGAAATATTTTACTACGAATAAATCCACAAATTACCTAATATTCATTGTTGAATTGGTACCTATTCTCAGTCTACGAAAGGTTTAATGAAATGCTATCCTTATGAAGAAGGAACTAAGCTTTTACAAAAAAAAAACGAAGATATTGTTATTTAGAATTTATTAGGTGAATTTCTTATTGTTGTTCACAATAAAATTAATTCATGATCTGGACTAATAGTAGGATTTTTGTTCATTGAATGTTCATACTTTTTGGGAATGCTGATGCCGAAAATAAGGTCCAAATTCAAATTGAAATCGGTGGCCATGATTATTTGCAAGGAAAGCGCTCACCCAGTGCTTTCGTTGAAATTTAGTATTTCGTAATCATTCTATCTACTCAATGCACTTTTTGGAATGTTTTTCTATATTTTATTTTATTTTGTTCATTATTGTCAGATTTATTCAAAGCCTGGCGCCGTCGTTTTATTAAGTTTATTTAATTGAGTTTTTTTAAGCTTTAGGTAATGTTCCAAAGACGTGGCCATGGAGGGAAAGTGCTTTAAATATTAAAAATAGCAAATTTCTTTCAAAGGAAACTTCATTTCATTTTTTTTTAAAGTAAGTAATTACCTTTTACTGATTTTTTTGCCTGAACCGGGAATCGAACTGACAAAGCTTTATGTACCATCCGGTATTATATTATGGCACCTGTTGATAGATATCTATAAGGTCAATAATAAGGATCAAATCTCTCCAACAAACACACTGTCTTAAATTGAAGGAAGTGCAAGAAATAAGAAGTAACAACAAATAAGTGTTTGAATTGAAATGTACCTAAGTTAGGTAGGTACTTAATGTTAGTTTTTATGGTCTTCCATCAATTTCAGGCATTATGTTTATTGGAGCGATCATATCGATTGGTGAAATAAAAATATAGATGATGTTTTTTCGCGTTTGTGTTGGTTCGATTTCCAGATCAGACTTTTTGAAAGCAGTACCTACCTATTTATAACTTATTAAAATTAAATGAAGTCTTCTATACGTTTTTTTTTTTAATATTTAAAGTTCTTTTCCATACCTACCACACCTCGAATGAAATCATAATTTAGTTCGCAGATTGTAACAAGACGGCGTTGTAGCTATTTTTGTATCGCGATATGGTTTTGTTACATCTTCAATAAAAGTATCAATATTCAATTATAATCCATTTTAGCAAGGAAATGTATAGAAATAAGCAACACGTTTTTAGTATTACGGTTTTATGAATCTTTACGGTCAATCAAGAGGAGCTGAAACTCTACATAAAGAAATGGTTCAAAAGATATAAGTGTCTTAGTGGGACACCTTTGTCTATTATTATAATAAATGGATTATTTAGTTGCTGCGACACAATGTTGTTTTCCGACTTCCACGCGGACGGAGTCGCGGGCACAGCTAGTCTAAAATAATAATACATTTGTCAAATAAACGTTTGTTTAACCAGAGTGCTAATGTTGGTAAATACCAGCCATAATTGGTTTTAAAACTCTACAATCGATTTTGTTGTCTAAACTAATTATGCCTTCGTTTATTTGTCTTGTGTAATTCAAATTTAGTCGTAGCGTGTATGTACAATAGGTGTACTTAGATAGAAGAGGTATATCTACTGATAACGATAAGTTTCCTCAAGACTAGATGACTTTTGCAGTACTTTTGTGACGCACCGGAATTTTGAGTATTTTTCCTAGAACGATCTTTGTCCTTCTGCTGTGTCATATTAGCCCACTATTATACGTACTAAGCTTTTAATTATCGTCATAACTGACAGTTTCAATCAACTAACTCTTCCAGTTAGAGTAGCCTGGTTACGAAGGTGCCAATACATTGTTATTTAACTCCATTTTACATCCATTAGCTTCCACTCAAATATCTATCGCTCTATTCGTACAAGAGCTCCATCGAGTTATGTCGTGTTAGTAATCAATTACGGACATTGCCGCATGGTCAACGAGGGTCATTGTAAACAGCGCCAACACAAACCGAGATCGATATTCGATATTTGAAATTCAAAGATGCCTTAAAAATGTTGCCAGCCTTCAAAACGGTGGTAGATAAGCCGCTTACAAGTATCGTTTGCAATATTTTGTAGTAGATACTCAACTTATCGCCGTGACTAAGGCTAGCAAGCATCAACGTTAATTAGCCTTCAGCGTTATCATTGGCGTTAATTACAGCACTTTGAGGTGTTATCATTTATTAGAACGTAAAAGTGAAGTGCCAAGAGTGCTATATTGTTTCTTCTGTTTCCGTTGTTTTTAACAACGACGTAGATAATTTCAACGTTTTATTTTTTCTTGGTGCGGTTATACCTCTGTTCTAAATTGATAATACATATGTAAAAAAAAATATGCGTACCTACTTTAGTAAGAACCTATAAACTACAATGAACACTTTAGTCTCTCTACAACTAGTAATATTTTTTCTATAAAAGTACATTATTTACAGAACAAAAAACACAGAAAAACAAAGGCATTATATCGTATCCAACAATGTTGATACATCTATAAAACACAGATAAGAAGTTGCGCAAATAATATGTCGCAATTACATGGAACTATACAACAAAACACCATAGAACAAAAACTCACCACAAATATAGCTGTTATGCACAACAGCATGTATTTTATGCACTTCATTCCCACTTCCAGGTTGTTTGTCGCCATTTTCGGAATACAAAGTATTCTGATCCTCTTACCAGGCACGTAATCGACACGATACTGAAAATATTCACTCGCTTTTATCAAGTTGATAAGGCATCGCTCGCGCGCTGCTTCCAGCGATGACTGTTTCGCTGTAGGCATTTATGAGGCGCGGAAAATACGACGTTTTTCTTTTAGCCAATTAGCTTGTTACTTGTATACTTTTAAAGTACAGCGCTAATGTAATAGCAAATGAAACACGTCGTTCGTCGTTTACGCTAAATATTATATGTGGGAATTGGTTGTATTAAGGTATAAAAGTGAATTGGGTTCGAATGGGAATGAGGAAAATTGTTTTGTACCTGATAATTACTTGAAACTGTGGTTTATTTATTATTAATAATTAATAATTGCGAGGTCAAAACAGAATATTAAATTGCTCTTTACTATGTTATTCGCATTGCATCACGGTTAAATTGTATGCCTAACGAGCACCATAGTTAGAGCTGTGTCTACCAGAGTAATATTTCTAATCACTTTTGGCTAATTAGTAATTAATTATTGTCTTATAATGGCTAAAAGTAGAGAAACATTGAATAAATAATTCAATAAAATGGCCGATAAGTCATCCTGTATTTAAATATTATTTCAACAACTTTACAGAACATGTGATACGAAAGGTTGCACCAGATGATATAACTGAGGGCCAACACAGCTAAAAAAATAATTTTAAATCGCAATCGAACAGCAGCTGAACCTCTGCCGCTTGACGATCGAATAGGCGTGGTTCAGCAGCGATTCGTTTGCGATTTAAAAACAATTTTGTTAGTAGAATTGGTCTCCTGGTTTATTACAGGAAAAACAACAGGAAAGGGTCGAACGGGTCTATTGTTGAGATAACGCTGTTTTGCCGTCCGTCTGTCAAACAATTATAAATTATTATAGACTTACATTATAGTACTTTCCTACGTATTCAAAGCTATGGACAGTCGCGGTCTTGAAATGTTTACCACCCTAAGGTCTATAATTGCTTGCACATTACTTTTTCATAAGGTCGCTTGGTCGCTCGCAAAGAATTGACAGGAAAATGACATTGTTTTCTTAATTGACTTATAAAGGTACCTAATTAAAAGATGCTATGTAGGTACTAGTAAATGCAATCAAGTTCGCTCTATACAACTTTTGACTAGACACGTACACCTAAAAAGGAGTTCATAACATCAAAAAGTGGTTAATAGCCTTTTTGCTAGAATCGACGCTTCACAATTTTAAAAACTAATACTTCTGTAAGTTGTTATGACATCTTGAACCTTATTGCGCACAATGTGAGAAGGAATCGAATTTGAAATCTGATAAACATTTGTTTGTTTGGACATGCATACAACATGCAGTTGTTTGGTCCAAAAAAGAAGGCGGTATTAAGAATAGAGCTCCTTGTGAAAGAGTTCGTCTGAGAAAGTTATATCTCCATACCTATTTTTGACGCTAAGCGGCGGCTAAGGCGGCTTTTTCTTGGAAAATTCACCGTCATGAAACAAGATAGTAGCGTATTTTTCACGGTTTTTAACCTAATGCCAGGACCCTCCTCGAGGGTTCACTCTTAGCGCAAACGTAATGCCGAGGACCCTCCTGGAAAGACCGCTAGCAATATGTATGGCGGGATGGCGTATGAGCTCTGTGAAAAGTGTGGTGGACAGTGGACTCGAATGTGTTAAAAGCATAGTCACTCGTGAAGGCCGTAACGGGGTCCGGGGTCTTTTAAATAAAGCTAGAAAGATAAAAAATAAACTTTAAAAAAAAGTAAAAACCGACTTCAAAGAAACACTAAAAGGAGTAAAATAATTCCCATAATATAAAATTAACAGTTTCAGAAGTCGGTGGCTTCTATTTGCTTCAGTGTAGAGTTGCACCGACTTCTGAAACTGTTAATTTTATATTATGGTCATCATTTTACTCCTTTTAGTATTTCTTTGAAGTCGGTTTTTACTTTTTTTTAAAGTTTATTTTTTAATAAATACGTTTTAGTGTCATAATTTTAACCCCCTCCTTCATAACCCTTCTTTTTGGTTTTGACGTAGTCGGGCATAAAAAGTCCTTTCAAATGATACCTTACACGATATAATGAAAACATTCCAAAGGGGGGAGGGGGGTACACGCACCCCCTCCTCTTTTCCAGTAGTCAGTTCCCAACAACAAATATAAACAAAGCAATATTAGTAATTTGAGAATTTTGCTTTGATCCGATGAGGAGTTCCGTTCCATATCTCTGAAGTTCATGGTCTAATCATAAGAAAATTTATATGGGACCAATCGGGAAGTATACCCTTTCGAGCAAAAAAGAATTTTTCAAATCGGTTCATAAATGACGGAGATATGAGGTAACAAACATAAAAAAAAAAAAAAACTACAACCGAATTCAGAACCTCCTCCTTTTTGAAGTCGGTTAAAAATAAGTTTTATTCAACCAAGGACACAATGACAGCATAAACAATCATCATCTTTCAGCCGAGAGACGTCCACTGCCGGTCTCCCAAGCATCGCCACATCGACCGGTCCTGTGCTTCTTGCATCCAGCGGATTCACCAGATCATCGGTCCACCTTGTGGGAGGCCTACCCACGCTGCGTCTTCCGGTACGCGGTCGCCACTCCAGAACGTTTCGGCCCCATCGGCCATCCGTTCTGCGAGCAATGTGCCCCGCCCACTGCCACTTAAGTTTGGCAATTCTTTGAGCTATGTCGGTTACCTTGGTTCTCCTGCAGATCTCATCATTTCTGATATGATCACGCATAAACAATAAGAACATAAAAATACTTAAACATACACATTTTATGCTGTCGAGCATGCCCATGCCGAAAGGGTCACCAACTCAGCATAATATGCTGGGCGTCAAACACCCAGCGCTGGTTTTCAGGCACCCTTGTAGTGACGCTCGGACGAAGGCAATATTATACCATTATATTTCAGGGGTTAAGTAACAAATGCCAATTGCAATTTAATACTCATAACTAAGTACTCATGCTTAAATCTATATAAATAAAAAGAAAGGTCCTGACTGACTGATTGACTGACTCATCAACGCCCAGCCCAAACCCTTGGATCTAGAAAGCTGAAATTTTGCACAGAGGTTTCCTTTATAATGTGCACAAGGAATAAGGAAGGGTTTTTCGAAATTCAACCCTTAAGGGAGTTAAATAGGGGATGAAAGTTTGTATGGAAAATCGTCACTTAACGGGTTCATTTCACGCAAGCGAAGCTGCGGGCGAAAGCTAGTGTACATTATTTGGACTGATTTTACCCCTGAAATTTAAAATGACCTAAGTTTCACATTTCAGAAGACAAAACAAGTCGTTATGTCTCTTTGTATACCAATATCAATACATAACACAAAGCGTAAACATTTTCTGGACGATCATTAAATTATTACTCGTAGTATGCTAACGATCGTGACAAATGCCTTGATGGAAACAAAAAGATAAAAATGGTATAAGGGTAGTTCTTCAGGGACAAAATTTTCGATTTCTATGGGTATATTTTTGTAACCAACTAACAAAACGGCATGTAATTTTTTTTTAGTACAGTTTAGCTTTATCCCTTACTGGGACAAATTATATTTTTTAAATAATTGCTGTCTAGGTACAAAATAAAAATATTTGAAGTTTGTTCTTCTGATTCATATAGCGCGTCCGTTTGCCATTTTCCGGAACAAAATGGTATATGTCGCATTTTCCCTTTGATAAATCAATATAAATTATAGTTATATCGAAAGGAAATGAATTGTCCTCTTACAAAAAACATGTGTATTAGTTATAACTACGTTAGTGTGTTTATAAATAAGTAAATAAGAAGTGTCCGGCGTATAATACTGATTAATGTGGCGTAAGCTGCGCTTGACCGTACTTGGTCGGGTAATAATAATGAGGGTCTGGCTTCCCGCACGGGGGGAAGCCAGTCCTGCAACGGACGAGCTAGAAGACGGATGTACAGCTGGTTGGCTTAGATCCCGATGTTACGAAGGTAAATGTCTGATTCATCTGTGTTTGGTTCAGGTGGCATTCTGATCACAATGCCTACTTTATAACATTTATTTTATTGTTTTAAAACTTCTATCTGTGTTTCGTGTGATGCTTTTGGGTTATAGATTCGTGTAGAAAAATGACAAAAATGAAGTCTGTATGTATGATGAGTTATGCATGATTGTAGGCAAAATCCTGATTCATCTGTGCCTGATTCGTATGGTCAAAACCCCATATGAATCATACCATAGAAGACATTAATAAACAACAGAGTGATGTAGACGTCAAATCTGCGAATAAAATAAAGGTGACATCGAAGAAAGGTACACGCAGCTCTTTGATCAAACGTAGTCAAATATCTGCTACCGAAATTCAGACTGGAAAAGATTCGGATACAGCCCAACAAGATCTCGACCTTCCCGATGACGACAGCTTTTGGATGGAGACTTCGTCAATCGATGAAAAACTTGTAACTCCAAAATTCACCAGAGATGTCCCATCGACTCTTCATCAGAAAAGACATGAAGACATTTTTACATTAGTTTCTAAATATTTTTGTACGTCTATACCTCGTTGGATAGCTGATTAAATAAGGATGTTTGTCTTGCATTTTGTTCACTTACTGCCACAGTAAATTTTTGAGATAAACATGATTGTTTCGTGTACCTCGACGATTTTCTATACACTTAATTAACTTTTAATGATTACTTTCAATTGAATGGTCATTAAGAACAGTAAAATACGCAGAAAGCTTTGTAAAAGTATCAGCTACAAGCTAATATCAATAATCAAAGCCAGTCAATTCGATATTTCAGAGATAAATAGTGTTTAAGAAGGAATTCTGGGTATTATTCAAAATAACACAAAAATTTCAATATTTCGAAATTCATTGACTTTCGGTAGAACATATGGGGGGTTAAGGGTTAAATGTGTTGCATTGTAGCCTCCCAATAACGTAGTGCAAGGAATACGTCAAATGACCAGTAAACCTGTGTACTGGAGTTTCAAAATTATTTACAAGAATTATTGTTGAATCCACCAGATTTTTTCCGTAATATCTGATAATATAATTGTTTTCATAAAACACATTATTGTTGTTGTTAAAATATGATTATTTTCTTAATACAGAGTCCATTTATGTAAAGTTTTTCATTTTTATTTCTGTTTCTGATTCATTTGTAACAAATTCTGATTCATCTGGGCACAAAATATTCGAACGTCGATATCTTGAAAACTACTTTATAAAAACGAGTCCCTCATTCAAATACATGTTATTTGGCATACCTATTTTCATATGAACATGTGTTACAGAGCTGAAAGTGAAATTAAATTTTGGCCATATGGATCAGTCGAAGAATCAAATTTCGAAGAACTACCCATAAGTATGTGTAAATGTAAAATACTTAAACAGCAATTATTACTGGATATAGCATAATCCGCTCGTTACTGTCCCAATGCTGGGCACGGGCATCTTCTCAGAATGAAAATGATTTAGCCATTAGTCCACCACGCTGGCCTGGGGGCCTACTCCCTAAGTCCGTCAACGAAGTTAGCCGCCCGTCCGAAAGTAGCCCATAACGTAGGAGTCAACAAAACAAGTGTCAAGTTCAACTTTTCGGACGGGCAAACATCGGTAGTAGGGACAACTGTCAAATCGCGTTGTCATTCATTATTAGTTCGGGCCCCGAAATAATCGTATGTCCGTAGGTGATAGGGAGTAGGAAACGCTCGTAACTAAAGCCGAAACCACGGACTTTATGCTTAGGGAGTAGACCCTCTGGGGCCTAATTCTCCTAAAATAAATCTTGATAAATCACAACCGAACGAAGGCCGAACCGTTCATTCAGTCCGTTCTCAATTTCAAAATCTGTCTTAGTGTTTGACAAAAAAAACAAAATCAATCATTTTGAAAATTTTCGAAAACAAAAACTGACTGACGGTTGTGGTTCGATTGCGTTTGGCAACAGTTTATTTTAGGAGAATTAGGCCCCTGGTAGCTGCTTACTTTAAAGCTATTATTACTACTTAGCTTATTTTTAAACAAAATCAAACCTAATAATGTTAGGTAAGTAGTTGTTTACCGTTGCTAAGCATATTTTAAGAGCAGCTAAAAATGATTCCTATACCTACTTCAATCCAATGTACTCACGCGATAATAGATGGAACCCAAATCACTTCTCCATGTGTGACAGAAATAAATATAAAATATAACTTTATTTTAAAACATTTATTTTCTTACCACAATACACTTAATTAAACAACAACTAAGTAAATACATCTTCACACTTAGCTACTAATAAATAAAGTATAACAAATAAATAAACAACATTTAATATTTTAGGGGAGACCGGGGCCGAATAGTACCTATGTACAGATAAAAGGAAGTCAAGAAAGTTCTTTTTTTTTTAATTTCAAAGTGAACGTTCCGATTCTAATTCAGCCCCGGTGTCCTCTAACATTTAACAAAAATACGTTTTTTTTATTTAATAAAGTATTTACACTTTACCTCTATTAATATTATTACAGAAATCTGTAAGTTCTGGAAAATCGAGACGTTATAAGCTCAGCTGCGTTGAATATAATGTAAGTACGTCAAATTGTAAAACAATATTATTTTTACTAATATTTTTAGAACGAATTATCACGTTGTTTATTTAATTACTAAAACATTTGACATTTCAAGGAGTCGAATTGTTTTTGTACCTATGGCATACTTCTACTAAGTACTTACTTACTAAAATATTTATAAAGAGTTGCTAATTTTACTTCGTCGCTCGTAAAGTCATCTTGTTTTAAAAAAAGCGGTTTTGCTGATATTTTTATGAAACTACCAGACTGACAGGAGTGAAATTGTAGAATGCCATTTTTTTTCTTATTTTCTTTTGTGATTATTGTCAGACTCGAATTTGCTTAGACCTTTGGACATGGTGCTTGAAAAAATAAATGAAACACAATATTTAAAAAAATATGCCATCACATTGAATTTAAGATCACTCGGGTTTCTTCTGGGTTTAGTTTGGCTTCTACATGTTGTGATATATTTCAAAATATTAAATGGCTTGTACTGGCAATGGTATCAAAGGGAATCCTACTAGACAGCTACGTGAGATGTAGCTAGAAAATTAATTTAATTTTTAATAATTAAGTTTAGAAATGCTCGAGGCACTATAATTTTAAGAAATGCGTACGTATGTTTTCCAACATAGCATGTAAATATCATAATTTGTTCTTAACAAAACACTCACAGATTGCACATGAACCGATGTTTATTCAACACGTTATTTACTAAACTAATATCAGATTAAGGGTAGGCTCCATGCTCTTCTCTTGATATTTTCGCCATCCAAACTGCACCCGCCACAGCCAACGCCTGAAAACAACAAAAAACTATATAGTACTTGACTAATTTAGAATATTAAGTATTAATTGAGTATAGTAGAAAGTATTGGCGTAGCGCTACGCACAAATCGCTACGCAGAAAATATTTTATTTTGAAGGAGGTAGAATAGGCACCCATAACTGCCTACGCTGGGCTGAAACAGAACATACCAAGCTATCTTATCAAATCATCATGCAAGACCATGTAACCAAATAGTATGTTTGCTGTTTATGTTTCCTCCGTCATTCCGTGGATATCGAAAAGGCAACGAAGGGATTATGATATAACGTCCTCCTTTTTGAAGTTGGTTAATTAGAATAGGCAACTGTGCGATTTATAACAATACACTACGACTTCCAATCCATTTATCAATTTGTGTATTTATTGTCCTATTTCCTCACCGCTGTCATTGTAGTAATCGATTAGAGGCCCATAATCAGCGAAGGGCGAGAACTGGTTGTCAGTATCGATTTGGAATTCGAATTTGTGCATTTCGACATGACAGCTACACTCGCGACAATCTAAGAAGTCCGATTTGACACCTGTCAAAATACTAGGAGTAATGTCAACTCTAATGATAATTACTCCGATTCGTGGCGTTGAGTTTAATTTTATCATGGGTGCGTATGTGCAGATAAATAATAAGGCGACTTTCTTTAAGATAGAAGGCGTACAAATTCCGTACACATTTATTTTGTGTTTTAAAGCAAACGTCAAATGAACTGTAATGCTCGTTTTGACGTTTGACGTTACATTGTCTGTATAATCTGATAAGGCTCTAAATGAACGCGACACTGCTTGTGAAGCAAGGTGTCAAATACCTGTCAAATCCAGTATAAGTCGCGCGGAGAAGGTTTGCCGATAGCCTCATGACGTCACGCGTCGATGGTCGGTACGATTAGTAGACAGGCCAGACGGGCGCGGGTAGCGGTCGGTGAAGTGGGAGGGGCAGTCATCGGCAAACCTTCTGCGCGCGACCTTTACATTTCATGTTTTCTATTTTGCCACGTTCATTTTGACCCATGTCAGACCATAAATGTAAATGCTCCCGATCAGTACCGATGTGGTACCGACATATAAGTTCTTTTTTCTTTTTATAATCCACATACATGTATAGCCTTCGCCCGGGGAAGGCGAACGATTATGCCGGACTCTTACTAGCTAAAACCCACGGTGTTCCCTCTACTGACCCTTGGCCGGGGTCGCAGGATTTGCAGCTGCATGCACCGCGACTGTACCGACATTTACCTGCTAAAGTAACTCTAGAAGCAATTGCTTGTAACCAACCTGCAATAAAACTAAGAACACGCCAGCTATTCCTATCCCAGCGGCATGGGACTGCACCCACGAGCCGAAGGCGTCTGAACAGCCAGCACTGTACGCTGTTGGTACGGTGCAGTTGAAGGTGGCTATTGTTCCGTAGATGTGGCTGCAGCAGCTGACGGGCAGGCCATTGGTGGACGCCGTGCCTAGGGGTGCGATCCAGTCGCTGGCGTTGACTACGCCGCAGCATTCAAACTGAGAACAAAATAGCAAAATGATTCAGTATGATTTTTGTTTTAAGGAGTTGTAGGGTTTCGAAGATCAAGTCATTAATGTGACGTCACGGGCGAAGGTGGTCAGAGGACCAATTCCATTAGCAAAAACGTTGGCCAATCGCAACCGAACCAAAGCCAAACCGTTCAAACTGTCAAAATGATTGACATATTCTTCTATCGTGTCGGCACGAGCTATACAAGAATAGCTCATGGCGTGGTAAAAAAAATTGCCAGTCAGCAAGGTTGGTAGCGGGGCTGACTGCAAAGGATGCGCCGGACGTACTTAAGTATCGTTACTCGTGGAGGCTCTTTTCATGCACCCCCACAAAAAAGGATTTTGACAGTTTTCGTCAAAGAAAATTGACTGACTGTTGTGGTTCCAATGCGATTCGGTAACAATTTTATAAGTAGAATTGGGTCCCATAGATGAATAAATGATGTCATATTGTTCTACGTATGATTCGCAATTCCTATCAAGTTGTAACCGAAAAGAGAGCTTCGTGTATCTATTACTCCTTACTAAGCTATTCTTATTTTATTAGAATAAGTCTTGTTTCACTTCATATTAAAATAGTTAAATCAAAGTAGCTAAAAGTATTAACTGTCCTATAATGTATTTTATATCCGCCGGCTTCCGCATAATTCGTTTAGGTATATGAGACTAAATCCTATTATAGGCACTGCGTTCTACTTGTTATTCCATGTCGGATCGATCATAATTATGGGATTAATCAACGCATAAAAGTATCTTTTTAACTAAGTAAGTAGTAATAGCTACGAAAATCAAAATAAGTTTGCGTGTACATTGAAAATATCACAGCGTAAGTGTTGCGTGTTATACTGCGCATTTGAGTGTCATGGAATAGCAGTTATGATGAAAAAAGGTTGTCATTATTTATGAAAGGCTTTACCCGAAGGCTTGGCTCACCACACCAACATAATTATACTACATTTAACACTGAAAATGTCTTAAATTAATTATTGCTCGCTTTAATCTGATATAATAAACATAACACACGAATGTCATCTGTTTACACCCCAAGCTCGTTGTAAAGTAGGTACTGCAGAACAGTTTAGAAATATCCAAGCGCCCCACTCTTCTTTACTATTACCACTACAGTCTCAATGAAATATTTCCTTTACCATCAGCATAGAGACAAGATAATAGGAAATGTAACACCAGCCGTAAATGTTTTAAATAGAACATTCCTGAAGAAAAAATATCAAACAGTTACGTCAATAGCGCAATTTCCGCACATCAAATGATTCTTATCGTAGGTAATACTTAGTTCTGACTCATCTATGGTGCCAATAGAAACTATTTGAGCCAATTTAATAAACTACAATTGTCGCGTAATCAACAAGAAGACTTCATTATTTCGTCTAGTAGTAACCATGAAGCTAAGCCAGACTTTTTACATTGAATAATAATTGTATATAAGTAATTGACTAACCACAGATACTAAATACTTTTAGATTTCGTGTGCCTTCAAGGATTCCTCGGAAGCCAATAACGCCACTCCGTCCACCGCTCTGACGAACGGTTTTGGGTGCTAGTTCCCATAACGCGACGAAGCAAGACAATTAATGAATGTAGCGATCTAATCAACTTGCACTTTGCCTCACTAAACAGTTTAAAAAGCAAAGACTCTGGAAAATCTCGATGAGGATTAAGTTGACTAATTTTTTATTTTTTTCGGTGTCTGGATCGAAATAGGCACTTTTTTTTGTCTTTTTGTACGTACAACTTTCGTTTTGCATGCTGAATTTACCTGCAAGTGATTGTACACTGTTGTTTATCTGTTTTTGCTTGTTTCTATGTTCATAACCAGTGTAAACAATTGTTAGTAAACCAATAAAAATAAAATAAATAAATAAAAAGACAGCCCCTACACTAATTGACTTCAGACAGCCGGACCTCAGTCATGCCAAGTCAAGGCTGTTTTGTTAGACCAGGTCCTCCGAACATGGTCACACGTAGACCAGTTATTTCATTTATTTGTTTTTCCCTGGTATGACCGTTGGCACTGGAAGCGATAAAGGGCGAAGGAATTCCAAGACCAATGGCAGACAACATATTAATTGGATGCTACCGCAACACAAAATTCACGTAAATTACACACGCACTGGGGCCTAATTCTCCTAAAATAAATCTTGATAAATCACAATCGAACCAAGGCCGAACCGTTCATTCAGACAGTTCTCAATTTCAAAAGCTATCAAATTGTTTGACACAAAAAACAAAATCAATCATTTTGAAAGTTTTCGAAAACAAAAACTGACTGACGGTTGTGGTTCGATTGCGTTTGGCAACAATTTATTTTAGGAGAATTGGGCCCCTGATGTGTTTTTGCAAAGGCTAATTTGTTGATTCAATACTCACATCTTCCTGCACCTGGTCCCAAAGCTTGGTGACCTCAATGTTCTTTTCTGGTCCATACAGTTCCATGGTGGACATTAGCTGCTGCTGCACCAGCGCCACGGTGTTACCCTTCAACGCGTACCCAGCGATGCAGGCCGATAGTTGGAATACAAACATCAGGATCATGGCGCCCGCGAACTGTAAATGTTAAGTTTTATGGTTAAATAAATAAAAGACCCTTAACGATAACGAAAACCACATATTCTACCCATCATTGGGATATTTTTTTTCTACTAGACCATACCTGGGAAGTCATTGGTTTTGGAGATATTGAAGGTCAAAGTATACATTTTTTTTTTAGTTTTTTCCAAAATCTTATTCTAAGTGATAATACTAAACTTTCATCCAAACAACCTTATCAAAATTTTCAATTTTTCCTCACAAATTAAGCATTTGAAGTTACAAAAACGCAATGAATATCAAACGCACACGACCGCCTTGGCTCAGCTGTGTAGCCACTGCACGACACATACAGGCACAGTCGGTTACGTGCATTACATTGCGCCCTACAAAAAACAGCGTTTTTTTTACGCCTAAAAGTAAAAGTCGTTTCCCAGCAATTAATTTTGGTCAATGTAATTTAGTTTTATGTATAGAGTACGTAGATTTCGGCTATGTGATGGGTCTTTTTACACCCTGTATACATATAGTCGAGTTCAAAAAGTCTTCTGGCAGTAAAAGAAGACGAGGGATTATGTCAAACTGGTAATCAGTATAGTACAGCCATCGAAAAATGAATAAAAGGTAAACAAATCTTTTATCGTGAAAAACATTCAGTACAAATATTTGTATGGCCTTCAGATAGTTGTTCCGAGTCTGGTTATTTCTGCATGTGAGATTTGTGTCTACAAGGTTATTCGAAAAGGGGTTACTAATCCGAATGGGTGTAAAAGTACAGTCCGCGAGGCCTAAGCTGAGCTTTGCATTAAGTGAGTGCACATAAAATCGATTGCCAAAAAGCTGTATAAACCGGTTAAAGTCAAGCAAAGGACGCGTCTGCATTCATTCTCACACAAATGCAAAGCTCAGCTTAGGCCTCGCAGACTGTACCCATAATATTGAATGACTTTTGGTCTACAATTTTCCACAAAAGTCAATAGTTTAAGATAAACAGCTGTTAACGTATTTCATAAAAAATACGCTAAAATCTCTCTATCCTCAGAAATGAGCAACTGTGTTTACATTTTAGGTCATATTTGGAGTCACGGATTAAAAGCTCCATATGGAGCTTTAGTTACGAATGCAGAAAATGCGCATTTTCTGCATTCGTAACTAAAGCAAGCACGAATAAGTGTGAAAAAACGAAAATAGAAATTATTTTGCGTGGAAATAAAACATAAAATTGGATAAAAAAAATGTTACTCGGTACCCCCTTTCCAACTAACCTTGTATATATATACTTACATAAGTATATATTTTTTTCCAGTGGACTGCTGTAGGTGGTCCTAGGGGACCATTTCTCTACTTAACTATTTGTACTACACTAACATCATGACTATAGTTGTAAAAAACCCGTTAGCTACCGTTAATTATTAATTAACGGTTAATTAATAATTAACCAAATTTATGGTTAGCTACCTAAAAAATGCAGTTATTAACGGTTAATTATCCGACTGCGACAACGAAAAAGGGTAAATATTTTACGGTACGTTTTTTTTATTGTGTAGTCAACTCCTAGGTGAAGTGATAAATCGGTATCCGAAAGATAAAGATTTCATTTAAGATTTTATAAATCATACATATTTAAAGCGACATTATAATATACATAACCCAGCTTTAAATATGAGTAAATTAACGTAAACGTAAATAATTTAACGAAATAGTTTACTCAGCATGAATGCTATCAATTAAACGCACGTCGGCTGCCTTAGAGCCCAAATACACATCCGATACTTGCCTCCGATAGTCGGTTTCGATAGTCTGATCAGACTATCTGAAGGCCTCCGCGCCTTACATACTCGTATGTTTGAACATGAATTACACGTACGATCAGACTATCGGATCGGATGTCAGAATCGTAAGCATCGTCCGGGCGTCGCTTCCGATCCGATTGTCTGAAGGCGCGCGGCGCGTGTACATTTGTATAATCGTGAAATACACGTACGATTTTTCTTTCCGATTCGTCATTAGAAAAGTGAGCATCGACAAGTACGGACGTAGTTCTAGGTACGACTACGGCTATTTATCCGACTGCGAGTTAATAGGACGGTACTGTTTTGCTTATTTATCAGACCTCGTGTCGAAAAGGGTATTTTCAGTTTTGGTTATTTATCAGATTACGAGTTGCGAGTTTGTTAATCACAAGCGCAATACCATTGATTGAAGTACGATCAAAAACAAGAGTAACAAGTGATAAAATTAACAAATTCAGTTGCTTAGAAACACAGTTTTAGTCTAATGCTATATACTTCAAAACGTACCATCATTAAAAAAAGGTAAAACAACGGAAAAGTGCGAGTTGCACTCGCGCCCTGAGGGTTCCGTACCTTTATTAGGGTGTTAAAAAATTTGTTTAAAATGATTTTCAAATTTATTCCATAATATACCAAACACATGGCCGGTGCGTCGCTTTTCTTAGCCGAACTTGGCTCGACCCACTGCCGTGTGACTGATTGAAGTGTTTCGCGTGACGGACGGAAAACAAATGAAACCAGAAAAATCGGACACGAGAATCGTACGTGTATTCAGGAATCCGATCAGATAGTCGGATTCGGCTCCCGGAAGCAAGTATCGGACGTCTATTTTGACCCTTACTCGCTCTTTCCCGCTATACTGGCCGCGATCGCCCGCCGCCGCGCCGTGTCCGTGTGTCGGCTGGGCACGGGCCACTTCGTACCCCGCCACCCGCCCTCTTTCCGCCAGTTGGAGCTGTCATCATCACGCAACTCGCGATACACATTTCACGCCACTAGCGGCATATAGTAGTGGTATTTAACCGTAAAAAGCATAAAATGCGGTTAATTAACCGTTAATAATGAAAAATGCATTTTTAACCGCTTGGTTAAAATCGTTAATAACCGGCTTCGCATTTATAATCATGACTACCTGCAACAACAGCACTAAGGGCGACCCCTAGTGGGACTCGGAGCTCGGCTAAGGGCGTTGCTGGCGGGGGCTAACCTTGTATAAACGCATCTATAATACATAAAGGAGAATAAAGATAGAATGGGGCAAGTTCGTTTTTTTAAAGAATATTCTGCATTCTCCAATACTTTTGCCAAACGCAGTCACCGGCGCATTGCTGTCACACTCTTACTTGAGCACGGACGTTTTCTCAGAATGAGAAGGGTTCGGCTTCATTATGCAAATATTTCTAAACATCCGTGCATTCTCGTGGCCTAGAAGAGAGCCCATGTTCACCAGGAGACGGCTTAGGGGGCAACTCGCCTCTCGTCCGCGGCCCAAATTACACTCAGTAGGAACAGTAGTGGAAAAGTTGGCCGAACGCTTCGAGGAATACCCCATATTTTAATACTTACGTTTTATTTCGCACCTTTTTTTTCATTTTAATGAAATTAAATCCCAATGGGTCGATTTAACTACGATACTTTTTCCCATGGTATTCTGGCCCACGCATTCGGCCAACTTTTCCACTACTGTTCCTACTGCGTGTAATTTGGGCCGCGGACGAGAGGCGAGTTTCCCCCTAAGCCACTTTTTCTGGATTCTACTACTGAATAAAATAGGGTCAGACGATGTTAGGAACAATTTTATAAGATTTTTTTTTTGATTGTCTTCTTTATAGTTTTTATTGATTACGCCGTTATATTGATTACACATTAATCCGTGTGGTGCCAGACGTAAAGAATAGCACTACCCCATCTCTTCCCCCGTGGGTGTCTTAAAAGGCGACTAAGGGATACACTAGAGGATGGGCAGCACCGTTCTCTGAGTACTTTAACAACCATACTGCGATCGCCAACCCGCCTCCAAGCGTGGCAATTATGGTAAATCCCCCCAACATGATGTTTGGGAGAGGCCTATGTCCAGCAGTGGACGTCATTCGGCTGAATAATGACGATGATTGATTACACAGTTTGTAAGTTTTCTCAAAAAACATTTTATCCCGACTACTACGGATCATGAAGTGTGGGCTTATTTGAGTGCTATTGTTAAGGCTGATTTACACAACGCCAGTTTCTTGAAGCAAGAATCGTTCTGTCTTTGTCTTTCTCAGCGAAAAAACAGAGATAGCATGAGAGTTGCTTCAAGAAACTGGCGTCGTGTTAATCAGCCTTTATTGTGACGTTCAAAAAGTAGCTACTTTCTCGAGCATTGACGTTTGAAAGAAAGAAAACATGTTAAAAAGAAGCCGTTTCGAGTCTATTTTTGAATGAGTTTAAATGTTAAAGAAATATTTTCTATCTTGGTTTTAGTTTTGTGCTATGACAATGATTTGCTGTTTTGAAAAAAGCCTGCTTCCTAATCTGAAACATAATATCATACGCAAATAATATGGTTTTTTCTTTGTCTAAATATAATGCTTGATAACGAGATAAAATTGTTATGACTCCTCCCGTTGAGATTTATTATTACGCGTAGCATTTTCAAGGAAACCTCTTCAATGGTTGCGGCGATTTGAATAATACTATCATAGCTTAGAATAAGTACTTATTCTAAGTATCATAGGCATTTATATTATCTGTTGGTTCTACTATTTATGCAGTGAACAGAACCAAATTAGCCACTCTTTTGGTATGTCCACACCATCAGTGAGCTTTCATGTTCATCTTGCGCTTTCAACTTTCAATTCCTCTTGCGTCAAGCGCATGCAATATTGATTGCCATAAGACGCATGCAGCTTATCGTCTACACCGGTGCGCCTCGGTCAGTCGTCAGTCGACATACAATAGACGGATTAGCGTGCGCTAGGGGCATGCGTTTTTGTCGAACTAGTATTAAGGCATGCGCTATGGCGCTTCACGCATGCTTCAGACGAAGACGCAAGATGAACATGAAAGCGCACTGGCGCAGGCAGACATAGCTTTTGAAACACTGGATCCGTCTGTTAATTGGCCGATTCCTAAGATTTACCGAGTGTTACTGGTTAAAATTTAGACTTGCATATTTACCTTTAATGAAGCAAAGACCCAATAGCATACATGTACATAGAGTAGTAGACCCTATCATACGATAGTAGCTATTATGGGTAAAATGAGCTTAGAAGTCCATTTTGATCAGTTAGGTAACAAAAAATGCCACCAATTGTAAGCAAAACGATTCGTTTGTGGTCATAGGAACCAGACTTAAGTCAATTAAGTAATTTTATCACTTATGTCGTTAGTCATAACCAAATACATTTAGTGCTAAATAATTGGTTATTTGTGTCGAAGTAATTTTGACAACACTTACATATGTATATCGATAACAATAAATAAAAACCCCCTCTGGGAAAGGCGTTAGGTACCTCATCATGAAATTAACTTAAAACCGGAGGGTACATTAGATTAGCTTTCTACAACCCCATCGTATAATAAAAAATGTAAGATAAGGTCTACTGAAAAGCTTTCAAACCGCAGGGCAGCTTGTGGCGAGCTGTTGGTGAGTGGCGACACTGCGTACCTTATTGCCCCAGAGAGTCGGTCAGGGCCTCGTCTCCAGTTTGCCTTTATTGGCTGGCTGGAGTGGAACCCCAAGGGTGCCCGCAGGACTCTCGACTCTGGCTTGCCTTTATCGGCCGGCCAGAGGGGGGCCGCCAGAGCTATATGCTCGGGGGTGGAAGTGTCTAATGGCGTAATAGCGGGGAAACCCACTCCGGGTCTTTTAGACCCGCGACGGCGAAACCGGGGCCACACCTCTCTACACCCCTAGCCGCTCACACGTTTGTTGCCCTCTTCGCCTATGTACTGGCGGCTTTTCAGGGGGCCCAGCTAGTGAGCTGGCGAGTCACCGTCTGCCAACAAATTTCAAATTTAAACTTGAAAGGCAGACGCCGTTTTCTTCCGGCAATAGAGGTTAACCGATCCACAAAACACCCCTTTCCATAGACCAGATATTTTTTAACATATTTTGCAATGGTTTAGCCGTGGATAGTCCCCGGTTGGTGCCCTACCCCATTTTAGATTAAAGTTCTCAAAGGGGCCTCTGCGCGTTGGACCTGTGTCCCCGTGTATGCCTTCCAAAGGACCGGACATCTTCCGCACGGAGGATGAGCCGTGATTTAAAGAGAGATACAAATAAATAAAACTGTTTAAAAGATTACAATCAAACAAAACTTGATATTTAAACAAAATAATAGTTAACCCACGTGAACAAATAGAATTTTCTTTTTTGTTTACCTATGTACTGTATTTAGAACTAAATACAATCTGAGGTTTACGTTTACTATGTAAGGATAGAACAAGACCATTAATGCATCCTAGCTTTGCTTTACTATATTTAATGGTACTTTCAATTAGGACCTCGTACACGAGGTTCTGTTGGATGCAAGCGCGGCTGCTGAGCTTAAGGTGTTGGGCTCGAAGTCCAGTTTGGACAGAGCGTTTTGTAAATTTTCGGTTTGGGAAATATAAGTATCAGCTGTCAGCACGAAGGTTTAACACATTCGAGTCCACCACACTTTTCATAGAGCTCATATGCCATGCCGCCATACATATTGCTAGTGGACTTTCCAGGAGGGTCCACGGCATTACGTTTGCGCTAAGTGGTCAATCAGACCAGTGCCGGCGTTAGGGGGGGGCGTGATGGGGCGATGGCCCAGGGCGACAAATTCTGGGGGGCGCCAAGGTCTGAAGTTGGAGTACTAACACTTGATATTGCTTCCCTCAAGTGGGCGCCACAATATTTTCGCCCGGGGTGTCAGTGGCCCTTACGCCGGCACTGAATCAGATTGCACTAGCGAGTGCGAGGGCGGGCGCGTGTAGTGCCGAACGAGCTATCGTAGCGTGCGTGTGTTTTGTCGTTAACAGACGCTATATTACTGTGAATGATACGAGCGGACTGGGCCATTAGAAACACCCGCGCCACCGCGCCTGCGCCCGCCACTGCAGGCGCGCGACTCGCGGGCGCACTGTGAATGCAACTGGCGGCGTCTACAATTCTACATACATTTGATTTACACGCGCCCGCGCTTAGCACCCGCGCCCGCCTCCGCTCTGAAATACGGCTAAGACTGAACCCTCGAGGAGGGTTCCTGGCATCAAGTTAAAAACCGTAAATATACGCTACTACGTCGTAAAATAGGTGTTTGCTTCATTCATGACGGTGCATTTTCCAAGAAAACCTACATTAAAATGAGACCTCCACGAGGAAGTTTCTAATCGAAAATGAAGTTTCTAATCCGTGACCCCAAATATGCCTAAAGTGTATGCACAGGTGATCATAGCTGAGGATAAATAGATTTTAGCGTATTTATTATGAAATCTTTGAACTGCTATTTTTCTTAACTTATTGACTTTTGAGGAAAGTGGTAGAACAAAAGTTGTCCATTATTATGGGTACTATAACACCCATTCGGATTAGTACCACATTTCTGACTAACCTTGTATTTAACCATTAGGGCGCCCGGTCTCGTCGGTCTTCAATCAGGACTCTTTCGACTAGGCCCCAATGATCGGGTAGTGTAATGAACGTTTTAATCCACCACCAGTATTTAGGGTGGCTCGGAGAAAATATCTGTTGGCTTGGTTCTATATCTAATCATTGAGTGGGTATAATTTGTGTAACATTATGTACACAGGAAATTATGTGGCAGTGGGTGTGGAGCTTGTCAAAAGATTATTATGCTTTGACTGTTAAAATACAGCATGAGAGTTCTCACTCACTTACTTATTACTTATCCTCCGGTTTCCGAATTGAGAATTCTAGGATAAGCAGTACTTAAGTAACATTTGAGTACGGAGTTGTCAAAAAAATGACGGATTTTAAAGATTTTAAAAATTATATGAACCAATCATCATCACTGAACTAAAAGTATATGAAATGAAGTAACTAAGTATGAAAATAAAAATACCTTGTATACAGTTACTGGTTATTTTATTGGTCACGATCCCGTAGCACGGTTGTAGAACATGTTATCTACTATCTAATAACCCAGTAACGCTTTATGCAGAACAATTTTCATAAAAGTCTCAAATTAGTAGTCTTGTTGTCCTACTATTGCAAGCAAACAAAGATAATCCGATTGTTCATAATTTGATGATTCATCTCCTAGGTCCTATACGTCTTTTATCTGTTCTGTGGTCCTATCTATAAGTGGCCATTTCATTTATCATCTTCAACTTCAATATTCATACACTTCTTTATCGACTTTAGAAGAAATTATTTTATCGCAACACTGTCATGAAGTTTCGTCTTCCATCAGGCAAAGAGCCTAGCACAGTCTGCTCAATTTAAAACCTCTTGTCCTCTCCCAAATTGAACATTATACTATGTATTATCCTCAACGAATCATGGATAAATCATGGCGAGTGCAGGCAGGCCAAGGAGGCGCTTCCCTTCATTGACGATCGCCTCACTAAACAAGCTCTCCGGCTGTCAAAGCAACAACTGCGTACAGTCAAGCAGCCATCACTGGCCATGGTACATTTAACAAACACCTCTTTGTGATTGGAGTTACAGACAGCCCACTGTGCAGAGCACGCATGGAGGAGGACGAGACGGCAGCCCACGTGCTACTAAACTGCCCTAAAGTCGCCACATACAGGGCCAAGTACTTCGGAAACCCAGGTACTATCCGAGAGATCACCAGCAACATCAAGGGTGTGCTGGCTTTTTTCGAGGAGTTAGGGTGGATTGAGTAACTACACTTACCACCCATCACGCAAAATACGCGTTCAGACGTGGAGTTTCGGACACCAGCCCGTTATACCTTATGTATTATCCTAGAGACAGTGGTTTCTGACACAGAACCAACAATTTTAGACGAACAAACAAACTAAACATACATACATACATAAACTCACGCTTATTTCCCATAAGGGTAGGCTGAAACTGCAGAACACCACATGCTACGATCCTTACATAAGTTTCGCTTCGTTCACGTTCATACATCTTGTCATACACGCATGCCGGTCGAGAATACTACGCACCTATCCTTTTTTTGGGGTGCATGAAAAGAGCTTCCACGAGTGACGATACTTAAGTATGTCCGGCGCACCCTGGGCAGTCAGCCCCGCTACCAACCTTGCTGACTGGTTAATCTTTTCACCACAGCATGAGCTGTTTTGTATAGCTCTTGCTGGCACGAGAGAAGAAGAAGAACCTATCCTTTATGAAGAACATCACCAATAACATCGATAAAGGGCTAGGTGGTCTTCTACTGTCGTTTCCACTGTCATCCGCCTTAAGAATTCCTTTTGTTAATCGCCATTCACTCATTCTCTAAACATGACCAAACCACCTGAGCATACTCCTTTCAATTTTTGTCACTACATCATCATTTTATAATTTAGCTCCAATGTTGACTGTGCAACAAAACATCTACAGCCTACCAACCTATCCTATTTCACATCAATGGTAGGTTTGTAGCCATCATCGGTTACCATAGCAACCCGCTCCCGGTTCAAGAATTTTCAGGTAAACAAAATGTGTAGTCAGTGGTAAAAATGCAAGGACCCGGAAAATTTATTGCAGGCAAGACCCTTAGAACCTGAACTCTTTGTGTGTTAATTAAAGGCAGCTATCGAAGTGTCCCACAGAACTAGTTCTAGGCTTAGGATACGGAAAGCACTATATATTTATCTAATCTATGTTATAAAAATGAATCCCTATTTCCCATGGTCACGGTATCACACTCTCCTCCGCCGCTCACGAGCGGCTGGACCGATTTCGCAAATTTTTTTTTGTTGTGTTCTTAATTGCCAGGAGATAAAAAATTTATATTTAAAAAAATACGAAATTATCTCAGTATGTCCCTCTTATTATAAGTTCTGTGGTATGTCCATATTCTTGATTTGTTCACCGCATGCATGAAAATGGTTTTAAGTTTTTGTTACTATTTTAGTTTAATAGTTTTATTACGATATATTTTTCTTTATATGTTTATACTTTTATTTGTAATTATGTAAATATTGTTTGTGTAAATATTGTATAACTAAACAGAATAAAATTTTGTTTCTGAAGGTAGGTAGTAGGTAAGTAGTAGGTAGGTAGTAAGTAGGAAAAAGTGCATTGCAACGCATGCCGGGTACAGCTAGTTTATTTATACTTTACAATTTACGGTTTATCAAAATCTTCCTTTCATTCATTTGTTTTAGTGCGAGGAGTGCAAACTTGTGGTATAATTTGTGTCGTAGTGTTCAATTTAACTTGTAAAAGTCACGACTGAAAGAAATCGAATGAAATATTTATACAGCTCAAAACCTTATCAGTTGTTTAAGGTTAGGTAGTTACTCTCGACAAAGTTTCTAATAATTTAAATCTTAGAATTACACAATTAAATACATTATTTACTTTTACTATCGCTGAAGATTAGTTGCGTTGTACCTAATTTATTGCTACTGACATTTCCTTGGGACGTAACTTCGCTCGAATGTAGGGCAGGCGCCCGGTACTTTGAACAAAAAGTAAACTATGATGCTAATTCCGTACATCCCAGGCCGCTATACGTCAACAACAGACATTTGATGTCAAAAAGACTATGTTCCGACAAATAATGATGTAATTATCTCATGAATAGTGTCGCAATCATGATAATTGTGTTTACTTTCAAGCAGTGACGTAGTCTTACAGAATATTAGCATTACAGTGATAATGGCGCCATCGTAGAACAAAAGACTCATGTTGTTATAGACATCATGTAGAAAATTTATGGCCAGTAAATACTGAGCTTCAACTAAGTATTCAATTTCCTTCAAATGTTTTACCGATACGACTGGCTTTATATTTCCGTAACATCTAAACTCAAATAAGTACTCCATGAACAATCAATTACTAGCTTCAATTAACGACAATGAATCACGAGAATAACTACAGTTTGCACAAATCAGAGCACAGTATGAGATAACGAGGCTTTCACGGCCATGAAATGACGTTAAGATAACAAATGTTCCACTTACCACCATGCTCATCAAGTAATTCTCCATGAAGGCTCCATAGAATCCGAAGAACGATATCAGGAATATGATGACACCAGTCGCGATGCAGAATGCTGGTAGAGAGAAGAATCTCTCTGATAGGAACGGATGGTAACCATTGTACGCCGATTGTACCGACCCGCCGACTGATAGAATTATAATACCAGTGATCTGTAAATATCACATGCGAAACTAATAACATGGAACTGCCTGATATACTACAACAAACGGCAAATAACGTACACACACACTACTTACCAAAAACAGAAAATTGACTGTTACTAATGTGTATTTAACAGTAGTAAACAGTTTCGACCACATTTTGTTTTAATATATTTAAATTGCTACGTGGACGCTCGCGTGACAACTTCCACCGTCGTAGTTTTAACTGGCTGGAGATATTTTTATCACTATAGGTAGGTACATTAATCTTGATAAGGAAAACAGGCGGATTTATCTCATCGGAGACGAACGTCGCTCACTCTCAAACACGATACGTTACAAACTTTAACACGCACTTTTTAAACGTTATCAATTTTTGAAACAGGTAAACGTACAACTTTTTGAAACAGGTATTACGTTCTATTACTTTGTGGTTTATTTACAAAATGACTTTTCACATTAATGATTACAAAAACACAGAGTAATATAGTACACAATAGCTTCGCTCGCAATTTAAAGGCGATATGACAAAATGTGTTAATTTTAACCCGCCTCGAGATGTGCTCGTATGGGCTGCGATGTTAGTACTTACAGGTAGCGATAAGAAAAATACATTAGTTGGTATAGCATTTTCCAGTTTTATTTCCTTTATTAGCTGAACATTTTATTCGACGGGAAACTACGTCGATTTTCTTGAACAACAACGGTTATTGAGTAGGACCGATGAAGGAAAATCGTGCAGGTATACCTATATTTTCTGACGCAATACAGCCTTCTTAACTTAAGTCCGACTTAAGATGACTTTTAAGTTACGTAAGATAGGCATGATGTGGGTATAGGAGGTGAATTAGAGCTGAAATAATGTCACCATTATATTACATTTTATTATTTGACGTCATCTTAGTATGTACTTAGTAATTAAAAAACTACTTTGCTGATTATGATGTTGCATAACGTTAACTATAATATTATAATCAACATCATAGCACAAAACAAACACTTAGACTTAAATTTTAATTAAAATATAGATTAAACAATGATTTGTTTCTGTTTTTTTTGCAAAAATCTTATAATAAAGTTAATTAATTATACTTACACATATTTCCTTTAACTTTGGTACAATCAACTACCTATAATTATCTTCACGCTTAACTAGAGTAACTTAACATAGGAAAATAAACGCCCCTTCATAACTTCTCTTAAGTACGCAATATTTATTAACAAATTAAATAAAACAAAAGCCTAAAAATAACATTTATTTATGACTCCAATTCAATAACTTCGGACCTCGATCTATAAGCCAAGTAGCCGCCCATTATTGAAAGTAACACCTGCAAGAAAACAAACATCATAAAATAATATTTAAAAGAAATGGAGTATCGTACATCCCCTTATTACAAAAGATGGTTTAACGAAGACTAAGGTAAACCCAGGTTTAAAATATACCCATCACTTTCTTATGTCATACAACAAAAAGAGACGGGGCTATTTTAAAACCTAGGTTTTTCTTAGACTATCTTTTGTAATAAGGGGGTATAATTTTATTAACTTTCATGAGACACATTCATATTTACAAAGGGTACAGGCAAAGAACAGGGTATGTCACAATTTTTATTTTTCTGTTTAATTTTTAATACCTAACTAAAAAGTCCAGTGTCAACAACAAAATTATAAAAATATACCTAAAACATTTAATTAACTTCCTTCCTTCCTTCATACAATGATCTCAATAAAAATGATATACTTATAATTTATAAACTTTTAATTTCGTTTTTCCCAACATCTATTCATTAGGACATTCCATGTTCTTTGCCTGTACCATAGATATTTTATATTTCTATGGCCTGTACCCTTTGACAGATTACTCACGTGCATTTTTTGGGTTAGCCCGACATAGTTTCGGACCCTAGGGCTCCGTTCCAAAACAAGTCGGGCAACACCAAAAAATACCCCTGAGTAAAGCGTAAACAATCATAAATAATCTCGTACATAATGTGCTTGCTAATTTGAAGTAGAATACTTCGGAGGCACTAATCACGTTTTGCTTCCGTTTCTTATCCTGTTAATCTATCTTACACAACAATCCAGACATGAGCCGGTCAAACTGATCAGATATAGGTATGTACTACCTACTTGTAATTGAGTACGGTCAGGGCCAAGTAATTTTAGAGCATCGTAATTAATTCAATTGACACAGCGAGGAATCCACCGACATTTTAGCAAAGTAAGAGGAAGATTAGAAAAAACGGACATAAATATCATCAGTACCGTAGGACGGGGTTACTTTGATCAATTTTTTGAGCTTCATGTGTTTGTATCTTATATATTTTCGCTTTTAGCTGCTACATCAAAAATATTTTGTATATTTTATAGAATTAACTGAGATATATAAAATCACACAGACTAGATAAAAAAAAACTACAGAGCATAGTTTTCGATAAAAAAAAAGGAGAAATGTTCCTTAAGGTGCATGTACCGATGGACCGTCCATACAATGTTTGTAGGGATTATACGCTAAGAATAGACACTCTTTGTTTAAAACGAATCATTTTATCACTTTTCTACAATCAAATGTGCTCGCGAATTCACTCTTTAGGAAATAACTTACACTAATTACTGAGAAAAACAATCATGAAATTCAGACAAAATTTGACACTTCTTTACATGTGTGGGTTTGTTTTGACAAGCAAACTAAGCGCCATGTTTGTTATAGTTTAAAATTGTAAGCGATAGATGGCGTGCAGGCGATATTGTAAATAGATATTAAAATATGCAGCGTTGCCGGTCTTCTGTAACCTTGACGGCGGCTGCGTTGCCAGCTAATTTGACTATGATTCGAATGCATGTACATTTTCAATTTGTTGAACGTAATGTTGATGCACTAGGATTTGCGCGCGGAATTTGTTGCGTGTTATATTTTGTATGCTATTTTAATTTATTCAAATTGCAATATGTCTAGTAGGTACTTATGTAATTGATTTCAATTGAATATAATTATTGCAATTTATTATTGGTAGGTAAATAATTTTATTAATTATTCAAAATACGCAATTTTATTGTAAAATAAAATTACCTAGGTATATTTCGACGGTAAGTATTAGAAACAGCAAGTTGGCCCGTGAGTTGGGTTTTAGACGCTGCAATCTCGTTACAATACTAATTACGTACCTAACCTACGTGTCGATGTTGTCATTATGTATATTTTATGGTCAACCATGAATTAAATTATTCAGTAAGTCACCAAAGTAACCACAACATTAAATTTCGTGAAAAAGCAATCTTGGGGTATGTTTTTACCAGGTAAAGAATACTTTGTATGCATATAGCCCCCCGCCGAGACGCCGTCGCGAGCAGACGTATTTTTGAACGTTCCGTGTTTTAAATTCAAAAAAAATTGTTTAAACTGCAAAATATTGTGTAAACTATCAGTGAAACGATCAATTAATTAGTGATTACCATCTCAGTGATAAAATATTGAAACAATTACAACACACAATTAACAATATTATCAAAATTATCAACAGCAAATCAAGACAAGTTGTTATAAAAAATCGTGTTAGCGTGCGCCGGGCCAAGTGTCCTTGAAAGTGAATGCAAGGACAAGCTTTGCACCTGCAGCTACAGTACCTATTTTTATTAAATAGAACGCTATTTTCAACTCTCTTAATAACGACGACTTGGTCCGATGGCACATGGGCCGGACTGTAAGTGAACGTGACCGTGTGAGTATCAAGTTCAAACCTCCGCAAAACACATTACTTTTTGGAATGTTTTTTATTATGCTGCTAAAATACCAGAAAAATCTGAGATTTTTTTACGAAAAAATTGGAGAAATTTCTGAAATATTATAATTAATACTTGCACAAATTGCTGCCTGCAACATTGCTTAATTAAAGAAAAATCCGCATTCATTGTTGCTTTATTTTACTTTTGGTGCATTTGAACGCCCAATATGCCGCTAAATCGAACACCGCCAACCTCACCGAAATCTAACTTCAAAATCAATGATGGTGACGCTGGTACTAATATACTAAGTAAAGTTATTTTTTACAAATATACTAAGTAAAGTTATTTTTCTTTGTAGCACCTGTGAAGCAGTGGTTTCAAGACAAGAAGAAATAATTTTTGTTCAATTGATTTTTTTTTGTAGTAGTTTGTTTAGAATCTACATAATCATTGTATAAAGCTTTTAATTTGTATTTACTATAAAAGGTGAAATAATACCTTATTGAACTCAATAAAGATTTAGATTTTTGTTTTACTAAAAACTTAGGTAATAAAATAAAACTATATTTTACTGTGTATATTTGACATTATTTATTTCCTTTTTTTATTAATCAATTAAATGTTTTACGCCTTAAAATATAACTTTTATTTTCCTAAAATAGTACTAGTTTTAATTTATCGTAGGTGTCGTTCTGCCTACCCCTATTTAGAGTATTTCTACAAAATATTTTAGCCCTTTTTTAAATACACGCCATCTAGTGGTAAACTTTGTAAACGTAGGGAATACGTCTATGTGTGTGTAAAAGTGTGTAAATTCAATGACAGATGTTATTATGGGATTCTGTGTCAAATTGGGTGGATTTTGAGGCATTGTTATGATCAAGTTCATTAAAAGGTAATGACCAGGTGTCGCGAACACTACTTCTACAACTTAGTAATGCTCAGATTTCACATAAAACGAAATAAACTCAAAATAATGATTTCAGCGCCATCTAGCGGGAAAAGTGCTGGGAACAGCCCGTATCTTTCACCTTAAGGTGAAAGATACGGGCTGTTCCCAGCACTTTCACAAAGTCGGACCGTAGGCTTTTACTTTGATAATCTCTGTTTTATCATTCAGTATCAAAGTAGCCCCAATTAGGACTCGAATTTTGTACATAATCAGGGGTGTGATTTAGTATTTTTTATCTTCGCCATCTAACTTCGCAAACACCTCTATAACGTATGGTAAAATAGGAAAACTGTCATTGTTGCCTATAAAGTTAAGTTAAAATGCTGTTCCATTTTTACAGAGACATAATGACCAAATGCAATATTTTTAGTAACTATATCAATGTCGCCCCTTGATATCAAGGTAACCCCAATCGCTGGTACTTATATTCTCTCTTTGCTCTCATGATACCCTGGTATGAAGATTCCACTGTTACAATGAGACAGTATTTTTAAACCTCACACAAAACTATTATTATATCTGTAGGCCATCACTTATCTTACAAGCTTTCCAAGGGTAAACAAGAAATTATATCAGATAACAGCATGATCATCCATCACCCTGCATCCCAATCACGAAAGATCAATAGATAATGTACTAACATTACTGACCTGCAAACACGTGGCAACCAGGGCACACACAGCAAGAACGTAGGCGTTGTAGCCCAACCACTCGCCAAGCTGGTTGAGGCAGCCGTCAGGGTACGCATTGGCCGTGTTGCACTCGAACGGAGAGATCGTGCCGTAGTCTATGTGGCAGCAGCTCACAGGGATCTGGTTGGATATCCAGTCGAAACGACCTGCCACACCGCAGCATTCGAACTAGAAGATGGAAGTGTCAGTTACTCAGTGGCGTAGCTTGCACTAGATGGGCCTTGTACTCATATCAAAATTTGTCGGGGGGCCTTCTACCCTACTGTGGCGAAGCACAAATGGAGGGCAAAGATTTTCAACAAAAGTTATTTAGTTTAGCGTTTAAGTGTGGCGCCACACCATGCCGAAATTACGCGACCGAACTTCGGCGTCTACGTTTTTTATATAGGTAAAACACGACGTAATTTCAACCTGGTGTGTCGCGGGTAATTTAAAAAGCATTGGAGGCGTAATCATGCCGAACTTCGGTCGCGTATCTTCGGCATAGTGTGTTTAGACACTAAGAATTTAAAGTTTGGCGTACGGCCTAAGAGTTTGAGTGAGATTATAGATAACATTTTACGAATTTTTGCTTACACACGTCGGGCCTCTGTAGCCCGGGGCGTTCATTGTACGGCGTTAGCTACGCCCCTGCAGTTACTGTTGAGGCTACACAATGCCTCAATTTATTATTGAAGAGTCCAATGAACATAATTTAATTGATTACCTATAGAATTGTGACCCTGATTCAAAACGATTCGATAAGTCAGTTGTCGAAAGATTCTGTAAGCTATCTCTTTCGCTCTCGTTGCGAGAATCGTAGACGGAACGAGATAGTAAACCGAATCTGTCGAAAACTGCTTATCGAAAAGGTTCTGAATCGGGACTGTAGTACCGAACACTGGTCATAATTCAGCCGAAAGTCGTTCACTACTGGACATAGGCCTCTCCCAAGCATCATCTTGAGGAGACTCTGCCATAATCGCCACGCTTGGCAGGCGGGTTAGCAGTTGCAGTATGGTAGTTAAAGTACTCAGAGAACACTGCTGCCCATCCTCTAGTGAATTCCTTAGTCGCCTTTTACGACACTGGGAAGGGATGGGGTAGTGCTATTCTTAACGTTTGGCACCATACGGAACACTGGTGTCCTGATAATATATCCCAATGCCAACCGGAAAGATACATTGAAGGCTGTCGTGGATCTTTTCGAAAACATGATTGGCTTACGCTGCCGGCTGCAGGTCTGAATAGTAAGAAATATAGGACGCAAAAAAAAAACTCGCGGGTGCCTAGAGAGCTAAAGCTAACGCTGAATTTCAAACTTCGAATGTTAAATAAAACATATTATGTAAAGTTTGCATGCCAATAAGGTAGATCAAGGAGAATGATATTGAATGTAATGTTAACACCAATGTATACTTGACCAGCAAATAAATTATTTATGATTATGAACGTTGAACGCACCTACGATACAAGAGAAATCTTCAAAGGCAAAGGGCAAAGGAATTTATATGGGAAATAAAATTGTGACCTTTTGATTATCACTATTCAGCAGTCGAAATAAGGTCCGAAACCACAGTCGTAATAACAAGAACCAAATACTTTGGAACTGCCACGAGCTACTTTAGCAGTCATTTAGTCAACCTAAGAACCATATAATACATACCTTTTTTTTTTTTTTTTTTTTTTTTTATCGTGGGAAAATCCTCATGGATACCCTTCGCCCGGGGATGGCGAAGGGTTATGCCGGACTCTTACCGGCTAAAAACCCACGGTGTTCCTTCTCCTGACCCTTGGCCGGGGTCACGGGATTCGCAGCTGCATGCGCCGCAACCCCGGATATAATACATACCTAAGAGTATTTTGCTCAGACTTTCTCGTCAGGAGTATCAAAGTACAAATGATGTACACAGAGGGTAGAGCTTAACGAAATACAAATATAACTTGGCAAAACTCACTGTCATGTGCAGATCATCCCACATCCTGGTTACTTCAAGTCGTGTTCCGTACTGCCGGAGGCTCTGCAGCATCGTCGTTTGGATCTCCGAGGCCACATTGTTGCTTAACCCGAAGGCTACTATCACTATTGATATCTCGAAGACCAGCGTCACCAGCAGAAGCACCACATACTGTAATATCGACTGGATTCATAATTTTGGAGGTCTTCGTCAATGAAGAATTAACATTGGTGTACAGACGCCAGCACATCAAGCTACCCGAAACTGTCAAATTTTCCCAATCAACCTTGAACTTAATGCTTTTGCGATAAAGATGAAAATCTGTTAAAAAAAAATGACAGATTGTAGTAGCTTGATGTGCTGGCGTCTGTACATTTTTCTAAGAAAGGCTGAATTTATGGCACACATACCAAGGGCTTGGGTCAGATGAAAGAAAGATAAATTATATTTGTTCCGCTATATATCTACAGTCATTGTGGAAAGTTATTTATGGTTATATTCTAAAAGGACTTAGTTTTTTTAACTATAACATAAAATTGTGTATCACCACACCTGGAACTCTTACTCATTATTTCCAGAGTAGCAAGCATGGAAACCAAAGCGAATTATTATATATTCGAATATAAAGCTAAACCTTAAACTCTAAAGATTTCGTGTATAAAACTTTATTTCTTGTAACTGTGCAAAAATCTACAAATTAATTAGGTACATCAAGAGCCGGTCCGCCATCTTAGTTTAATTGTGTCTTCCAAACAGTAACACTTACCCCAGCGACAAAGTAGAACTGCTGCGAAATAGCGCTGTAGCATCCGAGGACAGATCCCGCTAATATTATCGCCCCCGTCGCCACCACAAACCCTGATATCGTGAAGAACCGCTTCGAAATCAACTCATCGTACCCCGAGTATATTGCGAGGACTGTTATTCCCGCGCAGAGGAGCATAAACCCTGTGAGCTGGAAAGAATAACCTCATTAGACATTTTACTATCATTCATCAACAAACTGCACAACATGGGGGCTTACAATGACACATTTGGTAAATCATATTTGTAATCATAAATGCAAGTGTGTCGCGCTTAGCGGGTTAAGGGTGGCTTGAGGAGTCAACCCTTAACGAGCATACGCACATAAAATCAGAAAATCAACCAAGAAGTTTAGCAGGCGTGTACAATACGGCCGACGTATCTTGGCGAGTCTGAAGTTAGCTGATTAGCTTGCGAAGTAGACAATTTCGTTTCTAAAAGATTCATTGCGCAGCCAAACAACTAACTTCAGACTCGCCAAGATACGTCGGCCGTATTATACTTACAGAAGAATAATGAAAACACTTTTAACCACACTTACAAAATTAGATTAGATACAGGGCGGGGATCTTAACGATAAGAGGAGTCCAGGGTCTTCAGGTGTAGTAGTAGTGAACTTAACTTGCGGCTGCTGAGGCGCGAGCGAGAAAGAACTTTTTTTTTTTTTGATCTGTTCTTTATCGCCCTTCTACGTAAGCGGGCAGTTATTGGCGAGACCTGACGGGTCTCCAGTCAATGGGGGGAAGTAACATACTTAACCTAAGCTAACTTGTACTACACTAACATCATGACTACCTGCAACAACAGCACTAAGGGCGACTCCTAGTGGGACTCGAACCTCGGCTTAGGGCGTTGCTGGCGGGGGCTTGGGGGGGAGAGACAGCTTGATGAGAGCTGAATTATCGGTGTGACTGCGGAGTCTGAAGAGACGACCACGCTACGACGGGAGAGCTCGGTGGATCGTGACCGGCCGCACGAACTGCAGCGTACCGGGCCTTTTATAGGCGCACCCCGCCAGTCGCCACCACTACCACCGTCACAAGTGGACTGCATATTATTATCCAGTCGCAACTACAAACTATACAACTTCCAAATGCAGCTGACGGCAGAGATGCAGTCAGTGCAACTGTTTGACAATTGCCGTCGGGATGTGCACTATGTGCAGCCCACTTGCAGTTATGATTACGAATATGAAACGAAATAGGGCTAGGAACCTTACATTTATTTTGGTGAATCACCAAGTGTAATGTTCCTAGCCCCCTAGCTGTTCAAAGACTTCTCCCAAATCACCGCAATGGGCCATTACCATCGGGTTGATGGCCGCTGCCCAGGAGCGCGTCCTACGATAATTCTACCCCTTTTCCGGTAGATGTCGTAAAAGACGGCTAAATAAAAGGTAGAACATATAAATTCTCATAACGTTCTACACGTATGCTTTAAATTTTTCGCAACGTTTCATCTTTTGCAAGCGTCAGCAGCATAAATGCCCCGAAGAGATTTGTTCAGCTTTGCCTTCCCATCGATCCAGCAATGAACTGCGATAGATGTTGAAAATGAAGTCTCAAAACTAGTAACATAACAAAGCTAAAAATACGTGTGTACATTAGAAAAACTTGAGCTGAAACTTCTAACAAGCAAACATGTTTACCAGACCGCTGTCTAATCTCAAAAAGAAAACAGGATAATCTACGTTTATCCATGACATAATCTTGCATTATCAGTGCCTCCTAAAAGAGCAGTTTGATCATTATGTATTTAAACGAAGTAACTGTGCTAAGCTATGTGTTCTACCTATTATTAAGTATTGAATTATTGATCCTATTTGAATTATTTTGTACAGAAAACGGTATCACGTGTCATGACTAACTTCTGTTCACCCTTTCAGCACAGGTTTCAGTTATGTACACAAATAACGATCCAATTTAATTCAATGTGAGCTTCGAATTCAAATTTCGAGAATTCGATCACGTCACGAGACATTCAAAACCAGTTTTCCAATATGTAACAAGATAGGCATCGTTAAACAACTCGTTATTCGCGGGTTAAATTGGCAATGAACTATTTCGAGGCCAACCCATCAACTCACCAGAAAAACTCCATTCACAGCTGCTAACGAATATTTCACTGACTTCAGAACCTTAGGAACTTTACATTTTAAATGAAAAGCCATTTTTTTCAAACTAAGAAAAGAAAGAAAAGGAACTTAAATACATGTAGATGCCCACTGAATATGATAAGTTAACTGAAAAATGAGATGATGCATTATCAATCACACACAAGCCAATATCTTCGTTATCTCGACATATCCATCTAATCTATAAATATAGAAACTATAACTCTTAACATTCGTGGTTCAAAATAAATTGTAGGGCAAGCAGATTAGACGAAGGACAATATACCAATATTTACAAAACTAAATAAATACTAAGTTTAGTTTGTAGGTATATCGTAGCAATATTGGAACTTTTATTTCAGATTAACTATTTTAACTATTAAAAGCTACATCGTTGTAGGATATCGTAATAAATATCGTATTTCACCTTATTCATAGGTATTACATAAGTACAAAAATCCATAGCTGCTAAACTATAACACCACATGGGCCTAAAAGTACAAATAATGTTAATGCCTTGATTCATTGCATAATACGTTTTTATTTAATTTTGCTCCTATTATCGACATAAACCTACTATTTTGTATTTTAAAGTTAGTGCGCTAGCAACCCTTTCTTAATAGTAGATTGTAAAAAACATTCATGGCAACACAGACACTCGCTATTTTCGGCGCATTTGGACGTGATTTGTGTTGGTGTTGTATTGTTTTATCGCAAAAGATAAATTTTGGCGGTAAGCTTTGTTTTGATATTCGGTATAAAAATAAACGAAAAGCGCTATTGCATAGCTATTATTGTAAATCTATTAAAAGTTTAAAAATTAAACAAAGACTGTGTGATTCACCTGGCTGGCCGTGTCAACAAGCAAAAACTCCAATCGATGTTTACCTCGAACGACCGTATGGGGAGAAAGGAATTAAAATATTAGTGTTTTTTTGTTCCAGATCTAAATTTTTATAATTAGATTAGAAGACAAGATTTAAAAATGGCTATTGGCGCAGGAATGTCGTGTGTGAAATATCTACTGTTTTGCTTCAATCTTTTGTTCGCGGTAAGCATTTTTTTGTCATGAAGGCTATATGTATCTGTTTTTCACCTTCGTTTTTAATAGACTACGCTCTAGGCTGTTGAAAATTCTGTCTTTTTCTTATTGAAAGATTAAATACTGTCCATTCAGACATAGATTCGCTGTTTCTTAATTTGAATCTGATGAATTCTACCCTCTGAAAAATTAAAACACCATACATTAAACACATTGTGTTCACACCGTTAAGCTATGAGTCATTACTTGGATACGATTGCACAACATAAGTTGTTTGATTTTTTTGTGCCATTAACAATAAAATGTACTAGGATTTGTGGTATTATAAGCCCTTCTTAAAATACCACGATCATATAAAATCCACGAAACTTGATTATTTTTAGTTATTATAGCTTAGCAGCTGTTCTATCAATTTTTTACTTTAATACTATAACTTTTGAATAACAATTTCTGATGCCTGCTGATTCCTGACCACAACTTTGCCTTGGAATTTTATCAAAACTATTTTACATTATACCCACAATTTGGAAAAAAAAACTTCTGTTGTCTTTGTCCTATAAAAAAATATTTTTCTAGATCACGGGACTCATAATCCTGATCGTTGGCATCAAAGCTGAGATCAACTCATCCCCCTACATTGACCTGACCGATGAGAACTTCTACACATCGGGTCCCATTGTCCTGATCATCGTTGGAGTGATTGTGTTCATCGTCGCCTTCTTTGGATGCTGCGGTGCTGTCAAGGAAAACCACTGTATGATAGTTACTGTGAGTACAAATTATATTTATAAATGACGTCTGTAAACACACCCATGCCACGGTACAGGAGAAATCCTGGTAGGTGAAATGTTTAAAAAAAACAACAGGTTTAGATGTAATATTGCTGAACTAGGTCTATTCAGACAGGCAAACACCCTACACCTAAACTGATGACTGTGTTGGTGCCAAATAGCCAAAAAGATAGACAAAAAAATTATGACGTTACTTCCTATTAGAGATGCGCCGAATAGTGGTTTCACCGAATAACCGAATACCGAATACTATTCGGTTTAACCTTTACCGAACCGGATATTCGGCCGAATTATTCGGTTTACCATTTGATTGTTTTGCCGCGTAAACAGGTTCTTACATGAACGCTACGTGTTGCTGCTGGAGCGGGCCGTACCTCACCGCCCGCCACCCGCGCACACCGCGCTGTCACTTTGCTTCAAAACATCGCACGATTAGGTTACAAATAAAAACAGAGGAGCTTATTATTACAAAAATATTGTCAAAATTAACTTTATTGTGTTTGCAATATGAGTGGGCGTAAAAGATCACGTGCTTGGGACTTTTTTGACGAAATGAGAGATGACAAAACAAAAGTTAAGTGCACTTTGTGTAGTTGTGTTATTTCTCGAAAATAATAAAATAGAAATACTCGAACCGAATATATTCGGCACCAAAACCGAATAATTCGGCCGAAAACAAATAGTGAAAAATATGCCGAATACACCGAATACCGAATACCAAACGAATATTCGGCGCATCTCTACTTCCTATAAACTCTTCTGATTTATTTTGTTATGGGTTAGCTATGTTTCTTCATAGAACATTAACATTCAAAATTCGAACCTGCATTGTTTTCATTCTGTATTTCTGTAATGAGCAGGACAAAGATACGGAAAAAGTACGAGAACGAAAGAGATGGCTATCTGCAAGTCCATGACCTGTCAATTGTCTTTTTTTTTTAATCATCACTTTTGGCGCGTCAATCTACAAGACTTCGGCCTTATTTTGTTTGCTGCCAATAACTTTATTAAAAACCAAAATGCTCGCTGTCAACCGGAAAATTGTTTTCAATAGTTAATGTGTGATTCAAGGAAGTTGATTGTAGTTCTAAAGGCTGTATGTATGCAAATTTTAACAATGGAACAATTCTGAAATAATAGTCTTCAAACGAGTTTAATTTCAATATTATTATTATAACTTTTCACGTGATCAAATGTCATTATTAATATCAAGACTTATTACAATAGTGGCATGAAGCTACCTACTTCTATACTGTATCGTTTCGGTAAAAACACACTATTTTTCTGTTCATCCCATTACCGGAACGAAAGGCGTGAAGGACTTATAATAAGTACTTCCTACTCGTGCAACCGGATTCCGCGTTATTCAACGTTCTCTCCGATTCTCGATAACATAGGTAGTACATGTTCAATCAATATCATCACCCTTGAGCTGTAGGTTCTAAACTTGTTGAACAGTTTTATTAAATTTTGAATCGTTTTTGAATCACGTTCTTTTTCGTCAAACATTGACCCACTCAACAAGTTTTTATCTTTTCTATTAACTTCCGACAGGATATGATTTTGTTAAATGACAAGCATGCTCATCGAAAATTGAGTAAGTATTTACCAGGATTCTGAAGCTGTCAAGTATTTTGAATCCAAAGTCATCCGAAATACACCGTTTAAAAACATAAAACAATAGGTACAAAGCAGTACAAAATTAACCAATGCTGTCATTAATAACGATATTTCCGTAGGCCCCATTAATATTCTGTTAAGAACTCGTTAATTAACATACCTACGTAACCATTTTAAGTTTGCAACCATTTTATTTAAAACCTTCATAGTTCAGTGTCCGTAATGTCCTTTACACCAATATTTAAGTTGCTTAACATTCACATCGTGGTTCGTGATTGGCACTTGTATATTAATCAAGCAGTTGACTCGCGCCAGCCTATGCCCGCATTTCTTTGCGGAATATATTAGTACGACGGATCCATTTTGCAAGTATAAGATTCTTCACCTGCATTTTTTGCCATTCGATGTATTGCCAAACTTGACTTTTATGATACAGTCCTTATACAAGGTTAGTCAGAAAGGGGGTACTAATTCGAAAGGGTGTTAAAGTACCTATAATAAATAATGAGTAACTTTTGTTCTACCACTTTCCCCAAAAGTCAACAGTTTAATTGAAATAGCTGTTCTAAATTACATAAAAAATACGCTAAAATCTATTTATCCTCAGCTATGATCAGCTGTGTTTACATTTTAGGTCATATTTGGAGTCACAAATTAAGAGCTCCATTTTCTAAATTCGTAAATAAGGTAGGAACGAAGAATTTTTGAAAAAACTAAAATAAAAAATATGTTACATTGATATAAAAATGATCGAATTTTGAAATTTTAACACTTGTTATAAAACCGTCATCAGTGATACTTTAAGTGGTCTGCGGATTAGTACCCCATTTCCGACTAGCCTTGTATAATGAGCCCATTACTGTCCGACTGCTGGGCATGAGCCTCTTCTGAAAATAAGAAGTGTTTAGACCTTAGTTCACCATGCTAGCCTATTGCCGGTTGGCGTACTAGCTACACACACCATCAACTTTATGGAGCCCTCAGGTGTGCAGGTTTCCTGACGATGTTTTCTTTCATAATCAAATCCTTACCCATAGCAAATGGTTAACTAAATCACATCATCAAATCGCCGTACATAACTGCATTCCAAAATAAAATGCGATTAAACGATTCTATTGGAGTATCTCTAATGAATAACTAATGAGAAGTTGAAATAGTCATTATTGATTAGTAATAATCATGCCTTGATATGCAATGAGTAATTAGGAGCTACGCATCGCAATGCAGTTCATTAGTCAACTAAAGTCAATTGGTTCACTGTCCTAAAGGAATGAACTAGTGACTAGTAAGGACAATAATGTATTAAAAAAATGATCGTGTTAGTATAAACTCACACGCTTTATAAAAACAACAAATTCAATGATACATAAATGTGAAAGAATGTCAATTAATTACGAGGTCAGACTTATCTGAATATTAAATAAACAAAGTATGTATCTGAGAAAAAAACTTAATTGTAATAAAATGTCTGACCGATGTAGATTTCGTGTTGCCAAATGCCAGTTGCCAGATATACCCCGCTTTTGAAGTGACGTCCCGTTTTTAGGACTCGTTCCGCCAGCACCCTCAGCGGTACGCTAAAAATCCCGCTATTTCACCTAAGTAGGTAAAATTGGCGCCGTAATTTAAATAGGTCTCGTGTAGTACCGGACTTAAAGAATAGCACAGTACCCCATCTCTTCCCGTGGGTGTCGTAAAAGGCGACTAGGGGATTCTCTAGAGGACGGGCAGCAGCTTTCTCTGAGTACTTTAACAACCATATTGCGATCGCCAACCAGCCTGCCAAGCGTGGCGATTACGGCAAACCCCTCCCTTTTGGATGAGGCATATGTCCAGCACTGGACGTCTTTCGGCTGAATGATGATGATGAATTTAAAAAAAAAATGATTTCATTAAATTCTACTTGGAGGCTTACTAGAGTTAAAGGAGTTTAACCATTGTTATACCTTTCTTCTACGTCCCGATTTTTTCGTCCCAATACCGCATTTTTTTCATTTAAGTCCCGGATCTGGCAACTCTACTTGAAGCCCAGTTAATCAAAACTTATGATCGTAGATTTTTTATTTTTTAATGATTAACTCCTGACACTAAATGAGTACTTACGTAAAAACTTACATAAACTGTATAGAACGTGCATTTCTTTCGGCCTCGAGCGCTGCTAACACACCATTCGTTAGTCAGCATACATTCAACAACAATGTAACGCAAATTGCAGTTTTATTACATAACTAGTCTTCTAGTTCTATCACATGACTATTTGTGTGCAGATGTAGTATAGATAGGTAGTAGGTAGGTATCTGAAAATAGTGGGCAAGTTCGAATGACGTTTTTTAGACCTCTTTACACAAAGTGTAAAACGGGACGTACTAAGACTCCGCTGTCCATCCGTCCGTCTCTCACCAGGCTGTATCTCATGAACCGTGATCGTTAGACGGTTGAAATTTGCACAGATGATGTATTTCTGTTGCCGCTATAACAACAAAAACAATAAAATAAATATTTAAGGGGGCTTCCATACAACAAACGTGATTTTTTTGCCGTTTTTTATAGATTGGCCAGTTTTTTTTTCCATCTACCCTTTTCCCAACTATGTTCGACTCAGCTTCCAGTTTAACCAGATGCGGCTGAATACCAGTATTTAACACGGAGCAACTGCCATCAGAACTCCGAAACCCAGTTACTGGGCAATGGCGATATCCTATGATTAGACCGGTTGTTAGACTTTCAACTTTTTAATGACTATATTTACTCGCATTGGTACGATAGGTATTAGTCACTGTATTAGTCACCACCATCGATATCTTAGGAAAATCCATTATTAACCTTATCGATTGTAAATAAAAAGCTAGCCTTAATTCCTATATTAATCTTCGCCCCAATTTCAATGATACAATCTATGATGAATAAATGACAAGCAATTGAGTAACAAATTAAAGAAAGAAGAAAAAAACGTATTTATTTTAGAACCCGTACAGGCAGGCAGTTGCAGAAATAGAACAATAAACAAAAAAAAAAGACAAAAATTGAACCTACCGACAGGAGGCCAAAAAAGGTTCTTATCTCAGCAAAATGCTACGATATTTAAAATAAACAAACATACTAATTTAAACGGCAGCCCTACGGTCAATTGACAGAGATGGAGTCAACCTGCGACCTTTGACACGTGACTGTCGTCTCATCCAGTTAAATGGCCACATCCTTTTCTACTTATAACCAGCTATTATATCGCTGCGTTCCTAATAGGCTAAGATTTTCAACAACCGCTAAATTGAGTGGGTAGCCAGAAGTTTGTTTTCGTAGGCGTCGAAGTATTAGCAATTAGCCCAAAAGGTGCAAAGTGCACCCGAAGATATGCAAAGGCCAATTTATTATTAGCCTATAAGTACTCTACGTTTTAATTAAAATTCTTGTGGGGAACGGGAACTTACTAACTGCAAATTGTAAAGTTCTAAAATTCTGTTCTGAGAAGTGATTTAAATGACTTCTCAGAAGTGATTTTCGGTTCTGGGAAGTGTTTGCAAGTTAATTAACGTTTATTTCTCCACCGTGATGTCACCGGTCTCCACCTTCTCCACGATGATGACATTGATTACAGTACATAACAGGGACATATCGTCGCTTAAGTTCTAACTTTAAAAAAAGTAAAAACCGACTTCAAAGAAAAACTAAAAGGAGTAAAATAATTACCATAATATAAAATTAACAGTTTCAGAAGTCGGTGGCTTCTATTTGTTTCAGTGTATCATCATATCATCAATAGGGTCCATAGTGCCGTGGGCAATCTCCTTTAATCCCCTCCTCTTCATAACCCTTCTTTTTGGCTTTGACGTAGGTAGTCGGGCATAAAAAGCCCTTTCAAATGATACCTTACACGAATGAAAACTTTCCAAACGGGGGGGGGGGGACACGCACCCCCTCCTCTTTTCCAGTAGTCAGTTCCCAACAACAAATATAAACAAAGCAATATTAGTAATTTGAGAATTTTGCTTTTATCCGATGAGGAGTTCCGTTCCATATCTCTGAAGTTCATATTCTAATCATAACAAAATTGATATGGGACCAATCGGGAAGTATACCCTTTCGAACAAAAAAATAATTTTTCAAATCGGTTCGTAAATGACGGAGATAATTATGAGGTAACAAACATATTAAAAAAAAACATACAGCCGAATTGAGAACCTCCTCCTTTTTGAAGTCGGTTAAAAACAGTAAACGTTTCAGGAGAACAAAAAATATATCCAGGTTTATGGAGAATATTTATGGCTTTATGGAGCGTATACACGCTGTGTTTTGAAATAACGCGTTGCTATTGAGTCTAACCGCTAAGTGTAATTAGTCAAACGACGCGTTTTTCAATTCTCTATCAAATAACGTGCCTAACTCAAAACTGCCATTTTTTGAGTTACGCAGTGTTAGAACTTATGCGACGATATCTGTTTCCATTCAAACATATCTTGTGGAGTCTGGAGCCTGTACTAGGATTACCTCTGTTACAGGTCTCCAGGCCTCATATCTACCCAGACCAGAATTCGAATAAAAGATGATATGAAATTCAGGTGTAGGAAGAATAATAATTAAATGAACACGCACGCGCGTGTATGTGTATGAGCTCTTGGAATGCATTCTTCTTATCAGCAGTAAAGCGACCTCTGGGCACAGACCTCCACTATTGCATGACATCATAATCATCCAATCCTTCAAATGATCCATGTGTTGCTCCATTTGATATTTTTCACAATTTAATTTAATTCATTCAAAACAAGTCTTCTCTCTAAATGAACTGTCTTCACCGAAGTCCATCAACGTCTAAAAACATTAGCTTAAATCATAATGACGTCACAACTACGTACACAACACTAAGTGGTCGCGTTAGAAAAGTCTAGAATGTGAACAATGCATCAGTTTATATCTAGTTGAGTCACCTACCTACTATAGTCGGCAGCCTCATGTGCTTATCTTATCTTCCTGTTGTTTTTCTAGTAGCATTAACTGCACTCCGAGCAATGACGAATAAACCGTACGAGAAAAATCGTGAAGTATAGATAACTCTTTACAAAAGATCTGCCTAGCCTTTTACCAACTATGGTCGGGTCTGGGGGCCTACTTCCTAAGTCCGTCAACGAAGTTAGTCGTCCGTCCGAAAGTAGCCCGAAACGTAGGAGTGAACAAAACAAGTGTCAACTTCAACTTTTCGGACGGGCAAAAACACATCGGTAGTAGGGACAATTACTGTCAAATCGTGTTGTCATTCATTCTTAGTTCGGGCCCCGAAATAATCGTATGTCCGTATGTGATAGGGAGTAGGAAACGCTCGTAACTAAGGCTGGAACCACGGACTTCGTGATTAGGGAGTAGACCCCCTCACTCCAACACAGTTGGGAAAAGGCTAGGTAGAAGAAGTTTTGTATTTAAATTGTTTTTCCTTGTTGTGTTAACCTGGTGTAATGTACAATAAGGTATTTCGGAAATTCTACTCCGAAGAGGTGAAATTCAATACTTTATTCAATTCAATAAACTTACATAATAACAGTTTTATATTTGGCACTAGCTCCCACACTAGGATTCCCTGTGTCGTGGAAGCTAAGCAAAACTAATAGATACAAATACAATATTACTACTATTGAAGACTACAAATTTATACATACGAATACATACATTCAAATATAAAATAAACTTACATAAACTTACAATAAAAACTACTACTAATATACCTATATTAAAATATTACTAAAACTATTATACACGAAGTGATGACGGCGTCGTGTTGCGCTGCGTGGTGTCACGTAACCTTCCGCGAAAACGTCGGTATACGACACCTTTCGGCCAAAAGTCTTCCTTCATGAAGATATCTTGGTGTTGAGTTGGGAACCGCACCACAAACGACTTGAAGTTAACGTTATGACGCGACTCCAACATTTCTACTCTCAAGTTCCACTTCGTCTTTATTCTGATATACTCCACGATCTACTCAACCTTCGTGGAGTAATGCAGACGGGAAACGTACAGCTGCGTCGACGGTATTGCAGGACGCAGCAGCATATTCGGTCCTGTCAGTCCGAATATGCTATACAATAAAGAGTATATAAATAAATAAATAGAACTTATAGTTGATATATGCTAAAAAGAAAAAAAGACTGCCTCGTTGGTCTAGTGGTCGCAAGCCTGACTGCTGATCCGGTCCTGGATTCGATCCCCCAGGTCGGGCAAAGTGTTATTGGGTTTTTCTGTATGGAATTTCTCAGTAGCAACCAGGAGTCTGGATTTGTGCCCGGTTGATGGCAATAGGCTCGCTCCCTATTGCATGAGACTTAAACATAACGGCGAAATGAGGGTGTACTGTACACCTCTGCCCATCCCTTCGGGGAATACAGGCGTGATATTATCTTATATTAGCTATAAATTATACACAGAAATCGACAACTCTCGGATTAAAAAAGTTTTTTCACGCTATCGGCACAATTTTTGTATAATGAATCAAAACCATTAAAACAATGTACGGACGTGATATCCAGATAAAGTTCTTAATTGGTTTCAGTAATACAGTTAAATGTTGTTTAGCTGACACTGGTATTTCCTGTTCGTAATTCACACAATTACGAAAAAAAATGTTGTAGCTACATCATCACTGTTGGATGTTGACGATTTAGCTTAGTCTGTTAATAGTAGGTATGATGTGCTACTATTATTAAAACCCGCTGTTCTATATGTATGTATAACCTTTTACTAGTCTACAAAATATTTTAAAAAAACATGGTCTCGGGTTTTCAGTTAGGGTAAGATTTGTTTCTTAGTCTACATAAATTGAACTTAAGTCAAATCATTTAAATTATTCCTAATGGTTCTGATTTTTATTATTTCGCCTTTGTCCTCGCCTTTTCCCCTTACCTAGGGGTCGGCTTTCCTTATCATACTGGTAGGCACCATCTTCACTAAGGCCTAGCACCTTCATATCACTTTCGATTTTTCAACCAGGTGGCTTGAGGTTTTCCTCCCCCTCTCTTCTTTGTACCCATGAAAAGGCTTTTTCACAACGTGGTCTTCGTGTAACGTGACCGTACGTACCATCTAAACCTGTATTCTGAGATAGTCATTCCTGATTTTAATTATTAATTAATTACAAAATCGATACGATTTCCTGCTATAAATTATATTTATAGTTTGGCGCACTCCCACTACCAACCCTTTTGTTAACCTGTCCAGCTGTCAAGAACAGAAAACTTGGCAAAGTTGTTCGGAAATAAACTATACTTCCGATATCAGCAGAATCGATACGAAATACATTGCTTAGATTGTTTGTAGAACAACGTATAACCTATAATCCTAGATTAATGAAGTAGAAGTAGACAATAGGCATGTTGACAGCATCAATAAATTGAAAATCTAATTAGTCCGCCAGTTAGAGTTTTGAAAAATAATGGACACATATTTTTTTTTGTTAAATCTATGAATATTTGGAAAGATAAAACGCATCAAACTCGAGAGTGGGGGCTTGTGACGTCAGGAGCAAGTAAAAATTGTACTTGCTTGTGACGTTTTGCCAATTTTAAAAGTGTCTTATCTTCGTCAATTTTGGTTTACGTAACAAAAGAAACAATACAGGTCAAATATTTTTTTGATAATCTAACTTACGGACTAATTAGATTTTTTCAGTCAAATACCCCATTGCTTGAAATGATCGAAAGTACATCCTGTGGGGGGACGGGCTAGAATATAAAACTTCCTTATCGTACGCTGGGAATAAACGCATGTTGTAAGCGTTCAACCAAACAAAGCACGCTTGATGATAGGTTTTAGGGGGCGCTAGAAAATAATTGATTCTCAAAGTGGGCGGTAGACGAAATAAGTTTAAGAACCTCTGATCCATATGAATGAACTGACTTGTTCCAGAAATTTTCTGAAAATAATGTTGCCTACTTGTGGATCATCTGTATTATTTTTGCTACCTGATAGAAAAAGTATCCTAATCCTAACTAATATTATAAATGCAAAAGTAAGTTTGTTTCTTACCTTTTCACGCCTAAACCACTGACCCGATCATCCTGAAATTTTGCATATACGTTGTCAGGTGTACAGAAACGGACATCGGGTACCTTTCATCCCGAAAAAAAGTACTATTCCTGAGGAAAATAACAATACCGATAATAGATGGCGCCACGGGTCTTTCGAATCATGATTGATTATATTATTATAGAAACTTTAGTAGGTACGTCGGTAGTGTGTTAAGAGTTTTTAACGCGAGCGAAGCCGAGGGCTAAAGCTAGTTCAAAATGAATCGAAAATTTTATGAGTTACCTAACTTTTTATCATGTCTTCAGGATTACTTATAAAAAGAAACGCAGTTTTTCTCTACTTTTACGGACAGCATTGCATGCGACAGTCGCATTAAATCGCCCTACTAATTCATCAATGTGTAAGGGTCCTACTTATCGCTATGTACTTGTTGTCTGCAATATATCGGGTACTGACCGATAATTCTGCGAAACAACTAACAAATGATGTTTGTTTTTATAAATACTAAAAATGAGTCAGTGTTGTCTGCGTTACATATCTGTATTCATTACATAGTTTGTTATCAATTTAGGATACCTACAGAAATGAAGTTGTTTTGACAGTTATGCGTATTATTCGCTTTCAGAAAGCTATGTAACCTAAAACGTCAAATCTACTACAGTGCAACAAATCTATAAAATGCCTTTCGACGTTTCTCATTCGACCACCGAACAATCCGATTAGCTAGTTGACAAATTCGGCGGCCAATCATGGCACCGAAGATATGCCTTGTCCAGTAAATGTGAAAATCTGACAGCTGTCAAAAGCTATTTCTTAGATTAGTTGCACTGTAGCAAGTTAAACTTGCTCAAGTTGACTTGCGCAACCGACTTTCAAAATGTAGACACACCCGCAGCAAGTCGACTCCTACAAATATACAAACTAAGCGAGCAATGGAGTGCAATAACTTACGCAATAAAACTTACTTATACCCTTTTCAACGTAAAGTGAGTCCTGGGATTTTTCTACAAAACGTTACCGTACAAATATAAATCTTGTCAAACGTTCAGGTAATTGTAACGTAGGTATCTCAACGGATATTAATTAAACCAGGTATATGAACAATTAACAAAAACTCAATAAAAGTTTCACGCCAACAAGATTCATCTTCCTAAAGCTTTTCTTGCAAAGAAACAGCCTAACTTAATGCCACAAATCTGTTATGAATTCGAGATACAAAATGTCAAATACTGCAGGAAATGTAAAATTAGTTAAATGTCAGGACTGACTATCAGTAGATCTATATACATTTACAAATCAATATGATAAGAAATCAATCTCATTATGTAGTCAACATCCAAAATATCATTTGCATCACACAGTTCTTTGTTTTCAGAAAACTTAATTAGCCCAGCAGCTGGAAACATCTCACAATTCTCATATTCAAATTACATAATAATTTCAACACTAACATGTAATATTTTACTGTTCATCGTTTGTTGTATAGTGAGTCAGATCGAAATCAAAAATATCCCGCTTGTGAATCATTAGCCGCATTGTGAAGCAACCGCTCATGTCACCAGTAATTGATACAATGTAGGTAGTTACCGCAATACAAACCTTTGGATCACGGAATTGTGTACAACATAGAAAATGTTGATAGTTATAACACTATTCCCTATTCGACTCCTCCATAAATTCCGTAATGCCACAGAATAAATAGTACAAGTAGTAATGCATCGTAGTGAGTAGAATAAAACACTTTTGGACTAATTCAACGTCAATCCTTTAAGAAGATAAAACAAAACAAAAAAATGACAGCTGGAACAAACTGATACCTTCCTAGTTCTTAGGAGGAAGTTTTAAGTTACCCTGCAAATCTGCATCCAAATTGCGCACCACCTTCGTAATTTCCTTACGACATAGCTTTCATATTAACAATACAACAATATTTATTGCGTGGTTATGTGGAGAATTCAGATTGTTAATACTTAAGTAAGCTATGGAAATTGTTAACCTGTCAAAATCAAACCCATAGCTATTACGAGTGTTTTGCGCAATTACCATGCTGGTTCCAGGAGAAAGCAAATGAAAAACATATTTTAAAACACATTTGCTGTCTCGTTTATCCCCGACAAAGAGAGAGGTTACAAAAATCCACATGATTTATTAAAGTCTCGTAAAATTGTATTGGGGGTTTACTACAACTCGTTTAACAGAATCCACACATTACCTAATATAAGCGTGTAACTTAAATACGTTTTACCCACAATTTTCTGATTTAAGATAAGCTAATTGCACCGCGCTCGTGGACGTCTGGTTTGTACCCTCCTGATCGATAACTCAAAGGTCGCGCGGCCAGTAACATAAGCTGCGACCACTAATGAACATTATATCCTCCTTACAGAACATTTACACACGTTTTTGTTGAATAATACATATTTAACAGTTCATATTGAAGGCTGCTCGCTAGTCTAAAAGTCACGTGCATAGAAATGTGCCGTAGCCGGTATTAGTAATTTTATAAACTAGAGGACTGTTGAGTAATCTGTGCCGCTACAGTGCGCTTAGGCCGGGTCTGCCGCGACCATTATTTTTGTTAGGAATAGCCCTAACATGTTTTTCTAACAAAATTAGGGCGTGGCCAAACTGTTTGTAAGCGCAGACACAACAAAAAGACGCATGTTTGCGTGTTTTTGTTCGGCCATCTTGGATGCTCCAAAAAGCAATTGAGAGAAATCTAGCTATAGTCTGGTCATTTCAATTTTGTATAAAAGATATAAAAATACTTTTCACAAGTAAAAAAATAATTGAATACTAAGGGGGTATTTCATCAACATAAGTAGACCGTAACTATTGACCAGATAAGCGAAATGTGACCTACAAAGTATGACATTCATGTGTTCAATAATCTGTCATTCTTACTATTGATATGTTAGTGAAATGCAAATGTTAGTTATTGAAAAGATAAGAAACCACATTACCTTAATGAACAGTTAATGATAGGTTGGTAAAATCCTCCTAAGTGTCAGTGTTTAATGGATTCTTAAATCAATGTTTCGCCACTAAAGGTTTGTTAATATTTTATACAAAATTGAAATGGCCAGACTTACTACATTTCTTTCAATCGCTTTTTGGAGCATACACAGTTCGGTGTCACCAAGCCAAAGAACGAACGAACGTTCGTCATTTGTCGAATTTGACCAAACTTTCGAACCGGTTTCATTTAGGGTATCGACTGTGGTATCGAGCTCCGTTTGTTGGCCTTCGTTGGCTTGGTGTGACCGCACCGTGCTATAATTAGTGGCAGAAACGAAATTTCCTACCTACCCTCAGATCTAAAAAACTTTAACCTTGTCTCTGGCAAAATAACCTACTCCACCACTCACAGTTTTTCTACAACGCGTCCCAAGTATTTTATCAGATGACATGGACACTTGTTTTTGCGCACTAATAAGTTAGGTACTGCCACAGAATAGATAAACGGTACTACGGTACTGCTTCTATTAACACCTACCTGAGAAGTCGGCCGGCAACCTTGTGTTTGCAAATGACCGTATATTATGGTAGGTACCTACATATCCTACGAGAAAACTGTATGATGAAGAAAATCTGTAGCACCGAAGTAGGTCATCTTTCTTGTATATGTAGTTCTGCGAACCCGAAATAAATTAATTAGTGTAATAGTAGTTACATAGACTTGTTAGACACAAGTCTTCCATTAGGCTCGCAGTAAGGTGTCAAGAAAATGTGTTTTGCGTTAGTATATTCGCTTCAGTGGTTCAGGTCAATGAATAACAACATTACTAGTTTATTTGTATTGCGATCGCGACCTTGCAGTGAACTACGATAAAGCGCGTTTGTGGTCAAGGACTGGTCGGTCATGCTCACGCGCAGGCCCAATACGTGATTATAACAAATGTAATATGGTGCACTTTATAACTTTACCGTGAATTTATAACATAGCACAGTTTGTTGATAAATAGAAATCAACGTAAAACTCCGGGCATAAAATTTAAAATCTTAAGGCAAAGAGGTTCATTCAAAGGCATGTAAAAAAAACCTGGTTTAGGTTCACAATCTAACCTTTGAGGTCGGCGCAATATGTTTTTCTCTTCCATTATAAACCTCTTCATTCTCCCCTGTCACCTTACTACGTCACAAAGAGATTAAACCACGTCACAAGCATAATTCATAACAATTATTAATACGTAAATAGAGTATCAACTCATCTCATTCATCAAATACACATCATACAACTTGTGAAACGAAATGTGAATATACAAAAAGACAGTTAACTTTTGCTTATATTGAAACTGGTAACTGGCACACCGTGTGCAAATTACCAGTTATTCATTTTCCTCATTTGATTTACCTGTTAAAATCTTAATCTTACTCAAATATGAATCGTACGGGGATTTTTGCTAAGTGAAAATTAAACTAACCAAATAAGCTTGATAAGGAATTTTTCCGAATTATTTAAAAGTACGATGCAGCAAACAATAGAAGCTAATAGAAACATTTTGATAACTAAATATGAAGCAAATCCTATTCCACATTAAGTTGTTATAAGTAAAATGCTGTTTCTATTGAATAAACCTCTCTTTGACATTGTTTTATGATAGCACAGTTTTTCATTATTAGTAAAACTTTAACTTCTAAGTTAAAAGTTTTAATATATTTAATAATGAAAAACTGTGCTATCATAGCACAGTTTTTCATTATTAGTAAAACTTTAACTTCTAAGTTAAAAGTTTTAACATTTTAACCGACTTCAAAAAGGAGGTTCTCAATTCGTCTGAATGTTTTTTTTTTTGTAGTACTATGCATCTGAGGTCGCCGGTTACTACCTATTTAGAATCGACACTGTCGTTGATAATTTTTAAGCCTACCCACTCAATTTTTATAATTATAATTTCTTGTGTTACTTTATTTACTGTTTGTACGCTCGTAGTTAACCTTCATTCTAGTTTGTAAATAGTTTTCTCAGTAAGTGAATTTATGTAATTATTTATGAGAAAATAAAGTTCTTAAACCTAAAACAGTTCGTCAAGATAAGAACAACCATCAGAACTATTTCTGCCATGAAGCAGCATTCTTGTATTCTGGTTTGAAGGATATGGGTGCCGGTGAAATTATAGGCACCTGAGACTTCACAGCTTTATCTCTAAGGTTGCCAACGCATCAGCAATCCCCTTGGTATTGAAGGTGTATGAAGGGAGGTAACCACTTTTCATCGGGTGGGCGTTCTTTTAGAAAATTATTTGTCCTTTATTAACAACTAGCGACCCGCCCCGGCTTCGCACGCGTACGTTTTATAGCTTAAAACCTTCCTCTTGAATCACTCTATCTATTTAAAAAAAACCGCATCAAAATCCGTTGCGTAGTTTTAAAAATCTAAGTATACATAGGGACAGACAGCGGGAAGCGACTTTGTTTTATACTATATAGTGAAGTCGTGCAGAATAGCTATTATTATGATAAAAGCTTCAACTGTTACTAGATATTTTTAGACAAATAGGTTATTGGGGCACTTGGGAAGCCCCTCACGACGTCGCTTCGAAGTAGGAATCAATAACCGATTAATATTCTGTGGCGGATCTGGCTTAGATAAGGATGTTTACTGTAACTTATAGGAAAATTACTCATACCGATAAGCAGATGATTAGTAGGGACGGGCTAGAATATAGTTTCCTCATCACACGCTGCAACGCTTAGAGGTCGGATCTTTACGGTCCGATCGGCTGACTGCCATCATCACGTTAAAGTCCGACGCCAAGCAGTTTATTATGTTCCATCTTCCATCATGTGAGAGCCAGAGGGTTATAGGATCTGTTTGCTAATTGAATTCGTGCGCTCCATCTTAGACCCGGTCTGCGACAAGGGACAAACGACACGAAAGAACCCACGATGTTCCTTCTCCTGACCTATGGCCGGGTCGCGGGATTCGCAGCTGCATGCATTGCAACCCCGGCAGATCTGTAGACCCTTAGTGCGTTTGTCCACCGCCGCCGTTACCGAGAAACGAGATTATTTCGGACCGAGTTCGGAACGACGTGACGGCGATCGTGTGTCCACCGCCACCGATCTTGGTGGTTCTCAACACAAGATAGAAATCCGTGCCTCGGCGCCGTCAATCTCGGATGTAGTGTACAAGTGCAGATGTGTATTGTATTGCCGTCATTTCGGTCCATCATGATCTCGGCCGAGTTCTAGCGGTAGCGCCGATTTACTGACAATCTCGGCGGCCGAGATGACGGCGCTCGGATGACGGACGTGCGGTGGACACGCAGTCATAGTAATGTATGTATCGTTACTACGGCAACATCATCTCGTTCTCGGTGATGGCGGCGGTGAGCAAACGGCAATTCGTTTATAAAGTAATTCCACCAGTAGTGCAGTGTTCACGTCCACTGGACAGAGGCCTCTCCCAAGTTGCGCCACATTACTTGATCTTCCGCCTTCTGCATCTAGTTGACGTAGCTATCTTTATAATTTTAAACAAATTTTTTTACGGTGCGTGCATCCTTTGAATCCTATGCTTAATACGGCCCTGCCCATATCGCTCATGTTCATATCGTGTTCAAGTGCATGTCGAACTCTCTTTACCCGATTAAAGATAAAATATAACAACCCGTGTACAAATACGACGTAAATCTCACAATAATATACATAACTGCGTAGCCAGTCTTTGAAATAGAGCCTGAATGTTCAAAAATGTTTAAAAATATACATAGAGGTACAGCCTGACAATGTACATATATATGTAGTGAATTCAAGTTATTTTCTCTTTAAATACCGATTGAATTTATAAAAAAAATTACAGCCAAGTATATTATATAGATAGATTCCTGTGTTCATAGATATTATATAAACAACTAGAGACCCGCCCCTGCGTCGCTCGGGTACGTTTTATAGCTTAAAACCTTCCGGGAGAAATTACCTAAATTAAGATGCAAACCGCATCAAAATCCATTGATCTAAGCGTATAGACGGCGGGAAGCGACTTTGTTTTTTACTATGTAGTAGAGATTTATTTATTTATTTACTTTAATTAAAACGCTCTTAGACCAATTACAATAATTAAAGATAGTAATAGAAAACGATACATACATACAATACAAGGACAAGAAAATAAAAATTAAAAAATAATTCTAATAAACTCTTTCATAAATCCCTTACAGTGCTTCTGACAGTATATTCTTTCACTCGTTCATGATGCATTCCTCTCGCAGTACTCCAGACATTCCGAGATATTTCAAGATAGCCATTACAATTCCTTCGATAATGCACTTTATAGTTTCGCTTAATAATCATAAAATACTAGTACAAGTATGCCAAATTGTTCCAATCTAGGTAATTATTTGAATTCTGTGCCCCCAGTAGAATAAGGATAGGTACATGTCCTGTTGTAAACAAAAGGTCTTTACCCTTTTTCACTGCAGGCTCAGAATTATGTAATTAATAATGTAATCAGAATGATGTACAATGTGTAAGTCTTAAAAAATAGTACGCAATTAAAAGTAAATAAACAGCTGCGTAATTATCACCTTCGTGTAAAAAATCCAAAAAAAGAATACGGGGCGTTCGGCCAACGTCAGTTGCCAGATGACGTCACCCTTTAACATCTCCGAAATTCATTGTTACTATACTCAGAAACAGGGTCGTATTTAAGCAAAGGCTAAGTAGGCAGACAGGTAGGGCCAGGCACAAAAAAATAAAAAGGTAGCTGGGTTGGCACGGATGCAGAAGAGGACTCAGTAATATGGCGCAACTTAAATGTAAATTAGAAATATAACCGTAGATATAAAAAATGAATTTCGCAGGACAATTTAACCTCCCCCCGTAAGTAGGGCCCGCACCACAAGTTAGACTAGGGGTCTACAGAACCTAAATGCGGCCCTGCTAAGAGCTAGTGAGATAACTTCACACCAAAAGATGTCATAGATAAATAACAAACAAAGAGCCGCAATTGTTATAACTGGAACAATCAGATATGCGTATGTTTTGTGTCATCACTTGTAAACTACAATTGCGAACACTACGCAATGAGTGTGTAAACTATTTTATTTTGATCTCAGAATTACTGTAGTGCCTATTTGCGAACTTGCCATAGAGTAAACACTACAATAGCCCCTACAGCAATATCCTCGTGGAATACCATCAGCTACTCATCATCATAGTTACGGAAATCGAACTATGAAGTATCAGCTGACAGATCGCGTGTTTTCTAACCACGAAAGTGTTTCGAATCCGACGATGGATTCGATTTTCGCGATTTGACATGTCTTTCGTTCACCCTACTCTCAAATTCTAATTGACATCTAGTAGTTCGTTGTTTGACAATACTTTGATCGTATTATTTATAAATTCATTGTTTCGTTTCGATTCGAAACTTCGACATTCGTTTTTCGGAGTAGGCACCCGATATTTGATAATGACATCTATCTAGGTATTTCTTTTTTTCGTCTGAACACTTTACTTGCTTGGACAGTAACTATTCAACAAACAAGCAAGCATTAAGCCCTAATGATTAGGGCAACTGTTGGCTTATGGTATGCCTTCTTTTTAGAAAAAGGAAAGTCATTAATTCAGTTTATGTTAGTAATTTGAACATATAAGTAATATTACTAATATTCTATTATCAATAAATAAATAAAGGAAAAAAAATTGTTGGATCCCTCTTTTAGCAAACTATGTGGAAACGGATTATTAAGACTAAGCTGTATCCATCCGTCTGTACCTATATTTTTTGCGAAATAAATAAATCTATAAATCTAATACTTATTATTTATTTAATTTTCCAGTTCTCAGTGTTCCTGCTGATCATTTTCGTGGCTGAGCTGGGCGTCGGCATCGCAGGCTACATGAAGAGCCAAGATCTGGAGAACTCTATAGTGGAGCACCTGAACAAGACCATCAAGGAATACCCTACGAACAAGGACGTCGCTAAGACATTCGACATCGTGCAGACTGATGTAAGTACAGCTAACATACGTTAGACATCGTACCATTGCTAGCCGGTGGCGGCGTAGCATGGGTTGCTACCCGGGAGGTTTTCAATTGAACATCCCCCAAAATAAAACAACAAATACTAAACGTGCTTACTTTTCCTTAGTCAAAGTGCGTGACAGTGGTGCCGATTCTCTTGTTCACCAACAAAACTAAAATTAGAGAATTGCTATCTTTTACTAACAGATAGCGCGAGAAAAGGACGGTGATAGACAACAACTAAGTTAGAGATGTCAAATTAGTTTACGCCTTGAACTTCACCGTGTTTATAGTCGACACGTTTTAAGTGTCGTCTAAAGTATGGAACTTTTAGTTTAACTAAATTTGACAGCTCTTATTTACGTATGTCTCTTTCTTATTTTATTAGAGTGAAAAAGATGGCTATAGCCTAAATTAAGTTTAGTTTGTCCATAACAGAATCGGCACCAGTGGCTCTCCGCGGGCGCGAACTGTCACCCATTGGAGCTTGGCACCAAGGGCGGACCGCTAGGGCCGTCTTTAACCTGATGGAGGCCCTGGACACATTAGGATTATGGGGCCCCTGGTGACCTTGACAGAGCACTATTTTTTTACAACAGACAAAGAAATAACCATAAATAATGAAGTATGCATTAGAGATTGCAATTGAAAGACACAAAAAAAATATGAAAAACTAGTTCAGTCATGATTTTTCTTTAAAACAGTGTAGGTACTTGCTTAGTATAGCATTAAAATGTATTTTTATATATTTAAATTTATCTCAACATGCTGTAATCGGAAAGCCTGATATCCGGGCGAGAGTAGATTAGCTTCGCGCATGCAAAAGCTAATAAGCAAGTAGATATTGTAGTCAGTCATAATCATATTTAGTTCGAAAAAATCAAACGATGATTTTTTCGAACTAAATATGATTATCTTCTATTTACACATCAAAAGTGTCTAGGGATCAAGCATTTTTATGCGGATTTCTTGAGATTGAGATGTGGCTTTGTAATAAATTTATGATTTTATAAATTTATATGGATCCTTTTTGGTGCATTTCATAATTTGAATCAGGAACTGTGAATCAAATTCGAGTAAAAGATGAAAATCAGCTGTCAATATTTTCCCTATAAAAACATACAACGCATTGAAGACATTATTAGTGCTACTGTTTCCCTACTACTGATTAAAACCAACGTTATTATGGAGCGGCGACGTCATTTAAGCAGGGAAGAAATGCTCAGAGCTGTGGGAATGATAGAAGCTGGTTCCCGGCAACGTACTGTGGCTTTAGCTCTGAATACAAGTCAGAGTGTTATCAGTCGACTTTGGACACGTTACCGAAGCACTGGTACCGTGGCTGAGCGCCATGGAGGACGGTATCGCTGCACCACACGGAGACAAGACCGATACATTCAAATCTTAACTCGAAGAGCTCCAACAATAACCGCCATGATGTTAGCCGTGAGGCTTCATCACTCTTCAGGGAACTTAATTAGCGACCAAACAGTCAGAAACCGCTTGCATGAAGTGAACCTTCATTCCCGAAGACCGCTACGGGTACCACCTATAGCAATGCACAATCGTAGGATTCGATATCAATGGGCTCTTGGACACAGAAATTGGGCAGAAGAACAATGGCGTTTCGTGTGCTTTTCTGATGAGTCTCGTTTTGGTATGAGACCGGATACAAGACGTATACGACACTGGAGAACCCCTGGACGCCAACAGCGATTAAAATCCTGCCAGGAAGTCCATCCTTATAGTGGTGGAACCATCATGGTATGGGCGGGTATTTGGATCGGCGGAAGAACTGAGTTGATTTGGATCAGAGGCAACCTCAACGCTCAAATTTATGATGAGACGATTGTATCAGACGTCATCGTTCCTCTACAAGCGCAAATCGGTCCCTTATTTCAGTTAATGCATGATAATGCACGACCGCACACCGCAAGAGTTGTAAGACAGACTCTCGCCGCAGCTAACATCAATGTCCTGCCCTGGCCTGCTCAGTCGCCAGACTTGAACCCGATTGAGCATGCATGGGATATGCTACAGAGAAGAGCTCTGCCGAATATGGAGGGTATCCAGTCGCAAGAAGACCTTTTTTTGTTGTTGCAACGAACATGGGCGGCCATTCCACAGCGTGATTTGGATGAACTCATTTTGAGTATGCCAAACCGATGTTCTTGTGTTGTTAGTGTTCGCGGTAGGAACACGGATTATTAATTGTTTAAGTTACCCAATAAAATTTTAAAGAAAACTGTTATTTCAGTCTTTTTTTCGAACTTTTGTGTTAGTGGTTCAAATGTCAAAAATCCCTTTATTAGGAAAATGGCAAATTTCTTTATTAATGCAAAGGTGACTTGGTTTATCGTTACTGTGACAAACGAAAACACTTTATTTGATGAATCCTTAAAGAAAATTTTAATTAATATCAATCAGGAGAAAAGTTATTGCAAAAATATATGTTGATCCCTAGACACTTTTGATGTGTGTATATAAAAATGAATTGCTGTTCGTTAGTCTGGCTAAAACTCGAGAACGGCTGCACCGATTTGGCTAATTTTGGTTTTGAAATATTTGTGGAAGTCCAGGGAAGGTTTAAGTGGTGAAAAAATATGGAAAAGTTGCGAGGAAAATAGTAAAAACAACAATTTTATTTTCTCATAATAACTGCTCCTAGCTGTCAAACATTTGATGTTCGTCCCGTCAGTACGGTAAACTCGGGCCCCCTCAAATTAAAGCACGTATTAATTATGGGTTTTGAATCGACAACATATATCCACAATATTCGGATTATCGCGTATTTAGATTTTAAAAATGCAAATTAGTGTTACACTTATTTTCTCTAAGTGGCATTGCAACGCATGCCGGGTACAGCTAGTCAGTAATAAATATCGGTTATCGTTTAGTGATCTGGCAGGTACTAGAGGGCTCCTATCGATAGCGGGACCTTGAGCATGTGCCTAGATTGGCCAGTGGGAAAGAGGGCCCTAGTGCTAACGCGACCCACTTACCGCGCGTGCTCGGACTGAGCAAGTATTTTTTCTGTACTGCGCTGGGGACGATTTCATTAGTCAAAGTGGCTGACAGTGGCTCCCCGCGAACTGTCACCCATTGCAGCTTGGCACCCAGAGCGGACCCCCCCCCCCCTTTACGACGCCACTGTTGCTAGCTATAATAATAATAAATATCTTTTATTAAAGTTACCATGACTCAAAAAATGTTAGTAGCACTCACTTAAACACTATGTTAGTATTTACAAGGACACATACAAAAACTTACAAAATCTTATACGTTAGTCATTGCTGCTTCATCCCATGAGAGATGGCGCAACAGCGACTCACGTATGCACAATCAAGCCTACTTGCAATCATGTTCATGTTGCTGTTAGAGCTGGCCCACACCCTGCGCACCAGGGATGCACATCTCTTACGCATCGTAGCGTAAAAGCAATCTACACGTGCGTCCGCAAACATCCCTGACGCGCTGCAGTAGCGAGGCAGCCCCACCAGCGCCCTGAACGCATTATTATATTGAACCCGAAGGGCGTTGTACGATTTTTGAGTATATTTAGCCCACAGGCTGCAAGTGTAGAAACTTGTACAATATGCTCGAAAGAGAGTAAATTTTACACTAAGTGAGCACCGAGCAAACCTGCGAGCTAACATGTTCGCTCTTATCGACAACGCCCTTCGTTCACGCTCAATATCGGCATCATCACGAAGGTCAGGAGTCAATATATGACCCAGATATTTAAAAGTAAAGACTTCGCAGCGGCACGCCGTTAAGTACTACGGGTGGGACATAATCAAGTTTCTTGCCCCCGGCTTCAAAGATCATGATTTCCGATTTTTTCACATTGTAGGCCAGCCCGTGTACTTTGGCGTACGCTTCACATTGAGCAACTAACTTTCTAAGGCCACAGACCGACGCGCTCAGCAGCACCATGTCGTCCGCGTAGCTGATATTATTAACGCAGATACCGTCTATATGACAACCGACCCTGGTACTGCTGAGCTCGCCGATCAGCTCATTAACATACAGGTTGAAGAGTGTTGGTGAGCTTAACCCTCCCTGCCTCACCCCACACTCCAACCTGTATGGACAAGACAACGCCCCAGCCCAGCAGCTATGAGTCTCCCAAAAGGGTATCACGAATTCACCACTCTGGACGAAATTACTTGAGCCAGGAACTAAATTGTAATCCTACCATCACTTGTCGCCAAAGCCTCATTTGATGCATTATACACGATGGGTGCAGTCTGTGCAGTGATTGAGCGCTCGTTTGCTACGCAACGAGTCGCTGGTTCGATTACGGTACGGAACAAGTATTTGTGTGGCCCTCAAATTATTCCGGATCTGAGTGTTTGAGCATGTGAAGATTTGTATCTATAAACGCAATCCTGACACAGGATTCTAGTGTAAGGCATAGTTTAAAAAAATGAATATGGGTCTTTAGTTGGCTACCTTTACACTAAAGATTACCTGGTTTACGAATAAACCAGGTAACCTTTGGGTATTGTGGTTAATTACAGTCCCCTGCCTCCTGTGTAAACCCTGACAAAAAGACTAATGTTATAAAAGGAAATTGGCCAAAAAAAAAAACAACAGAAACGAGTCGTATTGGTATTTGTCACACTCATTTCTCACTGTCATTTAATTCTGTACTACATTCACTTCACGAACAGACTATTTTTCAAACTTTGACCTCATTTTACTGTGTTCTCTCGGATACTAGGGGAAAAAATATCGATACCTCTGGGCTCAAAGGGAGTATAGCACAAAACATGGCTTTTCAGGAGAAGCAAAAAACAACAAAAAAAACGAAGTTTCGTTATAATTATGTGAAAATATCATTATGCCAAAAATGTGCTATACGAGCCCAGATGTATCGATCGATATGCCGGATTGTTTAGGACATAAAATGTGACAAATACCAATACAAGTCGTTTCTGTTGATTCTGGGTTTTGGTTATATGCAATTTGCACATTCTCCTTAATTAACATGATGTTAACATTTTCAAGTTTTGACCGAATAGTAATATTTAGTTAGAATATTCAACGTAGTCAAACAGGCGTTACTAATTTCCTTTCAAGGTGGTTCTGCTTGCGGGGGATTCTTTTGTGTAGGTAGTCATTTAGCATTCGCGGTAGCGCATAATACATGAAGATTTTGCCTGTGGCATACACAATACTTTATGTTAATTATATACAACATGTTTCTTTTTAAACAAAATGCAGTCATAATGGCTAATTTTATCCCATGGAAACAAATTATTGACATAGCAGGATATTACTATCCGACAAACACAAGCTCATAAGCTTAGATTGAGATTTATTTGCATTACTAATAACAAAATATCTATAAACAATATTTCAAAAATTGCAAATGCAATTCAATCAAGTAAAAATGTAAGCGCTCTCTTCCTCTCCCTAGAATATGCTGTGCCCAACAGGCTCCATAATTGATTCATAGTATTAAGCCTACCCACCTATTAAAATTACATTATGGTACAACTGGCGAGGCGTAAGCTGAGCTTTGCATTTGTGTGAGTGCACATAGAATACCAAAAAACAGTATAAACCGGTTTTCCAAGCAAAGGACGCGTCTGCATTCATTCTCACACAAATGCAGGGCTCAGCTTAGGCCTCGCGGACGGTATGCAATAAAGTATTGAGTATCGAACGCGGTAAAATCTATCTTCCATTTATTGAGCACATAAGTAAAAGCCTTCTCTTTCGAATTCTAGTTTCGAACCAGAAAACACCATTGTCAAAGCTTTTTCATCTGAAACAACTAATCTTTCAGCAGAATTACCTACCTCGGCCATCGGCTCTCGTGTTCAAACTTCACAGCAAACCAATAACAAGACAACACAAACTAAACCTTTCTATTTTGTAATTCCAGCTGCAATGCTGCGGTATCTACGGCCCCGATGACTGGGCGAAGAACAACATGACCATACCCAACACATGCTGCTCAGGTCAGGAGATCACTGGTGGAGTCCCCGTGCCTTGCACGAGCACGTCTGCACACTTCCACCCCGACGGATGCCTCAACAAGCTGGTCGCCTACTTCAAGGAAATTGCTCTGGTCCTCGGCGGGGTCGGCTTGGGTGTCGCTGTTGTTCAGGTAATCTTACATGCTTTCTCAACCTGTCACAGTAACTTTAAAAAAAAAGTTCTGATAAAATCTGGCCCCTCAGCTTTTCAATCGGTCAATTTGTCCTTAAGCAGTTCTCTGCTAGTTGTAGACTCCTTATTTGCCTCAATAGCTGTCTTGAAATCAAAGTTTATCCTGGGGGAAACCCTTCGATTTTGTATAGAGGTACCGTTTGAGTGAGGAGCAATGTTGCCAGACGTCACGCTTTTGACGAGACGTCCCGTTTTTCAGCCCTCTCAGGACGCAGAAAACCGCGCTATTTCATCTAAGTAGATAATATGGTGCGGTAATTTAAAAAGAATCTGCCAGCGAATGAAATAGTGCACTAGGTGAGCGGGCGCGGATGATGGGTGGCTGTGTGACGCGTGGTTTCTATGTGCTGATTTTTCCGGCCCAACCTCGTTAATTTTTGTCATTTAAGCTCCGGTATTTGAAAAAACGGGTCTAGAAACACTAGTGTGGAGAGTTATGGCCTACACAAAATGAATAATAGCAACACACGTTTGGAACACGTGATTTGTAACAGTTGAACGCATTATGCAAATTATAAATGATCACTGTAATTATGGAAATAATTTTGCTGATCATAGATAGGTAGCGCTCAAGGCTCATCTAATGGCGCACTTCGTCTCTAAATAGAGCAAAAGTAGTATCCATTGACCCGTTGGTAATCCAAATCGAAAGACCGGTTATGCTTAGTCATTGTTAAAATTTACACTACCCCACGTTTCATAATGTGCAAGCTGGAGCAAACGCGGTCATCATCGGAGGCCACGTTGCTCTGTGTGCAAGCCTAATTTGCTGTGTCCAAGCCTAATTTGCTGTATTGAACTGCACTTTGGTGCAGGGTGTTTGGCTTATAAATACAATTTTGTAGATTTTTAGGAAGTTCTAACAGAAGGAATGAAAATCCGCAAAAAAATATGGAAGCTGGTCTAGTTACCAATAACCAATAATAAATGTGATTAGATAGGTATAGATATGCTGCATAACTATTATGGCGGCCCATTTCAAATCCCTTCGTGACCTACGAAACATTGCAATAACTTTTTTCACACAGTGATTTGAAATTAGCCACCTTATTAGTTATTGCAGTAATACCTATCTAATGACATGCGTGGTGGTTACTGGTGATGTAGACCATTTAGTTCGTTCCTTATTTGAGAAGAATTTTTCATCTAGATTGTAATAATTTGTATTTTTTTCCAGCTTCTGGGTGTCATCTTCGCTTGTTGCCTGGCTCGCTCCATCCGCAGTCAGTACGAGACTGTTTAAACACGTGATACGGTATTTTTTTACATAATCTCTAGTTCAAGATGTTAAAGCAGTGCCCAATATTTTCCACAAATACATCATTTTTTACTAAGTTGTGATCAAGTACACCTCTAAAATGTCTATGTATATTTTGAAGTAATTTATTTTATTATTGTTATTTCAGATGATTTTGTTTATTTTATTGTAAGATTTAAATGTTAATATGTATTTCATAAATAAGTGCTATAACGAATATTAGTATCAGGAGGTACTGTATTGTCAATATAAAATGCGTGTAATTTAAACTTTGCCATATGTATTTGCAAATGATGGGAGTGATAAAAGCACAATGCACAGATTTTCTTAAAGTTCACAATGAAGTGTGCTCAGTGTAGAAGACTGATTTTTCGAATAGAATGGATACATTATGCCAAAAACTTTATCGGAATTTCCAACTTTTTATACTTTCCTAAATCTCAATTCAACTTTATAGTATTAAAATAATTATTGTACCTTTACTATTCATATTTAACCAATGTAGAAGTGGTGCACACATTTATTATTATATTTAGATTTGTACGATTCGTTTGTTGATTAGAGGCAATGTCACAAACATGGCGCGATCTCTCTTCGATTGCGAAGTCCAAAAGATATTTTCTAAGTGAATTGTAAGAATTGCATCTAATTTAAAAACGGAATAATTAAGATCATTGTAACGTTTGGAAAGTGTTTCTAGGTCGTGTATATTTATAATAAAACCTGCATTATCCAAACTGAGTTTTAATGAGGAATATAATGAAACAGCATTCAGTGTCCTAGTTACACACATTTTTATTTTCCTATTTTATACCATGATATAAATTGTAACAAAGGATGGTTATTAGGTATCAGAGCATGAACGTTGAGTTACGAGGAACATCAGTCGCGTTAAATACAGCTGTTGTCTTGCAAGCAACACATTTCCAGTCACAGTATAAAATAATTCAGAAATCACAATGACAAAATATACCAGTCCCGAATACAGTATCAGTATTCATCTCTCTGTTGTATGTCGCAAGCATCTGAATCTCACAGCACCAGTTCCGACACTCGCGATATCACCCAATTTATAAAAATCTTAATTTTCCACGACGGTATCACCAAAACATTCATATACGCGCGACATACATACACTTTTAGCTAAAATCATTACAACGCTAAAATTCTAATTAGTACTAGGGTTAAGACATACATTATCTAGACAATAAAATAACTTACATCTAATACTGTTTACATACTAAACGGAATATTTTAGAAAAGTTGGAGATGTCAGACTGGAGCGGAGGCCAATGTGCCTGAGTTTTGGCACTTCATCAACATTATAGCAAAAGTAGTCAAAATTATTAAAAACAAATAAATCAAAATTTCATTTCTTCGTCCAGTTGTAACTTCGATATACGTTAAACGAGTAAAACAAACTATCAAATCCATAGTCCACTACTTCCATAACATGACGATGCCGCATAATACATATTGTCGAATCACTATACATCAAAAAATATAATCACGAGAAATTATGACACAGTACGCAATACATACTTTCGTAGGTTCATATTATAAAAATAAATAGGTTATTAATTATATCCCAGACCTACTTCTACACAATCAATGTTAGAATAGTTTATCATAATGATATAATGTAAAAATATAAATCAAGATTTCATAAAATAAAACCCCATTAAATTGCACAATTAAAACAAACAAACAATACCCCCCAAATAAATCCTTTTGTCACGAAGTCTTAAAATTCCAAATAATTTGACTATCTAATCCTTAACAAAATGGACCAAGTTGAAAAACCTATCTAAGTAACTTTCCTCCGTTTTCAGTCAAATGAGGCTTTTAGTGATAAAAATTCGGCCTTCGCTAATAATAATAATAAACCCAAACTAGATTCGATTAATAAATATAATACGTAGTACTCCAAAGTACAGTCTGATCATTTATAACTCGACCATCCGACTCTAGCCATCGTATTTATTCACAAAACTATAATTTTGCATTGTTTCCTCAGCCAACATGTGACATCTCACTAGAAGTTTATGCAACTGATTTGCCTCGTCTTGAAATTAGATTTTCTTAATTATAATTACAAAGCATTGAAGTCGTAATGGATTCGTTTGTTATTCGTGAAACTTTAAAACCATTTTAGTTTGTACTTGTCAATGCTGCCAGTTCTGTCACAGACTATCCAAGAAATATAAGTACTATCAATAAAATTGCGAATTACAAAAATTTACACAACAGGATGAGAGAAATTACAACCATTCAGTAACTCATTTGAAGACATAAGTGGTGGAGGTAGAAAATGTATGAACATCATACATAACATGGAGGAAAACTGCTGTTGTGTTTGATTTGTGTTGTGTTGGAAACTATTTTTTAATAATTATTTTCGTATTCTATTGTTCAAGTGTAGTGAATAAGTAAAGCCTACTCAATTGAATAAAAAAGGACTGATTTATTCAAATCTTAATGAAATTCTTGTTTTGGCAACTATTATTTAAAATAGGGGTCACTGACAGCAGTTAAAACGTTGTCTTTAAAAATATTAATCTAATTCCAATAAGACATGCAAGTGTTACCCTGAAATCAAAAACATTTTACAAGACAATAATGCGATTTATTCCCAAATATATAGTAGGTATCGCAATAGTCCAGACATACTTATACATAAGTAGTAACAGTTGAAGAGTGTATGAGATCATCGCATTATAGCGGCAAAATTGACTCAAATCACTGGTTAAACCTACGATACAGTTTCATTAGTAAACTTATCTCTGTATTTATATAACACAGAGCTAGAAACATTAACAGAAAATCGTTCAATTCACAACTAAATCGTTCATCATTCTAAAATTATACAATTCAGACCGTCTTAAGCATGTTGACATCACATTAATTGCAACTAAAAATTAATAAGCTGTATAAACATCACGCGCTTGATGAGACACATTTGTTAAGGGAAATGAGTTCTAAAGTTAACAAATGTGTCGCAAGGAGCGCGTAGTGATTGGATATAACATTATAAGCTTACATTTACGTGAACAGGATGGATTTAAAACAGAATGGTATTGAGTATGATACTGCAGGTTGTTCCTTGACGGCGGTGCGGGGGCAATGCAATCATGTCGCGTAACGCTTGGTCCAGAGGCGCGCGATGCGGTCGTGTTCCTCTCTGTTCTGTAGATATTGTGTCGCAATGCTGCCCACTAATGGATCCGCTGGAAATTAACAATTTACTGTCAATAAGGTCTATTAATAAGTCTCAGAATACTTATTAATATCGCAAATGTGAGTCAGTTTGTCGGTTTGATTATTTTGTTCGATTTTGAAACTGGGAATATAGGATACTTTTTATCCCAGAAATATAAAATAATCATGCTGGCAGGGCCATATTTCTAGCAGTTTATACATATAAATACAGCTGTTTGACTTTACATTTCCTGATACATACCTGTTAGAGATTTAAAATATTTTGAAATTGCATTTACCTAGAAGAGTGAGGTAAGCATACCTAAGAAAAACTGAAAGAATGAAATACTACTCGTACCAGAAGCAGACATGGTTCGATGCTTGTTGTATAGTTTAATTTTTAATTGAACTTTCTAACAGTGTAAACAACATCAAATGAAAATGCTAACAAGGCTTTTGATCAGGAATAAGTTTCATATTAATCTATGTTCAAAAAAATTCAACTACACACTGATATAACATATAATAAAACCAATCAATTTTAAATTACGTAACTTGTGAATAAGTGTATCACACTGAAATAGGCCTAATTCTTTTACAACTTTCGTCATAATTATGTACATTTTATAAACCTATCTAATATAAAACTCCCAATAGATAACCCTACAGACAATTATTTTATAAACGACGCACGAATTCGTGTCGATATAAAATAACACGGCCATAGGATTAAAGCATGAACAAAACAATCAAGAGGACATAGAGGACGAAAGGGCTTTGACCTCTCGACACTATGGATCAGCAGCTTTAGTGTTAGAAAGTCTACATGGAACTAATATCATGGAAATAAAATAAAGGATTGTCATAGCTGATGTGACCTATCTATGATATACCTTCACGACAAACACCAAATGGCATACCCAGAGATGGTGATAATGTACCAGTTCTGCAATCCAATATTGTATTTCCATTATTATCATCTTGCTTGCCATATAAGTGGCCACAGAATAATATAATTACAATTAGGTGCTGCTACCTATCTCCTTAGTATAATCTGTTAGTTGCTCCCTTAGACCACTCAGAAATATAATAGGATGAATACCAAGACCGACCATGGTGCTATTATGATATAATGTTACTAGCCACCCGCCTAGCGTCTCTCGGGTACGTATAAAACCTTTTGGAAGGTATTACTTAAATTAAGATGAAAATTGCATCAAAATCCATTAAACAGTTTAGAAGAAGTGGACAAACAGACACGAAAAGCGACTTCAATTTATACTATTTAAAAGACAAATGATCCAGGTGCGTAGCTAACGCAGTATCAGCCATATCAATGATATGGGGCCCCCAGGCTACAGGAGTCGTGACGTGTGTAAGCAAAATTCGTAAAATGTTATCCCTATTCCCACTCAAGCTCTTAGGCCGTACCTCAAACTCTAAACTCGTACCTCCTTATTACAAAAGATGGTTTAAAGCCAGGTTTAAAATATACCCATCACTTTCTAATGTCATATAACAAACAGAGACAGGGCTATTTTAAAACCTAGGTTTTTCTTAGACCATCTTTTGTAATAAGGGGTTTAAAGCTACTACAACTATAGACTAAATATAATTCAGTGCAAGCGTTTTTATTTATTTTGTGAAAAATCTTTACCCTTAATTTGCGCTTCGCCGCAGTCAGGTAGAAGGCCCCCCCGACAAATTTTCGAGGGCAAGCTACGCCACTAAAATGATTAAACTGTTATGGACAATTTAGTAGAACATCTTACCTGGATTACAGTCGGTGAGCAGGGAGCATATTGAAAGTAAAACTTTAGATATTGTCAGCGCCGGCGACCAGTTGTCTTTAAGAATATCTAGACATATCACTCCCTGGCTATTGATGTTACAATGATATATCCTAGTTCGGAATGTCACCTGAAAAAGATAAGATAAATTTTAATAATAAATATGGATATAGTAATGTTTATATGTTGATAACCTTTCAGTATTATTTAATACGACATAGATCAACGTGTAAATATTTGAAACCACGGCAAATATACTGATATCAGCATACTGTGGAAACTGAAGATTGCCGAGCTTCCACGAAAGCCAGTCGCTCTGCATATAACATATCGAAATCGTATTTGAAATCTTCTTCTTCTATCGTGTCGGCATGAGCTATACGACAATAGTTCATGCCGTGGTGAAAAGGTTAGCCAGTCAGCAAGGTTGGTGGCGAGGCTAACTGCCCAGGGTGCGCCGGACGTACTGAAGTATCGTCACTCCTGGAGGCTCTTATCATGCACCCCGTATTTTAAATAATTTAATAATATCCGAATCTGATCAAAATATTAGAGAAATAGCAGGAAGATTAGAGGGTTTAATAACGTCACAATTGATGAATCGTATTTTGATTCTTCGTAATCATAACTTTCTTTAAAACAAAAACGTTACCCCACAATAGGATTTCTCCTGTATCGTGGGTGCGTTTACAGACACAAATCTCACATACATAAACGCCCCGATCCGAAACAACTATCGGTGGGCCATACAAATTTTTGTTCCGTGTAGGAATTGAAGGCACGACCGGTAGCGCAGAAGCCAATCGCTCAGCCACTGCACCGAACGTGCCGTTACTGCAAGTGGACTGCACATGCAGTCGCAACTGTAACCTATGCAACTGCCAAAGGCAGCTTGAAAGCAATAACGGTAAGGATACACGGTGACACTGACATTCGACACAATGCAATCGCGACACTGAAATTAAAGCCAAGCTAATGCGCAACTCAGTGTTACGGCGATGTACACACTTGGTGTCGACACTGAGTGTCGAGTGTAATGTGTCGCCGTGTATCCTTACCATAAGGATTTAGTCAATGCAAATGCTTGACAACTGCCGAGTAGATGTGCAGCCCGTTTAGTTATGATTACGAATAGGTATGAAACAAAATATGATTCACCAAAAGTGACGTTATTAGTCCCACAGGTAATCTCACAACTTCCCATCATTTTAAACATCGAGGAATCTGAAAATCTGCAAACAAAGTATTTGCTCTAGGTCTTTTTGGCATAATAATCATCCTATTATTGTTTCAACGCGATGTCGACGGGGCCGTGGTAAGAAACAATCCGTTGCGAGATACGCTTCGTCGACTGAGATCTGTATCGATCTAGTCATGATATTGCCCTAAGGAATAAATAGTTTTATTCGATGACGCAAAACGTGTCACAATATCTACACCACACGGATACGAAGGTTGAGTGAGTTGCACGGTAATATACATAGAATTGAGGGTTTACAAATACTATGATCCACCCAACAGTATCCTTGTAGTCACTAAATACAATTTAAGTAGCTTTAAGAATATAAATATCTAGAATCTAGATGATGTATGAAAATCTGGCCGTGATATGAAAAGAACCGAGACCATATTAAAAAGATACAATAACTAAAATAAAAATAATAATATCGCGCCTGTATTCCTCGAAGGATTGGCAGAGGTGTATAGTACACCCTCATTTTGCCCTTATATTTTAGTACCACGTAATAGGCGGCGAGCCTATTGCCATCAAACGGGAACAAATCGAGACTCCGAGCTGCTACTGAGAAATTGCACGCGGAAAAACCCCAATAACATTAAGGCTAGACCTAGGTAGAGCCTATTAGCCCATTAAGCCTGACCTGGAGATCGAACCCATGACCTCACGATCAGCAGAAGCGCTTGCGCCCATTAGACAAACGAGGCAGTCACTAAAACGAACACTACTTACCAGGGGGCTTACTATGACCTCTTAAAGCAGGGCAGAAGTTGCCTGGAAGTTGAACTGCCCTGCTTTTTTGTACTATGACATCGTTAGAGCAGGCCTGCTACGTTGACGTTTACGATATCCGTTCACCTTTTTTTTGTATAGACTTTTCGTACCATGAACAAGCATTACCGTTCAACTTGCTTCAATAGTCGTTCACCTTTAGTACTGTCATGGTACGATTTTTAGCGATTCAAAAGCAGGCCTGCTTTTGAACGGAAGTTGACAGGCTGGCATTTGAACGTTTTCGTAAGAGGTCATGGTAAGCCCCCAGTAAATAAAACAAGTATCTTCCAAATCTCAGAAAATAAAACGTGACGGATATCTTATGGTTAAAGAATGCCTTTTTCGTGGCATGAGCAGAGTCATTCAACATGAATGTGGAAACCCCACGACCCACGATCATTAACATAAATCTAACAATCTCATAAAGGAAACCGCAACACGAAAAAGGATACAGGTACATTTCGTGACGTACTTCGCTATTTATAGTAGGGACAAAAATGAATCTCGTCCCACGCCATTTGTAAGAGCTAAGGGCAATGTGTTATTGCAGTGTTGTTTGCACTAACTATACTAAGTATCAGCGTTGCCAGATATATTTTTTGGCAAAGCGGGATTTTAAAACTTTTTGAGTAAAAAAGCGGGATTTTTTCGTCGAAAGCGGGACATAGTAAGAAAACTTATGTAATCAGTAGTTTTTAAATACTTACCTTTTTATTTGAGTTTCAAATTATGTTTACATGACAATAAATAGGAAAAAATCTGATTTACCTGATAGTTCGGCAGTTGAGTGTTCAGAGGATAATAATTATAAACCATATTAGACATATAATTTAGTAAGAATTATTTTTAAGAATGACTTATTCATATTTCTGTCGAGTATCCCCGAAAAGCGGGACTGAGCCTGTCCCGCGCGGGACATTTAATTTTGATATCAAAATCGGGACGTCTGGCAACGCTGGTAAGTATATAATTTCGGAAAATCAATGTTGTCTGAAAATATCTGCGTTAATGAGCAACGGCAACGTAATTCAACACTCTGGGGTTGACACCACCCACATAATATTATGCAGTGGCGAACCTAGTGGGGTGGTCACGTGGGACATGACGACCTCATAAACTGGCGCGAACGACCATGACGTGCCATATTTATACAAAAAAAAACGGCCAAGTGCGAGTCGGACTCGCGCACAAAGGGTTTCATACCATCTAATCTAAATATATAAAAGCGAAAAGTCACTCACTCACTCACTCATCACGAAATATCGAAAACCGCTTGACGTATGAAGATGAAATTTGGCAGGGAGGTAGTTTATAGTTACGTCCGCTAAGAAAGCATTTTTGGAAATTCTTCCCCTAAGGGGGTGAAATAGGGGATGAAAGTTTGTATGGAAAATCGTCACATAACGGGTCCAAAATTTCATGCAAGCGAAGCTGCGGGCAAAAGCTAGTTATCTATAAAAACGGCAAAAAAATCATGTTTGTTGTAAGGGAGCCCCCTTAAATATTTATTTTATTTTGTTTTTTAGTATTTGTCGTTATGGCGGCAACAGAAATACATTCATCTGTGAACATTTCAACTGTCTAACTATCACGGTTCATGAGATACAGCCTGGTGACAGACGGACAGATGGACGGAAAGCGGAGTTTTAGTAATAGGGTCCCGTTTTAGCCTTTGGGTACGGTAATTAAAAGAAGCAGATGGTGTAATTGGCAGCCTTGATAACCGCCTGAGGTAAATGCTATATTCGCAACTGATTCACTAGCTATAGTAATCAAGTTATATACATAATACTCGCTTCTTTACATTCGACTGTAGTTTGAATGTCGAGGTCTAAACCCAAGAGGTATTTCTCAGAACCTGCCTGTTTGTTCCGACATCAAGCAAAAACTAATAATTAGGATCCAATTTGAGATAAGTTGCGGTATAGATGAAATCCAAAGAATGAAAGAGGTTTAGTATCAACTCAACGAATCGATAAATTAATTATTTTGACTACATGAATCTCGTATTTTAAGGATAAATACGTATACCGTATCCACAATACAATTTAATGAGTCGAGAATATGATGCGTGACATTGATTGATGTGATGCGCCCGCGGTGTATTTTTAGAGGACTGCCCTCGTCCTACATTCTATCAACTATTTTCATCCTGATGAAGTTCATTGAAACTGTTGTTAAAGACGCAAAAATAGTGAAGAATCTCCCTTTCTAATTTATTAGCCATAATAAATCTAGACTAGGCTGTCTGTACATAGGAAATATTAAAAAAAATAGCAGGGTGGTTAAATGATAACCAATAGAAACCATTTCGATCGTTTTAAAGGTTCCGTACCCAAAGTAAAACGGGACCCTATTACTAAGACTCCACTGTCCGTCTGTCACCAGGCTGTATCTCATGAACCGTGATAGTTAGACAGTTGAAATTTTCAGAGATGATGTATTTCTGTTGCCGCTATAACAACAAATACGAAAAAACAGAATAAAACAAATATTTAAGGGGGCCATACAACAAATGTGATTTTTTTGCCATTTTTATAGATAATAGCTGTTGCCCGCAGCTTCGCTTGCGTGAAATTTTATGCTTCTTACTTCAAAAGTACCAGATTTATCATACAAACTTACAACACTTATTTCACCCCCTTAGGGGTTGAATTTCCAAAAACCCTGAAACATGTGTACGTTTATTTCTGACCCGTAACCTAAATATTGAATTCCATGCTTTTTACTTCAAAAATTTCAGATTTCTGATACAAACTTACAACACATATTTCACCTCTTTAGGGGTTAAATTTCCAAAAACGCTCAAACACGTGTACATTTATTCCTAACCAGAAATCCTAATATTTAATTTCATGCTTCTTACTTCAAAAATGACGGACTTGCATACAAACGTTAATCACCCTTTTCACCCCTTTAGGGGTTGAATTTCGAAAAATCCCTTCTTAGTGGATGTTTTCGTCACGTAAGGAACCTACTGTCCAAAGGAGATGGACAAAAATTGTATAGGCCTGTACCCCAGGCGGTACAGAGATGAAACCTATGTAATTTAAAAGTACATTTCGTCTATATAAAGAATATGCAAGGTACATGTAGCTCTGCAGATTTGGACAAAAGTTATGAATGTTTAAAAATGTTGGTTTGGTCACTTTGATTTTACTATGATTTTTCTACTCTACTATTCTTAAGGAGTATATTACAGCCTGAAAATAAAACAAAGTGCACTGTTTTATGCATTTTACATTTAATATGATTAGTTAGTATCGTATATTATAATTATGATCATCAATACTTTCTTGGTGTGTCTCGCCCATATCAAGTACCACAGGTCCATTTTCCTTATTCCATTTCAATTATATACAACATTGTTTATAATAAGTAGAGCACTCGTATGGAACTACGACTCTAATATAAACAGAGACTATATTGATATAAAGGTGAAATAAAATAATAACACAAACACGAAGCCAAAGAACAGAAACGGCGTAGAATCGAGTATAAAGCGCGAAACACGTGAGTCGCGATCGCGACTAACAGACGCGACTGGTGGTCGTGAAAAGTGTGCACGGTCGTTTTCGGGCACCTTGCTATATAAACCTAATAGATAATCTGGCTGAGGCGCAGTGTAACCGTTATATAGAGTACTATTGCCGTAAACGTAGGGTTCATATTGCGGGGCGTCCGAAACCGATCGTACAGACTGTTAGTCACGATACGACAGCTAGTCGCGTCCGTGAGTCGCGTTATAATGTATTGTGTTTCGCGCTTTATTATTAGTTTGACAGTTTTGACACTTGGTTTACTTTGACACTTGCGGTATAGAGTAAAGTAAAGTGATATAGAATCTACTTATAGAATTATTGAGTGTTGCTGGTACTAAAGTCAAATAGTCCTGTCCGCAAGCACACTTTAATATTATGATAAATTAATTAATTAATAGAAGGTAGTTTTATAGACAACTTATTATAAAAAGTATTCTTAATATATTTTAGGTAATCAAGATTTTCCTTGTTTAATTTCTACCAAGCGTTTAGTTACTATTTATTCCCTACTCTGATTTTTGTTAATATTATATGGCAATATTTATGGTAGTTGAGCTGTTTGAAATGAATTTAATACGGAGAAATCATTAAAATACTTTTAACTTGTACATTTCTACAAATCTGCTATGAAATGTAAATAGCTATTCAAAAATCTTTTTTTATTTTGTTTTAATTAACTGCAATACTTTTATTTCTGTACTACTTGGGGCACAATTTGGCCATCTCCTTTCATATTTCTAGCTTTAGTGGTTTAGGCTCTGCGTTGATGAATCAAATGTCAGTCAGTACCAGTCTCTTTATATATAAGAAGATGTGTTATCGGTAGCGGGTAGCACTGGGCAATGTTGACAAGAGAGGGTAGTCGTCGATATGGATCGGCCCACCCGAGGTTATAAAGGCGGTGGTCATTCGACGAAGCGGGAGCATTCCGTGTTGAACAGCTGAAGAAGTCTGACCTTTTATATCTGATTAGCTTGTCCTTATTTTATGATCTTGTAATAATTGTGTAAAGTAATATACTGTGATCTAGTTAATGTTACTAATATTAACCCAAATACAAGTACTCTCAGTGGTGGAGAGTCTATGTTGGTTTTATTTACTGTGTTTACCTTGCTCGCAATCCTGACATACCGATATTAGCTAAAACTGTAATGATAGAATCACCCCTGAACGATTATATTGTTGTGTCTTTTACATCAGAAGTGGAACAAGAAAAAACCAGTCCACATTATGATTGTATACCCACATGCAAATTATTTGCTTTGTAAATATCCCCTGTAGACGGACTGACAAAAACTTGATTATTCGACTACAATGGTGAGAAATGTGAGAATGAGAAAATGTGATAAATCCGGTGAGTCACAACCATTTTATTATGTGTGAAGGAATTTTGATGAAGGAAATATAATATGAGAGGTTATTTATTCGTGTAAAATAAATATTAAATGATATCTTTGCTTATTCATGTAAAATAAAAGAGATGTTATCTGTATTTATCCGTGTAAAATAAATGAGATGATATCTGTGTTTATTAGTATAAAATAAATATGATGGTATCTGTATTTATTCGTGGAAAATAAATGCGGCATCTGTATTTATTCGTGTAGGAAAATACATTGCAAGTCGTATTAGAGTTTGTGGTGAGATGCAACCAGGGTTGATCTTTGGCACCGCCCGGTTTGGCCAGCCGGGGTTGGCCAAAGGCTTCGCCTGGGGAAAACTGAAACTCTAACGTGGCGAAGCAATTGTTATAGGGCTGGAACCAAGGCGGGATATGCCATGATATGGCTAGATCCAAGGCGGGTGATGCCATGTTGATAAAGCAGGATCCCAGGCGGGTGATGCCAAATGAGTTGGCTAAATCCAAGGCGGGTGATGCTATTAATTGATAAATGAAAATACAGTGAAAATGAGATTCTGTTTTGAATTAATGTTTTGAAAAAGTTTTGAAAATATTGATATTTGTTTTGATTGGTTTTGTTATAATTCTTGTTGTAGAATGATACAAAATAGTTTATTGAAATTAAAAAGTAGTTTGTTATTATTACTTATGGTTTAAAATGTATTTTTTGTAGACGAAAACAGGAAATTGTATTTATTATTGATGATAATTACTATGATGACTTCCGTTAAAGATTAATTTGTCAAATTTATTTTAAATAAAAAATAATTTGACTTATTTTCGTTAAAGATGTGTTTAATATGTATTGTATTGTTGTAAAAAGGTTGGATTATTAGCGCAATATAGAAATGTTATGTTTAAAACATCATGTCAGTTTTGTAATAAGAGTTTGTGAATAATTGAGATATTATTTTGATCATGAAAAGTTTTAAAGGTTATTAATTTAAGTATTATGATTTTGGGAATAATTGAGATAATATTTTAAGTGTTTATAATTATGTACTATGATACTGTGAATAATGATTATAAGATATTTAACCATGAAACATTTAGGATGTTTGTTTTATGATTTCGTGAAGAATTGAGATATTTAAGAATGTAGGATTTTGTGAATAATAATGAGATAATAATCGTGAATTATTTTAAGGGTGTACTATGAGTTTATGAATAATGAGATATTTAATCTTGAAATATTTTAAGTGTTTAACCTACTATGAGTTTGCAGTGTTTATATGCTGGTACAATGAATTGTGAATAATTGAGATGTATAATCATGGAATATTTTAAGTGTTAAATGTACTATGAGTTTGTAAATTATTGAGATATTATGTTGTGATTTTGTGAATAATTAGGTATGAGATTTTTACGAATGAAATATTTTAAGTGTTTATGTATTATGGCTTTGTGAATCGTTGAAATATTTAACCAAGAAATATTTTAAGTGTTTATGTATTATGAATTTGTGAAAAACTATAATGAGATATTTAGCCCTGAAAAATATTGTAAATGTATTTAAATGATTTTATGAATTTGTGTATAATGAGATTGTGTGTTTATGTACCTATTATGATTTATTGAATAACTAAAATTTGATGTTTAACCAAAGTAGAACTGTCTAATAGGCATCTGAGATAGTATTTCATTGTGAAAATGTTGGAAATCTAATGTGTGGATGTTTGTAAGATTTTGATACGAGAAGTTATGAACGAATATAGAACTAGGTTGATACTGAATGAATATCAACTAGTTCAAGTCACTGGTGATGAGCTTGTTGGCCGTCGATGGGATAACAAGCTCTAATCGATTCAAACATTCTTTGGATGCTCTTCGTGTTACTTTGGTCAAAGACATGAGTACCATGATGAGGTCAAAGATGAGTGATCAGGTGTGGCCGAGATGTGTACTGTATTATTTGTTTCTGTTTAAGGTCCGAAGGTGTCACTGAAGTCAGGCCTTGATGTACAATCTTGACGATGGGGTTGATGGTGCGTCAACCACCAACCACCAACACACGAGGACGTGTGTTTTGCAGGAGGGCCGTGTTATCGGTAGCGGGTAGCACTGGGCAATGTTGACAAGAGAGGGTAGTCGTCGATATGGATCGGCCCACCCGAGGTTATAAAGGCGGTGGTCATTCGACGAAGCGGGAGCATTCCGTGTTGAACAGCTGAAGAAGTCTGACCTTTTATATCTGATTAGCTTGTCCTTATTTTATGATCTTGTAATAATTGTGTAAAGTAATATACTGTGATCTAGTTAATGTTACTAATATTAACCCAAATACAAGTACTCTCAGTGGTGGAGAGTCTATGTTGGTTTTATTTACTGTGTTTACCTTGCTCGCAATCCTGACATACCGATATTAGCTAAAACTGTAATGATAGAATCACCCCTGAACGATTATATTGTTGTGTCTTTTACAGATGGTACGGAACTCTTTGTGCGCGAGTCCGACTCGCACTTGGCCGGTTTTTTGGAATAATTATCTGTCGACGGAGTCACTGGCACAGTTAGTTTAAAAATAAAGGAAGTAAAATGACCAGCCTACATAAGCCTTACGATATTAAGTTTCCTTTCAAAATGGATTTTCCAGTTAGGCACGTAAAGCTTTCATTGATTGATTCGTCGGATAGTTACGAGTGCAGAGGGCTGTCAGCACTAATTAAACACTAGGGCGTCCCACTTTCCCACGTGGGGTTTGGACCTCGGTTTGGGGCGTCGCTAGACAGGGGTTGGCTAGGGTTTGGGGAGGATGGCTGAATTGATTTCATTTGATATGTGTAGCCATATGCGAGGGGTAGAATGGATAAATCATGATTGATATATGTAGATGTTTGTTACTTCATTACAGTGGGTGAATAGATTTATGTGGTGGTAGGTTAAAGAGAGCCTCGCAATATAAAGGCGGGTCCGCAGCGCCAATTTTCTAAGATGTTGTTGCGTTTTTACTAACAAATCTGTTAAGCCACGCCCCTATTCGGTTAGCAAACAGGATAACATTGTTTGCTAACCGAATAGGGGCGTGGCCTAACAGTTTTGTTAGCAAAATTGGCGCTGCGGACCCGGCTTAACATTGTTTGCTAACCGAATAGGGGCGTGGCCTAACAATTTTATTTCACAAAAACGCAATAACATGTTAGAAAATTGGCGCTGCGGACCCGGATTTACGAGTTACTTTAGTCTAGAATCTTGTGTAGATAAAGAAGTTGGTAGTTTTATCTATGTCTTATCTTATTCTAAGAGCTCACCACAAAATTATTCTAACCATAAACAATAATAATTGTAGCCGGTCAGGGTTGATACAACCTTCGGCTATTCAACCACAAAATACCACGCTATTCTCGTAGAAAATTACAAAACAAACATGTTTATTCCTATCCCAAACCAAATTCATAAATCCTAGTCATTTAGTGGTGGATAAAATACAAAAACAATTCAATTATGCACAAAATCCTGAAGGTACGTAATTATGTAAACAAACTAAATGAATCTTCTTTACTTTCTTTAATATGTTTGTATTCAATTGCTTATTCTCATTAATTTTCAACATTGTATGTAAATAAATTAACATACAAATACATAATTACTTTGTTTCCCACTTTGTAACATAATTTAGTTTCTTTATATTCTGAAACTTGGCTTTTGATTAGTGGTAAGTCATGTAAAGCAGCAGTCATCAGAGATTTAAGGAGTATGAACTATTTAAATTTGTTGGTATAGCAATTCGTAAATGTGTATATTAAATGAAGTATTTCTAACTTTTATAGATACCCCTAAGCTTATTTCTGATATCATATTGTATCACAATAGTGCTGTTCAGTGCACCTAGCATGTTTTCTCTCTTCACCACCCTAAGGTTGTCTGATAGAAAATATCTAAGGGTCAGCTCACACCGAGACGCGACGCGACGCGACGCTGCGCGCATACTTTAAAAGGGGTCTACCTTTTATAGCAGAACTTTTTACGTCATAATATTGTTTTGCATAACAACGGATAGCATAAACTTCATTTCGCAGAAAATCATTTCGCATACACTCAGTTGTCATACATTCAAAACTCATAATTTTGTTACTCAGAATCATCTTTAGGCATAATGTTTATATCCATAATAATTAAAAAGCAGAAACATCATATCGCAGAAAATTCACAGTCAGAATCGTCTTTTGGCATGATATTACTACTAATATCAAAACGCTAACCTAAATGCTAATTACAAAAATATTGTCGGCTTGGATGCATGTAGCATGCAAACAGGCATACAACATGCAAGCAGGCATGCAACATGCAGCATGCATGCAGCATGCATGTAGCATGCAAGCAGGCATGCAACATGCAGCATGCATGCAGCATGCAAGCAGGCATGCAACATGCAGCAGGCATGCAGCATGCAAGCAGGCATGCAGCATGCAAGCAGGCATGCAACATGCAGCAAGCATTGTTTCTGTCACGGCTCCGGCGCTGCGGGGTTTGGGCGGCGCCACGCGAGCTTATCGTCACAGATGGTTTTAACGCTTACCACCGCAGCTTCGGCTTGCTGGCCGGCTTCGCCGGCCAGCCTCAGCCGCGGTGGCGGGCCTTCAAACCACCTGCTCCTCAGCTCGCGGGCCGCCCTACCCCTCCGCGCCTACGCGGGTTTAAATTACACTCTAGGGGTAGGGCAGACAAGACTGCGTAAAGTCGGTTTTGCAGCGATTCGTTTCTGTCACAAAATTGCTAAACAAAATTATGCATAATATTAATTATGGCAAAGGTAATTATGCGAAACAAAATTCTGCCAAGATAAAAGTATGCCATTGTAAATTCGGACACGTAAATATTCTGCCAAACAAAAGTTATGCTAAATAATTTTTATGCCTTAAAAATATTCGATTAAATAAGATTATGCCATGTGAGTTATGCCAAATAAAAATCGGAGTATCAAGATTCTGCCAAATAGAAGGAACCCCTTTAAAAGAGCGACTCAAAATACAACTTTATTTTCTACACGAAAAGATACACATTTCATTGTGAGAATTCAGAATACGTTGCACCACGCAGCGCTGCGCCTCGTGACGCCTCGCGGCGTAGCGCGATGCATCGCGACGTAGCGGTATGCGCGGCGTGCAAGAGCGGCACCGCGCCTCTCAACGCCGCGCGACGCCGCGATGCGCCGCGAGGCGCAGTCGAGGCCGCCGTGGCAACTTGTTTGTACTATTTCCGTCCAGACTTCGTGTAGAGTTGATGCAGTTCGGTCGAGTGCTCGAGTGAAATTATAATGATTGACTGGGATCTTGTAATAATCGGACTTCTTGCAGAAGAGGCAGAGCAAGAAGAATACAAAAATAAAATTAAAAGGAAGACATCACACAGGAGTATTTGGACGCGGGCCGGGGCGGAAGCACGTGGCGAATGTAAACACATTCCGCTGGGCCGCGCGGCGTCTCGCTGCGCAGCGAGGCGTCGTGTTGCCAAAGATTTTACGATGCGCCTCGCGACGTTGCGATGTGTATCGCGGCGGCGCGCGGCGCAGCGCGTAATCACGGGCTTCTTCCAGTATCGTCGCGTCGCGTCTCGGTGTGAGCTGACCCTAAGGCACTAAGTCTGCTCAGTACTAATTTAGTGCATAAAGAATAAAATAATTCCATTATATTCTGCGCTCCACCAGTCCCTTACCCTCCAAGAAATTAGTATGGACTATGGACCTATGGTATGTATAAACATCATCATCCTAATCATCAAGAAACTTCACAACCAATAAGTCATCATAACATAATCTGCCCATTTCTGTCCCACCACTGGGCATGGGCCTCTTCTCAGAATAAGAAGGGTTAATCATCATAACACAAATAAAATGAATTAAGTTGTGTGTCATTTGATTTGTCACTTATCCAATAAATTTCTAATTACAACAACAAAACATTGCTTTAAAATAGCAATGATGAAGTTGTATAATAATCTAGATTTTATATTGTAGTACTCTATCTATTTATCAATGGAAGAAAATTGTATTGTGTTGTAAAAGCAAGTTACAAATACACCACATATTTGTAATTTACAGATGAATCTCATGATTCACCAACGGCTTACTACAGAATTATTTTAATAAGAAGTAATTAGAACTTGCAAAAATTATATTCAAAGACAACAACATGGATATACAAGACTCCTTACTTCTTCACCTATTTCTGAATCCTTAAGTAGTTAGATAGTAAAAGATTAGGAAGTGAAGCAGAATTTTAAAATCCCTTTCTGTTGATTCCTTTCTAGAGATGTGGCAAACTGACAAGTTACTAATTTAGATAATACTTTGTCACCTTACGTTGATACATACTCCCACAAACAGCTTCATGAGTAAGAAAGTATTGACTTGGTTAAATGATTGAAATCAGAATCATAGACAAAATAGATGCCGCCACTGACCCATAACGCTGGGACATTAGCAGTTATGACTAAAAACAAAACAAATAGTACCTTAGGAGGCTTGAATGGGTATTCTGGAGAGAAGTGGATGTCCAGGAAGAAAACTCCCCCTTCATACACTGAACCAGGCGGGCCTAAAATGGTAGAAACCCATTCATACAGGTTATCTCCTTTGGGGCCCGCACTGCAGTTTGGTGGCGGGTCTAGTGTAATCTCTGCAAGCTCCTTTTGGATCCTCTTGGCTGATGTCCCGAGTGCCTTCGACATCTTAGGGTTTGGTTTATTCTCTTTTGTATCTGGTTTACTGTCAGCAATTGCTCCACTAGAGCCAGCACCTCCTCTGCCGCGTCCCGTACCACTCCCTGATGAACCAGATGCACCGCTCATTATCTAAAAGCACCAAACGTCTCATTCCGCTAAACCAAAAAGCTACTAGTTACGAAGCTTGATAACCTTTATGATATGAGTGTGATGAATGATGGGAAAGCTGTTTTAATGATGGGTGATGGTCACATGCTCTCATGGATGTCAATGAAGTTAACAATGTATTGCGTTGTGCAAATGTTCTTCCTAAAATAAACAGGTTTGATGACACAACTTTGTTAAGTGCAAGTAAGTATGAAAGTGCAATGACATGAGAGTGTGAAATGATCCATTCATCATTGTCGGATGATTGCGTATGCGACTTATAAATGCAGCTACAACTACATCACAAATAACTTTTAGTTACAAAATCACAAAAGATGTTTTTTTTTTATTTCAAGCAAGAACAAAATCACTAGAACAAAGACATTCCTAATCCCTGCATTTATACACCAAACATCAGCAGTAAAATAAACAAACACAACTATGCTCTACTGACACTTGCTAAACAATAAAACTGAAATTAGAAATGATTTATTGTAAAGGAAAAAGATTTATTTGTACCTTACGAATAACAGTCGGCCATCTTGTGGGCTGGCGTTATCCGATAATTTACAATTTTTTGATTCACCAGTGACCCAATTCAATAAAAGAGACGGCTCCCGATATGCAATAGTTAGTATTCAAAGAAATTCATCCACGACATGTGCAAATTTTGTGCAACGCTATCAATGTAAATGTAATAATCTCCTTGTTAGTTGCTCCGCACTGCAAAGCGTAAATAGGCACCCTGTTACTTTCCGAACGATTACCGGTCCGTGATAAGAGATATAGGAATTAAATGTACCTTAATCAAAGACTAAACTCGAATTTGGTGTGATCCGGCAAGGTTTTCAGAGCTTCAATCGACTTCTACCACATTTCATCCATTTGTCTGTCACCCTCACCAACACAAACAACCACTGAAATTCACGGAATGCACACAAGCTCAGATATAAAATAAATACATTTAAAAACAGTACCTAAGGTGTTTTAATACTTACAGATTGATTATTAAAACTAATTAAGCTAGTTTGCTCATAAAAATAAGCTATATTTAGTTAATTAAAATAATGAAGTTAAGAAAAATTACACGAAGCACAACCACTTTCCGACATTTTTTAACTTTTTAATTTTTTTGTCAGGCCCGGTGTTGCCACTTTTCAAAGGAGGGTTTTGCGTTATTGCCAGAAAAACAAGTAATTAAAAAAAATATATAATCATAATCAATCAGCATTGGATGTTTTTTTTAGGCCCATTTGTCCGTGTAACCTACGAAAGATTGCTCAATCATGTGCTTTCAGTTGTTGAAACTATCGAAAAAGTAAGTGAAGAACACTATCGGAAGCTAAATCGATGCGAAAAGATGAAACTTGAAAGCATGAGTACGTATGCTCATACAAAATGCCCTTTTTCTATGAGTGAAAAGCGAATGTCACTAATTCGTCCTAGGTATAGTACTGAATCCACAAGCAAGTCCAATTGAGCAAGTACGGAAGCAAGAAACAAGTGCATGCTCTGGGGGCTTACCGAGACGTCTTAAGAAAACGTTCAAATGCCAGCCAGTCAATATCCGTTCAAAAGCAGGCCTGCTTCTGAATCGCTAAAAATCGTACCATGACAGTACAAAAGGTGAACGACTATTCAACCAAGTTGAACGGATAAGCTTGTTTATGGTACGAAAAGTCTATACAAAAAAAACAGTTATAGCCAAGGACTTTATATAGAACTGGACCGAGATCTTGGCAATTTATATTATCTAAAATAGACTTTATTTGCAAAACATAAGACATAATATGGCTTGGCAAACATATCGGTACACTTGAGATAGCAATAATTGTACCTTGTGTCCCTGTCTAATACACACTGTGTGTTGTCACGTAAATAGAAAATGCATATTCCTAAATTAGTAGAATTTTTGAAATAAATGTACAAATTCATAAACCAACTTTTTTCATCTTAATTTATCGCAAGAGACGCGATACAACTATCAGAACTTTTGTTCGTCAACGATTCGTTGTAAGAGGACTTTTTTTCGTCAACGTAAGGCCAGGAGGCGATTTTCATATAATGTGCTTTTATCTATAGTTTTTTGACAGCTTGATATTAAGTCAACGCATTTATTTCAATTAGACCATATAAAGACACTTTTGATTTATTAGGTATTTATAATAGGAAAAAAAAGAAGTTACTGCCGCGTTCCAAAGTGTAGATTCCTATGGATTAAAACGGGCAGTAAACTACATGGTTACTCGTCTGCATCAAAAAAAAAAAATTGGCATTTCGACACATTGTCCATAGAAAAGCTGTCAAAACGTCAAACTCATTCCTTACATAAAAGTTATCTGACGATTGAAAAATCAGCCCTAAATATTATAAATTAAACGATTTGATTGGTACCTATAATAAATATTTTATTACTAATTTAACAAAAAAAATCTAGGTACCGTAACATCGTATTACTTTGGCCCAAGGGGGTAACTTTGACCCATGACAATCAAAAAGTTTGAATCACGCGCCATTTTTTTTTCATAGCAAATGGCGCAAAAGTACTTACGGCTTCCGGTAGATGGCATCAAGCTTTGTCGGTAAAACAGTGATTCATTTTCTAAAGCGAAGCGCTTAGTGTTCGTTTGGATCTCGATTTGAACCTGTCAATTTTACTTTAAATTTTTACTGTGCAAACTTCTGTCTGAACTGAAACACTTAGGTAAGTTTGACATCTCACTTGTATTACGTAGTGTGTCGAATATGTTCGGGACTATGCGGTTCGTAAAATTGTGTGGATCAGATAGTTATTTTAGTAACTATATTGAATTTAAGAGGAGGAATTACTTTGGCCGGGCTTTTGGTTTAACTTTGGCCCTGGGCCAAAGTAACCCAAACATTTTAGGCATCTTAGCTTAAGTTATTTGGTCTTCTTTTGATTGCAGGAAAACCGCTTTGAGATCAAATGCCATGCCTTCTAGATACAAAAGGAAGCCAGGGAGCCGCCGCTATGCGGACTACTCGCAGGAGAAGTTGGAGGAATGTTTGAACATGGTTAGATCCAAACAACTGTCTCAGCGAGCTGCTGCAGATCAATATCAAATACCGCGCAGTACCATCAAGAACAAGCTGAAAAACGAGCATTCCAACAAGCCAGGCCGTCCAACTATATTCTCAGAGGAAGAGGAACAGGTCTTTGTTGCCCACATCATAGCCTTGGCAGAGTTTGGTTTTCCTTTGTTGAGTATTGACTTACAATTCATTATAAGAGACTATCTGTCGTCGCACGGAAGAGATGTACCTCAATTTAAAAATAATGTTCCGGGTTTGGAATGGCTTAGATGCTTCATGCATCGTCATCCAGAACTTTCCCAGCGGTTCGCAAATAATATCAAGAAAGTGCGTGCCCAAGTTTCAGAGGCCGTTATAGAAGACTTTATTGACAATTTGCGTCCAGAGTTAGAGAATATTCCTCCTGAGAACCTTTACAATTACGACGAAACAAACCTGACTGACGATCCTGGAAAAAAAAAGGTGATTTGTAGACGTGGAACTAAATACCCAGAGGCAATAATCAACTCTTCAAAACTCAGCTACTCCGTCATGTTTTGTGGCAATGCTGCTGGGAATTCTATTGCACCATACATCATATACAAATCAGATCACTTATGGACTACATGGACTGAAAACGGTCCGCCTGGAGCCCGATATAACAGGACCAAAAGTGGTTGGATCGACGCTATCACATTCGAGGATTGGTTTGTGAACCACTTATTTCCAATATTGAGACGGCAGGAAGGACGAAAAGTTGTGATAGGTGATAACCTTGCATCCCACATAAACCCAAGTGTACTTAAAGTATGCGAGGAAAACAATATAGCTTTTATATGCTTGCCTCCCAATGCGACACATATTCTACAGCCATTGGACGTGGCGTACTTCAGGCCGTTGAAGATCAAATGGCGGCAGGCTTTGCTGAATTGGAAGCAGAGTCAAGAGGGTCGCAAACTTCCAACGCTACCAAAGGATAAATTTCCTGGCATACTCAAGCAAGCATTAGATAGCATGACTGCAACAAAGGAAAACATAATAGCTGGTTTCGAAAAAACTGGAATCTATCCGATTGACAAAGCTATACCAATAAACAGGTTGCCTCGACAGGATCGCATCTTGCATCTGGATTTAATCGCTGATTCGTTTATGCAGCAATTGCAGCAAACACGAAATCAATCATCTTCCCAGACGACGACTGTAAGAAAAAGAAAACTAAACGTACCTGCTGGCCGTTCAATTACTGTGCAAGATATTGCTGATTCAGGTCCGTCTGGTGTGACTTCCAAATCTGTCACTAAAAAGACAAAAAAAATAAAGAGCCAAGCACAGCGACGACGACAACATCACGAGAATTCTACAACTAGTTGCAGTTCCAATATGAGTGATGTTTCATCTACAGAAGATTTGCCAGACGACGATTTTATGCCGGATGATCCAGAATATGAAGACGAAAATGTACCTGCTGGCCGTTCAATTACAGTGCAAGATATTGCTGATTCAGGTCCATCTGGTGTGACTTCCAAATCTGTCACTAAAAAGACAAAAAAAATAAAGAGCCAAGCACAGCGACGACGACAACGTCACGAGAATTCTACAACTAGTTGCAGCTCCAATATGAGTGGTGTTTCATCAGAAGATTTGCCAGACTACGATTTTATGCCGGATGACCCAAAATATGAAGACGATCTTCCAACAGCGTCGATCTCAAAAAATGAAAGTTTAAATGCTGGTAGAAGTGAAGATGATCTTCCAATAGCGTCCATTTTAGAATTGAGACACAAGTCAAACCTGAAAGATATTCTCCAAGTAGATGATCATGTCCTCGTCAAATGGAATGACCAGATATATCCGGGAAAATTACTTTCTTTAAATGAGGAGGGTGTTATGGTGGGTGCAATGAAAAAAGGGGTGAAATTCTGGCGATGGCCACTAATAAAGGATGAACAATTGTATTCTTGGGAAAATGTTTTAAGGAAAATAAATCCGCCTAAATTTGTAAAAAAAGGCTGCTTTTCTGTGCCAGAAATCGATAACACTAATTAGAGTTCTGCTTTTGTGCAGTGTAGTATGTTGATTCCTATAAAAGTTATAATTAAGGCTGATTTTTCTAGATGTTAGTAAGTTAGTGTTTACATAATAGATGGTTCCTAATAATGTTTCTCGTTTTATATTGATAGAGCAAAGATATATTTTGTTGATTTCCAAGAAGTTTGACGGTAAAAAATGTTTAACAATTTGTTAATATTGAAAATTCTTAAAGAATTTAATAAAAGTTGATTTTTTTCTAAGTAAAATGGTACTTTTATTTCTACAGAAAAACTTGAAAGTGATAACTTTAACCCATGGTCGTTAAAACATGCGATTAAGGTACAAAATAGGCAGTGGGCCAAAGTAAACGTCTCTGAAGTCAAACTTTAGCCCAAACTTTGTCAAAAAAATTATACACGAAATCACTGTAATTTGATGACTTTTTCCATTCCCAGTCTTTAATTATATCCCCTACTATACACTGACATAGTTAAAACAAACATTTAGTTAAAAGGATCAAAAATATTTCCGGAAAAAGAAAAAAAAAGAAAATTTTGGGCCAAAGTAATACGATGTTACGGTATTCTCTCTATCTGACTCGTAATGAAGATAAGAGAACTCGGTTTGGGCTTTTCTATTTAGCTTCTTCTCAATGGTAGTAAAAAAAATACAAATGCTGATAACCCCATTTGCATTGACGTAAACCGATAATTTGAATTAAAAAAAATTAATAATTGGATTTATTACACAATTAATTTGGAATTTGCGTTGTAAATGCTTGCAAAAGCGAATATTACCCGGACTGTGGAATATCTTTTCACAGAAAGGGTTTTTCATTACTTGGATTTTCTTACCGTTAGGGTGACCATGATACTTCTAGTAGCAGTACATACAAAATCTAAATGTCTAATATGGGATTATTTTTCAAAGATTTTTATTATTGTAACTCTAAGACCGCAATGATACTCATTTTCAAATTTAAATCAAGGCATTGATACATTATTTAATAGCTCTAAAAAGCAAAAGTTTCACGTTCAAAAGACCTTTGTGACTCTAAATAAAAGAAACAACGTGGTTATGAACGTACCAACGTGGATTAGTTTTGTCAACTTTTTTTAGCGCGTAAATTTAAAAAACATCTCGAGTTGTTTTGTTCCCCACTACATCGATGTAGTTATTAAATACTTTAGTTAATGCAGTTTTAAGTGTTTTTTTAGGTAAATTTGTTTCCGCAGCGTGATATTCTGTCATCATTCAGATATCTGTATCACAGTCAGTCGATCGAAGTTGTCAATGAAATTGTAAACTAGCATTTCGTTGTGATTTCATACTTTATTGTGAATCCTGTTTCAACAATGTCGTACGTTCGTTTACTTACCTTTATCAAAATATCGAATTAAATCTAGGCACATAGTCTCAGTTTTTTTTATTAAAATGTATATAAAATGTGATGCTTTTATTTTTAGTGAAACACAAACAAGACGTCGCCGTCGTGTTAGTATGAAAAAACTGCTTCACCTGTGGGAATTTTTAAATAACTTTAAATAAATTGCATATAATATTGCAATAGGTACCTATATTGGTTTATAAATTTCCTTTCATCAATTTGGAATGGGTTATTTATTTCCCTAATGCGACGCTGTCGCTTTTTCTCCATACGATATTTACTCTCTAAATATTCAAATATCTCGTACTCGTCACACATTTACAAAAACAGTAAAAAGTGTGATCTAATAAACACTTGTAATTTTTATACAAAGTATCGAGTTTAGAAAGTCTTATCGACCAAATTTTAAGTGGGTCCTCACAACAGTTTACCTCTAATAACAAAAACAATGTTGAATATGCTCGTAAATATTAACTTTTTCAAGATCGCTTATTTTGACATTACAGCCGCTCAATATACGCTCTGCTGCTATCAAATAACACATCATGGTATGAAAACTATACAAAAGAAAAGGTGAACGGATTTCGTAAACGTCAACTTAGCAGGCCTGCTACAGGCCTGCTTTAACGATGTCATAGTACAAAAACGCAGGGCAGTTCAACTTCCAGGCAACTTCTGCCCTGCTTTAAGAGGTCATAGTAAGCCCCCTGACCCAAATAGGAGCGGCGGCGCGGCGACCTATAGTCCCAGCCTAACATCTGAATATAATTACAAAATGTACCTAAACAAAAAAGGAGTAGTATGTACCAGGGATGTTACGGAGGTGGTTTTATCGGAACCGAAGTCGGAGTCGGAGTTTTTAAATTTGGTTTGTCGGATTCGGAACCGGAATCGGAGTCCGAGGCGGATTCGGAGGTGTTAGCAGAAGAGAGATGTGTTAAGGACAGGCCTAATAAAATAAAATAGTATTTACATAATTTCAGTCAGCCTCTTTAATTTCAATTAAAAATAATAAACCTACATACTTAGTAAAGGCGCAGGCGATAAAAAAAATGCTTCGACCTCCTATTCAAACCTACGATTTAAAAGTATCGGAGCCGAAGTCGGAACCGGAGATGTAATATCAATCGGAAGTTCCGACTTATCGGAGTCGGAGTCGAAGCTCCGTAACATCCCTAGTATGTACAATAATTGTGTAAATGTTAGAAGACATTGTTAATTATGGTTATATCTTTTTCGGATTGGTTTAGTTAACTTGCGGTATAAAGATATTGTAATGCTTTAAAGGACATACAATATTTAGTAATACTAGGCAGGACTTATTACACCATAAGTCTGCCATATGGTTACCCTTGTGTTAGAAAGTGACAAGGCGTACACTTATACCTATCTCACGTGATTCGCAGAAATCGACAAGTACTCATTCCAGTTGTACGTAGTACTTATTACTTCTATGGTTATAGCAGGCCTGCTACAGGCCTGCTATAACGATGACATAGTACAAAAAAGCAGGGCAGTTCAACTTCCAGGCAACTTCTGCCCTGCTTTAAGAGGTCATGGTAAGCCCCCTGTTCACACTGAAAGCAAGTTTCTAAAAATCCTACACGGACAGTATCCGGCATGTCAGGCAGGCAAGTCGGTGTAAAACTTCAGCCTCAAACCCACTAACATGTTTTACTGCACAAGTTTTGAAACATTGCTCGCTTAGTTCGTAAAACTTGCAGAAGTCGACTTGCTAAAGGCGTCTCCACAGTTTGAAAGTAGGTTGCACAAGTCATCTTGCGCAGTAATAGTAAACTATTTGGCGATGTGGCGCGTTCCAGAAATCGACTTGCTACGGGTGTGTCCTGGCTCGAACCACGGAGTTCGAGCCAGTCCTGACACACCCGCAGCAACGTATTCAATAGTAGTCTATGATTGCGACTCGCTATCGCTCGTGTTTATCTGTCTGTGGTGTGTATTTGTCAAAATTGTCAGTGTCAACCACAGACTAGATAGGGATACAATGTGTCAACTGTCAATCAAGTCCAAGTCAACTCAATATTCATCAATGAAAAAAAAGCGCGGGAAACTTTGGATTTGGCGGGCGTATATTTTTTTGGCTATTGTTTAAAATTTATAAATTATAAGATATAGTGATCAGTTGAGAAGTTTTCTGTTGTTTATTTATAGTTTGTATATACTTATTTAGTTTAGTGTACTTATTTCTTCTGTAGCGGTAAGTTTTTATTACTTTTTCCTTGCGCGGAGGGGACATGAACGAACCGCCTGACCCGGGGGGCTTTGTACCCCCGGCAGGGTGTTTCGTAACTATTCAATCCAACGAGTCGGGCATGGACACTGATGGGTCCACTTCAGCCCGTTCCCTAAAAAGAAGTCGCATTCATGTTTGCAAGCACTGCAACAAGCGAAGAAGAAAACACCACGGCTCGGAGTTGTCGGGCTGTAACTGTTCCGATTCAACTCACACTATAGAGCAATTACAAACAGAAACTGAGATTTTACCGAAAGCCCAGAAAAATATTGTGGCTCCCTCTTCAACTCAACCTGCTTCCTCTCTAGCTCAACCTGCTTCCTCTCCAGCTCAACCTACTTCCTCTCCAGTGGGGCGGAAGCTTTATGACAAAACTGATAATTCGCCTTACATCATTCATATTTCAAAAAATACTTTAGCTCCTAATGATGGCACTACACTGCACCCCATTGCATTTGGAAATTTCTTAAAACGAAATAAATTTAATAACATTATTAATGGTAGCGTTAAAAAGATTGGACGCAATAAAATTTCCATCACTTTCTCCACTTATACTGACGCGAATTCTTTTATTCAAAATAACAGCCTAGAGGCCCAGAATTTAATGGCTTTTATACCGACTTTTAACGTTACTCGAATGGGACTGGTTCGTGGGGTTCCAGCTGAATGGTCTCCAGAGGAGGTAATAGAAAACATTTCTGTACCAATAGGTTGTGGTCCTATATTAAAAATTAGACGCCTTAATTTTAAAACACTGGTTGATGGGTCAGCTGTTTGGAAACCTTCACAAACAATAGTTGTTACTTTTGACGGTCAGATCTTACCTAAACGCATATTTATGTGCTACAATGCCCTACCTGTAGATCTGTATATTTACCCTACTATACAATGTTTTAACTGCTGTCGGTTTGGTCACACAAAGCTACAGTGCAGGTCTAAACCTCGCTGTTATAAATGTGGCCAAAACCACACAGGTGATAGTTGTGATAGAGAATTAGAAAATGCATCTTGTTGCTTATGCTCTGGTTACCATTTTGCAACTAATAAAACATGCCCAGAATTTATAAGGCAAAAACAGATTAAAACCTATATGGCTCAAAATTCATTATCTTACTCTGAAGCCTCAAAGTTACACCCCCCTGTTTCTAAGTCTTTCGCAGATGCTTTACTTTCTCCCTCTAGAAACTCTCCTGATAAATCTTTTGCATCTTTTCAAAATAAAAGCTCTCCTTCTGGTTATAAAAAAACTGTTTTTCTTAAACCTCGTTCTCCTCCAATTCCCATCCCAGGTTACAATAAAGATGCCCACAATGCAATTATCAAAGATTTTGTTATTCCAGAACCTTCTAATGGTTGTGCTCTTATTAATCAGAATAAAAATGAATCAGATACCCAATTCCCACTAAATGATTTTTTAACCGCCTTCTTTAATCTTCTTACACAGTTCAACTTTTCACCGTCCAACGTTGCCCCTATTTTTGAAAAACTCTCCCAGTCCTCCCTAAATGGACCATCAAGCAAAACTCGTTCAATGGAACTGCCGCAGTCTAATCAATAAAAAAAGTGATTTAATATATCTTATTAATAAACATGAGCCTTTTGTCTTTGCTTTGGCAGAGACATGGCTCAAACCTACTTATGTTTTTAAAATTCATAATTATTTGACTATTAGGGATGATAGATCTGATGGGTATGGTGGTGTAGCCATACTTATTAAAGACTCTATCCCTTTCTCTATCATTTCGTTACCTCCTCACAGTGATGACTTATCAATTGTAGCAATTAAAATGTATAATATTTGTTTTGTTTCTATTTATATTCCTCACCCTTCATCTTCTTTACTTCAAGAGGTTAATCATCTCTTTTCTTTTCTTCCTAGGCCTTTCCTAGTATTGGGGGATTTCAATTGTCATCACCAATCTTGGGGCAGTTCTATTTCTAATTGTTATGGTGAAGAGCTACTGGACATAGTAGACTTGCACAACCTGTGCATTTTAAATACAGGATCTCCCACACGACGTTCTGATCCCAGCCAGAGACAAAGTGCAATTGACCTCTCTATCTGTTCTCCAAACTTAGCTTCTAAATTAACATGGCATACTCTCCCCTTTACATTTGGTAGTGATCATTTTCCAATTTTAATTTCTTTCCCTTTCTCCAAACCTTCTATTCCAAATAAGAGATCAACTTTAAAATATAAGCTCCCTAACAAAAGTCATAGTGACTGGGATAAATATAAAAATAGTGTTGACAGTATGTTTTCTTCCCTTCCTGCTATCTCGGATGGTGATGAAAACTCATGTGCTGAATCTTTAGCGAAAATTTTGATTGCAGCAGCTGACGAAGTTTTTCCTGCTAAAAATAATAATACTAGAACTATTCCGAAGCCTCCTTGGTGGGACTCTGAGTGCACAGATGCTGTTCATAAACGCAAACAAGCGGAGCTAAATTATAACCTAAATATGTCTCATAGTAACTTTGATATTCTTTCTAATATAATTGCAGAAACCCGTAAATTATTTAAGAAAAAGAAATTCGAAAGTTGGCGAAACTTCTGTTTGTCAATTTCACCGAATACACATCCCACAATAGTTTGGCGTAATATTCGCAGATTTAGGTCCGTGTTTAACAACCCCTCTTCCCTTATTTCTGATACTTTAGTTCATGACTTCGCAGATAAATTAGCACCACCATGGGTTCCTCAAGCTATTAACGTATTACTGCCCGTGCCCAATGAGAATGAGTCCAGTAATAAAAGCACTAACACCGTGTTAGACTTTCCGTTCACGTTTAATGAGTTGAAGGGTGTTATTCTTAATACTGTGGATTCTGCACCAGGTATTGATGGCATTCCGTATTCCTTTTTTGGCAATTTAAGCGATAGTGTTCTTAATTATTATCTAAGTCTAATAAATTCCATTATGAAAACTGGAAACATTCCTGTTGAATGGAAACGTCAAATGGTATTGCCATTTCTGAAACCTCATAAATTACCATCTGATGTTTCTTCCTACCGTCCCATTGTTTTAACATCAATTTTGATGAAATTAGCGGAACACTTAATAAAAAATCGTCTTGAGTGGTATGTTGAAAGTAAAGGTTTATTGGCAGCTTCTCAATATGGTTTTAGAAAGGGCAAAAGCACCATTGACTGTCTAAGTATTTTCACTTCCGATATTAGGTTATCTTTTTCCAATAATGAGTCCACCGTAGCTGTATTCTTAGATATTAATGCTGCATATGACAATGTGTTGTTATCAGTTTTACAAAAAAAATTGCATGTTCTACAAGTGCCAATTAATTTATCTAATTTCATTATAAATATTCTAACCGAACGTTCTGTAATTTTTTCATGTGCAGATCATCAATTATCTCGTCTTATATGGAGAGGGCTTCCACAGGGTTCAGTGCTGAGTCCTCTGTTATACAATATATACACTTTTGATCTAGATAACAACTATAAAGTTAACGTGCTACAATATGCTGATGACTTATTGTTATATTTTTCTAGTCATTCTGTTGAACATGCCTGCTCTGTTCTCTCTTCTGCTTTGACTAATCTAGCTTCATGGTTACATTTAAATGGTTTAGAGCTATCCACGTCTAAATGCGCAGCTGTGTTATTCACCCGGAAGAGAATAGTTCCTCAAGTAAATATTTTATATAATGACATTCCTATTCCAGTTCAAACAAATTCAAGTATCTAGGAGTAATCTTGGACTCTAAACTTAGCAGTGTTCCACACTGTGATTATGTTATTAATAAATGTGAACACCACTTAAATATTCTTAGATGCCTTTCTGGGGTGTGGTGGGGTGCACACCCTTTCTCTTTAAAGCTTATTTATAACGCTATCATTAGAAGCATATTAGATTATGGTATGTTTATTTTAGAACCCGGAAGTGTTATGGCTTTTAAAAAACTAGATCGCATACAGGCTAAAGCACTTCGGATTATTTCAGGCGCGATGAAATCCAGTCCCATTAACGCACTTCAAGTTGAATGCTGTGATGCCCCTTTGCATCTTAGAAGGCAATTTCTTTCTGATAAGTTTTTCTTCAGAATTCTTCAGTTTTCAGATCACCCTCTTATCTCAAAATTGGCATCCTTAGTAACACACATTAACTCTTCTATCTACTGGACTCATAAAACTGTCCCATGTTTAGTTGTGAGTTACCAAAAATTTCTTTCCCTATCTTCTCCTACTCACCGTTCCAATAAACTTCCTTTATTCAGCAGCAGTTATGACAGTCTACAATTTTCTCCTAATATTAGATACAGCTGCATGGATAAATCTGACCCCAATATTAATTTCAATTTTAAAACATTTCTTGCTGAGAATTGTGAAGGTTTCCATCATATCTTTACAGACGCTTCTAAGCAGTCTCCATCTGGATGTGTTGGAATAGGTGTCTACCATTCTCAATATAATATTGTTCAAAAAATTAAACTCCCTCCGGAGACATCTGTATTTACAGGTGAATGTTTCGGCTTACTCAAAGCAGTTGAATATGTTAATTTATTGAAACTCAAAAAAACTATTATATTTACGGATTCTTTAAGCGCACTTCAAGCCTTAGATAAATTTCCATTTAAGTACAAATCACAGCTACCGGTTATATTTGAAATAAGAGAATTCGCGTTTAGAGCCACTTCTGAGGGTTATGCTGTACAATTTGCGTGGATTCCTGCTCATGTCGGAATCCATGGTAATGAAATTGCTGATAATCTTGCTAGTGACGCTGTGCAGTGTGGGGATTTGTATCCTTATAAAAATTTCTGTTGTGATCTTATGGCTTTACCGAAGACCTTCCTCCGAGATACTTGGAAGGTAGCTTGGGATTTAAGTAGTAGATTGAAGGGCCGTTATTATTCTTTGATTCAGCCCGAAATTCCTGTGAAGCCGTGGTTCTTTAGGGCAAAGTTTGGCAAGGCGGAGACCTCCATCCTTATCCGGATTAGACTTGGTCATGTTTGTTGTCCAGCCCACCTTGCCAGACTTCATATTATTGACAGCCCTATTTGTACATGTGGAACGGATGTTGGGGACCTAAATCATATTTTTTTCAACTGCCCGCTCTATGATCGTTGTTCCTTCCTAAGTAATCTTGTATCCCTCCGTACTCCTTTTCCTACTTCTATACTTTCATTGCTTTGTACAAATAACTTCCTAGTTTATAAATGTATTGCCTCTTATATTTCTGTAAATAATATTAAAATTTAAATTGTGTAGATAGTTCATTCTCATTCATATCCTTGACCTTTAATTTCTTTTTAGCAGTTTTTCAAATACATCTCATCCATACTCATCTCTTCTGATCCTATCCAAATCTATCCGAATTGTCTTCTTAAGAATAATCCAGTTTCCCTACCTTAAAAAATTAGTCATTCTTCGTTTTAAATTTCTACCATACTTGACGTCTGGCGAGATGCACAAATAGCGGGAAGCCAAAAATTAAAAAAAAAAAAAAAAAAAATATTCATCAATAAACAGCACGTAAACTAATAAATTGTTTACTCTTTCGTGTTTTCATGCCTGTATTAAATACCTATTTGTGAATATCTTCTGTGTTTTATCAATAAGCGATTTAGCAAACTAACAAAATGGGTAAACGACAGCATCAAAAGGATAAAATGTAAGTGTTACGCTATAGGTCCTACTTTAATTACCTTGTATTTTTATCACGCATGTTGTCTAAACCTACAATAATTTATCATTGTGGTTTATTAGGTACTTAACGTACACGGAGTGGACCACTCTCTATGGCGGTAAAAGGTCAGGAACTAGTAAGGAAGAAGATACCACATTCAAGCGCTTACCATTCGACCACTGTTGTCTATGTCTTCAGCCTTTTGAAGACCCATACTGCGACATTGATGGCAATATATTTGAGTTTCAAGCCGTTATAGAGTTCGTGAAGAAGTTTAAGATCAACCCAGTTACTGGGAAAGTAAGTAGACTTAAAACCACTGTCCAAACTTTTCCAATAGTACTATGATTTATTCACAGATCACACTTAGACTTTACTTTGCTAAGTAAAGTAAGAGTTTCATACGAATATGAAGATTATGTGTATTAAAATGAATATTCATAGGGAATGCTTAACGCTTATTCACATTAGCTCATATGAACATGAACATTATTTAATCACTTTAAGGTTCATATCCATACGAAATGCTTACTTAGCTAAACAGTTTTATGTGCAGTCTGTGAATCTCATCCTAAGTATAGTAAGATCATTGTCATTCGTAAGTTACTAGCATAGGTGTATATAGGGCTGAGGATGGGTGGTCCGTGCCTACCCCAAAATGGTCCGTTGCCCACCCCAGGATGTTGGGTTACTGATCCAAAGTTCTAGGCTGACCACTTAAATAACTTCACACAAAATCAGTTTCAATCAAATATGGGGTAAACTCCCCCTGGTAAACAACCATAAATACGCCAATCGTAACTAGTAGATTAAGAAAAAAAGACTTCAAATTAATCCTTTTAATCTGTCTACAAATAAAGGAGCTATGAAGAATTTTGTACCTTATTAAATATTAATAGTATTCAAAAGAAAATATATAAATAGCATTAAAATGTTCCTTTCAGAAACTAGACATCAAATCTTTAACAAAGTTAAACTTCTTCAAAAATGCTGAAGAAAATTACCACTGCCCAGTTCTATTCAAAGCATTTACCAAGAACTCTTACATTGTTGCAATTAAAACTAGCGGCAATGTATACTCAAATGAAGCTGTTGAACAACTTAATATTAAAGGGAAGAACTGGAAGGACCTCATCAATGACACACCATTCGCAAGGAATGATATTATTGTCATACAGGACCCTAATAACTTGAACAAGTTCAATATATCTACATTTCATCATATCAAGAATAATTTGAGGGTGGAGACTGAAGGTAAATTAAACATTTCATAATTGATATACACAGTGGTAATTTGAGATGGGGCAATAAGGGCAGCTGCCTTAACCATTGTAGCTGCCAGTTTTGTGTATCTACAATGGTTAAGGTAGCTGCCCTTACTGCTTCATCTCAATTTACCACCCCATATGTATAACTTGAATATTATTATTGTTCTTGGAGTTGTTTATCTGTATGTTATGGATATAGGTTACATATTGAACCAATTTGGTTCAACCAAAGGATGGTCAGCAAATAAGTTTAGTAAAGTCATATTAAACTCAATTTTTTAATTAGAAAACAGTATAAAGTGTGATTTTAAAATTTGGGTGAATCATTCTTTCCTTTAGGAAGAGGACTAGTTCCTCCTTATTCAGCAATACAACCGGATTATGTTCGCATAACTCGTCAAAATGTAGGGAACAGCTGTTTTGGTCCCATAGTAAAAGTAGTTCATAATGATGAGTACAGTGATCCCGGAGGTTGTGCGTTATTTATGTTACACTTGTATATACAACTCAAAATCGTCCAAAAATCAAGTTATTGTATTCTTTGTTAGCGCGGCAGAATAGCAGATCCACTATTTGGCTTTGTTTATAGAGAATGAGTGCGAGCAAGAAACAATAACGACAACTTTAGCGCTGCCATTTTCAATCTTGTTCTTTAAGTAATCAATTTATAATTAACATTTATTATAAATGGTTAGGAGCCCTTTTGGTAAAGGCCTCCAGCCTCTTTCAGAAATCTCAGTCTTTTGCAAGAGCCTCCAAAAACACATTTGTGGGGAAACTATCAAAATCACTGTTGTAATACTTATATCTTATCTGTGTTTAATTTGCAGAGGAAATAGCAATGAGAAAAGATCCACATGCAAGACTCAAAACTGTATCAGCTGAAACAAAGGATATCTTAGAAGAACTAGAGAAAGAGTACAAGGCACCAGAAAAAAAAGAAGTCAAGAAAGAGGTTGGCATTTTTAAACCATTCCTTCTTCCATCTTCTAGAAGTATTTCTGCTTAGCATACCGCGGGATGTTTCGTCGTGCCGCGGCATCCCAAAGAATTCCGCGGTACAGTAAATACGAGTCCTAAAGAATATTAAAATAGGCTTTAAAATTATTTGACCTTGAAAAATCCTTTGCCTTGTTGTACTGATAAAAGCGCCGGCCATAACTATGCTCATAAGATATGGTTGTCAATGGCATACACACAGCTAGTCCCTACAATCGACTTTATCATGAGAAGTCAGGTTTTACATGGTTCTGCTCATTGACATGGTATAACAGAAGGGGAAGGTGAAAAGATGGGAAGATGACTTTGGAAGTGGTTATTATAGGAGTAAAATGTCGTGTAATGACAACCTGACCTAGAAATAAACGCTAAAACTATTTTTTGTCCGTCTATTCTATCCTACTGCTGGGTAAAGGCCTCCCCCACCTTCTTCCGTGTACTCTTTTCCTGCGCCACTTCAAACCAGATCTTGCCATGTGCGTCTAGGTCATCTCGCCACCTCTTTCTAGGCCGACCTCGACGGCGTTGTCCATCTTCTGGCACTCATTGTGTGCAGACTCCTGCCCAGCGGTCGTTTATACAGCTATTCCTATATATTTTTAAATAAAAAGTCATATTTTTGTAGTTTTAAGATAAATTGTAGAACTATATTTAAAACCTGGTCTGTAAAAATAAAGGCAAAAAGGCGGAAAAATAAAGGGTATTATGTCAGTATAATTAGAATCCAGGCAAAGTGGGTTCAGCTTCTAATTGATTAAGATAGGAAGAAATATGGTTGCTCATTTTTAACTGGAACAATATCCTAAAATGTAACATTTTGCTGTTGGAAAGGTTGCAGATAAGTTCAATGCTGCTCACTACTCCACTGGCATGGTGGCTGCTAGCTTCACCTCAACCGCTATGATGCCAGAAACAGTCCACGAAGCAGCCATCATTTGCGAGGATGATGTTAAATATGACATAGTGAAGAAAAAAGGTTTGTGTCATTTTTTTTAAAACTATTATTTGTCTTGGTCGCCTTTAACCATTGTCGCATCTGATGGTAAGCGGGGTCTATTATGGGATTTACACGGGTCGATTTTGGCCGCACGGCGAAAATCGACCGTTTAAATGACAATTCGACTAGGCCGCAAGTGACTAAAATCGCAAGCCCCAAAGTTGGGTGCCATCCGACTTTTGCCGTGCGGCGATAAGCCGCATGCGGCGGGTGACTAAAATCGACCGTGTAAATGGTCAGTTGCAGGCGATCGCCCGCCGCATGAGGTGTGTTTTGCGCTTTGTTGTTCCGCTAGAAATGAGCAAGTCGCATGCGATTTTTATCGACCGAAGTAAATGGGGTGGCGATTCGATTTTTACAAGCGATGCGACTGATGACTTGCCGCACGGCTAAAATCGACCCGTGTAAATCCCCCATAAGATGGAGCACACGATTCCAAGTAAAAGAGATATAGAAGAATTCCCCTTTACCCCTCTGGCTGTCACCAAACTGCTTGGCGCCTATTATTTAACTTAATGTGAGGGTGGTAACTAGCCAGGCGGACCATATAGATCTTACCACAATGCTGGGGTTTTTCTAATCTTAGAACACATGTCTATTCCCAGCGTTCGGTCAGGAAGTTTTATATGTATTCTAGTCTGTCCCCACACGGGGAAAGCTGTAGACTGAATAAAGTAGCATGTGTCTGTTTATTACTGTGAGAAAGAAAGAAAGAAAGAAAAAGAAAGAAAGAAAGAAAAATAATTTATTCAGCACAAAATAATAACATATAATAATAACATAATTAACACTACCTATTTCTAATATATAAATGAGTGAGCATTAACACATTCGAGTCCACCACACTTTTCATAGAGCTCATACGCCGTGCCGCCATACATATTGCTAGTGGACCTTGCAGGAGGGTCCTAGGCATTACATTTGCGCTAAGAGTGAACATTCGAAGAGGGTTCCTGGCATTAGGTTAAAAACCGTGAAAAATACGCTACTACGTCGTAAAATAGGTATTTGCTTGTTTCATGACGGTGAATTTTCCAAGAACATTCCTACCTTACCTTATTTCCTACATTTAAAATGAGCCCTCCATGAGGGCACCCGGCATGGCGAATGCACCTACAGAGTGCCCTCCAGAACCTGTTAAGAAGATTAGCAGCGAGTTATCATCATCTGCATTCTGCATAAGACTGTCTGATTTGTTTAGATTCAGTGGTAGAGATTGGTGCCGATTCTCTTGTTCACCAACTAAACTAAAAATAGAGAATTGCTATCTTTTACTAACAGATAGCGCGAGAAAAGGACGGTGATAGATAAGAACTAAGTTAGAGATGTCATATTAGTTTATGCCTTGAACTTCACCATGATTTTAGTCGACACGTTTTAAATGTCGTCTAAATTTGTATGGAAATTTTAGTTCAACTAAATTTGACAGCTCTTAATGTCGTATGTCTCTTTCTTATTGTATCATAGTGAAAAAGATGGCAATAGCCTAAATTAAGTTTAGTTTGTCCATAACAAAATCGGCACCATTGGCTGTTTCTGCCACACTGTCAATAAAATATGTTATGTATTTAGAAAGCACTATTTTTGATTCCATTTATTAACCTGTGAGAGTTTCCTCATCATTAGCTTTCACAACATTCACTCTATGTCTCTGATCTCTTACATTATAGACTGATAAAATCATATTCCATAGGTTTATTAATTTTTTTTGTTATCAGGATATGTGAGACTAGTGACAAACTTGGGCCCTCTAAATTTCGAGTTGTACTGCGACCTGACGCCGAAAGCCTGTGACAACTTCATAAAGCACTGCAACAATGGATATTACAATGGTACCAAGTTCCATAGATCCATAAGGAATTTTATGGTAAGTGAACAAACCCACATGGATCGAGGGCTGAGAACTGTGTTGTGACCAGGGCTGGCCCTACCATAGGGCGAATGGAGCGAACGTAGCGGCCGCTGCAGGCGCCACGTCCCAGGAGGCGCCTCGGTGTCAACTGCTATATATTAGGGGCAAGCAAGAGGGGCGCCATATCACACCGATAATTCAGCCCTCATCAAGCTGTCTCCCCCCCCTATGTCCACGCCAGCAACGCCCTAAGCCGAGGTCCGAGTCCCACTAGGGGTCGCCCTTAGAGCTGTTGTTGCAGGTAGTCATGATGTGACGTGTAGTACAAGTAGTTAGCTTAGGTTAAGTATTTTACTTCCCCCCATTGGCTGGAGACCCTTCAGGTCTCACCAATAACTGCCCGGTTACCGGTCCCCTAGGACCACCTACAGCAGTCAAATAGAAAAAAAAAGGGGCGCTATAATTGGATCTCGCTCCATCCTAAAACTTGCCTCGGGCACTGGTTGTGACCACACACATAGAATTAAGTAGATAACGCAAGTTTACCGACTTTGGGAGCCATTCAGTAGGAGCAAAGCTCCGACACGTTAAGCTGCCTAGTCAGTTCTTTCTCGACCGTTTCTGTTTCCACAAGCGCAGGTTGCAGAATGCGTGTGCGCGACATTCCACTGCTGTTTACTTCCTAACACTAAATTGCCCGCGCTGTACAAATTAACAAACTTGCTGTATTTTTTTAACTCAGTATCTGTGGTTGTGACGCCACTTTGGAGAGGCCTGTGTTGAGGAACGGCTGCAGTAGATTGAATGTTAAGCCGACAACTCTAGCGCCACAGCTAGCGCGTCACTCCGCGCCAGACAGCAACAGAGTTGCGCGTTAGAAGAGAGCGGCAACGTTTAGGTGAATATAGCGTTAGGTACTGAGCGCTTATGCGAGCTGAATTGCACTTTGTTGCTTTGTAGCAAGAGTCGCTATTTCTATTAATTGTTACGCTAAGTGGTGCTTCTGTAATAATCTGTGGTTAAGTGTCAATAGACCATGGAGCTGGATACCATATTCAGCTGCTTCGTTTTTCTTAAATAAATCTAATTTCGATACAGAACGAGTTCATCTATTAATATCAAAGGTGACATCCACTCCAAACAGGCTGGATGTTGCCACCGTGATGATGTTGTTGATCTTAGTATACTCATTAGTATTTGTATGGCCTACAGAAAACGTCGGGGTCAATTTGTGTTTGTTAGCACACCCACTTTATAAGAGTATTACTAGAGTGGGGCAAAGGTTTAGCTAGGCTAGGCACAAAACCAGCATTTTTTACGATTATGACGATAAATCATGATATGAGCACGATTGCAGATACAAGGCGGCGATCCAACAGGCACAGGACTGGGCGGCGAATCGATTTGGAAGAAACCGTTTGAAGATGAAGTGAAACCTAACTTACACCACACAGGTCGAGGGGTGCTGTCAATGGCCAATTCTGGACCTAACACCAATGGATCACAGTTGTAAGTATTACATCTACATATATAAAAATGAATCGCCGAAATGTATGTACGCGCATAACTTCTGAACGACTGCACCAAATTGTTTTTTTTTTTTTTTGTGTTCTTAATTGTCAGGACAACGTTTGTAAAAAAGAAAATTTAAAAAAATCTACCAGTTTTTTTAAACATCACAATGTGAAAAGTCAGTGAGTGAATGAGACAGAAGACTGTGAAAGATCTTCAATATATTGACAAAACATTGACAAATTGAAGTTCAGTTGGAAAGTCAGCAAAAAAAAATGGTGGTACGAAGTTCGCCGGGGCAGCTAGTAATGTATAATTATTATCTTTCACTCGAATCCGTGGTTGTTTACAGTCCAGCAGAAGTAAGCTGTAGATGTCATCATTGTGTGTATCTCACTGGTGTCAATAGATACTAGGTTTCGTGAGATAACTGGCACAATGGATTGGCTGACATTAATATTATAACTACTGCTGCTATGTTTGAAGTTTATTTTCAAACATAACAGCAGCACAGTAACAACGTGCATTATCATTCTTCTTCCATCCTTCATCACCACATACATAGTATAAAACAAAGTCGCTTCCCGCTGTCTGTCCCTGTGTATACTTGGATCTTTAAAACTACGCAACGGATTTTGGTGCGGTTTTTTTTAATAGATAGAGTGATTCAAGATAAAGGTTTATATGTATTGCACCCGTGCGAAGCCGGGGCGGGTCGCTAGTCACCAATAAAACAAACAAAAAAAAAAACGACTAAGTGCGAGTCGGGCTCGCCCACTAAGATTTCCGTACCGCCAGTAGTTTTCCTTCTTTTTATTTCTTGTTGTCTAACTAAAAGTGTGCACTATAATCATATCAAGTTTCACGCTTTTATGCATTCTCATTTTTAAGATAGAGCAGGAACTAAAAACGTTGCAAAAATGTATTCTTATCGAGATTTCTTGTCCCCTTACCCTTTGGGTTTAAACTTTTTTAGTATTTTTAATAGTTGCCATAGTAATTAATATTCTGCGAAAATTTCAACTGGCTAACTATTACGGTTGTAAACGACACAATAACATAATCTTCTAAGGGTGATTCTTTCATTACAGCAGTGCGAGCACGGTTCTTTGATCGATAAACTTCTCGACTCGATAAAAGTTTAAACATACCGAATTTTATCGAGAGTCGGTAGCACGGAACTTGCCTCGGTATCTTTATCGAGCCTTGTCGACGGCTGTCTTCTCGATAGCTTATCGACTTTTCAAAATGGCAACACCAGATTTAAAAATATCATTCACTCATGTAGACTTTATTTTATTTACGAAATAATCTTTTCCTGGTTATTTCTCGCGACTGAAAACTATTTCGTTATATTATTTTGTTAGAAATATTGTAAACATTTTTTTATAATCTTTGTAAGATTGTAAAAAATATTTAAAATATAATTTTAGTGGCATACAGTCTGTCAAAAAAGAGTAGAAAAATTGGGGGCACCACTAGTCATACATTATTGAATTAAACTTAAATTCGCGTCTCTAAACTCCGCTTGTGGATCCTTTTCATGTCACGATGCGTTCTGCGTTCAACATCTAACAAAATTAATTCTCCAAAATCCATTTGTTTTGCAAAAATAGCTTCAAAGAATCTTTATCTACCAACTTTTAACCAACGACAACAATTCGTGATAATTCGAGAAAGGAGATGTTTCAGAAATGTATGGAGCCTGGGCCAGCACCATGTACACTATATGCAAATATAGCTAGACAATAAAGTAACCGTTTTATAATGTTAATTTTCTATAATTTTACTTCGTTTAATTGTACACTCAAGATATCTTGGTCAAGGAGAGCAACACAACTCATACAAAATGGTGGATTGAAATCATGTGAAATGTCATTTTGACAACTGTTGACATGTCAATGACCCCATAGTGTTTATTTCTTGTGTACTTACATAACCTATCTAAGTTATTTATAGACGAAAATACTTGGATTTCGTTATAATTATAATGAAATAAAACTACAGGTGTGAAATGAAACGAAAAATGAATCCTAGGACTGTCAAAGTTGTCAAACTCATGTCAATATCAAACACAACTGTCATGGCTACCCGAAAAAAATGGTTAACATATTAAAAAACGTCGCCAAATAATAATTTCAGTACAAGAGTACTCTTCTTCAAATAAACTTATTTGTATTTTTATGGAAATCCACTATTTTTTTCCTATTTTTCTATATACTGTACATGGTGGTGGCCCAAAATCAAACATCTCCTTTACCAATAAGAACTGTCAAAACTCGACATAATCGATAAGATTTGTCGATTATATCGAGGCCTCGATAAAATACGATCCGAGCTACCTTTGTCGTTTTATCAATATCTTATGTCAAATTTGACGTTTAGAATAGATAAATTTCTCGAATCAACTCGATAAAAAGAACCGTGCTCGCACTGCAGTTATAGCTAATATTGGTATGTCAGGATTGCGAGCAAGCTAAATGTAGTAAATAAAACCAACATAGACTCTCCACCACTGAGAGTACTTGTATTTGGGTTAGTGTTAGTAACATGAACTAGATCACAATACTTTACACAATTGTTACAAGTTCATAAAATAAGGACAAGCTAGTCAGATATAAAAGGTCAGATTTCTTCAGCTGTTCAGCACTGAATGCTCTCGCTTCGTCGAATGATCACCGCCTTTATAACATCGGGTGCGTTGATCCATATCGACGACTACCTTCCTTTGTCAACATTGTCCAATGTTACCCGCTATCAATAACACGGTTAAAAAGATACAACACTGTGACAGACAGATGGACAGACGTTGGCACCCTTTTGGTACGGAGCCCTAAAACTATCTAATTGCCCTATTCCAGTTTCATAACGTTCCGTTCGTGCAAGCAACTGGACGGTAAGCACACAATATTCGGGAAGCTAGTCGGCGGAATGGACACCCTCACAGCCATGGAGCAGATAGAGGTGGATAATAAGGACCGACCGATACAGGACATCGTGATAGATGTCGCGCAGGTGTTCGTCGATCCCTTTGCCGAGGCTGAAGAACAGGTTTGTAATCAATTATGCCATCTGTTTTTTTGGGCCTTGGGTTGAAAATCGCTTGACACACAATCAGTGTCGTAACTAATTGCGCCTAAATACGACACTGCATACAATAATTTATCGAATTTATGGTACAGTAACATGATAACCAGTGATCGGAAAAGGGTGAGCTAATTTACCTAAACTTCAAAGAACAGAGACAAAAACTGGAGACTTCCTTACGGCAACATTTTTTTTTTCGTGAGAATTTTCTCGGAGATTTTCTTTCATTTGTTTTCAAAAAATAAAAGACAATCTCCTTTTTTGAAAACAATAAATAATCTCTTTTTAAAAACAATGAAAAACGTGTCATCTGGTTTTGTGACAATTTTGGGAAACAAAAATAGGAAACGAATTTAATTGTTTTCTGTACTATTAACATTAAAATTAAATGTACTTTAGTGATGTCCCGAAACACGGAATAATTTTCACGAAAAAAAATGTTGTCTTAAGGAAGTCTCCAGTTTTTGTCTCTGTTCTTTGAAGTTTAGGTAAATTAGCTCACCTTTTTCCGATCACTGATGATAACACATTGAATTTGATTTTTTTTAAATCACTTGCATTATTATTGTTTATTCTCTGGTAATGTTTAACCAATCTCTACAGTAGGTGCTCTTGAGAAGGAAATTGACATGATACAATTAATATTTTCTAAAACTGTATTTATATACATGGACTGCCTCGTTGGTCTAGTGGTTGCAAGCGCGACTGCGGAGCGAGGTCCTGGGTTCGATCCCCAGGTCGAACAGTGTTATTGGGTTTTTCCGTGTGGAATTTCTCAGTAGCAGCGCGGAGTCTGGATTTGTGCCCGGTTGATGGCAACAGGCTCGCCCCCTATTACATGGGACGTAAACATAACGGCGAAATGTCGGTGTACTATACACCTCTGCCAACCCTTCGGGGAATACAGGCGTGAGTTTATGTTAATGTATTTATATCTGAAATATCTCTGTTTTGGTCGCAGCTCGTCAAGGACAGAGCAGAAGAACTGAAAAGGAAAGCCGAAACGGAAGGATCACAAGTAAGGCCGAAAAAGGCGAAACAACCCTTAAAAGTATTTAGAGATGGAGTGGGCAAATACCTTGACTTACAAGAACCATCAACACCAGCCAGTAAGACTACTAAAACACAAGAAGGTCCCGCCAAGAAGGTTAAAAAGGACGGAAAATACGGTTTCGGTGGTTTCGACAATTGGTAGGAGCAAATAATTATAAGTGTCAAATAAAATCTAGTATTGTAATATTTACTTTTATTTTTACCCCCTAAAATACTGACAACTTTAAATAAATTCATAACAATTTTCTTTCACAATTACACAATTTGTTTATAAATTCATCAATTAAGTACATCTAAAATGTTAATTTATACTAATTAAATAAGTTAAAATACTCAATGTATTTAACTTTATTCTAATAAATCCATCAACACAATAATAGGTGCAATTATTATTATGTATATTATTTTAAGTATTCATCCCTTAAGTCTTTTAAATATATGAGTATAGGTAACACAAGTAGCTCATGTTCAAAGCTAAAATTAAAATGTAAAGGTGGCTTCTCACGGTGCGTAATATCGTGCCGGCTGTGCGATACCACATCCGTAAAATAACGCACCGTGGGAAGCCACCTTATGAGGGTGCGTGATTCGAAGCTTTGTCATTCCAAAATACCAAATGAAAGAGAACTTGCACTTGCACCGCACTTATGAATTTACCGACTCGCGGAGGATACAGCGCACCGCTATTACACGCGTCTGCTTTACTACGGACGAGTCTTTTCCCATGGTGCGCCAGTGCGACCTCATGCGTCGCGGTGCGGTGCGCGATGTCACGCACCATGGGAAGCCACCTTAATACATTTCCTTATGATTGCAACAATACTATTCAGAATCCCAGTAAAAGCAAAAATAATGCATGGCCTTGTTATAGTGTATAATAACTCTTTGAAAAAGACACGAGTAATTATGTACAGAACATTTTCAACCTTTCTGCAGAAAAGGTAATGTTTATAGATTTTCCATACCATCATGATAGTAATTTTTGATTTCTTGATGCCTAGTACTATTTTAGTTAAAAAGTTGGTAATAGAACTATTAGCAATAAGATGCATAGTTTCTTTATCGATAAATGCATCATCAAATTAAATACAATATTTTTGATATCTATAAATGTAAAAATGTGCTGCTACTTTTTGTTAACTTTTTATCTTGATTTTGGCATCATACCAATAAAGATAGTTCAATCCACGAAGATGCTCCCCTCTTCTTTTTGTAAGAGGTAGCTGCTTGGTGCGTATGCGCATATCTCTTTGGGAATAGATTAACCGGTCCACGAAATACCCCTTTTCATAGACCAGATATTTTTTACTATATTTTACAATAGTTTTGCACCCACCTGTGACGGTCCATTACTGTACTCCAATAGTGCAGCTGTGGATAGTCCCTGGTTGGTGCCCCATTCCATTTTAGATTAAAGTTCTCAAAGGGGCCTCTGCGTGTTGGACCTGTGTGCCCCGTAGGCCAGGGCTCGGATACCGGTATATTTTTCGAAACGGTTTCGTCTTAAATACCTAAGAAACAGTTTGTTTCGGTTACGTTCGAACGGAACGTTATAAAAAATGTTTTTGAAAAAGAACAAAATTTGAATTGTTCTCGGTTAATAAAACGTTTTTAACCGTTTTTTTTTCCATTTCTTTTGGGTTGTTCGTTCGAAACAACGAAACTTCGAAACAAAACTACGAATATTACGAATTTAATTCAGTTGGTATTTGACTGCCGTTCGTCGTTTCGTTAAAGCTTAAAGTAGACCCTATTATCACTGTGAATATTATTCTGTGAGTACGAGTATAGTGTGTGTTAAAACTTGGACAAAAAAATATCTTTGACATGCACATTTTATGTATTATTAAAAAAAAATTTTTTAGGTTTTGAAACATTTTTTCCATCCCACTTGCGACACACCCGACTTGCGACCCACCAATGCCCCTCAAGTTAAAGGAGAAAATCTTCAAGTCCGTGATAAGACCTATCGTACTGTATGAAACGGAATGTTGGGCCGTAAAGAAGACGCATGAAACAAGATTGCATTTCGTGGAGATGAGAATGTTGAGATAGATGTGTGGAGTGACCAGAATGGATAAGGTCAGGAATGAGTATATTAGAGGAAGTTTGAAAGTGGCGCCAGTGACAGAAAAGTTGAAAGGGAATCGTTTGTCTTGGTATGGGCATGTGAAGAGGAGGGATGAAACGCAAGTGACTAAAAGAGTTATGATTATAAATGTGGATGGATGGAGCGGGAAAGAAATGTCAAAGGAAAGATGGATCTAATAGATTGTGTGAAGAATTATATGGAAGAGAAGGGGAGGCAGTGTTAGCATGACGGTTGATAGGACGGAATGGAAGAGGAAAACATCTTGCGCCGACCCCAAGTAACAAGGGCAAGGGCAGGAAGATGATGCAAGATTCTTTCTGTAAGTTGGCTGGAGTAGGTACAGTGGTGATTTGAAGTTGTATTTGGAAGGCACTGCGCTATCATCGGGTGCCTCTCTACCCCCGCCACGTCGTTGGGGCTTATCTGTCGGAGAGGTGTGACACCTACATGGGACGCGATGGCAGTTACCAGCACCAAGTGACGTGCGGTGTTCCACAGAGCTTGGTCCTGGGCCTCCTCCTGTGGAACATCGGATACGACTGGGTGCTAAGGGGCGAGCTCAGATCGGGGGTAGACCTGACGTCTTATGCGGACGACACGCTGGTCACTGCCCGCGGGAGCTCGCACAGGGAGGCAGCGTTGCCGGCGACAGCTGCGGTCTCTTAGGTGGTGGACCGCATACGTCGCCTAGGCCTGGAGGTGGCTCTCAGCAAGTCGGAGGTCATGATGTCTCACGGCCCCCGGTGGGCGCCGCCACCCGGCTCGCACATCGTGGTTGGGGGGGCTCGGATCGCTGTCGAGTCTACCATGAAGTACCTGGGATTGGTGCTCGACAGCCGGTGGGACTTCGGGCCCCACTTCCGACGTCTGGCGCCCAAGTTGCTGGATGAGGCTGGCGCGCTCACAACGCTGCTTCCCAATTTGAGGGGCCCGAGTACCGCCTGCAAGCGGCTGTGTGTGGGGATCGTGCGATCGCTGGCCCTGTATGGGGCCCCGATATGGGTGGCTGACCTGACGGCCAGCAGCATCAGCATTCTGCGGAAGCCGCAGTGGGGTTATCGCACGATCTACGAGGCGGCCTGCGTACTGGCTGGATCTCTGCCCTGGGACATGGAGGCGAAGATATTCGCGTCACTCTACCAGTGGCGCGATGAATCGCGGGCGCGAGGCGAGCGGCCGATGCAGCGCCAGTTTGAGCTGTGTCGGCTGTAGCTTCGCGAGGTCTAGGTGGTGAAATGGCGGGACAGGCTTTCACGCCCTACCACCGACGTCATCACCAATCTACGCGATCCGGCCGGTACTGGCGGACTGGCTCTGGAGAAGGCACGGCTCCCTGACGTTTCACGCGACGCAGGTGCTCTCAGAGCATAGCTGCTTCTTTTTAAATTAGGTTTTTTAATTTTTTCTCTTGCGTCTCATTTTGTGATCAAAATAGGACCAATAACTAACCACTCGCAAGTCGCAACACAAACCGCAAAAAGGAGTCGTTTCGACCAAACTCCTAGTTTTCGGCATATGTCTGTTCCTATAACTGACCGGCTCGAGCTCCTCGGCATGGAGTTTACAGTCAGTCTCAACTTCGGCACCCCCATTGAGCACAAAGTCTAAACCAGCCAAAAAACTGGGCATCCTAAATAGAGTGAAGCGATACTTTTCGCCTGAACATTTGTTGACTTTTATAAAGTGCAAGTCCGATTCTGCATGGAGTATTGCAGCCACCTTTGGGATGGCCCAGCAAAATACCAACTTGCCGCGCTTGACTCAGTGGAATGCAGAGTTAAGAGACTCATTGGCGACGTAAAACTGGTGGATGCCAAGCTTCACACCTTGGCTCATCGCCGCAAGGTTGCCTGCTTGTCGGTCTTCTATAGACTGTAATTCAGTGAGTGTGCTCAAGAACTCCACAACCTCATCCCACCGGCCCCCTTCTACCATCGAACATCCAGACGCACTGCAAGTTACCATCCATACCTAGTTGCTATTCCACCAATTCGCACTAAACACGACACACGGCAAAAGAATGGAACTCACTGACTGCGTCTGTGTTCCACGCTTACGACCCGAATATCTTCAAAGTTACAATGAACAGGCTTCTTCTGGGTAAGCTCGTTCCATCGCAGACTTTGTCTTTATCACCTCTGACCTTGAAAAACCCATCTTCAGTTCAGTTGCACACATCAAATCAAACGAAGATTGTAAACTCCTCCAAGGGGATATTAATGCCATCTACGAGTGGAGCGTTGTGAACAAGCTGTTCTTCAACAAAAACAAATGCAATGCCATGACATACGGTCGAGGATTGCGACCAATCCATTTTGAATACAGTTTGCGTGGTGAAATAGTTACTCGAGTCACCAACGTTAAGGACTTGGGAGTGACCTTCGACCGCTGTCTGACGTTTAAAGATCACGTATCCACTCTGGCGAAGGAATCTTTCAGGCGCTTGGGATTTGTCTTGCGTAATGCTCGTGACTTTCGCAACCCAAATGTTATTAAGCTGTTATACACCACACTGGTTCGCAGTAAACTTGAGTCCAGTGCCTGTGTCTGGCACCCCCATACTGCGACCCAAACACTGATGCTGGAAAAGGTACAGAAAACTTTCTTGAGATATTTTTTCAATAGGTCGTACAATTTCTATTCCTACATGTACCCCACCAACTATCTCTTAGGAATGTTGGGCTTTAACTCGTTGGAAGTAAGAAGAGGCCATGATCAGCTGATAGTAGCCTATAAAACCCTTAGGGGTCGTATCGACTGCCCTGAGCTCCATGGCCTTTTCTGTCGACTATTTGTGCCCGACAAATACATCGGACACCGTCAAAGCCGTCGGCACAATCTATTCGCGCAACCTTCAGCCAGAACTGTTGCCAGAGCTGAATCCCCTGTGTGTCGTACTCTAAGGATACTCAATGCCCTCCTGGCTGCCAACCCTGAATGTGATGTGTTCGCGGATAAATGGAGTGAAATTGTGCGTGTATGTCTGATGTTCTGTGAGAGACAGTATGCGAGGGTGTCCACTATCCCATGTTAGTCTTAAGTATTTTGTGTATGACACAATTGTCGACATTACATACCTGTATTTTTCTACCTTCCATGTTACTTGTTTCTATGTTAATTATTGTAATTGGTGTTCACCGTTTTAATTAACTATAAATAAATAAATCTCAAATAAAGTAAAAACTATGCTCGACTATGCTCCGAACCAGGGTTGTTGCGAACATCAGCATCAGCATCCGCTGATCTTCAGCATCTTTTTCAACATCAGCATCAGCATCCGCATTGATCGATGCTGATATTAATGCTGATGTTCGAGTCGTGACATGACCGCAGAGGGGGCGGGGCTTATATCCCGTGAAGTTTTTGGTTGCGAGTTTTGATCAATCCAAGGGCAGACCGGGATTGCGTTTACAAACAAAACAAACTTGTCTCATTCATTACGTTATACATAATACGTATCTGCGCGTGAAAGTTTTTTTTCGTAAACTTTTGAGTTTGATAAATAATGCCGACCCCATTGAAAAGTGGATTATGTACCTTTGATTAAATTCCAATACCTATTAATTAAACGAAAGATTGGTAGCAGGTTATGCACTAGGTAGTCTAGGTACTTAATTACTAATCTAGTACTATACTAATTATTACTAATCTACTAAGTTTGATTATATTTTTTACTAAAATCCCAAAATTTTTGAGACAATCGTTTATTTCAGTACCACGGAAAACTGTGCAACTTTTAGATATTATTCAAAATGACTTTTTCAGTTTTTTAAGAAAATCATGAGAATCAGCATCAGCATCCGCTGATGTCAATGGTAAAACATCAGCATCAGCATCCGCTGATTTGAAAAAAATATGCATCAGCAACAACCCTGCTCCGAACTATGCTCGGAATGAATGATGTATTGAAATGAAAACATATCCTACGGAACTTAACAAGTCCATGCTTGTTGCCGCACACTATGTGCGGCTCCGTCCTGCGGAATAAACCGGTTTTTGAAAACTAGCTTTTTGTTCTCTTTTCGTTTTCGTTCCGAACAAAATGTTGTACAAAGAACTGTTAGAAACGTTTTAAAAACGTTATTTTAAATAACGTTTCCGAGCCCTGCCGTAGGCACATAACTCTTATTATTATCTTATAATAGTGTGCGTTTGCACACATCTAATTATTGTGTGGCGATGAAACTAACACAATAGCAATTTATAATGCACACTTGCAGTGTAGCAATTAAGACAAAGAGTGGGGTGAATCTTCGTGGATTCTATCTATAATTGTTTACCAATAAATTCTTGCAACATCTTGTTTTAAATACATGTATGATCTGTATGAAATAATTATTATGTTTTGAGAACACAAGTTGGTATTTACTTTTATTGTATTTACTTGAAATTATACAATAATTACAACAAAATCCCTCTAACAAAACAAATGATACAGCCTTTTCAACTTAATCATAGACCTTTATAAGTACTGCTAAATTTTAAGTGGGCCTGAAACAATAGAATACTTAAGGCTATCAGCCTCTCAAACAAAACCCCATTTCCTTAAATTCCCTTTACTTTAAATGGTAAACAATCAAATTGTATGGAAATGAGAATGTCATTTCCATACAATTTGAAATTTCAACAGATGTTAAAATTTAAGGAAAATGAATTATATCGAGGGGGACAGGTCAGCCTATCAAAATTAAGATTAGATAGAGAATAATATGCCTTATATTTATTATACATAATTTATAATAAATCACCATGCAATATCCATGTTTTTAAAAATTATTGATGTAGCACAATATCATTTACATCTTATTCAGACATGTTTGTCTATTCATTAATGATAAGGCATTCTAATGTCATTCTTTCCAATGCCTGTAGTCTTATTGGTACCTTAGGTATCTGTGCAATAATCGGCTCATGACAATACATACCATATACTTATTTATCATAGCTTGTCTATGTAAGTTTGTTTGACTATTATTATATTCATTCTACATTTAATTGAAGTTAGTGCGCCGCCGAGCAGTTCTCTGCTTGTCGAATCTCATTTCCATCTCTTCTAAAACCTTTGGAGTGTATCGAACAACCAGCTTCACTGAACCAACAGCTTGCTTCAATAATTCAACAGCTTTCTCGTGGTTCTCGCCTTCTACTGACACTCCATTGACTGACAACAGCTGGTCACCTCTTTTCAGTCCTCCATGACGATCAGCGACGCCTCCAGGAATGATTCGGGATATGTAAATAGGGGAGTTCTGTTCTTTACCACCCATGACGTTGAAACCTAGACCTTCCTCTGTCTTCGGAAGCTCGACAACCCTAGGATGTGCGTGGCCTTCAGCCGCTGCGAATGCAGCCACTGTGGCCTTGGCTGTAGCGGAAGCTCGAATGTCTGCCGAGCCTTGGATATCAACAGTTTCATAAACATGCTCATAAACCTCCCGTACAGCGTTCAAGAAATCACTTTGTAGCACTTTCTGCAGCGCTGCTAGTTTTGTTGCGGGAACTTCACCACTTTGTTGAAGTTTTTCGAGCAATTCGATAGCTCTTTTTATATCTCTAGCTAAAGTTAACTGCTCGCCTGTACTACTCATGTTGTCTAAATTAGTTTTCTTTACAAATAACTAGGAATTATGAGAAATTGGGCGTATTAAAAACAAGAAACGAAAGCTACTTTACTGGGCTGAGTTGGTGAATCGATACAGCAAGTATTTCACGTTCAAAAACATTGTATATCAAAAATAACACAGGTACTGAGCAGTTTAATTAATAGTTTCTAAATATTAACAACAATAGAAAAAATATGAATCGATTTTTTTTACCTTTTCAAATAATTTCTGTCCTTGCTATAATATACTGTTCACAGATTAGTGAAATAAAATATATTCTTTTCAAAAACAAACAAATATAATTTTGAATCTATGTACTTTCGGAACGCTTCTCATTTGACGTTTTACTTCTAATTATTTCGCAGTTGGTATTGGTGTTTTCCTTCGTTCGGGATCGGTCGTAAACAAAGAATGCCTAATTCAGTTTAAAATAAATATGACAGTCATTAATTTCATAGCGTATTAACCAAAACTATAGTCTCCTCCGTCCTAACAGGGTAATTATTAATTTCTGAACAATAATATTTTAGTTTACAAAAGTGATATCTTCTTGTTCGTTCAACAACAAGAGAAGAAATGTTTTGACAAGTTTTCAGTCACGCCAACATTTCGCCAAAAAATGCTAAATATCTAAATTGCCATATTTGGGTTGTAATTTTCAACTTTGATTTGCAGTATTATTCTAGTATTTTGCGGCTTAAATAATTTAGCATAAGTTTAAAAAAAGTGTAACGTAAGAACTGTTGTGTAAGTGAGTGGTGAGACTTCATATTTGCAGAAACAATGGATGATTTAGGTGAGTTTAGTCTTATCATAACCTGTTTTGATTGCTGTGTATATGTTATGACGTGTTCTGCTAAAATAACTTGTTAATTTGCATATTTCCTCATCGTAAGACCTTCTAGTCTAATCCATGGTACTGTAGACAAGTGTGGATGCGAATTGTTTAGCACTTAGTGTCGAAAATGTTTCACAATCAACAACTTCCTGGGTTCACAATGTTGTTTGTTTTAGCTACACGGATTCTGTGATTCAGTTCACAAGAGTCAGAAAGAAAATCATAGGAATTTCTTTGCATTTCTATGACAAACACTTTATTTACGTTTCCTTATCTGAGCATACTTACAAAATGATAACAGTTTGACATAAAATTATGTCAGTGACCCGTTCAAGCACTCATTATCATCATTTTGTTGTGATTGGAAACAATAATGTTATTTTTATTGGTAGGTAGGGGAATAGTTTGTAACTTCTCTTAGTATTTGTGATTCAAGACCAAATACCAATTTAATAAACATAAAATAATAACAGATGTGAGTTATAGTATAATATATTAAATTATTGTAATACCATTAAACTGTTGTTTATCAATATGATTTAACCAAGAGGCATAGAGGTCTATGAAAGGAAAATCCTTATGCAATTTCATTTCAGGACAAAAAGGATGCAGACTTTTATATGCAGGGTCATTGACCCTATGACTGTCCCACATGGATACCTACATCTGTCAAATAAAAGAATATCCATTTTGCTCACATCAATGGTTACCATCGTAAAACTGAAAACTCTTGACACAAAGATTGATTTCTATACAAAAAAACCTTAAATAATGATAACTTTAGTTTATTATGCCAACTTGGTCTGATACTAGGCTAAGGTCAGATTAAAATGACTTGTTGTTGCACCTTCTCCTTAACATAAGCTGCAGACCATTTTACAGTGTCTTCATCTGTTCTCTGTACCCATACAGGCCCCACAAAATAGTCTATCAGATAACAGACTTATCTATGGATAAGTTTTGCACAACCATCAGTTCTGAAAGCGAACCTAATAGCTTGCCCACACCTGAGGGTCTACTCCCTAACCACAAAGTCTGTGGTTTCGGCCTTACTTATGAGCATTTCCTACTCCCTATCACCTACGGACATACGATTATTACGGGGCCCGAACTAAGAATGAATGACAACACGATTTGACAGTTGTCTCTACTACCGATGTGTTTTTACCCGTCCGAAAAGTTGAACTTGATACTTGTTTTGTTCACTCCTACGTTTCGGGCTACTTTCGGACGGGTGACTAACTTCGTTGACGGACTTAGGGAGTGGGCCCCCTGATGCAGTTGCAGCATATGTGCAGTATGCATTTAAACATGAGATGTATAAAGCACACACCATCTGCGCTAACATAACAGAGGGACATAATTTTGTTGCTGCATTATCTCGTGCTGGGACAAGCCATACATTATCTCATTTTGCTACCTCCACTTCTTGCGTTGCTGCAATATGCTGCACTGCAAACATGCTGCATTCTGTAGCCAAGTCTTAAATCTGTTGAGTCATTGTTGCCATCGAAATGAAATGAAATTGTTTATTCTGCAAATTGGATATTTAAAAATCACTTTAACATGCTGGTTTGTTTTTTTAAAGCTAGAGCTAGATGTCGTTGGCTTTTCCTATCTGACTAGCTCTGAGAAGAAAGGCCGAAACAGATTCAGGGGTCAAAGTCTCTTTTTATAGTCCATACATATTTTCTGTAGAAAAAATTTGTGTGAGGACAATGCAAAGTAACGCCTGGACTGGCCTTTTGAGGAAAGTTCCAGAGCAGTTTGAGAGGACCTGTCCCAACTGACATTGCATATCTATACTGCAGACCAAATAAATACGAAATTCGCCATTAAATATGAGTACAGTACAATCGAAATTTCTTGGTCGCCCTAAATGTAGGTATTCCAAACTTTCGCACATGTATAATCAGTAAGAAATAAAGGCTCATTTACACGGAGATAGTTTCTCGAAGCGAGTCTCATGCTATCTCTGTTTTCATCGTAGAGAAAGACGAAGACAGAATGAGTCTCGCTTCGAGAAACTATCTCCGTGTAAATGAGCCTTAAGGTTACCTTCTAGAAAAACTTGCTTAATTAAAAATAAATAATTAATCGGGCATTACTATGCGGAAATCTATGACAAATATGCAATTATAATATTTAGTTTTAATTCCACCAAACTAGTTCGCTAGCTTGGATGCAGTATGCAGCATCGCCCTCCCGCCCCCAAATATATGCACGTGCAGAAGATGTGTTTAAAATGCAATATGCAACCCAAACTGATAAATATAATTACCGATATATTTTTAAATAAATCTATACTAATATTATAAAGAGGTAGAATTTGTTTGTTTGTTTGTTTGTATGTAGGAGGTAATCTCCGAAATTACTCATCCGATTTCAAAAATTCTTTCACCAATAGGAAGCTACGTTATCCCTGAGTGCTATAGGCTATATTTTGGGATCAAAAAATTAGGGATCCGTAAATTAACGGGAGCGAAGCCGCGAGCAAAAGCTATTAAATATAATACCGATAGATAAAAATAACCAGTCCAATGAAGTTGTTAATTAAACGTTAATTAAGTCATTAAATAGGTTCCTAAAAAATCTATTGCGCATGACGATCAGGGCGGCCAAGATTTATCGGCCGTACTGTATGTACGCTAATCAGAAAATTATGTAACGTCTTCAAGGGAGATAAAACAGGTCTGTAGGAATGTTACCCAACAAGCACATTTGAGTCATAAAATATTGACAACATATCCTGAATACATGATTTTCGTAATAAATATTGATATTTATGTGATAACTAGCTGTTGCCCGCAGCTTCGCTTGCGTGAAATTTCATGCTTCTTACTTCAAAAGTACCAGATTTCTCATACAAACTTACAACACTTATTTCACCCCCTTAGGGGTTGAATTTCCAAAAATCCTGAAACACGTGTATCTTTATTTCTGACCAGTAACCTAAATATTGAATTCCATGTTTCTTACTTCAAAAGTACCAGATATCTCATACAAACTTACAACACTTATTTCACCCCCTTATGGGTTGAATTTCCAAAAACGCTTAAACACGTGTACATTTACTCCTAACCAGAAACCTTAATACTTAATTTCATGCTTCTTACTTCAAAAATGACGGACTTGCATACAAACGTTAATCACCCTTTTCACCCCCTTAGGGGCTGAATTTCGAGAAATCCTTTCTTAGTGGATGTTTTCATCACGTAAGGAACCTACTGTCCCAATTTCATATTTCCAGCTTCAGTGGTTTAGGCTCTGCGTTGATGAATGAAATGTCAGTCAGTACCAGTCTCTTTATATATAAGATGAGTTCCTTGACGTTCTTAAAATGCAAATACCTACCATGAAATATATTATTATATAATTTCGCGTGCCTACAATATTATTTTAATTAGCGGCGCTTTTAAGGGCCATAACACGCGAATATCGATAGAGAACAGATATCTGCTGAGTGAGAAAGACGCTGAGTGGTGGACGAAGATGTTCTCAAAATAAAGACTACTAGAGGTCGCTCGCAGCTTCGCCCACGTAGATGTCGTTTATCGCGAATTTTTCGCGATAAAAGTAGCCTATGTCCTTCTCCAGGTTTCAGACTATCTCTGTACCAAGTTTCATCAAAATCGGTTCAGCGGTTTAGGCGTGAAAGCGTAACAGACGGACTGTAAATGACACAACAATATAATCGTTCAGGGGTGATTCTATCATTACAGTTTTAGCTAATATCGGTATGTCAGGATTGCGAGCAAGGTAAACACAGTAAATAAAACCAACATAGACTCTCCACCACTGGGAGTACTTGTATTTGGGTTAGTATTAGTAACATTAACTAGATCACAATATATTACTTTACACAATTATTACAAGATCATAAAATAAGGACAAGCTAATCAGATATAAAAGGTCAGACTTCTTCAGCTGATCAACACGGAATGCTCTCGCTTCGTCGAATGACCGCCGCCTTTATAACATCGGGTGCGTTCATCCATATCGACGACTACCTTCCTTTGTCAACATTGCCCAGTGTTACCCACTAGCGATAATAGGACAGAGTTACTTTCGCATTTATAATATCAGTCGAGATATGGAAGCATTCATACGATTGACTAAAATTGCGCTATCAAAAGCCAGTTCGCGCTAGGCTTGCCAACCGTCCCGCGAGAGCCGGGACGTCCCGTTTCTAGAACTTTAGAAGGATGCGTCCCGCGAAAGACGTGTGCGGGACGCCAATTGTCCCGTTTTATCGTACCTACGGCTAAACCTTCGGGCAGAAGTCGGAATTTAGTGAAAGCACGTTTTATTTAGCTAAAGAGTGGTGGTCGCGACCGCAAGTCTCGGGTCGAACGAACGAAAAAATAATTTCTAATTGTATTTTTTGCCTCCCTATACTTTGACAGTTGAGTCTCACTTTTTTTTTGCCACGTCCCGCATTTTGGTTTCCAAAGTCCCGGTAAATTCATATAAAGGTTGGCAAGCCTAGTTCGTGCCCTTATTTTAGTAATATACATAAAATTCTCATTCAATCAATCGAATCAGCTTATAAGAGTTTGCTGCTGGAGATAGGTCTTTCTCAAATCACGCCACAGCATTGCGTCCTGGCACACAACAGCTTTTGATAAACAACGTGAAAAATTTGACCTCTTAAAAAATATGCGTGTAATGAATCGCAAACATTATAGCTATAGCTGCGTCTGCTAAGCACATAACATAATAGCTTTTATAAGATTGCAAGGTGGGGACCGACATCGCCGGTCATTAATCACCGCGAGGCGATGGGGTGTCATCAAGGGTTATTTCTCAAGCCATTAACGGGTTGGACTTACTATCGTAAGTTATTATTTCTTCTGGAACGCTAGATGTAGAGCTTGATGAGAACTGCATTTTTAGAAGTGATAACATAGCGTGAGTTATTACGGTGCAAGTAATTTTGCCAGAGGAGCTCGTGGCTAAATAATTACAGCCGCATAGGACCGATCTTCCGGGTTAAGCCACGCTTGCTGAGGTTGGTCTGTGGATGGGTGACCATTTACCATAGCGAGTTTCCTCCGTGCCTCGGAAAGCACGTAAAGCTGTTGGTCCCGGCTGTCATTTGTAGATCTTTGACAGTCGTTACTGTTGGTCAGAAGCCAGAAAGTCTGACAAACAGTCTTACCAAGAGTATCGTATTACCCAGTTACTGGGTTGTGGAGGTCTGATAGGCAGTGGCTCCATGTAAAATACTGATATTCAGCGCCATCCGGTTCGACTGGAAGCCGACCCCAACATAGGTGGGAAAAGGCTAGGCAGATGATGAAGTAATTTTGCCAGTTAAAAATCATGACAGCTAAGTAAATCATATCCTATCTCTTCAAGGGACATGACATAAGGATACAACTAAACAACTATATTAGCGGAAAGCACGGCAGGCAGGCATTCCTAGGATTTCAATTCAAACGAAATTAGTTAATTGTAAAAACAACACTTATTTGTACAACCAAAACAAAATCAGACTTAAAGCAAACGGGTCTTAGCATAAGGATGACACACCGCTTGCAGGAATAACACTTCTAATCAAACAACAGATGCAAATGCAGAGAACACTTTTATCGTCAATAGCAAATTCATTCGAACAATCTTACCACAAGAAAGGGACCGACAAATGGCATGAGAAAGTTCTTAATACAACCCATCTTATATTGTATCCTCTTTATATTTTTAGAATAAGTACGATGATGCAGTCGACTGCGCCCACATCTAGTAGATTAAACGGAGATATTGCAGTAGTCCATCAGTATTAGTTATATCATACCGCCACAATATGGCGCGCAATTTCCCATTAAAAACCAATCAACGTTAAGTGGTTCAGCCATATCTTAACAAGCTATGATGTACGTTAATTCCTTCATAGTCCCATACCTACACGTATATTCTAAAAATATAGCCGTAGGGATTAATCAGACACTCGAGAAGTATCCCAGAAGGGGAATGCGAGAAATCTGTTACATGTCAGTGTGGAATGTCCATGTGAACTGACAGTTCAATAAATCCGATTCTTGAGTTTAAATCGAGATAAATGTTTGTTGAGCTATGACGAAAATAATCGATAAATTAGATGGTATGGCATGGTGAAATATTGAGTTTGAGATTATGTAAGTGTTACGGAACATCCGGCGGTTAATGATAAATTGGTGGCAAAATTTTGCGCTTTCAATATATTATTTTAATGGTTTTACCTAACGTGTATTTTGAACGCAATAATGCTAATTAGAATACGTTTTCATTGTTGAAATTGTAAGTACGACTGTAACTTGTATCGAAGGTAAATCCTGGCACATTGACCTAGAAACGGCGTTAAAGAAGTCACGATGCGAATTTTATAAGGCTTATGTTTAACTTACCACCAGATATAGTAACATATAACAGACAAAAATAGTAAATGATCGCCAAAATTAAACCCACATTTTAATATAAAATTACAGCCGAAGTTTTAATATCTCGCTATCCTATTAAAGCAAAACGACTCCAAATAAATCATTGTTAATCCAAAAGTAGTAAAGGTTGTAGTTAATAAACACCAAATTGTCACTTGTTTGCTTTTCCAAAGTAGAGTAGACGGAGCCCCGCTATGTGGGGCTCCTATTTCTGTCTGCAGGGTTTAAAGTAACCTAACACGAAGGGAATGACGGGGGCTTCGTTCGCTCGCTCACTCTAGGCCCCGTCGAATCCCCTTCGAACCTAACCTATCCGTGTCGGGGTGCAACGGGGGTGCTTAGGCAGAAATAGCGCATTAATTTGCTCGCTAACATTTGGTGATCATTTAATACATTTGGTTTTCGAATACAATTTGAAGTGCAGTTGTGACTAAAATACCTAGTACTATTGTAATTTTAGACTTTATTTTTCTGGTGTCAAGTATATATTTTTGGTAAAAGAACTAAGGGTATCAACGCATTTTATGGTGGTCATTATATTTAACCCCATTTTATAATGATGCCAAATTAAAGCATTACTCAAACTAATCAATTTATGCCAATCTTCTTCAATAATTATGTCAGTACACTGCTGGGCATTGACCTATTTGAAATTGCATCATATCACGTTCGTGCCTTCGCAAATATAATTTAGGAAGATTTTATTTCACTAAGTTGTTATTACATTAATATTGATAGTAATTGCACGCAAACCATTATGTTACTTTTATTTTATAGCCAATTTGGTTTTAATTAGGACACAGACAACGTCTAGACTTTCCAAAAGCCTTCGCACACTTTAGGGATACTCCAATTTATAGTACTATTTGTGGTATTACCGCAATTACGCAAATTAAAATACATTTGTATCGTTGAAATTGTGTATTAAATTAAGGTTGACCGATACTTTTGTTGAAGGAAAACCCTTACCTGATAACTTAAAAAATATTGAGCATCATGAAACAAATTTATGACAGTGCAAATTGGTGCGACGTTCGTCCCTTTGGAAATATAATTAAAAAGACCTCAGAGGTTTAGCAGCAACGAGAGGTAGAAGGAAGAGGGGGCAAGATTATTTGGGAGTTGGTGTTTTTTTTTTTTTTATTACCTTGCCCCACTAGGATTTCTGCTGTATCGTGGGTGCGTTTACAGGCACAAATCTCACATACACAAACGCCCAGACCCGAAACAACTATCTGTAGGCCATACAATTTTTTGTTCCGTGTGGGAATCGAACCCACCACCCATAGCGTAGAAGTCAATCGCTCAGCCACTGCACCAAACGTGTCGTCGAACTGAACATTTTATTGAAATTGTATCATTCTAATAGCACCCTAGAATGTTACTTTCACATCTAATTTGGCATTGAACACAATCCTTTCAGCGTATTAGTTTAGACTTTCCAAAGGCCTTCGACACTTTAGACACAACTTAAAATTTACAAAAAAATGCGGTGTCATTACCATGCGTATCACATTTCCACATTACACGCACAATTCACGCGATACTACGCTTAATGTGCTTCGTTCCCGTCCTGCCTAATTAATTTAATTAGACGTCGTGCACTAGGGAATGTTGTAATAGGCGACACACCTATCTTGTGTGATTGGAAACACGTAACTTTGGACAGTGGATCGATAGAGTTTTTTGAAGGTTTAGAATAGTTACATGCTAGTTCAGTGCGAAACAGTTATTTAGATGCCAATTTGAAACATTTCGGTAAATAAAATAATGCGTCCTGATAATAATGGCTTACCCTAATGTGCTCATTGCTATTTGCTAGTAGTTGTATTGATGATCTAAAGAAGTAGTATTCATTCAATTAGAATTAATAGGCTGATTTGGGATTAGTTTTGGTTGTAAAATAAGTTTGAATTTATATTAGTAAAATTTTATACAGCCATGCTCTATTTGCAATACCGTATAATTTACATTTTAGTTCCATAATTATTTGTCGAGCTAAAGTTTCCGTATTCCTACGACGTGATTTTAGATTGCATCACGTCTTATACAGTGAATAAGTGATCTTAGAACCTTGGAAACTGTATGATCTCAGAATTACAGGAAAATTACAACTTCATCCTTGAACTCAGTTTTACAGGCTAGCAGCTGATAAACTGAAGCGTCTGCCAATTTTAGATTAATACCATTAACTTTCCCTGTCTGACCTAAATCCTATCAGGTCGGCAATGTTGTCTGTTCATGGATAAGGCTGTAAATACATAGTTTAGTGACGTCACCTCACCACACCGTCACTAACTTCGATGAGTTGCGTGTTACGCGTTCCCGACATCTATCAGTCGCGCGCGTAGACCCAGTCTTAACGTACTGGTTTGAAAAAACTTCCATTTTTAATATTCTTTATGTAAATTTTATCAGTTTTCGTAATAAAAAAGGAAAATTGGAGTATTAAATTTTTACTTTTACGAAAATAAACTTTGTTGTAGGTATTCGGTGTTTCCGGTAATTATGTCTTATGTTTGTAATTGATAAATAGTGATTATTTACAAAAGGAATTCATAGCGGAAATAATCTTTAGACATTTGGTGATAGTTGTTCCGGTAGATTTAAATAGCTGTAAAGTTTAGTAATTTACTGATCTCGAGTTCTAATAGTCTTATTGGTGGGTGGTTTATATAATTGTGAACTTTCATTAATGTTTCTTGACTATTTTTAAATAAATACCCTTGGCAGTTAGAGTGATTGTTCTTGGCGTAGTTTCAAAGTTTAATCGCGTTTAGGGACTGTAAGTTCAAGACCTATCAAGGTTGCGATGGTCTTTACGACTAATAAAATATATAAAATTATCGTCTGTGAACTGAGGCTACAATATTCTGAAAGTTTTTTGGAAACTAAATATTTAAATAATGTAAAATAACAATGTGTCTTTAGACAAACTGCTTTCTGCTAGATAATGAAGCAAGTCATTGAAACTCTCAAATAGTGCGGTTAATTCTTTGCACTGTACGATAGTTTGCTATGCAAGTGGGTTGAGTTAGCACTGTGCTAGTACCACTCAAATATTTACTTCCTTATTAGAGACCAGCCAGGGAACAATAGAACAGTTAGCTGGATCGTAAAATGGACAAGTTATAAAATGCACTCCGCTGTACAGACTCTTACGTCCATGTTTAGCAGTTAGACGCGTAAAAGCAACAATTTGAGGTATGTCTGAATAGTTTTCAATGATGCCTTACTTATTTACATCTTAAACTAATTAACACGATTCTTATTAAACTTTGACAGTGGCTGTTAAATTTTATAGCCCTTTCTTTTCAAAGAGATCAAAGTTGGAGTTGCCACTTCTCTCTAATGACAATCGTAAACTTATAGTGGAGTGTGATGGAGTGGAATGATGAGCCGGAAGTCTTCAGTCAAGAGACTCGTGCGCATCGTATTGCTGCCGGATGTGGCTTGGGTGCGGTAAAATTTGGCGGGACCGAGGCACGAAATTAGAATTTTTCTCGCCACGGAATCCATGATTGATCGCCTTCTCTCTGGCTTGCTGACAACTTTACCTCCAAAGTGGGAATTACAGGAATTCCCTCGAGACGTATTGCTTCATTATCATTCTTTAGACTCAACCGTAAATATTGTATCGTTTCTTTTGATCTAGTTGAGCGTTCGGATGGTTATTGCAGAGTCGTTATTATGCTGCATAAGGCTTTAAATTAATCACATTTTCAAGGAAATTTTTAGTGATAGTTCAGAAATTATACGAGTTACATAAAATATGGTCTAGTGCGTGATCTTAAAATAGTTTATTGTACGTTTTATGTTTTCCTCAATAAATTCAGTATAGGAGCCGGAACAAACGGATCGATTTTGACAAATGCATTGATTTGTTGCCGTCTCCGCGTATAAATAATACTGGAAGTGTAGCCGGTGTGGCTGCGCGCGCGCCGGCACCGGCACCACGAGACGACAGTTGTGACCGCGCCGCGTTGACGAATACTCTACTCGGAGCACCGCGACCTCGCCCCCGTGACATTGCCTTATCACTTATCACAACGCTTATCGATAACAAAAGTAAAATCATCGATATGACGATCGATACTACCAAACTCTGCCGATAGCTTTCAGTCGCATCGCGTCCTTGTGATAGCCCAATATCACGCATAAATAATTAATTGTTTTCATAGATGCACTGTATAGTAATTGCAAGTGTTTTGCATTTCCTCGCGTAGGACGTCGTTTACGTCGATAGTGTGTAGGCTGTGATTATGGTGCGCTGACGCCGGTGTTGTTCCTGTGGGTGTTTTAATTCTCAAAGACAGCTGTGATTGGCCGAAGATGGATCGAACAATGTATGGCAAGGTGCTGCCAGGCACTTATTATCCGTTCCGCTGCGCTATGAAGGAGAACGGAATATCGCCCGGCTGTGAGTATTAATCTTTAATAAATCGGTTTAATTGTGAACAAATTGTGTTACGGATATTTATCGGTGTCTATCATTCAGCTCGTGTTTGTTTACCGTAATTAGGCGTGTGGCTACAGCTGTGTGTTGGTTACTTTATAATCACGTCCACACTATAGTTTCCCGGTGTCGGTGTTTATTTTCTCATGTGAGTTCCTCGAGTGCATCCACGTCGAATCGTGAGACTGGTATCTCAATGTGTGTTTATTTACTACGATGCGTGAACCGTACAGATGTTAGTTTCTCTTTTGTAATTCAAGTGATGTTTGCCAGCCTGCTATTTTTGGAGTGTTTAGTTGACCGTCTAACAGTTTGATGTGACAACACGTTTTGTATATTTCTATGATTAGTTCGCACATCAATTGAAGTAACTAAAACATGTGTTCGTTTAAGTACTCAACTCGATTAGAATTTAAAAGCTGTGATGTTTTATTGCGTACTTCAAGTGAATTCATCCTTGTTTGTAGTCAGGTTAATTTGGTTTCATTAGCATTAGTTGACGGGTTTGCGGTTTTGTTCCGTTCTTTTATGACGGTCGTGTCTATTCCTGGAAGACCTCGTGGGTGGTGACCAAACGGTACAAACTTTTTCTTTCTAATCATCAGCTTTATAGTGTATTTCAGAAGATAATGCGTTGTAAACAATTTATATGTTACGTTATCGTGTGTTTTAAAATGTGAATCACGTGTGTCTTTTATGCAGTTTTCTTAAGCACTTTAGAATATGGGTCCACTTGTATCTTAAGTGGTCGTGTAACTCGTTTCTGAAGTATCGTTCACATAGCAAAATGTAGTTTGCATCTATTCTATGCCCAGAATCGGTGTTGAAGGCATTACTAAGTTATCATTGTGGCCCAGCCCACCTCTGCAATTTAGCGTTAAGCTGCTAAATGTAGTATTTCATCACTAAACGGAATGTGGTGTGGTGACATTGTAAGGTCGTGTTATGTGCGAAAATGTGCTACATTGGTCTATATTGTTAGAGGTCTGATAGAGGTTGTGTGAGCTATTAGTGTTGATAATTGAAAAGTTTATCAAAATTAATGCATAGTATGGAAACGGTTAATGGTTAGTACTCGTATGATATTGATTTCGATATAAGTGCTAGAATTATCTTTAGTTTTAACGTGTCCCTGCATCCTTATTCAACTTGGATCAGTAATGTTGATCAAGTCTCTACTAGATCATTGGTAAGAGTACTTGCAGTCTTCTGGAAATGTATTAAACCAATTACGGTGCTTACAAATCTGGACTGTTTCGGAAAATATTCGGTCGTCGACTCCTTAAAATTGGTCGTTTGGGTCTAACACATAAAACTCAAGAAAGGTCGGGAGATTGGAATGTCCGTGAGACGTAACCATTGGTAATTTCTTTGATGTTTAAATCCATGCATAAGAGAATAGTTTTTTTGTCTGTACTCATTTTTACCCTACTGCGCGTATTAGTTTTGAATTGTCATACAAATGTTGCAATAAAAATGATGATAATACAACGAATCGATTGCGTTTGTTAACCGTTATCTTCGTATTATCAGGCGCACTGTTGATTTAATTATTTGATAATTATTGGTAATGGTAATTAAAAATAATTCTTTGTATCAAAAAAGAGGAAAAGATTTTTCATCTATCGGAAGGTTTCTCGATGTGAAGACGAAAGGCGTAACAAATTAAGAATGTTTATTGATTTGCGAATTCCATGAATAATTGAAAATTGCTGAGGCCTCTAGGTAGTCTGCTATTAGACTTCCAATGTTAAATTCAGAAAAAAGTTTATCAAAGTATTAATAAAATCTTAAGTGGAAATTGTGAGAAATGTAGAGAGGTGTCCCTCAAGGCTCAAACATACATCGATTTATTTTAGAAAATCTCTCTTGATATTCTGAAAAGTTATCATCATTGTGAATCATCCACAATTGCAAGTACTTATGCATTGTAAACAAATGTAAATAATTCGTCAAATGCTTCAAGTAATCACATTAATTATTTGATATATGAATTGAATACTGTTTATTCTATTGTGTAAAGCAATTCTTTTAAAAGGATGATGACAATTATGAAATAAAGTCATCCGTGTAATTACAACTGACATCATAAAGCATCCAAATCACAATAAATAAAAGAATTCTTTCATTAGACTCATCATCATGTAACAATTCTCCGTTTGTTCTCGAATTTATTTAGGTACTCGAAGATCACCTGATCTGTGACAAACATATTTTATAGACACATAAACGATATTGAATTTACACATAGTTATTGTATTAGTAATTAACGCAAGGTCACGACAGTCATAAAGATTACATAAAGCCGCGGGCGGACGCCATGTGATTTACATATGTGTGTCATGCATGCGCGTACGCATACGCTTGCGTTATTAGATTTAATACTATGTGTATTATTTGTATTTTATTGTAGTAATATTGACAAGATTTATTAGATTTGAAACCAGAACAACTGATTCAATTTGGACAAAATATTTTTCCGTGGTGTACAATAAATTAAACAATTAGCTCTATTATTTAGAACTAACATGATATCGTTATTTAAATATGCCAAACTTCCTTCTCCCAACTTATATTCAATTAATTAACGTATGAATGAAGCAAAAATTATATTATTAAACAGAATTACGCCAACCTTGGCACACTCGCCACATCGAAATCGGAAAGACTATTCATCTTGAGGGAAACAAGTTTTCATTGAGTGTATGATATAAGATATAAATGGCGGATAAAGTCGCCTCGACATCGACCTTTGCGAGGTCATGACATAATGTCAGTTACGCAGATGGAAATGATTAAGGATCTCGTCCTGAGGTGACACCTGGTTCCAAGTTGCAACACCTGTAGCCTAGTGCTGTTGACATTATAGGCCTGAAAAGACGATGCGTCCTTGTTTACAGTTGATATTGGAAGACCGGGGAAGTTAGAATAAAAAAAAAATGAGGAAGTAATCTTATGCCCGTATTATACAGCTTTCATTTGAGAGATCCTTCTTAAGTTTAGTTTTAACATGTTTTGAAAGTTATACAAGGTTAGTCAGAAAGGGGGTACTAATCCGAAAGGGTGTTAAAGTACACATAATAATGAATAACTTTTGTTCTACAACTTTTCCCAAAAGTCAATAGTTTAAGAGAAACAGCAGTTCAAAAATTAAAAAAAAAACTCTAAAATCGATCTATCCCCAGGTATGATCAGCTGTGTTTACATTTTAGGTCATATTTGGGGTCATGAATTAGAAGCACCATTTTCTGAATTTGTAACTAAAGCAGGAATGAAGAATTTTTAAAAAAACTAAAATAAAAATCATTTTATTTGGAAAAAAAATATATCGAATTTTGAAATTTTAACACTTGCTTTCAAACAGTCATCAGCGATACTATAAGTGGGCTTCGGATTAGTACCCCCTTTCTGACTAACCTTGTATAATAAAAACGTGTTGTGAAATTTATGAAATTCCACTTTATGATAGCTGCTGTTGTAAGATCTCTCAAATGAGAACTGTCTATTAAAACGGGCCTTAGAGCCAACGTTTTTGAATCTATTGGACACTTGTGTCTCAAAATTTTGTAAGAACAAAGCTGAATCTCACACAAGTGCCTTCAAAAATGTTAATGGTATTTGGAAGAAACGTATTACAAATGGTCATATCACTGCCAAGTTTATTTGAATAATAATTATTCAAGGAAGTAAATTACGCATGGAAGTTCAAAATACTAATTACTAATGCCTAATTAAGGATCGAATTTGCAAGTACTTGAATTCTATTCCTTTTACACCGAGAACACTGCGGTAATAGTAAGGTAACACGCTTATGCAACTGTCAGCCATATGTTATTTCACTGAGCCTCTAAACTTGATTGTTTATTCATAGGACGTAATCATATCTATTTCTATGTTTATGGCAGTACCAAAGACTGCTCGCAGAGAATTCATTATCATTTCAATATTTATGCAAATTTTATTCATTTATAATCTGCCCTAAACTAGAGTCTAATTAAAACCTCAATACCTACATAAAGATAGATCAGTATGAATGAATGGTTGTTTGCCTTTATTAGTAAGCCTGCGTTATCGTTAATTATTATTTATCTTAGGATTGATTGAAGTTTGCGAATTCCGAATATCTGCTGAATCTTGATGGTTATGTAAAACAAAGATTTTAAACGATTTCAGTTGGAAGCAATGAAAAATATTCTTTGGAATGATTATGAGTCTGTTTAACAAACTTTTCGTTAATCAAACAAGACGAACACAAAAACTGCCTCGACAAAGCAAATAGACACTGAAAATGAAGTCAAGGCATTCGCCAAATGTTTTAATAGCAGTGTATATTGTTAAACCTCTAATCTTTTGGGATTACAACGAAATAAAAAATGTGCATAAAGCGCTAAATGACTCAACGGCCGATCTCGCGTACATAAAAAGAACGTTTTGTTTTTGAATCCCATAGACACCGAATGCTCATCCAGATTTCCTTATTAGTGGCAGAATACACGTAACAGCCGGCCTCTGACTCAGTTCTCTATGGAAGGTCAGACGAAAGCGTCCATAAATGGACATGGATTAAATGGAACGCAACTCTTACTCGGGTTTTGCATCACCTTGGTTCCAAGGGAGCAATGATTTCAAGAACTTTACTTGGTTTATGTTTATTTACTTGTATAATTAAGAGTTTAATTTATAGTTTTGTTTTGATATTGGTTTTTTGCTTTGTTGATTCCATCATCAGTTCGGAAGGTTATAAAATCTCATTACCGACTTATTGTTACAGAAAAAGTGACTTCGTTAACCTTCCTTTGCTTTTTTTTCTCTTCTCGCGATTTCTCCCCTTCTTTAGTACTTACCTACCTATCCAAGGTTATCCAGCTTATTCGGACTCCAGTCTACTAATGTTGTTTTATCCTAATTTCGGTTAATCATGGTATTATTCGAGCTATTATTTCAACATTATTTCGAAATAATGGCCTTAGTAACGAGAATCACGGTAAGCAGTTAGTGCAATTTCAAAACATCTGAATCATTCTAGTAAAATTAACTCGATTTTCATAAGGTCGTGCCACTTAGCGGTTAAAATGTTATATCCACGTTGTCGTAGTCATTGACATAGGTACTTATGAAAAAGTGGGTTAGTCCACTTTTTGCCGTCGTTTCCTCTTTGTCTCCCGACACTAATCGTACCCAACTAACACTTGTAGGCAATTGACACCAAAACTATTTTAATACGTGATATAGAAAAGAAAAACAATACATGCCAAAACGCCGGAATTTTTTCACTGATCTCTAAATTCATGTTGCAGAGCCTCATAATGATAATCATCGTCACTTATTGACCGATAGATTCAGGAGTTAAGTGCTAATCCTAATAAGTAATTAATTAAAAAGAGAAAAGTTTTCAGTTCTTAGCTCTACCGGAAAGAGCTTGCTGTGAAAATATACGTGCTATGCATGTTTCTGTATCCCAAGAACTTACTGTATACGTTACGTGACGATTCGTCTCCGTCATTATAAGTAACGGTCCCATCCGTGTAGGAATTCGGAAACGTATTCACATCATTAAGTTCATTGTCCAAACTATTGTTGGCTATATTTAACCCATCATAATATTATGAAAATATGAAATAGCTAATGAGTTGTTTCAATATTATTAATCTAGTTATGAGTTTGTTTGACATTAACCCATATTCAGTTTCAATTCCCAAACTTCGTTCAATGCCATGTGTGTGTCATCAGCATCAGGCAGTCGCTAATGTGTTAATCATGGATAGATAGGTAATATAAACATGAATTTGGAGTTGTTGTGTAATATCATTATTAATAGATAAATTTTCATTATTAATTTGATTGATCCTTTTGAGACTCCTTCTCGAGGCTTATTTCGATGCTATAAATTAAGTATCCGAATTAATATTACATTGTTCCGACGACTTCTTTAGAGACTGTAAGACAATCATTTTTTTCCATACTTTCTGCTGGCATTGTAGTGTCTCCAACGCGAAGAATTAACGCGATTTTCGCTAATTCGTCATGGTCTCGTCTTTCGTTTTTGCTGATTTGTTTCTCTAAAGAGTACAATACAATAACTCCAAACTGAATTCCAGATTTGGAGTACAAAGACTCCAAAATCTGCAGAGTGTAAGAAACCAAAATTGTAAGTGCGTTGAACCATTAGTTCTCCTGACAAGTTCATTCAACTATAAGAAAACTTAGATCTATTAGTCCAAATTCCTTTAAAACCTTGTTCAAACAGAAAATCATTCACTAAACAAATTTATCATTTCATATGCAAATTAGCAATGTTGTTTAACATCTAATTCAGCTAATAACGGCGTGATTCAATCTCCGCTCACATTTCCACACAATGTTACTCTTCAGGAATTAATTAGTGCGTCTGAGTTACCGGCACTTGAACCTCTGGTATGCAAGCTTGTTTGCACGGAGCTATTTTAGCTCCAATTTGTACCTGAATCATATTTCCTGATTCCATATTTGTTCTTGTTACGCTTTGATGTTGGTCTAGTGATATGTAATTAACCTAATTCTATGTATTCAGCTCCGTTTTATTTTGGAATACGATTTTAATATGACAATTTGTTAAAAGCCAATTACAATCATCAGTTTCACCAAATCAAACCGTAACCACACGTAACCGTAAGTAGCAATAGACCGAAATGGGACATTAGAACGAACAATTTTAAATTGGATCTGGAGGTCATAACAACCTGCAATTTTAACAAGTGCAGAGTTAACTGAGGGAAGCTAGCAATTTAAATACAATCGTTGCTCTATCATCTCACCCCTCTTTTTCCTAGTATATTATTGAGATCTTCAATCCCCTATGTGAATTAAGCAAAATGCCGAAGAGGCATCAAAATATTTTCAGTTGGTCTATTTTCCCGTGAAGGAAAGATAGAGATACTCAAATTATAAATCCGCACGAAGAAAATACTTTAAATAACGAAACTTCAAAAGCTTTTTCTCAACCCGTAATTTAGTTTAAAATCTGTTTACTAACATTGTTAATCCCTTCGATATTTAGAAGGACGACCACTGGAAGACAAATGGGTACAGGAATAAAATAGTTTGTCCCAGTTCCTGGATCCAGCTGGCCAAAAAAAACACGTTGCACAAATTGTTTTCTAACGTAAGATTCACGATATTTACAGTATCGTTAATCGTGTTTATAGATGCCTTGTTGAAAGTCTTTCGAAGTCTGTAAGCAGACTCAATATTTATTGGTACTGGAACTATGTAGACTAATTTGATAAATGTGATGTCCTTACTAAATGTTATTTTAGACTGCCATTCAGTTTTATTGGTGGCAATGATAGAAATATTGGATATTATGTTGATTTAAATGAAAATGATGACTATAAAATTTTGATACGAAAATGCAGAACAAAATCGTTGACGGTTTCATTTTATTTCTTTAGTTGATGCATCTCGTATAGTAAGTAGTAAGCAAATAATTCAAACAACAGATTTATTTCAACATTAAAGTATTATTTATAAAATTCTAATCCTCAAATGTAATGTGTATGAAAAAATTGTCAATGAAGGGTCATTGGCACCGGCATCATTGTATCTACGTGCGGCAATTAATTGTGACAATTGGCAGAATGCCCATGGGGTTTTAATCTGTGACTATCATTTGAATATTTTGCTATCTTGCAACACTTGCTTTACGAGCCAAGTTTTTTTCCAGTTGTAAAGACACAGTTCTTTATAACGATGATTCAGAAAGCTTTTTTAGTATTGTGAAGATAATGAACCCTGTTAACGTTGTGTGAACTTTTTCGTATTACGAAACAAAACGTATTTTTCTAATGGATTTTCATGAAGGTTACATACCTAAATTTTGATCTCCATAACTCAAATATAAATTCTCACCGAATCATAAGCCACGCATTTCTAATGCTGTATTTATTTTTCTCTCAATTAATCCCGGATAGATTACCCACATTATGTCTTTAATATAAGGTTGTATGAATGAATTAATATTACACTGATTAATATTCAGTTGCCAAAATGTAATGCTAATGTGCTCCTACATCCGGTAGCTTGTCGTATTCAAACCACGTGTACCTTGATATAAAGAAAGTAAATGGTTCAATAGTAAATAAATCTGTCGGTAATCCGATACATTCTTGCATGTTAATGATCGAATTTGTTTGCGGAGTAGCTTTTATTTCTTTTTGTTTGTTTCTTGTTACTTCATTATTACGTTACTTGATATTCAAAACTTTATTGCCAAATTGTCTTCTGCTTCATTACAAAACATCTTTTGTACAACAAATTATTCAAGTCAAATTATGTAGTATAAGAAAAATAATATATAGTTCATTTCTTAGATCTCTTGAGTCTGTCCCATTAATATATTCATACTATATTTTTATTCTTCTAATAAAAGCTCCCATGAATATAAATAATTTGTTTTCGCTTTTATTACGTCAGACTTTTATAGCACCCACCATAGTTTAGTAGATTTTCTATCAGTGCCATTGTATCCAATCAGACTAATATGCTTTTAGCTTTCATCATAGCCCTGACCCAACCCCGCATAGTAAACTAAATGAATCGAGCCGAGGGATCCATTATTTGCATTTGATAAATTGACCATCTGTCCTCGACAAACCTTAGATTTGTTCGGTGACCAAGGCCGTCTTTATTGGAAAAGTAATGTGGACTGAACCTCAATTTGATAAAACATTAAAATGTGAAGCCTCTCTATTCGGTTCATGATAAGATCTGGAAACCTTTATTGTAGATGGCGGTCCGATGTTTGGGTTTTAAATATCCGTCTAAGAAAATAGTTCTGATTTATCGGATGAGATTTACAAAATGGCTGAACAACAGGATGTGCTCAAATTAACACATCACGTTGTTGTCATATCACAAATCTTCATTCTGGCACTTTGCTACTACTCAGAAGGTTAACCAGTGGTTTTTATTAACCACATCATGTAATAATACCTAGTGGGTGTCTGCTCACCTCTTTATGGAAAAAGTACGAAAACTTAAGAAATGTATCGTGGTTACACTAGTCATCGAATTCTATTAAATCGAACAACATTTAAGCCACGCTAATTCCGATGGTCATTCAATTGAGGATACTATGTAAATATTTGAGGTGGCAATTACAAATACCGTAGTTCACGATGATTCGGTGAACAACCTCATTTCATTTTGTGACCAGCGAAATGTTTTTCGCCAGTCCCTTTATTTTTGTCACCAGTTATTCCTATGTCTATTATTGGATTCGTGAAAAGCATAATTTGTCAATTTTCCAGACAACGTTTTCCGTTTAATATTTCATTGTTTTTCAGCTGTTGTTTGTTCAGGAAGAGTTATAGGGTCCATTTGTTGTCTCTATTTTAAATGTTACTAATTTTTGCCGAAAGTAATATTTGAATTTCGTAGTTTAATAAATGTTACCTCAGTAGCATATTTTAACTGAACTTTAGCAGTGCCTTTGGCTTCGTTAAAGCGCCATCTATGAGTTTCTAGGAAAACTACAGCCTTTGCCCACACCACCAACTATGTATGATTCATACTGCTTTATAAAAGCGTCGGCGTCGACGTTCTATCTTGATAAACCAGGTGGCGCTTGCTACTTTTAAAATGATCATGAAAAACGTGAAAAAAAAAACTTTTCTTTTACTTAATCGCTTTTTACTGTATTAACTTTTAATTATTCAATTCAGAACTTACTCGATGATTTTTGATAATTGTTTGTGTTTTGGTTTATTAATTCCTCATCGATCGTTATCACAGTGGCGGTGTGTGATGTCACGGGTGCATTAACCCTTGCAGTGCCGAGTCAAATGCACCCGCCCGCCCACGTCCCGGGAAAACTGCAATGTCAGTCGCGGATCCTTGAACCCTAGCTACACAGTGTTTACATCGCTTATAGACTCGCAAACTTAGCAGTAAACTAGAAGTTTTGACACAATATAAGTTTACACGCTGTATAGTTTATTGTCCTGATTTAGAACAGGTTGTATAGTTAATCCGTTGAACAATCGACCCAATTACAAACGTTTGATTTGCGGGAAGTTCTTTAGCTCCAACCAGTAACCACCCACACGTTCCAATAAAGGATGGTACATAACTACACGGTTACGCCCGGTTGCCAATACTAGTTATCCCGACTTATACGAAACATATGGCGGGAGCTCGCATTCCAGTGCGAACATTCTGGAATAACGCAGTTCTGTTATAATCTTCGTGGAAAAGCCTGTGTTTGAAAGTATCAGTGACTCCTGTAATTTCACTCTGAGGGACTGTGACGTCATCGTGCCCATAATGACGGGTAAGTAAGCGCCATTTTTGGTAAATAGGAATGTCGGGTCATTGGATTATTATGCTAATTACGTTTCATGTTTTCCTTTGATTATTTCGTATTAGGAGTGATGATGGGCTCTCGGCTTGTTATGGGCAGGCCTTGATAGCGTTTATGGGGTTTTAAGCCGGCATCTGTTCTTGAAATGCTTTAATGATTAGATATTCCAGTGTAATAGTTATATTATTTGATAGTTCTTGTAGCTTTCTGACGCAAACTATCGAGTTCTTTTTTATGTGTATGATGAATTCATGATTCACTCTCTTTATTACTATTTTAAAAGCTCTGTCTGTTTCTGTGTTTATTTATTACATGGCAAAAACAAACGCACATCATATACACTGTGTTTAGATTTATAATGTCGTGTTAATTTCTTCTCTACTTATTGCGAACAATCGAAAGTCGTTACCAATTTAGACGACATAATAATAACATTGTTAGAAATAATAGCGACATGTAGTTGACCTACGTGACACGATAAGATTAAAATTTCAATCAACTGGGAAATAATTAACCCGTTCTAAGTTATCTTTCCCAGACACATTGAGTGTGTAAAATCAATAAAATTATAATTCAAAGCCGTGTAATGTAGTTAATTCTAATCATACGTTAAGTAGTTAAGTACAATATAAATTGAGCATACCACATAATGAAGTACGACCTGCCCATTATTGTCTGAAAACCCTCTATCTACATACTGACATCAAAAAGGTAAAGCACCTCAAAATGTTCTCACCTATGGAGAGTCTATTCATCTTAGACAGGTCCTCATTTTACTTGAAAGACGTCCCTGATGTATTGGGTACATTAATACATTTCCTACCTTTACTCCCGCCAAAGGGCGAAAGATAAAACATATTGCCGAGTCATAAAAGATAATGATCTACTAATAAATAAACGTCCACCTGTCATGGCGGCGACTCGGCTTTGAGAAATAACAGCAATCAGTGTGTCAAACGCGTCAAATCGGTCCGCGGATCCGCTGTCCCTCCAAGTATGGGTGCGCCGGCGCAGGCGGACTCGCGGGAAAATGCACTCATTACATTGGCTAGATCTTGCCCCTTATTTTCTGGAGCTGAGTTTGTTACTTGAATTGTTTTGTGGTGCATTTTGATTGCATATTCCAAAGTTGGAATTGACTGTAGAGAACCTTGCTTGCTGTGACGCAAAAGTGTTACTAAATTGGTTATTTCTTTCTTTTGTTTTGATTTTCGTCCTTGCGTTTTCTTTGATTGTTACTACGGTCGATACTTGGTCAAAAGAACCGATTTCGTTTTCAATATAGCCCTTAGAAAGAGCATTAGTTCACATTTTCGCAGTGTCGCTGATGTTATCAGCGTCTTGGTGAATCCTAACGTGGACCACCTTGAATGCCTCTTCCAAAACCATCAATCTAGGCCTCTTAACAGTTACCCATACTACTAATTCTGTCTTTCTTTCCATAGGAAACGACTAATTGGAATCGTGCATCTAAATTCTACTTTTCATAAGCGCCTGTAATGGTTTTTTTGTTTTTGATTTTGCTCTTCCTTGTCATTATTTTCTCGTTTCAAATTACTTCAGTCAATCACATAATACATGTTCTTTTACTTCTTGATTATTCATGGATGCCGCATTTAATGTTTTCTCAATTGAATATTGCAGTGCAACGTTCAATGTGTTTCCGTTCTTATCGAGTTCCATTGATCTAAATGTATTTTTTCATTTAATATACCATTGTTCACGATCATACCAAGAAAGTCGTAAAGTTTGCAATAATTCACGATCTTCGACGTATTTTCTACTATGAATTATCTTTTTATTTCTAGCAACTGCTTTATTGTCGTTATTATGGAACATCACAACAATAATGTTTAAATCGAGGTTTTTATACATGATTTTGTAATAGACTCTATCTGCAGTTGGTAAATATTAGGAGATACAAGCTGCGTAAGCAGTTTCATTGCCTTTCCTTGTTTGAAAATTTGAATCATTTTCATTTATACTAAGTACGTCCTAGTGGCAGTCCTTACTTGTACTATCTAAACCTTCAGTAATTTCAAATCTATTTAAATTTTGTACTACATACATATGTATGCGCGTCCTAGAACGTCCGTTTACCTTAAAGTTTTCGTCAAGCACATCTTTTAGTTAAAATAAATGAGATGTCATCATCGTTCTTGAGCGCCAAGCTTGTTGCACATACTTGGCACTCGAAAATATTCACAATGCACCAACCGAATATATTTAAATTTTATATGGTTGTCTTTCTTCGGCTGGTCTTTGGCCAAATTCAAATAGAATGCTACTAAGCCTCGAACACCTCATTGCAAAGATTTCCATTCTCGATTTTTTTCTTGTTTCTACACATGAGTACACATTTACGTAGAGGAGGCAAGTCCACGGTGTGAAAGGTTTATGGATACGTGCTTAAAACCCTCCACATCCTAATTGATTATTATTATTATTTAGCCTTGGTCTTGGGTAGGGAGGCCTTGGCTTTAGCAAAGGCCTCCCTACCCTCCTTCCACTCTTCTCGATTTAATGATTTCTGGGGCCAATCCTTCCAATAAGTGTCTAACTCGTCCCGCCATCTCCTTCTGCTTTCTGCTGCGACGTCGTATAATGTTATGTGGGCTCCACTCAGTGGTGAGTTTTGCCCACAGCTCGTCCGACATAGGTACGGTAGACGTGAACAGCCCAGTTCCATTTTAAGCTTGCAGCTTTCTGACCAACGTCGGAGATTTGACTTGATCCTGATTGATAGGCAAACCATTTTATTAATCAGTCCTCTATTACAATATTGAGCAGTCAATATGCACTTTTCTAATATTTTCTACATTTCTCCATTTACATTAGAAAGAAGTCTAGAACCTTCATCCCATGTCCCCACGGGGGGGCGAACTCTATACGGATAGGCGACACGCCTCCCGTGATATCAAACACGTATATGTTCCCAGCCAATTTGTACCGGTGGCTTTTAATTAGGTAAAAAAACTAACGTTACTTACCTGTTTTCATGCGATCGAGCAGTTTCTCATGGGACCAGCATGTGACTGTGATCATATTTGGACGTCATTAATTTTTTATTTATTTATAATATACGTGCACATTGCGACGGTCGAAAGTTCTGATAGAATGGCAGGCTAGTTGGAGGCTTAGTTTAATCACGAGATACAATTATTACAATTTCAGTAGAAGATTTTTAAGTTTATATCCTGTTTTCTAAAACTGAATTTAGAAGGAGTCTTAAGATAGTGTCTTTCCTATATTCATCACATCTGAGAGTTTTAAAACCAATCTACGAATTCTGTGAGCGTTTGCTATCAGAAACAGAGCACTTAGAAATCAAACAAGAGCACACAGAGTCCTCCTGCACTTGACCGGTCGTCTGGTATATGTTAGCTAACTATCTCAATAAACACATCTAGTTCTAATTTAGGTCACATATCTGATTGTTTGTTGCGAATAAAATTAAAATTATGTATCCTGCAAGGATGTCATGAGACCTTTTGAACCCTAGACGGTCGTTTCGTCATTATCTACACTAATATAAGCATCTTCTGCACAAATACCACCAGTATCAGTTTCTAAAGCTTCCATAATACTGCAATTACGGTCGGCTACTTTATTTGCTGTTTTAGACTATAAATTGTTTCGCATTAATCGTATATCTGAGGGAACAATTGGCTATAAATTGTGGTATCTGTTAAGTGTATACTATATATTCACGGTGCGAAATGAATGGAGCTAACTAGTTGTGTCACTCAGAGATAACGCTGAATATATTAATGACCTCACACTGTTCCCTCAATTAAAAGCTTAGTGCATCTCTGTCTGTAGTCAGACAGTTATGTAAATGGCGACTGAAGCCTGTTAATAAAACTGTTTGTTTTGTATTGTATGCAATCTTTTGGATCTTTAGGATTGTTTATTTACTAATTGAACTGGGAATTGATCTTTGGCATCTGTTAACATCTTCTGTTTTGTTGTGTTTATCTTTGGTTTAATGTATCTTACTAGCTTCAATATTGCTAAAGTCTAATTATTTTGCAATCATTTCGTAATACATGCTTTAAATAACTAAACATTAGCATGGTTTTATTCCAAATCACTTCAGTATACTTATTTTACTAAAAATATGTTACTATACTTAGAAAAAAATTAAATTTACTGATTCTACCACTTCATGAATCTACTTGACCCCGGAATCATAGTTATGCCCAACATATTTTAGAAACTCAAATAAGATTTTTATTGCTTTTAATGTGTTTCGATATGTTAGAGAGGAAGCTTTTCAAATGACCGCAATTATGTGTGTTCCATAGTTCATATCAATGAAGAGAGTGGTCGTAAAACTTATCAATACAAATGACTTGACGATTTGGAAGTTTCAAAGGAAATTACTTCTTTACCCGATTAGGTTAATACATTTTAATGTTCGGATGTTATAATTATATTAAGTGGGGAAAATCACTCGTCACATCTATAACGGGTTAAGTAGAGTTCCAATTAGTGCCAAAGCACTCAATTTTGCAATGTTTTCTTTCTCCACAAATTATACACATATCACTTCTTTCTTTTTTGCTCATCGATGAAACCAATGCTTCATAGCTACATAAGTACATCCATTAAGTTCTTCTAACGTATAATTAGCATCGTACAAAAATAGTGTTGATAACAATCTTCGCCTTTAACTGCGGGTGCCCTACAATTTGCGCGACTGACCAGAGACAAGTTACCAAAAATAGTGGTCACCCACTCGCAGTCGACCAGGAAACGAATACACCTTATTATGGATAGGTAATGCTAATTAGATATTTCGAATGGCTGCTTAGTGTACTACGGTAGCTGTTTTTTCGATATATAGGTTTCCGATTCGACAATCAGGTAAAATAATATCGGATTCAGGATTGAAATTATCAAGCATAGCACCTAGATTGTGTATTTTTACCTGTCTCTATTGAAACTTTCTCATCCTTGTATCCTCTTTTCCTATCATTAGGGTCACTGCACAATCTGCATATGTCTGTCCATGACAGTTTTGAGCTGAGCGACGTATTTAGTCTGCAGCCATTATAGAAACCAATGAAACATGTAGAGGAACCCCTGTTAAGGTCACCGATTGTTATAAAGTCTTCTTCTCTCGTGTCAGCACGAGCTATACGAAAATAGGTCAATGCTGTGGTGAAAAGATTAGCCAGCAGTGGCGAAGGCTCCATACAACTCGATTCCTATCGGCTTCCCTTTCGAAACGAGTAGTTACTGGAATTCACGCATCACACTTGAGCAAGGTAAGCATTTTTTGGTCCGGCTTCCCTTTTAAGAAAATTCACCCTACGCCACTGTTAGCCAGTCAGCAAGGTTGGTAGCGGGGCTGACTGCCCAGGGTGCGCCGGACGTACTTAAGTATCGTCACTCGTGGAGGCTCTTTTCATGCATCCCATGTTATAAAGTTAAATGTTTAAATGAATATGAGTTTGTAGATAATTTGATTTTGCTGGACCACTAGCTAGTGTTTTATTTTGATCTATGGTTCGTTTAGTATATTTTAAGAATTATTGGCAATACATCTTGTCTTGTCGTTTAGAAACTTCAAGACAATAATGTTTTGCCGTGCTTTACGCTTTGTTGGGTTCACCATGAATGGCATTGACCACGCGATTTGTTATGGTTTGTACCTCGTCATCGTTTAGTGACCTTTGTTTGGTATTTCGGTTTTCTTAGGCTTGTTTTATTTTTATGGTAAGCTCTTAGCGAACATTATTTGTGCCTATTCTTCTATTTTTAGTTTAAGTTAAACTCCGACGAACCTTATAGTATAAAGCAAGTCCATCCATTAATTTACATAAAAATATTTGGCATTCGCCTTATAAATAGCTCCTGCTAATCGTTACTAAAGATTAGAATCAAGGACAAGGCTCTCTCCGCAATATTACGTTTCTGTAATAATTTTGCCACGAGCTAGGAAGCAATCTGTACAAGCCGGTAACATTCCTCTGACCGCCGACCGCGTCCTGCATTCCCATCCGCGGCGGCTTCCGAGAACATTGCGATCCGCTATGCCTTCTTACTAGGCAATCCCCTGCCTCCCCTGAACACCAGTTGCCGATACATCCATCGCCCACATGTGCCCATTACGAGCTCAATTCCGCACCACAATGAAACTGAGATCATTAGACACCGTCCCACAGTTGCGTCTTGAGACCGCGACAGTTGTCAGTCGTTGCGACGACATCCATCCGATCAAACCGCTGCGACCGAGCGCGGAGCGTTCGTTGACGATCGACAGTTGCGTACGAAACTAATGCCGTGTTTTTAATTTGGACGTTTCACTTCGGTCCCTGTGAATCAATTGGTAACGGTTGATGTGTCTAGTGTGAGACTAATTCGGCGACTTGTGTTCGTTAGTGCGGTGTACACTGTGAGCTGGCGGCCGTTTGACTAATATCCCTTTGATGTAACAAAGCAGTAATTAGAGCGTGGACCTAAAAATAACTGCGCCCACTCGTTCTTGTGCGTGCGTCTTTAAGTTGACGCTAATTACAAAATAAATATAGCTTAACTTACTTTAACATTTTTGAGAAAACATAAAATAATGTAAAGTAACCCCTTTTATTTAACGAGTTCATTGCGCGTGCGTCGAGCCATGTTTAAACATCGCGTCCCAATATGTCAACAGTCAATCAAATGAACATGAAGCCATAGTATTAGACGCCGCAAGACATCAGTGTTAATTGCCTATAAATAAAACAGGGCCATCGTACTGGCCAAATTAGATAGATCCCGGTTTGCTAATAGTTGTAGTTAAAGGACAAGTATTTTTAAAGAAATAGGACGACCAATAGAGATCGTGTTAGATTGGTGACAAACATAAGTTACTGAAGTGTTTCCGGGATAGAGAAGTTTGTAGGTTTCTTTTCTTACTTCTTTGTTTGTTTCACTATTCAGAAGTGCCTTAATCGAGTGCAGTCCTTATTATAATAAGCATGAGTAAAAACATTACAATAACATTTACTATTAAATGCATATATTATGAGCTTAGCATTTCTATCACAACTCTGGTTCTATGACTTGATTATCTTTGCAAGTAAGCACGTTTCCTCATTCATGTTTTTCATATTTTGCCGTGTTATGTATTCAAACTCCATCATTTATAATCATAGCTGTATATCATACAATATACTCACGTGCTTACGATACTTGGAAAATGGAAACTTATGCTGTGTTGTCCATCACATTCAGTTATGGCGTGAAATTTTGATGTCAAGCCTTCCATGATATGTTGCATTATTCATTAATTATATCTGCGTTTTCCACATTGTTTTAAGTTATACAATTTTGCTTTTATATGATATGCTTTCTAAATTCTGTACTTTGCTCCATTTAAGCAATGGTCCATTATATGGACATTGTATATGTGTTAATTGTGCTTATTTCCTTGATAGTATGAGAAACCTAATGATTAAAAAAATGCTCTGTAGAACTGGTAGTCCGTTTCTGTTTAAATTCAGCACTACCTTTTAAGTTGACACATTTGCCTTGTTATCAACAACTAAATCTATGTTTTAGTGCAACTTGCTTTAAAAGTCGCGTACTTCATTCCATGCCATAATTGTTAATGAATGCAATTAATATACTCGTGTAATGTCTTAAACAGAATTAGTTACAGTCTGAGGTACTATAATTAATTAATTTCTCAAGCTAAGGCGCTTGCACGTCAAATGAAGAACAGAATGTTGAAATGATTGATTATGTTTTTTTTTAAAGCAAGTTTATAGTAACGTCTAGACAATGTTGTGGGTGGATGATCCGATTATGTTTCATTGTATTTCGTCTTAGTATCTGTATTGAAAACGTAGCTTTGAGAGGAAATAGTTTTTGTTATCTTTGGTAACAAAATCTTTGGCGAAAAATCAAAGATATCCTAGACACCGGACACGGTTTATAAAGATTCTTCTAACTGACGTAGACTATTAATAGATAGGTATATGTATCTAAGAACTCTATTGTATCCTATTGAGCTATTAAACTGAACCTATTGGCCTCCGTGGAAGACATAATTCTGTCGAACACTTGGCCTTAGTTAAAGACATAACTCTCCTGCAACAGGCACGTGAATTATTGTTTTTGTTGTTAACGTGTGGCAGTTTCAGTTATATTTTATTAGTCGCACTTGAGTTAGATTTATTAAAAAAATTCTTACGAACACATGTTTATTTGACAAACTATGCTTAAATAACTTTTTTTAATTTTGTGAAAAGTTTCATAAAACTAAGACCTAAATCCTTTTAAATCTAATAAGAGGGCCTTGCCCAGCGGTGAGGCAGTAATGGGTTGATTATGTTAAGTTTTATTAAGGCTGATTTACACGACGCCAGTTTCTTGAAGCAGCTCTCATGCTATCTCTGTTTTTTCGCTGAGAAAGGCAAAGACAGAACGATTCTTGCTTCAAGAAACTAGCGTCGAAATCAGCCTTTAAAACGATAGTTGTAACTGTTTCTAGAGTCCGGCTTTTGGCCCTGTCTTCCCTCTTAGCTCCGTTTTCAGTATTATTTTCATTATCATCATCATCCTTAGTCAGTCTATTAGCTCTGGTATCTTCCATCACAATATCCAACCAAGCTTTTTTCTACCAAAAGTTTAGTTCCTATACTGTCATTATTGATCTATTTTCGTAATAACCACATTCAATCTTATCTAGTCTTTATTGACACCTCTGTTTGCTATCTCGTCGGATTTGTTATCTTTACTTATTAGGTTATGTTATTTCATGAAACAAAATCACTGCCTGTAGATTATTGTGTGGTGTACTAGGAAACAGGGTAGTCTGGTTCAGAACCAAGTGCAATTCAAATAACAAAAATGACCGAAGATTTCTGATACTAAAATCAAAAGTCATATTATGTTGGTCGAATTAGCTCTAGCGCCTAGTAGTCTATTTTTGGCGATCATAATGTATCTTTATTGGCAGTATTAAATGTAGTTAGCTCATCTCATAAAATATCACTTTACACTGTGTAGCTGCTGAATCTATGAGCAATGTGATTGCCAAACACAATTATCATCCAATAAGAGCATTACGGTAATTGTTAGTAATTGCAAGACTTAGTCATAGACAGTCACGAGCAATTGCAGATGACCTACCTTTTCAGCCCAATTTCCATGCTTGTTATTGTTAACGTCAAACTCATCACGCCGACTGGCATATAAAGTAAACCGGAGCTTTGAGCTCCCGCTCATATATTATTCTCTCTAGTGCCTCGCGGGTTTTGCTTAACTTCTCGCGCTTCTAGTATTTTGCAGAATAATTCTAAAGAACATAAAAATAGAAATCAAACACTGCTTCGTAGGCGTAATTTTATGGTACAACATAAATCGTAAAAATTGAAAATCCTATACATATCTTACATCATAAGCAGATTTCCATCAATGATGAGGCTACGCGTAATAATTAAGTGTGGGATTCAAAGGTTCTAATAACGACTAATAGTAGTAGCTGGACTGGTTGGCCATCGCCCACGACCACCATAGTCACCTAATTCCATCAATTTACGAGCAAGCAGATTTATTTAAATTAATTCTGCATAGAAACTGAACTGCAGTATTTTTTTGTGGAAAGTCGTCCACCATTCACTATACTACGGTCAGTCTATGACGATTGTGAGTTAGACAATATTGACCACACGAACAATAATATCGGGCAATGTCGCTCGGTGTATCATAGCTTCAACGGTCTCTTAACAAAATTTTGCAGAAGAGAATATAGGAAAAGTGGGAAAGGAAAATCATTTTCCATTTCCTTCGCAAAGTGGGATACAGCAGAACCATAGAACCGTAGGCTTCGTGTTAGAGATAAGTCAAGTTGCCAAGCAACAGTTGCAATAATTATAAATACAAAGATGTTTGTAACTTTATGTAAGGTATGGCGACCTTCAATACTTGTACTATGGTTACACCCACGGATGGGCGTCACCCACACGCCAAAGACAATGAATACTGTATCGATACGTTTTATAGAATTTCCTTTTAAGATGGCTAGATATTTGTGTTAGAACAAGACCGCTCGCAACATTTTCTTATAAAAATTCTGATAGTTTCTCGTTTTCCAAAAAATCTAAAGCGGCAAAAGATTAGCTTCCAAAGAATTACAAGTCTACTACTATTACGAAAGAATCTAATTGAATTAGGTTATATGTATTTGGATTCGTCAACCTTGACTTTTCCTAAGGGTCATCAGCTTGGAAGCTGACAAACTGTTGTCTAATCCGATTCGTGTTTGGACTATTAAGTTATAAACTCTTCCTTTCTGTTCACTTCGTTTTTGTTCTAAGTTTTATTTATTATTCTGCTCTGGAATGGGACTACATTTCGAATGAATTAGCTTCTTTACCGCATGGAATTACTATTCCAATCAATTGCTTGATGCATTGCTTCCTCAATGAGTTAGTTACTGACTTTCTCTCATCATTATTTTTATGTGAAGTCGCATTCACCAATGTTAATGTTTCCACCGGTTGAAGAAAAACAGTTACTGTTTAACTCAACTCTATCATTCTGATTTACTCGTAACGACTTTCTTCTAGTTGCATGTGAAAATTTAATAGAACTTCGTTCTTTGTATATTGATTTGACTAAGTACAATTGAACATCAATGTTTCCGTTTATAACAGTTCTTTCAAACAAAGCTTTTATTTTAAACATAACCACAGTTCATACCATTGTTTACGAAATAACGAACGTAAGCGTTAGTAATGTTTGCCCTACTTCGACGCGTGGTTGTAATGTCTATACGTCATTATATGTAATCAACTATATAATAGCATAATTGCTTTCAATGGGCCCTTGTATTTCCGTCGAATCCTCTGTGTGTTTTGACATCATTGAACAATAATCTCTAAGCGAGAAGCCAATTTTAGTATTTACTGAGAGAAAACAGGTTAATTTTGTTTACTCGCAGCGACCACGTGAGTTTCACGTAGATACAGTAGTAGGGCGCCGCCCGCCCGCGTGGCTGGCACACACAAACCTGTCACTTACATAATATACTGGCTCAGACATAACCCTACGCACATTCATTATATTTTTTCATGCTTTTTACAAAGAGGTTAATGAAGTCGGTTCGCGATCAGTTGTGAAACATGTAACGGCGGAAATGACCACCTGACGGGAATAGCGCGTCGCGCAACTCTGTCGCCAGCTCACAGTGTGACCGCGCTATCACCCGGCGTCGCTCGCGCCGCAGATAACCCTGCATCACACCGAAAATAACCAGTCTACTCTTAGCCGTGGTCCAGCCACGACTGTCGCAAATTTGACCCATCCCGCCTTATATACCAAGCAGAGGGATGGCATCCGTGCGCACGCGCTCTGCATCCCCCAAATCTGTTTCGTTCTCCCCGATTTTGGAACGAAAGTACAGTGTAGAACGAAGACCAGCGAGTCCTCCCGAACTGAAGTCGACGGACTGGAGGAAATACTTTACCGATTTCAGTGCATATCTTGGTGAGTGAAATATATGAGGTGTTTGGGACTAATTCATGAGTGAGTCAGGTCGCTTTTATTGTACGGCCTTGCGCTATATCGGTTGCGTGTTAGTGGAGCGTTCGGGACCGCTGCGTAAACAAAACTTGCGTAATCGTGTCTATTGGTTTTGTGGAGATGTTCGATTTGATCGCGTCACTCAAGTTATGGTCTTTGTTATTCAAATCTCGAAAATATTTTCCTTTGTAAACAGAGAATCTATTATTCACTTTTGGCTCTAGAACGGTAGTACCTACTAAACATTCAGTTTTTCCAATTCAACTTCAAAAACCATAACCCAAATTATGATTCAAAGAAATAATCCATGTTTCCATGATGTGAGAAGTATCTATGAAATTCATATTCGAAAATAAACGTTTCAAGATACCGTTAAAAATATCTCGTGAGCTGACGCAATTTTTTTTATTGTTCTGTGAACATAACTACATACATCCAAAAAACCAGTCCTAGTTTCAGATTTGGAGTAATTACTGCTCAAACAAGAGAACAATTGAAACTGTCCGGTATCAGTTGACCAAGGCGAGGTGTCAGTTCTCTTCTGATAACCTTGCGGGTTGTGGTCAAATGCGGTCTGCTCCGCGAAATGTTCCATCAACACTATATCGCTTTGTTTACTACTTGTCTAGTCTTACAGCAGTGTTATTGATAGCTTTGTATCTAGTTATGAAGTGGATTTAAATTGTTAATGAGATTTGAGCACTAGTCAAAAAACATAACTGTCGCGACTTTGGCAATCGATGAAATTAGTGGTTTTGATAGATAATACTAATGTATTGTAAATATCTTGCCTTAATACCAAAGTAACGTGATTATTTCTTTAGAGAACTGACTTTGATAAATTTGACATTATTTAGTCCCTAAATATGGACAGCAAATGTAACGAACTGTACACTTAAATAAAATTAGATGTACCGTACCTACACAATCTCATAAGCATCAAGCATTTTGAAAACAAAAGTGAATATTTCAAAGTCATCTCTCTACATCAGTCTACTAAAAGAAATATTATCCTAAGTCCTGAAAACTAACAATGGTTGCTGAGGTCAGATGACAGTAAAACTGTTCTCAGCCTCTCACAGTTAATTGCTGCTTAATTAGACCTTTCCATAAAGGGGAAATGCCTGTAATAAACACGCTGGGGAAGCATTCGGTGACCGTTCACCTTGTATTTATGCACCATAACGTTGCAGATCATTCTTCTTCCTGTAGTGCTTCTCTACTAATATAGGATGACCGGCAAGATAAAACGGTTCTTCAACGCTGGCTATGACTGTTCACTCTTACAAATTTCGGAGCCACGACTTTGTGGGTTATTCGGGCTACCTTGTTGTATGAAAATCCTGCCGTTTGTTGGCCTTCAGATTCTGACCTTCATTTTCGTGAATGAGCTGGACGTTTTGGGGAAACTGGTAGTCTCTTCAACTTGTAGTAGGTACTGTTCTTCGAAAGTAAATATTGGAACTAGTTCGCATGCTTTTGATTTCTCAGGGGAAGAGTCATGAAAATAGGACAAACAAAACACAAACAAAAAAAATCTTCTTGTAGGTTTTGTAAAATAACGACTATGTAACAATTTTAACAGTATAGGCAGCAGTATCCGGCTCGTGGTTAATTAACAACCGCGCGGGTCGTACGATCTGTGAGGTTAAGCTGCGCTTGCCGCGGTCAGTCAGTGGATGGCCGTTTGTTAAACATCGAGGCCCCTCCGTGTCTCGGAGACCACATTAAACAGTTCGCTGCTTTGCATGAATAACCACACAATCCAAAATGTTCAAACTAGATAAGGAGATAGCGGAATCCAAAATAGCCCTTATTTTTTTGCGAATAAAACTCACATTCATAGCGTCAAGAATTATGAAGTGGCATCACAAAACATCATTGCCATTTCTTTAATTTTTGACGCCATTTTTCTTCAACAATTTAATTTTAAAAGGATCTCCTCGAAAATAAGCTTTTTTGAATTGTGTCATTATTCATTCAAAGCAACGAGTTGATCCTGGCAATCTATGACCGTCGCGCGTCGTTCGGGTAATCAGGAGCCCGAAAGTCTGACAACCGGTCTAACCTTATGATATCGGCATTGCTCAGTAACTTTGGTTGAGTCGCTCCGTGTAAAATACACCAGTATTCAGCCGAATCTGGTTAGGCGCGAAGCCGGCCCCGACAAACAGTATCGGCAGCAGCATTCTCCTATACACCAGTTTTCTTTATTGATTCAATAATATTGTCGAACTTTGATTATAAAACACTAACGATATATTTTTCACAAGGGCCAAGTTTAACTATAACGAATTTTAAAATGACCCGCATCGTACTAAGTTGCTACCAGTATGTTTCGGAATTTATTAAAGGCCGAAACCTAACTACTGGGGGTTTTCACTACTAAAGATAGTAAATTGGGATAGCTCCATACAAGTAATGACAAAGTTTTATCTATAGGTAGTAGAGCAAACCGTCGATAGTTCGGTTATTGGTTTCGGCCATAAATCAACAAGGTGATAACTAGAAATCGGATATGCAGATGCATATTCACCTAAACTTGAGATGTTGGCTAATATGGAATGCGCTTTTGTATCGAAAAAAACCCGCGGTTACGGGATTTTTATTTTTTTTTTTATCTGTTACACACCACTCCTCTTCTTACACACACTCTACTTACACACATATTTGCATCGGGGGTTAACATTAATTTAAAATAATTATGCAATCCAAGAATCCCGGGTTTTTTTTAATAAATCATTTTAAGAAGTAGCTTCCATACTACACCCGACTAGTTATTCCTAGTATCCCGGGTTTTTTTTACAAAAAAAAGTATTTTCAGTACCCGCTTCCATACTTTCATGGCAAAAAATTAACTTTAGGTAAATATGCATCCGAGTATCCCATCCCTAGTGATAATATACTGCCAGAGTCTGTCTAATGAAAGCTGGGAGGGAAAAAGGGCGGCAAATAAAATGAAAAAAAAGTTTTTGATGCTTGAATACTTTTATCAAATACGTTTATTCCTAGTTAATCCTTGAGATCCTAAGCCCTTGGATCTTTTCAACGTAGCCGGCCAGTTATTGCCGAGACCTGGGGATCTACTCCCTAAGCACGAAGTCCGTGGTTTCAGCCTTAGTTACGAGCGTTTCCTACTCCCCATCACCTACGGACTATCCCCCCTATCTTATTCATTGTTTTCCTGTCCATCCAAAGGTTGTCTGGTAGATATCGCTATCAGCGATAAGACCGCCATTGTACCCTTCACTAAATTATATTGTATAAGAGCTATGTTACAATTTTGGTGTACAATAAAGTATATTCTATTCTATTCTATTCTACGGACATACAATTATTTCGGGGCCCGAACTAAGAATGAATGACAACACGATTTGACAGTTGTCCCTCCTACTGATGTGTTTTTGCCCGTCCGAAAAGTTGAACTTGACATTTGTTTTGTTCACTCCTACGTTTCGGGCTACTTTCGGACGGGCGACTAACTTCGTTGACGGACTTAGGGAGTAGGCTGAAGGGTCTCCAACCAAAACGTTCAATACTATTTCGTTTGCCAAGTGTGGTGATTTTGCCATTAATCCTTCATGCATTTTGCCGGTTATAATAAGGCCCAAGCTGGTCTATTTACGCGCTAATAAGATGATGAATGTTTGCGTGACTAATTTCGCTATTAATTTAATCTTAACACATCTTAATTATTTAGCGCGTTTTAATTAAGGAAGTGCCGTATTTCCTGTGATACAGTTTATTATAACAGTAGGATAATATGTTCATTTCAGTATCTTCATTATGATAAACAATTAATTAAACCGCGAAAACCTCAGCTACAGAATGCAAAACAAAAACTATTTCTTTCTTATAGACTGTATATTATTATATGTAATAGACACAACACAATAGCTACAGCTATTGCGTTGTGTCTATAACTATTAGAAATGTTTTTTTAATTATTTATTTTTACTTAAAATGTTCATAAGCAGACGTTATCTCCTGAAAAAAAGGTCTTCACAGGTTCAGATTTTCCAAGTTTTTCCGACCTGCGCTAACCATCAACGCCATCTAGTGATATAAGGCAAAAACAACAACACAAAAAGCTTTACGAAGTTTCTCATAGATAGAACTTCAATCGCATTATTTCTTGTGACACTAAATTGTTTGTTTATTTTAATGGCTATATTTGTAATCGTTTATACATATATCTCGATATTGAATCCTACAAACGAATTCATGATTGGCTGCGCGTGCGCTTTTATCATTAGCGCCTTTCAGTATAAAGACAGCAACAATTTCCAACCTTACAAACATCTTGTTGCCATTCGATTATGGTAAGGCGTATACAGTATACTGCCAACATACAACATAGTAATCAACGTAATTACAGATACATTGACGTTAAATTACACGTTGACGACACGTTTGGTGCAGTGGCTGAGCGATTGGCTTCTGCGCTACGGGTCGTGGGTTCGATTCCCGCACGGAACAAATATTTGGATGGCCTACAGATAGTTGTTCCGGGTCTGGGTGTTTGTGTATGTGAGATTTGTGTCTGTAAACGCACCCACGATACAAGAGAAATCTTAGTGTGGGGCAACGTTTTTATAAAAAAAAATAATTAAACATTCATCAAATACTACGATACTTACATGCATTTTGTTTAGTATTCTTAAATAACATCACGCCTGTAATCCCCGAAGGGTTGGGCAGAGGTGTATAGTACACCCTCATTTCGCCGTTATGTTTAAGTGCCATGTAATAGGGGGCGAGCCTATTGCTATCAACCGGGCACAAATACACCGGACTGCTACTAAGAAATTATCACGGAAAGATCCAATAACACTTTGCTCGACCTGGGAATTGAACCCAGGCCCTCACGCTCAGCAGTCACGCTTGCGACCACTAGACCAACGTGGCAGTGTTTAGTATTAATTATTGTTTAACTTTTTCTGTATAATTTATTTAGCGTACGACTAAAACTTTGTCATTCCCAAATCAATCACTTATGAATCATTATATTATTAATACGTGTGCATCAAAAATTGTCGTGCTTATTTTAGTATTTATTATAAAAGGAGGGGAATGAAACTTATATCATTCAAAAGGAACTTACAGGTACCTGCACAGATGTGCACAAAAAAAAACATGTGTATATGTTGCCGTTAAGGCAGGTAATGTCGTCGACCTTAAGCGATACTAGAGTGCGCGCAAGATAACTCTGCGCGCGACTGAGGGCGTGCTAAACGTTGCCGTGATCGCAAAAGTACAAATTACCGCTTTTTAAGCTTAACTTTTTTATCGCTTAACATAATTTTCCCGTTAAATATTCCTACAATCAGGTAGTTCTACTATCAAAATTGATAAAACGGCACACACTTTGGTGGACCATGATTAGTTCCGATTTCGGCCGCGCGCAGACTTATCTTGCGCGCACTCTAGTAGGTACTAAATAATTCCTACAAACGGCTCTTTTAAGTAAATTGGATAAATTACTTTTAGTAATAGGTATGAATATTAGATTCTGGACTTTCGACTTTCACTTTGTCGCTTTGAACATAGTTACCGCGCCCTGCTTGCAGAAGTAACTAGTATTTGAAAGAATGAAAGAAAACAAATTTTATGCAGATCATAACAAAATCACAGTATAATCAATAAAAAATGAACAAAACGGACACATTGTATACAAGGTTAGTCGGAAAGGGGGTACTAATCCGAAGGCCACATAAAGTATCACTGATGACGGTTTTAAAGCAAAATTTGATCATTTTGATTTCCATGTAAAACTACATGTAAGTACTTTAGTTACTTACGAATTCTGAAAATGGAGCTTCTAATTCGTGACTCCAAATGACCTAAAATGTAAACACAGCTGATAGCTGAGAATAGATAGATTTTGGCGCATTTTTATGTAATTTTTGAACAGCTATTTCTCTTAAACTATTGACTTTTGGGGAAAGTGGTAGAACAAAAGTTACTCATTATTATGGGTACTTTAACACCCTTTTGGATTAGTACCCCCCTTTCTGACTAACCTTGTATAACCCACAAATCATTGAAAATGCTGTTCAACATGTCCATGCCCAAAGGGTCACTAACTCAGCATTCGCCTGGTGTGATGCACTTAACGCTGATATTAGGAGGAGCCCATAATGTACTTCGATCGTTTGAACTCAATTCGAATTTGTTACTGCCTAATGTTTAGATAAATTATGTTTAAAACAACAACTGTTAATGTTACGTGCAAAAACAAGGAAAATTGTATTTTCCTAGATACGATGACTCAATTTGGCTTTAGTGTTGACATTGTACCTATTATACTATTTCAATACAAATCAAAAATAATAACATGTACTTACTTAGTTATATATAAGATTATTTACAGTTTACTCGCGCGCATTTTTCGGGATTGCCCGACTAGTTTCGGACCCAAACGGAGCCCTTAATCATGAGTTGGCCATCCCGAAAAATGCACGTGAGTAAACCGTAACTAATCATAAATATGAATGTGTCTCTCGAACGTTATAATAGGTACAAAAATGTATTGTTTAATCATAACTATCGTCATCATCATTCAGCCGAATGACGTCCACTGCTGGACATAGGCCTCACCCAAACAATGTTGGGGGGGTTTGCCACGCTTGGCAGGCGGGTTGGCGATCACAGTATGGTTGTTAAAGTACTCAGAGAACGCTGCTGCCCTTCCTCTAGTGAATCCCTTAGTCGCCTTTTACGACACCCACCGAAAGAGACGGGGTAGTGCTATTCTTTACGTCCGGCACCAAACGGACGATATAATCATAACTAAGTTAATCGTAATTCAAGATTAATTTCAAAAGTCTCGTACTAACATTATGTATACTCTACTTTCTAAGTAATAGCCACGTAACAAGCCTCAATAATCTCTGACCAAAGGCCACAAGTTCAGTGCTTCCATGAAATTCCAAAAGTGCTTACTAATCGATGTCTCCTTTCCCTCACAACTTAACCGAACTTCACGACTTGCCAGAGAGGGCTAGCAGACAAATTCCACCGTGGACGCGTCATCCTATGACGCCTCAACTCCGTATTATCACAGCGGCGTCAGCGAGTTCATTGATGAACCATACCATAAAGCACTTTCAGCGCTACATTTTAACGTATTAGAACATGTAACATCTGTTTTATTTTGTGTCTACTTCTTTAACGGATTTAGTTTACACTACCCTGACATACACAACTGACACGACCGAAATACTAATTCGTGACCTCACCTCTCAGCTTCTACAAACATGGACGATTAAAGAATTGCAAATATTTAAGTGAACAATAAATGCTAGTCTGTGAGCGATTTTTGCGGTCTGCGCTTGCGGAGGTGAATCAGTACTGCATTAGTCCATAAGAGAGTCGCCCGCGCCTCTTTGTACGCGAGAGGGCAAAGGAGATATATTTAAATTTAGAATCCCTTCCTCCGCCCTTGAGGCAAAAACTTTTTTTTGTATTTTTTATGGCGTTTCTCGCGAATTCGCCGCGGCCAGTTTCTTGTGAACCGTATTAAGTGATACCAAAAAGGGTTTAATTTAGAATTAAAAATGTCTCAATCTCATTATACAGTGAACGACGATATTTACGGGAAGATATTGAAAAGTAGTAAGAATTCGTCGCCAAATAAAATAGAATATGCTGAGGTGTTCGAAGCTGTTGACGGATTGGGTATATTAATTTTCTATTTATTTTATCAATATCCTGCTTATGAAAAATCCTGTTCTTAGTTATGTTGACTTTGAATCACTTATATTTGTTATTAACTTAACCTCGTTAAGATGTAACTCATATTTGAAAATAATAAAATACAAAAAGTGCTTTGTACTTATACTGTTGGAGAGATTCATAATTTTTATCAGGTCGCCCATAATTATAACAGAGCCTTCTTGTAGCAATACCTTGTGAAATATTGCTTATCTATGGTGGTAGGCAATTTGCGCAACTTGACCGATAAGGAGTTACGCCATTTAGTAGTTAGCAGGTTTTTGATGGAGAGTATTCTTATTTTAAAGGCTTTAGAAGGCATTGAACTCCGAAAAGCAAACTAGTTCCTGACAAACGAGTCTTGGGGTACTGTATCGGCCGGGTGCGCTTGCGCAGCAAAGTGTATCAATTTTTAATTATGCAAAAACGCCTTCCGTCCTTTCTATTGTTTGGAAAAAAACGGATTTTAAATTCGGGTCAATATGTTCTCTTTATTGCATCGTTTTCTAACCATTTATTTGTAGCAATACAGAGTCATTCTTATTTAAATATTGTTTAGTGTCTTATTAGGCCCGTTTAATACGATTTAAGAAGAGGTTTGAATTATACAAGTCTTTACTCAAATCTTAACTTAAATTAGATTTATAATTAAACAGGGTTTTAGAATACCGGTCTTAAATTATGTATTTGTCCTAACTTAATACAGTAAATTATCCTGCTCATATAATACGCATGCGAAACGTAATGGGACTCATTGGTTGAATCCTTGAAACAGTTAACAAAGTTACGCATTAGCTGTCATCATATTCAGAAGACACTGTGCAACAAAATTTTATAATTCTTGGGATTAAGTAAATAAACTCACGTATGCCTTGGAGTATTTGGTAGAGTCAATCGTCAAAATAACCTTATCGCAACCTACTCCTGGGGGCCTACTCCCTAAGTCCGTCAACGAAGTTAGTTGCCCGTCCGAAAGTAGCCCGAAATGTAGGAGTGAACTAAACAAGTGTCAAGTTCAACTTTTCGGACGGGCAAAAACAAATCGGTAGTAGGGACACCTGTCAAATCGTGTTGTCATTCATTCTTAGTTCGGGCCCCGAAATAATCGTGTGTCCGTAGGTGATAGGGAGTAGGAAACGCTCGTAACTAAGGCCGAAACCACGGACTTCGTGCTTAGGGAGTAGACCCCCTGGACAAGATTTCTCCAAAGTCGCGCCAATTAAGTCACCCGGTTCTTCGCTTCCCGTAACCATGTCTACTCGAAGCCAGTTTCGGGCAACAATAGAATATGGTGTTGCTTTTTATTTAAGTACTCCTTCAACTTCTGTAGCTGTAAGAGTTGCTGAAATGTATTTCACCTCCTAAAACTTTAAACCCGTCATTAAAACAATAACATTAGGGAAGGAAGACTTTGTTTAATGGTACCTAAATGATACGATTAACCTCAGCCCGTTTAAATAGTAGTGTAAATCCACTGAGGGAAAAATATAGGAATGGCTTTAGCCATTCCTATATTTTTAGGGTTATATATTTTTAGGGTTTACCCTGGCCTAGTTTGGTGTTAGTGCCAAACGTGTAGACCAATTGGGTAGATTTGTGTTTTGGAAAACAACCCTTGAAGGCGTGCAGTCAGAGGAAGAGCGGTTGCAGTTGCTCCATTAAAAATTTTATTTTGATATTCAATCGTATCTGGTAGCCAGATGCCCGAAAGTCTGATAACCGGTTTATTCTTTGGATATCGGTATTTATTTATTTAAAAATAGGTACACCAACAGTACATACATTTTACGCTTAAATAATAAAAGCACATGGTGGTTCTTATGTAAATACCAGTTACAGGTGTACACAGCATTCGCATGAATACAATCAAGCATTGTAGGTATAAGTTATATAAAATAAAAATAAAATGTAACATAAAATTAACAAACAGTAAATTAATTAACTAAACTACTACTTGTGACAGTTTAAATGTCTGTTCAAATGGGAATACAACAGGCTTCTGAACTTCGGTAGGGAACTAAAGAACACATCCAAGTCGGGTAGCTTCGAATTAAGTTCGTTGTGTTGAACACACATCCTAGATACTGGTGAGTGTCTCTCAATGTTACTTCTGTAGGACGGCGGTTGAAACAGTCTAGAAATTGGCTGTCTAGGAATATTGAACGGGACCGACAACATGACCCGTTCTGGCAACTGTTCACAATCAATTTGTCTATTGACAACCATAAAGAGAAAAACCAAGTCATGGACAGTGCGACGGTTTCGAAGCGACTCAATATGAAAGAAAGCTAAGCGCTGTTCATATGGACATCTGTGGGATATGGTATTGCATGAAACAATTATTTTGCTAAGAATCCCTTCAAAAATACACAAAACAAATAAAGAATAAGTGTTAAGGTTTTCTAAAGGGGACTTGACTTGAAGCCAATTAAGAACGTTTGAATTAAGAAGATTTGCAAGGTAAAGCTGCGCTGGCCGCGGTCAGTCCATGCATTCGTGGACCGTTCGATACACATCGAGACCCCTCTGTGCCTCGGAAAGCACGTTAATCCCGGGTGCCATACGAATACCTGGGACAGACGTTATGGGTGGCTTCTGGCTAGAAGCCTGAAAGTCTGACAACCGGTCTAACCTTAGGATATCGGCATTTCCCGGTAACTGGATTGCAGCTGAGGTCTGGGGCCCAATTCTCTTAAAATAAATTGTTGCCAAACGCAATCGAACCACAACCGTCAGTCAGTTTTTGTTTTCGAAAACTTTCAAAATGATTGATTTTGTTTTTTGTGTCAAACAATTTGATAGCTTTTGAAATTGAGAACTGTCTGAATGAACGGTACGGCCTTGGTTCGGTTGTGATTTATCAAGATTTATTTTAGGAGAATTAGGCCCCTGATTGCAGTCGCTCCATGTAAAATACTGGTATTCAGCCGCTTTTGGTTAGACTGGAAGCTGATCCCAATAGAGTTGCGAAAAGGCTAGGCAGAACGTGCAATAGCATCTGGTTAACTAATAGCTGGCCCCAACATGGCCATGGTGATACAAAGCGTCGGATATAGTGCACTGCATCGTTTGGTGCCATAATATTAATTCCGTTCAATTAGAAGGACCCCGTTTTGCCTCAACAAACATGATGTCATTGGATAAATGCGGCTCGCTTTATTTATGTTAATTGATTGGATAATAAATACAAGGTATTGTTATTTAATTAATATGTGATATGTTCAATTATATTGGTCATGTTATACTCTGTTGAAAGATCAGTCCTGACATAGCAGTCATTTCGTAAATTCGACGTGTCCTACGTATACTAGTATAAGTGCAAAAACCCAACTTTACAGGAGAGCGGTTTAAAGGTTTGAAAGCTTTTAACTTTGACATAAATCAATAGAAATATTTGAAATTTTGGAATGGACCATACCTCACCATTTGAAAATTTCAAATATTTCTTTTGATTTACGTCAAATTTAAAATCTTTAGAACCTTTATACCGCTCTCCTGGAAAATTGGGATTTTGCACTTGCACTAGTATACGTAGGACCCGTCGAATTGTAAGGAGACTGTTATCGAAAAAACGTAAACGACATCATCAGAAACCGTAAAATAGCTATATTATCCATGTTTTTTTTATTGCTTGATATTCTTTGTATGGTAACGTTTCGTAGAGAAACATCAAGACTTACCTTACGGTGAAAAGGGTAGTATTATGAGGTACAGACGCCAGCACATAAAGCTACCACAATCTGCCAAAGGACAATGGGACAAAACGTCCCCAGTAGTGTAGCACTTTCTTACCTATTGTATATGAAAGAACTTATTAATCTCTTAATTTTATTGTATGACAGCTCATCTGTAAAATGTATGGTTTAATAGTTATTTAGCATGAAAGTAACATAAAAATTACCTTAAAAAATGCTTATATTATTACTTCAATATGAATATAATTATTTTAGTTAGTGATAAGGGGTTATTTGAAGAGCTCCAAAGCTAGTGTAACAATAGTTCAATTTGGGAAAGAGATAACGAGAGGCGCACGCGTCCAGAGGCGAGATGCGGCGCGCAGCCCTAGGCAGCGGTTTCCATTTTCAAACGTAATATCACCCGACAGGGTTTACATTACCTGCGCATCGTACTCAGAATTGCATCCCCGACGAACAGTTCGGTTTTCGAACCAAGCACTGTTGCAGTCGACATACTTAGTCGCTCCCGCTTCATGCGCTCGTACAAAACGGGCATGCTATTCTTCGACGTAGCAAAAGCCTTCGACAAGAACTGGCACAACGGTTTATTATACAAACTCGTACAGTCTTGTGCTCATCATTCGAGACTTTCTGTCGGATCGCTCCTTCCGCTATCGCCTAGAAGGCACCTTCTCGTCTCCTCGCCCTATCCGCGCCGGAGTTGTGTAGTAATATCACCCCTTCAGTTCACGCTGTATACCAGCGACATTCCCAAATGTGGATTCGCCAAGTTGGCTCTCTTCGCCGACGACACAGCCATCTACTTTTCCGGTAGGAGTCTCGACAGTATCACTCGAACCCTTCAAACCGCAGCTAGCGCCGTCGGGGTCTGGTTCCGGAAATGGAGAATAGAGGTGAATCTCGAAAAGAGCGCAGCCGTTCTTTTCGAGAGATACGGTGATTCCCACACCCACATCCGTCCCGTCGTCATGTTCGGGCAAATTATAATACTCTTCATTTAGGAGTTTTTGATTCATTGACTTTATAAACCGTTCATTTTGAATATAATGTCTCATTCTTTAAGTCAGTATATCATTTATTTTTCAGTCAATCATTGATTTAAAATGAGGAAATAATAAAAATTTAAATTTCATTTTTATTTTATTTCAAACCGATTTCATTCATTCCTTCACTCATTCTCGACTATTCATTCGTTCGTTCATTCATTCAAACTCACTCTATAGTGCTACAAGGGTGGGGACGGGGTCCATACATTTTGTCCCATTGTCCTTTCTTTAATCTTTTGACTGCCACAGTCATGTATACATGACAAAGAAAAATGTGTCCAGCATGCCACGTGCGTTTATTCTAGTGACCATTATTTAGGTTTTTACTTAAATTAATCTCTTTTTAGTCAGACTTGTACACTTAAAGGATGAAATCGTAGCTTTTGGCGCCGAGAGCACGCTTTTGATTTTTTGATGTGGCGGTCAAAGGGTTAATAGATTTTCATCTTTTTCGCAACGGCTTTAGGTGCAAGGTTGATTGGGAAAAATTTACAGTTTCGGGTAGCTTGATGTGCTGGCGTCTGTACAAGCTTAGTGTCACATACAATACAGCAAATGTTCGTCAAAAAATCCACTACTGAATATAGATTTTTTCTATAGATAGGGTTGCCTCTATGATTGGCTACGTTATTATAGTTTTTCGTAATCAAATAATTATGCTCATGGCCTTGTCAGGTTTCGTTCTTTCGTAAACGAAATCGGAGCAAAAAAAATCGTGACGCCTGGATTCCGTCCAGTAACTTGATGTAAGGTCCTATTCGCCTCTTTCAACCACGTAGGTATCAAGTTCGGTACTTAACTGAAGTTAGAACTATTCATGCTTAAAGGTATGTACATTCATATCAATACAAGTTCCCTTTCAAACATTTTTATTGTTATGCTAGCCCAGACAATAACATAAAACATCTAAAAATAGTTATTATTTAGCATCTGTTTCTGAAATATTACAGGCAAATAGATTTTTAGCTATAAATATAGCTAGGTCTTGCAATTTTCCCGATCAAGAGCTGCCGGTATGGATATCGAAACATTATAATAAAATGAGACAAGATATCTTATTTGTCATTTTAAAGATAATATTTGAACTTGTTAATTAAAGGTCACCATCAAGTATTGACTCATTAACATAAGCTGATAAGTCGATTATTTAGTAGTTAAGTCGATAACTAAATCAATTATAGGTACAGCAGGCCGGAGGTCTCCGGAACGCGTATTCAGAAACCATTGTGGTACCCAGAACCGGGGTGATCTGCACCACGCAATGGTTTCGGGATAAATCCTTACTAATATTATAAAATATGCGAAAGTAACTCTGTCTGTCTGACTGTTTACTCATCGCGACTAAACTACTGAACCGATTTTGATGAAACTTAGTACAGAGTTAGTCTGGGATTTGAAGAAGGGCGTAGGCTACCAGGGCTTTTATCCCAAAAAAACGCGGAATACGCTATAAACAACATCCACGCGGGCATTGCCACGAGCGACCCCTAGTTACATTGCGTGGTGCAGATCAAACTGGTTCTGGGTACCACAATGGTTTCTGAATATGCCTCCAGAACTGAGAAAACCACTCGAAAATCGAAATCGAATCGAAATCCGATAGGAGTTTTAAGACGACTGTTATGTTACCCTGCGACATCCATTAGCAATAACGAATAAAATATTCCAATAATTATAAATTTTCATACAACAAACAATGTGTCATCTATGCGAGTATTGTTTATCTTAGATTCTAGGGTAAACAATGTTCGCTCGCAGGTGGCGTGGCCTGAAGATAATAATACAACTCGCGGTCGCGTCTAATGTGAACGGGCCTCATTGTTGCAAAGACACAACAATCAGGTTTGACGTCTCAACAAGCTCTTAATATCAATAATTGTATTTGTTTCTTGTATATCATGCATGTCACACTCGAAATTGGTCTGTCTTCGTCTCTTGCCACTCGAAATCCACATTGTCATGTTAAAAAGAGACCTTAAGTGCTGTGAATATGAATTAATATGCAAAAGCTTTAAAAACTTGGTACAAGAAAATATTAACTAGAAAATTAATGGAATCTCCCGCATAACATTTTCTGAAATAACTTCTAAACTTCTAAAATAACTTTGCCTGTCTGAAGGGAGGAACAGAACGCTGAAATCCTGTTTCAGAGCGGCAAAGTTATTTTACGAGTACCAAATAACTTTGCTTCTCTGAAGTGAAGAACTGTATGCTAAAAACCTGGTTTCAGATCGTCGAAATTATTTTACGCGTACTGTATTTTACCGTCAAAAGCCCATTTTCATCTCACGATCAAAAGGAAATTTTCTTCTTAGCGTAGTAGTCCTTATTCCCGCTACGAATTGAATGCCATGATTAATTTAGGAAGTCCATCTTCCCAGATTGTTGTACAGTCCCTTGTTATAATCACAATGATATTTATATTCTAACTTTTTTACTAAAAATACAATTTCCCTTGATTCCAGATGCGCTGCTGGCCGACCTTCAGAACTCAATCAACCCTGGTGCCAGAGTAGGCAGCCCAGGTGGCAGGAGCTCTCCCGGTGGAAGGACTACCTCCCCTGGCAGAACCAGCTCTCCACTTGGCAGAGGAAGCTCGCCCGGACGTCTCAGCTCTCCTGGAGGCAGCTTGAATTCACCCTCGTCTACGGGTTACGGCTCGATAAATGGGTCTAGGAATATATCGTCGGATTATACTAAACCTGCTTCGGTGAGTGAAAGTTGGATAGTCAGTACCTGCCTTTTAACAGTGCAGTATTGAGTCGTAATATAATTTAACGCGACTTCGGCCACTGAAAAGTTTCATCGTAGTTATAACTAACTATGCTTTAGAAAAATGGTTGTGGACTAGAATTTCAAAATCAAAGCCAGTGGTTTCAGTAAGTTCTATTTAGGTTCAACATTGAATCTTGTAGAAGTCGATCATAAGACCTGTCGTATTGTATAGATCTGATTGTTGGGCCATCAGGAGGACGGTTGAAAGGAGAGTGCATGCAGCGGAGATGCGAATGTTGAGATGGATGTGTGGAGTGACAAGAATGAATAATGAAAGATACAGTTTTAAAGTAGCGCCAGTGACTGAAAGTTGAGTAATTTTTGTAGGTTTTTTTGAGGTTAGCGTAGTATGAACACGTTATGAGGAGGGAAGAAAATCATGTTACTAGAAGAGTGTTAATTAGGAATGTGGATGGATATACAAATAGAGATAGGCCAAAGAAAAGATAGATTGTGTGAAGGATGATATGGGTAAGAAAGGAGTGAGTACCTACTGATATGACGGGTGATAGAGGAGAATGGAAGAAGAATACATGTTGTGCTGTAAGCACCTAGTTTGGTATAAGTGCAAGGATATAATGATAGAATTTTTTGTAAAACTTCTTTCGGACTGAAAACATCGGTATATTAAAGCTAGAATAGGTCCACAAATTTAAGCCCATCAAGACCTAACCCTTTGTTTCCCTGATTGTCTCGTTTGACGAAGAACACGACATTCATGCGTTCATAATACCATAACAAACTGCTCAGCTAATAAGTTACTGCCATGTTTAAGTACGCAGGGCGGCCGTGCCCGCCTGACACAAATTACAGTCTTTTGTGAGATAGCCCATCATTAGTCGATCATCCTACGGTATGGAGATATAGCGTTTATTCAATAGCGGAGTAAAGTACTATGCTGCCGTCTGATTTCTGAAAGGCCGTTAAGTGACATGAGTTTTATATACCTACTACGTAAAAGCGCAACTTTTAGGGTGCTTTTCTACCAGAGATGTGCTAACATGGCTATGGATGCGTTTGATATCCACCAATCATAGTCATTGGTCCTCATAGCATAGCGCTGGTGGAAACTGATTCAACTAAGCTACGTTTTTTATATGAAAAGATGCGTGCTGTGAATGTGTGCTATGGATGCGTGCTATGTATGGTCGCGAGTGTTGTAGCAATGTGCAGAGCAGCACCGCCGCTTCCCGTGCCTTCCCTACTGTCGATACGTCGCATAGCTCGAGCTGCGCATCTTCCTCGCACAGCTAAAAACAAAACTTTAGTTTTAAAACCATTATTAGTCCTGGTCTCGTGTAGTGCCGGACTTAAAGAATAGCACTAGAGGATGGGCAGCAGCGTTCTCTGAGAACTTTAACAACCATACTGCAGATCGCCAACCCGCCTATCAAGCGTGGCGATAATAGCAAACCCCCCCCCCCCCGGGTGAGGCCTATGTCCAACAGTGGACTTCCTTCGGCTGAAGGATCATGATGATATTAGGGGCTAGACAGGACTGGCAGGACTAAGAACCTATGCACACCACGTCTTTTTAACGCGCTTTTGTCTTCGCATTTCCGTCAAACTCCATACATAAAAAATCACAATGACATTTTTTAAGTATGAACTATGACAGAAACCCGCGTCGACGCCGCGTTAGAAAGACGTGGTGTGCATAGGCTCTTAGTCCTGTAACTCATTCGAACATAGCTTAAAAGTAGCCTAATAATTTGGTATAACAAAATCATCTATGTCTTCAGAATTTCTATGGACAACTTTTTCCACATTTTTGCTCATAACTCAAAATTAGGTTTAATATACATATATGTCTTTGTCATGATTCTTGTCCATCCAGTAACTGTCTGGAAGATTTTTTTCTTAGCAATAAGACCATCCATTTATTATGTTTTGTAAATCAGTATAGACTACTCTATGACTGAATGTTATAATATTGTCGAGACGATACAACTTATTCACATCATGATATAATTATGTATATCTCTGATATCAAACAAACTACTGATAAATAAATACTATATTGTTATTTAACTGATTACAAGCTAAACCTTGTAATAACTGCGTTCAAGAAGGAAAGGTTTAATGAAGCTAAAGGTTTTTAATTCTTAAATCTTCGCTAGAAAGTTATTTCATATATTTTTCTTTAAAATTCTGTAGGAACACTTTTTTTTTAAATAATCTACTGATCATTAAAGAAAGCGTTTTATTTAAACATCTTGCTGATCTTTAAAGAATGCGAAATTTTTAAAGTGAATTTTTGAAAATATTTTGCTGATCTTTAAGAAAGCACAGAATTTTGTAATAAAATCGATATTACTTGCCTGTTGGCGCTTCTTATTTAACATTTTACTCATATAAATATGACGTCCTGATTTTATTGTTAAAAGGAACATTACATACCTACATGGGATATTTATGTTAAAAACACACATTTTCAATAACTTCTCAAGGCTTCTATGGGTTTAGCCCTTCCCATTAAAATACCATTTACACTCAAGTGCGTGACGTGTATTATTATAAATTGTAGTACTTAATGTTATGATATTAATTCATAGAATTTAGTCATCAAAGAGATTCGCTAATGGCGTGTTGACGAGTCGATGAGTATTCTCGGAGTTTAACCGGATAATAATATTCATAGTCAAAGTTTATTCTACGTTTCTAAAGCAATCTGAGGTTTCTTGGAACCTTTGGACATAAAAGCAGTTGCGATGGGCAAAGAGTTATTTACAATTAGGATGTTTTTTTTTGACTGACTGACTGGTGAAGTAGATCGGACGGTTAAGCACAGAATTAACACTGGATGGATGAAATGGCGGCAGGTCACGGGAACAATCTGCGACTAGGGCTTTCAATACCGGTATTACGGGATCCCGTAATACCGTAATCACGGATATTTAATGGTCTTTTTTAATCACGGTATTGACGAGCCAATACCGTGATTACGGTATTACAAACATCAATATATATTATTGCGGTTTGTTGTAATAAGCAGTAGGAAATTGTATTATGTGATATAATTTACGATGTGATGTTACACTCACATTTGTTTTCGCCATTTTTTTCAATTAGGCTGCTCTAGATGGTCCTTGCGGACCCCTCCTACGTAACCGGGCAGTTATTGGCGAGACCTGAAGGGTCTCCAGTCAATGGTGGGGAAGTAAAATACTTAACCTAAGCTAACTACTTATAGTACACTAACATCATGACTACCTGCAACAACAGCACTAAGGGCGACCCCTAGTGGGACTCGGACCTCGGCTTAGGGCGTTGCTGACGGGGCTTGGGGGGAGGAGACAGCTTGATGGAGGCTGAATTATCGGTGTGACTGCGGAGTCTGAAGAGACGACGGGAGAGCTCGGTGGATCGTGACCGGCGACGGTCACGTCCGATCCACGTCGCGACGAGCCTCGTCGGCGAGAACGCTAAGCCAGACGGCGGCGGACATTGTATAATGTGTTGGTCGATTTACTCGCCTCCTGGAGGAGCGTAATTTCGTCATCGGGCTCTAAAAGTGTGCCTGAGACGGCGTGCTTAAATGATGAGATAGGGACTGTAGTCAGCCGTTGCGGCGACTAGGGGGCTCGGATGGCGCGGGATAATGTCGAAGTAACGCTTGGAAATGCGTTTGAGGTGTTGCCTGACGGTCGGCATTTTTAGATCGGGATGGAGTTGATCGTTACGCATGAACCACGGGGCAGCCGCGGCTTTGCACAACACTCTACTCAGGAGGGTTTGGAAGGATTGAAGTGGGGCGGACGCACGTCACGTAGATTCTCAGCTTATTTCTAAGAGACAATTTACTGCGCGCTCTAAAGATGGGGTGGAGGCGACCGACAGCAAAAGCGGCTCGAGCGCGCACTGTTTTGATGTGGTCTATTAATATCAGATGGTGGTCGAGGATAACCCTTAGGTATTTGACTTTCATCTCTCAAGGGATCTGTTTGCCGAACATGAAGACGGGAACGGCTGTGCTCTTTTCGGGATTTACCTTTATTCTCCATTTCCGGAAATAGACCCCGAGGGCGTCGGCTGTGGTTTGAAGGGTTCGAGTGATGCTATCGAGACTCCTACCGGAATAGAAGATGGCTTTGTCGTCGGCGAAGAGAGCTAACTTGGCCAAGCCACTTTTGGGAATGTCGCTGGAGTACAGCGTGAACAGAAGGGTCGATAGCAAGGAGCCCTGAGGGACTCCGGCGCGGATGGGGTGAGGGGACGAGAGGATGCCTTCTAGGCGATAGCGGAAGGTGCGATCCGACAGAAAGTCTCGAATGATGAACTCGAGACAGTCTGGCACGTTGAATTGGTACAGTTTGTATAATAAACCGTTGTGCCAGACCTTGTTGAAGGCTTTCGCTACGTCGAAAAATAGGCAAACAGAAAATGTAAACTGATAGTATGTTTTTTAAAATTTGTTAAGTAGTCTTTTTTTTCTGAAAAAAACTATAAATAAATAAATAAAATACTAATAAGTGACTTTTGTATCGTTATTTTTAGAAAGTAACCATAATAAACACGTATTTTAATGGTTTTATTAATGTCCTAATTGAACTTGTGATCAATACCGTGATCACGTGATCACGGTATTGATCACACTAATACCGGTATTGATACCGGTATTGAAAAAATCCGGTATTTGAAAGCCCTATCTGCGACTCACGCATTCCCCTTAAACTGAAGGGGAAGATATATAAAACCATGATTAGACCTGCTGTCTTGTATGGATCAGAATGTTGGGCCACAAAAGGGATGAATGAAAGGCAATTGCATGCAGCAGAGATGAGAATGCTAAGAGGGATGTGTGGTGTTACACGAATGGATAAAATAAGAAATGAGTACATAAGAGGAAGTCTGAAAGTGGCATCGATAACTGAAAAGTTGTGTGGAAATCGGTTGTCGTGGTATGGGCACGTGTTACGGAGAAATGAGGAAAATGTAGTGAGGAGAGTTTTGAGTATGAATTTCGATGGCTATAAAAGTAGGGGAAGACCAAAGAAACGATGGATGGAATGTGTGAATGATGATATGGTTAGAAAGGGGGTGACTACCGAGATGACGACTAATAGAGAAGTATGGAAGAAAAATACATGTTGCGCCGACCCCAAATAAATTGGGATAAGGGCAGGAGAATGGTGATGATTGATTAACAGAAGAGCGTTTGCCGCATCAACATGTTCTGCCTATCCTTTTCCGAACATGCTGGGGTCAGCCTCCAGACTAATCAGATGCGGCTGAATACTCGTACCAGTATTTTACACGGAGCAACTGCCATCAGATCTTCGCAATCTATTTACAATGCCGATATCCTAAGGTTAGACCGGTTGTCAGACTTTCGGGCTTTTGAGTACCCGTAACAACTGTCATAGGTATTCGTATCACACTCGATACAGCAGTTATTGTGGTGATCAAATAACGTGATGAAACCTATGATGATTAAATAAATAAATAAATATTTTTGGGACATTTTTACACAGCACCATCTAGTCCCAAACTAAGCAGAGCTTGTACTATGGGTACTAGACAATGGATATTATACTTATATACTTTTTTTTTTTTGTAAATACATACTTATAATACATAAGAAACACCCAGACCAACACAAACACTTATGTTCATCACATAAATATTTGTGTCCTGTGGGAATCGAACCCACGACCTCGTGATCAGCAGTCCGACACTCGAACCACTAGACCACAGACGTCGTCCTATTAGGTTTATGGTATCATTTATCACGTGGACAGGCAATTAATTTTTTTAGAAATGACTTTCTTCTTACCATTTTTTTTATTACTTGACTTTTTGGCCCTAGTTCGCACCTGATGGTAAGCGCAGACAGAGTCTAAGATGGAGCACACGAATCCAAGTAACAGAGATATAGAGAGATTCCTCTGTAACCCTCTGGCTCTCACAATCTCACATACACACGATGGAACACAGTAAACTGCTTGTCGCCGGACTTTTATGTGAGGGTGGTAGCTAGCTAGGCGGACCGTATTGCATAAATCCTACCACCAAGCGTGCTGGTATTTGTTTGTTGTATCTTACAACCCGTCCCACAAGAGTAATGTAATGCCAGAAGCTGTTAATGAGTTATGCAAACAAATTCATTTATATCCATGTTATAAACAATAGCTTTATAATGTAATGCATATAATACATAGTTCAGCTTGACCTACAAGCACTGGTCTAGTGCACTAAAGTCAAGAACAACTAGTGCTTATTGAAATCGCAAGACATTCCTTAGTCCTATATTGTCGTGTTGCTTACTTACATTATTGATAAGCAATACATAAATTGTTTACATAAGATCTGTTATTGTAATTATTGTTTTCTATTTCTTTAGATTAGGGCTGCTAGTCATAGAATGTAGGCCGAACTATTGGTTTGTTGACGGCAATAAATATTTCTATATTATTGTAATAATTCAAAATGTTTTGGTTACAAATTCCAGGTCTGCAATAATATACAAGGTGTAACATAAATAACACACAACCTCTTAAGGGGTAACTGTACTCATCATTATGAACAACTTTTACTATGGGACGAAAATCGAAATCGCGAAAAAAAAACCAGCTGTTCCTTTATGTTCGCATAACTCGTGAAAATGTAGGGAACAGCTGATTTTTTTTCGCGATTTCATGTTTGGTCCCATAGTAAAAGTTATTCATAATGATGAGTACAGCAGTGACTCCTTAAGAGGTTGTGCGTTATTTAAGTTACACCTTGTATAAAATGCAAAAAAAAACAACCGTTACTGTCTATTCTTAACAAGTATCTATAATGTTGATGGATGGATAGAAAGAGGAAGACCAAAAAACAGATGGATAGATTGCGTGAGAGATGATATGAATGAAAAGGGAGTAAATGATGGAGGGACGGCTAATAGGGAAGAATGGAAGAAGAACACATTTTGCGCCTGCCCCAAGTAACTTATTCTGATAAGGGCAAGCGTGAGAAGAAGACTGACTATTCTTCACCAGGCAACCTCTGTGCTTGCAAAATAGACAAAAGAGGATCGGACAAAGTGCTCCTTATCACATTCGAGTCCACCACACTTTTTATAGAGCTCAAACACCATGCCGCCATACATATTACTAGTGAACCTTCCAGGAGGGTCCTCGGCATTACGTTTGCGCTAAGAGTGAACCCTCAAGGAGGGTTCTTGGCATTAGGTTAAAAACCGTGAAAAATACGCTACTACGTCGTAAAATATGTGTTTGCTTGTTTCGTGACTGTGTACTTTCCAAAAAAACCTACATTTTAAATGAGCCCTCCACGAGGGCACCCGGCATGGCGAATGCGACTGCAGGGTGCCCTCCTGGAGGGCACCCGGCACTGAACGTGTTAAAATAAGTACCAATAAATAACGACCATTATATCATTAGAAAACTATTTCAGTGTTTTAGAATAGATATTGTAGGGGCATATTTTAAATCGCAGAAAGAAAAAGGTGTTTGCGTTGCAAAGACTGCATTCCTCCTCCATTGGTTAGACCGATTCTTCTTTACTCTACAAATGAGACAACGTTCATCTTTTGCCTGAACTGTTACTTATCCTGATTTTTTCAAGACCCTGGCAAAATATGGATTTCTGTCCCTGCAAATAGTCTCTATTCACAGTTTTTACGTTTTTACTCATTCTTTTTTGTATCTTCCCTATTTTCTTCTAGTATTTTTGCATACTACCAAATTTTTTTTTCTAACGTTGTATTATTCTCTGTGAATTTCTTGAAAACGTCAAGATATTGTTATGACACAGACGACCTTACAAACCGACACCGTTGCGTTGTTGCGGTTAGTATCTATTAAAAAACTCTTCAATCATGACTCACGATAATAATAAATTATGAAGACTAAACAAGGCGTTTTAATAAAAATCTTTAATATTTCATACTTTGCTTGTATTTGAAAGGCATACGTTCTCTTTTGTGTTCAACATTGGCATCATTTCTTCCTTATTGGCAATAATATTATTATGGTAACTAAAAGTGAAATATTCTGCAGTTATTTATTATCTATGTGTAATAATTCGCGTACTAACTAAACTAATAAAAAACTGTGCATGTGTTATAAACAAAATTGTTTTCCTTCAATAAAATTTATCCTTCTGTAATAATTGTGCACAGCGCCATCTAGAGTTGAATAACATAACCGTGGCGGTACTCTGCATTTGAAATAGTTCCAAGAAGTATTTCATAGCGCATAGATGTCACTACTTATTCCTACTGAAACGGTATTCAGCAAACATGAAGTCTTTGTAATTCATACAATTTTCCAATATCATTAACCTTTTGACCGCTTGGTTTTTAACGGTTGCCGTGCCCCTAGCGCCCTGCTCATAAATCGGCAAAATAATAACAACTATGAAAAGATTATTATAAACATGTTCCTCCTTATTACAAAAGAAAATTTAAACCAAGACTAAGGTAAAGCCAGGTTTAAAATATACCCATCACTTTCCTATGTCATATAACAAAAAGAGGTGGGGCTATTTTAAAACCTGGGTTTTTCTGAGACCATGTTTTGTAATAATTTGTTATGTCAATAAATGTCATCACAGGTTTTTGGTCGTATTTATCCGACATGGGCGAAATGGATACTTTCTGTCGGATATATCCGACTAGGGCGGTTAAAAGGTTAAACTCCTTTTTGTCGACCACTGTTGGACATAGGGCTCATCTTAATATCTTATACCGATGCTGTTTCTGGTTTACTCTTACTGGAACTTATAGTTTTGTACATGACTATCCATAATGATTAGTTAATGGGCAAGTAGGTACCAAAACAAACGTTTTTTTGTTTTTGTTGATCTTTTTAACCGACTTCAAAAAGGAGGAGGTTCTCAATTCGGTTGTATTTTTTTTTTATATTTGTTACCTCATATCTCCGTAATTTATGAACCGATTTGAAAAATTCTTTCTTTGTTCGAAAGGGTATACTTCCCGATTGGTCCCATATAAATTTTATTATGATTAAACCATGAACTTCAGAGATATGGAACGGAACTCTTCATCGGATCAAACCAAAATTCTCAAAATACTAATATTGCTTTGTTTATATTTGTTGTTGGGAACTAACTACTGGAAAAGAGGAGGGGGTGCGTGTCCCCCTCCCCCCCCCTTTGGAATGTTTTCATTATATCGTGTAAGGTATCATTTGAAAGGACTTTTTATGCCCGACTACGTCAAAGCCAAAAAGAAGGGTTATGAAGGAGGGGGTTAAAATTATGACACTAAAACGTATTTAATAAAAAATAAACTTTAAAAAAAAGTAAAAACCGACTCCAAAGAAATACTAAAAGGAGTAAAATAATTATCATAATATAAAATTAACAGTTTCAGAAGTCGGTGCAACTCTACACTGAAGCAAATAGAAGCCACCGACTTCTGAAACTGTTAATTTTATATTATGATAATTATTTTACTCCTTTTAGTATTTCTTTGAAGTCGGTTTTTACTTTTTTTATGAATATTATTTTCCATATAACTACAAGTGAATGTACACGCAATAAATCTAAATGTGTAGATTTATTATTTATATCAAAACTTCTCTGTATCTGTTACCCGTATCATACGAGATCATAAATCACGTCCATCAATTACATCTCCCATATATTTTACGAGGCTAGCAGCACTGGACTCGTGTTTTCCTTGTTGTTTAGAATTCAGACTACCTACAGCCAAACCTGGTTTTACGTTAGTTTAAAATTATACAGACTTTGATATTAGTTTATTTGTAGGCTCTAGTTTACGTACAGCTACAACACGTCATTGCACAATTGCACACTTAGTAGCAACATTACTAAAAAAAATAATTGGTAGAGTGAGTTGCCTGCCTCGTTGGTCTAGTGGTCGCGACTGCTGACCGTGAGGTCCTGGGTTCGATACCCAATTCGGGCAAAGTGTTCAGCAGCCTCAAGTCTGGATTTGTCCCCAGTTGATGACAGTAGGCTCGCCCCCTATTACATGGGACATAACATAACGGCGAAATGAGGGTGGGAAAAGGTGTACAGTAGTAGTAGACATTTGCCCAACGCTTTGCCCAAGATGTTATGCATGTTATTTAGTTCAATCACAAATGTCTAAATTATGTTCGGTGTAACTTACTTCTAAATCAACTCAGGTTTTTGAAGTCAACTGCCAGACAGGAATTTCTCAAGGTGACCCATAACAAACAGTGCTCTTTCTGATAATAAAATCACATCAATATGTGCATTAATAACATCAACGTCAAAAGACAAGATGAAAATCTCTTCAAAACGTAGAGTTAAAGGTACCTACTAAATTTTATCCAAACAAGTTGAGTAGTAGTTTCCAAAACGGTCCAGTCATCATAATTTGCCCTTCGGTTAGTTCTAACGATTTATATAAACAAAGTAGTACTAGCAGTAAACAATTAATCATCACGTTTTATGTCATTGGTCATTATTATTTCTGCGCGTGATCATCGTGACGTCAAACCACACTGCATAAGTTGTGCGCTTTTAAGGTATTTGCAAATGATTCCCTGTTCGGTTGATCAATAATGATAGAAAATGCTCCTCGTTGCCAAGTCTGTAATGAAATCAAAATGTACCTAAAAAGAGAGTTCATTAGTACGAAGATTGAGTAAGAGAATGAGAGTATATGATATTTAGCTGTTTCTAGATTCGCAAAGTTTTAGAGCAGAAAGCTGCAGTGAAGTGCGGCACTACATTATTGTTGAGAATAAGAAACTTCACCATAAATTGGCACAAAAACATACCGACTTAGTAAAAGCAATAATTATCATGTGTGAACGTGTAAATGACATCATCTTCGCCAAGCATTAACTCCGCCGATTGACAAAATATTCAGTTCCCTATACACTAGGTTACTAGGCTATATAGCACACACTAAAGAGAGTCCGAATAATTTTTCTACAATACGGCCGACGTATCTTGGCGAGTCTAAAGTTAGTTGTTTGGCTGCGCAATGAATCTTTTAGAAACGAAATTGTCTACTGCTCAGCTAATCAGCTAACTTCAGACTCGCCAAGATACGTCGGACGTATTGTACTTCATGTAAGAAACTTTTCCAGAGTCGTTTATTTAGTGGATTTGGTTCTTTAAGTTTCCTCTACCCTCTGGAAGTCTGAGTGCAGTCGTCCATATAAAATACTGGTATTTAGTCGCATCTGGTTTGACTGAAGTCGACTCCAACTTAGTTGGTAAAAAGCTAGGCGGAACATAAGTTTTCCCTCTCCTAAAAAACAATGTTTTGTATCTTACTGCTGCAAAACGTACCCTTTTCGTTTTATAACTATGCAGGTCTAGCTTAGTTATCAGGGAGGTCTACTTCTCCATTTAAAATTTACCAGCCAATACTATTCACAAAATTTATAAAGCCTTTCTTTTTCCCACAGCCCACCTATCAAAACACATCATCACTCCACAAGAAAGTGGTGCCAACCGAATACAGCACTACACAGACTAGCTATGGTGGCCACACGCCTAACTACAACACTGCACAGCCAGGCTACGGCAGGACAGGCACGGACAGGAGCGGACGCGGCAACCTGACCGAGCTGGACACCCTACTCGATGACCTGAGCAACGCAAGATACGGGAACTATGTGGACAAGTCTACGTATAGTGAAAGAAATTGTGAGTCTGTGTTATTCATTTCTTAGGGTAGAAAATTCGTCTCCTCTCTCCTCTAAATTAGGGATTTAAAAGGAAAAGGCAGCTGCTTAGAAGAGGATGTTATGTCTGCTACTAAACTGCAAGTTTTGTATTTTTAAACATAGCAATTAATAGTTAACCCTTTCCCTGTCCCATGAAACACATATGAACAAGTGCATTGTTTAACTATTGTGTCTGCTGTCTGGACAGTGAAACTGTTAAAAGGGGGTGCATGAAAAGAACCTCCACGAGTGACGATACTTAAGTACGTCCGGCGCACCCTGGGCAGTCAGCCCCGCTACCAACCTTGCTGACTGGCTAATCTTTTCACCACAGCATGAGCTATTTTTGTATAGCTCGTGCTGACACGAGAGAAGAATAGTTAAATGATTTTAGTCCTATAGGTAATTACCGTGCTTAGTATCATAGAAATGGAGGATAATGTTGAAAAAAGTCTTCAGTTTCCTGCCATGTTACATGAAAACAATAGCTCTCTGTTTAGATTTACATTAATCTGAACCATCATGAATTGCAGCCAGAGTCAAGATGTCCAATGCTGCATATAAAGAAATCTCGTAGACTATCACGGCAAATGATTAAAATGTGAAATTAATTTTCTTTGAAATATTAAAATAAATTATAATCCAGACTGAAAGCACATTTCACAGCCACTTAGTTACAAAAATAATATAACAAGGTTAAAATACAAGAAAATTAATGTTACTCTAGAGAGACGGATGTACGAACACTATGAACATGAAATTAATAAATGGACGTGTACCTATGCGAAACGCGAGATTTTACGTCAGTTTTTAAGTGCAAGGTGTTATACTGCCGTGCTAAAAGCAAAAGCGGTATCTCAGGGAATGCTAGTTTCGAGAAAATTTAACTTTTGTAAATATAGTTTACTTATCCTCTAAGGCGCCATCTCCACGGGGGCGAATGAATCGCGGCGATATTCTCGCCGTGCCATCAAATTCAATACTAACTATCGCCGTGTGTAGACACGTTCTAAGAGAATGTATAGAAATTCGTGGCACGACGATAATATCGCCGCGATTCTCTCGCTCGTGGAAACGGCCCCTTAGTGATTTGAGGTAAAACTGAGATACGGAAAGCTTTTTTGTATTGTGCGAGAATGTGTTGAATAAGATACTTACCGTTATTTGGCTTAGTTCATTTGATGCGTATTTCTTTAAGCTATCCGATGCCATAAGAATCAACTATTTTTTGAGATACCGCTTTTGATCTTAACACGGCAGTATGTCTTCAGAAAGTCAAAAAGAAGAAGAAAGTCGAGTTTCTGCTATCCGCTGGCCGTCTTTACGCCTTTATCGCAGTATGATGAAGATCATTGAGTGCGCGCTGCTCAATCATCTGATCCTGAATATTCTTCATTTCACTTCAACATCCTCAGAGACAATAAACTATTCTAAACAAGAAAGTGTCGATTGGTATTGCCAGGTACAAAAAAATACAAGCCGATAGTAATACCTCTAATTTAGATCGGTCCTTATGTTAACCATCTGCAGCTACCAACAAAAACATCAGACGAATTGAGAACGTCCTTCTTTTTGAAGTCGGTTAAAAATGAATTAAATGTAAAACCAGAATATACCTTTGGAGTTATCAAGAGCAATTTATTAATTCCAAGGATAAGATAAACATGATTTATCAAGCGCTCCCATAACTCGTGGCTCGTGTAGGATGTGAAAATTATTTCATGTACGCTGAAACGATTCATTTGAGATGACCTCGGGTGTAACATTTCTGTAATATATTAGTCCTAATAACCTGATTCTAATTAAAAAGCGAATGAAAATAGAAAATATTGACTTAAATCTTGTAACGATGTCAGTTGATTTATCATCTCAAATAACATTTATAAAACAGTTCTGTAGCCAAAAACAGATCTGAGGAAAATATGAGGGACTCGCTATATATCTTTAACAATGTTCCTTTGCTATGAAGAAAAAAATTTGGACTTAATTTTATATCTGACAGTTTTATTGTAGAATTGAATGAATTGTATATTTCTTATTGTTGAATTGTCGAATACCCATTATGCTGTTTCCTGAGTCCTTTGTAAGACTCGAGTCGCTATTAAATGACTCGGCCACGGCTTGACTCTAGACTCCGAGCCTTTTTTGCACACTGAGTCTTGCATAATCGAGTCGAGTCTTGAAAATTACGACTCGAAGACTCTGAGTCCTTTGCAAGTTGCAACACTACTTACAACTGGTGCATCATAAATGAATGCTGCACTGTTTTTAATGATGTCACCAAAAACTTGAGGTACTTTATTGCTCTCAATTTCTTGACCACAAATGTCAGTTTCTTCAACCGAAACCTCTCTCTAAGCCATATATTAACAAAACTTGTAACAAATATATCGAAATACAGTAATAAATAGTTTGTTTATAGCCGTAAGTAATCGCCAAATGTCTGCACCAAGGCCAGTCCTCGTCACCGCAGAAATAGAACACCGTTCCAGATTGTTTGGTTTACAAACTAATGCTGTATTACTGGCTTCAAAATATATTTTCACTGTTGACTTTTTTATATCTGATATTATAATGTTCATGTCGAGCTTCATTATCTGTGAGGTAATTGTTTCGTTGTACAACATTGATCTGTGAGGTTTGATTAAGAGCAAAATTTTCATTGCAAGATCAAAATTTATGATCAAACTTTGGTTAGATTTACTTGCAATTTATGACGATATGGCTCTTAAACATGGTGGCTTTTCAACACGCTTAATCTCTTCATATACCAGTTGTGTACCGAGTACAACCAGAATTAATTTCAAATACCAAATAAAAAAAACATGTTCAACTTATGATTTTCTTAACAAAATCTTTTTGTCATGGTCTGTATTCTCATTTGTCTTTGCAGAATTATATGAATAGACGTTTTGCCTCATTACAAGTTTAGTCCAATTAGTGGTTGGTGCATTATGTATGTCTTCAATCAATCCAATAAACTTAATTTACTCGCTCATTAACGACATTTGGCATCGCGGTGACACTTGTTTGTCAGACGTTTGGATCGCGTGTTGTATACAACACCATATTTTAAAGAAATCACTTTCACAGCTCGTGATGTTTTGCAAAAGCTCTGGAAAACAAAATATTGCGTGTGGTTTTTTATTGAGAAATTGTGTGTTGCTATCTGCGCGGTCCGACAGATCAAACGGAACGAGTGCACTTTTTCGTCAGATTCACAGTTTCTTATTCTCATTAATCCGTCAGTCGCTTCCCACAAATGAAATGTGCGTTCCATCTAGTAATTTGTAAGAACAGGTTACATCTAGAAGACGATTCAAGATTGTTTTTCGTTTAAAACTAATGTTGACCAAATGATTTCATTCTATACGTTTGTCACTCAACATTTCGAATTGATTTGTACCTCATTATTTAATCTGGTATTGGCAGCAGCTTTTTCAAAGAGCAAATTAGTTTCAAACTGTTTATTACTTCAACTGTGCTGTAAAATTTCGTTTAAATTACATTTTGTGTGTGTACTACATCTTCAGAACATCACTGACTGTTATTTTGTCAAGCTCAATATCCATTGATCATAACTGTCTACCGTTCTCTTGTCGTGTCGCACTCAGTACACTTGTGACTTTGATCTACAAACGTGCGAAACATCTCACAACCTCATCTAGTTTTCATCACTTCATCTGTCGTTACCTTATCCCAAAACTACGTGCACATCATAGGCTAGAATCGTTTTTTTAGCATTCCGTGGTCAATACTGAGACAAACTTTGGCAAATATAATAAAACCATCTAACATCACATTCATTATTTCTATTTTAATAAATAGTATTTTGTCAAATCATGGATTACCAGCCCATTATTTATCTACTATTACAGCAATAAATAAATCTTTAGGACCACTTAATCCTAAGGGTCAGAAGTGTATAGGTTCAACATCTGGTTTTTATAGCTCATTAATTTTTTCCTGCAGTAATTCGATTCATACTTATCGTTTTATCAACCAAATGATTGCAGATTACATTCAAATGATGGATTCATTACTCAAAGCTAATGAACCTTTAACGCCAGACTTACTGGCAAGCGATCACTTTTCCACAAGGGCTTGTACTTGGCATTGGACGAATTCGTCAAGACCGTCACAACTGTCTCGTTCTTCTGAACAACACCAACATTATTTTTGCCCAAGCGTAAAATATTCCACTTTTCATATTCGTATTTGTCAAAATTTCTTGTAAACAAGCCGTTAACGTGGTAAAGTAGTGTTAACACTGTTTGTAAATCATAAACGTTTTATTCTTAATGTTAATGAACCAAGGTATATTGTTCTTAATGTGAGTTTCGTTGCCAGAAATTTAGGTACATTCAGCACGTTTGAAAGCACGTATGATTAGCAAGGTTTCTGTGAACACAAATAATATAGTTGCAGTGTTGATTTGTAAATGAAAATTTTGAGCGATCGCGTGCTCTATGTGTTCTTGATTATATCTATCTTTTGCTAGGAACTCATTGGCTTGCTTTCAACTAACTATGATTGTCTGTTGCGGTTTATATATCGACCTATGGGCATTCTCTCAAATGCCTACATGGCAAAAAACTCAGTATGTCTTCCAAACGGGACCGCAAATTACTTGATTGCAATTTGTGTGCGAGTATTCTGAAATGAATTGCAATTATTTATGTAATAATAGTACTAAAAAGTTGATTACTTAAGAATCACGCAGTCAATAAAATAGAAAAGTCGGTTTCGTGATCGTAAAGCCTATAAGGTTAGTCGGAAAGGGGGTACTAATCTGAAAGGGTGTTAAAGAATCCATAATAATGAATAACTTTTGTTCTACAACTTTCCCCAAAAGTCAACAGTTTAAGAGAAATAGCTGTTCAAAGATTTCATAAAAAATTGCTAAAATCTATCTATCTTCAGCTATGATTAGCTTTGTTTACATTTTAGGTCATATTTGGGGTCACGAATTGGAAGTTTCTTTTCCTGAATTAGTAACTAAAGCAGGGACAAAGAATTTTTGTAAAAACTAAATCAAAATTGATTTTCCGTGGAAATAAAAGTTATCAAATTTTCATATTTTAACACTTGCTTTAAAACAGTCATCAATTTGTTCAATAAGCGACTAGGCAATACCCCGTTTTAGTTTCTATCGGTCTGGCTATTCAATAGGTGGTACAAAAACTATTTACAGTTCAGTTTATTTATTTATACTGCTATTTTCGTAAAACAATCAATTAAATAGTGAAATAAATGCTTGTATTTACGATTCGAGTTCCGATAAAGACGTTAAAATGCGAAACTCGAGGCTTTGTATTTCCAGATTTTATGGGACATTTCCTGCACTTTAAATTCTTTGAGATACGTTATATCTTACTTTGTAGCACATAATGTAATCAGATAACCTACGTATATGTATATGTGTGTACGTATGGTTCTTGATTGGAAATTCTGGAATTTAACTCTGGATAGCATGGAGATTATGGCAATATTGCTTTCACCATCGCTCATTGCAGCAATCGGTTACATTCTGCGCAGTGACCTTTAATAGCCTGATGCACTGATGATAATGAGTATCAGCTATGAATCTCCTTAGTAAGATTTAAAATTGCTTGTAGTGCAAGTGCAGTACCGTCCCGCGAGGCCTAAGCTGAGCTTTGCATTTGTGTCAGAATGAAGGCAGACGCGTCCTTTGCTCGGTTTAAACCGGTTTTTACTGCTTTTTGGCAATCGATTCCATGTGCACTAACACAAATGCAAAGCTCAGCATACGCCTCGCCAGTTGTACTACAAAATTAGTATCAATTCCGGATAGATCACTTAATTGGTCGCATAATTCGTACATATTCGTAAACATGAAGATTGCCGAGGTGTATAACTTATTTTGTAGTATTGTACAAATAACTTTAAATCTTACTAAGGATATTTAAAGCTGACACTCAATATCATAAGCAGTACTGTAGGTACTCATATACGTTGCAGCAACAAAATTGAAAGTACTTAGGTTGCTGGGTACCTATGGCTATACAGGGTTATTGGAAAAACATTAACAACCTCTTAAGGGATCATTGTACTCATCACTATGCACAACTTTTACTATGGGACGAAACATGAAATCGCGACAAAACAGCTGTTCCCTACATTTTGACGAGTTATGCGAACATAAAATGTAGGGAACAGCTGATATTTTTTTCGCGTTTTCAGATTTGGTCCCATAGTAAAAGTTGTTCATAATGATGAGTACAATGACCCCTTAAGAGGTTGTTAATTTTTTTCCAATAACGCTGTAGAAAATCTGCGCTATAAAAGTTTATGTAAGCTTACTGAAAACTTGTACTGAGAATTTTGGGTAATGATTATTTACGGTTTACTCACGTGCATTTTTCGGGAATGCCCGATTAGTTTCGGACCCAAACGGAGCCCTTAATCATGAGCTGAACACGCGGCTAGGTCGTGAGTCGAACAAATGCACGTGAGTAAACCGTAAATAATCATAAATATGAATGTCTCTCACGAAAGTTATAATACAAAAATGATTTACTTATATTTGTTTTCTTTAACAGTCACAGACGGGTATGCCCGCACCAATGGCACAGCCAGTCCAGCGTCCTCTAGGCCTACAGTGGACTCGCTCCTCGACCAGCTCAGTGCAGACCTGCCCAATGGGTAAGTTATCCTACACCAGCATTTCGATTGCGTTTAAATAATGGATGCCATAATCCCCCACCGCGTCTGTCTGTCGGTCTGTGCGCGATTTTCTCCGTAACTACTGAACGGATTTTAGTCTAGTTTTTACGATTAATTAGGTTGATTCTCGGGCAAGGTTTATGTGTATAATTTATAAACGTGTTGTTAATATTAGCTGCGCTATCACGGTTATTGAAAAACAGTGGAAAAACCTCAATGGTTACAGTTCGATGCAATCTTATTGACGGCTATGAAGTGAGCTGCGAGTGACACACACTCACGCTACCACACCGCGAGGCGGGAGGTCGCGGGTTGCGGGCGGCTGCACCCCGTCCCTGGTGGGAGTTGGTACTCCGAATTTTGCTACTAGTACGACGCGACTTGCGTCAACTTCACAGCCGCCAATTAAATTGAATCCTACTTACTGTACGAAAGTACGAAATCGGGGCAAGGCGCTTGTTCGTTACATAAAATAGGCTGAGAACTATTCGTTTTGGAAATCTTTTGAAAGACTTACACACGTTAAAAGTGAATGTCTTCTGTTCTGACTGATATGGTGATGATGTAGTGATAGACGCAACTGTTGTTTTTCTTCTGCTTTTCTTTCTACCACATATTAAACTGTTCGCGTCTTAATTAGAACTGAGTGGGCGATACTTCGAGCTCAATGATGGTAGTTATACGTTCCCTACCAATGACCTCAGGTGTTATGTATAGAATAGGGATGTAGAAAATTTATTATCAACGTGTGGGCTTTCCCATGAAAACAATTTATTATGTTTGAAAAATAGATTTGTAGGCGGAGCAAACAACTGTCGCGTTTCAAATTGTTTTTGATGTGATAAATAAAGAAACACCCTAATAAAAGGGATGTTCAATAAATAAATAAAAATAAATAGTCTTTCGATTTTTTATCGAAAAAGAAAAAAGCAAATACAGGGCGTGAACGAATTCCTGTAATTTCTTCAAACCGCGTGATCAACTGACAAAAACTGGAGACTTCCTTACGACAACATTTTTTTTCGTGAAAATTATTCCGGGTTTCGGGACATCACTAAAGTACATTTAATATTAATGTTAATAGTACAGAAAACAATTAAATTCGTTTCCTATTTTTGTTTCCCAAAATTGTCAGAAAACCAGATGACACGTTTTTCATTGTTTTTAAAAAGAGATTGTTTATTGTTTTCAAAAAAGGAGATTGTCTTTTATTTTTTGAAAACAAATGAAAGAAAATCTCCGAGAAAATTCTCCCGAAAAAAAAAAATTGTCGTAATGAAGTCTCCAGTTTTTGTCTCTGTTCTTTGAAGTCTAGGTAAATTAGCTCACCCTTTTCCGATCACTGATAATAACGCTGTTACACAAGATCGCAACTATTCCAACAAACTATTTATAACGGTCGTTGACACACCCACTATTTCTTATATCCAACCTACAGATCGCCAGAAAACGTTATTATGCAAACTATAAAAAAAAAAAACTACATGAAGTCCGAAGAAAAAGTTTCCATCCACTTGTCGTTTATAGAAATAACTAATGCCAGAAATTAGTTTGAACGTAAATAAAGAACCACTAGAGCTGCCAAGTACTTGAACATAATAATTCTAATAAAAGGAAAACAAGGCTTATTTGTATTATGCCAGTAATAAAAGAAAGGTGTTCCTTTTCTTTGATGTGTGTACACGAGTTATTTCGTGGGTCTAAATAATGGCTTCATAGTTATAAACACTGGCAGAAAAGAAAAACAAATGATTTTTATTATAACTATAAAAGTTTGAAATTGGAAAGCTAGACTGTTATTTTACCGTTCTCGAAAAAAAGCTGAATTTTAAGAATTGTGATTGAAGTGTTTTTGTCTGGCTAATTATAACGTTTCAAGACCGCGATATTAATTGAAATTTCCACATAGGCACAGGGACTAGGGATTCGAGGTCATGGTAGTACGATGCCGGTGTTCCTAATATAAGTACTCCATTTCATATAACATCATACAAAACTGGCACACCGAAGCACGAATATCTTATGAACCATTTCTTCAACTAGAGTTTCAGCTCATCTTGATTGACCGTTAAGGTTCATAAAAGCATAATACAGTGAAACCTGGTTAAGTGGGCCCTGGACATGTGAGAAACCTCTGTTATTGATAATTACAATCTTCTTCTCTCGTGTCAGCAAGAGCTATACGAAAACAGCTCATGCTGTGGTGAAAAGATTAGCCTGTCAGCTAGGTTGGTAGCGGGGCTGACTGTCCAGGGTGCGCCAGGGTGGATAATTACAATGAGGTCCCGACACTTTTGTATTGAAATACCTCTGTTACTGGGAATTTTCAAACCTTGTGAACTGAGATTAGATTTCATAGATTTTTTCGATGTTTACCTCTGTAATTGGGGCTTCGTAGCTTAATAACACGTATGAGTGAGACGTTTAATCACACTCTAATTTCTTCCATTTCCATTCAATTATGCAAAATAAAATATGCATTTCTTTTATAAACATTTCCACCTCTGTAGGTATATGATAAATGGTGCATTTCGACCTCTCATAGTGGGACCTTCTATAAATAAGACAACTGTCATGTTAACCTGCCTATTTGGGAAACTGGGTAAATGAAAAGCCTCTATAAGTGATAAAAAAATCTAGGTCCCGTGAGTTCCCAGTTAAACAGGTTTCACTGTACTGCAGGTTTCACTGTACTGTGTTGAATCCCTGCTGGGAACAAACATATTACTTATCCCTTTACATTTCCTAGCTAAAATGAATCTAATTTGTCTAATGTGGTTAATAAAGATGGTTGTACCTTTTTCAACGTCAGGTGGGTCCTGTAGTCCTGACGTTTCTCCACAAAACGGTACCATACAAAGAGTAGCAAATATTTTTAACAGGTTCAGTGTCCAGATAGCAGACACATTTGTTAAATGCCGATTATTATATGTGATTCACGCGACAGGAAAAGGGTTAAACAACAAAACATGGATAACAGCTATTTTACGGATTTTGATGATGTCGTTTACGTTTTTTCGACAGCTAGCTACAATTAACGAAATTAGCGCTATATTTATCACGTATTATTTATTTAGAATTAGGACCATAACAATTGTTTGTATGTGTAAATAAATACAATACAATATAAGTGCACATCGTATAGATACGATACCTTGTTCTGCTATACTTTAATTCACATATTGAATAATATATATACGTACATGCAAGTATGTAGGTACATCCAAATGGCCCATCTGTTAGAATTTGTAATAAGAAATGACATTTGATAGCACTGCCAATGCTTGTGAGAAAATTATTACGTCTTACTTCTATAAATAATTTGGCATAATATCGAACTGTTATATTAGTTTATAGCATAGATATAGTTTTTTGCTATCGTTCTTAGGGCCAATTTTATACAGATAACTGTTACCCTAGGAATAAATTAGATGTTTTGACAGCTTTTGTATCTAAATTCTGTAAAAACTCTCAACGTAAGATGAGTCCTGACATAGCGGTCATTTCGTAAACTCAGCCATCGAAAAAACGTAAACGACATTATCAAAAACCGCAAAAAAGCTTTCTTTCTTTTTCTTTTTTAACCCTTTAAAGATTTTAGGAAACGTAAAATAAACAATTTGGCAATTTCTTTTGAAAATAAATAATAAAATGAAGAAAAATATTTTGAAGTAGGTTTAGTTTGTATTTTAATTAGAGAAAATAATAAAAAAATGTTATAATGCTGGGTTTAAAAAAATAAAAAGAAGGCTTTCTCGACATCTCCCAAAAAACATGGTGGCAAATACATATATTGCCATTGCCCAATAAAGGGTTAGCTATATTATCCATGGTTTGTTTATATTAAATATTTGATAATCTTTGAATGGTAGCGATTTGTAGCGAAACATTGGGACTCACCTTACAGTGAAAAGGATATAACTTATTCCTGAGATAAACGCAATCTGACTTTAGTAAAATCGGGCCTAAGTAGAATAGAATAGAATAGGCTTTATTTTCTCGCCACAATTACACATTAAATACATGATTGCTAGGGAACAAGTGGATACAGTAAGTATACATATAAGTGTATTTAAAGACAAGTTTATTAAAGTACGTGTGATAGCATCAGTTACTATTTATCGCTATTTTAATAATGCAGTGCACGCAATTATTGTTTTTAGAATTGGCAACAGTATCATAGCGGATGAAGGAACTGTTGTCTCGTGCATTTGCTAATTAAATGGAAATACAATTTACTTTGGCTATAAGCCGGGGAAATACTAGAATGAAGAAGTATTTGTAATTATTTTGACACTACAGTTAGATGTTTAGTGTAGTTTCTTGGTAATTATTTTTTCATGAATTTATGAGTTTTTACGAAGCACGTGGGCTTCAGAAGGTTTAATACAAATATTTGCTTTGTCGTAGAGCAAGTTAAACGGCGCGATCTGCGCCACTTTGACTGTGGATATGTTACGGGTATAAAAAATAAACTTTAAAAAAAGTAAAAACCGACTTCAAAGAAATACTAAAAGGAGTAAAATAATTACCATAATATAAAATTAACAGTTTCAGAAGTCGGTGGCTTCTATTTGCTTCAGTGTAGAGTGGCACCGACTTCTGAAACTGTTAAATTTATATTATGGTAATTATTTTACTCCTTGTAGTATTTCTTTGAAGTCGGTTTTTACTTTTTTTAAAGTTTATTTTTTATTAAATACGTTTTAGTGTCATAATCTTAACCCCCTCCTTCATAACCCTTCTTTTTGGCTTTGACGTAGTCGGGCATAAAAAGTCCTTTCAAATGATACCTTACACGTTATAATGAAAACATTCCAAAGGGGGGGAGGGGGAACACGCACCCCCTCCTCTTTTCAAGTAGTCAGTTCCCAACAACAAATATAAACAAAGCAATATTAGTAATTTGAGAATTTTGCTTTGATCCGATGAGGAGTTCCGTTCCATATCTCTGAAGTTCATGGTTTAATCATAACAAAATTTAAATGGGACCAATCGGGAAGTATACCCTTTCGAACAAAAAAAGAATTTTTCAAATCGGTTCATAAATGACGGAGATATGAGGTAACAAACATAAAAAAAAAAATACAACCGAATTGAAAACCTCCTCCTTTTTGAAGTCGGTTAAAAAGCCGAATGGCGGTTACACCTAGGTTTACCTGGGTACAACTAGGTGCAACCAGTAGCAGTTGGTTAGAACTAGGTGTAACCAAAGGTAGGAAGTCGACGGAGCCCCGCTGTGTGTGGCTCCTATTTCTGTCTGCAGGGTTTAAACTAACCTAACACGAAGGGGATGACGGGGGCTTCGTTCGCTCGCCTCGCTCGCTCACTCTAGCCCCGTCATCCCCTTCGAACCTAACGTATCCGTGTCGGGGTTCCCCTTACGACTGGTGTGCGGCTGCACCTAGTTCTACCCGCTATGATGAAGGGTAAACCTAGTTCTAACCAAAGATAAGTAAGATACATCTAAGTTTAACCGCATGAAGCCGGCTGCACCTAGTTGTACCCGGCTAAAACTAGGTGTAGCCACACTTCGGGTATTACCCGTAAAAGATACACCCATAGCAAGTCGACTTTTGGAGCCCTTACCGACTAAGCAAGCTCTAATGCATTTAGCAAGCATTTAGTAAGGTGCCTACCAGGTTTGTGATTTTTTCAATCGACTGTCGATCGTCGTACCTTCTGTCGAAAGGCAATGTCCTGAAACCTGTTCAAACTTCAGTGTCCTACACATATGCTCGATTTTTATCGATCGGACATACATCAAAAGTCCTGCAAATATAAACTATCTAACTGTCTTCTTCTCTCGTGCCAGCACGAGCTATGTGAAAATAGCTCATACAGTAGTGAAAAGATTAGCTAGTCAGCAAGGTTGGTAGCGGGGCTGACTGCCCAGGGTGCGCCGGACGTACTTAAGTACCATGACTCGTGTAGGCTCTTTTCATGCACCCCACAACTTAACTGTGAACTCAATAAATACCCAGAATTTGCATTTCGGTATGAATTTAACCCGTTGGTTTTTATAAACGGACATTCCATTTGAGTGAGTCGCCAACTCTTTGCAACGAGATATCGTCGCTTAAGTTCTAACACCGCGTATCTCAAAACAGTTAACTTTTTAGGACAGCAAAAGATAATCTCTTTCTGTATCACATAATGATATTATCGTTTCATATATTGTATCTTTATTTACCAAGATTTAAACAATATTTTGTTTGTTGGATCTATGGTCGTATTTTCAACAAAAAATCTTTTTTTTTCGAATGTCTTTCCTTACTCAAAACTACTACATTTTGAGTTACGCGGTGTTAGAACTTAAGCGACGATATTACATAAGCAATAACTGAATAAATAAATGATTTCTTCAACTGTTCCTGTCAATACCGCATCCAACTGCTGGGCAAAAATTTCCCCTTTCAAATGTTAAAAGCTTTAGTTAATTTATTACATGTTTAGCAAGTTTTCCTGTACAGAACCCGAAAAAAATATCATTACCACATCGTCTATCGAACCGTGGGTAGTCGACTGGGCCGTGTGAAAACTGCTACCTATTTTTGTAACGCGCGCACAAATAGCACTGTATGACGTCACCACACTGTTTTGTTATTATAATCGCCCCTTTCGTGTGGCCACACTGCCGACTTTCGAGGTATAGTCCGATGCCACATGTATAGGCGGGCAAAATGTTACTAGTTTTTCAGGTTTTTCCGAACGTACCAAATGAAAATTTATTTCAAAATTTCCTTTTTATTGCGAATAAGTTTTCACGTTTGATCCTGAAAACTTTTACTTACCTGTCAGGTACTTGGGTTACGTTAGTTCACGTAAAAATGTCTAAGTTTGTTATCAGCACAAACAAAATGGATGTACCAACGATGTAAAAACTATTACATATGATGGAGCACAATTATACAATAATCTACCAAATAATGTAAAGGATAGTAAATCACTTGCAGTGTTTAAAACTAGATTAAAAAAATACATTGTTGATAAATTTCAGTAACTAGATTTGCTCGATCGCTGTATGTTACATTACATAATTATATACATTTAAGCTCATTATTAAGTGAACTATGTATTGTTCTTTATGAGTAATAAATTCGTTAAACCTTAACCTTATGTACCTATATTTTGTAAATTTGCAGGATTTGCGTATCTTTTTCTAATGAGTATTATAACCCGACCGAAGTCTCTGTAAGGAATGTTAAAAGCGTTCAATTTATTTCACTTTTAATCGCCCTTGGGGATTAATAAAATTCTCTGATGGTTCGTGTGCAACCGTCTTAAAATAATAACAATAATAAATTGAAGGCGTGTAAACGCGCAAACCAATTTTATGTAGGTATTAAAATATTTCGCTTAGTCACGAACAACGTTAGCGTAAATTAGGACCATCTTCGGTTTATTTGCATAACTTTGGAATGCAACCATACTTTGACTTTGCTTAGTCAGAGTTTATCCTACTTACGTATGACACAAACGAGAAAATATTGAAACATGTTTATGATGACCCAATAATGCTGTACTGGATGTACCTATACCTAATGACGTCTGTGGTGGACGGATTAAGATCAAGCCTGTCTATTGTTATGACGTTCAAAAAGAACTAAGTAATTCTAGTCTATTTTGAATAAATGAGTTTTGAGTTTGAGATTCGTATTTTATATAAATAGTTACATAATAATTATGTCTGTTAGATTTCCGAGGGCAAATCTAAGGACACAGCCATCTTGTGAAAATAAAAGTATGAAAATTCACCCGAAACAGCTTCAATTTGATGCTTACTATACTAGGTTTGATCTGACGCGTAACTACGGATTATTATTGCACACAGTATAACTAACGTACCGGATATCAGTCATATATTCCAGCCAAGAAATCTCCGAATATATGTAGCTAAGACAAACACTCTATATCCTTCACTTCGACGTGGAAACTATATCACACAGTACGAAGGCTAATATTGGATTACACTACATCTCCTATAATAACTTCCTCGAGATCTCGAGTTCGTACCGAAGCGTGAGAGCCATTAATCTCACCCCGATGATAGGTTTTGTAATGTCGCGTAGAAAGATTTAAACATAATTAATGTTGCTAAAGTGTACGTTTTACGTATTTTCTTCAGCGCAACAGCAAATTGTAATGATTGTGTTCTCAAAAAGAACTCATTCAAAGAAAATTGAGTTATTTGACGGTACAAAAAGACTTGTGGAAAATTGTGAAAAACTAGACACATTTCAAAATTATCGAAAATTGTTTATACATACAGGGTGTCCGGTAAAGAATGGATAATCTCGCATGTGCGTGTGAAGGGGCTCAAGGCCTACCCGAAACACCCCCATATATGTTCTACGATTTTCCATGGTTTAGAAGTTAAAGCGATTTTTGTTTGCCATTTTGGGACAATTTGTAGGGAAAGTGCATACGTTTTGTCGACTTTCAGGTTATGAGAAATTCTGTTTCTTTTTGATTGGGGGAGTTTCAGGTAGGCCTTGACCCCCTTCACACGCACATGCGAGATTATCCATTCTTTTCCGGACACCCTGTATGTCATTCTGCAATAATTACTACATATAATTCTAAGATCTCAGTTTGATTTGACATGCTGGTCTAATATATAATCAAAACTTAAAAGGGTATACACACTACATCGTTTTTATGCATATTATCTCCTATAGTATGTCTAAGTCAGAGGAAGTTTGAAAGCAGCGCCAGTGACTGAAAAGTTGAGGAGTAATAGGTTAGCGTTTTATGGACATGTTTTGCGGAGGGAAGAAAGTCATGTTACCAGAAGAGTGTTAAATATGAATGTAGATGGATATACAAGTAGAGGTAGGCCAAAGAAAAGAAGGATGGATTGTGTGAAAGATGATATGCGTAAGAAAGAAATGAGTACTGAGAAGATGGCTGATACAGGAGAATGGAAGAAGAATACATGTTGTGCCAACCCCACCTACAGTGGGATAAGGACAGTGTGACCTAAGTCTCGATGGAGTAAATCATTTTAGATAATGACCCTCATACGACACACTCCACTGAAAAAGAAAAGTAAGTCCCAAATGCCTTGCATAATCTTTGTTTAGTCCAAAATACTTAAAAATAGGTCTAGGCCAAAGCAAAAAAGAAGGATGCACCAAACTGAACTATATAAAAAATCTAAATACACTGCAAGGTTTTATAGCTGACGATATCCGCTAGATTTTAATTTTATTATCGTAACCTTAGAGCAAAAGTTCGGATTCTGAAGCACCGCGTGTTTTTTTAAAGCAATTTTTCATCATCGGATTTTGGCAGTGATCCACTACATCCGTTGGACGGGAATATTTTTATAAATCTGCCGATATACTAGAATCGTGTGTTGTAATAAATATTATATTATTTTGAACAGATACGTTGACAGTTAGAACTAACTTACATCAGTGAATTAGATCTGTTGTTAAATTATGATAGGATTTCAGTCCAGATGCTATCGTAGAGAGGAAATTGATTCAATAATTCAAATAATAGAAAGGTAATTGAACTCTGAATGGGAGAATTAATTTATTGAACTCTGAATGGAAGAATTAATTGCTAATGTAGGTATAGTATTTTTAACCGACTTCAAAAAAAGGAGGAGGTTCTCAATTCGGTAGGTTTTTTTTTTATTTATTTATGTACACCGATTACTCCGAGGTTTCTAGTCCGATTAGTGTGATTCTTTTTTTGTTCGATGCAGTATACTTGCCATTTGGTCCCATAAAAATTTCAACGAATTTGGTTCACTACTTTTTATTTTGTGAGCATTTTTTTGATTATTGCTATGTGGATGATGTAATTATTTTTATGTATGTACGGGCATAACTCCGTCACGTAAAGACGGATTTGCAAAATTCTTTTTTTGTTTGAAAGAGTATTCTTCCGAAATGGTCCCATTTTAATTTGGTGAAGATCTGATGAAGACCCTCGGAGATTGACAATGGAACTCTTCAGTGGACAACAGCAAATTACTCGGGATTGCTGTAATTGCACGTTTGTGTATTGTTTATACCACTAAAAATAGAAACATAAAATAACTTTAAAAAAAAGTAAAAACCGACTTCAAAAAAAACTAAAACGAGTAAAATAATTACCATATTCTAAAACTAACAGTTTCAGAAGTCGGTGCCTTCAATTACAGTGTAAAATTGCACCGACTTCTAAAACTGTTAGTTTTATAATATGGTAATTATTTTACTCGTTTTAGTTTTTTTTTGAAGTCGGTTTTTACTTTTTTTTAAAGTTATTTTATTGGCATTAAATTCAAAGCTTTGCCAGATCCTTATCCTTCCTTATGCAGAGCTTTGTAGATGACGAAAACGTAAATTGTAGTATTTCATTCAAGTTTATCTGCCTAGCCTTTTCCAACTATGTTGGGGTCAGCTTCCAGTCTAACCCATGGCTAAATACCAGTATTTTACACAGAGCGACTACCATCCGAGACCTCCACAAAGCAGTTAGGTACTGTACCATGCCGATATCCTAAGGTTAGACTGGTTGTCAGACTTTTAGGCTTCTGACTACACGTAACGGCTGTCATAGGAATTCATATTATTTCTAATAAGCAGTACCTTTGTACTAAATATTATCAACATTGTTTACCATAAAATAATAGTGTTTTTTTTTGTTTTAATGCTCTCGTATCGTATTATGTCAGTATCCTCTACGACCTATTGTCTATATTGACCTCAAGCCTCTATGACCGCTAAGCGGTCATTGGAAAGTTCACAAACGTTTTTGAACTGATGAAAGATATAAACACCAAACAACGACAAGACAACTTCATCAGTTTTTTCACAAATTAGTTAAAGTAAGCACCCTAACCTATTTCCCCTTGCTTTACTAGCCTTTCTCATACAAACAGACTATTGACACACGTACAGTAATGGCTGAACAAACCATGTAATGCATCTGTTATAAGAATATTTTATTGACTTACCTTTTATTATCTGCTGTCGTGTCGTTAACGTACGCCAAATATTTTGTCTGTGTATCGTAAATTAAAAAGACGCTGAGGGATTATATTAGATGGATATGCAGCAGAATCTACCTTGACATTGATATCATTATTAGTGATTAGCTATTCGCTTGCCAAAAGTTTTGATTAATGAGTTATCCCCCAAAGATCGTTGGTTGTGGAGGCCCTGGTTCAACGATGGATGTCTGCAATAGTTTTATTACGATATTATAAAAGAAGTCGATTGAGTGCCAAAAGTGACGATTCAAAAACTTTACTTTTTCCATAAAATGGTCTTGCTCATCAGAGATACTAGTGAAAATAATGCAGAATCGAATATTAAACGCCATGTTCTGTCAACTTTACATATCTATTGTATAATATACTATAATATCATTGATTATGTTAGCACAATAATGTCCGAATGCCAACACATTTCTTAATATGCTTTGAAACTGTATCAGCGATAGTCCATTATGCGACGTGAGTTGCGAAATAAAAATAAGATGCACGTTAGTTATCTGTACCCCTACTACGAGTTTGCAAATTACGAAAGCTGCGATAGTTTTCGAGAGCTCACTCTACTACTACTCTATCACTCTTACACACCTGCAAGAAAAAGAGACAAATATTCAGTTATAAAATATTCAGTTTAGCGAGCTCATGAATGTTGTAAAGTTGTTCGTAATTTGCAAACTCCAAAAATTACAAGTAGCAGTCCGCTACTTGTAATTTTTTTTTTCTATGAAATGTGGTTAAAAAAATATATTACTACATACAAGTTTGACATTATACACATTGCAACTTACTTTATCATAAATCAAATTACTTCAAAATCCCCAACAAAGGTTGACAATGTAAAATAATTGTTTTTGGCATGGCCGAGCGACTCCCGCGCACGTTTCCGCTCGCTAATTAGTATTTATGTGCTAACGGTTGGTAATCGCACCTGCCGCCGAGCTTCTACCAAATGTATGTGTTGTATTATTTGATAGAACACATTTGTTGAGGACAGGGGCGGCCTTAGGAAATTAGGTGAAGATGGAAGGCCGTTAAAAAGACTTCTGTCAAATTATCTCACTTGTATAATACGAATATTAGGGGCTAGTTATAAAAGGCGCCCGAGGCGCGCGCACAGTACGCTGCATTTCGGCCGCTTATTAAACTGTATGAATTTCTATGCAAAGGCTAAATCAAGCGTTCGACGCACGTCTAGTGCCTCCCTTTTTACTATTTTTATTGTCGTTTCCTCGTCATCTATATAAATAAAAAGAAAAGTCCTGACTGACTGGCTGGCTGATTGACTGACTCATCAACGCCCAGCCCAAACCCTTGGACCTAGAAAGCTGGAATTTTGCACAGAGGTTCCTTTTATAATGTAGACAAGGAATAAGGAAGGATTTTTAGAAATTCAACCCTTAAGTGAGTTAAATAGGGGATGAAAGTTTGTATGGAAAATCGTCACATAACGGGTTCAAAATTTCACGCAAGCGAAGCTGCGGGCAAAAGCTAGTCAGTAATAAAGGTAAAAGAAACAGTACTAAACATGTTGACGGTTCAAAAGTAACAGCAAAAATGTGGACATTTTGTCGCGTTTGTTCCGAAACGCAGCGTACTAGACGCGCGCCCCGTACACTTAGTAAACTATTCCCGTAGACGTATGACGTCTATTCGCTCTTCTACATCATTTTGTAGAATGAATGGATCTTGTGAAGAGTTTTCAGGAGTTTAATGCATAATAAAACATTTGTCTATTCATTCAACATCGTCTTCGAGTGAAATGTTTACAAACTTAGACATGGATAGGCACTGACAGGCTAAAAGCTCTGCATAATTCAGGCACTATCATTGCTCTTAAATCAATTACGAAATTGATATTGTTTTCCTTATTATTGTTAACTTAAACTGCTGCTCATTCGACTAAAATTAAACCATGATAGCCCCTTTTTCTTACGTCCGGTTCCTCTATCCTAGCAAATTTTATTGGTTAAAGGTACTTATGTATCTGTACCAACAAGGAAGCTTCACCAAATAGCGTGCTACAATTGCGTCTTTCCGATCAGTAGGTTAATTCACGTAATTTCTTAGGGTGCGTTCAGAAGACACGCGCCCGCTAAGCGCACGCCACGCGCGTCAGCACCCGCGTCTAACTCGCTTTGAAATTTGTTGTATATTATTTGAGTCTTATGACATATCAATAGAACTCAATTTGCGTTTGCCATCCTAGCCGGGAGGGTGGAGGCCGCGCGGGCGCGGCGCGATCGCGACGTGTGTTCTACGCGATAGCTGTTCGGGCGATAATAAATATGAAAAGCGTTGTTTTGATCAAAACTTAACTGCAATTGAACTGCTTTAGTTAGGTAAATCAGGCCTCTGTTGGCTTGATAGTATTTTAATAGCATTGCTTAATACTACTTTTGGTAAAATAAACGAATAATTTAATGATAAAGAACCGAGCATGGTCAGCCACCTAGAAAACGAAATGCTCTATTCATAGCCAGAAAATATTCAAATACATAGTTCGTTTTAATTTCCTCCCTCAAGTCTGTCCCTGTACATGCCATAGTAACGAGTGCATGCATGACATAGATAAACTACTAAATAAATAATCGTTTCGGAAAGACAATCGGCTATTTAGGGAATTAAGACGCAGTGCAGACGCCGGCCAATCTCTAATAGGTCTTTACGTACTGGAGTAATTTATAACTGCTTTCTGTAAACACAAGAGAAATAATGTCATGCCGACCAATCCCGAGAGATCACGAGTCACGATTGTGGACTAAAATGTCGTCATTTCAGTAAATAGAGAAATTTTAACTGCCAAGATGACACAACGGCAAGAGACAAAATGTGATAGATTCGGGAGCATATGATATGCAAATTATATCTTAATTGTTTATCGTTATTCGTGAATATAGATAATGGAGCAGTTAAAGGTACAAGTCCGAGATGGGCTTCAAACTGCAGACTGCAACCGCAGACCGCAAGTCGCCATCGGAATAGCGCCTTTAAGGTGTGCACTTTAAAGGTGCTATTCCGACAGCGACTGCAACATTGCAACCGCAGACCGCAGCCGCAGATCGCACCGCAAGCGATACTACTTTTGCAGTTTGCGGTCTGCAGCCTTAAGAAATCCTCTTAGGACATTGAATTATTCATAATGGTGCCATAATTTTATTAAATAAGTGTGGTTGCCCCGGCTACACCCGCGTTGTTGTCGTTTATCGCGTATTCCGTGTTTTTCGGGATAAAAGTAGCCTAAGACCTTCTCTGGGTTCCAGACTATCTCTGTACCAAGTTTCATCAAAATTAGTTCACTAGTTTATTCTTGATGAGGTAAACAAACAGACAGAGTAACTTTCGCATTTATAATATTAGTAAGGATACGCCACTCTTAAAATCTTTAACTGCTGGGTGTATAAAATCCTGTACCTAACTAAAATCAACGGACCATTAACCATGATACAGTCTAAACGTTGCTTTTTGCGGTCGAGGACTTAAAAGTATTCATACAAGTAATATACTTTGACCTTTACATTTCTATTGTCACCAGTCGCGCCTCAACATCGCCAGTTCCACAATCACAGGGGGGAACTCTCCCGCGGCCTGGCACCAAGCAAGTCACGGTCACAGTACAGGAGACGGTGGTGGAACCTGCGCAGTCGCAGCAGCAGCCTGCACCGACGGCGCCGGCTGTACGGCATCATCACCATGCTTCCAATGCTACGAAGGAGTTAGATGATCTGATGGCTTCGCTGTCTGATTTCAAAGTAAGTGATGTAATTCTAACTTTAGGATATTTTTTTGTACACGTTCGCGTCTTCTGATCCTCTGGTAACACCAATGGACTTGAAGCTGGACCTCTTTTTAAAAGGGAAGGTGAAGGGCTACGCTTGGCAAGCTAGTTGATAACCGTAGTACCATTCCACTTTGACGAGAGACGATGTTGAAGCCGTTAATTCATTAAGCAACTTATTCAATTGAAATTAAATCAGCACGATTGATTCAATGCTATCCAAACTTTCTTTTGGCGATCACAAACTATTCGATACCGGAAATAAGACTGTCATAACGCCCAATCTAAGAGATATACTTCCTTAAGTTCTTCGCAGACTTACACGTGTTGCCTAACGTAACGTTGAAAGCCCTGACTCGTATCTTACTATAATCGTAGTGAACGATAAGTTTTGAGTCAATGTAAATCCGCAAAGATGTTATTACGTATATCGTGTTTAATTTAAAAGCTGTTGGGATAAAGGGCTTTGAAGTTTGATAGATGTTTATGATTCAGATTTAACATTTATCCATCTTCATTATTCCTTAATTTTTCCCTTTCTTGTTAAAGGAAAATTAACTCTGACGTCTAGATGTATATCAAAACAAATCTTTGCAACCTATGTCATTTTTATTAGATTCATACCGTAAATATTATGCTCTACGCCGCAAAGATTATGTAACGTAGTCATGAAAAATTACTACACGAAAGCATTACCCCTGAGAGATTTTCACTAAAATGATCCAGAAAACTTTGCTAGAATATAATCTAAATTCTACCGGCCTAATTGCTAATGTCTTCTGTGAAAGAAATGGCTATTGATTGCAATTTATATACAAATTACTTACTACAAATCACGTACACATTGCATTACAAGGTTACTTGTAAAATTAAGGATAGTTGATGATCCCACAAGCTGCCAAAAAGATATTGGAGCTGGTGGCGTCGCAAAAGCCGCCTCTAATACCATTGTTTATGTCTTTCACTGTTATCACAGTATTTTTCATTCATGAACACGTATTTACTGAATAAACTCAGAATTTATAATCTTGTGGGCATGTTTCGGTCCAGTTTACGATTCAATTCTGTAGTAATAACGAACATGTAATTGTGAGTCATCGTCTAACCCTAAGGTCTAATATCGGTCGGCATCTGTCACGGCCACCTCGGCACACTGCACTACAGCAGTCTCCTCTTTTCCGTTTATTATAATATTTACAACTCGCCTTTCTTGGTCCACGGCTATTTCCAGCCGCGCTAGAAGCCGTTCCTCCAGCGCTCGGCTCATCTCCCTCGCACTTGCGCAGAGCCAGCCGTCTAAAGATAGTTCCCAGCGTTACATCACAGGCGTGGTGGGGACGCGAGCTTATAATATTAGAGTACATAGACAAACATTTCACTCGGTCGGCATTCGCTCCAATCCACCACGAACGAGCGGGTTTACTTCTGTACGTTGGGATTACGATGAATTTTCGATCGTTTACTTGGACTTGAAAATTTTATCAAGTCCAAGTAAAAGATTCAAGTTCACTACCAACTTCATTCATCCAACGTTTCTATTTTGCCATCAGTCATCAAGTCTATCAAATTCAGCAAATGTTAGTTTTACTGATGGCAATTTAGAAGCACCTCTTATAAATATTTCGTTAATTTCCCAGGTGAGCGGCACAGGAGCAGGAGGTGAAAGCGGTACCCACGTATATCGCGAAAAGCGTGCGTGGCAAGAACACTACCGCAGCAACCCGCGGCAACCAGAATCCGCCTCTCTTGAACATATGCTCGGATCTCTTCGGGCAGACATGAGCCGCCAAGGAGTACAAACCCCCCAAAAGGGATGCTGCAACGCCTGTGAAAAACCCATCGTCGGACAGGTGGATATCCAACCGTGAAGGGAGCAGAATTTGACCTCAAACACTGCAAATCAAGACTGAAAATCACAGTGAAATCCAATTCTGTTCCCAAAAGTGTTAAGTGATTTTACTAAAGTAGTGAATGACGAACTGTTGTGTGATTCAGGTCATCACCGCGTTGGGTCGCACGTGGCACCCTGAGCACTTCACCTGCGCTCACTGCAACCAGGAGCTCGGCACCAGGAACTTCTTCGAGCGCGACGGCAGGCCTTACTGCGAGCCTGACTACCACAACCTGTTCTCGCCCAGATGCGCTTACTGCAATGGACCAATTCTCGACGTTAGTTTCGGAACATTTGCTCAACTAAAATCGGACTCTGAATTCATTGTGCTAAGGTGTTCTTTTCATTTCAGAAATGCGTAACGGCTCTGGAAAAGACCTGGCACACAGAGCACTTCTTCTGTGCTCAGTGTGGCCAGCAATTCGGTGAAGATGGCTTCCACGAGAGGGATGGCAAGCCTTACTGCCGTAATGACTACTTCGACATGTTCGCGCCCAAATGCGGCGGCTGCAGTAAGCCCATCATGGAGAACTACATCTCAGCACTCAACACACAATGGCATCCAGATTGTTTTGTCTGCAAGGTCAGTATTGGTCCCTCTACAGGTATCTTTGCAGTTGGCTGAAATTGTTTATTTACAAATAATGCCCGAATACGCCAGGTCAAGTATCAAAGTCCTCCTAAATATTCAAAAGTCCAAAAATGCTTTTGGATATTTAGGATAATTATGTTTTAATATAATATTTACCTCACACAGGACTGCGAAAAAGCTGTCAAAGGCAAATCTTTCTATGCCATGGAAGGAAAGCCGGTATGCCCAAAATGCGTCGGAGTCGATGAGGATGAATAAAGGATGACGTCACCAATGTCCCCCTCACCATGAATGCCCCTCCCCCAATTTCTTTTACAGCTATGCTCGTCGTTATGATACCACAAGGGAATGATCAAAACACACACACACACAAACACAGATGTTATTTACACACACAAAAAATGATACAACAACACTAGTCTAGTATGGATAGGGAAATTAATTTATGTAATATATTTTTGTAATATTATTGTAATGCTAAGATTTATAATAAAGAGAACAAAAATAAAAAAAAGAAAGAGAAAAAAAAATTAAAACAAAAATAAATAAAAAACAATACAAAAACTATGAGATTGCGGATGTGCCCTCTGATAGGCATTCAAGGTCACGTGCGTACGCGCACGACAATGACCTTTCGACGAATCTCATTGTTGTTGCATAGGAAAGGACGCTGTGGGAAAAATGCAACAAAATTGTAGAGCAGGTCAAGTCCCGAGTATAGGATTTCCCGCACGGCTCCCAAATTTTCTATTAATAGTAGGGTTTAATGACGTCACACAGCGTCTGCAGCCACACCGGCTGCTAGTAATCAGCGCGTTTTGTTTATGGGCCATTGGATTCAAAACTATTTTTAAAATCAGTAGGTACGCTCTATTTATATCCAGTAGTTACGCGGACAAATAAACGACGAATTAAGGGTAATAGTACAAGTTTAATGCTCAATAACAGTGAGATTATAACTGTTATAGTTACGAAATGAAACGCGTGAGCTTGCCAGGTCTATTGCGTAATTTGCAAACAAAATGTATAGAAATATATTTGGATTACACGCACACACATGGTTTATTCGCCGAGGCATTTTCAAAATCATTCCCTTAATTTAGTTACTTGGATCACTAAAGCCTTATTAGCTTCAGGCCCAATTTTTCAATCTTCAGATACCTTTTATGAGAGGAATACTTAAATGTCGTCGTCCTAATTCTAATAGGGCTTAACTCAAAATTGACCACTGTTCAGGATAGGTACAAAAAAACGTTTTTATTTCCATGAAGTTCTAAGATAACTTAAAATTAATGTTTCAACAAAAATATTACAAATTAAATTGTCTTTTTGAACAGTAATGACAGATATAGATGTAGTTACGTTTGTTCTACTTGAATCGCCAAACATTAAAAATAGTCCAAATTTTGACATAAGCCATATTAGAATTAGGACGACGTTAAGGCGGTTTGACATATTTTCTATGTTAAAACTGTCAAAATGTTTCCTCAAATAAAAGTTATCTGACGATTGAAAAAAAACAACATTCAGATAAATTGAGAACCTCCTTCTTTTTGAAGTCGGTTAAAAATCGGCCCTCGTTCTCGTAACTATATTAATGAGATGAATTTGCTTCAGTATCAACTTCAATTTCAAAACTCAACTATTCAAAAAAGACTGGAATTCAATTTATAATATAAAAGAATTAAGTTCTTTTTGAACGTCAATGTTACAAAATTATACAATATCTGCAGTATTTAAGGCAAAGACTGATTTCAATGTTATATAACTTTTATACGGGTAATGTTAAAACTGTTTGTGAATAAAAAAGAAAATCTTTTTAATGTAGTTGTTTGACAACATAATTTTTCACGTCATTACACGTTGAGACTTGTACGTTTTTTTTTACTATGATAATGTGACATTTTCATGGATACCCGCCAAATGATAATTGTCCAGCAAATGAAAATAACATTCAATGACGTAATTACTCATTTGTGGATGTAAACTGTATGATTTTTTGTCAGCTTATTATCATTTCAAACAGTTGTTGAATAAAATGCTAAGCTTATTGTGAAAAGCTGTATGGTTGAGACATACATTAACAATTTGGTTTTATTTACATAAACAGACTTCAACGATAAGATAGCACAGTAATAAAAAATAAAAAACTGTAGCTCAGTCAAAAATACAGAAAACATTCATAGCAAACTCCTCAAGCTATAATAAAACAAAAAATAAAACAAGTTAGGGATAGAGTTAAAGCCGCTAAAATAATTCTAAATAAATATTTTATTTCTGTTCTCAACTTTTTTTAAGAATTCTGACAGGCTAAAAATTTTTTAAAGATTTGTTAGCCAATGTTCTACGAAATAAACCGAACCCAATACATTACTGCGATACATTCAAATAATCAATTTGTACATAACTTACCTACATTCTTACGCCATCGCACTTATTATGACTTCTAATAGGATATGCAGAATCATATTCTTCTAGGCTCATAGGCTCTACAATACGGCCGACGTATCTTGGCGCACGGGCGTAGCCAGGGGCAGGATTTTGGGGGTTCAAACATTCGTAGAATTAAAATAAGAACAGGCGTGCGGCATATCTCATTGATAAGGTGGTTTGGATTCCTCCACCACCGTCGATTATCGGATTGCATTCGGTAGTCTTCGAATTTTCGTGCCCTTTCGTATCCCACGCGCTTTTTTTCATGCGCAGATTTTTTTCTGTGTATTTTTCACACCTTTAATATTTTTGTTAAGGGTTATTTTTTTTTTATTTTTGTTAGTTTTATTTTGTAGAACACCCCCCCCCCCCCCCCCCCCCCCCCGATATTAAAACCTGGATACGCCCGTGTCTTGGCGAGTCTGAAGTTAGTTGTTTGGCTGCGCAATTAATCTTTTAGAAACGAAATTGTCTACTGCGCAGCTAATCAGCTAACTTCAGACTCGCCAACATACGTCAGCCGTATTGTAATTGAAACTGACAAGATACAGAAGCCCTTGCGGATCAGAATTTGAGTATCATTGCGTTAACGGTGAAGGAATACATCGTGAGGTCTACACACTTGAGAAGTCTTCATAAGATCTCGATGGTGTGTGTAGTTCGCCAACCCGCACCTGGCCAGCATGGTGGACTAACCTAACTCTTCTTATTTTGAGAAGAGGCCTGTGCCCAACAGTGGGACAGGAATGGGCTGATTTTCACTAAAACACCATTTACTACATATCTAGCGTTAAGAAACTATCTGTCTACAATAATTCACCCCATACATCACAATATTGCGTAAAACGGTCTTGATCTAAAACAGTTACAGTTTGTGTACTTTAATATGTTTATAAACATTCTTAATTAATGTATAACAATTGCTAAAACTATGTTTTAATGTTAATAATAGTTCGCTTCTCCCACAGTTTTATTATTTAAATATTTATAAATTAGACAGAGGGTTATAGACCTATTATTTATGTAGATCAGGGTTAAAGTTATTTCTCGTTGTTGTTGAACTCGGTAAAACACACACACACTAACACACAATTTCTTATACAAACAACGCTCACATTGGTATAGTTGACCAGGCCACAATCGTACGCAGCGCCCTCTCAGTGAAACGTACAAGCAACACGATTGGTACAAAGCAAGATAAAGTTTAAATATCCTACGATCTATGTTTCTTTATATTCTTCTTACATTTCTGGTTCTGGAAGCTATAAACCTCTTTACTTTTCTCGTAAAACATACGATTTTTACCGTCGCATAAATGCTTCCTATAACCTAACCACTATTGGATACCACGATTCATGTATTTATTAGCTTAGTATACCTACCAAGTTCCTTCCAGCTGTCAGAAAAACGGCTGGTAAAGTTAGCTTCTTTAAAAAGCAGTGTGGTAGGGTTTATTGCAGGGTTTATTACTAACTGAGCAATAAGTAATATTACCCAGTTCCGTGTTAATTAATTTGATATACCAAAGATAACAGTGTTATATAATATTATTTCATTTTAGTTTATCATATTTCAAATCTAAATAGATAATCGAACTGGCGTCATTTCCTTGTTTACATCCTCATCGATCCGAATCTCGGTTTTTCATATCCTTTCCATATTTTTGTTAAGACTACGCAAAATCTTTAATTTATACTCAAACATTTTTTCTCGTCTTTTCAGGAATGTCGCGAGCCTTTCCACGGTGGCTCCTTCTTCGAACACGAAGGTCAGCCGTACTGTGAAACTCACTACCACGGGAAGAGGGGTTCCCTCTGCGCTGGTTGTCACAAACCCATTGCGGGGCGCTGCATCACCGCCATGTTCCGAAAGTTCCACCCAGAGCACTTCGTATGCGCTTTCTGCCTTAGACAACTTAATAAAGGAACCTTCAAAGAACAAAATGATAAGCCCTATTGTCACGTGTGCTTCGATAAGCTGTTCGGTTAGGTGCTGACATGTCACGTGACGTCACAGTGCTGGAATATCTATAGTCGAATATTCTAAATTCAAAATAAAATCGATTTGGGTTTATCGATTAGTCTTGTACAAACTGTGAGCGTTCGAAATACAAAAATAATAACAAATGGCGCTGTGACTGAAAATCGAAAATATCGACATATGATTGCAGTATTTTTATTGTAAAATGTTCAAATTATGAAGGCAATGGTTCTAATTAATATAACTAAATGTCGACTGTAAGTCGTGCTAGTGCCATACGTCGATTACAAGAGAAATGTATGATATTATATAAAAACTGTTTACGTCATAACCATGTAAAAACAATACTAACTTTATTTATGTTATAAAAATCAGTTTTAATACATCAATAAAATGACAATGACATAAACAGGATTCGTCTAGAAACAGAATGAAAAATGAGATTAATTTAAGGTCAGAAGGATTATAATTGTAAATATCTCTTTATCAACAGATAGAGTAAAGCCAATTGAATAAACAAGTGTTTTGTCAAGATAAAATATGCGTGAAGCACCTCACGACTTCATGTTTGAATTTCTTACTTTAATAATGCACAATATTTAATCAAGATATTCTCAAATTGTAATTGAACACATTACTTGACGATACGGGAATTTCCTTTGGATATCTTTGACGGTAAATCCCTAACTGCCTTGTTTTTGATGATGTCATATTACACCTTATCAGATTGTTACTGATTTATTTGATACGTATAGTTAACAATCCGATAAGCCGTCTAGACCCGGACCCAAGCTACCTTGTTGGTCCACCTAGCTGGAGCTCCCCACGAAGTTGCTCTATACTTTTATTTTTGTTCAGCATTACTGGGTAACCTTTGGACATCAGCATCATCAACAACAACAACATCAATCATCAAGGAGTTTAATCTATACTTATAAAAGGAGAAGCTGACTGACTGACTGATTGATCTATCAACGCACAGCCTAAACCGCTGGGGTTAGAAACTTGAAATTTTGACAGTAGGTTCCTTTTGTAACGTAGGCATCCACTAAGAAGGGATTTTTCGAAATTCAACCCCTAAGGGAGTTAAATAGGGGATGAAAGTTTGTATGGAAAATCGTCACTTAACGGGTTCAAAATTTCACGCAAGCGAAGCTGCGGGCGAAAGCTAATGCTAGATATAGGCCTTCCCACTAAGCTCGATCTTCGGCCGCTCATATCCAGCTGCTACCTGCTGCCACCTAGCGATAATCGTCGCTCCACCCAGCCTGAGGGCGTCCTACACTACTCTTGTCGATTTGCGGTTTCCACTTAAGGACATGTGACAACCTCAGCTATCGGTATTACCTACAGCTTATATGGCTCTTTGCCACTTAAGCTTGCTTATCCTGTGGGCTATGCACTACATACTTTGATTCTCTGTCGGATCACCTCGTTTCGGATTCGGTCCTTCAAAGAGACTGCGCGCATAGCCCTTTCCATAGCCTGCTTAGCGACTTTTAGTTTGTGGACCAGCCGTACCGTGGCATTTCGGCTTGGTAAGTCATGACAGGCAGGACGCACTGACTGAAAGACCTTAGTCTTTTAGGGTTCATAGTAGCATCCCAAATACTTAAATATATTGTGCATTATTTTAGTAGGATTTTCAGCTGTTTATACAATTTCATAGCTCGAAAATTACTCTTATCAATGCCTTCTTACTAAAACACTTATGAGTATGAGTTTTATCGAAACAATAGATTAGATATGTAGATGGAATAAGCCTACAGCAAAGCTTTATACAGTTGTCATTGACAATGTACTTTATTAATATTAGTTATTTACTTTAACAATTGAAAGAAAAAGCCTAGAAAATCATTAGACAAGGGACTATAAAATTACGTCCTCCAATTAGATTAAAATAATGACATGAACGTACAAAATGATCACAGCCATACAAAATGTATGTACATAAAATTAAAATTCTAGAATCATACAATTTCAAAGTGAGATGTGAATATTAATTCATAACAAAATTACAAAAATAAATAAGCTCACATTATAACATTCTAGTTATTATCAATGTAGTCTAACTAGTGCATGTGATTTAAACTAATTAAGTATAGTGTTTATACTAAAAATCGTTCTACGAATAGATAGGATACAAATTTTGGAAATGTTATTGCAAATAGTGCTATTGTACGGTCTAAAATGTCTCAGACATTAGTTTTAGTTGATAAGGCTTAGTTTGCTGCATTTTATGGGGAAACACGACGGAATATTGAAACACATTAATTGGCTCTAACGATAGCGATGAGTAGGTATACATATTAGATTCCAATTCCTACTTGGCGAGCGACAACTAAAAAAGGCTCGCTGGTTTTTCAGTTACATGAAGCTACTTCTAAACGCCACGTGTAAGCGAGATAAAGAATCCAGTTTAAGCGTGGAAACTGAAATGCATAGAAATAGCTTCATTTAAATTAATAAACCAATGTTTGAATGCTGCAACAGCGACAAGCTCGCCGCGGCTTGCTTATGCCCGGTTCCTATGGCCAAAAACGGCTTGTTTTGCCTACCAATGATAGCATTTTTATTGCCAAACTTGGCATATAAATAGACTTGTCAGCTATTTTTACTTGTGATAGCGACTAACGTATGGGAGGGTATACTATACAAAGCTATGCTTCATTATTGGTAAAGATACAATAATCTAAATATTTAACCAATAACGTTCCGTAAAGCATAGGAATCGGCCATTAGAACATCGCATTGCTGATAACAAATAATTCCGTCGTGTATTCAAATTAGGAACGCCATCGTGCTGCTATGACAATCCGATAGTTTTACATGCATTTTATTTATGTTATACGCTTTCAGTAATATAATCGATTTGACTCAATTATATCGATAAGTTGTGTATCTTCCATTAGCGTTACGCTGTACAGTTATTTGCTATGTTGTTATTATATTTTTATTACTCTATTTTACGTTATTGCTTGGAGTTCGTTAGAAAGTGCCAAACTTATCGGGCAGGCTTAGGGCCGGCGCTCACGGTTAACGTACTGTTTTTGTTCGTTGGAAATGTTATAAAAGCCATGGATGAGGTGCTAATTCGTAAAAAATTATATGTTTTCGTAAGTCACATATTTATATTGTCGAAAGTAAAATACATTATCGAAATATGAACCATTATAAAAGGAGACAATATCTCGCTCTAATTATGGTGCTAGCGTGTAGATATTCTACGATTCAAACAAGACCTACTTATTGAGTTGCAATGGGTACTAGAAGGTAAAAATCGCAACTGTAGACACCTTTGTTTTATGACTTTCGTGAGACACGTTCATATTTATGATTATTTTCGGTTTAGTCACGTGCATTTGAGTTCGACTCGCGACCTCGCCGCGTGATCAGCTCATGATTAAGTGCACCGTTTGGGTCCGAAACTAGTCGGACAATCCCGAAAAATACACGTCAACAATCATAAAGCCTGGCGTCGATTACAGCCGAAACGCGTCGAATCGAGTCGAGTCGCATTTGTTCCGTGCGAGGCGAAACGGTCAGTAATCGCAAGTCATTAAAACAGAAATTCGCGTGACAACCAATGCGCGCGAGTGATGCGATTCGGCGCGCTGCGGCTCGTCGCTAATGGACGCAGTTTCATACTAAATACAGGGTGTAAAAAGACCCATCTCATAGCCGAAATCTACGCACTCTGTACCTACATCAAACTAAACTACATTGACCAAAAATAATTGCTGGGAAACGACTTTTATTTTTTGGCATTAAAAAAAACGCTTTTTTTTGTAGCGCGCAATGTGTGGTTGTGGCGATGCCGCGCGTTTGCATACGTGCAGCGGCCACACAGCTGAGCCAAGGCGGTCGTGTGCGTTTGATATTCGTTGCGTTTTTGTAACTCTAATGCGTAATTTGTGAGGAAAAATTGAAAATTTTGACAAGGTTATTTGGAAGAAAGTTTAGTATTATCAATTAGAATACGTTTTTGGAAAAAACTAAAAAAAAAATGCATACTTTGACCTTCAATATCTCCAAAACCAATGGTTTCCCAGGTATGGTCTGGTAGAAAAAAATGATCCCAATGATGGGTAGAATATGTGGTTTTCGTTATCGTTAAGGGTCTTTTTACACCCGATATATAAGGGCGAATTTCTTCGATTCGATTCGACTCGGCGAGCCTAGTGGACGCCAGCCTTAAATATGGAAATCTCCAAGACAACTAGAATGTCATACCTAGTTAAATTGTAACATTTGTAACTCAAAACAATATGTTGTATGCGTCCATGAGCGCTGGCATTAATTTTATCGCTTCAATTAGCTTGATAACAATGGTAACGAGTGTTCGCTACATTACCCGCGACCGCCAGGAAACGGTACTGTAGGATGTTAGCAACGTACTGTACGAGTATGTAATCTATGAGACACGATTTTATTGAATCTGTAATATTTTAACAAATATATTTAATGTTTTTTTAAAGCTGTTGTTTTATTGACACAATTTTACGGAATATTCCGATCTGTCCCCTTCGGGAGGCCAATCAGGAATAAAAAATCGATCTGTTCCCCCTGTCACCAAGACGAACGGACAGATCGAACGAATTATTTCTGGTCTGTCCCCTGCTGTTCTTTAGGGGGACAAATAGAAATAAAAAGTTTCGATCTGTTACCGACGAGGGGACAGATCAGGGGGATAGATCGGAATAATCCAATTTTACTGAGGGCCGATTTTTCAATCGTTACATAACTTTTATCTGAGGAATAATAATTATGGAGGTTTGACATAAATTATTTTCTATTTATAAGCTGTCAAAATTGTTTCTCAGATAAAAGTTATCTGACGATTGAAAAATCGGCCCTTAGTTATACATATTATTAGATAAACCATTTAGACTATTAAATATTTAAAATCATTGATGTATTATCGCATATACCTACTTATATCGTAATTATCGGCTAGGAATGCCCCTTATATCGCGTGATAGACACTCGATTATAATATCACTAAAATGTTATTTCGTTAACTCTTCGTCGTGAAATTTTTTAATTATTTATAAAACATCAAACGAAATTTTGTAGTCATTTGGCACAAATTGAACCGGTATTTGGCAAAAAACATAACCGAGTCACTATATTTTATGTTCCTAACATTTGTTATTAAGTAGTTATGAAGATCGATATCATCGTTATCATTAAATCGACCTACAAACCAATCGAGGTAGAAAACAGGTGTGTGTGTGCATAATTTATATCATTATTGATTTTCATTCGTCCTTCGTAGCGCACTGTCTATTATTGATATTACTTAATACTTACCGCATAAAATATGTCCATTCCTGAACATGGATCGTCAAAAATAGACCGTTTAAATTAACGGTAAATATTATTATATACTTTTTACTCAGGCCAACTCTATCTTGGAGATCTCGGTTTAATATAACAGAGGAACCCTCTGACCACCCCTGAGCTTAATGCTGGATCCGACACTGGGAATGGAGGTGGTAGCTTAGATAGCCTACCCGTATTGCTCGAATAGGCGGTATTAATTATCATCCTTGTATTTTCCAGTCCATGATGGTGTTGCATAGGAACATTATGGAATAGAACATTATAAATTCTAGGCAAATTGCAGCTTTGCACAAAAAGCAGGAGATATGAAGGCGCCACTATTACAATCAGCTTCAATGGTAAATGGTAGTCAAAATGACCAAATAATAAGAAACATTCAAAGTGATCACTAATAAGTATTTACTCAACCAAAGTCGTCTAATTATTCATAATCAGACCATCCATCCGTTATTAATATGACTTTTGCATAAGGTTTAAATTAAAAGGTTACCTACGGCGCGCTCGTGAAATGTAACTTTAATGTTGTTCGTGTTCCGATATAATTATTTGCGTAAGATGCTGGTCTGTGTAATTAGACTAAAATATTTGTGATCACTGGGTGTTTCTAAATTCCTTCTTGACTGCTTGCTACTGACTAGACTGCCTGTACCTAGGTACATTATACTGCAAACATAGCACTTCTCTGGCAGGGCTTTGGATAGTCATAGTTATTTTAAATTAACTCTAACGTTTTTATCTAAGAAAACATTAACTGTTACAGCACTGACAACTAAAATTAATTCCGTTTATTACCTAGGTATAGACTTTTTCGTCAAACTGTACATTTGCATTTCCGTACTTATCAACTTTTAATTATCCTCCTGCTTATGTAAATGTAGTGTATGTATTTAAACAGCAGTTTTCGTTAACAATGTCCTTATCAACGCTGAATATAGTTATTAGCAATCTATTTATAAAACATAAAATGGAATGGAATTTTCTCGTACCTACGTATTTTACATTCTTTATGTAAGTTATAGCGAGTGGAAAATCCGTAATTTTATCTATGTAGGTACATTAGGTACTGAAGTGTAATTCATCAGTTTTGATACTCACATTAGGGGTAACCGGGGATCGGGGTTTAAAGGTCACAGCTCATTAGAGCCACCCGGCACCCGACCCGCATCGCCTCGTCACTCGGCGTCCACTCGTTGTCAGCAGGTGTTTCACGGGTGGACGCCGCGTTATCATCAGTAAACGTCTCATGGTCAACCAGAGGACCGATGCGCACGGTCCACTCTATGGCAGCGCGCGGTTCACTCGGGACTTGTGCATTGGCAATGCGCAGCAACAAGGCGAGCAGCGAGTTGTCACCGAGTGGTCAACTCGTCATCCGCGCGTGGACGGCATACGCCTGAGGTGATCCGGTGACGCTACAGAGTTGATGTAGTGAGCGCACATCCATACAAGTTCTTAAAAAGAATACTAACCGCACGAGGCGAGGCGATGCGGGTCGGATGCCGGGTGGCTCTAATAAGTTGTGACCGTAAAGGTAGAAACCACACCGCCCTAAGATCTTGGGAGCTGAGGATCGGCTCAAATGTAAGGCGTGCTCTTTAAATGGCGATAAGTTAACCTTGATTATATTTTCATTGTGTCCTCTTGCAAACCACGTAGTTGCAAAATGTGGGCGTATCCGAGATGAGCTTTCTAGAAAACCCTTCAAAAATAATTATTAATTACTAGGTACCTACATGAAATATCTAATCACAAACATATATATTGAAAATCAAATGAAATATTACCTATACTTAAAGTAAGGAACGGAAGTTCTGAAATAAATCCATTTGGAAATGAATGTGTGTGTGTGTTCGTTCATTGCATAGACAGTAATCGCACAGTAGATAATATGTATAGGGCTAGGTAAAGCAGTACCTCAACTTACTATAATCGCCGGAATTGAAACACTCACACAGACACGCATTGTATACTGTATATTGAGTAGATTTTTTGTTTTTGTATGTGACTGTATTCCGAACCTACCTTAGAAGTATTGTTGCAGTGCGTGTCTGTGTAAGTGTGTCAATTCGGACGATTCTAGTAGTTGAAGTACCTACTTACTGCTTTAGCGTATATATTCTGTGATAATAGTAAGGTACCTACTTGACAACAGGTAGATACTACGAGCAACGGGCATCATAATTTTAAAATTGCGATTCTTTATCGACTTATCGTCACCTTGAAAGTAAAACTAGCACAGTGATGTAAAAACACTTGTGATACACAAGTGTCTGTCTGAATCTGAATTACCGATAGGTAATAAAATAAGTACGCTTAAAATAGGTACGCTTATTAAACTGTTAACACTCATTCTTATCGTTAATTGCTTATTTATCAGCAAGTTATTTTCGTGACAAATGGATAATTTCATTACATTACGAATCGCATGAAGTAGGAATATTGCTAATTGCCGTACTATAGATAGAAAAACAGGATTTTAAGTTTAATTATTTTCTTTTTTAATCATGGGAATCTCAAACTGTTTTTTTTATAGTTAAGATAATTTTGATGACGAATCCGTTTCAATCAAAACTTACAGGGATACGATTTTTTAAGATATTATGTACGGTATGATGTTTACATTACACTGGATATTCTTCGTTACATTTTAAATTTTTGTAATAGGTTCTAAGTTTTTAATTTTCACAATACTTTTCAAGGTCGAACACGTAGTTAACACAGTCGTTACTTACTTATCAATTTTATCGATTTTCGACAAAATAGTAAACATCGACTGTTTGATTCTTAGATGAGTGTCTGAAACCAAAGTCCATTGAAAAACATTTACATAATCCGATGAATCATTGAAATTATGATGAACTTATTTGGAATACATTCATCCTATCCAAATGCAACAAAGGACAGAGAATAGACGTGTTTGTTGGGAGCACAGAAATCTAAATAAATAGATTTCTGTGAATAGTGGTGAAACGCTAAGCGGTCGACACCCCATAAATTCCTGTCACTTCTTACAATTTGAACGATCTTTTACCAGGGGTTACAATTTTTTTGTAAACTGGTTCTTTTCTAATTCTGTAATTTCATTAAATTACATTATTTTTCTATTTTGTTGAAATTGTGGTATGTGACAGCTAAATAGGTATACGGTGTGTCGACCCCATATGCCGCGTACGCACGAGCGAACACAAACATCGCGAACACGACTATCGAACACATTGTTCGCACGTGCGTACCACTACCGAACAGTGTGTTCGCCGAACACCTTCATAGTGATTCGTGTTCGATGTTCGTGTTCGCGATGTTCGGTGTTCGCTCGTGCGTACGCGGCTTTTACGGAGTGTCCTGCGTAAGCGACAAACGCGATGCAGCGAACGCGATCAAAATAATGGCATTCTCTGCTGGCGGCCTAATTTATAGCGTCGTGTCGCCTGGCGTCGCGTTTGTCGCTTACGTAGGACACCCCGTTAACTTTGGATTTGGACCACCATTTACCCCTCATCTCACCAGTATAATAAAGTACTCTGTGCTTTGGACTCGTCTCGACTCACCTTTCGGCCTGTTCAACTCCAAATAAAGAAAACAACAAAATTCGACAGAACATTGTTTATTTACAACCTACGTGCATCCTAACTAAACACTAAATTATATTTTTTAATATATTATAAAAACATTTACTTAACAATAATATATTAGGTAATGAAAAACTAATTAAATTGTCATTTCATAACTTAACAATAAAGATTCAATAACTTAGAACTTAAACTAGTCAGTCTTTGGTGGGAGTCAGTGCAGAAACATTCTATGCTAGACCAGGGAATAATTCTGAAAATGATTCGCACCAAAAGTCTGACAAGTCCATAGATTCTGGCTCACTGAGTGGTGATGCCAATGACTCATATCCCAGGTCGGAACTCAAGATAGTGTGCGAAGGTGATAGGCCTAGATTTTCCTCTACAGATTTAGGTGACATCGTCATTGGAGAAAGCATTTTCATGTCACACTCCAATGTGATTCCTTCACAGTTATTTGTGAGGCTGTTGAAGTCAGTCTCTATCTGTAGAGGTGTTTCTTCTATGACGTGTTCTTCACATGGCACTTCAATTGTGATGCAGTCATTGGCTTCATCACAGCTAGCGTAGAATATGTCTCCTTTGTCATTGTTCTCTTCTTTAATTTGTACTTCATCTGTGTCAGTGACGACTATCTCTGGTTTATAAGGATGCGCATAGGAATGTTGAGACAGTATCCTGTCAACGTCGTGCTTGATGTCTACGACTGCACCTTCACCGGATTCCAGGTGCTCTGCTGCGGTCCCCACCACTTTAGTTCCTTCAGGGCACTCTCCAGTTTTCCTGACTGTGTCCTATAACAAGAGAAAACATTGTTTTAGATTAACTTTGCTAAAGCAACATGAAATAGGCCAGGATCTGCATAATTTATCATCATTTACATATCAAACCAGTTTATGATCATTTGTATTATCATTTACGTATGATGCAATATTTAGACCAAATTGCATCATCTGTTCGGTCCATTTTAGATAAAAGATGTGGGTTAATAACCCTTTTTTGAAGCTTGGTAACAAACAGCTTATATCTTATCTTTTTAATCAGTGGAACACAAGTCAGTTTATGACGGTGAAAGTGTTAAAATTTCAAGTCTGATTACTTGATTGCAGCATGATTCATACCCTAGTAACCTAAAGGAAGTAATGTTTGTCAATAGGTACAAACAAACAGGAAATTTACCAACTATGTACAGTCAACTACTGAAGTCCTATATTATTGGGAAGAGAAGATATTGTTTATTGCTAATATTAAGACATTATTGTTATTCCATAGGAACTTACATTTTGAGTCGTTCCTGCAGCACTTGCATCAATTTCTTTGAAGAGGGAGTCTGCAAGTTGAGTGAGGGTATCGAGGTACTCTTCTGAATCGAAGTGTGCGAGGAGGTCTGCGAGAGGAGACACATCGCCAGCAGCAGGCGCGCCGCGCGGATCGCCGTCGGGGGCCCTTCCTTCTGCTGAGGAATAGACTCTGCCGGTCTGGGGGCCCCCGCGACGCTCCGCGCCGCCGCCGCTTCACTGCGAAGCGTAGCATTCTCGCTCAACAAACGCTCGTTCAACGCCTTCAAACTCTCTACTTCGCTTGTCAACCGCTCATTCATGTCCATAAAGTATTTTATCCGACCCTCCATCTCATCCATTTTCGCCTTCTTCCTGTCGCGTGAAGTCTGAGCCGCTACGCGGTTCTTCAGCTTCCTGATAAACAAACAATCTAGTTAGAACAATTTGCTCAATTTGCTGTCATAAAGTGATATTTATTGAAGCCATTGAAGGTGCTAACTTGCTGTACGTAACTGTACATAACGGAACATGAGGTCAATATACTCTGGAATTTATATTATTCACAATTTACGAATTTCTAGTTAAACAAATGCACTTATTGATGTTACTGTTTTTTTTTCTTCTAATTTTTATATGAAGTAGATTACTAAATACGCAAACAAATCAGCTGATTAAAAGAACAATGCAGAATTATCTAGTAACACAGCGACGTCATTGACCGCGCCCACTATAACTTGACCTCCCTTAAACGGGTAAAATACGAGACACGCAGGCAATGTTCATGAAATGTTGAATGACTTACTTTCTTTGCATCTTCTCCTCCCATGACAGGTGGTCCAGGCGGCGTTTTCTGGAGGGTGTAGGAGACGGCAGGTCCAACACTACCTTCGACTCCATCTCCTCAACCGCCTCCATGGCCAGGTAGTTGTTGGGCACCGTGATGATTATAGGAGCGCTCATCTTGTTGACTTGTATAAACACAACTTATAAACAAACACTCCACAACACCGGTAGTTGACGATTATCTAATGTCTTAACTTTTGCATAATATCAGAGTTTCCGCATCAACCATTTGTTAGAGCACTTTTATGTGATATTTCCTCGCGGGCGAGCTATAAACAATTGCGTCGTACATGTTCGGGTTCTAAGCGAGTAATAAATGATTTTCTCGATTCTCGAAAATGTGTATGTGGTCAGTTGTGATTGGCTGAACCTTATCAAGGGGGTGTTAACAAAATGACGACATCCGAATGAAAGACAAGGATAGGAGTAAAAAACGCGTTGGTAAGATAGAGATACAATATCCAGATGTTGCTCGTTGAAATGGCGCTATGTCAATTTGCATTTATAAGACAAAGATATAAAACCTAATTAATAATTAAATTGCGCTTCCGATAGCGCGATTAATTATATTGAGATTAAAAAGCTAAACTCCCTTCAATATTAACAAGCCTCTCTATTAGCATATTAATGAAATCATATGTACAGTTTGATAAATAGGTGTAGTTTTTTTAGATTTTCCCAGAGGTCTACCATGAATGTGTGTGAGTCATTCATTAATTCACCTACCTAGCATGACGAAACTATAGCGCCGGTGATGGTGATGGGTAATGCCGGTAAACAACCGGCTGATGCAAGTTTTTAGAAAGCAAGGTAATATGGATGAATAACGTTACTGATGTAAGAAAAACAAAATATTATGATTAATTTAGTTATGGCCTTTTCACAGGTGTCCGGAATTGTTATTGCACTGCACAGATTTTGCCGAAGTGCTTTATGTATTGATTTTTTATATTGAGTGCCTAGTAACTGGTCATAAACGCGGTTAGCGAGTGTGATATGTTTAATCCTCAAGACAGGCAATATTAATTTGGGGTTTTCTTTCGGGAAATTCACAGTAGTAAACAGAGGCGGATTACCCATAAGGCCGACTAGGCCCGGGCCTAGGACGGCCAAATAAAAGGGGGTGGCCAACCGTTGAAAAAAAATCTTAGCTCAGCAATGGAGTTGAGAAATGGGCGGCTGGTACACACGGCTACACATCAAGCTATACATTACCAGTTTACACTGACCTCTCATTGTAAGGAAATCCTATACAATGCGAGATCAGCTTATACTGGAAATGTATAGCTTGATCTGTAGCCGTGTGTACCTACACACGACTTAGAGTGGATAGTACTACACGGCCTAGGGCGGCCAAGACTGCTAGTCCACCTCTGGTAGTAAGCCCGGATTTAGAGTTTGTGGCGAGTAAATTTCAAAAGGCTCGCCTTTTATTCTTCATAATCAGTCATATCAAATTAATGTCTAATTCTGAACTAAGATCCGAATGGCAAAATATGGTAGGCTGATATTATGAGAAGTACAGACGCCAGCACATAAAGCTAATACAATCTGTCAATTTTCCTTAATAGATTTTCATCTTTATCGCCAAACCATTAGGTTCAAGGTTGATTGGGAAAATTTAACAGTTTCGGGTAGCTTGATGTTAGAAAGAGCATTTGTGTTGTTGTTACGATTACGACTGTTGCGACTTGTATCTGTATTGGAGTGGGTGGCGTGCAGAAGAGGAGACGCTATGCCCAGCTGTAAGATTGTGGCGTCAGAATGTACTCGCGTACACCCGATGTGCCGCGTGCGTGTGCCTCTAAAGCTGGCTTCCCACGGTGCGTGATAGCGCGCACCGGCTAGGCTGTGCGTGGTAGCATCCGTAAAATCACGCACCGTGGGAAGACACATTATGAGGGTGTGTGATGTGGATACGGTGCACCGCTTCGCACGCGTCCGCGTTACCACGGACGAGTCTCTTCCCATGCAGCGTTGGTGTAAGCTCGTGCGTCACGGTGCGCGCTATCACGCACCGTGGGAAGCCGGTATTAGGCGTCCGGCGTGAATTACGTAGAAACGGCGTAAGGTGCAGGCGCGATGCAGGCGCCTCGTTTTCATACGTTTTGTCGTGCCGCTTCAAATCTTTTTCGTACAAAATGTATGAAAGCGACGCGCCTCCGCCGCGTCCACCCTTTACGCCGCTTCTATGTAATTCGCGCCTTAAAGTTTTTACACGAATAGACCCGATTCTATAATTTCATAATGTACAAATCGTGAAAGTTTAAAAACATTTATGAACCTAATTGTTAACCTTGAATGGTGTTTAGGCCTAGCGCGAAAAATTCTACATTGATTTTGATACCCCGGGAATGTGAGCACGGAAATGGGCAGCGCGAGTATGTTTGTATCCCTAACTAGTCTGTGCGAGTATGTAAACGGGTCACTTCCCATGCCCCGCGCCGCTGCCGCTAGCGCTGCCGGCGCTCTCGAAATTGACGGTTTTTCGTGCGGAAGTCAAAGGACCGACAGCGCGAGCGCGAGTGAGTGTTAGCATGCTGCTCTGTCAAAAGGCAGAGCGCTGCCGCGCTGCAGTTACAGCTATTTCGTCCAACCCCGAGGGAGAGGAAAGGAAGTGTGAAGCAGCAACGTAAACACTCCCTTCCTTCAACGTTGCCGCAGAAGTATTTAGAGAAAATAAAGTAGCGCGAGTAGCAGCATGAGGAGCATAATCTCTACGAGACGGGCTGTTGTGCCTAAAAGACACGTTTTCAGACCTTTAAAAATGATGTTTGATATCATTCTGTCAATGTCAATAGTGCATTGTCAAAGTTGTCAATTGTCAAAGAAACGTCAACCATCAGCCACTCATTGTGCATTTGCTTTTGTTTTCCAATAATTCCAATCAAAATCGTATTTCTATTCAAAAAATTCAATTACTTGAACATTTCTATATAAATTGGTGAAAAATGGCATCTACAAGTGCCGATTCGCAATCATCCATCTCCCAAAAAACATGGGTGATGGCGAATAATATCGAAACAGTATCAAGTGTGGACGAAATATATCGTTATGATAAAAAGCAACAACAAGATATCCTAGCTGCTAAACCCTGGGAGAAAGAGTAAGTTGTTATACATTTAAACGCATCAAAAGTGTTGTTAATTGTAAAACATTCCATAGTAAAGCTTCTTCATGTTTCAGTCCGCATTTCTTCAAAGATATCAAAATATCTGCCTTAGCTCTACTCAAAATGGTAATGCACGCACGATCTGGAGGTACATTGGAAGTCATGGGATTACTTTTAGGTAAAAAACTCCTAAATCCTTAAGTATATTTCTAGATGTGCAGCCAAACATAATCACAACTTTGTTTCACAGGTAAGGTAGATGCAAATACAATGATAGTCATGGATTCGTTTGCATTACCAGTAGAAGGCACTGAGACACGGGTGAATGCTCAAGCACAGGCTTATGAGTACATGACAGCTTACATAGAGGCTGCAAAGCAGGTAAACTAACATTTAGACTGTATTCATTCTTCTTAACTAATTATTCATAGTTTTGAATAGTGACGTAGGAGTCATGAGCATCCAGGGCAAGAATCAAATTGTAAAATCCCAAAAAAACACAATAAATAAAAAAAAGCATTTCAGAAATTTTATAATAATTAAGGTAGCAATGATTTTATCTGATATTTGTAGCTCTCAATTTCCAGACATTCATTTGAATCATTAATCATTACAATCAACATAATATTTTAATGCAAGATCTGCTGTGGATTTTTTCAGTTACCTATAATATGTATTGAGTGGCCTAATTTGTGCCCCTCTACGATGGCGCCCCTTGCAGCAGCCCCTATGGCCAGTGCCTAGATACAACACTAATCTTAATTATTAACTAGTATTGATCAATCTTCATTGATTTTAAAGTGCCTGTTTTCAGATTATTCCGATCTGTCCCCTCGTCGGTAACAGGGGAACAGATCGAACTTTTTATTTCTATTTGTCCCCCTAAAAAACAGTAGGGGACAAATCCGAAATAATTTGTTCGATCTGTCCGTTCCTCTTGGTGACAGGGGAACAGATCGATTTTTTTATTCCTGATTGGCCCTCCGAAGAGGACAGATCATGGGGACGGATCGGAGTATTCCCTGTTTTCTACTATTTTTGGGTTGATTACATTAAAGATTGTTGATTTCTTGTTCATTTTAGGTGGGTCGTCATGAGAATGCAATTGGCTGGTACCACAGTCATCCAGGCTATGGCTGCTGGCTGTCCGGTATTGATGTCTCCACACAGATGCTGAACCAGAACTTCCAGGAACCCTTTGTGGCTATTGTCATTGACCCAGTCAGAACTATCTCAGCTGGCAAAGTCTGCCTTGGGGCTTTCAGGACATATCCCAAGGTTGGTGTTACAGGATTGACTTATGCTTTCTTTACATATCGACGGTGAAGTATCAATATCTAATAACTAACATTTTAGCGATTTTCACTTTAATCCATATTCGTAGGTAAAATATGAAAGAGCTTGTATTTACAATGTTGAATTGTTATTATTTATGATTTTATCGGTCTTGAATTGTTCTTATTCATGAAATATTTGCTTAAAAATACCAAATAACTATACAAAATAAAAGGTTTTTTTCGCCTCCTGTAAAATGACGGTTTTGTAGTTATTAGATATTGATACTTCACCGTCGATATGTGAGAATTAGGGCCAGATTTAGGGGTAATATAGATTGGATTTAGGTGCAATAGAGGCTTCAGTCCAAGGCCCTCCATAAGAGAGGGGCCTCTAAAATATGTTTTGTGTTTTTTTTAAATAGAAAAATTTGACACCCTTTCTGACAAAGAAAATAAAGTTCACTCGTGGGGTGCATGGGAAGAGCCTCCACGAGTGACGATACTTAAGTACGTCTGGCGCACCCTGGGCAGTCAGCCTCGCTACCAACCTTGCTGACTGGCTAATCTTTTCACCACGGCATGAGCTATTCTCGTATAGCTCGTGCCGCCACAATAGAAGACATTAATGGGTTACTTTTTTAATAAAATTTCAATGGGCCTAAACTTCGTTGTTTTAGGGTCTCCAAATCTTTAAATCCAGCCCTGCTGAGAATTCTCAGTTTTTTCTTGATCTTACCACTTTTTTTATTAATATTTAATTCATATATCAAATACTAGTCTGTCACAATGTGTTGATGTGGGAGATTAATAAGCAACTTTTTTACTTTAGATCTGTAGCAAGTCATTTTATAATGTTACCCTACCCTAGTTTGCCCAATACAGGGCAAACACCCATGTTCCACAGTTTTGTGCCAATAATGATAAGCAGCTACAGTAGAATATAAAACTGTTTTCAGGGCTACAAACCAGCTAACGAGGAACCCTCCGAATACCAGACAATTCCCCTCAACAAAATAGAAGACTTTGGTGTCCACTGCAAGCAGTACTACTCTCTAGAGGTGTCTTACTTCAAGTCCTCGCTGGACCGGAGGCTACTGGACTCCCTGTGGAACAAGTACTGGGTGAACACATTGAGTAGTTCCAGTCTGATCACTAATGCTGATTATACTACCGGACAGATATTTGACTTGTCTGATAAGTTGGAGCAAAGTGAAGTGTGTCTGGGTAAGTTTATCAGACATGGTCTATTATTCCATTAAACCATTGATTCTTGTGTGGCGACCGCGTACCGGAAGGCGCAGCGTGGGTCTCCCACAAGGTGGACCGATGATCTGGTGAAGGTCGCGGGAATCCGCTGGATGAGAGAAGCACAGGACCGGTCGATATGGCGCTGTTCGGGGGGCCTGTGTCCAACAGTGTACGTCTTTCGGCTGAATGATGGTTGATTTTGAGTTTGTTTCATGCTGGCTATGTAACCAACAAGTTTGTGTTTGCTTGTTCCATAGGCTTCTATTAGAGATTTTGTGACCAAGTCTCCACTGCTAAAATAATTTGTCTTTTTAAATGCCAGTGTTTTTAACTTTAGAACCCAAAACTTTAACACATTCAGTGTTAACCGGTGCCCTCCAGGAGGGCATTCTCTAGTCGCATTTGCGATGCTGGGTGTCTGGGTAGGCAGGGTCGTGGAGGGCTCATTTTGAATGTAGGTTTTTCTTAGATAATACACCGTCATAAAACAAGCAACAAAACCCTCTGGAAACACTATTTTACTACATAGTAGCGTGTTTTATGACACGGTTTTTAACCTAATGCCAAGAACCCTCCTCGAGGTTTCAAGGTACAAGTCCGAGACGGTCTGCAAACTGCAGACTGCATCCGCAGACCGCAACTCGCCGTCCGAATAACACCTTTAAGGTGCACACCTTAAAGGTAGTATTCCAACGGCGACCGCAAACTGCAACCGCAGATGACAGCAGCAGACAAGCGACACTACTGGTTCATACAAACCAATGTGACTTGCGGCCTGCGGTTGCAGTCTGCAGTTTGCAGCTCGTCTCGGGCTTGTACCTTCACTCTTAGCGCAAACATATTGCCGAGGATCCTCCTGGAAGGTCCACAAGCAATATGTATGAGCTCTATGAAAAGTGTGGTGGACTCGAATGTTTTAAATTTAAACAGTGTCTGTCTACCACCGTTTTACCAGAGCAATTTTAATTATTAGGTCGCGGTGGATTCATAGTCGCCGGCGCAGATCCACACGAGAAGCGCACAGAAGACAAACTAGGTAAAGCAACTAAAGACGCTTGCAAGACTACCATCGAAGTGATCCACGGCCTGATGGCGCAGATGATCAAGGATAGGCTCTTCAACAGTGTGAGCGGACGACCGGCGCCTGCGACGCCCATGATCGAGTAACTTTAGATAGAGCTCAATATGTAATGTTTGTAAGTTAATAAATGTATCAGTGAATTTGGATTTTTGTGTTTCTTTTGTCATAATATGTATCGCTGTAGTGCTAGTTGTCCCAATAGAGTTCTATTTATGAAACTACTGCTACTGGCACAAAACACAAAGTGTTGGACCCCGGCGGTTCTTGATGAATTTAAAAACATAGGTACTCATTTTGTGTAGGTCACAACATAATTTCTGATAGGTGTAGAGTAATGGAAAATGGCTTTCAAGAGCGCAACCCCGTGTTGAGCGGAACTTGGGATGCATAAATCAATTATAAGACAATGGCTTGGTATAATAAAACGTAGTACTTATTACTTCTATGAATAAATTTAATATAACAGATTCGAGATTACAGCATGGTTAAGAATGGAAGAGTCGTTCCTTGTAGCGCCACTGGTTGGGCAAATGAGGGCAAAACAGGAAAAATCCACAAAAATAGGTAGTTTTACTATAAAACATTTTCTGATTTGTCAATCATAACTTCTTTTATTTTGCAACTTTGTACTTCATGTGTTCCTGATAATTTTTAAAAATGTAGTTGTACCAGGATATCATGTCATCGTCAGAGGTTTCCAGGTCGTCAAGGTATTCAAAAATATGAAACACTAGTAAAATTAACTTTATCAAAAACCACATAGGGTTCATTTTGGAATGATTTTAAATTCGATTTTCAGTAGATGTAAGCTAAAGCCAAACCAGGCGCACAAGACCATGTTTTATGTAGGATCGGCGTGGTTTGTCTCACCCTGCGTGTAAATACTATTGTGTTGAATTTAAAGTGTGTAGGATACGTTAGAAACCATATTATGTACATACCATCGTGTTTATTATTACCTGATTGTCGATTATATTAATCTATTTTTGTATTATAACTTTCGTGAGACACATTCATGTTTATGATTATTTACGGTGCATTTTTCGGGATTGCCCGATTAGTTTCGGACCCAAACGGAGCCCTTTAATCATGAGCTGAACACGCGGCGAGGTAGCGAGTCAAACTCCTATATCAATCTAGCTCTGCGGCCTGGGTAGGTAGAAGGGTAGAGGTAGCTAAGGTAAGGGGAAATGTTGCATTGAAAATAAAACGAACAAATTGATTATATAAACATTCTCAAATATTTATTAACCAATTTACATAAAATCATTATAATCATTATGTACATCTTTCACATAGCTTTAGTTATACACAAAATCATAAACATCTCACATTGTGGAGGGCCTTCTATTTATCAGATATAGTAAAACGAAGCACCAAATTGACGATATAATCTTTTGCCAAGCTCTCTTTACATAATCAAAAATAAAATATATGCATTCACGATTGTCACATGAACGCTTTACAGATAATATAAAAACTATTTAGAGCAAGTGCGACTTCTATATTTCCAGTGGCTTCCAAATTATATCTAGATTTACATACTCCTACGATATTTCATTAGAATATGCTGGTTAGTCGATAACCTAAACATAAATAGGATGAAAATAAAAATACGATATAACTAATTTCTAAATGTTAAAAATGTCCAGCAGACGCTGAAACGAGTGTAAAAATCTTACAATAATCCATAATTTGCATAACTACGTGTTTGATGAGATGTATATTAATATTTACATCGTCGCAAAATATAAAATCCTCATTACAAGGAACAGTAGTCAACTTGACTGTTTAGCATTTGAAGCAGGACAGGTTTCGTACACAAATAACTATTCTTAACAAAATGCAGTAGGTATAACGGGTCTACGTTCAAACTAGTGACACCGAACACAGACTATCTGGAAATTAAATAATATGGTTTAAAATACAATTACGAGCAAAAAATCAAGGCACAAACATTAATTTATAAATAATTGAGTTCTAAAACAATTTATACAGACTGGAAAGTTCATAAAACCTCTTAAACACCAAACTAGCATGCAAGTGTGACTAGATTTTTAGCTCGGTAGTGTATTAATAACCGCTGACTACTTCCACACAAGGCTTGCGTACTAAAGTGCATTATCACACAAAATTCATCATATTAGTGATTCATTTATATTTTATTTAAGTACATTCCATACAGCCCTCCAATTCACAGGTTGCTTACTAATATCGTTTATACATACACAATCTCAATTTATGTACAGCGCGAGCGACACAAAAAGTCCTAGTACATCAATTTACAATTTATCAAGGGCAAAATTCACAAATTCGGGAATGTTCACAACGGCTGGAAACCACAAGATAATAACGACTAATTAATATATCTTAATGACAACGTTTTTCATTTGTGTCGCAATGCTAGAAATGTAAGAAGCAACTATTTCAGAAATATTTTATTCCCTTACAATTTTTAGATTTGGTGGTATAGCAAGTCGATAAGAGTCACCGATCATTGTGTTTAGGTGCTAGATCGGTCCAAAAAGCTTGCAAATTCACGATAAAAGGTAGTAAGTAAACCGCACTAGTATAGTTGCTTTGAGATTGTAATAATACTGACGCAATGTGTCCAGAGAAATATAAAAGCAGAACCTTCACTGACCTCAAGGTTATTATTACGTAAGACTTTCATTTCGATCTCTGGTCACCCAACAATAAACCAACAATCTTTTTATGTACTGGGCCCTCTCCGGACTCATAAACTTTAAACACTACGTAACACATGGAATGTTTCGCGAATCTCAATGAAAACAGGTGAGCTATATAAAAGCTGTGCACATCTCGACATGACGGCTGTGTCGCGGATTGATTCAGAAAGGTGGCCTGTGGTCAGTCTTTGTCGAGTAGGGTGGAGGTCGCCATCAACTGAGACGTAGTTAGACACGGTCATCGATTGTTGTGAATAAGGCGCAATCTCCACGAGCGACTGAATCGCGGCGATATTCTCGCCGTGCCATCAAATTCAATACTAACTATCGCCGCGATAAAATCGCCAGAGACACGTTCTAAGAGAGTGTACAGAAACACGTGGCACGACGATAATATCGCCGCGATTCTCTCGCTCGTGGAGACGGCCCCTAAGATATTACGAAAAATTATTATTGCATATACATTTTTACGACGTAAATGATAATTATTGCACTATTGTGGCATTTACAATAACAGTATGTATAATAATGAGATCTTATTAGCTATCAGGATCACAACACAATTTGTATAGTAGAATAATCTCAACATATAAATTTCGTCAATCTAAGTCTAGTTCACAAGTTGTGTAAGTATATGTTGTATTCAGAATATGCCTGATAAATGGCGATAGTGTTGCCCATATACATGAAACCGGGCGTAATGTACCCTTCGTACAGTTTTCTCAGCCCTCTGGGAGTTATTACAAACAATATCACTACATAGTATAAAACAAAGTCGCTTCCCACTGTCTGTCTATCCCTATGTATGCGTAGATCTTTAAAACTACGCAACGGATTTTGATGCGGTTTTTTTTAATAGATAAAGTGATTCAAGAGGAAGGTTTATATGTATAAATTGCACCCGTGCGAAGTCGGGGCGGGACGCTAGTTACGTATAAAACAAGCAATCGATGACCGTTCCGTGTAACTACCGAGTAAGTACCGCGTGATATCGTACGGGCGGGCGGTTAGAGGCAGTAGCCGGGCGGGCTGGCCACTCGTCAGTTGAACAGGTCGGGCGGGAAGTTGTTCACCTCCGCTTGCTCCAGCACCGGCGACCCGTCCACGTTGTACGAGACTCGTATCCGTAGCCGCAGGGCGTTCTGTAATTATTTAATAAATATAATTAATTGTTTATGATGTATTTTTGTAAATATGATTGTTTTGTGTGAGTAGCCTTATCTAAGGGGGACCACAGATAATATTATCTCTACAAATCATTATTGCAAGAGGCGACTCAGTAAGTTTTTTTTAGGTATTTTTTTTCTTAAAGATTAGGCTATTTAAAAAAGCTAATTTGAATATTTTTGTTTTCTACACGGTAGTTATTTTTTAATATATTTTAAAAGTTTTTCTAGTGATGACGTCTCGCGATAGGAGGGGGTTACCATAGACAAAGAAACCAATTCTTTGTCTACGCCAAGTATAATACCATAGTTTTCCTACGTCACGAAAAAGGAACATAGTCACTTAGAGGTCAAATAGATGTCAAGTGAATTCATGAATTTCTGCTAAAATAAACACCATCTTATAAATTCAAGAGCTAAAAATTGCAAAATAAGATTTACCAAACTAAAACCTTGAAACGGTTTTGGAATCAGCATAAGTTAACTTTTACTATACATACCGAATTCATTTTTCAGATAAATATACAAACATCAGTCTGCACCAGTGCACTGATGCAATGGGGAAGAGTATAGTTTTTCTATCGGTTGTGTATATCAAATGGGAGTGTATTATATCATTCTGTTGGACAACCTTTTGTAAGGCAAAGGAGGATTTCAAATTATTTCCAGATTCATAGAAGCGCTTACCCTGGATGGATTAGTGATTTTGAGTACTTGAGTGATTTCACCCTGGGGCGGCAATACAGTGCCGGATGGCGACATCATGTCTAACTGGAATGTCTGAAATGTACCAAAATATTAATGACAATGTCTTAAAAAAAATAACAACATTAGTCTAGCTACATCGTTATTGCACTTTGCTCCTAGTAGGACAAACATGGTTGAGGTAATTTTTTTTTTGGTCTCCTTCTGTCATAGTCACACCGTATATTCACGGCAGAGGTGTATTAAGTCATAACTGTTATTGTCGATCAGTGATCAGTGATGTAAACAGTTAGTAGTGTTACCCTGGGCACGGCCGCCTGGAACAAGAAGTCAGTGAGCGTGGAGGAGCCGGAACAGTTAGCGCGCATGGTGAGCGTCACCGTGTCGCCGCCGCGCTGCACGCCGAACACTACGCGGAGACCGTTCTTCTCGAGAGCTGTTACCGTTGGGAGGTCTGCAAATAGAAATGCATAACATATTAGCACAGTCTACCTACAGTCGGTCAACGTAGAACATTGTCGCAGAGCAATCGTAGTAGGTTCCTTTTGTAACGTAGGCATCCACTAAGAAGGGATTTTTCGAAATTCAACCCCTAAGGGAGTTAAATAGGGGATGAAAGTTTGTATGGAAAATCGTCACTTAACGGGTTCAAAATTTCACGCAAGCGAAGCTGCGGGCGAAAGCTAGTCGTTCTTAGAAATTATATTAATTTATTAGTATTAGGTATGCATGTATATGTATGTACCTATTACGAGAATTTTATTATAAAGTCTGTTTACTAATCCAAGATGGCGGCATTTTCAAATGATTGTTCGTGGGAAGTCATTTCCACGGTTTTCGGGGTCACTGATGCCGAAAATAACGTCAAAATCCAAATCCTTAGTAAATTTGTCGTCATGGGTGTCAAATCCATGGTTTTCTGGAGTGCGGATACCGAAAATGAGGTCAAAATCGAAATCCAAGATGGCGGCATTAAAAATGTCAAATTAGTCGTCATGGGTGTCATTTCCATGGTTTTCGGGGGTACTGATGCCAAAAATGAGATCAAAATCTATTCAAATCCATGATTACCGGGGACGCTGATTACAAAAACTAGATCAATTCTCAAACACCAAGATAGGGACCACGTTTTACTTGGCTAATTTCATTTAACTGGTAAATTTTTTTGAGCGCCGTATATTGACGCCTTAGGGGACAGGTCCAGTACTCACTACTCACCTTGTGTGATTGGAGTGTGTAGATGCGCGGGCGCAGCGAACAGTCCGTCGAGCAGTAGGTCGGCGGGCGCGGGCGCTGACGTGGGCGTGGCCATGTTGTTGTTCATGACGCTCCAGTACTCACTACACTACTCACCTTGTGTGATTGGAGTGTGTAGATGCGCGGGCGCAGCGAACAGTCCGTCGAGCAGTAGGTCGGCGGGCGCGGGCGCTGACGTGGGCGTGGGCATGTTGTTGTTCATGACGCTCCAGTACTCACTACACTACTCACCTTGTGTGATTGGAGTGTGTAGATGCGCGGGCGCAGCGAACAGTCCGTCGAGCAGTAGGTCGGCGGGCGCGGGCGCTGACGTGGGCGTGGGCATGTTGTTGTTCATGACGCTCCAGTACTCACTACACTACTCACCTTGTGTGATTGGAGTGTGTAGATGCGCGGGCGCAGCGAACAGTCCGTCGAGCAGTAGGTCGGCGGGCGCGGGCGCTGACGTGGGCGTGGCCATGTTGTTGTTCATGACGCTCCAGTACTCACTACACTACTCACCTTGTGTGATTGGAGTGTGTAGATGCGCGGGCGCAGCGAACAGTCCGTCGAGCAGTAGGTCGGCGGGCGCGGGCGCTGACGTGGGCGTGGCCATGTTGTTGTTCATGACGCTCCAGTACTCACTACACTACTCACCTTGTGTGATTGGAGTGTGTAGATGCGCGGGCGCAGCGAACAGTCCGTCGAGCAGTAGGTCGGCGGGCGCGGGCGCTGACGTGGGCGTGGGCATGTTGTTGTTCATGACGCTCCAGTACTCACTACACTACTCACCTTGTGTGATTGGAGTGTGTAGATGCGCGGGCGCAGCGAACAGTCCGTCGAGCAGTAGGTCGGCGGGCGCGGGCGCTGACGTGGGCGTGGCCATGTTGTTGTTCATGACGCTCCAGTACTCACTACACTACTCACCTTGTGTGATTGGAGTGTGTAGATGCGCGGGCGCAGCGAACAGTCCGTCGAGCAGTAGGTCGGCGGGCGCGGGCGCTGACGTGGGCGTGGGCATGTTGTTGTTCATGACGCTCCAGTACTCACTACACTACTCACCTTGTGTGATTGGAGTGTGTAGATGCGCGGGCGCAGCGAACAGTCCGTCGAGCAGTAGGTCGGCGGGCGCGGGCGCTGACGTGGGCGTGGGCATGTTGTTGTTCATGACGCTCCAGTACTCACTACACTACTCACCTTGTGTGATTGGAGTGTGTAGATGCGCGGGCGCAGCGAACAGTCCGTCGAGCAGTAGGTCGGCGGGCGCGGGCGCTGACGTGGGCGTGGCCATGTTGTTGTTCATGACGCTCCAGTACTCACTACACTACTCACCTTGTGTGATTGGAGTGTGTAGATGCGCGGGCGCAGCGAACAGTCCGTCGAGCAGTAGGTCGGCGGGCGCGGGCGCTGACGTGGGCGTGGCCATGTTGTTGTTCATGACGCTCCAGTACTCACTACACTACTCACCTTGTGTGATTGGAGTGTGTAGATGCGCGGGCGCAGCGAACAGTCCGTCGAGCAGTAGGTCGGCGGGCGCGGGCGCTGACGTGGGCGTGGGCATGTTGTTGTTCATGACGCTCCAGTACTCACTACACTACTCACCTTGTGTGATTGGAGTGTGTAGATGCGCGGGCGCAGCGAACAGTCCGTCGAGCAGTAGGTCGGCGGGCGCGGGCGCGGGCGCTGACGTGGGCGTGGGCATGTTGTTGTTCATGACGCTCCAGTACTCACTACACTACTCACCTTGTGTGATTGGAGTGTGTAGATGCGCGGGCGCAGCGAACAGTCCGTCGAGCAGTAGGTCGGCGGGCGCGGGCGCTGACGTGGGCGTGGGCATGTTGTTGTTCATGACGCTCCAGTACTCACTACACTACTCACCTTGTGTGATTGGAGTGTGTAGATGCGCGGGCGCAGCGAACAGTCCGTCGAGCAGTAGGTCGGCGGGCGCGGGCGCGGGCGCTGACGTGGGCGTGGGCATGTTGTTGTTCATGACGCTCCAGTACTCACTACACTACTCACCTTGTGTGATTGGAGTGTGTAGATGCGCGGGCGCAGCGAACAGTCCGTCGAGCAGTAGGTCGGCGGGCGCGGGCGCTGACGTGGGCGTGGGCATGTTGTTGTTCATGACGCTCCAGTACTCACTACACTACTCACCTTGTGTGATTGGAGTGTGTAGATGCGCGGGCGCAGCGAACAGTCCGTCGAGCAGTAGGTCGGCGGGCGCGGGCGCTGACGTGGGCGTGGCCATGTTGTTGTTCATGACGCTCCAGTACTCACTACACTACTCACCTTGTGTGATTGGAGTGTGTAGATGCGCGGGCGCAGCGAACAGTCCGTCGAGCAGTAGGTCGGCGGGCGCGGGCGCTGACGTGGGCGTGGCCATGTTGTTGTTCATGACGCTCCAGTACTCACTACACTACTCACCTTGTGTGATTGGAGTGTGTAGATGCGCGGGCGCAGCGAACAGTCCGTCGAGCAGTAGGTCGGCGGGCGCGGGCGCTGACGTGGGCGTGGCCATGTTGTTGTTCATGACGCTCCAGTACTCACTACACTACTCACCTTGTGTGATTGGAGTGTGTAGATGCGCGGGCGCAGCGAACAGTCCGTCGAGCAGTAGGTCGGCGGGCGCGGGCGCTGACGTGGGCGTGGGCATGTTGTTGTTCATGACGCTCCAGTACTCACTACACTACTCACCTTGTGTGATTGGAGTGTGTAGATGCGCGGGCGCAGCGAACAGTCCGTCGAGCAGTAGGTCGGCGGGCGCGGGCGCTGACGTGGGCGTGGCCATGTTGTTGTTCATGACGCTCCAGTACTCACTACACTACTCACCTTGTGTGATTGGAGTGTGTAGATGCGCGGGCGCAGCGAACAGTCCGTCGAGCAGTAGGTCGGCGGGCGCGGGCGCTGACGTGGGCGTGGGCATGTTGTTGTTCATGACGCTCCAGTACTCACTACACTACTCACCTTGTGTGATTGGAGTGTGTAGATGCGCGGGCGCAGCGAACAGTCCGTCGAGCAGTAGGTCGGCGGGCGCGGGCGCTGACGTGGGCGTGGGCATGTTGTTGTTCATGACGCTCCAGTACTCACTACACTACTCACCTTGTGTGATTGGAGTGTGTAGATGCGCGGGCGCAGCGAACAGTCCGTCGAGCAGTAGGTCGGCGGGCGCGGGCGCTGACGTGGGCGTGGCCATGTTGTTGTTCATGACGCTCCAGTACTCACTACACTACTCACCTTGTGTGATTGGAGTGTGTAGATGCGCGGGCGCAGCGAACAGTCCGTCGAGCAGTAGGTCGGCGGGCGCGGGCGCTGACGTGGGCGTGGGCATGTTGTTGTTCATGACGCTCCAGTACTCACTACACTACTCACCTTGTGTGATTGGAGTGTGTAGATGCGCGGGCGCAGCGAACAGTCCGTCGAGCAGTAGGTCGGCGGGCGCGGGCGCTGACGTGGGCGTGGCCATGTTGTTGTTCATGACGCTCCAGTACTCACTACACTACTCACCTTGTGTGATTGGAGTGTGTAGATGCGCGGGCGCAGCGAACAGTCCGTCGAGCAGTAGGTCGGCGGGCGCGGGCGCTGACGTGGGCGTGGGCATGTTGTTGTTCATGACGCTCCAGTACTCACTACACTACTCACCTTGTGTGATTGGAGTGTGTAGATGCGCGGGCGCAGCGAACAGTCCGTCGAGCAGTAGGTCGGCGGGCGCGGGCGCTGACGTGGGCGTGGGCATGTTGTTGTTCATGACGCTCCAGTACTCACTACACTACTCACCTTGTGTGATTGGAGTGTGTAGATGCGCGGGCGCAGCGAACAGTCCGTCGAGCAGTAGGTCGGCGGGCGCGGGCGCTGACGTGGGCGTGGGCATGTTGTTGTTCATGACGCTCCAGTACTCACTACACTACTCACCTTGTGTGATTGGAGTGTGTAGATGCGCGGGCGCAGCGAACAGTCCGTCGAGCAGTAGGTCGGCGGGCGCGGGCGCTGACGTGGGCGTGGGCATGTTGTTGTTCATGACGCTCCAGTACTCACTACACTACTCACCTTGTGTGATTGGAGTGTGTAGATGCGCGGGCGCAGCGAACAGTCCGTCGAGCAGTAGGTCGGCGGGCGCGGGCGCTGACGTGGGCGTGGGCATGTTGTTGTTCATGACGCTCCAGTACTCACTACACTACTCACCTTGTGTGATTGGAGTGTGTAGATGCGCGGGCGCAGCGAACAGTCCGTCGAGCAGTAGGTCGGCGGGCGCGGGCGCTGACGTGGGCGTGGCCATGTTGTTGTTCATGACGCTCCAGTACTCACTACACTACTCACCTTGTGTGATTGGAGTGTGTAGATGCGCGGGCGCAGCGAACAGTCCGTCGAGCAGTAGGTCGGCGGGCGCGGGCGCTGACGTGGGCGTGGGCATGTTGTTGTTCATGACGCTCCAGTACTCACTACACTACTCACCTTGTGTGATTGGAGTGTGTAGATGCGCGGGCGCAGCGAACAGTCCGTCGAGCAGTAGGTCGGCGGGCGCGGGCGCTGACGTGGGCGTGGCCATGTTGTTGTTCATGACGCTCCAGTACTCACTACACTACTCACCTTGTGTGATTGGAGTGTGTAGATGCGCGGGCGCAGCGAACAGTCCGTCGAGCAGTAGGTCGGCGGGCGCGGGCGCTGACGTGGGCGTGGCCATGTTGTTGTTCATGACGCTCCAGTACTCACTACACTACTCACCTTGTGTGATTGGAGTGTGTAGATGCGCGGGCGCAGCGAACAGTCCGTCGAGCAGTAGGTCGGCGGGCGCGGGCGCTGACGTGGGCGTGGGCATGTTGTTGTTCATGACGCTCCAGTACTCACTACACTACTCACCTTGTGTGATTGGAGTGTGTAGATGCGCGGGCGCAGCGAACAGTCCGTCGAGCAGTAGGTCGGCGGGCGCGGGCGCTGACGTGGGCGTGGCCATGTTGTTGTTCATGACGCTCCAGAACTCACTACACTACTCACCTTGTGTGATTGGAGTGTGTAGATGCGCGGGCGCAGCGAACAGTCCGTCGAGCAGTAGGTCGGCGGGCGCGGGCGCTGACGTGGGCGTGGGCATGTTGTTGTTCATGACGCTCCAGTACTCACTACACTACTCACCTTGTGTGATTGGAGTGTGTAGATGCGCGGGCGCAGCGAACAGTCCGTCGAGCAGTAGGTCGGCGGGCGCGGGCGCTGACGTGGGCGTGGGCATGTTGTTGTTCATGACGCTCCAGTACTCACTACACTACTCACCTTGTGTGATTGGAGTGTGTAGATGCGCGGGCGCAGCGAACAGTCCGTCGAGCAGTAGGTCGGCGGGCGCGGGCGCTGACGTGGGCGTGGGCATGTTGTTGTTCATGACGCTCCAGTACTCACTACACTACTCACCTTGTGTGATTGGAGTGTGTAGATGCGCGGGCGCAGCGAACAGTCCGTCGAGCAGTAGGTCGGCGGGCGCGGGCGCTGACGTGGGCGTGGGCATGTTGTTGTTCATGACGCTCCAGTACTCACTACACTACTCACCTTGTGTGATTGGAGTGTGTAGATGCGCGGGCGCAGCGAACAGTCCGTCGAGCAGTAGGTCGGCGGGCGCGGGCGCTGACGTGGGCGTGGCCATGTTGTTGTTCATGACGCTCCAGTACTCACTACACTACTCACCTTGTGTGATTGGAGTGTGTAGATGCGCGGGCGCAGCGAACAGTCCGTCGAGCAGTAGGTCGGCGGGCGCGGGCGCTGACGTGGGCGTGGCCATGTTGTTGTTCATGACGCTCCAGTACTCACTACACTACTCACCTTGTGTGATTGGAGTGTGTAGATGCGCGGGCGCAGCGAACAGTCCGTCGAGCAGTAGGTCGGCGGGCGCGGGCGCTGACGTGGGCGTGGCCATGTTGTTGTTCATGACGCTCCAGTACTCACTACACTACTCACCTTGTGTGATTGGAGTGTGTAGATGCGCGGGCGCAGCGAACAGTCCGTCGAGCAGTAGGTCGGCGGGCGCGGGCGCTGACGTGGGCGTGGGCATGTTGTTGTTCATGACGCTCCAGTACTCACTACACTACTCACCTTGTGTGATTGGAGTGTGTAGATGCGCGGGCGCAGCGAACAGTCCGTCGAGCAGTAGGTCGGCGGGCGCGGGCGCTGACGTGGGCGTGGCCATGTTGTTGTTCATGACGCTCCAGTACTCACTACACTACTCACCTTGTGTGATTGGAGTGTGTAGATGCGCGGGCGCAGCGAACAGTCCGTCGAGCAGTAGGTCGGCGGGCGCGGGCGCTGACGTGGGCGTGGCCATGTTGTTGTTCATGACGCTCCAGTACTCACTACACTACTCACCTTGTGTGATTGGAGTGTGTAGATGCGCGGGCGCAGCGAACAGTCCGTCGAGCAGTAGGTCGGCGGGCGCGGGCGCTGACGTGGGCGTGGGCATGTTGTTGTTCATGACGCTCCAGTACTCACTACACTACTCACCTTGTGTGATTGGAGTGTGTAGATGCGCGGGCGCAGCGAACAGTCCGTCGAGCAGTAGGTCGGCGGGCGCGGGCGCTGACGTGGGCGTGGGCATGTTGTTGTTCATGACGCTCCAGTACTCACTACACTACTCACCTTGTGTGATTGGAGTGTGTAGATGCGCGGGCGCAGCGAACAGTCCGTCGAGCAGTAGGTCGGCGGGCGCGGGCGCTGACGTGGGCGTGGGCATGTTGTTGTTCATGACGCTCCAGTACTCACTACACTACTCACCTTGTGTGATTGGAGTGTGTAGATGCGCGGGCGCAGCGAACAGTCCGTCGAGCAGTAGGTCGGCGGGCGCGGGCGCTGACGTGGGCGTGGCCATGTTGTTGTTCATGACGCTCCAGTACTCACTACACTACTCACCTTGTGTGATTGGAGTGTGTAGATGCGCGGGCGCAGCGAACAGTCCGTCGAGCAGTAGGTCGGCGGGCGCGGGCGCTGACGTGGGCGTGGGCATGTTGTTGTTCATGACGCTCCAGTACTCACTACACTACTCACCTTGTGTGATTGGAGTGTGTAGATGCGCGGGCGCAGCGAACAGTCCGTCGAGCAGTAGGTCGGCGGGCGCGGGCGCTGACGTGGGCGTGGGCATGTTGTTGTTCATGACGCTCCAGTACTCACTACACTACTCACCTTGTGTGATTGGAGTGTGTAGATGCGCGGGCGCAGCGAACAGTCCGTCGAGCAGTAGGTCGGCGGGCGCGGGCGCTGACGTGGGCGTGGCCATGTTGTTGTTCATGACGCTCCAGTACTCACTACACTACTCACCTTGTGTGATTGGAGTGTGTAGATGCGCGGGCGCAGCGAACAGTCCGTCGAGCAGTAGGTCGGCGGGCGCGGGCGCTGACGTGGGCGTGGGCATGTTGTTGTTCATGACGCTCCAGTACTCACTACACTACTCACCTTGTGTGATTGGAGTGTGTAGATGCGCGGGCGCAGCGAACAGTCCGTCGAGCAGTAGGTCGGCGGGCGCGGGCGCGGGCGCTGACGTGGGCGTGGGCATGTTGTTGTTCATGACGCTCCAGTACTCACTACACTACTCACCTTGTGTGATTGGAGTGTGTAGATGCGCGGGCGCAGCGAACAGTCCGTCGAGCAGTAGGTCGGCGGGCGCGGGCGCTGACGTGGGCGTGGCCATGTTGTTGTTCATGACGCTCCAGTACTCACTACACTACTCACCTTGTGTGATTGGAGTGTGTAGATGCGCGGGCGCAGCGAACAGTCCGTCGAGCAGTAGGTCGGCGGGCGCGGGCGCTGACGTGGGCGTGGGCATGTTGTTGTTCATGACGCTCCAGTACTCACTACACTACTCACCTTGTGTGATTGGAGTGTGTAGATGCGCGGGCGCAGCGAACAGTCCGTCGAGCAGTAGGTCGGCGGGCGCGGGCGCTGACGTGGGCGTGGGCATGTTGTTGTTCATGACGCTCCAGTACTCACTACACTACTCACCTTGTGTGATTGGAGTGTGTAGATGCGCGGGCGCAGCGAACAGTCCGTCGAGCAGTAGGTCGGCGGGCGCGGGCGCGGGCGCTGACGTGGGCGTGGGCATGTTGTTGTTCATGACGCTCCAGTACTCACTACACTACTCACCTTGTGTGATTGGAGTGTGTAGATGCGCGGGCGCAGCGAACAGTCCGTCGAGCAGTAGGTCGGCGGGCGCGGGCGCTGACGTGGGCGTGGCCATGTTGTTGTTCATGACGCTCCAGTACTCACTACACTACTCACCTTGTGTGATTGGAGTGTGTAGATGCGCGGGCGCAGCGAACAGTCCGTCGAGCAGTAGGTCGGCGGGCGCGGGCGCTGACGTGGGCGTGGGCATGTTGTTGTTCATGACGCTCCAGTACTCACTACACTACTCACCTTGTGTGATTGGAGTGTGTAGATGCGCGGGCGCAGCGAACAGTCCGTCGAGCAGTAGGTCGGCGGGCGCGGGCGCTGACGTGGGCGTGGCCATGTTGTTGTTCATGACGCTCCAGTACTCACTACACTACTCACCTTGTGTGATTGGAGTGTGTAGATGCGCGGGCGCAGCGAACAGTCCGTCGAGCAGTAGGTCGGCGGGCGCGGGCGCTGACGTGGGCGTGGCCATGTTGTTGTTCATGACGCTCCAGTACTCACTACACTACTCACCTTGTGTGATTGGAGTGTGTAGATGCGCGGGCGCAGCGAACAGTCCGTCGAGCAGTAGGTCGGCGGGCGCGGGCGCTGACGTGGGCGTGGGCATGTTGTTGTTCATGACGCTCCAGTACTCACTACACTACTCACCTTGTGTGATTGGAGTGTGTAGATGCGCGGGCGCAGCGAACAGTCCGTCGAGCAGTAGGTCGGCGGGCGCGGGCGCTGACGTGGGCGTGGGCATGTTGTTGTTCATGACGCTCCAGTACTCACTACACTACTCACCTTGTGTGATTGGAGTGTGTAGATGCGCGGGCGCAGCGAACAGTCCGTCGAGCAGTAGGTCGGCGGGCGCGGGCGCTGACGTGGGCGTGGCCATGTTGTTGTTCATGACGCTCCAGTACTCACTACACTACTCACCTTGTGTGATTGGAGTGTGTAGATGCGCGGGCGCAGCGAACAGTCCGTCGAGCAGTAGGTCGGCGGGCGCGGGCGCTGACGTGGGCGTGGGCATGTTGTTGTTCATGACGCTCCAGTACTCACTACACTACTCACCTTGTGTGATTGGAGTGTGTAGATGCGCGGGCGCAGCGAACAGTCCGTCGAGCAGTAGGTCGGCGGGCGCGGGCGCTGACGTGGGCGTGGGCATGTTGTTGTTCATGACGCTCCAGTACTCACTACACTACTCACCTTGTGTGATTGGAGTGTGTAGATGCGCGGGCGCAGCGAACAGTCCGTCGAGCAGTAGGTCGGCGGGCGCGGGCGCTGACGTGGGCGTGGCCATGTTGTTGTTCATGACGCTCCAGTACTCACTACACTACTCACCTTGTGTGATTGGAGTGTGTAGATGCGCGGGCGCAGCGAACAGTCCGTCGAGCAGTAGGTCGGCGGGCGCGGGCGCTGACGTGGGCGTGGCCATGTTGTTGTTCATGACGCTCCAGTACTCACTACACTACTCACCTTGTGTGATTGGAGTGTGTAGATGCGCGGGCGCAGCGAACAGTCCGTCGAGCAGTAGGTCGGCGGGCGCGGGCGCTGACGTGGGCGTGGCCATGTTGTTGTTCATGACGCTCCAGTACTCACTACACTACTCACCTTGTGTGATTGGAGTGTGTAGATGCGCGGGCGCAGCGAACAGTCCGTCGAGCAGTAGGTCGGCGGGCGCGGGCGCTGACGTGGGCGTGGCCATGTTGTTGTTCATGACGCTCCAGTACTCACTACACTACTCACCTTGTGTGATTGGAGTGTGTAGATGCGCGGGCGCAGCGAACAGTCCGTCGAGCAGTAGGTCGGCGGGCGCGGGCGCGGGCGCTGACGTGGGCGTGGCCATGTTGTTGTTCATGACGCTCCAGTACTCACTACACTACTCACCTTGTGTGATTGGAGTGTGTAGATGCGCGGGCGCAGCGAACAGTCCGTCGAGCAGTAGGTCGGCGGGCGCGGGCGCTGACGTGGGCGTGGCCATGTTGTTGTTCATGACGCTCCAGTACTCACTACACTACTCACCTTGTGTGATTGGAGTGTGTAGATGCGCGGGCGCAGCGAACAGTCCGTCGAGCAGTAGGTCGGCGGGCGCGGGCGCGGGCGCTGACGTGGGCGTGGGCATGTTGTTGTTCATGACGCTCCAGTACTCACTACACTACTCACCTTGTGTGATTGGAGTGTGTAGATGCGCGGGCGCAGCGAACAGTCCGTCGAGCAGTAGGTCGGCGGGCGCGGGCGCTGACGTGGGCGTGGGCATGTTGTTGTTCATGACGCTCCAGTACTCACTACACTACTCACCTTGTGTGATTGGAGTGTGTAGATGCGCGGGCGCAGCGAACAGTCCGTCGAGCAGTAGGTCGGCGGGCGCGGGCGCTGACGTGGGCGTGGGCATGTTGTTGTTCATGACGCTCCAGTACTCACTACACTACTCACCTTGTGTGATTGGAGTGTGTAGATGCGCGGGCGCAGCGAACAGTCCGTCGAGCAGTAGGTCGGCGGGCGCGGGCGCTGACGTGGGCGTGGGCATGTTGTTGTTCATGACGCTCCAGTACTCACTACACTACTCACCTTGTGTGATTGGAGTGTGTAGATGCGCGGGCGCAGCGAACAGTCCGTCGAGCAGTAGGTCGGCGGGCGCGGGCGCTGACGTGGGCGTGGGCATGTTGTTGTTCATGACGCTCCAGTACTCACTACACTACTCACCTTGTGTGATTGGAGTGTGTAGATGCGCGGGCGCAGCGAACAGTCCGTCGAGCAGTAGGTCGGCGGGCGCGGGCGCTGACGTGGGCGTGGGCATGTTGTTGTTCATGACGCTCCAGTACTCACTACACTACTCACCTTGTGTGATTGGAGTGTGTAGATGCGCGGGCGCAGCGAACAGTCCGTCGAGCAGTAGGTCGGCGGGCGCGGGCGCTGACGTGGGCGTGGCCATGTTGTTGTTCATGACGCTCCAGTACTCACTACACTACTCACCTTGTGTGATTGGAGTGTGTAGATGCGCGGGCGCAGCGAACAGTCCGTCGAGCAGTAGGTCGGCGGGCGCGGGCGCTGACGTGGGCGTGGCCATGTTGTTGTTCATGACGCTCCAGTACTCACTACACTACTCACCTTGTGTGATTGGAGTGTGTAGATGCGCGGGCGCAGCGAACAGTCCGTCGAGCAGTAGGTCGGCGGGCGCGGGCGCTGACGTGGGCGTGGGCATGTTGTTGTTCATGACGCTCCAGTACTCACTACACTACTCACCTTGTGTGATTGGAGTGTGTAGATGCGCGGGCGCAGCGAACAGTCCGTCGAGCAGTAGGTCGGCGGGCGCGGGCGCTGACGTGGGCGTGGGCATGTTGTTGTTCATGACGCTCCAGTACTCACTACACTACTCACCTTGTGTGATTGGAGTGTGTAGATGCGCGGGCGCAGCGAACAGTCCGTCGAGCAGTAGGTCGGCGGGCGCGGGCGCTGACGTGGGCGTGGGCATGTTGTTGTTCATGACGCTCCAGTACTCACTACACTACTCACCTTGTGTGATTGGAGTGTGTAGATGCGCGGGCGCAGCGAACAGTCCGTCGAGCAGTAGGTCGGCGGGCGCGGGCGCTGACGTGGGCGTGGCCATGTTGTTGTTCATGACGCTCCAGTACTCACTACACTACTCACCTTGTGTGATTGGAGTGTGTAGATGCGCGGGCGCAGCGAACAGTCCGTCGAGCAGTAGGTCGGCGGGCGCGGGCGCTGACGTGGGCGTGGCCATGTTGTTGTTCATGACGCTCACCGGCGCCGATGGGGACAGGTCCAGGCCGCTCAGCAGGTCCAGGATATCCTGACAATACACAATAACGACATGAAGAGCGCCTCGAAACTCATGGAAACTGCAAATACGAGTATTACTTTTGTTACTATCAGACAACAGTCACTACGCATAGGATTTGAAACTTATTAATCACTTTAAGTGAAGGCGAAAAAACAACCCTCGCAATGCCCATTTTGATCACGAACGTAAACAAATATGTGTACTCACATTGCTGCTAGTATTGTTGTTGCTAGCAGGCGGTTGCGACGGTTTGTGGTCCACGTCGCCGTTCGTCAGGGGGTCGGAGCCGATGATCAAGTCTAACAGCGCGTCCTATAATTTACATCATTTCATTAATTGCATTTAAACTACCAACTAATACAGGGTTATTGGTAAAACACTAACAACCTCTTAAGGGGTCATTGTACTCATCATTACGAACAATTTTTACTGTGGGACCAAACCTCAAATCGCGAAAAAAACAGCTGTTCCCAACATTTTGACGAGTTACGTGAACATAAATGTAGGGAACAGCTGATTTGTTTTCGCGATTTCCGGTTCTTTCCCTTAGTAAAAGTTGTTCATAATGATGAGTACAATGATCCCTTAAGAGGTTGTTAGTAGTTTACCAATAACTCTGTATATCAGTTTCTGAGCAAAAAAGTTTTTCTTTAGTAACATTTCAGTCGTTAAAAATTTTAGGCCATCCATTTATAAAGATATATCTAATTCAAATACTATTTCTCCATCCATACAAAACAGTATAACGTCAAATAAAAAACCCTTTAGGCATTTTGTTTTGGTGGTCTTTATGCAGTAAGGAAGCTTTAATTCTCCAGTGAATATAAATATATGTAGTGTTGTCACTCACAGCTACCTGGTCGGGCTTGTGGTCGGGGCTGAGGTCGGACAGCGCGTCGTGTTCGTGGTCGCTGTCGTCGCGCCCGTCGTGCCCGACCACCGGCGCCTCCATGGCCGGCATGCGCTCCAGCAGCGCCGGCCGCAAGTGCGCGTAGTTCCTGGAGTACGGAACATTCGTATAGACAACAGAACACCTGACTAGTCATCATCTGCCTAGCCTTTTCCCAACTATGTTGGGGTCGGCTTCCAGTCGAACCGGATGCAGCTCAATATCAGTATTTTACATGGAGCGACTGCCTATCAGACCTCCACAACCCAGTAACTGGGTAATACGATACTCTTGGTAAGACTGGTTGTCAGACTTTCTGGCTTCTGACCAACAGTAACGACTGTCAAAGATCTACAAATGACAGCCGGGACCAACGGCTTTACGTGCTTTCCGAGGCACGGAGGAAACTCGCTATGGTAAATGGTCACCCATCCACAGACCAACCTCGGCAAGCGTGGCTTAACCCGGAAGATCGATCTATGCGGCTGTAATTATTTAGCCACGAGCTCCTCTGACCAAACTAAACTAAACCACCTAACTAAAACAGCTGACTAGTGTGGACTCAATATTAGCGCAGTTACGCACTGCATCCGACCCGGATCCGTGAAAATACGGACATAAAAAACTCATCCCGAATTCGGATATTGCTTTTCACACTGCATCCGATACGAATTCGTGAAAATACGGATCTAGAGTCTAAAAATTTCGGACCGAATTCGGATATTGCTTACGCACTTATCCGATCTCTGATCCAAATGCCATCTTTGGCATATGTCTGATTTGAAACAGAGGTAATGCGAAAGCGTTCATACAAACAGTACTACGGCTACTTCAGTCCGTCAATATTTCTTCCGAATTGGAGACTCACGGATGACGGAGAGAAATCGGATCTTGTGCGTAAACTACCATACAAATAGTTCTATGACTACTTCGGAACGTATTTTCACGGATTTGGATCGTATGCAGTGCGTAACCGCTGTTAACACGTTGGTATATTTATCATTAAATAGTTTTTATTTTTTGCTCAAATATTCCAGAAATACTACATACCTGTACAATTGCGATAACTCAACGCCTCTTTGTTGCAACTCGATATGAATGTGAGAGCCGAACGTGTCAATAATCACTCGGATTTTACTGAAAGAAACAAAATTATATGATTAAATTATGAAACAATTTTTGAACTAGTCAGGCTAAATAGACGTAATCAATGCAGGGCTCGGAAACGTTATTTAAAATAACGTTTTTAAAACGTTTCTAACAGTTCTTTGTACAACATTTTGTTCGGAACGAAAACGAAAAGAGAACAAAAAGCTAGTTTTCAAAAACCGGTTTATTCCGCAGGACGGAGCCGCACATAGTGTGCGGCAACAAGCATGGACTTGTTAAGTTCCGTAGGATATGTTTTCATTTCAGTACATCATTCATTCCGAGCATAGTTCGGAGCAGGGTTGTTGCTGATGCATATTTTTTTCAAATCAGCGGATGCTGATGCTGATGTTTTACCATTGACATCAGCGGATGCTGATGCTGATTCTCATGATTTTCTTAAAAAAACGGAAAAAGTAGTGACCATTTTGAATAATATCTAAAAGTTGCACAGTTTTCCGTGGTACTGAAATAAACGATTGTCTCAAAAATTTTGGGATTTTAGTAAAAAATATAATCAAACTTAGTAGATTAGTAATAATTAGTATAGTACTAGATTAGTAATTAAGTACCTAGACTACCTAGTGCATAACCTGCTACCAATCTTTCGTTTAATTAATAGGTATTGGAATTTAATCAAAGGTACATAATCCACTTTTCAATGGGGTCGGCATTATTTATCAAACTCAAAGATTTACGAAAAAAAACTTTCACGCGCAGATAAGTACGTATTAAGTATAACGTAATGAATGAGACAAGTTTGTATTTGTTTGTAAACGCAATCCCGGTCTGCCCTTGGATTGATCAAAACTCGCAAGCAAAAACTTCACGGGATATAAGCCCCGCCCCCTCTGCGGTCATGTCACGACTCGAACATCAGCATTAATATCAGCATCGATCAATGCGGATGCTGATGTTGAAAAAGATGCTGAAGATCAGCGGATGCTGATGCTGATGTTCGCAACAACCCTGGTTCGGAGCATAGTCGAGCATAGTTTTTATTTTATTTGAGATTTATTTATTTATAGTTAATTAAAACGGTGAACACCAATTACAATAATTAACATAGAAACAAGTAACATGGAAGGTAGAAAAATACAGGTATCTAATGTCGACAATTGTGTCATACACAAAATACTTAAGACTAACATGGGATAGTGGACACCCTCGCATACTGTCTCTCACAGAACATCAGACATACACGCACAATTTCACTCCATTTATCCGCGAACACATCACATTCAGGGTTGGCAGCCAGGAGGGCATTGAGTATCCTTAGAGTACGACACACAGGGTATTCAGCTCTGGCGACAGTTCTGGCTGAAGGTTGCGCGAATAGATTGTGCCGACGGCTTTGACGGTGTCCGATGTATTTGTCGGGCACAAATAGTCGACAGAAAAGGCCATGGAGCTCAGGGCAGTCGATACGACCCCTAAGGGTTTTATAGGCTACTATCAGCTGATCATGGCCTCTTCTTACTTCCAACGAGTTAAAGCCCAACATTCCTAAGAGATAGTTGGTGGGGTACATGTAGGAATAGAAATTGTACGACCTATTGAAAAAATATCTCAAGAAAGTTTTCTGTACCTTTTCCAGCATCAGTGTTTGGGTCGCAGTATGGGGGTGCCAGACACAGGCACTGGACTCAAGTTTACTGCGAACCAGTGTGGTGTATAACAGCTTAATAACATTTGGGTTGCGAAAGTCACGAGCATTACGCAAGACAAATCCCAAGCGCCTGAAAGATTCCTTCGCCAGAGTGGATACGTGATCTTTAAACGTCAGACAGCGGTCGAAGGTCACTCCCAAGTCCTTAACGTTGGTGACTCGAGTAACTATTTCACTACCCAAACTGTATTCAAAATGGATTGGTCGCAATCCTCGACCGTATGTCATGGCATTGCATTTGTTTTTGTTGAAGAACAGCTTGTTCACCACGCTCCACTCGTAGATGGCATTAATATCCCCTTGGAGGAGTTTACAATCTTCGTTTGATTTGATGTGTGCAACTGAACTGAAGATGGGTTTTCTCTTGACTTTTGTCAAGGTCAGAGGTGATAAAGACAAAGTCTGCGATGGAACGAGCTTACCCAGAAGAAGCCTGTACATTGTAACTATGAAGAGATTCGGGTCGTAAGCGTGGAACACAGACGCAGTCAGTGAGTTCCATTCTTTTGCCGTGCGTCGTGTTTAGTGCGAATTGGTGGAATAGCAACTAGGTATGGATGGTAACTTGCAGTGCGTCTGGATGTTCGATGGTAGAAGGGGGCCGGTGGGATGAGGTTGTGGAGTTCTTGAGCACACTCACTGAATTACAGTCTATAGAAGACCGACAAGCAGGCAACCTTGCGGCGATGAGCCAAGCTGTGAAGCTTGGCATCCACCAGTTTTACGTCGCCAATGAGTCTCTTAACTCTGCATTCCACTGAGTCAAGCGCGGCAAGTTGGTATTTTGCTGGGCCATCCCAAAGGTGGCTGCAATACTCCATGCAGAATCGGACTTGCACTTTATAAAAGTCAACAAATGTTCAGGCGAAAAGTATCGCTTCACTCTATTTAGGATGCCCAGTTTTTTGGCTGGTTTAGACTTTGTGCTCAATGGGGGTGCCGAAGTTGAGACTGACTGTAAACTCCATGCCGAGGAGCTCGAGCCGGTCAGTTATAGGAACAGACATATGCCGAAAACTAGGAGTTTGGTCGAAACGACTCCTTTTTGCGGTTTGTGTTGCGACTTGCGAGTGGTTAGTTATTGGTCCTATTTTGATCACAAAATGAGACGCAAGAGAAAAAAATAAAAAACCTAATTTAAAAAGAAGCAGCTATGCTCCGAGAGCACCTGCGTCGCGTGAAACGTCAGGGAGCCGTGCCTTCTCCAGAGCCAGTCCGCCAGTACCGGCCGGATCGCGTAGATTGGTGATGACGTCGGCGGTAGGGCGTGAAAGCCTGTCCCGCCATTTCACCACCTGGACCTCGCGAAGCTACAGCCGACACAGCTCAAACTGGCGCTGCATCGGCCGCTCGCCTCGCGCCCGCGATTCATCGCGCCACTGGTAGAGTGACGCGAATATCTTCGCCTCCATGTCCCACGGCAGAGATCCAGCCAGTACGCAGGCCGCCTCGTAGATCGTGCGATAACCCCTTATGACTCTGACAGCCATCGCCCACTGCGGCTTCCGCAGAATACTGATGCTGCTGGCCGTCAGGTCAGCCGCCCATATCGGGGTCCCATACAGGGCCAGCGATCGCACGATCCCCACACACAGCCGCTTGCAGGCGGTACTCGGGCCCCTCAAATTGGGAAGCAGCGTTGTGAGCGCGCCAGCCTCATCCAGCAACTTGGGCGCCAGACGTCGGAAGTGGGGCCCGAAGTCCCACCGGCTGTCGAGCACCAATCCCAGGTACTTCATGGTAGACTCGACAGCGATCCGAGCCCCCCCAACCACGATGTGCGAGCCGGGTGGCGGCGCCCACCGGGGGCCGTGAGACATCATGACCTCCGACTTGCTGAGAGCCACCTCCAGGCCTAGGCGACGTATGCGGTCCACCACCTAAGAGACCGCAGCTGTCGCCGGCAACGCTGCCTCCCTGTGCGAGCTCCCGCGGGCAGTGACCAGCGTGTCGTCCGCATAAGACGTCAGGTCTACCCCCGATCTGAGCTCGCCCCTTAGCACCCAGTCGTATCCGACGTTCCACAGGAGGAGGCCCAGGACCAAGCTCTGTGGAACACCGCACGTCACTTGGTGCTGGTAATTGCCATCGCGTCCCATGTAGGTGTCACACCTCTCCGACAGATAAGCCCCAACGACGTGGCGGAGGTAGAGAGGCACCCGATGATAGCGCAGTGCCTTCCAAATACAACTTCAAATCACCACTGTACCTACTCCAGCCAACTTACAGAAAGAATCTTGCATCATCTTCCTGCCCTTGCCCTTGTTACTTGGGGTCGGCGCAAGATGTTTTCCTCTTCCATTCCGTCCTATCAACCGTCATGCTAACACTGCCTCCCCTTCTCTTCCATATAATTCTTCACACAATCTATTAGATCCATCTTTCCTTTGACATTTCTTTCCCGCTCCATCCATCCACATTTATAATCATAACTCTTTTAGTCACTTGCGTTTCATCCCTTCTCTTCACATGCCCATACCAAGACAAACGATTCCCTTTCAACTTTTCTGTCACTGGCGCCACTTTCAAACTTCCTCTAATATACTCATTCCTGACATCCATTCTGGTCACTCCACACATCTATCTCAACATTCTCATCTCCACGAAATGCAATCTTGTTTCATGCGTCTTCTTTACGGCCCAACATTCCGTTCCATACAGTACGATAGGTCTTATCACGGACTTGAAGATTTTCTCGTTTAACTTGAGGGGCATTGGTGGGTCGCAAGTCGGGTGTGTCGCAAGTGGGATGGAAAAAATGTTTCAAAACCTAAAAATTTTTTTTTTAATAATACATAAAATGTGCATGTCAAAGATATTTTTTTGTACAAGTTTTAACACACACTATACTCGTACTCACAGAATAATATTCACAGTGATAATAGGGTCTACTTTAAGCTTGAACGAAACGACGAACGGCAGTCAAATACCAACTGAATTAAATTCATAATATTCGTAGTTTTGTTTCGAAGTTTCGTTGTTTCGAACGAACAACCCAAAAAAAATGGAAAAAAACGGTTAAAAACGTTTTATTAACCGAGAACAATTCAAATTTTGTTCTTTATCAAAAACGTTTTTTATAACGTTCCGTTCGAACGTAACCGAAACAAACTGTTTCTTAGGTATTTAAGACGAAACCGTTTCGAAAAATATACCGGTATCCGAGCCCTGAATCAATGGTTCCTCATTGATTATGTCTATATATCAGTATTACTGCCCCCTGATTCAGAAAGTTTCGATAAGTGTTTTATCGACTGGTTCGGTATGTTATCTTGTTTTGGGTACGATTCTCGTAACGAGAGAAACGAACCGAATGAAAAAGAGATAAGAAACCGAATCGATATTATTGGCCAGTCAACAGCCAGCTTAGGCTTCTTGACCACCTTTCTGGGCAAGTCCTACGTTCAGCAGTTAATTGCGATAAGCCAAGTAAGTGCGTATAAACGTAGAAAGCGGGTTGCCGACGCCGATCTGCCAGCGCTTGTCGGTGCTGGTCCGCGCAGTTAGTCGGCACACAGTCTCTAGAACCAGCGCCGACAAGCTCCGAACTTCGCCGACAAGTTCCGACCTTCTCCGATCAGCGCTGGTAGACCGTCATTTGTGGCTGTATTTTCAAGGGAACAACGCGTATTTTTGTTTGTACAGCCAGCCCCTGCTTCTACCCGCTTCCTTTACGTAGTGGTTACCTGCACGGACCAGTACCGATAAGTGTAGGCTGGTCGGCGCTGGCTACCTGCTTCCTTTATGTATACGCCCTATCGCCTGAATTTCTGCTTACCCCTGCAGGTGATATAGACGCTAGAAGTAAGTAAGAAAGATACTTTGTTTCACGTTTACATTTTAATTTAAGTAAGTACTCACTCCTGGCTTGGCTGCGTGGTAAACCGTGTGGACAGTTTGGCGAGCGACAGCAGCAAGTACTCCTTAGTGTTGATGGACAGCTGCGTGGACCACAGAAGCTTCTGGTACACGTCAATCACGTACTCTTCCGAAGGACGTACGAAGTCATCTGCAATAGAATAATGTGGATGAGCAAAAACATAAAACAGGCGTTTGGGTGCAAGACACTACAACCAGCTTCCCAAGACGTAAACCATACTGATTGTACTTGGGCCCCTTGCTGATCAGGGGCCCAATTCTCCTAAAATAAATTGTTGCCAAACGCAATCGAACCACAACCGTCAGTCAGTTTATGTTTTCGAAAACTTTCAAAATGATTGATTTTGTTTTTTGTGTCAAACAATTTGATAGCTTTTGAAATTGAGAACTGTCTGAATGAACGGTTCGGCCTTGGTTCGGTTGTGATTTATCGAGATTTATTTTAGGAGAATTAGGCCCCAGGCTCTGGAAATACATGTCAGGATGACCGGAGGTGGTCAGCATCGTCAACGTCGAAATTACTAGTTCTGTGATTATCAACCTGCTCGTTCATCGTGCTAAAGAGGGAGTGGTTTAACCTTCGGGATTCAATTTATCTATCAATAAAAACGAGAACGTAAAGTTCAGTAGTTTTTGAGATTACTCCGAACAGACACACGCTACCTGTTTTATAAATGTAGTGATGCAAGACGTTTTAAAGTTTAAAGTGAATATAAAAACTCACCAACGCCGTCTTCGTCGACCATGGATATAGCGTTACTGGCTTCAGATACCAGCAAGTCACCGTATTCTCCAATAGTCCATGCTGCTACCTATAAACAAACGATCACAATTTTATTTATATATTTTGACTTTCATGTAGGAGATAAATTTACTGTCGTAATTTCAAATAGGAATGAAAGAATCCTTCAAGCGACGATGACTATAATACGATATTTACGATGTTTCTGAGAGATGATTTTATTTCAATCCCTACTAATATTATAAATGTGAAAGTAACTCTGTCTGTCTGTGACGCTTTCACGCTTATACCGTTGAACCGATTTTGATGAAACTTGGTACAAGTTAGTCTGGAACCTGGAGAAGGACATAACGTCGGTGAAGTTCTAACACTGCGTAAGTCAGTTTGTGACAAAAACAGACGACACTGCGAAAGTGACAATATTACTTGAAATTTAGGGTGCATGAAAAGAGCCTCCACGAGTGACGATACTTAAGTACGTCCGGCGCACCCTGGGCAGTCAGCCTCGCTACCAACCTTGCTGACTGGCTAATCTTTTCACCACAGCATGAGCTATATTCGTATAGCTCATGCTGACACAAGAGAAGAACTTGAAATGAAAAAGATTATTAGGATTTTCAGTTTTAATAAATCATCAAAGAGTTTATCTGTAATGATAATTAAAAACAATATAGCGATCACCATAGGTTACGCTCGTTTTAAATGGTTTTTTCACTCTCTTGTAAAGTAACCATTTTTGACTTTCGCACTGTTAGAACTTCACTGACAATAAGCTACTTTTATCCCGAAAAATACGGAATATGCGGTAAATAACATCCAAGTGGGCGAGGCCGCGAGCAAGCCCTAGTATAAAAAACATAAAAATGTTTTCATGTTTCTAAAAGTTTTTCTGATGGGTTTTTGTCATCATGGTATCAAGTTAAGCGCATATTAAGCCTGAAAAAACAATGCAGTGAATCCACAATTTTTGTTGATAAATGTTACCTGAATAAGTGGTTGCTTCTCGGTAGCCGAGCCGGAGACAGCGGATCGTTCGAGCGAGGTCCACAGTCGCATGGCGGCGTACGCCTGCCTCTCTGGGGCGGCTGACGACACGATCTGCAGCGTGCTGGATACCGTGTCGTCACGGAGGTAGTTGCCAGCCTGCAAGTTGGAAATGTTCAACCACATATTACTGGAATCTCAACTTCAACTCAACTTTCAGCCGAAAGACGTCCACTGCTGGACATGGGCCTCCCCCAAAAGAGGGGATTTGCCATAATCGCCACGCTTGGCAGGCGGGTTGGCGATCGCAGTATGGTTGTTTAAGTACTCAGAGAACGCTGCTGCCCATCCTCTAGTGAATCGCTTAGTCGTCTTTTACGACACCCATGGGAATAGATGGGGTAATGCTATTCTTTATGTCCGGCACCACACGGCACTACTCTACTACTACTACTACTCTACTGGAATCTATGAAAAGATATTTGTAACTAGACTCTAGTTAATTCGAATATACAAATACATATTAATTGAACTCAAAAAAATGACAACTTTAAGAACATGTTAAGTAAGTTCATTTCCGAATGAGGAATGTTGGAAAGATAATAAAACAATTTCAGTTGCAATTGAAATTGAACTATATCGAATAGAATTAAGGTTTCTAATCGCAAAGCATGTCAATTTAGTTTCCCTAAGGGGAGATACTTGTAGTACCGAAACTGCCTGTTTCGTGGTTACCCACTATATAAACAGTTCTTACCTTGAGCAGTACTCTAAACAAAGTGTCCAGATGCCACTTGTTGGACGGAGCATATCTTTCCGCCGCTAAAACCATCGCACTGGAGCAGTGAGCCTTGAACTCTGCGTCCGATCGCTCCAGGAAGGCCAGGAGTTCCTTCATCATGCTGCGGATGTTCTGACCGTTGATCAGAGCGAAGGATAACTCCATCGCACGACGACGGATTGAAACGTCTGGGTCCTAGAAATAACAAGAATTGCATGGTTCACTTCAAACACAGATCTATTTTATAAGGCCTACGTAACGGAACCAGTAGCTGGCAACTGGGTGGCAACTTTATTATTTTTTACGCATACTAAAAAATTTCATATAACATTCATTTCATAAAAAAATTGCAAATGTCTACAAAAGAAAGTTTGCATACAGCAACAAACAAAGCTGTTCAGTCAATTTCGATTGAACAACAAATCCTGTTCAACAGAAACTACCAAACTGAATGTGGCGATCCAACTGTGTGTATAAGCAACCCTCCGCACGGGTTTTCACTGGTTGAAACGCGTTATAACGGTAACATTACAATAAATTGCGGAAATATTTTTTCTCACCTTCAAACACTCTAAAATGGTAGTTCTATGCCTCTGCACAGCCGACGTATCAACGTGCACAGTCCTCAGTAACGTATTCAACGCCACATATCTGATATTCTTGTCATTATTGAGCAGGAACCTGCCGAGGATGTTGATGGCCAGCACTCGCAGACTGCTCTCGGACTTGATGTCCATGATGGACAGGACAGTTTCGTAGAGGATGGTGTTGCCAACATTCTTGCTGGTTTCCGTGTTCGTGGCCACTTGGGCAAGGATGTCGTTCATCGCTTCTGATGCCTCAGCATCGTTTTTGCCTAGTATTCGGAGGAGGCGGAGGATTTTGACCTGGCGATTTTTTTTTAATATTAGTAGGGTCAGTTTAGGTTATAATGTCGATGCTATAGGTTGTCCGCTGCGTTGAGCAGGTCAAGTGTGTGGGATGCGGCGCTGGGGACCAAGAACAACGCTGAATAGCGCGGGAGCGTTTCTATTGATTTTTTGGGGCATCAGACACCCGAGCGGGCTTCCGCGTCCCCGTCCACGTCCCGCTCTTCGCAGCAGACGGCCATAGAGTTAGCAGACTACTAGTCATAAAATGGACGGTTGTCTCCACTACAGTTATACGACAAATATTATTATGTGTGAACCAGAGAATATTGCAGAGCTCATGAGGCCTACATCTAGGTACATTGGACAAAGCATGATTGAGGAAAAAATTGTTATTCATCACTAAGGAAGGAAAGTAAGAAATATATTTTGTTTCTTGACATTCTAAAGGAAATAATTTACTTGAATAGTACAAAAAAAAGTTATTCACTACATAGTTTATCCTTCAATATTTGTAAGTGGTAAAATTGGTATGACGCATTTTCCTTTTCACTTTGGCGGATAATTAATAGTTTTGTTTAGTAAATATTCTATGGGTGCAAATGCACTTTGTAAATTACGAAAAACAAATGTTATAATAAGATATGTATTTTGTATTACATAATTATCTTGAATTAGTTATACAAGATGTTAGTTTATAGCTAAGTAATTTAGCCTAAGGAAACAGATAATTGGACATTTTTATTAAGTGTTTATAATTATAGTACAATGTATTTGACGTAACACGTAATTGGTGTTATTTTTTTTATTAAATAGTCTGTTGCAATTAGATGTTGGAGTATATGTTTCTTAATTTTATAACTCCTGAAATGTTTTTATTTTTTCTTTAAAAATAAGTAATTTTACGTATCAGTGGCGTAGGCTCCATACAACTCGATTCCTATCGACTTCCCTTTCGAAATATGGCAAATACTAGTACCTATTATTTTCAATTATAATTTAAACAAATAATTGGTCCGGCTTCCCTTTTAAGAAAATTCACCCTTCGCCACTGTTACGTATAGAACGTTTTAGTTATTGAATACCAAGTTAACCTATTTTATTTAGGGCCGATTTTTCAATCGTCAGATAAATATTATCCATGGAATAAATATGACGGTTTGACATATCTATATATATAAAAATGAATCGCTATTTCCCTTGGTCATCGCATCACGCGTGAACGGCTGGACCGATTTCGGTAATTTTTTTTTTTGTTTAGTTCGTAATTGTCAGGAGAAGGTTCTTATGAAAGAAAATTTTGATATTTAAAAAAAAAAACTAATGTAGGTAGGTAGTAGGTAGGTAGGAGGTAGGTAGGAGGTAGGTAGTAGGTAGGTAGGAGGTAGGTAGGAGGTAGGTAGTAGGTAGGTAGTAGGTAGGTAGTAGGTAGGTAGTAGGTAGGTAGGTAGTAAGTAGGAAAAAGTGCATTGCAACGCATAGGTAACAATGGTACAGCTAGTTTTCTATACAAAAGCTGTCAAAAGGTAAAACTTATTCCCCAGATAAAAGTTATCTGACGATTGAAAAATCAGCCCTTATTCAAAATAAAACAATAATGCAATATTACCTGCAGGAACGGGTCGGATACTCCACTGACGTCATGTTCCGGCGAGTACCCAGCCAATATCAGATTTTTCAGTATCCTCACCAGGTTCGGTACGATCTACAAACAAACCCATGCTATTACATGTACCTACCGACAAAACAGACATCGAGTCGCCCAATGCACATAGACAGAGATATGCGAAGCGATCAAAATAAAAAATAAAAGTTTACATATCAGGCAATTATTAAATACACTAAATACTGTCGGATATATCAATGATTTTACAGGCTTACAACACGATACGACAGCGAGTATACATGGGACTGGGCATTTACATCGATAATAAACAAAATAAAATGACCTTCAACCTCTTTTTGCAATTATTAGTCACGTTTACTCTCTTGTGCTGGATTCATACTGTGTTTTGAGTAGTTAGTAATGTGTGAGATGGGATTTCCAGATGAAAATGGTTACTTATAAGGAAAATCTTTAGTTAGTGGTTTTAGTGCCTATATTTCGAAGGTTTCGTTCATACTATAATGTCGATACATTAGTCTCAATAAAATATTTTTAAGGTCTTTATACACTTATCGACGTGGAATTGGCTTGGGCCAGTCGGAAAAAGCTTTATGTCTACGGGCATAAGTGTGTAACAGACTTCTATCGCCTCGGCTCGGTGCGGCTATCAGATATAATGAGGCATATAGAATCAAAAGCGTAAGGTATATCATAGGATAAAGTGTATCAATGGAGGTTCTTGCCGGCTCTTCTCTATAAGACCAACTTCTTAGAACCGTGCAACAAAATTCATAATGTTCCATTAGTGAATCTTTAAGAACTTTTCTGATCTGAGTGAGATTAAATATTAGCTAATACATATGGTTGTGACTATGAATTCAGGATCTATTTCTCCAGATTGTTTATTTTGTGGAAATATTTGTATGTACTAAAGAAAATAACAATCTGGAAATCCCAAATGTTGTCAATAAAATTATATACATAGTCTATAATTATATAAGAATCGAAAGTAACAGAACTACCAAATTATTATTACTTAGGAAGAAACTTGGACATGAAACGTAACAAAAAAAATTATATTTTACAATTACCAGTAATCTATTGAAAATTTCTATGACAAAACTCAATATGAAAAAATCATGATTTTGTGAAAAATGTTAAAAATCGATGCTAAAGTAGTATTTTTTCTATGGTTTTTTTTAGTTCTAGAGTTTCGTAGTAGAATTTCAATGTTTGATTCTAATAATTTGGTAGTACTACTTGAGTAATCGCTATCTAAGTAAAAAGATGATGTTTTCCAGAAAGTTCTATCTACCTAATACCTACTTATGATATTTTGTATGTATGTGCCTACTTCGAGTGCTATTCACACAAGTTTTTACTTTGCTATCACTACTCGGATGGTTAATAGTTCTGTAGTAAACCTTCATGATTTTGTCCCATGATTTTGCGAAAACCATTTAGTCAACTAGTCATATAACGTCTAATATTCAAGCCAAATTACTCAAGAATACTAAGACTTATTAAGATAATAACTCTCTTATTGCTTTTGTCGGTTTTCATAACCATTTTTCACCGAATATTACCTAATTGGACCAGATTAAATATAAGAATTAGTTGACTATAAGGCTTCCGACAAACAGCTTAATTATAACCCACGTATAAATATGGTTACATAACCAACACAATAAATACAATCATGCTTGTTCCGTAGTCTGTTGACATTGTAAGTAGATGTCATTAGTCTTTTAGAACACTAGAATCATAGTAATACAACAATTTTCTTTGTTATAGTAACAACTGTGCAATCTGTCCCTTTTCATTAGTATTTCAGACGGTCACCTTACTTATTTAATTTTATTATACAGGGTGTCCTTGAAAGTATGGATCCAATCGAATAGGGGCGTGGGCAATGTTATTTCCAAACTTTTTAACCCTGAGAATTTTGGTGCAATTTTTTACGTTTCAAAAGTTATGACCAATTATTGTTTTTTTTTCAATCACTTCGCATACAAAAAAATCATAAAAAAAATATCTGAGCTATCATTTTGTTTCAGGGCTTTGGTGAACACTGTTCACTGAACAGTAGGCCTTTCTTGTGGTGAAACTTTTACGCAGCTAGAAAACATGTGTTCAATAAGAAAAAAACATTTACTGCAAAAGCTTTTTTGGTCTGGCAAAAATTTTACTCAAGTTTTTACTACTACAAGTTTTGAAATGACCTTGCCCACGCCCCTATTCGATTTGATCCATACTTCCAGGGACAGCCTGTATTGCCAAGACAATACTCAATGTTTGAGATCAGATGAATTTAATAAATATTAAGGCGCTTCCCCCACCGAAAGTGGCGCCACTTCAGAAAAAAATCTATATTTCTGTCAACACACAACATATTGAAATTTCGTACGTACAACATTTTTGTCAAGTGTTGTAGAAATTTGCGAACACCAAATACCAACACTAGAGCTTCTGGATTCGAAGTTTTTGCGAAAAGTACCAAAAACGGCCGTTTTTAGCATTAATTACTAAAACTTCTAACCTAGGATGTCAAGTGTTGTCTTTTGGTGTTCGAAAATTTCTTCATCACTTGACTAAAATGTTGTACGTACGAAATTTTAATATATTGTGTGTTGACAGAAATATAGATTTTTTTCTGAAGTGGCGCTACTTTCGGTGGGGGAAGCGCCTTAACTAAGAAACCTTGACTATAGAATTACATAATTATGGATTTATGCGTGGTTTATTTTATGGAGCAGCAACGCAAATTATATTAACACTTGGTGACATCATTTCCTTAATATTACAACAACCGTCTATAAAAGACCGTGTCTCTCATCAAAAACACCATTGATAATAAACGATGAACGCGATAATCGCTCTTATATTGATGTCTTTAAGGTGTAAAATCGCGATTGTCTTGTACAATGTCATCAGACTACCAACACGTATAAAGTGCATGGATCAGCGTTTGTATGTTACCTCGCGCTGCCCGCTCTCCTACGGGACAACACAAACACATCATTAGTGTATCATACTGCACGAACGTTTCATTATGATTTATTATAATAAATATCTAGATCGATTATCAGAACAATATTAAATGTAAAATAGAGGCGTAAAGGTAACTAAAGCCTATCAAACACCTTCTAATCTATCGTAGAAGTCATACTATACATTTTAACGTGGATGTGAACATACAGCCATGTGCAAAATAATTAGAAATAGGTTACTCACCTTCGGTTTCTGAATTGAGAATTCTAGGATGAGCAGTACTTAAGTAACATTTGAGTACAGAGTTATCAAAAAAATGATGGATTATAAAGCATTTCTTTGACAACTGTACTCAAATATTACTTAAGTACTGCTTAACTCGAATTCTCAAATCAGAAACCGGAGGTCAGTGTATTTAACACAAGTCAAAAATTGTTCTCATTTGTTTTGCATTTGACTGTATGACGAAGAATTGATAAACAAAAAAAAGTGTATTTTGTGAACTGCCTGGCTTATCAATAATAATAGATTGGAAGGTGTATGACGGACTGCACTAAGCTACCTTTTTCCTGAAACATCACATAACTTGATGTGTCATTTTCGATAAACATTTTCAACATTATTCATTTCTTAGTGCGTATACACGTAGAAAGCGGGTTGCCGGCGCCGATCCGCAACCGCCCGTCGGTTAGTCGGCGCAGGTAGTTTCTATACTGTGTGGCGAACCAGCGCCAACAAGCTCCGAACTTCGCCGACAAGTTACGATCAGCGCTGGTAAGCCGTCATTTTTTGCTGTATTTGCAAGGGAACAAGGCGTATTTTTGTTAAAAAATGCCAGCCACTGTTTCTACCCGCTTCCTTTATGTAGCGGTTACCTGCACGGATCAGTACCGACAAGCGCTGGTAATATACGCTGTATACGCCCTTACGTACTATAGGCGATAATGTTAATAGAATCACCAACTACGACTTTTAAATTGTGATTAAAACCTGATATCAATATTATTAAAAAAATATTATAATTAAGTAGAAATGGTTTACGTATTATAAAACAAAAACAATGGTTTATAGACTAAGAACCGTGTACACGTTATTATAAAGATTGATATGATAAGCGAATGATAAGGGTACCGACCAATAGTACGAGCTTAATAAATAATACTTGATAAGCACATGAGGTGGTTTATTTACAATGCTATTCACGTGTCATTGAGACATTGTAGAGGCATTTAGACTTTGTTTTTCAATATAGATTTAAATAAGGCTGAGAATTATTTTAACCTGTGTAGTACTGTAATTATGGACACAATAGATAAACAATGGCGGCCGTACCGTTTTCGGTACACTGAGGCGAGTGACATTAAGTAGATTTAGCAATCTTTACATCTTCTTCTTCTATCGTGTCAGCACGAGTATACAAGAATAACTCATGCCGTGGTGAAAAGATTAGCCAGTCAGCAAGGATGGTAGCGGGGCTGACTGCCCAGGGTGCGCCGAATCTTTATATTTAAAGTAGGATATGACATACTACACATTTTTTCCTTCCTAAGCGTTGCTGAGGTCGAATTTGAGGTACAGTGTATCCAGCATACTTAGGTAGTTCTTGGAGGCTCTGTATGCCAAGGCAAAACAGACCTTTTATCAAACTCAGTACATTCAAATTTGCCAAGATATTTTTTTTCACACCAATATAACAAAATTAACCAAAAATGTTGTGTAGTTTAGAATGGAGTGCTTAATCGATTTCAGCATTTAAGTGGGGTGCATGAAAAGAGCCTCCACGAGTGACGATACTTAAGTACGTCCGGCGCACCCTGGGCAGTCAGCCCCGCTACCAACCTTGCTAACTGGCTAATCTTTACACCACAGCATGAGCTATTTTCGTATAGCTCATGCTGACACGAGATGAAGAAGAAGCATTTAAGTTTTAAAGTACCTTTTTACAAATCAGTTATTAAATCTAGATAAAGAGAATAACGCCTATGTCAAGACAATTCGACTGAATTTGAAACGTAGTTCGCAAATAATAATAAAAACTTTTATTTCGGAAAACTAGGTATCCACATTTTTGTTAGTTCGATTGAGCCTTTCGATTAGTACAATAAAATTAGTTTTTTTTATTTTCACATTTAGCTGGTTCGATTCCCGGTTCAGACAGGTGATTATTTAAAATTCTTTGAATGCAGTTCGTATTGTTTTTAAAATAAAAATGAAGTCTTCATTCAGTAATTTTTTCTATCTACAGTATTTAAGGTACTTCCCGTCCATGTGGCAAAGTCGTGGGACGCCCTGTATATTGGGATCTCTGAAGCACCTGGTTATTTATGTTATGCATTGTATACTCTAGCTTTTAATCAATTTATTTTTATAGTTTATAGATAAAGGGAGGATTATGATAAGACACATTTTACTGCACATCCAGTACACGATAACTTGATACTGTTATTAAAATAACACATGAAGGACACAGCACAAACCTACTTACCGTGCCGTACGATTTATAGTGCAGTCAGCGACAAAAGTAGCTGAACATTTGAGTTTTTAAACTTGATATTAATTGGAAAATTAATTGATATAAAATAAAAGCTTTTAATACAGGCTGTCCAAAAATTAGTGTCAAGCGGAAATCCAGGGGTAGAGCAGCCTTAGAGCGATTACGCACTGCATCCGATCCGAATCCGTGAAAATACGGATATAAAAACTCGGACCGAATTCGAATATTGCTTTACGCACTGCATTCGATCCGAATCCGTGAAAATACCGATCTAGAGTAAAAATCTCGGACCGAATTCGGATGTTGCTTACGCACTATTCCGATCTCTGATTCAAATTCAAACAATTCAGGGGCCATCTTTGGCATATCCGTTTGGAGTCTGATTTGAATCCGAGGTAATGCGAGAGCGTTCATACAAACAGTACTACGGCTACTTCGGTCCGTCAATTGTTCTTCCGAATTAGAAACTCACGGATGACGGATAGAAATCGGATGACGGATGCCGGATGTAGTGCGTAAACTACCATACAAATAGTTCTATGGCTACTTCGGAAGGTATTTTCACGGATTCGGATCGGATGCAGTGCGTAACCGCCGTTAGAGGTACCCGAATCAGCCAATGTATGTTCCGCGTTTTTTTGTAGTTTTCGAGTTATGTTTTCTTTTGTTTAACTACTTTTGTAGCTGTCTGTACATATCTAATAAAATCAAAACCAGTATTACGAGGGCAGGTTTAACGACCGCGATTACTGTTAGATATCGAGATATAATTATCGGTTACTAAACGATCGATGTGTTTGATGGAGATAAGGTTTAATGTTACGCATGATTAAGAGGCCTATAGTGGGGAGTGGGGAGTTCTATCATTTTTAGGACGTAAATGCTTCTATCGATTAAATTCGATTATAATAAACGCAAACCCTGAAAGTAGTGTTAAGAATCGGCTGCTGAATCGATTTCAGCCCTTTTTAATGTGTATTTTTTTAAACGTGTTTTTTCATGTCTTTATTTTAATTGACATAAATACAACGTTATTTTTACTTTATACGAAAACCGAGACACCCCAACAAGATTTTCATCAGAACTGCCTGAATATGTGTTTTTTTTTTAGTAAATCTCCAAGTTACACTTTAGTTTATGTCGCGTTAAGTTCGATAAAAAAGTGTGAAATGCCTGAGATGTACTATGCAGGGGTTGTCTAATACACGGAAACTGACCGTGCGGACCATTTCAAGCCTCAAGGTGTCTATTCCCGTCAATTGTTATGGGTAGAAACCTACTGAAACAAAATTGAAATTTATGAAAAAAAAAAAAATGTGTTGTAAAAATATGTTAATCGATTCTCCTAGTGATTCTGAACAAACCAGTTTCAGGTTTAGTATATACTAAAACTAACCTTGTATAATTGAGCCCTTTTCAAGATCACAAGGCCACGTTTTTAAATACAATTAACAATGAAAAAGAAAAGCAATAAAATATTGAGAATTGAGTAAATATTAGGTTGGATTATGGAAACATTAATCATGATAGTAATTTAGGACTAGTATTTATTCGAGAGTATTCTACAATGATTGATGACCAATAATGATCATGGGGGAATATTTAAAGAAAACTCAAACGCAATTAATTCCAATACATCACATAGATAATTACGGCGGACATAAATCTATATTTACTGTGGTAAACAAACGGAAACATCATCTACAATTGTCTATGATGGTAAACACCATTTAGGTATATTTACAAATGAACAGCATTAGGAGGAACGACATCAAAAGCCTTACTACTGATAATTTATTACAACACGTGGTTAGTAAAGCCACATAAATAAAGGACATGTTTATGTCCCATTGTGATAAGTTGCCTGTTTTACCGATAACGAGGATTTTAAAGTACTACGACATCAATTATACTCGGCAATCTTCGGGTTTTCGAGATTGTACGATTTATGCGACCCATTCAATCTTGCTTTCGCTTTGCTTTGTCCACTTTGGATCAACTCCGGATAGGTCACTTAATTCGTACAAATTCGGAAACACGAAGATTGCCGAGGTGCATAAATTATGTTGTAGTCCCTACGGTACGTAATTATTAGAAAAAATATAATAGACTCATGTATGTAGAATGTAAGCTAAACGTCTACAATTTTGCTGTAAACCATAAACAGCGTAGATCTATGCAACATTGTAGATTATTCATCCAAAAATCTGTCTCGTAGTACATCGCAAAATGTGATGAAAATAGTACTAAATAAATAACGTTCAGTAAAATCTAAAGCATGATTTCCTGAACCTGACCTCTTGAACAAATGACAGTGACAGCCCTAATGCCTACAAAATGCAAGCATAACTCTTATTGCATAAGATTCACATTTGTTCTACAAATATTATTTTTACTACCTTATACTAATTTTATTCTTATTTTAAATGTATACAAATATCCAAATGTCACATGTGACGCATTTCATTCATTCAAAATCCGACCTTAAGATGTAGAATTCAATGTTGATTTTGGAAGACTTACCTTCTTGAAGTGGTTGAGGGTGTCAGGGCTGTTCTCGCACATCTCAGTGATGAGCGTTACGCCAGTTATCAGCACACCTGACGATGTTCATACAATGGTTAATGATTGTTTTATGTGTTGGTATGTAATAAAAACTTTGTTTATGTTCTAACAATTAGTATTCATTACTGGTGGTTATTTTAAAAGGACGCTCTGCTGTTTATGTGTGTATGTGTTTTAAAATTAAAACTTGCCATACCAGTGCCATTAAAACCAAAATCAATAGACACTTCTTTGATCGAACAATACCAATCATTTAATAAATGAGTCCCAGACCTTTAATGTAGTTAAAGGGTGTAACCCTAGACGCATGTTCGGCTAAATCTATCCTTTGCTTTCTCGTAGTTGTGTTAGGAATTTCTCATAATGTTATAGGTTAAGCTCGGCCACATATTATAAGAAATTTCTGTCAGAATAAATCCGACGGTTGCGCGAAGGTCCGCTGAGCATACATTTCGTTCAACGTCTAGTACAAAATGTATGAGCAAAGTGTCATCTGGCGCACATCAGAAAAATTTTTGATAGCCTTTTTCTTATTTTGTGCGGCCGGTTTAATACCGGCCATTAGACACCGCACACTTTTAGAAGATCACCATCATCTTCCTGCCCTTATACCATGTTACTTGGGGTCGGCTCAACACATTTTCTTCTTCTATTCCGTCCTGTCAACCGTCATGATATCACTGGCTCCCTCCTCTTTCATATCATTCTTCACACAATCCATCCATCTTTTCTTTGGCCTATCTCTTCCTTTCCATCCATCCACATTTATATTAATAACTCTTTTGGTCACACGTGTTTCATATTTCCTCTTCACATGCCCATACCAAGACAAACAGTTCCCTTTCAACTTTTCTGTCACTGGCGCTACTTTCAAACTTCCTCTTATATAATCATTCCTGACTTTATCCATTCTGTTCACTCCATACATCCATCTCAACATTCTCATCTCCGCTACATGCAATCTTTTTTCATCCGTCTTCTTCAGAAGATGCCGGATGATTGTACAAAATGTATGCGCAAAGGGCCTTCGCGCATACGTCAGAAATTTCTTGTGCCGTGTGGCCGGCCTGTTACAAGTTTATCTGATGAAAATAATAACAGTTATTAGAAATAATTCCATGGTTCGAAATGTAAATGTGAAACGAGTCAAAGGTGCGACAACCTTAACTTCGCGTGCCCAAACACAGTTAGACTTGTGTGCGTGTATGTCAGTGTATATACACTAATCAATATTTTCTAATGTTCTTGCATGCGTTAATGACTTGCAATAATTACATAAATAATAAAATATTTACGTGTTCAAATGTTTATATGATGTACGAGATATGTATAAATACGTTTAATTTATTTTGTGTTCTTTAATGTTTTTAGCCTAACCTGGCTCGACTCTAAAAAGGAAGGCATGGTAAGCTTCAATTCTTCAAGTAAGGTTCAGGAAAACAAAATGTTTTATATTGTTAAATATACCAGTAATAGTCAAACCTGCGCGAGCAGATACCCAATTAACTGATTAAAAATCGTTATCCTAGACACTATACAGGGTGTTAACGAATTCGTGTAGTTCCTTCAAACTACGTGATCTATTAATGGTATAGATTAACCCCGCATGGGATTTAGATTGATTAAAAATAAAAAAATCTTTTTTTTTCCCAAATTTTTTTTTTTGAAATGGAAAATTTCGATGCCATGCATAAATGAATGAAGGCACGGCGACACAGCTGACGGACATGACTAGTCCGATATCGCTTCATACAGTCAGTTAACTTGGGACGCTAAAAGTACTCAAATACAGAATACCATGGTCCATTTTTTGCTTTTTTTTGTGGATTCTGAAAAAAACCTATATAGGGTCAATCAGTGTCACCAGTAGGTCTCGCGGTTTGAAGGAATTACACGAATTCGTTAACACCCTGTATACATAGATGCCACCACTGATCCGCAGTGCTGGGACATAAGCGGTTAAATCCTATTTCATAATTATTGTATCAGAATCTTAATTAATTCTAATAATTACCATGATTCTTCTCCGTCAGCAAGCTCCTCGTAGCAGGTAGAAACATCTCCATCAGATCAGGAACTCTTCGAATGATGCGGAACGCGCACAGCGCTGCTTTTTTCTTAATGTACGCGTTGGGGGACTTGATGAGGCGCTCCACCTCTGAGGCCAAGTCACGGGCCATTTCGGGGGAGGCTATGGCCCCGAGAGTACATAACGCCAGGCCGACCACGAACTGGGTGTTGCTGTTGAGGTCACTGTAAAGAAAAGATGTGTAAGGTTAGAAAGAAGGGTTCTGTTATGAATATTTACATATTTTGGATTAATTATGGGTAGCATGCGTACCGTCATTAATATCAGGTAAACTCAAACCTATGCTAAGCTATGGCTCTTTCCTTAAAAGTCCATTCCAGACGTTGCCCTACATTGTTACACTTGCATAGTTTTATACCACAATCCTCTGGTTTCTGAATTGAGAATTAGGGATAAGCAATATTTAAGTAGCATTTGAGTACGGAGTTGTCAAAAAATGCTTTGAAATCAGTCATTTTTTTTGGCAACTTCATACTTAAATGTTACTTAAGTACTGCTTATCCTAGAATTATTAATTCAGAAACGGGAGGAATGTCTGGACTTTAAAAGATACCTTGACCTCTGAGTTTTTTTCGGCTTTTCTTTTCAGAGCTAGTCAGAAAACAAAAGCCGGCGTCATCTAGCCTTAAAAAAAAAAACATTATATTTATTTCTAAAAGTGTCTGTAACAGATTTATTTACAGAAATAAATATTATTTATCATTCAGATTATGGAATCGTCAGTAATTCCATCAAGAATGAGGTCGGTTTATCCAGGGAACATCACAAATAATGTATTTGTGAGGTGTTAATAAATCCTGGCGTGGGAGCGTGAACGTGTTAGATTAAAGTCGTGACATTTTGTCGTTCGTAGGTGTTACAACAAATGGCTACCCGTAGGTACTCTAAATAATGTCCCGAGGGTCGGGCACAGTTTTGTTCCGAGACAGAAATAAAAGCAACACTACATTTTGGCACTCACGTAAATGGAATTTGTAGTTTCAAATATACATATTATCTGACTATTAAAGATTGTTAAGGTTAATTTGGCCCTAAATGACAGTCGCATAATGCGTTTCGGACTACTAATCAGGCCAAATTGGCCAAACAATCGACTTACGGAGGGTCGGACGGCTCGAACAAGACAAACGACAACCACAGTGATATGTAGAGTTGCCAACCGTCCTGTTTTCCCAGGGCATGTCCTGGTTTTTGTAGTGTCCTGGGATGTCCTGGATAGTTTTTAAGTCTTGGATTTTGAAAGCGCCCTGATAGCTTCATATTAGTTTAAAGATTTTGTTACAAACTTAAGTGTTTGTTTTATACGTTAAAAACTCGTTTACAACTCGTATCATTTTATTCAAATAAGTACTTTTATTTAAAAAAATATGATTATTTTTATTACTTGAATTTCATTGAACCTATTTTCAATACATATTAACTATTGCTACTCAATTACTGCGGTGTGTTTTTAAACTGAATTGTCCCGGTTATTACAACTTCAAATCTTAGTTTTTGAAATTTGGGGTTGGCAACCTTAGCGATAAGTCAATAGCATTTTTTTACCCAAAATAGGTATTCTGTTTAACATGCAACTTCGCATAGTAAAACGTTATTGGCAATCTCGTCTAAACAGGTAGCGCAGTTAAGGAAAAACCGTATTTTAAAATCTTTGCCGTTTACCTTTAATTAGCGTTTCCAATACTTAGAAAATGACTGTAATTTAAGTAAAACATTAGGCAGTATTCGTTTTTATTTCATATACCTACGCTGTTTACTCATATCAGATTGTCTCAATTTTGCGCTCGATTGTTTATTTTGATATGCACAATATATTTTTAACGCAAACTACGCATTGATATTATATTGAAGTAGAACAGTTACATTTGTTTTCTTCTGATGTCATGATAAATACAACATGACTGGTTATTCGCTTTAAATCCTAAAACCATGAACAATGAATACGTGAAAAAAAAAACCTGATGTTTCATACATTTTGTTCTGAAATATTGATTATTTTGTATCGAAAAGCTATTTTTTTGTTTCCACGAAATTCGCCCTTCGTTAAAGTTGTACAGAATAATGAGCAGAGTCCATTGTTTTCGCATGTAAAGTAACTAACCTGGGATCTACTCCCTAAGCACGAAGTCCGTGGTTTCGGCCTTAGTTACGAGCGTTTCCTACTCCCTATCACCTACGGACATACGATTATTTCGGGGCCCGAACTAAAAATGAATGACAACACGATTTGACAGTTGTCCCTACTAACGATATGTTTTTACCCGTCCGAAAAGTTGAACTTGACACTTGTTTTGTTCACTCCTACGTTTCGGGCTACTTTCGGACGGGCGACCAACTTCGTTGACGGACTTAGAGAGTAGGCCCCCAGTCACGTCATCATCATCATTCAACCGAAAGACGTCCACTACTGGACATAGACCTCCCCCAATAGAGAGGGTTTGCCATAATCGCCACGCTTGACAGGCGGGTTGGCGATTGCAGTATGGTTGTTAAAATACTCCGAGAAGTCGCCTTTTACGACACCCATGAGAAGAGGTGGGGTAGTGCTATTCTTTACGTCCGGTACCAGTCACGCTGTATATAAACTTGTAGCAAACACACCACCAATCGTAACCACCGCACCGTTTAAATATCTGTACCGTACTTTATGTAACAGTACCTACTTAACAAAAAACGTGTTTGTTAATTACAGCTTGCTTTACTGAAGTTGACATCCTAGTTTACCTAATAAGGTAATCAAAGTAGAGGGGTTTTAAATGGAATTAAGGTGCCGAGAGTCGGCAACGTTTAAAGCACATAATTGGTCATCAAGCATTTAAGTTGCTGAGGCCTAAAGGGATATCGCATATCGCTTCATTGGGAGTACAAGATGGGAAAAAAGGAGATACACGTAATTTTTGCTTCCGTAAGGATAATTACATTAATGTTCGCATAACTCGTCAAAATGTAGGGAACAGCTGTTTTTTTTTGCGATTTCAGGTTTTATCCCATAGTAAAAGTTGTTTATAATGATGAGTACAGTGTCCCCTTATGGTGCTCCCACACTGGTGTTACAAAATGTTTACAAACATTTTCTAACATTAATACATTGACTAAAAATGTAAGAAAAAGATAAAAATATCGGATAGTAATAAATTTAATCTAGCTATTAATAGATTTTAGATAGTATTTTAATACATTTTTTTTATTTATGTTTCTTTATAAAATGTTTACTAATGTTAGTAAACATTTTGTAACACCAGTGTGGGAGCACCATTAAGAGGTTGTGCCCTTATTTATGTTACACCTTGTATACAAGGTTAGTTTTAGTATATGCGAAACCTGAAACTAGTTTGTTCAGAATCACTAGGAGAATCGATTGACATATTTTTTACACCAATTTTTTTTTTTTTTTTCATAAATTTCAATTTTGTTTCAGTAGGTTTCTACCCATAACAATTGACGGGAATAGACACCTTGAGGCTTGAAATGGTCCACTCGGTCAGTTTCCGTGTATTAGACAACTCCTGCATAGCACATCTCAGGCATTTCACACTTTTTTAGCGAACTTAACGCGACATAAACTAAGGTGTAACTTGGAGATTTACTAAAAAAAAACACATATTCAGGCAGTTCTGATGAAAATCTTGTTGGGGTGTCTCGGTTTTCGCATAAAGTAAAAATAACGTTGTATAAAAAAAAATAGGTAACATAGGGTGACTGGTAATTAGTGACCGATACTTTGACACATGATTGTACTCATGATAACAAACAACTTTCCCAAAGAAACATTATTTTTATTTTATTTTTTTTCATTTAATAAACCGTCACGGAATGGACGCGGCTCGTAATATAGAAATAGTTTTTTTTGTTTTATGAATAATGTTTCTTTGGAAAGTTGTTTATTATCATGAGTACAAACATGTGTTAAAGTATCGGTCACTAATTACCAGTCACCCTATATGTCCATTTTACGGTTTTTGATGATGTCGTTTACGTTTGTATCGATAGCAGTCTCTTTACAGCTACAGTTTACGAAACGACCGCTACGCCAGGATTCATCTTTCGTTGAACAGCACAATACAACCAAGTTACGCGAAGTATTAATATCCTAATCAATTGCAATAACTCTAAACTAGGGTGACATTAATGCAAGGCCACACGTCACGATGTCAACGACACAGCGCAATCTACTCGCCGATAAATACGGCAGGTGGATGTTATCAACTAATTTATGTACATGTAAACGAAATAGTTGAGGTGCATTCAAGTGAATTTAGCTGTAGTTTTTTTGAACTACAGTTTTTGTTCGCTGTTGTTTCGTAACAAAAAATGTTATCACTTGCGTTAACGGTGAAGGAAAACATTGCAAGGAAACCTGCACAAGTAAGGGCTTCAAAAAAGTTCTCGATGGTGTTTAGTCCGCACTTCGAAGTTTCTGATCGAAACAAAACAACGAAGTTATAAATGCAGGGTGATTGGTAAAACACTAACAACCTCTTAAGGGGTCATTGTACTCATCATTTTATTATTATTATTATTTTATTTAGCCATGGTCATCCCACTGCAGGGCAAAGGCCTCCCTACCCTCCTTCCACTCCTCTCGATTTACTGATTTCTGCGGCCAATCCTTCGAATAAGTGTCTAACTCGTCCCGCCATCTCCTTCTGGGCCTACCGCGACGTCGTCTAACGTTATGTGGGCTCCACTCAGTGGTGAGTTTTGCCCACAGCTCGTCCGACATGCGGCAGACGTGACCAGCCCAGTTCCACTTTAAGCTTGCGGCTTTCTGAGCAACGTCGGCGATCTGAGTTTTGGAGCGCAGTACACTATTCCTTATACGGTCTGATAACCGGAATCCTAAGATACTGCGCTCCATGGCTCGCTGGCACTCATCATTATGAACAACTTTTACTATAGGAACAAAATTTAAATCGCGAAAAAAAATAGCTTTTACCTACATTTATGTTCGCATTACTCGTCAAAATGAAGAGAACAGTAGGTTTTTTTTCGCGATTTCTTGCTTTATCCCATCGTAAAAGTTGACCATAATGATGAGTACAGTGACCCCTTAAGAGGGTGTGCGTTATTTAAGTTACACCTTGTATATCTTTTGTACTGATTTGACAGACAGCTTGGTTATGGTTAGTTGGTGTAACTGAGCCAAAATGTCAAATCGCGAAAATCGAATCCATCGTCGGTTCCGAAACACTTTCGTGGTTCGAAAACTTGCCATCCGTCAGTCGAAACTTCGTAGTTTGATTAGTAGGCTCCCAGGCCAGTGACATGCCAGGACTAAAGCACAGTAGATATATAAGCTAAAGCAGTACCTCAACTTACTACAATCGCCTGAATTGAAACACTCACACAGACACGCACTATATACTGAGTAGTTTTTTGTTTTTGTATGTGACTGTATCCCGAACTTACCTGTAGAAGTCTTGTTGCAGTGCGTGGCTGTGTGAGTGTGTCAATTCGGACAATTGTAGGTAGTAGAAGTACTGCTTTAGCTTATAATATTCTGTGACTAAAGTCTATAATACCCTTCTCGTTCTGAGAAGAGCCCCGTGCCTGGCGGCCTACTCCCTAAGTCCGTCAACGAAGTTAGTCGCCCGTCCGAAAGTAGCCCGAAACGTAGGAGTGAACAAAACAACTGTCTAGTTCAACTTTTCGGACGAGCAAAAACACGTCGGTAGTAGGAACAGCTGTCAAATCGTGTTGTCATTCATTTTTAGTTCGCGCCCCGAAATAATCGTATGTCCGTAGGTGATAGGGAGTAGGAAACGCTCGTAACTAAGGCCGAAACCACGGACTTCGTGCTTAGGGAGTAGACCCCCTGCTGTGAAACAGACTGCTATGTTGTTTATATAAGTCAGAAACGGTTACCCAAAGGTAATATCTCTTCTTGTGGGTGGGTGTTTGAAGACGGGCTTTATATCGGGTGGGTAGAATACACCTACACAAATATTGCGGAATCCTGGTATCCTTAGGGTTGTCAAACGAGACGCTACTTGCATTTTATAATGTGGTATTAGGCTGTGATTAAAAGCCGTACAAATATAGTTCCAGTAACGGAACTGCGTTAAAGTGAACATGATTACGCTCTTTAAATCACGATTCATCTTCCGTGCGGAAGATGTCCAGTCTTTTGGAAGGCATACACGGGGACACAGGTCCAACGCGCAGAGGCCCCTTTGAGAATTATTACGCTTATTATTATAGAATTTAAAAGCATTTATAGCACAAACTTATTTAAATTCAAATTAAAGACGTTTTTATTGAAGAAGGGCTATTATTCTATCGATGAGTTCATAAATGACAAACGACAGACATGTTTTTTTATTTTTATTATTTTTTATTTCTTTCATCATTATTTTGTGACTTAGTAATGTATTGGAAAGTTTAATGGTTTAGTATTGTATAATTAGAATCACAATTTGAATTTTCAACACAAATAGTGTAGTATTTTTTTAAGAAATAAATGACTTATTTTATTAAAATATAACATACCGCGTAACATCACGCGTGTATTCCCCGAAGGGTTGTGCAGAGTTGTATACTATGTACAGTACACCCTCTGTTGGGGCTGTAACTCCGTCCCTTGGGTTATTGTGTGTGGAGATAAATGAAAAAAGATGATTATGACTTTAAACTTATAATGAAATTAATTTCATTATGTTACAAAAAATATGAGCGCTACGCGACAATAATGACTGCGTTTTTTAAAGATAAAGACGCGTGTGCGTAGCGGCTGCTCCGGTCGAAGTGCCGCGCCCGCGGCGCGCGAGCGCCGGAGCCCGAGAGAGAGGCTTGGCCCGTTCTTCCTCGCCTCCCGCGTCCCGCGCACCGCGCATGCGTAGAGGGCGCTAGTGTGCGCGCCAACACGTCTCGGCTCGCTATTCGTCGCGGCCGGCGTCCCGCGCAATTGTAGAGGGCGCTTATGTGCGCGCCAACAGGAGCAAAGCCTATTGTAGGCTCGTCGAAGCACGCGTCGCTGACGTCAGGACTGCATCGGGCGTGCTTCGACGAGCCTACAATAGGCTTTGCCTGCTGCCCACTTCAGACTTTGGAACAAGTTCCAACGGGGGGAGCCTGTTGGCGCGCACATAAGCGCCCTCTACAATTGCGCGGGACGCCGGCCGCGACGAATAGCGAGCCGAGACGTGTTGGCGCGCACACTAGCGCCCTCTACGCATGCGCGGTGCGCGGGACGCGGGAGGCGAGGAAGAACGGGCCAAGCCGGCCTCTCGGACTCCGGCGCTCGCGCGCGCACTTCGACCGGAGCAGCCGCTACGCACACGCGTCTTTATCTTTAAAAAACGCAGTCATTATTGTCGCGTAGCGCTCATTTTTTGTAACATTGCATTAATATCATTATTCATTATAAGTTTAAATTCAGATAAAATATCGTTATTCATTTATCTCCACACACATTAACCCAAGGGACGGAGTTACAGCCCCAACACCCTCATTTCGTCGTTATGTTTAAGTCCCGTGTAATAGGGGCGAGCCTATAGCCATCAACTGGGTACAAATCCAGACTCCGGGCTGCTACTGAGAAATTCCATACGGAAAAATCCAATAACACTGCCCGACCTGGGGATCGAACCCGGGACCTTACGTTCTGCAGTTACGCTTGCGACTGCTAGACCAACGAGGCATTCATTATTAAAATAATGAACTAAAATAAGAGTACCAGTGATCATAAACCTCTGGACATTTATATTGCGCGATTAATTCGTCTATAACATGACAGATGATGCAACCAATCACGAATTGCTCCACAGGACTTAGAACAAAAGGCTTAATGCATGCGCGTCTACGCATGAATGGCAGGTATCGATGCAAATATCGATTGTACCTTAATAGTAGCGAGTAGTATAGATGTAAATTCGTGATTCTTATCGATGTAACCCCGATCCCAGACTTGAATGTATCCTCGAATGTTACAAGTGTGGGACGATATGAAAATGCTTTGTGTGCACATTTTTACGAAGTTTGATATTTTTGAACCTTTGTATAACATCTAGAAGGTTCTACATATTTTCGTACAAAATACCTTTGCACAGGGCTGGATTTAAGAGGACAATAGGAGGCTTTAGCCCCGGAGCCTTCACCAGAGAGGGACCTCCAAAAGACAAGTTTTTTTTTTAAATTAAATAAAAAATAAATGACACAAAGAAAAAAGAAAAAAAAATATTACATTCTCACATACTCTGTTCAACGAAAGACGAGTCCTGACATAGCGATCATTTCGTAAATTGTTACCGTAAGGAGACTGCTATCGAAAAAACGTAAACGACATCATCAAAAACCGTAACGTACTAACGTATATTACCCATGTTTTTTTTTATATTAGATATTCTTTGTATGGTAACGTTTTGTAGAGAAACGTCAGGACTCACCTTACGGTGAAAAGGGTATAGGTACTTTTTAAAAACATTTCAACGGGCCTCCACTTCTTCGGGTCTTGCCCCAGGGCCTCGAATCATTCAATTCCGGCCCTGCCTTTGCACACAAAGCGTCGCGTGTATTACAATCCTCAGATTTTTCCACAAACATTTTGTTCTTGTTATTCGATCTTATAAACAGTTGCAAACGGTAAAGAAAATACGGTTGAAAAACTAAAGATAAAATAGAACTCGATTGCTTATCCTGCTGCAAAATGCAAATGACCACACATTATGCGCAGCGAATGCAATGAAAATGTAAAAGCCTCATGAACGACGTTAGTTTTAACATTTTAGTTTAACAGAGCTAAGTTTTAAACCTACCAGACTTATCAGTGTGTCTAAAAGCTTTTCTTTAACCCTTTAACCGCCCCAATCGGATAAATCCGACATAAAATTTCGTGTCCATTTTGCCCACGTTGGTTATGACTTCATCCGTTTCTATGCATACAAAGGTAAATAAAATTGTCGGATATATCCGACTGGGGCGGTTAAAGGGTTAAGGATTGGGGGAGGTGGAAATATGTATAACTGGATACTTTGGAAGCCAACTGATCAAAGTGTCATTTTTGGTAAATTGAGTTATACACTTAATATACTTAGAGTTAAAACTCAATGTCACTAAAAATACTTGGATAGGGTTACCATCCGTCCGGATTTGTCCGGACATGTCTGGACTTCTAGACTTTTGTCCGGCTCTTTAACTTGTCCGGATTTTTTGGCTTAGATGGAATACGAGTAATAAAACTGATACCCGCACCGCGCAACCTCCCCCCCCCATGCGAGCGTCTGCTATCATGCCTACCATACCACTGTAACCAGTGGTTACAGTGGTATGGTAGGTATATATTCTGTGGTTACTAACCACAGAATAAATAATACAAATACTGTAACTAAGTGGGTATGTTTGCATTTTGTGACAATAATGTCCGGACTTTTATTGAAATGTCAGGACTTTTTAAATTTGTAAATGGTAACCCTATACTTGGATCAGTTGGCTTCTAAGGTATCCAGTTATTGAGCTTCAGAAAAAACAAAAATCGCGCGAATTTAAATGGGAGGTGGGTGAAGTTACGGGCTTTACTGATAGGTATTAATAAAAATATTAAATTTAATTCAGCAGTGTTTATTAGTATTCAAAAGATTTCGAGCTAGCTAAAAATTTGCATTGCCATATTCGCTGCGACTAATTTTTGAATATTTATAAATGGTTTGCGGTATTAAAACAGAATATTAATATCTCAAACCATTCAAGATAACCTTCCTACAGAACATAAGAAAATTCTCTCTACAGAAAGATTGTAAGCATAACGTAAAAAAAAATAACAAGCCCCTTACGTTATTCCCCGGAGCTTTATGAAAATCACTTAGAGATGATCCGAAAATCCTTTGTAACGAACTCAATCCGAGCAAAGAATTCTGTTTCAAGTAAGTAAAAAAAGCAAAAAAAATATGAATAATTTATGATTATTTTAATATCAAAGAACCGGGACAATGTTAAAAATAATATATGCGACCAACATACGGGTTGCAAATTATCGCTGTGGGTGTATGTCATTGTATTCGAAATAGACAATTCATTTTTGTATGCGCGCCTACATTGTGTACTAATGTGAATAGGGTTGCCAATCATAACTTTATACTCAAACTCAACTCAAAACTCATTTATTCAAAATAGACTAGAATTACTTAGTTCTTTTTGTTCGTCAGTTTTACAATATTATAGACATCCCACAAAAAGCCCTCCCTTCACCGCTTCCTAGTGTTTTTGCTGTGAAGAAGAAACGGCGCAACAAACTCCCCAGCAACACAGATATGTCTGTCAATAATAATGTATAATAACGTATCCTACTTTATTTTCGATAAATATACTTTATACCTACTTTTGCATAAAAATGCAGTATGCGAAAATACTTTCTTTCCAATCTTAACTGTGATGCATAAAACGAAAAACTTATTATGGGTAAGTACTGAACTATTTATCGATTTGTTTTATAGGATAAAACAGAACGTATATTTGTGATGAAAACGATTATTAATTACTGCACGAAATGTTAGTTGTCAGATGTGACAGATTTCGTTTTTGTTCTATTGTAAAACTAGCTTTCAAAGATACCAAAAAAATGTTAGCGTGTGCTAAAAGCACCCAAAAATATGTTCTTTGATGTCTTTCGTAACAAACCGCGTAGGCTGGCGTCTTTATGGGTGTACTGTGACTGATGTGTTCTGAAATCGAATCTCAAACTTAGATTTATGGGAATAAAAATATAAAAAAATGTTTTTTTTTTCTTCCAATTTTTTTTCCTATTCAAACGAGTGATGTCATACGTTATTTTTGTAAAAAAAAGTTTGCAACCCTAAATGTGATTGTTAAATCATGAGCACCGGACACGGCGGGGTTACGACAGTCATAAGCGTTCTCTAGCGTAATCCCTCGCTTCCGGTTACTAATGTAACGTTATTTTATTAATAAAGACGAATAGAGTTCGTTAGTTTTGTGTTAATGTAGTTAGCTTTTTCGTTTGTGTCCCTTTAACTAGTGAAGGGCAAGGTCAAAGGATAAATTCTACTAAAAAAAAAAAAACGCAATCGAACCGCAGCTGGACCACAGTTGTTTGACCGTTATCACTATACAGTGTGTAAACACATTATGTAACAAAAAAAAAACAAAACAAAAATATAAGTTGTTCTGTTTCAGTCATTTTAAGGCCCCGAGTTAACTGACTGCAAAGAGCGACATCGCGCTAGACATGCCCGCTAGCTGTGTCGCCTTGCTTTCAATCATTTATGCGTGTTACAGAAATGGAGAACAGAATTTAAAAAAAAGGCATATTTTTTTCTTGAATCTTTATAACGTGCTTTTGATACGATAACGTACACGAAACGAAAAAAATATTATGCTAAATCGCGTGCAGGATCAATCTACACCAGCAGTAGATCTTGTGGTTTTAAGAAATTACACGAATTCGTTTACGGGTATAAAATTCGCCTATAGTAGTCAAGTAATAGCAATTATCGCAAGTGAAAAAAAATTGCTGCATTTACATGTTTTTCAATGTAAAAATTGTTTTATTTTAAATTTTTATCGAGAACGCTTGAAGCCAATGAACCTATTATGTAAGTTCTTAACCGCTAATTGACGCTAAATATCCAGCTATGCGGGTTGCACATAATTATGCAGAGCTACCAACTAAACGTACCTACACTTAAATCCAAACTTGGAACTCGATGAAACTGCTATTAAAATTGAGTATCTTCAAGTAACTTTACTTCATCGAGCTAGCCATCTTTTATTGTGGGTCATATCAATTTTGAACATTTAATGTTGCTATTAACAAGATGACTGCCGACAGTAAAAAAATGGTTTTCCATTCGAGTCGCGTCGCCCACAGGTGACCGCGCGACAGAGGAGTTTATGAAAATCTATAGCAAGCCAACGGACAGAAAACTCGTGCTAAATCGTCTCAAAAGGGACGCGCACGGCCCTCTAAACAACCCCACACTGGTTGGTTTTTGCAAAACACATCGATGAAGTGAGAGTATGGAGTGTCGCCCACCATTGACCGTTACGGCGCACAGTGGGCCCATACTGAAAATTAGTGGACATAGGCAACAAAGTTCCAATATCAATGCGATTTTTTTTTATATGACGTGTTATGATATTCCTGACAACTTTTATCCTTATACAATTTCTTCTAAAGTTGATAGTTTGGCTTGAAAAAAAATAATTAGATTTTTTTGTATGGAGCGAATCACGTTTCATTTTTTTTCTTCAATTGTGCTAATATGTTGGGTGTGTGGCGTGAGTATATGATAGTTAGGGTCATTTTCTATCCCCGAAAAAAAAAATCAGCGCCGGCCATCTGCGGCAGCGCGAGTAATCACTCGGTAAAAAATATATATTTTGTATGTCATTTTTTGCCATTTAAAATAAATTCAAAGTAAATTTTTTGTGTCATTAGGCTGATTGACCTTCTCTTTATTAAATATATAGTTTTAATAGCGCATAGGTACTTATAACTAATTATTCTGGTAGAAATTTTGTTATTATTGCTATGTTATTGGTAGCACCTCCATTGTGATTGATGATGACTCATTTGTTTGTGCGCTCGGCTAAGCGCATTACAAACGAGTCACCGAAAAATGCTTGTCTCTAATTGGCTGTGTTATTTTTTTAACTGCACGTTATCTATTGTTGAATAAATATCGTAATAAGTTTCAGGTTATACTAATTTTGTTAATATTAGGTGAAATAATTTAAATTTGTACGGGCAAGTCGTTGACAATTATCTAGATAATCAAGCGTATTTAAATTATATGTAGTATAAGTTATCGTATGTATGATCAATATGAAACAGTGAAGTAATTGTAGCCCTGAAAAGGGCTGTTTGTCATATTCCTAGCCCTGATGGGCTTTTGTGGGAATAATCTAGAACCGGATCACATAATTTCTTGTTCCAGAAGTGCTAGTGGGTCCGGCAAATTTTCGGACTCTGCTGTGAGGCATTCTTCTTCCTCCATAATCTCACTGTCACAGGGAGGCTCAGTAGTCTGTAGCAACTGAATTGCTTCAGGCAACAACTCATTATGAACCTGTTTCGTTATTTTAGGCCTTATGTAGGATATGTGGGGATCAGAGCTTATTAGAAGTCCATGGAGGATGTCTTCGTTTGTTGCTATTCTCCCCGTTTTCCGAGTGTGCCACTCCCTGACGTTTCTGAAGTCCTTATTACGGGCTTCCGAAGCTTCTTCAGATAAGGTACCTAAAACGAATAAGTACATACATTTTAATTTCAAAACGCAATCGAGTCAAAAAATACATCAAACTATATTTATTTTTTACTTACCGATTGGCAAAACACCAAAGTGGTTACAGATGTCTGCACCGTGCATTAGAAGTTTATGTACACTAACTGGCATGTAATACCACGAATAGTGTTGCACGTACACATCAGCTGTTTCTCTACAGTATCTTCTAAATTTTTCACAGTCAATGTTTTTGCCTGATGATATGGCTTGTAGAATAACGGAAAATCTGAAAATCAGATTTTCGTCAATTCCCGTTATTCTGGATGATCTTTTGTAATCTTGGAAAAAGCGCCTCGCAGTATTCCCGTCATTTGTCGTTCCAAAACCCTAAAATGGGAAAACAATACTGTAATATACAATACATAGAGATATAATACCCAAACAACATAAAAAGAGCGAAAATTAAATACATACCTGTTTGACTATATCAATCAGCATTCCAGTTTGCTCACGAAACTCTTGTTGCGTGGTATTTTTTTTAGCTTGTTTCAAAGCCTTATGTTCGCCTCGAGCAGTCCATCGTTGAAAATCCAGATTGTAAGATATATGGAGAAGACATTCCATACACCGAATCTTCATATGCAGTGAAGAAATTCCTTGTTTGTAAATTTCTTCACGAAGTGGTTTGGAAGTTTTGCCAAGCAAATGGGACACGTTGCATATGATGGTACTTCAGCAATAATATTGGCCACTTTTCCATCAATCATGGTCATATGCAATTCATGTGATACAATAATATTTCCACACTGTGTAGATATTCGTTCATCAATTTGTTTTTTCATCTCAGACTCTTCAGATTTTATAAAATCAGCTGTCTCCGAAGTGAAAGTGAACTTCACTGGTCGACAGTACAAAGTTGAGCAAGGTGTGGGGTTCACCCAAACTATATTTTCAATCCCAGATGATGGGCTAGTAGACACTAGCCGAAGAGGGACGATGCTTATCATGACTACTGATGAATCATCGAACTCTGTAGCTGTGTTTGACATTTTCTGTTTATAATTACTCTGCGACGAAGAACCATCAAGTCCCCATTTCCAGGTTAACTTGAGTTCTTCATTTTGAGACCTATCAACAGAATTCAAATCTAGTAAAATCCTCTCCACAGTGTGGTCCAATAGCGCTTGCAATTTAATGCGAGCTCCTTTTTCGGTAATCTCCATACTCTCTTGTGGTGGGCAGTGGCGTGCCTTCCATACAAGCCGAAAAGCCCGGCTTTATATCAGGAAAGAGAGATAAATAAAATTCTGTAGATGTTCCCGCTTCCGCAGTACATACTGCAAGAGTAGGAACATCGGAATCTATATCCACAGGCTCAGATAAGGCTGCGTTCGAAAAGCCCATCTCACTTCTCAGGTCAACACTGTCACAAACAGGCCAGTTGATGTTTTTTTCCAACCACTTGCGATTATTTACACGATTCATGAAAGTTTTTTGATTTCTACTTGACTCTATCCACTTGTTATTTAGATTTATACCAAAAAGTCGACAGAACTCCTTGATTCGGTTCTTGTCTTCTTCAGAAACTTCAGTAGTCAAGAAAGAAATGATACTTTCATATAGAAATATATGATTTTTCAGATCACCGCCACTTCTTAATTTCACAAAAAGGTCTAGGTTGGTACAAAATCCAGCCATAGTTATAATGTAAATATAAGAATAAAAGTATTTCACTGTGTTCACAAATAAGCGACACGAGGAAACTAGATGGACTTAATGAATGTTTTTATATTTATAGTCAGTGTTAATTACTGAAGTAGGGGGCATAACAGTGAGTGAAAATTATTCAGCCAATCAGAGACGAGCATTTTTCGATGACTCATTAGTTATGCACTTAGCCGAGCGCACAAACAAATGAGTCATCAATCACAATGCAGGTGCTACCGATAACATGCAATAATAACTAAATATCTACCAGAATTACTAGTCATAAGTACCTATGCGCTATTAAAACTATATATTTAACTAAAAAGAAGGTCAAAACAGCCAAATGAGACAAGAAATATACTTTGAATTTATTTTAAATGGCAAAAAATGTCATACAAAATATATATTTTTTTACCGAATGATTACTCGCGCTGCCGCAGATGGCCGGCGCTGATTTATTTTTTCGTGGGTAGGGAATGACCCTAGCTATCATATACTCACGCCACACACCCAACATATTAGCACAATTGAAGAAAAAAAATGAAACGTGATTCGCTCCATACAAAAAAATCTAATTATTTTTTTTCAAGCCAAACTATCAACTTTAGAAGAAATTGTATAAGGATAAAAGTTGTCAGGAATATCATAACACGTAATATAAAAAAAAATCGCATCGATATTGGAACTTTGTTGCCCATGTCCACTAATTTTCAGTATGGGCCCACTGTGCGGCGTTGAACATATTAATGGCCGTTGTGTATCGTACCTCAAATTACAGTTTTAGAACACAAATATAGTGGTTATTCAAAAATATCTAAAGATTTAGTTAGGGGCGATGTAAGTAAACGCGTTTTGGTCTAAATTTAATTTAGACCAAAACGCGTCGGGCCAGTGTTTATTGATCTCTTGACGCCATTCAAAAGTTCAAGGTTCAGTGTTATTGGTAACGGAATCGAGGGCCTAATCTCATTTTAACGTTGTTTCGACCCAAAACCTTCTACCGTAGCTTGAGTCCCGAACAAATAAGAATACAGTCTTATTGAACGTAGAGGACTGGTATCTCAGAAGGGCTATGTATTGAATGGACATTCACACCCAAAAAATACAAATCAGTCAAGAAAAATAAACAATTTCAATTACAGTTTGACATGGATCTTAGGCTCAATTTACACCGCCGCGGAATGGACAATTTCGTCGCTTCCATTCCATTCCGCGGCGGTGTAAATTGAGCCTTAATGAACGTAGTAAAATAGAGAACTAACATGAAATGTTTGATGTTGATGATTTGACAAGTTTTTTTACATCTTCCTTCACAAGCAGCACCGCCATCCGCGTTCATTTACAGCCATGTCGCCTAACGTGTTACTACATTACACTTTGTTCTGATTTAACCTCCCTTTCGGGTGAGGTACCTACATCTGCATGACCGCCAACTTAGACCAGCTTGGCGAGTCTAGCTTACCTCGAGGCGAGTGACCCCCAATTATCACATTTAGAGCCATGTCGGATTGTATTCAGTTTTCTTGTCATAGTGAAATAACATTATGACAGCTAAACGCGAAAACGAGCGCAAACCTCAGACACATGCCTGTCATAAGCGCTATCGCAGAAGTACAGATGCCAGCAGGTCAAGCTACCCGGAACTGTCAAATTTTCCCAATCAACCCTGAACCTAATGCTTTCGCGATAAAGATGAAAATCTATTAAAGAAATTTGACAAAATGTAGTAGCTTGATGTGCTGGCGTCTGTACCTACCGTAAACCGAGGATACTTTGATTAGTTTTTGAGCTTCATGTATTTATATCTTATTTATTTTTAATTTTAGATGCTACAACAAAAATCTTTTATATAAACTGAATTAACAAATTTTGATAAAAAAGGAGAAATGTTCCTTATCAAACTTGGACCGTAGAGCTTCTACTTTGATGATCTCTGTTCTATCATTGAGTTTCAAAGTAGCAGAGTAATCGAGAAATCTAAAAATCGTTTTTTTTTACATAATCAGGGGTGTCATTTAATATTTTTTATCTTTGCCATGTAACATCGCAGATACTTCTATACCGAATGGGAAAATAGGAAAACTGACAATATTACCTATACAAGTAAATTAAAATGCATACGTTCCACTTCCACCGAGATATATGACCAAATGCAATATTTTTAGTAACTATCAATGTCGCTTTACTTACTTCTTTAAACAGTTGGTGATGAGCAAGTGGACGTCTTGCCGTTCATCCAGCAGTAGCATTGCGCCCAGGTAGCCGACTCGCTTGTCCGTGAATCGCGGACTGGCGATCAGTTTGAGGCACTCCAGCTGACCGAAGTGCGCCGGATAGCCGAGCATGTGGATGTACAGGAGCTTTGCTATGTTCCGACATCTGTTGTAAGAATAGTTTGATTAGAAATGTGTTTATATGTGATTGGTAGAGATGAAGCCATGTTATGGCACGAGAGAGATGGCCTCGTGGTCTCCTAGTCTTGATAATGATTAGGTATGGTCATCACTTAATTCTTGGGAACTATACACAACATTTAACAGGAATGACGCAAACATTCAAACACCCCAATTAGAATATTCAGTTATAATCATAATACATTCACTGAAATGTTACTTTTTTGTGTTATTGTTTGTAATATTGTTTATTTAAGAAAATAATATTACTTTTTCATTGTTAACTGCATTTAAGATTCAGTCTTATGGGCTTGACATAAGGCTCATTATTTTTTACCTCAATATACAGATACGAAAAAACAAGGTTAAAAAAATTACACATATCGTCGCTTAGGTAACAATACCGCGAAACAAACTTTTAATACATTTTTAGAAAGGTCTTAAAAGTGCTAAATTATTGAATTTAAAATTAATTAAGCTGTATCTGTAATATGTGTTATAATTATGTACAAACTGTAATATATTAATATGACTCTGGTGATTCTCACTAAGATGATTTAATGCGTGATAAAACGAGTTATCCAATGAATATAAAAACCGTCATATTTTAACTTGAGCGGTATTGTTACCTAAGCGACGATATGTATTAATTAACCCTGCAAACATAACACTTCTTTTTTTAGGCAGTCGTGTAAAAATGGCTGAAATCGATTCAGTAGGCGATTTTTAAGAAACTACTTTCAGGGTTTGCGTTTATTATGTTACACGTTGTATCCTTAGACTTGTTCATTTGGAGTTAAATTTCTGCCAAAACATACATAACCCTATGTTCCTGGATTTTATTAGATACGTAAATACTGGTATCTACCTATAACATGTTGCTATATACAAGAGAAAACCTCGTTTCTGAGATCCGACGACAGTAGCCCCTTACCTTCCTTTCAAAACGACTATCTGTTAATCCGGATTTGTTACCTTAAGACAACATAGGATTCTTTTCAGAATCTCAAAGATCAATGTTTTATATTTACTTGTTAATCAGACAGTAAAATTTTCTTTATAACACGCCTCAAGAAACTGATACAAAATCTTACGTAAGGACGATGCCAAAAAGTTGATTAGCTGAGTGACTGATAAAGTAAAATATGTGTCACCGTATCTAGTGCTCAAATATTGGAACGTGAAGATTGAGATCTCATTTTATCATAAAACTAAGTTCCTACCTACAATGAAAGTCTGTCAACTACATACAACCCGGTTACTAAGGGATTGAAAATGAAGGCGCTACTATTGTTGTCGTTATTTTCTTCTCGCTCACACACGTTCTCTGTGAGCGGAAGGTAAATAGTGGATACGATAAAGTAATAGGATTGATGTTCACGTATAATTCACGTTTTCATTGTGTCGGCTAGTCATGTAGTGATGGCGAGCTCGGCGCCGGAACTAATGCTCTGGCTTTGGGTTAGACTTCCGGTCCGTCAGGGAAAATGAGTAAATTGAAGTCTTTTCGCAAGCTTATTGGAAATTAAAGGAGTGTCCGATGAATAAGCTTTCTTTTTTTAATGTAATAAGTTTTGCAGAAGAGCTGAAGCGACGGCCCACCTGATGGAAACTGAGGGCTAATGCTTTGCTAATCTTAGAAATAGAATTGGAAAATCTCATGTACCTGTATTTACATCAGCACTCTTTAAACCGGAACCCAGCAATGCTGCTTGGCGGCAGAAATAAGTATGGTATTTTTTTACCAGGAGCTCTGCTCTTTTTTATGGATGGGATATCATCAAATGACTGCTTCCGTTCTGGGCGGAGCGGAAGGGAGTGTCAGACTCTTACTGACTAAAACCCATCCGTGTTCTTCCTAATGCCCTTTGCGTTCCAGGGCCGCGGTAACTCTTTCGAACAAAGTCCTCAACCCTGGCAGGAGCTCTACTACTACTAACATTTACACCCACACTTCTTCTTCTTCTCTCGTGTCAGCACGAGCTATACGAAAACAGCTCATGCTGTGGTGAAAAGATTAGGCAGTCAGCAAGGTTGGTAGCGGGGCTGACTGAAACCTACACTGAAGTTAGCGAAATGTAGTTGTGTATTTTATGTAACCTCCAGCCTAGAAAAAGCACCGGCGCAAAAGGCGAAGGACCACATAATGTGGCGCAACTGGGGAGGCCTATATCCAGCAGTGGACTGCGATAGGCTAATTTGAGATCTGCCTAACCCTGTGAGGATAATAGGCGTCATGGCTTTATGTCAACGCAAATATGCAGATATACGTAGTGTAATACAATACTAGATATACATAACTACATACATATAAATCTGACATAATGCATAATGGATAACACATAAACCTTTAGTGACCTGAGAGGACTAATAATGGCGTTATGTGCGCAATATTACGGACACGTACCTAAGGTACTTCACCATCGATCACCTGTTGCAAATTAGTTTGTATGCCTCTTAATGAGCGTATGTATATTTATTTTAATTTTGTAGAACAGATTGTATAGTACAACGCGCGTTGAGATAAGAGAGTGATAGATTTAGTACTACAGTACTAAGAATAATAACAAGAATACTGTGGAGAAACCAGGTGTGGTGTTCCTCCAACCAAAGGGAGGATAAGCAGTTGTACGGATTCTTGTGATTCCGAATCTTTTCGTGAGCGCGTCGAACAGTGATGACTCGAACTGCCTGCCTTGATCTGTGCTGACATTCCTTGTTGGTCAGTAACAGCCGAAGTCTCTTGTTGAGGTAAAGAAACTGCTTATCCTCCCTTTGGTTGGAGGAACACCACACCTGATTTCTCCACATTGGTGACCCCGACGTGATTGTTCGCTGTATGCCAGGCAGAGTGAGATAGATGCCGCCATAATACATTTCCGAGGCAAGCGAGTTGTAGTAGGTGATGAACCTGGCACCATTTATTGTGCCCGAAAAATTACAACAGGCTCGCCACCTATTACATCTTACATGGAACTTAATACTAGACTAGAGAAACGTGGTTGTACAGACGTAAACTCTGCTTACCCCTTTGGGGATTACAAGCGTGAGTAGGTATATGTATGTATTTAGTACTGTAAGGAACTACTTAATAGTTAGTTTGTAAGTGAATAATCTATCATGATAGACTTCTACGATGGGGCCTATTAATGTCACCGGCTAACATTGGACATGACGGTAGTTACTATCTATCTGCCAGACAGTGCCAGAGCTGTTCGTCGGACCTATCCCCGGGGCCGCTGAGCATAGGGATTCCCATATGAAGTATACAAGGTTAGTCGGAAAGGGAGTACTAATCTGGGGGCCACTTAAGGTATCACTGATGACTGTTTTAAAGCAAGTGTTAAAATTTCAAAATACGATAATTTTTAACCGACTTCAAAAAGGAGGAGGTTCTCAATTCGGATGTATTTTTTTTATTTTTTATGTTTGTTACCTCATATCTCCGTCATTTATGAACCGATTTGAAAAATTATTTTTTTGTTCGAAAGGGTATACCTCCCGATTGGTCCCATATAAATTTTGTTATGATTAGACCATGAACTTCAGAGATATGGAACGGAACTCCTCATCGGATCAAAGCAAAATTCTCAAATTACTAATATTGCTTTGTTTATATTTGTTGTTGGGAACTGACTACTGGAAAAGAGGAGGGGTGCGTGTCCCCCCCTCCCCTCCTTTGGAATGTTTTCATTATATCGTTTAAGGTATCATTTGAAAGGACTTTTTTATGCCCGACTACGTCAAAGCCAAAAAGAAGGGTTATGAAGGAGGGGGTTAAAATTATGACACTAAAACGTATTTAATTAAAAATTAACTTTAAAAAAAGTAAAAACCGACTTCAAAGAAATACGAAAAGGAGTAAAATAATTACCATAATATAAAATTAACAGTTTCAGAAGTCGGTGCAACTCTACACTGAAGCAAATAGAAGCCACCGACTTCTGAAACTGTTAATTTAATATTATGGTAATTATTTTACTCCTTTTCGTATTTCTTTGAAGTCGGTTTTTACTTTTTTTTAAAGTTTATTTTTTTTATTTCCATGTTACGTGCCAAATACAACGGCTATCGAAGTTATTATCATTCGTAATCTTAATTTATAGTCTTCGCCTGAAGACTGGGGCGTGAACTTCCGGTGGAATAAGGGAACGGCAAATTGGATCACTTTGGGCGATTGTGAGACGGACGAATGAAAACGAACAAAAAACATTTACTAATAGGATTTGTCTAATCTAAAAATCTAAAATGGCGCGTCCTCACACCAAATATTGCATAGGAAAACAGTCATTATCTTGCAAATTCGGTGTAGAGGGATTCGCAATTCGGTATGGAAAGTCTTTTTTGTGATATTTTCTTCTTCATGTTTAGGCTATTTTAAGAAACTAATTTGAATATGTTTGTTTACTACGCGTTAGTTATTTACTAATAATTTTTAAAACTTTTTCTAGTGATGTCATCACGGAGTAGGGTGAAGACTTTTAGGTTGTTTCCGTTTTTAACCCGCATTTTTTACCCATGAATATTTTATTCCGTTTCAGAAGGTTCAAAATTGGAATTATTACCTACTATTAATTTTAGCTCGTGGGTAGAAAATGCGGATTGAAAATGGAAACGCCAGAGTTTTAATGTTGATTTCTTTTACAAGATCTGGAGTTAGAGTTAGTTGAATGAAGTACAAAAGTTGACACATTAATTAAAATTGACATTCAGAAACCTTTTTTTAAATTGAAAACTGAACCGAATGTTTTTAGGCCATTCCGCCGAATGTGTGACGAAATTTTTAGGTCAAATAGATATCATAAAATAATAAACACCAGCTTATAATTTTAAGAGCTGGAAATAGCAAAATAAGGTTTAGAAAACTAAAATTTTGGAATCAGCATAGGTTAACTTTTACTTTACATGCTGAATTTCAGTTAAGACGATCTCCGAATAAGTTGAATGAAATGTCACGACGTCACTACTGACTTACTGACGTCAGAGATAAGAATATAGTGTAGAAGACAGACAGGGATTTCTAATTTTACTGCTCAATTAACTTTATGACACAACTTAATGAACCCCAGACAGTGTGATTTTGTTCTTATTTCAAGCCATAAAGACTAGCAGGTCGACGAAGCTTTGGCGTCTTAATAAACCGTCTTCAAAAAGAAGGATGGCCACATCTTTTTTTTTATTTGACTGCTGTAGATGGTCCTAGGGGACCGTTTCTACGTAATTGGGCAGTTATTGGCGAGACCTGAAGGGTCTCCAGCCAATGGAGGGGAAGTAAAATACTTAACCTAAGCTAACTACACTAACATCATGACTACCTGCAACAACAGCACTAAAGGCGACCCCTAGCGGGACTCGGACCTCGTCTTAGGGCGTTGCTGGCGGGGAATTAGGGGGGGGGGGGGACAGCTTGATGAGGGCTGAATTATCGGTGTGCCTGCGGAGTCTGAAGAGACGACCGGCCCTACGACGGGGGAGCTCGGTGGATCGTGACCGGCGGCGGTGGGACGTCGCGACGAAGGAGGGCCACCATCTGGCGCGTATTTTTATAGATATGCAAGTATCAGCCCGGTAGCTGCAGCCGGGCTGGTATTGTTACTTGCAGTACTTGCAAGTTGGAGATGTTGCGTCTATGGATACATTTGATAAGTTATTGCTTATGAATTAAACAAAAGTGACGTTAAAGCAGGCCGCGAAAGCGATGTCGGGACGAACTAAACAAAAACAATATCGATTGGTTATCAGAAACCGTGCGGTACGAAAATCAAGAAGGGTAGGCTTTTTCCGGCAATGGGATATTACAAGGTAAATTAAATACAAGATTAGTTTTAGTACACACGGCTACACATCAAGCTATACAAAACCAGTTTATCTTGGCGTCACTTTGTATAATCTTTTCACACAAGTAACGGTCAGCTTATACTGGTTTTGCATAGCTTGAAGTGTAGCCGTGTGTACATACTAAACCTGAAACTAGTTTGTTCAGAATCACTAGGAGAATCGATTGACATACTTTTTACAACACATTTTATTTTCATGAATTTAAAAAAAAAAACAGTAGGTTTCTAACCATAACAGTTGACGGGAATAGACACGTTGAGGCTTGAGACGGTCCGCTCGGTCAGTTTCCGTGTATTAGACAACCCCTGCATAGCACATCTCAGGCATTTCACACTTTACTAGGGAACTTAACCCGACATAAACTACGGTGTAACTTGGAGATTTATTAAAAAAAAGGAACACATATTCAGGCAGTTCTGATGAAAATCTTGTTGGGGTGTCTCGGCTTTTGTATACAGGGTGTTAACGAATTCGTGTAATTCCTTAAAATCACATGATCTACTACTGATGTAGACAGGCCCCGCACAGGATTTAGCATGATTAAAAATAAAAAAAAATAATTATTATTTTTTCATGCGGCTTTGTTACAGATCGTATCTTAACCACCTAATAAGGATTCAGTAAAAAAATAAGAATTTATTTTTTTGCAAAAAAAATGTTTTATTTCTGTGAACATTTCGATGCCACGCATAAATTAATGAAAGCACGGCGACACGGCTGGCAGGCACGACTAACGCGATATCGCTCTTTGGAGGTATTGCCCATGGTCCACCTGATAAGTTCACCTAGGTGGACCACGGCCAAAAAAATATTTCCGTGGTCCACCGAGGTGGACTTGAATATTTAATATTTAAAAAAGTATTGCCCGTAGTCCACCTCGTTAACCCGTTGGATTTTTGTGACAACAGTTTCTTTTCATATAGAACCTCATTTCAGATTACTCTGTAATAAATGGATAACTATCGTTATGTTCCATACGTTACACGGTAAAGTTAATTCTCAATTAAGTTTTCTGTTTACGCGAGTGTTGTAAAAGGCGACTAAGGGAAAATGGCAAGAAGACGTGCAACAGCATCGTCTTATGCTCTAATAACAGCGTACCTACTGCAATCATAATACGCGAAATACGCGAACCCTCGTGGTAATAATCGGCCATATAACATATTCTATAAATTTGTGCGGAACAGAAACTTCTTCAAAATCTAAATATGTAGTTTTCAGTAACCCTAAAGATGTATTTCGTATATTATACAAACTGTGTTGAATGCTTGAGAGGGACGGTACTTCCGTAACTAAATCTAATCCAAGATTCTGTATATTACTAATAGACTCTTTATAAATAGTCGGTACTGGATCTGCAGAGTTTTTCACGTTTTCCTTTAACTTCGCAATTTCTTTTGCTACTACGTTCTTCGAAAAGTCAGGTGGACATGAATGGTCTTTTTTTTAATGACACAATTATCCTGAAAAAATAGCCGATGATGTTATCGTTGCTTGATTAGGAAACAGGTTTTTTTTTACCTATGCCTCCTTTTTCTTACACTAACAAAGGGAACGTTTGCCGTAATCACCACGCTTGGCAGACGGATTGGTGATCGCAATTTATTGTTATTGGCAGAGGTCGTACGTCACCCACGGATGGGGAAGAGTAGGCCACCCGTATTTGGGGTAACACACGGACATCGACATAATATATCAATTAAAATAGGTACAAGCGTAAAATCTATTTAGAAGTTACTGAATCTTAATAAAAATGCATGATTCTCTCACCTGGACAATTATATTACCCGATCATTTTTTCGTTTTATAGTTAGAGCATCGCCACAAAACAGCGGAATTTTTAAAAATCTTTATAATATTGATAAGCACTATGCAACAGAATATTTCCTTTTTTCCTGTTTATATAACAAAGCTCATCGCCTAATTCTTGCGTTTCAGAGGCTGAGTCTTGCGACATATTTATTAAATTAAGTAATTGAAAATAATTCTATTCGATTAACATTCGAATTCGAAAAAAATAAAATTAATGCTGAATGCGCGGGAAAATATAAGATTCCTCGGGAATGGCTAAGCAAAGACAATCAAACCGATTCCGCCTACTTTGTTCACAAATTCACCGTTCATGTTTCGGGGTGGCGCCACTGTCTATGTAGATAAACTTGAGGTGTACCACGGAAAGAAACACATTATGGTAGTCCACCTAGGTGGACCACGGGGTTTTTTTATTGGCCATGGTCCACCTAGGTGGACTGAACAGGTGGACCACGGGCAATACCTCGCTCTTTGCAGTCAGATAACTCAAGGCTCTAAAATGACTCAGAAATAGAAAATCAAGTTTTTTACTTGAATTTTTTTTTTTGTTTATTCTCAAAAATTCCCATTTAGGATTAATCTGTGTCTCCAGTAGATCATGTGGTTTCAAGGAATTACACGAATTCGTTAACACCCTGTATACTAAAAATAACGTTGTATATTTTTCGTAGGTATAATAAATACCCTGGAGAATAGTCGGTCAGCTCGTCTCCCTAATAAAGGGCGTTCTAATTTCAGCTAAAATGTCACGTATTCAGGGACAAAGATATAATAAAGGTCACAAAAGTGGCCTTACTTAGACATACTTGGCCCGTAAATATACACCTAGGTACACCCAGGTTGCCCAGCTAATAGTTTACGTCGTATTCATGTAACTTTGTAGCTTGCGGTTTTGTTGTGGTTTTCCAACGACCTTCGGGCAACGGTATCTATGTTAGGTCTTATCTGATAAAATATGAATATTTGTCAGTGAAAATACACAGCTGTCGTGAATTTATCTTTAAAATCAATGCGAATCACCGTCAAGGGATACTTAAGTAGCCGCAAAAGTTCATGACCCGGTTTTTGTAGCCTACCGTACACAAAGAAGTTATAGATACTTAAAACTTCGCGTTTTTATTACGGTTAAGCCTGAAACTTTATATCTCAATCTCTTTATTATTTTTAAGTTATTTTTATAAGTAACTAGCGACTCGCCCCGGCGCAATTAGGGTACGTTTTATAGGTAAAAACCTTCCAGAAGAAATGACCTAAATTAAGATGAAAACCGCATCAAAATCCATTAAATAGTTTAGAAGTAAGCGGAGAAACAGACAGACGTGAAAAGTGACTGCAATTATACTATTTAGTGAAAACTAGAGGCCGCCAGCGGCTCCGCCCGCGTGGATGTCGTTTATCGCGTATTCCGCGTTTTTCCCTGCTATAATATGCATGTATTATACATATAAACCTTCCTCTTGAATCACTCTATCTATTAAAAAAAACCGCATCAAAATCCGTTGCGTAGTTTTAAAGATCTAAGCATACATAGGGACAGACAGACGGAAGCGACTTTGTTTTATACTATGTAGTGATAGCCGTGAAGACCGCTAGGTTGTACTATTTATTCTGTGACGCTAGTTTTATTTCCTCCGGATATAATAAACAATTTAGATTACGATCTATGATATTTAGGAAAAGATTTAGACGAAGAAGAATAGCCATTTAGCAGACAGATAAATTAAAATAGATGTGTGATATTTGAATACCGCAGTTAGTTACAATGTTGATACTTTAACAAGTACTTACACATTGCAGAATCAATATTTTTGCAACAACTTGTGAATATGACTATGCAAATCAGTATAACGCTACAAGGTAACTGCTAAAGTAACGTTAAAGGCCTCGATTACATTGGCAGGAACAGATTTAATAAATAAAAAAAAAATTAAATAGAATCAACCCTGATCGGTGTTTTTCCCCACCATACTTTGGAGCAAATAAATCGAGCCACTTCTATTTTTCACGTATAATTGTTATTATTTTTGGTACTATGGAACAGATCAATTCTAAACATATATCACCTAAAACTTTATTTGATAACCTTTACAATGAGGGTAGTTTTTTGTCAACTTAGAATTATACAGGGTGTTAACGAAATCGTGTAATTCCTTCAAACCACGTGATCTACTGGTGACACAGATTAACCCTAAATGGGAAATTACGAAATTCAACCAAAAAAAAAATTCAAAATTTTTTTTTGGCTTTCCGTTTCTGAGTCTTTTTAGAGCCTTGAGTTATCTGACTGCAAAGAGCGATATCGCGTTAGTCGTTCCTGCCAGCCGTGTCGCCGTACTTTCATTAATTTATGCGTGGCATCGAAATGTTCACACATTTTTTTTTTTGCGAAAAATAAAATCTTATTTTTTTACTGAATCCTTATTAGGTGGTTTAGATACGATCGGTAACAAAGCCGCATGAAAAAAAAAAGGATTTTATTTTTTATTTTTAATCAAGCTATATCCCGTGCGGGGCCTGTCTACACCAGTAGTAGATCATGTGGTTTGAAGGAATTACACGAATTCGTTAACACCCTGTATAATTCATGAAACCAAAACTAATAACCAGAACACGTGAAAAAAGGAGTGACTCGATTTATTTGCTCCCAAGTGTATATTGAACTATGTTGGGGTCACCTTCCAGTCTAACCAGATGCGGCTGAATATTACACGGAGTAGTGGCAGTATTTTACACGGAGCGATTGCCATCAGACCTTCGCAACTAGGCTTGCCAACCTTTATGTATGAATTTACCGGGACTTTGGCAATCAAAATGCGGGACGTAGCAAAAAAAAGCGGGACCCAAGTATAGGGAGGGGAAAAATACAATTAGAAATTCTGTTTTCGTTCGTTCGACGCAAGATTCGCGGTCGCGATCATCACTCTTCTAGCTAAACAAAATGTGTGTTCACTAAATTCCGACTTCTGCCCAAAGGTTTAACCGTACCTGTACGATAAAACGGGACAATTGGCGTCCCGCACACGTCTTTCGCGGGACGCATCCTCTAAAGCTCTAGTAACTATAGATATAGATAATTACTATACAGTGCCGATAAGATACGCATGCCTAAGGTTATACCAGTTATCAGACTTTCGGGCTTCTGACTACCCGAAACAACTGTCAGGTATTCGTATGATATCCGGGACTGACGGACTCTCCGTAGCACGGGTCGCAATGTGTAACGAATGGTCACCCATCCACGGACTGACCGTGGTAAGCGCAGCTTTACCTTGTAAATCATTGATCCGCGCGGTTGTTAATTAGGCACGAGCACGTTTGTTATCGCGTCATCTCAATCTAAATAAGGGAGTACAAATCCAAACAGGGTTCGAGCAAAACAAAACGGTTGTCAGCCGGCAACTGCTAAATCAGGACAATCGTATTAGAACGAAACGAACGACTGACTATCTGCAGTTTCTGTATCATCTCAGTAATAAAATATTGGGCCACTGAAGTGTACGATTATTACAGTTCCTCAGCGTTTTCGATAAACGTTTTGGTGTAGTAACTCTATTCGTGCATAGCAACTGTTGGGCAATTAAATCAGCATAATAATTCGCCGCTGATTACGATCTTACGCTTTTTCTTCCCCTTTCGTTATATTTTTTTTATGCAAAGGAATGTTGATTGTTATACGTACAAGTATGAGGGTCAATGAACCAACTGCCACAGAAAAGACTTCGTTATTTCGCAGAGTTGCTTTTGGAAACCGGACCACGTCTCACTAAATTTGGAAGAACATATAGGGGCATTGACACAGAAACTCACCTCCAGACACTATCCTCTTCTCTGAAGGTAGATCTTATGTAGGCACACTCTTTGTTGACGACGCTTCTTTCTTCGGCAGCAGTTCTGGCGGCTCTGATCTGCCTGATAAGGTCCCGGAGACGAGTCGGCGTCGGCATCCGCACTGAAACCGGCGCGACTGTTACGGACGACACACACACATAGAAAGCATTGATCAGTGCTTGTTTGGAGTGCGTTATCTTACATGCTAGGTGATGTCAAACGTGATCGATGAAATATTGTCGAAACAGATATGAGAAAGCTACTGTACTGATATTGCGATATTTAATCAATAGCTGAACTTGACTGATGATCGATAGGTCATATTCAGTATCGGTGAATTTAGAACAGAAAAAAGTTATGAAGAGAAATGTTCTTGTTTGAGGATTCTTCAAGAGGTATTTACGTAACATCACGCCTGTATTCCCCGAAGGATTGAGCAGAGGGGTATAGTTTACCCTCATTTCGCCGTTGTTTAAGTCCCATGTAATAGGGGGCGAGTCTATTGCCATCAATCGGGCACAAATCCACTGCTGAGAAATTCCACACGGAAAAACCCAATAACACTTTGCCCGACCTGGGGATTGAACTCAGGACCTCACGCTCAGCAGTCGCACTTGAGATCACTAGACCAACGAGGCAGTCTTCAGTCGAGGTATTTACTATACGGTTATCTTTAATTAATGGATTCTTTGTGAAAGTGAAGGCTTAGTTCCTAACAAATGATAATTAATGCACTTTACATAGCACATAGATATTCCAGCCTTTTAATTTACTTTAAGCCGCTTCACTGCGTAACTTTTGCAGTAAGCCCGTATCGTAAATGTCCAAGTCTCGTCGTTTCGCGTTCAATTTAAGGAAAACCTCAAGTTTTAAAGCCCTTTGCCACTTTACTGGTGGAACGATCAATTAACCGTAAACGGCTAGCTTACGACGCGATAACTTTAGCGAGATAGAAATTACAGCACTCGCGACATTCGCGAGTCAAGGTAATAGAGTTTTACTGTAATAAGATAGACATTTTTAAGTTGTGTCTGACTTTTTTTATGTCCTTGTTTATTTTGCTTCGGTATTAATTTCAGTGAACAATATCTCAGGTATTGGAATCGAGTACCTATCGAATGGTTCAATAAAACGAATCCTTCTAAAAGCTTCTTAGAGGTCACATTTCAATTCAATAATATTTCTTCACAATTGTGAAAGGTCGCCTGTAGAAGGTACCTTTTAATACGGTTTCTATATCGATTTCGACAATATTTTAATGTTGTGAATACTATACCCTTTTCACCGTAAGGTGAGTCCTGACGTTTCTCTACAAAACTTTACCATACAAAGAATATCAAATACTTTTAAAAAACAAAACATTGATAATACTGCTATTTTACGGTATTAAATTTGATGATGTCGTTTACGTTTTTTCGATAGTCTCCTTACGGCTACAATTTACGAAATGAGCGCTATGTCAGGACTAGAGATGTGCCGACTAGGCGATTAGACGGTTGTAAAGCGGCCGACTAATCGGCCAAGCCGATCACGGTTTCGGGAGTATTCAGCAATTTCCGTGACGCTTCGTTTACAGCTTATTCGCGCGCAAGTCGCAACCGCCGCCTGCGACCGTTTCGGAACATAAGTATTTTGTTTACTTCGCATTGTTTCTTTTTTTATTGAATATAATTCCTCCATTATACATTTTATTGAGAAATACATACAAAGTAAGAAGCCGGATAGTCGGCGCTCTTTGCCGAATAGTCGCCGACTATGAAAGTGGCCGGATAGTCGGCTTTGCCGACTATTCGGAACATTACTAGTCAGGACTCGTCTTTCATTGAACAGGGTATAGTGGTTAGTAATAAATAGCTGAAAGCAGAACTTATTAAATAGGTATTATTGAAATTTTTTATTATATTTTATCTTAGGTAGATAAGTAAATACTCATATTGTTATATTAGTATAACTAAGACTGAATTAGTCAAGGTGAGAAGGCCAAACAAAGTCATGCAAGAAATAAATAATTAGTTTTCAATGCTATTCATGCTTGTAAGGTGTGATCTTTAAATTTGTATTGACAGCAAATTCAATACCAGACAAATTAAATAAACCTTAATCCCAATTATTGTTATTTAAATTAAGCTACTGAATTTTAATGTGTTTACCTGCCTGAACTACTCTTTATACAACTGTGGACTGAACCCAGTTTTCTGAAGGCTGATCAACGCGAAAATTAACTAATGAGGTGTCTCTTTGTTTATTATTTGTGCCATGTCGCCTGGCGGTATACGCGGCAAATTGCAACCTAATGACAGTAATAATAAGAGCGCACCGCGGACATTTTGTCCGCCTTTGTCCCTCGTCTGCGCAAGCCCTTAACGCACCTAATGGTAAGAGTAGACAGGGTAAGAGAAGACAAGGTAATAGAGATATTCCTCTATACCTCTGGCTCTCACATACACACGCACGACGGAGAACAATAAACTGTTTGGCGCCGCCGGACTTTAATGTGTGGGTGGTATCTAGCCAGGCGGACCATATAGACCCAACCACCAAGCGTGCTGGGTTTTGTTGAATCTTACAACAAGTCTATGCCTAGCGTGCGGTGAGGAAGTTTTGTATTCTAGCCCATCCTCACATCATGGGATAAAATGTCTAACTAATCTCATCTCAAGTAATGTAATTGGTCCAATTACATTTGTTGATATGCAATTTGGCAGCATTAAATTGATCAGCTTTTCAGAAACCAGGGCGGTCTAAATATTATAGAACCAATTTCAAAACTACTTATGAACTATGCTTACCTCTTTCTATGGCCTCATTTACCACTTGTTTTATAGTGGCAATGTTAAATGCCGGGTTAAACCTGTAAAGAAAACAATAGTTAGATCATAAATATTCAAAATTCACATTGAGACAAGGTTTACACTATAATAGCTGATTTATTACAGTAATATATAAATTATTTATTTCTGTAAATAGATCTGTTGCAAACACTTTTACAAGCCAATAAAATGGTTTTTTTTAAGACTAGATGGCTCTTGCTTTTCCTTTGTGACTAGCTCTGAGAAGAAAAGCCAAAACAAACTCAGAAGTCAAGGTCTCTTTTAAAGTCCAGACATTGTGGTATAATCTGTAAATATAAATCTACTAGAGGTCGCCTGCGGATTCGCCCTCGTGAATGTCGTTTATCATCATCATCATATCAGCCTATTGCTGTCCACTGCTGAACGTAGGCCTCCCCCAAAGATCGCCAACCATCCCGGTCTTGGGCAGCTCGCATCCATCCGCTGCCAAATGTCGTTTATCGCTTTCCCATATTTTTCAGGATAAAAGTAGCCTATACTATGTCCTTATCCAGGTTCCAGACTACCTCTGTACCAAGTTTCATCAACATCGGTTCAGCGTTTTAGGCGTGAAAGCGTAACAGAGTTATTTTCGCATTTATAATAGTAGTAGGGAAGTAGGGATGATCATTATACATATTATGTAAAATATAATACAATCTTCTACAGGTTACTCTTAAATACTATGAAACTGCACTGGTTCTTAATTTTTATTGAAAGGAAAACAACAATGACATAAAAATGTCTATAGTTAATAGATCTCATGTTGGGTGCTATTTCATGGTTAATTTAAATAGGTTTCAAAACAAAAAACATTCAGTATTAAATTACTTTCTCCATTTTATTTACACCTACTAATGAAAAACCTTTTAGGAACCAGTGATGTACTGCTCTCAAATTCAAAACATTTTTAAACCTGTTTTGGTAACTGGTTTGCAATACAGAGTTTGGAAGTCATTGTACCTTTACAATATCTTAAAATTATACAGGTTACAGATTTAATTTAATGCCTGTCTAAGACATTACTTGACTATTCACATAGAAATTATGGTATCATTGGCATAGTTCAAAGGTGTCAATAATTGATCATAGTCCTAAATTGACAACTGATAACTTCATAGCACTGCATCAATTAGGATCAATTACCAATTGGCATTATCGGCGGATGTAACATAACTATAAAAATGTGTATCATAGTAATGTATGATGTTGAAATTATAAGTAAGCCATAAACATAACAAATACATACATAGCTATTAACATAACATACCTCTTTTTATTCAAGATCTTTGTGATAAAAATCACAATTTAATATATTTATTTTATCAAATAGTTAGTCATACCTCCTTTATTTATAAACATTGATAAGAAATATTGCTTTTAACTGTAAATAACTTTATTAGAATCCAATTTAAAAAATTTATCACTGGTTGAGGATAAAGTTATGATTTCATTGAGATTTGAGGAAAAATATGCAAGACATGTGATGGACAGATGAGGATAATAAGTTATCGAAATCAAAACTCATTTAAACTGGACTGTAAATCAGTAAGTACTTTTAAAAATTTTATTGAAAGCCCTCAAATTCGTCCACCCTTCACCGGTTCCTGGAGTTTACGGTGGGAAGAAGAAGGGGCATAACAAACTCCCCAGCAACACCTTGCTTTGACTCTCTGTATCTTTATAATATTTGGTTTTAAGTATCAGGGATGATGTTAAATTGATATTCATTTCTTAGCACATCTGCCCCTGTAGACAAATGGCAATTGATGATTACCAGAGAATAGATACGCCAATTAAATGTATGGAAATGACATAACAGATCTCTTGACCGGTTGAAAGCTTATGTCAATCCAGTACATCTTTCTATTCTCTAGCGATCATTGATTGCCATTTGTCTACAGGTACTGGCTAGACTGGAAGCTGACCCCAACTAAGTTGGGAAAAGGCTAGGCGGAACATTTCTTAGCAGTTAAATATAATATATTACAACTATCATAATAATATGTTGAATTAACTAAATGGATTTTGCAATTACTTATTTAAGAATTATCTTTGCTATCTGATGTCTGCAGCTTCACTCATGTGATATGTCAATAAAAAGTATCCTATGGTGTTCTCTTGTTTCAAGCTTATCTGTCTGTCCAATAGTGGTGCAGTAGTATAGTCATGTAGAAATACAGACAGACAAATTCATTTTCACATTTGTAATATTAGGATATCTCAACAATACAAAAGGGCTTCCGACAGTGAAGGTAGGGCTATTATCAGTCTATAATACAAGTTAAAAGCATAATGACCTCATGCCTTGCTTTATGAACATAGCATGCCATCAAAGCTTTGTTTACTTTAACAATACCCTCATATAATGGCTGGTGACATTGTGTACATACTATAGTTTGATTTGAATTATAAAATACACATACAGAACATTTGTTAACATAGTATAATGTTGTTTGTTTAAAACATGATGTAATTAAATTCACAGTAGAAGTTAATGTTTATCGCAGGAGCCAGAGGTGTTGTTTAATTTTAATTGATCTGTATCCATAAACACAACCAAGGTTAATTTTCAGTTCACATGAAAATATTACAATTAGGCACTTCATACCAGGTAATATCTGTGTTAAGATAGTAAATAAACGGAAACATTCCAGAATGAAAAATCTAGTATAAACAAAATAGTAGCTGTGGCCACTTTTACAGCTGTTGATGGGAATAAGATAGAATAAAAGAATAGTATTGAGTTGACTCTGTACCTACACAATATTATAAACAATGAGATCATGATCATACTTTGAATGAAACATTCCAGATGTTAAGTAGCAATAAATAACATAAATCTGTCAATAAATGTCATTTTATTTGCTGTAAAAACGCAGTTTAGTCTTAACATATTGCACACTGAGTGGACAATTCATACAGAGTATAATTCATCAGAAAATTAGCAGACTTATTCAGCTATAACCTATCTGGCAAGAAAAGTGATAACACTATAATTTACCCGGATTCAGAGCCGTTCATCTTGTCCAGTTTATAGATCCTTTACAGGTAACAACAGATGTTCCTTACGGTTCACGAACACGGCTAATCTTTCTTCACGGGGCCAGGTGCGAAGGACGGGAGGTCAAAAACCAGTCAAACGAAAAACCACTCGGATACAAAAACTATCACTTGAATACTCTTAAAATCATAACGTAAGGAACTAAAAAGGAATTTACACGTATTTTGTTAGGTCTACCAGCATTTTATTTCGTCACAAACCATAGAAATGCAAGTGAAATCGCATGCCACCTTTGACTAACTTCTGTCATATTTTCACTTCTAATTAAAACTCAAACACGGTATTGGTTCATTTTTGTGTTCACTTATTATCACAGAGAAAATTTCTTGTCAAAACTTAACGCTTTTATTAATAATTACAAAGAAATAATACGATTGCCAGCTGACATTTCCGTGGTGCGTTGCAAGAAATTCAACATGGCCGCTGTGACTCGCACATGACGTTTGCTTAATTTTTGATCAAATCACTTTCTTAAATCAATTTAAACGACTATCATTGTTGGTTTTACAGGAAATGTAATGGAAAAAATATATATTATTTTCAACGAATGTTTTAAGTGAATTACTGAAATAATAACCAGGTTTAAATTAATTATGAGTGAAGGGAACTGACAACTTGTGAATCCTGAACGAACGCTACGTGGAAAACTTTTTGGAAAACGGAAAACTACACACATCAAAAGTGTCTAGGGATCAACATATATTTTTGCAATAACTTTTCTCCTGATTGATATTAATTAAAATTTTCTTTAAGGATTCATCAAATAAAGTGTTTTCGTTTGTCACAGTAACGATAAACCAAGTCACCTTTGCATTAATAAAGAAATTTGCCATTTTCCTAAAAAGGGATTTTTGACATTTGAACCACTAACACAAAAGTTCGAAAAAAAGACTGAAATAACAGTTTTCTTTAAAATTTTATTGGGTAACTTAAACAATTAATAATCCGTGTTTCTACCGCGAACACTAACAACACAAGAACATCGGTTTGGCATACTCAAAATGAGTTCATCCAAATCACGCTGTGGAATGGCCGCCCATGTTCGTTGCAACAACAAAAAAAGGTCTTCTTGCGACTGGATACCCTCCATATTCGGCAGAGCTCTTCTCTGTAGCATATCCCATGCATGCTCAATCGGGTTCAAGTCTGGCGACTGAGCAGGCCAGGGCAGGACATTGATGTTAGCTGCGGCGAGAGTCTGTCTTACAACTCTTGCGGTGTGCGGTCGTGCATTATCATGCATTAACTGAAATAAGGGACCGATTTGCGCTTGTAGAGGAACGATGACGTCTGATACAATCGTCTCAGCATAAATTTGAGCGTTGAGGTTGCCTCTGATCCAAATCAACTCAGTTCTTCCGCCGATCCAAATACCCGCCCATACCATGATGGTTCCACCACTATAAGGATGGACTTCCTGGCAGGATTTTAATCGCTGTTGGCGTCCAGGGGTTCTCCAGTGTCGTATACGTCTTGTATCCGGTCTCATACCAAAACGAGACTCATCAGAAAAGCACACGAAACGCCATTGTTCTTCTGCCCAATTTCTGTGTCCAAGAGCCCATTGATATCGAATCCTACGATTGTGCATTGCTATAGGTGGTACCCGTAGCGGTCTTCGGGAATGAAGGTTCACTTCATGCAAGCGGTTTCTGACTGTTTGGTCGCTAATTAAGTTCCCTGAAGAGTGATGAAGCCTCACGGCTAACATCATGGCGGTTATTGTTGGAGCTCTTCGAGTTAAGATTTGAATGTATCGGTCTTGTCTCCGTGTGGTGCAGCGATACCGTCCTCCATGGCGCTCAGCCACGGTACCAGTGCTTCGGTAACGTGTCCAAAGTCGACTGATAACACTCTGACTTGTATTCAGAGCTAAAGCCACAGTACGTTGCCGGGAACCAGCTTCTATCATTCCCACGGCTCTGAGCATTTCTTCCCTGCTTAAATGACGTCGCCGCTCCATAATAACGTTGGTTTTAATCAGTAGTAGGGAAACAGTAGCACTAATAATGTCTTCAATGCGTTGTATGTTTTTATAGGGAAAATATTGACAGCTGATTTTCATCTTTTACTCGAATTTGATTCACAGTTCCTGATTCAAATTATGAAATGCACCAAAAAGGATCCATATAAATTTATAAAATCATAAATTTATTACAAAGCCACATCTCAATCTCAAGAAATCCGCATAAAAATGCTTGATCCCTACACACATCAAAAGTGTCTAGGGATCAAGCATTTTTATGCGGATTTCTTGAGATTGAGATGTGGCTTTGTAATAAATTTATGATTTTATAAATTTATATGGATCCTTTTTGGTGCATTTCATAATTTGAATCAGGAACTGTGAATCAAATTCGAGTAAAAGATGAAAATCAGCTGTCAATATTTTCCCTATAAAAACATACAACGCATTGAAGACATTATTAGTGCTACTGTTTCCCTACTACTGATTAAAACCAACGTTATTATGGAGCGGCAACGTCATTTAAGCAGGGAAGAAATGCTCAGAGCCGTGGGAATGATAGAAGCTGGTTCCCGGCAACGTACTGTGGCTTTAGCTCTGAATACAAGTCAGAGTGTTATCAGTCGACTTTGGACACGTTACCGAAGCACTGGTACCGTGGCTGAGCGCCATGGAGGACGGTATCGCTGCACCACACGGAGACAAGACCGATACATTCAAATCTTAACTCGAAGAGCTCCAACAATAACCGCCATGATGTTAGCCGTGAGGCTTCATCACTCTTCAGGGAACTTAATTAGCGACCAAACAGTCAGAAACCGCTTGCATGAAGTGAACCTTCATTCCCGAAGACCGCTACGGGTACCACCTATAGCAATGCACAATCGTAGGATTCGATATCAATGGGCTCTTGGACACAGAAATTGGGCAGAAGAACAATGGCGTTTCGTGTGCTTTTCTGATGAGTCTCGTTTTGGTATGAGACCGGATACAAGACGTATACGACACTGGAGAACCCCTGGACGCCAACAGCGATTAAAATCCTGCCAGGAAGTCCATCCTTATAGTGGTGGAACCATCATGGTATGGGCGGGTATTTGGATCGGCGGAAGAACTGAGTTGATTTGGATCAGAGGCAACCTCAACGCTCAAATTTATGCTGAGACGATTGTATCAGACGTCATCGTTCCTCTACAAGCGCAAATCGGTCCCTTATTTCAGTTAATGCATGATAATGCACGACCGCACACCGCAAGAGTTGTAAGACAGACTCTCGCCGCAGCTAACATCAATGTCCTGCCCTGGCCTGCTCAGTCGCCAGACTTGAACCCGATTGAGCATGCATGGGATATGCTACAGAGAAGAGCTCTGCCGAATATGGAGGGTATCCAGTCGCAAGAAGACCTTTTTTTGTTGTTGCAACGAACATGGGCGGCCATTCCACAGCGTGATTTGGATGAACTCATTTTGAGTATGCCAAACCGATGTTCTTGTGTTGTTAGTGTTCGCGGTAGAAACACGGATTATTAATTGTTTAAGTTACCCAATAAAATTTTAAAGAAAACTGTTATTTCAGTCTTTTTTTCGAACTTTTGTGTTAGTGGTTCAAATGTCAAAAATCCCTTTATTAGGAAAATGGCAAATTTCTTTATTAATGCAAAGGTGACTTGGTTTATCGTTACTGTGACAAACGAAAACACTTTATTTGATGAATCCTTAAAGAAAATTTTAATTAATATCAATCAGGAGAAAAGTTATTGCAAAAATATATGTTGATCCCTAGACACTTTTGATGTGTGTATTTCCGCTCCGCTCCATTTTTGCTACCGTTCATGATTGGCATGTTTACTTTTGCCTATTTATTTAACAGATTTCACGAGAAATTATCGTGATCAATGTTCTATGAACATTATCAGCTATTATTAATCATTACAAATTCCACCTACCTTCTGTTTTGTTCTGGCGGCAATACACTCCAATCAACTTCATACATAGGATATGCCATAATAAAAATTTAAAAACAACACTATAAAATGTGCTAAAATTGTTTTAATAAAAACATTTCACAAGCTATGCCACAATATTTCACGACGGTGCAAACTGTACTGTTATCAGAAGTGTTTTATCAGGTGCAGGTACTCCTCAAATATCCAGTCACAACGTATCTCTTATCAAAGGTACAATTTATCACTGAAAAAGGATAGCAATACAGCACCAGTTCTAGTAATGTTTTATTCTTAAATGTCAATACTGTATGTACAAAACAATGGGCCGTACCAGTCACATCATTATCTTAATAGGAAAACTAATTATTATTCATTGTATCGGTAGTGTCGTTCGGTCGGGCGTAAGACATATTATACATTCGCCGGGTGTAGGTGTCGCCTTTATAAGTTATCGTCGTGGTTGCGCGGCGGCCGATCGACGTTGTTTCTCTTTATACAGTCCACTAGCCATCTGATGCCTTCATCAACTCCATCTCTGTAAAGGAATTATTATGTGTAAATAAGTGATTACAATTAAAAAGAAATAAATATTCGGGTCTTTCCAGTTCAAAGGAAATTGTGTCTTAATGATTGTTGTAAAATTACACACTTCAATTATCTGTTTTTGGAGTAATGAAGTGCCATTTCTATTATTTTTTAAATTACTTAAATTGGATAAGTAAGGAATTCTATTTTAAACAATACCATTCTATAGCTACTTTTAAATTTAATTTGTGATAACGTTGGGTAGTGTTTTTGGTGACTATAGCGTTTATAAGTCAAAATCAGTTTTTGTTTAAAAGTGTTTGCACAGTTTTAAATAAAATCACATTCTTTTTATAGAACAAAAGTAAGAACTTACGCAATTAGTTTAATACATAGTAAATTATATTAAAATATTATGTCTACTCAATTATTGGATTAAATATTATAGTATTGACTGACGATGCATTATGGCGATTGCTTTCGTCCTGCCCGCGAAATTTATGTCCGAGTTTTTTTTATATTTTGCGCAAAATATGTTTTTTTATTAATTGCGCATACTAATTATTATAGGAAAAGAAAAGTTGTAAGTATAAGACATGTTTTTAAAAAATACAGTAAAATGAGTCGTTTACAAAAGGTAAACAAATATACACACAAATGGTATGCGCGATTAATAAGAAGACTTTCATATTTCAAGTTTAAACTAAAGAAGTTCAGCTGACGTGTAGTTGCAGTTAAGGTTCGATCAAAACAACGCATTTCGTATTCTCTTAATAGGTGATCGCTGTCAGATATGCTCGCGTGAACTTAACTGCAGCTTCACTGCAACTTGATCGGCGCGTCATGAAATTACAATACGGCGACGTATCTTGGCGAGTCTGAAGTTAGCTGATTAGCTGCGCAGTAGACAATTTCGTTTCTAAAAGATTCATTGCGCAGCTAAACAACTAACTTCAGACTCGCCAAGATACGTCGGCCGTATTGTACGTAAATTAGCCTACAGGACGAAAGCTATCACCTTAAGGATGGCTCCACGAGGGACTATACTCAAGCGTAATCAACTAGCAAAGTTTACTGGGCAAGTTGACTTACACAACCGACTTTCAAACTTCAAACTGGGGACATACCCGCAGCAAGTCGACTTCTGCAAGTTTTAAGCGGTCTCTAGACGGTAATGAGGAATGACATGCATTACTTGCTGTCATGCATGCATTATCGTTTAATTGTATCGATTAATGCGAATGAATTGAAACCATCAATGAACTGTGCATGACAGCACGTAAGGCATGTCATGCCGCATTACCGTCTAGGGACCGCTTGACGATCTAAGCCAGCAATGGAATGCAATAACTTGCACAGTAAAGCTTACTAGTGGAATTGGCGCCTTAGGTACGCCCGGTGCACCCTATAATATTATGTACTATCCTACGGCACCCTGGGCAGTTAGCCCTACTACCAATTTTGCCAACTGGCAATTTTTTCACAATGGCGCGGCATAACCTACATGAGAGAAGTAGAGGAGTAAATAATTAATTTAGGAACGCGTGCGCAGCTGCGTTCTGGCTGGCCCAAGACACTAGCTCACAAAACGCCATAAAGTAAGAAATCCTTCTAACGACCAGGGGGGCTAATAACGCCGCGTTTTGTGAAACATATTTTGTTTCAGATTCGTAAACATAAAGCCCTGAGCAAACGACGGTCTTTTTGTCCGGCGGACTGCCGCGGACAAGAATTCCCAAGTAGCAAAATATGGTCCTGTAAGTATCCTAGGAGCACGTATTTTAAAGTCCTACAGAAATCCTACAAACGTTTATAAAACCGCATTTGGGCGCAGTTTATAGAACTATTACGCCCTATAGTCGTTTTTTTACAGACCGGTATTATTATTTATTAGACTGCAAGTTCTAGTAACAATCTTATAAAGTAATCCTGTAAACGTTTATAAAACTAGTTATAGGATCGTATGTACTTGTAGCGTAAACCATCTTGTAAGATGCTGTTGTAAGATCACTGATCTTAGTCAAAGCGTCTATTAAATTCCTATAAGACGTTTAGTCCTATAAGTCGATTACTATAGGAGAAATTTGCTACTTGGGAATGACCGTGGTTGGTAGTTGTTGCCCGTCGCGAAATTCGGCACGGACTCAACGCACTCGACGGTCATTTTGTCCATAGTTTACGTAAGAACTCGTGTCTTTACTGGCGACAACTACCAAGAACCACGTTCATTCTTGTCTGCGGTAGTCCACCGTACAAAAAGTCCGTCGTCTGCTCAGGGCCTAACTGCAAGTAGGCTGCATATCCAGTCGGCAATCGTCACGGAGTTGCACTGACTACATCCGAATTGTCTTCAAGCTGCATTTGTGAAGGGTGGGCGCTTTTGGGGGCAGTCTTATGTAAAACTAGCTTTCGCCCGCAGCTTCGCTTGCGTGAAATGTTGAACCTGTTAAGTGACGATTTTCCATACAAACTTTCATCCCCTATTTAACTCCTTTAGGGGTTGAATTTCGAAAAATCCCTTCTTAGTGGATGCCTACGTTACAAAAGGAACCTACTGTCAAAATTTCAACTTTCTAATCCCAGCGGTTTAGGCTGTGCGTTGATAGATCAGTCAGTCAGTCAGTCAGCTTCTCCTTTTATATGTATATAGATTGACGTTCAAAAAGAACTATAAGAGATAAAAGGTAAACAACATTTATTTTGACTACTCTTAATGAAAAGTTTTTCTGTAAAATATTTCAAAACATTAATTTCTAACAAAAAGAAATGATGTGATGTTAATTTACTTCAAACACTTCTTGCTGTAGTAAGTTTAGAATTTTTCATTGGCTAGTTTCGTATTTCACTAAAAAGAGACATAGTAAGATTGTCTACATTATGTCTCTTGCCTACTTGAATACGGCATAAATAATTGTAATCTATTTTGAATAAACGAGTTTTTTGTTGCATAGTTTGCAGTTTGCGACTGGATGTGCAATTTACTAGCAGTTATGAAACGAAATGTGTTTTACCAAATGCTGCGATAATAGCCCTCCTGAACCACTTTGCGACTTTTTTTGCTTCAAGAGCAAAAACGGCTTATTGAATTTTGTCATGTCATCCGTCTCCTATAAAAAATCATATATCGTCAGTACGCATGCCAAAACCCATAGGTGGATTTTATCAACTTTTCAGGAATTGGACTGTTTTATCTGATAACTAATAAGTTTCAGAAAAATCAATAAAATCAAAACGCCTAGCAAAACATCTTGTTTTTATATGTTGATAAAACATTTTTTTAGTATTGCTTCATCAGCTCAATATACAGGGTGTAAACAAATTCGTGTAATTCCTTAAAACCAACTACTGGCGTAGATTGGCTCCGTACGGGAATTAACTTGATTAAAAATAAAAACCTTTCTTGTCATGCGGTAAGTCATCGTATCTAATCCACCTTATAAGGATTTAGTAAAAAAAAAAGAAAATGGAAGATAGCAAAAAAAAAATGTGAGTGAACATTTCGATGCCACGCATACATGAATGAAAGCACGGCGACTCGGCTGGCGATCACGATGGCACTCGGGGCTCTAAAATGACTCAGGAATAGAAAACCAAGATTTTATTTAGATTTTTTTTTTGACTTGATGTTCAGTAATTCCCATTTTGGGTTAATCTGTGAGATCACGCGGTTTGAAGGAATTACACGAATTTGTTTACACTTTGTACTTTTTTTGTATTTTGGGTGCAAAAGTCCGTTTTTTACGCATTTCACATAAGGGTTTTAGCAAGCGCCCCAACAATATGTATGATAATATTTTGACATTTACCCAGTAAGAGCAGATATGGCCATGAGCATAATGTCTCTCGCACCAATCAGGTGTGCATTCTGGTTAAATATGGGCTTCACGGTGTGCACGCCCATACAATCTGGAATGTCTTGTTTATTTGCTAGCACCAGCAGTGGGACTCCGGACAGGTGCTCCGAAGCTATCATTCTGTCTGGAACATAAAGTTAGAAATATATTTTTATTGGGACCTCTACACAACACATCCATGGTCGGGAGCGAGAGTGCGTGGGAAGCCGTCGCCACCTTTTGCGAGGTGGTGATGGAGAGGGAGCGAGAGGCGACGGCCACTCTCCCTTCCCGCGCCAGACGCACCGGGCGCCGCCGGAGGGCGCGCGACGATCTCCGGCCACCCTAGTGTGTGGCCTGCGGGCGACGGGTTAGGGGACCCGTCGCCCGACCAGTAACAGGCCCGAGAAGGCGGCGCGCATGTGTTCCGTGCGCGCCTCTCAGGAGGATGTGGGGCAAGGCCCCACAGAAGGAGAGGTCTACCAGGGGCTGGCGGACCGAGGCCTGCCGGGGTTGCGGTGCATGCAGCTGCGAATCCCGTGACCCTGGCCAAGGGTCAGGAGTAGGAACACCGTGGGTTTTTAGCCGGTAAGAGTCCGGCATAACCCTTCGCCTTCCCGGGGCGAAGGGTATCCATGAGGATTTAACAATGACAAAAAAAAATGACCTCTACACATCAAAGCCGGCTTTACTTGGCGGGTTATGCTGCCGGGCTTATTTTGCGTCATGTTCGCTCGCTTAGTTCGCGTTAGTTGGCTGCAATAAAGCCGCTGGGCCGGCTTTGGTATGTAGAGGCCTTTAGTGAAAAGATTAAACTATTTCGTTGGTCTAATCGTCGCAAGCGCGACTGCTGAGCGTGAGGTTCTGAGTTCGATCCCCAGGTCGGGCAAAGTGTTATTGGGGTTTTCCATGTGGAATTTCTCAGTAGCAGTTCGGAGTCTGGATTTGTGCCCGGTTGATGGCAATAGGCTTGTCCCTTATTACATAGGGCTTAGAACATAACGGCGAAATGAGGCTATACTATACACCTCTGCTTAAGGCCCGCTATCGACCAAAGCGGAGAGGAGAGGAGAGGAGATGTCTCGTAAACAACCAATAGGATTTTGTTTTGAGTTGAAGCTAAGCGGAGGAATGTGAAAATAACGCAATCCTATTGGTTGCTCGAAACATCTCCTCTCCTCTCCGCCGCGGAATGGAATGGAAGCGACGAAATTGTACATAGCATAATGAACTTTATGTCGCGCGTCTTCCGCGGGGAATCCTCGCGACCGTTTTTGCTCGGTATACCGCCGTTTGCCCGAATTTTATTTGCCCTAATATCATTTGCCATAATAGTCAACAGCCATAATATTATATGACGTAATATTCATTTGCCCTACTCTTATTTGCTATATTAGTCACGTGCTAGAAGCTTTGTTTCCCATAAAGTCACTTACCATAACATCATTTGTCATAATCATTGTAAGCCCTAATTATCACATGCCCTAATTATCACATGCCATAATTATCATATTATGCCATAACATAATTTGCCATCGACATTGGGTGTGTAACGGTTGTTATATCAGGAGAAACTTGATGCAACCGGGACTTTAGGGCACCCCGACTCGGATAGGTTAGGTTAGAAGGGGATGGCGGGGTCGTTTGAGCGAGCGAAGCGAGCGAATAGACCCCGCCATTCCCTTCGTGGTTATTTTTTTATAAACCACCCAGATGTAGTTTGGTTAGGTGCCATTTGAGTTATTATCTAATAATTATTATGGCATTTAAATATTATGTGTAATAATCATTATGGCGTTTAAATATTATGTCTAATAATTATTATGGCAATTAAAAATATGAAAAACAATACGTATGGCACTCGTATCTTATGGTATCTAAGTTTCGGGCAGTTAAAAGTATGTCAACTCATATGTCTTTTAGGGCAAACAAAGCATTCGTGCAAATGAAATTCGGTTAAATGAAATTCGGGAATATGATGATTATGGTATATAATCTTCGGGTAAACAATAGACAACCTTTTTGCTCGTATTAAGTTTGTACTTTATACAATTGACATAAAGTTCATTATGCTATGTACATTTTCGTCGCTTCCTTTCCATTCCGTGGCGGTGTAAATTGAGCCTAAGCAACTAGTTATTTTCCGTTACAATAACAGGCTATCTTAACAAGAATTGAAGTTATCATCAATCAATACATGTTTTATTAATGGAAATTTTGATAGCATCCCAAAATGACTCATTCTATTTTTTATGTATGCTATACAACGTGTTACAGAATTCCCCTTAAAAAAGAAAATGTTAATTAAGTAGTCTTATATGGTTGTTGTCATTTACCTCTCAGAGGAAATTAGGTAAGAATGTAAATAACTTTCTGGGTAGTCTACTCTTTACTTTTATGTTTTTAGGGTTGCGTTTCAGTGATGATTTTAGTTTATGATTTGTCCAAATTTTTTTTTTTGGGTCTTAGTTTTATTTTCAAATATTGCCAATAGACTCTTTACAAGGGACCTTTTAATACCTTTTCGGCTTTAGGGGTATTTTTGTAACACGTTGTATATTTTTTAACTAATGATTTAACAAGACAATCCAGTTTAATAAAATACATATAAAGTACTGTGCTTTTGTTGTAATTTCTTCATATAAAAATAAAAGTGTTTTGAAAAAAAAAGTGTCATGAATATCCTGGTCCAAGATTGTTCATACACTGCACACAAATATTTTACCACATCGGCTTTCCGTTTTCAAAGTTGTTAAATTAAAAATACTAACCAAAGGTTTCCTTTGACTCGGAAACTCTTTCTCTGTCAGACGAATCTACTATGTAAATGACAGCGTGGCACTCTGCATAGTACTGAAAACATAAGACAATTTTTAAACATTATAAAAAAAGTTAACAGTTTTGTGGACAGTACTTCAATAAGTAACACATAAGATGTAGATGACATAAGAAGGCACACTGGGTATGCTATAAGACAGTATGTTTCTTGATATTGTGTTTAATCATACAAAAGGGTGCATGAAAAGAATATCTGCAAGTGACAATACTTAAGCTTTTGAACGCCATGAATGTCTATGGTCGCCAAACTTTTGAATTGTAAAAAGTGCTGTCGGAAGGAGGCGTCGTGAGCACGTTTTAATTTGACGTCCATAGACGTCCGTGGCGGTCAAAAGGTTAAAACCTCAAGCACGGTAATTATAGACACAATAGGTAAGACAATTAAGTGTCGTCCTGGGACGACGGGCGGTACGCAACCGGTTAAGTACATCCAGTGCATCCTGGGCAGTCGTCTCCACTACCACCCTTTCTGACTAGCTAATCTTTTCACCATAGCATAAGCTATTTTCATATAGCTCTTGTTGGCATGAGAGAAAAGAAGATCATACAAAAAAGAATGTCATTGCAATATTGCTTTTTAACACAAAGCACTTTTTATGGTTGAATACAAAGTCACCAGACATACTACACAATCTTTAGGTACCATGCTGTACTGTACATGAACATGTTAACATAATTTATGGACATGATGGAGATGGTCTAACTTGATGCATAACTTGAAGCCCAGGATCAAACAAATTTAGTTGACAATAGACCAAAACTACAGTAGTTTGAGTAGCATCAAGTGCAAAGTTTGGTAACTCATTAAATAGTGATTTTAGTTAGTAATCAGTTTAGTTTCTTTTGAGTAGTAAAATGTCACAAGGGCCTAAGAAGCCTCCATGAGTGAGGGTACTTCAGTAAGCCCGGTGCACCCTGGGCAGCCAGCCCCGCTAACAACCTTACTGACTGGCTAATCTTTTCACCACAGCATGAGCTATTTTTGTATAGCTTGTGCTGACACAACAGAAGAAGAAGGGCCTAAGAGCTATGAAACTTTCAAGACTCTGTTTTAAACTAGTGTTGTGGTGGTTGGTTGTCAATGTGCTTTTCGACCAAGCCTTCTTAATCATATAGGTTCACCCACAGCATACATATAAATATATATACACTAGCTTTCGCCCGCAGCTTCGCTTGCGTGAAATTTTGAAGCCGTTAAGTGACGATTTTCCATCCAAACTTTCATCCCCTGTTTAACTCCCTTAGGGGTTGAATTTCGAAAAATCCCTTTTTAGTGGATACCTACGTTACAAAAGGAACCTACTGTCAAAATTTCAAGTTTCTAACCCCAGCGGTTTAGGCTGTGCGTTGATAGATCAGTCAGTCAGTTTCTCCTTTTATATGTATAGATAAATTACAGGCAAACACAGCGTTTACTGAACAAGACAACTAATTGCTGCTTAGTTGCATATTAATGACAAGTAAAGAATACATTGACATTTTAAACTTAAAGAAACGAATTAAATGAGTTTGGTTGAGTAACACTATGGCAAGTGACAAGAACAATAACATGATTTTTATTTTACACTCCGGGAGACTAAAATTCTAGAAACTTTCTTTTGGAATTGTGATATTATAAGCTTCGGGTACGGACTTAATGAGTGAATTAAGTTATTCACCTAACTTGATTATTGGTTAGGAATCAGATTGTCCTCTCCTTTGTCTTTTACTTTGTCCTGCCATTATATTCGCTTTAGGGATTAGAAAGGTAATTTACGTGATATATACTTTGTCCCAAAGAGACTGCAACTCCTGCTGCCCGCCGAGATCCCAAAAGTTAAGCCTCACTCCATCAACATCTATTTTGCCTATATTTAATCCAACTGTAGTTGTTATCCTATTGGGTTTCATTGCCTTATACTTCTTCGTAAATTTTGTTTTAGTAGCCTCCAAGTACGTCTGTAAAAATACCATCTTGTGATAAAAAATTCGTAAAAAGAAAACTTTTTAGGGAATTCGGTAGTCCCGATGTATATTTACCGTTTTGCCTGCATTGTCGAGTCCTAATATTAAGACACAATATTCATCTTTTTGAACCAAATATTTGTAAAACCCATGTAGTAATGTGTACATTTTATATCATTTTCTGAAGTATTTTATGCGCTAAAAAAATATTAACAACTCAAAATAAAACAGCAGTGCACCAAACGTCACTGCTTTAATGAAATAAAATAAACAAGCCCCGTTGTCTTACTCATAGCTTTGTCTTCTTCTAAATCATATAAATAATAAGAGATGGATAGCATATGAGGCTTAAAATAAGTTCTACAATCTGGCGTTGGAACGCAAAACAATGTTGACCTGTTGTCGTTTCACATAACTGTCAAAAATGACATAAGGTACCAGTATTGCTATTCCTAGGTACAAAAATTGCTTGCATTGAAAATAAATTACGGAAGATACGTGTGAGTGTGAATTTAAGATTTGCCGGTTATCTTTACATTTGAACGTGTCGTGTCGCCTTACTCTTACATTTTTAACCATTAGGTTTCGACGAATCTTAAGTTTAACCGGTTAAAGAGAAACTATTTATCGCAAAAAAACGTTATAACGAACGTATCGAACATTAGCCAACGACCAACGACACAATCTATAAACTTCATACTAACCAGTTATTCTTAAGTTTATATTCACACCTATTTGACGACGTCTGTGGTCTAGTGGTTCGAGTGTCGGACTGCTGACCACGAGGTCGTGGGTTCGATTCCCACACATCACAAATATTTATGTGATGAACATGAGTGTTTGTGTTGGTCTGGGTGTTTCTTATGTATTATAAGTATGTATTTACAAAAAAAAAAAAAAGTATATAAGTATTATATCCATTGTCTAGTACCCATAGTACAAGCTCTGCTTAGTTTGGGACTAGATGGTGCTGTGTAAAAATGTCCCAAAAATATTTATTTATTTATTTATTTATTTATTTATTTATTCTTAACCGTAACATACATGTAAAGCCTAGTTGGTTCAAAAGTTCAAAATAATTATTGTTTCAAACATTAAAATTTAGCATGCACACACGGACTAGAAAAAAAAGAAGGACTCCGCGCCACGCATATCAAAAGTGAAGCACCGTACTGATCTATGTGTGCGTGATTTGAGGGATACCAGATAAATGAAAATTTCCCCATTTTTTTTAAATATTTTGAAAGTTTCATTTCTTTAAATGAAGCCATTTAAGAAGTCCGCTTACATTATTTAATTGCAAGTACAAACATATACTTAGTTAAAACTTAAAATTAAGTATTTATTTTGTGAGTGACAAGAAAAACGTTTTCGACGGAATTCAATGTTCTTCATCTCTGCAGGCTCTTATTATTTTAATCCAATCATTATTCCATGGTTGATTTGCTGTAGGAAATCTATAAAAATAAGCATATCGTCGCTGTCAGTTCAAAAGGACGTATGACAAAACAGTAGGTTTTCAGGAGAAGAAAAAAAACTTAATTTTTAAAATTTGGATTCAAAGGTTTATATTCAGTGACAAGCTTGTTTAATTTAAAGCTTGTCACTGAATATAAACCTTTGAATCCAAATTTTAAAAAATAAACAGTTTTTTGTGTCTCCTGAAAACCTACTGTTTTGTCATACGTCCTTTTGAACTGACAGCGACGATACTCAATACTTGCAAAAAACTCACAAAGAACACAAAAAAATGGATTACCCAATCTCTCGGGAAAATTACCCATTTATTTTCCGACAGCACTCCTATGTCTTTTGAAGTTTTGTGTTCCAATAGTAATGATTTTAAAATGTCAAAAATACAATAAATCAACAGGTTAAATAAGTGTCTTATTTGTGAATGTTATTCCTTGACACTTTTTCTGGGATGTAGAATAATTTTTAAACCATTTCACAACACAAGAAGGCATTATTTTATTTTATTACTTGACGTAAACAGTACCTACAATGACGCCGCGGTGCCGCGTAATGGCGGCCGGTCGGCACCTTATGATGTAAATGTGTGCGTGAGGCGTGTTTGTACAAACGGTCCGGCATACTTATAGTGCTTCACTTTCGATACACGTGGCGCGGAGTCCTTCTTTTTTTTCTAGTCCGTGCATGCACAGAGCTTTGATTATTTACTTGTCAATACAAAGATACAAGTAGATTTAAATAATCAAAGGCACTGAGTTTTTTAAAGTAGGCTTTTGTCTTGCTGCGGGAACCTTATTTCAAACAAAAGAGTACAAAACCAAAATGTTTGCCAAAATGGAAGTACCTACTTGTCAGTTTCAAACGTATCAAATAGATATTTTCCGAATATTAATTTAAAATGGCTTCTAAAAGCGATAGAGCCCCACTAACTGCAACTGATAATGATACTGATTATTTGGGATCAGACGAGACTTTTGTAACTCCACGCTGCGTGACTCTAAGCGTGGTTCTAAAAGGTATCCCTCCACGTCAAGCAGAATTCAATTTTTATGCTGTTTTTAATGGTGTGGTTGTATTAGAAGGAAAATGGCAAGATGACTCGGTTCTTGATGACCATACGCTGCCAATAGACCTTAAAGATCCATTTTATCAAACACTGGTTGCGAATACGCCTTTAACTTTTCTGCTTCGTGCTACTGGAGGAAAAGGTGCAAAGGATCCAGATCCTTTATCTCATTCGGATAATCGCGCTGGTGCATCGGTAGATTTATTTCCTCTTTTATTGGGAGAGGAAGAAATATTTTTAACATCTCATTTAGTTTCAATAACAACCGGAGAAATTAGCAACTGTTCAGTTCAAGTTCGTGCTACCGCTCCGGGGAAGATAGAAAGTACTAAGATACCATTATTACTTACCATGATTTCAGCACATTGTTTGCCCTCAATGCGAGAAGGTACATATTATTTGAGTGCCATAGGATTAAATGGAATACAGACACCGCATGTTATAGATTTTAACCTGTCTTTAAGTTCTGATAAGGCTGAGAAAGTTGTTTTTTCCACAGCCAGTAACGCCGGATATGCCGCAAACACAGCAATGAATGTTCATAGCGAAGATAAGTTTATTCCAAATGATTTAGAACCTCGAGGCACTAACCAATGTCATTCTGCCTATTGGAACGCAATGAAACGAGTGCTAGTAAATGCTGGGGAACTGTATCGAAGATTATCTTCTCCATTTATGATTGAATTGGCTGGCGTGCCAAAAACTGGAAAAATAGACATACGAGGACGTTATATGGGATTAGTCGATGCAAAAGTATTGTTGGAGCCAGATCAGTTGGGCGTCACTGTTTGTTCAAAATTGTTATTTTTTAATGAAACTAAAACACCCGACGACATTGGGCCATTACTGGATTTTCCCCCTACTAGTGCTAAAGCAAGTACCCGTGAATCCGATAGCATATTAGACGAACGTGGACATGATGCATATGTTGTAATAAGATTGGATTTAATGCAGCCATTGGTTCCTAAACCTAAATTGGCAACACTCTATGAAATGATGGGGTTTCCTCCACCAGAAGGGGCAATTACCCCAGAAGATAATTTAGATCCAGAAATTGTAACGGTTGAACCTATTATTGATGCGAGGTGCGTAAGAAAGGAAGGAGGTGCTCTGGCCGTGCACAAAGAACTAAGTGGCTTAGCTTGCAAAGGTATTATAGAAATGAACCAAGGTATAAAACGAACTGCTGCAAATCGTCTACTTATGCGAGTAAGAGCAATGCTCAAAAGTTTCCCACCGGGAATTTGTTCATATTTAGATTGGGAGGATACAGTGACAGCCCATCATGCTGCATGTAGACGTGCAGTAACAGCATCCTTTGCGCCTCAACCACCACCGCCTCGTCTACCAGGGAGGGCTGCTGCAGCAAGATGCCGAATCGCCGGAGATAATAGAATTGCTGATAGACATATAAAGACAAACTTAAAAGTGGCAGGGAATCACCCAAGATCATTACTTGCAAAGACTTTACGTTGTTTAGAAGAACGTAATGACGTGGATGCTAAAAATTACTTGCTTGAAGCTCTAGGTAGCCACACAAGGAATAGATACTTATTGTGGATTTTAGGCGGTCTAGAATTTGATCAAGAAAACGAGGCGGCTGTTATAGCCGGAGCTGCTCTTCGTATTGCAGTAAAGGGTGATCATTCTGACGGCACAGCTAATGCGATTGGTTGGGCGGCTATACATGCTTTAAATCATGGCAACGGAAATATGTGTGCTGCATTTGTAGCGGCAAAGAAAATGAGAAAAGCCTTTTCTCTGCCCGTAGAATGGGATAAGATTCTGGAGCGATGGACTGAAACTAGTGGAGAGGAAGAAATTTATTGGATTCCAGGAGTCGTAGCATCTAATAATCCTATGTTGATTGCTGCTGCATTTTTCCTTTGTCTTCGGTGCTATAAATTTTCCGAACGGCTTTTGTTGTGCTTTGAACAGAACTGTGCAGCGCGTGGCAGTAGCAACGCTAATGTCAAAATGTGCCCTGATGTGTACTACTTGCGAGCTGCCTCGCTCATTCTAAGACATCAACTGCAAAGTGCTTTGGATACGACTTTAGAAGGAATCACGAAATTTGGGCCATCACCTATAATGTCTCAAATGCGGCTAACTTGCTTGACATGTATGAAAACCTGGGATGTTGAATGTGAGCTAGCGTTAAGAGAATCTGAAAATGCGGGTTCTAAGCTAGGTGCCTCAATTCTGTATAAAGCTGCTTTGTCTAGATTTAAATTTGATCCAAAGGGATCCTTACAGAGGGTTGCGCGTGCTCATAAGATTTCGCCGTCGGCTCATACAGCTTTACTCATTGGTCGAATTTATGCTAGAATGGGGGAGGAATGGCTAGCTGAACGTTGGCTGGCTGCTGCTGTTAAAACTGAGCCCTTGTTAGCAGATGGATGGGCAATGTTGGCTCTAGTAGCAATGTACAATAGAGAATTAGAAAAAGCAAGAGTAATGTTGCGTACAGCAAGGCAAGTAGGGCCTCTCAGTCCAGATATAGAAGACGAAGTGAGAAAAGTTATGGATATAGTGGAATTAGATCAATTGCCAGACTTCCTTGTTAAGAATCTTTGTATTTGCGATCACTTTTTATAACTATTCTACGTTTATATGTAGGTACGCAGTATTAATTTATCATAATGTTATTTATCTCTGTTTAACCTTTCCATATATTATGCATGTTGTTATTAATAAATTACACCCTAAAATATTTTTTCTATTAATTGCTATCATCGTAGCGTAAACATTATTATGATAATTTAGGAAATATTACTGTATTTTGTCTAAGTCGCAGGGAAATAACGACACCAGGGATTTCTCGAAATTCCTAGACACACAACGACAACCCGGATAATGTCGAATATTCCAAAGTAGTTATTAATTTATCACTGAAAAACTCTAGTAGCCATTTCACAAAATAGGTACCGTACCTTTAAGTGGTAAATTTAACTTTATTTATATTTGGGTATACATACTTACGAGTAATATTTTGTTATTTTTTGGCGGGATTTTTAAAACAAACGGGTTAGTTTTCCAATATTTTGTAGCAAAGTACAAACTATAGGAAAATTTAAACGTAGGTAACTAAGAAAATTACATTTACCTACAATATTAACGTGAGAGCAGAGCATTCAACGTCACAGAGCAAGTGTCAACTGGGTTATTTATATCCACTACCTCGTTACAGAACGTAAACTTGCTCCTATCTCAGTTGGAAAGTAGGTTAGATTACAACAACAGTTTTATACTGTTATCATCTACCATTCATGATAAGCGGATAACAGCCAATCGACAACAAATGAAGTCATTTTCTAAGAAGCTCCCTTAGAATCTTCGTCATAATATAAAAAATGACACGCCTTATTTCTATTTAAATAGATAAACTTATCGAAGTTGCGTTCGAAAGATAAAAATGTCGAATGTTTAATTTCGTACAGTTAGCGGTGTCGTTCGTTGCATCACTCGAGTCGTGAGTTGCGACCACTGTACACAAACATTCCCTGTGCGGAACGACCGCTCTTTGTTTTGAATCAAGTTTCAAACAAGATTTCTGACATGTGAACACACAAAATCACGATGGGACTCTCAACGAATTGCTGGAAATATCTTGTTTTAACCTTCAATGTGTTATTCGCAGTGAGTATTTTATTATTATAGTGAAAACTTTGTTAATGTTCGTAGAATAAAGCTAAAGCAGCGAATTTCCCTTTTGTTGTCATAACAACTACGTAAAAACATGCACTTCTAAGTCAATAATTTCACTCAATTCTATTCTTTAGTTATTGTTAGTTAGTTTTATACTATTAGAAACGCTGACACACATTTTATTCATTGCTATAATTGCAGGGAGTTTTTCTAACCGAGTGCATTGTACGATCAATCAACGTAACGCAACAAAATCTAATTGCACGACAATTATTTGACAGTGGTGCTAGTTGTCTGACTCATTCTCAAAGAAAGAAAAGGAAAACACATTTGTTTACGGTTAAAGTAAACGACGTTTTAATTTGGTCGGTTTATAACAGTTTTCTTTAGAGTTTTCGATTGTTGTCAACAGATGTCAGCAGTTGTGCTGTTTGGCGCTAGCGGTTTTCTTCTATACAGGCTGTTCATTTATCGGCACTTCATAGGGGTCAATGTAGAGTACCCAGCCATACTGCTGCTGATGATGGCAATCATCACATGTTCAATAGCATGGATCGGCTGGAGAACTGCCAAGTCGATGCATCAGATCCATGTTATAATTGTAAGTATTCGGTTTCGTGGTATTTCATGAGTCATAATATGAAGATCCGCTGTGCTGGTATTACTTACATATAAACGCGTAGTTTAATAATTGATCTTCAGATCAACGGATCAACTGTTTGATTACAGTACAATGGCAGGATGGCATGCAATGAATTCCAGCAACAAAGCGTGTAGAATGTACCTGTATAGGTACCTGTACTATAGGTACTTATAACATCTGGCTTCACGAACATTAATTAATGCGGTCACTTAACGTGGTCTCTGGACACAGATAGTCTTGATGTAGGTACCTCCACCGCTTGAATGTGTCAATAACCATTTATTATCGCATTAGACAAAAGTGGCCCCACAAGGCACTAATATCTTTTGAATAATTTCTTCAAGTAGAGTTGCGGCTTATCTTGATTGACCATAGAAGCATATTACTGTGTTGAATCCCTTCTGGAAGCAAACATGTTGCTTATTTCTTAGCATTTCCTTGCTAAATGGATCTTTTATTGTATAACTAGCGACCCGCCCCGGCTTCGCACGTAACGTTTTATAGCTTAAAACCTTCCTCTTGAATCACTCCATCTGTTAAAAAAAACCGCATCAAAATCCGTTGCGTAGTTTTAAAGATCTAAGCATACATAGGGACAGACAGCGAGAAGCGACTTTGTTTTATACTATGTAGTGATGATGTTTTACTAAGGGCCGATTTTTCAATCGTCAGATAAATTTTATCCAAGGAATAAATATGACGGTTTGACATATTTTCTATAAAAAATCTGTCAAAACGTCAAACTTATTCCCCAGATAAAAGTTATCTGTCGATTGAAAAATCAGCCCTAAATAGAGTATCTACAGGTATAGATACACATAACACAAGTGATTTTTTCGTAGATTTAAGCAAATTTGTATTTAGTATTTTACCTTTTTACCTGAATAAACTTTTTATTATTTATTATTATTTATTAGATCCGTCGACCATACCTACTCATAGGTACCCTTTTCAACTTAAGGTGAGTCCTGAGGTTTCTCTACAAAACGTTACCATACAAAGACTATAAAAAAAACATGGTTAATGTAGTTATTTCACGGTATTCGATGATGTCGTTTACGTTTTTTCGCTAGCAGTCTCCTTACGGCTACAATTTACGAAATGACTTTCGTTGAACAGAAAAAAAGACGTTCTGCGATACCTCTAATGGTATGTCTAGTCTAGACCCGTGCGCTTTCATGTTCATCTTGCGCTTTCAACTTTCAATTCCTCTTGCGTCAAGCGCATGCAATATTGATTGCCATAAGACGCATCTTATCGTCTACACCGGTACGCCTCGGTCAGTCGTCAATCGACATACAATAGACGGATTAGCGTGCGCTATCGAACTAGTATTAAGGCATGCGCTATTGGATCCGCTATGGCGCTTCACGCATGCTTCAGACGAAGACGCAAGATGAATATGAAAGCGCACTGGTGTAGACATAGCTTACCTAACTAACTTGTTGGCGCACAGGAAGGAACAGTCAATCAAAAGAAAATGTATATTCCAGACAGGGATCCTGCTAGTCCTCGTGGTGGTGATAGAGTTCTCGTGCTTCGTGTGGGCCATGGTGGTGTGGGACAACGTCGAGATCGACATCAAGTCTACCATACAGCACTACTTCGAACATGCCTTGGCGAATACTGACTCCACGTCTGTTGATACTATTCGATGGGATAGGCTTCAAGTGAAGGTAAGCATTATTTTAATATACATACATAAACTCACACCTTTTTGGGGGTAGGCAGAAACTACAGATCGCTGCATGTTTATTATTCTTACATAAACATTTTGCTTCGTCCACGTTCATACATCTTCTTAAAATTGTGCGCCGGTTGTGTGTACTACGCACTGTCCTTTTTGAAGAACATCACTAATGAGATCGATTTGTGTCCTTTACCGGTTTCCACTGACATCCGCTCTATAAATTCCTTTTATTAATCGCCGTTCACACATTATCTTAATATGACTGAACCACTTAAGGCGCTTCCCCCACTGAATATGGCGCCACTTCAGAAAAAAAGCATTATTTCTGTCAACACACAACATATTGAAATTTCGTACGTACAACATTTTAGTCAAGTGATGTAGAAATTTTCGAATGTGAGAGAGATGACTGCCGTCTGATTGAACTACTATTCTTCGCAGAACGAAGTTATCTATGGGTGCTTCCCATCAACCTAATATTTCTTTCTTTGTCGACTCTTTCAACACTTATGGGAAATGTTCTCAGTCTAGATAGTAGACACAGACACCCTTGTCAATCCATGTATCGACAGTTTTCTGCATTATTATACATAGACATTTGATACCTATAAGCTCCATAGAAATAATGTCAAAATTCTACCTCCAGTAGGATAAATCGCCGATATATGTATATGTTATTGAAAATAGCCGTTAACTGAATAGGTATCGCACTATCCCCGACGTTGCAAATGGCAATCAGTTTTTATTACGCGGAGCTCAATCCTATTGTATCCTTTGTTCAGACTTACCAGTCGTCTTCAAGACAAGATTCTTCATAATAAAAACAGATATTTTGGCTAAAAAATCAAACAGAAATCACAATCGTTCTTCCATTCTTTAATCCACAAATTACTTCAAATTCCAGTTCGAATGCTGCGGCGTAACTGGTCCAAGCGACTACACGTCGAAGGGCCAGGTTCCCTTCTCCTGCTGTGGGCAGGGTCCTCTGGACTCCATCCACAAGCCCTACGCGTCAGACTGCTCGATGTTATACCAGAGAGGCTGTGGAAAACCGCTGCATGCCTACGCGAGGGAACAGCTCCTGATGGTGGCGATGACTGCCCTCACCGCGTCTATATTGCAGGTTAGTAAATAGTCAGGAATCTCTAATGGTAACAGGCCGCCAACATTTTAAAATCAGGGTTCATTTAAATGACCCTCATTTGTCAACATTAAAGTGGAAGGAGGACTTGTCTTTGGGAAAGTTTATTAACAAAGCTTCAAGTGAGTTGTGACTTTCAAAAAGGCCATTCAAAGCATTCAAGAGGCCCCCGGACTGTATTCAAAAAACCATTGTCGTGATGTATGAAACTCTAAATAAGCTGTCGCGTTTTTAAATACGCGAATTTACATAAAATTCCCACAGCTATAAAACGGGTTGAGGCGTCTTCCATCTTTGAATAAAAGGATAAAGAAGAAGCTTAATTTGCATATAAATTTCCATTTCGATTAGAAAGTATCTTTATTTACGAATAAGAGGATCTGACCGAGGGGTTGCACAGACTGATTTTAATGTCCTTGAAACTCCTGTCTGACATCATTTGTCTGACTGTAAGAGGGGTTGAGAGCAAAACAATACCAGTGTTTGACGATAATATTTTTATTTTTACATTCCTCCCCCAAGGACTGTCTGGATAGGGGCGATAGTCGGTACTTTCAAGGTTATATGAAGTATTATTTAGGGTGCAATGTTGAATACTAATGTTGTCTGGTCCCGTAAACATTCTAGAGTTTAAAGCGATAGGCTATAATTTAAGCTACGTTCGACTTCACCAAGAATATTGATAGGGCGTTTTAGACACTTCTTGTACGCAGGTTTTGCTCAGAAAATCGATGAAATAAGAAAAAGGAATAGAAGACGTCTGTAGTTCGCCTTCTTGTTGTGTCTTCGTTTCTTTGTTAAATTTGAAATATATACAGCATGAGTGGTTAGTCGGTTTACATACTTTACATCCGAAACTTAGGTCATCATTCTGTACAACTTTTACCATGGGATAAAATTTAAATTCGTGAAAAAAATATCAGCTGTTCAATACCTACATGTTTTCGGATGTAAGTTGACTGTATGTATATTCGAATGAAGTAGGTACCTATACATTTTGGTTTAAATCAACTTCTAATACAGCTGTACGATGGCAATTAATTTGGTCTATCGCATATTCGCAGTCCACTGCTGGACATAGGTTTCTTCAAGTTACGCTACAAAATGAATTGATCTGCCGCGGCACCACAGCGACAGACAGCTTTATTTGACCAAATATTAACAACCCTCAGTTGTCTGTCTTCGGCGTCCATTTTTCCCAATCTGACTTCTCCAGATCGTCGGTCCAGCTGGGTGAAGGTTATCCGCCCTACGTTTGCCGGGTCGCGGTGTCCTCTCAAGGACTCGTCGACCCAAACTGCTCCACGTTATTCTGTGTCCACGTTCCACAGCGCGCTCTTTGTCATTGATTTATTTTTAATTTAATAATATCAATAGGCTCAAAAGCTATTCTGTTTTCATACATAATAGTTGCATAATGAGTACAGGAAAATGTATCAATCAGTCTCTGTATGACTGCATACAATACAATTGTTGAATCATTAAATTATTTCCTCGCATTCAAAGATTAATACTTAATTGCGGGATTCCCCGTTTTAGTGTTGCCATGTTTTACTTGGTCATTAAATCCTTAAAGAGTGCAAATTTTGACTGGACTAAATATCGAAAACGAGATAACAATCCGAATTGTTTGACAACTGACTTACATCAACAAGTTCTGCCCCTGATTAGCTATGTCTACACCAGTGCGCTTTCATGTTCATCTTGCGCTTTCGTCTGACGCATGCCTGAAGCGCCATAGCGCATACAATAGCGCATGCCCTAATACTAGTTCGAGTCTTATGGCAATCAATATTGCATGCGCTTGACGCAAGAGGAATTGAAAGTTGAAAGCGCAAGATGAACATGAAAGCGCACGGGTGTAGACATACCAATAGAATCACACGCTTTGTCTTTTTGTAGATTCTGTTATCCACATAATTTTGGTAAAAAAGTTATTTGTAGTCACATTACGACTTTAAGACAAACACTCAAAGTGGAATTTACATCTAAGTAAAAATATTTTTATCTTTTCCTCATAATGTGGACCGTGTGACCTTTGAAAACATTGTCTAAAGATAACCAATCCCTAAGGACGGTTGGCCTCGAAACGTTCGGAACATTGGTGACACGCTGAATAACAATGACGGCCTTGTTTTAAACAATTGCGCGCCATAATTAACCGGCATGTCGTAAATAATGTCCCATGGGTTTAATTTTTTAATGATTCATCGTTTTATTACGTTATCCAAAGGATAGGCAAGGACGGCGACATTTTTGACATTGCCTTTATTGCCCATCATTTTGATAAGATCTATGCTTTACAGAAAACTTAAGGATAATTTTTTAATTGTCTATAAAATACCTACGTTTTCTATAAAGTTTCAATAACCCGCGCCGTTATAGAATCGATATAAATGGCGGATGACAAATTATTCCCTCTCACTCATATTGTATTTTTATCTTTGTTTCGCCCCGTACGGTGTGGACAAAAAATTAAGCAAAAATAACATTTAAAATTAAAGTCACTTTAAATTAAATCAAATTAAATCTTGATATTAGTTTAATATGAAATAGTTTAATGATATTAACATACAACTTACAAAAATAAAGAAATGTAAAATACATACACTTTTTAACCGACTTCAAAAAGGAGGAGGTTCTCAATTCGGTTGTATTTTTTTTTTTTTTTTTTTTTTTTTTTATGTGTGTTACCTCATATCTCCGTCATTTATGAACCGATTTGAAAAATTCTTTTTTTGTTCGAAAGGGCATACTTTCCGATTGGTCCCATTTAAATTTTGTTATGATTAGACCATGAACTTCAGAGATATGGAACGGAACTCCTCATCGGATCAAAGCAAAATTCTCAAATTGCTAATATTGCTTTGTTTATATTTGTTGTTGGGAACTGACTACTAGAAAAGAGGAGGGGGTGCGTGTCCCCCCCTCCCCCCCTTTTGAATGTTTTCATTATATCGTGTAAGGTATCATTTGAAAGGACTTTTTATGCCCGACTACGTCAAAGCCAAAAAGAAGGGTTATGAAGGAGGGGGTTAAAATTATGACACTAAAACGTATTTAATAAAAAATAAACTTTTAAAAAAAGTAAAAACCGACTTCAAAGAAATACTAAAAGGAGTAAAATAATTACCATAATATAAAATTAACAGTTTCAGAAGTCGGTGCAACTCTACACTGAAGCAAATAGAAGCCACCGACTTCTGAAACTGTTAATTTTATATTATGGTAATTATTTTACTCCTTTTAGTATTTCTTTGAAGTCGGTTTTTACTTTTTTTAAAAGTTTATTTTTTCATTGTTTTGCTTACCACACCGTGCACTTCATATTACAAACCGCCATTATTTTTTGACGCGGGATATTCTAGATTCTTGAATAATATTAATTGTATGCTAGGTGGTATTAGCACGTAGACCCCAGACACGTAGAGCAATAAATGTTGAGTTGAACGATCCCAAGTTAAATTCAAAATACATACAAATAAAATGCTTACTCGTAGCTCAGAGAATACTTTGATATTTGCGACGCTACGCGCTACGAATATGTCTTTTAATCTTTTTCTTCTTGATCTTATAAATGTCTATTATCTTCTGATGAAGCAGCTTACTGTGTTCCGTCGTGTGCATGTGAGAGCCAGAGGGGTATAGGGGAATCCTTCAATATGTCTGTTATTTGAACTTGTGTTCCATCTTAGACCCTGTCTACGCTCACCACCAGGTGCAACTAGGGCCAAAGAAGACCAAGCGAAACAAAGGAAAAAATAAAAAAAAACTTGCTTCGACGTCGCGTAGCTCCTGCTACGAATGTACCTTTTTAACCGACTTCAAAAAGGAGGAGGTTCTCAATTCGTCTGAATGTTTTTTTTTTGTTTGTTTGTTACGCGATATCTCCGCCAATTATGAATGGATTTTGATGATTCTTAATTTGTTTGGTAGCCCATACTTTAGAGGTGGTCCCATATAAATTTTATTGAAATTGGAACAGCACTTTTTGAAAAAATCAACAAAAACAAAAAAAACACAAATCATATGTAGACGACGTTCTAGTTGTAGTGCTGGTCCGAGAATTTGTACACTATTGTAATTGTAATTTGTGGCACTAAAAAGTATAAAATAAAAAAACTTAAAAGAGTAAAAACCGACTTCAAAAAAAACTAAACGGAGTAAAATAATTATCATTTAATAAAACTACCAGTTTCAGAAGTCGGTGTTCTACGCTGAAACAAATTGAATGCACCGACTTCTGAAACTGGTAGTTTTATAAAATGATAATTATTTTACTCCGTTTAGTTTTTTTTTGAAGTCGGTTTTTACTTTTTTTAAGTTTTTTTATCTATTTCCATCGATCTTATTATGTCTATTATCTATCCAATCTATTTCTTCAGCCCAAATCATCTCATTGCTGAATTCTTATATTACAACGCCACCCTTTACGGCTTGTCACCAACCTCGGAGACCGACTCTTGTGTCTCGTCACTGAAAGACTGTTTTTTTTTAGATTTATTTTGTTTGTTATTATTTTTGTGTGCTATGTAACGTATGTGTTTTAAAACAAATGGTTTAAATAGACCCCTCCTCGTACATAGAACAAATACACCACGCGCATCTGGAACAGGGTCCAAGTTACCGGTGGTCAGGGCTCCAGAGAAAGGATTCTCCTCACAATGCGTGCCGTGTCAAGGAGTACCGCTTTCAGAATCAAACCCTTGATCCAGCCTCTAATCGAAAGCCTCTAAGGTTTTAATCGAGGTTTTTGACTATTAAGCCATTAGCCGTAACGGCTATCGGCACAATAATAATAATAATATCATTTATTTCAGGCAACTTGGCCCATAGAAAACAAGTACATAAATAGTAAAAATAATACGTAACTATAAACTAATACTTACATAATATCTAAAACTACTGCACACGAAGTGACGGCGTCGTGTTGCGCTGCGTGGTGTCGTGTAGCCTTCCGCGAAATCGTCGATAAATGACACCCTTCAGCCAAAACTCTTCTTTGAGGAAGGTCTCAATTTGATGAGTCGGAACACGCACCACAAACGACTTGAAATTTGTGTTGTGGCGCGACTCCAACTTCTCGACCCTCACCCCCTTATTACAAAAGATGGTTTAAACCAAGACTAAGGTAAACCCAGGTTTAAAATATACCCATCACTTTCTTATGTCATATAACAAAAAGAGACGGGGCTACTCTAAAACCAGGGTTTTTCTTAGACCATGTTTTGTAATAAGGGGGTCAAAGTCCAGTTGGTCTTCACCCGAACATACTCCACGATCTCTTCAACCTTCGTAGAGTGATGTAATCTGGACACGTACAGCAGCGTCGTCGGTATTGCTGGACGCAGCAGCATGATAGGTCTTGCCAGCGCGGTACCGCACTGGTTTCGACAAGGAGGCTTCTTCTTCTTCTTTTTCTCCACCTTGATGAAGTCATCCTTGTCACACGTGTCCTTATGTGGACCCTGCTGTTTCAGATCTTTGTTGACCGATACACAGCGACTCTGGTTACCCCCTTTTGTTTTTTCTGCTTGCCGCTTTGTTTGCGACATAGCAGGTTTATGTGTGGCGACGATAGCAGCGTAGGCACGTTTAGGGGTCGACGTACCTACATTACTCACTACTTCCACCGGTGTTGAAGCAACGACGGCGGCGGGGCAAGGTGCAACGCATGCAATATCGGCAGCTAGTGACGGCAAACGGGCAACTTATGCAGCTCCATCGTCACGAAAGCGGGCACGTCATCTGGGTCCGTATTCTTCATCATTGTGATGATGTCTTGGACACTCTTCTCGCCACCATGACTGCTGAGTCCACATGTCGACAACCTCGTGTGCTAATCAAGATATTTGATTTGTTTATCTTTCTCTGCTTTCACGAGATTCTCGTCATGAGGGACAGTGATGTCCCGCTATGATCTATTACCACTAAGTATACTCATCAATTCATCATCACATCATCATCAACCTACCCTGATCCCACTCTAGGTGGGGTACATGTATTCCTCTTCCAATTTTCTCTATCAACCGTCATCTTAGTACTCACTTCTTTCTTACCCATACCATCATTACCACTAAGTACTACTACTACTAGGTACTAAGTACTACGAGTACTAGGCTTATTAGCTTGAAAGAACTCAATTTCAAAGAACGAGGTAAGAATTAAAGAAGCTACCGTCCGCGAGGCCTAAGCTGAGCCTTGCATTTGTGTGAGAATGAATGCAGACGCGTCCTTTGCTCGGTTTAAACTGGTTTATACTGCTTTTTGGCAATCGATTCTATGTGCACTCACACAAATGCAAAGCTCAGCTTACGCCTCGCCAGTTGTAGCTCGCATCATTAATCAATCAATTTAGCAACAATTTTTACAAATCGAGGACTGTTCGCTCAGATGAGTCAAGACAAGCGTCACACCTAATTAACGGGTGCATGTTGAACTATTAAAACGACACGTACATATTCGCCGGAACACTGAACACTAAAACTGTTGTAAATAAAAACGTAACATCTATTTTTAGTGGCCACTCATGGTTAGAAGGTGACTGGACATCGGTCGTTGGCAGCCGATTAGAAATAAAAGAGCGTTTTATACTAATACGTTTTTTTTTGTTTTTACACGATGTATAGGATGTTGGCATTTGCTTAAAAACAAGAAATTTAAAAAAAGTAAAAAAATACAAATTGATGACTAGCTGTGCCCGCGGCTTCGCTCATGTGAAAAACATGTCCCTAAAGCAGGGATGCATGCACAGTCTTATTAGTACTTGGGGCCACTCGAGCGGACTATGAGCTAAAGGCGGGCCACCACAATTAAAAACAATAAAAAAAAAGTTGAAATTAGAGATCTTAAAAAATATAAGTATTGTAGTGTAGGCTTTTGATAAATTCAAAAACTTTATTCAGAAGCTAAAGCTGGCCATTACTGATAGAATGCAGTATTTTCATACAAACGCATAAGAGTTTAATTCGCTGGCGGGCCGCATGTACATCTACGGAGGGCCCCGTATGCGGCCTGCGGGCCGCGGTCTGTGCATCCCTGTCCTAAAGCATCATTTAGTCACAATAAAAACAAAAAGTGATTTGTAGATATTCTTATGAACGAGCCTGGGGCCTGGATTCTCATGTGCTGAGAACGGCCACAGTGGAATTTATATTCGTTGAAGTGTCAACCGGCCTTGTCACGTAAGGTAGATTTTCTACACAAAAAAGGTACCTAGTTTTAATTCGTTCGTGACTGGTTTATCGAAAAGTTCTAAGTACTTCAGGGAGTTTTTTTAGATAGGATTTTTGCCTACATAATATTCTGCGAGTTTCTTATCACTTAACTGAGCAAACAAAAAACGTACAACGGGTTACTGTTATAGTTAGTTATAAACGTTCTGTATGAGGGGACTGTAGGTCTGTAATTTTGTAACAGAAGTAATCAACCTAGCTTCGAAAATCGAACATAAGAAGGAGAACGATGAGATCAATGGTTCATTAAATAGACTTTAACACAAAGGCTACATTTTTTTTTTTTGAAAATGTGATTTTTTCCATGGACCCCTATGGAAAAAAAACTAGTAGTAAGGCTTTAACTTTTCACTATACGCTTTTCAACGTGAGGTGCTTCGTGACGTTTCTCTACAAAACTTTACCATACAAAGAATATCAAATATTTTTTAAAAACAAAACATTGTCTTTCGTGGGATACATTTATATTTATGATTAGTTACGGTTTACTCACGTGTATTTCTCGGGATTGGCCGACTAGTTTCGGACCCAAACGGAACCCTTAATCATGGGCCTGATAACGCGGCGAGGTCGCGAGTCGAGTTTTGTGTCCAAAATTAATCGGGTAATCCCGAGAAATGCACGTGAGTAAACCGTAACTAATCATAAATAAAAACAAAACACGGATAATATAGCTACCTATTTTACGGTTTTTGATAATGTCGTTTACGTTTTTCGATAGTTGTCTTCTTACCTACGGCTACAATTTAAGAAATGACCGAGCTGTCCCTCATCTTTCGTTGAACAGAGTTTAGTGAAATTATATTATTGGGTGAAACTTGTGGCCGTGGCCGCCCAGCACTTATGTAATGGACCACTTAACGGTCCATGGACCACACATTAAGAAACCCGGCTCTGGACCAATGAGGTGTTATTAATTTCGCGTCTTTATCGTATTCATCATCATGTACTTAAATGTCAAATGAGGATAACGCAAATGGTGCTTGACATCGTTGACATTCTTATTTACGATTTTGTTTTTTTAATGACTATGGAAAAACGAGGAAAACCTAACACAATTAATTTTTTGGCTATCTCAAAGTTTATGCATATTAAGGTAAATCAAAATTCACTGGAATTTCCAATTTACGTAAATCCAAAGTAATACGGAATGTCCAACAGTGAAATAGGTTATGAATGACGAATGATACCTACATAACTTAATTCCTTGCAAGACTCGGGTTATCAAAGGTTAACCTCCTGTCACCCATCGTAAGTACTAGGAGTAGAAAGCAAACTTTATTAAAATCTAGGAGATGTTTTAGATCTGGGGCACATTTGATGAAATTACTCTGCAACTCTGCACTCCATACCTTGGTACAGTCAGCAACAAAAGTAGCTGAACATTTGAGTTTTAAAACTTGGCATTAATTAGAAAACTAATTGTTTTAAAACAAAAACTTTAATAGATACCTAGAGCTGCTAGATACAGCTCTAAGTATATCTTAAAGTTTTTGTTTCCTATCAATTAGTTATCTAATTAATGCCAAGGTTAAAAACTCAAATGTTCAGCTACTTTTGTTGCTGACCGTACTACTTACATTCAGCTGAAAGTTCCAAAATATGGAATGCAGACTTGCAGAGTGAGTAGTCTAATCAAATGGGCCCCTGGTATCTCCAATTTTATTTATTCTCATTTATAGGATTTTTCATAACTTTTTTTTTAAGTTCCAACAACTAAAAACCTAAAAAAAGTGTCTCCGGCAGGCAGGCAGGAGCCCAAGGAACAGGCCTACATTATTGCACGTATTGTAACTACACCGTAACTGATCATAATCAGTATGATTGTAAACGTTGTATTGTTGTAGTACGTACTCACGACGCGACGTAAGAATCACAAATGACATCATTTTAGTTACTCTACAGTTTAATTCTGTCTCTTGCATCAAACGAAACTAACAATGCACCAAAATAGTAACAGATGCCATCATACGTCCCATAATATGTAGCTGTTATTACGAGTACATAGTAACTACTTAGTATTTATAAAGGATGTCCCAAAACTCAACGTCAAGTCAGGAACAAAGGATAGGGCAGTTTAAGACAGGTCAGAAAAATAAAAAAACCGGCCAAGTGAGAGTCGGATTCGCGCACGAAGGGTTCCGTATTCCGTATTCCGTATCTATAAAAACGGCAAAAAAATCACGTTTGTTGTATGGAAGCGCCCTTAAATATTTATTTTATTCTGTTTTTTAGTATTTGTTGTTATAGCGGCAACAGAAATACATCATCTGTGAAAATTTCAACTGTCTAACTATCACGGTTCATGAGATACAGCCTGGTGACAGACGGACAGACAGACGGACAGACGGACAGCGGAGCCTAAGTAATAGGGTCCCGTTTCACCCTTTGGGTACGGAACCCTAAAAACGAAAATATTCCGACGGGATTCGTTGGGAATATTATTGTATTATTTTGTAGTTGGATCCAATCACGTAATTAGATGGGAAGCTTTTGCGTAATCTGTTGCAAGTAACAATGAATCAGGCGACTCTTTGGGAATAACTCGATATAACAGGTAAATTTTAAAGATGGATGGATTGTGTGAAGAATGATATGAAAGAGAAGGGAGTCAGTGATATCATGACGGTTGACAGGACGGAACGGAAGAAGAAATGTGTTGCGCCGACTCCAAGTAACATGGGATAAGGGCAGGAAGATGATGATGAGGTAGAATTTTATTCATGGTGACTTGAAACTCCAAAACGAATTAAACTTTAATTCTTTTATTTTTATTTTTCTGAACAGTCGTTCCCGGCTTGACGTTAAGTTTTGGTACAACCTGTATATTTTAGAAGGCGGCGAAATAGGGACAAAATAGACATTGCCCCACATTCGCAGGTGCGTTTACAGACGCAAATCATCACACGCACAAACACACAGACCCGGAACAACTATCTGTACGCCATTCAAATATTTGTTCCGTGCGGAAACGCAGCACAGAAAGCCAGTCGCTCAACCACTGCGCCAAATGTGTCGCGAATTTATTAAATGTACAGACGCAACCACATCATCATCATCATCCAGCCGAATGATGTCCACTGCTGGACTTTGGCCTCCCCCAAACAATGTTGGGGGACTTGAGGGGGTTTGCCATCATCGCCACGCTTTGGCAGGCGGATTGACGATCGCAGTATGGTTGTTAAAGTACTCAGAAAACGCTGCTACCCATCCTCTAGTGAATCCCTTAGTCGCCTTTTACGATACCCACGGGAAGAGATGAGGTAGTGCTATTCTGTACGTCCGGCACTACATGGACAGGTCCGCCACCACATCAAGTTACCGGAAATTATCAAATTTTCCCAATCAACCTTGAACCTAATTAATGCTTTTGCGATAAAGATGAAAATCTATTAAAGAAATTTGACAGATTGTAGTAGCTTTACGTGTTGGCGTCTGTACCTATTGAATTTAACATATTTTGTAGTTATGTCTCCGCAATCAGCGCTGATCTGGACACCCTGTATATTTGCTAGAAATGACGTATGGATCGTTTATTTTTAAAATCATTCGTTTCGTATGTTCAAGGGCAAATATTGATTTCGATTAAGAATTTACGTAGGTCTACCTAATGTTTACTTTATGTCAATCTTGGGATTAGGAAACGGTTCGTTCATTACGTAACCAGAAATTTAGTTTCAGATAGAGATACCTATCATGTTATATTTTCAGCTCATGATACATACATAACCTCAAGCTTTTTTCCCATGGGGGTAAGCAGAAACCGCAGCACGCCATAATGCTACGATCCTTACATACACCTTTCGCTTCGTCCACGGTCATACATCTTGTCATATACGCACGCCGTTTGAAAGTACTACGCACCTTTCCTTTTTGAAGAACATCACCGATAGCATCTGTGATGTCCTTCTAGGGCGTCCTCTACTTGCGTTTCAAGTAGCCAATAACCCCAGATATAAAAGTATTATCGCTGGTGATATGGTATCGAGAAATCGCTGGTATTTAGAGTTATTAGTTAACAAAATTACTGTCAAGTAAGGAAAAAAACAATAGCCTATAACTGCAGGGCAAAGGCCTCTTCTCATGCAGAACGTTTCTCAAGGAACGAGCGTTTATCACCACGCTTGTTCACCGCGGGTTAGCGATTTCAGACCATTAAGTCCAGGTTTCCTCACGATGTTTTCCCTCATCGTATGTCAGTCGCTGTCTTAGATTAACTAAGACAGTAAATATGACATAGGAAAAGTCACATTAGTACAACGCAACCCGGTGCTTAACAAGCGGGTCTGTAAACTTCAGGCCACCACGACACCTACTGAAACTAATTCATGTAGGTACAGTCAGCATTAAATATATCGAGACGAACGGACTGTTCATAATTACCCTTGGCTGGAGACCCTTCAGGTCTCGCCAATAACTGCCCGGTTACGTAGAAATGGTGCCCTAGGACTACCTATAGCAGTCCAATAGAAAAAAAAACATAATTACCTAAACAACTCAAGAAATCACACTTTAACTCAATGGGATAAAATTCTTGTCAGAATGTCAGTTGTCGTGTACCGTGTTCATTCTGAAACAGCATTTGTTACATTGAGATATAGTTTAATTTGCTTAGTTGTTCAGATAATTTTGAACAGTCTGTTCGTCCCGATATATTTGTTGAAAATAATTCTATATAACATGACTCAGTTCAAATGTGGATGTCAAGTTCAATATTCAAAGGTCAGATTGTTACTCAATAAACTTACTAATAAAACTGAATAACTTCCTCTAATATGCTTGTAGTCACCTTATCTATTTGTCAATAAAAATTCTATGAATAAGCCCTTTGTTAGCAATTGTGAATAAGTATACTCTGTTCAATGAGAGATGAGTCCTGACAGAGCGGTCATTTCGTAAATTGTAGCCGTAAGGAGACTGACGAAAAAAAGTAAGTAATGGACATCGTCAAAAACCGTGAAGATGCTTTTTTATATTTGGTACTAGCTTTCGCCCGCAGCTTCGCTTGCGTGAAATTTTGAACCCGTTAAGTGACGATTTTCCATACAAACTTTCATCCCCTATTTAACTCCCTTAGGGGTTGAATTTCGAAAAATCCCTTCTTAGTGGATGCCTACGTTACAAAAGGAACCTACTGTCAAAATTTCAACTTTCTAACCCCAGCGGTTTAGGCTGTGCGTTGATAGATCAGTCAGTCAGTCAGTCAGCTTCTCCTTTTATATGTATAGATTCTTTGTATGGTAACGTTTTGTAGAAAAACCCAAGGACTCTCCTTACGTTGAAAAGGGTATAACAATTCTCGTATTTCTTGTTTTAATAAACTGAATCACATCATAATCATTAGGGTCGGTGTACATCTGACGGAAAATATGTCGCCGATCTTCCGTCACGTAATTTACATGAGGAATTTTAGTAACGCATCTTCGGTCAGATGTGTACGATGTGAGATGTTTGTATGAAATTATGTGTATCGGCGGAATATCGGTGACGTATCTTCCGTCAGATGTGCACCGACCCTTAGTCTATAGCAGTCCACTGCTGGACATAGCACGTTCGATTCTTATCCTGAATCACATTGCAGTCCGTAAGTCTCAGTTATGAGTTTTCTAAGTTCTTCTTCGATTTGTAAAAAGGCACACAGAAGTAGTACACACGTTAGGATCTTAGCGTAGTTACAGAAACCAAACTCTCCCGTATAAAATAATCCGCTCTACAAGTGATAGGGAGGAGGATTGTCCATAATACATATATCAAAAACCACATGGCAAGCAATCCCATAGTCCATACAATTGTAACCACGAGCTACAAATCACAGACCGTTAAAAAAGTTGTCAAACCGGTCCCTAACAAATGGTACCACGACGGAATCTTGCGCAATCATAGAAAGCTGCACCATTCGAGTCGCCTACGCATGACCAACGTTAGACCTCTGTAGCACCATCAAAATCCTCTTTTGTTGCCCTTATTGGGAAGAGAGAGAGGGGCGCGGGAGATCATTCAAAATGGTCGATATTCCACACTTAAAATTTTTGTAGCAGGCAGTAATACTAACATTTGAAATAGTGAAAGTGTTGTTTCTGTTTGGTTTATTGCGTGACGTAACAATGTGCTAATTTGTATGTAGGATCTTTATAGGCAGTTGTTTGTTTTATCTATCTAGGTAATTTGTGTCATTCAGCCCACATCCACCCACAATTAATTTAGACCTTCTTTATTTACTGCCATCGTCGCTATCCTAGATTTTTTCCAAGTACCTATTGAGGTTGGATTCCATTCCATAAAGATTTTAAACTAAGCTATTTATTATTGTCTACTAGCCATCCGCCTTGCATCGCTCGGGTACTTTTATACCTCCGGTTTCTGATTTGAGAATTTAAGATAAACAATACCTAAAGTCCCCGTCACGAGAAGCTATAAATTTTGTAAATAAAGAACTTCTACAAAGTTACGTAGCGACAATTCAATCAACAACAAATAATCCCAAATTCAATCAACTCAAAGTTACATACGTGTAATACGAAACTAACGAGCAATTTCACTTAGTCGGGTTATATTTTAGCGATATAAAGCGCTATCGTCTAATGTTTTGTGGTACCGGAACGTGTCTGACTCATGGAACGTCAACATTTGGCCCGCCATTTTGAAGTAAGTTCACATTGACGCTGTCAATGCTGTCATTTGAGTTTTGAATGCGTTTCAGTTTGTTTGTGTTGTTTTCGTAGATTATTATTTATTATTATATAAATAAAATAAAAACCATTATATAAAAATCATTACAAAACTGTTTTTTTTTTATTTGTTCCACAGTTTGCGAACCCCTAAATGTGTGTTTACAAAATTTATAGCTTCTCGCGACGGGGACTTTACTTAAGTAATATTTGAGTACGGAGTTGTCAAAAAAATTCTTTAGATTCCGTCATTTTATTGACAACTCTTTATTCAAATGTTACTTAAGTAAGTACTGCCCATCCTAGAATTCTCAATTCAGAAACCGGAGGATAGTTTACAACCTTCCGAAAGAAATCACCTAAATTACTATACGGCCGACGTATCTTGGCGAGTCTGAAGTTAGTTGTTTGGCTGCGCAATGAATATTTTAGAAACGAAATTGTCTACTGCGCAGCTAATCAGCTAACTTCAGACTCGTCAAGATACGTTGGCCGTATTGTAATACTTTATAGGGCAGACGCGAAATTTTTACAGCGCCTGTAACCACCTAGCGAAACTATTGTAAGCATGATCACCAGTGATCGGAAAAAGGTGAGCCAATTTACCTAAACTTCAAAGAACAGAGACAAAATCTGGAGACTTCCTTACGACAACATTTTTTTTCGTGAATATTATTCCGGGTTTCGGGACATCACTAAAGTACATTTAATATTAATGTTAATAGAACAGAAAAAAATTAAACTCGTTTCCTATTTTTGTTTCCCAAAATTGTCGCAAAACCAGATGACACGTTTTTCATTGTTTTTAAAAAAGAGATTGTTTATTGTTTTCAAAAAAGGAGATTGTCTTTTATTTTTTGAAAACAAATGAAAGACAATCTCCGAGAAAATTCTCCCGACAAAAAATTTTGTCGTAAGGAAGTCTCCAGTTTTTGTCTCTGTTCTTTGAAGTTTAGGTAAATTAGCTCACCCTTTTCCGATCACTGATGATCACCCTTATGATAAAAAAGCATCGACCTTGAACTGGCAGAGCGCACAAACGCGACCACCAATATGAATTTCGCCAACATGATCACTAGTGACGCTAAGTAATTGCGGTTTCATATTCACGTCTTAATGTAAATTCTGCCCTAATAAATCAGATGAAAACCGCATCAAAAGTCAGGTTCGAGTATTTTTTGTGACCTACGCAAATGTCCGGCTGATTGGTAGCGTCGTGCGTCGGGTCGTTGAGTTCCCGATTCCCGATAATAAGGTTGAGCTACACGATGGCTGATGAATGCGTGCCGTCTGTTGGACAGGTCAACTCAAACCTGCTATGGCTCTTTCCTCAAAAGGCCATTCCAGACGTTTCCCTACATTGTTACACTCACATAGTTTTACACTACAATATCTGGACTTTAAAAGAGACTTTGACCTCTGAGTTTGTTTCGGCTTTTCTTCTCAGAGCTAGTCAGATAGGAAATGCCGGTGCCATCTAGTCTTAAAAAAAAAACATTACATTGACTTGTAAAAGTGTCTGTAACAGATTTATTTACAGAAATAAATATCACGTCATCATTTCAAAATCCATTGAATAGTTTAGAAGAAGTAAGCGAACAAACAGACAGACGCGAATAGCGACTTCAAAATTTATGCTATTAGCACAGTCTACCTATATCTTACTCCTTACAGTCGGTCAACGTAGAACATTGTCACAGAGCAATCGTGCGGGGGGTTGCGGGGTGAAGGGGCGGAGGTGATGTCCCGAGTAGCCATACTGCTACTCGGGACATAAATTCCAGGGCTCGCACTTTTTGATTTCAAATTTGATTGATATCGTTCACAGAAATTATATTAATTTATTATTGATATTATGTGTACCTACTACGAGGATTTTATTATAAAGTCTGTTTACTAATACAAGATGGCGGCATACATACATTTTCAAATGATTGTTCGTGGGAAGTCATTTCCACGGTTTTCGGGGTCACTGATTCCGAAAATGACGTCAAAATCCAAATCCAAGATGGCGGCCATGAAAATTTTCATGTAATCATCCTGGGTGTCAATTTCATGGTTTTCTGGGTCACTGATTCCGAAAATAACATCAAAATCCAAATCCAAGATGGCGGCCATCAACATTTTCATCAAATCATCGTGGGTGTTAATTTCATGGTTTTCGGGGTCACTGATACCGAAAAAAACATCAAAATCCAAATCCAAGATGGCGGCCATCAACATTTTCATTAAATCATCATGGGTGTTAATTTCATGGTTTTCGGGGTCACTGATGCCGAAAATAACGTCAAAATCCAAATCCAAGATGGCGGCCATCAACATTTTCATCAAATCATCATGGGTGTTAATTTCATGGTTTTCGGGGTCACTGATGGCGAAAATAACGTCAAAATCCAAATCCAAGATGGCGGTCATGAAAATTAGTAAATTAGTCGTCATGGATGTCAAATCTAAGGTTTTCTGGGGTGCGGATGCCGAAAATGAGGTCAAAATCTAAATCCAAGATGGCGGCTATTAAAATTTCAATTTAACCATCATGGGTGTCATTTTCATGGTTTCCGGGGATGCTGATGCCGAAAATGAGGTCAAAATCCATTTCCAAGATGGCGGCTATTAAAATTTCAATTTAACCATCATGGGTGTCATTTCCATGGTTTTCGGGGATGCTGATGCCGAAAATGAGGTCAAAATTTATATGCAAGATGGCGGCCATAAAAAAAATCAAATTAGCCGTCATGGGTGTCAAATCCATGATTTTCAGGGACGCTGATTACAAAAACAAGATCAATTCTCAAACACCAAGATAGGGACCACGTTTTACCTGGCAAATCTCATTTAACTGGTAAATTTTTTTGACCGCCTTGTATTATCGAGGAATACTTAGGCTTAATATTTCCGGCATCAGCACTCACGAAAACCATAGAAGTAATAACCATGAATAATAAGTAATTTTTCTATGACTCCGTTGTAGACTTGCGAATAATTTATGACTCTTACCTACTCCCGCAAGCGTTAGCCACTGCGACTGTAACCTCGACAAAATTTGTAGTTTTAAATATTGTTAGAATATTCCAGGATAAGATGGCGAAACTGCTGCTACATACGTTTGCATTATTTTGTCAATCGTCAAAATTACGCATGCGTGGTTTTCTTTATGCGTGTCACTGATTCTATAAAACGTTAATTAATTTGGACGTTTGTTTGATAAAGTTTGTGGAATTTATTTTATGTGACAACCCTTTGACAAGTGTTACCAATTTTGACATTTCATAGGACCTGTCAAATGTATGGGCGTTGACCCACTGTATGTAGTAAGTAGGTACACTGTGCTATTAGGTTGTTCGGAAAGTAGTTTCGTTTTAATTGAATTTTAAGTCGAGCCATGTCTAAACTTAGACGTTCCAAATGATCATGAATGGTCGAATTCGATAAATTGAATGTCTCAGCAATCTCACGAGTTGTTATTCGCTGGTTTGCATCAATTAATGCCTTTAGTGTGTCTTCATCAGCTTCAATTGGCATAAAGAACGTGGTGCAACTTCAACATCAAAATTGCCGGATCGAAATTTTGCAAACCCGTTTTGGCGCTGGTGTTCTGTCAATAGATCTTCTCCATACACATCGGATATATTTTTTCTTTCTTGAACAACATTATTTTCTTTTCGATGGTAAAATACGCAGAAAATGCTGCTTTTCACTTTCCATATATATTTGAAAGGGTACCAACCAAAAACTACAACGTAGAATTAATAGAACATTTTCCCAAGCAAGCCTTGTTATATCAGCTATCAAAATATATACTACTCAAAACAAAATAAGAGCCACTCGTTATTTTCACATTTCAGTGTAATTTAATGAACGTTATGTAATTAATAAGTAACAAAATATTGATGTTTGTAACTCTTCGATATTTAACCTCTTTGATTTTGTACTTGAGACCAAAGTGATGGACATCGTTTAAAAAAAAATGAATTTGAAATTTTCTTGTTATTTTGTTTTGATTTTTCTTTAAGTTTTGTTTCAATTATCTTTATGGTAATCTGAAATAATCGTTTAACTTTGTTTAGTTAATTTGTTTATGTAACATCTTATGTTAATATGCCACAAATACGAAGACATATGGACGCAATTACTGCAACCAAAGCCGTTACAATGATCCAAGAAGGAATTTCGCGGCGGTCTATGGCTTTGCATCTGGGTTTTTCTCGGAAAGCTATCCAAAATGCTTGGAATCACTTCCAAGAGACTGGTAGTGTTGCAAGAAGACCTGGTTCGGGTAGAGTTCGCATTACAACTGTTCACGAGGATCGGTACATCCGGTTAAGTGCCTACCGAGAACGCACAGTGACGGCTCGTAAGTTACAAAATCGCCTACGGTTGACAACGGGTACTCGCGTCAGTGACCAAACGATCCGTAACCGATTGCACGAAGACGAGCAAACTTCAAAACGTCGAGTTGTTCGAATTCCTTTGTGCAGGGCTCAACGTGCAAATCGTTTAAGTTTCTCCCGTCAATATTTAGACTGGGGCATAAACGAGTGGGGCATGGTGCTTTTCACCGACGAGTGTAAAGTAAAATTCTTTAATGACGATCGGCGCATTAGAGTATGGAGGCGACGTGGCGAGCGATTTTCTGAAGCCTGCATTCACGAAGTTGACCATTTCGGTGGACCCAATGTAATGATTTGGAGTGGAATAAGCTTACATGGCAAAACTGAACTCGCTATTTTAAATGAAGGTTCCGTAACTGCTCAGCGTTACATTGAGGAAGTCATTAGATTTCATGTGATTCCATTTGCACAGCGAATGGGTCCTGGGTTCATCCTGATGCAAGACAATGCCCGTGCATATACAGCTCAAGCGACCCAGTCTGTACTGGAAGGCTCTCACATTCAAGTGTTGCCGTGGCCAGCAAACAGTCCGGACTTAAATCCGATCGAGCACATGTGGGACCAATTAAAACGAAGGGTTAGAGAGAGTGCACAAGAGGTCTACAACCAACAGCAACTGATTGATGCTTTGAAAAGTGCCTGGGAAGAGATTCCAGCTGAAAACGCCAGGCTTTTGATAGAGAGCATGCATTCCAGGCAACAGGAGTGCATAACCAAAAGAAGAGGGCATACCCGTTATTAAAAAAGAGAAAAACAAATGAAAAGTGAAGTTTTTTTTAGTTTTTAGCGACTTTTTGTTATTTGTGTTTTTTATCCTAAATTGTAATTTTTTTTCCAAAGTTAAATAAAAATGTTTATTAATCACTAATTTCAACAATTACTAGCCTAAACGGTAAACAATAACATTGTTTTAAGTTTACGTAAATTGAACAATGTGTTAATTTTATATTTTTCATGGTATACCTTAAATACCTAGTGGCTCTTATTTTGTTTTGAGTAGTATATAATGATTATGTGGGTTAAGTGTGAAGGTGGCTGTGAAAAGGGTATTTGACTGAAAAAATCTAATTAGTCCGTCAGTTAGATTATCAAAAAATATTTGACCCGTATTTTTTCTTTTGTTACGTAAACCAAAATTGACGAAGATACGACACTTTTAAAATTGGCAAAACGTCACAAGCTAGTACAATTTTTACTTGCTTCTGACGTGACAAGCCCCCACTCTCGAGTTTTGATGCGTTTTATCTTACCAAATATTCATAGATTTAACAAAAGAAAAAATACGTGACCATTATTTTTCAAAACTAACTGGCGGACTAATTAGGTTTGCAATTTATTGATGCTGACAACATGCCTATTAAGTCATCTGTTGGGAAAAAACGAAATGACTTTCCGAAACTATTATTTAGAAATAGAGAAGAGTCTGTCCATTTCTTTGTCTGCTATTAAGTATTTAAAGATTATGTCTCTTAGATGCAGTGGTGTCTGTCTAGCCTGAATCAATATTGAGAGGTCACTGTTCGGATGGCAAAACTACTATAAAATTTTGCTTCATTTGTAAGTACATTGTACTCGTGCCCTTCAGTAGGACATTGGGAGAAATTGGAAGGAACTTTTAAGGGCTCTGTAATCAACGTCCAAAATTTAATTAATTTGGGCGAAGTAGGTATGGTACTTACGAATTTTAGTTCGGTCTCTCATGCAATAGTAGTTTTTTTTGATATTTCCTTTTATACAAGGTTAGTCGGAGAGGAGGTACTAATCCGCAGGCCACATAAGGTATCAGTGATGAAAGTGTTAAAATTTCAATTTTTATTTCAAAATAAAAAAAAATATATCACTTATTCCAATACAGGCGCTTAAGAAAAGTCGAATTTAGTTTTTTTTTTTCAATTAGTCGTTTCATACGGAGAAGAGCCAGCAAGAAACTCCATGGTTACCTACTCTATTAAAAAAAGGTTTCAATGTAAAATAATATTTATTTTAGTTTTTTCAAAAATTCTTCGTCTCTACTTCAGTTACGAATTCAGAAAATGGAGATTCAAATTCGTGACCCCAAATATGACCTAAAATGTAAACACAGCTGATCATAGCTGAGGATAGATCTATAGATTTTAGCATATTTTTTATGTAATTTTTGAACAGCAATTTCTCTTAAACTATTGACTTTTGGAGAAAGTGGTAGAACAAAAGTTACTCATTATTAAGGGTACTTTAACACCCTTTCGGATTAGTACCCCCGTTTCTGACTAACCTTGTATACTTTAATCTATGAGTAAAAGATTAGAAAATGGATTGAGTTGGTTTTAATTCCATGCCATCCATTTACTTGACACTAGTGGCTGCTTACTGCATTTAGCAATATTTGGGTCTGTGCTAAACTCAAGTCGTAATTTGAATATACATCTACCTAGAATTTTATGTCTAGACGTATTGTGCTAGTTCAGTTAGTCGCTTATCAAAAGAACTATAAAAGTAGCAACGTAACAATTATATGGTGTTTCCATTGGCTGGAGACCATTCAGTTCTCGCCAATAACTGGCCGGTTACATAGAGACGGTCCGCAAGGACAAACTGTAAGCAGTCCAACAGAAATAGTAGATTGTTGCACCGAGCGCAAAGTGAGTCATTAATGCACGAGTGTTATGTTGGTGCCCGAGCGCAAGCGAGGGCACTAAATTAGCACGAGTGCATTAATCACTCACTTCAGCAAGGTGCGTAATCTACTTTTCTTTCAACTACCAATTTACCTACCGTGATAAAATATACCTACTCAAAATAAAAACTCAAGTTAATGAAAACAAGGTTATCCTGCGACTTTTGCGGCAAAAGGTTATTAACAATATCATTTGCAGCTGTTTTTATACTTTCTGGACTTGAATTCATATCGCTATCTATTTCCATTTTTTTAAACTTTTCTTGCTAATTAAGAAGTATCAAAGTTTTACAATGGTACAAAATGCGCGCCATTTGTTTTTTTTTTTTTCACCAACTCGGTTTTATTCAGCCGATTTTTATTTTCAGCCAGTATCTTTTTGATCTAATGCATAAGAATACATACATTTAATATTAAACTTAACGGGAGACATTAAACCTCTGTGGTAAATTTATATCTAAATAAAAAATAAAAAACTGCACTAATGAAAAACAGTGCAGTAATGAAATTTCATACAACATTTCTGCACTGTTTGCAGTGCAGTAATGAGATTTCATACAACATTTCTGCACTGTTTTGCTTCTAAGCAGAAAATACGTATTTTGTGATCGGTTTTGTAGCGATTAATGATAACATTACTACGTAGTTGAAAGAAAAAAATTAAGTTAAATACGGTGTTAGCTATTTAGCTATTAATCGTAGTTTTACGGAGAAACCGCTGCTTATCTAGACTATGATATCACTATTTGCATATTGCTTCAATACAGTGTAAACGAATTCGTATAATTCCTTCGAACCGCGTGATCTACTAGTGACACTGATTGACCCTTTTTTTTTTTTTTTTTTTTTTCTCGTGGGAAAATCCTCATGGATACCCTTTGCCTGGGGAAGACGAAGGGTTATGCCGGACTCTTACCGGCTAAAAACCCACGGTGTTCCTCCTCCTGACCCTTGGCCGGGGTCGCGGGATTCGCAGCTGCATGCACCGCAACCCCGGCAGGCCTCGGTCCGCCAGCCCCTGGCGGACCTCTCCCCCTGTAGGTCCCTGCCCCACGTACTCCTGAGAGGCGCGCACGGAACACATGCGCGCCGCCTTCTCGGGCCTGTTACTGGTCGGGCGACGGGTCCCCTAACCCGTCGCCCGCAGGCCACACACTAGGGTGGCCGGAGATCGTCGCGCGCCCTCCGGCGGCGCCCGGTGCGTCTGGCGCGGGAAGGGAGAGTGGCCGTCGCCTCTCTCTCCCTCTCCGCTCCCTCCTTGGTCGCCATCACCACCTCGCAAAAGGAGGTGACAGCGACACTGATTGACCCTGCACTTTTTTCAGAATCAACAAAAAAAAAAAAAAAGTTTAAAAAAATGAACCATTGTATTCTGAATCTGAGTAATTTTCGCGTCCCAAGTTAACTGACTGCGTGGAACGATATCGCGCTAGTCGTGCCCATCAGCTGTATTTCCGTGTTTTCATTCATTTATGCACGGCATAGAAATTTTCTGTCACACAAAAATTTTATTTGAGAAAAAACATTTTTTTTATTTTTAATCAGTCTAAATCTCGTGCGGGGTTAATCTATACCATTAATAGGTCATGTGGTTTGAAGGAATTACACGAATTCATTTACACCCCATAAAGAGTGAACATTGCACCATTTGCATGTGCCGCGATTTCGTCTGTGTTGACATGTTGATAATAACCTACCATACCCTTTTCGCCGTTAGGTGATTGCTGACGTGTCTCTACAAAACATTACCATGCAAAGAATATCAAATATCTTTAAAAAACAAAATAGATTGTATAGCTGCTTTACGGTTTTTGATGATGTCGTTTATGTTTTTTCGATAGCAGTCTTCATAGACCGAGCTGTTAGGACTCATCTTAGGGTGACCAGAGCATAAAGATCCGTCTCAAATTAGTTTTGTCTATCTCTGTACAGTCCGCGAGGCCTAAGGTGAGCTTTGCATTTGTGTGAGCGCATATAGAATCGATTGCCAAAAAGCAGTATAAACCGGTTTAAACCAAGCTAAGGACGCGTCTGCATTCATTCTCACACAAATGCAAAGCTCAGCGTAGGCCTCCCGGACTGTACCTAATTTTATATGTTGCAATTGCGACTTGTCAACGAACGCTATTTCACACATCCCTACCTGGGTCCGTACTATGAAGCATAAACAATATTCAGGCCGGTTTTAGTGCTCGACCGACCGTCGGTGCGTACCATCGTTCCAGACGATACGCATAACCGATCGTCAGTTTTTAACGTTCAGTGCTCTCCTGACCAACCAAACTGGCCGGACTGGTACAGTCACAAACACGTACACGAAATGAACGCGTTTACAAATTGTTTAATTGCTGCTTACTATCTTCGTAAACGTATAAGGAACAGAAGACGTAGATACCACAATTTGAACACAAAGCTGTACAAACTTCTTCCCATGCCTTTAACTTGGCATCACGGTCTTTGTATAACACGTGGCCTTTGTCCCACAGAAGTTCACGAAGTCGAACTTCGGTAATTAGGCGTTCGGTGTCAATGTATGCCATGTTTGATCAAAATTAGGTACTTAAATCATTAAAAGGTAATGATACCAATAAAATCAAACAATATTATTGAAATTTTGAACTAGTAGGTTTCATTCTTTTTACGATGATACGCGCATCCGTACGGTCGGTCCACCGATCGGTGTAGCACTGAACGCGTTAATATGTATCCATAGCGCGTCGGTCGACCGACGGCACGCATGCGGACGCGCTTGACCGACGGTCCTCGTACGCAGTGCGTAGCAATATACGCGTGCGTACTGTCGGTCGAGCACTGTCACGACTAGTGAATTTTCATACAAATGACAAGCGCGACCGACGCGGCGACGTACGCACCGACGACCGACGGTCGGTCAAGCACTAAAACCGGCCTCATTGTTCTATCAGTGTTCCGTTGCGCGAGAGGATTGGCGGTATTCATTCTGTATAGCGTTATCCTTCTCGCGCAACGGATTAATGATAGAAATATGATACTTTACACTTGATAGTACGGGCCCTGATTAGCGCCCTACATCTGGCTCGAAATGGGGACAAATCTATGATCGGGATCTCAAACTTGACGGAATTAAAAAAACAAGCAGTTCTATACTAAACAGTTTCATATCAAATGGTTAGGCTGTTTTCGAATGAATTTCTAAACACAAACAAATGGGAAAAAATAAATAGAAAAGATTACGTAGAATCTGGACAAGTGGCTCGAAGTGAGTACAGCTCTTCAGCGAGTGTATGCTTACGGTTTAGCCATAAAGGTACTACAAACGACACGAGGCTACAAAAACCTTATCTCGATACAAACAATAACAACGTACAAACGATAAACCAATACTGGCACGCGACAAATTATACAGGGTTATCGATAAACCCTGTTGTGAATATTTATCGATTGTCAAGCGTGACTTTAGAGTAATTGTATTTGTAGTTCAAGTACCTTATTGTCTGGTACCATTAGGCACAGACGCCATGACGTCACGATAGCGGTTAGTTCACGATTTAGTAAATGGAGGGGGGACAGTATTTGAATACAATAAATTAGGAAAAATTTAGAACATACTGAGGGCTTACTATGACCTCTTAAAGCAGGACAGAAGTTGCTTGGAAGTTGAAGTGCCCTGCTTTTTTGTACTATGACATCGTTAGAGCAGGCCTGCGGTAGGCCTGCTACGTTGACGTTTACGAAATCCGTTCACCTTTTTTTTGTATAGACTTTTCGTACCATGAACAAGCATTACCGTTCAACTTGATTCAATAGTCGTTCACCTATAGTACTGACATGGTACGATTTTTAGCGATTCAGAAGCAGGCCTGCTTTTGAACGGAAGTTGACTGGCTGGCATTTGAACGTTTTCATTAGAGGTCATGGTAAGCCCCCAGGTGTATTTGGAATTTTCTGTCAAATAATGAGAAAAAATAATAATAGGACAAAGAACTAAAGACAATGTAGCTTTTGACACAAACCCTAATGGACTCCATTAAAAGATTTCATTTAACACATTCGAGTTCACCACATTTTTCATAGAGCTCATACGCCATGCCGCCATACATATTGCTAGTGGACCTTCCAGGAGGGTCCTCGGCATTACGTTAGCGCTAAGAGTGAACCCTTAAGGAGAGTTTTTGGCATTAGGTTAAAAACCGTGTCATAAGCACGCTACTACAAAGTAAAATAGTGTTTTCAGGGGGTCTTGTTGTTTTTTTTATGACGGTGAAATTTCTAAGAAAAACCTAGATTTAAAATGAGCCCTCCATGACCCGATATCTCAAATGTGACTAGCGGCACTGAACATGTTAATCACGTCACTAAACTGACGAAAATGAATTACTTGAACAATGACTTCATATCACTTGACGTCATCGTTGACTAGCTAGTCATATAATGACTGTATAAAATCGTCATAATTATTCATAAATAATTGGGAACACTAGTAAGCACGCTATCAGCAGCTCTGTGTACAGTGCTCTGACGTCACAATGAATATGCGTGGCTCGCAGTGAGATAAGGCAAATCTTCCTTAAGGATGTAGCTGCATACCGTTGTTAGGGATTTACATGTTTTACGAGTAGGTCTGGCTTACGAGTCTCAGTACATTGCATAGGTATTATGTGCAAGCCGTGCAGTCTTCTTTATTGTGCCGTTTTCCTGGTCCGTGGCCAAGATCTGCTTTGTTTGATCAAACAGCTCGTCTAGGCGAGATGTCTGGAAATTGCAATGAGTAATAGAAATGACATTGTATGAGAATGACTTTGAACGGGGCACGTAACCGTACATTTAATTGTAGTCTAAGTGTGCGTCCTAAGTGGCGGCGTACCGCGCAGGCGGAATGAACGGCGCATTAAATAAATGTTCGAAACGTTTGAATTTTGATATCGACATTATTAAAACCAAAGTAAAATAAACACACGCGCGTACGCGTCAACTTTCTCGCGTGCACTAAGGACAGGTATCGACGACGGTAAACGGTAAAGCCACGGTAAAGCCGCTCCGCAATCCGCAATACCTACGCCCGTGCGCCCCGTCACTCAGCAGGAGTCTCAGGACGCCATAGAAGTAATAAGTACTACGCAGGACGCACACTAAGGCTGCAGACACACTTAACGTATTAGCCTAAGTTCATATGATCGCGCGGTACCGCGCGGATTATATCGCACTACTAACCGCGCAGTGCAAGATCTTGCGCACGGGACGGAGCGCGCCGCGCTGTGCCGCGCGTTAATGTAGACGATAAACACTATTTACACACTATTTAGCTTGATCTTGTATCGCGCGGTTAGTAGTTCCGCGCGGTACCGTGCGGTCATATGAACTTAGCCTTATTTATGCGCGGCTCATGTTTCGTTGTGTTATGCGTATGCATCGTGCTACATACAAATTCTCCAGCGCGGCCTGACCACGCCTGTTATACGTCGACGTATATCGTACGACGAGCGTACTAGGGCCTACAAGCTACAAGTATCCCGCGTATCTTGCGTTCGATTTTCAGCGGCTATAGCCATACTTAAGCCTATATTGGTCGCGTATCTGGCGCAGTACTTACGCGGCGCAAGATACTCTAAGTGTGTTTTGGCCCTAAGAGCCATCTTGCGCATAATCGTATAGGATACGATTTGACGTAAATTCCTAACAAACAAACAAAACTATCATAAAAAAACTTAGATTTAAAACTCTGATCGACGCACGCACATCCCTTTTTTAACAACAAACGTAGCTAAAGCTAAATAATTTATGAATTTACGGTGCTTGACCTAAAAACGCGCATGAAGTACCAATTTCTTTGTGGCTATGACGTGACGTGTCTGAAAGTTACGACTACCACGATACTTGGAGTTGAGTGCTTTGTTTTAATTTGTGAAAGGACTTTGTTCTTTTAATTTTCGTGCTGATTTGTTTAGTCTATGCATATTTTGTTTGTTTATGTTGGTGACAAAGGTTGTTGAAGTTACAATTCTTACAATGTTTAACTGTTGTGAAGAAAAAATAAGAAAAAAATGTCGATAAATCATAATCCCAACAATACACTTTGTAATACCACTTTGTATTAAGCCTGTGCTTCAAAACCAGCGCCTTGCTATTTGGTGAATCGTATTTCCTACATATCAGAAGTGGATTTTGTAAGGGCCCCGACAGACGGACAGCATACTGACTGCAACTGCCAAATGCATTTTGAAGGCAGTTAAGATTAAGATCCAGTCGCTCCAACTGCCGACTCGTGCAGTCCTCTCGTAGTCACGACGCGGTACAAATGAACGAAATGCAGGGTGGAATTGTAAACAGTCGACAAACCGAAATGGGAGATTGAACTCATCACTATGAACAACTTTCACTATGGGACCAAAACTGAAATCGCGAAAAAAAAACAGCTGTTCCCTACATTTATGTTCGCATAACTCGTCAAAATGTAGATTTCAGGTTTGTTCTCATAGTAAAAGTTGTTCATACTGATGAGTACAATCTCCCATTTCGGTTTGTCGACTGTTTTCAATTTCACCCTGTATAATGCACCAAATGTAAAGGTGCATCTGCATAGCCCTCTGCTTTGCTTGATTTTCCAAAGTTTGGGCAGAATATCACCAACATAACATGATATCACACCTGTATTCCTCGACGGACTGGGTAGAAGTGTATAGTACAGCCACAGAATAAATAGTACAGTAGTACAGCCTCATTTGGCCGTTATGTTTAAATCCCGTGTAAAAGGAGGCAAGCCTCTTGCCATCAACCGAGCGCAAATCCAGACTCCGGGCTGCTACTGAGAAATTCCACACGGAAAAACCCAATAACACTTTGTCGATCGAACCCAGGTCCTCACGCTCAGCAGTCGCACTTGCAACTACTAGGCAGTCAACAAGTTGGTATTACCAACACTTAAACAATAGAATAGACAACAGTTACATTGTTTTGTATTTCCGCACAAGAATTGAACTTGCGACTATGAACAGACGGCAGCACAACAAACAAAAGACGCGGTAATATTTAGATAAACTAGGTTTCATTGTAAAGTTATACTTAGTAACAAAAGTTAAGGCACACTTTACCTCTTCCGTTTCTTGGAAGCAAATACTTTACCTTGAAGTTAATTCAGTAATCACCGGCATTCAAGACGGCGGCGTACGGTGTTGCTATTGCAGAAATTTAATTATAAAATAGTTATTTACGTATATTAAATAACACTTTTTTCAATATACAACGTTATTTTTAGTTTATTATACAAAAACCGAGACACCCCAACAAGATTTTCATCAGAACTGCCTGAATATTTGTTTTTTTTTTAATAAATCTCCAAGTTACACCTTAGTTTATGTCGCGTGAAGTTCCCTAGTAAAGTGTGAAATGCGCTATGCAGGGGCTGTCTAATACTTACACGGAAACTGACCGAGCGGACCGTCTCAAGCCTCAAGGTGTCTATTCCCTCCCGTCAACTGTTATGGGTAGAAACCTATTGAAACAAAATTGAAATTTATGAAAAAAAACAAAAATGGAAAAAAAATCTGGTGTAAAAATATGTCAATCGATTCTCCTAGTGATTCTGAACAAACTAGTTTCAGGTTTATTGTATACTAAAACTAAGCTTGTAGTATTTCTCACGTCTGAAATAGACTATAGATTGGCCGCCGAAGACTTTTCTTAGAAGATCTTTTTTTTTGGGAAAATCTTCATATATTATATTCCCTTCGCCCGGGGAAGACGAAGGGTTATGCCGGACTCTTACCGGCTAAAAACCCACGCTCCCGTATTACAAAAGATGGTTTAAACGAAGACTAAGGTAAACCACGGTTTAAAATATACCCATCACTTTCTTATGTCATATAACAAAAAGAGACGGGGCTATTTTAAAACCTAGGTTTTTCTTAGACCATCTTTTGTAATAAGGGGGACGGTGTTTCTTCTCCTGACCCTTGACCATGCAGCTGCGAATCCTGCGACCCCGGCAGAAGACTTTATCTGTACCATTAGCCTCATCATGGTCCATTCTGTTCCATACAGCAGTATAATTTATTCAATACAATATGAATCAGAGGAACAATTCTAGAATAATCTCCTCTTATTGGACATTCAAATAAAACCAACGAAAAAAAATGGCAATTAATCTCTGCTGTAGTTCAACGCCCGTCTCGTCAGTCACTTATTATGTAAGGACAGACTTATTGATCTACAACAGATCAATAAGTATTTTTTTAGACAATACATCAATACATTCGTGTCCGACATCAGTCTTTATTAGAGGATCCATTTAAAAAGTACAATAAAATAAATACGTAATGCTTAGCATTGTTGGCAACCCAAAACGTAGGCACCGCGTTAGATGCGCAGGAGTGAGGTCATTGTATTATGTAATATTTAAATGATCATCATTTTGTGTCTAATTTTAAATTCAACACGTAGGAACAAAGAATTTGACTGGTAAGCCAAAATATTGACTAAACATGACTGGTTAAGTTTCAAAGTAAGTTTTGCTGCTTCGAGTAAATCGTCAGAAAAGTTTTGTTATTATTATTTGCCTTGGTCGCATTTGACCCTGATGGTAAGCGGAAGCACACGAATCCAAGTAACAGAGATTATGGGCCTATGCAGACGACGGACTTTTTGTCCAGCGGACTGCCGCGAACAAGAATGAACGTGGTTGGTTGTTGTTGCCCATCGCGAAATTCGACACGGACTCAACGCACACGACGGTCATTTTGTTCGTAGTTTTCTTCAGAACTCTAGTGTCTTCACTGGCAATAACTAGCACAACCACCAGTCCGTCGGACAAAAAGTCCGTCGTCTGCTCAGAGCCAAAGAGGGATTCCCTTATACCTCTCTGGCTCTCACGTACACACAACGGAACACAGTAAACTGGTGCCAGATTTTAATATGAGGGTGGTAGCTAGTCAGGCGGACTGTATAGATCGCACCACCGCGTCCTGGGTTTTTGTTTGAAATCTTATAACACGCATTAAATTTATTCCTATCATGCGGTGAGGAAGTTTTAAATTCCAGCCTGTCTCACGGTATAAAAGGTGAGGAGTTGCCACGTGATTCCCAGCAGATAATAGGTCAACTAGGCCGTAACTAGGGCCAGCGTTAGGTGGCACAGGGTCAGACCCTAACGGGGTGCAGAAATCTTGGTCATTCCAGATTCCTGCGTTAGAGAATTTTAGAGAGAGTACCTAATAGAAACTCGCACCGGACGCACAAAAGGCGCGCCTGTGCAGTTGTTTCAACTTGGATTTTTACATTGAAATTAGCATTAAAATTTGTTCTGAAGGTGTTCCACGTTGTAAATTATTTCTTTAGGCAATTGGAACTAGTTTAAAATTAATAGCATTCGTTTGTGCTCTATTTACTTTCATGGTGTTGCAATTTTGTTGTTTATTAGATCAGAAGGCATTTTACATAAATACAACCCACACCTTTTTCCCATGGAGGTCAGCAGAAACTGCAGAAAGCCACATGCTACGATCCTTACACACTCCTTTCGCTTCGTCCACGTTCATACATCTTGTCAATACACGCACGCCGGTTGAGAGTACTACGCACCTGTCCTTTTTGAAGAACATCTCGAATACCATCGATGTATGTCCTTCTAGGGCGTCCTCTACTGGCGTTTCAACTGACATCTGCCATCATATAAATTCCTTTTGTTAATTGCCAAGGGCATTTTATTATTATGTTTTGGCTTACAAATTATGCCATTTTATGTAAGACTACATTTAGTGTAAAACAGTATTAATTTTCTCCTAACTTATTTTGCATATCAAGACTATTATTGTATGCATATTTAATTTTGCATTGTTTTACATAATATATCCGGTTCCTCGTTTTAATATTGCAATAAAATTTTGGTATAAACTGGTGTCATTAACCTGCGATTAAATTATTTGACAAAACTGTGTATGTATAGGTATGTAGATATATTTAGGCAACTGCGGAGTGTTGAAGAAATAACAAAACTAAAAATATTTCGTAATTATAACCAAAATGGAATACCTACCTTACCTTAGTAGGTAGGTATAGTAAAGTAAGACTGATAGGGATGCCGAAATACTTCAATCAACAACCAATAGGTAATTTATTTGCTGTTTCCCGATTTAATTACCTTAATTTTACTCTTTTCAATGATTTGGCTGCTAGGTCCAAGATTCAATAAGTTATACGTTTCTAAGGAATGCCGAGCGTCATCATTGTTGGTGACCATTGTTGCTCCTTGCTAACCGGAAACACAATACTACTTAGAAATGTTACAACAACAAAATTCAACCTATCGAAACTCACCTCTATTTAACAAATCGATGCCCCCCACCCCCCACGTAAGTTGTTGTAAGCAACACATTGCATTTTTGTGTTTTTCACGTAAAAGTGTCTGATTTTATGTATATTATCTGTTTCAATTATAAAAATACCGAAAAACTATATTTATTTTTGCTATTTTAATATTTGGAACAGATAATAATTTATAAAATTTGACACATTTACGTGAAAAACACAAAAATGCAATTTGTGTTTTACAACAACTTACGAGGGAGGCATCGAAATACTCATTACACTATTAACTAATTTACCGGTAAATGATCTACAAAATCTGTTAACAATAACGACAAGGTGTAAATCAGGATTAGAGTAGTTATCGAGTAGCAAGGAGCGCCAACGGTCCGGGTAACCTTGTTCTGAATAATATGTGCGCCTGCGCCGATGACGTCAGCGTTAGCGGGCGTGGTCGCGCAGTCGCGCTTCCATGATACGATTCGGATATACACATACCTTGTATATTTAACCAAGTAGAGGTCGCCAGCAGCTTCGCCCGCGTGGATGTCGTTTATCGCGTATTCCTCGTTTTTCTCCACCATATTATGCATGTATTATACATATAAACCTTCCTCTTGAATCACTCTATCTATTAAAAAAAACCGCATCAAAATCCGTTGCGCAGTTATAAAGCATACATAGGGACAGACAGACAGCGGGAAGCGACTTTGTTTTATACTATGTAGTGAAGTTGAGGATTGATGCTACGTACCATTTCCAGTATGAGCTGATCTCGCATTGTATAGGCACATATGTTTTCCATTTTAACCAGAGGTCACCTTATATTAGAAATACAAGGTTAGTCGGAAAGGGGGTACTAATCCGAAGCCCACTTATAGTATCGCTGATGACTGTTTGAAAGCAAGTGTTAAAATTTCAAAATTCGATATTTTTTTTTCCAAAAATGATTTTTATTTTAGTTTTTTCAAAAATTCTTCATCCCTGCTTTCGTTACAAAATCAGAAAATGGTGCTTCTAATTCATGACCCCAAATATGACCTAAAATGTAAACACAGCTGATCATAACTGGGGATAGATAGATTTTAGAGTTTATTTTTTTGAGATTTTTGAACAACTGTTTCTCTTAAACTATTGACTTTTGGGAAAAGTTGTAGAACAAAAGTTATTCATTATTATGTGTACTTTAACACCCTTTCGGATTAGTATCCCCTTTCTGACTAACCTTGTATAGTTATAGCTTGATGCTGATGAATTGATGATATAGCTGTGTGTGCCCTAGATATTATGTTTGGCGAAAACAAATCCATAAAAAATCTCGATTGGAAAGTAGTTCGAGTCAATGTCTGTAATCATGAGAGGCACAGATACAGAATATTTATTTTGATTTGTCTAAATCTATTTCTTGTCGACTTTCATGAATGGCGCGCTGTGAACAGCTGACGCAAATATAAACATCTGGTTTTGAAATGAGTATTTTATTATTTGAACGGTGTTGTTGATTTTTGAACAATAATTTTGCAGCTGGGGCAGTACTGACTATGTAGTGAGGCCTTTTTAGTATTTTTTTTTGTTACTGTTTGAGCGACGCCTAAAAATAACTATTTTCCCCGTAGTAACGAGCTAATAATATGGGATTTTATTGGTAGGATGACAAGAATCCAACCTGCATTTAATCATTTATAATATCACACTGTAAAATTCTGAACAATACCTTGTTATGACGAAAATACACGAATTTTTGCTAATCACATAAGAACTCTGTAACGTACGAAATAGAGTTTAAAATCAAATAACTATTATATTGTCTGATTTCGAAATTAAAATCCCTGATAATAGACGCAACTTTAGACTTGCTATTATCAGTCTAATGATTTCAACTAAAGTCTTATCGGGGGCGTAGCTCAGATGGTAGAGCGCTCGCTTAGCATGCGAGAGGTACCGGGATCGATACCCGGCGCCTCCAATTAAATTTTTTGTTTTTTGTTTTACAAGATTATTTATCACAAAATTAATAATATAACAAACCGTTACCCGTGTGAATCCCGGCAATGAAAAGGAAATTGGACAATTTTTTCTGGTGTATTTAATTTTGTTTAGAACTCCTTGGAATATTTACAATGAGTATTTTTCCTTTGTTTTGGACTAAGAAAAATACTTTTTGTCGTTTTTGCACATGTAAATTCGTAATTCGCGCCAATATGACCTTAAAAATTCTCCGTCAACAAAAATTTAAATACTCTTTCCATTATTTATGTCACAGATAACAAAACATTCGAAATTCGTAATACTCGTTTGCAACGTTTTCTTGCTTAATTTAGCAATTCCGTTCACGGTCATACTCAATAAGCATAAACTTATTTGTTGGTTTTCACTAATTTTGTGTAACATGCTCTTAATGTTTTTAATGCGATAAATTGGGTAACAAATATAAAAAAAAAAACCTTTAGCCACCTAAGACATTGTTCACAATAAAGGTTATTAAAACATTTATTCTGTTATGATTGGCTTACCTAAAACTGGCTTACTACCTAGAGTGTATCTCTGTTTGATTTAGTGTTTAAAATAAATCTTAATTTTGTAAAGTTTTTTGTGGGATTATCATCATTCTCCTGCCCTTATCCCAATTTATTTGGGGTCGGCGCAACATGTCTTTTTCTTCCATACTTCTCTATTAGTCGTCATCTCGGTAGTCACCCCCTTTCTAACCATATCATCATTCACACATTCCATCCATCGTTTCTTTGGTCTTCCCCTACTCTTATAGCCATCGACATTCATACTCAAAACTCTCCTCACTACATTTTCCTCATTTCTCCGTAACACGTGCCCATACCATGACAACCGATTTCCACACAACTTTTCAGTTATCGATGCCACTTTCAAACTTCCTCTTAAGTACTCATTTCTTATTTTATCCATTCGTGTAACACCACACATTCCTCTTAGCATTCTCATCTCTGCTGCATGCAATTGCCTTTCATTCATCCCTTTTGTGGCCCAACATTCTGATCCATACAAGACAGCAGGTCTAATCATGCTTTTGTATATCTTCCCCTTAAGTTTAAGGGGAATGCGGGAGTCGCAGATTGTTCCCGTGACCTGCCGCCATTTCATCCATCCAGTGTTAATTCTGTGCTTAACCGTCCGATCTACTTCACCATCGCTTTGCACAAGTGAACCGAGATACCGAAAGTCGGAGCAGACTGGGAGAAGTCCGCCATCAAGCGCTATGGCTTCAGAACTGGAGAGACCGCCGAAATCGCAGAACATATATTCAGTTTTGGTTCTGCTGATTTTCAAGCCAACATTCTCCAGCTTCTGTTGCCATTTCTCCAATCTGCTCTGGATCTCAGGTCCATCTTCACCGACAAGGACAATGTCATCGGCAAACAACATGCACCAGGGTGCCTCCTCCTGGATGTCCCACGTAAGAGCGTCCATAATCAACAGGAAGAGGTAAGGACTTAAAGCCGAACCCTGGTGCAAGCCTACAGCCACACTGAACTCGTCGGTATTGCCAGCAGCCGACCGGACGTAGGTACGAGATTGACTGTACATAGCACGAATTAACTCTATATACTTCCCGGGCAAACCTTTCTCTTTCAAGGCCCACCACAATACATCCCGAGGTACCCTATCATACGCTTTCTCCAGATCAATGAACACCATGTGCAAGTTCTTGTGTGCACGTCTGTACTTCTCGCACAATTGCCGGAGTGCAAAAGTGGCGTCCATTGTTCCTCAACCTGGCATAAACCCAAACTGGTTTGGGGTAATCTCACTCTCCTCTCGCAATCTTTTCTCTATTACTTTCTCCCATACCTTCATACTATGTGACATGAGCTTTATCCCTCGATAGTTGTTGCAGTCCTGTACATCACCTTTATTCTTGAAGATGGGCACTAGCGAACTATTGCACCATTCTTTTGGGATCCCTCCTTCATGCAACAACTTATTGAAGAATAAAGTCAGCCACAGACATCCATCTTCTTTTAAACACTTCCATACTTCTACTGGTATATCATCTGGGCCCATAGCCTTTCCATTTTTCATATTTTGGACTGCCTTTCTTACTTCATCCATGCTGATTTCCCTCACCAAACCCACATTTACTTGTACCTCTTTGAGCACACCGTTCCATTTATTCTCTTCGTTCATTAGTTTTTCAAAATAAACCTTCCATCGTTCTTTTATTTCGTCATCTTTAGACAGAACCTTACCAGCGTCGTCTTTCATACACTTAATGTGAATTATATCTCTCGTTCTCCTTTCTCTTGCTTTTGTTATCCGGTAGAGCTCCTTCTGGCCTCTAGGGCTGTCCAGTGAGTCATACAACTTCTCCTGCGCCTTAGCCCTCGAAACTGCTACCGCCTTTTTTGCCTTTCTCTTCCATTCTTTATACATTTTCTTCTTATCTTCTTTCAAACTATCATACCCGTTTTCTACACCCTGCCATTCTTTAAACGCAATTTTCTTTTCTTTAAGCATTTTTTGCACGTCTTCATTCCACCACCATGTATCTTTTTCTATCATACCTTTCCCTTTCGATTCTCCAAACACATCTTTTGCTACTCTCCTTATACAATCCGCCATCTCTTTCCAACATTCATTCACAGATTTTCCTTCCATATCCTTCATTTCAATCATTTTATCTACCACTTGATTCTTAAACATACCGGCACATTCCTCTTTTTCTATCATGCGCCATCTGGTTTTGGGCGGGGGCCGTTCCTTGTTCCTACTGGACGAGACACTGATTTTTACCTCCATTATCAATAGTCTATGTTGTGAGACTAAGTCTTCACCTGGGACCACTTTACAATTTTTGACACTTTTAAGGCTGTTTCGTCTTACTAGGAAGTAATCGATTTGTGTCGCGTGGCGGCCACTTTTATAACTTATCAGATGTTCATTTCGTTTTTCGAACCACGTATTTGTTATTGCCAGGTCGAAGGCCGTGGCAGCTTGCAGCAGTGCCTCGCCATCAGTGTTACGGTCTCCGTATCCCCAACCGCCATGCACTCTTTCATACCCATCCTTCTGTCTTCCTACATGCCCGTTAAAATCACCCCCCACATACACTTCTTCACTATCTTGCACATCCATCATCACACAATCAAAGTCCTTCCAGAACTTCTCTTTCACACTATCCTCACACCCTGACTGGGGTGCGTACACACTAACTATATTAAGCACTAAACTCTCCACAATCACTTTAACAGCTATCACTCTATCACTCACTCTTTTAACATCCACCACACATTCTTTCAACTGACTATCCAGAACTATACCCACACCATTTCGCTTGCCATCGCTTCCACAGTAATAAAACTTATATCCTTCTCCTATTTCTCTAGCCTTTGCACCTTTCCACTTCGTTTCTTGCAGACACGCAATGTTCAGTCGTCGCCTTTTTAAAACATCTGCTAGTTCCCTTCCTCTTCCAGTCATCGTACCTACATTCCAGCTAGCACATCTCAATCTCACTTCCTTCACACTCCGAGCTTGCGTCTTACGTCGCACCCGCCCGTTCTGGTGCCCGTTTTTGTGGGATTATCATAGGTTATAATTATGTAGATAGTCTAGATAGCCTAGAATCGATATAAAATACAGGGTGAAATTGTAAACACCCGACAAACCGAAATGGGTTTTTGTACTCATCACTATGAACAACTTTTACTATGGGACCAAAACCGAAATCTCGAAAAAAACACAATTTTATGGTCGCATAACTCGTCAAAAAGTAGGGAACAGCAGATTTCTTTTCGCGATTTCAGGTTTCGTCCCATAGTAAAAGTTGTTCATAGTGATGAGTACAATCTCCCATTTCGGTTTGTCGAGTGTTTACAATTTCATCCTGTATAATACGTATAATATGTAAGATTAATGCATCAATTTAAATTGTTTCCTATTGTCAGAGCGTTCACGTTATTATGGCTTTTATGACATTTTTTTTTTCTTTTTCTTTTATAGCCATTTTATTAAATAGCGCTGAATAAGGTATTCAATTGAAATAAATTGTAATACTACAATTGCATGGCTTGCCTACACTTGCCACAAAATTTAAATAAATTCAAAACTGAACTATATTAAAACGTTTTAAGAAAATATAAAACCATATTCAAAGAAACGAATAAAATAATTACCATTAAAATTAAAAGTTTCAGAAGTCAGTGCATTCAATTTGGTTCAGCGTGGTTTAGCACTGACTTCTGAAACTGTTAATTTTAATGGTAATTATTTTATACGTTTTTTTGCAGTCGGTTATATTTTTTCTTAAAACGTTTTTTCTTTTTGGTAGCTTTAATTAAAACATTGTTAGACCTACTAAAGACGCTGCTCGTAACCCAATCATATTATGTGTACTGTTCATTGTTGAGGAGCTCCATTGTCTATCTTAGATAGAAGGTCTTCATCAGATCTCCACCAAATTTAAATGGGATAAAATTCTTTAAAAGTTATTTTTTTAAATAAGCTTGTGTATTGACAGAATAATCCCATAAAAACCGTATTTTTTGCGTAACGTATGGGCGCAGTGTAAATCAAATTTGGAACATAATGGCGATTTAATTTCTTTAGGATATTTGACATTTTATTCCGTAGGCAAGCTAGTTTTGATATTAGCTAATAGATTTTCAGTATCTGTAAAAACAACAAAGTACCTTACTCATCATTATGAACAACTTTTACTATGGAACTCACCAAAGGGGAAATCGTGAAAAAAAAACAGCCGTTCCCTACATTTATGTTCGCATAACTCGTCAAAATGTAGGGAACAGCTGATTTTTCTTTCGCGATTTCAGCTTTGGTCCCATAGTAAAAGTTGTTTATAATGATGAGTACAGTGACCCCTTAAAAGGTTGTGCGTTACTTATGTTACACCTTGTATACAGACGAATTGAGAACTTCCTCCTTTTTGTAGAAGTCGGTAGAAAATCTTGTCTTAAGGCAAGCGAGATTCATTCTGTCTTTGTCTTTCTCTACGATTAAAATAGAGATAGCATGAGACTCGCTTCAAGAAACTATCTCCGTGTAAATGAGCCTTTATGGACGTCAGATTATAGCAACATAGTGCGACAGTTTTTATATTTATTTTTTATGACCAAACCACACATGTTTAAACAAAGTAAGTACCTACATACGATTACAGTGTATAGTATCACTGAGCACATAAATACCAACCGGGAACGATATGACATTGAAATACGACCACCTTAATATGAAAATTGATGTGGTGGTAGAACAGAGGATGTCATCTAACGAACGTGTCATTAAATGCAATGTACCCTAGTATGGCCTAGTACACTAAGCAACACTTCCGAAAATCAACACCCAGACCAGCACATGCGATTCTAGACTTTATAACGAAGAGATAACAGGTATAATACTTTGATAGCCGCAGTTAGAATGTGATTTTTGTCGCTTGTTGTACCTGCAGTATCTAATTCAGTCTTGAAAATGAATTCGAGTGTAATATTGGTTATAAGGTTGAATTGATTTTTATTAAGTTACAAAATTAGTTAGTTTTTTTTAGCATTATATTGTTTCATGTATAGACTGTGAGTCAAGCACAGCATTATCTTATGATTATGAAGCATTATCATTTTTTGTTACCTAGTTATTTTAGTATCCTGTTTGGCCTAGCACAAAGTGGTATTAGGAACGAATTAGGTTTTTATGCAAAGAAAAATTGGAAAGGTTGCCCGAAAAATTGGCAAAGCCGGGAAAAACATCATTCTTTTTATATTGGATTTTTGTATGACAGGACAACGTGTCAGCTAGTAATTAAATAAAATTAGTCTAATGAGCTTATAAATATCATTGTCTATTTACACCAATTCGTAGTATTGGTAGAGTGGCTCTCTGACATGGGGCACGGCACGCGATATGTCAGACACGGTCAGCCACCTATAATTACAAGTAGCTGTTATTGACTAGGTAGAATATTATATTTTATTTGTAAAAATAATCTAATTTATTAGGTTATCTTTTATCAGTTTTGAAAGTGCTTTTTGTATTATTGACAGGTAATATTTTTGACAGCATTTTAATAAAACGAGTTTACGATACAAAACTCATTAAGTATATTGATTGACTGATTAAGGTTAATTTGTTATGTTGTGGACATCTACAGTTTCTTTTTAGTTTAGTTGTACTCATAAAAAATACAAAAAAAAATAACAGCTTAAAACAAAATAACAATAAAATTTTTGCCAATAATTTTGTATCAAAATCGAAACTCATTTATTTAAAATGGATTGAAAGTAAATACTGACTTGTTCCGGACGGAAAGTGTCCACCCTTCACCGGTTTCTAGTGTTTTTTATAAGATAGGAAGTAGCAGAGCAACAATCTCCCCAGTAATCACCCAAAGAATTGTTTTAAGAATTGATCACATCAGTTAACGGTGTATAGCTATAATAATATAATAATAGCGTTTATTTGCCAATAACATTGTTTTACATTTCCTTAAAGACTACATTAATAACTAGTTTCGCATGCGTTTTAAAATACACAAAAGAAACATTTTGCTTATGAACTCCACACTAGGTCGAGTATGTTTGTGTGGAGTCCTTAGCTACATAATAAAAGCCTAAAACATACCATAACAATTGTAAAAAAGCAAAAGAAAAATAATTGCATCTCACAGTAAGCAATTACAACGAAAGAACACGAGAGGCAACGTGAACCATTGTGAACGAGATATTAATTATCTAATTATCTTCAATGAGTGCAATGCCGGACGGGTCACTAGCGGAACACATAAAACTTCATTACTTATCTAATCTTTTATTATCCGGAAATAGCAATGAAAAATATACATTTAGTTTTTTTGTTAATAATTAGAAAATATGAATTGTATTATTTCCGTTTACTTTTACCAAATGACCTCAAGTTGCAAAATAGAAACGTATATTAGTTTAGGCTAATTTAGTTTTCTTTTTATTTGGCCTCCAAAACTCAGCATGCTATAAACGTAAACAAGCATGTATCTAATTTTATTTTTACTATTTATTCAAAACACTGCTGCACTGATTGGATTTTGCAAGCGTTATTTAGGTATTTTTGCATCTTTATTGAAATAATTAAAAGCCTTCCTATATCCTATAGTACCTACCTATCTATTAGGTACTGTAAGGCCAACTTGCGCATCATCGTTTAGCCTAGAGTTAAACCGATAACCCAGGGCTAACCAAATAAATTCAATAAAAAATTGTCAGCTACCATGCAAACTTCACTAGCCCAGGCTATAACAATTCGTCGAATGTTGTGATTGTGAGGAAAATCAGAGCAATGTTTATAGGATAATAATTGTGTTTGTGTATAATTAAAAACATGTTTTTATTGGACTGTGGCTTCAGGAAATTGTTTACAAATTGTGTTGTTTTCAAATGCATACAGTTAGGTAATATTTATTAGGATATTTCCCGAAAAGGCTATACGTAGACACTATGTATAATAATTAAAAATAGCAGTGTTCCGTTATCCTATGACTGCTAAACGTATAATAAACAATTTAATTGTATCCTCTTTATCATACGGGATTTCAATTATCCCTAATGCTTATTTAATAAACACCTATAAAATATATACATACAAGGTTAGTCAGAAAGGGGGTAGGTACTAATCCGTAGGCCTCTTAAAGTATCACTGATGAATGACTGTTTGAAGCAAGTGTTAAAATTTCAAAATTTGATAAAATTTTTTCCTTGTACACACGGCTACAGATCAAGCTGTCCGTTTCCAGTATAAGCTGATCTCGCATTGTATAGGATTTCCATACAATGAGAGGTCAGTGTAAACTGGAAATGTATAGCTTGATGTGTAGCCGTGTGTACAAAGTTAGTCGGAAAGGGGGTACTAATCCGAAAGGGTGTTAAAGTGCCCATAATAATGAGTAACTTTTGTTCTACAACTTTTACCAAAAGTCAAAAGTTCGCCTCGCTTGGCAGGCGTGTTGGCGATCGCAGTATGGTTGATACTCAGAGAACGCTGCTGCCCATCCTCTAGAGAATCTTAGTAATTTAAATATTGTAAATAAATAAATTCTTAATCAATAAACGAACCTGTGGGTCTGTGGTTAAGCTGTGAGTAAAACGAAGTCACTGTTAAAATATTTACTAAAGGGATTTTACACTTGACGAATCCAAGAAGCATAATTCATCTTTTGTGAATCATTTGTTTTCGCCTTGGCGTGACGTATTTGTTGCAAGTTCGCACTGACTCGTACGATACGCTGATAGTAAACAACTGTGATGCATTTAATCCTTTTAGAACGTAAGCAAAGAAGGATGTTACAACTAGATTCGTGTTAAAACCAAAGGCGTAAAATACAGGGCGTGCAGATTTTGTTAGTTTTATTTCCATTCTTCTCGTGTAAGTCAATTAATTTATATGCTCAGTGCCGGATTTAGGGGAGGGCAAACGGGGCTCTAGTCCTGGGGCCTCCACAGTATGAGTTTTTTTATTTTTTAGATAAGATTTAATTAAGGTACTATCCCGAATCGAGCTGCCAACTGCAACTGCCGACAGCACGTGCAGCGGCTAGAGGTGACGCTGGTGTGGCGAGTGTCGTGCGTGGTGCGACTTCATGCAGTCGCTGCACGTGCTGTCAGCTGTCAGCAGTTGTCGTTGGCAACTCAGTTCGGAATAGTACCTTTAAAATTACACCCTTTCTAATAAAGGGAAAAAAGTTCCAATCGCCCAATAACATTAATCGCTTTTGTATATTTCTTGTATTTTACGATAACTTTCAATGATTGCTAAGAGCTTTTTTTTGGCTTGAAATAAATTATTGAAAAGCTCTGGAAAATATTTTTTTTGTCTGATTTCAAAAATATTTGGGGCCTCCACTTCCTCGTTGCCCTAGGGCCTCCAAACCTGTAAATCCGACCCTGTACAATAGAAGCTCTGCTTCATCATAGCTTAAACATAGGTAACAAATAGCAAATATTTTTTAATAAAAATATTTGCTATTTCATCTGTACGGTGTGTTCCTTTCGTTTCACTTTGCTACTCATTTCTTATTTTCAAAGCGTAAACAATAAAACAATTTAGAATTACATAGAAATCCTTGACCGCATATGCAGTTGAGGATTTTTATTATTTTATTAAATTCAATTGGCGTAATCGACGTTTAATGATATCAATTTAAAGAATCGTAGTGTGAGGGCTGAAGTTAAATGAAGACTGTACCTATGGCTAACTCTTAGAGTATGAACAAGCTATAGAGTTATTAGTAATCGTTTGCCGAGTAACCAGGTCCTACCAGACACTTAGACATTATATTGAGGCTGTGTGACAAATAGTGCGCTTATACGAGTAGTAGCAGCTTCCGCTAAAGGACATATAAAATCTAGTGCTTAGTAACTACATTTCCCGGATTCTGTCATTGTGACATTTCCGTCGTATTTTTATCTTTTGCTTACATAGTTTACATACTGATTACTTTCCGCGATTCGTCCGTGTGTCATCACTAAATGCGGTATTCGTACTATCTTGTTTTAATAAACTATAGCAAAGAAAAATAATAGTAAGTAGGTATAAACTGAGGGGTGACTCCTGACAGTTTCGAGTTCGATTATGTTTGTTTCGAATTACTGTCAATCTTAATTTTGAAATCGACAAAAGCACACTATAGTGCGCAAGCTCGAATAAAAATTAGCGATTGTTTTAAATATTTGTTAGTTTCAACTAGAAGACTGTCGTGTAGTTATCGATCGATTCAGAACTCGAAGTTATCAGAAGTAATGCCCTTGGCGTTCATTACATTTGTCATGTTCATACTTTTGTAGGCGCTGTCTATAAACGCGTGTTATTTTATACTCTTAGGTCACAAGGCATACAACACCCATGGTGTAACTCTACCATAATAATATAATTTATGGTGCCTGTAATCCTTTAGCGCGTTGCATCTGAGTCATTGGTATTCATAAATGATTCAGTACAATGTAAGGTCGAAGCTCCTTGTAAGTGGCATAACATCATCGCGTGCGTGACCTTTAGCATTCAGATATTAAATTGAAGTGCCTACAAGTATGGCGCGATATTGAGGAAGTTTTTTTCTATTATTGCCACTAACTTTTAGCCGCGACTTCGGCTGTTGACACTTTAAATTGTAAAACCTTTAAATATAAACTAGCTTTCGCCCGCAGCTTCGCTTGCATGACATTTTGAACCCGTTAAGTGACGATTTTCCATACAAACTTTCATCCCCTATTTAACTCCCTTAGGGGTTGAATTTCGAAAAATCCCTTCTTAGTGGATGTCTACGTTACAAAAGGAACCTACTGTCAAAATTTCAAGTTTCTAACCCCAGCGGTTTAGGCTGTGCGTTGATAGATCAGTCAGTCAGTCAGTCAGCTTCTCCTTTTATATGTATAGATAAATATGCAGAATTGTCAAATTGGTTTACGGTGAACGGCCGTTTGAATTTTGAATATGAACATAGTACGTTTGCGGTGGTCAGCATAGCCACATCATATTTTATTTATAACTAATATAATATAATAATATTCACAGTGCAGATTTGGGAATAAATGTATAAATTGACATTTTCCTTTTTATGTTAATCGCAACGAATAAATTAGTACCATAAAATCAATAATTTAATATGGAGTTAATACCAAATTACGATGTTCCAGGAGTTCGTTAGTTGATATTTTAGAGGCAATTTTATATCACTATAGTATAGCATAACCGAATTTCCTTATTAAAAGTCGCATTTGCTAAATCAATTAGCAAAGTATAACTATAACGCTAACGCCTAATCATTTCAAGGAATGTTAAATATTGCAGAATTACGTTTCCTAGTTGCGTCATTTTTGAACGAATCATTTTTGTTTAAACTTTGATTATTTCTGAGAAATAACAAAAGTTTTATTTATGTAAGTAGAGTCTGTTATAAATATTTATGCTTTTAGACGTTTTAAATACTTCACTGGTCAATGTTATGACGATAACAAACCTAAATACGGCATTGACAGAAATAGTCGTTCCGTTAACCGCCATCGGCCATATTGTTATTATTTCGAATTTGGAGCACGCATGTTTGGACGGAGAATAACCATTGGGTAATCGTGTTATAAATCACAAATCTCTTTGAGTTGGTTGATCTTGCTGACAAGTTTTATTTCGTTAATTTTTGGGTAAGCAGAACTGTTTTTACTATATCAACTCTAACGGTCGTTCGAGAAATGATGTTTCAAGATAATGAGCTTTCGTGCTGCCGAATGCCGATGATTCGAGCTTATATGTAGTTATTCGAGATTTTGATGCATCGAGAGAGTGAACTTTTGCGCCCATAATTTTCGATTTCAAGTAGGTACTATCGAGTTAACGTTTTCGAGCAAGTGTTATTCGATCCTACGGCATTCGATTTTAAGTAGGCAACCCAAGTCAGTTTGAGCCCTGCTAGAACGGAACTGCAAGAGATTAAACTTTTAATGTGATTACCTACAGTATTAATTAGGTAGCCTCTGGAAATCTGAAGTAACCTAAAGGCGATTGCCCAGGTTTATTTGCTTAAAATCGATCTGTCCAAAGAGTTATAAATCACTACGTTTTTGATATGTCAAAAGGGTAATAGATAAAAGTTATTGAATAATTTTTCAATCTACCTGCGCACGCAGTCCTGCCTGTACAAGCCTACTGAATATGAATTGATATTAATACATGTAATTATACTATTAGACTTCTTAGAACTGAAGCCGAGGATACACAGCCGCGACACACATACGTGAATATTAATACATTTGTTTTTATCGCTTATACGTCGCAGTTCGCGTCGGCTAAGTGTAGATTCGGCCTTACGCTGCCCGTATAATTTGTACGTGTTCCTTCCTTCCTCTTTGCGTATGCGCAGAGAAATTAAATGATGTATCATATCTTCACAGTATATCTAGGTGCACCATGCATATTGTTCATCGCCTTTAACATTTCCACAGTATCGAAACGTTCCAAAATTTTTTTTATCAAAAAAAACTTTTATTTGCATCCAAAGTTATTACGTGATATTACAGCCCGAATGTCATGTCAAAATTAGTACTGAGAGGTGCTTCTTATGGGGTTTTTTGTAAACTTGTTTATCCACTGTACGAAAACGCTCCCATTAATCGACTTACACAAGGTTAGTCAGAAAGGGGGTACTAATCTGAAAGGGTATTAAAATACCCATAAAAATGAATAACTTTTGTTCTGCCACGTTCCCCAAAAGTCAATAGTTTAAGAGAAATAGCTGTTCGAAAATTACATAAATCTATCCTCAGCTGCAGCAGCTGTGTTTACATTTTAGGTCATATTTGGGGTCACGAATTGAAGCTCCATTTTTTGAATTCGTAACTAAAGCAGGGATGTTTTTTTTTTGAAAAAACGAAAATAAATATAATTTTACATGGAAATAAAAATCATCGAATTTTGAAACTTTAACACTTGCTTTAAAACAGTCATCAGTGATACTTTAAATGGCCTTCGGATTAGTACCACCTTTCCGACTAACCTTGTATAAACTAGAGAATATTTTTAGACTCATTATTATCCAAAAACAATCTCGTAATCGTTACCTCCTATACAAGTTCGATCGAACTAGTTTTCATTACAAAACTTGACAGAGTCTGATTTATTAATCTTAAAATTCATCTAATCTAAATTGTAGCATAGCGTCAGTGAAGTTCTAACAGTGCGGAAATCAAAAATGGCTACTTTACAAGAGAGTGAAAAAACTATTTAAAACGAGCGTAACCTACGCTGAACGCAATATTGTTTTTAATTATCATTACAAATAAACTCTTTAATGATTTAATAAACCTTTGAAAATCCTAATAATCTTTTTCATTTCTAGTAATATTGTGGCTTTCGCAGTGTTGTCTGTTTTTGTCACAAAATGACTTACGCACTGTTAGAACTTCACTGACGATAGATACGTGTCGCTTTCATACATTTTGTGCGAAACAAATTTGAAGCGTCCCGAAAAATGTATGAAAGTGACTTACTTTCTGTGAATGTTTACTGTCTGAGCTTATTTTTAATTATTATATCTTATTTCTTCGTCTTAACAGACCAATTGTAGGATTTATAACAGTGTTATATTTATTCATAAGAATTAGTGTCCGACCGAAACAGGATTTTTAGCCGAAACAGAAACCGAAACCGAATCTTCGGTGTCAGTCTCAGTTTCGGCCGAAACCGAAACCGAACCTTATTTAGACATGTAAAAAATTCTATTCTATTGTACAAGGTGGGGCGAAAGTAATCACCCAATGTTGTTTTGCTGTAATTTTTTTTAGGAATGAAAATGTTTGGTTCTACTTGTGGATTATGTTTATTTAATGTATTCGATTTTTTCCATCAAGTCGAGAAAATGATATCGGTCAAGTGGCCGCCATCAGAATTGATACCATACGGGCTCGTTTTATGGCAGTTTCCATCACTTGCGTCTGAACTTCCACCGATAGGTTCTCGCATTCCCGTCGGATATTTTCTTTAAGGACTTCAAGAGTCTTGTTTACATAAACCCGGGAATTCAAGTAATAGTAACCCCACAAAAAAAGTCCGGAGCGGTCGAATCGGGTGATCTGGCTGGCCAGTGCAAATCACCAAAGCGAGAGATTAGACGCCGCGGAAATGCTTCCTTCGGAATATCGGTTGTGGCTCGTGCAGTGTGCGCCGTTGTTCCGTCCTGTTGGAACCACATGTCCTCCAGTCCCAATTCATCCAACTGAGGAAGGAAAAAGTCGTTGATCATGACTCTGTAGCGCTAGCCGTCCACAGTAACGGTAGAGCCAGCGACGTTCTCGAAAAAAATAATGGAAAATGCCATGAAACGAGCCCGTATCCGGTCGAGTCGGGCATCAATTCTGACGACGGCCACTTGACCGATATCACTTTCTCGACTTGATGGAAAAAAATCTAATTAATCTATACTAATATTATAAAGAGGTAGAATTTGTTTGTTTGTTTGTTTGTATGTAGGAGGTAATCTCCGAAATTACTAATCCGATTTCAAAAATTCTTTCACCAATAGGAAGCTACGTTATCCCTGAGTGCTATAGGCTATATTTTGGGATCAAAAAATTAGGGATCCGTAAATTAACGGGAGCGAAGCCGCGAGCAAAAGCTAGTTTTAAATAAACAAAATCCACAAGAAGAACTAAACATTTTCATTCCCAAAAAAAAATGACAGCAAAATAACATCGGGTGATTACTTTTGCCCCAACTTGTATAGTGAAATCTAGTATCTTTTTTACACATATACAGACAGTTTTCTCATGTTAAATGAAATGAAAGACAATAATGGAAGCCTAACGAAAATAGTATACTAACAATATAACATCAAAAAAAAATGATAGACTTTTTGTCAAAAATCAACACATAAACGTAAAGTACAGACTTCTTAACTGAGTATTTTTGTTCAATGTTGTAAAGATTTATTTATTATTTATTGACATTGATATCTTGTATTTGATAATTGGTAGTTAAAGAAGGAAGGTATAATTATCAGTATCAACAAAAATTACAATAAATTGTACTAAATTCGGTCTCTCTCTCTAGGGTCGGTCCCTCATGTCTGAGGATCGTGGTCAGCACTAGGGTTGCATCTGGAGCGGATGATCTGCTTCCACCGGTTTCTGTCCAGCTCTTACAACCGTGTAGAATTTGGATGACGACGAGTCTTTTATTTGATCGGTCCATCTTGTTGGTGAACGACCGCGCGATCTTTTGCCTTCGGTGTTCCCAACCACAATCAATTTTTCCAAATTTTCGTCGCCTCTGCGCACTGTGTGGCCAAAGTATGAAAGAATACGTTGTCGGCATAAAATGGACAAGCGAGTTTTTTTTCGGAGCTGAGTCAGGATCGATGCATTTGTGCGTTTCGCCGTCCAAGGTATTCTCAGCATTCGTCTCCAACACCACATCTCGAATGCATCAATCCTTTGTCTTTCTCGGCCCAAGATTGTCCACGTTTCTACTCCATACAGGAAGATAGGGAATACCAGGGCTCGTATCAATCTGATCTTGGTTTTGATACCAATTCCTCTTTTCTTCCACTAAATTCGGTAAACTTTGTCAAAAATCAACAAACAAAATCAGGCGAACTCAGCTGGCAGCCACACACGAGTCCCGAACTCAGCCGAAGTAAGCCGGAAGACGCGCGACAATTCACGAACACTGTGTTTCGGCGCGGCCGAACTTTCGGCCGATTTTTGGCCGAAACCGAAACTGTAGCCGAAACAAGAAATTTTGGCCGAAACTGGCCGAAACCGAAACCGAACCTTCGGTCGGACACTAATAAGAATTACTTAATCATAGTTTAAGAACCTTCGCGGACCTCCCTCAAAAACAGCTGCAATAAACAATTCTATGGGGATATTTGTGACAGTATTACCACAGTGTACCTACTTACTACATACGCCCATGGGCGTTGACCCACTGTATGGATACATTTGACAGGTCCTATGAAATGTCAAAATTATGTAGGGCCGGGGGTTGTGTTCCAAGTAGGTATGCAGTATGGCTACTCGGGACATGAACTCCGCTCCTTCACCCCGCAACCTGCGCGCCTGCGCCGTGCCTGCGCCTTATGCCGTTTCTACGTAATTCAGCCCTAAGGTACTATTACGTTAAATTACGAAGAAAAGTAGATAATTACCTACAAGTCCCTACCATACAGTCAATTCATTTATACCAAGTCATGTATTTCACCGTACGCATGACAGAAACAATGTCACTTTGTTTCACGGCAAATTCCTTTCAGTGAGGTCACAGACTCACAAGTCTTCCCCATTGATAGCACACAGGATGTTTGTTCAACGGTGACAATGATTTGTTAAACAAATATACAGGGTGTCAAGTAGTATGAGAACTTGTGACACGGTTTTGGCAGACCGCTTTGTATTAATAAAATCAGTGACCCTATACACAGGGCCGGATTTGAAGGTTTGGAGGCCCTGAGGCAACGGAGAAGTGGCGGCCCAGAATATGTTTTGAAATCAGATCTTTCTTTTTTCTTTTCAAACTTTGTTTTAGAAACGTGTTACAGAGTTCGACTCAAGAGTTACAGAGCTCATGATTAAGGGCTCCGTTTGGGTCCGAAACTAGTCGGGCAATCCCGAAAAATGCACGTGAGTAAACCGTAACTAATCTTAATATGTGTTACAAAGTAATACAAATGAACATCAAAAATTATAAGAATAGAACTGTGAAAGTTTGAAAACTTATGCAGTCACACGCATATGCTTTGAAATGTTTTTAAAAAGTACTTCGTGAGTGTGAACTATTTTCTCTATGTCGGAAAGGGTATTAAAAAATCGAAATCTTATATTGTTGAGGCCCCTCTCTTGTGGAGGCTCCGGAACTAAAGCCCCTTCTCTAAATCCGGCCCTGCTTAAACATAAGACCCCGTTCAGTGGCTGAACATGAACCTTTGCATATTTCGCCTAACCTCTTGACCAGCGCCGTGTAGGTATGTGTCTGCGGCGGTTTCCATTGTTTATCTATAGTGTCTATGTTTCCGGTAGTTGATCAGTTGAGCCGATTGCTTTAGTCCTACCCGCAAAATTCATTTTCTTTTTCGAGTTTACCCTGGTTGCTGTCTGTCCTTTTGGTACTTTCGCCACTTTGCAACCCACAAAGGAACAACACGGGAAATACCGCATTTTACAGATTGCGTAGGTAATATTATAATGTTTACTTGCTTTACTTTTATCAGCCGATAGATTTAGGTAATTTGCAGAACATTTTGCACTTACAAACATGTAGTATTTTTTTTAAATGTTTCTTCTTCCTTTATCGCCGCCCGCATACGTCACAATGCCACTTATGCCTTATGCCACAGACCGAATGTAACTATAGCATTTTAATTTTTTAGGTATGCGTATGCCTAACGTATGTAACTCAATCGGGAATTTGACTCGACGTAACCTTGAAGGCAGGAGTTCAATTCTGAAACCGCTTCATGTACCAAACCGTACAAGCTAGAGCTATGAATTTTGATATTACTATATTATAACTTTTGTGAGACACATTATACAATGTGTCCGGTCATGGACTAGCGATATTCTAGGTACTTATATAGCAACTATTCTAGTACACAAATACACTACACACTAGGGTCCAATACACTTCCCCGCTATTTGGTAGCTATTTTGCTTTTTTGTTGAGATATTCTCTATCCTAAAGTTATAAAAATGTGAACCCATTGTATCGTAATGTAAACGATAGACAATATTGTTGCCCTCCGAAGAAGCCTACTTTTATCTCAGTAGGACCAAAACTTTGAGAGATATGACTTTTTTTGTACACACGTACAGAATATCTCAACAAAAAAGTGGAAGTGGATCGGACCCTAGTGTATAGTGTATTTGTGTACTAGAATAGTTGTTATATAAGTGCCTAGAATATCGCTAGTCCATGACCGGACACATTGTATCATGCTTAGAGCTAGGTATAATTTTCATAATGATAAAATACATAAATGAACTATTTACTTGGATAGTTGAACTGCCTTTAACATAATTTCAATAAGTAGTGTATCCTCGAGAAATACGTGGCTTGAATGAAAACTCATACTTGTTTGCGAATACAAAAATCTGTTCTCCAGTACAATCACATACAATGCTGTGTGGAATTCTCAAAATACACAATGTGTAGGAATGATGACGAGCAGTAATACCTGCGCACAAGTGACGACGAACGGAGCGGAAAGAATCCGCGTTAAAAAAACTCTACACAATGGTCTTTTAATTTGAATATCACATGCAATCTTACAATGGGATTTCTTATTATTTTATACAGCTCTTCTGAGATGTGCTTGGCTTTGTTTGTAGATACTAGAAGTAATTATCTATGATAAGAAGACTTGATGTTAATTTAAATGCTTGATGCGGCTAGATAGATTTGCTGACAAGTTTTAATAACTCGCACCCCCGGTGCAACACCGTCACTTTTGCAATATTTAGAAAAATGAGCTTGGTATGTATTAGTGCGATAATATCACTGATTTGGTGCGTATGGTTTGCGTAAGTGTCGTTGTGAAAAATCAGGAAGTGTCATCATTTTATACGATAGGTACTAAAGTCTTTAAATGCTTCTCCTGAAAAATGCTTTTTTGCAAAAGTGACAGTGTTGCATCGGGAGTGTACTGAACTAAGTGACGATGTTGATCAACCTGTACGTGTAAAATTTGGGTCTTTCGATAGATCGAGAACCATTATTTCTGGAAACGTTTTCTGGGCTACTCGTATTAGTCCCTACGCAGGAAACTGTCCTTTTTCTTTCTTTCTATTGTACTGCTTGTAGTGTAGATGGTCCGTTTCTACGTAGCCGGGCAGTTATTGACGAAACCTGAAGGGTCTCCAGCCCATAGGTGGAAGTAAAATACTTAACCTAAGCTAACTACTTATACTAAACTAACATCATGACTACTAGCAACAACAGTACTAAGAGCGACCCCTAGTGGGACTCGAACCTCGGCTTAGGGCGTTGCTGGTGGGGGATTGGGGGTGAGACAGCTTGATGAGGGTTGAATTATCGGTGTGAGTCGGAGAATGTACTTGATATCAAAATAATAAAATTTGGAATGCATATCTAGCCTTCCAATTAATCTTAGTGTAAGGTGTCAACTTTAAATTCGATTATCGAGCTGAAATCCTATCGAAATCAAAAGTGGTTTGGAATATCATTCCACCTAAAAGAGAATATTAAATAACTAAATCAGATCTAGCAATGAAAATCCAGGGAGGGGTCTCCAATTCTCGTCATTAGCTCACTTGCCGCCGACACCGTCACCCGTGGGTGGTGTTCAATTACGGACAGTCGCAATTCAACCGGGATCGTATCACTGCCATGAAGCTGTGACATACTTCCATACCGAACTACTGATTCAAGAATTCTTTTTGTAAAGCAACCATTGATTATCAAAAATCAATAGTGTAACTACTTCAATCGTCTGCGCGACTGCGAATTTGAAATTCCATTCCAGTGTTATTTAAACGTTGTTGGGTTTTAATACAGTGAAACCTGGTTAACAGGGATCTCAAAGGACCTAGATTTTTTTATCACTTATAGAGGCTTTTCATTTACTTACCCAGTTTCCCAAATAGGCAGGTTACCATGACAGTCGTCTTATTTATAGAGGATCCCACTATGAGAGGTCGAAATGTGCCATTTATCATATAAAGAGGTGGAAATGTGTATAAAAGAAGTGCATTGGCATTGCATATTTTATGTTGCACAGTTGAATGGAAATGGAAGAAATTAGACTGTTTGTAAACAAGCGTGTCATAATTTGTCTAAACCTGATAAAATGTCTCACTTAATTTATTGAGCTACGAAGGCCCAATTATAGAGGTAAACCTCGAAAAAATCTATGAATTCTAATCTCAGTTAACAAGGTTTGTTAAATTCCCAGTAACAGAGGTATTTCAATGCAAAAATGTCCGGACCTCATTGTAATTATCAATTACAGAGGCTTCTCACATATCCAGGGCCACTTAACCAGGTTTCACTGTATATCTATCTGCCTAGCCTTTTCCCAACTATGTTGGGGTCAGCTTCAAGTCTAACCAGATGCGTCTACCAGAATTTTATATGGAACGACTGCCATCAGACCTCTGCAACCAAGTTTTTGGGTGATGCCGATATCCTAAGGTTAGATCGGTTGTCAGACTTTCAGGCTTCTAACTACCCGCAACGACTGTCATAGATTTTTGTATTATAACTTTCGTGAGACACATTCATATTTATTCAGTTCGACTCGCGACCTCGCCGCGTGATCAGCCCATGATTAAGGGCTCCGTTTGGGTCCGAAACTAGTCGGGCAATCCTGAAAAATGCACGTGAGTAAACCGTAATCAATCATAAATATGACTGTCATAGATATTCGTACTTATAACACCCGGGACCGACGGCTTTATGCGCTCTCCAAAGTGCGGAGGGGGCTCCATGTGTAACGAATCACCCATCCATTTTGATTGTGTTGGATTGTAATATACTTACATTTTTGTATTTCGATCAATGGTCCCTCTTTATTTATTTTAGAAATAACATTTTATCATGCTTGTCAGCCTAGTTTACTTTTTTCAGTAACTACACTTCACTATCCGTTCATCTATGGTTCACTCCTATGGGACGGCTTACCCCATTAATGAAGATAGCGTGACAATAACATGTCCTGCGTCCATTAGTGCACTTATTGTGTTAACTAAGCCGTGGGTGGTGGGCAGCAGCTGAACTCCACTCGGTTATTATACCGCAACATAAGTACATACAGAAGTTTAAACGAGCGATTAAAATCAACCGTCATCGGTCCGATCTCTACAAAACCACTCCAGTAGGAATTTCACGTTTAATTCTTATTCTTCCAGCCGGTAAGGAAGCTGGACAATGTGTCCCCGTGTCCTCCTTTTAGATAGCTACAACAAACAGTCTTGAAAAGAGTATATTACCTGGCCTGGATAAAGGTTTGGATGCCCTGGGACAACGAAGAAGTGGAGGACCGTTGAAATGTTTAAAATGAAGCCTCGTGACTGTGAACTTTTTTCTCTGTGTCATGTATTTCATACCTAAAAAACAAACAAAAATTAATATGTTGAGGCCTCTTTTGTACAGGCCTTGGGACTAAAGCCCCTGATGCTCCCCCATAAATGCGGCCCTGGATATTTAGATATACCCTGCTTTTTTTAACGTGGCGGGGGTTGTGTGGTACTCTTACCGACAACCACGGTGTTCCTCCATCATTTTCGCGTTCATTGTTAACTACACCACCAAACGATACTTCCATGTTAGCTTCCAGGGGTGTGGTTGCCAAAAAGGATTTGTTAACGACACCACTAATGAATAGTGTTGTTGCCATTCAGGGCAACAACGAGTATGTGTAAACTAACTTGCATATTATACAAGGTTAGTCGGAAAGGGGGTACTAATCCGAAGCCCACATATAGTATCACTGATGACTGTTTGAAAGCAAGTGTTAAAATTTCAAAATTCGATATATTTTTTTTCCAAATAAAATGATTTTAGTTTTTTCAAAAATTCTTCATCCCTGCTTTAGTTACAAATTCAGAAAATGGTGCTTCTAATTCATGACCCCAAATATGACCTAAAATGTAAACACAGCTGATCATCACTGGGGATAGATAGATTTTAGACAATTTTTTTTGAGATTTTTGAACAACTGTTTCTCTTAAACTATTGAGTTTTGGGAAAAGTTGTAGAACAAAAGTTATTCATTATTATGTGTACTTTAACACCCTTTCGAATTAGTAGGTACCCCCTTTCTGACCAACCTTGTATTATTACCAATTGTGACTTCCCAACGTTACGGTGGTGTCGTTAACAATGAACGCATTTTCGCCAGTACATTCACCACAACCATAAACACCACGTCTGACAAACGTGGTGATGGTTACTTACACAAATAATATTTACATAATTACCAATACAAAAGGATTCATTAACTTTACGCGCACAAGAGGCTGAGCTGCTGCCCAGTCTTTTACATAATTTTATTATTTTACATCCACAAGAAGGAGGCTTGTTCCTTTGCAGGATCACTCTACCACGTGGCATTTTTTCTCGATCGGCGTCCATATTTCGTCGGGGATAGTGCAAATCCGCGGAACTAGCATTGGATAATTCCGCGTATCTGGCAAATTTAGCCAATTTTGCGTCCATTGCCCGCGAAATAAAAATTGGCTAAATTTGCCAGATTAGCGTAATTATCCAATGCTAGTTCCGCGGATTTGCACTATCCCCGACGATTTGCATTTAGGGGAAGTTCGGGTAGCCTCGGACGGCGGGTAGCCTCGGCCACTATCGGTTTCGAGCAATCATGCACACATAGAAAAACGTAACACACTTCAAAACGATCGCCTAGCCACGTGACTTCGTATACAACTCAGTAGTGTTGCAATCGCTGAGAGGATAAAGAGTGACAATCGTGTAATTACCCGTGCCCAGTTTTTTTCGCGCGCCATTATCTTTTGGGATACAATTATTATATATTAAACGTAAGTACATCACAATCATTTTATTAAATAATTTGTAGGAAATGTATTCAAGTTTACAGGTTAAGTCATTTATTGCCCTTACAATTGTAGGTATTTTTGTAATAAATAAAAATGTTCAATGGAGACGGTCGGGTAAAACCGGACACAATTTTGTCGGGTACCCTCGGACACTTTCTGGGTGGGCAGAATGTCTTCTTTTATTATATATTTCTAATAGATATTTTAAAAACTGTTTATAAAATGTTGAGAAAAGTATATAGTATTTATTATTATTATTTTTTTCTTTTACAGATCGTTAAAAAATTAAAAAATGCCGAAATTTAAGGGAAGACTGACGCAAAGAGGGTATTGGGATGAAAATATAATTTGCGGCGAGACCTTTGATGAAGACTGATGATTCAGCCGAAAGACGTCCACTGCTGGACATAGGCCTCCCCCGATAGGGGGGAGGGGGGGTTGCCATAACGCCACGCTTGGCAGGCGGGTTGGCGATCGCAGTATGGTTGTTAAAGTACTTAGAGTACGCTGCTGCCCATCCTCTAGTGAATCTCTTAGTCGCCTTTTACGACACCGATGGGAAAAGATGGGGTAGTGCTATTCTTTACGTTCGGCACCACACGGCACTGATGAAGACTGGATATAGTGTCATACATGCAAGGACTGGGCGCATGAAGCCTGTGTGGACATCGATCCTTCACAGCTATACTACTATTGTGACGTCTGCAAGGCCAAAGACTGGCTTGGTCATCGTTGATATGTGTGTCCGGGGCTACCCGCCAAAAAAAATTATGTCAAAAAGTAAAGACTGATTTTAAGACTCGATTTTAGCTAAGACACAGAAAATACTTGATTGTTACTTGATTCTAATTATTAAAGATATGTTGTATTTCGCATTTAGTTTGAAAATAAATGTTTAATTCTGTTGATTTTCAAAATGTCACGATTTTTCTTTGTGTGTCCGTGGCTACCCGAACTTCCCCTACTTGTTACTTATGTACTATAAGTAATCGTGTAGAATTTCTGTATTTTCTTTTTTGTGGTTATTCAATGTTACAGAGTGATTTAATTTGATATGTCGGGAAGTTGGCGCCAGTCTGCCCTCGATAGGTTTATACAGATTAAAGGGACAGTTACTAGAATGCACGTTTCAAGATAGGGTGCCATCTATCCGGATGAGTGCTGTATTTATCAGGACATTTCAGGAAATAAGTTACTTCGGGTTGAATTGGTTTTGATCGGCAGAAGTAGATTGTTTCTTCTGTTGTGTGGTCTCAGCGACTTCAGCTAATAATATAGAAATAGTCAGTGTTTCCTATAGCAATGTAGACTTCCATGCCTGTCTCAATAGAAGGTATATACAACGTTATTTTTACTTTATACGAAAACCGAGACACCCCAACAAGATTTTCATCAGAACTGCCTGAATATGTGTTTTTTTTAGTAAATCTCCAAGTTACACCTTAGTTTATGTCGCGTTAAGTTCGCTAAAAAAGTGTGAAATGCCTGAGATGTGCTATGCAGGGGCTGTCTAATACACGGAAACTGACCGAGCGGACCGTCTCAAGCCTCAAGGTGTCTATTCCCTCCCGTCAACTGTTATGGGTAGAAACCTATTGAAACAAAATTGAAATTTATGAAAAAAAATGGAAAAAAATCTGGTGTAAAAAATATGTCAATCGATTCTCCTAGTGATTCTGAACAAACTAGTTTCAGGTTTAGTATATACTAAAACTAACCTTGTAGATGTGTGGAAAAAAATACGGATTCACCAAGCATCATACATCATCTTCCTGCCTTTATCCCATGTTACTTGGGGTCGGCGCAACACGTTTTCTTCTTCCATTCCGTCCTGTCAACCGTCATGATATCACTGACTCCCTTCTCTTTCATATCATTCTTCACACAATCCATCCATCTTTTCTTTGGCCTCCCTCTTCCTCTCCATCCATCCACATTTAGATTCGTAACTCTTTTGGTCACATGCGTTTCATCCCTCCTCTTCATATGCCCATACCAAGACAAACGGTTCCGTTTCAACTTTTCTGTCACTGGCGCTACTTTCAAACTTCCTCTAGTATACTGATTCCTGACCTTATTCATTCTGGTCACTCCATCATGCAATCTTTTTTCATCTGTCTTCTTCACGGCACTTCCATGCCTGTCTCAATAGAAGGTATATCGATGTGTGGAAAAAAGAAACGGATTCACAAAGCATCATACAAAAGTTCAAAAACGTTGACATTCGTTTTGCAAAAAATCAGCACCTCGCTCTTTCTCTGACTAATGCAATGAATGAATTAAAAGCCAGGGGTCGTTAGGATGGAGATAATATGTTGATTAAAGATGACACACACATACCATAGCTATCAGTAGCCTCCAGGCAAATAAATACTCGTAGTATAAGAAGATAAAAAAAGCCGCTTGAAAATGAGTATGGAAATTTCTTCTAACATTTGATTTTTTGAGACGCTGAACTTGTTACTATTAGATTCGGTCGTCAAACTGGATTGGTAACTTTTATGCTGTTGCCAACCTATAAAGGTGAAGAGTAATAAATGTATAAATAAATATAAATACTTATAATCAAATACCTGTTTGAATTAAAGAGAGCATTGAGTTGAGAGCAAATTCGTACGTTAATTCGATGTCCGACCCAATTAAATGTGTATTTTGAGCAACTGTTTATCACATTCTAGCGATGCAATTCATGCAATTACGGATTGCATTTTTAGAACAAAACAAATTTAACAAAGTCAAATAACTTTACATATAGGGACTCCGGACACATTAAATACATGGACAAGTTAAAGACTGATGTACAGTCTACCATATCTTTTGATGGTTTTTCGTAATTTTGTCGAAAATTATAATAAGTAGGTATGTGTGTCCTTTTTGTAGTAGGTATAGACTTTTATTTCGTGTCCTACATTTTCTAAGAACTAACCGTAGTTTACAAGAAATCTATCAACTTGCAATAAACATACCATCTCCGTACAATTTCCTTTCTTGTCTGACTGAGAAAACATAGTTATAGAACTGTTCAGTGTTTATCCTGTGGAAATGGAATCGTAGGTAATTTCACAGTGGAATGAGGAGATATTTCTAAACCTATTTACATTGTTCTTATTTTGACTATTGTACTTAACTTTGCTTCCTGCGGTCATCAACCTTTTTGGGCCGGGCCGCAATTTGATTCTAAATCGCATGCGGCCCGCGATCTATAAATATTTTATAAGTGATTGCAAACCTCCGAAATAGGGTATTTGACTGAAAAAATCTAATTAGTCCGTCAGTTAGATTATCAAAAAATATTTGACCCGTATTTTTTCTTTTGTTAAGTAAACCAAAATTGACGGAAATACGACACTTTTAAAATTGGCAAAACGTCACAAGCAAGTACAATTTTTACTTGATTCTGACGTCACAAGCCCCCACTCTCGAGTTTTGATGCGGTTTATCTTTCCAAATATTCATAGATATAACAAAAGAAACAATACGTGTCCATTATTTTTCAAAACTCTAACTGGCGGACTAATTAGATATGCAATTTATTGATGCTGCCAACATGCCTATTAGGTAGAAACTGATTGCATAAAACGAACGAACTACTTTCATGCTTAACAACTTAGAATTAAAAAGTGCTTTTGGATCCTATCAGGCGATTCAATTCAACGAAATACATGTGTACTGTCGCATTTGTAGTTGTAAATTCTTTATACTAAATTCAATATCTTTTGTTACAGAGCACGGGCATATTCTGCACGTTCTTCCTAGCGCAAGCCATCAAAGAGAAGCGTCGAGCGTCCATTAGGAACTCCACGTCCATAAGAGATGCGACATTCGCATCTCCTGATGACTCCCTACTGGCCGCGCCCACTGCCCCAGCGCCTACCTTGCCTAAGTATTAGTAAGATAAGTCTAGAAATGTCGTGTACCTACGGCACATCGTCCTCGACACGTTAAACGTCACGTGAATTGTGCTTGACGTGGTGACGTCATCAACTTTGATGACGTATGATTTATGTTAAGTTACAGTCCGCGAGGCCTAAGCTGAGCTTTGCATTTGTGTGAGAATGAATCCAAACGCGTCCTTTGCTTGGTTTATACTGGTTTATACTACTTTTTGACAATCGATTCTATGTGCACTCACACAAATGCAAAGCTCAGCTTAGGCCTCGCGGACTGTACCTGATATATTTTTGAAGTGAGAATATCATGAATGTGTAGTAACGGTTTACCTTTTGAGGCTGTTTCAAAGACGTGTCAAAATGCGAAATGCTATTAACAACAAAATTTGAAAACGCTTGGTAAGTCATAATTGCCATTTTCTTCCCAATAGCTTTATCGACTTCGGCAAAAGATCTAGAGCATTTCATTATAGGTGGTTACAAAAATATTTTTTGTAGGGGTTTGTATAAGAGAGATTTATTAAAATAAGGTTAACAAACGTACTATTGTTCTTGCCACAAACTACCTATACATTTACTAATTAAACTTATAATGATAAATAAAACTATTTATAAAAACAAAAGTGTAAAAACCCGTCCGAATTTACAGTTAACAATAAATGAATTGATAAAAATAATGAGTGCATGAGTTCTCAAAGGGGCCTCTGCGCATTGGACCTGTGTCCCCCGTATGCCTTCCAAAGGACCGGACATCTTCCACACGGAAGATGAGCCGTGATATAAAGAGAGATGAGTGCATTGTAATCAATATGTTTCTTCATATAGAATTAAGTAACTGTAGGTATACTTATTGTTTACACAATACCTATGTATTTAATTCATTCAACTAAAATATTTGATAATAAAACGCCATTGTTTCAAGGCTGATAGTAAACAAAGTTAAAAAGGCTTCCTCAAGTTACATCAGAGGCAACGTTACGGCAGCCAACAACAGATCCATTGTAACATTTTTAACATATTAATTTAATAATAACTGTTTTATCTGTACACACAGTATCATTACAATACATTATTCATTCACCAATTAGGTCTGTTCCATATTTAGTGATAACATTGACCGCTGGGGTTTTTTTTGGAACGATTTGTAAAGGTAAGAAGCTAATGTGATTTATAAAAGTAAGTGGAACTATATCATAATAATACCTATATTTTCGGCTCAGATCCACTGCTAAACATATTCTACCTTTTTCAAAAGATCACCGAATTCGTTACTAATAATAGTTAATATTAAAAAAAAAAAATAGTAGTTCGTGCAAAATCAGTTTCTTTTAAGACGAACTGCCTCGCGTCGTGTCTCTCGGACTCTTGTAACGTAATATAAGGTCCAATCAAAAAAAGGGGACAAACTTTTACATATCACAGTACTCATGAATAATACACAACTTTTACTATGGGACCAACACTGAAATATAAAAAAAATATCAGCTGTTCAATACATTTTGATCATGTAGGTATTGCACTTTTGTATGGAACAGCTGTTTTTTGTATTTCAGAGTTGGTCCCATAGTAAAAGTCGTTTATATTCATGAGTACTGTGATGTGATCTGAAAAAGTTTGTCCACCTATTTTGATTGGACCTTATACATATAAAAATGAAATATGCGGCCTGAAAAAAAGTTTGAGTAACACTGACTATGCTTATGGAACCAAGCTAATGCTAACGCCTTGTGTTTTGAGTGTTGTGACCCTGTCATTCTTTAGAATTCCGTCCAGTAAATTTTAGTTACCAAACGCAGTGTAATATTGTTATTATTTTTGTTCCTTAGGGGCGTGCAAATCGTAAAATAGGGTTTTGAAAATATTGATGCTTGTTGGTGCATCAATATTTATAACTTGCCTGCTGTACAATACGGCCGACGTATCTTGGCGAGTCAAAAGTTAGTTGTTTGGCTGCGCAATGAATCTTTTAGAAACGAAATTGTCTACTGCGCAGCTAATCAGCTAACTTCAGACTCGCCAAGATACGTCGGCCGTATTGTAAGTTGGCACAGGTTGGAGTCTATGGGTCCAATTTTTTTCCCCAAAGCTAACCCTACAGATAAAAAAATATAAAAGTAACATTTTGATATACAACGTGTTACAAAAATACCCTTAAAGCCGAAAGGGGATTAAAAGGTCCCTTGTAAAGAGTCTTTTGGCAATATTTTTTTTAAAAAGTAGGACCAAAAAAATTTTTTTTGGGCAAATCGTAAAATATAATCATCGCTGAAAAGCAATCCTGAAAACATAAAAGTAAAGAGTAGACTACCCAGAAAGTTATTTACATTCTTACCTAATTTTTTCTGAGAGGCATATGACAACAACCATAAAAGACTACTTGATTAACATTTTCTTTTTTAAGGAGAATTATGTAACACGTTGTATATGCAGGCGATTTGGCAAAGTTCTCCTTTGTTTTTAGACATCGAGTATATAGCCGTTTTTAATGCTTCCAGTTCTACCTCTACCTAAAAATAGTACTAATTAACTATTTTAACATATTTTGATGAACTCCTATCATGTTCTACGTAACAAACACACGTCTCATTATAAATAACATAATAAAATGAGGTGGTCTCCTTCCAGTATAGTCTATACCTACCTGTTATTGACTACAATGACGAATAGGATGTTCTCAATGACATCACGAATGAGTTATGTTTACGACTTAACGATATTAATTAAGTTATCTATGTCACGTTATTATGAGAATCATGAGCTATCATAAAGTAAACAGCATTTTGTTTGTCGTTTATGTTCTGCAATTAAAAGGCCAACAGTTTCAATTTATGTTAAAAAATATAGAAATCTGGATGTCAGTGTGATTAAAATATGCAATGCAAAAAGAATATTTTACTTACGCATACGGATTAAAATAACAAAAAACACTGAAATTATTAAGGAATTTTTAATTATGGAGACTATTAAATATTGATGAGGCTGTCTCCCACTTGAGACGGAGAAAATGCAAATATTTTTACCAGATTTAGATGTGACTGTGACTTACATGTTTTCTTGAATTACAATGATTCATATTTAAAACAGTCATTAGCATTACATAAGTTTCATAATGACGTCGGCTGATTGTAAAATGGGTAGTAATAAACTAATGAGCTACCTGGCTACTATTTCAAAAATTTGCTGCGTTTATGAATGACATTTTAAATATACATAGGTAGTTATTATTTATACAATTTTATCATTTCATAGATCGTGAATGCAGTATGAATTAAGAGTAGTCACATTAAAAGATGTTTCACAAAAGTTTCGTCGCAAATGTTTTTAATTATGTCGTATGTGGTTCATTGAAATAGGTCAGTGGGGAGAAATCTTAAGCTATCAGAGCAAAATAAGTTTGTTTTAAGAAACTGTATTTATTGCAGCTTTTCATTACTCTAAAATCGACGCCTTGGTTACAACAGTTTAAATTTTTTCCCCGACTAATCCATTTTATTAAATTGTAATTAGATTTTAACAATCTGGTGAAATTGTATTCGAATATTTTGTTATTTTTATGTATATGCCACTGATATACCTACGTCTTTTAATATTGTACTGTATTCTGTATGGGATAGTATCGTCATCTCTATTAATAAGATTCGTATCTACCTATATAATTATTGTTTTGTGTCTGTCAATAATTTAGTTCGTCCTATATCAAAATAACTAGGTAAATAAGTTTCGTTCTGAAATCAAAAAAGGATTTCTGTTTTTACCAAAGCTATTCACAGCTGGAAATTGTATTTACCACTGACTTCTAAAAGTCTAAGCCTTATGTTTGACGAATTAAAATGAGCTATTAATTCTAATTGAATAGGTTTATAACAATACGGTTCCATATTTACCATACCTAGACTTTAAGCGGGACAGTTTGCTTGTTATTTTCCTAATACATTTAACCTAGATAATTCTAAAACCTTTCGTATATGACTTGTTAAACCATAAAACCCCATTTGCTTACGTGTGTCAGTTTAACGGCAACACCAACTAGAGAAGGAAAATGTTATTCATCAAGTTCCGACTCTCCGTGGTTCTGCAATGAAAACAATTCCGAGGCACAGTATATTATTAGGTAAATTATAATGCAATTCATGACACAAAGTTTCCAAACGCGTGTCTTCTTAGGCGTGAATTACACAGAAGCGGCGTAAGGCGTGAATTAGGTACACAGAAGCGGCGTAAGGTGCCGACATGGCGCAGGCGCGTTGCTTTCATACATTTTTTGCGAAAAAGATTTGAAGCGGCACGACAAAACGTATGAAAGCGCCGCGCCTGCGCCGTAGCTGAACCTTATGCCTTTTCTGTGTAATTCACGCTTAAGGTGCAGACACGGCGCAGGCGCGTCGTTTTCATACATTTTTTGCGAAAAAGATTTGAAGCGGCACGACAAAACGTATGAAAGCGACGCGCCGGCGCCGTATCTGCACCTTATGCCTTTTCTGTGTAATTCACGCTTTAGGCTAGTTTTGAAACCTAATGGGTGGGTTTGACGAATTTATAAGAATCTGTTCTTATTGAGAGCATTTTTTGAAGATGGTTTTGGCATTTTTTAAGTGCGAATAGTTAGTAGCATATTTAGGGCTGTTGGACGTTTTAATACCTAATATTTATTTATAATAGTTTTAGAAATTAGAATTAGTGATTGTGTGGGTTGTGTGCATTAAATGATGTGATTTATTTTTACCCGAAGCCTAGTAATTACCGTCGAATTTTGTATAGGTAAGAGTTTAGATATTTTATTGATTTTTGTACGTTTTAATACCAATAAATGATCCATTATTTATTTTTTGATGTTTTATTTCGATCACCGTACAGGTATAAACAGAATCTTGGCAATAGCGCTAAGAAGAAGAAGAAGAAAATGGAACTAGGAACAAGAAATTGCAGAAGTGTTTTTTCTTACATTTAGCGCTAAATCCACAAGAGAGTACAATTGCACAAGTTTTGTTAAAACGGGCAGCTTGCGGCAAGTCAAGCAAGTCGTCAAAACGTCCAGAAGTAGATCTTCTGCGTGTATGTCTTCTCTTGTCCACAGTGCAAGTCGGTTGCAGACGTACCTACCTAAACTTGAGCAATCTAAATTGCGAGTGGATTTAGCGCTTATGAGCAAAGCAAAATGTCTCGTTTTCCTCAGTGGTTGTTTCCTAGAAACAAGAAAATTTTACAAAAGTAAATTCCTGCTAAAAACGCGTTAAACAGGGTGTTAACGAATTCGTGTAATTCCTTAAAACCATATGATCTACTACTGATGTAGACAGGCCCCGCACGGGATTTAGATTGATTAAAAATAAAAAAATAAAATTATTATTTTTCATGCGGCTTTGTTACCGATCGTATCTAAACCACCTAATAAGGATTCAGTAAAAAAATTAGAATTTTTTTTTTGCAATTTTTTTTTTTTATTTTTTGAACATTTCGATACCACACATAAATTAATGAAAGCACGGCGACACGGCTGGCAGGCACGACTAACGCGATATCGCTCTTTGCAGTCAGATAACCTAAGACTCTAAAATGACTCAGAAATAGAAAACAAAGATTTCTTTTTAAAATTTTTTTTTAGTTGATTTTCAAAAATTCCCATTTGGGGTTAATCAGTGTCACCAGTAGATCACGTGGTTTGAAGGAATTACACGAATTCGTTAACACCCTGTATAAGAACAATGAACACAGTAACAAGCACAAAATATAACATGTTCGCGTCAAAATTATCACACAGAATTGATGAACGCCCTCGGGTCAGCAGTCATTATGCCAATTATCCACTCGACATCTGACCCGCGGCAACCTTGACTTCTGTCCTATCGGAAACGTTCGTGATTTTCCGGCCACCTACCGCGTAACCGTTCTACGCAAAATGTTTTCACTGTCTTAAAACGTTACTTCGCGTTGCATTTTCAAACTTATAGAGATAATGTTACGATTCATAATAGAGTCGTTTAGATACTTCATTTGTTTCGGTGTTTAGGTTGACCGCCAGGGCCGCATTTAGGAGAAGACAACAAGGGTTTTAAGCTGGATATCCACCAGAGCTGTGCGAGGAAAATGTGCGATGCGAAAATGTGTAGCGATCATGTGAAACGGTGTGACCCTTTCCACCAGAGCTGTGCGAGGAATGTGTAATGTGTACTGCGTAATGTGTTAATGTGTACAAATGATCATCTACCTCTTCCAAACACCATCTATTGACTGACTGGTAGGAGTCGTAACACATTCCTTGCAACACAAGTGAAACGGTGTGACCCTTTCCACCAGAGCTGTGCGAAGAATGTGTACTGCGTAATGTGTTAAATGTGTACAAATGATCATCTACCTCTTCCAAACACCATCCATTGACTGACTGGTAGGCGTCGTAACACATTCCTTGCAACACAAACGCTCGCATTTCTCGCTTGTTTTGTATGAACAAAAACCTCGTACCGCTAAGCCCATATCCACCAGAGCTGAGCAGAGCGAAGGTAGGTAAATGAAGTGATTCTATTGGTGCTTACAAAACACATTCCTCGCTACGCAGCTTAGCACAGCTCTGGTGGACGCTCAGCCTTAGTCCCGGAGCCTCCACAAGAGAGGGACCTCTTCAAAATGAGATTTAATTATATTACAAGAGAAAACCGTTCACAGTTACCTATGAGGTATTTATATTTTTAAACTCGCTTGTCCATTTTATGCCGACAACGTATTCTTTCATACTTTGGCCACACAGTGCGCAGAGGCGACGAAAATTTGGAAAAATTGATTGTGGTTGGGAACACCGAAGGCAAAAGATCGCGCGGTCGTTCACCAACAAGATGGACCGATCAAATAAAAGACTCGTCGTCATCCAAATTCTACACGGTTGTAAGAGATGCGCTGGACAGAAACCGGTGGAAGCAGATCATCCGCTCCAGATGCAACCCTAGTGCTGACCACGATCCTCAGACATGAGGGACCGACCCTAGAGAGAGATGAGGTATTTAAAAAAAACATTTGTACGGTCCTCCACTTCTCCGTTGCTCCAAGGCCTCCGAATTTTTAAACAGGGCCCTCTTGACCGCACATGGGCCACTAACTCAAGACACAGTTGATCGCTATTCTTTTATAACTGCAGTTACAGTTTGATCAAGCTTTTCTTCCCTAATGTTGGCAGATAGCAAGCTTTTCTCATCGCCGTAATTCGCAGAGTCGATAACATTGAATAACTGAATCGAATGCATTATTTTTTATTGTTGACTTAACCTTGTTTCAATTATTGCAATAAAACTAAAACAAGGATCGATGCCTAGAAAATGATTCAAAGGTTTTTTGTTATTTCTGACGTTTCTAGTACTCAAACCTGAGTCGGTCCAGAAGAGTCTTTTGATCCTTATGAGAAATAGGATCGGTTGGCATCATAAAAAAGTTTTGTGTAAACAGCCCCTTTTCTCGCTGACTGTACTTTTTTTTCAAAATCTGTGATTGCCAATTGATCTTATCCCAAAAGTTAGGGGTGGTCCTCTAAGAACGTTTTCCTGTAGCTACAATGGTTAAGGTAGCTACCCTTCATGCCCCATTTCAAATTACCACCCTGTATGCAAGAGACATCTTAGGCAGTTTGACAGCCATCGATAAGATCCAAAAATAATTTGAACAAAATTATATCATGTGTAGGGCAATTATTGCGCTAAATCAGAAGGTTAGAATAAAAGGACGCAGTAGTCGAAAATCATATTCCTATAAATCAGAAAAGGCCTTTGCGCCTAACCTCCAGCAATGGAGTGAAGCGAAATGAAGGCTGAAGAAGGTAGATACCAAAATAAATTTGTAACCAAATGTAATCAGGAAAAAACATATTAAAATAAAATATCAGCTTATTAAAATAACCTTGTTTTATTATCCGGTAGTTTTATTAGCACCAGCTTATTGCCATTAGGTGTTTTTATTACCTAGAATTATTAGTCTAGTCGCCTAAAAATTCTTGACTTATGCCTGGTTTCTATGGCCAAATACGAATCGTTTTGCTAAACACTGGTAGCATTTTTTATAGCCAAACTGGACATTTATATCGTAAGCTAATTTTACCTGTGATAGCTACTAACATGTCGGAGAAGCTTTTATTACAAAAGCTATGGTGTCTTAGCTTCATTATAATGTTTGCAATGCTTTACAGCAGAGGTTCTCAAACTTATTTTGTCTACCGCCCCTTTTAAGAATCAAGTATTGTCTAGCGTCCCCTATTTTATTCTCATTTTAGCACATCTTATTAATCACAATCGTAATCATTACTATTACCACCATTTACCGCCCCCTGTAGGCCTCTAGCGCCCACAAGGGGGCGTTTTCGCGCACTTTGAGAAAGACTGACGTAAAGATATAAGAGTCTTAATTATAACCAATAAAATAATTATAATGCTCGGTAAATCGTAGGAATCGGCCATTAGTAGTTTTATTTTTTAATAGTACGCAGCAGCCGCAGTCGCATTTGCCGCTAGCTGATGACGAAGATTTTCTTTAACCGGTATCGTCCCGCGCGACGATCCCGATCGTCAGTGCCATTGTTTATCTATTGTTTCTATAATTACAGTACTACACAGGTTAAATACAAGGTTAGTCGGAAAGGGGGTACTAATCCGAAGCCCACTTATAGTATCGCTGATGACTGTTTGAAAGCAAGTGTTACAATTTCAAAATTCGATATTTTTTTTTCCAAATAAAATGATTTTTATTTTAGTTTTTTCAAAAATTCTTCATCCCTGTTTTAGTTACAAATTCAGAAAATGGTGCTTCTAATTCATGACCCCAAATATGACCTAAAATGTAAACACAGCTGATCATAACTGGTGATAGATAGATTTTAGAGATTTTTTTTTGAGATTTTTGAACAACTGTTTCTCTTAAACTATTGAGTTTTGGGAAAAGTTGTAGAACAAAAGTTACTCATTATTATGTGTACTTTAACACCCTTTCGGATTAGTACCCCTTTCTGACTAACCTTGTATACGTAACAACCAGTACCTACATAACTATTTATTTCTCTCAATTAGCTCCGTCTCTTTTACTGTTAACCCTCTCTAAACTTTCCAAAAATAAGTAATCGGTAAAAATAAGCAGTGTTACGTCCAATATTCTCAACGCAACTACACGTAAAGGGCGTAAATACGTATTGGAAAGTGTTTGCGAGTTCTTTAGAAACTTTCTCCCTTCGCTGCTTGTTTATGGTCAGGGCACGAAGCCTCCACTTTTTGCTAAGTCGAATGGCGAATCGAAAGCAGAAATAACTACATGTCTAGGTACCCGATTGGTATTCGTAATGTAGTCTGTCTGACGACGGAATTGCGAAAATAATTTAAGTAACTGCTTTTTGTAATGAAACCAGTTTTGCATAACCGTTGCAAGCGATGATTATTCCCGCAAAAAAATCAAAATTTCTTCCACGTCCACGAATAAGGCAAAGGTATTAAAAGTGGAGTCCAATTGGCATAATTAATTACCATGTCTGCGAATGTTCAATTAAAGAAGTATGTATGTTTTTGAGGACTTCTCATAAACTTAGCAGTTTGAGAAGTAAGTCACGCACGATTTTGAGATTGATGATTGTATGGATTTTGACATGATTTTAATATTTCACATTTGAAGTGGACTTCCCTAATGATTAATAATGCTGTATTTATTTGGAAATTAAACAAGTAATAAATCTATATGTAAATGTATAGTATAGTGTATAAATACATACATTTATAAGAACATCATTTAAGTATAAAAAACAAATAGATAAATAACGCGCAGGACAAAGTATAAAATTATGCAAATAGAAAAGTTTAAATTGCCTAAATAAGAAAGTACTATTTTTTTTTCAACAATAATTAATAATACAAATATAGATCAAGAAGTTTTAAATGCGTGTTTTTCCTCATCACATCACATGGAAATAAAAATTAAGACAACTAGATTTGCTAAATTGAATACAAAGTACCTGGACATTCTTCTATATCAAAAATACAGTGAAGGTTTAGTTGTGTAATACCTCCAAAATAACAGGCAACCACCACTCTTAAAGAGTCATGCTTATGTCCCTCCAAAATAACAGAAAACCATCACTCATAAAGAGACGTCATGGCTCATGGCCACATATTTTTCAAAAAAAATTACCTTTCGCGTTTCATTTGCGTCATTCATCCTGATATGATGACCCACAGTGTCATATGGAGATTCCCCAGCTGAGATATTTATTAGAATTCTTCCGTGTCTGACTTAAGAAACCTGTTCCGAAGGCTACAGGAGGGTAGGCACCAAGACCTCTATAACTTATCTCATGGATTCAAAATACAACTTATTTAAAAATCCTTACTAATATTATAAATGCGAAAGTAACTCTGTCTATCTGTTACCTAATCACGACTAAACTACTGCTCCGATTTTGATAAAACTTGGTACAGAGATGGTCAACCCAGAGTACGAGATAGGCTACTTTTCTCCCGAAAAACGCGGAATACGCGATAAACGACATATACGCGAGCGAAGCCGCTTGCGACCTCTAGTATTTATTATAAAAATAATGACGTCAATTCACTTTATCGGAGCATTGATCCCATGTATATTTATGTAGAAGGATATTGCATCTTCACATGAACACTTTAGCGTCGTCTTTAGCACGCTTAAGGTGGGCATTCACGGCTAGGTCATTCGGCGTGTCTCCAAACGACTTATGTCAATGCGATGAATTTTGGCGCGACTGGAAATCCAGAGTTTTACATCATGCCAATGTATTTTAACATTCACGATCAAAATTTGGTTGTTTAACACGCCATTTGACGCGATGGCGTGACCGTGAATGCCCACCTTTACGCGCGCTTACACATTCTGTAGAATGCTTTCGCAGCTGTAAGCACATGATTTTCGAGGTGAAGCTGATAAGTTTGTCTAAAACCAAACATAATTTTTACGAATTTTTGTTTAATATACAGATAGTCTCCAAGTAACCCTTTACACACGACCTGAAAAGAGAGTGAGTTTCACTTTAAAAAAGTTCCGGCTCCAAACCGTCGACCCCACGATTCAGAACAAGAAGCAGTTGTCGAAGGATACGAAAAGAACAAGAAAAATAACAATCCGAATCGTTGGACAACTGACTTATATCAACAAGTTCTGCCCCTGATTAGCTATGTCTACACCAGTGCGCTTTCATGTTCATCTTGCGTCTTTGTCTGAAGCATGCGTGAAGCGCCATAGCGCATGCAATAGCGCATGCCATAATACTAAGTAGTTCGACAAAAGCACATGGGGTAGCGCACGCTAATCCGTCTATTGTATGTCGACTGACGACTGACCGAGGCGCACCGGTGTAGACGATAAGCTGCATGCTTATGGCAATCAATATTGCATGCGCTTGACGTAAGACGAATTGAAAGTTGAAAGCGCAAGATGAACATGAAAGCGCACTGGTGTAGACATTCAGAACAATTCGATTAGTCAGTTGTCGAACGATTCGGTAAGCTGTCTCTTTTTCTCTTGTCATGAGAATCATAGACAGAACGAGACAACAAACTGAATCGGTCGACAACTAAGTTATGAAATGTTCTGAATCAGGGTGATGTGACGTAGCCAAGTTGGATAACAAGTAATTATGGGCGTCCCGTACATGTTTTCGAAAACCATTTTCCTCATTAACTACATACAATATTATCTAATTGAATATAATAATGTAATGCTTTAATTGACACACAAGCAAATAATAATTCTAGTTAAACACTTAAGTATTAAACTGTTTCACCTTTTGGTGAGTCCTGATGTTTTTCTACAAAACTTTACCATACAAAGAATACCAAATATTTTAAAAAAACAAAACATTGTTATTGATCACTTAGGTGCCTATTATCTATTTTACGGTTTTGGATGATATCATTTACGTTTTTCTATAGCAGTCTCCTTACGGCTATAATTTACGAAATGACCGCTATGTCAGGACTCATCTTTCGTTGAACAGAGTTGGTATAACGAAAATATTTATTCGCTGGTATGTAAAAGAAAGTAAAATTCAAAATTAGTTTGCTACCTCGCTTCCAGACATTGGGTATTGGGTACACTGAACTATGAAATAAACAAATAAACACCAACTTTATTTCCGTATTATGTCGTTTTGAGAACTTAATGTCAAAATTCAGAAACGATTATTTAAATTTTAGTCTATAATGTAGCTATATTTCAACAAAATTACATCAAAATCTACTCGCTAAAGGATCTTGTTGAGATGAAACGTTGGAAAGGGACGGAAAAATATCTTAGGTGCGAGCGTAATAGTGTAAGCGAGACAGACGACAGGTGAATGAGGGGTCATGAATAGGACCACCATACCGCACGGCTTTTGTATCGAGACTACGAGGGACAAAGAAATAAAGAAAAATATGTTTTTTAACCATCACAGTGGTATTATAAGCAAACATTTTATATTGAATGGTCGAACAAAAAATGCCTGTGTCGTCAAGGGGCGATTTTTGCCTGTCTGGATGCTATTCTTACCATTTAGCTGAGCAAAGGCCCCTATGCAAGATATTTTTATCAGAGCTCCAGGTTGTGCAATGTAATGAAGCAAATTTGACCAACGACGAGCTAACTATGCCTAAGTTCTATTTTTATTCATGATCTAATGATTATTACCTTTAATTAGGAAAATAAATACAACGACGTCATCAAGCACGTAAGCACCATCATGAGCACGTATTTACTGACTCAACGTAAAGCCCCCGATGGTCACCCTAATCATGATTCATGGAACCCTAGAAGGGCGCGGGGGGGACGCGCCGCCATCGCGATCTCGGGCTTATTTTCTTTAGTAGCATTTACAACGTCGAACCGAGTGGGTCACGCTAGCCTTTCGCTCACATAAACAAGTAACCGCGAGTGACATAGTGCGATTGTGTGTGAACATATACCAACAGTGTGTACAACTCATTCAAGATGGGATGTGGAACGAGTTTTGTGAAATATGTGCTGTTCTTCTTCAACTTGGTGGTCGCGGTGAGTTGGGGAAAGGGCGGGCTTGGAACCGGTTTGGTTGACTCGTGTTCCGGTAGACGGCTGATGGCATGACCAGCCAACAGTGAAACCGACGCCCTGCGTTGACCACGAACTATTGAAAGTTTCGATCCGACTCAACCATGTGGTATTTCCAACATTCAAAAGCTACAAGACATCTTTTCAAAAGGGTTTTTCCAAGAGTTTAATAATAGTATAGTCATTAACCAATTTAATTAAATCAACATTTCATAGTTTAAATCACACAGATGTCAGTTTTTCTACAACTTCTTTCTTATATTAATCCAAAATAATAAGTTTAGTAAACTTTATGTAAAAAAATCTTCTATTTCTGTCTCTCGTAAGCATTAAGAAAGAGACAATAAGTCTTCCCTCTCCGTCGCCGGGATTCAAAGATAGAATTCGTAGGGTGACGCTCACTGTTGTTTTCATGCCAACATTTTTACAATACAAAATAATAATGTACTATTACGATTTACCCATTTAAAAAAAAACGACTGCTGCTTGTTCATTTATTTTGTAAATGGAAGTGGCATAAAAGTTTATCTACTGCAAGCTATCTCTTTCACTCTCGTACTTTTTCCGTACCTACGTCTTGCTCATTAGAGGTAAAAAATGCGGGATCGAATTTTAAACACCATGGGTACTTATTATTGGGTATTCTATGAACGTAACATACCTATGGCACACGCATAATATCGTTGGTTTCAAGTCATGTGAAAAATACAATCTTACATACCCATCTACCAACGCTATCTAAGATCTAATAAATACCTAGATCATCAGCAGTTTCCGCTCAAACTAGTTCTAACGTAATACGTTTTAAATAGTAGTGACTTCAGATGAATCACGAAGAACAATGCTGAATGCCGTCAGTTATTACATTTTTTACCACCTTAACAGTCATTGAGTCAATGTCGCAAAGACAAACAATATGACATCATGGATGTTTATAGTAGAAGTACATTTAAATGAGGCTGCCTAGCTGCCTACACAATCATTGAGAATTTGATCTGATGTTTTTCCATATCTTGGCACATTTTTGTTCGTATTGTCTTTCGTACGTGTCTCTAAGAAAAGCGTTTTGCTTGAGAATCACGTAGCAAAGCAAATAATGACTGACGGTCGCTCTTTTTTGAATACGCTTCAATTAAACGATGTTACTAATGTGACTTGGTGCGATAACGAACCAGTTTCATCCAATTTGGAGATAAAAGCAGAATTGGTAATGAAAGACACCCGCAAACGCAGGTTTTAAACGAAAAACAAGTTATCGTCATAACAGTTGATCCACGTTTTCTTCTGCCTTCTCAAAATCTGAAGACCTCAGAAAATAGTCCTGTTGATTAAGTACAGGACTATTCTCTCACCCACTCGCAATCAAAACGAGAAAAATGAGGAACATGCGTAAAAGCAAGCAAGCAATATCCTTGAGAGTTTAAAAGTACTTCAAGAATAAAGGTATTTCTCTTTGAATGAGCTTAAATAATCAAAGTCAAAGAACCTGTGCCTTGACAATAACAGATGTACAAATATTAGTACGTATTACTGTCATCTTGCTTACAGCTTACGTTTCATTGAATGTAACATGTCTGGCCTTGGTTCGCGACTGCTTGGTACTGGAATAATTACATTTAATACTAAGCTACGTACTAGTGCTGTTGTGTATGACAGAAACTTGTTTTTACTGCTCGTTCGATAAGAAACTTTAAGGACGACACGTTTACTTCACGAAAGAAAATTAGAATGTAGATAAAATAAATTACCTACTAGTTCATGTTGCGAAATGGATTTAATATTGGCATGCAGTCATTCAAATTGACCTGTACAGCTATCAAAACCAAACTCTGCTCTGTTTAGGAAATGTAGCAAGGAATACAATATATTCTTCTAAAACCTTAACCAAAAATAATTAAAACTGGCGCGAACTAATTGTCTCCGCAGGTCTGGAAATATTTATTGACCTAAAAGAATGCGATGTCCCATTTAGAGTACCGTAGTTAATTAACTAATGATGCAAGACGAAATGGTATCACTAATGGAGAAAACTTGTTTATTTAATTACGTTTGAAAGCTTATGGTTATAGTTGGCAACGTTAAGTAATTTTACTCCACTGGTCTTGCAATTAAACTAAAACATTTGGACTTACTATGGTCCCAACATTTGTATTTTAAGGTGACTTGACAGACACCTTATTAATTCCTGTGGTAAACTGGGTCAGCCACGAAGATTGCGTGATAAAAGTCAATTTTCCTTACTCATTCACCCTCCGAAAGTCAACAGGTGTATTCATTGAATAATTAATGAACAGATACTGTCGTGGTTTTGGGAAATTGTGTGGTAACGTTGCCGTAACAGTCTTTCAGATCTAAATATACTAAAGTTATGACTTCATATATACGAATAATACAGTTTTTAGTCTCGACAATTCAGCGTAACAGAAGTAGTTTAACGATTAGCATCAAGGCCACTAGATTTTACGTCTTGCAATGCAATAAAATAAGTTTAGTTTTTATGATTGCTATCAAAAGATCCTTGTATATTTCTTCGATGTGGGTCAAGGAAAAATCCCTGGTCTTATTCTGAAGGATAACGGAGAACGTGATCGTGACTCAAGGTTAGAATTTCCCGAAGCTTATCCTCATGCATGACGCAACCTGAGCTGAGACTTAAGGCTTGCTTACCTACATGTATTTATAAATGATTCACGTTAAATTCAAAGTTTTTAACCATTTGAGTCTAGACCAGTGGGCAAACAACGGCCCGCTAAGGGTTTTAATCTGGCCTCCCTTTTAAAACAAGAGTGTATGGCAATGTGGAATAATTTGCGCCAAAAATTTTAGTTTTAGCAGATCAAAATGCTTTTTTTTTAATTCTGGCTCCTTGCAAAATTTCTTGCGTTTATCTGGCCCCTGTTGTAAAAAGTTTGCCCCTGGTCTAGATTCTATTATATTAAGCGGGCCAATATCTTATGTTGAGAATCTTCATGCAAATAAAGTTAACTGCTAGTGATTAATTCAAACATTACGCCCCATTGTCGAAGCAATAAAGTCATCGTTGGCGATACAGCCATAATCCATGATATTCAAACATGATACACGTGACCTGGCCCCGTAGTGACATCATCGCCACGACCGCCTCAGCCGCCGAACTGGCGCCCGCAATACTTAACATGCTTGCCCTATTAGTTGCTTTAGTGGACGAAGCTAAGCAATATTTTATTAAGATATTCAACTGACAAAAGTATAGTCTCGTTTTTACCTTCAAAAAAACCAAACGATTTTGAATTCTTAGGTTTTATCACAATTTTGGCGTGGAGTTTAAGACATTTCCGCACGAACAGGAATTCCGATTTAAAAAAAACGTATTCGTTTCGTCTTGAAAACGGTTAGTAGACGCCAAATAATTTCTGGCGGAGTCCAGAAAAAACTCGTTTTAAAACTGGTTTCATACACCAGTGTTGCTAACATCCAGTGTTGATGCAATAGTTTTTTTGTAACAAACGTACACGGCTGCGGATGTTGCACACCACAGCCTTGCTACCAGTATTTGCGTTTCTCTTTGGAAATCCTCAGGATTATTTGATAAAGTCACACTCGGCTCACGTTGTCTTTGTTTCTTTGTCACATGCGAGCGAGATTAAACCGTATGCTACAAAGAATTTTACGATTTCTGGCATTATTTTCACAAGGAAACCGCGAAACAGAGTTCTTAATGCTTCATGTTGTACAAAAACATGAGTTACTATATTTTGTATATTCGATTATACGCTATGCAAGTAAAAACTTATCATGTTTGCTCTAAATTAACATAGCTGCGTAATTTAATACTACGAATTTGACACAATCGTCATTGGTGAGATCATGTTCAAATATCCAGCTATGCTTTCCGTATCGAATCTCTTGCACACATCTCCCAGCCGAGATACATTTTACTCCATGCCACCCACAGGCAACCTTTAATGTCCGAATGACGCATTTCAATGTCGCCAAAGGATATCCAAGGACCAACTCACAGTGATATCGGATTCATTTATTACTCGGTTGAAAGTTTATAGATGAGTTTCCTGTAGAATCAGCCTAGTCCGTAGTAAACGTCCATGATCTTTCTTTGACAAACAATATAATTGGTCTTAAATCACATGTAAAATTCTTGCTAAGTAAACCTTTCTATTCGCTGCATGAACTTGAAGACTATTGCGTTGATAGACTAAATTCTTTAACAAAAAACAAAACAGTAAAAGTACCTATTGTCTAAATAGCCGTTTGAATGGTTCTATCAACGATGGCATTGGAAGCAAACGTTTGGTTCGGAATAGTAATGTGTGTAGGTACTAATCAGTAGCTGCTAGCACCAACACGTGATCTGGTTTTAATTAGATTAACTTCCTGGTATATTTGCTTTGATAGGTTTACATAACATATCAGACCTTTTAGGTTTGATTAGTTTGTTAGAAGGAAAAATGTTCATAAACATATTGTGACATTATCAGTTTTGGTTTAATCGTCTTCATTTTGGTTAGGAAACTAATAATAGTGTGATTTATTATGGAATAATTTCATTCGAAATCTGCCTCTTTTGCGCCCAATCGGATAAAGTCGATTTTTCCTCTAGAATACAATACAGCATGTTTATCAATTAATTTACAAAAATGAAACTGCTTAACAGTTAAAATGACCATCCTACGGTTTCTGAATTGAGAATTCTAGGATGAGCAGTGCTTTAGTAACATTTGAGTACGGAGTTGTCAAAAATGACGGATTTTAAAGCATTTTTTTGACAACTCCGTACTCAAATACTAAGTACTTTAGTACTTATTGCTTATCCAGAATTCTCAATTCAGAAACTGGAGGTGTGAAAGCTAAAAACAAAAGAGTAACACACCAGCACTTCCCTTATAAGTTTTTTTCAGCCGCGAGTCACGCGTCGTGTATTTAATGACTACACAGATCGCCATGGTGCCCTGTCTATGCCCTTCCGCCCTCACTCCTCCTTCCTCGTCATTGTCGCTCGGTCACCGACCTTACTTATGCAATCCTCGTCATAGTGGCACACCTGGTATTGGCTGGGTCACGCACGTTGTGTAACCTCGTAAGATTTGCTGATGATTTTTTTGGCTCTTGAAGCTATTGTTCTGCGGACCGTGAAATTATGCAGTAAAGATTGTTATACGTTGGAGATAATGTTTTACATGGTCTGGTTTTTAGAATTTCATGTTTTGAACCAAAAATGAGCAAATGAACTTGAATATTAATATTAAAATTTTCAAGAGCTTATCTTTATGTTGTTACTTATGGATAGAGGGACAAAGGAAGATGTTTGAGCAAAACTTCTTCAAACTCTTTATCCGAACTTATACTGCTAGTCATCTACAAAGTTCAAGCCTTTGTTCTACTTACAAAGCCAACTAATGTTTGACAACTTTCGGCTATTTCCAGCGGCCAAACAAAACTCATTATAGCACCAATTTTGCCTCATCAATCATCATCATGGCATCAGTTCTATACCTGATCGCTAAATTGATTTCGGATTGATGGACGGTTGTAAATCTGGGCAACATGGTTTACGAGTCGTTATAGATAAACAGTGCCTCTGGACTTAATCTGATGTACTAGCCTGAAGAGATGTGGTATATTTTGAGCTTATGGAATTAATTAGCTTTTCTGCACCTTTTGCAGTGCAATGACCACTTCTGACCAGAGCTTTATAACTCGAGTCCAAACCACACATACGTCCCTATCCAACAAACATGTTTTCTTTTGAAATCACGTACAGAATTCTTAACAAATGCTTTCACAGTCACTTTGTTTATTGGAAAATCTAGGTCGTTGCCATAAAAACATTCGCTAGAGTGCGCGCAAGATAAGTCTGCGCGCGGCCGAAATCGGAACTAATCACGGTCCACCAAAGTGTGTGCCGATTTATCAATTTTGATAGTAGAACTACCTGATTGTAGGAATATTTAACGGGAAAATTATGTTTAGCGATAAAAAAGTTAAGCTTAAAAAGCGGTAATTTGAACTTTTGCGATCATGGAAACGTTTAGCACGCCCTCAGTCACGCGCAGAGTTATCTTGCGCGCACTCTACCGAGCGTTCGGTCATAAAGTGTGTGACGCCCTATTATTCAAAAGCAACCTGTGATTATTCTGGTGTTCAACCTTCCATAACTGTTAAGGGGTGCGTGCGTAATGATAAGTGTGAGGGTTGACAATTGGTTTATATCGTGTTGGCCGAATTTCGTTTTGAATATTTGAAGACTTTAAAACAAGATTTTCAAATTAACAAAAATAAAACTTGGAATACTTAAAGACACTATGCGCTGACGTGATTCTAATGAAAAACAAAATTACAAAGCTGCAAAGCAAGTAGGTATTAGCATAAATCCACGTAAAATCGTAGTGTAGACCTAAATAGATCTGTTCACATATTCTCTTTGTCATCGCCTCTTTGTGTCAGAATGACCGATGACCAGAAGATGACACTAGTTTTAGGACAAATGTTACGTCTAATGACCTGCCAGAGACCTTTTTTTAACATGAGACCATAATGTTTCAGAAAGATACTAAAATACTTTTGTCAGTTGTGAAAACTAAGCTTTTTATTTACGAGTTACTGGTTATTTCTCTGTATTTATAGCGTGTATTTGAAAATTTCGAAATCATGGTTATAAGTGACTCAAGCGTGTCAAGTCCAATTGGGTCATCGAATCAATACCAATCTCGCGTTCACGTTACAAACATTTTCTGTTTATTTATTATGTCAACTCCACATTTAAAACAATGGCGAATGCACTTGGCAACTTGCCGGTCGGGGAATTCCGGGTTTCGTGCCCCCTTGAGTCATGCGAGCTTTGAGTCTGGTCTATCTTCTACAGGTAAATGGCCTAGGTTTTTAGACTAGATCACAAACCGGTCGAAATGTTAATTACATTGGCACGACACCGTTATCAGTAAGACCGTTATTCTTTAAGTAAATATGGCGGTTGTTTCATGCGCGGAAAGGTAACTCGTTCGCAATTCAGGTATTGCTAGGGGTTATTGTGCTCACAAACATTTTGATGATTCTCTTTAGAATAAAGTTTACAAGCGCACCCAATCGATAAATTAAATTAATTATAAAATTTGTTTTTTACTCTTAAACCAACAATTAAGTAATATAAAGTCTTCGGGAACCCAAATGCATTAATAAAAGTCATTAAATAAAACATGAGTATATTTTTTCAAGTGAATGCGATCATGGCTGCCATTTCATTACGTAACATGTGCACAGGATTACTCAGCTGCCGTACATAATCTATACAGTGTGTGCTGTAGTTATGCAAACGCAACCGCCTGTGAAATATCTCGGCCACGGTATGCATAACCATACGACTTTTAAAACGAGACGCGTTATAAATTCTCAATAATGAAAGGGGGTCGGCAACTGGGGCGTTTACCTCACAACGAGGTGACGTGTTTTTTTTTAAATAAAAAAACAGATGAAAGGGCGATAGTTTTGTTTGGTATGGACAGTTTGATGTCGCGGTTTTGGTTCAGTACCTGTTTTTTTACAAACTCTTTTTCCTGCCTTTCGGTGCAAATAATCGAGAAAGATATTTGGAGAATCACTAGTATGGAAAGTTATTACTAAAACCAATGACTAAAACGACCAAAATGGGTTGTGTGTGAATGCCGACGCGCACGTAGTTGGTATTGGATTGGTCGCCACGCCACGACACGGCGACGGAGCAAATACTTATATCTTTTTCTTTCAAGAAAATAATAAAAAAGGTATGGGAGCGCGACCGTAGTAAACATAAATAAAATAATATTAATAAATACATAAAATAGTCAATAATTAAGGAGGTACAATTAACAAACACTAGTAGGTAAGTATTAGTGCAAAAATTCAAATATTATAAACAAAATATTTAATAAAAATAATCTTCTCTCATGTCAGCACGAGCTATACGAAAATAGCTCATGTTGTGGTGAAAAGATAAGCCAGTCAGCAAGGTTGGTAGCGGGGCTGACTGCCTAGGATGCGCCCGACGTACTTAAGTATCGTCACTCGTGGAGGCTCTTTTCATGCACCCCAAAAAAATAATAAAAATGCATTTCTTATTCTCTATTTATAAATAAAAAATCGAATTACTTACTTACAATTAAAATATCTAGCATCAATGAATAAAATATTGAATTGCTATTAAAAATGTCACAGAATAGATAATAGTACGGACAATGTGCTCTTCCTCTCTTCTACTACACGACGCTGTGCCCGACAGGGTCCATAATTGATCCCATAATCTTAAGCCTACCACCACATTTGACATTATGGAATGCAATACAGAAATTGAAATAGTTTACATAGGACGAGTGCCGACAGACTGACAAAGGCCACGACCACCGTGATGACGTCAGGACTTAGCTGGTATCACAGTGCATAGTTGGTTAGGCCAACTCCTCTTTGTATTTAGCTTCGTGGTCACCACCACACTAAATTGTACCCTGCAGCAAAAAGAAGGAACGGGGCTTAATTCTCCTAATAAATCTTGATAAATCACAACCGAACCAAGGCCGAACCGTTCATTCAGACAGTTCTCAATTTCAAAAGCTATCAAATTGTTTGACACAAAAAACAAAATCAATCATTTTGAAAGTTTTCGAAAACAAAAACTGACTGACGGTTGTGGTTCGATTACGTTTGGCAACAATTTATTTTAGGAGAATTGGGGCCCTGGGCAACTAACAGCTACCTTCCAGCTGCGTCAGCCAATCCAATCTTACGTGCCTTTGATGCGTCAAGCGAGAAGTTTCCCAGCCATACTGTCCAATGACCTGAATGTAAATAGCTGAAGTAAACCGTATACTAAAGTTGAATTCAATTTAGTCGAGGGGTCAAGTGTTGTGTTGTGTGTTGACAGAAATAATGCTTTTTTTCTGAAGTGGCGCCACTTTCGGTGGGGGAAACGCCTAAATGTAAGATCTGCCTTATCCTTATAAAGCCTTATAAAGGGCTTATAAAGGGATAAGCAATACTTTAATGACTTTCGATGGAGTTATCATCTTCCATTCACAAATAGACGGAGTCTGTCTACCATTCACCGCAAGTGTCTTTGCAAACTCTTACAGAACACATGTCTTTATAACCTTAAAGAGACCTGTTTTAAATGGGTTAACGGCCGCCGCGTACATTTGATTGATCAGCTACTTAGTTGGCGTGACAATTTGCTGTCCACGGCGGCATTGTAATGGCGTCTGGTCCCACACTATAGTGAGCTAGAGCGGTCTGGTTGGTTGATTCGATAAAATGTTCGTGAAAAAAATATCTGTGCCCCTAGTAAAAAAGGGTATAAGGACTTCTAGTTGGTGTAACGTGCAATAAAAAAAAAACAAAAAAAAAAAAATTAGATTTGTTTTAGAGGATTAAAGGTTGAATTTAAATTTAAAGTAATTTTACACGCTACAAATATATAATACAGTCGACCATCACATCACGCGTCATTCGGTCCTGGGAACAGCGTGGCACGCGATGCGATGGTGACTGTAAAATAAAAGTTAATAATGTTAAAGTCGTGGGTAGACAGGAATGTTACCCACCAAATATAATAAGAGGTTGCCGAATAGACTCTCGGAGAGGGATCGAACCTCTGGATCAAGGACCTCTTGGTGGTTGTTTTACTGCAGGTGCTGATATTCAATTAAAATACAGTTTATCAGTAACACATGTATAATTTAAATAAAATCATAATTGATTATTCGCGAACATGGCGGTTACGGCCGCGGTATCTGGGTACCTTACAAGCTAAGCCGTGCTTAACCTACCACTCGAGTTCGTTCGCGACGGACTGAGCATGCTCGCACTATAGTTTTGGGTTGGCCAACCTTACCGCACTTGTTTCTTCGGAGTGTGGCTCGAAGAAGCCTGCGCAATGCGCACAGGCAGGTTGCGTTGGTCCCCCAACATACCACCTAGCAAGGCGGCGGCGTCGACGTCGTCGAGTGCCTGCGCAGCCGGCACGTGGTGGCAGCACTGACGGCGCACAGGCACCGGATGATGCGGCATGCGGCACGCGCACCCAGCGAGGTGGCGGCGGCGTCGTCAGCTGCGCCGACAACTGGCCAGCGGTGGCGTCACCTGCGGTCGCCCACGCAACTGCCGACTCCGGGTGTCCTTGGCATCGTCCCGCGCAATCAACCGCGGGACACACCGCTACGGCGTCCTACGGACCCGGGGGTGGCGATCGGCGAATCGCAGGCATGGAAACCACGCGTACAGCGTGGCGAGATGAGTCCCCATACAATGGATGAACCCCACTTACTTGGTATATAATTTGCATCATCTCGCACGATGATGAACCCAGCCTCAACCTTGAGTGGTTGAGGCTGGTGCAGGATGCGATCACGCCTTCCTGACCAGCACACCGGTTCGTAATATCAGAACTTCTTCACAATTAGGTTCGCCTCAGCAGCAAACCCAAAGTTGAATGTCATGGTCATGCGCAACCGGTCTAGTGATTGGAATGACTTGCCTGTTTTATAAAATAGTCGACTTGACGATTTAGTAAAAATTATTAATAAATTAAATGAAATAATTATATTTATACTAGGTCAAAGCCGCTATCATTTATCACAAGACAAGCCAATTCCAATCACAGGAAACCATCCTGGTATCGCATGACCATTAAATATATAAAGATATCGATTGATAGTCAATCGATACTTTCTGCAATTGTCAGTTTGTAACTAATTTGACGTCACTAATTTTGACAATTGACTTTATGGATTTAATTTTAAAATTCAATTAATATTGAAAACAAATGAAATAGATTTATATAACTAATTTTGCTGATTCCATCAATACTAATATCACGGTATCTCGTACTGTATTAGCAGAGATACAAGCGCGAATATGTTTCACAATGAACGCCGGTATTGATGTTTCATTGCTTCAAAAATACAGATATTTACATTTATGTAATGCATAAAAGATGCTGACACGGTGGTCTTAAATCACAGGATTATGTGTAATTCACTTAATTATTAATAATTAGTGAAATACACATAACCTATATTGAGCTGTTTGAAAAAACAAGAAAAGTAAGTAGTATACACTACATTGGCAATGAACACCGGCCCTGGTTTCTGAAAGGTTGACCAACTAAATCTTAGATAAGATCAAGAACTAGTTACGCAAAAAAGATCCAAGCCACAACATATTCAAAAATGAGTTAAGTGCACCAAACTGATGCTAAATATCAATACTATCGGCCAGTAAAAAAGATCCAAGCAAAAACAACTGTTTATCAATTTTTATCAACCTCAGAACCAACCCATAGTCCCATAAGCACGTCAAAAATCTTCCAAACTTCAAACGTCAATATCTCTAAAGTGACTTTGTGTGGATTGGATCCTTTTTCTGAAACTACGTCCTTTTTATGTATTTGATTGACTAATTTTGGATACCCGAATTTGGGTATCCAAATTACTTTCACTTATTCTGAATTCGGGTACAACTGGCGAGGCGTAAGCTGAGCTTTGCATTTGTGTGAGTGCACATAGAATCGATTGCCAAAAAGCAGTATAAAAGGACGCGTCTACATTCATCCTCACAAAAATACAAAGCTCAGCTTAGGCCTCACGGACGGTAAAGGACCAAGTTAAATTGCGCTCTAACAAGCAATCACATCACCTGACGTAAGATTTCACTTTGATTAGCTAATTTTTGCGTTGATCAGCATTCTAATTGCGCTACACACTCGTAATCGCTATGGCTTTGATTTTGACAGGTCAACAAAGCAACGTATGTATTAACAATCCAACTTGTCTACAACAATGTACCACGCAATGAATATTGTTTGTGACAAATCAACTGTTAAGCCGGGTACGCACGAACGAGCGAGAACATCGCGAACACGAACATCGAACACGAATTACTATACTTAAAGGTGTTCGCCGAACACTTCGTTCGTGTTCGGTAGTGGTACGCACGTGCAAAGAATGAGTTCGATATTCGTGTTCGCGATGTTCGTGTTCGTTCGTGCTTACACGGCTGTATGATTGATGTTGGTTACGTTACACAATTGCCCTGCAGATTAAACGGCCGTTACACAAATTGGGGTTTAGATAGACGCGTTCAGTTGGTCATCGCGTTGCATCGTCCTACAGATTTACAGAATAACATCCTTAGCTCTATATCAATTCTTCTTCTTCTTCGTGTCGTTGGCACGACAATCATCATAATTTGTTAGCCCAGAACTTCGCCACTTCCACGGCGCCATCGGTGGCTGCGCAGAGATCGCTCTGGCTGCAGGTTCTTGGGCTCAGAGGGCAGGATAGTAGATGGGGCATAGTTTGCAGCGCAGCTCCACATCCACACCCCGCTGCTGTTTGGTTCTATATCAATCAAACCACATTTGGTAAAGGAACTTATCCATGCTGAAAGTCGACGTCATTACTATGTCTAGGTACTGCTCTAGGCTCAAGTATTCCGAGGTCAACTCTGTTACCTAGGTACCATTATCTTATGTGGTTCAGCAAATAATTCAGTGCAGCACAATGTCATACGATTGTGGGCGTGAGTAGTTAATTAAAATAACTGTGATAAAATTGTAATGACTGAACCATTCTCAGATAGGTAGACATGACATATATAATAATATGATAACCTTTAACCGATGAGTGGTTTCAACGGAATGAGGGGCAACTGTCAGATAACATCGACTAATACCTACCTAGTATAATAACGTTATATCGACTAGCAATCATTAATAAATGCCATATTTAAAAACACCTTACCAAATCGATATTAAGTACCTATTCGTAACGCAAATGCAGCTAATTATAAAATCTGCTAAATTCTGTAACTTTTAATGAAATATTTCAAAAGGAGTATGTATTATGCGAGGCATAAAAAAGGGGAATAAAAAAAATATATAAAAAAAGCGGCCATCACATTTTATTAGCAAACAAAACAGAATACTTTCAAAAATAGAACGCAAAGTGAGAGTCGCGTTGCTGTTTGTTATTCTTGCATTTATTTTGAAAATTAGCTTCTCTGTATTGCAAATTGTTTGTTCCACATACCGTTTTGCAAAGATTTTCATCTGGTTAGCATCTGCGCGAAATTGCGAATTCGTGATTTTCTTGTTATCATGAAATAACTTTCAAACGGGAAGTAACTGTACTTTGTAAAGTGCTAAAACTTTTAAAAGGCTTATTTACACAAGAAATAAATGACTTAACAAAATACAGGATGTAGGAAAAGTAAGTTTGAGATTTTAGGGAGGGATTCAGTAGAACATTTGAAAATAAATAACAATTCTCCTAAAATAAATTGTTGCCAAACGCAATCGAACCACAACCGTCAGTCAGTTTTTGTTTTCGAAAACTTTCAAAATGATTGATTTTGTTTTTTGTGTCAAACAATTTGATAGCTTTTGAAATTGAGAACTGTCTTCACTGAATGAACGGTACGGCCTTGGTTCGGTTGTGATTTATCAAGATTTATTTTAGGAGAATTACTTAGGCCCAACAAGAAAAATATTTTTTATAAGTAGCAGTTTTATTATGCAATAAATGATAATATAAGTATTATGACCATACGAGTATTATCTGTTCTGTTGTACGTTCCGTACTTATACCTATTCATAATAAAGTATACAGGGTTATTGGAAAAAAACCAAAACCTCTTAAGGGGTCATTGTACTCATTATTATGAACAACTTTTACTATGGGACCAAATCAGAAATAGCGAAAAAAAATCAGCTGTTCCCTAAATTTTGACGAGATATGCGAACATAAGTAAATGTAGGGAACAGCTGTTTTTTTTCGCGATTTCAGGTTTGGTCCTTTAGTAAAAGTTGTTCATAATGATGAGTACAGTGACCCCTTTAGAGATTGTTAGTATTTTACTAATAACCTTGTATTGATACCAAGACATTTAAAAAATAAAGAAGTTGAGAGAAAATAGCAACAACAAGTTGATATCATAAGGTCAAATGTGAATTTGCTTATTATTACAGCTTCAACACACGTTTCTTTATGTTACGTACAACTTAATAAGTTACAACACAATTGCGTAATACTTACTTAATTAAAAAATCTGAGTTATGAAATTGATTTTCAAAGTCCGCCATCTTTAGCTATAAATTTAGATTTCCTTGATAGCTATCGTAATTTGACTTCGCAGTTTCGAAGCGAGGTATTATTAGATCTCAGCGCCTTTTTTATTCATTAAAAAAACAAGACCGGATTGAGCATTATAATTTATGACTAAGAAAAATCGATTTTAATTCCTAGATCTTCTCTATTTTACCTATACTTACTTACGAGCGCTGAAAAAAAAAGAACTAAGCCAACATCATTTTAGTACACTGACTTTTGAGTTCTTGTAAGAGCGATTACGCACTGCATCCGATCTGAATCCGTGAAAATACGTTCCGAAGTAGCTATAGAACTATTTGTATGGTAGTTTACGCACTCCATCCGGCATCCGTCATCCGATTTCTATCCGTCATCCGTGAGTCTCTAATTCGGAAGAAATATTGACAGACCGAAGTAGCCATAGTAATGTTTGTGTAAACGCTTTCGCACTACCTCGGATTCAAATCGGACGCCAAATGGATATGCCAAAGATTACCCATGAATTGTTTGAATTTGGATCAGAGATCGGAATAGTGCGTAAGCAACATACGAATTCGATCCGAGATTTTTACTCTAGATCCGTATTTTCACGGATTCGGATCGGATGCAGTGCGTAATCGCTCTAAGGCGTGAATTACATAGAAGCGGCGTAAGGTGCAGGCGCGACGTAGGCGCGTCGCTTTCATAGATTTTGTATGATAAAGATTTGAAGCGGCATGATAAAATGTATGAAAGCGACGCGGCCTACGCCGCGCCTGCACCTTACGCCGCTTCTATGTAGTTCAGCCCTAATGTAGCTGTTTCCAACTTTTTTTTTACATTGGAAAATCTTCATTAATTCCCACCCTCCACCCTGTGGAAGTAAGACAGTCATGTCGGACTCTTACCGACTAAAATCACCACGGTGTTCCTCCGAGGACTTGGCTGGAGTCGCGGGATTTGATATTGCATGCACTGCAACCCCAGTAGCTGTCTTTTGCCAAGCAATAGCCGTTGCTTTCCTGCAACTAATAATAATTTGGCTCTTCTGCTATTTTAAGATATGTCTACACCAGTGCGTTTTCATGTTCATCTTGCGTCTTCGTCTGAAACATGCGTGAAGCGCCATAGCGCACGCTAATCCGCCTATTGTATGTCGACTGACCGAGGCGCACCGGTGTAGACGATAAGCTGCATACGTCTTATGGCAATCAATATTGCATGCGCTTGACGCAAGAGGAATTGAAAGTTGAAAGCGCAAGATGAAAGCTGAAAAGATGAAAGCGCACTGGTGTAGATATACCAATAGCTCCTCAATCACGATTGACATATTCGTATCGCAGTATACTACAATTCAGAATATGTCCAATCCATTTTTAAACGTAAGAAACGGTTTACAGACACTGTTTTGTAAACAGAATACACGTGTTATTGTACTTTTTCTTTCTTTTTGCTACTAACCGCTTTTTGTATCAATCATCTGGCGGTAGCTCGCCAGACTTACTAACACGTTATTTCTAAACTTCTTTCATAAGACTCTTTACGCTCTAATACGCACCGGTTGAAGTTTTTATACATAATTTGATACTTTTTAATGATAAAAAGTGCAATAGTTAATCTCTATATTAATAAAATAATGAATTACAATTAAAATTTCTAGCAATAATAAATAAAATATTGAATAACAATTAAGGCGCTTCCCCCAGCGAAAGTGGCGCCACTTCTGAAAAAAAGCATAATTTCTGCCAATACACAATATCGGGTGTAAAAAGACCCTTAACGATAACGAAAACCACATATTCTACCCATCATAGGGATCATTTTTTTCTACCAGACCATACCTGGGAAACCATTGGTTTTGGAGATATTGAAGGGCAAAGTATACATATTTTGTTTTAGTTTTTTCCAGAAACGTATTCTAAGTGATAATACTAAACTTTCTTCCAAACAACCTTATCAAAATTTTCAATTTTTCCTCACAAATTACGCATTTGAAGTTACAAAAACGCAACGAATATCAAACGCACATAACCGCCTTGGCTCAGCTGTATGGCCGCTGCACGCATGCAAACGTGCAGCATCGCCACAACCACACATTGCGCGCTACAAAAGAAAGCGTTTTTTTTATGCCAAAAAATAAAAGTCGTTTCCCAACAATTATTTTTGGTCAATGTAGTTTAGTTTGATGTACAGAGTGCGTAGATTTCGGCTATGTGATGGGTTTTTTTGTATATTAATTGTCGTACGTACAACATTTTAGTCAAGTGATGTAGAAATTTAAGAACACCAAAAAACAAAACTAGACATCCTAGGTTAGAAGTTTTAGTAATTAATGCTAAAAACGGCCGTTTTTGGTACAATTATCGCTAAAACTTCAAATCCGGAAGCTCTAGTGTTGATATTTGGTGTTCGAAAATTTCTACAACACTTGACTAAAATGTTGTACGTATAAAATTTCAGTATGTTGTGTTGACAGAAATAATGTTTTTTTTCTGAACTGGCGCCACTTTCGGTGGGGAAAGCGCCTTAAGCCTACCATCTGTATTAAAATTACATTAAGGAATGCAAGAAAGAAATTGAAATTGATTCATAAAATACATGAGCCGCCTAAAATAATTTTAAAATGCCCTTTATACAGCGTGCCCCAGAAAGTAGTGACAAGCGGAAGTCCAGAGCTAGAACAGCCTTTGAGGTACCCAAATCACCCCCATGTATGTTCCGCGATTTTTTTTAGTTTTCGAGTTATGGATGATTTTCATGTTTTTTAACCAAACTCTGACTATAACGACATTTTTGATCATAGTGACGTAAATAGTTGAGACACATGAATATTTTTTTTTCTAAATTAGCTGATTAGTGACCCTATCGAATGTATAAACATTTGTAACCATAGATGTAAAGGATGCGTTACAAAAAAATATTGAATTGTCATAAAGTTAAAATCCTGCATGTTTCCTAAGTCTTTGTGGGTGATTTAAAAATAAATCTCCCTAAACTTTTTTTGTCAGATGTATTTTAAAAACTTATCCATTTTATCAGCTATTTACCCAGTAAATTTCATCGAGCTATCTCTACGACATCACAATAAAAAATTCATTCACAGCATACTATATCGAAAACTCCAGTTGTAAAAGGGAGAATGAAAAATTTATTAAAACTATCTAATAACGTCTTTCTTAGTAACCCTCGACGCAAAAAGAGGGGTGTTATAAGTTTAACGTGTGTTCTGTGTGTCTGTCTGTGGCATCGTAGCTCCTAAACGGATTTTGATTTAGTTTTTTCTTTTGTTTGAAAGGTGACTATCGAGAGTATTCTTAGTTATGATTCAAGATAATCTGTTCAGCCGTTTGAAGATCATCAGCTCTTTTCTGGTTGTCGAAGGGATATGAGCAACTTCTACTGATCTGATCGTTTCGAAACTTACTATCCTGTGACTTCAATGATATTGATGACGTGTGACAAGAAGGAAGTCATTACAACTTATCCATAAACTTAAAGAATCAATAGGCACACAATACCTCTACTGAAAGTTGGGTATCATGCTGTTTCAGATGATGTTTGAGTATCTGGTCAAGGTTACCATGTTATTGTAATATCAATGAAGTCACAGGATAGTAAATTTCGAATCGGTCAGACCAGTAGAAGTTGCTCATATGCCTTCGACCACCAGAAAAGAGCTGATGATCTTCAAACGGCTGAACAGATTATCTTGAATCATAACTAAGAATACTCTCGATAGTCACCTTTCAAACAAAAGAAAAAACTAAATCAAAATCCGTTTAGGAGCTACGATGCCACAGACAGACACACAGAACACACGTTAAACTTATAACACCCCTCTTTTTGCGTCGAGGGTTACTAAGAAAGACGTTATTAGATAGTTTTAATAAATTTTTCATTCACCCTTTTACAACTGGAGTTTTCGATATAGTATGCTGTGAATGATTTTTTTATTGTGATGTCGTAGAGATAGCTCGATGAAATTTACTGGGTAAATAGCTGATAAAATGGATAAGTTTTTAAAATACATCTGACAAAAAAAGTTTAGGGAGATTTATTTTTAAATCACCCACAAAGACTTAGGAAACATGCAGGATTTTAACTTTATGACAATTCAATATTTTTTTGTAACGCATCCTTTACATCTATGGTTACAAATGTTTATACATTCGATAGGGTCACTAATCAGCTAATTTAGAAAAAAAAAATACTCATGTATCTCAACTATTTACGTCACTATGATCAAAAATGTCGTTATAGTCAGAGTTTGATTAAAAAACATGAAAATCATCCATAACTCGAAAACTACAAAAAATCGCGGAACATACATGGGGGTGATTTGGGTACCTCAAAGGCTGTTCTAGCTCTGGACTTCCGCTTGACACTACTTTCTGGGACACGCTGTATAAAGGGAAATTGCCCTAATCAGCAAGCGGTAAGTAAACGAATTGGTACTGCAGCTCATCTGCTTGCTAGCCTATCTAACCAGTTGCAAAAAAAACTATTTCTTCAGCTCCAATACATGAATGCTATAAGCATATCTACATATTTCCCTTCCCATGAAAACACGAAACAGACGTGCACGAGTTATTAGTACGGAAATAGTCCCAATCATGTTTTCAGCCTGATTCGTTTCGAGCTTGATACGCGTGAGCAAAAGGGGTCACTCGTATGACGTCATAACGTAGGAAATAACACTGCAGCTGCTGTGATGTATGGGTTCACGTGACAATCATTTGAGGCATTAATTGACGCGTTAATTAGGTCATTAGTACTGTTGATGTAGGTACTACTCTCTGTTCACCGTGAGATGAATCCTGACAGAGCGGTCATTTCATAAATTAGTCACGCTTAGAGCTCTTACACACGAGCGGCATGTTCCCAACGGCAGAGGTAAGTAACTGCAGCCGTCGACGCGCGTCGACGGCTTCCGTTGACGCGTCGACGGCAGTCGTCGACATTTCAACTTCGAAGATCAGCGGCAGCGGCAACAACTGCAAGTGTCGCTATAGGTCGACGCGCGTCGACGGCTGCAGTTACTTACCTCTACCGTTGGGAACATGCCGCTCGTGTGTAAGAGCTCTTAGCGGGTTAAGGGTGGCTTGAGGAGTCAACCCTTAACGAGCATGTGCACATAAAATCAGAATCTAGCAAGAAGATGTTTAGCAGGAGTGTACTTACATAAGAATATTAAGGGAAACACTTTTAACCATACAATAATATATTTTAATAATTATAACAAAGTTAGACTAGTTTACAGGGCGTGGTTCTTAGACAATAAGATACGAGGAGTCCAGGGTCTTCAGGTGTAGTAGGTAGTACTTAACTAGGCGGCTGCTGAGGCGCGTGAGAGGACGAAGTTTTTTTTTTTCTATTGGACTGCTGTAGGTGGTCCTAGGGGACCCTTCCTACGTAACCGGGCAGTTATTGGCGAGACCTGAAGGGTCTCCAGCCAAAGAGGACGAAGTGCAGCGTGCTGGCCCTTTTATAGGCGCACCCCGCTAGTCGCCACCACTACCACCGTCACAAATTGTAGCCGTAAGGAGACAGCTATCGAAAAAACGTAAACGGCAACATCAAAAACCGTAAAATAGCTATATTATACATGCTTTGTTTTTTAGGGTTCCGTACCCAAAGGGTAAAACGGGATCCTATTACGAAGACTCCGCTGTCCGTCTATCACCAGGCTGTATCTCATGAACCGTGATAGTTAGACAGTTGAAATTTTCACAGATAATGTATTTCTGTTGCCGCTATAACAACAATACTAAAAAACAGAATAAAATAAACATTGAAGGGGGCAAAAAAATCACCTTTGTTGTATGGGAGCCCCCTTCAATATTTATTTTATTCTGTTTTTTAGTATTGTTGATACAGCGGCAACAGAAATACATCCAGCCTTCGTGCGCGAATCCGACTCGCACTTGGCCGGTTTTTATTAAAAATATTTGAAATTCTTCGTACAGTAACGTTTTGTAGAGAAACTTCAGGAATTAAGTAACTTACGGTGAAAAGCGTATGCAATTATGAGATCGCCCGCCATTTTTTATGTCACACGGAAAGCTAGGTAGTATTTTTTCACACGATTGTTATATTATGCTAATCATAATAATTATGACGTTTTATTTTAAACAATTGAAATAATACCGTGTGATAAATGTGCCTAATTTCCTTCCGCTTTTATTGTTAGCTGTGTGTGAGGGTAACAGGTGGATAGATCGCAAGTAGTAATTACATGAACATAACGCTTAAAAAATTGCCTCTCTGAAACCTGGCTTTGAGCGTTCTGTTCCTCACTTCAGAGAGGCAAAGTTATTTTATGCGTGCCATCTGTCACGAACACCAATATGTATACATGTAGCGAAATTCAAGCGATTTTCTCCCTAAATACTGATTGAATTTACGAAATATTTTAAATGCCATATATTCGTATGATTTCGTAGATACTATGTAAACAATATTTCAAGCTTTCCATTACAACTCCTTCGTTAATGTTAACGTTAAATATAATTTCACTACGTGTATACATGTTGGCGCTCGTGACTGTACAGGCGGCCAATTTACTAACAAAATTGTTAAAAATCGCAATCGAACTGCAGCTCAATCACGGCCTTTAATTTTTTTTTATTGATTGCTCGCTCAGCAGAGACAAGAGACTTTTTCAAGAGAGATATTTGATTGAAGGTAGTATTACTTACTTAAAAAAATAAAACGAAATCGCCTTAAAGTTGCTATTTTTACATAATGAAAGTAATTTTTCCTCCAAGACCAGACTACGTGTTTTAGGAAACCCAGTGTATGAGGGAGGGAGGGGGAGTTATGAAAAAAAAAAGCTGTTATAAGTGTTGTAAAAGATCAGATTGTGCGCATAATTTGATTATCACTTGAATTAAGGGTGAAAAAAGTTTCTGACTTTCTACCATCTTTTCTCACCTGAATAAGATAAGAGTACGAACATAACGTCTTTTAATTATCTTGTTTTCATTCAACAAAAATAAAATAATGTTGGCGAACGATGCACGTGTGGTCGGTCAACCGCACGAAGTTAATTTTGGACGCAAGTAAATTACCTATTTTCATCATGTTTTTCAGCAAGAGACTGTTTAGAAGTTTTAATAACACTGATTTTCGTATGTAGGACAGATTATTAGCTTCTTCTGTGAGATTAGAAGGAAATGATGAAAGATTTGTGGTAATAGCACAAAATAAATTATCCAAAAGAAATGCTGATTAAAGGAAATTCAATGAGAAAGAGAAGGGTTTCGACTTTGGTCAAAAGTGCACAATCCTCTTTCAAGTTTTATTGCGCAAGTTTATGCAGCTAGTGCTCACTTAGTTCGTAAAACTTGTAGAAGTCGACTCTGCGTGTCCGCAGTTTGAAGTCGGTTGCAGATAGGGTTACCCGATCAAATAATGAGATTTCCTGAGGTTGTATGTGGTATGTGGAGAAGGTAGCGAGATTTTCAAAATATGCGCGTCTCATTTTTATTGTTATTCAACTAATATTATAAATGCGAAAGTAAGTTTGTTTGTTACCTTTTCATGCCTAAACTACTGAACCGATCATTCTAAAATTTTGCATATCCTACGTAGTCAGGTATACAGAACATAGGGTATCTTTCATCCCGAAAAAAAGTGCTGTTCGAGGAAAACAACAATAATGATAATAGATGGCGCCACGTGTCTTTGGAATCATAATTGAATTATATTATTATAGAAACTTTAGTAGTGTGTTAAGAGTTGATTCTCAAACTCTAAATTAACGCGAGCGAAGCCGCGGGCAAAAAGCTATACTTACATTTTCCTCTTTCGATTGCAAAAAATCCTGTCAATTACAGTTTTTCCCTATTTCCCTGACAGAGGGCCAAAATTCCGGACATGTCAGGAAAATTCCTGTTATCTGGTAACCCTGGTTGCAGAAGTCAACTGTAAAACTTGCTAGTTGATCTATATTATGTAGCACACACGGATACACATCAAGCTATACATTTCCAGTTTACACTGACCTCTCACTGTAAGGAAATTCTATACAATGCGAGATCAGCTTATACTGGAAATGTATAGCTTGATCTGTAGCCGTGCGTACATTGTACATACCTATGATGTATGTCCTCTAGTCATATATGTATAATTATGTAGGTACGGTACGGTACCCCTTAATTTCGAATAAGGAAAAAACATTTATTTCTCTCTAAATGACTAGGTGTTTCCATCCATTTGTCATAACTACACCATCGGTATTCCATATCCCATAACCATAGTCACCAATTAAAAAGGTGTAGTCACTTTCAGTAATACCAATACCATTGTGTTACATGACCATGACCCGTTAGATTATAGATAGGCTACCAACGATTGAGTCACCGACGAAACCCAACTGACTTGGCCAAGTGGCCACTAAAATAAATTACTCATTCGTAAAATTGTTCTTCACGGTATTTGAAACAGTTTTTTTTGCAATTTATTTCAGTGAAGCAAAATTATTGAAAACGCAGTCATTCTGTTGGAAGGTCATTTCGAGATGTCCGATAAATTACAGAAAATCATATTAGATACCTAGGTACCTTGTCTTACGGAAGTGACATGTTCAAATATGAACAAACCTCCAATTAATAAATGAATACATAAAAAAGATTTTCTGTATTTTTTTGACATTGCAATACTTAATGAAAGGGTTGAATTTGAGTTGTAAAATCAAAAACACAATATTAATTTTAGACCTGCAATCTAATTGCGCAACACACTCGTAATCGCTATGGCTTCGATTTTGACGGGTCAACAGTTTCCATGGCAACGTATGTACTAACAATCTGACTTCTCCACAACTATGTACCACGCAATGAATATTGTTGTGTAGTTGTATGGTCAAAATCAAAGTCGATTACGAGTGTTTTGCGCAATTAGGATGCAGGCCTTGTTTTGACGTACTTAACCTCTGCAAAATCTGTCTCAGCAATGCAAAAGTTCATGGTTTATTCACCATAATATAACGCAAACCTTAACACATTCGAGTCCACCACACTTTACGCCATGCTGCCATACATATTGCTAGTGGACCTTCCAGGAGGGTCCTCGGCATGACATTTGCGCTAAGATTGAACCCTCGAGGAGGTTTTCTGGCATTAGGTTAAAAACCGTGAAAAATACGCTACTACGTTGTAGAACATTTAAAATGAGCCCTCCACGAGGCACCCGGCATGGCGATTGCGACTACAGGGTGCCCTCCAGGAGGGCACTGAACGTGTTAAAGCATTAGTTCAGTTTCAGTACAACTTTACAAAATATTGGCAGTTTGAACTTAACTTTTTGCACGGTATTTTTTTTACATCTAAGACTTAAGACTTGTTCATACAGATTCCACCTTTACATGAACCTCTTATTTTTAAAACTTTTATGAAAAACCTTTTTAAAAGATTCGTCCTTTTTCATGCTACCTAAGTTAAAAGGAATCAATTCATTCAGCCTGCACGATCTATGTACTTTTGATTTCAGAACTGTTACTATAATTGTTTTTTCTTTGTTTCCAGCTCCTCGGCCTAGCTATGATAGGCATTGGAGTGGCGTTCCAGCTCAATTGGAAGGTTGTGAAGGATGAGCTCCAATCAAGCTTGACGGTAGCGCCGTGGGTGTTCATAATCATAGGCGCCATAATGTTCGTGATAGCGTTCTTCGGTTGCTGCGGAGCGATACGGGAGAGTCACTGCATGGTCGTCACGGTACGTATCCATAGACAAGTTCTATTTTTTTAAATGTGCTTCTGTCATGTCAGCAGGGCTGTAAATTGGGATATGTCTTTGTATAGCAGTTGACAAGTCGATTAATTGACCGCCATGCTAATGCGCGTACAGTTTCCAATTGTGTCGCTTAAGGAGTTGTGATGTGATTTCTAGGGACAACATTTTCCCACGTTGTTGCTCATAACTTAAAATTAGGTTTACGCAATTATAAGAATGTTTTGACGACACGTTTGTTGCAGTGGCTAAGCGATTGGCTTTTGCGCTACGGGTCGTGGGTTCGATTCCCACACGGAACAAAAATTTGTATGACCTACAGATGGTTGTTTCGGGTCTGGGCGTTTGTTTGTGACATTTGTGTCTGAAAACGCACCCACGATACAAGAGAAATCTTAGAGAGGGGCAAAGTTTAAAAAAAAAACAAAAAAAACGGCCTTTTAGAAATCAGACGGCAGAGTAACAGTCCGTATTTGGCAAACTACAACGAGAACACAAAATATTTCCATTTCGATTGACAAACAATTCATTGCTCTGTCAATACAAAGTTGGTACATGGTTGGAACACTGGTTATTCTTCGAACACGCAATGGAATGTAAACTATAAAACACATCCGTTTCGCATCAGACTACGAATTTCAATTGGGTGTACCGGTGTACACAGTACAGGCAAAGGGCCGTTCTCAAAAGTATCGTAAAATAGAAACAGTTGGCTCTTAGCAAGACTTCAAACGATTGACACAGTTTCGCTTGTAAATTAGACACCTAAACAGTTTTTTTAAATGGTTTGGCCTAATTCATAGACGAGATACAATCGTTCCTTGTTCAACTGTTGAGATTTATAAATATATTTGGTTAGATCATAAACGATTAAATATGTAAGTTATAGTTAACTATCATAGTTGGGAATGGCTAGGCTGATGACACTCGGCCTGACGTGGTACTCTTAACCCGGGTACGCACGCATGAACGAATACGAACATCGCGAACACGAATCACTTTGAAGGTGCTCGCCGAACACACTGTTTGGTAATGGTACTCACATGCAAACCACGTGTTCGCGATGTTTGTGTTTGTCATGTTCGTTTTCAGGGGCCTAATTCTCCTAAAATACATTGTTGCCAAACGCAATCGAACCACAACCGTCAGTCAGTTTTTGTTTTCGAAAATTTTCAAAGTGATTGATTTTGTTTTTTGTGTCAAACAATTTGATAGCTTTTGAAATTGAGAACTGTCTGAATGAACGGTTCGGCTTTGGTTCGGTTGTGATTTATCAAGATTTATTTTAGGAGAATTAGGCCCCTGTAGTGTACGCACGAACGAACAAGGTGCTCGCCGAACACACTGTTTGATAATGGTAGAGAGATAGATAGATACTTTATTGTACACTAAAAGAAATAACACAGAAGGAATACACGTAATCAAGAACAGTACAAATGGCGGTCTTATCGTTTAAAGCAATTTTTTGCACGTGCGTACCCACTTATCGAACAGTGTGTTCGGCGAACACCTTCATAGTGATTCGTCTTCGTTCGTGCGTACACGGCTTTAGACTCGTAGCGTACTGTTGGATCTCCAGGTGGCTCCGAAAAACATAGGACAATAATCTAAACGTTCTTTTGCGATCGTTCTTTGTTTTTGCTGTTTATGAGGGCATTTATCTGACTATGAGTAGCTCGTGGCTAAATAATTACAGCCGCATAGACTGATCTTCCGGGTTGAGCCACGCTTGCCGAGGTTGGTCTGTGGATGGGTGACCATTTACCATAGCGAGTTTCCTCCGTGCCTCGGAAAGCACGTAAAGCCGTTGGTCCCGGCTGTCATTTGTAGATCTTTGACAGTCGTGACTGTTGGTCAGAAGCCAGAAAGTCTGACAACCAGTCTTACCAAGAGTATCGTATTACCCAGTTACTGGGTTGTGGAGGTCTGATAGGCAGTCGCTCCATGTAAAATACTGATATTCAGCTGCATCCGGTTCGACTGGAAGCCGACCTCAACATAGTTGGGAAAAGGCTAGGCAGATGATGATGAGGGCATTTATCTGACATTAGTAGTTCACTAGACAATACGTTGATAACTTATTACTTACTTACTCATAAAAAAAATCGTTACATTTCAGTACGCAATCTTCCTGCTGGTGATAATCATTGTGCAAGTGGTGATCGCTGTTCTTCTGTTCGCCTACGGAGACACTATCAAGCATGGTCTGGAGAAGTCTGTCAGCGGACTGTTCGACAAGAGATCCAGCGCTGACGTCGACAAGACTACTGAAGCCGTCTTCAACAACCTTCAGCAACAGGTAAATGAGAGAAAAACCAACGTTTATACTTTTTACGCGCCATTTCAAATACAAGATGGCGCTTATCTTTTCAATGCTTTGTATTAGATTAGGTATAGACAGCAAAGAAAACAACTCGTTTGATTTTATGGCCAATTTTATCATCCGTAAGGGTCAAAATACACATCCGATAGTTGCTTCCGGGAGCCGGATCCGACTATCTGATCGGATTCATGAAATACACGTACGATTCTCGTGTCCGATTTTTTCTGGATGATGACGACGCCCGGACTATGCTTATGATTCTGACATCCGATACGATAGTCTGATCGTACGTGTAATTCATGTTCAAACAAATGTATGACGCGGAGGCCTTCAGATAGTCTGATCAGACTATCGGAACATTCGGAACCGACTATCGGAGGCAAGTATCGCACGTGTATTTGGGGCTCTAAATGATACTTATTTCTGTAAATAGATCTGTTACAGACACTTTTACAAGTCAATGTAAAATTTTCTTAAGACTAGATGGCGCCAGCATTTCCTATCTGACTAGCTCTGAGAAGTTACCAAATGCCAACCTATAGGCATCAAGAAATGTTAGATGCGTTTTATGGCTAAAACCAAGAATACTTGAAACTTATTTTAGCCACTATAAAATATGTGAATATACCATACAAACAAATTAACAGGAAAATATGTATTTAAAAATAACGACATTCATTTAATCTAAAGTATTTATTGACGTTTAATGACAACATAATTGAAGTTATGTTATTACACAGGAAAACCAATATTATTATTGAAACGATTTCAAAGTATCCAACGCATTCATATCAGCTGGATGACGTGATTTGCGGTCGATATGCACCTCCCACATTTTCAACAAAAATGAATCTGGAAAGGTTACAACAGCACTTGGGTTTCAGAAGCCTTTAACTATGCGACTGTCCCATTTCAAAACCTAGTAAGGGCTTAAAACGAATTTTTACAGGAGAGCGCATAAACGTTAAATCGGACAGCCTCTGAAAAGTATTTATGTTAGATAAAAGCATGTGCTTAAAGTGACTTACTAGGTTTTAAAATGATCAGAGGCCACTGCACACTTACTAGGTATCGATGCTTATTAATATATCTGCTTATTATGTGAGTTTTCAACGCTGGTGTTTTTGTAGCTGCAAGAGACTAGGTTAGCAAGATTATGCAATAAAACGGTTTTTGTAAAAAGTGTCCCTTACTAGGTTGAAATGGGACAGCCGTATGTCGTCCGTCCATCTGTTGAAAGCCTGTGCCAGGAAGAGGCCATCGATTATAGACCATCGTCGTCATCATCATCGTCATCACCCTGCCCTTATCCCCCTATGGGGTCGGCACGACATGTATTCTTCTTCCATTCTCCTCTATCAGCCGTCATCTCAGTACTCACTTCTTTCTTACCCATATCATCTTTCACACAATCCATCCATCTTTTCTTTGGTCTACCTCTATTTGTATATCCATCCACATTCATTATTTAACACTCTTCTGGTAACATAACTTTCTTTCCTACGCATAACATGTCCATACCACAACCTATTACTCCTCAAATTTTCAGTCACTGGCGCTACTTTCAAAACAGCGAATATAGATATTTTTAAATACATCTGTCAGAGTTTCAGGACATTGATAATCCGTAATAACTAACGCCTAAAGGTCAAGCCTCTTACCTAAGCAATCCGAACTGCCCCCAGATTCAGAACCTTTTCGATAAGCAGTCGTCGACCGATTCGGTTTGTCATCTCATTCCGTCTACGATACTCGTTACGAGCGAAAAAGAGATAGCTTACAGAATAACTAGTCGAATTGTTCTGAATCAGTGAGCAGTCGATCAACTGTTTGTTTGATTATTTACCTACTTTAAAATCATGTTATCCCGTGTGGGGACGGGTTAGAATATAAAACTTCCTCACCGCACGCTGGGAATAGACGCGTGTTGTAAGATTCAACAAAACCCAGCTCGCTTGGTGGTAGGATCTTTACGGTCCGCCTGGCTAGCTACCATCCTCACCTTTAAAGTCCGGCGCCAAGCAGTTTACTGTGTTCCGTCGTGTGTATGTGAGAGCCAGAGAAGGTATAGGGGAATCCTTCTATATCTGTTATTTGGATTCGTGTGCTCCATCCCTGTCTGCGGTTACCATCAGGTGCGACGAAGGTCAAAAGCGACCAAGACGAGTAATAAAAAAAAATGTAAATTCATAAATTTAACGTAATTCTTCCAGTTCGGTTGTTGCGGCAAGGACGGTGCCCAGGACTACGGCCTAGGCTTCACTCTCCCCGACTCCTGCTGCAGTACCATCAGCACCTTCGGCAGCGCCATCGGAGGCAGGTGTACTATCGAAGCCGCCCACAAAAAAGGCTGCGTGAAAACTGTATCCGAACTGTACGAGAAATGGAACAAGCCCATTGCTGGTGTCGCTATCGGCATTGCCTGTATTGAGGTGTGTATCTGAACGTATTTTTTTTAAAACGCTTCCTTCTTTTCTTCTGTCAAGGATCCAGGAGGACAATTCTTGTAACAAAATGGTTGTCAAACTGCAAACGAACCGTGACCGTTAGTTGACAAAATGTTTGGTTTAGTTTTCGTTGTCAAACAATTTGACAGTTTTGTAAATGGAAACAGATAGTTTCCGTTTACAAAAACGAACGCGAGGCGTTTAATGAACGGTTCGGTTTTGATTCCATTGCGATTGATCAACATTTTTGCCACAATAACACACACATAAAAAAACATGCCAGTTGAATCAAGCCTGAAGGCCTTACATGCTCGCGTGGATGCATACTGTGAGCATTTGCGTACGTTTGTTATCGTTGCGAGCCATGCATCGAAATGAAACAAAATGAAGAGATAAGAGACGTAAATCTCATATCAATAAAAATAAGCGTTTCGTGTTATTTTTCTTTTGTGCTATCTACTGTTATGGATAGCCATAACCATCTCTCGATAGTCTAAATATTCTAGGCTGGTCACCAGCGCGATATTGCTTTGCGGTCACCTGTACGCTCACCTAGTGTGGGGGTGGACTAGGGGGGAATGAAGTGTTAATACGTTTTGGAGAGACCTTTGTCCACCAGTAGAGAATTATTGTCACAAATAAATGGGGTAGGCAACTAGGGAGCTAATGGCGCCACCATCGCTGGTACCAAAGCAATAGGCATGTTGACAGCATCAATAAATTGCAAATCTATTTAGTCCTCCAGTTATGAGTTCTGAAAAATAATGGACATGTAGTTTTTCTTTTGTTAAATCAATGAATATTTGGAAAGATAAAACGCATCAAAACTCGAGAGTGGCGGTTTGTGACGTCAGAAGCAAGTAAAAATTGTACTTCCTTGTGACGTTTTGCCAATTTTAAAAGTATCGCATCTTCGTTAATTTTGGTTTACGTAACAAAAGATAAAATACGGGTCAAATATTTTTTGATAATCTAACTGACGGATTAATTAGATTTTTTCTATCTATAATCTTTAATCTATTCTATTGGTTAAATTTCATTTGACATTATTGCTAATGACAATTTAACTCTTTTTGTACTATAACTTTCGTGAGACACATTCATATTTATGACCGGTTACGGTTCATTCACGTGCATTTTCCGGGATTGCCCGACTGGTTTCGGATCCGAACGGAGCCCTTAATCAAATCATGAGCTTAACGCGCGGCGAGGTCGCGAGTCGAACTCGACTACTCATTCTGATTGGTTGTAATTGGTACCAACAGACGTGCTGCCATCTCGATGCCTCCCACGTAAGTTGTTGTAAGCCACAAATTGCATCATTGTGTTTTTCACGTAAAAGTGTCTAATTTTATGTATATTAAGTATCTGTTCCAAATATAAAAATACCGAAAAATATACAAGGTTAGTCAGAAAGGGGGTACTAATCCGAAAGCGTGTTAAAGTACCCATAATAATGAGTAACTTTTGTTCTACCACTTTCCCCAAAAGTCAATAGTATAAGAGAAATAGTTGTTCAAAAATTACATAAAATAACCGCTAAAATTTATCTATCCTCAGCTATGATCAGCTGTGTTTACATTTTAGGTCATATTTGGGGTCACGAATTAGAAGATTCATTTTCTGAATTCGTAACTTATGTAGAAACGAAGAATTTTTGAAAACTAAAATAAAAATTATTTTACAGGGAAATAAAAATTATCGAATTTTGAAATTTTAACACTTGCTTTAAAACCGTCATCAGTGATACTTTAAGTGGCCTGCGGATTAGTACCCCCTTTCCGACTAACCTTGTATATTTTTGCTATTTTTATATTTGGAACAGATAATAATTCATAAAATTAGACACTTTTACGTGAAAAACACAAAAATGCAATTTGTGGCTTGCAACAACTTACGTGGGGGGCATCGATCTGCTTTCGTTTTGTGTTCGCTTCCCCATATTTACAGTTGATTGGTTTAAATTTTCCATAGGTATAAAAACTATTGTTTTTTTAATGTTTCAGGTGGTCGGAGCGCTGTTCGCGCTGTGTCTCGCCAATTCCATAAGAAATATGGACAGAAGGTCTCGCTACTAATATTTTGTACATTAAAACTGGTACCTATGAACACAATTTTTTTTGGTTCTTTTTTACTTGTTAACTAATTTTGTGAGCGGACTGTACACTGCATGGCTGATTGTTTTTTTTTTGGGACACACGATGACATCAAGCACAAATGCTACTTTTGGCGTCCAATACTTATCGATATTTTTGGATGTCGAATTTATAATCGAATAGATTAACTATCGAGTTACGAAAAAACGATTAATTTTATTTTTTGACGGTTGAATTAATATACATTCTTGTAATATTTATGTGATAATATTTAATATTTACGACGCTGCAAGTAGCATATTAAAACGCCTTTTGAATTTCACTTGAGATTGTGTCCAAAGGGTATTTATTGAATCTCAAATAATTGTACTTGCCATATTCATTGATTGAATCAAGTGGTATTCACAATAAGGCTTAAATACGTACGTTAGTTTGAAACTGAATTTGTCAAAATTACGCACAACAGCTGTATAAAATAAAAAATTAAGACGAGTCGCTGGCTGACAATATTTTACTAAAGCAAGGTGCCATAATATTAATCTAACTGATGGTTTCTGTAGAACATACAGCCGTCGTAATGAAGAGTGCAGTAAGTGTTTTTTTTTTAACATAGAATTTTATTCAATATTCCATATTAAAAATCGCACTTACTCCATTCTTCATGACGACGGCAGCAGAGAACAAGTAGGTACTTCGATGTCCGTATTTTCATTCGTAATTAAGAAAGAAACTATATAATAGCTTGTCAGAAGTACTTATAATTTTCGTATTTTGAACAACATGGCGCATCCACACATGCCGCCGGCTTTGCCGCCGGCTTACTGGCGCGCGGGTGTAAATCAATAGGCGTTATACCCGGCGGCCTGTTTAAACACCCGCCGGCAAGCCGCGCGGCAATGCCGGTGGCAAAGCCGGCGGCATGTGTGGATGCGCCAAGCTAGCCCCGGCCCCTATACTGAAATGGTGGCCTTATGTAAGCCACACATGTACGGTCTATGGTAGAGATTGTCTGGACATGTCTACCACATGTCGCAGCGTGTATGGGACGGTTCGGTATGCCAAGAGGTCTCTAGTTTCTATTTCAACAGAAAAAAAATATTTTTGATTCAAAAAATTGCATGGGAGCCTATTTTGTCCAACTAAAAGGAACACGTAAAAAATACCCCTTGGTCCACATAAATGGACAGAACCAGGCGGACCACGGACAATTTCCCGTCTATTCTAATACAAGCTCCGGTCTAAGACACATCTGTACAGGTAGACCTCTCTGTGGTCGTCAGTGGACCGTAGCGTGTATGGCCGATATTACTTTCAGAGACCGAAAAACCTTCATAATATCGGCATTTTTCTAGAATATCTATAGAATAAAGATAACTGTTAACTATTCATTTGTAAGCGAGATAAACAATATACCTCAGCCGTGCGTAATTCTGACAAAAATAGAAACTACTTAAAAAAAATGCGCATTGTTTAAAATATTAACGCTTATGTTTGAAAATGCTTAACTAACATTGTCGTGCGCAATTAACCCAAAGCCTAACACAAACAACTTGATTATAATGTGTGTTTAAGATATAGCTATAAGGCAGGCTGTCAGCTATTAGGCAATTTAAACAAACCGTGACGTCACTTCAGGGCCGACAGACAAAGTTACTTCCTATAAGCTTTTTTTCTTATAATCTTAATTATCTATGGCCTCAGAAAGCTTTTTATAGGCTACCAAAAAAATAACATTATAAAAAATCGAAAACTCTGTTCGGAAAGGCCCTAATTGAATGACGTAGCCTGACTTTCGGCTTGGCCTTCCGGACACACGAGGCCAGTTCGCGAGTCAGTCACAGAGTACATTTTGTATATACTGAGAGAGTCAGTTCACAGTTTGACAGTTCAGTCACTGGCCTTTCACTGGCCTCGTGGTTAGACGGCTAATTATGTATTATGCTATACATTTCTAATAAAAGCTGACTTCTTATTGTACGGAAAGCCTATAAGAAGGGTACAGTCAAAGAACAGGGAAAACTTTTAATTGCGTTTTTCTCAAAATCTAATACATAGATTTTGAGAGAAACGCAATTAAAAGTTCAGAAGTATATAATTTTTATTGAGATCATTGTATGAAGGAACTTTTAGTTAAAATTAATTAAATGTTTTATATTTTTATAATTTTGTTGTTGACACTGGACTTTTTAGTTATTAAAAATATTAAAAAAATAAACAGTAAAAATAAAAATGGTGACATACCCTCTACTTTGCCTGTACCCTTTTAATGCAAGATCAAGGAAGTATAGCTTTTTATGTAGCCATGCTTCCTAATTAATTTTCACGAGGCCAGTGACTGAACTGTCAACTGAACTGATTGACGAACTGGCCTCGTGTCCGGAAGGCATAATGTTGCCTGGCTTCTTATTGCGTCATCAGTTTTAAGTCTAGAATGAAAGGACTAGAATTTCTAACAAAAATACGAAGCTATAAACTACAGGGGTATAAAAATATACATGTTTCATTGATACATTCATAAATTGTTATTAAAATAAAGCCACATATACCAATAAGTGTAATGAGGACTTTTAGCATTTCAAATATAAATATTTACTAAGCTCTATGCTTCATACATTTTTAGAAAGGGGTTTCGGGCTCTAATATTAGATCATTTAACATTTTAATAATTATTACATAATATAACGACATAATTCATTTAAATATAAATAAAGAGTCTCTTCTAGATGTTATATTTAATAATATTTATCTCTATAGTATAACGCTTCGATTTAAGGAATCTCCATTTATTTTTGTATGTATAAGCATTTAGAATCTTGCTATTGTGATATTGTATTTTCATAAAAAAATTGTTTAGAAATCTTTAGGTACTTTAGGTAGGCCTATCTTGGGATATTGATAAAAAAAAACTAAAAAATACCTATTCGATTGTCGACTGTTGTCGTTTTGATTCGGTTATATTTTATGAATTATATTTGTGTCCAATTTAGAATTTTTATAGTTATTTTGTTAAATATTTATTGATCTGCACACAATAATAAGTGTTAATCAGTAATTTTCATAATATTTTTGTGCCAAATAAAAACATACAGCTCATTCAAGGCACATGGTTAGTTTTTTTCTAAAATGTGGAGACAAGGAATTATGAGACGAAAGAGTGCCTTGCACTGATTGATTTGATAGAATTTTGTAATCAATAAAGAATGTGTGTAATAATGTTTGTTTTACTAATAACACCTTTAGTTTTAAGCCTCCTATTATAAGATGCTATGTTCAGCTTTACATATTGCACAAAAATAAATGTACCTACTTATTACTTTTTTGGAATTGTTTGGCCAAAGCATGTTCAAACTTAGGTAAGTCACAGTTTTTGTAAATAAAAATACTAACATGCATGTTTGTGGTTGTTTTGTATTTTTTGTAATTTTGTAATTATTATTTTTGTTTTGGGATGAAATGTGGAAATTATTTTCAAAATATCAAACTGAATAATTTCTACTTGCTTAGAAGTATTGTACAGGAATTAAACTATTCCTGTAAAATAATGTTTGTTGTTTTGTTGTTGTAAATTATTTTTACTAATTATTTTTGGTTCGCATGGGAGGGTAATTTATTTTAAATTAGTTGTATTGTAATTATGTTTGTACCTTTAATACATTTGTGTTTAAATTTCTACGGTACCAGTGTTCTTAGATCAATTCTTTTTTTTATAATTATGCATTTTTACAGAAGGAATTTCCAATACTGATTGCAATAATTTATCAATTTCAGGTATGCCTAAATCGAAGACATCACGAAAATAACATTCGAATAAGAACAATAAAAATCAACGACAGATACAAAAACATAAGTTACTTATGTACAAGTTAAGTTAAGGTTAGCTCGGTCTAGCGCAAGTCCCACCTTTTCAAAAATACAACCTAGAAAAAGTTTACTTTTGTTTTTAATTTTACGAAAATGACAACAGATCTTTATAGATCTTATCATATAACTTTATTATTTTCTTATCTTTGACTATAGCCTCGTGGCTGCACATTTACCTAATGACTACAAAAACTGTTAATTTATGCATTGGCATATTATTATTTTTCCGACAATAGTAAACTTTTCCAGGTAAATTTATCTCATTTAAAGAGGGTACGTTGTTGTATTTTATTCTGTATCTAAGTATCAATGTAATGTTGATGCCTCATAGATGTCAAGACGCGCTGTACCTTACCATTATAATTTAGTTATTCATTTTCTTTTGTTGCACCATTTTAAAATATAAATTTTAGGTACTGTTAAGTTAGTTAAGCGACTGTTTGTAATGTTGATAAACAATAGAAATTATATAAATAAAAGTATTTTCATAAATCGGCGTTATAAAGTTAAAGTACGTCCATTTTACAAATAATATTAAAGTGTTAAAATTTATATTTATGCATTTCTATTATAAAATGTGATTTATTACGCGTTTCACATGCCTGTGTAAATAGTAAATGATATCGGGAGCAAATGTCTGTTTATTGTATTTTGAATCTCTTTTGTGCATTTCTGATGAAACTGCTTTTGTGGATGAATTATATTGTATTGTATGGAATAAATAAATTTTCTACTTCAAAACATATATTTTTATTTCTAAAACGTCGGTCTCAATCCTCGTCTCCAGGTAGAGTCTGCACGGATAAATTTTGTTCTCTCGCATCGGTATGAGCTTTAAGAGAATAGTTCATTCCGTGGTGAAATGATTAGGCAGTCCGCAAGGTTGGTCGTAGGGTCGCAGGGCTGACTGCCCAGACGCCATATCGCCATATCGTCACAGAATAATAGTAACTACAAGAGCTAGAAGTGCAGTGCTATAACAGTGTCCCTAATGGGCTAAACTAAAGTCGAAATAAGTTCGTTACGAGTTAACCTAAGTTAAATTGTAGCTCGCCGTGGAAACGATTGTAGAAAAGGACCCGTTGCCATGTTAACTAAAGCTAAACGACGCCTTATCGTCTCGTACATGTGGTCTCCTCCTTCATAACGGACAGACGCTTTAAGGTTGCGGTGGAGGACGAGCTCTTAAGCGCACACCCCTTGCCGCCGGGGTGCCGCAGGGGAGCTGTATCTCGCCTGTGTTTTACTCCGTATACACCGACGACATTCCCGCCACGCACACAACGACGCTGTACGCTGATGATGGCGCACACATAACGATATCTTTAAATGCCGATCACGCGACCATTATGATGCAGCGCGCACTCGACGACCTCCCCAGCTGGTTCAGCAAGTGGAGACTGTCGGTCAACGTGGGTAAGGTACAGGCGATGATAGTAACGGCACGGAGCCGCACATACTTGTCCAACCTTAGGTTACAGGACACAGACATCGAGTGAGCCCGCACGGCTAAATACCTGGGGGTCACACTCGACGGCTCTCACGTCCGCGAAACAGTCGCACGGGAGCGCTCCACGCGACACCTGCTGCGCCCTGTGCTCTTTCTGTGCCTCCCGCTACTAGTCAAGCTGGGTGTACAAAACGTACATCGTACGCCCCCAGCTCATATGGGTACGCCGCCCCAGCTTGGCTCGCCCTCACGTGCGAGACACACTTGAAAAGCTTCGGACGTACCAAAATTTTGTGCTGCGTCATTTGACTAACGCTCCTCGCTACATGAGGAACTCTGTCATCCACAGGGATGACAACGTGACAGGCGCGGCGAGGGCGTCGACGCCTTCGCCGCATCAATGGCAGCCATAATGGTCGCGCGTGCCGACACATCTACCTAGGCCCATAACGCAGGTCTGGCGCCATGACCTAGTCGCACACGATGACGCTCCACCACCGGACATGACTCCTGAGTAGGTCGCAATCACGCTACACGCGACCTACTCAGCCAAAAAGACTCTACACGCACTAACACGCATCCACTGGACTTTTTGCTTTTAGTTAACAGTTAGGCGCATTAATGCTCAGCACACACGCATGACTCGACACTCAAAAGTGGGATTGACACGCTGAATACGCGGTACGGGCGGGTGAGCGTATGAAAGCGTACACATTGAGCGACGTAACTACACGTATCTCAAGTCGCTCAATACACACTTAACGTCCCGCGTATTTCAATGTACCTAATCGTATTTCAATGTAATCGGCTAGCTCTGAGTGCGTTGTAATCGCGGGTCAATCATCATCTGTAGGCGGGCGCCAAACAAAGCCGCCACCCTTGTTGCTAGTATTGACCTCCGACGGGTCTCCCCCAGGTAACTGGGGGTCTCACCTGGCTCAGACTGGTCGCACGAATGGCGTGAAACACATCAGGCGCTTCTACAGAAACACCTACGACAACTACACTAACCACATCAGTGGGAAATGTTAGGAATGTTATTCCACGGCAATACGCGCCGTACCTACGTTAAAATATAGGTAAAAAGCGCGACCGATCTGTCTTTACGGGTCGCGATCGCTATTACGGGGAGGGGGCCAACGCCCCGATCCCGTTTCCTCGCGGCCCTTGTGGGGCGCTGAGACGACTATGTACTAACTAGGCTAAACTAAATAAGCTTAGTTCGGGGGTGGACGCCCCGCTTAAGACCCAGAGCATAAATATTGACAAAAATATCTAAAAACGATAAAAAAAAAACTATCGGTGCTGTCTGTAGTTGTTTTATCAAGCGATAGATGTACACTAATGTACTAAAATTTATTTAAAATAAATAAGATTATCCACCAAATTACTGCCAGAGAAGTTATTTTTAAAGTTTAAATTTTATGATGTATGACTAGTGGCGCCCCCATTTTGTACTCTTTTTTGCAGCTCTGAAATCTGTGAACTATGGGTACATCCCTGTAGATAACGGGATCAAAGGCTGATAGACAATATGTGCTTTTATTAGTTCTTACATTAACATGCCATGTAAAGTCTGCATCTGAGTTTTTGCCTTTTATCACCGACCGAGAAGGAGAACAGGGTAAGGTCCCATGAAGTCAGTTGAAGTCTTAGTTGAAGTGCTGTAAAAGTGGGACGAATTTGCTAAAATCAAGGACTCTAAATTACTTCTATGGCTGGAATTTGTAAGTAAATGGATGTTTCCGTAGCCCAGAAACGTAAACAAAAGCGCAAAAAATGTGAAAAACCATAATATAATTTTCTGCCATTTACAACAAGTCGCGTTTAAATCTTAAATAATTGGGAACAAAGCCATACAACAAAAACTGCAAAAATAAAAAAAAATGATTTATAGGTTTTAATAACATCTAAAACCAATCTAGTATTGCTTAGAGCTTGTAAAGAGTGCGCGCAAGATAACTCTGCGCGCGACTGACGGCGTGCTAAACGTTGCCATGATCGCAAAAGTTCAAATTACCGCTTTTTAAGCATTACTTTTTTATCGCTAAACATATTTTTCCCGCTAAACATTCCTACAGTCAGGTAGTTCTACCATCAAAATTAATAAAACGGCACACACTTTGGTGGACCATGATTAGTTCCGATTTCGGCCGCGCGAAGACTTATCTTGCGCGCACTCTAGTATTGAGATCATCGGAGATCTATAAAGTTAGTAACATATCCAAGAATATCATCCGATTGTAGAAGCAACGATTTTGATTGGTGCACGTCAATAATACGTAGTGATGTACCACGACACTGATAAATTGATTGAGCTAACTCAGTACATAGCACAATGAACACAGTTTCTTAAACAAACTCCATTGAACGCACTTTTGACATTGACATTACACAAGCTGCATTGATTTGTCAATTTATCTGTCAATGTCAAATCAGTCCGAAATCATGAAAAGTGTGAACGCTTGTTTGAGCACGTCCTACCTTTTCGTCTTCGGTGTGTTTAATTCCACTTTCACCGCTTCGTGAATACTCATTAGTGTCATTTTCAAATGTGCTCTGACAGAACTCGGTTGTCTACTTCATAAATTAATCAAAAATACTCATGCCATGGCGAAAGTCGCTACCGAAATGGCATACAGAAATTATTGTGTAGTGTTTATTATTTTCGCTCTAGTGATAGTCCAAGCGGTCGGTTACGACACGGAGTTGTATGAAACAAAGCCTTGCGACAGCAATGCATGCTTTGACGAACTCCACGGGTCATTAGGCGACTGTTCGTGCAATGTTGACACCATCGATTACTTCAATAACGTGAAGGTTTACCCGCGCCTCCAAAGTTTGATAAGAAAGGACTACTTTCGTTTTTACAAAGTGAATTTGAAAAAAGAATGTCCATTCTGGGCGGACGACAGCAAATGTGCGATGAGGTACTGTCATATTAAGACCTGTTCTAAAGAAAGTGTGCCTGGATATGAGAATGGTTATGAGAATGAACACATAGACGAAACTCCGGCGGCCAAATACTCGAAAGAGGCGCAGTCTAACTGTAACTCCGATACAGACCATAATCATGACTTGGGTTACCTGAACCTAACTATCAGTGCTGCCAGTCAACATGAGATTGCTAAATGGAAGGCTTACGATGATGCTCTTGAAAATTTCTGTGGCTACGATGACAAGGATGTTGATGCTGAATATGTAGACTTGCTGTTGAACCCGGAAAGATTTACTGGCTATAAAGGACCGTCAGCAAACAGAATCTGGCGAAGCATTTATCAGGAAAATTGCTTCCGACCTAAATTGAATCCTTACGAGTCATTCCCGTTTGTGTTAACTTCGGATCTAGGCAATATGTGCTTAGAAAAGAGAGTCTTCTACAGAGCAATATCTGGTCTGCACACCAGTATAAATATACACTTGTGTTCTAAATATTTGTTGTTTGAGAAAGGTGCAGGATTCACTTCCAGCGATGGTGAGTGGGGACCGAATCTGGAAGAATTCCAACGTCGCTTCGATCCATCTCAGACGTTTGGCGAAGGTCCCAATTGGTTGAAGAACCTATACTTTGTTTATTTATTGGAAATGAGAGCGTTAGCCAAAGCTGGACCTTATTTGGAGAAAGAGGAGTATTATACTGGCAATCCTACGGAGGATGAGGAAACACGGCAGGCAATTCATAACATGCTGAGTGTGATCTACACCTTCCCAGACCATTTCAACGAGTCCTCTATGTTTAACGGAGGCAGTCAGGCAGCTATGCTGAAAGTAGAGTTCCGAGAACACTTCCGTAACATTTCAAGGATAATGGATTGTGTTGGGTGCGACAAATGCAAGCTGTGGGGCAAACTACAGACACAAGGCTTAGGGACGGCACTGAAGATATTGTTCTCAAGCAAGTGGAATAGTCCTGAAAGTGATCCGAATCAAGGCAAGCTGCCCGTCAGACACAAGTCGCATGAAAGGCTGCAGAGGACGGAAGTTGTGGCACTCTTTAATGCCTTCTCTAGACTATCGGAAAGTATCCGGCAGTTGGAACAGTTCCGGGTTATGCTAAGGTAAGATTGAAATATGATTCTGTAATTATTTTTGTATTTTGGCTATGATCAATTGCATTTTAAATAAACATCCTTTAAATCTAATTTTTGTGCCATAGTTCATGTATTTTATAGAATTATTTTAGAGTCTCCACTCCATGTGAGACTTATGGCCGAAATTAATAACCAATCTCAATCCAAAATCTCTGGATTGATGTAGATTTTTGACATTACGTCTATTGAATTTCTGTCAAAAACCTAGATCAATCCAGAGATTTTGGATTGAGATTGGTTATTAATTTCGGCCGTTAGAGGATATTTATTTAATTACTAGATCATAAATTAGAAAGTTCTGGAAATAAACGCATTTCACTACAGGAGCTTACTTATAGGATAAAGTCTGCGACATCCTACATCACACGTATTTTATGGGCTTATCTGTAATCAGTCCTCTTTTTTTACATTTAAGTATAGTGAAATGCATTTATTGTTGTTTATAGGATAATTATACAAATAATAATGTGCATGTTATTTATTAATGAACTAATCTATTTTAATGCTTCTAGTTCTCCTAAATACTGTTGTAAGTAGGTGTATCTGTTTTTGTGTGTGCATGCATGATTTTATGTGCTTTTGGAGTAGTTGGTGTGTGTAGAGTGGTACCTTTAACAGTCATACGAAATATCGATAAAATAGTGTATGGTTAATGTAACAAATCATTTATCTAGTCATTTTAACAGTGATAGGTATTGCGTTTTTAAGATTTTGGTAGGAAAAGTAATGGTAAAGGTAAAGTGTATAAATAAATAGAACATTAAAATGTCATTAGATACAGAACTTAATGACACTTTAATAGATCAATCATATACTAGAATTTAAGTGTAAACTTTGAATGTAATTAGGTGAAATGTTAGGCAAGTGCCGGGGACTCCCGCGACTCCTGCGACCCTCGCCATAGGTACTCGGAGGAACACGGGGGTAGTTTTAGTTGATAAGAGTCCAACATCAACCCCCGCTCCGCTTACCCCAAGGGTGAGGTGATCGATGAGGAAATCCCCATGTTGAACAAAAAATAATTGTATTTTCCTTTAGTCTATATCTATACTAATATTATAAAGAGGTAAAATTTGTTTGTTTGTATGTAGGAGGTAATCTCCGAAACTGCTCATCCGATTTCAAAAATTCTTTCACCAATAGGAAGCTACGCTATCCCTGAGTGCTATAGGCTATATTTTAGTATCAAAAAATTAGGGATCCGTAAATAAATTACAATAATGTAACCCACGGTATCAAAAATTGGCTTATCTATCTATACTTCTATACTAATATTATAAAGAGGTAGAATTTGTTTGTTTGTTTGTATGTAGGAGTATGAGAGTTTTTTTAATAAATTAACGCGAGCGAAGCCGCGGGCAAAAGCTAGTATCATATAATTTTACTATACATATTCTGGTATATTACTTACATTTGTAGTAAGATTCAATCAGATTTACTCCGAGTCTCTTTTTTTCCTGAATATAGTCAATTATTTAAATAGTAATAAATAAAAGAACATCTGTCTCAACAAAAATAAAATTAGGCATGCAATGCAATTAACCTATTAAAATACCTATTCAAAGGTGTCAATGTACCTTTTGTTTGCTATCTGTCTTTGCGTGTAACTGGCGGAAGCCATTACTGTGCGTAATCTAAAAATGGCAATATAAAGCCTGGTAAAAACACGTATGTCAGCAAGGCAACTAAAAAAAGAAGACATATACATTTATCTGAAAAGGAGAACAAATAATTATCAATTTTAACTTCTTCGGTTTAAAGTTCAAAGTTGAGTGTATTGTTTATGTATCGAAATATAGCATACTGCCGTCCGATTTCTGAAAGACCGTTAAGTCAGTTAAGTGACATTTTGTCAAATTTGAGTTTATATTCTACGTAAAAGCGCAACTTTTTCTCTATAGACAGACCAGTCTGGTCCGTATTTTTCTATCATTTGTATCAGTTACGAGATCCAAAGACTTACAGACACTTCTTCTTCTCTCGTGTCAGCAAGAGCTATACGAAAACGGCTCATGCTGTGGTGAAAAGATTAGCCAGTCAGCAACGTTGGTAGCGGGCCTGACTGACCAGGGTGCGCCGGACGTACTTAAATTTCGTCACTCGTGGAGGCTCTTTTCATGCACCCCAAACAGACACTGTAAATACCTTTTGCAGAAACTGTATATTGTAGATGGTCACATTTCCGTACAGAAAAGCATGACTAAGAAACAAAATCTTTAATTTTAAGAACAATATTAGTCCTGTAACTCATTAAAAGTTATACAATGAGCTTAAAAGTAGCCCAATATTTGTTATAACAAAAACATCTACCTCCTAAAGAGCCTCCACGAGTGACGATACTTCAGTACGTCCGACGCACTCTAGGCAGTTAGCCCCGCTACCAAGCTTGCTGACTGGCTAATCTTTTCATCACAGCATGAGCTATTTTCGTATAGCGCGTACTGACACGAGATAAAGAAGGCAAAAACATCTGTATGTCTTTAGAATTTCTAGGGACAACATTTTCCACGTTTTTGCTCAATAACTGAAAATTAGGTTTGTGCACTTAACAGCCTTTTAGAAGTCTGACGGCAGCATGTAAGTGTGGCCTACACATTCACCATTATCTTAGCTGTGACGTCATTAGAGATTTGTTGTGAAAGCGTGATATAAGTTTAGTAGTGTCATCTACATAACCGTCGTTATCTAGGCGTTCGAAAACTGGTTTTCTTTGAATTTGTATTAAAAATATTTCTTCATAAGTTCGCCTACCTGATTAGCAACAGCTGTTTCCAGTGCGCAATTAAAATAACTTATTATTCGTGCTGAATGAGTAATTTGAAATGGGTTTACTTACTGAACATTTTTGTTTAAGATTTTCTTTTGTTTTTACAATATTTTAAACTGTTTTTGACGTTAACCTCTTATTATAAAAGATGTGGTTTAAACCAAAAACATTGGCAAATAAACTAATATTATTTGTCTATGCCAAACTAAGGTGATCCCAGATTTAAAATATACCCATCACTTTCTAATGTCATATAACCAAAAAGACGGGGGCTATTTTAAAATTAGTTTTTTTCTTAGACAATCTTGCGTAATAATAAGTAATAGAGGGATCGAGTTTACTGGGCCAACTAAATTAGTCATACATGTATTATATCTCGTGTTATTATGTCTCGTGTAGTGCCGGACTTAAAGAATAGCACTACCCTATATCTTCCCGTGGGTGACGTAAAAGGCGACTACAGGTATCTCAAGAGGATGGGAAGCAGCCTTCTCTGAGTACTTTAACAACCATACTGCGATCGCCAACCCGCCTGCCAAACGTGGCGATTACGGCAAACAAGCAATTAAAACGGTCTTAGACTAATTACATTAATTAAAGAGAACAAGAAGAAGAGGAATAGAAGATAGTTGGCCCAGTGTGTGTGCTAGCAGCCCAACCCAACCAAACTATCGGTTGTAGAAAGTCTGTGGTCTGCGGGGGCACTAATACAACCTCTCTTCAGTTCATAAAAAATATAGCATCCAAGATTATATTTTTAAAAGAACAATTTAGGTTTAGTTGGGTTCAGTAATACACGATATCAAACGTGTGAAAACTACGTCACAACTAAGAATTATAGCTCATGCAACATTTGCACAAATGCTTTACAAATATCCTCTAAGCATCGTCCAACATCACGTAAAACATCCGGCTTTCATTTTCCCGCTTCTATTGTAGTCATCATGATTGTCTTGTTTTTGTTGCATAATACGTATTTGCAATATCTTTTTGTGTTTGCCATACATGGCATTAGTACATCAACTTTCGGATTTCAAATCCAATCAACTCCCGGATTCAGGGGGCAAACGAAGTCAGTCGCCCGTCCGAAAGTAGCCCGAAACCTAGGAGTGAACAAAACAAGTGTCAAGTTCAACTTTTCGAACGGGCAAAAACACATCTGTAGTAGGGATAATTGTCAAATTGTGTTGTCATTCATTCTTAGTTAGGGCCCCGAAATAATCGTATGTCCGTAGGTGATAGGGAGTAGGAAACGCTCGTAACTAAGTCACCACGAACTTCGTGCTTAGGGAGTAGACCTCCAGAACCGAGAATTCGACCGATTCGGTTTACTATCTCGATCTGTCCGATTTTTGTAACGAAAGAAAAAGAGATAGACTAAGGAATCCTTTGACAACTGATTAATCGCATCGTTCTAAATCAGGGGGCTGCAGAGCCAATCATCTGTACCTAAATTGGAGGTCCTTCGCAAAACAAAAGCAAATGGCAGCATTGACGTAAATCCACACCACAACCAATCAGAACGAGTTATATTGACATTGATGCTGATTTTCTCTTTCACCAACTAAACTAAAATTAAAGAATTTTTATCTTTTTCTAATAGACAGCGCGAGAAAAGGACGGTGATACCGTATTAGATTAGATAAGAACTAAGTTAGAGATTCTTCTATCGTGTCGGCACGAGCTATACCTACAAGAATAGCTCATCCCGTGGTCGGCAAGGTTGGTAGCGGGGCTGACTGCCCAGGATGCGCCGGAAGTACTTAAGTATCGACACTCGTGGAGGCTCTTTTGGTTCACACCGATAATTCAGCCCTCATCAAGCTGTCTGCCCCCCCCCTAAGCCCCCGCCAGCAACGCCCTAAGCCGAGGTCCGAGTCCCACTAGGGGTCGCCCTTAGTGCTGTTGTTGCAGGTAGTCATGATGTTAGTGTCGTACAAGTAGTTAGCTTAGGTTAAGTATTTTACTTACCCCCCATTGGCTGGAGACCCTTCAGGTCTCGCCAATAACTGCCCGGTTACGTAGAAGGGGTCCCCTAGGACCATCTAGAGAAGTCCAATAGAAAAAAAAGGAGGCTCTTTTCATGCACCCCCTTAGAGATGTCAAACTAGTTTACGCCTTGAACTTCACCGTGTTTTAGGGCTCCCACACAAAACTGCGATGCGATGCGATACGACGCCGCATAGCAGCAAAATATGGTGGTATGGTTCTATGTAGCTCGCAGATTTTTGCGATGCGATGCGAATTCGCAGTTTTGTGTGGGAGCCCTTAGTCTACACGTCGTGTCGTCTTACGTCCGTCTCTTTCTTATTTTATTAGAGTGAAGAAGATGGCAATAGTAAAAATTAAGTTTAGTTTGTGCACAACAGAATTGGCTCCACTATCAATAACGTCAAACACATTTTAACCAATGAAATTGCTTTGAAGTTGTTGTAACTTTTATGTCTGTGACATAAGGTTCAAATTGGAATAATTCTCCCGCCTTCGTCAGATAGAATACCTCTACCAACGATGATGACGTCATAATCTCCACAGTTCTCTACCCCATTGAAACAAATACTCAATTTGACAAATGGAGAGATTTGAAGAATGATTTTAATATTTAGAAGAATGCGTCGTTTCACCAAGATTTTTTAAAGGGGGCCTCCCCTTTAAAAAATCTTGGTGAAACGATGTATCCAATTAAGTCTTCGTTAAAAAATAGTTACTGGTAGTTATTGATAAGGGAAAATTAAATTTCACATAAGAAGTCGTTAGTGCAGTTAACGATCAATTGCGTGAAGTTCATTCTAATAATCATGGAACTTTTATGGAGGCATCATAATATGGTGCCTCCATGTACCATATTATGGTATTAAACAAACTTGACAACACTGCAAACATTGTTTTTTGTATCCTTAATACTATAATTAACTAACACTTATTTAATTATGACATCCTGCTGTTATTTAAGAAATATGGTTAATTAAAAAGGTAATAATAAAATGACTTTCCGCTCACACGTTGTTGCCCCTGCGCCTATGTACTGGTGGCTTTTCAGGGGGCCCAGCTAGTGAGCTGGCGAGTCACCGTCTGCCAATGAATTTCAATTTTAAGCTTGGAAGGCAGACGCCGTGTTCTTCCGGCAATAGAAGTTATCCAGTCCACTTAACACCCCTTCCCATAGACCAGATATTTTTCACCACATTTTACAATAGTCTTGCTCACACCTGGGACGGTCCATGACTGTACTCCAATGGTGTAGCCGTGGATAGTCCCCGGTTGGTGCCCCACCCCATTTTAGATTAAAGTTCTTAAAAAGGGGCCTCTGCGCGTTGGACCTGTGTCCCCCGTATGCCTTCCAAAGGACCGGACATCTTCCGCACGGAAGACGAGAGGTAAAAAAAAAATGAATTTAATCAAGTCACAGTTCCATAACAGTTGTAGGTATTGAATTTACATTTTCATGACTTTGTATGTTGTTCAGAGTTGTATGCGTTCGTCGCACGGCTTATTGTAACCATTGACGTAACGTACACGTATCAACAACGTTTTCCTTTAATTCTGAATTCTCTTGGTATTTAAATCTAGAAAAAAAATTTTTAATCAATTTCACCTTTTTTTCGCCTGAAAGATCAACCACAGATCACATATTATGTACGTAGTCTCCAATTCATTTTATTATGTTAGGCAATAAACAAGCATAGCTTTATTGGCTATGGGAATGATTCGTGACGCCTCTAAGAATGGTTTTGTAGAACAAGAGTATATTCAGTGTTAGAAATATTGGTAATGCTTTGAATCTTAGTCAAACAATGCATTGTTGAAAATTGAAGTAGAATGTTACTACCACAAAATCCTGTTATGTTAAAGTGTAGTCTGGCCTAAACAGCGCTTAATTAAGAAATTATGTTTAAGACCGATCAATCTATGTATTAGTTTATGTTTGGAAAATGACGTTCAACACGCTTTCTTTTTAACAAAACCTTTTGTCAAAAATTTTGTAGTAGGTACACGAAGCAAAGCACATTTACGTAATTGTTAACAGTGTAATTTAAGCAACCAGATTTTTAAAAAAAAATTACCGATCTTTTATAATATACAAAAGTTTTTATTTGGAATAGGCACCGTAAATGCGCTTAGGAAACCTCTCGATAATTTAGTTGCACCGATCCAAAAAAGTAGGTCCTATGAAGAAGAGCCGGCAAGAAACTCCATTATTAAATTCAAATAAGGAATTCATAGATAGAATATTTGAAATAAAAATATTGGCAGATGGGCCACGTCGCTCGTGTCACGTAGGTCGAGAGTAGGTGGTAAACGAGTATTCGTCATCACCCAAAATATAGTAATTCCCGAGCACTGACACCGATTTACCCGTGTTTTTCTGACGTGTCTTTAGATTGTTGTGTCTGACGTGGTCTTTAGATTGTCTGATGAAATTAGCATGACATCTTGCGGTAATAAATTCAGAGATTTAGTAGTATTACTGATAAATGATAATTTAATGATAAACTGATCAAAGTTTAGCTTACTATTCCTGAAGTTTGCCTGACGTGTTATTTTTATATACCTACGAATTTTACGGTCAGCTATATGTAGGTACTATATTACCTAGTTCTCTCATATAGTTATTTCTGAACTCAACTCTGCCTTTTGCAGTCCACTGCTGGACAACAACAATGCCTGCTAGCAAACCCGTCGCCCTTACCAACTGCCGGAGCCCAAGTGGGCCCCGCAGTTTTTCCTCCTCCTTGGCCAAATTGGCCCCTCCCCCACGATCAGAATTTTGCCACGAGCGAGAACTCCCACGGGGTGTTTCCGTACGAGTTATCGCCCGTGCCCAGGGTGCACCACGAGGAGGTATCTGACCGCGCAATTATAGATACTCTTCGTTTTAAAATTTCGGAACTCTAGCAAGAAGCATACATAGATAACATCAGATTTTGACTAGATTCTCTATATCTAGATGCTCAGCCAGAGCCGCCATTTTATTTTCATTATGTTCTTGGCTAATGTAAACCGGAACATGACGTGCACATAGATATCCTCATACCACGCGTAATGCAACAAAATTATCAACTGATAGACAATATGCAACTCACGACACTTGATAATATTGCGTGACCTTCAAGGCTAGGTAGATAACACACTAGACGAGCAGTCTGGCCCAAAATAGCCTTTTCAAAAAGCTTTTCACAGCCAAGGAAATGAATGTACACTGTTTAAAATTTTTGGCTCTGGATTTCTTTTAAATAAATCTCTTGATATCGAAAGACGATCACGTAAATCTTAAACCAGCTAAGTGCTTGTCAGACGACGCAGTGTAGGGTTCCTTAGTCAGTCGACATACGTGACACGAGCGACGTGGCCCATCTGCCAATATTATTATTTCAAATATTTTATCTATGAATTCCTTATTTGAATTTCATATCAGAGACTCTGAACTCATCTTCTTTTTTCGAAAAAATATAGGAGGAGGAGTACACTGTAAACAATCGAATGTGCATGATGAATCTTTTTTTTTTTTCTGAAAGTAATGTTTGTGGTTGGACTTCAATTTTTGACACTTTTTAAAAGCGCGCGTACAATACGGCCGATGTATCTTGGCGAGTCTGAAGTTAGCTGATTAGCTGCGCAGTAGACAATTTCGTTTCTAAAAGATTCATTGCGCAGCCAAACAACTAACTTCAGACTCGCCAAGAAACGTCGGCCGTATTGTAACGTCATTTTCCACCTTTGTTTAAGCCCTGTTTAGGCTAAATAACTAAAAAGATAAGGCTTTATGATGTTTTAGTCATCCATAATGTATGGTAAAAATAAAAATGAAATAATTACAAAGTTATTTTTGCAGTTAATTGATGTCGTTTTATAAGGAGTTTTTATTAACTTTTTATGAATCCAACTACATGTCATAAGTTAGTCGACTATTACTCGTAAACTAGTAGAGCCTACTTAGCTGTGATACATTTTCTTTACATTTCGTTATATTTACTACTATTGTGAATGTGCATATTTTGTAAAGAAGTATTCAGAAGTAGCAGTTTAACGTGTAGGGTGGAGAAACATGACTCTAACTTGAAAAATGAATACTTTAAAGCTTAAACAACATCCCCCAATATTTTTGAAAGACCGAAATATAGCGATGCCCTACACGACAGGGTACGCCTTTTTTTTAAATGAATTTCAATGATTCCCTTGTAAAACGGGACCCTATTACTAAGGCTCCGCTGTCCGTCCGTCTATCACCAGGCTGTATCTCATGAACCGTGATAGTTAGACAGTTGAAATTTTCACAGATGATGTATTTCTGTGGCCGCTCTATAACAACAAATACCAATAATTAAGTTACTTTTTTTTTTTTTTTTTTGCGTGGGGAAATCCTCATGGACTATCCCCCGTCTGGGGAAGACGGGGGGGTGTGCCGGACTCTTACCGGCTAAAACCACCACGATGTTCCATCACTTGACCGTGGGCCGGGGTCGCGGGATTCGCAGCTGCATGCACCGCGACCCCGGCAGGCCTCGTGGTGGTGGCGACGTGTTCCACGCGCGCCTCTCTCCTTTGTGGGGCCTTGCCCCACGTCCTGCTGAGAGGCGCGCGTGGAACACGTCGCGCCGCCTACTCGGGCCTGTTACTGATCGAGCGGTGGGTCCCCTAACCCAGCGCCCGCAGGCCACACACTAGGGTGGCTGGAGGTCGTCGCGCGGCCTCCGCCGCCCGGTGCGTCTGGCGCGGGAGGGGAGAGTGGCAGCTGCCTCTCTCTCTCTCTCCGCTCCCTCCTTGGTCGCCATCACCTCCTCGCAGAAGGAGGCGACGGCTTCCCACGCAGTCTCGCTCCCGACCATGGACAGAACCACGGCCGGAAGCGAGAGGTCACCACCACCGACCGCCGCGATTAGCTCGCGGCGCTGCGTCGCCCACGCAGGACACGCCTGCAAAGTGTGCAGGGCCGTGTCCTCGGGGCAGTCGACGCAGTGGTGACAACCGGGCGTTTGCTCCCGGCCTATGCGACACAGGTACTTCCCGAAACACCCATGTCCCGAGAGTACCTGCGTCAGCCGGAAGCTGAGGGCGCCATGACGCCTCTCCAGCCACTCTTCCATCACGGGCCTTACCGCCGCTATTGCGGCGTGCCCTGCGCTGGGTTGCGCAAGTCGTTCTCTCCACTCTGCCACTAGGATCTGGCGGAGCTCACTCCGCCCAGGCGCCTCCTCGCGCTGCTGATATCTCAGCGCGAGGGCTCTCGCCTCCAGATCCCAGGGCATTGATCCGGCAAGGAGGCTCGCCGCCTCGAAAGAGATCGTACGGTAGCCCCTTATCACCCTGACGGCCATCGCCCGCTGCGGTCTCCGCAGGATAGCTACGTTGCGGGCCGTCAAGGTGTCCGCCCACACGGGTGACCCGTAAAGGGCCATGGACCGCACGATCCCCCCATAGAGCCTCCGGCAGGAGGTATTGGGCCCCCCCAGATTGGGCAGCAGCCGCGACAGAGCAGCCGCGGCGCCCATCAGTTTTGGCGTTAGCTGCCGAAAGTGAGGCCCAAAGTCCCACCGGCTGTCGAGGACGAGTCCCAGGTACTTCATCGTCGACTCGACACCGATGCGAACCCCTCCCACCACGATATGGAATCCCGAAGGTGGTCCCTTCCGGGGCCCATGGAAACACAGGGCCCCGGACTTTTGCAGGGCCACCTCGAGACCCAGTCGCCGGATCCTCTCGACGACCTGCGCAACCCCAGCTGTGACCAGGATGGCCGCCTGCCGGTGCGTCTTCCCCCGCGCCGTCACCAGCGTGTCGTCGGCGTAGCAAGTAACGCCGACGCCGTGGAGAAACGCACCGCGCAGAACCCAGTCGTAACCGATGTTCCACAGGAGCGGCCCCAAAACCGATCCCTGCGGAACACCGCACGACATCTCTCGCCGACTCCATCCTTCCCGACCCGGGTAGATGACGGCCCTCTCCGTGAGATAGGCCCCGACAATGCGGCGGAGGTAGGTCGGCACCCGATGGTATTCGAGTGCCGCCCTGATGCAACTCCAGGGCAAGGTGTTGAAGGCGTTGGCGATGTCGAGAGACACCGCCAAGACGACCTCACCCCGGGCGACTGCTTCCTCCGCTTGAGCCCTCACGCGCATGATTGCGTCCACGGTGGAGCGCCCCCGGCGGAAACCAAACTGGTTATCCGCCAGATCCGGCCCCACCCCAGTCATGTGCGTGACGAGGCGGTCTGCAATTACTCTCTCGAAGAGCTTGCCCACCTCGTCCAGCAACACGATGGGGCGGTACGCAGACGGTGAGTCTGCGGGGCGCCCCTCCTTCCTGAGCAGGACCAGCTTACCGGTTTTCCACCGGAGAGGAAACTGGCCCCGCTCGCAACATGCGCTCAAGAGCCCCCCCAGTCGGGGCCCGAGAGCCCTGAGAGCCAGGACCCACGCACGGCCAGGTATGCCGTCGGGTCCCGGGGCGGTGTTCTTGGCTTGAAGCCTTCGCACCGCCGCTCTCAGCTCTACCCGGGTCACTTCGGGCACGTCGTCGTCGTCGTCCGCGTTGGGCGCCACGTGAGGCGGAACCATCGGCGGTGGCGTGTGCTCCGCCCTCGAAGGGAACAGAGCGCTCACCACTCCCTCCAGAAGCTGAGGTCGGAGACTCTGGGTCAGTGGGGGGGCCCACGGGCGAAGTTTGCCCCGTACCATAAGGTATGGGCGTCCCCACGGGTCGCGGTCCAGAGTCTCCAGCAGCTCTTCGTGGGCCGTGACTTTGGCCCGCGCGATCGCATTCTGGAGGGCGATCTTCGCCTCTCTGTACCCCTCGTACAGCTCCGCCTCCGCGGCTGCCGCATCTGGAGTGCGGCGACGCCTCCTGCGAAGTCTTGCGTACTGGCGTCGCGCTTCCACGCACGCGCTGCGCAGGACATCAATGTCCCGCGACCACCAGTACACCTGACGCTTGGCAGGCAAGGCCTGGACCCGAGGCATCGCCACGTTACATATTTGCGACATTGCCTCCCGGAGCCACATAATTAAGTTACCTAACTTAACTTAACTTAGAGTAACTACTACTATTTATTAGATTTTCTATTTATTAGAGTTACTAGGGTAACTTAGAGTAATTAAGTTATTAATTTTAAATATGCATGTGCGTCGCTTTGGGCGTGAGAATAAACCTACTTTTTCTTTCTTTCTTTCTTTTCTTTCTAATACTAAAAAACAGAATAAAATAATTATTTAAGCGGGCTCCCATACAACAAACGTTATTTTTTTGCTCGTTTTTGCTCGATATTGATAACGGCAACAGGTAGACGCTTGAAATATTCACAGAGTAGGTATTTAGTTATATAGTCACTTTAAAAATAAATAGTTAAATTAAAATAAAACAAATATTTAAGGGGGGCTCCCATACAACAGATATGATTTTTTTTGCCGTTTTTATAGATAATGGTACGGAACCAGTCGTGCGCGAATCCGAGCCGACTCGCACTTGGCCGGTTTTTTTATAGGCGCTGTACATATGTATAGCTATGCCAAATTTCAGCTTTGTAGCACCAATAAATAGTCTGTGATATACAGACGGACATGGCGAAACTATAAGGGTTCCTAATTTGACTACGTAACTCTAAAAATGGCTGGCTATTAATGAGGTTGCTATGACTGATATGTATTTAATAATAGGTCGCGGATTCTTCGTTTTCCTTATTGCCGTGTATAACAGGCGGTTACGTTGTATGCATTTTTGGCATTCGCTGAACAACAACATACGTTCGTTACGATTATCCTCCTCGGAAAATACCGAAATAAGTTATGGAGTGTTGTAAAACATTATGCACTTTATAACTTTGATAGTTCGTAATGGTTGGAAGTTTCGTTAGGAATTTAATCCAGTGACTGAATAACCCGAAAATTAAGATACCTTTAATATGCGGTAGGTATAACTAACGTGGCCATTATTATTTTCCCTCAGAACGGACGCCTTCAAATTTAAATAATTTTTATAAGAATGAAACGCATCCTCAAAGAAAATACAAGTATATTTGAAAAAAAAAATAATAGAAATAGGAACTAATCTTGTGTAGTCTGTTGGGCTGGTTCTATATTTTTCTATGAGCAATTTGCATTAAAATAATTTTGGTTTTTTTGATACGAATGTGGGCATGACTTAGGTAATAATGATGTTATTCTTGTTCGCATAACTCGTCAAAATGTAGGGAATAGCAGTTTTTTTTTCGCGGTTTCAGATATGTTCCCATAGTAAAAGTTGTTCATAGTGATGAGTACAATCTCCCATTTCGGTTTGTCGAGTGTTTACAATTTCAACCTGTATTTCGGTATCGAAAAGTAGTCTGAAAATGAACGATCAAAAGGGGAAATTGCCATAATCACCACACGGCAGACACATTTTTGATCGCGGTAAGTTGTTAGGACGCTGCACTGTGCAGCAGCCCATCCTCCTGAGATAAATCAATCCCATTAAAACCACGTGTGAAGAGGTGGCCTATTCCTCGTCGGAAATAATAGGCAATTTCATCGATTCTAAAACGGCACACCCAATTTTTTAAGTAGATTAAAGGCTCATTTTCATTCATGCATGTTAATCTGTTATTTTGTACACGTATCAGCCACATATGGTGTTTACGAGTAATGATAAGGTTCTAATTGCATGCCAAATGGGCGATTAACAGTTTTGTTGATAGACTGTGCTGGTGACTTTCGCTGCCATAATGTAAGTTTGACGAAAAACCGTTAACACGTTAGACGTGGCATGCCTGGCAGGCATAGGGCATGACACTAGTGTCCTCGATGTAGGAAAAATAAAATTTGGGTTACATTTATACAGAACTAGCGACCCCCCCCCCGGCTTCGCACGGGTACGTTTTGTAGCTTAAAACCTTCCTCTTGAATCACTCTATCTATTAAAAAAAACCCGCATCAAAATCCGTTGCATAGTTTTAAAGATCTAAGCATACATAGGGACAGAAAGCGGGAAGCGACTTTGTTTTATACTATGTAGTGATGTCCCGAAATTCAACGTCAAGTCAAATGATAGAAAAAATATAAAAAAACAATTTTAAGTTGGATATTTTTTTTAAAAACACGTTTCATAATTTGATTTATGAAGTAAAATTTTATTCACAGTAACTTTAAAACCCTAAAAACGGTAAAACTAAACAAAATTTTTTTTTTTTTCTGAATACACATAAACATTTCGTTTCCGGTTTGACGTTAAATTTCGAGATGCCCTGCATAATAGACATACATAATTTAGAGCAACTTTTTCAATAGACAAAGCGTTGTCTAGCTGATTAGAATTTTTGAGAATTAGTTTATCCTTGAGTTACATAGTCATTAAAAAAGGCATTAAAACAAAAACTAGATATAAGGCCAATAGCTTTTGTTGTAGTTGGATACATTTCAATTTGCAATTCACTTGCTAAGCGAAGTAGTTCTGGCAATTTTCCCCCGACTTTGTTGCTACGGCTTACGAAATAAGCCTATACAGGTGTAAACGAATTCACTGGTGTAGATGTGCCCCGCCCGGGATTAAGCGTGATTATAAAAAAAAAAACCTTTTTTTTTCTTGCGGTAGCGGCAAGTCATCGTATCTAAATCACTCAATAAGGATACAAAAAAGAAAAAGAAAAAAACATTTTGCAAATAATAATTTTGTTTGAATGAACATTTCGATGCCACGCATAAATTAATTAAAGCACAACCACACAGCTGGCAGGCATGACTAGCGCGATATCGCTCTTTGCAGTCAGTTAACTCGGACCTCTAAAATGACTCGGAAAAAGAAAACAATGTTTTTTTTTCTTTCAATAAATAGCCATTCAGGGAATTTAAATTGAAAAAAAAAAATCTGTGTCACCAATAGAACACGCGGTTTGAAAGAATTACACGAATTAGTTTACACCCTGTATTTGTTAGTAGACATTTGTTTTGTCGTAAAGTGATTCTACGAAATATGAGTAAAAGCATTACTAGCGATGCTAACTGTAATTCTTATTAATAACACTTTCGTATCTCAATGATCAATAATGGACTTTCCAATAAAATTGATACTGTTATCATAACATGCAACACAATAAATACTTTAGCGATATCATCTAATTAATACGATGATATCAGAAACGGAAATTAATATCATGGGTTATTAATGTTATTAATTTATTATTATTAAAAATATTTTTAATACTTGTATGCGCTCGGGTACCTAGTTATTTTTTTTTTGTATGAACCGTCACGTCAGTCAGTTTTTGTTTACGAAAACAGTCAAAATGATTGGTTTTGTTTTTTGTGTCAAACAATTTGACAGCTTTTGAAACTGAAAACTGTCTGAATGAACGTTTCGGCCTTGGTTCGGTTGCGATTTATCAAGATTTATTTTAGAGAAATGGAAGTAATAAATGTTTTTTATTACTCATACTCGGAAAGTATGTCTGAAGTTGCCTGAAGAGCGGGTTGAAAGTAATACTTTTCAGCCCTAGGGAGAATCGTTTTCAACTGACAGCTGTCAAATTATAAAAAAAAATCTAATACTATTTTCACATTTAAGTATATTGACCATGTTCCGACTTTTTCTAAAGCCACTCAATTACAGCGCGATGTAAAATTGTAATAACATAAAGTTAAGTATTAATTAAAGTTTTTTTTTAATGACTTTATTATAATTTAGTTTCAACTATTTCTTTAAAATAACATAGATTTGGGCAAAATATTTACCATTTTTTCAATGATGAAAATGAAAAATAATGGCTGAATAGCAGGCAGGTAAAAGAAAAAAAAAAGGAAATAGGCGGGAAAGCGGCAATCCGATCATTAATTTTTTCTTTAGCTACTTATTTCATGTTTTTATTTTTACTTTCCTTGTATTCGTAATGAAAAGCACAGTGTTTACCTCGGCTTAAATACTTATTTAGTCCCTCGAACTATTGGCGCCCTCGCTCCAAACCCCGTCTCGGGCCTAAATAAGTTACTTTCACCCCTAGGGTAACAATGTACTATTATTTGTGCGTTTTGATTGTTTTTTTATGATTTTTTTTTTCACCATGTTTCCTGCAAAAATCACGTAGTGTTCCACATAGGGTTCATTCGCGGTATCCAGTAATTTTAGCAACATTAAGGGTCGACGATGGTAAACAATACCATTAATAAGTAGTAAAAGGTTTTCAGCCCATTGAACAAAAGCAATCACAATTGTTTACAATAGATTAATTGTTCAGTAGACTGATGACAATATTGTTCTCTCTGTTGACACAATTTGCGTTACTTTAGAAACAATATCTTCGTTCTTTTATGATTCTTAACATTTAATTTATTGATTCTAAGTTTATTCGTTTTTTAAAGGCCAATGCAACCTTTGAGCATCTTTTTTTCTTTCGCCAGTATACTTAAGTCGAAATTAGATAACTATTCAAGTAGTCCACAGAGTAAAATATTAAGGGGCGATTTCACCAACTTATATAATAATATGTATACAAATAGGTGTGCATGAAAAGAGCCTCCACGAGTGACGATACTTCAGTACGTCCGGCGCACCCTGGGCTCGCTACCATCCTTGCTGACTGGCTAATCTTTTCACCACGGTATGAGCTATTCTTGTATAACTCGTGCCGACACGATAGAGAGAGAGAGACCAACTTATCAATAAGTAGTCCGTAATCATTGACAAGATAATATAAATGTGACTTACAAATATGACAATTGATATGTTGGTGAAATGCAAATGTTAGCTATTTAAAAATTTAGAGACCTAATTAGCTTAATGAACAGTTAATGATAGGTTAGTGAAACACCTCCTAAGCCTATAGGGTAACCTACTAGAGATATGACATTTCGTCGGTGAAGTTCTAACAGTGCGTGTCATTTTGTGACAAAAACAGACGACACTGCGAAAGTCACAATATTACTTGAAATGAAAAAGATTATTAGGATTTTCAAAGGTTTAATAAATCATGAAAAAGTTTATCTGTAATGATAATTAAAAACAATATTGCGTTCAGCGTAGGTTACGCTTGTTTTAAATAGTTTTTCACTCTCTTGTAAAGGAGCCATTTTTGACTTCCGCACTGCTAGAACTTCACTGACGATTTGCTCTTTTGTTCATGTTGCATTCCCCTTTGTCATTGGAGTTTTCCAAATGCCATTTTCTTAAACGAAACGTCTTGCAAAAACCTTCCCATTGCGATAGCACCAGTAACGCTGTATTGTATGCCACAGAGTGACTGATTACACTTGTTTCTGCTGCTTTCTCTATCTTTCGGGGATCTCTTGAGCTTCTCACGGCTGCTTACAAATATTTGTACGCGTACATTTTTTTTCCTGCGTTTTTTGCCCAAATTCTTGCAAAATTACCTACGAATACATAAACATATCGTGGTGGGTTCTGGGTACTTTATGTATCAATGTATCTTGCTTTTAAAGTATCGTGGGAATCGTTCAGGTGTTCGTGTTGACAAATATTGTCTTTGTCTGCGAAAGTGATTGTCTTTGCCAATTGATTGTACCGTGAATGTAGGTACACGTGTTCATCAAGATATGTGGAATTTATTTAGAAATTAATGCTGCATGTTCATCTAGGAATGTAAATATAAACTTTTCTGAAACGTTTTATTAATAAGATTTTTATGACTACAACCTGATGGTAATGTTGCATGTTCATTTAGGAATGTAAATATAAACTAATCAGAAAAGTTTCGTTAATACGATTTTTACGCAAAAAAAAGACTACAACCTGATGAGTCCTCTTTGGTGGTATTGCTTTATTATTTTAAAGAAGAATAATAATGACAGTGACACAAATGAATGTTCCAATTTCAAAATGAGTTTTTTTTTCTCTTATGAGTACCACCCAGATACCACAATAGAGATTACTCCAAGGAATGTTTCCCGCGTAAATTGCATGTCATTAAAAGGGAATGGGATCGCCTTACCTTAGTGCTATTTATGTACTATTGAGGTACGGTAGTCTTTAAATTTGAGGTAAGGATAAGTTCAGATAACAGCTGAAGATGCATTTTTGTCTCATTTATTTGGTAGAATACGTTTTAAGGACTGTTTCTAAGAACTCCATTATGTGCATGTTGTCTGAACTTACCCTAAAAGCTGTATGTAGCTTCCATTTGTAAAATGTAGTTTTAAATGTTGGTGATAATAGTAATTAGTTGGAAAAGCTTGGGAAAAAACCATGAAAAATATGGAATACATGTACATATACATTAATTTTAATTCCGAAACAACATAGATACCATAGTAAGTCATTAAAACTAATACCAATTCAAGGGCGCCATTTTTCATTTTCATAAAAATAAAACGTAGTTTCGCCCAGCATGGTTCAAACAGCACGTGTTTGGGTATTGCACGTAAATTTTAATTTTATTTGGCAAACAATAATGCAAGATTCAATATTTTACGCAGCTCGCATAAAGAAGGAGGACAGAAGCAAACCCCATTCAGAAGCTTTCAGGACATGAAGTGAGAAGAATAGAATCATTCTAGAATAATCTTATTGGCGTTAATAGGAAATATAATTACTACTTAATGTTCCTTGAACAAGTCGTTCTACTTAATATTAGAGATGTGTATCATGGAAAAAGGAAAGCCTACGAAGTCTTTTAAGTGAAGCATAATGATGTAGAATAGTCAATCCTGACTTTAAAAGGAGTAAGACTGCTTTTAGTTTGACTTAACTGTGGCAAAAGTTTTTTTTCAACTTATTTTTCCTTAACAGCATCTAAATTAGGTCTGTTAATACTCTCATTTGAAATTATTTAAATTTACTCATTTTAATTTTTTTATTTATATTTTTCAAGAGTGTCTTATGGTGACATAATGCAATTATTGTTATAATTGACTTTTAAAGATGGCTTCCTTTTAACGCCAATTTAAATTCATCACAAGACTTAAATATTTATTGAAAATCCAGTGAAGTGTTGAGCTTAATTTTTATAAAGGGTAAAGCTAAACATTGACAGGTATCAGATCTTATCGATGAACTACACTACAATTATTGTCATGGCAAACCATTACTTTAATGTTAGCTGTGTTTCGCGGCCATTTTACTTAGTAATTATATGGTAATTAGCCCGCAGTGACGGTTTTACCACAAATGCTGTGATTATTTTACAAGAAGTAAATTATACAGAATAAGTTTCTTTTCAAAATTTCAAAATAACGGTGAATGAACAAATAACATCTTCAAAATTGGATAGAAAATTGAGAATTGCATTGAGAATTGACCACATAAAAATCGAATTATTTACTAAAAATTTGAAATTGATCCATATTTTTGATCAAACATTTTTAAATTAGGAACATTTATACAATGAGTTTTTTAACCTAAATTAATACAATATAAATCTAAAGTAAAAACAAAGAATAATCATTTTTGACAACCTAATGAACAATTAAATAACGATCTTGGTTAACAGAATTTTGAAACTAAGTACTTAGCCTACAGTATATTGAAGTATTTTTTGAAGCAGGAAACGTGCTTGTTTCTATTATAGTACACTTTTCGCTTACAACAACTGTCAAATTGTTTGACAACAAAAACAAAACCAAACATTTTGACAGTTGTTTACCTAAACGAAAACTGTACGATTAAGTTTCCTGTTTCAAAAAAATACTTTGATTACCCTACTGGCGTGTACTGTTATTTCGGCGTCTACGACCTTAAGATGTTCAGCTTTGCCCTCTGTTTTGTCTGTGTGTAGAATAAGGTTTATTGATAAGTAATTAATGTAAAACTGAAAAAAGCAATAGGCATTTGGACAGTCATTCTTTTCTACTGACATTTCTACGTGTTGTGTTGTCGTTTGGCAGACGTAGTTTTTATTACGACTGCTCAGTTTATTAATAGTATTTATTTTATAAAATTAAGATTACTGTTAAAACGATCCGAATCTTTTCCTTTATACAAAAGCAGTGCGTATTCAGTTTATAAATTTATTGTCGCATTTTTTTTCACAACTGTTTCCTGTAATGAAAACGTGGGTAGTTTGTAAATTTTTCGTTATATGAGCTCGGGTAAACGCAACAACAAGCAGAAGAAATGTATCTGAGTAGTTCGGTTGATTCTTGTTCAGAAGTATAGAGCGTGCACTTTGTGTAAATAATAAAAAAACCTAACGTAGAATATTTCTCATTCCTTAAAAAAAATGTTGTTGTGCTGTATTAATTTCGAAAATTCAAACCCTATGTATAAACGGTTAAATGTTTCTCTAGTCATCTATAGGGAATTATCAAACAATGTGCAATAGTAAGTACCCTCACTTTCAAATAACATTTAAACTTTTATTTTAATAGCTAACGAACTACCGTTTTTTATTACTTCCTTTGAATTTAGAAGCACTCAAGTTTTACTGTATCTAAATTTACTTGCAGTTACATTCTAGAATTTCCTATGTATAACTCCTAATGTTGCCAACATAATGAAAATTATTATTATAGACAGTTTACAGTGTTATTGTAAAAAGATAATTTTAGTCAAATCATTCTACTGGACAATCTGTGTTCTACCATTATGTTGATCAGTACGGTTATTATTTTTTATTCAAGGCTAAAGTTAGTATTTGATACAATCCCAACTGTAATTGGCAGCTAGCCAAACACAAAATTAATCAAAAGCAATTGTAATGTGAGTTATCAGCAAAGTATAACAGTTGATCTACATTCGGAGTGGGCGATGAGATTTGAATGGTAGATTTGCTTGTCATCATTTTTCATTGTCAGGGTCACAGCTGTTGCCGCAGTTGGATGATCAGAATGTTGCCATTACTGATGATTTTTTGTACAAAATGAGTTTTTTTTTCATTTATTTGTTGTACATATCGTAACCTTAAAGTGAAAACACCGGGAATGCATTTGGTAATTGTACGGTTCCTGTGTTTCACGCGAAGTCGCGGGTAAAAGGTAGTTAATTATATTTATTACGAATGTTATATGTCCAATAAAGCCTTTATTTCAGTGCCAACAAACTAACTTCACATAGAGCGTCTTTCTTATAATTATAGTAGGTACCTATACGTCGTGATAAAATAAAAATTACATAATTGTATTCCCGAGGTTTTTACTCTAAGGCGATGATACATATAAATTATATTTAAAAAAAAATTTAAACAAAAAAAAAAACTATATACAACGTGTTACAGAATTCCCCTTAAAAAAGAAAATGTCATAAAATAAAATCATCACTGAAAAGCAATCCTGAAAACATAAAACTAAAGAATAGACTACCCATAAAGTTATTTACATTCTTACCTAATTTCCTCTGAGAGGTAAATGACAACAACCATAGAAGACTACTTGATTAATATTTTATTTTTTAAGGGGAATTATGTAACACGTTGTCTATCTAAGAATATAGAAAACTATTTATTTTATAATTATTAGGTATAATATCTGTATTTTATTCAAAATTGCTGTCTTTGTATACCATTTAATAAGGCTGCCAATGACAAAATGTTTGTTATGTTTTTTTTTTGTGTGCAATGGACAATCAGTCCTCATAAAATTTGTTATAATATTTTTTATATACTACCTACTTTTAAGTCAATTTGGTCACAAACGGTTTGGTACAATAATATAAAGTATTATTAGATAATAATAGTTATATCTAGGAGCTCTCCTGTTTTGGCAACACTTCAATAATTTAGCTCCTTTCGCAGTTATTTGTGATCGTTCCTGTAACAATGGCATTTGGGCCAATGGATAATGGTATCGATACACTTCAATGATTGTATTATTCGTAATAATGTGTGTCCAATCCGATATTGGAACAATTTGTCCACTGCGTACAAGAGTTATAAAGAAATAAGCAATTTTTATTTTTTGAATTTGTTTTTATTTATTCTTGATCTAGAATATAATTATTATAGGCATCTATAATTATTATATACGGTGTAGTGTTTTGTTTTGGTGCATTAATTGATGTCAACTGTTCGTTATACTCATATTCATAATAATTGTAAAAAGTTCTATTATTTAGGTCATATTTTTGATATATTTCTTTTTCTGAAATAGTTTGTAATGATACGAAAACAATTCTGGTTTATATATCCATTTTAATGAATTACAACACAATATTAAATCAATAGTCACAAATCATCACTCACATAAACAACGAAAAAATAATACTGAATAATCTTTTTACCTATTTAATTAATTTAGCCATTAGGTTAATAGGTAGCAATCGTTAAAATCACCCAAGAAAAGTGACTTGTTAGCATTCCATGTACCTACCGATTGTAACGTTTAATTAATTCTTATCGATACAATAAAATTGACGGCTTGCACGATTTACGATCGCCAAGTTTTTTTTATAGAATGCTAAATAAATTGTTTAAAAAAAGAAGAAATAGCGTAAAATGATTTTAGTTATTGTCTGTGATTTTAAGATTCAAACATCATGACATATTTCATTTATTATTAAATTAATGTAACAACATTTTTTTGTTTTTATTATCCCCAAAACAATCCTCATCACAGATTCCTAAAATAAAGCAAAAAAAGCAGCTTAGGGTGACCAGCTCGTGAAATTCCAATGTTTTGTGTGTTATGTCAATAAAAGCACTATCAGCTACTGTGTGTTCCGCAGATTTCCGCACTAACATGTGTTTAATAACGCTTTGAGAGTTTTTAGCAGTTTAAATACAAATTAATTTGATTTTTCAGGTTGCTCGGTGAAAAACCCGTATTTCTGACATGCGCAAAAGGACCTGCTTGAAGTCGCTGCGTTTTATTATTAATTTGTAGATAATTAATCTTTTATAACTTTTTACCCAGTCAATTAATATACTTTTAGAGCTTATATCCCGTTTTTCAGTTATTGTAAGTTGGTATCTTGCTTATTTAAAATCGAAGTCATAGTCCTAAGTGTCCACTTAGATACGATATCCAAGAATCAAAGACATTTCAAATTATTAAAGACCAAACTGACATCTTCACGGGTACAATACGGCCGACGTAGGTATCTTGGCGAGTCTGAAGTTAGCTGATTAGCTGCGCAGTAGACAATTTCGTTCCTAAAAGATTTATTGCGCAGCCAAACAACTAACTTCAGTTCAGTACAAATTTAACTATGGGACAAACAACGAATACGTAAAAAAAACAGCTGTTTCATACTACCTACATAATCAAGGTTACTTAAACAATTTCTATGGAATAACATATTAAGTACTACTCACCAATTCTGTTTGGCCCATTGTAAAAGTTGTACAGAATTATGAGTAGAGTTCATGGTTTTCAGATGTAAAGTAACCAGTCATGCTGTATACATAACGTGACCATTACCTACTTTTTTCTCTCAGAGCGGGACGCTTGCAAATTTTAATAGGAATTAAACACATTTATGAAAGATTTGTTTAAAAATAAAATAAAATAGGAACTAATCTTGTCTAGTCTAATTAGGGCTGGTACTATATTTTTCAAATGAGCTATTTGCTTTAAAATAATTATCAGGTATGGTTTTTAAATATGAATGTGTGATTATGTTATTATCCTTTGTAATAAAAATGTTTTTGACGCGCCCGTTTTATATTGAATTCATTAGGTACCACAGATTGAATTTTTATCAAAGCGGGACATTTCTGTGTTTTTTGGGACAGCGGGACACATAGGTTAAAAGCGGGACGTATGGTCACGTCACGTATACCCGCTGACATTTAATTGGTTGTTTTGCTAAAACAAACGTTGTTCAGACCATGGTCTACTATACAGCATCAAATAAAATAATAAACGTCTTTGGTTTTAAAAAAAAACTCAAAATGACACCACCAAAGACACAAGGGGCCTGCGCAGTCGGCGCCATGATGGTTCAAGTTATTTGCCGGGAACTTTACCGCGATTGCCGCGATGAGTACTTTAATGTTACGGTACGGTTGATGTTTGAACACGTTTGAGCAACAAGACATTTTAAGAACGCGTAGAATTTTTTTTGATCCTATACTATTTTAGTAGACTATGGTCTGAACAATGCTTGTTCTAGTAAAGCCCCGTATTCATTGTAAACTTTTATTGCACAACAGTTGGTAAACACCAAATTTTCTCAACATCAAAGTTTCTGGCAACAATTATTACAGCCATACTTCCCGTCCACACGCCAGTTTGCGTTCAAATGTTGCCTGAGGAAGTAGTGCTTCCTCAGTGGATTCTGCGTATTTAATATAGTATTTTTCTAAAGTTGAAATAACTCTATTAACTTCATTATATTATCATTGCTCCGTACTACTGCCATGTTTAAAAATTGTTTACAAACACGTCTACCTACACACGTCAACATTAGTTGCAAAACTGATGTTTTCGCTCGCCGAGCGGCAACTCTTCAACATGGCGTGATCAACTCCGCAACACAAATGTTGACTGCAACATGTTGACAGCAACTCAGTAACATGTTTATGCAACCATGTTTATAAACAAATGTTTACAGTGAATACGGGGCTTAAAACAACCAATTAAGGCTGGGCGCAAACGTTCGGATTCCGGATTAGGTTTCCTGATCAGGAAACCAGATTCGGAAACCTGAATGCTCTGCTTACATACAAAATGTTCAACAAGGCGCACATTATTCTTATTTTTTCCGCACGGAAAAAAAACCTAACGTTCGGTTCGGTGCGTTCGGATCGTAAGAACGGAAAAAACCTAATGACGTCAACCCGAACGCAGCGCTCGCGTACATTTTGGCTCGTCCGCCGTACACGCACGGAAATTTTCATTCGGATCCGCGCGAGCCTTGTACCGAGTGGACGTCTGTCTATTGACTCATCGTCGTAGGTAACATGGTTGTATAAAAACCTAATCCGGAATCCGAACGTTTGCGCCCAGCCTAAATGTCTAGGTTAGGTACTGTAGGTGGCGAGTGAAGCCCAAAGAGACGTCGACTGTACGCACATTGTACATATCTAATAGTTACACAGCATTCTTCAAAAATGCTCTGACTAGATAAGTTTGAGTCATCGTGTTTTTCTCTTTGTTAGTTACAAAAATGCAATCGCGAGCTAATTAGGTAGGTACACATTGACCTCAACTTGATGTACAAAGAGATATACACGACACACCCCGTTATAATTAGCCATTATTCATTAAAAGTGATGATGTATAAGTACATAAATAACAGAGCTGGTCGAATGACATAGGTAATAACTAAATAGGTGAAGCAGTTTTATCCTTCACACTAATACATAATAATGATCAAAACAATTTATTTTCAGCCTTTAGGTAAGGTAAATAAATACAAATATAAAATTTACATGTAGGTTGGTAATTTGTTCTGAATATTTAACCACGCTGGGTAGTAGGATCTATATGGTCCGCCTGGCTAGCTACCACCCTCAAATTAAAGTGCCAAGCAGTTTACTGTGTTCCGTCGTGTGTATTTGAGAGCCAGAGGAGTATAGGGGACTCCCTCTTTATCTTTGTTACTTGGATTCGTGTGCTCCATCTTAGACCCTGTCTACGTTTTACGTCAGGTGCGACTAGGGCGAAATGCGATCAAGACAAATAAAAAAAAACAGATCTCTGAGATAATTGGCCTTCTTAAGGCCAATTCTCGTAATTAAAAATGTTTAAAATATAGTTTCGATCTAGTCTCAGTTTAGTCTCACCTCCGGTTTCTGATTTGAGAATTCGGGATGAGCAAATACTTAAGTAATATTTGAGTACGAAGTTGTCAAAAAAATGCTTATAAATCCCGTCATTTTTTTGACAACTCCATACTCAAATGTTACTTAAGTATTTGCTCATCCCGAATTCTCAAATCAGAAACCGGAGGTTAATCTCATAAGGGCTGATTTTTCAATCGACAGATAACTTTTATCTGGGGAATAAGTTTGACGTTTTGACAGCTTTTGTATAGAAAATATGTCAAAGCGTCATATTTATTCCTTGGATAAAATTTATCTGACGATTGAAAAATCGGCCCTAAATATGACAAATGGTATTCTTGTTCAAACAACGTCAAACGTGAGATTATATTGAAATGAGATTGAAAGTTGACTGAAGCCAAAAGGGTATTCTGGTTACATTATGTAGGTACTGAGCCATTTTGACAAATTGGAATTCTCACTTATTTCTAGAATTTTTGTCTATGACTGTTGATATCGGTATGCTATCGATAATAGATTTTAAGTTGACTGAATTGACATTATATCGAGATAGACTGAGATGATACTGAAACCGGACCGAACTTTATGTGTACCTACCAGAATACCATTTTTTATTCAATTCATAATTTAATCTCAGTTCGGTCAACCTTCAGTCTTACTTCAATCAAATTAATTACGAGAATTGGGCTTCTGTTTTTTTCTTTGGACAGTGGGTACCTACCTATGTACTTGTATTTCGCATTAGTTGCACTGTGGTAGGTACTCTGTGCAGTGATGACTGCATTTCATCATTCTATGTCCTGAAGCGTTCTAATGTCCCCCTTTAACAAAAAGTCACCATACTCGTACAAGCTCAACTAGCCTTCTAGTAAGATATAAGCATCACTTAAACGAGAGGGCTGGCTCTGCTCACCTATTGGCTTGCACAGTGTGGAAGGTTACTACGAGCCTCCTTACGAGAGGCCTAAGCACGACCAGCTGTGAACGCGATCGCTATTGATGATATGACTAAGTCGTTATCATTTTAGTTTTCAGTTTAACATCAAAATAAATATAATAAACTACAAAGGATATTGATTTTTTTATTTTCTGCCTAGCCTTTCTAAACTGTTGGGATCAGCTTCCAGTCTAATCAGATGCGGCTATACCAGTATTTTACAAGGAGCGACTGCTATCAGACCTCCGCAACCCAGTTTCTGTGCAATGCCTATATCCAAAGGTAAGACCGGTTGTCAGATTTTCAGGCTTCTGACTACCCGTAGCGGCTGTCATAGGTATTCTATTACACCCGGGACCGACGGTTTAACGTGACTCGAGGCACGGAGGTGTCTCGATATGTAACGGACGGTCACCCATCCATGGACTGACCGCGGCAAGTGCAGCTTAACCTTGTAACTCATAAGATCCACGCGGTTGTTAATTAGATACGGGTCGTTCCATATTGTTTTTTTTATACTAATGCAAACTATAATTACCTACCTGGCGTTTTCCTGTTTTAAGCGAACCTATTCTATCGTTCTCTTGTTCACCAATTAAACTAAAATTAGAAAATTGCTATCTTTTACTAACAAGCAGCGCGAGAAAAGGACGGTGATAGATAAGAACTAAGTTAGCGATGTCAAACTAGTTTACGCCTTGAACTTATTTAGTCGACACGTTTTGAGATGTCTAAAGGAGAAGGTCCAAACTGTATGAATCTTAAACCTAGAAATCGATACGAACTAACTGTATTCCGATCGATTGCTTATAACGAGCGAAATAACTCTACCTAAGTCGCCGACACCAAATCCATGGGCTATCGGAGCCATGGGCTGACAAAGTATGCATGAAAAATCATTATCTATTAAGGATTTTTTTAACTCTAGAACCAAAATCAGTCATGCTGTCGACTGTACTGACACACTTATGACACTATAGACTGCTATCGATAGTAAAGACAAACAATAATATTGGTGTCCGTGTCCAGTCGACAGCACGTTTCCTTAGTAGATAATGATTTTTCATGCATACTTTGTCAGTCTATAGCTCCGATATCCCATGGATTTGGGGTCTGCGATTTAGGTAGGGTTATTTCGCTTGTGATAAGCAATCGATCTGCATACAGTTTGTGCGTATCGATATCTGGGTCAAATGTGATACAGTCTCTTTTGTATGGAAATTTTAGTTCAACTAAATTTGACAGCTCATATTTACCTACGTTCGTCTCCTTCTTATTTTATCAGAGTGAAAAAGATGGTAAAAGCCTAAATTAAGTTTAGTTTGTGCTTGACAGAATCGGCACCATTGTCTCAAGAAGGATATTATGTACAGTCGAGTTCATTAATATATTGGCCCTTCCAGGGTTCAAAAATATATGAACGTTAAAAAAGTTCATAATATTGTGACCACTCTAAGCATCATTAAATTGTGTTCAAGATGTAGATTCATTAATATGTGACTGCTTTTTTTCAGTAACATGTATAGCCAAAGGCACAAGACTAAGAAAAAGCAGTCACATATTAATTAATCTAAATCTTGACCACAATTTAACGATGCTTAGAGTTGTCGCAATATTATGAACTTTTTTAACGTTCATATATTTTTGAACCCTGGAAGGGCCAATATATTAATGAACTCGACTGTACCAAGCTGTCTGCGTGCCGTCTGTCGCATTCAACAAGAGCTGACTAATCCGTGTAGTCAGTCACCAGTAACAAAAGCAATATACTACGTATTATTGAACTTATCAGCAATACTGAGTTGATATGCGTCATGGAAGAGTGTACGTGTTTGTAGCCAAGTGCGCCTGGTTGTTTGTTCCATTGGAGTTAGGTGGGAATGACGTGTTATAAGGTATAACGGGCTGGTATCCGCAACTCCACGTCTAAGCGCGTATTTTGCGTGATGGGTGGTAAGTATAATTACTCGATCCACCCTAACTACTACTACTACCTAACTACATGACGTGTGATGCAATTTTACTACCAATTCATTGCCATGGCTAGGTTGTGAATACGCCAATGCAAACATCTCATGGTTAGCGTAAGAGACGACTACACTACGATTTAAGTGCCTTGACAATCTTCGTGTATTCGAATTTATTTCCTATAAATATGCGACACGGTCAATCTTTCATTGTGTATCTTTATAATACCTATTACTAGCTGTTCATGGTAGCTGGCCATGGTTCATTTAACAAACATCTCTTTGTCATTGAAATTCTGCATGGAGGAGGACGAGACGGCTGCCCACGTGCTACTAAACTGCCCTGAGGTCGCCACATACAGGGCCAAGTACTTCGGAAACCAGGTACTCTCCGAGAGATCACCAGCAACATCAAGGGTGTGCTGGCCTTTTTCGAGGAGTTAGGGTGGATCGAGTAACTATACTCACCACCCATCACGCAAAATACGCGCTTAAACGTGGAGTTGCAGACACCAGCCCGTCTCTTCTTCTTTCTCTCGTGTCTGCATTAGCGATACGAAAATAGCTCATGCTGTGGTGAAAAGATTAGCCAGTCAGCAAGGTTGGTAGCGGGGCTGACTGCCCAGGGTGTGCCGGACGTACTTAAGTATCGTCACTCGTGGAGGCTCTTTTCATGCACCCCAAACCAGCCCGTTATACGTTATTTATACCTTAAAGCTGTTGCCCGCGATTTCACTCGCATCCTGGAAGAACTACGTCATGTGCCCGGATAAAAGTATACTATGTCCTAATCCAGACTGTGGTCTACCTGTGTGCCAAACTTGATCCAAATCCGTTCAGTCGTTAAAGTGTGATTGATTAACAAACATAAAAACTCATAAACATCGAAACTTTCACATTTATTTATATTTTTAGTAGGATCGCCCTCTTTCGTCAATTCGTACAAATTCGTACAAACAAACGGAGATTGCCGAGGTGCATTACATAAGTCGTAGTCTTTTAGCATCATATAAATGGTCGCATACCTAATTCGTACAAATTCGGAAGCACGGAGATTTCCGGGGCGCATAACGTAAGTCGTAACGTGCGATGTTATTTGCAAGGAGGATGGGTGTTATAGTCGGTGAGACCGACACAAGGGTGGTCGCATAAAGAAACTAGTTTTCCAGTCCTTAAGTACGTGTCGCCAAGATCGGTACTGATCGGTGGAGGACGTGCAAGTCAACCTACACAAAGAAACAGGTACCTAAATCTTAAACCCGTATCATCTGGCCCAGGAAGTCAGTAGGTACCGATATGTTTCAACCTGTTTCTTTGTGTACCTAAATGCATAATTACCCGTACCAAACGGTACCGGCAAGTCCGTACGGTACCGACTTGCCTATACCGGGAACTCTGTTCTTTATGCAAGTACCCTAACCCAGGCGGAGGAATTCCATGAGGATATCAGACGTTAAAAAAAGGATGCACTGCATACAGGAGAGGTTGATGATTGGAAAAGTTGGTAAGTTGATTCATGTTGGTATGTGCTAATACAAGTTGCATGTTTAAGATTACCAGTTGGCTTTAAAGTTTGCGACAAATAAGTATCTAGTGACTAATTGGTAATCTCTTAGCCTTTGAACAAGTTCAAAGTTTGTTTCTTTCAGTTGATTAATCGGTTCGAGTAGGGTGATAAATCACTGATTCATCTTATCTAGGTTTGCTTCCATTGGTACAAACGCTGGGATAATTAACTTTTTAATTAGCACAGATTGCTAAACCTATTAATTGTTAGATTGTTATTTTGTCAACGGTATCGCGGGTTCGAATCCCACATTAGCGAAGCGCCTAAAGCCGCGTTTCCATTATGCAAGTAGCGTATGAAAATGTATGACGTTACATCTGCATGCAAGTCGAAATACTGGTATAGCAAGTCAGCGCCAGCGCGCATTTTACGCGAAATTTTGGTTTCAAGGGGCGCCGTTTCTGATATTCGCCTAGGACACCGAGTTTGCTCTGGTCGGCGCTGCTCGCTCCTATCCATTGCACGTAGGTAAGATTATTGTTCTTACTATATTTAATTACCATTCAACTGTACTTAATGGAACTAAAGGGGATTAGATGAAAAAGTATTCTAATTCTATGGAACTACTGGGAGAAAAAAATCCCAGTAGTCCCATAATGGAACTAGAGAATGGAACTACTGGGTTATGGCGAATCAAACGAAGAATCTCATAGTTAAGAGTGTAGAACGACCGCCACCAGTAAAACTTTTACAGGAGACAGAAAAAAGTAAAAACCGTTTGCTGTTTTTTTTTGTTTTGTTCTACATTACCTTTACCTACTAAATCATGTAATTAATATTTGAACATGAATTCTCAAAGGGTGGAAAAAAAATAGGAATTTTGTCGATAAATACCTACGGTGTTATCAGCAGATAAACAAGTGCATTATTCCTAATCAACTTCTTTAATAGCGTTCAAATTGAGCTCGGGACAGTTTAAATATGGGTTGCGAGGTTTTCTTGTTAAATATCACATAAAACGTGTTTGACCAAAATTACTATTTACGAGGATTTCACTGGTCGCCGACGAGAAGTATGTAGGTATTTAACGCAAGAGTGAAGCCACTCTGCTCCGTTGCGTTGCGTTGTGACATCGCAGCGCTAGATTTGGACCAATCTATAGATTCCAAATGTAGCACTGCGACGTCTCATTGGTCCAAATCTAGCGCTGCGACGTCTCATTGGTCCAAATCTAGCGCTGCGACGTCGCAACGCAAGGCAACGGAGCAGTGTGGCTTCACGCTTACAGCGGTTACGCACTGCATCCGATCCGAATCCGTGAAAATACGTTTCGAAGTAGCCATATAAATATAACTATTTGTATGGTAGTTTACGCACTACATCCGGCATCCGTCATCCGTGAGTTTCTAATTCGGAAGAACAATTGACGGACCGAAGTAGCCGTAGTACTGTTTGTATGAACGCTTTCGTATTAGGTACCTCGGATTCAAATCAGACGCCAAACGGATATGCCAAAGATGGCCCCTGAATTGTTTGAATTTGAATCAGAGATCGGAATAGTGCGTAAGCAACATCCGAATTCGGTCCGAGATTTTTACTCTAGATCGGTATTTTCACGGATTCGGATCGGATGCAGTGCGTAAAGTAATATCCGAATTCGGTCCGAGATTTCTATATCCGTATTTTCACGGATTCGGATCGGATGCAGTGCGTAATCGCTCTTAGTCTGCCATCAAACAACAATAACTAAGTTGTCAGAATTCTGACGTCAATTTTAGATGACGTAAAAAGTAATTCACCTATCAGAAAAGTGTAATTATCCGACCCAGTCATAATAACTATTATAAAACCCACATTACGTGCAATCTGCTTCAGTTCGAACTAATTGTTAGTGTTACACGTTCACAGTACTTTCTTATCAGCTGTTATCAATGTTTAGTTAATGGCCGCGTATCTAAAACAGGCTAGCATGCGGGTAGTTTGAATATGACCTTGTTGGATTTGTATTTATTTATCAATTTTTTTGTTTATTCGTTGTAACTGTATAAAAATTAAATTTTTGAATACAAATCTTAAAAAAAGAAAACAACATAATTATTAACATAACATCGCGCCTGTATTCTCGGAAGGGTTGGGCAGAGGTGTATAGTACACCCACATTTCGCCGTTATGTTTCAAGTCCCATGTAAAAGGGGGTGAGCCTATTGCCATCAACCGGGCAAAAATCCAGACTCCGGGCTGGTACTAAGAAATTCCACACGGAAAAACCCAATAACACTTTGACCGACCTAGGGATCGAACTCAGGCCCTCACACTCAGTAGTCACGCTTGCGACCACTAGACCAACGATGCAATCTTATACAGGGGCGGATTTGATACGTTAGCTGCCCTAGGCCTATGAAATATTGCTCGCTGTAAATCACGAAAAATTAAATGAACTATCGGAATTAAATTAAAATAAAAAACAACGAAAGTCAGTAAATGATAAAGTTATCTCAATCAGTGTTTCAAATACTGATGCTTACCATTTCTATTTGTAAGTAACAATTAATCGTTATTTACAAATTGTCTTTAAGGTTAGATAATTGTGGACAGGTTCACAGGAAAGACTACAGAAAAAAAAAAAACACAAAATTTTGCCGCCCTAGGCCCGGGCCTACCTAGCCTATAGGGAAATCCGTCCCTGGTCTTATAATATTTACTAAAATAGAAAACAGTATGCAGCACCTAGCCACAGTAGACAATTAGACATATAAGCTAAAGCAGTACCTCAACTGACCTCAACTTACTATAATCTCATGAATTGAAACACTCACACAGACACGCACTGTATACTGAGTAGTGTTTTGTTTTTGTATGGAACTGTATTCCGAAAATACCTTATTTGTCTTGTTGCAGTGCGTGTCTGTGTGAGTGTGTCAAATCGGTCGATTGTAGGTTGTTGAAGTACTGCTTTAGCTTAGGCCGGCCATACACGGGCAGCTCGAGCAGTTAGCCAGTGATAAACATACACGGAAAGCTCGAGCAGTCAGTGGACTGCTTGACCGCACCCCGTGCCGCCAACCGCCCGAAACAGTTGCAACTGCTCGAGCTGTCCGTGTATGTACGTACGTAGAAGGCTGTAGTTTACTATACAGTTGCAGCTTCAAGCAGTCGATCCTGACTGCTTCAAGCTGCCCGTGTATGGCCGGCCTTATATGTCTACTGTGACCTAGCGGTAGAACGGTTGGCTTTCATGCAGAAGGGTCCGATTACGAAACCGATTTGCATCTCTGACTTTTCGAATTCATGTGCGGATCAGAATTTGATTGTCACTAGGGTTAACGATGAAGGAAAACATCGTGAGGAAACCTGCACATCTGAGACGGCTCCATAAAGTTCTCGATGGTGTGTGTAGTCCGCCAACACGCATCAGGCCAGCGTGGTGGACTTATGCCTAAACCCTTCTCATTCTGAGAAGAGGTCCATGCCCAGCAGTGGGACAGTAATGGACTGATTATGTTTATGTTATGTTAAAAGAAACTTTAAAAAAGTAAAAACCGACTTCAAAAAAAACTAAACGGAGTAAAATAATTATCATTTAATAAAACTACCAGTTTCAGAAGTCGGTGTTCTACGCTGAAACAAATTGAATGCACCGACTTCTGAAACTGGTAGTTTTATTAAATGATAATTATTTTACTCCGTTTAGTTTTTTTTGAAGTCGGTTTTTACTTTTTTCTAGTTTTTTTATTTTATACTTTTTAGTGCCACTAATTACAATTACAATAGTGTACAAATTCTCGGACCAGCACTACAACTAGAACGTCGTCAATATACGATTTGTGCATTTTTTTTTGTTTTTGTTGATTTTTTCAAAAAGTGCTGAATCAATTTCAATAAAATTTATATGGGACCACCTCTGAAGTATGGTCTACCAAACAAAAAAGAATCATCAAAATCCATTCATAATTGGCGGAGATATCGCGTAAAAAACACAAAAAAAAAAAAAAACATTCAGACGAATTGAGAACCTCCTCCTTTTTGAAGTCGGTTAAAAAAAACAGTAGCCCACTGGCATCGGGAACATGAAAAGAGCCTCCACGAGTGACGATACTTAAGTACGTCCGGCGCACCCTGGGCAGTCAGCCCCGCTACCAACCTTGCTGACTGGCTAATCTTTTCACCACAGCATGAGCTATTTTCGTATAGCTCGTGCTGACACGATAGAAGAAGATCGGGAACAGGATCAAAGCTGCCGGTGGTCAGGGCTCCAGAGAAAGGAACTTCTTCACTATGCTTGCCGTATCACGGAGTACCGCTTCCGTATTAAGCCCTTGGCCCTTGATTCATTTCTTATTTTTCAGTTGGTTACATAGTTACATACTATCATTTTTTAGTACATACATGAAGTCAGGCCTTTGTAGTGTGCCTGTAGGAACTCAAACCCATGATGATATACCGGACGTTCTAATTAGGACTCGTTTGATTTGTCTCGACGAATCTATGGTTTTAAAGGGTTTATTTCACTATTCCCGATTTTTAGTGCCTAGAAAGAGTCCCGATTGAAGACCGAAGAGATCAGGCGCCCTGACTGTTATTATATTACACTGAAAAAGAGTGAGGGACCCTAGAAATCGGGTAGTGTACTAAGCCCTTAAATAAAATGTAAGGTGTGTGTAAGTCTGAGGGCTGATGACTCAAATACAAATCACTACATAGTATAAAACAAAGTCGCTTCCCGCTGTCTGTCCCTATGTATGCTTAGATCTTTCAAACTACGCAACGGATTTTGATGCGGTTTTAAGCTATAAAACGTACTTACACGTGCGAAGCCGGAGCGGGTCGCTAGTTCAATAATAAGCATCATACTTGTCGCATAACATAAACGATAAAAGCCAACCGAGCCTCTGGTACTTATAATTGCAGTAGGTAGGAATCTAATACATAGATAGACGTACAACAACAAATATTTGCAAACAACCTAATTAATGAAGTAGCTGACTAGCTGACGCCCGCGACTTCGTGTAGACTTCAGATTTTAATCTAGCGCCATCTATTGTCAAAGTTTAGTACTAACTGAATAACTATTCCAAGGGAATTTACTGCTCCGATAAAAAGTACGTGAGTACTTCATGTAACCGGACAAAAAGTTTAATATCCTATGTCCTAATCCAGGTAATAGTCTACCTGTGTGCCAAATTTCATCCAAATCCGTTCAGCCTTTAAGGCGTGATTGATTAACAAACACCTAAATTCACAAATACAAACATCTAAACGTTTACATAATATTAGTAGAAAGAAGGATGGCCGCCGATAGGCCTAAAGACTAACCTGCAAGTGTTGACACGCGGCGTCCAGGTACACCAGCAGAACAGCAGCCGCAAAATCGACGATCACCACTTCACTGCACTTTTAATATACCTAGTTTTTGTTTGGATAAGAGCGTTCAAACTTCAAACACAGTAACAAACAAAAGTTCAAGCGTTTTTAAAACACTTTCCACGTAAACGAGCCATGATGATGCATCATGGTAATCGCGAACACAGAAGAAGAGACGTGTTTGTCACGCTAACAATCTTGTTTAGTGAAACTTGCGGGTAGAAGAAAAAAAAAGAGTTAAATTTAGGGTAGGATTGAATCTTTTTACTATAAGGTAAAGGCGATTATAGTTTTATTTTATATTATGCGAGGATAGTTTATCGAAGAGAGTTTCTTGTTGTTTGTTTTTACTCCTGAGAAAGAAAAAGACAGAACGAGTCTCGCTTCGAGAAACTATACTCGTGACCCTCAACTGTTGCATTTGTGAAGGAACGAGGTAGTGTTTCTCCAACCAGGCGGAGCCTTATGCCTGGCGGGCTACTGCCTAACGGTTGATGATGGGCTTTTGCATTATATCGGGTGTAAAAAGACCCTTAACGATAACGAATACCGCATATTCTACCCATCATTGGGATCATTTTTTTCTTCCAGACCATACCTGGGAAGTCATTGATTCTGGAGATATTGAAGGTCAAAGTATACTTTTTTTTTGTTTTTTCCATAAACGAATTCTAAGTGATAATACTAAACTTTCTTCCATACAAACATTACCAAAATTTTCAATTTTTCGTAACAAATTACGCATTTGAAATTACAAAAACGCAATGAATATCAAACGCACACGATCGCCTTGGCTCAGCTGTGCAGCCGCTGCACGACACACACAGGCACAGTCGGTTACGTGCGTTACATTGCGCCCTACAAAAAAGCAGCGTTTTTATACATAAAAATAATAGTCGTTTCCCAGCATTTATTTTTGGCCAATGTAATTTAGTTTGATGTACAGAGTGCGTAGATTTCGGCTATGTGATGGGTCTTTTTACAACCTGTATACTATTTGCGTGTATCGCGATGTAGGATAGTTCTCATGTGGCATGATAGATGTTGCCACATGCTGCGTATTTCCCATGTGGCGTGATAGATGCCGCCACACATTGTAGTTTTATCTCACGAAGACGCGTCGTGTGACTTTTATGTCAAAGGCCTAAGGTTCATATTGCAATGATTCACGAGTCTTCGTGAGATAGATTACGAATATGCTTTTGGTATCAAACAGACAGTATAATTCCTTTTCCTTTAGACACCTTTTATGACAACCGCGGAAAGAAAAGGGGTAGACTATTCATTTCCGGAAACCACACCATTAGTAGTAGGACTAGTAAATTGCTAGTCCTTAGTTTTGGGGTAAATTCAAATGGCTAACAGACTGACTGTAATCTGAGCTCATTTAAATCCTCGTAGCGTTGAAGGACATGGTATAGGAAGGGTTAGGCGTTATAATGAAACAAAATAAATAATTTGGGAACGGAATCGTTTATTGAACCCATCTGTAATAGTAGATAATTAAATTATACTGTTACTCTACACATTTTGTACTGTTCAAAGTACCTACCTATGTCAAGTATTCCTATGTCTTAGGTTAAAATGTACCGACAAATGCACCCAATACCGAGCAATTACCACATTTTATTAATTAATCTTTAATTTCCAATTGTGCTCCAAAATTCAGTGGTAGCTACCAATCACAGTACCATTTGGATCCTACGATTAAACACATGGACATTTTTATTCCCCGTGACAAATGTATAGTCGAGTTTTTTTATTACTTTTAAATATTTATGACAATGACATTAATGTATGACAGGGTGAAACGGATTGGTCGTTTGAAAAAAATATTCGTTTTTATTTTTGAACAACTATAAATATAACTACGGTTGTTATTCAGATTATTCTGATAAGATCCAAGAATTTTACTTGTAGTAACTTACTATAATAAGGATTTTACATTTCTTGTTTGGATACAAACACTGTATTAGAAGAATACAGGACAAATTGTGTACAATTATATAAATTCGTTAGGTATTTTAATTATATATTTGAGACAAATTTTAATATAAACAGATAATCGTGTATGTCGTTCTATACATGTTTTATTTTCGTTTTTTTTCATTCATCAGTGTGTGTATCCAAAACAACTAAAGGGGACGTCTTTTAAATTTCAAATTAGGCATTATATCGTAGCCATTAGTAGCTTACACTAAATAAGTTAATATTTTAGATAATATCGATCGAGTCGTCGCTTCGTTTACATTAATTAATAATAGGTATAAATCTTCCTTTATTGTCTTCATTCTTCACCATTAAAAAAAAGCTGGGTATGAAATTATTGCCAATTAAAATAAACAAGGAACAGTGTTGCAGCGTAACAAGTGGCGGCGAAAAATGTTTCGTGTAAAATCGCTTTGGTTCAGCCATTAAAATAACAATATAATTATAGTGTACATTTCTGCCAAGGTTCATAACCGCGTCCAAAGTGGATAATTTTACAGATAGCAAATAATAGCGAGACGCTATTGTTATGGTAAGAATAACAAGCGGATGGTTACGGCAATTTTCAAGATTTTCATACATAACAGCTGTTTCAGTTTTATTGTTTGGTCTTAGTCAAATCCTTCAGTCTGTTTTATAACCAGATCTCTATGTTTTAATTCTCAAATTTGGGTATAGGGATGTGATTGATGTGAAGAGCAATATCAATAGAATTATCGATATCGATAGAAAATACATTAATGATATTATTTTTCGTTGCAATTACCATCATCGTTTGTTACTTTTATCAAACATTTAAATTATAGTGTATCGTTGCCTTAATAAATAATAGAAATTCATGATATGTACCTAAGTATACACAGAAAAGATCGACAATACGCAAATGATACAAAATAAATAGCATATCGATGACGTCATAATAATTATATACATACACTTAACATACTTTAGTACCCTTCGATTTTAATGGATCTTTATAAATGGTTATTCGATTGTTATAGATGACTATTCTTTAACTGATAAGTAGTTACTAGTTCGATAAGTAAATTGTAATCGATATTTACATAAGTACCTATTATTATGATTATTACGCTGCGATCGTGCGATTGGATTATCTGTCCCTTTCTGATTCGTTATTCAACATGTTTGTGAGAAAGAGAGGGTAACAGTGATCGATTCGCGCGATCGAGTTTACGTGACAGGTGCACAGACTCTGCTAAACAGAACTCCACCCTAGTTCCAACGTTAACGCTTCGTTCGGTTAGAAAGGAATCCATTTAAATGTATATGAAAATAAGTGGGACTTACAGTATATACAAAAATATCACATTACTTCGAGGCCGCAGCTTTCAATCACTTAGTCAATTAATTATTTCGTCTTCTTACCTAAGTTGTCGGTCGTTGGTACGAAGCGTAAGCAAGTTAACGCAGGAAGTAATTGATCCAAATAAATATTATCTTGTTTTTGAAGCTGACTTCGCTCGCCAGAAGCCTTCTTTTGCCAAGCGCAAATCACTCAATAGCTCCGATGGTTTGCGAGATACACCAGTAACTTTAACATTATTGCTGAACTAGTCAGTCGCTCATAAACTAAACATTTTTACCAATTATACATATCATCGCATCCGTGCCTTTTACGCGTTAGTCTCCCCACACCTACTAACGAATATCTAGGAAGAATTTCTTTTTTAAAAGACTAGGTGCCTCATCATAGAACTACTAATCCAAAGTGAGTACTACGACACCTACGAGATCTAGATTTCGAAGCAGAAGTATCTAAAAAGCTGCAGCCGGCGGATGGCGCAGTCGTCGTCGACACTGCACTACAAGCATTTTCGGCCGACACGCGTCGAACGGTGACCGTCATCACCATCATCATCACCGCCGCGGACTATCACAACGACATAGAAAAATATAACGATCTGGGACGCGTTTTATTGCTAATTTAGGTACAGTCTTTGGGGGCCTCCGGGGAGGATCCGCCGGAGAGGTCGTCGAGGAAGTCGAAGGTTGCGACGGCGGCGCGCTCCGGCTCGCCGTAGCGGACGAAGAACCCCTCGCGCCCGAGGATCGACGGCCGACGGAAGCGGCCGCGCAGCCCGCCCGGACCGCGCACGCGCAGCGCGGCCGCTGCACCAACACGAGCGTCAGCCTACTCTACAAGCGAGCGCCCTCTGGACGAGACAACACGCGTGAGCCGCGCCCGCACGTCCAGTACCGCTCGCACACACACGCGACACGAGCGACGCTACGCTCTGACTCAGACGCTCATACCCCGAGTTACACGCACGTGCTGTCTGACTCTCCAAAGCGGTAGCAGCCAAGGATTCTTTTTACTGTTTTAAAATTGCTCAAGAGGAATCTGATATTCTGGATTTCAGAATTGACGTTTAATAAATAATGATAGCTACAGCTCTGGACACAGATTTAATCAGACACGCACGTTTTTTTAGGAAATTGTGAAAGTTGATATTTCTTAATATGCTTTAAATTGTTTATTCCCCGATTCCAATACGTAACTTCGGAATATGATTGTAGAAACATTTTATATCGATATCGTATAACATCGATACTGTTCGCGTCTCTTTAAATCTTAATTTTGATCAACCATAAAAAAAATTGTTTCTTTTTTCTGAGTTGAGCGTGGCGTCGCCTGCTGATAACGTTCTACTCGGAATGAGGCGAGAGAGTGAGATGGTGCGTGTGAGTGAGAGCGGAAACGAGTGACGTGGCTGGACGTGACGACAGACAACATGAAATGACATGACACATATACGTCCATACAGATCTGTGGTAGAATATATTTGTTTTTTTTTGCTGGCAATACTTAGTCAATGGGTGCTTTATTATGAGCGCTAATTTCCAGTCCAAAACTGTCATTTGTTGCCAAATTACAGGCTGTTTATTGGAGCTCACAAGAAGCTACTTGAATTCAAGGAATTAAGTGATAAACAGAAATTTAAAAAAAACTCGTATGAAAAAAATACTAGGTTCGTTTAGCAAAGACGTAAATAATGAAATATTCTAAAATATTACAGAAATTCATTGTTACATGCAGTCTAGATCTGTATGGACTTAAGAAAAACGTTAAATGTAGAATAGGCATTCCAAAAACCTTGTGTGCTCAATCGATTTAGCTCAGCTAGTGTTCCGTGCCAAACATTTTATATAAATATCTCACTACCTTCTTAATAATAATAAACTGTTTCGTGCAAAGAGAAATCACGAAAATGTTTTTTTTTTAATTTAACGCTATGTATTTGAATTTTTTTTAATCAGCACATGAAATCTTCAAAATAAATCCAAAAACATTAAACTTTTTTTTATTGGAACAGAACACTAGAAATAATATCTAAAAATAATGCAAACAATACTAAAAATCATCATTTAACGTTTGACATAAAAAGCAAAATTAAACAAAAATGGAAAATGTCACTGAACTAAATTCAGAAATGAAAGAGCATTTTTTATTGAGTTTATGAAAAGTATGCAGTTGAAATAAATTATTGGAATAAAAAAAGAACTAAGTCTACATCTGATAGATTTGAATCCCTTAACATTAAAAAGTTATTTACAAATCAGATTTTAAACGCTGCGTTTGGTGAAACATAATTATTTCGTTTCATAATTATAATCATAACTGCAAGTGTGCTGCACATTCAGTCTGCAGTTGTCAGTTGCACTGACTACATCCTAATTGCCTTCAAGCTGCATTTGGCAGTTGCATAGTTTACAGTTGCGACTGGATGTGCAGTAAGTATACTTGCAGTTGTGATTATGAATATGAAACGAAATATGTTTCACCAAACGCGGCGTTAGTAGCCCTTCTGTACAAAATGACGTATGTTAGTCAAACAACTCCGTAAAAGTACAACAAAAAAACTTAAAAATTCAATAACGGATGTTGAAGTGTGGTCTGAGTTGGTCAGTTTGTACAGGAGCCATGAAAAGTACAATAGTTAGGCCCCCTTGCACAACGACTCGCTAAATACATTTAGTGCTAAACATATTTACAGTTCGAACAACTTGATAGGTCCGTTTTGACGTTTGCATAAAATCACAAAATAACTGTGTACAGATGTTGTATGCCTTCGATCTTCAAAAAAGTCGCCTTTTTATTTATTCTAACGTAGCGCACCCATAATAAAATGAAATTAAACGCCACGCATTGTAATAATTATTACTAGTGTTGACATAACTCTTAGTATTTTGACAGGTGTCAAATCGGACCTATTATATTGGTTTATGTATAGTCATTGTATTTCAGTCAATGGTTTGAAGATGATAGAGACGGAATTATGTTTACAAAGCTAACTGTATTTACGGAATTGTTGCGCAAGTGGGTCGTAAATACAAAAATGACAAAGGGCCGATTCACGAGATTACATTATCATTTTTCAAGGGTCTGATACTACCGTGGCCATGTATGAAAGTACACATGTGGAGTTTGGGTATCACAAGTTTAAAACTGATTAGAGTTTTAAAATGTCTGTCGTTCGATGAATCGGCCATTTATGTTTCTGGGACCGAACTCTCGTCAATTTTAACAAAAACTTGAGTGATGGAACTGTTTTTTACTTCTACAAGGTTAGTCAGAAAGGGGGTGGGTACTAATCCGAAAGGGTGTTAAAGTACACATAATATTGAATAACTTTTGTTCTACAACTTTCCCCAAAACTCAATAGTTTAAGAGAAACAGATGCTCAAATATCTCAAAAAAAAATCTCTAAAATCTATCTATTCCCAGTTATGATCAGCTGTGTTTACATTTTAGGTCATATTTGGGGTCATGTATTAGAAGCACCATTTTCTGAATTTGTAACTAAAGCAGGGATGAAGAATTTTTGAAAAAACTAAAATATTAATAATTTTATTTGGAAAAAAAATATATCGCATTTAGAAATTTTAACGCTTGCTTTCAAACAGTCATGACCGATACTATAAGTGGGCTTCGGATTAGTACCCCCTTTCCGACTAACCTTGTATATTCAAATTCAAATTATACAGATTTCAAAATTCTTAAAATGACATTACGAGAGCCCGTCTCAGGGTTGCCACTAAACTGTCAAATAAAATAATAGAAGTAGTAGTGATATTTACCTGTCTTCTGTCTCCTGGAGCGGTGCAGGCGATGCAGGCGCGAGTAGGGCGGGGGGGGCTCCGCGGGGGACGAGCCGCACGAGGAGGGGGACGAGTCGCTCGACGCCAGCATCACGTCCAGCAGGTTGGCGCGCGCCTGGAACACGTGGTGGAAATCATCACTCAATGAATCAATGTAAATACATTTTTTGATTTGAACGCAAAACATCAGTTCGGGGAATTAGGATTATTAATATTCTGAATAATGGAAGTAAAGGGAGGTGGACTTGTTATAAAAAAATTGTTCCTTATTATTCTGTGTACCGCGTTTTGTGCATATTCTTTTTTAGATTTCATCCTCTTAAGTTTTTCTTAAAATCTCAAAAGTTGACATTGGGATTCTTTTAAGACCTATATTTTAACAAGTAAATTGGTTCCAAAAAGTAAGCATCAAAAAGGAAAAAAATATTATTTCGTATAACTTGGAAACCAAAAACAGCAAGCCAACATTTTAAACGACATAAAATTCAACTCTGCCATATTACTACAACAGCAAATAACATGCATTAAACGCAGCCAAATTACCTTACCATAGTAGGTACTTCTTCCAAATATTTCTTCTAGACTAAACAAAGCTATTTACTACCCTCCTTTGGTGCCATAATACCTAGTAGTTATATTAAATAGATAAATAGTAATTACCTTGGGATCACTAAAGTCGATATCCTTCTCGACATGCACCCACCCCGTGGGGGCCCATAGTGCCCCGTCGCGGTGCGCATGCGCCTTGTCCGCGCGCTCCTCAGTCTTCACCTCCGGCGTGCCCGTTGTACCCTCGCTTTGACGGATCATTCTGTAAACACGTCAAGACATCAGTTATAACATTTTAATAGTTCAAATTGAAATATCGAAAACCAAAAAAAAAATATTGAAAAAAATATATTCTGTTGCTCGCATGATAAAGTAGGTATAATACCTTCTTGATCAAAACTATTTAGATCTGCTGAGAAATGTTTACATTAATTTTCTTTTAATACACGGTTTTTATGATTTTCATGAAAAATTGTTCTTTAAATTACGCGTATTATTATTGTATTATAAATTTCGCGCAGTCAAAACAAACATTGGACACTAGTTTGAATGTTAAAAGTGAGCGTCACCTAATCTTTTATCGTTATCATTCACTATGTAATCAATATGTGTGGGCGCATTGTTAGTATCTTTGTTTAGAACAATTTACTGTTTACCTACTTAATTACCGCACGAAACGAGTTATTATGGTTTCCTCCTTTATTAGACACCTAATATTAAACTGTTTACTAAAATTTAAGTATTTTTCAATTCTACTCTTTAAGGAATAGAATAATCGACCAAAGTGTTTGGAACCTATTTGAAGGTTTTTTTTACAAAAACAGCAGAACTCGCATTTTCATCGTTTTTATCCTAAGTATTCTTAATAGTTTGCAGTAATGTAAAGCATTCAAGATTAAAATAATACATAAGTAATTTAATTCATGACTCATATAACATTAACATAATAAATATATATATTTATTATGTTATAAATATGGCGGTTCATTTTAATCTGTAAGAAAAAGTCGTTATTGGTCTTGAGAACCATTTTGTCTGGTCCTCCTTTATATTAACCACCCTAAGGTCAACTGGTAGATAATACATAAAGCGTTAAGACCGGCTCTGTACATATTTTGAGCGAAAGTTTATATAAAATATTATAAAACCAAATCACTCACCTATTGAGTTCCTCAATAACATCTTTCGAAGTAGCAGCCTCATGGAAACTCAGCGTGTGTTCTTGCTTCACAATGATAGGTTCCGGGACCGACGCCTGCGCAGTCCCCGGCCTATTCCTGTCAACCACGGGAATCTTTGATCTATTCCTGCTAGGCGAAGACGGTGGCCTCTTCCCTCCCATCAGCGTCGGAATCCGGCTTCTTTCTCTAAGCTTCCCATCTTTAATTCCGTCGTTCTTATTACTTACTATCACAGTTTCAGCCGTTGACGTGCTAGTTGTATTAGATTCAGTCATTTGGGGGGAACCAGTCTCTGGAGATGAACCTTCTTCCTCTTCAGGGACAGGAACTAAAGCTCCTGTGCTTCTTCGACAAGCGCTCAAAACTTCTTCAACTAAAGATATTTCTTCGTTGCTGGCGTACGGAAAGCTAGATGATTTTATTAGACACGGTTCCACTTCCCTCTCAATTGGCGATTGCTTGTTCAACATGATATTCACAGTATTCTCTTTCAGTGCTGAATTGTGGTCTAAACTTCGACTAGATTCGATATCACTCGGCCTATCTTCCTTTACAGGAGCAAAAGGTATATCTTCAACTTCGACAGATTCGGTCACATCTATGCTCTTATTAATTTCGTTCTTTCTCTGAACTTTTATAAGGTGACGTTCATCTATTTCGTTTTCCACATTTTCGACTCTCGAGAATTCGTCAAAGAAATCTTCGGATTCCGTGTAAGGGTCTTCGCGTTCGATGAATCTCGGCGTGGACCGTGGCTCGGATACAGTATCACAGAAGGCAACCCTAGGTCGGTCGCTGTGTAGGACGTCACAAGAATCGTTTTCAGAGAAGCTGCCGAAGGAATCAGGTCTCTGTCTGTCTTCCGACACTTCGCTACGAGGACCGACCGAATCATCATCAAAATCCGCCGCAGCATACGGAGGTGGCAACTCTCTGATTTCTGACACAGGCCTTGATGACACAGAATCAGATTCTTCTCTATCCCTACAATATTTCTGCTGCTCAGCAATGAAATGCAGTACATTCTGCAAAGCCACTTCCCTGTCCTGTAAAGCCATTGCTTGCACATCGTGGATCCTTAAATGACTGCTCGTATCCTGCGCTGGAATACCTCTGGACGAATTTGATGCTAAGCTCTTTGTGCTTTCATATTTAACAAGACGGTAGAAATCTCTTGTGAAATCTAGGCCGACGTTGGCACAGTCGCCGTCTTCACTCAATGCTGTGCTAGACCTTTTATCGGGTGCATCTGAGGCACTGGACCAAGAACCTCCAGGAGAATGTGTGCCTGTGCAGTCCCATCTTTTTTCTGATGTATCTGCATCATCAACTATTCTGCATTCATCAATTTCTATTGTTGCGAATCCACAATCATTCCACAAGCAATCCCCGACATCTTCTTCTAATTCCAACGCATCATCCTCCCTGATGCTGGGTAATGTTGACAAGGATATTTGGCCAGGCGTCGTTATTTCAGCAAAAGGGGACTGTCTGTCTCTGAGATCTTCACACGATAATGACAAGCTCCAGTCTTCTAGTTCAGCTCTATCGTATTCCAAATCGGCTAGATCCCTATGTCTTTGTTGTAATGCTGATCTTGCATCATCTAGTTCTAGCCAATGTTGGACGTAATCAGCATCGTATTGGGAACCATCTGCGCGATCATCTAGCGTGCTTCCCCAGGAAACTCTTTCAGAGCTTGTTGTAGAAGCGATAGCTGCTCTCCTTAGCGGCCTTTCGGGAGCAGGTTTCAGATCTAGTACTAAAACACCAGAGCTAGGAGTTGGACTGTCTAGGCAGCTGGTCGGGCAAGTTGTTCCAGCGATTAATTTTAAACACAAATGGGAATCCGAGAAGCTTCGCACTACATGCTGAAAGGGCAACACGGGTCGTGACGGAGGATAGCTGCCTCTTACTCCAGCGAACGCGACTCCTATTGGGAAGTAGATATAATCCGCATCCGTTGCTAGTAGTCTTGCGTGTCTTCGAGATTCTCTAGGGTTGATGGAGACGATGGTTTGGTTGTCAGTTTCGTCGGAGGCTTCGTTGAGGTCTGGTAGGGCTCTGTCGGCCGCGTGGTCACTTTGTCTCGAAGCGTCGGCCTGGACGTCACTAGACATGGTGGAGTACCCCTCGTCCTTGGCACCACTCTCCGGGGATTCCGCACCTGCCTCGCCCACTTCACCACTTTCTTCTTCTGTTACTTTTTCTCCACTCGCTCCTGAAATAATAAAAGAACTCACTTAAGCACAGAAACTCTCTCTAAATTTTTCGATATTTTGGTTGGACCAACTCGGATATTCCAGAATACATTATTTTTGTGTTGAGAGTTCCTTGCTCTTAATGCCCTATCCAGCTAATGACAATATCTGGACAAGTTTGGTTCCTACAGTCCATTGTTTAATGACGATCAATAGTCAATAATTACCCACCATGTGTTTGTTTTATTCAAGAATAGAAAGCACTAGGAAAACAGTGAGTCATCACTGTCAATTATCTTACCCCCGGGTTTTGAAAACTTTGCCAAATCTTTGATCAGTGAATCTGCTGTGAAATCTCATGTCAACTGAATTTGTGGAACATCATCAGATGATATTCATGAGATTTGACAACAGATTCTATTTATATGGATTTCAGAAACCAGGGGTTAGTCATGCAGTTTGACCAATGAGATTACCGTTGATTGTAAGTACGGTAATCTCATTGGTCAAGGGAAATGTTACCTCTAACAGGGTCTGTGCAAGGCTGCGGCATGCTGAGGCTGAGCGTGTGCGGGCGGGCGGGAGGAGCCCACAGCGTCGGGTCCACCGCCGACAGCGCGCGGGCCAGGTTCGCTGGGGTCACCTCCAGCCCCTGGAACGATATCACCAACATTTACTTTTAGGAGATTGGTGAGGATGAAGAAGTTTTAAAAAAATAAAGTTTGATATATGGGGGAGTTGGTAAACATTACCAAATCATTGGGAAAACAATTGGTTGCGTCAGGTTGCTGAGCCTCAAGTCATGAAGCATGGTTGATAAGCTTCGTATACAAACGTTATTTTGGATTTTTGCGACAATAGTTGTATTTTTCGCCAGTAAATTATAAACAGATTGAAACATTCTTCAACTTACCTTCAATTCAGTCCAAATATCAGCTAGTATCTGGTGCCGCCGCTTGTCGTCGTGGCTGAGGGGGTGTGGGTGAGGAACGGGCGGCGCAGGAGGTGGGGAGTCCCTGAACGAGACTAGCGACCCGCAGGAGCCGACGTCTACCAAGTGCACTGGAATTTTGGAAAGTAATGGCTGTTAGAAAATGCTAAAAGGCAACATATTACTCAGAAACTGTTTTTTTTAACCGGTAACGCCCGCTCGCCGTTGTTTCAGGACGACGCCTGCCATTGTTTAGCTATTGTGTCTATAATTACAGTACTTGAGTAATTAATATATCTTATTTAAGTGGCTTCTCTCTACCGGACATGACACAAACAACCACAGAAAAACAAAAGCACGACGCAGTATGATACGACTCCTTAATGCTATTAAACGGTAAATGGTCGTCGCCATCTGGACTTTTACTTTTAAAGTCTACATACACAATGTGGTAAAAATTTGGCGTTTCCAGTTCGGAGAAAAGTTTGGAGAAGGTAAAAAGAAGGAACATGTAAAAAAAATTCAAGACTTTGCAGGTCTCTTGGTGAATACGGTTCATACTGACTGACGGCTGAAAGCCGAGCCTAGGTTTCTGCTGTCACACCAAGAGCTTACTTAACACGTTCAGTGCCAGGTGCCCCTCCAGGAGGGCTCATTTTAATGTAGTTTTTTTGGAAAATACACCGTCATGAAACAAGCGAATACCTATTTTACGACATAGTATCGTATTTTCCACGATTTTTAAACTAATGCCAAGAACCCTCCTCGCAGGTTCACACTTAGCGCAAACGTAATGCCGAGGATTCCTGGAAGGTCCACTAGCAATATATCTGGCGGCATGGCGTAGGAGCTCTATGAAAGATGTGGTGGACTCGAATGTGTTAACGCTTAGTATTGACAGCCAGGACTTGGCGCGAGCGGAGTATGCGGCGTTGAAGTCGAGGGTCGCAGCTACCACATCAGTAGCTCATATACTGCCTTAAGCTTTAGCCCTTTGCATTTCTATCCTTATAGGACACGCGGCGTGTGCGGCATGGCAGGTGGGGGCTGTAACTGGGTCCACAACTACAGCACTAGCGTCTGGGTGCTCAATGACTCTATGCTTCAGTTCTTACCTTGCAGATCTCGAGGCGTGTGTGGCGTGACCGGTGTATGTGGCGTGGCCGGAGATGGCCGCGGCTGTGGTCGCAGCTGCCGCACGAGCAGAGCGCTCAACGCACGGTTTTGTGCCTCCAGCTCACGGATACGGGCGCGCGCGCATCCCAGCTCTTCACGCACGCTCTGTGAACAGAACTATAGGTTATTATGGTTGGTGTGGATATGAGTTGCGGTAACAATGAACAATCTAAACTTTGAAACGATTTCCCGGATATTAGTGGTTTGATTGAATCTGTGAATTCGGATCGTATGAATTCAGTTGAATCAAGCTTTCAAAATTCTGATTAAAAGATTAAATCAATCGAAATTGAGCGGGATTTCATGTAGGAAGCAAGCTAAAGGAAAGATAGACAAGGTTTTACAATCACAGCTGTTCAACACAGCTAAAATATAAACAGTACCTCCAATCTTGCATACCCTCCGAAAAATGATACCTTCGAAATCCTAAAATATCTATTAAGAGTTCTCCCCAACACCTATCAACGTGGAAAACTTCACCGTATCTTCCACCCCCCCTCCCGGGTCTCGTCAAAACGTCTTCCAAATAAACGCGTACATTTTAATTATACTTCATTAGTTAAATTAAATTCGAGTAGGGTAATTGACGGGCTGTAATTATAGGGGAGATCCCGGATACAAAATAAGGATGTACTTTTGGGAGGAAGACACTCTTGGACCTTGCTTTGGTAGATTTAGCGGGATTAGGGCGATCATAATTTAGTTGGAGGATAGGTTTAGTTTAGAACTTTGAGCAGCTTATACAAAGTTTAACCAGGGGTTTGCGGCACTAGCAGCGATGTGATTATATTGTGCGTTTGAAGGTTTTCGAAAATCCGGGTGTTTTTTTATTTATTCAAAACAGTACAACACAATTAATAAGTAACATCGATGTACCTGATCGGACAATTAATCGCTCACTCTCGCGCCACTCACACTTATTGCGTCAGCGTAAAGATCGTTTTTTACAGTAGTACTATTAACATTAGTGGTCTTCAATTCGCACTCAGTTCGGAAGTGATCGCTTTTACGAAGTTTGCCGATGCTACTTCGCATTCAGTCTCCGAGATTAAAAAACGGACTTCGGTGTGGTATCGGTAAAAATAACTATGGGACAGTCCCAAGTAACAAAATTTGATATTATAAAAGTCCTGAGAACGTTTTGGAGCGTGCTATATAGTACCTCCTACTGCTAAATATGATGCCGTTGTCGCTGTTACTTTAAACATGAACGATTCTGAAATCCCTGAAATTAAAGCTGAATACAATTCGAACATAACATGAGAGAATTTTGGTAACAAATTTGAAATCAGTTCAACATACATGGCAAAAGTATCCTTGATGACACGTCTAAATAAAAATCATATTGCCGAAATCGCTTTTACCACCCAAGTGCCACCTTATAAATTCGGAGAATCTCACCAAGTAGATGCATAAACCAAGTTTGTTTATTAAAAGATTTCCAAGAACTTTGCCAACAGTTTTAAATTTAATAAAGCGTAAATAATATTAATGGTGTAGAGTTATAAATTTTAAGTGATTTTCATTTAGACAGAAAGGATTTAAATGTAACGGGTAATGTCATGCTGAGGGGAACGAAGATAAGTTTCTTTGAAGATAAAATGTTTGGATGGGTATATTTGAAATTCTGCTGTATTAATTAAGGTTGAATAATTTTAAGGAGTCGAATACATTTTGCCATTTGTTTTTGTATCTTATTAGCTTTTATTAACAGTGTTTTCATACCTATATTTAAAATAGTTGTTCGTGTTGCTGCTATTAGTAGGACGACGTAAAGTAAGTATTTTTTTAAGTTTCTTAGTAGTCTGGAACTAATGTGGCCTATGTAAAATTTTTAACCAAATCCATCTATCACTTTTGCACGAAAAGAATTTTCATTTCCAAGTACAAAAATGCTCAGAGATGGATTTCGTTAAAAAAGTTACATGGAACACTTTAGTTCCAAGGCTAGCCAATTATCATAGATGATGAATATAGTCTTACAATTCCTTGGAGTACCAAATGGAATAAAATCAAAATCATTACGAACATCACATCTTTTAATACTACCAAGTAATATTTGCATTCTGTCTTCGCCGCTTTCGCAGTAATCACTCAAAATTACTCATACATAAACTAATAATCTTACGCTATAAGATTACGCCCACCCTTAAAGTCTCTAATTACTGATGGAGTTTCTATAGCTACTCTATATGTTATCAATAAACTCTATGGAGATGAGCATTCATCACTGGTAATCACCATATGACGTTAATTGCCTGATAATAATTGCCTTAATGTCATCTCAGAATTTACATGGTTGAGTTGCTAATAGATTTAGAATATTGATGGAGATTAAATAGATGAAGTTTCATCGTTAAGATAAAGCTTATAGCTCGATCTTGACCATTTGCGGTAGTAAAATTATTTAGGAATAATTTTATGACTGTTATCTGTAGTTTTATGGTAGATAACGTTAATTGTTGAAGTTAAATCCTTTATCTCATTAGATATGTCAGTAGGATAAGCAGTAATTTCTTTCTATGACTCTCTATGAATTCGTTTTAATTTCTTAATTTTAGGTTTTTTATGAGTCTTCTGGCAATTTTCATTGTTTTAACAGCTGGTAACATTTACGACGCTTAATATTGGTATTTTTATAAGTATCTGATAGTAAAATATTTCACGTTCAATGAATATTTAACTACCAAAGTTTGTCATTAAAATTTTCGAGCGTTATGTGAAAACAGGAGCGTCAAACTTTCAAAAACAATCAAAAGTGGTCGTCGCTTGCAACCGGCGCCATCTTTATCAGGAAAGTTGGCCTGCGTTCCCGCCAAAACTACAACAACATGGCGGACATTCACAAAGTAGATTTAAACACAAACGGTCGCATTATCGGACAGATTATGCCCAGATTATAGTGGGCCAGGCTTCTGAAATTATTACGGTGCCAGCTAAGGCCAAAGTGTCCCATTTCGTGCGATTTATGTGCGAATGTAGGCACCACATAATCCACGGACGCGGATACAAGGGTGACTATAATTATGAGAAAACAATTTCCGGGATGCATCTTAATGCCACCGGGGATTACGCGGTACAGGCATTCCTTTTTTTGCAGATTAACATTGCTGACTATGTTTCTTTGTTTGTAATCTTTTAAAGCACTCGTCCGGTTTCCTGTATCAAGTGATTTAAAAATGCACGGCCTGGGAATGTAAAGACAGTAGCTTTGATATTCCTCCAGAAAAAATATTTTAGTAACAGTTAGGCTTAGTTCAGTATTTGCAATATAATTTATTATAGTTAGTTCATGTTAGCGCGAACCCTTAGGATCTCCTCACACTTATCGACGCGGAATCAGCTTAGGCCACTTTTTCCGACCAGCCTAAGCCGATTCCACGTCCATAAGTGTGGGGTTCAGAATTAGTGGTGATTATTACAGCCTCTACCCTGCATTTCATGCTTGTCAAGTGCTCGTGCTGCCTCACGATCAATACGTCCAAGTAGCAAAACGTCCATTTAGCAATATGTCTAATTAGCAAATTGTCATTATAGCAAAACGTCCAACTATCGAAATGTCTATGTAGCAGAACGTCCAATGAGCAAATCGTCTATTTCTCATAATGCCTGGACAGTGAAGCACAAAAATACTAGGATTCGTTTTTGAGGTCAGTTAAATTAAATACGTAAACTTTTTAGTAAGCAAGTAGGTAGCTCCCATAGGTTAGTTATCTCATCTCTCACCTAGGGTCAAAATACACGTCCGACAGTTGCTTCCGGGAGCCGGATCCGATTATCTGATCGGAATCATGAAATACACGTACGATTCTCGTGTCAGATTTTTTCTGGACGACGACGACGCTCGGACAATGCTTATGATTCTGACATCCGATCCGATAGCCTGATCGTACGTGTAATTCATGTTCAAACAAATGTATGATGCGGGGCCTTCAGATAGTCTGATCAGACTATCAAAACCGGCAAAAGCGGCAAAAAAAAATATTAAAATACAGCATATCTTGTGTGGTGAAATGGTGTAAAAACCGTAGTGATCGGAAGAAAAAAACCAGGAATCACGTTTCATAGGTAAATGAATAATTCAATCACTTAATTCCAAATTGTATACATTAAAATCAATCTGTATTCACCAGAAGAAAAGAATCCATCACAAGGCCAGTGTTGTCAAAATTCACGTGTGCAAATTACCCTTTTGGGAAATGTATAGTTTTTTATTCAATTCAATTTATTTATTACTAGGTATTTTATTTATAATTTTTTTTACTAAATTTCCTAAAGAAAATGAAGTATGGAGAAATGATTGGATTAAAAAAATAAGAAATTATAACGGTGAAAACGATTGGATTCCAAACAAATACAGTGTCATTTGCAGTCTACATTTTGAAGCTAACGACATTTAAACAACTAAAGGAGGACTCGTGTTGTTACATATGCAGTACCTCAAAATGTTATTTATGTTATTTTGTTTGAAGGCAGTAGGAGAAGAATAATCGATTTACTTTTCAATATAAATTACAAAAGAGAACTGAAAAAATTAAAGGAAAAAAAAATACTCCACTAGGTTTTCTAAAAAATGTTGGCCTTATCAAGAGGATTCTGAATTCATAATTATGTAGGGTATTATTACTTAAATTTTTCAAATGACTTTCACTGAAAACCTACATAATAATAAAAAAAATGTTTTTTTTTTTGTGTTATATTTTTTTAGTTAAGAAATATTGTTTACGATTACGACTGTACTCAAAAAAAAGTTAGACGATTTGCTCATTGGACGTTCTGCTACATAGACATTTCGATAGTTGGACGTTTTGCTATAATGACAAGTTGCTAATTAGACATATTGCTAAATAGACGTTTTGCATATTTGGACGTTTTGCTACTTGGACGTATTGATCGTGAGGCCTCGTGCGCTATACCAATGAACGGTACTCCTGAACTGATAGACAGCGGCCCTGATAGTGCTAGGCGAACCTTCTGCGAGTGCGATGTTCGTGGCACTTGCTACGCGACACAGTTTTGTTAGGTCGTGATCGCCCGTGCTTCCGACAGTGTGGCAGTGTCAGTGCTGTGCTCGCCCATGCTCATAGGTGTGCGAGTGACTACTATGCTCAGTATCCTCACCTTCTGCGAGAGCAGCGCGCGCACGACCTGCTGCGCGACATCGTCGAGCCTCCGCTCGTGCTCGCCCGCGCCCAGACCTGCGGATAGCGCCGACAGTTGGCTCCGCAGCCGATCGTTCTCAGTGCCTAGGGTTGACAGCTGACTTTGATAGTGGGCCGCAGACGCCTGGAACAATTACTGACGTTGTAGGCAACATTTCCTTCTTCTATATCGACGTAGGTATAAGAACTATTTGTACTTGGTACCAAGCTTAAAATCTTTAATCACCGTATTTTTTTGCAAGTAAGTTTTGTTTATTCAAACAATTTGTTTTTGTTTTGTTTACCCGCTTTCAAATGAGGCGTAAAAATATCGCAGTTTAATAATAGCTCGACATCGGAAAAAGAAAAAAACAAGCTTTTCTATCGCCCACAGCAATATTTTTTCAGTCTCACTCATCAAAACGTCACGGCCACTCCTGTCGTCAGTACCGCTTCACTAAAAAAATACCCCCGAAAAGGGACCATCGTTCACACTCTTAATTAAACCCCGAGTTCTCACAACAAACAAAACCAGCGTAAATTGACCTACTCCGCCCCCTGTGGCCTTCAAACGCGACAACACTCAGGGCCATTTCTATTTGGAGTCACGGCTCTACTGATATTTGGCGTGCTCGAATTCTACACAACATAAAGGATTTTGAATCTTAATTTTTTGAAATAGGGTGCAAAATTTAAGTAGTAACAATTTGGTGTGAGGTTTTCATTAGTCATCAAGTGAGGGCGAGACAACGAATCTGTTTATCTGTATGTCTGAAACAACACGCGGTTGATAAGCGATGAAAGGGTTAGGTCTGAATGGCGAGGCGAGGCGCTTTCAATTTGGTCATAGCATATAATGACGGCTGAACAGTTTTTAAGGGAAAATGTCTAGACTTTCGTCCATATTATGAATTCAATGAAAATGCAGTAATACTTACATGGGAAATTCAAAGGAACTTATTTAATTTCTATGAAGGTGTAAACAATTTCATTCAGGTAATTCTTGAAATGTATTGGTTGCGTTCTGACTTCTGTCATTGTCAAATGTAAAGTCCACAGATAAAGAAGCGATACTGGCACCATCATAGCATTTTTTTTTCAGTTAATATAATTTTGAAGGAGGTTTAATATTTTTAGGCAAAGGAGATTTCATCCTCATTCCCTGTCTTTGGAATTCGGTAATTTTTTTGTTTCAGTCAGAGCTTCTGAACTTTTTAATTTACTACTTGTGGTTTTTTAATATAGCTTTAGGGCTAGATTTCACAAAAGTTTTTGTAGGATAGTTTTATTTACTATGTAAAAATATACCTACAGTGAAACCACTCATACCAGTAGGTACCTAGTAGATGGTAATCTAGCTTTAATTGAATGTAGACAGACAATAACAATTCGAACTACTTAATTGAAATTCCACGTGATTGGCGGGCAGATCAAATGTGCGTTTATTTCATGATTAAATTATTTACAAACCACCGCCGCCATTTTGCCTTTTGCGCACTTAATTTAGTAAATTTAATTTATATTTTGAATTTCGAATGAAACCGCAGATGTTTCACGAGATCAGGTAATTAAAGTGAAGAGCCTGTTTGATTGCTTTCCCATCGAATCGTGGAGTGTAATGGGACTTCATGATAAATTCATTTTCATTTGTTTTGATTCCATGTTTAAAGGTGCCAATGAAAGCGCCGTATTTCAGATGGCGGTAAAAAAGATTTTTTTTAATGGGCATGGAGTACTGTCGGCCAACCGTTAAATGATTTTATAAATTCTTTTTATAAAATTAAATTCAAACAGTTTTTATTAAAAAAATGCCATCCACGTTATTATGAATGTAAACAATTGAATTAAAGTTAATGCACTCAGAATGAACCTAATAATAAAAATTACAAGTCAGTTCAAGAAAACTGACCATTTATAAAACTGATTTATGATATCAATCACTGGCTGGCTATTTCGCTTTCCTTAGTTTTATGTTTGATAATAACAGCGCAAGTTTGAGCATAAATCACAACCCTTTGCATAGGCAACTACGATTTGTCAACTGTCGTTTTCTTTGTATCGCTCGTTATAGTTTTTTATAGATTGACTAGGTAACCTGGCGTCCGTAATATCTACTTAATACGTCTTGAATGCAATACATCTTTGAAGTTGTACCAATGAATTAAATAAAACTACAATTAAATGAAAGTCTACGAGAAATATAAAATTATTTTAATCGTTCTCACAAGCATTTTTGAAAATCTACATTTGCGGCAATATACAGATGAGTGTATAAACACATTTCAGCTAATTGAATTATCTACACAATCATGACAAGTAAAACCACTAATCAACAATTACGTCACATCATAGTTTTGCAAAACTCGCAAATCACAAGATTAATGGTACTGAAATCAGAATCGCGTTGATGCCGAAAATAGTCATTGTTTCGTATTCACCGACGGGGGCTTTCAGCGAAGTGATTACATTTACGGCAATAACTAGAATTAAAGCGGGCGGGTCATTAATCATGGCCTGCAGTGTAGACATCATTAGCTTTGTTCGGTCACGCGTCACAAATGTGAGGGACACAAGTTAGAACTATAGTTTCTTTTACTAATCGTGTACGAAATAACTGGTAATGTCGGTACATTATTACAGCATATTTCTACCATTTTAGCAGTCGTTAATGGTAGAAATAAAGTGTTTCTGTATGGATTTTAGTTTGTAAGAGTCCGACAGCCCTTTGTATTTTTTTTACATCCTTTTCTTTCCCCTGCTTAGGCCAGGATGCTTACTACCGACAGCTTCGAGTTCTGAATCGATAGTGTTTGATTCGAATTACTGTCAATTCTTAATCTTAAAATCGACAAAACAATCGTTTGAAATATTTGTTAGTCTGAACCCAAACCTCGGCACGGTCGTGCAATGTTGTCGATTTCAAGAGTAAAAATTTATTGACTCCAATTCGAATGAAACTTGATCGATTCAGAACTCGAATCTGTCAGGGGTAACCCTCCTGGTCTCCCCCAAGTTCTTCCAGGTATTCTGTTCCTGCGCCACTTCAAACCAACCCTCGTGGTCTTCGTCTAGGTCTTATTCACCATCATCATTCAATCGAAAGACGTCCACTGCTGGGACAAAGGCCTTCAAGCCATGTTAGGAGGATTTGCCATAATCGCCACGCTTGGCCGGCGGGTTGGCGATTGCAGTATGGTTGTTAAAATATTCAGAGAACGCTGCTGCCCATCCTCTAGTGAATCACTTAGTCGCCTTTTACGATACCTATGGGAAGAGTGTTGAGTCTGGCGAGTGCAGGCAGGCCAAGGAGGCGCTTCCCGCCAAGACGGTCGCCTTAAACAAGCCCTTCGGCTGTCAAAGCAACAACTGCGTACAGTCACAGCAGCCATCACTGGCCATGGTTCATTTAACAAACACCTCTTTGTGATTGGAGTTACAGACAGCCCACTGTGCAGAGCATGCATGGAGGAGGACGAGACGGCAGCCCACGTGCTACTGAACTGCCCTGAGGTCGCCACATACAGGGCCAAGTACTTCGGAAACTCAGGTACTCTTCGAGAGATCACCAGTAACATCAAGGGTGAGCTGGCTTTTTTCGAGGAGTTAGGGTGGATTGATTAACTACACCTACCACTCATCATGCAAAATACGCGTTTAGATGTGGAGTTGCGGACACCAGCCCGTTATACTCTATACCCGTGGGAAGTGATGGGGTAATGCTATTCTTTACGTCCGGTGCACTGCATCCGATCTGAATCCGTGAAAATACGTTCCGAAGTAGTCATAGAACTATTTGTATGGTAGTTTACGCACTAGATCCGACTTCCGCCATCTGATTTCTCTCAGTCATCCGTGAGTCTCCAATTCGGAAGAAATTCTGACGGACCGAAGTAGCCGTAGTACTGTTTTTATGAACGCTTTCGCATTACCTCGGATTCAAATCGGACATATGCCAAAGATGGCCCCTGAATTGCTTGGATTTGGATCAGAGATCGGATTAGTGCGTAAGCAATATCCGAATTCGGTCCGAGATTTTTAGACATTAGATCCATATTTTTACGAATTTGGATCGGATGCAGTGCGAAAAGCAATATTCGAATTCGGTCCGAGTTTTTTATATTCGTATTTTCACGGATCCGTATCGGATGCAGTGCGTAACGGCTCTTATACTAAATAGATTAACTAATCCGTGTCACTGATGTGGCAACAATTTAGTCTTCAATCAATAATTCATAGTATCTGAAGTAGTTTAGTTAATAGATGGCGCCAGTTTCCAATTTAGCCGGATTATCTTATCGTAGAATATGCGCCGAGTTAGTTTGGCATCCTGTGGCTGTAATAGCTACCTAGATCACGTCTCCATTGTAGAAAGGATATTTTTAAGAGTTTTAAAGATTTTAGATTTAGGGTCAAAATACACGTCCGATAGTTGCTTCCGGGAGCCGGCTCCAACTATCTGATCGGATTCATGAAATACACGTACGATTCTCGCGTCCGATTTTTTCTGGATGACGACAATACCCGGACGATGCTTACGATTTTGACATCCGATCCGATAGTCTGATCGAACGTGTAATTTATGTTCAAACAAATGTATGACGCGGAGGCCTTCAGATAGTCTGATCAGATTATCGGAACCGACTATCGGATGCAAGTATCGGACGTGTAGGTATTTGGGCTCTTAAGGTGTCGTCCTGTTAGGGTTGTGAATGCGATGATAGTGGTTATTGACAAGAAGTTAAATCGACGAGTACCAAATAACTTTGCCCCTCTAAAGAGAGGGACAGAATGCTGAAACCCTGGTTTCTGAGTAGCAAACTTATTTTACGGATATAGGACGCATATAACTGTCAGAAGCATTGTAAAGAATTTATGAAAGAGTTTATTATAATATTTTTTTATTTTTATTTTCTTTCCCTTGTGTTGTATGTATCGCCTTCTATTACTATCTTATTATAATTGGTCTAAGACCGTTTTAATTAAAGTAAATAAATAAATATAAAAAAAAAACAATTAACTTGAAAAATAAAAGCATTTATTGTGATGTAAATTCTCAATCCTCTTACATTTTTAATTAGGTTTTGTTAATAATTTCTTTCTGAGGGTAGATGAAAATATCCTTGCTTCACGAAGGTGACAACTGCTCCGCCATTTCAGTCTACCCGTGAACACGGCCGGTGCAACTCGGCCGAAACTCTTAAAGTTTTTTACGCGAGTAGATCCGATCTACACTTTTATAATTTCTTTATTTCCAATCAAATAATGATATTTTCTTAAAGTCCATACAAATCAGTTCTTGACTTGAATAATGTTTGATTACGGCAGCTGATCTCCTTATTCGAAATATAACTAACATCAACAATATCGTATCGTACAGTCCAATGGAAACAGGCTAATTGGTTTCGTTAGCGCACAACTATGGCGCCCGTCGGAGGCTCGGTAACGTAATTATGAAGATACCTCTGCCTACCCCGGATGCGGTAATGAATAACTTGCCCGCTTGCAGTTTAAAATGCAGCGGTTTAACGTACCGGGCGAACATCGCAGATTCTGGTTGTAATTATTTTGGAATTTTGGTTTAGGTACGTTTAATTAGTGGCAGATTTTGGATTTTAGTTGGAAATATGTTTGATGTAGTCGTAGTTACAGGTGTGTTGTAGGTGTATATAATAATTGGTACGTGTACTAGGAATGGTACTAATACCGAAACAGAAGTTTTTAGAGTTTTTGTTTGTATGTAAACTTCACGCCATCTTAAGACGCCTACTGAACAGATTTAGTTAAAATTTGGCAAAAATGTCCGTTAAAGAGCGGGTGAGGTTATAGGGTACAAATTATCTCGCTATTGAGTGTGGGGTGAGCAGTACCTTATGTTTCAGTAGGCAAAGTTAGTAAAAATAAAGTGGTATCAAATAAGCATTATTAAGATCGGTGGTTATAATCTAAGCTTTTGTTTACCTACCTAATTAACTACATCGTGCTCTCTACACTTGATCTCTATAAATAAACCTTTTTGGGTAAAAGCGAAAGCGATAAATACGCGATCTTGTTGAAGCTACAAAAGAAACAAAGCAAAAGAACCATGCCATCTACAATATAGTTTCAAAGCTACAAAATATCAGATGCACATATTTTCTGGGTCATCTCGTAAATGGAGCATGAACACAACCTACTTTAACTATTTGTTTATCTTCGTATATTTTCTTCTTCTACTTAATTCGCCGCCAGTAGCCGGCGACATGGCGCCGATGTCAACAAATTGTGTCATTATGACAACATTTTAGTAGTCGGAAGATATAATGGACATTTGTAAGGGAAATGCAGGGATTTTTGTTGCTTTTCATATAGCGAGAATAGTTATGTTAGCGTTACCACGACATAGTCATGTCCAGTTCTTAAAATAGTGGTGCATTCAACGCTATCATAGTCACAAAGTACCACAAAGGGAGGTGTTTTTTAGATGGGGCATGAAGGGCAGCTAGCTACCATAACCATTGCCCCTACAGGAAAACGTTATTAGAAAACCACCCTTAACTTTTGAAATAATTTCTACCTGCATTCACAGATTGAAATAAATATACAGTCAGCGAAAAACTTACTTATCCATTTCTGCTTTGAACGAAATATAATACGCCAAATGAAACTTTATTAGCCCCCACGTTGTCAAACTTTGTTGTTATTGATGGCAAAATATTATAAATAGTAATGTAAAATGGAATTAATAAGTAAGTGATTTGTAGTAGTTTAATGTTTTGCATGCCATGTATTAATTACCGGGTGGAATATTATAGTAATATTTTAGCATAACCATCTGCTATTTTAACTAACAATATTTCTGCAAATAAATGATTATTATTATAAATCGATATCCTTGTCTACACGTTCAGAACTCACTGAAAAATATTTAAAACCTAAATCCATATAGTACCTCCATTACGCTAATCCCAAAAACGTTCGTTTACAAATAACATAACCGAATAACAGGCAAACACAATTAGTGAGCGAGTGTAAATTTGAGGCGCGGGCGGAGCCGGGGGGCAGATAAATGCACCCTAGACCCCTGACTGTGACCCCGCAGGGGTGCAACGACGATTTTAAAACAATGTGTATGTAGATACACTACATTTTGAATAAAACGGCATAATAAACTATACAAGTTATGTGTATGTACACAGTTTCGTGTATTATTTGATATGAAACTACGAGAACCTTAAACAAATTTGTCGTAATTTATTCATAAAATATTTTTTTTATTTTTCATAAAACCTTTACAGGCACTTATGAAAAGTCTTATTTAGACGACGATTCCAATTTGTCGTTTGCTATGGAGAAGAGCCGGAAAGAAACTCCATGGTTACTCTTTAAATTTTTTCTTATCTTTAACAATTTCAGTAAATATGAGTTACAGTAGGTACTATATTCTATATGTATATAAAAATGAATCGCTATTTCCCTTGGTCATCGCATCACGCGTGAACGGCTGGACCGATTTCGCAAATTTTTTTTTTGTTGTGTTCGTAATTGTCAGGAGAAGGTTCTTATGAAAGAAAATTTTGAAAATTTTTTATGGCCTACAGATGGTTGTTTCGGGTCTGGGCGTTTGTTTGTGAGATTTGTGTCTGTAAACGCACCCACGATACAAGAGAAATCTTAGTGTGGGGCAACGATTTAAAAAAAAAAAAGAATAAGGAACCCCTTGTAAAACCCTTCAATTAATTAATCATGTCTCAATTTTTTTAAGACTAATGGAATATTAGTTCTCCATCATCTATTTTCCGACTTCCTACTTTAATTGATCTGCCTATACTATACACTGCACAGATACTGGTTTAACAACGAGTCGTGTATCTATATCCCATACTTTTTCTCCCTAGAAAGTAAGGTCAGAGCTTAATTACCCTTTATTAACGGCAATCGTGATGGTAATGGCGACATAACCACCACTTATAAAGACGTACGGTTGACTATAGTCACGAGAATTGCCTACTTTCTCTATACTTACTCCATTTCATGTAACTATAGACAAAAGTGGCTCACCAAGGCATGAATGTCTTTTGAACCATTTCTTCAATTAGAATTTCAGGGGCCTAATTCTCCTAAAATAAATCTTGATAAATCACAACCGAACCAAGGCCGAACCGTTCATTCAGACAGTTCTCAATTTCAAAAGCTATCAAATTGTTTGACACAAAAAACAAAATCAATCATTTTGAAAGTTTTCGAAAACAAAAACTGACTGACGGTTGTGGTTCGATTGCGTTTGGCAACAATTTATTTTACGAGAATTGGGCCCCAGATCATCTTGATTGACCGTTAAGGTTCATAAAAGCATAATACTGTGTTGAATACACACATTGCAATACTAAAATGGGTCTTATTTGTCTAATTTTATTAAATAGAGTAAAGGTAACGATTGTTTTAAAACTTTCGCGTTTTGTACACGTTATAAACATACTGACTCGGGTCTAATTGCGTAGTACTTAATACAGTCTTTCTGTCTGTCTACCCGTGACCACGGCCGATGTAATTCGGTTGGGACAAAAAAGGAAAGTTGTGCTTTTTTAAATTAAACTACGCGATTAGACCAGAGTCAGTATTTTTATAAGGTAACTAGCTTTTGTACGCAGCTTCGCTTGTGTGAAATTTTGAACCCGTTAAGTGACGATTTTGCGTACAAACTTTCATCCCCTATTTAACTCCCTTAGGGGTTGAATTTCGAAAAATCCTTCCTTATTCCTTGTCTACATTATAAAGGAAACCTCTGTGCAAAATTTCAGCTTTCGAGGTCCAAGGGTTTGGGCTGGGCGTTGATGAGTCAGTCAGTCAGGACCTTTCTTTTATTAATATAGATGATTGGCTCTAAATAATGCTGTTTTTTTAATTATTAATGTGCATTTACGGAAAAGATCATTCACAAGCGTGGTTCGCGGCTAATAGGAGGCTACTCCTACGATTCTGTCTTCGTAAGAAGCGATTAAGTTCTTGAAATCTGCTTACCCTTTTGAGGATTACAGACGTGAGTATATGAATGTATTATGAATTCGCTTGCTAGGAAGTTTTTTCTTATTTTGTTCACGTCAGGAGTTGGCAATATGAAAGGCTATCTAAAGTAGACAATTACAATACGGCCGACGTATCTTGGCGAGTCTGAAGTTAGTTGTTTGGCTGCGCAATGAATCTTTTAGAAACGAAATTGTCTACTGCGCAGCTAATCAGCTAACTTCAGACTCGCCAAGATACGTCGGCCGTATTATACGAGTTATAATAATGGCATTTTTTCAAAGCTTACTTATTTACAATTTCCACAAAAATATTTCCACCTTTCGCAATGTCCCGAACATGAAACCTCCACTCACTTATTAGGCAGCTTAAACATAAACTATCGATTTTTGAACCGCAACCCTATCCGAGTGCCCTCAGTAACTGCGCCCTTGCACTTCGGTAGGGTGTAGCTGAATTATTGTTTAGAGGGGGTGGCCTTTTAAAGCGGGAAACCCCAGCTATTGTGCATAGCCGATTTCCCGCTATCCGCCATTTTAATGTCCTTCCATCGCGCGTTTTCTTTGTGCGTGTGTGGGTGTTGAGGTGCAAGTATTTAGAGGAAGCGATTGGAAAAGTAGTTTAGTGACACTACTTCGATAATCATAATAATAATCAGCCCTGATTTTTCAATCGTTACCTAGCTTTTATAGCCCGTGAGCCAGCAACAGTTTTGCCGGACCAATTTCCTCTCAAGCGATAACTCGTGGAATGCTTCAGAGAGTTATATTATGCAGCATGGTGAACGTCAGCTGCCGCTCCGTGGGTGGGTTGGGCAAAGGCAGCCCATCAAAGATGTAAAAAAAAAAAAAGTTTTCAGTCATTTCCTCCCGACTGAAAATTTGTTAAATGATAGTTAACGCAATTATTCGAAGATAAAAAAAAGTCAGCTGGCCGTACCGTGGTGGATTATACGTCAGCTGGTCACATGAACATGCAAAAAAAATTTTTTCGTTCAGTGATTTCCTCTCACTTGAAAATTTGTCAGATGATAGTTTACATGCTATTTTGAATAAATAAAAACGTCATCTGGCTCTATGTTGGTGGAAAGGTCGTCAGCTGATGCAGTGAAAGGTGGAGCATGGGAACCAGACGTGAGCGCCGATGCTTATTTAAATACGTCAGCTGACGGGTTTTCCACCAACATAGAGCCAGCTGACGTTTTTATTTATTCAAAATAGCATTTAAACTATCATCTGACACATTTTCAAGTGAGAGGAAATGACATAACTACAGTTATTCGCAATAGCTTCATGCACGCGCCCTTATATGTACCAATCAAATCAATATTCTCATTAATCAATCAATCAGCAATATTTAAATAGACGCACTTTGGATAGAAATCAATCCCGTTAAAATTTATACGCAAGGAAAATCTACCGAAGCACAAAAGAAAAAAAAAGAAACTTGTGAGCCATTCGAAAATAAACTTGAATTTCAATGTATAAAAATGTCCAACGTAACTCCTTTTTGTGTTTTTTGCCAAAAAAACAACTTCAAACTTGAAAGAATTCTGCGAAGAAAGTTTGAACAAGTGCAGTGAAGTTTTAAATATTCGAAAATGTAATAGTAGTATAGTAGTAGTATAATGTCGTGGCCATATCTTAGAATTGATCATTTCATGATGTGGCCGGCCATTTCATGAAATGGTTGTATTTCATGATATGGCCAGCTAAAACTGACCATATCATTTAAACGTCAACGTTTAGTGATATGTCAATCCACGTTTGGCCATATCATTAATGTAGGGTTTGTATGATATCAAAGGTTTAATAAAAAAACAAATGAAGGAAGCATGTACCATGCAAGCAAAAGCAAGCCAGCAAGCAAGTGTTTCTGAGTTTGCTCCGCCAGAAGACTCGCTTTGTCGCCCCTTCGCTTCGCTCGCACACTCGACCAGCACTGCGCTCAGGAGGTCGCCGACTCGCTTCGCTCGCCACCTCCCCCCACTCGCTACGTTTTGGCCTCGTGCACTCGTTCCACTCAGGACCTCCTTCGCGAGCTTCTGGCTCCACGCTTTTAAATAACACTCTAGGGTTAGGACAGGGTCTGACCACATGCAGTCGGGGTACGCTGAGTCGGATTTACATAAAATGGATCAATTTTATTAATTATAAATCTTTCGAATGAATACGTCGACCGCGTAAGTTTCGATGATTATTTGTTCTGTAGTTTGACAGGTTAACCAGATAAGTAATCGAACAAATAAAATTCTATGAAAAGTTCACCCGCAATTAACATGAAGTCATATTTTGAAATCCAGTAGTAATCCATATAGTCGATTAATTTTCGTTGCGTGGTCACCCTACTTTACTTAATATTATTACCTTTTTTGTCAGAATAATTGTCCGCCGCCACGATGCATCACAAAAACAAAACGATATCAGCGCCTCTAACAGTGGATAATGTAACTAATTTTATGATATGATCACTAATGTTTGACCACATCATGAAGTAGCCGTGCGTTTAGCTGATCTTAACGTCGAACGCTAATTTATTCATTGATCTGGCCAGGCCACATCATGATGTGGGCAGCGGGTATTGGCCATTTCATGAAATACAACCATTTCATGAAATGGCCGGCCAAATCATGAAATGATCAATTCTAAGATATGGCCACGACATTATACTACTACTATACTACTATTACATTTTCGAATATTTAAAACTTCACTGCACTTGTTCAAACTTTCTTCGCAGAATTCTTTCAAGTTTGAAGTTGTTTTTTTGGCAAAAAACACAAAAAGGAGTTACGTTGGACATTTTTATACATTAAAATTCAAGTTTATTTTCGAATGGCTCACAAGTTTCTTTTTTTTTCTTTTGTGCTTCGGTAGATTTTCCTTGCGTATAAATTTTAACGGGATTGATTTCTATCCAAAGTGCGTCTATTTAAATATTGCTGATTGATTGATTAATGAGAATATTGATTTGATTGGTACATATAAGGGCGCGTGCATGAAGCTATTGCGAATAACTGTAGTTATGTCATTTCCTCTCACTTGAAAATGTGTCAGATGATAGTTTAAATGCTATTTTGAATAAATAAAAACGTCAGCTGGCTCTATGTTGGTGGAAAACCCGTCAGCTGACGTATTTAAATAAGCATCGGCGCTCACGTCTGGTTCCCATGCTCCACCTTTCACTGCATCAGCTGACGACCTTTCCACCAACATAGAGCCAGATGACGTTTTTATTTATTCAAAATAGCATGTAAACTATCATCTGACAAATTTTCAAGTGAGAGGAAATCACTGAACGAAAAAATTTTTTTTGCATGTTCATGTGACCAGCTGACGTATAATCCACCACGGTACGGCCAGCTGACTTTTTTTTATCTTCGAATAATTGCGTTAACTATCATTTAACAAATTTTCAGTCGGGAGGAAATGACTGAAAACTTTTTTTTTTTTTACATCTTTGATGGGCTGCCTTTGCCCAACCCACCCACGGAGCGGCAGCTGACGTTCACCATGCTGCATAATATAACTCTCTGAAGCATTCCACGAGTTATCGCTTGAGAGGAAATGACTGACAAAATATACCCTCTGGCTCACGGGCTATTATCTGAGGAATGAATATGGCGATTTGACATATTTTCAATACGAAAGTTGTCGAATTGTTAAAATTATTCCTCGGATAAAAGTTATCTGACGATTGAAAAGTCGGCTCTAAATAAAAAGAAGGTCATTCGGTCTTTAGTTATGTTTTATATTTTGTGTTAGGCACATCAGAAGTGGCGAATTTCATTCTAGATGGGTAGTATTTAGAAAATAGTGATGTAGGTATTCTCATCAGCTTACTTGCATTCAACCTTCCTTCATAATCAGCCGATAAATATTTTAATATACCAATTCCCCTAAGTAAAAAATTCAGTTTATGTGCTTTCAAGTGTCCAAAGTTTCGTTTGTTTTTTGTCCGTTGCAGGGATTGCGAAACCTTTAGTGTTAACGGATCAATCAGCCTTGCTAATAGGTTGAACTTTCTGAAATATTTAGGTACAAAAATGGTAAAAAAGCGAAGTCAGAATTGAGAATCGAACCGGCAAAATAATTATGAGAACTGCGTCAGTTTGGGGAAATTAGGCACCTGCCATATAGCCCTTTCTTTGTTTATACCAACCGCTCATAACTTGCGCCACGCATAATTTTTCAGTGTGTTTAAACTTAAACATTAAGGTATGAACGCACGGTCGTGTGTGTGATTGTTGTACAACCTTTACTACTGTTCGTTGTATTTTTCTATTGTTGTCATGTCGGCCTAAAGGGTAACAGCCAGTGTCATATTTAGAGCATAGGGCTGCTCTTTAAACGTGCCTTGAGTGTACTCGAGTCCTCGTTTTAGTCAGGGTAATGGCGAACAGGGTCTATTTTTGTTTTATTTTTCAGAGGTCATTATTGCTTTATGGACTGGACACGACAGACAAGTAATATATCTCGTAATGCAAGTATAGTTTAAATTGAGATTGACTGGCAAGTCATTAAAAAATAATCTCTAAAACAGCTGTTCGATACAAAATAATTAATGTTTGTTAACAAAATGTATGGAAGAGATGATTTTTTATTATGTTTATTAATTTCTGTACTTTCCATTTTGGTTCAATTTGAACCCTTTTATTAAAGTTTTTAGTTACGAGTGGACTGCCATTTTGAATGTCCAATGCTATAGGGCTGGGAATACACGAATAATTGTAAGTAGTCAAGATTGACAAGAATAATTCATAATTATGATTAGTTACGGTTCGCTCGCGTGCTATTTTCAGTTTTGCCCGACTATTTTTGGACCCAAACGGAACCCTTAATCATGAGCTGAGGAACACGCGGCACGGCTGCGAGCCAAAAAATGCACGTGACTTAACCGTATCAAATCATAAATCTGAATGTGTCTCACGACAGTTACAATATAATACAAAAAGAATATTAATTGACTGATGTAATGATGTTACTTTGTTCAAATCCAATACAGTTGTAGCAAGATAAACAGCCAACTACATTTTCACAAGATCAAGCTAAAAACACATGACGCCTTCACGCATGTAGATATAAGTAAGTATGTAGTTAAACAATATTAAACTATCTGGAGGCTGTCAGTCTGTCATTTAGCAGTTATTACGAGGGTGAGCTCTGTAATCTTCGCAGAGAACTCTCGGAAACCTTCGGTGCAATATCTTTGTTGCTACTCGTATCGTACCTACATATATTTCGGATCAAGTTTATTATGTTTACGATACGGTCGTGAAAATTATATAAATAAAATGTAGTTTAGATAGAAATTGTTATTTGAACTATGCAGCTATTTGGGGTACAAGTAGCTGCGAAATATCCTTCTAGAACCAAACTTTGCTTTTGATATACAGGTTGAAATTGTAAACACTCGACAAAGCGAAATGGGAGATTGTACTCATCACTATGAACAACTTTTACTATGGGACCAAAGAGGAAATCGCAAAAGAAAATCTGTTGTTCCCTACATTTTGACGAGTTATGCGAACATATATGTAGGGAACTTCTGTTTTTTTTTTCGCGATTTCCGGTTTGGTCCCATAGTAAAACTTGTTCATAGTGATGAGTACAATCTCCCATTTCGGTTTGTCGAGTGTTTACAATTTCACTCTGTAGTTTAGTTCCGCGAAATTATATCCCAAAACTTTACGTTACGCACAGGAAACCAAAAAGCATTTACCAGAAAAACAGTCGCAACAAGGCCTGCTCCCAATTGGGACGCCCGTTTAGCGACATTAAAGAGCATTTATCGACCAGAGGGGGGACACGCGATCATTTTTGGATTATAACCGCTCCAGATAGACGAATTAATTAACGAGACAACCAATATATCTAGATCCCTGTCACTCTAACAGCTCCCTTTAATTTCGTCATTATCGTTTGATCCCCGCGGGGCGAGGCGGCTCAAACCGGTTATGGGTGGTTTGTACCGGTCATAACTGGACGTTCTTTGAGGGATTATGGACGGAACGTGTTTGTGAGGGGATGAGACGTTTTTGCGTAATTAGTGGTGCAAGTGGGCTTCTTGATAAGTGCCACTTCGCTGCAGTGTAGGGTAGTTGGTAATGGATATTATGTAAGAGGATTACTTTTAGAGAGCTATTCCTTCCTCCTAGTCTATTCCCCTGTTAAGTTGGGGTCACCTTCCAGTGTAAACAAATGCGGCTGAATACCAGTATTGCCTTCAGACCTCCGCAACCCAGTTACTGGGCAATGCCGATATCCTAAGGTAAGGCTGATTGTCAGACTTTTGACTTTTGGAGAGCTATGAAAGAGACAAAATAAGCTATTTGTCATGTTTCTAAGGTATCTGGAATATCGGCCAATGACGTCATTCATCATCAACGTACCTCGATAATTTTCTAGAAACTGTCACGTTCATCAATTACTCCATTTGCAAACAGTACCTCTATGGTTTTGTTTGCGAATAAAGCAATGGATGAATTAATGAATCCTACAGATAACGCAACATGTTCATTCAAACGAACACGTGTTACTTGCATACCTACTAAAAATATAATCGTTAAACGTACAGGTAACAAAAGGATTAGGTATACAGGTAAACATTACATATCAATGTACATAAGACACGGTCAGACAAGCGATGGCAAAGACTGCCGGTCAACAGACGCATAACTCAGTTTAAATACTAATGTATTTAGTAAACAATAGAAAGAAAAAAAGAAAAACAATTTGTTCAGCATGCAAATCGATACAGTACATACTTTAATGCCACAGGTGTAACAGATCCTTAAATATAAATACTTTACAGGCGTAGTCTACTAATGGTATGGTACCTACACCTTAAACTATTACTCGTACTAGACTAAAAATTACAGAAATGCGTCGCTTTCGCATGTGAACTGGGACTAATTTTCCCAACATGCAACACCAACAGCGCTGATATCTTTGTGGTTGACTGTACTAAAAAAATATACGTCGATTTGAAACGGTTTTTTTCGATTAATAAAATGAAATGCGATTCCGCACAAATTTTCAGCAAATATAAAAATTTCTTATGCTCTGACCATACCGTGAAACGTTAAAAGAAGATATTAAAGCATAGGGGTGTTACACAATGCGGAGCCAGGTACGAATATCATTCAAAAAGTGACGGGAAATGAAAAAATCAAAATTCTCATCCGCCATTCAAAATAACAGATAGCTGTGACGTAGCCGAGGGGAGTGCACAATGACCGAAGTACGGTAACGAAACAGGAATATACCGTAATTTATTTTTTACTCTTTTTAGTACGAATTTTATAAATATATTTTTAAGAAAAAATAGTAATAGGTAAATTGACGACACGTTTGGTGCAGTGGCTGAGCGATTGGCGTCTGCGCTACGGGTTGTGGATTCGATTCCTACACGGAACAAAAATTTGTATGGCCTACAGATAGTTGTTTCGGGTCTGGGCGTTTGTGTATGTGAGATTTGTGTCTGTAAACGCACCCACGATACAGGAGAAATCCAAGTGTGGGGAAAAGTTTTATTTAAAAAAAAAATGGCCAATTCAATGGATACATCATCATCATTCAGCCGGACGACGTCCACTGCTGGACATAGGCTCCCCCAAGCATCGCCACTATCCATGTTGGGGGGGTCTGCCATAATCGCCACGCTTGGCAGGCGGGTTGGCGATCGCAGTATGGTTGTTAAAGTACTCAGAGAACGCTGCTGCCCATCCTCTAGTGAATCCCTTAGTCGCCTTTTACGACACCCTTAATGAAGAGTGCTATTCTTTACGTACGGCGCCACATGGACGCATAATGGATTAACCTAGCGTTATTGGTGTAAGACTCAACGTGTGAGCGACATGTGGACATAACAAAATGTTGCCATATTTAAATATTATAATTGCATACAGTTTTAGATTGTTCCTTATTTATTGCGTATTTATTTATTTTCTTTCTTTACATACACTACACATACACACACACATGTTGGTTTAAGTGAAAGGGCATGACCGCTGACTGACATCCGTGGAGCACAAAGGTTCCAGACGAAAACCAGCGTCAAGTACTTATAGTGCTTCACATTAAGCTGATCTGGACACCTTTTTGGTCCAGCCGTGAGACACATACCCAAGTTTTTTTTATATTAATTATATCACACTTTTTAACTGTTGTGTCTCTTTGTGCTGTGTCTAAATAAAGGATTCTTTATCTATTATCTATCTTTTACTCAAGTATCCTTACCAATTATGAAGCAAAGTCCTTATAGCTTTGCGTAGACCCCTTTCATATTAACCACCACAGTTGACGAATCTATTTATGTGTCCGGTTGGGCAATAAAAAATGCTGACATTAATACGCAAAACAATTTGATTTTGGGTATAGGAACCGGGTCTAGCGATATGTTTATCTATACAGCGTGACTTTTAATTCATTGGCAATATTTTAACCTCGTATTCTACCCATGATACTAATTCATTTAAGCCCGTAACATCGTGTATTAAAATTGTCAAATTATTAATTTTAAAAACGTGATATATCTTGAAATTTACTTTAATAAAGTCCGAAATTAATAAACACGACAAAAAAATAAATAATAAAAATGACAATTAAAACATTAATAAATTTAAAGTATCAAGATGCGTCCGCTAGTAATGCTAGTATACCAGTTTACTACGCGCTGTTATTACTTACGCTACAACGTAGGTACGAGTACGAGCTATCTCATTCAGTAGGTGTGACCTTCGAAAGAAATGCCGCCAAACAATATTCGGCTTGAACAAAGTTTTTACCTACATTGGGGCCTCTGGAAGCGCGCGCGCGTGTGCGGGGGATGCGGGGGATGCGGGGTGCAAAGAAATGCATGCGCGCCGCCGCGTGCGCCGCTTCAGTTACGCGTTTAATAGGTCAAGTGCATGACGTGAAATTCGCGAAAGATTCTGTGAACCGTAAACCGTAACTAACATGCCTCGACCACGTAGTGCAGTGTACACGAACCAGCAATACCTGGATATGGTATTGTTTTACGACCGAACGCACAGTTTGCCGCGAACCCGTCTACTGTTCCATCACCGCTATCCCGATGCACCGATTCCATCAAGAGACCGAATCTTGAGGTCAACACAAAATTTACTGGATTTTGCATCATTTCACGTACCAACGCATGCCCAAGCGCGTGGTAGAGCACCGGTGTACCCAAGAACCCTGCATCGGCAAATAAAGCGGTACTTCCAAAGGAATCCTCAGGCCAGCACAAGGCAGGCAGCGCGACATTTTCACGTCAGCCAGTTTTTTGTATGGAAGCTGTTAAACGCCTCTGGAATGCACCCTTACCACTTTCAAAAAGTGCAGGAGTTGGTGTTGGCTGACTACACGCCCAGGGTTCAATTTTGTAATTGGCTATTACAAAATCTAGACAAAAATATCCTGTGGACAGATGAGGCCACGTTCACCCGACTCGGGCTGTTTAATGTCCACAACGAGCATTGGTGGGCTCAGAGTGGGCAGAACCCACACGTTAATCGAAGACACGCCTTTCAAAATCGTTTCTCGGTGAATGTGTGGGCAGGCATTATTAACAGCTGTATCATAGGTCCCTTCTTTATTGAAGATAGACTGACCGGAGACCGCTATCTGCGGTTGTTAGAGACCTCCGTAGAAGAGCAGCTGCAGAACGTGCCTGATAGCTATCAGTCCGAGCTTTACTACCAACATGACGGAGCCCCGGCACACTACCAGCGGATGTTCGCGCCTTCCTCGATCGAAGATTCGGTGAGCGTTGGATAGGACGCGGCGGGCCTGTACCTTGGCCGGCGCGGTCGCCTGACCTGACGCCCTTAGACTTTTTTCTGTGGGGTGAAATTAAAAGACTGGTGTACGAGCAGGAAAGTGAAAGCCGCGAACAGTTAAAAGAAAGGATTGTTATGGCATTCGAAAGTGTAAAATCGCGTACATTTGTTTTACAAAATTTGAAAAGGAACCATAGGCGCCGTGCTGAGCTGTGTGTACAAAGAGGAGGTGAACACTTCGAGCACCTCTTAAAGTACACGTAGGTAAGTACCTAAGTACTAAGTTTAATTTGATATTTTTTTCTTTCTCTAAAAAAAACCTTGCTTTAAATCAAACGCAAATCTCACATACACAAACAGACAGACGCACAACAATTAAATAATTATCCGGTTGTTATTAATCAACTTTTAAATACGCCAAAATTATTAATGTGATTAAAATTAAATACGCCAAAATTATTAATGTGATTAAAATTAAAAACCACTAATTTTAACATGAAACTGCTACTTTGTAAAATATTTTATTATTCAAAGTGCTCCCAATCAGCTGTTTCGCCAAAGTTCACGCGCGGCAACGCAGTAGGTACGTTACTAAATAACTAGGTACTAAAAACGCGCGCGCCGGCCGCATACTAAATAAATTTCGTCCTTGATAACCTAAAAGTGCGTAAAATTGCAACATTTTAAGAGGCTGTGTTGCAGTACCTATCGCTCACTCAAAGGAACCGGCCGCCGCGCCGGAACCACCCCGCGCTCCGCCATCGCGCGATCTCCACAGAAAACGTATCAGCAGCCAGCCAGCAGTGCATGATACAACAGAACAGACGCGTCATTCATTAGGCGTTTTGCTATCGAATTTTATTGAGATATTATTAGGGATAATAATTTTCCACTTTAACCGACTTTAATGCAGAAAAAATCCCGTCTACTGAAAAAATAATATTACCTACAATCATTGCATGTAATTTGAAACTTTTACTAACAATAACTTTTACTTTGAACACACAACTTTCCAATACTTCCTCTTTCTTTTTTTAAACATTCCCAACGCTAGTACTTAATTAGTTTTGTAGGTAATGTGCTGGGTGCGTTTACAAACTCAACACCTACATCTTTCTGTGCGGAAATCGAATTCGCGACACGTAACGCAGCAGCCACACACTCAACCACTGTGCCAACAGTGCTGACAATTATTACGTAGCACAACTTATTATCATGTTATTATGTGCTAGCTGCCATATTTCATTGATTTATGCGCAGAAGTGGCCTCCATTTTTAATTTGCTTTCTCATGAATGTATGAGTTTGCGGCTTAGATAAACGGGCGCTAATGTGCTTCAGGATTTTCTGTCATGATTTTTGATATTTTCGGAATTGCTTTCAGTCGTGATTTTAGTTACTTTGGGACCTAACTAAACAATTTAATTAAGTAAAGTACGAGTTACACGTTAGTTCCGTAGGAAAATCGAAGCTGCTACATCGCGAGTTCGCGACCGCAACCAAAGCGCCGCGCCGCCGGCGACCCGCCGCCCGCGCTCCGTCTCGCTCAAAAAGTGAATGGCGCGCGTCGATGGTGACGGCGCGTGTGTGCGTGCGTGTCACACACACTCACACACGGCACCCGTACATTTTAAATAGCGTGCAATCACAATTTGATCCTTTTTATTCTTTTGTTCGTTTTGGGAAAACTCTGGGTTATTATTTTTAAACACTTTACTAGCTTTAGTTATTATTTTTTCCTCAATTAGATTCTTGGATTAAAATATTGCCAACGAATTCAAAGTCTTCCTGTATAAATAAAGAAAAGAATAGTCCTGACTGACTGACTGATTGACTGACTCATCAACGCCCAGCCCAAACCCTTGGACCTAGAAAGCTGACATTTTGCACAGAGGTTCCCTTTATAATGTCTACAAGGAATAAGGAAGGATTTTTCGAAATTCAACCCTTAAGGGAGTTAAATAGGGGATGAAAGTTTCTATGGAAAATCGTCACTTAAAGGGTTCAAAATTTCACGCAAGCGAAGCTGCAGGCAAAAACTAGTTTAGAAGTAAAACAAAATCCAAAACTGGTACGAAAGGACAAAGTTGCTCTAAGTAAATTGGCGATTTTATTAAGTTTTATCTTCCAATTTTTTATGTTAGAGCTAGAATGTCACGTACAACTTATTCCCTTTGTTAAATGTTTACCTACAATTATGTACGGTTGACTTGAGTTCACTGACTATCTTACACAACATTTATATTGTATATAAAATTTTAATACAAAACAAAAACATGGTTACGGTTGAAATCTGATCGGAAACAAACATTACGGCTGGAGGAGTCCATTGTAAGTCCATCTTACTTGCTTTCATATCGAAAAATGGGGGAGAGAACAATGCAGCCAGCCATAATGAAATATTTTGAATATTTGTATTTGATTCCTCTTTAAAAGTCTATATTAGAACACCAGTTTAAAAAAACCTCCCGATGAGAACTTTTTTAATATCAATAAAGGGGAGGCGGGGGGTCATTTTGCGCTGGACAGGGAAATTCCAGGGGTCTTTCGTGAATTTTTAATTCCACAGTTTAGAGGATATTTGCTGAGGAATTTGCGCCATGAAGATAAGTTTTTATTGGTATTTTATGGTTTCATATAGGTGTGCACACCGTCTGGATGGGGTCGTAAAGCTTGCTTGTCTGGGCAGAGAATGCTGTGGCCGAAGAATCGATTTTGTAATATATTGGAACTTTTATTACATTGGCATTTGGATTATAGACACTATACAGGATGTAAAAAGACCCATCACATAGCCGAAATCTATGCACTCTGTACATCAAACTAAATTACATTGACCAAAAAGAATTGTTGGGAAACGACTTTTATTTTTTGGCGTGAAAAAAAAACGCTTGTTTTTGTATTGCGCAAATTATGGTTGTGGCGATGCCGCGCGTTTGCATGCGTGCAGCGGCCACACAGCCGAGCCAAGGCGGTCGTGTGCGTTTGATATTCATTGCGTTTTTGTAACTTCAAATGCGTAATTTGTTAGGAAAAACAGCCGAGCCAAGGCGGTCGTGTGCGTTTGATATTCATTGCGTTTTTGTAACTTCAAATGCGTAATTTGTGAGGAAAAATTGAAATTTTTGATAATGTTTGTATGGAAGAAAGTTTAGTATTATGACTTGGAAATCGATTTTGGAAAAAAACAAAAAAAAAGTGTACTTTGACTTGAATATCTCCAAAACCAATGATTTCCCAGGTATGGTTTGTTCGAAAAAAATGATCCCAATGATGGGTAGAATACGTGGTTTTCGTTATCGTTAAGGGTATTTTTACACCCGATATACCCTTTTATTATTAATCCGAAAGAAGGCCTGCCTGGTGGTATTTTTTCACAGCTAAACAACCAAACCATTTATAATTATTTTTCGGAGAGAGTTGTGTTGGTGCTAGTAGGTACCGTCCACGAGGCCTAAGCTGAGCTTTGAATTTGTGTGAGGATGAATGCAGACGCGTCCTTTGCTCGGTTTAAACCGGTTTATACTGCTTTTTGGCAATCGATTCTATGTGCACTCACACAAATGCAAATGCAAATGTAAGCTTACGCCTCGCCAGTTGTACCTTATGTCTTTTTCCGAGGACAAATGGATACTATAATAATAATCTTTTATTGCTGCTTTTTTGTTTTTACAAAGTTTAAATATGCCTAAGTACTAAAACTTAATCTAATAATAATTTTAACTCATTTCAAAGACACAATATCGGCAAACGGTTAACGGTTGCTATTCTGAAGCAGCTTGTCTTCCGACAAAGGTCTCCTCCAAAGATTTCCACCCAGTCCTGTCCTTTGCAGCACGAGTCCATAGTGGACCAGCTACTTTCTTAATGTCGTCTTCTCATCTCTTAGTCTGTCTACCTCTGTTTCTTTTACTGTCTCTTGGGTACCACTCTGTTATCAATTCAGTCCATTTCTCTTTCTCCTCTCTCATCATAAATGTCCTGTCCATCGCCATTTTAGTTGTTTGTAAACGGTGTGTGCATTTTAAAAGTTCTACTTTTTATTTCGTGTAATTTTACTCTGTCGCTTCTATTAATTCCTATTGTACTTCTTTCAGTTCCGTTCTGGCAGACTTTTATTTTGTTTAGTAATTGTTCTGTTAACGCCCATGTCTGGCAACCGTATACTAAATTGTAAAAAATCTTTATGTGCATTCTACCATGTTTAGTAAATGGATACTATTTAATACTAAAAATTCAAAAGTTTCCACGTAGGCAGGGCGGTGGATACAGCTGGCGTTATATGAAGTGGAAGACCCATTTGAAGAACAGAATTGCGATTTAGATGTTTAGATATAAAAATTCAAAGATTGTTTGTTTTGGGTTACATTAGACCCTAGCGGTAAGCGAAGACATGGTCTAAGATGGAGCTCACGAATCCAAGTAACATAGATGTAGAGGAATTTCCCTATACCCCTCTGGCTCTCACAAACACACGACGGAACACATTAAACTGCTTGGCGCCGGAATTTAATGTGAGGGTGATAGCTAGCCAGGTGGACCGTAAATATCCTACCATCAAGCAAAATTTAGCATTGGTGAATGTGGAATTGGACTTACGACTCCAAATACTGCAGGTTACGATATTTCAGACCCTATATCTTTACTAACGTTATAAATGCGAAAGTAACTTTGTCTGTCTGTGACGCTTTCACGCTTAAACCGCTGAACCGATTTTGATGAAAGGAGACCTGACAAGCTTAATACATTTTTGGACCAAAATCCAAAGTAGCCGGCCAAAGAAAAGTATATACATATTATGATGGTACATGACTATCTAAACATTTTTTATTACGTCATCCCTTTAGGTCTGATATCTGAGTCACTACATACAGATATAGACTTAGAGGAATGACATCTTATTAAAAAATGTTTAGGTGTTCATGTACTATCATAACATATGCATAATTTTCTTTGGGCGGCTACTTTACTTTTTGGTCCATTTTGTCAGACTGATGTCCTTTAGTACAGAGATAGTCTGGAACCTGGAGAAGGACATAGGCTACTTTTATCCTGATAAACGACATCCACGCGGGCAAGGCCAGGGTCGACCGCTAGTTATCTATAAGTTCACAGATCTAAGCAGATGATGATAAAAGTTCCTCACCTCAAGTGCTGATGATAAAGACGCCTTCTCCTGCTTCAGAGTTTCCACGCGGCTCTTGTATTGCAGCAGCGATCGCACTGTCTCCTCCATCCTGCAACAATAGAAAAAAAACATTCATTAATATTGAATACTTAAAGCAAAGAGAATCATAAATTCTAAAGAGCAGGATAAAGTTACAACTTACTAAATACAGTACAAAACGCGTGCACTTAACCGCAGTTATGTACTTTAGTTAGTATATAATTTAACACTAAAAGAACGCGCTCATAAATCTTAATTTAGGTATTAAAATTAACTTCTTCTTCGCTTGTGTACGAGTATACAACGTGTTACAAAAATACCACTAAAGCCGAAAGGGGATTAAAAAGTCCCTTGTAAAGGAGTCTATTGGCAATATTAAAAAAAAAGGAGGACCCAAAAAAAAATTGGAAAAATCATGAAATAACATCATCACTGAAACGCAACCCTGAAAACATAAAATCCGGCGAGCACCAGAAACATATTTTTGAATGTAAAACTAGAAAATCCTACCAGAATAGTTATGACGATACTAAATATTTTGGCTTATTTTATTTTGCGTAAAATATGTTATACCAACTGAAATATTTGACTACATTAAAATTGGTAAAAGTACTAGTTGGTAAACAAGTTATTGTTTAAACGATCACTTGATGAAAAGTTGAAAAAGTTGAAAGGGAACCGTTTGTCTTGGTATGGGCATGTGAAGAGGAGAGATGAAACGCATGTGACAAAAAGAGTTATGAGTATAAATGTGGATGGATGGAGAGGAAGAGGGAGGCCAAAGAAAAGATGGATGGATTGTGTGAAGAATGATATGAAAGAGAAGGGTGTCAGTGATATCATGACGGGTGATAGGACGGAATGGAAGAAGAAAACGTGTTGCGCCGACCCCAAGTAACATGGGATAAGGGCAGGAAGAAGAAGATCACTTGCCAAACATTATTTTTGCGTTACAATTATTTGTGAAGAGTTTATTTGTTAAGTAGTAATTTGGAGACTGCCTCGTTGGTCTAGTGGTCGCAAGCGCGACTGCTGAGCGTGAGGTCTTGGGTTCGATCCCCAGGTCGGGCAAAGTGTTATTGGGTTTTTCCGTGTGGAATTTCTCAGTAGCAGCTCGGAGTCTAGATTTGTGCCCGGTTGATGGCAATAGGCTCGCCCCCTATTACATGGGACTTAAACATAACGGCGAAACGTGGGTGTTACTATACACCTCTGCCAACCCTTCGGGGAATAAGGCGTGAAGTTATGTTTAGTACTTTGGCAAATAAAATTATGCGGAAACTTGTTTGGGAAGTGATAATTTTTCAATTTTTTTTCGATGAAACAATGGAGACCCGCCTTTTATATTGGCATGAGTTATGCTTGAATAGTTCCTGTCGTCACGAGAGAAGAAGAAAAATAAGTTAATTTGCTCGATGCACTCCCTAAGCACGAAGTCCGTGGTTTCTGCCTTAGTTACGAGCGTTTCCTACGGACATAATATCACCTACGGACATACGATTATTTCGGGGCCCGAACTAAGAATGAATGACAACACGATTTGACAGTTGTCCCTACTACCGATGTGTTTTTGCCTGTCCGAAAAGTTGAACTTGACACTTGTTTTGTTCACTCCTACGTTTCGGGCTATTTTCGGACCAGCAACTAACTTCGTTGATGGACTTAGGGAGTAGGCCCTCAGGGTCGGGTGAAATGTTTTCTTTAGTTGACGTGGACCACGGCAGAATGTTAAATAATAACAACTGCGTATTCCTTTCTAAGCTATAATAAAGTTCATAATTGAGGTAACTTAAACTATCACTCAAAGTAAACATGTAAGTAGTTTTATATAATGGTCGTCTCAAACACTCAAGCCCAGTGTCGGGCAAGTCTGGCAAGTTGTTAAGTAGCACGTGCCCGGAATACTTAGCGGTTCAGTGTCAGTTTCACTTACTACCATATTTGAAGGGTACAGGGAAAGAAGGACCATAGTCACTTTATTTTCAATATTTAATTAACAATGCCAAGAAGTTAAAAAATACAAAAGCTATCGAACTGCAAAACCAGATAATGCTAAAATCAACACAAGACTCAAATACAAATTACTACGGGCTGTAAGAAATAAAGGAATGAAGAAAAACATTTATTCAAATATCTCCAAACTAATAATGTTTGACAGTGATCCTTCTTCCCCTGTACCCTTCATTTACTATTAGTCTTCTGAGGATTACTGACATTATCGATGTTGTGAGCCTCGATCATGATTGGTAGAACTTTATTAGGTAAATGATTATGTTATAACAAATAGGTCGTATAAAATCAAAGATGGCAATCTCACTTTTTGCAACTACAGAGCAAACGAAAAAATTAAAAATTAAGCAACTATGCCATGTAAGATTGCCGTCTTTGGAACTAAATCAAGATTTTTTGTCGATATAACAAAGAATTATGGTATGTTTGGTTTTGATATGTCAAATAAGCAGTTTATTTTAAATGTTTGTGATATTTCTGCATCGTTAACTCAAAAAAGCCAAAAAGTGACATGGCCACCTTTGATTCTATACGATTCAAATATTCCTTTTAAATCTAGCTTTAATATCATCTCTGTCTCAAGACTGCTTCGTTAGTCTAGTGGTCGCAAACGCGACTGCTGAGCGTGAGGTCCTGGGTTCGATCCTCAGGTCGGGCAAAGTGTTATTGGGTTTTCCGTATGGAATTTTTCAGTAGCAGCCTGGAGTCTGGATTTTTGCTCGGTTGGTAGCAATAGGGTCGTCTCTCATTGCATGGGACTTAAATATAACGGGTGTACTATATACACTTTAGATCTGCCTAACCCTTCGGGGAATACAGTCGTGATGTTATGTCATGTAAAATCATTACTTTGCTTTACAAACAGAACAGATCTAAAACAACAGAAGACAAACGTTCTCACAAAACACTTCATTATGCAGATGGATCAAACTGGCGAGCTGAAGATTTGCATACTCTGCGACAGAGCAGGATAACGGACGTCCCGTAAAGGTAAGAAAGAGATAGAACTGGTGCACTTGACGCATGTCGGCACTTCATTAGCGGGAGACGTCCGCTCGCGAGAGCGCATCAACGTCAAATGACGGCGAAGTGAAGAAATGTGGGAGTTGTTGATTTTTTTGTTGCTATTTTAGATAATAAGCATCATTAGCGTGGTTAGGATTTCCTATTTCAGTGGTAAGTTCCTAGTATTCCTCTAAAATTCTTCAACTTCCGTACAAGATAGCGTTTACTTACTCTGTTCACCCAAAGATGAGTCCAAACATGAGATGAGAGATGAGTATTTCGTAAATTGTGGCCGTAAGGAGACGTTCAAAAATCGTAAAATAGCTACTGTTAGGGATTTAATGACGTCATGGCGGTAGTCTGACATGTTTAGTTCACGATCTGTCAAAACGGTCTATAAAACAGTATGCGGTGCGGTACTCGCTCTTCTTTTGCTGCGACCTTTGGTTTGGACGAACGTTCACAATTGTTATAATAGTTGTTTTGTTTTGGTTCTAGATTGTAATTATGACTGTGTTTGAATATTCCTGCATTGTAATAATAACTGATCGTATTAAAGTATTCAGTTCTTATGTACCATCCTGTTTTTAAGAAATAACGCCTCAGAAAGCTAAAAAGCTATTAATCCTATTAGTAAATTCTGTTATTTTATTAGCTATCCTTCGGGTTAGCTCACACTACATTATCCACGTTTTTTTTTTTTTTTAATGTTTGTTATTCTTAGCATAGTAACGTTTTCTAGAGAAACTCGTCTTACGGTGAAAAGGGTGGGTATAGAGACATACTTTATCGTCAATCACTCCTTTTTACGTCAAAGCTGTTAGTAATTATAATAATTGTAAGATTCTTTAGAAGTAAACAAGAAACATCTTAATCCGATTTCCCGAAACTCCATTTAAGCGAACGTAAACATCCTAAATTATGAAAACGTTCATCACTGAACCACAATGCCACTGTTTTAATCTCAGAAATTAATCAAAATGGAGTTGCAATTTTAATACTTAAGGCTGCCGAAGCTGTATTACGGTTTTACATCACAAAGCAGAGTCCTTGAGAGCCTTCTTAGAAGATAATTCCTGAAACAAAACCTCCTCGAAATGATTATTCCACCCTCTTTTAATTATTAATACACCGTTGAGGGCCAAGATTACAGTATTAAGGGTAGTAACGGGGTATTACGGGGTAACACTAAATATTTTCGTTCAGTAACTGGAGAGAACCGGTCAAATTGATGTACAAATAGAGTTAGAGTAATTTTAACAATTAGGCTAAGCGTGTTTTAGGATGCAGGTTACGCAGCACAGCATAGTACAGATTTTACAGGGCAGGACAGGCGAGGCAGACATAGGCCACGACCGCATGCTGCGACGCAACTCGAAGACACATTCGAGTTTTAACTAGTACAAAAAATAGACGTGTTCGAGTTGACGAACGTTTTTTTTTAATAGTCTGGATGATTAGTATCATACAAACAAGGTTCGCAACGCACTAAGTCAATTAAATGTTCTGTCATAGCATTAAAATTCGAATTAGTGGTAAAAAACACATGTCGACATGCACGCGTCGCGCAGAAATCTGTGCCGGCGCTACAACGAGGCGCAGAGCAGGGTAGATGCATGTCTGCGTCGCACGCGTTTGCGCCGCAGCGTACGCAGCTCTTAGTACGTTCATACATTACAAAATCTGCTCTGCCCTGCGCTGCGTGCACCTGCGTCACCTGCGTCTCAGCATACGCTTAGCCTTAATGACCGATTCCTATGATTTACCGAGCGTTACTGGTAAGACTCTTGTACCTTTACCAATAATTAAGCAGACACCATAGATTCTCATAGTAGATCTTCTCATAAGTTAGTAGCTATCGCAGGTAAAATTAGCTTATAAGTCTATTTATATGCCTAGTTTGGAAATAAAAAATGCTACCAGTGGTAAGCAAAACGATTCGTTTTTGGTCATAGAAACCGGGCATTAGTCAATTATTTTAATGCTTACGACTGTCTTTTGTAAGAGACGAAGATATGTACTGAATTACAATGATACATTATAGTTAAAAGAATAATGTCTATTGTGCAAAACGTTTTTTTTTCAAGATTTTCTTTGTTCCCCTTTTGATGTTCCATAAAGTTTCACACGTATAGTCAAAAACTTATTACAGCTCAACAGCTTTAAATACACACATAAACCTTTTTCCTATGGGGGTGGGCAAAAACCGTGGAACGCCACATGCTACGATCCTTACATACTCCTTTCGCTTCGTCCACGTTCATACATCTTGTCATACACGCACGCCACTACGCACCTGTCCTTTTTAAAGAACATCGATGTATGTCTTTCTAGGGCGTCCTCTACTGGCGTTTCCACTGACATACGCCTTAAAAAATCCTTTTGTTAATCGCCGTTCATAATTCTTTCAACATGCTATACATATCTTTAAGTAAAATAAGCTAGTGACGTGAAAACCACAATAATCCTTACAATTGAAGAATTGGGACAATCCACGCTTGGTTGACACTCCATTATTAACTTCTTCCATAGCGAATCCTTTTATTATAAAGCTGGCAAGAGAATCCATTCTACAGATACTGAATAATGGAACTTTTTCAATAACTCTGAATAGAAAGGTTTCTCTGCACCCGTTGTAAGAAATTATTCATTTTTTCGAACTGGCAACACAGGAATTTTCATTTAGAATTTTAAAATTCTAAAAGGATGCGTTCGATTTTTAATATCTAATCATTTCGGTTTGATTAAAATGTTAGCGTTTTAATGTTTTCTTTATGTAGATATACTGAGTTGAAAAATTCAGTATTAGAGCACTTTTGTAGATTGATAGACGAAAATATGTTCTAGACTGGTGAAGTATTAGCTGCTATCTTTTCAAATTCGATATTTTGGTGGTCTCAGAAAGTTCTGCATTCAAAACTACCTAATTATTATTATTTTACCATACCATTTTTTTTAAACAAATAAATCACGCTTTTATTTTAAATATACCGAAAATGCCTCTTTTATTTATATTTGTTTTGTAGGTATAAATTAAAATCAAAAAGTTAAAATTAATCATCCAAACATTAATTTGTTGCAGCAATGAACCTTTTTTGCGTATTTCCCACGTGGCGTATCTAGTTCGTCGGTTCGGGGGTCGATTACCTTATACCGAGCCTTATTACACTGTAATTTAATGTTTTGTTTTTTTTCGACGGTGTTTTTTTACGCGGGCATGTTTTACTGCGGGCAGTCACGGCAGTATCGACCGGGGTGTGTTCCTATTTTTGATTAATATCCACACGTTTGGGTAGAACAGAAATTCGTTTTGGTTTACGTGAAGGTATTTTTGGTAAATTACTTTGGGATGATAGTTTTATTTATAATGTTACTTATAAAAAATTGCTTGCAAGAAATGGGGTTATTTTTTGCGTAGGTACCTATTTATTTAAAAACAAACAGGAATCCAAATATTTCGAAATGGAATCAGTCTGTTTTAAAAAAAAACAAAAATGAACCAGCCGGATAAAATCAATGCTGTCGATTCTAAACGATCTTTTTTACTATAAAAATCCAAAAAGACTATTAAATCCAGGATAAACAATAACCGTTTTTTACCCAGCTGGCCAAACATGGCGGCTAGCGTCCCCCGGTCCCCCTGTCGCGACAAATTACGTCGCATTCAACCCTTGACCAGATGAGAGCTCGTAAATCTTATCTATTAAAACCTGTGTCCGTAGGTACTATAGTGTGGTACAAGGCAGAGGAAATGTGTGGCAGTGTGTGGCATTAAATACAGTAACTACGATATAAACCTTGGCAATCTTCGTGTTTCCGAATTTGTACGAATTATGCGACCTGGTCAATCTTTGTGTTTTTATAATATTATAAACCTAACTCCGGCTCTGTCCTCTTTGGATCAATTCTAGATAGGCCATAAATGGGTCGCATAATTCATACAAATTTGGAAACACGATTATTGCCCAGGCGCATAAATTTGTCGTAGTATTGTACCTAGATGTTTTAATTCGAAATAATGTTACTTTCCATGATGTTAAAATGAAGTTTTTACCGACTATCACGCGACGGAATTGCAACTGAGTTCATTCGGCTCCGGTTGGATGCGGAAGGATCTAGAATATACTACGAAAAAGACAAGAGTAGTAATGACTGTCACAAGGTTCCACCGTAATGCAAGTACGGTTGACAGTAAACTTATCAACTTGTTAAATGCGAGTAAATGAAAATGAACTTATGCATGGTGCAATGGCAAATTGTGCTATCCATTTCATGACTAGACTACACGACACTTCCCACCGCACGCAAATTAGTATACACCAACTTATTTTCTCTACACATCAGTTTTTATCTTCCCCAAATCGACTCAATATTTACTAAATTAAACGAACTTACCTTAAGTGAACTTCTATTGTAATTATACGAAGAGCTTAGTCCTCGATACTTTGATACAGTCTCAATACCAGTAACTTTTTTAAGCCGAGCCTTTTAATATCGCTACAACATTCTTTTATCAAACGCTCTTCGCTTCTCCATTGGACCACCGCTCCCCCGTATCGATGTATTTGCCTAAACGCGAGGATTACATTCAAGCCACGCTCCTCATATTGTCGCCGGCGCGAACGCAGCTAATGCCGAAGTAATTACTCATTGTATATCAGTTAGTGCTTGGCATTTGCATGATATTCAAATGATTGCTATGGTGGATGGTTTGGGTAGGAAAAAAGATAAAATGCGAGATGGTTTTATAATAACTGCAATAAAAATATGCATACATGGGACATAGTTACGTATCATATATAATACGTAGGTACAGTACGACATATCGATGTACCTGATCGAACAACCAATAGCATTTGCTCATTTTCGGGTCACTCACACTTATTGCGACAGCGTAAAGATATTTTTTTACTGCAGTACTAATAAACATTCGTGGTCTTGATGTCGCACTCAGTTCGGAAGCGTTCGGGTTTACGAAGTTTGCCGATGCGACTTCTGCTACTGCTACGTACTGTAGCGTCTTGAAGTTTTTATGTATGTCCATGGAGGATGGTGTGGTGATATGTATGATGTCGTTTGTCTTCATTGAAGGTATGATTTTCAATAGTTTATACGTGAATATCTAATAAACAAGAATTACTTTATGTGGTTCCTCCTTTTCAACTTCAAGGATGGAAAGCCCCTCTGTGGCTATCCATCTAAACAGTGCAGAGTTTATACAGAAGTCTGTAAGTAAGATCTAAAAGTTTGTATTTTCTCACAGTAAAACTTTCTAAGTATAATATTTTGAAAGCGGTTTTCTTCACCACAATACAATATCTATATTACTTAAGAGGTAGTAAAACTGTGCCTTTACTGCGAAACTTATCAACATTCAGCTCGAGAAATAGAACAAATGAAAATCCTTTTTATAATATACTTTAACCAACTTTACCAAAACGTCTGCTATTTCTAAAATAATAAAAGATATGGCCAAATAATACTTTAAGACGAAGTGACAGCACGAAATTAAAGGAAACTTAAAATTGAGTACCGTTTGAGTATTTGGCCAATACTGCCGTCGTAATAAAGAGTGCAGTAAGTGCAATTTTAGAATATAGAAAATTAAACCTTATTAGTTAGACTTATCATAATTATACAGTAAATTATTAAAAAAATCACTTACTTGCTCGTACGGCAGAACAGATGTTCAACATATTTCAGTTCTAACTTTCTAAACCCATATTACTGTCCCCCACGCAATAGGTGGTGAATAATTCGGCTGTTTTTGTCCTAATAGGCCACACATTTTATCTTATTGGCGAATATTTGTGTTATTGCGACTACCCAAATACTTATTGTAGACAAAATTTTACGAATATGTTGTCCACGAGTATCGCTGAATCTCTAATGTTTCCCGTCGGCCGATAATGTGGCTTAGGGATGCCTCTATTATACGTAACGAGGATATAACATCTGCTTATTAACACAAAAAGCCAACCTGCAAAGTTCATCATCATCCAGACACTTCCTAAATATTCAACCTCATTTTTAAGCCTCAAAATTCACTTTGATAAACAGCCCATTGCTCGCATAATTTACGCGTCAGTATACCAACTGGTATACCTGTAGGTAGGAGTTTTACCGACGATGTGCCTTAGTGCGAGCGATGGATGTGAATTTTTAATAAAACGCAAACGCAAGTAGCTCATGACGCACCTGCGTTGGGGTGATACTTATTGACAGTTATATTTTTTTGACAGCGACACCTACTGAATTTTTGGGGGAGATGGTAGAAATTTGTTTTTTTTGAATAAATGCGCGTAAATGTGTTTAAATATTGAAAGATTTTATGGACAGCAGTGTATTAACCTGATGGACTGTCTAGGAACGTTAAAAGGTTTATTATAAATATTGAAAAACTGACCAAAACTGAATGGACCTAGTCCCGAAAAAACGTTTATTTATTTGTTATATGTATACAGCGTGGAAGGGACATCGTAACACAAACTTCGTGAAAAGGTTCCTCATAAAGCCATAAATTAATTTACGTAAGTCATTAATATCACAAATGATAGGTTACAGATGTTGTCATTTTTAAGCGCGCAATGTACTGCGAATGCAAACAACGAGTCACAATCACAACCGCAAGCCATTACTCCGCTAACGCGGTACCGGTGCGCGGCGCGGCGCGGCGGCCGTACAGTAAGTACAGTGCCTACACGCATACGCACGCACACATCACAAGTCTGAGTTCGGCACGGAGTCGCGTTGCCGCACAACGCTTTTGTAAACGTGAAAAGTAGCATACCTACGTTTACACTACTGATAAAGAAATCACCTAACAAACACATTGATAAACCGAACTTGAAATTTAGTTCAATTGACTGATTGCTTACAACAAAAAACAAAACATTGCTCGTTCGCTCATTAAATAACACACTACCTAATGATTCCGATGAGGTACCTACCTACCTACATGGCAATTAGTTGCAAACAAATTAACACTCACCTTAATCTCTCTTATTAGGAGTGAGGGACTCCTAATAAGATAGGGTTCAAAGTGGCCGCCACCAACTTGCTCACAAATCCTAGCGCGGCGCAGAGTTTCAGCGTGGACACGGGGCAATAAGGTGGGGTCTCGGACATACTCCGCACGGAGCGTCGCAAGTGATCTCGCATTTCTGCTGCCGTATTGCACTCCGTAACAAAGTCCCTATCTTGACCCCACAGACAAAAATCTAGTGGGGTCAAGTCTGGTGATCGCGCTGGCCAGGGTTGTGGATCGAACCTCCCAATCTACTGGTCACCAAAAGTCGCTGTAAGGTGTAAGGCTGTCGCACTGGAAGAGTCACGTGTGGGGGAGCGCCATCGTGTTGGTACCACGCATCCCGGAAGTGGGCCACCGGCATCTCTCTAGTTACGGGCACTAAACGTATGGTTACGACTGTTACGTATCCGAGGCATTTTCGTTCAAAACACACACAGTACAACACAGACAAAAAAACAACTCTACTGATAATAACTAATACGCTCAAATCCAAAATCACGAAAAACAACACAACCGTTTACAATGAACGCAAATCGGAAACTGAACTGATCAAAAATCGGCGAAATTCAAAATTTTACTTCCTTTACAATTTCGTCGACAAGCCGTCATAGACTCGTAGGCACCTAGATCATGCACAGACCAATAAAATGATAGACTGTGCCAACGCATTAAGTTGTACTGACAAAATAAATTGTGAAAATGGATAGGGTTAAAATTTACTAAAGATCAGATTACATCGGTTAAACAAAGGTGTTAATGCAAAAACAAATGTTGATAACAAAAATTGCCTAAAAAAAAGGTTAATTACTAAAAAAACTTATTTTTTTACATTCAATTTATTAAAATTGATAACAGTATTGGACATACTATCAGAGATCATTAATAATCCCAGATAAAAAGTCTAAATAAAAGTAGTCAATCTGATATTAATTTACGTAATAACGCATCTGTTAGATTCATAGGCACTGGCCGCTATAGCTTTGTCGATACCGCGCGTCGGCGCAGCGGCATGTCGGCTTCTTTGAGTGAGCGCGCGCTCAGTGACTAGTGCCTACACTGCCTACTTTGTTGCACTCACTTACTTTGTTGCGATAACCTCGGTTCGTGAACTTTACCAAAACAGCTGATCGGGAGCACTTTTTAAGTTTGATTTTCATTGCTGTTTTACGTGAAAATTGTGAAATAATTGTTTTTTTCTTTTTTATCGCATTGGGATGGAAAACAATAATGATTTTATACACTATAAATTTAAAAAAACTGCAAAAAAAATCGTAAAAATTAAGAAAAAAGCGACGAAAAATTCCAACGCTGGGGGGTTCAGAATCATGTACTGGATCCATGGTACACGTATACGTTACGATGTCCCTTCCACCCGGTATAATATTTTTCTACATTTCTTATTTGTTCTATTTTTATTGTAATATTTTCCTGTTTCTTGTAAAAAAAACTATTCCTTACATAAACTTTCTATTTCTTATGAAAAAATATTTCTTATAATTTTTGCTATTTCTTGTAAAAAAACTATTACAGTATATTTCTATTTCTTACAAAAAAATGTTTCTTCTAATATTTTTCTATTTCTAACATACCTGTGCTCACTTATCGCTTAATTGCTTACATCGACACAAGGCAAGGCAATGTAAGGTACCTACCAGTTCCCACATTTTCAGCAATATCCCGCTACCCAAGGTGGTCAGCAGTATTTCTCAGCCCAATACATAATGGTCGCCAGCAATATTTCTTTCCGCGACACCCAATTAGGGTTGGGTAGCGATAACGAGAGGTCAAAGGTCACCTCTAAGGATTATGAAGACCTTTTGTCGCGATTACGTACGGCTGGCAGGTATGTAGGGTACGTGCTTTAAGGTTTCTTTACAGCTGAGATTGTTTGGCTTAGGTAGGCCGAAGAAATTGAGGTGTTCGTAGTGTTCGGAAGAAACTAGTGATGCCCTGTCGTTTCGTGAGTAAACGGTTCATAGAAATATATGGCGCTAGGAGTCGTCACTAGATTTTTTCGTGTCGTGTGAATTGTCGTGAAAAAACGGCGTTACTTGTACGCGAGTTTGTATGGGCTGAATATTGTTGAAAGTGTTTGAAACTCTGTTTGTTTCATTGCCACTGTTGGGTGATAGTATTCATAGTATACATTTCTACTGAGTAAGTCTATCCTCCGAGTTCTGAATTGAGAATTCTAGGATAAGCAGTACTTAAGTAACATTTTAGTACGGAGTTGTCAAAAAAATTACGGATTTTAAAGCATTTTTTTGACAACTCTGTACTCAAATACTACCTAAATATTGCTTATCTCGAATTCTCAGTTCAGAAACCGGAGGTAAGTCCGATAAGTGAGTCTGATTTTTTCAAGATTAGTAAAGTGAGACACCAGGAATTCATCATACTTAGAACTGACTTTGTGTTAACTAATGATGACCATCTTCTCATTTAGATCTTAGAAACTAGCCATAATCCCAAAAAACGGTTGAACGTAAAATAAGTTTTGATTAGATGATTCCATGATTTTTTGTAAAAATGAAGAAATTAACTTATTTTATAGAAAAAACGTTGCCCCACACTAGGATTTCTCCTGTATCGTATGTGCGTTTACAGACACAAATCTCACATAAAGTCAAAGTCAAAGTCAAATAGTTTTTATTTCAAGTAGACCAGATCCCTGGTGCTTTCAAAAGGTCAACACTAGGGGCTCGGTTCCAAGTAGTAGGTCCTTTGGAGAAGAACCGGCAAGAAACTCCATAGACACTCTTTTAAAAAAAGTAAATGTTTTGACAATTTTCATTGTAGTAATGTAAGAACAATGCAGATTAATGTACATGTGGTTAACAACATGAAAAGTAATGAGAAAGTTAGCCTTTTAAAACGATTGCCATAGCAGTTACGAGCTGACCAGTCCCAACAGACAGCACCCGTTCACGAGCATGACGCATACATCGGCGTCGCTCAACTCAACCATGTTGCAGGGAACTCAACGACCCGATGCACAACGCCACCATCAGCAAGACATTTCAGTGAGCATGACAGACTCATACCGATAGACAATAGGCAGTCAAATATTAAGAATGAAAGCGTAACACTAGATGCTGCATGGTCCTCACATTTTACAGCCTTGCGTAGGTATTAACAGAATATTATTAATAATTAATAATTGCAATTAAATGTCAAACTAATATAAGCAAATATTAGCAATAAATAAATTAAATTAAATGTCAAAGAAAAGAAAACAATCAAAATTGGAAACATTAGATTAAAAAATAAGATAAAATAACATACTTATTGAGTCAAAAAATAAAAAAAATAATTACAATAAGTAGGCATTTGAATAATGTCCGTTTGTTCTGTTAGACGGTGCCAGAGGGTCGCAGTGTGCAGGAGGGAATCGTATGCCAGACATCTTTATCTACGATGTACTGATTTAGGCTATAATATGCTTTAGACATTAGTACGCGCTTGATATATAATTTAAACTTTGTATCTGGTAAATCAGTTACACTAGATGGAATTTTATTGTAGCATCTAACACTGTTTCCCATAAACGACTTACTGGTTTTCCTAAGTCTAAAACCAGGTACTGCTAGCTTGTCTTTATTGCGAGTATTAAGGTTGTGGTTGTCACTCTTCTTATTATACTGGGCAATGTTTTTCCGAATGTACATAATGTTACTAAATATATATAAGGACGGTAAGGTTAGTATATTTATCTCTTTGAATATTTCACGGAGCGACTCACGGCAGCCTAGATTATAAATAGCTCGGACTGCTCTTTTCTGTAATATAAAAATAGTTTCAACATCAGCAGCCGATCCCCACAGTAAAATGCCATAGGACATAATGCTGTGAAAGTAAGCAAAATACACTAACCTAGCCGTAGGCACATCTGTCATCTGTCTTATTTTCCTAACGGCATAAGCAGCAGAGCTCAGTTTGCCTGCAAGTGCCTGTATATGGGGCCCCCATTGCAGTTTAGAGTCTACTGTTACACCCAGAAAGGTCGTTGAGGGAACCAGATCTAAAAGTTTCCCATCAAGTTTTACATTTGCACCAATACGCGATACATTTAGTGTAGAAAACCTAAGACATTTGGTTTTTTTTGCATTTAGAAGAAGATTATTAGTAGAAAACCAATTAGATATTAGACTAAGAGTATGATTGGGTTCTATAAGATCCCTATCCTTCCTATTGACTTTAAATATAAGTGATGTATCGTCAGCAAATAAGACTATGTTACACATTGTATCATTTATGATGTGTGGAAGGTCATTTATATAGACAAGAAACAGAAATGGGCCTAGAATCGATCCCTGAGGTACTCCCATTTTAACTAGTGAGCCTGCAGAAGTGGCTTTATCAATAGCCACTCTTTGTTTCCGATTCGACAAGTATGAATTTACAAGATCAATAGATCTATCCCGAATTCCATAGTACTTTAATTTCAGAATTAGCGTGCGGTGGTCGACGCAGTCAAATGCTTTAGAGAGATCACAGAATACCCCGACAGCATCGTGTGCCTCTTCCCAAGCTCCCAGTACTGTTTTGATTAGAGTGGAACCAGCGTCTTCCGTAGATCGTCCCTTCGTAAATCCAAACTGTTTGACGTGTAATATCGCGTTTTTGTTGAAATGTACTAACATTTGATTTAATATTAATTTTTCAAAGATTTTACTCAAGGCTGGTAGTACAGATATTGGCCTATAATTAGATGCGTTATTTAAGCAGCCTGATTTAAAGACGGGTACAATTTTGCTTGACTTCATGAGATCGGGGAAAATGCCATCCGTGATACAGGTATTAAAGATCACTGCCAAGATGGGCGCGATATTAACGATAATTGATTCGACGGCCTTTATTGACAATCCCCATAAGTCCTCCGTTTTTTTTACTGCTATAGTTTTAAACGCTTTAATTATATCGGTGGGAGTAACAGAACTGAATTCAAAAGTAGGTACATTAGGTACATGTAAATTAACATTTTGTTTCAAAAGAGCTTCAGCTGCTAAAGGAGACGATGGGAGACATTTAGTAGTCTCTATAGGTATGTTTGTAAAGAATTTTTCAAAGAAATTAGCTACTACAGTTTTATCTGAAACTAGTTTATCGTCTATTTGTAAGTTAATTGTGTTGTCCGTTGATCTACTATTTCCCGTTTCTGTATTTATTATTTTCCACGTTGTTTTAATTTTATTATTTGCCTTTTTTATTTGATTACTAATATAGGCAGCCTTTGCTTGCATGCAGACTTTTTTAAATATTTTTGAGTAAGTTCTAACGTAATTATGAAAATCATTATTGGATGTATAAGACTTTTTGTCATATAACTCGTATAAGACATCCCTGCTGCGTCTTATACCCTCGGTAGCCCAGGCACTAAACAGGATTTTACGTTTTAAAGTAACTTTTTTTACTTGACAAGTTTTATTAAATTCAGTACATATAGCATCAAATAGGGTGCGATACATTTCATTAGGAGTGTCATTTTGAGGCTTCAGAGTAATTAATTGCGATTCTAGATTTTTTTTGAATTTTTCTAGACTATTTTTGTTTAGTGTTCTACATTGTATAATTTTTGGACTTTCTACTTTTTTGCAATTTATTTTAACTATCTGACACTTGTGATCTGAACGAATGCCACTAATAAGACTCTTCTGTAATATTTTGAAATTGGTCATAATATTATCTATACAAGTAGCCGATGTAGGTGTGACTCTAGTCGGCTCAGAGAACATATGTTTTAGATTAAATGATTTAAATAAGGATAAAAGATTTTGCCTATCTGTGCTATCTATCAAGATGTCAATATTAAAATCCCCACATACCAATATCTTTTTGTTTATTTTAATTTTCCTAATTGCATCCTCCATCGTAAGGAGGAATTGGGAAGTATTAGAGGAAGGGGGTCTATAAACACATAAAATCACATACTCCTCCGTTTCTGCACACGCGAGCTCACATACTCGTTCAACAGAGAGGTCACGAACATCTGGTCGCTCTTTACACTTCAGGTGGTTTTTGAACATGATTAAAGTTCCCCCACCTGCTGCTGACTCTCTCTGGAACGAACTGGCTATTTTAAAATTATCTATATTAAATAACATTTTATCTGCCTTCAGCCAAGTTTCTGTAAGGCAGAGAATGTCTACATTATATTTTTCAACAAATAGTTCTACATCTAAGATTTTGCCAGAGAAGCGATTTATATTTTGATGTGACAAAATTAAACAATGACTATGCTTCTCTGTTGTCGAACTGGCTAGTTTAAAATATTCTGGCTAACCACTTTGTTATTAGTACTATTACTAAATTGAGTGGTAGTGAGAGGTAACTTCGTCATACTACTTATGACTGTGTTAAAATTATATACTAACAACATAGAAATATGTTGCCTAAGTTTCTTAGGGAGATAAACAGAATCCCTGTTAAGTGTAAGCTTACCAATAAAAGTATTGGTGTCAAAAAATATAAACTTGTCACTATGGTGACTTACTAAAAAGTGCATATGCATATTTAGCGCGTGAACATAATTATTTTGTCTGTCTGACAAATGATCGAGGTAGGGAAATGCACATAATGTTATTTTATTACAGTCAAGATTTAACATTGAGGTAACACTGTCCGTGATGTCTTTTTTCCTAACATTTAAACTATTGCCTATGAATAAAGTTATATTAGTGTTGTGATTAAATATATTTGACATTAGTGATGTTGTGATTTGCCTATAGGATGACCCAGGCATACAGTGATTTTGAGAAGAGTGATCCAGGCTGTTGCTTAACAATTCCCCAAAACCTTTACCTATGTTATCTGAATACATAATAGATTGCCAACAAACATTAGGCCTACTTGAATTACTATTACTACATAAGTTTACTGATTGAGATTTATTCATATTTAAGATGTCACTAGTATTACTAGACTGGGGTGGGTCCTCCAACAGCTCAGGTGAGGAGCTATTACAATGTGAATTGCTCATACACATACATACATTGTTGTTGTGAGTCAATGTGCTCACTCTGTCTGCATTATGTTTACACATCTCAACTAAATGGTTTGCGGCAAGTATATGTTCCTCAATTTGCTTTTGTGAGGTCATATATTTATTGTAAATAGAGCTGAGCGACTCTTCCAGGATTTTAATCTCAGATTGTAAGCGCTGAGTGTCAATTTCATAAATGTTTTTACAGTCTTCCATTTTAATTTGATAATTATTAAGCTTATTTATTAAAGTAACACGTTCTTTCCTTAATTCAATATTTTTGCAGAAGTGCTTTTGTTTCCTTTTTAAGTGTTGACATTTCTTTATGATTTTGTTAATTCTTACATATTTTTTGATTTTATTGTGACTGGGCTTATTTATACAGTTTTGATTCAATATGGAATCATGATCAGTAAGATCAACGGTCACTAAGGGGTGAGCTGACATAAGGTCAGAGCTCGGACAAACTAGTTCACTAAATAAGTTTTGGGTTGCAACAGACTGTATACATTCTTTTTCCTTCTGTAAGCTTTTTATCTCTAGATTTGCACAAACTAATTCATCTTCTAGGTCCCTAACTTTACACAATGCCTCCTCATATAAATCACTACATTGGCTAAAACCGTCCGTCACCGCCTGAAGTTTGTCCCGTTCATCAACAACGTCCAGATATTGCTGGTGTAAGTCTGCTAGCTCCCTTTTTAAGCTTGTGTTCTTGCCAACAATTGACTTCACCTCCTCCTCACTTTCCTCTCTCTCTTGTAGGAGCTGTTGACATTGGTTGTGGGAGGTTTTCAGTTGTTTGAGGGCCGCACTTAGCTTATGCTCCATGTCTAGGGCAGTAGCCTTACGGGTCAGCATAGGCATGTTGTGAGGACTGGTTACTGAAAGTGGAAATATAGAAAGGTGAGAACAATTCTAGTAGAGAAAACAGATGAAAAAGGGAAAGAAAATAAAATGAGAAGGATTTGAAAATAGCTATTTCTGTATATCAGTTAATAGGGGGCTTATAAATGAAAAGAAAAGTAAAAGAAAACTACACTGAATTCATAAACTATTGTTGAGGGTACCTAGGTCGTCAAGACTAATAATTATTCTAATAATTAGTTCTTAGTGGAAAGCAATATCAAATCTAGTTTCACAGAACAATATGAATTGATATTCACCACACCTCTAGGTAGTATCACCTATTTAATCGAAATAGAAGTCTTTGTTAAATGTTTTTTTACAAACTTCGATTTCCACCTACTTGTCAAAAAAGTGAGTGATAAAAATTAATAAATTGTGCCCGTATTGTGCATAAAACCTGTAAGTACGTAACAGGGTTGTGCTAAAGGACCTAAATCAGTGGTGGTGGACGTAAATAATAAACAATACTCCCCTGTTTTCATCCAGAGTTCGATCAGCTGTTCATAGGTTACCGGCTACGGTGAGTAACCAAAAACTGTGTTACACTGCAGATAATCGAGGGAAAACGATAGTCCTGGTGATTTATAATGTCCTGATAGGTTTTATCATAAAATTACACTTCAATAACACATAAATACAAATTAATTAATTTTTAAAATACGAAGCTAATATTTGACATGTCACTTGAACAGTGTTGCCAGTCAAAAAAAAAAAAAAAAAAAAAAAAAAAACGTACATACACAAACGCCCAGACCCGAAACAACTATCTGTAGGCCATACAAAGTTTTGTTCCGTGTGGGAATCGAACCCCTAGCGCAGAAGTCAATCGCTCAGCCACTGTACTAAACGTTTCGTTGGCTTTGAGCGATAAGACCGTCATTTGTAGGTACTGTTCTTAATGATGTGTATTTTTTTTTTCTTTTTGTTTATAATAAAGTATATCTATCTATCTATCAAGGGACTCCCCTTTTGATTTCCCATCAGACGGAAACTAAACGTCTAAAAACGAATTAAAAATACATTTCTTCAACCCTTCCCTCCCAAGACATGAATAACTGAAGGCTTTATATACCCGGTTGATGGACGGCCATTTTTTTGGTGAAATCTTTAGGTGGGTATAAAGTTTGTAGGTCGAACAAACATAATGTCAGGTAAATATCACTGGGTCAAGGCGGAAATTTTGGTGGAAGTGTGTTAATGTGAGAGATTGGTACGGTATTGTAACTCATATCACTGCTGTGGCTCTTTCCTCAAAAGGCCATTCCAGACGTTGCCCTACATTTTTATACTCACATAGTTTTATACTACAATGTCTGGACTTTAAAAGAGACTTTGACCTTCGCGTTTGTTTCGGCTTTTCTTCTCAGAGTTAGTCAGAAAGGAAAAGCCGGCGCATTCTAATATATATATATATGTATATATTTATATCATTTCACCACACTAGAATTTCTCCTGTATCGTGGGTGCATTTACAGAAACAAATCTTCACAGACACAAACGCCCAGACCTGGAACAACTACTTATCTGTAGGCCATACAATTTTTTGTTGCGTGTGGGAATCGAACCCACGACCCGTAGCGCAGAAGCCAATCGCTTAGCCACTGCACCAAACGTGTCGTCAAACACGACATTGACTTGTAAAAGTGTCTGTAACAGATTTATTTACGGAAATAATTATCATTTATCATCAAAATCAGCCCATTATTGTCCTAAAGCTAGGCACGGGCCTCTCCTCAGAGACGAGAGGGTTAAGGGCTTAGTCCTCCACGCTGGCCTTTTTAGAGCTCTATAAGTGTGCAGGTATCCTCACGATGTTTTCCTTCACCGTCAGCCCAATTGATAATCAAATTCTAATGATTTTGAAAAGTCAGAGGAGTCAGCTGGGATTGAAATCAGTTCCTCCTAAATGAAAGGCAGGCTTTCAACCGCTTTTCTATCACTAGTATTGTATGTACTCGCGCAGTATTTCACGGGGCGTGGAGTTTCAAGCAGACTACTTTAAAAAGATATATTGGCTTTTAGCTAGCTGACTATAGTCCAGTGGATAGAATGATAAAAGATTATTTAACGCAGATTTGAGGCTAGATATATTGGACTCCAACTAATAGCTGTCTGAGCTCGCCATTGTACGGTGGATGAAAAGTCATCCTAAGCTATCTGGAAAGTCTTTTAAAGATACATCGACACCCATTGTACGTAGTTTCCTAGTCTAATATATGAGTATCTGTAGTGAGATTATATGTCTTAATAATTTTGCTTAAGTGGTTGTTTCTCCAACGAAATGGCGGGGTCCTCCAACCAGGCGGAGATGTGCGGATATGTCCGAAGCGGAGACGAGAAGAGATGTTTTTCAGCTAGGGTGTATCCATCGCAACTGTGCGGAGATGCGTACTGGGTAGACTGTAGCGGAGATGTGTGCTGGCTAGGGTGGAGAAGTGCGCTGACTAGCGAGCGTTGGATGTAAACGCACAGTTTAGTGCGATCTGACACGAAAGGTAGACGTCTGTTATGTCGCTATACAAGTTGACATGAGAAGTGTGACACCGCACACTGCACGCCGCACACATCTCGTCTCCGCTACGCGCCGTCGTCAGTTTGCGAGGCAAAGCTCACATCTCCGCCTTGTACCGCGGCCCAGCTCAATCTCAGCGAAGAACAGCTCACATTTCCGCTTCCATCGCGCCATACAAATATGATACATCTTCGCTCAGTGGTATTCACTTAAGTTGAGAAGAGACGAGATGTGTGAATAACGAAATTCTATTGGTTTTTTAAAACACATCTCCGCTCCGCTCGTCTCGTCTCCGCTATGGTGGAGTCCGGGCCTTATGCCTGGCAACCTGCGTGTCTGCGTGTTAGGTTTTGATATCGCGATGTAGGATCTGTTGTGAACTCATCTTTGAGAGTTGTCGTTGTCGCTGTAGGCTCCTACACCACTGCAGTGTTGTGTAGTTCGCATGTGGCGTATTAAACGACGCCACAAAATGCGAGCATATTGCATTCAATGTAGAAATTGTTTCGACAGTCAAACTTTTTTACGGATCATTAAAGAAATGAAGTGCACTCTATTTTATAGTTCAAGCATAAAATATAGAAAGAAAGAAAGAAAAAGTATTTATTTTTCCGCCCCAAATAGACGCACATGCTTAAAATTAGAAATACAGTATTACAAATTGAAAACTTATTACTGTATAAACAAAAACAAGTAATAACCTGGTAATCCGAACACAAAAAAAAGTTAAAAATAAAACAACGACAATCTATGGTCTATGCTATGGTGTACGGGTTACCTAGGCATCTAAATCTAATCTACTTAATATTTATCACTAAAAACATTTACACATTGAATTTCTTATTGTTGAATTTGTGCGTCGCATGGTGCGCAAAAATTTAGGCGCAAATTTTAGTGCGCAAAAATAGTAAAATATCAATTAAACAATTAATTTCCTATGTTCTAAATTTCGCAGTAAAACACTTTCATTTATCAGTAACAAAGCTGAGAAAACGGTTAAAATTCGTTGGCCGTGTTACAGTCGCTATTAAGGCCTGAATCGGCAGAACAATGTAGGCACACAATGGCACAACCGGTGTAAGCCCATTGCGGAGTGTGGAGCACGCTTTTAGGCGCACCGAGCTCGAGAGTTCACGAGGTGTGGTCGCAATTACCGCGTTTATTCGACAAGAGGTTCTTAGGTGAAGAATAAATTGGTGTATATTTTATGTTGGCGGAGGATCGTGTATGAAAACACGCGTAGCTTCGCGAAAATTCTGAATAAGATAGTAAGAGAGTAGAGGTGGTCTCATTATGCGATCTTATTGAACATAATATAGATCTTTAGTATAGAGATTTAGTATAGATCTGAGACATTGTGTGATTGTGAATCTAAAGTAAAGTGTAGTCTCGCTGCAGGTGCGGTAGCAAAACATGATTTATAAAAAACAAAGCATGATTCTGACCCCGCTTGCAGCGAGAAAATGTGTAAGGTGGGTCCTTACGTTTCTCTACAAAACGTTACCATACAAAGAATATCGAATATTAAAAAAAAACAAAATATTGATAATGTAGCTTTTTTACGGTTTTTGATGATGTCGTTTAGGTTTTTTTGATAGCAGTATCTATAACTATAATTTACGAAATGACCGCTATGTCAGGACTCATGTTTGCGCGAACAGAGTATGTAAGTACTTTCGCAAATAGAGATGGTCCTTTAGATACAAAATCGAAACAGTGAGAAATAGAAATAAGTGGTCTAAAGAGTCGTGAGTTCGATTTTGAAGTAAACTAAAACTTTAAGGAGGGTTTGACTGGCGACCTCGCCGCGTGATCAGCTCATGATTAAGGGCTCCGTTTGGGTCCAAAACTAGTCGGGCAGTCCTGAAAAATGCACGTGAGTAAACCGTAACTAATCATAGATGAAAAACTGTATTTTTAGTTTTTAATAAGCAGCCGATTGAATCGCTATCGCCTATGACTTGAGGCATAGCCCTACTTCGCGACGGTGCTGACTCGGCTAGGGTTATTGATGTAAGCGATAAGCGTTTTATGAGCCCGCACATGTGACACTTTTAACAACACCTGTAAATGAGTTTTTGTACACAATATGTGAATATGTTATAGGAGATTGTCGTAAATTGTACGTAGGTTGCGGTTTGGAAGAATGAGATAAGTTGTGTTGTTTTTGTGATAAATTTTATTTATGTTTTCTGGAAAGTTTTTAAACAATTTTTTTTTCAACACTTCGCCTTGCCATAGCGCTGGCTTATTCTTTGGCGAAATAATTAGTGTTGCCATTCAGCGTGGCAACGCTGTCAGTCTTCTTGGCATGCTCGCAGATGACAGTGATGTGGATAAATATTTCGGCGCCTAAGTGCGTGCACCTTCTACGTGTTTAATTTCCGAACTGTTTTTTTTCTTCCATTATGTATTTTGCACATACAAGGTTAGTCAGAAAGGGGGTACTAATCCGAAAGAGTGTTAAAGTACACATAATAATGAATAACTTTTGTTCTACAACTTTTCCCAAAACTCAATAGTTTATGAGAAACAGTTGGTCAAAAATCTCAAAAAAAAAACTCTAAAATCTATCTATCCCCAGTTATGATCAGCTGTGTTTACATTTTAGGTCATATTTGGGGTCATGAACTAGAAGCACCATTTTCTGAATTTGTAACTAAAGGAGGGATGAAGAATTTTTGAAAAAACTAAAATAAAAATCATTTTATATGGAAAAAAAATATATCGAATTTTGAAATGTTAACACTTGCTTTCAAACATTCATCAGCGATACTACGAGTATAAGTGGGCTTCGGATTAGTACCCCCTTTCTGACTAACCTTGTATAAGTAGGTTATAGTTTGTTTTTAAAATATAGGTCACGAAATTAATACCTGTTATTATTTTTTTGTTTATTTTAACTGTTTTTAACATTATTGTGGGTTCTTTAACACTCTTTTGGATTAGTACCCCCTTTCCGACCAACCTTGTGTACTATGTAACATACTACTAAGTACCCGTAGTATATTACCATACGTAATATCTTAAACCTTTTCCTTTAACTGACTACTTTATAAGCCATATCGTTGGCAACAAAGTGACCCAATGAAGCGTATCCACCATTTTCTTAAGATCCATAAGAGCTTATTGATTTGTTCAAATACAATGAGTTTTCTTTAGCATAGAAGGGTCTACGTTAACTGGTTTTTGATACTGAAATCAATTTAATTTCGACAACAAAGGATTCAATTTACTTCTACATGTAATACTTTGTATGAAAAGTGTTAGAACAGTATTCATATTTTTAAATTAGCATTATGATATAATGGAAATATTACTAAGAATTATTTTTAATATAGTTATATAGATATACTTTATTGTACACTAAAAGAAATAAAACAGAAGGAATACACATCATTAAGAACAGTACAAATGGCGGTCTTATCGCTTAAAGCAATTTCTTCCAGACAACCATTAGATGGAAAGAATTGCTAAAAAAAATATAAAGGCAGTTTGCAGCGTACTAATATATAACCTAATAAAAGTTGGGAATTAACCAAATATCTAAATATAAATACATATTATAACACAAAAATATATATACATATCTTAAATATACAGGGTTATTTGTAAAACACCAACAATCTCTTAAGGGATCATTGTACTCATCATTATGAATAACTTTTACTATGGGACCACGGAGAAGAGAAAGATGGGAGCAATCCAGAAATCGCGAAAAAAAATCTAAAGCTGATATTTGTGTAAATTACTGTTAAACATCATTTATATTTTCATACTGCCCCGCTAACACGCCAAAATCCACCGACCCGATTACACCCCACCTAACAAATCAAACAAGATCCAATGCCCATTAAATGATATCCCATAAGTCCCCACCTGTTTGGCACATCTGTCGCATAATCTATGGTCACCGGCTACTTCGGATCACCAAAATCACCGGCGATTAGTTCCCTAATAGCCACAGTAATAGCCCATGAACATAAATAGCCGGACTATGAATTTGTGGCTAATTTATGGAATTGCGATAGGTATTAGTATCATAAGGTTGGTGCCAAGGGGCTGGCGTAAGGTAGGTTTTGTTAAGGATTTTTGTACATGAGCAGTTGATGATTAAGGCGTTGTTCTTTAAGGCAGACGTTAAGGATAAGATAATGTTAATCTTCGCCCATACTGTGGCAGATTGAATTCTAAGTATTTAGTTATTTTGTAATTGTAATGATTTTTGTATTTAAAGCGCAGTTCAGACTACACTATACTATTTAACTATATAGTAAAGCATATTGCATCATATGCTATAAGTATATAGCATGACGTTCACACTATACTCTTTCTCGTAAGCCGGTCTACCATGTATGGCAAGTTATTTGATGGCGATCCTTCGGGTGACGGACGGGGTAGAAGTGAGGCGGGGCGCGACCGGAGAATCGTACGATATAGCTCTGAGAATCGCTCAAGTTTATCGCGTACAGCAAGCCAATACTTTAAAGCATAGCGTTGTGTGACGTGTTCATATAAAATGAATGCTGAGCGATATCGTTATACAATATTTGCTTTATGCTATATATGTATATTATAGCGTAGTCTGAACTAAGCTTTAGTGGCGCTTTAACTATGAATAGCATTGTATTTTTATGGACTTCGTAAACACATAACATGTAAAACACCAACTCATCCCTTCTTATATTCAACCTCACTATATTCAGCTTCCAGACTCCCACCGCTGCTCACCTCACTACAGTACATAACTTACCCTACAGAACAGTACACGGGCTTCCACTCAGCGCCACCATTTCCATAGTTATTGACTTATCGCCCAGTTAAGAGGTCAGTCTGATTTATGGACTCCTATTCAATTGTAGCAGCGAAACTGTTGAAATTGTAGGTAACAATGGTTGCTAGTAGTTGTGTTTGGATTTTGGATTAGTTGCCTGCTAGAGATTTCGTTTTGGTAAATGTTGATACTACGATAAATTTAGGATAGTAAGCTGTTGTTCAATCACTCTAGATAATTTTACGAGAATGATTCGCAAACACTTGCATGTTTTCTTTAAAAATAATTCTGATTGGTGATGAATTAGGAAATCTTCTTCTTCTTCTTCCTGCTCTTACCCCATGTTACTTGGGGTCGGCGCACCACGCTTTCGTCTTCCATTCCGTCCTGTCACCCGTCATGATATCACTGACTCCCTTCTCTTTCATATCATTCTTCACACAATCCATCCAACTTTTCTTTGGCCTCCCTCTTCCTCTCCATTCATCCACATTTATATTCATAACTCTTTTAGTTACATGCGTTTCATCCCTCCTCTTCACATGCCCATACCAAGACAAACGGTTCCCTTTCAACTTTTCTGTCACTGGCGCTACTTTCAAACTTTCGCTAATATACTCATTCCTAACCTTATCCATTCTGGTCACTTCATACATCCATCTCAACATGCTCATCTCCGCTACATGCAATCTTTTTTCATCCGTCTTCTTCACGGTGATGAACTAGGAAATACAAGGTGTTAAGAAATCAACTCTAAAAATTTTATGGGGTTACTCAGTATCGGAAATTGAATAACTTTTGTTCTACAACTTTTCGAATTTCTCTTATTTTTTAATAACTTTCCATACAAATCAAAAATATATTTTAATTGATTTTGTATGGACAGTCATAAAAAAATTGGTGAATTTCGAAAAGTTGTTCAATTTCCGAGTTCTTGGAGTTGATTTTTTAACACTATAAACATGTTTTTTTTAAATTCTATCAGTGACTGCTATACCTGGTGTAAGGGACGGTGTATCCATAACTGAAACAGTGAATTTAGTCCATTATTCTGAATTGCAAATAAGTGGATTTTTTCGGAATTTTCCGAACATGCTGGAAATTTCCAAATTGCCAACATTTTATTGTATTGCAAAATAAACTTTTAAAGGATTGGTTACCATAAATTGACACACTAAATTCAGCTCATCATTTTGAATTGAACATCCGTGGCAATTATCAAGGAAATTTTCCAAATTTCTGAATTTATTTTTGCAACAAGCATAATTTGTATGTCCAAATACAATTGGTTATTTTACAGCAGAAAAATGTAAAATTATTCAAAACAAAAATCGGAAAACACAACCGCACACAACGCATGAAAAAAAAGAGTTTTTTTTTTATTTTTAATCAATCTGAATCCCGTGCGGGGCCAGTCTACACCAGTAGTAGATCATGTGGTTTTAAGGAATTATACGAATTCGTTAACACAATGTATAGTGAAGCACATTGAGCAATCCCGTACTACTATTGTAATTAATATTACCTTTTGCTTTGTATAGACTCAATTAATTTATTCACTGGACAGACAGATATGTGTTGCTGAGGAGTTTGTTGCACCGTTTCTTCTTCACAGCAAAAACACTAGGAAGCGGTGAAGGGAGGGCGCTTTTTTTGGGGCTGTCTTTTATGTACCTACCTAATTTTGACGTTCAAAAAGAACTAAGTAATTCTAGTCTATTTTGAATAAATGAGTTTTGAAGTTTGAAGTATAGCATAGCGTTGTGTGAACGTGTCCATATAAAATGCATGCTGAGCGATATAGTTGTGCTATACAATATTTCCTATAAGCTACATATTATAGCTAAGTCTGAACTGCGCTACAGAACTTATACGGCAATATAAGATACTATACGTATGTTCCATGTTTTCTTTTAATTCTATCTTTATTATCCATCAACAACTCAATAAGAAGACACGACACTCCTTATTAAACAGTTTCACAGGTACAAACGTTCAGTTTAATCGTATTAATAAAACGAACTGCGAGTGTTAAAGTTAAACCGTTCGTTTTTGTCACATATTACGCGTTAAGAGCAATGAGATTACAGTTACCGTGAACTTATTAAAAGGAACACGTACGGTTCTGTAATATGTTTTATTGTTCAGCTGTTAGAGCGGTGACACACTGCTCTTATAGTTGATTTTAAAATTCATTCATTTATGCGTGGTATCGAAATGTTCACTGAAATAAGAATTTTTGTTTGCAAAAAGTTTTTTTCTTTTTTTTTACGGATTCCTATATTTTTTTATTTTTTTTAATAAACTTTGCCCCACTCTAAGATTTCTCTTGTATCGTGGGTGCGTTTACAGACACAAATCTCACAAACAAACGCCCAGACCCGAAACAACCATCTATAGGCCATACAAATTTTTGTTCCGTGTGGGAATAGAAGCCAATCGCTTAGCCACTGCACCAAACGTGTTTTCATTAATATGTGGTTTAGATATGATCACTTGCCAGGACCGCATGAAAAAAATAAGTTTTTTAAAATTTATTTTTATTCAAGCTAAATCCCGTCCGGGGCCAATCTGCACCAGTTAGATCACGTGGTTTTAAGGACACGAATTTGTTTACACTCTGTATATCAAGATCTGTCGACCCTATATTTCACGCAAATAAATGTTTTCAATTCTAGTAATATATCACGGCTAATATTTTCTTTCTTTGTGGTAAGTGGGTTGGACGTTATGTGTGTATGTTGTGTAGATTTCTCAGTATCTCTAAAAACGGTTTGAATTAAAATGTTTGTCTCTGAATCATTATCACGTTGAAAAGTTAATAGCTTTCGTTTTATCCACAGACTTAAACTCAAATAAAAAGGATCACATTCTTTTATCGGTGGCCTGTAAGTACATAAAACCTCGTTTCAGTGGGTTAAATATTATACAAAAAATATTATATGGAAAAATATATAACCTTTTGCGTGTATCAAAGACTGTTAATCCTCCTATCGCTCATGAATTTTCTCCTCAACAGCTTAAATCTAATTTATTTTCGCTACCTTCTATTACAGCTTAATTACTGACATTCGACCTTTTTAAAGGCCTCGATCGCGACACATTTTCGTGCTTGATATTATTACGCACGACTGCGCGTGTGTCAGTGCTCTTATAAAGCGCGGGAATTAAAACGGCCGCCATCTTGAAGAAAGTTCTCGAAGGATTGCTTGAGTAATGAGTGCTGTACGCGTAATGTTAAGCGTTTTGGCTGATGCGTTTCGTTTCCTCTGCATAGAAAAAATAAAAATACAGAAATACTAATTTCTATTTTGAAATACGTAAATGTGATTATTATTTTTAATAATACTTATTCAATTCATGTTATACGATTTTATTGATGTAATTGTAATTGCAGGTAATAAACACGTAATTAATGAAGGAATATCAACACCTTAAGGTCGACCAGTAGAAAATGACTAAGGCATTGAATCTGTCTCTGTACCTACTAATTTCATGCATAAAGAATAAAATAAATATATGATTCTGAATTAATATAACCAATATAACGTTAGTTTAATTGTTATTTTTAATATGTTCACGTCTTTTATATGCCAGAGCGATTAATTAATAAATAGTGAATTAACATTCTTTTATAAAAAAAGATGTTCTGAGATCTGAGGACCATAATTTGTATGAAGAAGATGCGAAATGCATCCGTCTGAAGCGTTTAACTAAATGTGAATTAGTGCGAAGAATTTCCTCACATTCATCACGGCTACGTTCAAAGTTTAAGTGACACGTTTTTGAGTTTAACGTAACGTTTAGGATTGTGGAGTTTAATGCTATTGTTTGAAGGAAGAATGAATGCACGTGATCTTGCTTTACACAGGTTTACAGATGAGAGGGAAGACTCGAGACTTAAGCATGATTTACACGAGGATAGTTTTTCAAAGCGAGTCTTATTTTATCTTTGTTGTAATCGCTGAGACAGACAAAGTCAGAAGAGCCTCTTTTCGAGAAACAATCCTTGTGTAAATTAGAAGAAGACCACACGAAAATATCAAATGAACGAAAGAATTTTATGATTTTTTTAATGTCTCTATTCTATTAGTATTGGTTGTCGACATATGAAAAGATGCAACATCGAGCCCTAGCGACGGGAAGGTTTGGCAGCACAGCGCCCGGAATGGCGCGGGATTGTGAAGAGCCAAATCCGCGAGTTCGAGGAGTAGCGTAAAGGCCAGTATTCATTGTAAACATTTGTTTATAAACATGGTTGCATAAACATGTTGCTGAGTTGCTGTCAACATGTTGCAGTCATCATTTGTGTTGCGGAGTTGATCACGCCATGTTGAAGAGTTGCCGCTCGGCGAGCGTCAACATCAGTTTAGCAATTAATTTTGACGTGTGTGGACGTGTTTGTAAATAAGTTTTAAACATGGCAATAGTGTGGAGCAATTAATATGATGATGATGATTATTTTTAGAAAGATAGAATATTAAATACGCAGAACACAACAGCACTACTTCCTCGGGCAACATTTTGACGCAAACGATCGTGTGGACGGAAAGTATGGCTGTAAACATTGTTGCCAGAAACTTTGATGTCGAGAAACTTTGGTGTTGAGGAACTGTTGTGCAACAAATGTTTACAATGAATACGGGGCTTTAAGCTGACCTCGACGCTAAGCGCGATGAGCTAAAGGCCCGTCCACCCGCCGCCATCAACTACAATTATGTAAGCGGCGTACTCACGTGGCCTCATTGTGCACGGGAGTTCGCTGCGAAGATCGGCTACATAAGCCATCTTCGGGTGCACCAGCGACCGACTGACTAGGAGTCGAAGTGGTCGCCATGGCCGAAAACGGTCGGAAAGATCATCATCATTGGTTGTTATGATTTTTTGAGTAATTGTTCGAAACCTGAAATTGAGGTCTTGAAACTTGAAATTTTCATAATAGAGGTTCCTTACACAATGTTGGTACTAAGTAAAGGTTTTTCAAAACTCGATCCCTAAAGGGGGAAGGGCTCGCAAATGTTTGTATGGAAAATTGTATTCTATACGAATATCAAATCAAAATTTAACCCTAATGAGGGTTGCAAAGTTTGTATGGGAAAATCAGATTCCTCGCGTTTATCGACTTAAAACTTTGAATGAATACTTTTCAAACCTCTCCGTCTAAAGTCAACTTAAGCTTATATCTGAAATCCACGCGAACAACGCTGAGGGAGAAAATTAGTCTTTCATAGGCTGATTGGTGTCGTCGTGCGTCGGGTCGTTGAGCTCCCTAAAATAAGGTTGAGCTACACGATGGCTGATGCATGCGTGTCGTCAGCTGGGACAGGTCAACTCAAACCTGCTATGGCTCTTTCCTCAAAAGGCCATTCCAAACGTTGCCCTACATTGTTACACTCGCATAGTTTTATACCACAATGTCTGGACTTTAAAAGAGACGTTGACCTCTGAGTTTGTTTCGGCTTTTCTTCTCAGAGCTAGTCAGATAGGAAAAGCCGGCGCCATCTAGTCTTAAAAAAAAACTTACATTGACTTGTAAAAGTGTCTGTAACAGATTTATTTACAGAAATAAATATCATTTAAGTATCATCATTTATCATAAAAATAAAATTCTCAAATCACACTATTGTGTATTACTGTAGTGACCCAATTTTTCTTGCAATCAAGAATATATTGTTACACCATGTTTTATGATACCTTTTTCCCAAGACCTCTAAGTCATTTAAGTGTCATTTTATCACTTTTTCCCTTTTTTCGTTCAAGGTTGTCGCAAACCGGAAGTCGTGTGAGCGGAAACGAGCCATCCCGACATCCGGATGTGACGTCGCCTGAATGGCGCCAGAGATTAGTGCCGCCATCTTGAAGCCTCCACTTTTCATATGGAAATTGACTTGAAAAACTTTCGCGGAGTTATTATTGTGGCACAATTACAAGAACGCTGAATCTAGGATTTATATTCTTATGGCAGTAAGTAGATGATGAAGATTTCCTGTTCGTCGGTGCCATATTGTCTGTTTCGTAAATTATATTCGTATATCATAGTAAAGAGTATCGTCACACACAGCGAATATCTGCGCATAATAACGTAGAGTATCTGAAGGTATCATATATAGAGGAAAATATACAATAATATATGAAAACCGATACATTCAGTTTATAAAATGTGTATCTGCAGATATTATCTTCACGTATATTATGTATATTGTTGGACTAGTGGCCCAAAATGCGACTATTGAGCGTGAGGTCTTGGGTTCGATCCGAGTTCGGTCGAGCAGTGTTATTGGTTTTTTCCGTGTGGAATTCCTCAGTAACAGCCAGGAGTCCAGATTTATGCCCGGTTGATGGCAATAGGCTCGCCCCCTATTACATGGGACTTAAAAATAACGGAAAATGAAGGTGTAGTTACTATACACCTCTGCCAAATCCTTTGAGGACTATAGGTGTGATGTTATATTTAGTAACTGCTAATTATTTCCTTTCCATCGAAAACTTTGTCATTGCATTAACTAATTCAAGAACGAAAGTTTGGCATTCTAGCTACATGTTACTACATACACTCTTCTTCTTCTTCTTCCTGCCCTTATCCCATGTTACTTGGGGTCGGCGCAACACGTTTTCTTCTTCCATTCCGTCCTGTCACCCGTCATGATATCACTGATACCCTTCTCTTTCATATCATTCTTCACACCATCCATCCATCTTTTCTTTGGCCTCCCTCTTCCGCTGTTCCTATGTTACTACATACACATAGTACGATATTTAACCCCACTATACACACTAACAAAACAGTGGTTAATTGTACACACTTAATTTAACCACTGTTTTGAATAGTTACAGCAGGCATTACATGCGGCTGTCCACATCTCGTTACCGATAATAACCGTCATATAACACATGTCTAACTGTCAATATTAATGACATCATCAAGGTGTTTACTAACCGTACAATATCCCCATAACAATAACTACGAACTACGAACAGTAGCTAGTAATAGAAGCTCCTTCATCCATCGATTGAACCTGGATTGGATTACCGTCAGTCTTACAGGACAGCCATTAGACGTCGTTTATGGAGATTGGTACACCCCCTCTCCCCCTCCCCGTGTCTCGTCTGCTCTCATTAATCATCAGCTGTCTGTCAGCTTGGCGTGAATATGGAAAGATGGTGGCAAGATGCGTGTGTGAATTAAAGTTTGATATACGGTACTACCATGAGTAAAGTTTTGAGTATGAATTTGGATGGTTATAAGAGTAGAAGAATACCAAAGAAACGATGGATGGATAATGTAACAGATGATATTACTAGAAAGAGGGTGACTACTGAGATGACGGCTAATAGAGATGTATGGAAGAAAAACATAATTATGCTGCGCTGAACTCAAATAAGTGCGTATACACGTAGAAAGCGTGTTACCGGCGCCGATCTGCCAGCGCTTGTCGGTGCTGTTCCGCGCAGTTAGTCGGCGCAGGTAGTCTCTATACTGTGTCGCGAACCAGCTCCGACAAGCTCCGAATTCCGCTGACAAGTTCCAACCTGCTCCGATCAGCGCTGGTAAGCCGTCATTTGTTGCTGTATTTGAGCGATTTGTATTTGGAACAAGGCGTATTTTTATAACCAGCCCCTGCTTCTACCCGTTTCCTTTTTGTAGCGGTTACCTGCACGGAGCAGTACCGATAAGCGCTGGTAGGTCGGCGCTGGTTACTTGCTTCCTTTATGTATACGCTCTAAGGTGGGATAAGGGCAGGAGCATGTTGATACGGTACATACAATTTCAATCATTTACGACTTATTAACTATAGCCACGACTCGTTTTTTATTTTTCTGATACTCTTTGTTTTAACTAAGGGTACATTTTACTGCTATTTCAAAATATTTTTATACAAAATCTGTTATTGAGAAACATACATCCAAACATGGTATTTCAAATATGGTTTTTTTAATTTTGTTTGTTATGGACAGTATTAATTGTTTATTAATTAACCTGCACATATACAAAAAAATGTCTACATAAATATATGCTATGCTTATAGAACAATGTTTTCAGTAAATGCTTCGACACTAATTACACGAGCGTAGTAACTAATCCTTAATATTTGTCACTTACACCAATACCTTGCGTGTAAATGAAATGAAATTATTTTCTCTTTATGTCTTTACTAAGCTCGTTTAAACTATGCAATTAGCGCTAATGACAAGTACTAAAAAAATGTAAACTATGAATAAGTGTATTTTTTTTAAATAATCTGGTTTACCATGATACATCTTGGGAGATGTATCTTTTCAGCAGTGCATCTATATTTTACAATACTACAGAAATCCCTATGATTACCCAATACTCTATAAAAAGAAACACAAAACCGTTATATCTGCTCTTCAGATGATCACAAAGGCGTTTTTATCGGCCCATTGACAACAATAGATTGAGGTCAGACTGCCTTTGTGAGACCTACAGCGTTAAGGGTCATTGTTCGTCTAGTGAGACATCGAGTGGTCTAAAGAAATCTTTGGCTTTAGAGTAGCTAAGTAGACACGAGTAGATCAGAGAGTAAGTAAGTTGATGGTATAGACAAAAAATGGTAAAGAAATGAAATGTTTTTTTTTTAAATAATTTTACTTCTTCGCGCTTGACCCTAGTCGAATCCAAGTAACAGAGATATAGAGAGATTCCCCTATACCCCTCTGACTCTCACATACACACGACGGAACACAGTAAACTGCTTGGCGCCGGATTTTAATGTGAGGGTGGTAGCTAGCCAGGCGGACTGTATAGATCCTACCACCAAGCGTGCTGGGTTTTGTTGAATCTTACAACACGCGTCTGTTCCCAGCGTGCGGTGAGGAAGTTTTATATTCTAGCCCGTCCCCACACGGGGCAAAAAAAATGTTCGGTTAAATGTGGCATATTTTTATTGCTGCCAAAACTACAAGGCAAGCGTGCACCATCGTCGACTGCATCTTCACTTACTTTCAGTTGAGATAGTAGTGGTTAAACAGAGCCTAAAATTTAAATAAAACAATCTCCAAAATATTATTAAAGACAAAAAAAAAGTTGGTTCGCAAAATCGATAAATTTTTAAAACCTTACTTCAAGTTTTACTTAAGACTGGTTATATCGAAGTCGGATAAACTTTATCTAAGGTATAAGTGAGACATTTTGACAGTATTTCTGTACAATAGCTGTCAAAATGTCATATTTATTCCCTCGGATAAAAGTTAAAGTAATGTTGGTAAAATCGGCACTTTGTAACATAGCTTGAATTTAACAAGAATTTTTGAAATACCTAATTTACTTAATAAGCCATTCAGGTACCACGTCAGGCATGTTATTGTTTCATCAAAACCAAGCTTGAATAAACGCATAAATCAAAATGGATGTTCCCAGCCATGCATTGTATATGCCTACGCCGTAGCTCGAAGCGTAGCTGTCTACGATGTTCGTAGCATTTGCTACGTCGTAGCAAGGCCAGCATTTACGGTTGACTGAATAGTTGCGTAGAACTCAGTGAACTGGTATGATTATTGTACATGACATTTGACAGGAGACCGTGATTGATATTAGTTCTGCTAATTACAATTTCGCAAGATGTGCAATCGTATTTTCCGTATCAAAATGTTAACCGTAATAATTGATATTGGCTTTCGGTTTAATTACATACGGTTGAATACCAATCATTTGCATGAAATTACTGTCTGTGTTGTGGAGAAACTTGGTGTGGTGTTCCTCCAACCAAAGGGAGGATCCTCCAACCAGGAGGAGTCTTGTGCCTGGCGGGCTACTGCCCACCAGTTGATGTTGGGAGGTTGTATATATACTATCTGCGTGTTAAATCTTGATTGCGCGATGTAGGGATAGTTCGCTAGTTCGCATGTGGCGAGATAGATGCCGCCACAGTGTCTTTTACTAGCTAACAAGCGGGTATATTTTGAAGTAAAATCAAGGTGTATTCTGTTGGTTGTAGCACATTTCGACGGTTCCTACGTATACTAGGACAAGTGCAAAAACACAATTTTACAGAAGAGCGATTTAAAGGCGCTAAAGCTTTTAACTTTGGCATAAATAGCAATATTTGAAATGGACCATACCATACCTTTTCAAAATTGCAAATATTTCTATTGATTTATGTCAAAGTTAAAAGCTTTAGCACCTTTAATTCGCTCTCCTGTAAAGTTGTGTTATCGCACTTGCCCTAGTATACGTAGGAGCCGTCGATTTACAATTAGAGACAAGGTACTTTTTAAAACTACTTTTGGTAAAAATAAGTAATGGAAATATACTGTACTTTTCAGGCACATATTGCCAGTCTCTCCCTCGAGCTATACTAGAATAGCTCTAGCTATGGTGATAAGATTAGCCAGTCCACGAAGTTGGTAACAAGGCTGACTGTCCAGGGTGCGCCAGACATCCTTAAGCATCATTACTCGTAAAGGCTCTTTTAATGCACCCCAGCTTATTTTTTAGCTCTTTTATTGCCAACGAAGAAAAAAAAGAAACAATACCTACTAAATATTTTCTTCAGTTTCCCACAAATCGTATATTTCTTTTCACCTAAAATATCGACATTATTGCACCTCGACATATTTTTACCGCCATCCGCAATTCTCATAAGAGATCAATTTGGCGATCATTTTTCATCACTCGTTGATCGTCATTAAGGTGTTTCAGCATCTGTCAGTATTCTCGGTCCCCTAAGGTAGCTGATAATATATCACTGCCTTCAATAATTTGGGAGTTTACAGGTGAGAACGTGGAGTTTTGGAGAGGGTATTTTTTTTGCTTACAGTGTATAAAATATGGATTCCTAAAGCATTTATTTATTCCTTCATACACACATCAAAAAAAGTTTGTGATCACTTTGAAAAATTATATAGCCTTTTTGAAGCCGAATTTTCTAATCGGGATTCAAAGCGATAATTATCATGATAAATATAGATTGATAGTTATCTAGATAGATATAAACCAGATTTCAGTTGGACTTTGAATTCGGAATCTTCACATACATAATTATGCTAATGATCGCAAACTTTTTTTGATGTGTGTACATTACTCTTTTTATCCAAATATACCTATATATAATATAAAACTATCTAAAGTGAAAACTAACTAAGTAAACGTACAAAAAAGTAAGGTAAGTAAAAAAAAAACTAAAGTGTTTTTTTTTTTTTAATATTCGATATCTCGTTTACAGAAAAACAACTAAAAACGAGCTGTATATTTTTTATGGATAAAATTTGACTATTTCTAGTAATTTTTTTTTACAATCATTTAATAACATAAGAAAATCAACCTACGAAGGCTAGGCAAGGCCTTTTTTCAAAATGAAATGAATGAATGAGTTATTACTAAATGAATATAATAATTACATTGCTCATAACTTAAGTTTGCACCAATTGAATTTCTTTTCGTAGTGTTGTATGTATGTACTATGTGTATGAACTATTATTCATATTGTGTTTTTTTTTCTTTTTTTGTTAATTTTTGTACTCATGACTTGGTACTACATTACTCATAGGTCTGTGGTCAAGACTACATTGTTCTCTCTTAACTATCCTAAATCATAGTACCGTATTCACTGAAATTGTTAAAATTATCTTTTTTTTTCAAAGAGTAACCATGGAGTTTCTTTTCAGCTCTTCTCCATAGGAAACGACTAATTGGAACCGTTCACCTAAATTCGATTTTTCATAAGCGCCTGTATTAATTTTTGTGAAATAAAAAAAATGATTTGATTTGATGAAATTGTAAGGAATATTTACATAACTTGCACAGATACCACCTCTATTTTATACTGATATTATTATATCCATGTTCTGTCACAAATACACACAAAATTGTATAAAACCTCCCCCGCGTCAGTGAACACGTTTATTTCGACGTCGATATATTATTCTGACGTGAACCGAGTTTTGACGTATTTCTGCAAAGTATGTAGCGTTTAAACTTGTTTTATTCTGATGGGAAAAATAATTTTGCTCTTACTCTTGCATTAAACTGTAACTTAAACAAGGTTAGTCAGAAAGGGGGTGCTAATCTGAAAGGGTGTTAAAGTACCCATAATAATTAATAACTTTTGTTCTACAACTTTTTGCAAAAGTCTATAGTTTAACAGAAATAGTTGAACAAATATTCCAAAAAAAACGGTAATGTTATTACTACGGCTATCTCCAGTTATGATCAGCTGTGTTTACATTTTAGGTCATATTTGGGGTCACGAATTAGACGCTCCATTTTCTGAATTCGTAACTAAAGTAGGGACGAAGATTTAAATTATGATTTTTGAAATTATTTTACATGGAAAAAAATTTATCGTTTTTTTTTAAGTTCAACACTTGCTTTAAAACCATCATTAGTGATACTATAAGTGGGCTTGCGGATTAGTACCCCCTTTCCGACTAACCTTGTATACAACTTTAACTGGTGCCTTTACATTATTCTAAAAAGAGCGATAGTCTGTTTAAATTTTTAACTAAATCTGTTGTGGAGTTCAAAACATACAAACAGATAAACAGACAAAAATTTTAAAAACTTGAATGTATGCAATGTTTTTTTTCAATAATATTCAATGTACAATTTCTTCGTTACGATTTTATTATACAGGGTGTAAACGAATTCGTGTAATTCCTTAAAACCACATGATCTACTACTGATGTAGATTGGCCCCGCACGGGAATTAGCTTAATTAAAAGTAAAAAAACATTTTTTTTTCATTTGTTGGCGTAAATGATGATAATCTAAACCACCTTATAAGGATTCAGTAAAAAAACAACCTTTTTTTTCACAAAATTATAATTTTATTTGAGTGAACATTTCGATTCCAAGCTTAAATGAATGAAAGGACGGCAACGCGGCTGGCGGGCAAAACTAACGCGATATCGCTCTTTGCAGTCAGTTAACTCGGAGCTCTAAAATGACTCAGGAATAGAAAAGCAAGACATTATTTAGAAAAAAAATTATACTTGATTTTCAAAAATACCCATTTAGGGTTAATCTGCGTCACCAGTAGATTATGCGGTTTGAAGGAATTACACGAATTCGTCTACACCCTGTATGTTTTAATTTATTCTTGAACTCAACAGGATTCTTCATTTCATCTTTTCTACTTAATAAGAACCGAAACACAAAAGAAAATGCTTTCATATATGCATAAAAACTATTTAGAATAATTCTATATTTAACGTGAATTTTTAAACAGACTATAACTCAGTTATTGTCTGTTAATAAATTAGCATTTTAAACGTTTAATAAAATATAAAGCCAACATGATTTTTCATTGAACAACACTCAGCGTTCCGTATTGTCTGTGTAAAAATGATAACGTATGCAAAATGAAAAATAACTTGTTTCGTATACTGCTGTTAATAAACATAAAGAATTTAATAATGGAAATATTGCTTTTTGGCGTTTCTTATATTAATTCAGACGTTAAATTGATAAAATAATCGATGTTATTACGATGTAATAAATGAATTCTTCATTACTTATTTTGTTTATCAGAGTCAAAGTTATTGACATAATTTCTTTTCTTTATACATAACTAGCGACCCGCCCGGCGTCGCTTGGGTACGTTTTATAGCTTAAAACTTTCCGCAAGAAATTATCCAAATTAAGATGAAAACCGCATCAAAATCCATTGAGTCGTTTAGAAGAATTAAGCGGAGAAACAGACAGACGCGAAAAGCGACTTCGATTTATATACTATTAACCTCCGGTTTCTGAATTGAGAATTCGGGATAAGCAATACTAACCTAGTATTTGAGTACAATGTTGTTAAATAAATGCTTTGAAATCCGTCATTTTTTTGACAACTCCTCTTCTTATCCTAGAATTCTCAATTCAGAAACCAGAGGTTAGAGATTGACTTCTCTTTTATCTGTGTTTAAATAAGTTAGTTTTTTCTCTACGTCACAAGCTTAAACGGTTTGATGATGTCATCAATTCTAACGTTATCGTATCAGAAACTAAGAAAATATCAGTTTTTCCGATTTTGGACATCATCACCTCATAGTATAAAACAAAGTCGCTTTCCGTTGTCGGTCTGTCCCCATGTATACGTAGATCTTTAAAACTACGCAACGGATTTTGATGCGTTTTTTTAACAGATCGAGTGATTCAAGAGGAAGGTTTTAAGCTATAAAACGTACACGTGCGAAGCCGGGGCGGGTCGCTAGTTACAAAATAAATAGAGTTGAGATAGCAAATTCTTTCAATATTTTTTCCATAGGAAATAAAATGTAAATAAACCCAATAAACATTTGGTTATTGATCTGTAACCTGGTAAACGTTTCAGTTGATCATTCATCGTATTTTCCTTTATATTTTATGTGGTTATAAATCCCTGACGACTTCACGCGTTCGTGACGTGGTGGGGCCTCAGCTGTAGGGCGGGTTTTGTTATCATATTTATTTTTGTTAAGCTTTTTCTATTACGAACAACTGTTTTATAATAGGAGGCTTTGACGTCAGACGCAGTTAGAGCCACGAGTTAAAATCTTGGAAAAAATTGATTCAGTGTTATTGAAGTTGGATTGAAATACAAAAATGGTATTGTCTTGTTTTCCATAAAATTATTCGTACTATTATTGTTTTCCACAATCGTACCCCTCATAATAATTACTTGCACTATTATCATTTATACTAATAACGCTTGTCATATCAACTTACTAGCCATAACTTTTATTTGCCATAAAATAAGTTTCCATAATAACATGCGTTAGAATCATTAGTTTCTATAAGTAACACATTACATAATCGATACTTGACATAAGCAACATTTAATATGATTTAGAAACAAATAACTTTAGATATTATAATACGTAACCCAATAAACAGTTAGTCAAAATCGAAACTGCTAGGTTAGGTTAGGTTAGAACTGTGACCACACACCGCGCGAAGGCGAGCCAGATTTCCTCTTTTGCAAAGCAAGCATGCATGGTAGATTAGGTTTATTTTTAGGTTTCCTTTCCTAGGCGCTTGTACTGAACTAGTATTGTTATGCTAGTATGGGCAAATTAATATTATGGTGAATAAATTTTATGGAAAACGACATTATTGAAAATGAAAAATATAGCAAATAAATATATGGATTAAAATTATTATGACACTTGATCGATTATGACGAATGAAATTAGTGAAAATGATTTTATGTAATTTCATCGATTATGGCAACTAAAGCGTTATTTCTAATGAAATTATGGCAAATACAAGTATGGTATATAAAATGATTGCATTTTAAATTATGGCAAACATTAGTAAACCTACAAAAATCTGTCAATCAGAAAATATCTTGCATTATGTTGGCAGTCAACACAATGTAAGATATTGCTCTTTATCTTGTGTACAATATGTATATTTTATGTACACACACATGAAAATATGAAAAAGAGAAAACGAAATAATTGAAAAGCTCCTAGCGTCACATCACAACACATCAATACGTAATATCAATGCCTTTCCATCAAAGATGTGCAATGCAGCTATGCTGCGAGAATGTAAAAGCTAAGCTACGAAACTATGTGACAGTTTCCACTGATGCTAAGCTATGTAGCGGAGCGAGTAAGAATGCGCCGCCGCAAGGTAGCTGTGCCAGGAAGATGCGCAGTTCGAGCTATGAGACGTATCAACAATAGGGAAGGCACGGGAAGCGACGGCGCGGCGCTCTGTACATAGCTACACCACTCGCGACCATCCATAGCACGCATCCATGGCACGCATCCTTCCATACAAAAAAACGTAGCTTAGTTGAATCTGTTTCCACCAGTGCTATGCTGTGTGGACCAATGAATATGATTGGTGGATATCAAACGCATCCATAACAATGTTACATAGCACATCTCTGGTGAAAAGGCACCCTCAGAATGTGCATTCGGAACAATAGGGCAGTTAATTTTAATTTTAAAAGTACTGAATTTGACATTTTGTTTTCAAAAAGTCTTCGTAAGCAGCACCACCATGCTTTAAAAAGGTAAAATTGTGAAGCGGTCGAGATTTACACGTTTTTTTTTAATATTAGAGACTAGCTTTCGCCCGCAGCTTCGCTTGCGTGAAATTTTGAACCCGTTAAGTGACGATTTTCCATACAAACTTTCATCCCCTATTTAACTCCCTTAGGGGTTGAATTTCGAAAAATCCCTTCTTAGTGGACGCCTACGTTACAAAAGGAACCTACTGTCAAAATTTCAACTTTCTATCCCCAGCGGTTTAGGCTGTGCGTTGATAGATCAGTCAGTCAACTTCTCCTTTTATATGTATAGATAAGGGCACAGCATTTCTTGTCTTGTTCCGTTCACAAAACCGCTCGCACTGCCTCCCCACCCAGATATTTATGTAAAAGCTTTATGAGTCAATCCAGTGAGTTACACTGGATGTTATTATGCGTTCCGTTTTTATGTCACTTTCATTTGCCAGCAGGCACGACATCAACTATTTTTGGACGATCAACGCGATCGTAAAACGGAACGCAGCGTTTGGTGTCGCATTGAATTTTATGTGAATTAAGGCATCTATTTGGTATATATATTGTGGTATCATCTTTAGGGCTGTGTTATGTGGATCATGTAGTATACTTTCAGGTTTACTGCATGTGAAATTGTTATTAAGATAGTTTATGAAAGAGCCAAAGAGGGCACAATATTTTGGTCGTAACTCTCTTCTTACTGAATCTCGACATAGAAATATACTAGTTTATTTTGCTTTTAGAGGCAATGATGCATGAAGCACTGAATATGCTGAGTTGCATAACAGGGGCTGACTCCCGATAGCTTCGACTATGATTCGAATTAGTGTCAATTCGTACTATTGAAATGGAAAAAACCACACAATCGTAAGGACTAGCTTCAATTCGTACTATTGAAATGGACAAAACCGCACAATCGTAAGGACTAGCTTCAATTCGAGTCACGATAATGCGTTTTTGTCGATTTCAAGAGAACGAGTTGGCATTAAGTAGTTCGAATCCAACTCGATTGATTCAGAATGCGACGCTGTTGGAAGTTAAGCCAGATATAAATCATACGATACCTATGGGTAGATAAGAAATATAACATTATTCTCACTAGCATCTGTGTACTACATTCTACATTGTATTCCTTACTAAGTTGATGATGAAACGTTACAAGACGAGAGGGTCGCTCAACAAACTGTATCATTATTTTGAATCAGACAACTTCTGAAAACAAGTTTTCAGTATGCGTATACGCTTGCAGCTTAACAGAGCTATAGAGGGATTCACTCTGCTTAGATTTCACGTATACATGACGGAATATAGTGAACTGCTTGGCGCCGGATTTTAATGTAAGGCTAGCCAGGTGGATCGTATACAATGTGTCCGGTTATGGACTAGCGATATTCTAGGTACTTATATAGCAATTATTCTAGTATACAAATACACTATACACTAGGATTCAATCCACTTTCCCGCTATTTGGCAGCCATTTTGCTTTTTTGTTGAGATATTCTCTATCTTAAAGTTATGAAAATGTGAACCCATTGTATCGTAATGTAAACGATAGACAATATTGTTACGCTCCGAACAAGCCTACTTTTATCTCAGTAGGACCAAAAATTTGAGAGATATGTTTTTTTTTGTACACACGTACAGCATGTCTCAACAAAAAAGTGGAAGTGGATTGGACCCTAGTGTATAGTGTATTTGTGTACTAGAATAGTTGTTATATACCTAGAATATCACTAGTCCATAACCGGACACATTGTATATCCTGCCACCAATGAAAAACCGATATATCTACCGTAAAACTTTGGAGTCCCCCAATTATGCACCAGCCCTATAAACCCACGCTCCCACATGTCGTGATCGAAGCTATAAATACTCGCATTTCGTCAAACTTCAAAGCTGCGATTAACTCATAAACATAGCCGGGAGGAACCTTCGTGTCGCAGATATGCCGATCGACACGCTAACCGAATATTTGTAGCATATTGAGATTCGCTTCTGTTTTCAAGGAAGTGGATTGGAAGTTTAATTTGAGTGATTTTGAGGTAATTATTGTGATTGACTGCAGTGCCTCGTTTTTTTTTGTGTGGTGATGATAAATATGGTGATTGTAGTTATTTCTTGTGTAGCTAAAATATTGACTCCTAGCACAAGGATATTTAGCTTGATTAACAGGAAAACTAGCAACGAGTAAACCACACAAAAAGAAAATGGTACCCGAATTAAAATAAAACATTACATAACATGTTATAATTAATGGAGAATTGGGAAGAATGTATGTAACTTGGAGCTCATTTGATGAAACTGCTCTGGAAGTCTGCACTACTTTGGTACGATAATTCAGCTAAACAGTTTCAAAATATGGAGCGCAGACTTGCAGAGTAGTTTCATCAAATGGGCCCCTGGACCTCAAGACCAATAACGACTAAATATATTATAAAAATATTGAATCGGGTCTTCTCGCGTAACAAACTTTAGGAGGCACAAAATACCTTTTATCCCGACGTTTCGGCCGCATTTCACCGGCCGTGGTCTACCCGTGACCGTGACCATAGTTATTACGGTGGTGGTTCGTTTTAATAACAATGAGTAAAAGTTATGGCGTTTCAAATTGTTACATTCTTACCACGACAACAAAAATAACTTTACATCACGTAAACTTTTTCTCACTGTGCTTCTATAGCTTTCTAATAACACAATACGTGTGGTCGTTATTGGTCTTAGGGACCATTTTGGCCGGTCCTTGTTTGTTGAAACTGTAATTTCATTCAGCTACTAACATTAAATTCTCTAAAATCTTAATTGAGTTATCAAGTTAAATACTACATAGCTACATCAGACAGCAAAGGAGCAGGACAGCGCTATCTCTAAATACCTCCATCTCTTTCTATACTATCACCTCATAAACCAGAGGTCAGTTGGTCGAAAGATTTATGTCGGAGAGGTTTATCACCTTGACCATAACATTTAGGAGCTTAAGAGATAAAATTAACTCTCAACTGGAATAAATTAGGCTTCTGTGTGAGCGTGATAAATGTAAATTTATGAGGCTCTCTGCACGAGAGAAGCCAGGGGGTTACGTTGTTTTGACGGTACGAGTAATTATTTTACAATTGTGAATGTATTCATTCATGTTAGAATTAATATGAAATCAAAAAAATACGATTTATAATAAAAAAAGTATGGAACGACAGTCGATGACAGATTGAGTATGTGTGTGAATGAGATAAATAGGTATAAGAAGTGTTAGGATTAAGTGAAAGGGAGAATAAATAAATTATATTCGAAGTATGTATGTAGTGTTTCATATAACAATGTGATGAATTATTTGTTGATGAAGATTATAATGATACTATTATATTTATGATAGATATTGAATTTGTTTTCGTTCAGTTTCATTTACTTTATTGCTTTTTATCATTGACTTATAATAAGTATGGACAACGAGTGTAGTACAAAATTCACGATAAAAGTGTCCTGAATTGACATAATATAAACATAGAAATACCAACAAGCTCATTTACGACGGATGAAATCCTATGTCGTTATCATAATGCCTAATTTAGCTTGCAACAATTTTTACCATACGAAAACATGACAGCAATACTCAATTTTTCAAATTTCGAAACTTCATCTAATGTGAAACGAAAATTTGGAGAACTTAAGAGTAATAGAGCAACCTTAATTTTTAAAAGATTTTATTATTAGTTATATTTATTGTGATTGCTAAATATTTAATCCAAATGAAAGAGCATAGAACATTTCTTGCAAAATTACAACATCGTCATTTTCAATAACGCGATTTCGCTTCCTTTGCTGAAGATCAGCAACAACATCATCTAATTAATCTCGAGGAAAACTGAAATTAAATCAGAGGCATATTATTATTTTTCAGAAAACAATCTTTAGTCATGTGTATTTAAGAGTTTATGATGACTAAACAAATGAGCCCAAACGTCACGTGTCCACTATTTGCCATTAGGAAGTTCCAGAGCCCGTTTTCCGGCTCTACCATCGGACCTACGTCATTATTTATGTAATGAAAAGTGCTTATAATGACAAAATACATGAGCTGAAACTCAACGAGCCTACCATTTGTACCATTTGCCTGCCTAATCTTCGGCTCCATCATCAAATTAGTTCAATGACATTTTAATGATCTAATATGCACATACCTACCTGCAAAATTTCAGCTCGATCGGAAACTTGGTAGTGACCGAAAAACCAATACAATTTTGAAACGGAAGGACAACATACATATTTTCGTACTAATATGTTTGCATACCTACAATGCAAGTTTAAAAATAACTTGTTTTAATGAATAGAACAAAACAAATTGCAATTGGTTCAAAATCGCAATACAAAAAAAACATCGCGTAAAAATAACGACTCTTTGGAATCTTTGTTCTAAATTCTGTCAAATATGTCAAGTTTCTTATGGTAATCCAACCAAATGAAGTTGACATAATTGGTTAAAGAAAGTAAGGAAAATAAGAAAATAAGATACTTTTTATTTAGTTGGATTATTGTGTGTTTTGCTCTTGCAATTAATTCAATTTTAAGTAAAATACAATGTTCCTTAACAAAATAATACTTAAAAATTGTAAAACAATAATATACCTACTGAAAATATGATACACCAACAACTTTTTTCACTTTTTTGAGTAGTTTTTACACGATCTCACTACACAGAACGGCATTGTTGACATGTGACATTGAGGTGTAGCTGCTTGTTCGGCCAAATGAAGAATGACGCGCGCAATTGTAGCTCTTTTTAAATAACTTGTGTTTTAACAGTCTTTCGGTTCGGACATTTTTGAGCGATGACCCGAGGTCCATACTTATTCTAAGTCAATGCTTTTTATTTTGTTTTAAGGTGGCTTTGTCAAATTGGCCTTTTGCATAAATATATTACAAGAAATCTAGAAATAATTAGATGATCTTTATAGATCAGAATTATTTCTGAATGGTGTTTTATAAAACACTTAATTAGTATAAGTAATAGCTAAAACGTATTTTTTTAAACTTTTGTTAAAATCACTACGTTTTCAACGAAACTTTTTAAATTCTTCCTTATTAAACGTTCACAGAGTAAATTTTCTATGTAACCTTATTAGAGATAAGCCGAGAAGAACGGGGAAGAATGTCTTCTCTCTGAGTATTCTAATTAATGTTATACATCAAGAGCGAGACGCGACAGTCTCGTCCAACAACGTTACGACTTTCTACGTCAAAGAATAGGGTGACATGGATTTGTGTAGTATTAGGACTGTTATGAAAAATTAGGGACTTTTTAATTCATTTTTAAAGGCTTTATAACATTTGCGGTATCTTCTTTAAATCATCTCTATCGTTAGCAGATTTTTAACAGTAAAAGTGTTAAAAGACTATAATTAAGCTGCAACGGGCATTGATTATGCGGATGATAAGTTGCAACACGGTATACATGGCACAAACGCTCTCCACACATGTTCTTAGAAAATATTTAATCTTAATTCTTGCAAGTGGTGATCTAAAATAACAAAAAACTGACGATATCGTTATATAATACAAATGACAAGCTGTGGTCTAAAAACAACAAAACAAAACTGACGATTTCATAAAATAAGCGTAGTTAGCACACAAAAGCTGTATAAATAATGTTAGCTAAATTCTAGCAAACTAGTACAAGTAGTTAGCTTAGGTTAGGTTTTTTACTTCCCCCCCCCCCCCCCCCCATTGGCTGGAGACCCTTCAGGTCTCGCCAATAATTGCCCGGTTACGTAAAAACGGTCCCCTAGGACCATCTACAGCAAACCAAGAGGAAAAAAAAAACTAGCAAAAATAACTATAACCATATATTTTTTTTATTTTTTTATTCAGGTTTACCAACTGAGATATCATAAAAAAATCCTAACAGTATTTGATTTATGAATATTAAATTGTATCATCATTATTATGTCCCACTAAACAATGTTTCAAGTATTTAGTACACGATACGTCGAACGTCTTCAAAACTTGGAACACGGACGGATCCTGCATTATCTCAGATTGATGGCTTCCCTACTAGAAGGTAATTCGTTTATGTAGTTTAGACAGATTACGTCGGGAAGTAAAGAGATTTGTTCAGAGACTGATGCTCTAATGTATTACGTATAGTAATGTAATTAGCGTATCTTCATAGTAACTTGGAGGAGTATAGAAATTATGATAATGTGATTATGTTGTTCAGTTTTGAAAATCTGATTTTTGGGAATAAGCTTACGTATAAGAAAGTGTTTATTTTAAGAATATAGAAGAATAGAGAAATGACACGGTAAAGGAATAGATTAATTTCTCGAAAAAAGGTGTAGAATATGTAAGTAATGGTGATATGGAATTTAGCAACCGGAGAACGACAAAATTGTAAGTTTATGTATATGGACAAACAAAACAGTGTTTATTTTGAGAATATAGGAATGACACGGTAAAGGCGTAGATTAACATTTCGAAAGAGGTGTAGAATAAATGTATGTAATGGCGATGGAATTAGCAATCAGAGAACGGCAAAATTGTGTTTTAAATTAGGGATTTGCTTTAAAAAGTCGGTTTATTGTGATATTCATAATAATAAAGAAAAAAAGATAATCCGATCGTAGCATGTGGCGTTCTACAGTTTCTGCTTCGACCACGGCGAAAAAACGTGAGTTTTGTAAGAATGTTAAGAAAAAAAAACTATTTCTAAACGACAATTTATTAAATTTATTATCTCTTATACAGTCTATAGAAATTCCTTTAAGGAATACACAAAATTTTATTCACTTATTCACCTAACACGCCGAATCAATTACCTTAATTGAACCACCTTCATTGAGCTAATTACTAAACCACATCAGTGCAATCATTGGATTATTCAAATTAACGCAACTCCCCTAACCGCAACCAATTGATTCTGAATTGAATTCGAAAAATCAGGACTTAATGAAACCCTTGTGTACCTACCCTTAATCTTGAGACGTAAAATTTTGTAAAAAGGTACCTTTAATAAAGGAGTCCGGAGTTTTTTTTATTGAATGAAATATTTAGTTCGGCTAGATGAGTTATGCTGTGGTTTAAAATGTAAGCGAAAGAGAGTTTTTTGTGACAGCAGTAGGATCTTTCGTTCCTGTTTTTTTTTGTTAGCCTATATTGTCCCACTGCTGGGCAAAGGCCTTCCCTTAGTTCTTCCATGTACTTTTTTCCTGCGCCAAGCCAATCTAGCCCTCGCAGTACACGTCTAGGCCATCTCGTCATCTCTTTCTGGGCCGACCTCTACGGCGCCATCTTCAGGCACCCATTGTGTGGAGACTTTTTCGGTTATCTTGGTTTTTATTTCAAAGTTTTATTTTAGTTTCTTTTACTTAACACAGGTCGCTTCGGGACCTAGCTAGGGGAATAGCACCTCATCCATCGATTTGTAATTTAATAATATGTTGTAATTATTTAGAAACACGTTAACTTTGTACTACAAATACCTATTTTTGGAACTAAATAAATAAGTTGTAAGACTTGTTGTTCTACTTCCACTAATGCTAGAGATGAACATTTAACTGTCTACTTAATTTAAACCAAAAAGCCAAAAAAAAAAACCAAGCAGAGTTTTGTTTGCATCAAAAATGTATATGATAAATATTTGTTTCAAATTGGAAATTGATAATTTTTATTCCGTGAAAAGATTTTAGTTTTAATATAATATAATTATTATTTGTTATTTTATTTATTTATTTATTATATAGTAAAAGGTACATATTAAGGTCTATAATACAATAAAATGTCCAACAAAACCATATACCTGGTTTGTCTGTTGGATCGCAGATACTAATATTATATGTATATAAATAACCAAACTATTCTCTTGTGGTCTGTATATTAATGTCAAATCTATTTTATGGACAAAAAATTCCTAAAATTAAGTGTATCCAACTGATACTGCAAAAACGGTTTTTCTCGGCCCATTATTTCCGCGCCCGCTTCAGCTCCTAACTTACTACTCCATAAAAGGGTTGCCCAGACTGACAGCTGCAGCATCAGGAACAAGTAATTAAATATTTCATCTGATTAACAACACAAAGACGGTAGGCAGAGCTTTAGGGCGCTCACGGGCCCTACTTTTAATTTCTTCTTAAAGGGGCCCAAGATTTGCGACTGACAGTTAGAAAAAAAAGATTTAATAGCCAAGAAGGGGGTGGAGTGGACGTTGTATGAGTTTTTACGGTAAATATTGATCGGTTTTGACGCTTTTACGGTTGAAACGCGAAAATAGAGGGTTTTTTAATTTGTGATGGAAGGCGTGTTATTAATTTTTTATAGATGAATTGAGAAAATAAATTGAAGTTGGGGATTTTTGCGTTTCCCCTTTTTATTTCAATTACGTATACCAAATTACGCGTAACATTCTTTAATGGGGTAAGCAGTAACAATTAGTGCAAAGTGATTTTGAATATTATCTGAATACCTATTATCATTTTCTGATTACGCACAATTTTTAAGTCACACCAGACTGAGACAAATAATACAATAATAATAAAGAAGCTGTACGCAATTTATAGAATAAATAAAGAAGACAATTTCATTGCGGTTTAACGTGACGCACGTAACAACAAAAAAAATACAAAAAATGTGAAAATATGCGTCACATCCGAGCAAATGTATGACGACACGTTTGGTGCAGTGGCTAAGTGATTGGCTTCTGCGCTACGGGTCGTGGGTTCGATTCCCGCACGGAACAAAAATTTGTATGGCCTACAGATGGTTGTTTCGGATCTGGGCGTTTGTTTGTGACTTTGTGTCTGTAAACGCACCCACGATACAAGAGAAATCTTAGTGCGGGGCAATGGTTTATAAAAAAAAAAAAAAAAATGCCGTCGCTCAGCATATTGCTGTGGCACATTCACAGAGCATACCCACAGCTTTGGTTTTCAGCGACAAACGATTCTTTCGATTCGCATATTCAAGGTGTAAACGAAACGAATCGTGTAAATTCCTTCAAACCACATGATTTATTAATGGTATAGATTAACCCCGCACGGGACTAAGATTGATTAATAATAAAAAAAAAACTTTTTATTCCGTTTTTTTTTTTATGTTATTGAATATTTCGGTGCTTGCATAAATGAATGGAAGCACAACGACACAGCTGACGAGCACGACTAGCGCGATTTCGCTCCACGCTGTCAACTCGGAACGCAAACATTACTCAGATACAGGATACCATGTTTCGTACATACATACATACATACATAAACTCACGCCTTTTTCCCATGGGGGTAGGCAGAAACTGTAGAACGCCACATGCTACGATCCTTACATACTCCTTTCGCTTCGTCCACGGTCATACATCTTGTCATACACGCACGCCGGTTGAAAGTACTACGCACCTGTCCTTTTTGAAGAACATCACCAATAACATCAATGTATGTCCTTCTAGGGCGTCCTCTACTGGCGTTTCCACTGACATTCGCCTTATAAATTCCTTTTGTTAATCGCCGTTCACTCAATCTTTCAACATGCCCAAACCACCGAAGCATACCCCTTTCAATTTTTGTCACTACATCATCTTTTAAATCGCAACTTTGTCTTATCACATCATTCCTCAATCTATCATTCAAAGTTACACTGCACATACTTCGCAAGGAACGCATTTCCACGGCATTTATTCTACTTTCATGACTCTTCTTCCAAGACCAACATTCACTTCCATACATAAGCGTTGGTACCAGTACACCATTATGGACACCATGTTTCGTTTTATGTTTTTTTTTGTTAATTCTGAAATAAAGTTATGAAGGGTCAATCAGTGGCACCAGTAGATCACACGGTTTGAAGGAATTACACGAATCCGTTTACACCCTGTAGTTATGAGATAATACAATCTTCAAACAAAATAATGCAATAATATTTAAAAAGTTGTATGCAGGGTGGGTTATAAAATCGTGGATCAAACGAAACAGGGCGCTAGTTGGGGTTATTTTCAGCATTTTTTTGGTTGTAATTTTTTTTTTTTTACAATATCTTTCTTAAGTTACAAATATTTTTTTGTGAGACTTAAAAGATATTGAAAAAAGTGCTAATACTCATAAATCATGATACCCACTGTCATAAAAGCACTTTCAAGCATTTTTTGTTTTAAAATAGGTACCCATTTTACTGCAATTGACTATTTATTACAAATTTTGGTATTTTCTTAAAAACACTCAAACTGTCGTAACTTTTAAGGAGATCAAGTTAGGGCTTTGCCACGTAGACATTTTTTACTGCAAATAACCCCAACTATCGTCCTGTTTCGTTTGATCCACGTTTTTTGACCCACTCTGTATAGTCATCGATATGTGATAACTTCTTTTTTGATGTAACCAACCAATCAAAGGGAAACGCCCATTTTTGGCCACGTTTGGCCCATCACTGTAATAAATACTAAAAAGATACTAATTTAGTAACTTAAATATTGCTATTACCAAATTGTAATGCGTACACCGGAATCAAAAGCCGATTTTTTGAAGATACTCAATCGTTTATTGCATTTCCGCTCGGTGGTCAGTCCTGTCAAAGTAGGGATTGCAATTCTTAATAAAAAAAGCCGATTCACAAAAACCGGATACCGGATCTTTATTTTTTTTTATTAGTTGTTAGTGTTTGGCCAACGAAAGTTGATCTTGAATATTACTGAGAAATTAAAAAAAAAAAATTACTCAAAAACACTCGTAAAACTTAATACTGACTTTTTTATAAATTCCTTTATAGTTTCATTTGAAAAATAATGAGAAATGAATACGAAATAATTTGTAAAAAAGTATCGAGTCTTTTAATTATTTTTGACTCGAGTTATTTTGAATTTCGCGGTGATATTCAGGATAAATTTTCGTTGACCAAACTCTACAGTCATCTTATTATTGTACGAAATAAAAAAAAAAGATTTTCAATTATGGACTTCTAATCTAAATACGATAACGATCTATTGAAGCGATTCCGTGTTTCCGGTTTATTGCAAATATAGATTTTTCGTTAAATCGATCTCACTACATCCCTACTACGTGTCAATAATTGACTGACATGATATTTTGGAACATGGACAATTGGAAAATCACACTTCGTTCGTTTGGTGCTGATTTATAGCGACTAGTGTTTTTTTCGTGGTTTTTTCTTATTGCGTTTTCACATCGGATTTTTCGACATCTTTGATAACGATTATGGACCCTGTAACCGCTCCCGATGACGACCTTGGCTTTACGTTGGATTTAGTACCCGCTTCCCACGATGGCACCGGCTTGTCAATGGATAAAATAATGTGATATGTCCCACCGAGTTCTACGTAAAAAAATGCGGTTGATTCTTTATCTATGATGTCAATCCTAATGCCTATCATTTGTTCCTTTCATGGGCATCACTTGGCCAAAATTTCCGTAACAAATGGGCATTTCCCTTTTAACTAAGTAAGTCGTACGTTGCTTACCTTAAAAAAGACATTCACAACTTTCAAAAACCCAACTTCTATAACGCATTCCCGATAACATTGTCACTACACAAAAAAAGTCAAATAAAAAAATAAACGCAACAAAAGCGTAAGACAGAACGGCTTAGATTAACATTTTTACTGTTAATAAATTTAAACAAAGAAACTTAAGGATTTCATTTGGTTGTAACGAAACGGTGGACAAAGGGCTTTATGCAGAACTTCCGAAGTTTCGTAGTACCCTTGGAGTTTAATTACAGCACTTCTAGTTGTACCGCTGTAGTGAGGCAAAGATAATTTCTTACAGCCTATTCGCCTTCAAGGAGGGTTTGTTTAAGGTACGGGTATATTTTAGCTTGAAATGGGGACAAAGTTCTTGATGAAATTTCTTGATTAAAATTTTGGATTTTTGTACGTGAGAGAATGGTGTATAGTGTCTACAATATCTATATGTCTAGCTATGTATGTGGTAGATATTTTTTCGTATTTGGCAAACATCAGCTTTGCGAATAGGGTATTATTATTTTTATTAGAAATGTCGAAAATATTATAAAAGTAATAAACAACAGTCAAAAAACTAATATTATATTTAATAAAATACCCAAGTTATAAACGATTTAAAATTGTTCACAAGACAGAGACAACACTACTAACTTATGACGTCATGCCTTAAAAACTTCATAGTGACTTGATATTACAATATTCGTTTCGTGTGACAAGGATAGAAAAAGCCTTCTCAACAAACGAAAGCATGTTTCTCCTCTATTTTTTCATTGATTTTATTTATTTTTACATACCGTGTTCTTTCTTTAAACATTTAAAATAATACTAAATTATTGTCCATTTTTAATAATAGTCAAATATTAATACGGTATTTTTTATTTATTTATTTCTATTTATGGTGTTAAAAAATCAACTCTAAGAATTTTGTGGACTCGGTATCGGAAATTGAACAATTTTTGTTCTACAACTTTTCGGAATTCGCAAAAAAATACGCGAATCTCGAAAAGTTGTAGAACAAAAATTGTTCAATTTCCGATACCGAGTAACCCCATAAAATACTTAGAGTTGATTTTTTAACACCTTGTATATCTGTCGCGGTGTTTTTTTCGGTTAGTCAATAGTTATTTTGCGTACAAGCTAGCAGAAAATCTTACATTATTTTTTCTTACAACTCATGTGCAAAGAAGGAACTTTTAAATTGTTCTACGTGTTAATAACATTGGAGCTCATCATAGCCACCCTACATAAGGGCGGGCCGTATTTAATCACGGCGCAACACCGGCCGATAAATCGTGCGCCCAAATTGTGAAGGATCTTGCCTTCTATCATTTTATGAGCGCCTGGTACTTCATGGTGGAGGGAAATGTATTAAATCGAGATATGGGGTTCATGGGAGAATGTGGACTTGTTATGGAACTATTAGATAGTTTAAGATTTTGATGCTGTTAACTAAGCAACACTTCTTTGAAATAAAACTGTCAAACATAATTCTTTTAAGCGCAGAATTAATGAAGACCATCTACGTATCTATTAGATACTATCTAACTTACGATCAAAAAGTACTTACTATAAAACATGCAAATCGTATAAAGTATAACATAGCCCATGTCTCGTCAGAATTCGATATTTGACAGTACAAGTTGCATTTTAAATCGGCATTCTAATTGCGCAACACACTTGTAATCGCTATGGCTTTGATTTTGACAGGTCAACAATTTCCATAGCAACGTATGTATTAAAAATCCGACTTCTCCAAAACTATGTACACACGGCTACAGATCAAGCTGTACATTTCCAGTATAAGCCGATCTCGCATTGTATAGGATTTCATTACAATGAGAGGTCAGTGTAAACTGGAAATTTATAGCTTGATGTGTAGCCGTGTGTACCACGCAATGAATATTGTTGTATTCTTAAAATCAAAGCCATAGCGATGACGACTCTGTTGCGCAATAAGGATGATGTACCTCACATTTTCATGTATCGTAGAATCTGCATTAAATTGTTTACCTGTAACAAACAAAAAAGTACACATTAGTAGGTATACAGATAATATAATTACAGCAAGTATAAAAACTCCGCATCAAAGCGTATTAAATTCAATCGAAAATTTGGAGAAACTTTCAATTTGAACTGCTATTTAAGAAATTTAATTTCCTGTCTGTTCAGACTCCTGCAAACTTCGAATAGAAAATTATCCAACATTTGTGTGAAATCAAACGGGAGCCAATCAAAATTATAATAACTGCTCAGGTGTCGACCAGTTTGAATAGACCTGCAAGTTCCACACAATGCCCCTTCAATCTCTACTTTTGTATGAGAGCTGGAGGGGCAGGGGAGATCGTGTTATGCTGGTCAAATTTACGTGTTACATCGACTGGCTTATTGACAGGCATTTTTGTTACGTTGACATTTTATTATCGTATGAAAGGTATATTAATTAAATTTTATGAACAAAGTTAAACAATATAGGGTGTTTTGTAGCTTTAATGTTTTATATTTTCACAAAGTGAGGTTTATGAAATGATTCATAAAAGATGTAGTATTTAATATTTTCTATTTTGGTTTGAGAGTATTAAAAACATTGAACATAGATGTTTATTATACCGCGCGAGAAGTCGATCCAGCGGTGCGAGCACGAACCTTTTCATCTAGTCGATGCGAGAAATTTATGTATTTTAAACGTCAAATTTGACGTTTAGAATAGATACATTTTTCGAATCTACTCGATAAAAAGATCAGTGCTCGCATCGCTTTCTGATGGTATTATGAGTCAAATGTTATATCAACAAAAGTCCCATTAAGACTTTTTTTTTGTCATAATAAATCAATTAACTTTAGTACTTCCTTGTAAGCAATACTTCAGGTTGAAATTTCAACATTTATAAATTATCATGTGAATATTCTTAGTACACAACCCTCCCCGACAAATAAGACATACGGCGGGTGGGGTATGGTATGACAAAAGTCGCAACGCCGCGTTCATAGGACTTTACCATACGAGATGTCAATTTCCGTAAATAATGAATATTTCGAAAATTAAGCTTCATTCAATAATATAATCTATATCCTAGATTTTCTTCTCCAATTAGGCATCGGAATCGATGGTTAATATCTGATAAATTATCTTTCGGGTACCTCGGGGCCACTGTGTAGTTATAATTTTGACGACATTTTTGGTGCAGTGGCTGAGCGATTGGCTTCTGCGCTACGGGTCGTGGGTTCGATTCCCACACGGAACAAACATTTGTATGGCCTACAGATAGTTATTTCGGGTCTGGGCGTTTGTGTATGTGAGATTTGTGTCTGTAAACGCACCCACGATAGAGATAGAGAGAGGAGCTCGTGGCTAAATAATTACAGCCGCATAGACCGATCTTCCGGGTTAAGCAACGCTTGCCGAGGTTGGTCTGTGGATGGGTGACCATTTACCATAGCGAGTTTCCTCCGTGCCTCGGAAAGCACGTAAAGCCGTTGGTCCCGGCTGTCATTTGTAGATCTTTGACAGTCGTTACTGTTGGTCAGAAGCCAGAAAGTCTGACAACCAGTCTTACCAAGAGTATCGTATTACCCAGTTACTGGGTTGTGGAGGTCTGATAGGCAGTCGCTCCATGTAAAATACTGATATTCAGCTGCATCCGGTTCGACTGGAGGCCGACCCCAACATAGTTGGGAAAAGGCTAGGCAGATGAGATGAAACGCACCCACGATACAAGAGAAATACTAGTGTGGGCAATGGTTTTATAAAAAAAAAAATGGTGAACAGAGTTCATAGTTTTTGGATGTAAGTGACTAACCAATCATTATAATGTAAAGACGGCGAAAGACGCTTATAAATCTCTACAAACGAATCCCTACAAAAAACATACTCATTCACAAAACTCCCAAAAAGCAACGTCCAATTTTCAAAATTAAATAAGAATGTTCAAGCCCTCTTTACTGAACAATTTCCTCCATTTAAAGCTAATAAAGTATTGGAAAGCATCCTTATTAAATTATAAAAAAGAAGCAGTTTTCCGTCCACTGTGTTTACCATCTCCATCTCCCCATACAGAGGGTGGCCCATGGGAAAATAATTACTTCACCAAGTTTTGTATTAAAATTCAGTTTATTTTGCCATTAAGCCATTTGACGAGGTATAAACCGTTTTGCCTAAATATTAAGATTATGCTTTATATTTAAAGGAGTTTTTGATTTGTTTGCGTGTGGTGCAAGTTATCTGTTCAAGCGATTATGTTATAAGATGAAGCTAGAAGAGAAAATCCAATGAAAAAGCATTTATTTTCTTAAAATTTCTATATTTTTTTTTGATCACTGAGGTCACCATTCACCATCATTCCTTATGATTATTATTCATCACAATAATTTTACAACAAACATTTTTTTATCAGTTCAATTTTAACTAAGGTACTTTGTGTCTAATATGTTAAAATACCGTCAATTGTTAACTTTAAACAACTAAATTTGCCACATTGTGACTATAAAATTAATTGTTTATATCATTCTTGTTGCTGTAAAGCACATTTTTTAATTCATGTTTCATGAAAAGAGTGTCCATTTGTGACCATATTTTTGTGCGATCGGCGCACTCTATGTATAACAGTTAGTCAGCCTTGCGACTAACCTTGTTGATTGGCTAATATTTTCACCACGGCACGAGCTATTTTCAAATAGCTCGTGACAACTCGACAGAAGAAGAATCCATATTTAAAAAGCTGACCTGATTTCATCCCGAATAAGTTTATGACTTAAACAGTCTTCGTTGAATCTCTCTAGGGAGATTAGTAGCTTATTTAGACTTACTTCAATATTCATGATTTGTTAGCTAAACTCTGCTGTTAGAATGTTCAGGGACTTAGCAAACTATGTCAGAAGCTGTTTACTTATCTTTCGCCGAATTTTATAATGAGTTTTAATATTGAGGGGACTTTGATTTAGTGGAAAGGTATTAAATGGGAAATTACGAGAGATATACGTTAAATAACAACTTTTTGGCTTAACTAAAGAAGCTCGCGCTGTGAGTTTCGATGACGAAAGATGTATAATCGCACGTTCGTTTGATCAATAAAATGCGATCATTGCATGATCGTGCGACCACTAGCTATTTAGCTAATGTCCAGAATTTTTTCTGCCACCAGGGCGGCGCTACTGAGAACAGAGGTAAAAAAATAACAAAATTGTCAAGTTCTCAAAGGGACCTCTGCGCGTTGGACCTGTGTCCCCGTGTATGCCTTCCAAAGGACCGGACATTTTCCGCACGGAAGATGAGCCGTGATGTCAAAGAGATACAATTTAGAATAGGCAATAGAAGTTATCTAGTCCATTTAACACCCCTCCCCATAGACCAGATATTTTTTTACCATGTTTAACAATAGTCTTTACTCCAATAGTGCAGCCGTGGATAGTCCCCGGTTGGTGCCCCATCCCATTTTAGATTAAAGTTCTCAAAGGGGCCTCTGCGCGTTGGACCTGTGTCCCCGTATATGCCTTACAAAGGACTGGACATCTTCCACACGGAAGATGAGCCGCGAATAAAAAGAGATACAATTTAATTAATAATTTTATTTTAGACCAAAATAGTCTAAATACTGTTTAAATCGGTTCTGTAATTTTCACCTCGGACTACAGTGGCGCCACCTAGTAAATTTTCCGCCGACAACAGGTCACACATACCAAAAGAAGTGGTGATTGTCGCATTAAGTTGCTTTGAGCGCACAGGAGGATCCCGTAGGTGCGTTTTGCACTATTAATTATGCAGTTAATTGACAAAACCACATAAAAAATATGAAGCGGTCTCTCAAATGAATAGAGTGACGTTTAGAATGTGATTAGGAACCCTTCCCGCCAGTGTCTGTCACAATTATAACCCTTGCTCACTCGCGTGACAAATGGGCGCCTAAATCGAGGTACGTGACTGACATTATTTAGTGAAGACAATTTTTAATAAGGCGTATTTTGTATATTTTTAAGGGCGTATACATAAAGGAAGAAGGTAACCAGCGCCGACCTACCGGCGCTTATCGGTACTGGTCCTTGCAGGTAACCGCTACATAAAGGAAGCGGGTAGACGCAGTGGCTGGTATTTTTAACAAAAAACAAATGACGGCTTACCAGCGTTGATCGGAGCAGGCCGGAACTTGTCGGCGACGTTCGGAGCTTGTCGGCGCTAGTTCGCCACACAGTATAGAGCACATGAATAAATAAACCGAACAGAATGAAAGCTTCATACTAAACGCCGTGCGTAGGTACACTACTACACGCACAGTTTATGTGTGCGTGACTGTCACTGACAAGGCGCGCGGGGAGTGCACCGGCGCCCGCTCGGGTACAAACCGGTTTGAGCCGGCTCAGTACGCGGACAAAGTTAAGGGGTGTCACACCGGCAGCGGCAGCGGTACGAGACGCGGACGTTTTATTTTAATTGTTTTTAAAGATGCCAAACTGTTGTACTGTGTGTATGTGTACAAATAATGGTAGGAAAAACAAGGAGACTTCTTATTTTGTATTCCAAAGGATCTTGTCAGTTAATTATATCTACTTATACCTACACATGTTTAATGCTTATTACAGAATATTTAGTTACGAGTAGATAATATCCAAAATAACTAAGATGACGGCTTTCCCATAAGATTTATTATTTGTAAGTAATTATGTTGGCGTATTATTTGTTTCGTATTTTTGTTTTAGTAGGTTTGTAGAATAGTACCAAAGTATTTGTAGGCCGTCTTAGTAAGATTTCATTTGGCCTTTTCTATTAGATAGGTAGGTACTTAACTTGCGGTCGTGAAATAGTAGACAGCCCTATGAAAGTAGGTAAGAATTTTGAACTCTGTTAGGAAGCTTTCATTCTGTTCGGTTTATTTATTCATGTGGTATAGAGACTACCTGCACCGACTAACTGCGCGGACCAGCACCGACAAGCGCTGGCACTGGCAGATCGGCGCCGGCAACCCGCTTTCTACGTGTATACGCACTAAGGTAGGCAGTTTGGTGGTATCGCACAAAGAGAGTTCATGAGTATGTACGGCTTTATTCGCGTTCATTTTATCGGGGCTGTTAAACATGAATTTTAATGTTAACATGGAGAGGACGAGACTTGACTTGGATGTTTGACACTTGCTTGCACCTTGCATGACTAGTCAGGAGAATAGTACTGCGTGGCATTTGCGCAATGTCCACTTTCCACACAGAGGCGACACAAAGCGCAGACGCGTCTGATAAAAAATATATCATGTCATATGTCATGTCTGTGCACGTACACGTCAAAGTCACTATGTGAAAAAAGACATAATAAAACCATCCTTATCTGTTTAGAAAAGAAGAACCTTTTTGGCGCAGCCGTGAGGCACACTTCCCTGCTAATTTCTTTTCTTGTGTTTTTTCTTATGCTTTGTTTTGTACTGTGTGCCTTTTGGTCTACGTTAAATAAATGTATTTTCTTTCTTTCTTTTCTTTCAGAAGATAAAAAAATACAAAAAAACCGCACACGAAGGGTTCCGTACCATTATCTATGAAAACGGCAAAAAAACACGTTTGTTGTATGGCAGCCCCCTTAAATAATTATTTTATTCTGTTTTTTAGTATTTGTTGTTATAGCGGCAACAGAAATACATCATCTGTGAAAATTTCAACTGTCTAACTATCACGGTTCATGAGATACAGCCTGGTGACAGACGGACAGATAGACGGACAGACGGACAGACGGACAGACGGCCAGACGGCCAGACGGACAGCGGAGCCTTAGTAATAGGGTTCCGTTTTACCCTTTGGGTGCGGAACCCTAAAAAAAGAACCTACTTACTCCTTTCTTGAAGTCGTTTAAAAAACTAGACACCAACCGTTTCGTGTTTCGCGAATTTAGTAGGTACAACTGATATTATGGATGCAATTTCTGTGCCTGATAGAATATGTACGAGCAAGTTTTCATTACGTTTTCATAAAAAGATCTTTCGTATTTATGAAAAATCTGGTAAACAGTGTCACGCTTAGAGGGTTAAGGGTGACTTGAGGAGTCAACCCTTAACGAGCATATGCACATAAAATCAGAAAATCTACCAAGAAGTTAAGCAGGCGTGTACTTACGGAAGAATAATGAAAACACTTTTAACCATACAATATAGGGTGACTGGTAATTAGTGACCAATACTATAACACATGATTGTACTCATGATAACAAACAACTTTCCCAAAGAAACAGTATTTAAAAACAAAAAAAAAAAACATTTTACGAGCGGCGTCCATTCCGTAACGGTTTATGAATACATTTTAAATGAAAAAAATTGAATAAAAATAATGTTTCTTTGGGAAAGTTGTTTGCTATCATGAGTACAATCATGTGTTAAAGTATCGGTCACTAACTACCAGTCACCCTATATACAGGTCTTCAGATCGTTCCGTCTTCAGGTTTAGGTAGACTTAATTGACGGCATTTATAGGCGCAATTTTTTGAATTAAACCTTGTGTGTATTTGTAACTTTATATTGTCTACGAATCCACCACTTCATCCCATAAGAGTCGTAAGAAGCAATTTAAGGTTACATCAAGAAAACGAGCAACAATATCCATTTCTATATTCAACATTTATACCACAAAAGCTCCCACAGGTTTCACAGACAAAAATTTCATCCAGAAATTCTTAGCTATCTTAAAAGTACGCAATTTAATTTCATGCATCCTGATTCAAAATAGCGTCCCCTTGCAAGGATTCCTCCCCTTAGCGTAATATCACATTAGGCAGGTAATTATCCTCATATTTGTGTTTGGGGTCCACTGAAGCCCCCCTCAGACCCCTTCACAAAACGACCAAGAACCTTTCGCTTTCCTTTTGGACATTTGAAAAGCTAATTTGAACTGAATGTATGGAATTAGGTTTAATTTTTTATTTTATTTTTGGTGTGTTTAAAGTTTGGAAATGAGGGGATTTCTTGAATGCGTCTGGTCTTTTTACTACGAAAGATAAAATTTTAATTAAATACTAATAAAAGGCGAAAAGAAGTACATAGTTCCAAAAGAGTTTTATGAATGAAAGTTTGCAAATAAAATATTGATTGTAAACATAACGAGAGAGTAGATAATACTGTAGAGACTACTATTATTTTAATTTATTATAATGATTACTTTCTACAATAATAATAATTAATTTAAAAAAAAAAAAAAAACATCTAACTTTGCAGTTGTTGACTGTGCATACAAATATTTATAAAACCGTAGGTATATGTGTTTAGAAGAAGAACAGGAATAAACATTTATTTATACTTAAAAAAGACGGACATATAAAAAACAAAAAGTAAAAAAAACTACCAACACTAAATAAAACAAAAACTTTTTATTTTTAGTTAGTGTACGAGTAGTCAGTTCTGGCTACATTTTACTATTTAGGCATCACGATAATTATGGTACTAGCCAGAGTCGACTTAACGTATGATTCATACATTACATAGTATGTAGGCTACATCCTATCCAATACCGTGCCAACTTTTACATAAACCTCGAGGAAACTTCCATATGTAGAGCAAAATAACAGAATCACCCACATATCTGGGTTTCCGTAAATAACGTAAATACGTTAAGCGGGGAAGAATAATGTTTGTTGGATAAACTACTTACGGAGATACTAACTTATGGGCCTCTTATGTTTATTTATATGTTTTTTTAGGTTTTTCATACGAACTGTGATTAAGTAAGGGGTTTTTGGTGTTTTATCCTTACTAATACCACACAGTGTACCTACTTACTACATACAGTGGGTCAACGCCCATACATTTGACAGGTCCTATTAAATGTCAAAATTATGTAGGGGCGGAGGTTATGTCCCAAGTATGCAGTATGGCTACTCGGGACATACGAGTAACCTCCGCTCCTTCACCCCGCAACCCCCGGCACATGTTCTACGTTGACCGACTGTAAGGAGTAAGATATAGGTAGACTGTGCCAATACTGACTCTGTCTGTCTGTTTGTTACTTTTTCACGACTATGAACCGATTATGATGAAACTTGGTACAGAGATCTGGAACCCAGAGAAGGACATAGTCTATTGTTTTCCCGAAAACGAGGAATATGCGATAAACGACATCCACGCTGGCGAAAGGCGAAGGTTTCGCATAGCTGTAGGCTTACTCCCGACAGCATCGAGTTTTGCATCGAGTCGACTTAGTGTCAATTCTTACTCTTGTAATCGACAAAACTGCACGACCGTGCTGAGGTTTGATTTAAAACTAACAAATATCAAAAACAGTCGTTAATTTTTATTCGAGCCGGTGCACAATTGTGCGCTTTTGTCGATTTCAAGAGTAAGAATTGACACTAAGTCGACTCGATTCAAAACTCAATCCTGTCGGGAGTAAGCCTGCGGGTCTGAATATCGACCTAAATTTTATGACGTAATAATCTCGGAAAGGTATTTATTTTGCTGCGCTGGCTTTTGTCTTTCTGTTGATGAACTCTATAGTCAAATAATGTAATTTTATGGACAAAAATTCACCAATAATTATATGCCACGTATGGGCAAGACTCGGAGGTATGATAAGGTTGAGCAATTTTCAAATTCATTCTTTTCTCACATCGCGGGGACATGTTATCTTTTCAAACTGTTAAATGGACCAAAGCATGGGAAATTAGGTTTAATTGTAGCAAAGATCAAAATTGCAAACCTTTAGCCTTCATATGACGTAGTAGTGCCACGTAATGCCTTATTTAATTTGATTTCTGTGTCTAGCCAGTCTAGCTAGAGTTTTATTGTAAAAACCATGACATCCAATCGATGATTAAATAAATTGACATTGACATTACTATTGTCTCTCCGATATAATTCTACATTGTAATGACTTCAAATATTGCATAAAATAACCGGGATATATTTTTATAGCGAATTTAGCATGTTTTTACAAGCGTGTATACGTAAAATCTCAGATCAAAAGACTAATTGCTCTGAGTGTAAAGTGCGTCCGACTTACCCGGATTCTTCTCCAGAAAGCATCAGTTGGTTATTTTTATGTGGGTTGTCCCTATATTTGTTGATTTAAGTGTTGTTTTTCTATGATGTGATGTGATTACGTACGCTACAGTTTTGGTAAAGAAAACATTGATGATTAAACTAGCTGTTTATTGAGCGATGGATAACGGAAAAATGGTGAAAAGGTGGCTTGTATACTAGCTATTCTCCAGCACTGCGTCCGCGTAAATAAATTGAATACAGCGCCACCTATCGGATCCTAGCAACCTAGAATCATCGTCTTGACAAAACAATTATATTGTGTAAATATAACCTCAATCAGTCAAGTCGTTCAGAAGTTACATGATCACTAACAGACGCACGCACCAACGATTATAAGATAAATGTCAGTTTAAATGAAAAAGAATATTACAGAGATGCGTCCAAGCGCGGAGATTATGACAATTTCCCTTTTGACCGTTAACGGTCATTGGGAGGAGCATTTTCAGCAATAGACGTATACGGACGCATATAATGTTGATTGCAAGAGCTCTTGTTTGAGGAAACTCCTCTTTAAATCTACAACTACCAATAATTCGAATCAAGTTATATACAAATTCATCAATCCTTCAATCATGACAAATACACAAATATTAACTTACGACCTTTTACAACAAATCCAAACCGGAACCTTGCAGGGGTCGCAAACACGGAACGATAATAATCCGGACCAAGTTACGGACGGACAAACAGACATTGGAACCCAATTAAATGGCTCCCAAGTTGTGTGCATAGGACCTCTTTGATACAGAGAACAGGTCATACAGAACGGACGTCTTTTATTTGTCCGGACTTGATTTTATGGGTTGTGATTTTATGCGTTTCGTGCGTTATGATTGGGTATAAATCGGACGTAAAACGTTTGTTTCTGATTCCTTTTTTAATTGTTTTGATGTGTTCATGTTGGCACTTAATTAAATATTGTCGTTTTGTAAAATACTTGTAAATGATTTTTTATTTTTACTTTACCTAGTTTTTAGAGTTAATGTTATATGAATTGTGTGCCATAATTGTGCTAGATGGCAATAAGCACTTATTACATGGGACCTAGACCAGACTCCTGTAATAATCGCCGAAGGGGTAAACAGAGGTCTGTTTACCCCTTCGACGATGACAGCCGTGAGTATATGTAGATATTATGGTAGTTCATATAAGGATGATAATGCTATAGATATTATTTATCATCATCATCATTCAAGCGATATTATTTAAACTCTATTATATTTATTAATAGAGGTTGCCAGCGGCTTCGCCCGCGTGGATGTCGTTTATCGCGTATTCCGCGTTTTTCTCTACTATATTATGCATGTATTATACATATAAACCTTCCTCTTGAATCACTCTATCTGTTAAAAAAAATCGCATCAAAATCCGTTGCGTAGTTTTAAAGATCTAAGCACACATAGGGACAGACAGCGGGAAGCGACTTTGTTTTATACTATGTAGTGATATTCAAAAATGCAGGGCTGATCTGATAGGCCCTCCAATAAGTATATTTATTTACAGGATAGTTACATTGTAGAGAACTGTAATTTCGGGAAGTTACAACTGAAGCCCTCTACGCATTGTCCATCAATGCTGTCCGTCCGTACACGATGTAAGACGCAAAACAATAGTACATAGGTATGCTGGACAGCTAACCATTGTGCATTCTGCTGTTAACAATTACAACTCTAAAAATACGCGCGTAAAAACGCATCTCCATAAACGCTCTCATATGGTACTACACCAGTGCGCTTTCATGTTCATCTTGCGCTTTCAACTTTCAATTCCTCTTGCGTCAAGCGCTTGCAATATTGATTGACATAAGACTCGAACTAGTATTAAGGCATGCGCTAGTGCATGCGCTTTGGCGCTTCAGGCACGTGTCAGACGAAAGCGCAAGATGAACATGAAAGCGCTTTTTTTCTATTTGACTGCTGTAGATCGTCCTAGGGGACGGTTTCTATGTAACCGGACAGTTATTGGCGAGACCTGAAGGGTCTCCAGCCAAACATGAAAGCGCACTGGTGTAGACCAATACGTCGTCATATGTTTGAATTGCCTGCTTTACACTCCGCATCACGAGGCCTAAAATCAAATGAATTAATCCTTGAGGAATTAAGACATCTGCAAGAACTTTAAGAAATATATTTACGTATAATAAACCATAGAATCTTAGGAAAACGTATTGCAACTTCATTAATTTACACCACGCCATTTTACAGTCCTTTAAATAACTTTCCTAGAACCGTAACTAACAATAACAGTGGATATTATTTTAAGTGTTCATTTTTGCTAGACTAGAATCCGTCCCTGCATGGCTGGGGGCTAGCAATATCCTGCGAGACCTCTCAAAGCAAACTGTGAAGCGTCCGAGCGGGGAAAAACACCTACGAGGCGTGTGTGATTCTCGGAAATGACGGCGCGTTTGATACTGTTACATTTGTTTAGTGTGGACGCGTGATTTGCATTTAGTTATACAAGTTGTAAAATAAATAACGCACATTCTCGCAATCCACTGTACTCATCATTATGAACAACTTTTACTATGGGACCAAATATGAAATCGCGAAAAAAAAAATCAGCTGTTCCATACATTTTGACGAGTTAAGCGAACATTAATGTAGGGAGCAGCTGATTTTTATTTCGCGATTTCGGGTTTGCTCCCATAGTAAAAGTAGTTCATAATGATGAGTACAGTGACCCCTTAAGAGGATGTGCGTTATTTATGTTACACCTTGTATACTTAATCCGCGTGATGGTTAGAAATGAATTAGTAATATCTACACGGAAATTGATTTAAAGGAGCGTCTAGTGTGTTGATAGAAATTTAAATAAAGTAATGTTTTCAGGAAAGAAACATTCATTGGATTGCCAAAAGGCAATCCGGTTAACGAAAGGCATGTATTCGTAAAAAAAACAAATGTAATATCTTATATGACTCAACCGTAAGGGTTAATTCAAAATTCAAATTGGTTAGTTGGTATTTTTATGTAACTGGAAAGTCAAAGAATTGCAATAATACTACTCTGTTCTACTTAAGATAAGTCCTGACATAGCGGTCATTTTGTAATTTGTAGCCGTATGGAGACTGCTATCGAAAAAACGTAAACGACATATTTGTATCCTTTCTTGTAAATAACTTCTTTTTTCTTTTTATTTAGGGGCATTTGTCTCTGAGGAAAAAGAGCCCCAACGTTACCTAAAATTAATATCCAACATAAACATGACTTATTTAAAAAAACGGAAAGAATTATTGATGCAAAATCATATTTTCCACTATAAATTTTGCAGCATCAGATGTTGGTTCTGCTAATATGCTTAAAAACGCCCCTTGATCATATGTATTTATGTTAAATGGTTATTCTTGGTATGGTAACGCTTTGTAGAGAAACGTTAGGACTTACGGTGAAAAGAGTGTAGTGTCCAACTCAGTATCATTAACGAGAGAACTCGCAGCAGTCCGACATACAAGTTTAAGTGCAAATGTAACCCTTTAGAAACGTTCACAGCGACGTTTGCTTAGGACCAATTAATTATTGAAAACGTTTTAATTTCTATTTGCTTTACGCTCCTTTACGTGCAGTTTGATCCTATTTCTATAAGTGGATGGAATTTATTTTTATTTGAATTAGGGCTATTATAAGGAGAGCCCGCTTCAAAAAAGGGGATTGCACATTCGTTAGAAAACGTGAGAAAAATAAAGATATAATGCATTATAAACGATATTGCTAATAGATTTAGAGTACAGAAACTATGGAAGCTGTTGCAAGGTTTAATGTCGTGATTCTTTTTACTAGCAATATTTTTTTATTTTTTTTTAAAGATGAAGAACGATGTCTGTATAAAAACACAGAATCAAAATAATGGGAATATTAACGATGGCGAGTATGTACATTTATGAAATAGGAACATTTGTCAGAATTAATCCAAGCTTATTTATCAAGGCTAAAGATAAGTTTCCTCGAAATACAAGAAATCGTAATAGGCTAGTACTAGAGTCGAAACCAAGGACTACATTGTATCAGAAAAATTGTTATGCCATGTGTATCCAGATATTTAATAAAATACCAGAACCAATTAAGGAACTTCCACTAGTACAGTTTAAGAAAAGCCTTAAAAACTGGCTTCTAGACAAATCATATTATGCGGTAAATGAATTATTCTAGCATTATTTGTGACATTATTATTTTTTTCATTGTATTTGTAATCAACATTAATGTTGTTGATATTAATCATTGATGTTGATACATTTTAAAATTTTCACATGCTACTTTGTGGCAAAATAGAAGAACTATTGAAACCACCCAACACCATAATGTACTCTATTTTAAGTGGAATAAATTTCATTTCATTTCATTTCAGAATCAATGAATTAACACCGTAACTGAACCCATTTTTTAGCAAACACGCGACGTCTAACTTCTAAAAAGCATACAAAATTAAAATTTAAAATTCTCCCAAACATATTCAACTCCAGCCCCATTCTTCAAGAGATACGTTTCACAGTAATTTCGCATCTCTTTTATATGTCGGCGAAAATTTTATTAAAGCTAGAGCACTCGGTTTCTTCATAATACAGATTAAGATAAAAATTGAGATGACGTTCGGCCGTCGTCGGGAGCGATATTTTTTTAATTTTCTCAAACAAGATCTTGAGATTCGATTACGACGTTGCGTCTCGCTGTTATTAAATTTTGTTTCGCAGCGGGGGCCGCAGTATTTGTTTACGATGTGATGGCGATTCGATACTTTGTTGATGCTTAAATTTTTGGGTAAAAAAAGAAGTGATTTTGACGTTTAATCTTGTCTTTTGAAGGCAGTCTTAAAAGGTTGACATCTAAATGAACGTGTCGAAATAAAGAACTAACATGAAATGCATTGGATTTGACAGATTTTTGACAGCTTCCTTCACAAACAGCGCCGCAATTCACGTTCATTTAAAGCCACGTCGGACTTTACATAACGTATTTACGTTTAAAATAGGTATATTTTTGGTTATTAGATGTGTACATACGTATACCTAAATTATATCAAATGAGCGCATAATTGGGCGCATTTAATCAGAAAGCGATCATCAACGAAAAACGCGTTTTGAGATAAGGCCGTTTTAAGGTATTTTGGCTGCTATTTTGTATACAAAGAAAAAGGATTGAAAAGTCACATTTATAATGAAAGTACAGTACGCATTGTTACATTAACAGCCAAAATACTTTAAAATGGCCACATCTCAAATGATGTATTCGTCGATTCTCTGCTTTCCGCTTAACTACGCTTAATTTACAAACTATATTATAATCACCCGCTTTTTGTGTTTCATTGAATAATTTTAATTAGAACACAGAATTTCCAGCCAACCTGAACAACAGTAAACAAACTGTTTTCGAGTAAATACCTAACATTTTTGGGCACGATAATTCTATTACAGTTGACCCAATTTTTATAACGAGGACAACAAACATCACAAATCTAATTCTCACGAATAATCAATGTAGCACAAATTAAAACGATAAAGAGAACAATATCAATTGTTTCTCACATAAAACCTATAAGTTTACACAAAGAACATTTCCCCAACACAAGAGGAAAATAAAAAAAAAGTTTTTAACGACGAAACCGGAAACTTCCCGTCTCAGCTTTGCCAGTAATAATTGTTAAACCTACAAAGCAGTTACAATCGTGCTCTCCATTACTACAAAGAACATTAATATATTTTTTGTTCCTCCACACTGAAATTTCAGCTCCTTTCTTTTAATTTCTACCCCAGTTTCCCTCCGTCTTTATGAAATAAGTTTTTTTTCTAACAAGATTACGTTTTATGAGCAAGAAATTGAAGGATAACGAATTTGGAAGCGCCAGTGCGGTGCTACGTACTTTTTTCTATAGGCAGAATGTTTTTTTGTCTTTGACGATTCCTTTTTTAACTTTTTAAGAGGGTAAGCTACTTAGTCTCATATTTGTCTATTGTGGAAATAATGTGGGGTGGAACACAAGGAGTATTTGAAAGTGGAATTCCTTTTCTAAGCCCTTTGTTTGATATGAAATATTTTTGATGTTCTGCATATTGACAAAACAAAATGTCCAAAAATATTTCATGGACGCATTTTTTGGTAAACAGCAGTTTTTCAGAGTTTGAACAAAGGTTAGCAGACGTTCAGTAAATTATATGTAGTTTTTCCATGGTTTCTACCACATGGTAATATTTTCAATCGCGATGTATATTTGTCTGTTTGAATATTTTTATTAAAGCTTCGTATATAATTCTTGAATTGAAAAAAAAAACACACTGGCAACGTATTCTTTTTGTACACAATTTCTGGTGAATTCCTAAAACACCTTCGAATCAAATTAACCAACTAATCAGTCAACATCTCAACTCCACCAAACCGCAATACAAAATCGAATTACTCGTCATTCACGCAAATCAATTGCTTTCCCCAATATGCAAAGCACCATCCCTCACCCTTCCGCATGTAGCATTGCTCATATACACTAAACTTTACCATTTGCCTAAACTATGAATCCGTCAACCATAATCTGGTGGGCAGGGGGCTAGGCCAGACGGATTATCATATCGCATGAATATTTTATAAGACGGTTTGATTCAATTAGACGGAGGTTCGAACGCGCTGGCAGCAACGCGAGTAACTGAATAATGTAAATGGTAAAGTTTTGAGTTTTATTTTATTTTTTAATGAATTTTTGTGATAGGTTTTGCTGGAAAGCGAATTGGGATTCAATTTTTTATTTTATGTGCTTTGATTTTTGATGTTTAAAATACATACAGGGTGTAAATGAGGAGCGTCTGTTCAAAAGGTTTATAACTGGGGCCCAATTCTCCTAAAATAAATTGTTGCCAAACGCAATCGAACCACAACCGTCAGTCAGTTTTTGTTTTCGAAAACTTTCAAAATGATTGATTTTGTTTTTTGTGTCAAACAATTTGATAGCTTTTGAAATTGAGAACTGTCTGAATGAACGGTTCGGCCTTGGTTCGGTTGTGATTTATCAAGTTTTATTTTAGGAGAATTAGGCCCCTGCACTCTTTAGGAAAACTGGAAAAAACGGCAGCATTGACAAGAACCCTTTGTGTGTACTACAACTGTTTGGTCGGGATCATGATTTTTAGAGACGTTTATTATGGATAAATATAGCGTTTGGGACAAGATTACTTGCATAACTTGATACAATTTTATGAAAAGAAATAGAAACAATTTTTTTTTTGTTTTTTCTAATAATTTAAATATAAACTTTTGAACTGACGCTCCTCAAATTAATTCGTGTAATTCCTTCAAACCGCATGATCTACCGGTGCGAAGATTGATTTTGCATGGGATTTTTACAGATACAACAAAAAAAATATATATTTCAAAATGAAAACATAATGTAAGTTTTTGAGTCATTTTAGCGCCCCGAGTTAACTGACTGTGCGGAGCGATATCGCGCTATTCGTGCTCGCCAGCTGTGTCGCCGTGCTTTTATTTTCTTATGCTTGGCAGAGAATGGATACAACACAAAAAAAACTTATTTATTTTAAACCTTGCTACGTGGTTTAGATACGATAACTTTTCGCAAGAAAAAAATAACTTTATTTTTTTATGTTTAATTAAGCTAAATCCCGTGTGAAGTCAATGTATACCAATAATAGCATATGTCGTTTTAAGAAATTACACGTATTAGTTTACACCGTGTATAACCATCAACTGTGTTTAGAATTTTTTGGCGTGAATGTGGGCCAGTCATTGTTCGTTGTTGCAGATCCTGGTTCGAGGTAGTGTAGTGATTTATGGTGAACATAACAGTAGAAGAAGTTCAAGAGTTAATAAGAAAAACATGGAAAAGTACGCCGAAATTTTCATTTGATCATCTCATTCTGAAAGAAATGCGTAAGCAAGCAAAAACAAAGTTACACAATGCTTTATATGCAGTACATAAATTGCGAAATAAAACAAATGTATTCAAGTTTGCCCAAACAATAAGGAAGTCTACACAAGTACGGATGTATGCACGCTCAACATACGTACAATTGCATAGTAGTAGGTTGTCGTGTGTGAGCATCCTAACATCGCCGTTTGTACAATGAGTACAGAACGAATTGTGTCTACTCATTCCAGCTCAGTTTTATGTACGGAGAGATTTAGGATGTCTAAGTTATAAGAGAAAGCGGCTGAAGCAGAGAGGAAGCTAACGCAAGTTCACGATCTTATTTTTGTATTAGCGACCCTCAGGCGTCGCTCAGGTACGTTTTATAGCTTAAAACCTTCTTCTTGAATCACTCTATCTATTAAAAAAAACCGCATCAAAATGCGTTGCGTAGTTTCAAAGATCTAAGCATACATATGAACAGACAGACAGCGGGAAGCGACTTTGTTTTATACTATGTGGTGATGAAAAACTCCAGGAGGAATGCATCGAAGCAATAGACAGATCTAACAAGTCGCTTTAAGTTGTACGACAAAGCTATGAATTAAAAGTAACCTCTTTCATAGCTTAGCAAGCTATTTGATTCATCAGCAAGGCAGCAAAACATAATCTTGCAGGAATATCTTCTCAATCCTATCTCCTCTCAAATTGGGGTGCATGAAAAAAGCCTCCATGAGTGACAATATTTAAGTACGTCCGGCGCACCCTGGGCTGTCAACTCCGCTACCAAATTTGCTGACTGGTAAAGTGTCACACGAGAAAAATAAAAGATCATTTCAACTTCTAAACTTAGCCTATAGCAGTCCTCAACAGAAGGTAGTCAGGACGTAATAGTACTCTACCAAGCTGAGCACATAAACCTATTACGAATCAGATTCCAACTATTACACATTCTTCGTTATATTCGGAGCCAAGCAATAATTAACGTCAGCTTCTGTCTCACCCGCTCCCGCTGTCGCTGCCGCTTTTACCTTGTATCCTGCGTTCTAAAAGCCAACGGAACGGAGCAGTAAATCAGAGCGCGGCGCCAGCGACCTTCCGCCATCGCTTGTTATGTTTATTCATGATATTGCTCATCTAGCGAAAGTGAATCTTTGTTTATATACGCCATGTTCGACTGTACTGTGTCTGTGGCCTTTATTTTTGAGGTACTGGCGAACGGAGTGTGGATATTAAGTGACGATACTCAGAGTGCATCTATTAAAGTATCTGTAATAGGGCATTTGATTGAAAAAAACTAATAAGTTCGTCAGTTAGATTATCAACAAATATTTGACCCGTATTTTTTCTTTTGTTACGTAAACCAAAATTGACGAAGATAAGACACTTTTAAAATTGGCACATTGTCACAAGCCCCCACTCTCGAGTTTTGATGCGTTTTATCTTTCCAAATATTCATAGATTTAACAAAAGAAAAAATACGTGTCCATTATTTTTCAAAACTCTAACTGGCAGACTAATTAGATTTGCAATTTATTGACGCTGTCAACATGCTTATTAAACCGATTCGGGTATTGGAAATAAATAGTAAGATTGATACAAAAGGTTCACTGAATCTGCAGCAATATACAATTGTTAGTATAGGATTGAATTGATTGTACTGCAGCGGTTAAATCTGTTGACAGCTGCGTTTATTCGTTTTCATCGTGAATGTAAGTGCGTATACGCGTAGAAAGCGGGTTGCCGGCGCCGATCTACCAGCGCTTGTCAGTGCTTGTCCGCGCAGTTAGTCGGCGCAGGTAGTCTCTATATTGTGGGGCGAACCAGCGCTGACAAGCTCCGAACTTCGCCGACAAGTTCCGACCTGCTCCGATCAGCGCTGGTAAGCCGTCATTTGTCGCTGCAAGGGAACAAGGCGTATTTTTCCTAAAAAATGCCAGCCCCTGCTTCTACTCGCTTCCTTTATGTAGCGGTTACCTGCACGGACCAGTACCGATAAGCGCCGGTAGGTCGGCGCTGGTTACCTGCTTCCTTCATGTATAGCTTACGTTACATTTGAACTTACATTGTGGAATTGTTTGTTATGTTAAATTACGAAACATTTTAGAAGTAAAGTTATTACCGTATACCGTTTTAGCCCAGCCGCACATTATTAGAAATTTCTGACAGAAAATTCGCGATTCTGCTCATACATTTTGTACTAGACCCTGAAACTGTCAGAATTTGTCGGATCCAGCAACCTGCGGGCCCTCTGTCCCAGATTCCGATCCCGCTTCGCGCACGCGTCTGGAAATTCATTTCGTCAAGAAACCACTTCGTTTCTTTTCGTTTCAAAAACGCAAAAATAAAACCTCACAACTATTTCTGATTTTCCCACATTACCAGATAAAGTTTCGTTTTATCGTGTACTTCTACGAAAATTATACTTCCCGCAACACATTGTACCGCGGGAACAATCGCGCAATGCACTGAAAAGATTCGCGCACAATGCATGTACCCACTTAACCTATTTTTCGAACAATTGTTGGTCTACTTTGGTACATTTGAATGTAAAACGACTCCATTTGAAGTGGGGCGACGAAAAAATGCTTATGCAAAGTGTTATTATTTTTTTTACAGTTGGGAAGAGTATTAGAATTGAGGTTTTGAAAATATGTAGCACTGTGAGCGGGTGGCGGGTTGGGTTCTCACTACTGTTAGATTCGTTCGTTTGGTTCATTCATTATTGTTACTTTACATGCTTTTACTGACTGTCATAAACATAGATGAGAAATAAGTAAAAACTTTTGACGAAAAAGAAAACACGGATCGATTTCCATCCGACCTTCACAACTATAGAAATCAAGGTTTAACAGTGGGATGTCGATTTACTGGTGGATGTGCTGATGTATTTTAATTTTATTTGTCTTTTTATTGTTTTTAGTCAAATCTACGTTATGAGAGTGTTGAGCCTGCTCTAAACTGAGAATAATGAGATACAATTTACATTAAAATTATTGCAGGAATTTGAGATCGCACACGCTCTATATCTCTGGCTAACGCAGTATTGTATTACTTGTAAAATGACAGATGTTGCGAAGCCATGTCGCATAGCCTTATAGCAAATGAGTTTCTTCTCGCTATCAGTATTACCTCACCCACGGAAGTTTCCCGGGCGGCATTAGGCGGATCCCAGAAATAGGTCACGCCAGGATTTGGACGAAGCTTACTGCCGACTGATTTAAATATAACTGGGATGAGGGGATGTATCACTCTTTATGAGCTACTGGATCTAGTGCGTTGGCGAGTCTTGTTTGTGTATTTGGTGGGTTTTATTTACTGGTAGATTGAGTAACTTGTTTGACTATCAATTTCCCAGCGGCTTTGTGGCACACGACCTTCGTGGAAAACGTGTAGGAAGAACTACGCGTTTCCCACGAAGGTCGTCTGCCACAAAGCCGCTGGGAAATTTCCTATACCTATGTATGTTGCATTGAGAAAAGGAGCTTAGTCTCTTCATATATGAACCGTATTATCTGAGCCAAATCACATAGTATAAAACAAAATCGCTTCCCGCTGTCTGTCCCTATGTATGCTCGGATCCTTAAAACTACGCAATGGATTTAGATGCGGTTTTTTTTAATAGATAGTGTGATTCAAGAGGAAGGTTTATATGTATAATACATAGCCGTGCAAAGCCGGGGTGGGTCGCTAGTATAGTAATAAAGCAGGCTCTCTTTATAGCTCTAGTTATCTCATTCGGGTTAAGAAGCCGTTGCTGATACAAGCAATGATACCTGAAAATGTTGATTATTATTTGTGTACATTTCACTCAATTTTTTCGCAGCATTGTTCACATACGATACGGTTCTCTTGCATAGGATCAAAATTTTAGAAAACACGTGCATCTCAATTCTTGACTGTACTGCGCTTATTTCAGTATAATCTTTTGAATATTGCATCTAAAAACAATTGTCATAATCAGTTTGTTATAGATGTTTTTACAAATGGATTGTTAATGGGAAAATGTAGTTACAAGTATTAGTTGCATTCTAAAATCAAGAATTTGAAGAGGTTACAATTTACAGAGATTCACTTTAAGCACTTAGATTTACGTAGAACACCAATAATTGAAATCCATACAAATTTTAATGGCGAAAACATTATTTATTGAAATACATCATGGACCATAAACAAAACGGAGGAATACAAAACCATCGGTTTGTTTAACATGATAAATCATTTCTCTGAATATTCATTTGCAGAATATTGTTTTTTGTTTCAATCGGGAACGGTACCTGACAGGCTCGGAATGTTAATGGTAGCCCAATTTTCTGTATTGTTTACAAACATCTTTGTTTTGTCGTATTGTTTGGAAGATAGGTATACGGTATTGTGTGAATTTGGGCTTTTTGGGAAAGATATTGCAGGTTTTGATGTTTTTAATGGAAATATTTCAGGTAGGTTTCCGATATTTTGTTAATGGTATTTTTTGTAGGTTTTTACTACAAAAGGGCTGGCTAATTGTTTTTTTATTTAAATAAAAGTATTTTGAGTAGGTAGTCCTTAGAAAACTGCCACAAAAAGTATACAGGGTGCAATTGGACGTAGTTACACGAAAAGGATCCAATCCACAAAATGGTCAAAAATGAGTTAAGTGCACCAAACTGATGCTAAATATCAACACTATCGGCCAGTAAAAAAGATCCAAGCAAAAACAATTGTTTAGCACTTTTTATCAACCTCAGAACCAGCCCACATGTATGGCACGTCAAACATTTTCCAAACTTCAAACGTCAATATCTCTAAAGTGACTTTGTGTGGGTTGGATCCTTTTCGTGTAACTACGTCCAATTGTAAACACTCAACAACCCGAAATGGGAGATTGTACTCATCACTATGAACAACTTTTGATATATGATATCAAATATATAGATAGATATCAAATACATAGATAGATATGATAACTATGAGAACAAATTTAAAATTGCGAAAAAAAATCTGCTGTTCCCTACATTTTGACGAGTTATGCGAAATAAATGTAGGGAACAGCTGTTTTTTTTTCGCGATTTCAGGTTTGGTCCCCAATTAAAAGTTGTTCATAGTGATGAGTAGGTACAATCTCCCATTTCGGTTTGTCGAGTGTTTATAATTTCACCCTGTGTATAGTTTTTTTTTTCAATTTATTTACTAGCATTTGTCTCTGAGGATAAAAGAGCCCCAACGTTACCTAAACATAATATCCAACATAAACATGACTTAACATGTATACATAACTCCAGCTTTCCTTTAAATGATATGTATTTTTTTTATGTATGGTTCTAGGCCTGCGTTTGACCGCCATCTCGCCTGATGTTAATCGATGACGGGTTATTATTTTGGCTAGAACTATTATTGTATTGAATTTGAATACTATTTATTGAATATGTTATTACATCGTTCGTGTAATAATATACCAAATGTAAATGTAATAAACAAGTAGGTACCTAAAAATTACTACTTACTATAAAATAGTTAAGATTTTTTTATATTGTTTTTATTAATCCCCATCGATATCAAAGATCATAGAAGCAGATATACATTTATATACAAATAAAGAACATCCATAAATTTAAGGCGTATAGCTAACTGTACGAATAGAAAGCGATTTTCCTTCGCAACGCCGAGACGTTCGCAATCAAAAAAAGTCGGTTAAAGCATCGAAAGTCCCTTATAGCTCGTTGCGACTTCCCCAACGACTTTTTACTGGACCCTTTGTCTCTGTCCCTTTGTAGGGTTGTCGCGAGTTGAGGGATTATTCTTTTTAAGAAGTTTTTAATGATGAAGATTTTAGTTGGACCTTTTTTTTCGTTAACTTTTTTAAGGACTGGACGTAACTGAGGCAAACTGTGCTATGTATTTCAGGGCTGCATTTATACTGGGTAGAAACTATAGGTAGCTAGTTATTCCATGTACTCCGTTCAGAAAGTGTTTCTATTGTAGGTGTCTTAAAAGTTGATTACTCGTTAAAAATACAGCATCAGATTGCAAATAGAATGTAAATTTTAACATTTGGTCTGTCCATTTCACAGGGTAAATGTCCACGTTTCCATGTTGCTATAACTGCAAAGAGATATTTACAAAACTTATATGAAAATAAATCTCAAAAGCAACTCGCGTCTTCTCTTTCGGTTAGCAGCCCTGGACATCCCCATTCCCGGATAAAAGTCGCAATGGCGACAATTTATGTCAGGCGCTGACGACGTCTAATTCCGCTCGATCTCATTAAATGCGACTAAACGCGGACCTATATTCACTTAGGATCGGCGACTTTTTGTCGGACTGTGTGTTTGTATTGCTTTTTTGATGTGTACATATTGTTTTTTTTTTAGGAGGAGCTCGTGGCTAAAATAATTACAGCCGCATAGACCGATCTTCCGGGTTAAGCCACGCTTGCCGAGGTTGGTCTGTGGATGGGTGACCATTTACCATAGCGAGTTTCCTCCGTGCCTCGGAAAGCACGTAAAGCCGTTGGTCCCGGCTGTCATTTGTAGATCTTTGACAGTCGTTACTGTTGGTCAGAAGCCAGAAAGTCTGACAACCAGTCTTACCAAGAGTATCGTATTACCCAGTTACTGGGTTGTGGAGGTCTGATAGGCAGTCGCTCCATGTAAAATACTGATATTCAGCTGCATCCGGTTCGACTGGAAGCCGACCCCAACATAGTTGGGAAAAGGCTAGGCAGATATTAGTTTTTTTTTTATGTTTGTTTTTTAGTTTGGCATCATCGGTAATTATATGTATAGGGATCAGCGACTTCTGTGAGTAGATAATTCTAAGGTCTAAATTCTTTCTGTAAATGATGAAGTTTTAAAATGAATGTCTTCTTCGCTCGTGTCGGCACGAGCTATAAGAGAAGGTTGAATTTGGTCGCAAGTGTGTCGGACGTACTTATTAAGTATCTTCACTCGTAAAGGCTCATGCTACTCAAGTTAATGTTAAAATTATAGTATCGACTACATGAGTCCATAGTACTATGCGATCCCAAATCCACCAGTTACCGAAAAACTCTCTTCTGTTCTATAGCCTGCCTAGCCAGGTGAATATGTGTGCTAAGTATAAGTGCTAGTGCTAAACAATTAATCTATGGATATCATCGCCATATTCTATACCCGGGTTGTCCAGGCTGGAGACATTTACGGGCCAATACAAGTTATAATATGGATTGGCGGGCAGTAGAAAGTAAATATTATCAGATAATTTTAATGATTCTTAAACTACAACACTAAAGTGTCAATCCCTTCGCGGGCGCTGGTTTGGACAGCCCTGTTTTAGCCTATCAGCCTGTTAGTTTATAGAATAAAAAAGTATTATCTTATTCCACCAATTTTGTTTGTTTTAGGAAGTCTAACGACCATTTCATATAAAAACAGATTTACGCTGATTAGGTACAAGAAAAGGGAAAGTAATTAACACTTACACGACTTTTCCCTTCTTCCTATTCCGTTCGACAACAAAGAAAGAAAGGCAAGGAAAGAAACTAATAGCTAAAGCTCCATACATAGCTATAAATGCTAGCGATTAAATTCAGAACACATTGACCTAATTGTTTATACACACACCCTAATAAAAAAAACTTTACGTCAAAACAAACATTGCAATTAGTTCATCCATGTTTACGACAATGTTGCCATAAAAATATATCCAAATGACACGTGAACGTCAAAAACTAATTTACTTGGCAACTCTATAAACTTTATACTTGTATGATTCCGTTAGATAAATTCGAAAATTAAATTTTTGGGCACGCAATCTATTTTGGACTTTATTTTTATTTGAATATGACGTAGTGTCGCGTGTTTGTGACGTGGGAATTTGGGCCGTGCCTTAAAATAATGCTTGCCCGAAAACTCGGGAATGAGGAGGTCAATGCGCCTTGCCCTATGTACGAGTAGGTCAGATAGTAAGGGCTGGCTGATTTTTTAGGTATATTTATGACAAGCAATAGATAAATAGGGAACACAGAAAAAAATATTAGACATGTTTATACAGTGAGTTTGGTGTTGCACTACTGAAAATATAAAGGCATGCTAAACAATTAATTTTATCAACAAATATATACCCCCTTTTTGTAATACCAACTCCTCTCCCAATGGCAGTCATTTTGAATTTTGCATTGCCTAGTAATGACTATATTCATTAAAAATGTGATATTTTTGGTTCTAGGAGTACTAAAGGCTTCAATTTTTATTTGCAATCTGATAATCTCTCTCGTCCATTTCCTAAAACAATAATCTCAGTTATTGATTAAATTCATTAAAAATTGATAATTAAAAAAAATATTCCCTTTTCAACCTCCTTCTTGCCTTGCCAAATGGTTTGAAATAATAGTATCTAAATCATTTGGCAAGGCAAATAAATTGCAAATTACAAAAATAAATGAAAAAAGAAAGTTAACCATTTATTATGAGTTTTGTCAATAACTAAGATATTTTTTTCCCGCCATGCCATAGATAATGTACAAAAAAAATACACACACTTTTCAGTCAACTCACATGATGCATAGACAAAGGCCTCACACAAAATAACAAGTGTTACTTTTCAAAATTGTTACATATCCTTAGGGACGTTCGTGTTAAACGTGAATAATCCCTGCCAGGATAATTAACTTTATACTGTTCTATCTAGTAAACAAATATTAGTATAGTCACTGTTAAAAATAATTGAAGTGACGTGAAATAAGTCAGGTAGCAGGACAATTAAATAAAATATATTAACCGACCGGGACGAATAAAATATGAATGAATTATTTAACTTTAACGATTGGCCTAATTATTGAGGCTTATTTGTTAATTGAATAGGCCAATTATTATTGAAGTTAGTAGAACATTATGTAATGGTTAAGTCACACTTGTTAGTCTTCCGTTGTGTTTTGGGCTTATCGCGTCAAGTGAAGGCTTTGTCATTTAAAAAGTGTGTTGCAAGAATAAGAAAACGGAGGTTTAAAAAAAATGCTATAAATAGAAGAATTATATTATTAAAGAAACTTTAGTAGTGTGTTAAGAGTTTTTTTATTATAAATTAACGCGAGCGAAGCCGCGGGCAAAAGCTTATTACTAGCTTTAATAATTCAGTCGTGATTCGAAAGACACGTGGCGCCATCTATGAACGTTATTGTTGTTTTCCTTGGGAAAAACACTTTTTTTCGGGATGAAAGATACCCTATGTCCGTTTCTGTACACCTGACCACATATATGCAAAATTTCAGGATGATTGGTTCAGTGGTTTAGGCGTGAAAAGACAACAAACAAACAAACTTACTTTCGTATTATATAGGAAGTTAGAATTAGGATTCTTTGTATTGTAACGTTTTGTTGAGAAACTTCACTAATCAACTTACGGTGTAAAGGGTATATAGTATGTCTACACCAGTGTGCTTTCATGTTCATCTTGCGCTTTCAACTTTCAATTCCTTTCGCGTCAAGCGCATGCAATATTGATTGCCATAAGACTCATGCAGCTTATCGTCTACACCGGTGCTCCTCAGTCAGTTGTCAGTCGACATACAATAGACGGATTAGCGTGCGCTAGGGGCATGCGCTTTTGTCGAACTAGTAATAAGGCATGCGCTATGGCGCTTCACGCATGCTTCAGACGAAGACGCAATTCTCCTAAAATAAATCTTGATAAATCACAACCGAACCAAGGCCGAACCGTTCATTCAGACAGTTCTCAATTTCAAAAGCTATCAAATTGTTTGACACAAAAAACAAAATCAATCATTTTGAATGTTTTCGAAAACAAAAACTGACTGACGGTTGTGGTTCGATTGCGTTTGGCAACAATTTATTTTAGGAGAATTAGGCCCCTGGTGTAGACATAGCTATAGTGTGACATATTTTCACGAACTGTGGCGCCATCTAACGAGTTAAAAGTCACTTCTTTATTTGAGAAATTGCCATCCCTATTCGTTAGGAAATTTTTCTTGGTCAGCATCGAGTTTCATAATGTTTTCAGCACAAATGAGTTATGTCTCTGTAGTTTGTGTTAAGCTCGCTTTCAGGATTTATTGGTGACAGATCTATTTGCTGATTAAATTAAAAAGGAAAAGTTGGAAATTATCTGTTTTGGTCTTAGATTTATTTACTTTGAAAACTCATTGTTTTTTTAACCGACTTCAAAAAGGAGGAGGTTCTCAATTCGTCTGTATTTTTTTTTTTTTATTTTTTTTTTTTATGTTTGTTACCTCATATCTCCGTCATTTATGAACCGATTTTAAAAATTCTTTTTTTGTTCGAAAGGGTATACTTTCCGATTGGTCCCATATAAATTTTGTTATGATTAGACCATGAACTTCAGAGATATGAAACGGAACTCCTCATCGGATCAAAGCAAAATTCTCAAATTACTAATATTGCTTTGTTTATATTTGTTGTTGGGAACCGACTACTGGAAAAGAGGAGGGGGTGCGTGTCCCCCCCTCCCCCCCTTTGGAATGTTTTCATTATATCGTGTAAGGTATCATTTGAAAGGACTTTTTATGCCCGACTACGTCAAAGCCAAAAAGAAGGGTTATGAAGGAGGGGGTTAAAATTATGACACTAAAACGTATTTAATAAAAAATAAACTTAAAAAAAAAGTAAAAACCGACTTCAAAGAAATACTAAAAGGAGTAAAATAATTACCATAATATAAAATTAACAGTTTCAGAAGTCGGTGCAACTCTACACTGAAGCAAATAGAAGCCACCGACTTCTGAAACTGTTAATTTTATATTATGGTAATTATTTTACTCCTTTTAGTATTTCTTTGAAGTCGGTTTTTACTTTTTTTTAAGGATATTTTTTATCTCTCGATTTTTTTATGAACAATTGCGTTAATTTGAAGCTGTTTTTGGTATCGATTATTTTTGGTATCATTTTACAGAAAAAAGGAAGGAACAATTCGACGGGTGCAAAGTAAAAAATGACATCTGCAAACAACCAGCTTGCAGATACCATTTTTTACTTTTGAAGTCGGTTAAAAATGACCGAATAATGTTTTCTGTCATTAAATCTACAATCTCCAATAAGCTACAGAAACTTAAATGCTCTAACCTTATCAATGACATTTGTAATAATTACTTAACTACGACATAATATGAATGAATGTACTGGTGGAACATTTCCACCGGTACATTCATATGTTTTCTCCAGAATTCAGCTAAACACCAACTAAATGTAGCACAAACAAACTAAGCAAACTATACGACAAATCGCAGCGACTAGAATCCGAGTTAAGTAACAAACTAATAAGTAGCGAGTCGTTTCGTTTAGTCGGCGAAGCCGGTCGTGTCGCCTTTAGCGATGCGGGTGAACTTCCCGATAGACGCAGATGGTCGTATAGTATGGATATGCCTAATTTAAAATTGATTTAAATTGGAGTTGAATTTTTGAAACCGTTACAAAAGTAAATGTTTTATGTTTAATGCTCAAGCTTGGCTGTGAAAGGCAGTTCAGCATTTTATGAAGATGTTATAGGAGACTTGGCAAAAAGTTTAGGACTAAGAGAATAATAATATGTAGCAAAAATTTGTACACCAGTAACATCATATTGAATTTATATAATTACACTCAATTATATATAAAAAAACAAGCTTTAGAAGACAATTTGGAAGCTAATGCCATAACGTCGCTCATGTAACAACAAAAGCAAATTCCTTTTAAAAATTTGGCGGCAAAATTTTGCCGTTTCTCGAATTCGAGTGCAAAAAATGCGACATTGAATTCTCAAAAAATGGTGTTATAATTTAAGCGATATTAACTCCATTTAGGAAAATTGCTACACTTGAAACCTAGGTCATTTGCCAAAATATGGTAAGTTGAAGGTTTATGAAAAATGTAAAACGTAATTAATAATTTTATTATAGTGCGATTGTTTTAAATTATCCAGTGTATTATACCCTCAGCCTAGAAAGACTTTATCATTGCATGTCTTATCCAAATAACCAGTACATGATCCGTGAAGGCCGGGCTCCGGAGCGGAGGGCGGAATCCAACTTAAATTGTTGCGCAATCCGAGATCTTAGTCCACAGTAATGTTGGGAATCTGCCTCTGATAGGATGGCCATACAGTAAGCTAGAGATGGGACAGTCTTTTTGAATTTCAGGGATGTTGTTGCATCCGTAAGATTAAAAATTTTAAATAAAACTAAAAACCGACTTAAAAAAACTAAAAAAAGAGTGAAATCATTAGCATAATATAAAATTAACAGTTTCAGAAGTCGGTGGCTTTTATTTGTTTCAGTGTAGAATTGCACCGACTTCTGAAACTGTTAATTTTATATTATGCTAATTATTTCACTCTTTTTTTAGTTTATTTAAAGTCGGTTTTTACTTTTATTTCAAGTTCTTTATTAAATACGTTTTAGTGTCATAAATGACACGGTTTATGACTACAAATTTAAATGACACGGTTCCTTAATTTTTCCAGCAACTAGGTAGTTTTCTTTAAGAATAGGTATTAATGTATAATTATCATGACGCTTACGGCTCCTTACAAATACTACAATCTTTCTTTGTTCTTGGCTAAGGTTTCTGTGATGACAGTTAAAACAGAGATTGAGACTGATGATGATGATAATTTAAATTTCTCCTATACAGTATAATATTTATCTATCGATTGATTTTCTCTTTATTATATTCCTTTCACGGTCATTTTTTAACGTTGACGTTGAGTTGATAGTTTTAAATCAGCAACAGCCACAACACAAGCGAATTAATAACATGATTTAACCATTCCATCGAATCGCTTCTTGAGATTTACATTTGCCCAAGACATCACTTTTAGAAACGCATGGTAATTATAAAAAGTCAATTTAATTTATTTAATTGGTATCCTGTATTATCCTCATAGTATGGTCACCCCACAAAAGCCCGGAGGCCATCGGGAGGCACCATCGGCATGCGATACTGAAAATAAGTTCAGTCTCTACACAGTTTTGTGTCGAAGCGTTTAATGCCGGCTCGGGTCTCACTCGGGTCTCAGTCGCAAATGTTTGCAGTTTGTCTGGCGTTAGCTACATCTCTATTGAGTTTCCTTTCTTTAAGGACGATTTAAAATTCTAGGGGTTTTTTGTTATACATGTTTAAAGTACGGTGGGTCGCGCGTATAACAATCATGTATCCGACTTATTTTCTTGCAATAAATGTTTTTGAACTTCCGCGATTTGTACACATTATAAAAATAGTGATTCTAATCGGGTCTAATCGCGTAGAATATTTAAAAGGCACGTATACCTTTTTTATTCGGACTTTTCGACCAAATTATACCGGCATTATTATTTTATTTATTAATTATTTTCTTGCTTATCGGTTGCTGACGACTGTTTTGGAAACCCTTGATTTAAAAAAATCAAACTTATAAACGAATTCGTGTAATTCCTTCAAACCACATGATCTATTAATGATATAGATTAACCCCGCATGGGATTGAGCTTGATTAAAAATAAAAAAATAAAAACTTTTTTTTGTTGCGTTTGTGTTAGGTCATCGTATCTAAACCACCTCGTAAGGTTTCAATGAAAAATAAGCAAAAATATATATTTTGCAAAAAAATAATTTCATGTGATAGATATTTCGATGCCACGCATAAATGAATGAAAGCACAGCAACACAGCTGGTAGGCACGACTAGTGCGATACCGCTCCGTGCAGTCAGTTAACTTAGGGTGCTAAAATTACTCAGAAACAGAAAATCAGGTTATTTTTATGACAGAATATTTTAGCTGAAACTGAACTTGTAAACGATGTGACTTATAAACGATGGTTAAAGGTTGTTTAACTAAAATAGCTTTTAAGTCTATTGTCATCTCTATTCATTGGCATACAACTGACAAGGACAGGTATAATTTAATCAGTGTTTAAAAATGACACCATTATAAGTAAGGGGTTAATGTTTTTTTTTAGTTTCATAAAACATTTTGTCTAAGCTAGTTTTATTTAAATAAGCGCCTATTTCACAATCGTCTATTAACCATTTACTGAGAGATTAATATTGATGTATTGCTTTCTATAAAGAATCTATCAAGATTCTTTATAGAAAGTCTACCAAATCGCCAAATTAATTTCCCAGCGAAGTGTTATCCAATGATTTTAATACAGGCTCTAAACATAATATTTACCTAAAACGAGTGCAACAATAGTAGATTGTTGCACCGAGCGCAAAGTGAGTCATTAATGCACGAGTGTTATGTTGGTGCCCGAGCGCAAGCGAGGGCACTAAATTAGCACGAGTGCATTAATCACTCACTTCAGCACGGTGCGTAATCTACTTTTCTTTCAACTACCAATTTACCTACCGTGATAAAATATACCTACTCAAAATAAAAACTCAAGTTAATCAAAACAAGGTTATCCTGCGACTTTTGCGGCAAAAGGTTATTAACAATTTCATTTGCAGCTGTTTTTATACTTTCTGGACTTGAATTCATATCGCTATCTATTTCCATTTTTTTAAACTTTTCTTGAAAATTTTCATGGCCGCCATCTTGAATATAGATTTTGACCTCATTTTCGTCATCAGCATCCCCGAAAACCATGGAAATGACACCCATGATGGTTAAATTGAAATTTTAAAAGCTGCCATCTTGGAAATGGATTTTGACCTCATTTTCGGCATCAGTACCCCCGAAAACCATGGAAATGACACCCATGACCACTAATTTGACATTTTTATTGCCGCCATCTTGGAAATGGATTTTGACCTCATTTTCGGCATCAGTACCCCCGAAAACCATGGAAATGACACCCATGACCACTAATTTGACATTTTTAGTGCCGCCATCTTGGATTTCGATTTTGACCTCATTTTCGGCATCAGTACCCCCGAAAACCATGGAAATGACACCCATGACCACTAATTTGACATTTTTACTGCCGCCATCTTGGATTTCGATTTTGACCTCATTTTCGGCATCAGTACCCCCGAAAACCATGGAAATGACACCCATGACCACTAATTTGACATTTTTTATTGCCGCCATCTTGGATTTCGATTTTGACCTCATTTTCGGCATCCGCACCCCAGAAAACCTTGGATTTGACACCCATGACGACTACTTTACTAATTTTCATGGCCGCCATCTTGGATTTGGATTTTGAAGTTATTTTCGGCATCAGTGACCCCGAAAACCATGAAATTAACACCCATGATTATTAGATGAAAATTTTCATGGCCGCCATCTTGGATTTGGTAATGATAATAAAAAAACTGCACTAATGAAAAACAGTGCAGTAATGAAATTTCATACAACATTTCTGCACTGTTTGCAGTGCAGTAATGAGATTTCATACAACATTTCTGCACTGTTTTGCTTCTAAGCAGAAAATACGTATTTTGTGATCGGTTTTGTAGCGATTAATGATGACATTACTACGTAGTTGAAAGAAAAAAAATATAAAGCCACCATAAAAGTTTATAAAGAAAAAACTTTGCAGTGAAATTCAAAACTCGAACAAAGCTGTACACTCTTTTTAATCTAGGAATTTCTAGAAAACTTTATTTCTTTCTTGCTTTGTTCGAAGAGTTAGCAAAAAAAGGCTTGAGAAAATAATCTTGGAATTTTTGCAAAGCCATACTAGTTACATATCTTATATCAGATGATATGGTGGACCTATTCAACGTAAGGTCCCGACGTTTTTCTAAAAAACGATGCCATGCAAAGAATATCAAATATTTTTAAAAAACAATGCACCGTTACTAAGTACGTTGTACGGTTTTCGATGATGGCTTGTACGGCTACAATTTAAAAAATTACCGTTACGCCACAACTTATCTTTCGTTGAACAGAGAATAGGCGATTGGTTTTTCCGCTACGGGTCGTGGATTCGATTCCCGTTTGGCACAAATATTTTTACGGCCTACAGATAGTTGTTCAGGGTTTGGGTGTTTAATCATGTGAGAGTTGTGTCTGTAGCAGAAGAAATCAAAGAGACGAGCAAAATTTTATAAAAAAAAAATATACTTACTCGTATTTCAATTTTAATACGAAATATCATGCCCATATTGTAACATCCCGTAATTAAATTTTCAGAAGCGTATACGCAATTACCCAGTCAATCGAATAATTAGGTTAACAGACCCATTTCATATTCATACCCAGTTTTCTGAAACACCAAATGAATTGCAAAAATCCATATGAATGGATAAAAATCAATTGGATTTCTCAAGTTAGGCGCACAGCCAAGTTCTTAATGGCGATTCGATATGTACATAAATTTACGCAGTAAACTTCTGAGATAGTGAAATGGAGAGAAAGGGAGGGTGTATTAAGATATATATCTTCTTTTTCTTTCGATCTCTAAAGAGGAAGTATTCAGTTCATTCATTTCGTAATTTTTTTTGTTCCATTATCAATTTCAGTACTGTATAATTTGTAAATAGAACGGCGGGAATTATCATTGGGTATGAACTTTTGAAAAAGGAAAATAAACGTGATGATAAAAAAGATTTTAAGTAAAATATTGTAAAAAGAATATTGCTTTTTTGCACGAGCCGTCATATTTCAAAAAAGGAATTCCATTTAAAAAACTATTTTCACAACGGCAAGCAAATATTTTTATCACAGAAAAAATCGCAAATCATTTTCCGAATACCAATGCAAAACAATGTAAAAAATGCTAACTGTACCAAATTCCGAAGTTGCACGGTTAAAAATTCACAGTGAACTTGGTGGAGACTGTACTATGCACGATAACAACGACATTTTTATTGTTATGTTAAAAGTTAGTTGGGTTCCAATGACATAATTTCTTTGAAATTGGGTTTCATGGCTGGCTCGTGCACTGTGCCAGTTTTTTATTGAAAACAATCTAAATAAGATAAGTGCTCTGCAAAGGAAAAGTACTCGTAGAATATTTTCACCAAAATTCAAGGAATAAATTGTTGCGTAAATATTAAATAACAATTTGCAATTTTGTGGCGTATAGTGGGTATACTAACATAATCAGCCCACCATTGTCCCACAGCTGGGCATGGGCTTCTTCTCAGAATGATTTATGCCTCATCAAGATCATTTTGGAGCCTTCTCAGGTGTGCAGGTTACCTTTACGATGTGTTTCACTGTTTCCTTCACCGTTAGAGCGGTTACGCTTTATATCCGATCCATCCGTGAAAATACGTTCCGAAGTAGTCATAGAACTATTGTTATGGTAATTTACGCACTAGATCCGTCTTCCGTCATCCGATTTGTCTCCGTCATCCGTGAGTCTCCAATTCGGAAGAAATATTGACGGACCGAAGTAGCCGTAGTACTGTTTGTATGAAAGCTTTCGCATTACCTCGGATTCAAATCGGACATATACGTAGATATGCCAAAGATGGCCCCTGAATTGCTTGGTCCAAGATTTTTAGACTCTAGATCCGTATTTTCACGAATTCGGATCGGATGCAGTGCGAAAAGCAATATCCGAATTCGGTCCGAGTTTTTTATATCCGTATTTTCACGGATTCGGATAAGTAGTAGTGCGTAACCGCTCTTAAGGCAAGTGATAATCAAATTCAGATCCGCACTTGAATTCAAAATTTTGGGATTTTGTTAAAGCGTTAATTTAATGAAATAAATATCAGGGGCCTAATTCTCCTAAAATAAATCTTGATAAATCACAACCGAACTAAGGCCGAACCGTTCATTCAGACAGTTCTCAATTTCAAAAGCTATCAAATTGTTTGACACAAAAAACAAAATCAATAATTTTGAAAGTTTTCGAAAACAAAAACTGACTGACGGTTGTGGTTCGATTGCGTTTGGCAACAGTTTATTTTAGGAGAATTGGGCCCCAGATTCAGCAGTCCAACTATTGTATTCGTTTTCTTTTTCATAAATCTATTCTCATTAACGGCCTTGCGCACTCTACTGCTGGCCATAGTCAAACTATGGGATTCCATAATAAGTCAGCATTGTAACAATACTCGTATGTCGATCTGGAAAAACCTTCACATATTTCCAAAAGCATTCCACACTCGTTTCGAACTACCAATCAAACAAAATAGTTCGACAAAAAAAAGAATATATAAAAATATACTCGCCAATAGATTCAAATATTGAACTATATTTTACTTCGAAAGCGTTTCACGAGTAGTAAGAAAATGGCTTTTTACAGTCGAAACTTTGCCTTTAAGTGCGTCGAGTGTCATTCTATCGTCAATATTTCCTGCAATTCCATTTCGTGGTGGTTCCGATTGCGGCGATGCGATGGTAAAAAACTTTATCGTTCCAAACTTGGGTTCGAATTTTAAAAAGTGAACATTCAAATAAGTGTTCGGCGCGTTTAGGCGTGGTTTTTTAAAAGTTTACTATGCAAAAATTTTACAAATTTTTTTTTACTTTTATTTTCATAATTGAACATTTCGGCGAACAAAAGTCCACCTCCCTCATTTGATGACACATGATGGCACAAAATAAATAACCTTAAAATGAATGGCGGGTTTAAAAATGGACTGGACATTCGGAATTCAAAAATATATTTTCGAAATTCAAATCGAATTTCGAGCCGATGGAACGGAAGTGACGGGAAATCTGCGATCGGAACGGGTGGGCTGGCCATTGTCTTCCGGAAACGAATGGCGCGTGAGGGTTGGCAGAATTGGTGTGACCGGAAATAGCGCGTGTGACCAATGCAGCGTATTCAATGACTTATTTGATACAGGTTTGTTATTACCTTAGAACTGGTTGGGATTTAGGTTTGAGGTTATATGGGTAGGTAATAATAAAGATTATGATGACACTTTATTTAAAAGCGCATTTTTTTTTAAATAATCGGCGTCCCTCTTTTCTTTCACATACATCGTTTTATTTTCAATAAAATGGAAACTCTTTTCAATCGACCGTTAACTATCCGGACTGAAAAACAGTGTCACATAAATTATTAAAATTGTCTTTAACCAAGAACTAAAGGCTAACATTTGTCCAAGCTTGAGAGAAATTAAACAAGCAGCCACCATTTTAAAACCGACTAACGACCACCACTATTTTTCACCCACACTTAGACGTAATTAGGGACGTCGCAATGCGCAACTTGTGCTATAAAATACTTTCTTTCATCAAGGTAATGGCTCGAGGTGATTCGTACTATTCGGCCAGTCATCCCGTGTAAACGGGATTATGTGAGCATGTGTTTTTGTTATGTTGGCAGTAAATTAGTGGTGTGCGTTCATGGTAAGGAGTTATATGTGTGTATGCATTTGAGAGATGTAATCTTTATATTGAGTTTTCAATCTTTATATTGTTATGTTGAGTTGTGATGTTGTACGCTGCTTACATTTTCTTACTAAATAAAAACAGTAATATTTTTTTTGCTAAAATTGCTTTTGGCAGATAGAAGGGTGCAGATATTAAATTATTAAAGAATACTGTGTGTCCATACACCAATATGATTGGACATTCAAGTTTTAGTTGATATCGATCGATTAGTTTTTTTTTGTGAATGGCAACATTATCTTCCCTATTTTTTTTCCTGGAATCTACACTTGGGAGCAAAGAAATCGAGCCACTCCTTTTTTCACGTGTCCTGGTTAGTTAGTTAGTTTTAGTTTCATGAATTACATAAATCAAAATACAAAAAACTACTCTCATTGTAAAGGTTATTAAATAACCTTTTAGGCGATATATGTATAGAATTGATCTGTTCCATAATACCAAAACTAATAACAAATATACCTACGTGAAAAATATAAGTGGCTCGATTTATTTGCTCCCAAATATATTTCAATAATTTTGCTTTATACTTCATTAAAGTATTTAAATTAACAAGGCGTGTCATTTATCACTCTGTGTATAGAGAAAAGAGCAAAAGAGTTTTTTATAAAAACACCTATAACTTTTTTTTCTTAACCACTATCTAACTTAAGGCCACCTCGAGGCCTCAAGTAACAAAATGCGTACAAAAACCTTGCAGCCATGCCCCACCATATATTTAGTATGAAGCGAGCCGGGACAATCGGGCCATTATCTGCAGGCAGAGGGTTAATGGGCCAAACTGGACTTGTTCACAAAGATAGCAAGTAGGGACTTGTGGGGAGCTCTGTCTTCGCCATATAACGGGGACGGTTAAGTGCGGGGGTGCTTTAGACCTGGTTAGTTTTTGTCACTGCGGGATGGATCGCTTTGTAATGTTGGTATTGTATGGGTAATTTAGGGTTATGATGTTGGAATGTACCTATAGGTTTTGAATAAATTTTAATGGTAGTGAAAAAGCATATATCGACGGTGAAGTATCAATATCTATTAGCTAACATTTTAGCGATTTTCACTTTAATCCTTATTCGTAGGTAAAATATGTAAGAGCTTGTATTTACAATGTTGAATTGTTATTATTTATGATTTTATCGGTCTTGAATTGTTCTTATTCATGAAATATTTGCTTAAAAATACCTAATAACTATAGAAATTAAAGGTTTTTTTCGCCTCCTGTAAAATGACGGTTTTGTAGTTATTAGATATTGATACTTCACCGTCGATATGTAGGTGACGTAAGTTTGTTATAGCTCATAATCACGACACGTTTGGTGCAGTGGCTAAGCGATTGGCTTCTGCGCTACGGGTCGTGGGTTCCACACGGAACAAAAATTTGTATGGTCTACAGATGGTTGTTTCGGGTCTGGGCGTTTGTTTGTGAGATTTGTGTCTGTAAACGCACCCACGATACAAGAGAAATCTTAGTGTGGGGCAACGTTTTTTTAAAAAATTATATTAAATTAAATTAATAGTTTGCTTGGGAGTTTGTTGCGTCGTTTTTTCTTCATAGCATAAACACTAGGAAGCGGTGAAGGACGGGCGTTTTTGGGGATATCTTTTGGAACATTGACATTCAAAAAAAAACTAAGTAGTTCTAGTAAATAGTAAGTTTTCAGTTAAAAAAAATTGGCTACCGGTTGCGTACCGCCCGTCGTCCCAGGACGACACTTAATTGTCTTATCTATTGTGTGTATAATTACCGTGATTGAAGGTTTAAGATAAAAAGAATATCGTATATTTTATATCTAATTTTTCTTTAATTCTCTATTTAACCGACTTATCCAAAAAGGAGGTTATAGTTTCGTCAGTTTTTTTTATCTTTTCTGCATAACTCCGACATATCGTCACCCTCCGCGCTAACTGTCGTATCTAGCAATTGATAATTTTCAGTAGTTGCGTTAGCTGTGGCTTTATTAATGAATTAATATTTTTTTTATATTGATCTTAGCTTACTCTTGGCTTGGTTAGTAGTTGCCCTAAAGCCCTAAGGTATCTATTTATTTATTTCTATTCATTTGAAGCAGATACGTCACTCTGGGAGAATTTCTCTGAAAAATTATCAATTACTAGTGACGACAGTTTGCGCGGAGGGTGACGATATGTCGGAGTGTGTACCGATTTGGATGATTCTTCTTTAGGTTTTTTTCCCACAGTATAATTGAACGCAGCTTTGCTTGTTTTATGATTTAATAACAAAATATTCCCTCGACTTAAGATTTACCACATTCTACGTTAACACGGAGTAATAATTCAGTGATGACAATAAAACCTTGGCTTTTATACCACATAAACAAAAATCGTCCAATAAAGACATCGGTGCACATCGGAGGACTTCGGGGAACATCGGGGAACATCGGCGTCATCCACGCGGAATTGTGATAACCAAACGATGGTTTAGGGATGGTGATGGTGTAGGTACCATATTTATATTTTATATTTAGTCTTTCTCAACACTAGTTATTATATTTTTAATCACAATTATCATAAATTCACATTTTATCCTAATATGCACTATTTTAATTTAAACTAATATAACACTATGTATCTATAAGTCCCGACACTTCACGTGACCACAGAGCTGGCTTGTTTTTCGGCCAGAGAATTAGCGTTGCCATACAACGTGGCAACGCTGCCAGCCTTCTGTGTGTATTATTTTAAGATGCATTATTCCAAATAAGTACTCTAACTAACGTGTTTGTACAATATTTTTTGCATTTAAAAGGTCAATGAGTTTTATAAATATTTAAATCTATAAGCTTGTCAGCCCTACCGGCAATGGGAATTTGATCGCAAAGCGACGGTGTGACGGATATCGACGCCTAAATTGCAATAAGCGTAAAACGACGTGCTAGCAAACGCGCAATGTATTGGAAACACAAGATTAGTATCGACATGAGGACTTACACATCGTTGAAGCATAGAAGACAAACTCTGGGTGTATGTAGTGCGAAAGATCTTGGAACATACCTGAAACAAAAGAAGTAATGGTTAGATGTAAATTGGTTTAAAGTAAAATAAAAATACTAAAATGCGCGTTTCATAATCGTCGGTTAGCTGTTATTTGAGAGATAAATAATTGACTATTTGACAGTATCTAAATCTGCCAGTCCGCCATATTTATTTCCTAGATAAGAATTTTCCGAACACTGTGAAACAGGTTATAAATAATTACGAATAAAACATAACTCTTATTTTATTTTACTCCTATTTGTATATGCACAGAAAATACAGAGAGAACCTACTTCTCTACAAGTATAATTGTTAAAAAACATAACCCTGTCTGTGCTGTTGCGCAGTCGGGTAAAAAAGAAACAAAATGTTAGGGTTGCTTTTAGATTGCTGTAGCGACAAATCTCATTAAGAAATAACATAAAAACCAACAAACTTTGTAAACTCAAAATCAAAAGTTACACAATTAAAAGTTGCAACAAAGCAGACATACACAAAAAAAAACTCCTAATCCCTTGTTAATAATATTATAAAACCCATAACAAGTCGCCTGAAGCTATGCACAAAATATTTAAAAACTCAAGCAAAGCTAAACAAGAAACAGCCTGGAGGCAGAATGTAACAATATTACAGTTATCTAATACCCATAATATTGTAACATGTCAAAGTTCTTAGATATGGGGTTTTTATGGCGTTTCGAGTCCCATGCCGGTGTTTTTCGCGAAATCGTCAGTTTTTCCGTTATATCGCACTTTTTGGCGCCTGAGGCAGGGGTAAGAATTTGAGGGTATGGATATTATATTTTGTTTTGAAGAGCGTTTGATATAAATAGACGTGACTGCGAAATGGAGCTTACGCCATAGACGCGACTTCCATAAATAGCGTGAATATGTATTTTTTATATTATTTATTTTGAGAAAAAATATTTTTATTTATTTTATAACGGGTAAGTCGAATAAAATATGTGATTTTGTGTGTTAAAGTATATTTCTTTAAATCAACGAATTAAGTTGTTGGGTTAATTAAGGAATATTTAGTCTCGTGTAGTGCCGGACTTAAAGAATAGCACTACCCCATCGCTTCCAGTGGGTGTCGTACAAGGCGACTAAGGGATTCTCTAGCTAGAGGATGGGCAGCAGCGTTCTCAGAGTACTTTAACAACCATACTGCGATCGCCAACCCGCCTGACAAGAGTGGCGATTACGGCAATCCCCCCCCCCCCCCTTTTGGGAGAGGCCTATGATAATTTTGTAACTGACTGGCCAAAGTCACAATATTTAGAAAAGCGATACTTTTATAAGCATTGTTTTTTTTTTCGATTGCTCTAATCTTTGTTTGTGCGGATGTACTTAATTTACTAATATGTTTACGTTGTCTCGTTAGTCTCTCATAGAGAAAATATATTATGGGAAATTCGTGACCAAAAATCACACTGAATATAATGAAGCTCACAAAATAATTCCCAGCATTATACTAAGTATTGAAGGGAATTATTATGATACAACAAAAACATCCTCTAAAAGAGAAAACAACTCCAAATAACAGCAAAAGAAAATGTTCAAGATATTCATGTTTTAAGATGTATCCGAACTACGCAGAAAAAACTCATTTTAAGATCAACATCTGATCATACAAAATTGAACTCTATTTGTTTAGGATAACAGTTGAAGTTTGAAGCGATGTTGATAATATTTTTTGCACTGCATGAAATTCTGCAAAGCGTTATAGAAGACAATGGTTTCAAGGAAATAACTTGAGTGAAATATTTTGTATCCGCTATGTGAAGGATGGGTGGCGTCTTATTAAAATTTTCTTTGTTTATCATCTGGTAGAGTTTTTTTTTGTATTTTTTATAGATTATTATCATGGAAAAGTATTAGGACCTGTGTGTGGCAAGACATGTTGTCAGATAAGTATACGTTTTTTGACCATTATTAACTTCATTAAGTTTGTCTATGATTACCTTGTGCTTCCATACACCTTACAATACTATTGTTTCATACACTTACTAATCTATACATATAAGGTCCAATCAAAATAGGTGGACAAACTTTTACAGATCACAGTACTCATGAATATGAACAACTTTTACTATGGGACCAACTTTGAAATATGAAAAAAAATATCAGCTGTTCCACACAAAAGTGCAATACCTACACGATCAAAATGTATGAAACAGCCGATATTTTTTTATATTTCAAAGTTGGTCCCATAGTAAAAGTTGTTCAAATTCATGAGTACTGTGATCTGTAAAAGTCTGTCCACCTATTTTGATTGGACTTTATATATTCACCAATTTTTTTTGTAATAAAACTAACCTCAGTCCATCACGCCTGTATTCCCCGAGGGGTTGGGCAGATGTATAATATATAGTACACCGAAAAATAGTTTAAGTCCTCATTATAATACAGATCGAGTCTATTGCCATCAACTGGGCACAAATCCCGACTTCAGGCTGCTACTAAGAAATTCCACTCGGAAAAACTCAATAACACTACCCGACCTGGGAGTCGAACGCAAGACCCCACGCTCAGCAGTCGCGATTGCGACCAGTAGCCAACAAGGCAGTCTGGCAGCAGTTTTTTCTAATAAGAGCGGTTACGCACTGCATCCGATCTGGATCCGTGAAAATACGGATATAAAAAAACTCGGACCGAGTTAGGATATTGCTTTTCACACTGCATCCGATCCAAATTCGTGAAAATACGGTTCTAGAGTCTAAAAATCTCGGACCGAATTCTGATATTGCTTACGCACTAATCCGATCTCTGATCCAATTTCAAGCAATTCAGGGGCCATCTTTGGCATATGTCCGATTTGAATCCGAGGTAATGCGAAAGCTTTCATATAAACAGTACTACGGCTACTTCGGTCCGTCAATATTTCTTCCGAATTGGAGACTCACGGCTGACGGAGAAAAATCGGATGACGGAAGTCGGATCTATTGCGTAAACTACCATACAAATAGTTCTATGACTACTTCGGAACGTATTTTCACGGATTCGGATCGGATGCAGTGCGTAATTGCTCTAAGTTTACCAAAAAGTACAAGATTTATTTCGGTTTTCTTCCTTTACTTTCAAAAGTCATGATCATCAGTTGGTTCACAAGTATCCTCTTTTTAAACTTATGCCGTGACGCAAAATCTATAAAAAAAATCTGCCCGTACATCAAAACTGCAACCTACTTGTGTAATATCGATTGTTATTCCAATTAAATCGACTTACGTACGATCAAAACATTCAACTGCCATAATAAGAATTTCAACAAAGTTAAATCTTTTATGATACGATGTTGTACGGTCAATTGTCAGTAATGAGCATTAAAAAGTACTTCAAAGTTTTTTTTTTTCGTACGAAATATATTTCTTTGTTGCCGTAAAAGGTCTGTTTTGAAAATGAATTTATATGAGTTGCTATTTATTGAACGATGTTGGTCAAGTAATTTTCTAACTCCGTGGATACGTTACAAATCCAAATAATATATGTATAAATCAATATAAAAGAGACCTTGACCGTTGAGTTTGTTTTGGCCTTTCTACTCCATGTAGTCAGATAGGAAAGGCTGAACCACATAGCTTTAAAAAATAAACCGACTTGTAAAAATTTACGTGTCAAACTGCAATTTGCATTTGCAGAATAAATAATTTAATTTCATTTACAAGACTTCGACGAATATTGGTGCTGCTGTGAGAGCACGGATCTTCTTTTATCTATTCTAAACGTCAAATTTGACATATAGATAAAATGACAACTGTTGTCGTTTTATCTATATCTTATGTAAAATTTGACGTTTAGAATAGATACATTTCTCAAATCGACTCGATAATAGATCCGTACTCGCACCGCTGTTACGATAATGTGTAGCCAGCACATTCATCAAAAATCGACATTTCTTATATTCGCGATAACGAAACATTTGCCAAAGCCCTGCAATAGCATCACGCCTGATATTCCCCGTAGTACACCCTTATTTCGCCGTTAACTCTCCATGTAATAGAAGGCGAGCCTATTGCCATCAACCGGGCACAAATCCAGACTCCGGACTGCTACTGAGAAATTCCACACGGAAAAACCCAATAACACTTTGCCCGACCTGAAGAAGGATCCTAGGACCTCACGCTCAGCAGTTGAGCTTATGACCACTAAACCAACGAGGCAGTCAGACAAGCCGTAGAATATGATATGATTGTATTTAATAACGAAGTCACATTGGCGGTGACAGATCATTAACTTTTTTTACAAAAACCTTTGGTAGTGGAGACATTTTTAATATCTGAACCTGTTCCTTTATTCCATTATTATTTTAAGCTTTCTTTTTACACCCTCCGACATCAGCGTGGAAGTGACATTTGTCTACCCAACCGTGAATGTGAATGAAAAGGCTAGCTTTACAGATAAATTCACGACCATCTATTTTTAAAAGACACCAACAAACGGAACACACACGACTTATTGGCATTACAACATCAACCTTAATCCTCGCACAATAGAGTCTAAAGTTCAACGTAGTACATTGTTCACTTCACAGGCAAAGATTTAATTTGTCCAACTAGATTACAGCATTGTTTCCAACCTACACATGTATTCTGAAGGGAAGAATAAAAAACCCAATTTGAATCGCCTCGCCTCATGATAAAGTGCTTCGTATATATTTATTTAATTTTATTTTCTCATGAATGAGGTTAATTTTGTTCTCTCCAGTGTATCCGTCTGGAATGGAATCGTAAATAATGTGAACTGGAGTGCATGATGATTCGTCGGATTCTCGTGTGAAATTAAATTCTTCCGTGTAGGTTTTTTCGCGCGTGATTTCAGTTAATTTGGATAGTTGCGAATTCCATGTATGGACGAGTGAAATGTTTCAAAGAGTCGATGTTTTGTTTGGTGCATTTTGGAACAGTGACAAAGTAATCCATTTTAGTAGTTGTTGGTGCTGGAATTGTTTTCTATTCTACTTTTTGTTTAATATCCATGGTATTGAATTGACTTTTATCAATGTAATGTGAATCGGACATGTCAAAGATGGCCTCTGAATTGCTTGGATTTGGATCAGAGATCGGATTAGTGCGTAAGCAATATCCGAATTCGGTCCGAGATTTTTATATTCGTATTTTCACGATTCCGGATTGGATGCAGTGCGGATCCGCTTTTTGTAGCCTTAACTCAAAGACATATCAACGTCACTATCTCACTTGCACAACCGACCGAAAAACATCGGAAATCGCAATCCACCGTCCGTTTTAATGACCACAGTCCTTAAGTATCCCTCTTAAGTCCAAGACGCTTCCTAATGCTTCACGCAGATCATCCAGAACATTAAATGTACGTAATTCAGGGGGCAATGGACATGAAAAGGGCGGGGAGTACTTTGGATCGAGTGTTTTTGGAGATACCCTTGCATGTTGTGGTAAGAAACTAGCAGGATAATAAAGGAAGATGGTTTTTGGTCCAGCTTTTTGTGGTTTAAGATCGAAATAAAAAAATATAGGTAAGTAAGAAGGTTGCATTGTTGTACATGATAAAATCTGTATCCCACTGCGTATCACATTCGTATTTTCAATAGCTTTCATTTTGTAAATACAACAATATTTATTGCGTGGTACATAGTTGTCGAGAAGTCGAATTGATAATATACAGGGTGTCCCTGGAAGTATGGATCAAATCGAATAGGGGCGTGGGCAAGGTCACTGTAAAACTTGTAGCAGTAAAAACTTGAGTGAATTTTTTGCCAGACCAAAAAACCCTTTGCAGTAAATGTTTTTTCTTATTGAACACATGTTTTCTAGCTGCGTAAAAGGATTACCAAAAGAAAGGCCTACTGTTCGCCAAAGTCCTGAAAAAAAAAATGATAGCTCTGATAGTTTTTTTATGATTTTTTTCTATGCGAAGTGATTGAAAAAAAACATTATTTGGTCATATCTTTTGAACTGTAAAAAAATCCACCAACATTCTCAGAGTTAAAAAGTTTAGAAATGACATTGCCCACGCCCCTATTCGATTTGATCCATACTTCCAGGGACAGCCTGTATACGTTGCTATGGAAATTTTTGACCTGTCAAATTCAAAGCCATAGTGATTCCGAATGTTATTTTTAGAAGCTATTCTGTCTTCTTACAATTACAAGGCCTTCACTTTTAGGAGCTTTTGCATTTTGGATACGACCCAAAGCATCATATTTAGATTGATACAGTTTCTATTAGAGGCCTTAGTTAATATTAGTAGAGGATCTTCTCTTATGTAATGATGTATCTATCACACACGATACATAAGCTAATATTGTTACACGAGAAGTGAACGCTAAGACGCTGAGCAAAGCTGCGGTCAGGACACACCCAACTTAAGAGCTCTCCTCACCAGCCACTATAGCTAGACCCATATCCACCGAACAATCTCCTTCAACCCTTAACTAAATTAACTGAGTGAAGGGGGCTGGGGAGGCCAACTTATACTGGCTATATCGAAGACATGACCACTTGAACGAGCCTTATTTGAAGCTGAAGTGGCAACCCTTTAATCAAGATCCCTCCTCCAATGCAAATCTAAGGCTTCAAAATATCTTGTTAGAATTGTTAGCGAATTATATCTAACCAATTTTGTGAGAGCTGTAACTGATAATAATACAGTAGATTTCAGGGGTCTTTGGGCATGGTTGTGGCATAATAGATTACCGTCAATAAATAAGTAGCATTAGCATTATGTCTGAATGATGGTAGAGCTTCATTTGAGCCGATTTTGGTGGAATTTGGGTTTGAATCTGAGTGAAGTAAATTAATTAGTCATGTTGTGTAATGTTGCTTGCCTACATTAATTACCGGTGGATTTTATAATGGATGTAACAAAAAGGTTTTAGGGTAGATGAGGCATTTGCAGTTTGTTGATGGTTGATTATTTGAGGAGTACAACAGTACAAGCGTTTTTCTTAAATTCTTAAAGTACCTATCTATTTATTGAGTACATGGTGGACACGAATTCGATGTATTCCTTGTAAGGCGTGATAGTGTGTTCTGCAGAGTTATTGGTAAAGTCAGCTGTTCCCTACATTTTGACGAGTTATGCGAACATAAAAGTAGGGAACAAATTGAGTGGCAAGCTAGTTAGTTAAAGAAAGAAAGAAAGAAGAAAAGAAAGAAAGAAAAAATATTTATTTGCGCCGATATGACACACAAAAAAAAAACTATAAACAAAACCACAATGAAACTTGGGAAAAATATGCGTCACATCTACGCAAAACGGCCATCGCTCAGCATAATGCTATGACTCGTGCAAGACGGAGCCACAGCGCTGGTTTTCAGCGAAAGCCGGCGTTGACGTGATGACGTCCACCTGTGCAGCAATACAGCAATACAAATAACAATAAAATATTTACGTTTTATTAAATAAGTTAATATAGTAAGAGTTTTTGTTGGTCCCAATCGAGATGTGAGAAGCTTTTATCAGGATTTCGCAGTTGGCATTTATGTTTTGAAATATATTCGTACACTAACTGTACTTTATCTACTTCCGAAAATAACATCGACACGCTTCTCCATTATCTAAAGTCGAAATCTGAACCAGACTACTAAAGCCAATAGAGACGGCAATATTAATAGTTTGAAATAGAGTTTAATTACATTTAACAATAGAGCAACCAGTCTACATGTGCCTCTTGGAACCGAGTGAAATTAAGCTTTACATAGAGCTCGCTCTCCATGATAATTACGAAATAACTACTGCATGGAGTTTGTAATTGAAACCGACGCGACGAGCTCTACGTCTAGCACAGAAGAGGAGTAGAGCTGATGGAATTAAATTATTTTGACAGCTTGTTTGTGATGTTTGACTTTGTATTTTTTGTTGAGTTTTTTGTTGACCTGGGAAAACATGCATGATGGATGAGATTATAAAATTGCGAATGTAACAGTTATAATTAACATTTATGTCATCGTAAATTATACTATCCTGTTTTAGCACAGTTACAAAAAGTTCAACACAAAAGTCACCAACTCTGCCATCCTTCAAAATTCATGAATAAATTAGTTGTTAATTCATGGTTGTTGAAGTGTAACCGAAAACTGCATTATTGTACATTTTGCTGATGATCTCATAATTCAAAATGAGACGATTATTAAAGCAAGCTAGCAAGACTTGATTAAAATTACACAAACAAAAAAAATAAAACTAAAACTTAACTATGACCACTTTTTAAATTCACATGCGCTTATCCATCGCCACTTGTACGTAACAAATCTCCGTGAGGACCCTGAAGGCCAGACGCCCTCGACGCTTGACGCGGCACTTTGAACTGCACGAGTTAATTAGCACTTTAAGTACCAATCTGCTTTTTGCTATCCCGAGCTAGTTAGACGTAGTGCCAAGTGGGTTAGGTGTTACTTTTACTTTTGTATATAGACTGCATGTTTGTACGAACGTAGGAAATAATGATAATATTATAGTAGAGGATAGAGATTTGAGTAATTTAAAAATCAACCTAGTACTACTTGTGTAGGCGGCTGGCATAAAAGAAAAGAGTAATAAAACCATTGAAAATAACGATAGCGCATATAGATATATTGAGGTACATGGTAGTGATGATATTCCCAAATCTGGTTTACTGAATGAGAGAAAAAATCGTAAAAATGAGACACAGAGCATAATATAATTTGTGATACACTTCGTAACAATTCTTTGGAGCAAATAAATCTAATAAAACACGCACTTACTGCTTAACAACAAAACAATAAAAATCCCACACCTACCATACTGCTACAAAAAGGAAAATCAAATAAAAACGAACCTTGAAATCTCAGGATCGTGTAAATCAGTTCGGTGGTCGAATTAATTCATTTCCTAGAGGAAGGGGAGGCACGCGCGACGTACGTGATGGCCGACCAAACAGATGGTTGGTCTGCAATGAACGCTATGAATGTAAGAGAGTTTTTGTAGAAGCCCAGACGTGGGTTTCTTTTTGCTTTTTTACAGAGATGTGACGTAAACAATGGGTGCACTGGGACCGCATCAGAGCATCCCATGCATGCAGAGTGCAGTGATGTGTTCGGTGTTCGTGTACATTGCAATAAAAATGTACAAGAGTTTTGGTGCCGTTGTGTTAAAAATTGGATTTGAGAATATTTTGAAATTGTTGCAGTAAAATTTTGATGAAGCGTTTGAGCGAGATTATCATAATTCACGTACATTTTCTTATTATTAATAAACTTCTTGAAACCACAGTTTCTATTTATTTTAAAATTATACTCATTTCTTCGGGAAATTGTAATGACCTTAAAAGTTCATACCGACTTTAACCTTGTATGACCTAGGTTATTTGTTACTAACTATTACGTGATCCTCCAAGGTAACCACTGGGTCCCATTACTTTCTATCCATCAGTTGGTAGAAAAGCCTGATTTACGAGCCAACCAACTTTATATTACGTCTTAAACGACGCCAATAAAAAGTTGTGCTATAAACGACAAAGCTGGAACACTTATAGCGTATACTTTTTATTGCCCAACCGGTATACATAGTAAAACAATTCACTGGGAAAGTGAGGGAAAGGAAAATTTTCTACGGTTCGAAATTTTCTTTGAATATTTAATTCGAATGATGATGGAATATGGTTTTAGGTTTGTTATGTGGGTTATTATTACCCTGTTTTTCGTGAAGTATTATATAATTCTTGTTTGTTCTTTACAATCATTAAAAATCTTTCACTTATAGACGTGTTATTTAAACAGTTTCAATATTCTGTTTCCTGCATTAACTCTACTCAATTCTAGTTCTAACTACAACGAAATAATATAATCATCGTTTAATTACAATATTAATAGAGAAGCCGTGAGCTGAAAGCTGATATCAATATTCACTCCAGAATCAATATTATAATTAATAGTTTGTGTAACAAGTAACGATATACCTAGTTTAGAAACATATACGTTATAAGTGTATATGTACTGTTCGGCTACAAATTTGCAACTTTCTACCAATGTGTTTCTACGATGCAACAGCAGTCTAGATAGTTATATTAGAAAATATAGTCCAAGAAGAGGATATGGATATAACTCGGAAATTGATTTCAGATAAGGAAGCAATTCCGACAGTGCTGAACGGTCTCTGATAGGAAATTGCGACGTCTGCTCCGAGTACGAGTAACGTAAAAGGAAAGAATTTGTATCTAGACAATTTGTTACTAAATATTTTTGTGACTATATCGTTTATTAGTTCAATCGATATTTCCAGAATTCACGAATGTTTTTCTCTGTCTGTGTTTTTATCTTGAACTTCATTGGTACGTTTTGTTTTATCTGTTGTATCGTCGCAAAAAGTGGGAGTCGTGGCTAATTAACAACCGCGCGGTTCATATGATTTGCAAGGTTAAGCTGCGCTTGCTGCGGTCAGTCCGTGGATGGGTGACCATTCGTTACACATCGAGACCTCTCCGTGTCTCGCAGCGTTAAGTCGTCGATCCCGGGTATCATACGAATACCGATGACAGTCGTTACAGGTCAGAAGCCCGAACGTCTGAACCAACCGGTCTAACCTTAGGATGTTGGCATTGCCCACTACCAGCGATTGGCAGTTACTTTGATATCAAGGGGCGACATTGATAGTTACTAAAAATATTGCATTTGGTCATATGTATATCTCTGTAAAAATGGAACTTATCCATTTTAACTTAACTGTATAGGCAACATTAACAGTTTTCCTATTTTACCATACATTATAGATGTGTCTGCGAAGTTAGATGGCGAAGATAAAAAATACTAAATCACACCCCTGATTATGTATAATATTCGAGTCCTAATTGGGGCTACTTTGACACTGAATGATAAACAGGGATTATCAAAGTAAAAGCCTGCGGTCCTTTACAAGCACTTTGATAAGGAAATATCTCCTTTTTTTATCGAAAACTATGCTGTGTAGTTTTTTTTTTATCTAGTCTATGTGATTTTATACATCTCAGTTAATTCAGTCTATATGAAATATTTTTGATGTAGCAGTTAAAAGCGAAAATAAGATACAAACACATGAAGCGCAAAAAAATCATCAAAGTAACCCCGTTCTACAGTAACTGGGATGCATAGGTCTGATGGTAGTCTGTGTAAAATACTGGTATTCAGCCGCATCTGGTAAGAGTGGAAGCTGATCCCAACACAGTTGGGAACAGGATCGGCAGAACAATTAATACCGCAAAAAAAAAAAAACAATTGCAGCCGAGGCGAGGAAAAAACAATGTTTACTAGGAACTTTGCTTTTCTTTTTAGCTAGCCATACCCTCACGGATTTGACCGATCCGTGATTTCGCCACACACGTACAGATTTGCTCGCCGGGCGCGACTCAGATCGGAACCGTAATTTCGTGTACACTACCAAAGCATTAGTGCGCAACTGAGGCGCAATTCGGCGGGCACATCCGTCGCTGCGCACACACGCACAGTTGGTACTCGGATCTGCTTTCCCGTGCGGCATATCCGTGTCTGTTCTCACCATACACGCACGGATCTGCCCGCCAGGCACGTCTGTTGGGCAGATCCGGCGGGCATATCCGTGCGTGTATGGCTAGCTATTCCTGAAGATGATATTTATTCCTAAACCCCTAAGCAACCTAACGACTTACAACAAGATAAAAGTATTTCATAACACTCATAAAGTAAGATAACTCACTCAATATTTTGAACTAAGTCATCCATTTCTTCCAATATTTTTTAAAGTCATTGTGCCGGAGTAAGCTGATAGCCGATAAACGGCGCGATGGTGCGGAATCGTCTCGGGGGAGGTCTTGCTAATCTGTTCGAGGGACCCCGATCTATCGGTACATCCCGTAAAGGTTTTGTTTTAAATAAGAAATATTGAATAGTTAGAACATGATTTGGAAGAGAGATTTGGGTGTTTGAATATGAATAACAATATTTCAATGCTCTTTATTCAATTGTTTTAGTTTTACTTTTAAAGAATGGAACTGTATTTGTAACACAACTAGATGCACATAAAAAAGTTTCCAACAAATCTTGCCTTCAGTAACCAAGCGAAATCTTAGAAATCATTGTTTTATAGGTAAGTTTTGTATTTAAACAATTTGTTATTTCAGAAAATGTACTCTTATCATTTCTAGTACTAGATTATACCTTCTATGCCGTATTCAGGCAAGCAAAAGACTAAATTTAATCAAATATTACTTTACAATGGTCGTTAATGTATTTCGTATAATTGACTCCTCCTAACAAAGGAATTATTTGAAAAGTGGGTAGTTGTATGATTACATTAGTCTTTTGTTTCTCTGAATTAGGTGTAATAATATTATTCTTTTCTATATTTTATTCGCCTTGATACTGAATTTAGCCAATTCTATGATATGGAGTTTTATATCCCTATCTTGACAAAAATAACATGTAAACTAAAAATGCTCTGAATACATAATGTGGAGGTGATAAAACACATATTTTTCTTGTTGCAGTTAAATTTATTGTGTTTTCACTAAACTGGATGAATATTAAACTTAAACTTGGCTTGTGACTTGGCCGTGAACTTGTATTGATCTTAGCTTTTCATTACTTGGTTGGCGGTACTCCAAACGTAACCAGTGCAGGAAAGGGTTTCATTTGAAAGGAAATAAAAAGTAAAAGAATCACTATAACAATTTGTTACAAGATTTTATTGGGATCGTTTCGTATTGTTCTTACTGCGAGGATGTGTCTTTTGGGACTTTTTGATTTGATTGGGGGAGTAGAAGGCGGGTATCCAAGTTCTTCCATTACCGCATTCGATTCTGATAATTTAATTTACTATTATATTTCATTAATAGACGTTCTATTGATTGTTGTGTTATCTTTTTGTTATTTGTAATCTATACTTTTTTTACCGAAAGTCTGACAACCAGTTTAACCTTAGCATATCGGCATTGCCCAGTACCTAACTGGGTTGCGGAGGTCTGATGGCAGTCGCTGCAGTCGCTCCGTGTAATATATTTGTATTCAGCCGCATCTGGGTAGACTGGAGGCTGACCCCAACATAGGTGGGGCTAGGTAGATAGCAATAAAAGTCCCCGTCGCGAGAAGCTATAAATTTTGTAAACACACATTTAGGGGTTCGCAACCTTTGGAACGAATAAAAAAAACAGTTTTGTAATGATTTTTATTTTTATATAATGGTTTTTATTTTATTTATATAATAATAAATAATAATCTACGAAAACAACACAAACAAACTGAAACGCATTCAAAACTCAAATGACAGCATTGACAGCGTCAGTGTGAACTTACTTCAAAATGGCGGGCCAAATGTTGACGTTCCATGAGTCAGACACGTTCCGGTACCACAAAACATTAGACGATAGCGCTTTATATCGCTAAAATATAACGCGACTAAGTGAAATTGCTCGTTAGTTTCGTATTACACGTATGTAACTTTGAGTTGATTGAATTTGGGATTATTTGTTGTTGATTGAATTGTCGCTACGTAACTTTGTAGAAGTTCTTTATTTACAAAATTTATAGCTTCTCGTGACGGGGACCTTAGATATTTTTACGAACATTTAAGTATTTCTCTTCGGAATTTTAATAACGTGGAGACAAACTGAACATACATATGCAACGCATGCGATACATTATGAGATCTAGAAAACTGATAATACTAACATTTTCTATGAAAGTAATTTATTGAGAATCACACTTGTCATATGCAATGGCAGCGTGTAACAAGTTTGTTTCCAAATCATGTATTTTCATAGAAATGTTTTTACTACTCTCCACCTTAAAAATCTAAATCTATGTCTTCTTGAGCTGAACTCCATGCTTCGATTTCTTCTTCTACAAACGAAATTACAAGTAACTTATTTTATTTCTCTCTCATTTTAGGTAATTTCATTCTTCTTTTTTTATCATTCGCAGCCATAATCACATTTTCGGCCATAAACGTATAAACACGAACAAAAGGCAGGTTTACATCTGCGGCACGGACTTCTTATCGTCCGATAGGACCCTAAACGGACCCGGCGACAGATTTACGGACCTTGGACGCGAGTGACCTCGTAATTTCGGACCTATCTCCCGTATCTTTCGGTTTTATTAGATTTTCCAGGATCCAGAAGGTGAAAGGTTCGAGTTTTGGAGAAATGAGGATTGATAAGATACGATTTGTGTGTTGGGATTTTTCGGCAATGGATTTGTTCGCACGTTTTAGATTTGTGAAAGGTGCGAGAATCTAGTATTAAGATTAGTCTTTTATTGTATAAAAATATCTATTTTTAAACGATTCTTAAAGGAAAATGATTTTTTTATGATCAAAGTTTGTTTACCTTATCTACAAACCTTTAAATAGCCGGATGGCAACAAATGGGCAGGTAGCAAGAAGTATACTGCAGTAAGTCTATAAAACGTAGCAACAGAAGAGTACATGAACAACGAACTTTAGCAAACATTTTTCCTTAGTTACAGTAACTTCAAAGTTGGAGTTTCTATATGGTTGGAAGTAATGTTTAAGTAGTACTTTACCACTTGTCCTCTTTTTAGCATTAAATTGAATAGAATAGAATATTCGGTTTTGTAAACACATAATAAGAGACTACATTATTGTTCTCTCCTGACTATCCTAAATCATAATACTGTATTTACTGAAATTGTTAAAGATATTGATTTTAAAAGAGATAAACGACAAGTTGGAACTGTGCACTTTAATTCGCCTTTTCATAAGCATCAACATACTATATGGGTAACGTGAAATAAAAATATTTGATTGATTGAAAACAGGCATTATATCCTGATGAGAAATAAGGCGGTCTTATAGCTAAAAGCGATCACTTCCAGACAACTGTTGGATGCACAAGACTTTAAATGTATCACAATACATTAGAAATAAACATCAATATCTTTTAAAAGATCCAACACCACCTGTTCTCCAGACATATTGATTCCTACCTTTGCTATTAATTCAACAGCTAGGGACGTACAACAATTACAACAGTCTGCGGTCGAGTAGTGTTGTGCACACGTTGTGCTCGGTGACTAATGTTTGCGGAGACGAGCCTACAGTTCGCACGTCTGCTGTTCCGGCCTAGTGTTGGGACACACGGACTTATTGGTACGCGAACTGAATAAATAAAGGGTTGGTTTGATCTTGAATAATTGACGGTGTAGTGAGATAAAGATTTTGCTTGATAATATTATTGCGGTTGTCATAAGATTGAGTTTTATATTAGTGGATAGACATCTATTGTACTGTATTGGCAACTTTCTTATGAAAGTATCAAAAGGAGTAGGTATGTAAGTATCGTATTGTAGTACGGGCCTTTGATTGAGATGGGGAAAAGGAGTGAGTGATATTATGTATGTATAGTCACACATCACTACATAGTATAAAACAAAGTCGCTTCCCGCTGTCTGTCTGTCTCTATGTATGCTTAGATCTTTAAAACTACGCAACGGATTTTGATGCGGTTTTTTTTAATAGATAGAGTGATTCAAGAGGAAGGTTTATATGTATAATGCATGCATATTATAGTACCCGTGCGAAGCTGGGGTGGGTCGCTAGTTATAATATATAATTAAAAAGTGAATTTCTTTTAGATAATATTTTGTAATTAAGAAATGTTAGAAACAATAATTCGTATAGTATTTGTAGAAAGTATGTGCATCATAATTCAAATAAATATTTTAAAAGAAAATCACTTTTGAATTTTGCGTATGTGTTATATTATTATACGTGATTGTACTTGTACTGTAAGAGGATTCATTTCATTTCCCTGTTGGATTTAGTAGTCTTGCAGTCAGTAGCCGCTCCACATGAACGCAGAAACTTGTCATGCTATCATCATATTTGCTCGTCAACCTTCACGACCGTGTGTACATAATGTGACAGTCAATATTTATCTGTAAGCATATTGTAGGTGTTGGTGACGTACTGTACACGTGCATGCAGTAATTACCGACACAGCCAGAAGCTCTGTTGAATGTTGTCTATATTCGTGTGATCTAAATTAAAGACTATCTTTGGTATTGTATATTGTAGAAAATCTATTTTTCAGAGCATGTAAAAATAGGTGATCCTAAAGTCGTTTTAAGGTTAAGCTCAAATCAAGCAAAAATCAAGTAATCAAACTAAGCCACCCCAAAAAAGTCTAACTCAACGTTTCTTAAAAAAAACGATGGACAGAAAGTTCTGAAATAGCTTTATTGAGCTAATGTTTGATTTATTTATTTATTTAATAATTTATATACAAACAACACTTAAAAAAAGTTAATCAGGACCATAAAGTACAATGGCACTGCTTATTTCTAATAGAAATCTCTTAGGGCCGAGTCTCTGAGCCAAGAAATCTGAATCTAAAACTTGATTGCAACTTAGTAAAATCAATCTCATAAAATTTTCGTTGGAAGTTGTACAATGCTTTCAAAGTTATTTGTCGATTCACGCGTGAAAGTAAATTGAGATTAAAAATCCTGTTGAAATAATATAAGGTATACTTATTACTTTCTACAATTACAATTGTCCTTTCAATTCCCAAAACCTTATTAAGTCAAATACCTCACACAATTCTAATCTAAATCATTATTCACTGAACAATTTCATCAAGATATAGCTGTATTCACGATTCGTGGACCCCACATTCCATCTCCGGCTGGAACGTTTTCATGTTGCAGTCGTCCATTTGTGAACCACAATACATTTTTGTTAGAACTCTCTGTTTTCTTTAACATGTTTGTTGTTATTTTTAGGAAATAATGGATTATTTTGGGAACACTATTAAGGCGTTGTGTAAGACTTTATTTTGGGTGTTTATTTTTGATGAAACTATACTCAATTAAGAGGTTTTGAAAGGAATCCATAATGCACGGAAAGGTGTTTCATCTAACCCCTTGTAGGTACATAATGTAATGTATAGCTTTTATTATCCAGGATGGTATGAGATTGCAGTATCAATATTGACGATTCAATTGGCTAGTTCGAAATTCAGCTTATATCTATTTTCAGATACATCGCAATTAATTTGAAAATCGCTACTAAGTAGTAGGCTGTATAAAAATCGTTTAATTCCTTCCACATAATCTATTAGTGGTGTAGATGAACTCGGTATTTTGCTTGAATGAAAATTAAATAAGTGACAAAAAGAAGCTTATTCGATGGAACATTTTAGTGCCACGGACAAGACAGCTGACGGGCACAATTAGCACCGTATCGTTTCGCGCAGTCAGTTAATTTGGGGAGCTGAAATCACTCATGTTAAGAACACCATGTTTTCTTCCAGAATTTTCTTTTTGCTGCATTAAATAAAAATACCACGCTGTGTCAATCTGTGTCAACGGTAGATGATCTTTCCGACCATTTTAGGCCATGGCGACCACTTCGACTCCTAGTCAGTCGGGCGCTGGTACACCCGAAGATGGCTTATGTAGCCGATCTTCAGTTGCAACAGTAGACTATTGCTATGTCTACACCAGTGCGCTTTCATGTTCATCTTGCGCTTTCAACTGTCAATTCCTCTTGCGTCAAGCGCATGCAATATTGATTGCCATAAGACGCATGCAGCTTATCGCCTACACCGGTGCGCCTCGGTCAGTCGTCAGTCGACATACAATAGACGGATTAGCGTGCGCTAGGGGCATGCGCTTTTGTCGAACTAGTATTAAGGCATGCGCTATGCCGCTTCACGCATGCTTCAGACGAAAACACAAGATGAACATGAAAGCGCACTGGTGTAGGTAGACATAGCTTATGAGGTATAGGTAGAGGAAATATAATTATGAATTCGGAATTATTGATTCTATAATTGTACTACAAAGTGCTTTAGATATTAATTTAAATATTTCCATTTCCGTAATCAACGTCGCGTTGATCAGTTTAATATAAATTCCGTATTAACTACCAATTACAGTCCCCTCGCAATGATTGCTATTGTTTTTGCAATGTGCATCGCAAGCGCTAATTAATTTATCTCTCTATAAATTATTCACTGATCAGGATTAATTCTCGATATTACTACCATCGCTTGTCTGTTTCATTAGCCTATGATTCCTGAATGTGTTATCGTACTAAGTCAATTCACTAATACAACAGGACAATTGTGTAACGTAACCAACATCAATCATGGCAGTTGATGCGTCAAAAACAATATTCATTGCGTTGTACATATTTGTGCAGAAGTCGAATTGTTAATATGCACGTTACAGAATGCAGCATCCTAATAGGCATGTTGACAGCATAAATTGCAAATCTAATTAGTCCGCCAGTTAGAGTTTTGAAAAATAATGGACACATATTTTTTTCTTTTGTTAAATCTACGAATATTTGGAAAGATAAAACGTAATACATACGTAATAATATATTAGCCAGCTGTCAACGTATCGGCGCAACGATTGTCGGATCAGGTGCGAGTCATCCAACGTGATCATAGGTTGGATGACGCCGCGCTTGATAGGCTTCGTTCTGAAATGCAGAATAGTCATGCTGCCCCTCTCCCGTCGCAGATCAGGACGCAGACGCTAGTACCTCCTGCGGTACCGCTGGAGTCCAACTACGCTGACGAGGAAGGGGAGGACAGGGCTATATCTGCAGGTACCCAATATAGTGAAATAATGAGAAGTGCTTTGGAGGATGCGCTCCGGGAATTTCGATCCACACCACCCGAGCTTAGGCCGCGTTTACCGCGTTTGCCTATGCATAACAAAAACAGAGCGCTGGTGTGCGCCCTGGATTCGCTGCTGCCAAATGTTTTTGAGAGCAGCGAAGATCTCGGCGATACACAGTCAATCCTGTATTGTGCAGCTGTTGCGGCGTGTCGTGTAGCTCATGTAAAATTTCCAAATTATAACAGAGCTACACGACCAAAATCTGCCGTGCCAGCTTGGCAGTGCAGGATTGAGCGTCGTATCGACGAGGCCAGGGTGCTCATCGGTAAGCTCACCTGCTTCAGGGAGGGCAATAGACGGCCGAGAGTGATGCGCTTTGTGAGGCGGGCGTTCTCTGGGACTGATATCGGTCCTGGAGAATACGCATCTCGTGTCACAGAGCGCATCGACTTCCTGAAGCAGAAGGTTTATGCATGGGCGAACCGTATCCGTAGGTATAGGCGGCGTGTGGATCGATATACCCAAAACCGCATCTTTCAAAGTGACCAAAGGTGGGTTTATAGAACGTGGGAACGGCCTGATCAAGGTGTGAGTGACACGCACCTTCCGGATAATGATGTCATGAATGCATTTTGGTGCAATATCTGGTCGGTGCCTGTCACTCACACTGAGGGTGACTGGATGCAGGAGGTCCAGCGAGCATGCGAACCAATCCAGGAAATGGGGGCTGTAACTATTGGCCCCCAAGACGTAACCAGTGCAGTCCGTCCAATGCCGAATTGGAAATCTCCTGGCCCGGACGGACTGCACAACTTTTGGATAAAATGGTTGCGCAGTTCGCATGCTCGTTTGGCCTCACAATTCCAGTCATCACTGGAATCTGGGTCGTTACCAGCGTTCTTGACGACAGGAATAACCCACCTGCTCTTTAAATCAGGTAGTACCGCGGAACCCAAAAATTATAGACCGATTACGTGTTTGCCAACGGTCTATAAACTTCTTACATCCATTCTGAGAGCAAAACTTAACCATCATATTGTTAGTAACGCTATTATGTGTGCTACCCAGAATGGATGTAAGAATGGCTCCCGCGGTACTAAAGAGCTACTTCTCATTGACATGGCCATCAGCCAACAAGTTCGTCGGTCCCGAAAGGATCTGTCGACATGTTGGATAGACTATAAGAAGGCCTATGACTCGGTGCCGCATACGTGGCTCATGAGGGTTGTATAAAGTAAATGCAACTCTACGCACCTTCCTGATGTCATGTATGGGGCAATGGAGGACGGTGCTTCACTATCCAGGATGTCGACAAATTCAAGGGAACGGTGAACTGATCAGGATTGAGCGGGGTATATTCCAGGGCGATAGTCTGAGCCCGCTGTGGTTTTGCCTAGCCTTGAATCCTCTAAGCACATTGCTCGAGGGGTCAGGGTTGGGCTATCGGTTGAGAAGAGGTGGTCAGGTAATATCCCACCTTCTTTACATGGATGATCTGAAACTCTTTGCCCCCAACAATTTGCAACTGGTGGAGTTACTGAAGGTAACTGAAACTTTCAGTAATTCCATCAGGATGGAATTTGGTGTGGACAAATGTGCAGTCATGCATGTAAAGCGAGGGAGGATTATGGAATCCGTGGGAACCCAACTCTCGGATTCCATACACCTTAGGTCCCTCTCCTCAACCGAGACCTACAAATACCTGGGCATGTCGGAGGCGTTAGGCATCAACGAGGCTGACATGAAGCAATCGTTGAGGGAGCGTTTCTTTGGCCGCCTGATAAAAGTACTTAAAAGTCTTTTGTCGGGCGGTAACAAGGTGCGCGCCTTTAACGGTTGGGTCATGCCGGTCCTGATGTACTCCTTCGGCATACTCAGGTGGACTCAGACCGAGCTTGACGCCCTGGATAGAAGGGTCCGTACGCTGCTGACTGCATACCGAATGCATCACCCACGCTCATCGGTAATGAGACTGTACATCCCGCGGAAGTGTGGGGGTCGAGGCTTTTTAAATGCTAAGACCCTCCACAACCGTGAGGTGTGCAGTCTCAGGGAGTACTTCTCCCAAGCCGACGTGGGGATGCACCGAGATGTAGTCGCAGTGGACAAGGGACTCACTCCGCTCTCCTTGGCGAAAGAGAACTGGCGCAAACCTGTAGTACTTGATGCTAAAGGTCGCATGGAGGTATGGCGGAGCAAGGAGCTTCACGGACGCTTCTACCGGGCTCTTCATGGGCCCGATGTAGATTTTCTAGCGTCCGTGGCCTGGCTACGTTTCGGTGACCTATTTGGGGAAACCGAAGGTTTTGTTTGTGCAATTATGGACGAAGTAATGATGACGAACAACTACAGAAAATATATTGTGAAGGACGGCACGGTTGACATCTGTCGGGCATGCCACTGTCCCGGTGAATCTATCCGACATATTGTCTCTGGTTGTTCTCGTCTTGCTAACGGTGAGTATTTGCACAGGCACAACCTCGTAGCTAGGATTATCCACCAGCAACTTGCTCTGAAATATAACCTTGTGGACACAGAAGTACCATACTACAAGTATGTGCCCGACCCAGTTCTCGAGAATGGTCATGTCACACTGTATTGGGATCGATCTATCATCACCGATAGGACTATTGTTGCCAATAAGCCTGACATCGTGGTGATAGATCGATTAGAACGCCGCACAATGATTGTTGACATCACTGTTCCGCATGACGAGAACCTCGTGAAAGCCGAAAATGATAAAAAAATCAAATATCTTGATTTGGCACACGAGGTTGTCGACATGTGGGATGTTGACTCAGCAGTCATTGTGCCGATAGTCGTTACAGCCAATGGCTTAATAGCCAAGAGCCTCGACCAACATCTGATGAGGCTCTCGTTAGGCAGCTGGATCAAGGGTTTGATTCAGAAAGCGGTACTTCTGGACACGGCGCGTATTGTTAGGAAGTTCCTCTCTCTGGAGCCCTGACCGCCGGCAGCTTGGACCCTGTTCCCGATGCCGGTGGGCTACTATTTTTTATATTTTTAAATGTGTATTGTTTTTATTTTTTATAACATATGTATTTAAAAATATAATTTAATATGTTTATATACAATGAATAAACGATTATTAAATATCATCGTCATTGGTCGTCATTGGTCTGGAGGGCCACTGTGTTTAATCATTATTAGAACTCCTAAAAATATACAATACTACAAGAAAACAATACCAAAGTTTAACCTAGCTACCATATTAAAACACAGAGACATACAATATATAAAGTATTTATCGAGCCATTTGTATCAGCCGTCTGCTTTAACCGCTCACTCCGCTCACTACGCTCGCCGCGCGCCTCTGTAAAACACTGAAAGCCTTTATCTGAAGCCGCGACCGCTCTCGCTTTGGTGTTGTGGCTATTAGGTGAGCGAGCATTCACAAGCGGGTGTGGTTAATATGTGATTTATACTTTTAATGTTTGATAGAACGGGCAGGATAGAAATCTAAGCATCAGAATGTTTTGAGTAATAAAAAATATCTTAAACCAAAGTAAAAATTCTACTATTGAGTAGTTAAAATAACATGAAAGTACAAAAAATTAAGGTACATATATGACAACATATCAAGCTACATATTTTCAATATAAGCATGTGTGATTTCGCATTGTGTATGCTTTTCGTACAATGACAGGTCAGCTTATACCGGAAATTAATAGCTTAATATACAATGTAACTGTCGTGTGTATATTAAATTTTATCACAAGAAATTACGTATGTTGTAAAACGTGACAATATTTTAAGATGTAAAGATATATTCAATCCCTTAATAAAGTTCTTATCAAGAACTTTGTTTGGATCAAGGGCTTGATACAAAAAGCAGTACTCCTTGACACGGTACTGCCGGCAGCTTGTACCCTGGTCCCGATGCCACTGAGCTACCATTTTTTATATTTTTATATGTTTTATAGAAATATTAAAAAATGTAGTTTTATATGTATTTTAAACGAAAAAAAGAGAATAATACGTTCTTATATTAATGTAATTAAAGAATCAAATGCAATGATTTCACTTATTGTTTCTTAGTCGCTGTCTCAATAGCCCCGCCACCAACTATTGAGAATCACCCAATCGGAACTGTTGCTCGCGGCTGCAGTCTTCAACAGTTCAGCCAGATTGTATGGCAGCAATACTTCAATCGATTTCTTTTGCCAGTCCGCCAGACCGCCAGTCCGTCTGCCAAAGCCGCCGATATGTTTTGCCAATTTGGTGGCGACTTTGTAGGGATTCGAGGATTTGAGAACGAATTTGTTGACGGGTAGATAGAGATTTTATTCAGGTGTGAAATGTCTGCGCTTTTCTGTGGATTGGCGCTTGTCTGGGGTATGCAGGGAACTATGTTTGAAAAAGCGAAAGTGTAGACTATTTATTTGTAGTTGTAAGTCCGAGCTTTTGCCTATGGAAACTGTGAGCCTTATTCATTTATTAATTGGTAGCAAAGTTTGTTTATTATCCCCTTATTATACGTAAGCCAGAAGTCTAAAGATTTTTGTTTGACTGTCTCATTCGTCTAGTGGTCACAAGCGCGACTGCTGAACGTGAGATCCTAGGTTCGATTCCCAGGTCGGGCAAAGTGTTATTGAATATTTCCGGTGAAATTTCACAGTAGTAGCCCGGAGTCTGGATTTGTGGCCGGTTGATGGCAATAGGCTCGCCTCCTTGCAAGGGACTTAGAACATAACGGCGAAATTAGGGTTTACTGTACACCTCTGCCCAATTCTTCGAAGAATGCAGACGTGATGTTCTGTTATGTTATAATTTAATGTACAACTTCTCACTTTGCCGAGATAGTGGCAGTCAACTTGATATTGCCATTTACTGTAAACCTTGGTGACTATGAGCTATCTGCCTTACACCTTGAACAAGGCTGTTAGCAACAACAATAAACATATATTAAGGTACTTATATAATTCAAAATTGTCCAAAATCGAGTTATTGTATTCTTCGTTAGAGCGGCAGAAGGGCTAACAACATTTATTCCTATTTTTATTTCCGATTATCAATTGGTGTTCTTATCGTGTTGATGACAATCTAAATTGGGTCCGCCCAGAATTTGGCTACGAGCTGGGACTATCAGAATCGTCCATAAGTTCATCTAACGTGCAGGTAATCAGGCCACGCAGGACATAATGGTAAGCACAAAATGATATAAATGGAGCGTAAACAATTGAAGAACTAGTAACTGTATTAATTGGCGCCTATAAGATATGTTTGAATAAACAGTTTAGTAACGGATTTAAAAAATAAAGAAGGAAGACCAGTGGTGCTGTGCTGCCGGTAGCTCAAAATTATATAAATAGCGCGTAAACAATTGAAGAACTAAGCAAACGAATGCTATTTTTTATACTTGCCCCCTCTTATTTTTCACCTGTATCTTGATTGCGTTTATAGACGCAAATCTTCACATACCAAATGCACCCAGAATAACTATCTGTAGGCTATACAAATATTTGTTCAGTGCAAGAGTCGAACACACGACCTTGTAGAGCAGTAGCACCAAACGTGTCGTCGTGTTTGCGGAGCAGCCCCACTTTTGCATTTATGAATCCGATGTCTATGAACTATCACTTTTACCCCAAAACTCCTCAAATCTTGAATATCACCTTCAATATATCCTTTTCCATTACTAAATATAAATCCCGGGTTCTTACACATCGACACCGAAGGCGTAGACAGTAAAATTGCGAATCATCGAATTAGGGAAGGGCCAAACGATAAGCTTGCTCGTAAATTCGGCGTTCGGCATTCGGCTTTCGGCCTCCGGGTTCATCGCTCGCACATTGTTTTAGAAATGTCAGCGTTAGCTTCGATCTTTTTAAATGATGGTTTGATATTAAAAGTCAAGTGAGAGCCGATTGAGGGAAATAGGTCGTTGTGATAAAAAAATGCAGTGATTAATTTATATTGATTACATTTATTTGGGTGTTCTTGAACACTTAATAGAGAATCAGTAATATAAGATTACTAATAATTTATAGGTCTACTGCTTACATCAAATTAGTTTACGCCTTAAACTGTCCTTATACAAGGTTAGTTGGAAAGGGGGTACTAATCCGCGGGCCACTTAAAGTATCACTGATGACTGATTTAAAGCAAGTATAAAAAATTCAAAATTCGATAATTTTTATTTCCATGATTGATGTTATTTTGGTTTTTTCAAAAATTCTTCGTCCCTTCTTAAGTTACGAATTTAAAAAATGAACCTCCTAATGCGTGACCCCAAATATGACCTAAACTGTAAACACAGCTGATCATAGCTGATTTTAGCGATTTTTTTATGACATCTTTTTCTCTGAAAGTATTGACTTTTGGCGAAAGTGGTAGAACAAAAGTTACTCATTATTAACTTTTTAACACTGCTTTAACACCCTTTCGGATTAGTACCCTCTTTCCGACTAACCTTGTATACCTTATTCAAGGATGCAAAAGACAATGTAAACATACAACTACCCACTTTTCAATTAATTCCTTTGTTAGGAGGTGTAAATTACACGAAATACAATAGCGATTATTGTAAAGTTGGTAGTACCTATTTGTTAACATTAATTCTTTTGCTTCCTTGAATAGGGTATAGTTTCCTACAGCTTGAGCAGACTTTAAAGCCTTTACCATTCATCATATGACTGTTTTGTTTCCACTATTTTCATACTCACAACTTTCACATTATGTCATTTTAAATACAATACAACATAAAAAAACCATCACCTACTACTCTGCTCACCCACAATCCAGTAAGCCGTCAATAACACAATCATCCCAATTATGCATGAGTAGACAAATATTATGAAACAAGCCCATCATTTGGGAGGCTGCGCATGACGTATGAAAACCTATTGTTTTGCGGCCGACACCGCCTGTCAAATTACTGTCCACGCAAAATTATGGGGTGCGTGTGAAACGGATTTGTGTTAAAGTTGAGGATAATAATAGCGTGGATAATGTTAAATTAGCCTGACATAGTGATGATAGATCGATCATAGCGTCTCATACAATGATTGTTGACATCACTGTTCCGTGTGACGAGAATCTTGTGAAAGCCGAAAAGGATAAAGAAATTAAATATCAAGACTTGGCACACGATGTTGTTATGTGGGATGTTGATTCAGTAGTCGTTGTGCCGATAGAAGTAACGGCCAATGGTTTAATAGCTAAGAGCCTTGACAAACATGTGATGAGAAAACAACTTCAAATTAAAGTAAAATAGCTATGTCTACACCAGTGCGCTTTCATGTTCATCTTGCGTCTTCGTCTGAAGCATGTGTGAAGCGGCATAGCGCATGCAATAACGCATGCCTTAATACTAGTTCGACACAAGCGCATGCCCCTAGCGCACGCTAATCCGTCTATTGTATGTCGACTGACGACTGACCGAGGAGCACCGGTATAGACGATAAGCTGCATGCGTCTTATGGCAATCAATATTGCATGTGCTTGACGCAAGAGGAATTGAAAGCGCAAGATGAACATGAAAGCGCACTGGTGTAAATAAATAAGCTTCAATATGGCAAAACTTGCCACGAAATAGAAATTAAGATTCAACTCATAAAACTATCTAACCTCTAACAAGTAACCAAAGTTTCCAAGATTTAAAATAACAAAAAGTGTCAAAAGTGCAACGCTTTTTTATATAAAAGTGTTAGGTATATTTAGTGACAAGGGTACTTCCCAGCGTCTGGTCGGACGTTCAAGATGTCTCGACAGAATTACGAGTCGACACTTTTAGTACCAAGTTGTAGCGGAATTTTAAAGTTCTCTCGTAAATTAATTCAGAACTGTATAGAATGCGGGATGCGGGGAGGTTGTTATAGAATATTTATTGTTTTAATATGGTTTGGGAGAGGTAGAAGTTGTGATTAGTTTTGTTATTGTGGTGTTTTTGGTTTCAAGCGATTTAAACCAGTGAATATTTATTTTTTTAGACTTTCGCACAAAATTTGTACAGATGTGGACATAATGCCTTAGGCGTTTTCTACCAGTCGACCTTAGAGCGATGCAGAGATAACATGTTTGTATGCAATATCGTGTTCTTTTGCTTAGTCTTTTTCTAAGTGTGGTGCCAGAGCCGGTAAAACCTGCAAAAATCAAATCAATTCGTAATCGTCCATAGTCAAGACTTCCTAAATTACCACAACAAATGGTTATTCGGGGATACTCACTTAATAACCACGCTTGGCAGATGGATTGGTGATCCGGATTGGTGATCGTAGTATGTGGTTATTAGCCGACAGGAAGACTCTTGGACACCTCTTGACATATCTTGGCGGACCTTATCTATCGGCAGTTCGCCCAAGTAGAGATAGAAATTTGACATTACTTCCGTGAGCATATTGTATAAAATATCTGGTGTTTATGAAAAGCCCTCTTCCTTTCTCATATTTATTACGATAGGTTATTGAAGACAGCCGTAAATTCGCTACGTGAGTTTTACCAAAAAACTTGCCCTGTAAATTTTTACGTTTTGGAGCATCACTAAAATTCTAAATACCGAATATGTTATGGTAATTATAGCAATACAGATTTACTAGATCCACTAGAGACACAATCCAGTTTTTGACTAGACCTACACGAAAATGAAATTGCTACGATCATCCGCTTCATTTGCAATGAAATGTAGAACAAAACATTTCAAATTAAGATAAAGTCTCTGTTTTAAACACAAATGTAAGGAGAATACGCTAAATGCTCCAGTATTTAAACTCTCCAACGAAGGTCACCATAAATAACTTACAACGAGTGTTGAGAGCTGAAGCGAAAATTCTATCCGCCCTCTCACTTACTCCCATATATTTTATCTTCCCTCTCATTCTCGCCAGGGTGTTTACCGGTAGACGGGCGAAAAAATTGTGTTTATGGTTATTGGATGGTAAGAAATTTCTTATGGGACGACATTTTTTACGTAAAGCCACTGTTGTGGAGACAATGATGATAGTTGATGTTGCTTGTATAAGTAAATAGTTGTCTGACGATCGATAAACTGTTAAATAAATATCATAGTTTTTCCTTACCGTTCAGGATTAGCAGTCCTATGTGGAAACAGTTACCCCTTTATTATAAAAGATGATTTAAACCAAGACTAAGGTAAACCCAGGTTTAAAATATACCCATCACTTTCTTACGTCATATAACAAAAAGAGACGGGGCTATTTTAAAACCTAGGTTTTTCTTAGACCATCTTTTGTAATAAGGGGGTTAATGTTCATGGTCACATGGCATGGTTGTTTTTGTTGTGTGAAAACTGTCTGAATGAATGGTTCAACTTCATTTCGATTACGATTGAGAAGCGTTTCTGTTATTATAATTAGCCTACTGAGCCAGTATTCACATACTCGTCAGGCCGTTTTGCCACAGGTTACGACACAAAAAAATATGGTGACGATTCCGAGCGCCATTTTTAGGGTGTTAAAAATTGACTAAGAATTTTATGGGGTTACTCGGTATCGGAAATTGAACAATTTTCGTAGAAAAACTTTTCAAAATTTGCGTTTTTTTTATGTTTGTTATTTTAAATTTTTGAACACCTTATGATCCGTTTACCACGACATTAATAGTTTCGTGTTGTGTCTTGAGACGTACGGTCTAACACTGATTCTCATCACCGGACTAGAATATTTGGGTGGTAAAGTTAAATGGTTTCTAGCCGGCTGTCGGTCACCAGAGCCTCGTCGGCCAGTGGCTAGTATTAAAGTTGCAAAACTAAATGCATTAGTGTTGGTCAAAGCTACCTGTAGCAGCGACATTAAAATTAATTGCAAGTGTAATTGCTTTTGCAGAGTGTATTATTATTAGTTCAGCACCAATTCTGAGTAGCAGAAGGATACGTCTTCCTACATCAATAGGTTGACGTGCTTTAGAACCACTTAAGTAAAGCTGAAGAAGTGCTAGAAGGCGATGATCTTGACATAGTCATCATCGATGAAGTTGGTTATAAACAAGTCATTTGATTTGATATAGTTACCCATGATTTGAAAGCCTGTGGGTTGGCTACTAGAGATGGCAAAATCATCAAAGTGAAACGAATTGAACAAAGGGCAGAAAATAATCTTGAAGCTGATGGGATAAGCAAAAAGACAAGATTGAGAGTTATAAACAAACAGTTAATAAAAGTCAAAACATCTTTGAATCAAATTCTTTTTCTCCATCTCAATGACAATAGAAATATAAATAACAACGCAATAAAAGAACCTGTTGACTCTTTGTAATATCTACACAAACATAAAGCGACCAGAGTGCTTGCATTAGAAATTGGACATTAATGCAATAACACGGATGCCAACAAAGCGAATGGCTATTGTGATGTTAAGGGCACTGGAAAACACTTGATATGATAATGTAAAAATAGAAATTGCAAGCGTTTTGTTGTTTGTAAATGTGGTCATTTGAAATAAAAAAAGAAATATTAAAGGTTAATTTAAGCGTTGAGAAAAGGTTATCATACGAAAAGGAATATAAAAGAATGTAGGTCAAATGTAGACCTAAAAAATACGTAAATATTGATGATTGCGCCAAAAGATACACAAAACTTTGTTTAAATTCTTAAAATATTAAGGGAATAAATATAAACATGACATCCGAAAACTCTATTAAATCTTGCAAACAAAAGTAACAAGTCAATTCCCTTCTAAATTACCGTTAAATATTTAAAAACCTTCCCCAAAAAGGGTTGGTAACCAACAAAATAATCATCGAAAATCTGCACGCAGCAAAAATTTCTACTCAAATGCGAAGTCACGTACCGCCTGCAATGGCGGCAAATTTTTGCAAATACCTGCAAATTCCGTGATAATGCTTTGAAAGTCAGCTTAACTTTGTTTGTTTGGGTTGGCCTGCACTGGGACTCAACTTCCATCCTTAATCTGGGATAATTCGTTATAATTTTGGACCCTTATTAAATTAGGGACCTTTAGGAGTTTCACTTGGAAAATATGGTAAGGTTCTGAAAGTACTGAGGTGGCTGTAGTTAAGAGGGTGGTGAGAAATGAAGGTAAGGTTAATAATTTTGATGATATCTGGATTTAGTATATGTATGCATGTGAGTACACAGGAAACTGAGTCAATATTGACCCTAATTAATAAATACAAAGAGTAGGGTTTATACTGGATGCAAACGCAAGCGAAAATTTGGTTACTCTAGGGGCTGCGGTGTTCAGACGATAGTCGTTCTGTGTAAAGCCACAACTGATTGTTAGCTTCCTAATTGACACCAAATGGTCAGTTCTCGTTGTTGCAGCAACAAATTAGACAACCCTGATACAGTAAATCACTACATAGTATAAAACAAAGTCACTTCCCTCTGTCTGTCCCTATGTATGCTTATATCTTTAAAACTACGCAACGGATTTTGATGCGGTTTTTTTTAATAGATTGAGTAATTCAAGAGGAAGGTTTATATATGTATAATACATGCATAATATAGTAGAGAAAAACGCGGAATACGCGATAAACGACATCCACGCGGACGAAGCCGCTGGCGACCTTTAGTGATTTATACGCTTCAAATATTCTTTGCACTAGTTCGATCAAGTCACGTTAAACTAAAGTTATTTCTCCTAAAAAATATTTAGCGAGTAAATTACTTTGTTTATATACTCATGAGCTTACATTATGTATGGAGATTGCGACATCACGTATAACGATGTTGATAAGATAGCAAGCGAACTTCGCGACCTAGTTACTGAATGTAGATATTAGGTGTATGGCGTAGAAGCAGAAGATTAGCGGGCAGTCGGAACAAATACGAGTACTAGATTGAAGCGACTTAACAGGAAATAAAATAAATAGATCAAGAGGAATTTAAAATAATCTGATATCAATAAACTTACTGTTTGCAGAATAGTTTATTTGATAAAAGATAACAAACCAGCTTGTCTTGCCTTGTGCTAATCGTTGGTGGATGGAGGTCTCTTTACATAAGTTATAGTTTTGTATCTACCGCGTCAAACCTTTTCACGAAAAGTTTGACTACGAATACCATATCTATTGAACAGTCTACCGGCAGACATAATGAGTGAAACCAATAAAAACAGATTTAAAAATAAATTGAAAAGATATTATTTGGAAATGTATTAAAGTGCTACCTGTAATAAGTCTAAAGTAAGAACTTTAAAAAGTGTATAAAGACTCACCAGATCCCACAGTCAAACCATTACTACGGTTTTGTGGGGCTTAGTTTATAAGTTATTTACTATTATGTGAACGTAAAACAAATAATAAAAAAAAACATCCCAGCTTATCCAAGGCATTTGCAGCTATTCGATTTTTTCTGCAGATGACTGACTCAATTCATTTTTTATCTTCTCATGTTGTTGCAGGTTTTAGTTGCATCAGCTAGTGACTTGTCCCACACAACTAATGAATGAAGTCGATATGCGAAGGTAATGACGCGCCCAAAATATACAAAGTACGCAATGTTTACTGATAGGCTCTAAGATTTTAAGCTTTCAGTATCAAGCGAATGTGTACGCAACTTATGAACATGATTTCAGTTTGTGTTGTTAATTTCCATGAGTATATTTGTAATACTTTACAGATACAACCAGCGTTTTTGTAAAGTCAGAAAATTAGATACGATGAAATTTTACTTTGGATTTAGGCTGGCTTTTCACCAGACCTGTGCTAGGAAGCGGAGCAGTGAGCGAGGAAAATTTAACCAATAGGATTGCTGCGCTGTGCAAGGCTAGGAAAATTAAGCAATGCTATTGGTGGATTTTTTCTTCGCTCACGGATCCGTTTCCGAACACAGCCCGGATGGAAAGCCAGAGCTTTAGGGGCCATTTCACCAACCTATTTCCTGTTCATTCATTCATATACCTGTTCATTAACTTACTTCGGTCTCTAAACTTTTCAATAGCTACCATTGCATTTCAGCACATATCAAAGGTGACTTAACACTTAAATTTCATATTTCTGCGTCACATTTAGCTTATCTAGTGAATAGTTACGGACTACATATTGATATGTTGGTGAAATATCTCCTTAGTATGTAAGCAAATATTTAATTAGATGCAGATAATTATTTGAAGGAAACTAATACAGGAGTAATTTTGATTATAGATCTGAAACACTTACATAATTTTCTTCTTATCATGATGTAGGTTCGCATAGATAAGATGTTTAATAAATAAACAAGCGAGAAAGTTCAACTACATTTGCGAACGCCTAAATAAACTCCAAAGTTGACAGGGGAAAACTGTTTCACTTTAATTCAGTAATAAGTAACGGGATCTTTTGATGTGCAGGGACGAACCGACCTCACAAAATACCCTATTTGGGTATCTCTTAGAAATGAGGAGCCCGATCGTGGAATGAGATCTCTTTATGCAAACCACGGGCAATTGTCAACGAAATAAGTTGAGGGACTTCGTAAATATGTGTATGTTTGGATGTCGCAAATGTTTGGAGTCAAATATTTTTTAAAGATGTTTAAATACTTGTTTTGCTGTATTGCGTATCTAAGTTTTCTGAAGCTGTAAGTAGAACAAAAGAACAGTACCTACACGTGTAGTGAGATCTAAACAGAAAGCGAAGAACTGTAGATTTGAATGAAAAATATTTCATATTAAGTATACTTGGAATTTGTTCCTTTGATTTTTAGTCTATTTCTTCTGGACGCTATCAAGCAGCTATTATAGTATTTTTTAAGCGAACTGAATCACATACAGCAGAATCGTTTGATGTTGAGAAAGTTATTGTAGTGGTCGCAAATAAAGTGTTTCTTTAAAATAATGTTTATTCGTTTTAAAGTCGAGAAAACGCCACAAGAGAAAACAATGGTACCTCAAAATTATATCACATCCGTTTTAGCGTTTCTCGGTGTATTTGAAACCACTTTGAATGTTACATTATAGGGAAGTAGGCTGAATATGAAAAGTTAAACGCGTAGAACAGTAAATTAGGCAAGGCTCTGCACCAGACTGCGATAGGCTGAGTTTAAACTCCACAAGCCCTATAACCCGTGTGGGGACGGGCTAGGATATAAAACTTCCTCACCGCACGCTGGGTGCACGTGTGATACCGTCTTCCCACGGTGCGTGATAGCGCGCACCGCGACGCACTAGCTCGCGCGGACGCGGCGACGCACCATGGGAAGAGACTCGTCCGTGGTAACCCGAACGCGTGCGGAGCGGTGCGCCGTATCCACATCACACAACCCCATAATGTGGCTTCCCACGGTGTGTAATTTTACGGATGATACGCACAGCCGGTGCGCGCTACCACGCACCGTGGGAAGCCAGCTTTATAAGATTCAACAAAACGAAGCACGCTTGGTGGTAGAATCTATACGATCCGCCTGGATCACATTAAAGTAGGCGCCAAGCAGTTTACTGTGTTCCGTCATGTGTTCATATGTGGGAGCGAGAGGGGTATAGGGGAATTCCTCTATATCTCTGTTACTTGGATTCACGTGCTTCATCTTAGACCCTGTCTGCGCTTACGACCAGGTAAGACAAGAGCTAAAGGCGACCATGTCAAAAAAAAACGTCCGTCATAAGAGATTAATATAATTAAATCAGCTCAATTCTATATTTAAATCAATTACCACCACAACAAACTGATTCGAATCACAATAGATGTTTATCACAATGAAACAATGGCCGGTCGATAACTGTTGGAGTCACAGAGTCTGTCAACCACAGAAGCTGTTTCAATACGTAATTACAAACGTATTGTATATGTGTACTTGATTGTTGCGGCTACCAGTAATTGTTCTATGGATATTGGTAATGGTAGTATTGAGTTACTTGGAGCTCGTAAGGCTCGGAACCGGTAGCAAAAATATCGGTTGTTAAAGGTTTCGCATAATGTTTTCGTTCAGAACGAAAATGATAACCATTTCTTCCTATAATCAAAATAAACTGGAGTTTGAAGGCAATTAGGATGTAGTCAGTGTGTTATCGGTAGTGGGTAGCAGTGGGCAATGTTGACAAAGGAAGGTAGTCGTCGATATGGATCAACCTACCCGATGTTATAAAGGCGGTGGTCATTCGAAAAAGCGGAGCATTCTGTGTTCATCAGCTGAAGAAGTCTGACCTTTTATATCCGATTAGCTTGTCCTTATTTTATGATCTTGTAATAATTGTGTAAAGTATTATATTGTGATCTAGTTCATGTTACTAACACTAACGAAAATATAAGTAGGTACTCTCAGTGGTCGAGAGTCTATGTTGGTTTTATTTACTACATTTACCTTGCTCGCAATCCTGACATACTGATATTAGCTAAAACTGTAATGATAGAATCATCCTTAAATGACTATGTTGTTGTGTCTTTTACAAGTGCAACTGCGTGACAACTGCCGGCTGGATGTGCAGCCCATTTGCAGTTATCGCAGGTCTCGCCAGTAACCATCCTGTTACTTGGAAGTAGTCCGAAGGGACGAAGTCAAATAGGAAAAAATAAAAAGTTGACTAATGTTATAACTATTATCGTTGCTAGAAGCCCTTGGGACATCGAAAATCATTGCATCATTTTAAATCTTCTTATATTAATCTTAATTGCAATATTGTTTTGTAAGATTCGTTTTTAATTTTGACCTCTTGCGATTTCTCCTGTACCGTGGGTGCATTTGAAGACATAAATCTGCATGTCGCATATCTTATATTAACTATTCGTTATGTAAGTAAATAGCCCAACTCAAATCTCAACGCACCTAAGACTGCAACGCAATTAGCAAGGTAACCAACGCACAAAACAAACAAGGGGTTGATTCTCGTTGCTGCAACCAGTGGTGCGAACACGCACTAATTAATAATGACGAGTAATCAATAGGGATTTTGTTTGGCTTTCGTGTTTGTTTGCTATATTTTAATGGACAACTTAATTGTATGGTGTCATAGATTGTTATTGAAAGATACTCTTTTTTAATCAGCATCATCATATGCCGGTTACGTCCATAGTAAAACCATATATTTTTTACACATGCCTTGGTATACAAGTTTTTCCGGAAAGGAGGTACAAAGCTGCAAATTGACTACCTTGATTTATTTTGGTATTCAGAAAATGGCACAACTAATCTTTGACCTCAAATATGATCTAAAATGTTGAAACAGCTGATGATTATACAATGTGTCCGATCATGGACTAGCTATATTCTAGGTACTTATTTAACAACTATTCTAGTACACAAATACACTACACACTAGGGTCCAATCCACTTCCCCTCTCTTTGGCAGCCATTTTGGTTTTCTGTTGAGATATTTTCTAGCTTAAAGTTATGAAAATGTGAACCCGTATCGTAATGTAAACGATAGACAATATTGTTGCCTCCGAATAAGTCTACTTTTATCTCGGTAGGACCAAAACTTTGAGAGATATGACTTTTTTTGTACACACGTACAGAATATCTCAATAAAAAAATGGAAGTGGATTGGACCCTAGTGTATAGTGTATTTCTGTACTAGAATAGTTGTTATATAAGTAGGTACCTAGAATATCGCTAGTCCATAACCGGACACATTGTATAGATTTTTGCGTAATTTTCATGAAATCTTTGAACAGCTACTTCTCCTTATCTATCGACTTTTGGTGAAAGTTGTAGAACGTAAGTTATTTATTATTATGGATATACTTTAATAACTTTTCAGATTATTATCCACTTTCCGTCAAAGATTGCATTGCTAAATCTTAGGAAAAAAAGGGGATACCTAAAAAATTATTTGCAGTAGTCAATATAAGCAAATCTAATTTATCCAATTCGAATGAATAGTAATTATTTGAAGCCAATATGGGTTATTATGTATACGTGTTATGACTAGAGCCGTTCATTAGCTGTGTGTTGACCAAAATAATTGATGTTAAGCTTTGCTCATCCAAGCTTAAGCTTACTCCATTAGCTATCATTGGCTTACATCCCTATTAATAATGTGAGATTCTGCTCGTGTGAGAAATCAATATTAATAATTGTATGGGTGCTGATTTGATTAATAAACACAGAGTGTAAACGAATTCGTGTAATTCCTTAAAACCACATGATCTACTACTGTTGTAGCTTAGGCCCCGCGCGGGAATTAGCTTGATAAAAATAAAATGAAATCTTTTTTTTGCATGCGGTAGGGGTAAATGATCGTATCTAACCCAAAATGGGTTAGATATCAAATATCGAGCTTCTGAATTCGAAGTTTTAGCGATAAGTACCAAAAACGGCCGTTTTTAGCATTAATTACTAAAACTTCTGACCTAGGATGTCAAGTGTTGTTTTTTAGTGTTCTTAAATTTCTACACTTGTCTAAAATGTTGTACCTACGTACGTTTCAATATGTTGTGTGTTGACAGATTTTTTTTTTCTTAAGTGGCGCCTCTTTCGCGGCTCGAATCGCCTTAATGATTAGAATCGCTTTGCCTCGCTTTGCTTACAAATTACAGTCAAAAACTACGTCAGAAACAAATGTATCCACAAAAATATTCTAAAACTAAACGTAGCAACTTTCAAGACAAACATTACAAAAAGGCGGTCCCAGACGCTGGTGTTAGCTTTCTGTTTGCAAGTGCAAGTACAAAGCAAGTACAAGACAGCACAAAGTTTCAGCTCTCTTCTTGTTTGAATGCGAACCCGATCTCTACGACATTGTACGGCTGTAACGAGTATCGTTATATCTTTTTAAAGCAATAAAGTTTGCAAGAATTTCAATATTGATAGCTATTAGTACCTACTGTATGGTAATTTCGCGGAAAAATTGAGGTAGGAATTTCGAAATAATGTGTGCTTTTCGCGGTTACATGAAACTCCGAGTTAGGATAAGATAGCAATTCTTGAAAAACTTTAAATACACAACCAATATATTAAGGTACGGTTTTTGTATTAAAAGTTGAATGACCGTCAGAAAGCACCAGCAACTAAGCCGTACGAAGCTGTATAAAATCTTATTCAGACTATTTCCTCGATGGCCATCTACAGCAATGCTCAAAGAAACATACAGCGCATAGAATTTATAGAATAGTGGATAAGTAGCCACCCAATGAAAGTTCACATGTTTTTAGAAAATAAAAGTTCGAAAGAATTAGTACATTTGATACGGCAGCTATTCAAGGAAACATTAGCAGGTCAGGTCAGGTCAGGCCAGAACAAATAAAGCAGCAATTTAAACGAAATTGTTATACCTTATTATATTCCGTTTCACATTAAACGAACCAATTATAACAGCTTTGATAACTTCAAGGAAAACGGTAATAAGGTTACAGTTCTTTGAACAATTTGCGAGAACAAGGCCTTATGGAAACCACAAAAGCGTTTACAAAGCAAGAACTTCAGGATAAGGCAAACTCGCAAAAAATAAACTTCATTGTGTTATGTGAAATTAGAATAGTAACTGTAGTACTGATTAATTCATTCATAAAGCAAGAATTACATTCTAATTCAGATGAAGAAATACACATTGCTGGTATTCTTGTAATAGACGAAAATCTTTCATACTAGAATATTAATCTTTAAGCTAGCGAAGACATTAGCAACATACATGTAACAATAGATCTTAGACCAGTAATCAACGATTCAACACAGTTGCTATCCAAAACCAATTTACACTACAATAAAATAAATCATCGCGGAACTGTACCGACCGAAACACCCAGGATATACACATAAAAAAGTTTCCCAATCACACTTGCAAGTTTCCTACTACGTAAATGTTCCTTGTTATACACTATCCGTACATTTACCACTGTAATAGTCTGTAGAAACAAGTTTAGTGGGTGAATTTTCTGGGAATTACATTTGATTTATGACAGAGCATCAATGTTAGAACTTCTAGTATTGTAAGCCAAATCGATTTGGTTTTTGGGCCAACTATGTTTTTTTGGAGAATCGGGAAACTATGATTTGGTAGGTCGAAAAGTTGTGAGGCCAATTGTAGCAGCAAATGGGATTTGATTTACTGTTCATCCATCAATCGGTAAATGGGATTCTTGGAATTGATTTATTTTTGTTGTTTTGCTTCTTCGTTGGCTTTATATTTTTGCTTACTTGGGAAGTCACTCAAAACTGTACTATGTTGGCCAATCAATCAAATTACCGCACAAAAGCAACCCCTTTCATCTTTTCAAGCAAACTTTATCAAATTGAGAATTTTTACTTCGATTCCCAGTTAAGCATAATCCGAATACCGTTCCAATTTTATCGTTACAAAGTCTAGTCTACAAGTTCAATCAATCAAAAACAGATTTGATCAGTTAAAGCTCAATCAACATCTCAAACACACAAGACCAGAAGGAAATATAATTCGCCATTTCTGGCAGTGACAGCAAAGATTTAGGTATAAATCTGCGTTCAAAAGGCTCGCAGCATTAAAAATAAATAGGGGGATACTGGGGCCAGACAAGGATGTTTATTCAGCTTTTAGTACTGTTTGTTAGTTCTGCTAGTGACAGTAAAGTAAAGATTCATATTTTTAACAGTGCTATGAAAATATTTGCGGTGGAATAAAAACGTGGAAATGTTTTTGCCATCGTAAAGTTTTTGTAGATGGTCTGAGTACGTTGAGATGTTGATATAAATGATATAGTTTGAAATGATGAATGTTATTATAGTTGTGAACGCAATAGTTGATACGTTAGCCTTAATTCCAATAAAGATGAAGATATCTTACGCATAGGACAAAATAAAAATCAAATAAACAAACAAAACAACACCCAAATGCAGGAATAGTGATAAAGCTAACAAATTGCGAATTATGCTAAGGCAGCAAAAAACAATTTTTAAATCCACCCCGGAATACCCGGACTGGAAATACGGCCTACATATCCGAGGCCCAATTTGCATGGAGATGGCGCCAGAGCGACGGCCTGGGGCTTCACACTGTCATAATCCGAAACTCGGCTAAACTGATTTAAATTTTCGCCATACAATGACTGCGTACTTTGGTAGCTGTTCATACAAAGTTGGTGATACTGCTCCCAAATCTTTAGGTGCCTTTATTGCAAAGGATTAAGGATGCGAATGATTGGTTTTTGATTTTGGGCGCTCAAGGTTTGTCGGTTATTGTTTATTAAGAATTGTTTCCTTGGGAACTTAGAAAAGTATAAACGGGTCTGAATTTAAATGTACTATTTACACTTTGTTATGTTCGTTAATAAAGAGGTAAGCAAAAAATGAAAAAAGTTATTAAGATAAAAGTTTTTTAGTAACATCTTAATTAAAATGTAGAACATAAGAATGTCATCTAAATTAATCAATTCGTTTTGGAGATCAGTGCATCGGCGACACGACAACGAATTTGAGTTAAAATAATTTTCCAAAATAAATACGCTTGTACGCATATAATTTCATTTTGTTATCAATTTCAGAATTGTGAATGGTTCATATTGTTTTTCTATTGAATTTGGTGAAACGCTGGATCTGGTTCCAAAAATATAAAACTCATTCCTGTCAGAACAATTTTCGTCATCCATTACTGAAAGTGTACTATTTCAGTAAGATAAATACGTATTATCCTCAACCCTTTCATACTTTAAACGTTTTTACAAGCTAACATCAACTTTAATGCCGGTGTTAAAGGAAAAGAGTAAATAAACTTTTCTGTCTGTGAAATGGATCTCTTGGAGTCCGCTTTGCTCGCTCTTGCTTTAATGAAGAGATTCACAGCTTTTGAGTTTCCAGCTAAGTATGCAAATTCTTTATATTTGGAGTTACGACTTTGTGGACTTCTTTTGTATAAGATGATTCCATTTATTTTAAGGGTGATAACGATTAATGTACTCTAATTATATAGAAATAATGGAAACATTTATGGATTGTTTGTAATATTTTGTTATATGATAGTGGTGTAGATTTTAACACTCTGACTACTAATTTGAAGAACAATGATGGTAAACCTGTATTAAAGCATGTAACCGCCATTGATGTTACTAGGACTATTCATTTTTCCTCACATAATCTTTCTGTCTTCACCGAGAGAACTATTTCAGGTCCTGTGTCAGCCATTTTTATTTTAAAGTTGCAATAGCTAAGACAGGAATCCTATTAGTTTCTGTCGCCAAGGTTTTGTCATCTGTCTGGGGGGATTGCTTGTTCAGTGGATGGCATCTTGGGTTTTAGAGTTCCTATTTTCTTCAAAACATTTGTTAAATAAATTGTTGTCAAAGACAAAGCGAGTCTCAAGGGCTTGGAGCAAAATAATTTTAAATAGTATAATGTCTTCTAGATTGTTTGTTACGTCGATCGTTGCTACCGTTGCATAATCTATAATAACTCAGACTATATTCACTTTTTCTACGTTTGTTTCCCTAAAGTTTAGTATGGAATTCTTGATTTTATTATTTATTAAATGATGCACATCAGCGGCGCTAGTTTAAAATCTAAACTTATTCCGAAAATACGACGTTAAAGTTGAAGCAAATTCAGATTTTCATATTCCGCCATATTATTGCGGTAGTCAGACTCGAATATACTCGGCTGGGGTAGCGGATTTATATCATATATTTATTTCGCCTCGCTAGTAATGGCGCATTAATCTTGTGGTGCCTTTCGAATGGCATTTGACATTTTGCCTCTTCCCAAGGATTAAGATTTGTTGGGTATTTCGGCTGTTTGCTTATGTGTGTAGTGACCGTTATAGATAGGGGGATTTAGCAGTTCATCTTTTGTTTTGGAATCTTTAGAATGTTCTAAAGTAGAGCAGTATAAAGCAGGGCAGTCGTGTAATTCCCGATTATCTTTTGTAATATTTTGCTAACCTGTTGGATGATTGAACTTCGTCTTTTTATAAGCGTCATTTTGGTGGACATACCTGAAACAAAAAAACATATTATTTAGTACAAAAATGTCATTTATTACAATTAAATGTATTACAGTCCCTTGCTTAATGAGACTAGCAACAATACCCAAATACAGGGAAGTGCAGGACTCATTCATAAACTACACAAGACTACACATTTCAGATAAGAATCTCGATCATATCAAAGGGCGATACCATTGTTTTATCATACACCAACAGTTGAAGGTTACCATGCACATAACGCATCAACTTTACGAGTATAAGCAGACATATATCAAAAGGCACGCCATACTCGCGTTACAATCCGAATTTATGAAAAGCTGGTGTGTGACGGGGCATAAAACGAAAATCATTGCTATTGATTTTATAGGCAACATAAGCGATGGTAAATAGACGTTGTGGATTTGTTATTTGTGTGTTTGATTGGAATTCAATTAATATGAAGTGTTTAACACTATTTCAATTGAAATATTGTTGTGGTGTTTTGGTGTTATTAAATTCGATTGTTATTAGATTTGCTTTATATGTATAAATACCATTAACAGTGATCATTGCATTAAGTTTTCGTTCAAATTATAGAAAAAGTATTTTAGAATCTAATCCTGGTAAGATTCCTTTAAAACATAACGTTAAAAGAGAAGGTGACGTTCACGATAATATAATAATATAATCTAGATGTATTTTAAGGCATTTTTCTTGTATATGAACATGTTTAGTCCAAACTAACATTTTATCTCTACGTGTAAGCTCATTTCGCTCAAGTGGTACTCCTAAAAAGGCAAAAAGTCTGTCCTATCTTTACTGATAATGTGTTAATCACTTTAGAATCCACCATCAAACTGGAAAGTCAAATACCTCAGACTTTTAACCACCTCACCTAAACCAATTACCATCAATTACATTTTACTGTTAATTTTTCCTTTTTCAAACTTCATTAAGTTAACGTTAATTTCAAAAGGTGATTCTTTTGACATGTAAATTGGACAGGAAGCACTAATTGGGATAGCCGTCGACACCTGAATTGTCAGGCATTTAGTAAAACTCAGTTTGAGCGCAGCATCAACGAATGTTCGCGCCCAGTCTGGTTTTAACCGGGTTTAGCAACCTATATCCAGTTTCGTTAGTTCGCTTTGACACTTGATTTTGAAAAGGGACTGATTGACGTGTGAATACCCTTTTTGGGTAACGGATATTTGGTCTTTGTGTTGTGACGTATCAATGCTGGTTGATTAAAACATTTTACAATACATTGTCCATTTCACGTTGGATCAGTATTCAAAATACGAACTGGAAATGAAATACGTACTAAATAAATTATTTGGTAGTATTTTGTATATTATATCAAAATGAATAGAGAGTAACAGGAAGATGCCGATGCAGAGGGATCAGTGCTAGATTATATTATTTAATAAAGTTTATGTAATTCAAGAGACACTGACAAAAAAATCATCCTCACATAGTAGACAACCTTAAAAAACTCACTATAAACATAGCTTAGTTAACAGTCACATTCAGATCAGATTCAACAAACAAAATCAATCCTCAAGAAATCGAACTACTCAAAACAAAATCTAAAACTTCAAAGCTGATTTACGAGCTACAAGTCAAAGGAAATAAGTGTTACATTTCATACAATAGCCACAACGGACATATTTCATTTTGACGTTTAAAGCCATGAAGCAAGAAGCTTCAGAAAGTTTACTCCTTAGAGCGGCTACGCAAGTTGGCCCCTATACTATTCGTCCAACGTGTGGATTGAAAAAATAGCGTTGGTCACAACGCTGGTGCCAGCATTGGGAGCTGGAAAGGGCGTGTCGTTTTCATGAAACGAATGTCCATGTGAAACGTTGGAAATGCGCCTACACGACATTTATGCAAATGGAAATAATATGTCATTTCTATTTTATATTGGCTTAAGTATAATATTATTATACTTAGGCTAATATAAAATATTATGTTAAAGCGCATAGTCTGAAACCACGAAAGTAGCAAATACACTGCATGCAATGAATCCGAGTCACCAACATAAACTTGAATATCTCGGACACTAAATATGATAGCTTATTAACCCTTTCCCTGTCCCATGAACCACATATGAACAAGTACATTGTTTAACTATTGTGTTTGCTGTCTGGACAGTGAACGTGAATAAAAAATATTTTATAAACTACATAAGAAGTTTTATAAATTTTGTTTGAGTAGTTTAAAATAGGCTTTAAAATACTTTTTATTTGAATAAGATATCATTCTTAGTTTCCGAGATATTAAGGTTTATGTTGGCAACCCGGATTAATTGCTCCCGAGTGTATGTCGCGGTTTGGTATACCAAACGCATCTATGAACTGGGATTTCTGTTTCTTTTCTATTTTGTGTCCAAACAGTAGCTATTGACTTAACGCATATCGAATAACTGCGAAGCCACTTAAAAGTGCCCGTAAAATATTTAATCTGTTAAGTTGGTCATAAATATTCTGGCATAAAATCGGAGAAGGGTCTCAGAACGGTGTTTGTTTTTTTTGTATAGGTTTGGAATAGGATATCGAAGCCGTAATTTTTGGGAGTGCCAAGTGATTTTATCGGCTTTTAGGAATTTGAGGAAAAGGGCGCCATCGAAGAAATAAGACTTATCAGGGTTGAAGATACAGCATGATAAATAGCAGTAACAAAAGTTGCACACAATGATGTTTAGAGTTCATGGTTTTTTAATGTAAAGCGTCTAACCAGTAATGGTGTAGAATAGTAGCAGGTAGAAGATCATCATACGATTTAGAGTTCCTCAGATGAAGCTAGACATCATAGAAGATTACTGACAGCGGTTAAGCGTTTTGAAAATAAGATTCATGATTTTTATATCGTGAAACATAGGTATGTAGGTGGTCATTACAAAGAATGGTATAGTTCGACAAGGATCTAAATGAACGTGTTTGGTATTTGTGCGAGGGCGTTACTGTGACTACGCAACTAAGAAATTCTTCCTACATTTCATAAGGTGGCGGCGTTAGTTCCGCTTTCGGCCACCTTCATTTAGGCACTTGTCGCACTATATCTCTATATTCAGCTATTGAAGCATGCAACATATTACAAATTACAATACATTATTTTATATTGTCATTATTACAGGTATCTAATATCTAACTAATATTGTCATTCCATTCCAATTAATTTAATTAATTAATTGTATAGACATTGATTTTCATAACGGACATAGGTCCATAGCTGATATCTATGATGATGATTATGAAATAATTAGAAACTAACATATTACAACATATTACCGAGTAGTTCAAAGTACAGACGCTAGCACATCAAGTTACCCGAATCTGTCAAATTTTCACAATCAACCTTGAACCTAATGTTTTTGCGATATTATGAAAATCGATTAAAGAAATTTGACTGATTGCAGAAGCTTTATGTGCTGGCATCTGTACATTAAAAGCGAACATTTTCGAACTATCCAAATAAACTCTTCGCTTTCAACCAAATGTATCTCTAAAATCAATAATGTTTTATTTCGAGCTCTCTCAACGAGAGCAAAGCTACTCTGTTATTTAAACTGATGTTCCTCAGTATTTAACTAAGCTTCGGATTACCACGTCAATTCTATCTGTTACGCAAAACTGACCCCGATCTCCCAACCAAATTATGAAGAGCGAACGAGACAGACATCCTACAACTAAATTATGGAGAGGAAGGGAGATAGTTATAGTTCTGTTTGCCTCATCGTTAACTGGATTCCAGGGTTCTGGGAAAACTATTTGTGACGGAAAGTCCTAGTTTAGCGTCAAAGCAATTTGCATGCGTAATTTCTGTTAGGTATCTAATTTATGTGTCGTTTTAATCCGACTGAGTAATTAGTGGGTGTGAGTTTTTGAAAGTAATTATTGTTAAATTTTAACGAGATTTTTTTCATTACAGATAATTTATACTGTACATTTACTAACGTGTATTCAGCAGAGTTGTTGTATACTGTGAAATAGAATTAACTCCCGGTGTCTAAAAGGCTGATTAATATAATCTGTTGTCACATTGCATGTCATAATTATGATGTAATTGGTTGTGTATAGACTCAATTAATTTAGCAACCTGACAGACAGAAATGTGTTGCTGGGGAGTTTGTTGCGCCGCCGCCGTTTCTTCTTCACAGCACTTAGACACTTAGGGAGGGTTTTATTTGGGCTGTCTATTGTAACATTGACGTTCAAAAAGAACTAAGTAATACTAGTCTATGTTGAATAAATGAGTGTTGAGTTTGATTAGACCAAAATATTTACAACCAATCACATCGCTTGACATGGAATTGACAGCCGATTAGTACATTTTTGCATTATTTTTTAGCTTTTCAGAAACGAGGTCATTAGTATTGGTAGTTGCTATACAAACTAGATTCGAAATAGGACTTTGTCTTAGGTCAATATTGTGCTTAAGCAACCTGTTGCCATTAGTACAGGTGGATCTAGCTTATCTAGTGCATACAAAATCACGCCTTATGATACTTGCTGAACTAGACTAGCTAAGGTTGATTTTTCTTTCTCAAATATTTCATGGATTCGAAATAATTTCGGAAGTTCTTTCTGCCTAGCCTTTTCTTAACGATGTTGGGGTCAGCTTTCAGTCTATCCAGGGGGTCTACTCCCAAGCACGAAGTCCGTGGTTTCGGCCTTAGTTACGAGCGTTTCCTACTCTCTATCACCTACGGACATACGATTATTTCGGGGCCCGAACTAAGAATGAATGACAACAAGATTTGACAGTTGTCCCTACTACCGATGTGTTTTTGCCCGTCCGAAAAGTTGAACTTGACACTTGTTTTGTTCACTCCTACGTTTTGGCCTACTTTCGGACTAACTTCGTTGACGGACTTAGGGAGTAGGCCCCCAGATGCGGCTGAATATCGGTATTTTACACAGTTACTGGGCAATGCCGATATCCCAAGGTTAGACCGGTTGTTAAACTTTCGGGCTTCTGACAACCCGTTACGACTGTCATAGGTATTCATAAAACACATGGTGATCGCAGTTTGATGTAATTGACAACATTTCAAAACTGACATGACCTTAAAACGAAAATACCATTTATTTATTTTCGTATCCTGAGTTTTAATACATATTTTTTGTATTTTTTATTTCTTCATTTCTGAGAAAAAAATTAAAATCATAAAACATGTGATGACGTCACGTATATGGTGGAATGAGGTAGTTACCTTTGCCTATGCATTCCAACGTTTTAGATGAAAACATTAATGTCAAACAAGACATGTCAATGTCACTTATGAAGTTTATCCTTAGAATAAGTACTAAAGCATAGAAGCCGTCTCGGTACTTGAAAAACGTACAGGGGCATCTGTCAAATATGGGCCATTTCGAGATTTTGAGCCCATTCTAACGCTACCAAATTAAATAGCCCGCTACTAGTACCTACCGCCTGTCAAACGACAACGACATTTTAAATTTTGTCGTATAATACTTGTGACAGTGGCGCGGTGATTTGAAAAAATATTTTAGTCAAGAATTTATATTTAATTAATTGTGTTTTGTGTAAGTGCATATTGTTCTTATAAATAAGAGTGTGCGCTATGTCCTGAATAGTAAAAAAATGTAAATCTCGCAAGGGACGTACAAAAAATCAAAGTGAAAATATCGGCTTCCACAAGTACGTAGTATTTTTATGTTTATTCATAGATTTTCCTTTGAATATATTTCATTATACATTAAATAAGTAAAAGTAAGACATTACCTTTTAGAAGAAGTAAAATAAATAAGTTTAAACTATCTAAATCTTATCTATTTATCAATATGAATATTCGCCAAAGAAATTATTGAAGGGGTGCGAAAATTTTATCGATAAATCTATCGACAACGTGATTTTTGTGTTAGGTTTAATTAATTAGGTATTTATACTTTTTTTTTCATTTAGGTTTTCCTGTGACGAATATTTTCGAAATAAATGGATTGCCGTGGTAGCTCACGAAATTGGTTGGGTTCCAAGAAAGCACTATATCTTCTTTTACTCGATCTGGCAAATGGCGGAGACTGAAGGAGAACTCTATACCAACATTATACCTTCAATCTAAATTTAAAAGCCTAAATTCTTATTGAATTGCCTGTCTACAGGAAGTAAAAGAATTCGAGTAATTTCTTTAAAAAAATTGGTACAGATTAACCCCGCACTGTATTTAGCTTGATTGAGATAAAAAAAGTAAACGTCTTTTTTTTCTTGCAACATTACGTAAGACATCTTCTTTCGGTCATTCATACAATAGACTATTTCAGATAATATTTCATTGTCTTGTTTATCTTAATACAGTCGCAATCTTCAAGCCTGATAGATAAAATAATTAGGAGAACAAAAAACAAAATTAACGTATTAAATGAACGATGATTAACTTACTTCTCAATCAGTTTGCATTTGGTGCCACTAACTTTTACACCTCTTTACCGTAATTATCTTTATAAATCTTGTATTTTTAGGGATGCGGTTTTTTTTAATAGATAGAGTGATTCAAGAGGAAGGTTTTAAGCTATAAAACGTACACGGGGCGGGTCGCTAGTTATACATAAAACAATCATTATTTTGTTTAAAATTTCCAGCGCCTCGAAATTAACAACTTACCTGAGACCACGTGGCGCCGTTCTAGTGACAGAAAAAAACGTGCATGTCCAAGTACATTACAAGGAACACTCAATAATAATGTATTTAACTTTTGTGAAGCTTTTAGTAATTGCAAATTAAATAATAGACATTTATACATATACGATGACTTTATTTATTGAAAGCGATAATCACAGGACCAGTCGAAGTAACGATGCTCGGGAGAGGTCTATGTCCAGCAGTGTGTATCTTTCGGCTGAATAATGATGATATTATAACTTTACTTTTGTCATTATAACTTTCTAAGAAGTAAGTATTTATATGTACTATGGCAATATACGGCATGGCTGTTATTTGGATAACACAATGATAGTCACCTTCTTTCGGACATACAATACTATTTCAGATATTTCGTAATATATACATTTATACGATGACTCTATTTTATCGATAGCTATAGTCTGATAGTGTGAATACCCTCATCCCTAGTCTCTGTACAAAATGTTACAAAATATTTTTTACGGCCTGTCAAAAGTTTATCTTTCCCGATCTGACAATAGCGAGTCCGCCATATGAGTAAACAGCATGGCTATATTTTGATTCGTTTATGCTAAGTAGCGCTCCTTCTATGCTTTAGTACTTATTCTAAGAGTTTATCTATATGACAGTGACATCTAACTAACAGTTTTTTTGACGGCTCACAGTAAAGCAAAGGTTATAACGCCATTCCACCGTATGTATGACGTCATTTGGCGCTTGCGTCTTTTTAGAATACGTCGAATTTCAAAGTTGAAATTATGAATGAAAAGTACATAATTTCGAAAAACGGAAAGTTATGGGTGCCCTGGATTATGATTTACTATTATATAACGTAATAACACATGCAGGTTAAAATATGAAATGTTGTCAATTAGCAGAACGAGGAACTTAGGTCCCAAAATTAGAACAAAAATAAAACAAACCATTCAGATGTTAAAACAAATGACTCCCGCTCTAAGATCTTTTGTCTCCGAATGAATGATGTAGCTCGACTAAAATAATTGCTCTCGTTAAATAGTATTAAATGAACAGGATTTTATTGAGTAACTCTCTGTGAAAGGGGTCGTTTGTTTGTGAAGGTACTGGAGAAGGAGGAATGTCTAGAGTGGAAGTCATTATGCTTTTTTATTGTTAGGTAGGTTCTTTAATGAATACAAATATGATATTATTGTATTAATAAGGTTTTAATTTATTTATTTGTAACAGTTTCCTCAGCTAGATAAACATGATACGTGTTTATATCAGCTGTGTATCATCATGCAACTCTAGAAGACAAGATAAAAACATTTCTGTGGTCTATCACTGTACAGGATTATTGGTTATTGGTCACGATCCCATAGCAGGATTATAAGACATTTTATCCACTATCTAATGAACCAGTAATGCTTTACGCAAAAGTGAACCGTTTTCGACATATTATTTCAAAGCCGCCGCCAAGTCGCTTCTCTTTAAAAAAGTAATAAAAAACATAACTCGAAAATGGTTCACTTTTGCATAAATCATTACCGGGTTATTGGATGCAGGTTAACATGTCTTGTCAACCATGCCACAAGATCGTGACCAGTAAACCTGTGTAATGAAGTTCCATTATCTTTCATTCACCAATGATGTGTACGATTTGTGTTTTGGTACGAAATATAGCTTCGATTAGCTGTTACTACAAATGGACGCGCTTCATAAATAAAAAAATAAAAAAAACATAGACAAAATTGAAATTACTTACTTCCAACACACGACTTAATCAAAGCACAAATTGATACCATTCACCCTACCATAAAGGTCGTCGCACATTGAACGGTAAACAATTTTTCAATAATCGTTGTCTAGACGGTGTAATGTGAGGGCGACCGTGGCGACACCTAACGGCTAAACAACTACCATTATCATTACGATAGCGCGTGATGGGTTTCATTAGTTACCAAGCTCAGCGAGAATTTCTCAATTTATAGAAAATTGAAAGGTAACTAAACTGACTTGGAGAACAAATTGAGTTTGATTAAAAAGAGTGTTGGTGAGTTAACAGAATAATGACAGGACTTTTGTTGAATATTGGGAATATGAGATAAAAAGGGGGGTAATTTGCATGATAGTGAATTTATCAAGATATATAGAAAGAAATATAGAAGCCTCTGCTTCTATATTTTGCTTACAGACATGAAAATGAATTGCTATTTATAGCGAGTTAAAAAAAGAAGTTGAAAGTCATACCACGAATAGTAGTTTTTGGAGCCTTTTGATGATAAGTGATGGAATCAGGCGTTACTTTGCGGAAATCCATGATATACAAATATGCCAATACAATATTTAGTTTTAATTCTGCCAAACTAGATCGCTAGTTTGGATGCAGTATGCAGCAATGACGGGAGGGTGCCGTCCATAAATACGCAAAAGGAGTGAACAAAAATATATGGTATTTTCCTTTTGGTGAATTACAACTATACCCTTTTCACCATAAGTTGATTAGTGACGTTTCTCTACAAAACGTTACCATACAAAGAATATCAAATATTTTAAAAAAACAAAGCATTGATAATATAGCTATTTCACGGTTTTTGATGATATCGTTTACGTTTTTTCGATAGCAGTCTCCTTACGGCTGCAATTTACGAAATGACCGAGCTGTCAGAACTCATCTTTGAGTAAACAGAATATAAATATACATCTAAACAGCCAGTGACTTCATTATTTAATGCAAATATCTGTTCTCGGTTACTTTAACATACTGACTGAAGAAACTTAAGTACGTCCGGCGCACCCTGGGCAGTCAGCTCCGTTACCAATCTTGCTGACTATTTTTTTCACAAGGCATGAACTATTCTCGTACAGTTCGTGCCGACACGATACAAGAGAAACTGTAACATGTTTTATATGTTCATGTTTTCATTTGCAAAACCGAGGAAGGTAAGCTGAGTGACTCAATTAACTCTTAATTAAGAGTTGTTATTTTTCAACAAATTCTCACTCCATTATAAATAATAACAGTACACAATAACGATGATGTATCGTCTCATAGATTTTCAACGCACCTATTATTTGGACAGCGTTATTGATATTGTCACGCGATGGTGGGAGGGTGGCCTAATAATGACTTGGATTAAGAGCTATGGTTGGTCGGGTAATTCATCTTTTTAACTTATAAATAACTGTAATATGTCAAATTTTAAATATGGGTTTGCAATAATCATTGATTGCTTTATAGATCTTGTGGGATAGGCAGCATAGTCACCATAAAATGATTACAGAATGATTGTCAAAATGATGACAATCCATCTATTTGAACAGTTCTTGGTCTAACCTTATCCCAGCAAAAGACGGGGAGATCTATTCTCAGCTACAAATAAATCACAGAATATGCACAGCGCTGCCGACGTGACAGCACTGGCTGTGTCACCATGCAATATGGGGCATACTGTTATCAAATAAATACATAGGTGTGTTGTTTACGCGGTGTCATCATCATCATTCAGTCGAAAGACGTCCACTGCTGGACATAGGCTTCCCTCAAGCATCGATACATCCGGTCCTATGCTTTTCGCATCCAGCGGATTACCGCGACCTGAATGAAGGTCGCGGTAATCACTGGCGGTTCACCATGCCCCCGCACAAGGTGGACGAATGACCTACACTGTGTGATGAGTACTATTTAGATTGTTGACCACAACAATCTAAATAGTACTCATCACACAGTGTAGGTGTATTTGCAACCATGCAATGAATATAATACATGCCTTTTCTTATTACTTTTATGTTGGTAACTGCATGTACATTAATCTGCATTGTTTTTACATTACTACAATGAAAATTGTCAAACCATTTTTTTTTAAAAAGTGTCTATTGAGTTTCTATCCGGCTCTTCTCCAAAGGACCTATTACTTGGAACCGAGCACCTAGTGTTGACCTTTTGACAGCACCCGTGATCTGGTCTACTTGAAATAAAAAATATTTGATTTTTGACATTTGATTTTGACTTTTCGTATATCACGCGTATACCTAAATCATTATAAAAGGTAAGGCGAGTCACACACTACACCGCAGTAATCAACCAGCGGCCTTAACAAAAGAATTACAGTTGCAGTGTAGTTGTACTTAAATTTCGATCAAAACAATGTCAGATACGCTCGCGTAAACTTAACTGCAGCGTCATTGCAACTTGATTGGCGCGATGACAAAATTACATGAATTAGCCTGCAGATAAGTCTAGAAGCCTTAAATAATACTTTTCAGTAAAAGGTTTTTTTTGACAAAATCAAAAGGAATGTTAGGAAATCAATAAAATTGAACTTTTTTAGTACCTCTAGTAGGTAGGTATGGTTCTTGTGTAGGGAAATAACAAACTTTTTTTTTCAGTAAAAGCTGCAATTTTTAAATTGTATGGTGTTCTAATAAACGAGATAATTAACATTGTATATCAGTCCGTGACAGTTATGGGTTCTAGGGGTTTCCAAAAACCATTAACTTTTGACTCGGCAGTATCTACCATCTAAATTAGGTGGTACTAATGTCCTGGCAACACGATGTTTTTGGTGATTTTGATTAAAATTGTGATTAATGGACAGGTGATGGAATACTTGATACGTAAGAGTGTACGTTGTATGGAAGATATTATCGGCAAAATCTTTAGATAGATAGATATACTTTACTGTACACTATAAGAAATAAATAGAAGGAATACACATAATTAAGAACAGTACAAATAGCGATCTTAAAGCAATTTTTTCCAGGCAACCATTGGATGGAAGGAATTGTAAATAAAAATATAAAGTATTAATTTGTTATTGTCAGATCAAAGTTAATGATGAAAAATGTTTCCACTAAAGTGTACAAGTTAACATTAAAAATAAGAGATGATTACCCAAAGTTCCATAATTTTTTTATGAATGAAAACTTACCATTTATTATTTTTGTTAACAAATTACGACAGAGGATTATTTTTTTAAAGAGTTGTGTTATGATAAATGTAACTAAACAATTAACTTGTGAGATAATTACTTTTGCTTTTGACTGTACCTACTAGTGTCTAGTGTTTGATTTTACAATTTAGATCTCTGTTTAAATTCATCATTAATTAAATCATCACTTACCTAGATAGGGGAATTAAATCATCAATATCCTTAATAGACTAACCTAAGGCTAAGATTAACCTTTCTTTTTTATTCCCATCTTTGTGCAAAACTTTAATTTAGCTCTTATCTGCGCTTGACCAATAATAATTGATTCTCAAAATCCCAATTTCAACAAAAAATCCAAATAACTTCCAATTTAAAAAAAATACAACGAACAAATACCAACAATATCAAAAAAGAAATTCTCGTTAACCCTTTACACGCGGCATGACGGTCTATGTCGACGGCACAAGTTTTCGACAGTTGCAAATTAAAATGGCGGCCGGCCGTGCGTGATCGCTCCGACCGAGCTCACCGCGTAATCTCTTGCGGCGTCGACGTGACTCGAATATCACGTGACATTTCACCTTTGTCTTGCCCAAAAATTGTAAAAATGTTGGTGTTAGCCGCGGTTTGTGTTGGACGATTGAATTTTGAATTCGGATGTTGGTAATTGATGAGTTCTGGGTCAGTGGTAGAAGTTGTTTTTGCGAGAGTGTAGACATTATTTTTTGAAAAGTTTGCGGGATACCTATATTTTGTTAATATTGTGTGAGTAGTGTTTATTACATAAATTGCATCTAGTTATTTTTTTTCTAACATGTAATTTGCAATCTCTTAGCATATTTTTATATTGTGATTTCTTCCCTTTAACAGCAACACAAATGATTTAGTATAAAGCAATAACAAATTACAATATTCAGCTTAAACTCACCATTAAACTTTAAATCTACACCCCTGGCCATAACAAGCTACACAGAACATTGTTGTCAATATTTACCAGAGCGCTAGTTTGCCTGACTACTATTAAAGCCCGAAGGGATCCGGTAATGGTAACTAAGGTAATCCTAGGTCTGAGATCACGAGGCGCCTCGAGACAGACGGTCGGATAGACAGACAGCTGAGCTATATAGGCTCAGATTAAAAGGGTTAGAGTGAAAGGTGGAATTGTAGAATTACAAGATGTCTGGTGGAAATAATGGTGGCGAAGTTTTATGTCTCTTTTAAATGTTTATTGTGAGAATGTTCTAGTTTATTCGTTGTTTATATTCACTTAGCAAAGGAGGTTTATTTATGTACAGTAAATGCAAATTAGTAGACTGTCTTATTTAAGTAATAAAATCTTAACAGGCAAAGTAATAGCAATAAAATTTATTGGAACGCGACTGTAGTTACTGCTGTATCACTTTAATTAAAGGAATACCTTTATTTATTCTAATACTAGGAAACGTTTTATCGTATTAAGTAAAGCGGACTTTAATATAGTAGGCACAGATGGACTATAAAAGTATTAGCATGAAATTAGCTTAACCAATCCGTAACTCCAAAAATAATCGATCAAAATACAATCTCAAATCCAACCACACGACCAACCTATAAACCTTAAAATTAGCATTACATCCAAGCAATACTTAAAACGAAATAAAAGGCGTTTAAACCCCAATAATCCGGGCAAACAATCAATTTTCCGCCTCAGTTCATCTTAGTGTACGTACACTGCAAACAATAGCTTGGAGCCTTAAACCGGTGGTTCCAGAAGTGTTATTTACTCGCGGGAATCACGGCACTTGGACGACGCGACAAGAATACTGAGTGGCAAGTGTATGGTTACAAGGGGGTTAAGGAAAGTGCGGAAAAATAGCCGATATTATTGTTTTTTGATTATTCTCTTGTTTTTTCTGTTTTAAGGTGTTGTGTTACGGTCAATATTGTATTGTTTGTAATGCGTTGGGTTGCGGAATGTTTGTGGGAAAATATTATGACAAAACAAAATGGGGTTTTCTTCTTCCTCCTAATGGTTCTACTATTAGAAGATTAGAGAAGAAAAAAAGCATGTACATATTTGAAATAAAACTGAACTGACGTCTGACGTCTTTGATCTCCACAACTCTGTCATATATCATCAAGAAATACATTATTAGAAACACATACGGTTCTTCTTATACATTTAATATTTTGAAACTCCCATAATCGTTTTATCCTGCATTTTCCACATAACTCAGAGCGCTTCCATCAACAATTACACGAACAAAGCTAATCCCTTTAACAGCGCATTTTTATAAAAACAAAAGAATATGACGAGTACCCGACATTTTTCTCTTTTACATCCGACATTGTAACAGAATCACAAAAGTTGCGCGGCGCGGACAAAACGTCGCACACGACAATGCACTCACACTGCATGGTCTGTCAAACACAATTAGCGCTAAATTCGCTTAACGACGGCGCGTCGCAGTTGCAGGGTTGGGGCCAATTTGCAGAGTACGCTTGTTAGGCGCTCTGTGTAGACTTGCGATCTTGTTGGATTTTCAATGGAAAGTAGTGGAAACTATTTGTTGCAGACTGACATTTTAGTGACGATGTTATTTTAGTTAGTAATGCAGAGAAATTTTTATAAAAAAACTTCTATGAAAAAATATTTATATCGTTCATCCTCAACATCATCTTCAACAATCTCAGTTTACTACTGCATCTTCTAAAAAGCGCAACACACAGTTCCTCATCTTTAAGACCGTTTCCTGCATCAGGTGGATGCAACCTTAACTTCATGGTAAGTTTCGCACGTCTTGCTGGTGCAGCCAATTTGTAAAGTGCGCCTGCTACGTCGGCGTCGTTTGATATGACTTGTGACTGAAGCAACACGTTTCTTGTTTACATTTATTCAACTACTGTTTCTATAAAATCTAAAGAGAATTTATATTTTTTACAACGCGAGAAAATAAGAAAAAAAGAACTCTTTTTCTGGGGCTTCTTTTATTCGGGTGATTTGAAATGAAATTATTTATTCTGCAATCGATATTTAAAAATCATAAACGTCGGTTTGTTTTTTTAAAGCTAGATGTCGTCGGCGTTTCCTATCTGACTACCTCTGAGAAGAAAGGTCGAAACAAACTCAGGGGTCAAAGTCTCTTTTAAAGTCCAGACATATTTTGTGTAGCAAAAATTTCGTGTGAGGACAATGCAGAGCAACGCGTGGCCTTTTGAGGAAAATTCCAGAGCAGTTTGGTAAAATTAAGTATTGTTTAAAATAAAATACATGCTGTTTACTACACGTTCCTCGACTTCCTCATTTTTGGGTGTGAATTAATTAATTCACCAAAGAGATTTAACAAGGTAGGTTCAAATTAAAAATTAAAACTGCTTGTTAACAGAGGCGCTAATTTTCTTCCTGGCACACGAAGGGTTAATATTAATGAGCTACATGTTCCTAATGCGTACGACAAACATTTGTTCAAATCTGCACCACCATCTACCGTGACCCCTGTGAATAAAATGATTTGGTACACCTATGGTACCTAAATATGAGATTTCTAATTTTCTATCGATCAATAATGCCTTCACTTTACTAACTGAAGTATACTTGGAAGCAAAGAAATCGAGCCACTCCTTTTTTCACGTGTCCTGGGGCCCAATTCTCCTAAAATAAATTGTTGCCAAACGTAATCGAACCACAACCGTCAGTCAGTTTTTGTTTTCGAAAACTTTCAAAATGATTGATTTTGTTTTTGTGTCAAACAATTTGATAGTTTTTGAAATTGAGAACTGTCTGAATGAACGGTTCGGCCTTGGTTCGGTTGTGATTTATCAAGATTTATTTTAGGAGAATTAGGCCCCTGGTTGTTAGTTTTGGTTTCATGAAATGTATAATTCAAAATACAAAAAACTATCCTCATTGTAAAGGTTATTAAATAATCTTTTAGGCGATATAATTGTGTTTAGAATTGATCTGATACATAATACCAAAAATAATAACAATTAGGTATACGTGAAAAATAGAAGTGGCTCGATTTATTTGCTCCCAACTACAGTTAGCAATAAGATTTAGGTAGCACGCATAGCTTTATATTATGAGATCTCAGATTTTGTTGTTGCTAAATCAGACAGAGTAATCGGATTTAAGAGAGAAATAAAAGTTTTTGGTTTAATCTGTGGTTCGAGTTACCTTATCCCATTCTGAACTAATACTAACATTAACGAATTTTAAAAGCTTTTATTTAGCTTGTATTTTCTGTGTCTGCTATAAATCTTCATGTAAATTTTTTGCCAGTTCCTATTATTCGAATACGCTGGAATTTTGCACACACATGAAGTCCTTGTGACGGTATAATGTGATGGCTTTTGAGCTAATTTTACGACGAAACCGGAAGATAGTCACAAGAATTTAGTAACGGCAGATAGTACGGGAAGATTAAGCTCATCTTGCTCAGCTAAGTGAGGGCTTCCTAGCCGGGACGTTGGGAATAAACGCGTGTTGTAAGATTCAACAAAACCCAGCACACTATGTGGTAGGATCTGTACGGTCCGCTTGGCTAGCTACCACCCTCACATTAAAGTCCGGCGCCAATGGAATCCCTGTGTATCTCTGTTATTTGGATTCGTGTGCTCCATATTAGACCCTGTCTGCACATACCATCAGGTGCGGACCAGGGTCAAACGGGACCAAGTCAAATAGTAAAAAATTAAAAAAAAGTACTTTTAGATGGATTTGTAAAGCTTGCTTTAAAAACATTTTTATACAAGGTTAGTCAGAAAGGGGGTACTAATCCGAAAGGGTATTAAAGTAAACATAATAATGAGTAACTTTTGTTCTACAACTTTTTCCAAAAGTCAATAGTTAAGAAGAAATAGGTGACCAAAAATGTAAAAAAAAGCTCTTAAATCTATCTATCCCCAGTTATGATTAGCTGTGTTTACATTTTAGGTCATACTTGGGGTCATGAATTAGAAGCACCATTTTCTGAATTTGTAACTAAAGCAGGGATGAAGAATTTTTGAAAAAACTAAAATAAAAATCATTTTATTTGGAAAAAAAATATCGAATTTTGAAATGTTAACACTTGCTTTCAAACAGTCATCAGCGATACTATAAGTGGGCTTCGGATTAGTACCCCCTTTCCGACTAACCTTGTATACGTTTCAGGTTTACAGAAACGGGCATCGAGGAAAACAACAATAACGATAATAGATGGCGCCACGTGTCTTTCGAATCATGATTGACTTATATTATTATAGAAACTTTAGTAGTGTGTTAAGAATTGATTGTCAAATTCTAAATTAACGCATGACAAGCCGCGGGCAAAAGCTAGTAATAATATAGTTCCGCGAGTTTTAGCTCATCTTGCTCAGCTAAGTGAGTTTTTAGGTGGTTTTCAAAAAGCTTGCTATAAAGAAAAGATTTTAAAATAAAGCTCTTTTATTTAGTGCGTAGAATTTCACCGTACTCTTTAATTTATCAAGCGCGCTATATGTTAGCCAAATTTCAGAGCTCTGAACAATCTGGTCGATGTTATAAGATATGTATAGCAACTTCATTGTCTCTTAGGCAAACAGACGATGATTGAATGAGGTTATGTTAGTTAGTACCTGTGTACATTTGATTAGAATTCTGACTACATTAGTCGTATTTGCTGTCTGATTAGACTGTTTATTTTGTATGTATTTTGATTGAGATATATTTATTACGTTAATACAATTATGAATTGTATGGTTTTGGAAGCGCGATTCCATTAGGCAAGTTACTTGTATGCAAGTTGCAAATTGCATATAACTAGAACAAACCTGCATACAAGCTACAACTTGTATGAGGTAGTTTAAACTTGTACATTTTTTTATTCAAGTGACGTGCAAATTGAACGCGCAAACGTTAGTTGCAGTTTTCGAATTGCGAACGAGTGATTGACACCCATGATGTCCAACTCAATCGTTGAACATCTCCACTTGTATGCAAGTAAAACTTGCATGCAATTTGCACACTCTCGAAAACATGTTTCCAATGTAAGCAACTTGTACGCACATGTGACGTCATACTTGCATACAAGACTTGCCTAATGGAATCGCGCCTTAAGATAGGTAAGTTCACTGTAACAATGTACCTTCACAGGTTCACTGGCAACACGGTCACCGCTGACCTTCTACAATAGATTTTCTGTTGTGTCTATTGCTTGACAGTTAACGTGTTAACGTTTTTAGATTTATAACTGGTTCGAGTTTATTATATGTTTACCTTTTAATATATTGTAAAATAAAGCTTTTTATGATGTAGTCAGGCGTGACAATACCCAATAGTTCATGTTGTAATTACAAGATTTAATGAACTCTGAAGGACTGAAAAAGCAAAATATAGCAGCATAGGCCTTCATATAAAGTAAATACACACAAAAATAATATTTACATTCCTTTCGTTTATTACATCCGTTGCCTTTTACTTTGCTATATAAAAACGTAATAAAAAAATCTCCAATTCAATATATTCAAAATAAATTGGTGTGGGTTCCGTACTTAGCTATAAAGCGCCACCTAACATAATGAAATCGTATATCTTTCAGTGCGTAATTCAATTATACGGAGCAATCACACTCGCCCACTGTATAACAGGTGCGTTTTATACTGCCACCAAAGGAACCCTAGTGCTGTACTTGGACTGTGGTACAAGTGAGAAGAGATAGAGGGACATTTGTAGTTGCTTCTGTATACATTGGATCTCGATCATAGAAGATGGCGTTGAAGTGTTATTTTCGGAAACCATGAGATAATTACGTGTAGGCTTTTGTAAATAAAAAAAAACATGTTTATAAACATGCAATGCAAAAGTTTGTTATATCACTACATAGTATAAAACTATAAATAGTATAAAACAAAGTCGCTTCTCGCTGTTTGTCCCTATGTATGCTGTATATTAGATCTTTAAAACTACGCAACGGATTTTGATGCGGTTTTATTAATAGATAGAGTGATTCAAGAGGAAGGTTTATATGTATGCATTGTACCCGGGCGAAGCCGGGGCAGGTCGCTAGTTTTCTTTACTACATTAATTGCTATGTTTGTAACCATGTAATTTCAGACAAGAAGGAAACTTATTTGAACTTTTACATCAGTCAATCAATCAAATTAGTACAGTTACAATCCATTGCTTAACTGAGCCACAACACGGCGAGTGTTTTATCTCGTTTTCTCTCGTTACAAGAAACGTTGACAAAAGCGAGATAACAAATCGAAACAGTCAACGACTGACTTATCGAAAAGTTTTGAATCCGAGAGCTGCAAATCCACTTCCCATTCTACACCGACTAGAACCGAAGCTACCGAAAAATTCGTCCTATTACCACACATCCTCTCGCTCATACCTGACGCCAGCGGCTAGAAGCATCCATAAATCGCAGAACCCTCCGGTCTTCACCGCGGCCATTAACACGCCCGAGTTAGACTTTATACCGCCAAGAATAGAGTAAACAAAACTGGTGCTGTAAGGCGACACTCGGAAGTTTTCGGTTTTGGTGGAACTGATTTTGAAAATGGAAATAAATGAGTATGAAAGGAAGGACTCGTGGACGCTTATAAAGAGACCTCTTCATAGAACTGGCGTAGTGGAATATTGAATAGCTTGGCAGCTTGATTGGTAATTGGGTAAAGCATACAGAAGAACACTGGCTATCTTTTTGATAAATGACCGACTCCTTAATATTAATAATCGTATTGTTAGGAAGTTCCTCTCTCTAAGGCCCTAACAGTCGATAGCTTAGACCCTGTCCGCAATGCCGGTGGGGTACTATTTTTCATATTTTTAAATTGTTTTTGTTTTTTATAGAAATATTTATAAATGTGTGTAATAAGTATGTTAATAAATAAAATGAATAAATTGAATAATACTAAGTTTATTTGGCATCAATAGTATATAAATTACACAGTTTTGAAGGGTTTAAACATGAGATGTACAAGAATGCGATTAATGATCCTTATGCTAGGAGAAAGCTGTGTTATAGGGTTATCTTGTAATACAGGATTCTAAGGCCAAAAAGTAATTGTTTTGATTACCAAAAGAAGCATTTTTTATTGCCAAACTAGGCATATACATAGACTCGTCACTTCACTAGAAACTACGCAAAGCTCTTCGGTCAGCTCTCGATTCTTGCTTCATTATTGGTACAGATATAATTAAGTCTTAATTTTGACCAAATAGGTACACACAAGAAATCAGGAATCGGCCAATTAATATCTCCTTTAAGAAATTTCTCTTTAGCGTAGTATTAACATACATTGAGAAGATGACCGGTTAAAAAAATATGTTGTTTAATATATGACATTCCGAAGATGTTTACACATTGATAGCTCGACCTAGGATTATGCTTTTAAGCCGCCATGTTGAAAGTCAACATGGCGTATTTGCATCCGTTAAATCATTCAACTGCTTTTTACAAATCACACGAAGAGTCGGGTCGGAACAATCTTTCCCGGAAGCCAGAACAGCAAAAATTTTGTAAGATAAATATCACATGGGCCACAGCCGTTGTTCATTCTACACAAGTACCACATAGGGACAAGATACTTCACATAACCTTAGCTCATACCCTACACAATAACTCCTGCTCCCTTAGCAACAGTTCCGCGAAATCACTGTGAAAAAACAACAACATGTCGTGTAGCTCCGTGACACACCTGATGCTCTGTTTATGGCGAGGGTCCGGTGATGAAGGGCCGGATGAGCAGTTGACACCTGCGTATGCTCTTGTTTTAATTTGCTATAAACAATACAAGAGGATTGGGGAGATGTGTGGTATTATGGATTGAGTTTGAACGTATTTCATGGTACTTGAAGGAGCAAGAACTTTGAGTAATCACGTCTGTAGCATTTAAAGATTTTTTTAAAGTATTAGTATACTAAAAATAGGTATGGAGCTGCATTTTATTGTGATTGTTTAAAATGCATATTTTCAATACATTATTAACTTGGTAATGCAGCAGTAATTACAGTAAAAGGAATAATACGGTATGAGTCTCCAAAAGTGCACATTTGAAATTGAGTGAAAATAGATATAATTTTACCAACAGAAAAATAATAACAAGTGTAAATGAAAATGATTTTGTAGACGTAAACTTTTTTATCGTAATTTTTAAAACAAGTAGTCTATTATGTTAAGACCGAAACAGTTATTGTTGTAAATAACAGGCAATGACGATGAAATAACAAAAAAAACTGTCACTTTGAAATAAGGAACAATTTTTCTCGATAATTGTAAACTAAATATTGTTTTTTATTTATTCTCGTCTCTAGAATTATGTTTAGTTTCACCCAATTTCACATGTGAACTTTATGGAGGCTGAAATTGTATAAAGGACGAATACAGCAGGTTTCTCAATAACTAGAATCGACTTGATAAATACGGAAACTACCCAAATCCACAAGCTCATATCCTGCAAGTTCATTTCTTACTACGCGGAGTACACAAACGCATTTCAGAACTCCTCACAAAGAAACGAATGAGCAAAAACTAAAACGTCATTACCTGGAGGTGTAATAAGACATCTTAACACTGCACCATCTTGCCAACAAAAGATGGACAGAACAAAGGTGTATCGGTCGCCATCTTAAACCTTGGCTTCAAGTTTAATATAGTGTACAGCTCTATTGTTCCAGAAACGCTGCGAAGCAATAAAAAGCTTTTAGTGTGGTATGCGTTAAAGAATGTCGCGGTGAGATTGAAAATGTGGACATTTTTAAATGTACATGAGGATGTTTATGTTTAATTGGTTTTTTGTTGTAGTTTTGCTATTGTTTAGTGTCTATGCATTCACGTCTCATTTTGTTTTTACACAAAATGTTTATGAAATAGTTTTTTTTTTTCAAGAAAAGCGTTATCGCTCTTGGGTGCGTTTATAGTCATATATCTTCACATACACAACGACCAGCCCCGGAACAACTATCTGTAGGCCATACAAATATTTGATCCGTACGGGAATTGTAGCGCAGAAGCCAATCGCTTAGCCACTGCATCAAACGTCTCGTCAAAATTGACAAACGATTTACTCTAGATACATAATTACTTATTAATTATGAGTTTTGTTTGATGTAACTATAATGATAATCTTCTAACAGTAAGCAACTAATGACGTATATTCTGCAATGAAACTTTCACTCACAAATAGCAGAATATAATTAGTATTAACTTTGTTTAATAACGTTATAAAGTTAACCCACGCTTGCGCTTACAATTTAAACTAACCCAACTTTCTACTACATAAAATGTATCGATGGCACGTGAGTTCAAATTTATTCCGCGCCCGGCCACAAACCGATTAAGTTAAGGCCTACAAAAGGCCATAACCCTTAAATGCTAATGGGGTGCCATAGACCCGGTGTACAAAGAACACAATACGCCTCAATACGCCTCGGTGATAGACTCAGTTTGTTCAGGTAGAGGAGAAGATTAAGATTATACGTGATGATTTTAATCGATTTGGAGTGCAATCGACATAAAGTACCTTGTTTATATGTGGAACAAGTAGGGTTGGGTCTGGAATAAGCAGAAAATACACACACACATAGTAAGATACACAAATAAATTATAACCGGTCCTATTTAGTGATAAGCCGATCTCAATTCTGACAAAAATGGGATGATATGTCAGTAATATACATAAAAAACTAAAGCTTGGTTTAAAAAATAATAATTTAAAAATGCAATCTGGATTTATATTCATCATTCATGCAAATGCAATTTTGCGTACGAGAATTTTGCGCTTAACACTATGAATTTATTTTTTCATCCATCAAAGAGGATTGTTTTTGTTATCCCTACATTTTTACAGCAAAATATAATTTTCTCACTAATATTATGAATGGGAAAGTGAGTTTGTCTGTATTTGTACACAGCTTAACTACCAATCCAATTTTGATATTTTTTTGGCAGCGTTAACTCTGTAGGTATATCAAAAAAAGTACATCTGAAATCCTCCCGAAAAGTAAAACATAGGAATCGTGGGCCCACGGCTAAAAACTACATAAAACTCTAAAATTTGCAATTTCCATGATTGTTTTTATCTTAGTTCATTTATCATTTTTAATGAAAGTGCTGTCATAGAAATTTTTAGTCCCCACGCAAGAAGGACAACAGCTATAAACAAAACCAACACTCTTGTTTATTTTTAATAAATACAGTTGACACAAAATTTTCTTTCGAAACCAATTTTCCTTACCAATTCTTTGAAAGCCGTCACCAATTATGGGAGCGTGAAATCGGGTCGTTTGTACCCCGTTCGTATTAAAGGGTTGAAGGTGTTTATTTTGGACTTAACACATCATACATCGACTGTTTGAAGTAACAGGTATTCCAGTGAAATGGAAATTTTACCATTTTCCTATTCGTTCAAATGGCTGTAACATCAAATAGAGGTGAGCGTTTGTTACTTTTTGGGACTGTGTACCTTTTGAATTGAGGAATAGTGATGGCAATAGGTGGCAGTGGAGAGAATTGTATTATGATAGTCAATTGAGTTCTTTAGTAGTGTGTTTCTGGTTTCTGAAAACTTCATAAAGTCAAACTTTAACAGTTTTATGTGAAACTAAAAGCGTAAAGGGGGCGAAGTCTGCTATTTTAAATGAAATAACATATAAATTATTGTCATCCCATCGGCACCCTACTCTATTACGATTGTGAGAGATTGGATATTCTGCTAAAACTGCAATGTTTTCTATTGAAATAGTTCAATGCCAGTTGAATGACAGTTCAATGGAAATTCAGTGGAAAGCCGTTGGTCTTAATAACTAGCAGAATACCAAATATCTAAAACCATTCTATAGACAAAGCATCGACGTTCGTTCGTAAATTAATTCGTTCGTAAATTAGAAGACTTGGGGCCCTTATACAATTACAGAAATTTAGAAAAACTGATGGCGGCACCACACATCGGACCACAAAGCTCATGACAATATAATGTTCTACGTGCAACAGAACTTTAAATGTACCTAATTATTATCCTTGAAATAAAAGCTAACGATATCTACCTATCTTCAATGCAGCTCAAAGCTCTTATTACTAATAAGGGGCACAGCAGAGAACCCTCCAAGGGAGACGCGGCAAACCGACAAAAGTATACAATGTCAAACCAAAACCCATACAGTTTATAACTCATTATTTTCGTCGAAACTTGAGCCGAACTTCAAAGGCATGTACCTACATTTTCAATATTTGAATAGCAGATTCCCCACTCAAATAATTACCCAAATTAGGGGAGAGTTTTACGCACGCGTAAATAAATGATGAGCGCAAACTTACCTGTTATGTTTCAAGCAGGGTTGTAAGATAAATAGAAACATAGATAATGTTTTCGAAGATGGAAACACAAATATGCATTTATAAGTCCTTAGGAAGGTTACAGAAGGTAAATCATGAGATAACATTAATAAATACGAGTTATAATTGAAGGGGACTTAAGTGATTATTTATTTTCATTCAACTTTTTTGTCAAAGTCCGAAAATCGAGTAATTTTGTAGGCATTTTTGCGTTTTTGCGGTCCATTATTTGCAGATACAGTATTTTAATTTGTAATGTTATTAATAGCAACGAAAAAAAATCGCTACGCGTTACACTAGCCCGAAATGTTTGATTAAGTTAAATACCTACGCTTATCTATTAAAATTGTGCAGTAGTATGTATAGACGCCAGCACATAAAGCTACTACAATCTCTCAAATTTCTTTAATAGATTTTCATCTTTATCGCAAAAGCATTAGGTCCAAGGTTGACTGGGAAAATCTGACAATTTCGGGTAGATTGATGTACATCATAGACTGCCTCCATGATCTATCTTTCACGTCTTTCTAATCCATCCAAAGGTTGTCTGGAAGATATCGTTATTACTAAATAGTTTCTGGTTTTTGTTATTGTTATGGTGTACAATAATAAATCATAATCTATCTATCTACGCTTAATAATTTGCTAAATATTGAATCAATAAAATGCTTTTCTTTTTAACCCAAATGTTGACTGGTAGAGAATGTTGAATGGCATTAAGTCTGCCTTATGTACCACCATAGTACATAGAAGTATAAATAACTATCTGGCTGAATTGAAAATATCTATACACTTAAATAAAAAGTCCTGACTGACTGACTGACTCATCAACGCCCAGCCCAAACCCTTGGACCTAGAAAGCTGAAATTTTGCACAGAGGTTCCCTTTATAATGATGACTAAGAAGGAAGGAGGAAAATCGTCACTTATCGGGTTCAAAATTTCACGCAAGCGAAGCTGCGGGCAAAATGTAGTTAATAATAAAATTAATTTCTCAATTTAAGCTGTTTCTGTTTCCAATAGTAGGTAGCCCTACTGAAGATGTAAGCACACGTCTAAGTTATTCATAGCTTAGGAGATTATAAACTTGGTTTTGATGGTTGGTACGGACATAGGAGACTTAATAATGTACACTTGGTTTTAGTGCAAGTAAATAGAGGGAGAATACGGAGGGGGTATGGCAGTGGGGAATTAAAGAGCGTTTTTACTAGCCATATATTTGTAACGATTTTAAAGAAATAAAATTTAAAGTGCACTTTAAATAGATAAGGATGTAATTTAAGAGTTAAGTTCATATTTTTTTATGTATGTATATATATGTGAGTTAAAATCTTGTTAGTCAGGGTTGAGGGCAATTCATAATGTTAAAAAAAGGGCAGTGTGCAGTTTCTTTGTAAGAAACATGATAAATCAACTGAACAAAATGTCTTATATTTATTGCCCACTTTTGTTTTTTTTTCATTAAGCTACTATTATAAAGTAGGTACTTAAAAATCGCGTAATGGAATGCGTTTTCGACGAAATATTCAAACTGAATAGACCACCACATATTGTCAATATTTATTGAGTGTCTAAAACCCGATCAGTTCTATGACACACTTCATTGTGTTCAGATTTATTTCTAAATCTGTTGTTGTGTGCCAAAAGTTTAAAAAGTATTGGAACTCTGATTTTATTTAACCTTTTGTGATAAAAAGTAACTTCCCTTCCTACATGAAACAATTCCAAAATCCATTTTTGAAAAACAGGTGGGTTGCAAACTACGTTACGGTGAACATAGAGGGGTATTCCCACTTAATCTGCATACGATAAGCGGAGGGGAGCAGCGACATCTGTCCTGAATCTGCATAAGTTTGAGTTTCGCCCAATTTGAGCCGCCACCGGCCTTTTGAATTTATATCTCAGCGTTGGGCGATTGTTGCAAAAAAACAATCGACTGAATCGAAAATTGTACTGTTGCGCATTCGATTGTCGATTTAGTAGTTCCTCACCATAATTATTCGAATAACAATCGACGAACTACTAAATGTACACTGCAATCCGCTATGCATGTGAGTGAGTGTGCGCATAATAACTGCAGTTGTACTTGTGAGTAGTGGTGCACGGACTTTTAACTATTGAATTGTGGCGCAGCGGCAGCGCACGCACCATCTTTTAGTAATTACTTATTTATTAGTACGACTATAGTAATACCGTGCGCTGCGCCACAATTCAATACAAATTAGGAGTTAAAGTTGATACGGTAACCGTATCAGTGATTGTCGCCTGTTGCGCGCCGTTAGTCGATAACAATCGACTAACATCAATTGTTATCGACTTTTATCGACTGGACTGAACAATCGACTAAGTCGATTAGTTTTAGTAACAATCGTCCATCGCTACTGTATAGCAGGCAGTTGTCAATAGTTATGGAATATACGGCTGAAACCAATAACCTATCTACGGTTTTCCCTACTAACATAGCATCACGCTGGTATTCCCCAAAGGGTTGGGCAGAGACGTATAGTACACCCTCATTTCGCCGTTATCTTTAAGTTCCATGTAATAGGGGGCGAGCCTGTTGCCATCAACCGGGCACAAATCCAGACTCCGGGCTGCTACTGAGAAATTCCACACGGAAAACCCTATAACACTTTGCCCGACCTGGGGATCGAACCTAGGACCTCACGCTCAGCAGTCGCGCTTACGACCACTAGACAAGGCAATCATCTAGTTTTCACTACTAAAGATAGAAAAATCACATAACGTCAGTGAAGTTCTAAGAGTGCGAAAGTCATTTTGTGACAAAAGTCAAAAGTCAAGTCAAAAGTCAAAGTTTTTTATTTCAAGTAGACCAAATTACAGGTGCTTTTAAAACGTCAAAACTAGGTGCACGGTTCCAAAAGGTGGGTCTCATGGAGAAGAACCGGCAAGAAACTCCATGGATACTCTTTTTAAAAACAGACAACATTTATGATTAATTACGGTTTACTCACGTGCATTTTTCGGGATTGCCCGACTAGTTTCGGACCCAAACGGAGTCCTTAATCATGAGCTGATCACGCGGCGAGGTCGCGAGGCTCGATCGACTCGCTCGATCAGCTCATGTTTAAGGACTCCGTTTGGGTCCGAAACTAGTCGGGCAATCCCGAAAAATGCACGTGAGTAAACCATAATTAATCATAAATATGAATGTGTCTCACGAAAGTTGTAATACAACAGACAACACTGCAAAAATCACGATAATTATTACTTGAAATGAAAAAGATGCTTAGGATTTTCAAAGGTTTATAAATCATCAAAGAGTTCATTTGTAATGATAATTAAAAACAATACTTATTGCGTTTAGCGTAGGTTACGCTCGTTTTAAACGTGACAGTTACCATTACCAATGTCATATGCACAAATTGCGCTATTATTTTTATCTTTTTTTTTATTTTCACAACTCACGATATTTACTCAACATTTTTCATCATTATCAACAAACACCTCAGCCTATACGAGTTTTACGGAGTTGGACCCTCTATTATTACGAGTTTTCCCGAATTTGCCCTTGGTTTTCATTAGCAGGGGTGCGTTTTAGTGACTTATGCAAACAATGGAAGGGTGTAAATGATAACAAGTTGCAGGCTGCAGCGGACGACGACTGTTTATTACAAGTTGTGTGTATACTTGAATAAATCATTTGGATTTAGTTTTAAGGTGGTACTTGGGAGTTTAACGGCGTGCATTGAATTAATTATTGATGCAATACGTGTTAAGGAGACTGGAATAGAGATAAGTAGATATTTTTCAGGTGGGGTAAAGCATTGCTCAACGTGGTTTTTATAATCCCATTCATGATATTAGTGATTTGCAGTCTGATTCTCTAGTAGGAACACGTCGCTGCGGCAACATTACGGCGCGGACTCGTCTGTGAATGTAGCGATGCCGCAACGCTGCCGAAGCGCTGTCGCAACGCTGCCAAAGCGCGAACGCAACGCTGCCGCAACGCAGCCGCAGCGTTGCCACAGCGATGTGTTTTTAGACTTTCCGCTGCCGCAATGCTGCCGAAGCGCTGCCGCAATGCTGCCGAAGCGCTGCCGCAACGCTGCCGCAACGCTGCCGCAACGCTACCGCAACGCTTCCGCAACTTTGCTGTAGCGAAGTGTATTTAGAGTTTCTACTAGGTAATCTCATAGCTGAAGATACTAAAGGTTCATGAAGTCGTCCGCAACTAGCAACAATGTTGATAATGTGTAGTCTAGACTCTAGAATTTGATGCTTCGTAATTGAAAGCACTTTGGAAAATTCGTAAAATATCGGAACATGTAAAATATAAATCGTGAAATAATCCAAATAACAAATACGTTAACTTATCGAAAATGAACAAACATAACATATTTAACATTCAATTAACATGTTAACACATTTAACTTTCAAAACACACAGTCACCACATCGCAATTTACAAACTTTTTGCTCAAACTCGAAACGTTTTCTTTATAACCGCTTAAAATTAATAAAGCGTAAATTGAATTGTTCGGCCAACGAAACAATTAACTAAACAATAACGTTTAGGCTTCGGAATGCAAAGCAAGGAGTATTTACTTCAAAAACTTTGGGATCTAAACATCATCCGCTCTTCCCCGTTGGCGTCCATCTCATCATACAAAACCAAAATGATGGCATAATTATCTATACCAATATAAAACTAACATGCAAAATACGCGAACCAGTTTTTAGAGATGCAAGCTGTTTAGTTTGCGAAATAGGTAATAACGTTGGTGTTGTGGCCATATACCGTTCTCCGTCGCTAAAAACCAGGGATAGGTTTAATAATTTTATAAACAGTTTAAATGACGTATACAATGATTTGTCATCCAGTAATATAGTTGTTGTTGGTGATATAAACATTGATATATGCCCCAATAGTTCGGACGCTTTACGGGAGGAATATCTAACTTTTAACGCAACTCATGGCTTATTTCCAACACATACCTACCCTACGAGGTTCAGTGCCTGCCTTGACCACCTGCTGACAAAACCTAATCTGCCCTCCACGACACTAGTACTGGAATCTTACATAACAGACCACATGCCAATTATTTTATGTATTGATAAAATTAATCCCTCTCGACATGCTTCTACCATTAGATCCTGTACGGACTACTGTAAAATAAAAACAGATCTAGAGAACGTCGACTTCACAGATATACTACTAACTGAGGATGCGAACTCAGCAGCAAATATCCTTGTATCCATGGTTTCGTGCATCATAGCCAACAACACACGAACGATCACAGTCACCAGGAGGAATAGAATTTTGAAGCCGTGGATGACACCGGGGTTACTCCGCTGTATTAAAAATCGCGATAGATTACACACAAACTCCAAAAAGTCCCCAGATAATATAATTCTCAAAGTAACCTATACCCGTTATCGTAACTTTTGTAACAACCTCATCCGTAAATTAAAAATAGCCTTCGATAAGCGTCAAATAGATGAAGCAGGAAATAATCCAAAGGCCTTGTGGAAAGCCATAAAGAGCATAACAAACACTTGTAAACCTATTATAAGTCCCTCAGAGCTATTAAGAATAACAAATGACCCCAAAACATCTGCCAACTATGTCTGCAACTTTTTTACAGACATAGGGAAAAACTTGGCTGATAAAATCCTTTCTTCAGCATCCACTACTTGCAACCGTTCCCCTGAATTTCCAAGTTCTCTCACCTCCCCTATAAACGGCCCACGTAACTCTCTGGTAATTATGGAAGTAACTGAATCTGACATTGAAACCATCATCTTACAGCTCCGCCCTGACTGTGCTACAGGCTGGGACGGTATCTCGTCTATTGTGTTAAGGCAATGTCGGCAGGTATTGATTCCTCTCGTCACACATATCTGTAATCGCGCTATAAATACCGGAGCTTTCCCCGAAGTATTTAAAAAGGCAATTATACACCCGATCCATAAGAGTGGGGACAGAGACTGCGTCAACAATTATCGACCCATATCGGTACTATCTGCCCTATCAAAAGTCTTAGAAAAAGTACTGAATCGTGCACTCAGGAAGTTTTTGGATAAATATAACATATTAGCCAAAAATCAATACGGTTTTCGTTCGGGTTTTTCAACTGAAGATGCTGTGATGGACCTCACAAATACTGTTGTTAAAAATTTGGATGCCAAAAATAGATGTTTATGTATATTTCTTGATCTATCTAAGGCTTTTGACACGGTCTCTGTCCCTATTCTCCTGGATAAATTGGAGAAGCTGGGAATACGCGGAATTGCACATACAATTTTTAAGGACTATTTATCTAATAGAAAACAACGAGTAAAAATAGAGGGATACATGAGTGACGAGGATACAGTCTCCTACGGCGTCCCGCAAGGGAGTGTCTTGGGCCCCACTCTTTTCCAGGCTTATATTAATGATCTCTGCACAATGTCTCTTCCAAATACTAGCATCTTCACCTATGCAGACGACACTGCCATTCTAGTCTGGGGTCCTAACTGGCACACCGTCAGGGAAAGAGCTGAGCACTCCCTTTCCAAAGTCATGATTTGGCTCACTAATAATTTGTTAACGTTAAACCTTTCCAAAACGCACTATCTACCCTTTTCTATTAGCAAAGTTAACATCCCTCCACCAGACTTCTCTATTAAAGCCCACACTTGTATTGTTCCGGATGGTTGTGGTTGTCAAGAAATTAGTCGAGCAGAAAACTTAAAATATCTGGGCGTACATATAGATACTGGACTGAGGTGGGACAGGCAGATTGAAGTGGTGACATCTCGGGTGAGGCGGTTAATAAATATATTTAAATCCCTAAGAGACTCGGCACCTTATAATAAACTGAAACTAGTCTACTTAGCCCTATGTCAGTCCATTATCCAATACTGCATGCCAGTGTGGGGAGGGGCTGCCAAAACGCACTTACTTGGTTTAGAGAGAGCACAAAGAGCTGTGCTGAAAGTGATGACCAAAAAACCTTACAGGTACTCTACTGTACAACTTTATTCAGACTGCAAAGTACTAACAGCTCGACAGCTCTTTGTGCTCAAATCAATTTTAAGAAAACACCGATACTTGCCTCTTCCTGACCCCAAAAGACGCAACAAGGTGTCCGTGTGTCCCCGTATCCCCTGTAAGACATCCTTCGCCAGAAGGCAATTTATTAGCCTAAGCTGCAAACTATATAACACAATAAACAAAAAACTAAATATCGCAGGACTTAGCGGTCATAAAGTCAAAAACAAGGTTTCTGATTGGCTTCAGCAACTAGACTACCAAAAGACTGAAGAATTACTCGCATACGTCGCGTAGTATTTTATACACAGACACGTACACCCAACCACAAAACACATACATCACACACACCTGCATGCATACATACATACACACACACACCCGCATACTCACATACATACACACACACACACACACCCATGCACACATATACGCACACACACATATACACAGACACATCTTACAAACATTCAACTACTAAATTTAAAATCCTACATAATCTATAAACCTATTAACTTAGCATCACTATATTTAACTAAACGCAACAAAAGGTAATTTTACCAGCAGTAACTTATTGCCCATGTATACAACAGTGACATTTACTTCTGTGCCAAATAATGTATTATGTCCCACGACTGAACACTGTCTCCCAAAATACAAGCTCTGGCTTAGTTTGGGAATCAGTATCAGTACCATCAGTGTATTACATTAATAATTATATTGTGTCTACCTCTTACATGAAATGCAATGTGAATGTATTTTTAGTGACAATAAACTTTATTATTATTATTATTATTATTATCTTGCTTCTGTCCGACTGTTTTACTTAAACTATATAGCTTTGTTAGACTCAGAAATAATTTGAGTTTTGGGGGCCTAATTAATACGCTAACTATTACTACTGATAATGAAGTTCCGACACTGATAGTTGATGTCATGACACTGAGAGTTTATGTCGCGACACTGAGTCGACACTCAGTGTCGCGACATAAACTCTCTTGGCATCGACATGCCAAGACACTGATAGTTTATGTCACGACATCGATAGTTTTCGTTACGACAGTAATAGTTTATGTTACGACACTGGCAGTTTATGTCACGACACTGATAGTTTGTCATGGCACTGATAGTTGATGTTGCGACACTGATAGTTCATGTCGCGACATTGATAGTTTATGTCACCGCCCAGACAGTTTATGTCACGACACTGACAGTTTATGTCACGACAATGATATTTGATGTCACGACACCGATAGTTTATGTCACAACACTGATAGTTTATGTCACGACTCTGATAGTTTATCTCACGACACTGTTAGTTCACGTCGCGACACTGTCAGATAATGTTGCGACACAGAGACCCTGATGTCGCGACATTGATAGTTGAAGTCGCGACACTGAGAGTTGATGTCTCGACACTGATATTTGATATCACGACACTGATGGTATATGTCGCGACACAGATAGTTGATGACACGACACTGATAGTTGACATCGTGAAATTGATATTAGATGTGGCGCGACTGAGAGTTCGCTACAGTGATAACGTCACACTTGGGGAACCATATTTTGCTTCATATTATTCATAACAGCAAGTTGTCTGCACAATGCACATTCAGTACGCAGTTGTCACTCAGTTGCACTGACCTGCATCTTAACAGACGAGTTGCGACCAAAGGTACAGTCCACTTACAGTAATGATTACGTATATGAAACGAAATGTTCACCAAATGTGACGTCATTAATAGCATCTGTGGGTTTTGTAGTTTCAGAACTGTTCAGTTTCAGTTCAGTAGTTTTGTTCAGTTTACTTTTTTGAACTGCTCATTTATAATTATGAACATGAGGCGTATCATGACTAAACTAGAGAGAGATGAGTTGGAATCAGTTTTTTTTTTCAAAAATACATATTCTCGTATTGAATGATTTGCCGAAATTTAAAAAGATATGCGAGCCAAGATTTTAAGAATAAAGGAAAAAATATGGAAGTTCTCTGTAGCGTTTATTAACTAGGCAAAGATTTCCACATACTTTTTAGGGAAATACTGTTACGTAATTAAAAACAGTGCCGTCCAAAAAGTTCAATCCCTAATTAATACATCGAAAAAATACTTGAATTGAAAACTCAAACAAAACAACCGAAAACTTTTTCCGAAACTTCGCATTTAATATACATCGAACAATATTGAAAGAGCAATAAACAGGTTATATTGCCAAATAACCGTCTGCTAGAGTTAGAAAAGTAGGCAGTATTAGGGGGAATCTTTTTAATGGGGAAAATGTTCGGGCTTTTTTCAGTGGACACCTGAAGTCTAGACGGAACGGGGAGAACAGTTTGTCGCTGAAAAAGTTTTTAAGTGGGCTTGTTACGTAGTTGCGGAGGGTTAGGTGCAGAAAGTATTTTTTTATAGCTCCAGGCTGTCGACGACGACGCCGTGGACAGACGAGCTGTTTTAAAAAAAAGCATCGAGTGCCAATGAACTGTCAAAAATAGTGACGCTATTGTAATACAACTTGTTAACGTAAAGAATGTGATTCAAAATGGCGGCCAATATTGTTGTCGTTATTTGCAATTCGCTCACTCACGTTGTTTATGAGTGAGAGGCAGATAGTAAATCCGCCATTTTCAATCCCATTTTTAAGTAATCATGTTGTTGTGACTTCCACCACCTCTCTTTTATTTAGAATCTGTATAGCTATTGTAAGATCACAATGGTATGATAGTAGGTATTCTATAGACATCCAGACAATTATAAACAGAATCGTTTGCTAAAAATTGCAAAAAAATCGTTAAGAAATGGTAAAGAGTTTTTTTTAGTGTACTCATATTAATTATCTCGCTTTCCTGTGTCGTGGGTGTCATCACACACACAAATAACAAGCACAAACATACACAACCAGACGGAACAAACAGTTGTAGACCTTACTAATATTTGTTCTCATGCAGGTATCGAATCCGCCACCCAGAAGTTAGGCACAACACCTCTACGCCATCTTGTAATATTTACCTGAAAAAGAAGAAAAATATGTTCAGAAACTTGCATTATGTAATAGTAATAAAAAATATAAAAAAATATAGTCTTTATAAAACGAACTTTGATGCTTGGTCCGAGACTCAAACGAAATTCGAAATTTAAAATCAACAAACCGACCTTATTACTTTAAGTAACGTATTTAAAATTCGAATAAATAACGCTGGCCACTCAAAGGGTTAAAACACAGTTACATGTGAAATAAATATTTTCAATTCCCGCTTCATTTCGAGGCGTTATATCGAATGCTGTGATCACCTTTCATTGCAAATAAATTTATCTGCACTCTTTCATACTCTTATGTCAAAGTGTTAACGTACAAATTCACTTATTTCTACAGCAAATACAATATTGGGTGTTACCAAACATTCGTTTGCAGTGGCCAGCGGTTTTATGTCGATGTGGTAAAGTACATTTTGGGTATTTGAAGTGCATTATTATGATGCAGTGTTGATTCGCCGACGGCTGTCTGGGTATCAAAGGCTATGGGATGGAAACCCGATGGATTTTGTGAACCATTCAGTTTTGTATTGGAGTTTTGGTGAAACTAGCTCTGAGCTCTGCATTATTCGTAATGAACATTTGTGTAAATTATTATTTAAATTTAATTAAATATTTGCAACTTAATTTCGGTCGACATAGTCTAATAGATTATTTAATTAAGGAATTGTCAAAGTTTTTTTAAAATATATTTTTGCTGTCTATGTTATTAGTATTTATTGGATGTAAATGTTACAAGTACGTCGAATGTACCTAGTTCCAACTGGTGCTATATCAGCATAGCAAATCAAACGTAAACTTGGCAATTTACTACGTCACTTTGTGCTACTAGTCAGTTTCCTTAATCCGTGCAAGCACCAGGCCCGATTTTACCAAAGCCGGATAATTTTTATCTGGATTTTGACTGAATTTCTATACAAAACTTGTCAAAACATCAAAGAATATCAGGCAAATTTCAAAAAAGGTGGTCCAAAAAAAAAGTTCCGCTGCTTCACCTAACATTATTTTCATCAGTCTTATACAAAACTAGAACAGTATACAACTATAAACATGACGTTGTAACTGCATTTCCTGAGCTGTACGGTGTTTAATTCAAAGTAACATTTCGAGGTTTCCAAATGACTTATCTATTGCAAATAATTCTAGATCAGGCCGCGCAACATTCTTTTTTAGACCAGATTGCTTGATTTCTTTTATTCCTCATATAAATGTAAACCGACATTAGTATTATTTGTACTTCCCACAATTCTCTCACTTCCTAATTCCATCGATAATTGTGACAGGAAGCCGAGAGGCGACTTGGTCGACTTGGTGTACCGTTTAAGTGGTCAATTGATGTCGGCGGGTGGTCCTCAATGATCGCAAATTGTTCTGGAGGAAGTACTGTGGGGGATCTCGGCCCTTTGGGTTTTAAGTAGTCCAGTATCAGGGGTAAAGAACATTGGGGTACATTTTTTGCTATCGAGTGTTTTGTGGTAAGATTATTTGGAGATGAAAGACTGAGGATTGGGAGAAATATGAAATGGGTTCGGACAAATTTGACGACACGTTTGATGCAGTGGCTGAGCAATTGGCTTCTGAGCTACGGGTTGTGACTTCAATTTTCGCACGGAATAAATATTTGTATGGCCTAGCTATAGTTTTTTTGGGTCTGGGTGTTTGTGCATGTGAAAATTTGTTTCTGGAAATGCATCTACGATAAAGGAGAAATGTAAGATATAGGAAGGACAAAAAAAAATGTAACCCTATTTTTATATTAAATACCAGTGGTTAAACAAAAATAAATAATAATAATAAAGGTTTATTGTCACAAAAAAATACATTCACATTGGTTTATGTAAGAGGTAGACACAATATAATTATTAATGTGATACTGATTCCCAAACTAAGCCAGAGCTTGTATTTTGGGAAACAGTGTTCAGTCATGGGACAAAAGAAAAAACGAATCTGCAGAAGACCCACTAAAACCAAGATAATAGAAAAAAAAACTATAATTTTTTCTCATCTTCATTTAGCTTTCTTCCGACCTAAAGCCAGATGACTTTTTTTTAAATTGTTCCCTCTTCAACAAAACTTTTTTCTTATTATTACCACTTTACACATAAAAATCTTAAAACGCAGCACCTATACGCAACGTCTATTATTCCCCCCAAAATTAGGGTTCCTTTCGTTATTACGCACAAGTCGTTGTCAGATGCAAATCAACTGGGGTTCCGTCTTTTTCAGGGGCTGAAATATGACGGTAATAAACAGCAGCTAGGGACGCAGTTCCGAACACCTGACGCGGTATGGTCACCCTATTCGATATGGGAAGTCCGTATTTGAATATATTTATGGTTACTGTATGAATATTAATATTTTAATGAGGATAGATACGGATTTTTTTAGATGTATAGACAATTTCTTTAGATGGTTTGTTTTGTCTTGACTGTTTAAAATCATTATTAGGCATGATGAACTACACTTGGGAGCAAATAAATCGAGCCACTCCCTTTTTTCACGTATCCTGGTTATTATAGTTCTGGTTTCATGAATTATATAATTCTATAAAATACATGTCATTTGAAAGTTTATTAAATAATATTTAAAATCAGGGTAAATTATTGAATGATAACCGTAGTTAATGATCATTCATTGACTCATAAAGAAAACAGGAATTTTGATAGAAAATTGGGTAAGGTTAAAACACTCCTGAAAAAACAGTTAAAAACAAAAATATTGTAACAATCACACTACGTTATGGGTATAATTAACAAAAACCCCCAATTTGACCTTTTCTTATTGAAGTGCAATCCAAATAAGCAAATTAAATGCGATAATTTTATTCTACCCTTTAATTTTTTATTTATAATGAAAAGTTGACAAAAAAGTACCCGCATTGTAAAGGTTATTAAATAACCTTTTAGGCGATATATGTTTAGAATTGATCTATTCACTGATAACAAAAATAATAACCATTAAACATGAAAAATAGAAGTGGCTCGATTTATTTGCTTCCAAGTATATTTTTGCTGAAGTATGCATCATCATCATTCAGCCGAAAGACGTCCACTGCTGGACATAGGCCTCCCTCAAAATCAAAATCAAAATCAAAATCAAAAGTTTTTATTTCACATAAACCATTACAGGCGCTTATGAAAAGTCGAATTTAGGTGCACGGTTCCAATTAGTCGTTTCCTATGGAGAAGAGCCGGCAAGAAACTCCATGGTTACTCTTTTAAAATCCATATCTTTAACAATTTGAGTGGGTACAGTTATGACTTAGATATGAGAGAACAAAGTAGACTTAGGAGCAGGAACCACACAAAAAACAAAATGAAAAATATGGTCACAAATTAACTAGGTATCCAGGCATCTAGCAAGTCTACAAAGCTCTCACATTTACAAAAGGTAAAAGGACGCTAAACTATATAAAACAACTGACATGGTTAATTGTCATCAAAACACATTACAAAGAAAATCACTGTATAGTAAGATAAAGATATCTTGAGAGTAACGATAGTAATAAAAAAAAAAGCTAATCGTAATGAGGTTAGTTAATAGACATACACATACGACGTTAATGAGGTACCAGGGAAGCCACATGTGCAGAAGGAGTTACTTCCAAACACCTTTGTCGTCAACGTAGTCCTTAGTCTTGTAATATGCTTTTTGAATAAGGACACGTTTAATATGGGCTTTAAACTTTCCCTCGGTAAGATCAGTTACAGATTTCGGTAGCTTATTATAAAAACGCACGCCATTTCCTAAAAATGACTTATTAGTTTTACTCAATCTAAATTTTGGAATCACAATTTTATGTTTATTACGTGTATTTTTATCATGAAAATCGCTTCTAACATTAAACGTATGCAAATTTTTCCGAACATACATAATATTTTCAAAGATATAGTGTGACGACAAGGTAAGTATATTAATATCTTTGAACACGTTTCTAAGGGATTCGCGGGAACCCATATTGTAGATTGCACGGATTGCTCTCTTTTGTAAAATAAAAACAGAATCTACGTCAGCTGCTGAGCCCCACAACAGAATGCCGTAGGACATAACGCTGTGGAAATATGCGAAGTATACTAACCTAGCTGTAGCTACATCAGTCAGCTGCCTAATTTTCCTAACTGCGTATGCAGCAGAACTTAACCTAGCCGACAGGGCAGTAATATGCGCACCCCACTGCAATTTTGAATCGAGAGTTATACCTAAAAATACGGTGTCATTAATTGTATTAAGATTATTGCCTTCAAGCATTAAATTTAAACCTACTTGGGGAACATTTGGTAGTGAAAACTTAAGGCATTTAGTTTTATTTGCATTTAGTAATAGATTATTGGCTGCAAACCACTTAGAAAGAACAGCAAGGCTCTCGTTAACATGTAAAACGTCCCTATCTTTTCTATCTATTTTAAAAATAAGGGAAGTGTCATCGGCAAATAAAATTATGTCTGATAAGTCGGTCATCATATAGGGTAGATCATTTATATAGGTTAGAAACAGAAAAGGTCCAAGAATTGAGCCTTGAGGCACGCCCATCTTAACCAGAGACCCCGAAGATATCGCACCGTTAGCACCAACTTTTTGCTGTCTATTAGATAAATAGGAGAAAACAAGGTCAGCAGCTCGGCCACGAATTCCGTAATGGTGTAATTTACAGATGAGGGTGTTGTGGTCAACGCAGTCAAAAGCCTTGGAGAGATCACAGAAGATGCCAATAGCATCCTGAGAGCTCTCCCAGGATTCCAAAATATGAGTGACTAGTTTCACTCCTGCGTCAGTAGTCGACCTACCTTTCGTGAAACCATACTGGCGACTATGCAATATCCCGTTCAGGTCAAAATGAGACATCATCTGATCAAGCATGATTTTCTCAAAGATTTTACTTAGTGCTGGAAGCACCGAAATGGGTCTGTAATTTGAGGGGTTATTCTTGCAACCTGATTTGAAGATTGGTATTACCTTACTATGCTTCATCAAATCAGGAAATGTACCGCTATCTATACATTGGTTAAATATGTCTGTAAGTAAAGGGGTAATGGTGTTAATGATAGCTCCAAGAACCCTAACAGAAATTCCCCATAAGTCTTCAGTATTTTTTATATTTAGACTTTTAAAAGCTTTTATAATCGAGGTAGCAGAAATGTGCTTAAATTCAAAGATAGGTATATCTTTACAGAAATTCTGTTTAAGTAAGGATTCGGCTAGTGTAGAGGACGAAGCAAGGGATTTCGTGACCTCTATCGGGATATTCGTGAAAAAGTTTTCGAGTGTCTGAGCGACTTCAGACTTATCTGTAATTAATTTATTATCTGATTTTAAAATTAGTTCGTTATCCCGTTTTTTTGTGTTCCCGGTTTCTTTATTAATTACCTGCCACACAGTTTTTATCTTATTATTAGAGGCACCTATTTTGTTACAAATTAAATTAGATTTAGCTAGAGTACAGACTCTCTTAAATATCTTTGAATAATTTCTTACATAATTATGAAAAGCTTGATCAGATGTCAATGATTTTTCATGATATAGACTATACAAAGTTTCTCTACTTTTCCTTATACCTAGGGTGGCCCATTCACTAAATTTTGATTTACAATTAATTTTACGTTTCTTGACTGGACATGTGTTGTTAAATTCTTGGCAGACTGTAGCGAACAATGTACAATAATTTATGTTGGGATCCCTTGAACTAGAGCAAGATGTAGGAAGATTACTTAAAACATTATTATTAAATTTTTGCAAATTATTTTTAGTTAGTGGTCTTAATTCAATGATTTTGTCTAATTGAAGCTGCTTATTTAACTGAAAGGACACTAGTTGGCCTGTATGATCAGACCTAACGCCACTAATTAAAGAAGAGTCTTTTATTTGACAGTTTGTAAAAATATTGTCTATACATGAAGCTGAGGTAGCAGTTATTCTAGTTGCTTCATTAAAAATATACTTTAAATTAAAACATTTAAACAATGACACAAGTTTACATTTTTCCGGTGACTCAATTAAAAAATCTATATTCAGGTCACCACAAACATCGCCACATCACCCGGTCTTGTGCTTCTCGCATCTAACGTATGCATGAAGTATGCATAAACATTTGTAATAGGATATTTGACTGAAAAAATCTAATTAGTCCGTCAGTCAGATTATCAAAAAATATTTGACCCGTATTTTTTCTTTTGTTACGTAAACCAAAATAGATGAAGATACGACACTATTAAAATTGGCAAAACGTCACAAGCAAGTACAATTTTTACTTGCTTCTGACGTCACAAGCCCCCACTCTCGAGTTTCGATGCGTTTTATCTTTCCAAATATTCAAAGATTTAACAAAAGAAAAAATACGTGTCCATTATTTTTCAAAACTCTAACTGGCGGACTACTTAATTAGATTTGCAATCTATTGATGCTGTCAAAATGCCTATTATGATTCCACTGCAAATTGTAATGGAGTAAAGATATTATTGCCAATACGAAATTGTTTCCAATTCCAACTTAATTTTTATGGCTCTATCGTTATTCGATGATTCTGCCAACGTTAAGGTTGAAAAAGACACTGAAATAAGTATGTAATGTAACTAAACAAAAACTATTGACCGGTGTTTGTAGCGTAAAAATCAGATGAGCGTGGTGAAAAAGAATCGTTCGGGCACAGATAATTTGATAGAAGGAGATATCGAAAGTGATATTTATTAAATCTCTGTTATAGTTCATTAGATAGATTTCATGTTAAAAAAACAATAGCATTCCGTTAAGTAAAGAATGGAGTCGAAGCATAGAGTTCTTGTATTATTATCTTTCTTTTCCCTCGTTAGCGAAAAAGAAATTGATGGAAAATGTCGACGTCGACACACACATAAAACATAAAAGTACGTACTTAATAAAAACAAATGATGAATACTAAAAGGTACTTGAACCAGCAGGTACAGTAATATACGCGAATTATCCTTATTACTTTTTTAATTTAGAGCGGAGGCCATGATAAATTTGGCTGTTAATCAAACGCCTAGGGGACACACGTACTCGGATTGGAAAAAATGAAATTCAAAAATAGAATGTATAATTGGATCTTTTTTGAACTCTTCTGTAGATGTCGCTCGGAGCGATTGTGCCCTTTTATGAAATTTCGTATTTGTCAATCGTGATGTATTGTTTGGTTTGATTCCTTTTTTATGTCCTTGGGCATAAAATTAGATGAATGTTACGAAATTTTGAATCATTGTATGAAGAATTGGTATTCATTTATTAATTGGATTGGAAATAGGGACCGAAAATGGTAAACTTTAGGGAGGATTCACAAATACCACCACATCGCAGTGACAAAAAGTGAGCAAGCAGTGGCTAGTGTAGCTGCAGCTTTAGCGACAAAATGTGATCGGCGTGAATTAAACTATTCATTTTCATACAAATTAGTGCCGTTTGTTGTTGGTTGGTTGTGGTGTAGTTGTGCTACGTGTGAAACAAGCCTTATTCTATAGAAATACCGGTATTAATACCGGTATTTTTCTAGATTATACAGGCTGTCCCTGGAGGTATGGATCAAGTCGAATAAGGGCGTGGGCAAGGTCATTTCCAAACTTTTTAACCCTGAGAATGTTGGTGTAATTTTTTACGGTTCAAAAGTTACAACCAATTTTTATTTTTTTCAATCACTTCCATCCATACTGATTAAATCGAATAGGAAACGGTAACCTTTCTTAATATATACAGGGTGTCCCTGGAAGTATTTCCAGGGACAACCTGTAGGTATGTATTAAAAAAAGGTTACCGTTTTCGTTTTCTGATTGGAAGTGATGCTTAAATGTCTATTGCTTTATTTCTGTACACTATCAAACCGAGTGTTTAAACTAAAATTGTTAAATAAATATGATTTAATTAAAATTTTATCGACGATATAACTTACATAATACATAGGTAGTTCCGTTCTAAAATTCTAACATACAATTCCGGTTTTTACATCCGAAGCACGACCCAACGCAAGATTTTCCCTGCATTTTAACAATTATCATTTTCAAACAAAAGAGAATTTGAATTTTAATATAATAACACTTATGCCGATGGTAATAAAGCTCATAAAACTTCTAAAACTCTAAGCGGGTGCGATTAATTCTAAAATTTGCATGACAATTGCATTAAAACAAACCGCCGTAGAGGGCGTATTTCCGTCTGAACCCTCACGAGGTCCCCTTAGTATTTGCCGTTGATTTTGTTGGAAATATTTCCTAATTTTATTGTATTTCTGATGGTGTCTTTAATGATATCCGTTCTAAGTACCTATTTAATGCCATTGTTGTTTATACAAGCTTAGTTTTACTAAACCTGAAACTAGTTTGTTCAGAATCACTAGGAGAATCGATTGACATATTTTTTACACCACATTATTATTCCATTTATTCATTCTAAATAATTTCTACCTAGGTATAACAGTTGACGGGAATAGACACCTTGAGGCTTGAGACAGTCCGCTCGGTCAGTTTCCGTGTATTAGGCAACCCCTGCATAGCACATCTCAGGCATTTCACACTTTACTAGGGAACTTAACACGACATAAACTACGATGTAACTTGGAGATTTATTAAAAAAAACACATATTCAAGCAGTTCCGATGAAAATCTTGTTGGGGTGTCTCGGTTTTTGTATATACTAAAAATAACGTTCTACAGAATTATGAATGAACCTATAGGATTCTATTATGGGTCGATGTTAAGAGAATCACAGAAGGCCTAAGTTTTGACTGGATTTATCAAAGTAGATATTAAAAGCCAAAAGTCTGACCATCAAAAATGCTTGCTTGCTTGCTTCACTTGACTTGACCATAACCCAATAATTCATATAACATTAGACAAAAGTGGCCCACCAAGACAAGAATATCTTGTGCATCATTTCTTCAAAAAGAGTTTCAGCTCATCTTGATTGGCCGTTAAGCTTTATAGAAGGATGCAAACACGTTATATATTTTCTAATGGGTCTTATTTGTCTTTTATAAGAATTAGAGTAGTAGAACAGTCGAAAAAAAAACGGTAAAAAATCCCAAACAGTGGTATACATCATTTTCATTCCTTAACAGAAGTAGAAAAGTTCTATAAAGCTCAATTAATTCGAGAATACAAAAACTCGAATACGTATAGCACAAAAATGTAAAATACACGCAATAGAATCATTTGCGTGGATTGTCGAAACCGGTCGGTCCTGTGACAAATTATGGTCACCCTATGCAGTTTTTACCGATACGACCCCAGGCATTGAAGGGCAGAGTTAACTAATTTAGTTTGTGTACCGCTTGTGTATCGGAACTGGAGGGACAAACGGATGTTATCAATGTGTTTTCATTTTGCAGTTTTAGATTTGATTTGGATTTGTTTTCTGGATTTTTCGACTTTGGAATACAGTGTGAGGTCAGTTGGAACAAGAACATTGTTTGTGGTTGTTTCAGATAGTTATTACTCGATTAACAATGAAAAGTTTGCAAAAATGAGCATTGGCAAACTTTTTGTTGTTTCTATTGTGTTGTTTATTAGTATTTACCCAACATCTGGTATTATATTTATTTATTGCACAATGTAGTTTACAGAAAACTTATAGAATAGTTGTTCCAAACATACATAGACCCTTTATGGATGTTTGCAAGGCACACAATAACTTATAAGTTCTTCAATTATTAGGAAAATTAATATCACATTAAAATAAGGTTAGATTATTGGCGATATTATTTGAACAGTAACATTTTTTTTTATAAAGAGCTTTAGTCTCAAGTTCTTGTCTTGTTTACAGACCTAACGCTAGGCTACATATGGGTAAAAAAACTATATTAATCCTAGATAGCACTTCGGAAATTTTAATCCAACAATAAATAAGATACATGCGGAATTCAATATCAAGGAGAGCCTTATGCACCAAGTCACAATTAATGAAAATAATTATATTTTTATAATGACAACCCCAGACATTCCTTAATTTAAATTCCCCAAATTAATGTTACTACCAACCAACAAATCCGGTGTAGTTTACACCGTATTATCAAGATCTCCGGTCGTCGGTAAACTAATTTATCTGTCTGTCTGTTGCTCCTTAGTCGCGCTAATTTCATAAGCCCCGCGCTTTGTTCTAGCCGGGACGCCCAGAACACTGTCATAATTTATAATAAACATAAATGTAGGGACTGTTGTGTTTAGATGTCTGGTGGCTGGTGTGTGGCCTTTGTACGTGAAAGATGGTAAGTGGAATGAAAACGTGTTAAGTACGTCGGCTGTCGCTGAACACCAGCGCTGTGGCTATGTTCTGTATAATGTGCCACAGCAATATGCTGAGCGATGGCCGTTTTGCTCGGATGTGACGCATATTTTCTCAAATGTAATTTTTATTTTGTGTTAATTTAGAATTTGACAACCAACTCTTAGACACACTACTAAAGTTTCTATAATAATATAATTCAATCATGACTCGAAAGATACGTGGCGCCATCTATGAATTTATTGTTGTTTTCCTCGGGAACAGTACTTTTTTTCGGGATGAAAGGTACCCTATGTCCGTTTCTGTACACCTGACAACGTATATGCAAAATTTCAGGATAATCGGTTCAGTGGTTTAGGTGTGAAAAGGTAACAAACAACCAAACTTACTTTCGCATTTATAATATTAGGAAGGAAGTAAGAATAAGGATTTTTGTTTTTATTTTTACTTTTTGTGATTTTTAGTGTCACATCAACACGCAAATAAAATTGTGTTCTTTTTTTCTTATGTGTGAGGTGAATAGTAAATGTGTGAAGTGGCTAGCTTTTATTGTGACTGTCCACATTATTGGGTGTGCTCCTTTCATCCCCTTCTAAGTGAGATTTCTTACAATCTTATCATCATAAAATCTAGATCTTGATATGTCGTTCAGTCAATCAGCGTTTCTCTTTTTAATCGGCCATTTATTGTGAAAGGTGTGAACTTATTAGAAATAGATGTGTGAACTATACGAAAATAAATTCAAGTTGTAGCTTAATCGTAATTTGGAAATTTTGAATTGTCGTATCAGTGTTGTTATCAAGGAAAAGATCAAAAAGATACATAATCAAATAAATTCGCTGCGATGAATTTTTAATTTTACCATGTTTAACTTTGTAGTCTACTGTTACTAATATAATTATTTTCACTGTAATAGTCTTGTCTGACAAATAAAAGGAACTTTGCTATGAACGCGAAGTTGCCAGCCAGACAATATTTAATTCAATTAAACTTGCGCTGTCCCAGCTTATTATCCAACACAAAAGGAAAAGAAAAGTTCAAAAAGAATAGTAAATGAACCGTGTTTTCAATATTGTGATCTACGAGAATAGCCCTACGGTGCCTACGGTTAGTGTTGACTGGAAATTGAAAGTTAGTAAGCTTCATCATGTTTTCTTGTTTAATTATTGTGTTTTGTGCTCTTGGTACTTGAACAGTATTTTGTTTGTTAAAATTATGTCCAGACTTTTCACGACTCTCATGATTAGATTCTGTGAATGTTTTCACTTTTAGATTTTCATTATTTCTCTGCTTTGAGCAATCTAGATGATTTTGCCAAAATTTTATTCAGCAATGTTCTGAGGATGTGTTTTTTTTCTGTAATAAGTAGTTAGATTTTGTACCTCTAAAACAAATAAATATTTACCGCGGCAATTAATTAATCATGTCCCTAAAATGTATCACAATAAACACCTGTCATCTACAATGTATCCTCTCAACACGTATGAGGACTAATAACTTCCCCCGGCGCCGTTTATTAAGAAACCACTGCACCCGTTGCAGTCTCAATAATGGCTTGTCACTCGCGCGGTCGACGCCATATTGTGTCGCCGTCTACAATTTGAGGCTCCTTCACGGGCTGTCATTTTACGTTTAGCTCACGCTTAACTGGCGATTCATTTTGAAGTGGCAACAAAAAGGCTCTGTTTATAATCTAGTGATGGACTTCAAATAAATAATATGTTAAAGATCCTTGTCGAAGTTGTTTTATCCTGCCTGCATGTCGACCTTCTTGGAATGTACCTATCGAGCCGTTCACGTCACTACATATATTATATAAGTATACATCATCTCTATCTGTTTTTTACACCGTCCAATCACACGTAATCACGACACACTTCATCTTTTGTTCTACACGATCAAAAACTTCAATAGGTATAATATACTCTTCAAGTGTAAAATTTGCATATTATAGATATTATTTCATCTTAATGATGAAATCCAATTTTTTTTTGTTCGTCCTCACCATTCCTGTTGTTCAAAGCATTCTAGTCACCCATATGGTTTTTCCTTACAGGGTACTTACTTCCTCGCATTAACGATTATTTTTTGTATATTTATGGGCAGCAACATCATCTAGTATACCAATAACAATATAATACGAAGTCCTGATATCTCCAAGAGTTTCTACGATTTTCATCACAGTTTTACTACTTATTTTGAATTCTCAACTTTTCAACACTGCAAGGATCATATTCACCAAATTTCAATTCGCAGTCGTGACATTTTCTCCAAACTGCCGCCTCGCTCATTCCTCGCTTCGTTCCACTAAGTTTGAAAGACTTTCGCATGACGTGAGATTAACGCGCAACGTTTAATTACTACTTGAGCAGTTTTCATAAACAGCTGTTGTTGATTTGTTCTCGTGTAAAATTTGACGGTAGCTAAGATTTTGTACTTATATGCACGTTTGCTTTCAGATTTTGGAAGCAAATTGAGACGCTGAAGACTTGTATGTAGTAGGCACCTATGCTGCAAAAGTTATATGTGGAGAAATTTAGGCCCAGATTGTATACATTAGTCATCAGCTAGCACACTTTTGAGCTGATTTACTGCAATCAACCTGAGACCTACCTTAAGCCGTTTTAGTCGCCAAAATCGGCCTAGAAATTCATCACCATTATGATGTGAAGACAAGTAAGAAGTCGATAGCAATATTAGCAATCAACAAAACATTGCTCCAATGAAAATTGTCAAACCATTTTTTTAAAAAAAATGTCCGTCCTATTTCTTCCTGGCTCTTCTCCATAGCATCTACTACTTGGAACCGAGCACCTAGTGTTGACCTTTTAAAAGTACCACTAATCTGGTCTACTGTAAATAAAAATATGTGAGTTTTACTTTGAACGTGTTTTCACTTCCAAGAAACAAGCTGCAACGTTCTAAAATTTAATTAAAGCGAAGATTTTACTTATAAGAAACAATACATTAAACAAAAATGTAGTCATGCCTAAAATTTACCGTCAAATTCCTTCTAAACTACATCTGACAGCGTCTTAAACACGAAAATCAAATAAAAGAACTCCTCGACACGAAAAAGGTCCTTTTTGAATACACCATAAGAGTTGGCATATATCAAGTGGCCCTCACAAATGAAATAGCTACGGGGACAATTTCTCAAGACAGACAGCACTCAGAGGGACACTCGAAGGTCTCCGGTCCCTCCTTACCGTAATCTTGGCGATTATTAAAATCATATATCTTTGGAAAAAGGTTGGGGTGGAATGCACCCTGATTTCTTGAGGGTGCATTCTGTTTTCGTCTGTTTCTGTTTTATGCATGCAATGTTTATTTATAAGAAAGGTAGTAAAGATGATTGCTAATCTTTATTTATATTGATGTAGTTTGCGGTGTATGTATTTATGGCCTTTTGTCAACTTTAGCTGAGTCTGCAGTTTTCGTAGTTCCGGTTTATGATCTCTTAAGCTTAATATAAACTCATAAATGTTACCAACATCATGATTCTTATCATAAAATGGTATACTAAATATTGAACAATAAAATGAATGGTACAAATAAGTACAGAAGCGGACTTAATGCCTTAGGCATTTTCTACCAATTGACTTTAGGGACAAAACTTGATATTAATTATTACTTACATGATAATACTTGGTAGTGTCATAAATAAAATTTAGCCGACTTTGAGCTTGCCCCTGACGATATCAGAGGTAAAGCGAAGTCAAAGAAAAAAATTAAAAAGACAAGCGCCAAAAAAGAAATATACTAATTCCGAGACATTGATGAATAAGTAAAATAATGTATTTAAATTGAAATTAAGAGCTTCTTGGTCACATTACTTTCTACTTCTTATCCAAGTTACTACATTAGTCACAATTTAAGACTATCTTGATATTTATATAAAAAAAAAACACCTGTTATATTTTCATTTCAAAAAACCTAAACCAAGAATAGCTCACTCTCGCATACAGCCGTCCATCTGTACGTCACGTAAGTCGAGGCATGCGACCCGTCACAATATTATTCTTACCTCCCGCGCCTTCATTCCTTCCTTCACTCTCGTTCGCCGCTCATTATCATTCACTCATTCTTCGCAGATAAGAAAAGCGCGGAGTATTCGTGAGATTATCGTAGAACTTCCGACTCTTTTATCAGGAAATGTTTGGCATAATACTGGCAAGAGGTTACTAAAAAAATGGGAATATATTGCTACATTTTTTTAAAATCTGTTTTCCTAAACTACACTCGAAGTTGTATCGATACAGGGTGTAAATGAATCGTGTAATTCTTTAAAATCATATGATTTATATCTGATACAGATTAAACCCGCACGGGAATTATGTTGATTAAAAATATAACGTCTTTTTTTTTCCTTCCTGAGGTGTGAAAGTATCTAAATCACTTGTTCCAATAAAAATAAGCAAAAAAAAATTTGCAATAATATATTTTATATGATAGAACATTTAGATGACAAGCATAAATTAATGAGAGCACGACGACACAGCTGTCAGGCTCGACTAGGGCGATATCTCTCCGCACAGACAGTTAACTCGGGGCGCTAAAATGACTCGGAAACAGAACACCACACCACGTGTTTTCTTTTTTGTTTCTTTGGAAATCCCTTGCATGGACAATTTGTGTCACCAGGGGCCTAATTCTCCTAAAATAAATCTTGATAAATCACAACCGAACCAAGGCCGAACCGTTCATTCAGACAGTTCTCAATTTCAAAAGCTATCAAATTGTTTGACACAAAAAACAAAATCAATCATTTTGAAAGTTTTCGAAAACAAAAACTGACTGACGGTTGTGGTTCGATTGCGTTTGGCAACAATTTATTTTAGGAGAATTAGGTCATTATAAAGAATTACACAAATTCTGAACAAAGGGTAGACAGCTCCTCTGGTTTAGAATTTTCCCATAGAGTCCTAGGTAAATAAATCACACTGTTTATATCGAGTCAGTTCACTTCGGCTGATCTGCAAAGATAATAAACATAATCGGTTTTGTTGTCAAAAATAGGTGTTACCATAATATCGCTAAAACCAATTTCTTTAAGCTCCTCACACCTTCTTTAGAACCAATATAGGCACTACAAAGCCTTCCTATTCCTGTCAGGCAAAGGTATTAGATCTAGTGGCTCCCATCTCCTGCCTTATTACGGTTGAGTGGTGTACGTTTCAATTTAGAACGAAGTGGTTATAACAATCTGTTGCTATGTGGTTGTTTGTGAATATACGAGTATTGTAGGCTAAAAGTATTTCTCAAACAGTTTTTTTGTCGAAATATTAGTTTATTCTTAATTATTCTTATGGATTTGGACATGATCAGAAAACTTAGATTGTGATAATTCCTGAATAACATAACATCATACCTGTATTCTCCAAAGGGATGGCAGAGGTGTATAGTACATCCTCATTTCGTCGCTATTTTTAAGTCCCATATAATAGCCACCAACTGGGCACAAACTCAGACTCCGAGCTGCTACTGAGAAATTCCACACGGAAGACCCCAAAAACACTGCCCGACCTATATTGTTTTCACGATAAGAAGATTAAAATGACACATGTCAAAAGGAGTTGCTAGACATGTGACTGTAGTCGATTCAACTATCGATAAAATTTGTAAAATTTCAGCGAGAATTTGACAAATTATTGTAATGTGATTTTATGTACATTTCAAATACTTGTGATTTAAGTAATTAGGATTAAGTCAATTAGCATGCATATCTTCAACAATAGACGATTACGTGCTGATGTGATAATGAATCCAGCAGGTATGGGATGAGTGAACAAAAATGTTTATTTATCACCAATAATAAGCCCAGTAGCCGGGTCGCAAAAAAGAGGTTTATCTTGCAAAAGGTTCGTCGGTCCTGAATTTTGGATGTGTTATATTAGGAGTTTTTTTTAAGAAAAGCCCACAAACAGACACACAGACAGATAGAGAAATAGACAGCCAAACAGAAAGACAGACATGGGCTTCAAACCTATAAAATACCTCTGATTTTGAGTCTGGAATGAAAAATAAGAACTTAATTTTCTACAAAATTGATGTGAATAATTTTTGGCATAAAACCCATAAGGAGTTATTTAATAAAATGTCATTTTTGGGTTCTTTAACCCAAGATGGCAGAGCGCGCCGAGGTCACTCAAGGTACAAAATTTGTAATTTTTATAAGAACACATATCCGTATCACGTATCCAAAATTTAGGACTGACCGACCTTTTGCAAGGCAACTGGGCTATAATGAGCCTTGTTTTAATTATTCAATCAACTGAGCCTATCGTCTATAATTATTACGACAGTCAAAATATTCATTCTGTTAATATAAATTTATCGAAATTATTTTATCGATACGCACGTCTCTGGCAACTGGTACCATCTGACGCAAGTTTGAAAACGCGTCGGGGTTTTTTCAAAATCATTTATGTAACATATAATTATGGCGTTAAACACATATAACTATATCTTTTCTATGTTTCTGATTTTAAAACAACCTTTTGGGTAAGGCTTTATTAATATTTTAAATTGATTTAATACTTTTTGAATTAAATTGTCATACACAAGCGCCATTACAATTTATTTTCATGTCATGAACTGACATCTGCCAAATTAATCAACTTACCGTGAAAGCAATATAGACATGCATCGAAGCCAGAACCTCACGCTCAACAGTCGCATTTGCGACCACTAGACCAACAAGGCAGCCAGTAGTTCATGAGTATGAGAAATGTAATATAGATTGTCACATTTTCGGCTACACGGTAATTAATACCTTTCACCGGTGCTATGTTTAACTGCTATTTATTTGCTAGCACTAAAAAATTATGCAAAATAACTGCTGCCGATGATTTCTCACACCTGCAATGAATATTCTCCATTCCTTTTACTCAACAATCATCATAACATGAAACACAAACACACAAATGACAGAACGTTAACGAACCAAAACACACAGAGAGCTATTAAGCAACAATCTCGACACATCTCACAAAAGGTCACGTTGCTCGTTACAAGGAGCACTGCAATCTCGAGACGACGCTCCGCTCATGCAAGCCTGGTATGCATGCCGCTATTACTCACAACTACCACAGTTTTTGTTGTTGTTTTTTTACGAAATTCCTACCATTTCTGCATGAAAATGATGAAAAGAAAACATTTTAATGTCATGGAATACCTTCTTTTCACAATTTGAGAGAATATGCAAATTAATTTAGGTCTTAACCTCCGGTTTCTGAGTTAAGCATTCTAGGATAATCAATACTTAAGTAATATTTGAATACGGATTTGTCAAAAAAATGCTTTAAAATCCTTAATTTTATTGACAACTCCATACTCAAATGTTACTTAAGTACTGCTTATCCTAGAATTCTTATTTCAGAAACCGGAGGTTAAGACCTAAATTGATTTGCATATTCTCTATTGCATATCCTAGAATTCTTAATTCAGAAACCGGAGGTAAGTCTCCGATTGGTCTTTTTGCCCTGCACTCGAAACTTTAGGGATGATTACGATATAGTAGTATTATATAGCAGTACTGTAACACGACGCTTCGCTCATGCAAGCCTGGCATGCAAGCCAGTATACCCTTTTCACCGTAAGGTGAATCCTGATGTTTCTCTACAAAACGTTACCATACAAAGAATATCAAAAATAAATAAATATTAGCCTATAATTGTCCCATTGTAGTACAAAGACCTCCTCTCATACAGAGAAGGAACGAGCATTGATCGCCACGCTTGCTCAGTGCGAGTTGGCGATTTTAGACCATTAAAGTTCTGGTTTCTTTACGATGTTTTCCTTCATCGTGTGTCAGTGGCGTCTTAGATTAACTAAGAAGGTACCTACATATGAAATTGAATATAGCTATTTAAACCTTTTTGATGATAACGTTTACGTTTTTTCGATAGCAGTCCCCTGCACAATTTACGAAATGACCGCTATGTCAGGACTCGTTCTTTGAACAGAGTATAATAATTTATTTCTAAGTCCCCGATTGGTCACTTTATTTTGCAGCATATCGAAACATTAGCAACGTAGTATTATAACAGTAGCTTGTTACACAAGCAGCACTGTAATCTGGAGACGAGTCCGCCGTCCCAAGCACACACTTTTAGAACCCGATGACGAAGTTACTCTCCTCCAGGAGGCGAGTAAATCGACCAGCACACTATATTGTTTTCACGATAAGAAGATTAAAATGACACATGTCAATAGGAGTTGCTAGACATGTGACTGTAGTCGATTCAACTATCGATAAAATTTGTAAAATTTCAGCGAGAATTTCACAAATTATTGTAATGTGATTTTATGTAGGTACATTTCAAATACTCGTGATTTAAGTAATTAGGATTAAGTCAATTAGCATGCATATCTTCAACAATAGACGATTACGTGCTGATGTGATAATGAATCCAGCAGGTATGGGATGAGTGAAAATAAATGTTTATTTATCACCAATAATAAGCCCAGTAGCCGGGTCGCGAAAAAGAGGTTTATCTTGCGAAAGGTTCGTCGGTCCTGAATTTTGGATGTGTTAAGTTAGGTGTTTTTATGAAAAGCCAACAAACAGACACACAGACAGAGAGAGAAATAGACAGCCAAACAGAAAGACAGACATGGGCTTCAAACCTATAAAATACCTGTGATTTTGAGTCGGGAATGAAAAATAAGAATTTAATTTTCTACAAAATTGATGTGAATAATTTTTGGTTTAAAACCCATAAAGAGTTATTTAATAAAAACTCATTTTTGGGTTCTTTAACCCAAGATGGCAGAGCGCGCCGAGGTCACTCAAGGTACAAAATTTGTAATTTTTATAAGAACACATATCCATAACACGTATCCAAAATTTTGGACTGACCGACCTTTTGCAAGGCAACTGGGCTATAATGAGCCTTATTTTAATTATTCAATCAACTGAGCCTATCGTCTATTATTATTACGATAGTCAAAATATTCATTCTGTTAATATAAATTTATCGAAATTATTTTATCGATACGCACGTCTCTGGCAACTGGTACCATCTGACGCAAGTTTGAAAACGCGTCGGGGTTTTTTCAAAATCATTTATGTAATATATAATTATGGCGTTAAACACATAAAACTGTATTGTTTCTATGTTTCTGATTTTAAAACAACCTTCTGGGTAACGCTTTACTAATCTTTTAAATAGATTTAATACATATTGAATCAAGTTGTCATAAACAATCGCCATTACAATTTATTTTCATGTCATGAACTGACATCTGCCAAATTAATCAACTTACCGTGAAAACAATATAGGTACACAACGTCCGCCGCCGTCCGGCATACCGTCTTCGCCGACGAGGCCCGTCGCGACGTCCCACCGCCGCCGGTCACGATCCACCGAGCTCTCCTGTCGTGGAGCCGGTCGTCTCTTCAGACTCCGCAGTCACACCGATAATTCAGCTCTCATCAAGCTGTCTCCCCCCCCCCCCCCCCTAAGGCCCCGCCAGCAATTCCCTAAGCCGAGGTCCGAGTCCCACTAGGGGTCGCCCTTAGTGCTGTTGTTGCAGGTAGTCATGATGTATTGTATGTGATGTGTAGTGTAGTACAGGTAGCTAGCTTAGGTTAATTAAGTATTTTACTCCCCCCCCCCATTGGCTTGAGACCCTTCAGATCTCGCCAATAACTGCCCGGTTACGTAGGAAGGGTCCCCTAGGACCACCAACAGCAGTCGAAAAGAAAAAAAAAAAACTGGAGACGACGCTTTGCTCATGCAAGTTTGGCATGCACGGTTACCCACAATTACCCAAACTGTCTTACATGTAGACTCTACATCTACTAATAAAGAAATACGTTCTTCTCATATCATAATATTATCGTATCGTCCAAAATCAAGTGTCAATTCGTTTTTATGCACTAACAATATCTGCATTTGATTATGTGCTCAACTTACTATACAGTTCTGCTAAAATCTTTACGATAAAAATGTATTTGAAGACATCTTGCATCATTGCAGCTTGCATCTGTCTCCATGCAAAGTAAAAATAAATTACGAATATAGTATAAAAGGACCAAAAACATCAAACGCCTAAAACCACGTAACAAAACCGCCCAAAATGTATTCCCGAATAAAACAGAGTTATTGAACGTAAAGAGGAAGAGCGTACAAGTTAGCAATATCGTTGAGGAGCAACATCTGGTCGCTATGAAGCTCCTCGCTTTATGAACTGACAATGAACGTACTTCGGCAAAATTCCTCCTTTTATCGGAAAGTTATAAGGAGTGTTCACGTCATATCATATAGAACTTTTCTACATAAAACGACTTTTTACTTTGGTGGTAACATCGTGGAAAAGTGTCGGAAAAAAATTCTTGGATCCACATCTAACAGGAGTGTAGGTACCTATCATATTTAGCTTTATTATGAAGAATGTCATGTTTTACTGCAAAGTGGCAGATACTTAATTAGATTTTAATTGAATTATGTATAATTATTGGTTTTTACTATTAGAGATTTACAAATTCAAACAATAAGGACTAGTAAAAAAAACCGACCAAGTGCGAGTCGGATTCGTGCACGAAGGGTTCAGTACCAGTATCTATAATAAAAATGGCAAAATAATCATGTCTGTTGTATAGGAACCCCCTTAAATATTTATTTTATTCTGTTTTTTAGTATTTGTTGCTATAGCGGCAACAGAAATAGATCACCTGAGAAAATTTCAATTGTCTAACTATCACGGTTCATGAGATTACAGCCTGGTGACAGACGGACCATGGACGGTCAGTGGAGCTTAGTAATAGGGTCTCGTTTTACCCTATGGTTACGGAACTCTAAAAAGGTTCAGAAATGCTGGACATATAAGGTCACAATGGTACACAATTAAATGTTAGTTAACTAATAATTAATATTTTTGAAATATTTCTTATGTTGATTAGTGAAAACCGTATCAAAATATAATAAACGGTTCTTGAGATAATCATAGATACATACAAATCAAACTGACAACCTCCTTTTTCTCTTAAATAGTCAGTTATATATTTCACCCTTTCTCAAAAACATTCGCGCTTCAACATCTAAAGCCGTACGTTATTCACACATTAACATAAAATCTTTTCCCAACATACACCTTCCAAAAATACCTGTAGCAAAACAAAACGTCGAACTCCAACGAAGGTCATCGCGAGGGATTCCCACAAAAAGTATAAAACGGGGATCGATACAAGGGTAGGTCGCGGAGGGCGCGTGGACGGAATACCAATCAGGGGAGCGCGCCCATATATCCTTCTGTTTCGCACTGCTACAACTATAGTTTCGAGATGTTCCAATGCTATAGGTTATGCAGTGGGGTACTCTCTAAAATTGTCTTCGGTAAAGGTAGGTAGTTATAGAAGCATGCTTGATAGGTTTAATAATAATAATAGTAAAGGAAGGCCTCTCTCAACATGGCGGCCTGGAAGCAGCATCTCAAAAGAAACTGTCAAAATATAAACGTCATCTGAATTTCAACCATTTGACTTCGAATTTATGAAATCAGTATCTCAAGTTACATTAAACCGACACTTTATAGGGGACTGTCAAATGAGAGTTATTTATTAATTCGGGCTTAAGTGGTGTAGATACGTTACAAACGTACCGAAAAAGAAGCGTAGAAAAGGCACCAATTATCGCCTATGGCCTCAGTCGCTATCAAACAAGTAAACAATACGTACGTACAAAATGCCGTTTTGTGAGCGTTTAACGTATCTTTATTTTTTAGTTAATATCATTGATTGGAATGCTTTTCAGCAGTAGATGTATAACTGAGTTGATATGACGATGAAGGTCATAAGGTGAGGTTAGTCTCAACACTTTTTCCTGTATCCGTCTGTTATGCTGTGCTATAAACAGATGTAAGGGATTATTCGATAGTGGCACTTGGCAGATAAATTGGTGGTTGCATGATATTATTATTTAAGCAAACAGAGACGATAATATTTTGCAGTGGACGATAAATCGACCGTTAATGTAAGTAAAAATATTAGGACCAATTTTCACACCTGTTTTTTTTACCCAAGTATTTGAATTTATACTTAAATCAATTTTACACAAAATAAACAAAAACATAATAAAATAAAATTGCCTTTTGTTTATGTAAAGCGCGAATCAGTTTAAATTTAAATTACATTGTATGCAAATGCATTGCACCCCTCAATAGGGGAAGTTTATAGTGTTTATCCCCGCGTTTATATGACTGAGGTAAACCTAGTATATGAGTTACAACCCTTAGGAAAAATATTATCTACCAGTTTCTTATTATCTTGTCAATTGCAAGTGTGTCATAATCATATGAAGTTGTTTTTGCCACTGCGAAAATTTGATCACGACTTTCGAAGTCACACATACCTCCAATGATACTAGTTACTCTACGTAAATCAGTAAGGGAGAAGCCACACGATGCACTGCGTCTCCGGCGCGGCGCCTGAGCGGTGCCGCTGCGGCGTAATACATACAAATTTCCACGCCTACCACACGGTGCGGTGCGGCGCCGCGACCAAGACGAGGGGGGAGGATGTATGCGCCGGAGTAGCACCGCTGCGACGTCGCAGACCGTAGATGGGTTGACGGAGAGCCGTTCCACACGGTGCGGTGTGGTGCCGCACTGCACCGCATGGCTCTTGCGACGCCGCGTATTACGTGTGCACGCTGACGCGGCAAAATGGTAACCGTGCGGTGGAACACCGCACCGCACCGCACCGTGTGGCTTCTCCCTCATGATAGCTTCAACTACACGTACCAATTCCTATGATTTATCGGAAAAATTAGCACCTGTATTTTTACCAATAATGAAACACAGAAACTTCGCATTGTAGACGGCTTCTTATATTTTGGTTGCCATCACAAGTTAAATTAACTTACAAGTCTATTTCAAAGCTCAGTTTGGCTTACTTATTATTTTTAGCCATAGGAACTGGGCAATAACAAACACAAATTCATAGATTAACAAAGACAGTAAACCATCTACCCCGCATAGCATTATTTTAAAACGCTTTTTAAGTTTACAAGCGTAGTACATTTCTGTTAAATCCTTCATTATTTTAGCGAGAAGAGCAGAGGGCTCTTTGATATCAAGACAGAAACAAGAAACATATCATCTACTAAAAACGTTGCGTCACTTGCGACTCTCAGAGCTAATTACAAACGGAGTTCCTACAAACATAGGAACGAAAGACCTATAGATAAACATCCTATAAGACGTCACTGTACTGTACTTGGAAACTAAAATAAGAAATAATTGAAACCTTATTACAAAGCCCTAAAGTTTATTTCAGAATTAGACTCCAGTTTCAAATGGTAATGTCAGTATATTCTAGGCAAAGTTAGCTTTACTGTTCCGAAATCAAAGTGACGGGTACTCTGTACCTTATCTCAAAGAGGTAAGGTAGATGTTTCAGTAGTATTTAGATTGTTGACTGCATGGTGTGTTGGTAAGTGAGATGTGACAAAGATGAGGGGCTGTTCCGTTTAATTTTCATTGACAAGTGGTGCCGTGTTGCAGTGCAAAGGTTATTTAGACGATATTGTTCTTTTGGATTAGAAGATTTTTCACGGCCATTTATAAATAATGTAAATATGTACATTTGTACATCAGTTGTTTCACAATTTAAAGGCGAATTGAAGAAACGTTCAGTTATTGAAGAAGGTGTTAATCAGAGATAATGACGAAAGATAATTATAATTCTCTTGACTCGACTGAGGGTAGCGTTGAAGGAGATTCTTTATAAGAATAAAGATATGTTCTAAAGAAATTTAAATACTTCATTGAACAAAATAAGAATCAAAAAGAAAAATAGAGCTAAGCGTGGAGCGGAATGCGGACAATTTAAAGATAATAATAATTATGACAACGTAGGTAAGAAAGAGCGTTTACGGTGACAAGTTATTTGCGTTTAACCCTAGTCGCACCTGAAAGTACCTAAACGCAGACAGGGTCTAAGACGGAGCACACGAATTCAAGTAACTGATATATTACTATACCTCTCTATACCTTATACCCCGCTGGCTCTCACATACACACGACAGAACACAGTAAACTGTGATTGTGGTGAATTTTCTTAAAAGGGAAGCCGGACCAAAAGATGCTTACCTTGCTCAAGTGTGATCCGTGAATTCCAGTAACTACTCGTTTCGAAAGGGAAGCCGATAGGAATCGAGTTGTATGGAGCCTTCGCCGCTGATACCCATCACTTTCTTATGTCATATAACAAAAAGAGACGGGGCTATTTTAAAACCAAGGTTTTTCTTAGACCATCTTTTGTAATAAGGGGGCTTGGGCTTTAATGTGAGGGTGATAGCTAGCCAGGTGGACCGTATAGATCCTACCACAAAGCGTGCTGAGTTTTCTTAAATCTTACAACTCGCGTCTATTTCCAGCGTGCGGTAAGAAAGTTTTATATTCTAGCCCGCCACATAAGAAAAAAAAATGTAGTTCTAGGTATGACAATAATCAGCGGGAAACGCGGAGAAGAGCGCAGAAGAAACCGCGTCTCTATTAATGAGGCCTTAGCCTCCTTTAATGTACGATTTCTACCAACCGGGCCACGCAGGAGCGCAGCGCAGCGCGTCGCAGCGGATGCTCGAGCACGCGCCAGTAGCCGACCACGTCCGCCCGACGGCTACAATGTGCTAGAACACAGGTGCATGCGCGCGCGTGCTCGTGTATCCGCTATCGCAGTCAGTTTCTACCTGCGGTGTGGCCGAGCGGAGCCGACCGGACGCGACGACAGCCGAGCGCCGCCGTCCACGTACTCGAGCAGTCGACCGGCTGCCGCGGCATCCGAGCGCAGCCGACCGGCTGCCGCGGCATACGCGCGGATCTAACCGAGTTCCAAGCAGTGTAATTTCCATGCAAACATGAAACTTAACTATTGTATAGAAGCCTGAATTTTCTTTAGCACAGTGTGAAATGCGCTCCGGCGCGCTCCGGCTCGGCCCGTATTATGGAAATCGTACATCAGGGTAAAATAGATAGGTACCTACTGTAACATACCGCAATAAAAAACCTTACATTACACAGACGACAGGACGCAATTCTCAAAGCTACTTACACAGCAAGCGAAACAAAAATTAAAAATAAAACCTCCCCCGTTTCTGTTGTCTGTTTGATATCATAAACAGTTGTTAATAAAAGAGCTGCAGATTTTCGCGATGCAACATGTCTGCTCACCCCCTCCCTTGTTTCACGGTCCATGGTTCACATCGAGGAGCACGTGTATGTAGGTATTATTTTATTGTCTGGTGAGAGATTGCACATTGCACATACAGCAAGTATAGGTAATTAAAAATGTAAATTATATCGTAGGAACCAATTTAAAATTGAACCTTGAAACCTGGACTATAATGGTCTGAAATCGCCAACCCGCAATGAGCAAGCGTGGCGATTAATGCTCGCTCCTTCTCTGTACGAGAAGAGGCCTTTGCCCAGCAGTGGGACTGTCACAAGCTAATATTTATTTATTATTTTTGTTCTATTATAAATTACTGGAGGTCGCGTGGATGTCGTTTATCGCGTATTCCGTATTTTTCGGGATGAAAGTAGCCCTGTCCTTCTCCAGGTTCCAGACTAACTCTGTACCAAGTTTCATCAAAATCGGTTCAGCGGTTTAAGCGTGAAAGCGTCACAGACAGACAGAGTTACTTTAGCATTTATAATATTAGTCGGGATTAAAATTTTCCATTACTGATGTTTCAAAATTTATCCATCCATAAGTCTTGGGTACAGTCCGCGAGGCCTAAGCTAAGCTTTGCATTTGTGTGAGTGCACATAGAATCGATTGCCGAAAAGCAGTATAAACCGGTTTAAACCAGCAAAGGACGCGTCTGCATTCATTCTCACACAAATACAAAGCTCAGTTTAGGCCTCGCGGACTGTACTTGGTGTAGCAATCTCCATGTTTCTATATCCAGATCCAGAGCCAATTCCTTCACTTCTCTGCATGTTATTAATTTCGTATTTTCCGTCAATTGATCTGTGTACTTTTCTTCTTGGTCCTCTTCGTTTTCGTTTTGCCTCTAATTTACTTTTTATGATGTTCTGCGACACGACAGCTTTATAACCATTAAAAAAGTATATTCATCATAAATATAATACCTATTACAATTTCTTGCAAAGGATAATGATTATTAGCAAGTTTTCATTCATTATTTTTATATTTGAAGCAACAAATAACTTGTCAATTTTTTCACAAAGAAAGTCGTTTGGTACTTTGGGAGAGACCGGCGGCAAAGAGCAGACTAAAAATAATTCAACACGTCTTCACTAATGACGGAAATAGTTAACTCAACACAAGTTGCGTACAATATGTTTTTAATTACAGATAAGTAATGACAAACATGATTGGACGATTGTAAAATGGGAGTGAAAATATATTGAGAACAAATTCCGTGTGGTGAAAATACTCGTACACACGGCTATATCTCAAGCTATAGGATTTCCAGTATAAGCTGACCTCTCCTTGTACGGAAAGCCTATACAATACGAGATCAGTTCATACTGGATATGAATTTCAAGTAATTGTTCAAGTCTTCAAATAAAATCATAATTAATGAAAATGTTTTCCGATTTTCTTATCTGGCAATTATTCATTGAATTGCATGTTTGGTTCGGATTTAACGTAAAAAATAACATTTTACATCCGATGTTTCGAGTACCTATTTTCCATGAAACGAGAGCGCCGAAAACAGTTTATCTTTAAAATATTAATTAATTTATAAATGCATGACAGGATTTCCATAAAGCTTTCTGGCTGGCGGACCGAGGCCTGCCGGGGTCGCGGTGCATGCAGCTGTGAATCTCGCGGTCCCAGCCAAGGGTCAGGAGAAGGAACACCGTGGGTTTTTAGCCGGTAAGAGTACAGCATAACCCTTTGCCTTCCCCGGACAAAGGGTAGACTTGAAGATTATCGAACGATAAAAGAAAGACCTGGCATTTCTGTCGAAGGACCGATGGCTTTTGGAGTGCAGACGAGACCTTGAGTGGAGACTGTGGGGTCAAACGCAGCGTTGGACGCCCCAGGTGGACCGACAGCTGAAAAAGGTATTGGATAAGTTAAGGTTAAGAACTGGATACGTTAAGCAGAGGATCGAGTGTTGTGGCGCAGCTTGGGAGAGACCAGCAGTGGACTACGATAGGCCGAGTTGATTGATTGTTTTTGTGATAGCTGAATTCTTCTTCTTAGCGTATCGATGGCAAATATAAATACTAAATAATACAATTTTGTAAAAAAAATTTGTTTGGGCCAGAATTCAGCCACGGCAACACCATCCGCTGACGCAGTCATTAGGTCCTCACGCGTGCAGGTGATAGGGCATGCGACGCAAGACAAAGGTGGGCCTTGGTCTGCGGAGAGACGCCGCATAGACACTGAAGATCGGTGCCATCTGCGAAACCCGCTGAATGAATGATGGTCTGTTAGTGCCCAATTCCTGAAGGAATGTCACGACTTTTGGGATTAAGGCCGCTTTTAAACGGTTGCTGTTGAGCTGCAGCCGTGCCACAGCGGTGCGGTTATCGTGTACCGTTGACGCGACGACCGCGCACGCACGCCTGTATCACAAGCTTTGCACTGTTCTCGTCGCATCAACTGTAGAAAAAAAACACAATTACCATGCGTAGTACGATAGCCGTACCGCTGCGGCACGGCTGCAGTCCTTAGAGTCGGACTGCAGCCGTCTAAATTAAAAGCGCCCTTAAAAACCAACTAGAATATTTATCCTTCTCTCTACCCTCCATTGTAAGCAAGCATCCATCTATATATACTTTAATCTACTTATACTATTAGTAATTCAAACTATTATCCGTACCGTACAGCACAGAACACATGTTAGTCATTAATATCTTCAGTAAGCGTGCGAGAGGCGCACGTACTTGAGTGGCGTTTTATCTGTGTTGTTATAAATTCTCTTCTATTATCTTAATGGTAATGTTACCCCTGTGAGTTGTAGTTATTTACCTGTAAATGTTTCAGTTGGAGATTTGAAGTAGGAGAGTATTTAAATACTTAGTAAGTATGCTTAAATTTCAGGTCTTTTGGTCCTTTTAACTTTTGATACGTATTTTTTTTATTTCCGTTTCTTTATGGTATTTTTTTAAATATGAGTCCTACGGATGCTGCAGATTTAGTCATTGCATTTAATCTATTCGTATGTTGTGGCTGGCAGCGGATGGATGCGGGCTGCCCAAGACCGGGATGGTTGGCGATCTCTGGGGGAGGCCTACGTTCAGCAGTGGACGGCAATAGGCTGATAATATGTATGTATAAAAACCTTTATAATGTAGAATCTTAGATACAAAGATTTTTCATGTTTAAATTCCTCGATAAAAAGGGTTATCTCGTAAAAGATCGAACCAAATAAAATACCAATATGGAAAATAACACATCCCAACGGTCCGAGAGCTGCGAGCGATCTTAGTTTTTGTTGCCAATTTTGTTTATCTATTGTTATAGTACAATATGTTATTAACCAATTCACTAAAGCACAATAAAACGTATCTTTTGAAAAAATAATCGTAATTGCATTCAATTAGGTTGAGAGAATTTAATTAAATAGGTTAAAAACGGTGCTTGCAATACATCGCACCCTTAAAACGACGATTACGTAAGTGTAAAAAATACAATAATAAATATGATTCCAAAAATAAACTGGGAAAGTAAAAAAAATAATTAAAAGCGCTTTTCTCGAAAATTATGTTTTCGCACTTACGTCATTGTCGTTTTGAAGGTGCGACATTTTGTTACATTTAGACATTTATTTATTTTCAACAAAAACTAATCAACGTTTTCACTAGCCCAAGAATGAAGTAACTAAATTTTTTAAATTTTTTTTGGATAGAAAAGGCATCAATCATAATCTTTTTGCGTCTGTCTTGTCCTTCACAAGTTTTACTACACTACACTTGACAAACCTACACTCAAAGTATGTCTTCCATTCCCGGAATGGAAATAATTACACGTTCACCAAGTGCTGTGTCTAAAATTACACCTAAATTCGTTCTTCGCGTGAAAAAACAAGGGTGCATCGAGTCCTCAGTGTCGGATAACAAATAAAACAGACAATTACAGAAGCATGGGGGGTGTCATTATGTGCTGGCATCGAGTTGCAATGACATCTTAATTTTGTACGGTAGGCGTCAAATTAAATTGGAGGAATACGCCTTAAGTATATTAAAAAATACTGACATGTTAGGCGGAAGGTATACTGAATTACAAAAAAAATACGGTGAAAATGAGAGCGTTTTCTTTTGGTCAAATCAAATAAAAAAAAAAAAACACATAAACCAATACAGGCGCTTATGAAAAGTCGAATTTAGGTGCACGGTTCCAATTAGTCGTTTCCTATGAAGAAGAACCGGCAAGAAACTCCATGTTTACTATTTTAAAAAAAAGGATATCTTTAACAATTTCAGTAAATACAGTACTATGATTTGTGATAGTTATGAGAGAACAATGTAGTCTTGACCACAGACCTGTGAGTAATGTAATACCGTAGTTTTCGAATGATAAAGTTACCATGAATAAAAATTTACCTCGTAAATCTAACGACAAAAGGTGTTTTTTAAATAGTACACAACTATTTTTTTTCTGAACTGTCACACTTGCCTCTCATTTTGTTCCCGGCTGACGTTGAGTTTCGGGACATTCTGTACAGCTAGAGGCGCGGTTATATTAATTTTATTGAACAAATAACTAAAACATATTCAGACCAACTCGAACTTCTCTAGTATCTACTATTCATGTATTACATTGCCTGCTTCGACCAACAATTAGTACTAATTGTTGATCAAAGATTGCCTCACATAAGACTATCTGAATATGAAATCTAATACTATCTGAACTGCGGTACATAAATGATAAAGTGAAATTGCGATAGCCAATTTGCTCGGATGTGACGCATATTATTCAATTTTTTTTTTTTTTTTTTTTTATTTACTTTTAAGAAGGCTTACAGACTAATGTAATAATAGTTACCAAAATTAAATAATCTAATTGCTAATTACAAGCCTCCACAGCTGGATATTAATTACCTAATTGTCGAAAAGAACAAAAAATTATTAACCTATGTGTACAACTGTTGTTTTCCTTTTTATTTTATTTTTTGTAAATTGTTTATAATGTGGGTTTTTTTTTATTTAGAGATAGTCTCGCGTTTGACCACTATCTCGCCTGATGGTAAGCGATGATGTGGTCGATGTGTGCGTCACGTCAAGACGTAGGTAAATAATATTTGTATGCCCTATTTTAGTTTCTAGTTTTATTATTTTATTTTTCTTTATTTGTGTAAATTTTTATCTGTAATTATGTAGATATTGTTTGTGTAAATAAAACAACCAGACGCAAAGGACATTGCCAAGTTTTGGACCAAGTGCTGCCTAGGAGTGTGAGCTGGTCCAGTGGTACTGTAGCATTAACATGAACTATAAATAATATTTAATAAAAAATCGGCTCCAGGAAAAATAAATAAATCCCAGTATTTGTGTTAATGAATTATCTTTCATTAAACAACGCTTTTGAGATATTTTTTTCTAATAATAACTATTTGATACCTATATGTACTACAACATCAAAAATACAATTATTACAATTATAATTGAACGCACAATAACTGTTTAATAGTTGATTAGTACATTTGTTAGCAACAAATGTACTACTACTTAAGTTCATTTTTTCCAATAAAAATACTGTTTTTCTTTGGACTCCTGGGATAGATTTTTATGCGCTTTGGATTACAGATTAATGATGATCTGAGGAACAAAATGCACTATGTGAGCATTCTAGGCAGCACTTGGTCCAACTTCCATACAAAAGTAGGCAATGTCCTTTGTTTTCTTTTATACTCAAATTCTATTTTCTCTATCAAATTGTCTATCTATCTATCAAAAATATTCAGTAGACAGCAACTTTATTAAAATAATCTAAAATCAAAATATCCATGGTGTTACATTCCCTTCAGGGTGTGTATACAGGGAGACGGTTTCGGGTGTCTTATTATTTTTAGTCGAGCGCTCACAAGCCGTCACAGAGCGTGACAGCTGCTTCAATATTTTACTAGAAATATCGTATAGCACTTGGAATTTTATTGATTTTCACTTGAATTTAATTGTGTGAGGAGTATCGGTTACAGGTTGGAAAGGGCTTCAAATAATACTGATTTTCTACGACTTTTGGTAAAATATTATACAGGTATGACTACCTTGTAAGTCGCAACTGCGACTGCTGAGCGTGGATTCCATTTTTTTTTTATATTAGTCCTTCGTTTGACCGTCATCTCGCCTGATGTTAAGCGATGATGCGGTCTACGATGGAGCACGCTTGCCCAGAAGAAACCGGTTCACTCGTGACTTGAAGACACCCAGATTTCTAGCTGTCGGGGAACACCCACTCGGGCAGCGCATTCCACTGTTTGGCGGTTTTCACAATGAAAGTTGAATCAAAGCGCTTCGTTCGGGTTTTTGGTATTCAACCATGAACCGATGGCGCTTTTTCGTGCTTCTGCCGTCCGATAGAAAAAAGGGCAGGGGGAATTAGATCATGCAGATCTGAAGCACACTCTCCGAAATGTATCCCATATGTGTTATTGGGTTATTCCGTGTCGAATTTCTCAGTAGCAGCCCGGAGTCTGGATTTGTGTCCGGTTTATGGCAATAGGCTCGCCCTCTATTACATGGGACTTAAACATTGCGGCGAAATGAGGGTGTTACTATACATCTCTGCTTAACCCTTCGGGGAATACAGGCAAGATGATATGTTTATTATACAAGGTTAGTCGGAAAGGGGGTACTAATCCGAAAGGGTGTTAAAGTATACATAATAATGAGTAACTTTTGTTCTACAACTTTTCCCAAAAGTCAATAGTTTAAGAGAAACAGTTGTTCAAAAAACTCAAAAAAAAATCTCTAAAATCTATCTATCACCAGTTATGATCGGCTGTGTTCACATTTTAGGTCATATTTGGGGTCATGAATTAGAAGCACCATTTTCTGAATTTGTAACTAAAGCAGGGATGAAGAATTTTTGAAAAAACTCAAATAAAAATAATTTTATTTGGAATTTTTTTTTTTCGAATTTTGAAATTTTAACACTTGCTTTCAAACAGGCATCAGTGATACTATAAGTGGGCTTCGGATTAGTACCCCCTTTCCGACTAACCTTGTATAAGTATTTTTTGTTAGCTAGTCCATAGTTTATTTGGTGAATGTTAGCAGAAAGACGATTAGGAGAAATGAAATTAGTAGGTATATTTCGGCTGTCTAAGCAACGCTTAAGTATTGCCTTTGAAAACTACGAAAGAATATCTCAAGGACATGGTTAAAACATCTGTGTAAAATGAAGGAGTGCATAGGATATGAGATCGATTGACAAATGATGTTCAATTGTTTACAATTAACGGAAATTGATCATTAATGAAGGAAACACGAGTAGTTTGTACTTGTAGAGGTTATAATCGTTGGTCGTCATTATGTTCATCCGGATTCAAGGACCAGCTTTCTACGTACAAGAGGATTCAATATGGCGCAACGCAACTTGAAACATGTACTTATGTTAGCTGTAGATTATGATTTTTATACATAGATGTACAGATTGTAAACAAATAAGTGATTTTAGCGCCCCGAGTTGACTGCGCGGAGGGATATCTCGCTAGTTGTGCCCGGCAACTGTGTTACCGTGCTTTCATTCTTTTATTAATAAACTAGCTTTTGCCTGCGGCTTCGCTCGCGTTAATTTATAATAAAAATATATTTTTTTAACACTAAAATATAGCCTATAGCACTCAGGGATAACGTAGCTTCCTATTGGTGAAAGAATTTTTGAAATCGGATGAGTAGTTTCGGAGATTACCTCCTACATACAAACAAACAAATTCTACCTCTTTATAATATTAAGTATAGATTAATTTTAATAAAATTTATTAATTTTTATTAATAAATATTATTTTATTATGTGTGGCATCAAAATGTTTTATGACATAAAACAATTTTTGTTTGCTTTTTTTTATTTTAACCTTATTAGATAGTTTTTAAATAAGTATGACAACTTAGAACTGCCGCAAGAAAAAAAAAATTTTTTTTTAGTCTAGCCAAATCCCGTGCGATTTTTATCTGCACTAGTAATAGATAATGTGGTTTTAAGGACTTACACAAATTCGTTTACACCGTGTAGTGTTGTTTTACTTGCCTAAATATTTTTTTACACTTAATCCGTATATTCTTGTCCATCGCACAATAAAATCGCCCCAAAGACATAGCACTTAATACACACATAAAATCATAGTCCTTTTTCCGTGCTTCGCCAGGAACGCATAACATTTTTATGGTCCAGATAAGGGTGGGACAAAGCTGGGCTATGGGCTATCACGATCGTCAAAGGAACACATGTCTAATGATCTATATGATAGTATCACATAAACTTGTATCTCCTTTGTGCAGCTGCTTGCCCTTAAATTTAGGGTTGTCAGAACAGCTGGATTTTTCTGGGGCAAGAGCTTGACGTAATATTAATTTTAAACAAAACGTTTTTCATCTAAGTGCTTTAGGTTTTGGTACCGTAATAGTTGACGTCGATCTTGCTTCTCTGTATGCTTTAATTAATTAGGATATGAATAAAGTAACAATGAAATATCCACACAGTTCTAAATTTAGGGTTGTCAGAAAAACAGAATTTTTCTGGGACACGAGTACGACGGCGACGTAATATTCATTTTAAACTGTTTTTGATCTAAGTGCTGTAATAATGCTGGTTTTGGTACTGTAATAGTTTACGTGGATCGCTAATGCTTTAGTGAATTAAGATTTATGAATAAAGTAACAGTGCAATACACACGTAATTCTAAAAAAATACCAGCATAATCTAGTTAGTTATTTAGGCTTATAGATGATAGGGGCATTCCTGTAATCGATAAAGTCTCTCTAAAAAAGCTGAGAGTGAAAAATGGTGGCAATTTAAAAAAAATGGTCTTTTTTCTGTCCCCTCATTATATAAAATCTAAAGTATTGATAAAGTGCTCAAGTATCAAATACGTTTATTCCTAGTTAATCCGGGGAGAAAATACCTATTTTTTTATTTGTCGCCAGTTTTCTCTCTGGTTTCATTAGACAGACTCCATTCATTGTTTTCACAAAAACTAGTGTTTTTTTTTATAAATTAATTGCTGAAAATATGCCTTTAAATTATAGAAAAATGAAAACATATTCCCAGTTGATCCTTTGTAGAATTGTCCTCGAATTTACTTTTAACAGGACCTTAAGTAAATTCTCCGTACAAAAAAGTTGGACGATCCCGTCAATTCTTTCTTTCTCTAAAGCCAACCCCAGTTTGATGGTCGTGGGTTTATTATTTATAAGTTTTACGATGCAAGGGGACTACGTAAATAGATCTACGTGGATCATACCGGGCCCGAAGTTCATGGTTAAATTCAATCATAGTTTCAAAGATATTATTAGGAGATTGTTTTGAAAACTAATAGCGTTATTAAAAGTGATGGATTTTCTGTTAATAGAGAGGCGTTGAAAGAAGTTTGTGTTTTGTTTTGTCTGTAACTTTGTAGGGTTGTTGGAATTTGATTGATTCTATACGAAGGGTGTTTCGCTTAATTATAAGTTTTAGTCTGAAAATGTTCGCTGTGGGCAATTTACGGGAACTTACGGGCATTTTACTAGACCATTACAATGAACAGTCTAGTAGACATATTATACTCATTGTTATAATCATCATGGTTGGCCAATTATGGATGTAGGATTATGGATGGAGGAGATTAGGGATGTAGTATGTTCTAATTTAAGCGCAAAGGAAGATGTTGTTGCAGTTTTGTAAAGAGCGATTCCCCTATACCACTCTGGCTTTCACATACACAACGGAACATAGTTAACCCTTTAATGATCATAAGGTTTTAAGAAAAAGTAAATAACAAATAATATGGCAACTTCCGTTTCTTTTTTATTTTCTATTAAGTAAAGAAAATAGTAAAAAAAAAATTGTTAGGTTTAAAAATAAAAATATAACAAGGAGGTTTTCGTGACATCTTCCAAAAAATCGTGACATTTTCTTGGCGCCGGTCTTTATCGTTAAGGTAGCTAGCCAGGACGACCGTATAGATCCTACCACCAAACGAGCTGGTTTTTGTTGAATCTTACAAAATGCATCTATTCCCGATAAGGAAGTTTTATACTCTAGCCTGTCCCCATACTGAATAAGATCTTTTTGACATAATCCGTTGGTCTCCTTTCAAGAATTACAGGAAGACTTTAGCCTATTCTTTGCCGGGAACGACACGTTAGACGCAGCTTCTAATTTTCATATTTTATATTGTAGCTTTTGAGGTACTTAAGCAATTTTTTTTACTGTGCGGCTCGAAGGACCAAAACAATTGTAGTGTTAAAAAATGGCGCTATTCATATCATTTATCTTGCTTCTTCACAGGTTCGTAGACTTGCAAATGTGAGCTTACAAATTCTACTAGATATGAAAACCGATGAATCGATATAAGATTAGCGATTATGAATTGTATGAATTGATGGCGCGACGTGCGGTGTTTGTGAATGGCGCACGTGACTGAACTCGATCTGTAATCGATACCTGTACCTCTACCATGAGTTTACGCAGCCAAAACTCGCTAGCGTCTCCGTAAATTATTTGTATGAAATATTGTATAGCGCCACTAGCGGTCACAGAAAGAATTAAAATTCGTACCATGAGCACTATAGATTTCGATAGGTTAAAAACCTAACGTAATCTATTCGATAGTCACTAACGTTTTTCAGCTGTCACCATACAAAACGGTACCATGAGTCACTAATTAGACAGAAGCTATCGAGTAATACGCTTACGATAGTAGTTACGTAGCTCACTAGCATTTTGACGTGTGAAACATATGTTTACATTTAAATTATATACGTTTTTGAGTCTAATAAAGTCAAAATAATGTCTGCAAGAGCTTATTTAGCATGGAATTTCTATTATAAGTAGTTACTAGCAAGCTGTGCCTTTAAACTAACTTTAGTCAAATCATATTCATAACCATTTTTTTGTTTATTTTTTGCATTCCTCACGTCTTTAGTATTTTTAGACACTTGAACTTAGCTGACTTATTACACTTTCAAAGTTTTAAGTGGCTTGGATATCTACTTACGTTGAGGGGCCACTATTTGGGAATTATATTACTTAAAGTTTTAAAGTAATGTAACAGAAAGTAGAAACATATATTTCCATGAAGTCCACCAACAATTGAAACTGTGTGACACTGGTCCTCATTGTATTAAATAATCCAAATAATCTATTTTAAACGTTCAAAACACACAACGCAGCTCTGTGACACAACGTAAACAAACAAAATTACAAATTGAATAGACGACAGTAACATTTTATAAGGAATAAAAATTAAAAAACCACTAAATAACGTAAGTAGTCCACTAACCGTCAACTTTTCTAATTAGTCGGTTTATTTTGTGAGATTGACTGTCTTAAAATTTTTAGCATAGCGATAACACAACATTTTCAGCTTACGAGCCATTCTCTCTTCTTATTAGCGAGAAAGAAAGAAACAAAACATAAGTAGTGAAGATTGTAGCGAGTAGAGTGAAGTTAGCTAGACGACATGATCTATCGAGCTTACCTTAGCGTCTGCGTAAGACTCCGTAAATCTCATGGTGCAACCATTATCGAAATCTATTTGATCCACGTTAGCACGCTAGCGAGTTGAACGCTAGCGAGTAATTTTTCGATGACATCTCATGGTAGAGGTACTGACGATATTGTCCATGAATTCTGCACACCTAATAAGAGAAGAGTGACTTGGAACTATTTATGTGTAAATATGACAGAATAAACTTTGTTCTTGCTTTAAAAATAGGAATCTTTTTGTCGAATCATAATCATTCTTGAGTCATCATCTGCCTAGCCTTTTCCCAACTATGTTGGGGTCGGCTTCCAGTCGAACCGGATGCAGCTGAATATCAGTATTTTACATGGAGCGACTGCCTATCAGACCTCCACAACCCAGTAACTGGGTAATACGATACTCTTGGTAAGACTGGTTGTCAGACTTTCTAGCTTCTGACCAACAGTAACGACTGTCAAAGATCTACAAATGACAGCCGGGACCAACGGCTTTACGTGCTTTCCGAGGCACGGAGGAAACTCGCTATGGTAAATGGTCACCCATCCACAGACCAACCTCGGCAAGCGTGGCTTAACCCGGAAGATCGGTCTATGCGGCTGTAATTATTTAGCCACGAGCTCCTCTTATAATCATTCTTGAGTATAAGCATAGAATTCTTATAATCAATGACGTCGCTTTAGAGTGAAAACTTCGGGAATGCATTTGGTCATTGCACGATTCCTGTGGGCTTTCACGTGGACGAGTACGCGGGCAAAAGCTAGTCAATTATACAAGGTGTAACATAAATAACGCACAACCTCTTAAGGGGTCACTGTGCTCATCATTATGAACAACTTTTACTATGGAACCAAACCAGAAATCGTGAAAAAAAAATCAGCTGTTCCCTACATTAATGTTCGCATAACTCGTCAAAATGTAGGGAACAGCTGTTTTTTTTTTCACGATTTCTGCTGTTGTCCCACAGTAAAAGTTGTGTTTAATGATGAGTACAGTGATCCCTTAAGAGGTTGAGAGTTATTTATGTTACACTTAGTATATTTATTACGAAATTACGACATCAGCATCATCATCATCTGCCTAGCCTTTTCCCAACTATGTTGGGGTCGGCTTCCAGTCGAACCGGATGCAGCTGAATATCAGTATTTTATATGGAGCGACTGCCTATCAGACCTCCACAACCCAGTAACTGGGTAATACGATACTCGCGGTAAGACTGGTTGTCAGACTTTCTGGCTTCTGACCAACAGTAACGACTGTCAAAGATCTACAAATGACAGCCGGGACCAACGGATTTACGTGCTTTCCGAGGCACGGAGGAAACTCGCTATGGTAAATGGTCACCCATCCACAGACCAACCTCGGCAAGCGTGGCTTAACCCGGAAGATCGGTCTATGCGGCTGTAATTATTTAGCCACGAGCTCCTCCATTGACGAAATTACGACAATTATTACGAAAATTGTATACCCAATAAAAGCTTAATTTCAGTGCCTACAAAATAATTTCGCATAGAGCAGCTCTTTTATAATTAAAGTAGCTATACGCCGTGATAAAATATAAATGACCATATTGCATTCCTAAGGTTTTCACTCTAAGACGACGATGAACGGTTCAAATCTGGCACCCGACGTCTTCTGTAACCATCACATCTTTCTTTTCCTTATTAAGGAAAAGTTAAACAAAAATACTATGAACAAAATAATTTACTATACCAAAGTATGTAATAGTAATACAATAAATGATAAAATAATATTAATACTAATTCTAAAAATACCTACCTACTATGAATGTTATATGAATAAAATAATTTACCTATATACTTAAGTAATAGAATTTTAATGTAATCGCCAATCTAACCTTATTTTAATGTGATTAATTTTCCTAATAATTGAATAACTTATACGTATAAGCTAACTCTATATTATTTGTATGCCTTGCAATACCCTATCAGGGTCTATGTATGTTTGGAATAACCTACTCTATAAGTTTTCTATAAACTACATTGTGCAATAAATAAATAAATAAACCGTATTGTTTCGAATACTGAATGAAAGTCTTGCTTCCGTCATTAAGATTTTATTTCTACTAGAAGAGTATCCGAGATCATACGACCACATGTAATTTCCTTTAAAAATTAAATACCATATTTATAGTTTGCTAAGTCTATTTAACACAAGTACCGATGAATCGATATAAGATTACCGATTATGAATATTGATGGCGCAACGTGCGGTGTTTGCGTAAAGCGCACGTGCCGAGAACTCGGTTTGTAATCGATACCTATCGGTATTGTTCGTGAAATATGAGACATAGATGTGGTGCTGTTTTATTTATCGACTCATTTTTATTTCCATTCCATTTATTGAGTGTTTTTGTGTGAGGTCACGAGTCGTTTTTAGTTTTGATATTATAAGTTTTTTTTGTATTCATAGTGCATTTTAAGCGTCTGCAGACAAGTATAAAATATGCATCTCGGTTTAAAGTGATGTATCGATTGAGGACAATCGATTATGAATGCCGATAGCCCGTCAACGCGTCTTGTTTACTAAACAGTGCAGGTGTGATCTCAATTGAAGCTCAATGCATAAACGATATGTCTCAATTGCTTTAATGGAAGGTTTATCAGCCTACAATCTAAATAGTATGCAAAGCGACATTTAACTATTACTTATAGTTGCCATTGGCGATATATTCGCATTGTTATAGTATTAATAGTGGTGTGCAATTATGTATCCTAATATTATAATCTCTATTTCATTCATCCATTTCAGTAGACATCAGGTCAGGTCCTATCAGAATACTAGGCTGCATGGCTATGTTGCAGCAAAGTGCTGAGATTTTTTTTGGCTTCGTAAAGTTTTATCTTAAAATGTTTATTCAAGTCAGCCTATTGCCGTCCACTGCTGAACGTAGGCCTCCCCTAGAGATCGCCAAACATCCCGGTCTCGGGCAGCCCGCATCCATCCGCTGCCAGCCACCTTTTTCAAATCGTCGGTCCATCGTGCTGCAGGGCGTCCCACACTATTTTTGCCGAAACGCGGTCTCCACTCTAACACGTGTCTGCTCCATCTACCATCTGTTCGTCTGCAGACATGGCCGGCCCGCTTCCACTTCAGCGTGCTAATTCTACGCGCAATGTCGGTGACTTTAGTTCTCTGACGAATAACTTCACGAATTCTATCCACCAGAGAAACCCCGAGCATCGCTCTCTCCATATCACGCTGAGCAACCTTAAATTTGTGGACAGGTCCACGGTAAGTGTCCACGTTTCGACTCCGTAAGTCATTACGGGTAGGACGCACTGGTTAAAGACCCTAGTCTTAAGGGATTGTGGGATCGACGATTTAAAGATATCACGTAGCTTCCCGAATACCCCGAAAAATGTTTATTGTTTTCCGTTTATTCATTTTTATACATGATGGATGGTTGGCGATCTCTGGTGAAGGCCTAGGTTCAGCAGGGGACGGCAATAGGCTGATGTGATGATACATATTAATTAATATTTATAAATAAGTCTGAAAAAATAAACATCTTGAAATATATTTTTTTTATCTCGAAATATAGTTTGTTATTTGCTTCACATTTTATTACCGATTTTTATCTGTGTTTTTAACTATGAAGCTCAAAATAAAGTGTTTCTTTTTTTTGCAGTTTCATTTACTTTTTACGCTTTTTTTAATATTTGTTGGACTCTCTTCATATTATGTATATCACTACATACGATGTAAATCTAAAGTAAAAACTAAGAAAAAATATATCCTAGCCTAAACTACCAATACAAACTAAAAGAGTGCATCAAAATATTCCTCTGCATCACTTTCCACTGGAAGCGTGCCCAGAAGGCTGGCAGCGTTGCCACGTTGTATGGCAACGCTAATTCTCTGGCCGAAAAACAAGCCAGCCATCTGGTCACGTGAAGTGTCGACAAGTCTTCTTCCTATTTCCTTTTTTTTAACCTACTTGAATTATAAATATTTTATAACCTACTCAAATTCAGATTTACACAATACAAAAAACAAGGGTTTAAAACGATGCATCATAGTTTATCAAACTACCGCGATACGGCGTTTTATAAATCGACGTTGCAGCATCACTTCCATACAAACAAGATGAGATCGAGCCTACCGCACGCTACGTGCCTTGAATGAAGGCAGATATCGTACGACCGGACGATTTAAGATAAGTTATGCCTTTAACTTTGGAACAAGTGAATGAAAGTTTGGAAAGAGTGAAGGAATTTTTCATACACGTTTTTGGGCTTGTTTGACAAGTTCAAGGTGGAGTTGCAAGAAGGAAGAATAGAATAGAATATACTGTATTGTACACCAAAATTGTAACACAGCTCTATACAATATCATGTGAACAATGTGTGAAGAAGAAAAAATGTCACAGAAAACAATAGTGCATCAAATATGCTACACATAAAATATCAAAATTTAGATACCTAGGTACTGAAACGATCTTATCATTCTTATTATATACTCTACGAAACGAAAAGGATACAATGACAATCCTATTCTATGTTATGCTATGCAGTTGCGGAACATGGAGTAGGGACATCTAGCAATAACGATTAATGATTTTTTAAATTATAAAACATTACTGGTGCATATGAACAACTGGTTTTAAGAAAAAATGCAACCTACATGCATGTTTTCAGGCGATGCAACCTGTTGCTTACCTTTCCATTACATGTTTTTACATTTTTTTTTATTACTCTTAAGTTATTTTTTCTTTTGAAAAACTAGCCACCACGCTAGGCCGCCTAACGTGGTCTTTACTGCCTAACTAACTTTTTTTTACTAATTAAAAAAGGTATTCAGTGCTTCTTCTTCTTTCTTACTCGTAAATCCTTGTCACATTTCACAACACTAGCAAGCAGAAAGCGAATGCCTATTCTCAACACACGGCAGATAATATTTATGAAAACAATCTCCCCTCCGAAATTGCACATTACATTTTGATCGGTACAGATTAATCTAAGTATTTCTCTTTCCTTTCCACTTTACCTTACTTCACTCACAATAACATTAAACACATCACAGACAAAACAAACAGACATTCAGACTGTATCAGTGTTTTTTAGACCGCAATAAGCCTCTTACAGCCCCCGGTACAGTCAGCGCCAAAAGAATCCTAACATTTTGGAATTCGGAAAAAAAATATCGCAGCTGCAGCTTTACCAGCTGGATAGATGGACAAGGAAATGGTTATGTGCAACGTTTTGAATACACAATGGCAAAGATATATCGAAATGAAAGGAGAAAAACGAAAAGGCTTACCACTATGTGAGATTAATAGTCGGTAAGACAAGGAAATAGAGAGCTAAAAATCTTACTAAACTTGTCTCGTTGTTGCTCTTAAAAGTATTCTCAACTCCATATAAGAATAATATTATTAGCCTGTAACTGTCTCACTGCAAGGCAAAGGCTTTTTCTCATACAGATAGGGAAAAAGCATTGATCGCCACGCTTGCTCACTGCAGGTTGGCTATTTCAGACCATTACATTAAGTCCAGATTTCCTCACCGTATGTCAGTGGTACCTTAAATTAACTACTCAACTCTACGAAAAATAATATTAAAAAATAAAAAAAAAACATTCGTAAACCTCTTTTGAAACTTTGCACAATGTTAACTTACTTTTGATTTATTTAATTCGAAACATTTCTAATATCTTCACAGGGCATCCTAAAACGATGTTATTAGCTAAAACCACACAGTAGGGTTAGAAACTATGCACCTTTGCGCTATTTCTGTAAATTTCTGATGGTGACTGTACTTTACCAAACGAATTTGTTTTCCCTCTGAGGTCTTTATATGAGTCCAGATGTTAGTTCACACGTTTTTTGATTGACATTGGATATATTTTGAGTTCGGTTCAATTGTTAAATGTTAGCGGTTCGATGGAGGAAAATTGGAAAATTTTCGGGAATTTTTGCTTCGTTGGAGCCGGCTTGGAACTGAATGCGTTTTGAAATTGTAGTATTAGTCACAGGACGTAATAAATGGAAATCTGGTTCTGTTGATTTTCTATCTATATAAATAAAAAGAAAGGTCCTGATTGACTGACTCATCAACGCCTAGCCTAAACCCTTGGACCTAGAAAGCTGAAATTTTGCACAGAGGTTCCCTTTATAATGTAGACACGGAATAAAGAAGGATTTTTCGAAATTCAACCCCTAAAGGAGTTAAATAGGGGATGAAATTTTGTATGGAAAATCGTCACTTAACGGGTTCAAAATTTCACGCAAGCGAAGCTGCGGGCAAAAGCTAGTCCAGGATAATTTAGTAGTATGTAAGTAGTGTATTCAGCGATTTTCTCAGTGATATAAACTCATTCATAATGCTGCGTTGCAAAGGACCATTATTTATTAAAGGACCAAGTACAAGGAAAAGGATTCGACAATGTAAAACAATTGACACCGACACTACCCGCTTTTATCCCAAAATACGAACGACGCAAAATAAGCGCCGTGCAAAGTACCTTTTAGTCAACAAAGAACCTCATAACCAATAAATAGATGGACGGTACGGTCCAAAAAATCCAATTCCAATTCGAGTCCCGAACAAATTGGGTCAAATCCATAACGGACTTTGGACCGTAAATCCCGAAGTTCGTATTTCGAAAAGTTACGGTCGATCGGCCAATCGGACGAACGCTTATCGCCATCCAATGACACCGGCCGATTACCGTGCCGTACCGTAAATTCGAAATTGGAACTCAACTTCGTTAATTACCGAAGTGAGCTCGATAGGCATCGCTCGACGGATTCTCCCGATTCTAATTTTCGATATTAAATTTTCGAAATTAGAATTATGTTTTTTTTTTTGAATACGCGAATTGTTGGCGAGTTTTATCAGGATGGTATCAACTGTCAAATTTTGCGAGAAAAGCATGATACGGCGTTTATTTATGGAGAGTTTTTTCCTTTTGCTTTGAAATAATAATATCTATGGGTACCGTTTGTTATCTTGGCATTTTATACGTAGACAAGAAACCAACTGATGGACCTTAGAGATGATCGCATGTGGAATACCTTATAATATTCATTATGTACGTGACTGGTAGCTAGTATTAAAAAAAGTATGAAAGAAGGTTTCACGTCGAAATCATGGCTGAATTTTTATTATCAAATCAAACAATCGAATATTCAATTTAACAATCGAAACAATACCCAATGCTTTTGTTGAACAGTCAAAAAACTCCTAAGTACCATCAATGTGACTCGATATAATTTGGCAATAAAATCGATTGTAGTTCTCGATTTAAACGGCTCATTAAATCGAACTGTGCCATAACATCGGTTATCGATATAGCATCGATTCGTAAACGTGAAATTGGTATGGCTTCATCAATTTGCACGACGATGTACAGGGCCGCAATTAGGGTACCTAAAACGCTCTACGATTTGTTTTATCGGAAAAATAATGATACGTTGTAATATAATACCACAGAATAAATAGTACAAGTACGTTTTCAGAGTAGGTATGTTTATAGTAGATTAAAATATATTGGATCCTTATTTTGTGCAACAATGAGTTTGTATGTGCCACGCATAGGTATTATGATTGTTTCCAATATCAACGGTAATAAAAAGTCATTTAGAAGTTTCAAATATAATGGAGGCGTTTCTTTTGCTGGTACCAAACCATTCCTATATAAGTTCAATAAAGATCCTAATCATAATAAACTACATATCTTTTCCTTTTTTTGTCGTATACTTCATTACTGTCTGAAATGCCGGTGACGTCCGCCACTTTCACACACAATTTTTTCCATTTCGTTCGGTCTTCTGTTTTTTTCAGAGCGGTAGTCACTGGGAGGCCTGTGCTACATATAATCCGTTACACTCTCCACTTTTTAAACAACCTTTCCGTGTACTAACTAATTAAAACTAAAAGTACTTTTGCTTATCCCGAGTCCATCCCTGCCAAAAATCACGAAAGTTGCAGTGATTACGGGCGCTCGTTACTGCTGGTAACGAACCTAATATTCAGATATATCAGTCTGTCGAATTGTTTGTAAAAGGCAATATTTTAATTGGTATTCTGTTTAATAATATCAACTGGCGTGTCCGCAATCTCGTTAGTGGTTGTTTACTGTTCAACGAATTATATTATTGTTGGCTTTTGTCACTGAATTTGCACTTCGAATTGTGGTTTGATTTGCAGACTTTTTCTGTTTGTGATACGTCGTTTGGTAAAAGTTTTGAATTGGTGCAGATTTGTGATATTTTGGCGGATCTATGTGTCGTGTGGTCGTTTTATTTACCTACCTACCGACACCGAGAATTGAAGTACTCGTACGAAGTTACGGCTGAAGCATCGCGCGTTTCCCAACCACGAAAGTGTTTCGGATCCAATGATCGATTCGATTTTCGCGATTTGACTATTTGCATTTCGTTCACCCTACTCCCAAATATTAATTCACATCTAGTAGGTCATTGTACGATAATACTTTGATCGTATATTTATAAGTTCGTCGTTTCATTTCGATACGAAACTTCGATGTTCGGTTTTCATAGTAAGACCCTTTTTTTTTGTGGATGGGAAATCATCAAATCACTTTTTCCGCTCTGGGCGGAGCGGAAGAGAGTGCCAGACTCTTACTGACTAAAACCCATAGTAGGCCCCTGCCACCGTCATTTACAGAGCAGTCTAAATATCTACACAAATAATAAATTTCGTGGATTTCGTGGATAGTAGTACATTGAACAATTTTTGTCTAGAACTAATAAATCGCGCGGTAACGAAACCATAGCGCGATCTAATTCGACGCTAACGCCATCTAGGGAAGTTAAGATTATAATTTATAAAGGTCAAAATGTAAGTCAATGTCAATGACTTCAAAGAATGTAATACACTATGTATTGTTTCTTGTATTTAGATTATCTTCACTGTGTTTGTGTCTTACCTGGTAATCTCACGCTGGGCGGCATGAAGCTTGGCAGCAAGCCGTGCCGCATCAGCCTCTGCGACGCGCGCTCGCGCCTCCCAGTCGCCGCGCGCGCGTCTCTCGCGCTCCGCATCGCTGCGGGCAGCACCCTCACGCTGTGGACAAAGACATACATCATTAATATCACGATAAAGATAACGATAGTGTAGAATAGTTGATTTTGTTTATAGAATAGTTGTGCCGTGTGGTGCCGGACGTAAAGAATATCACTACCCCATCTCTTCCCGTGGGTGTCGTAAAAGGCGACTAAAGGATTCACTAGAGGATGGGCAGCAGCGTTCTCTGAGTACTTTAACAACCATACTGCGATCGCCAACCCGCCTGCCAAGCGTGGCGATTATGGCAAACTAACATGGATAGTGGCGATGCTTGGCGGAGGCCTATGTCCAGCAGTGGACGTATTTCGGCTGAATGATGATGAGTTGATTTTGAAAATTTTGTCATTAGGCTTCATGGTTAGAATTACAAGCCGTCGAAAGGCCGAAATTCAGACAATCAGTTTAGCCTTAGGATATTGGTAATGCCCAGTAACTGGGTTGTGAAGGTCTCATGACAGTCGCTCCGTGTAAAATACTGGTACTCAGTCGTATCTGGTTATACTGGAAGCTAACCACAACATAGGTAGTTGGAAAAAGGCTAAGCAGAACATTAGGCTTCATGGTCCTTCGTCACGAAGATGCCAGTCTATCTAATTTTGAGAGCATCTTTTGTCAGGTGGATCGGCAATTGTTTTAAAAATATGGGTTTCTAAGAATTGCCAATTTCGTAACGAAAATTACTATTCAAGAAACTAAGCGTTTACTAATTAAATAAGTATTAGAAACCTTAAGACAGCAAACCTTAGCAATTGCTTGTGATAATGCTAGAATGAAACGTGGTGAGAAACGATTGACCTAATTTAATAAGAGACATATCCCACTAAAGACCACTCATGAACAGTCTATGATCTAGACATTGACCTTATTAAAATATATTTTTCAATTATCAGCTAGCTCGTGATCAGTCGCGTGCGGTTTCTATTTACGTGTAATTTAGGTCGCTTATTAGTAAATGAGTTTAATCAATAAAACTACATATTATATGTTAATAAAAGGTATAACCTTTAGCCTAAATTGGCGCACAAAAAGGATACCTTTTTCTTTGTAATCTATTCTTGGCCAGATCCTTTAGTAAATAAGGAGCCAAAGGATAAATTCTGAATCCGTTTTAGATAATGGAAAATCAGTAACATTGATAATTGTTACTAAACGGGACTTTACCTAATTTACCTTTATTCGACCCATGTTTCGATTGTTGCACTGATCGTAGTCATAAGCATACAGACAAACGTGGACAACGACAATCGGGTGAGCGAAGGTAAATTCGCATTATTTCCCGTTCAAGAATAATAGCGACCCCGCGCTGCTCGAGTACTAGCTTAAACCCTTCCGGAAGACATTACCTAAATTAATTACTCAAGTACTGTAATTATAGACACAATAGATAAACAATGGCGCTGACGACCCAGATCGTCGGTCGGGACGTTAACGGTTAAGATGAAAACCGGATCAAAATCCATTGAGTAGTTTAGAAGAAGTAAGCGGACAGACAGACGCGAAAAACGACTTCAATTCATACTATTTAGAGATCATTATCATGCAACGCGAAATTTTAAAACTTAATACGAGACACACTGTTATCCAGATTCTATAACACACCTATCTCAAACATGTCCAAATCAAAACAACATGTTCTTCCTAAATACTCCAAAACTCCACACACCAAGTTCCCATCAGATTCACACTACGCAGTAACTAAGAAACTAAAGTGTCGAACTGCCATCAAACTAGCGAGAAGATGTTCATTTATCTCATACAAAGCCTCGCCGAAGCTGTCAGTACTCTGAAACAATTTCAATTTCCTTTCAGCAAAATTTTATAATATTCAATGTGAAACTTGAGCAACTATTGCAGATGATTTATAGATGATAGGAGTAAAGAAAGATGGAGTTTAAAAGATGCGCTTGAGACTTTTAAAGAAGGCTTTCGTCGAACTTTCATCTCGTAGTCTACATAGTTTAAAAGGTTTAATGTCGATTTGCCACAAAGTCATGGTTTGAAGTGTGTGAAGAGTTTTTGTTAAACCCGATTTGTTAATCCGGAATACATTAAACGGTATAATATAACATTCTACATATAAGTTTGTGGGGACAATTTAAATCCCCTTATAAGGGGTAATTATTTTTTTTTTAAACTTTGCCCCTCACTAAGATTTCTCTTGTATCGTGGGTGCGTTTACAGACACAAATCTCACAAACAAACGCCCAGACCCGAAACAACCATCTGTAGGCCATACAAATTTTTGTTCCGTGTGGGAATCGAACCCACGACCCATAGCGCAGAAGCCAATCGCTTAGCCACTGCACCAAACGTGTCGTCAATTCGTTCAAATGAATTTGCCGCAAAATGCGTTGTCAAATTATTACAACGCGAACTGAAGTCAGGGACAGATAAAGACCGTCGCACTCCTTTCTTGCCAAGAATTAAAAACATCATTAAGTACATTCTACGGTAAATCTTTTTGACCGAATAGGCATGTTGACAGCATCAATAAATTGCAAATCTAATTAGTCCGCCAGTTAGAGTTTTGAAAAATAATGGATACGTATTTTTTCTTTTCTTAAATCTATGAATATTTGGAAAGATAAAACGCATCAAAACTCGAGGGTGGGGGCTTGTGACGTCAGAAGCTAGTAAAAAATGTACTTTCTTGTGACGTTTTGCCAATTTTAAAAGTGTCGTATCTTCGTCAATTTTGGTTTACGTAACAAAAGAAAAAATACGGGTCAAATATTTTTTGATAATCTAACTGACGGACTAATTAGATTTTTTCAGTCAAATACCCTATTTAACCCATATCTGGATTTGCCTCAACGCACTATAACTCTTGCATTTTATTTAGGTTTAACAGCTATTTTTTTTTTACGAATTCATTGTTTGTCCCACAGTAAAACTTGTATTGAGCACAGTTCATGGTTTTTGTGTGTAAAGTGACTTACCAGTCATGCTGTTTATTCAATGTAGTATTACATTTTTTAACCTTTTGACCACCACGGACGTCTATGGACGTCAAACTTTTGAACTGTAAAAAAGTGGTGTTTTCGACGTGCCATGCCGTCGGAGGCGTCTTCTTCTTCTTTCTGCCTTTATCCCATGTTACTTGGGGTCGGCGCAACACGTTTTCTTCTTCCATTCCGTTCTGTCACCCGTCATGATATCACTGACACCCTTCTCTTTCATATCATTCTTCACACCGTCGGAGGCGTCGTGAGCACATTTTAATTTGACGTCCATGGACGTCCGTGGCGGTCAAAAGGTTAAACCTCTGTCTGGGAGCACCTCTAGACAGCAGTATTTTCGCAGGAAACCAGTAAGTTCAATTTCAGTTAAACGCAGCTACTTCACTTTCCTTTATGTCTACCCGACACTCCATAAAGCACTACTTTTATCAAAGAAAACTTTAAACAAAGACATCTTCTGAACAAAAACAATTTATTCTCAACATCGACGTAACGGAAGCGACGTTGGAGGATCGGATAAAAATCCAATTTGGAGCCGCGTCCAGTCATGACGTCACATGGTACGACATGACGTATCGGATCCGTCTCGTGCACGTGACGACTGATGCTGTTTGATATTGAGAATTGGAGTTTATTGTTTGACCGTAATTTTCTGGTTGAACATTTGTGATCGAACAAACTCTAAAGAGTTAGAGAGTAGTTGGGGTAATATTTCTTTAATCAGTTATTGGAAGTGAAAATGTTTAAGCGTGACCTTGGAATTAGGCGGGGACATAGTTATACATGGAAAAAAATCTTGATACTTGGGTTATTAGGCTAAAATCTGTTTAAAATGTTATTGGTATAATATTGTTTTCTAGAATATATTAGTTTATGATTATAGACAAGACGTCTTCCTATGATCTAGAATAAAAAAGTGCATAACATTTGCAGGCATTATTTTTTCCATCACATGCACCACTTTTGGGTAAAGAAGAAGCAGAAGAGGAAAACCATTTATTTACACACAAACAGAGAGTCACAAAACGAATAAAAATAAAGCTAGATAAACACTACGAAACACTAACGTGTTCAAATAATGTAATAACAAAAAAAAACAAATGTCGGGCAATTAGTGATGCAACGAATAAAAGTAGTAAACGATACGATATTACGGATACGAGTACCTAGTCCGAACGTAATTAGTTGAAGGCAATAAAACATGTTAGCCAATATAAATACAAGAAATCCTGGCAATATTTTATTTGTAAAACATAACATTGGCAAATTTATTCGCGACAGACAATTACTTTTTTTCAGTTTCTGACAGCTATTGATAATGGCCTTTCCAATGCAACAATGGACGATTTTATGGAAAAACTAGCTTTTGCCGGCAGCTTCGCTTGCGTGAAATTTTGAACCCGTTAAGTGACGGTTTTCCATACAAACTTTCATCCCCTATTTAACTCCCTTAGGGGTTGAATTTCGAAAAATCCTTCCTTATTCCTTGTTTACATTATAAATAGAACCTCTGTGCAAAAGAGTTTTCTAGGTTCAAGGGTTTGGGCTGGTCATTGATGAGTCAGTCAATCAGTCAGGACTTCTCTTTTTATTTATATAGATAGATGTTTCAAAGTTTTTTTTTCTTCAAGCCAAATATTCAACCAGGGAACAATTGTGATCCTAAGGATGATCATCATCCGTCATACAAATATTCGTATTCGTTGCATCACTACTCGCAATATCCAAAATATAATTCTCCCTTCTACTCATAAGTACCTATGTAAACTTCTGTGGTAACTTCAACACAGAGTAACTATTAATATTAAATGCAACATGAGTATGAAGCCGAAGTTCATTAAAACTATAATCAAGTATTAAACAAAGTCTAACGATTAATGGCAAGAAGTAAATAAACATAAACGTTTGCCACTAACCGTAGTTCAAAGTTACCTGTAGTTAGTTTAGCGAAGATCTTATCTCTATTGTGGGGCAAGTTATGAACTTTTGCGTTTGGTTACGATCTTTGCGTTTTGCAGCAGCAAAGAGAAAAAAGTTTCAAATTCATATTTTACTTACACAAAAGTACCAAGATAACAAGGTAACCGACATAGCTCGAAGAATTGGCAAACTTATGTGGCAGTGAGAGGGGCACATTGCTCGCAGAACGGATGGCCGATGGGGCCGAAAGGTTCTGGAGTGGCGACCGCGTACTGGAAGAAGCAGCGTGAGCAATCCTCTCACAAGGTGGACCGATGATCTGGTGAAAGGTCGCGGGAATACGCTGGATGGGTGAAGCACAGGACCCGTTGATGTGGCGATGCTTGGAGGAGGCCTATGTCCAGCAGTGGACGACTTTTGGCTGAATGATGATTACACAAGAGATTAATTTATAAAAATATCTCAAGGAATCTTGGACTTAGTAGTCCGAAATTGCCAATACACAGTGAGCAAGCGTGGTGATCAATGCTAGTTCTTTCTCCGCATAGCAGAAGGGCTTAGCACTGCATTGGAACTACATATTATAGGCTGATATTTTACATAGGTTGTGCTAATAATTTATTTTGTGACTATTTAATACTATCCTGCTTGCTCAGTGCGGTGACCAGGAACAGAATTACCTTTTTGGAGGCAATAGTTCTATATTATACTGCTGTAGGTAATCAGTTAATCACAAAAAGTTCAAACCTAGAGGACTCCAAACTGGACAGAAAAAAAGAGTAGGTATAGTATCGCCAAAAGAATAGTTGAAATCATAAAGTCTTTTGATATATATATATACATATATATAATCAAGAAGTAAACTGCTAAGTTATAATTTCATTAAAAATGTCTATAAAGTTTTCAGTTTCAACTTTTTGTGTTGCGGTCTCTTACAGAATATTCTTAAAGTCAACAAAAACAGTTCTAATTGTTCCTACACCTTGCACCACGAGCAAACTTCGCACCAACTTTAACTTTGATGAAGTTTTAATTGAAAATTAGTCTTGGCCGTATCTTGCCGGCTCCAGTTCATTTGGGCTCAGCAGACCAGGCCAAGTTTGTATTAACGGCCACAAAAATCTGTGCTTCAGAGAAAAGATGCTTATCCAAATCTTACAAAGGCTTAAGTATCAAGAGCGTTGGGCCGGCGTAGTTTCGACTTGTCTTTGAAAATGAAAGCTAGGCGGTAATTCTTGGACTGGCCTTTGAAAGCTGAGGAGTTGCATATCTTGACTGAAGTTGTAATATTGATAGCCGCGTCTGCAAGATAAGTTGGTATCTTGTCATAACTAGTGCGCTCGTAAATCGTAACATTTTAATTGAATTGGATATAAATTAGGCGAGTGAGAGGGACTTAAATGCTGTCACACATGTTGCAGATATTATAAGATATTTATATCAGATCGCAAATTTTACGATATCGCTCTTCATAAAAATTGTTGCACTATTTTACACGGCCTGCAGATGCCTACTGATATCCAACAGATTCTGTCAGATACAAAATTTACTTGACGATATTATCTGCAGTTAATGAAAGTATCGGTTTTCATAATTATATAATCGTATCTTTTCCGTGGGTGATACTTTCAGATACTATTAGTTTTTATGCGTAGATACTCGGAGATGAAATATTATAAAAAGTTCACCATATATATCACACAATCATCCTTTATTCTAGCTAAACATATTTATATATTTTACCTTATGACAGGAAGCCAATTCTACTAAATTGTTGCCTAAAAACTGTCAAAATATTTGGTTTTGTTTTTGTTCTCAAACAATTAGACAGTTTTTGTAACCGAAAACTAACTAAATAATTTGTTCGGCTTAGGTTCGATTGCGATTGTCCAGCGTTTTTGTTATTATAAAGACTTCCAAAATTTCCAGATCTTAAGACCGTGATAAGTATACAGAGTCGAACAGAAACCATAGCTTCTTCAACCAACAATCCAAATCCACACGTTTCTTTTCCAACATAAGTTGTTTCCACATTACAATTGTTTCTATTTTCAATAGTAAACAAACAACTATCAATCGTAACATTAACATTAAGCGGTTGTTAATGCACCTACGTTTCTATTACGATACTAATTCTTGAACAACAGAAATAGATCGGGAACGGAACGGCGAGAATATTTCTACGTCTATATGAGTTTACAGTCTTTTTGGGTATTGAGTGAACAGAATTTTATACGACACCAATGGTAGGTATAATCAACAAAACAGTTAAGTATACAGGTAAATATCAATACACTACGTAGGCGACAGTCATAGTTTTTGTCCAAAGACTTGTAAACTTAGCACACGCACAGCTCTTTTAAAATACGAATGTAATTAGTTGCCTGTATACTTATTTCTTTTATCCACTGTACTGTTGCATAGGTGGCCGTTGCGTATATAATACTAGCCTCATAATACATAGAAAATACTGAAGATTGAACCGAAAATTCACAGGCAATAAAGCTGTTCTTTTAACGAAAGTTAGAAAAGTTGTTAGAAATTTATATTGAAGTGACGTGTGTTAATGTATGTGTTTCAATTACCGACCATCAAGATGACTCTGCGAACTGTTTCTATTAACGAACTATTTGATTAGGTAAATTAAAAGCAGACATTAGCTCCTATTACGCAGTTTAAGAAAAACTTGGATAGTTAAAAGATAAATAGTCATAATTCCACAAAGAACGGAAACAATAATTTGTGAATACATTTCTAAACAAAATAAATCAGTTTCTAAAACTTTATGCTAAACATCTGTCACCTCCTCCATATATTTGGACAAAAATAAATCCTAAAACAAATAAAAAATGGCCCCGCTATTAGCAGAGAAAACCACAAATTAGTATAGCAACCCATCCGTGCAAAGTACACAAGTCTTTTGAAAGACAAAATAAAAGAGGTGTAGAAAAGGAAACGGTTTCGGCTATTTTCGTCTATTTCCGTTAACGTTCGGCTCATCGGCTAACGGAGTTTCAACATATATTTTTACCGCTGATGATGCTTGGGGCATGTTGGTGAGACAATTATGGAGAAGTAAAAATGTCAATGTTGTGTATTTTTAGTGTTGATGTGTTTACCAAACACAAATAATAAATAAACTTCTTCTTGATAAATATAATATAATATATACATTTTTTCTCGACGACTTAATAAAAGAATTCGGTTTAGACAAAGGGCGCTGTACATACGCCAGCAGGTCAAGTTACCCGAAACTGTCAAATTTTCCCAATCAACCTTGAACTTAATGCTTTCGCGATAAAGATGAAAATCTATTAAAAAAAATTGACAGATTGTAGTAGCTTGATGTGCTGGCGGCTATACCTACTACATACTTATAACAAGTCAAAATAGCACTATACCTTTTTCATCTTCAGATGAGCTCCGACATAGCGGTCATTTCGTAAATTGTAGCCGTAAGAAAGAAAAAACGTAAATGACATCATCAAAAACCGTAAAATAGGTATATTATCCATGTTTTGTTTATTAAAAACATTTTATATTCTTTGGATGGTACCTAACGTTTTGTAGAGAATCATCAGGATTCACCTTAACGGTGAAAACCGTATAACGATTTGAATGATAGCTAATCTAAATGCATATTTAGTGACGTCACTGACATTTACTCTTTGTTTAGCGCTAAAGTGACATTTAGCATAATCTCTGCCAGTCATGCTACACATAGGTACCTATTGCTAAAGTACCATGGCTAAGTAATCAAGCGATAGTAACAACCTCCTGATTTTCGTCAGTTAAAGTTTTAAAAATGCAGACAAACTCATACTTTATGTATCATTTCATATCGATAAAATTCTCTGTAAAACTATTTTTCCACTACAACGCCCCTAGCACCCAATAAATGTCGAAAAACACTACCGTTCACACCTGTCAACTTGTCAAGTTGACAGCTGTCACTTTGACAGCTCCATGACGTCGAAGGGCTGTGGCGCGCCCTTGAGCCAACTTGGGTAAATGTTTATACATTGTTTGTAACACTTTGGTAAGTGTTAAAGCAAACAGAATGTTAATTTGTTACCGTATGTTAAGGTTTTTGATAATTAATTGGAGGGAAGTTTACTGTGTTTAAATGTTTATATTAAATTAAGGGATAGTGCTGTAAGTTTTGTTGCTCTAGTAAATCTTTTAGCGACATTTGGTAAAGTAATATCGCAAGCAAAACCTACTTACATGGCATAATCAGTTTACTACAGTCCCACTGCTGGGCAAGGGTTTCATCTTAGTATAAGACGGATTTAGGCCTTAGTCCACCATGCTGACTTGGTGCAGGTTGGCCTTAGAGAAGCGGTTCCCAAACTTTTTTTCTCCTATACCACTTTTAAAATGTAGCTGGTTCCGGTGGACCCTCTGCAGCTACATTTCTACCATAATACCATATAAAATGTGTAGATTAGATCTTTTTGTCACGCTATCGTAGACCCCCGTCGAGTCTCCCGTGGATCCCTGGGGGTCCATCTGGACCACTTTGAGAACCTCTGCCTTAGAGCAATGCCGTCAACGCCTCAGTCGAGAGTGGCCATAGCGTTCTCTTTCAATACAATAAATAAAAGTAAACTTTAAATAAAAGTAAAAACCGACTTCAAAAAAACTGAAAGGAGTAAAATAATTACCTTATACAAAATTAACAGTTTCAGAAGTCGGTAGCTTCTATTTGTTTCAGTGCAGAATTGAAACTTCTGAAACTGTTAATGTTATACTAAGGTAATTATTTTACTACTTTTAGTTTTTACTTTTATTTAAAGTTTTTTATTAAATACTTTTTAGTGCCATACATTACACGGTTTGAGACTTCAAATTTAAATGAAACGGTTGCGTAATCTTTCCAACAACTAGGTAGTTTTCTTTAAGAATAAGTATTAATGTATAATTATCATGCCGTTTGCGCGGGGGGGGGGTGTCTCACACACATGCATTCTACACTGTAGCTACGACATTCATACATTAAAAATAAAATAAAATTAAGCCCTATTTGACACGAACTGTCAAATGTGGCCTAAGCGACTTGTTGAAGGCTTAGACAAAGTATGTGAACTAGACAGAACCTTTTTAAAATGAATGTCATTCTACTTTTTGTCTCTTTTGTTCAAATGACAATTAAGAATTAAGAAAAAAGAGATAACCATAAAATTTTGACTCCGTCTTAAACGTCAAAATTTACAATTGCGAGTCAGCTTGGTATCGTGCATTATACCAAGCTCTTACATAGTTTTCATCGAATTATTCTTCTTTTGGTGCCATTGTGACCTGAGTGAGTGTGTTCATTGCTTGCCCCATTAAATATGGCTTGTGTTGCAGTCGGCTGCAAGAGCCGTATGAGTGTTCTAAGTGAAAATAATAGCAAGATATCTTTCCATAGGTAAGTTATCGACACCCATTTTTACGAAAAGACTGTTCCCAAATGCCGTTTTAAGCCAATTAGGTTTAGTATTAGTAATCACTAAAAGTTTTATCAAGTTTCAGTAAGCATATACAACGTAGTTTATTCAAGAAATAACATTGTTGTATTTTACAAAGAGTTTTTGGCAGATCATCTACCTTTACTCGCACAAGTAGGGAAGCTCCACAATATCGATATTTTTCTCAGTCGCTTTATATGTTCACTTTAAATATTTCTATTTATAAGTGAATGCTTAAGATAATAGCAGAAACATAGTTAGGTATAAGTGCGAACATCATTATACAACATTTATATAATTTATAATGTATTTATATAATGTTTTTTTTTAGATTTCCTTTGGAACCAAAAATCAGATATAAGTGGGTACGTAATCTTGGAAGACAAAATTGGACTCCTTCACAGTACTCAAAATTATGTTCACTCCATTTTAGAGTGGATTGCTACCGTGAAGGTTACAAAAAAAGAACTCTACGTAGTGATGCCGTACCCACTATATTTCCAGAACAATCAAAATCAAAGGTACATAATTATAGTGATCATACGTTTATTTTTCATGGAATTCAATTAATTTTTAAATGTATAAGTATTTATCTACATTTTGTTTTGTAAGCTATGTTATTATTTATTAGGTTTAAGGTTGTAGAATAATTCAATTATATCAATATCTTAAGTTTTAACTTCAATTTAACAAAATAGTTATAAGGCTGCAGACACACTGAACGTATCTGGCGCAGCTCATGATTCGTCGCATTACGCGTATACATACAAATTCTTTTGCGCGACCTCACCGCGCGCGTTGTACGTTGATAAGCCGAGCCTAATGGGGCCTAGAACGAGTAAAGTTTCGAGCGATGTAAAGTTAACTATATTCGGCGTATTTTCAGCGGCTACAGCCACACTTACGCGTGCGTCGCGTATCTTGCGCGGCGTACTGCGCAAGATACGCTAAGTATGTTTTGGCCCTAAGATTTCTAAGTTGGTAGAATGATTTGTATAATTTAGTTAATTAATCAGTTATGATCAGCTAGTTATTGGAGGCCAAAATCAAAAATCAAATAGTTTTTTAAAAACAGTGTAAAAGCCGTAAATTGTAAATACGTAATAAAAGTTTTGAAATTATTTCTAACAAAACAAAGGTATAAGACTACAATATTAATGTTATTACCACCATTAACAAAATCATGGATTTTTGTTTTGTAAATGGTGATCAAAAACTGACTGACGGTTGTGGTTCGATTGCGTTTGGCAACAATTTAGTTTAGGAGAATCGGCCCCAGGAGACAGACGTACATATTGATGATGACAGATGAAAGCGGTGGTCTATGGTGCCATATCTTTTTCCAAACCCGACCTGCTTCGGTGGTTGAAATTCATCGAATCTTTGCGCGAAACGATTTATAACAACTCTCGAAAACAACTTTTAGACATGGCTCAGAAGCGAAATTTATAATTCTTCAATAAAGTCTTCGCTCTTCTTGAAGAAGAGAACGACGACGCTTCTGCCCCATGCTTTTATAGCTCTCCCAGTAAAAAGGGCATAGTTAAGCTCGCGCGCGTTTGTGTGACGTGTTTGTTTTAACCTAATCTAACCGATTCGGTCGGGGTGCCTTACATAAGTAATCTACGACCAGGTCGTAACTACCGCTCGCCAGCCACCGCCGATAGCCGAGTTGTCATGATTCTAACTTTAGCTAACCGATCTGGTCGGAGTAGGTTGCAGTCCGTTAAAATGAGGATAAATTAGTTTAGTTAGCATCCCCCGCCAAGTGATTGGATACGCGTAGGCGCGTGTCTTAAAGCATTCTTGCGTTCGAATATTACATGGCAAACCATTACGTAAAAAACTCGAATACCTTTTTTTTATGGATGGGAAATCATCATATGACTCCTTCCGCTCTGGGCGGAGCGGAAGGGAGTGTCAGACTCTTACTGACTAAAACCCATCCGTGTTCCTTCTAATGCACTTTGCGTTCCAGGGCCGCGCGGTAACTCTTTCGAATAAATTCCGCAACCCTGGCAGAAAACTCGAATACCTTAGCTCTTACTATTCGAACAGTAAAATGAGGAGAATACTCGAATATTTGAATTGCATGGACAACAACTACATAATGATAGGGTTATTCAAGTATTTGACCACTGTGACTACAATATTATTCCTTGAATTTGACGTTCAATTCTGCCTTTCCCAACTATGTTGGGAGCAGATTTAGCGGCTAACGCCATACATAAGCGTATTTTGCGTCGCGTATCTCGCGCAGTGCATGGCGCAAGATACGCTAAGTGTGTTTTGGCCCTTACGTGCTCTCCTAGGCACGAGTTCCTTGAAGTTGAAGATTGCTCATTGTAATGTAATTTTTATATTTTAAAATGTTTCTTATTATTTTGGAATAAACGTGTTTGATCAAATGCTATCTGTTTTAATTTGTACTCACCTTTGTTATAGCCCAGTCTTCCAAATATAGAAGAGCGATTGAGTAAGTAGATACCTATGCTTAAAGCAAATTCCAGTGGTATGTAACCCACACATAAGCAACATCAAAATGTGAGCTTAAATGTTACGTCACACGTCTTCTAAGCATAAGCACAACACTGCGGGGACACAGGCCTCCTCTCTGGAAAGAGGGGATTGGGCTGTAATACACTGCGCAGCCCCAATGTGAATTGATGGATGACACATGTACTTATTCGATTTTTTGGATCTTGGACATGCCGTTTTCCTTTACAGTTTTAAGAGCAGTGACAAAACCAATTACACAGTGCGTGCCTGCCTGGGTTCGAACCCGCGACCTACAACTCGGTAAATTCAAATTCAACGTTTTTTTTTATTTCTAATGAGCAGAGTACATGCATTGAGGAAACGTCTCGACAATTTAGCTGCACGGTTCCAAAAAGTAAGTCCTATGGAGATGAGCCGACAAGAAACTCCATGGTAACCGTGGCGCTGGCGCCGTTACTTCTGGACCACCACTGCTCCAGTCTGCTAAGCGTTAAAACGATAGTCAACTACGATACGCCGTAGGTCAATTATCATCATTCATGTCGTATGCATTCTTAGTTCTATTGTAAACTGTATTAGTTTGAGTGATTTTTTAGTTAAATTAATTACGTATTTTATGAAAGGAATTTTTACATTTTGAAAGGCGTTTTTGAATAGTCACGTCGCTGCAAAAACGTTTCAAATTCGAAAGTCATTAATTATTCAATTTTAAGGAAATAAATATTTAATGTATCGATACCGTCCCTAGATTATTCTGCCTCATCTCTAATCATATTATAAATGCATTCAGGATCTTCAACTCATTTAAGCTTCATTTCGTTTGACGTGTATACTCATAACAGCAAGTTCGTCTCTTTTTCCCTCGGATCATCTCTCATTAGAGTGAAGAGATGAACTAGAGCAAATTTTTCGTTTTAAAAATGTTCCATCTAGTTACATACTTGATCTTAGGTTGAAGGGGACATGTTCCGTATGGACACACACCCAACTACGTCAACCATGTTGCTCTAAGTCTTAGATTCTAAGAGGTTAGCAGACCACACACACCATCGAGAACTTTCCAGGTGTGTAGGTTTCCTTACGATGTTTTCCTTTACCGTTAACGCAAGTAATAATCAAACTCAAATCAAGTAATGATAGCCTAGAGGTTAAATGCCTGCTTTCTATGCATGCAGGAAGGTATAAGTTCAATCACAGCCGCACTTCTGACTTTTTGAATCCATGTGCGGTTCAGAGAACCTAAGTAGGTAGCAAATAAATAAAATCAGGTCGAAAGATAACAATCACACCAGGAATGGTAATTACGTATGGTATTGGGTCCCATGTGTCAGGGGTGATCGTATCGCCATCTACCGAGCAAAATCCCAATCTTGGGACCATTTCGTAACAAAAAAATAACATTATGCTTTCCGGAATGAAACTCAAAAACGAATTTAATGTTTCCCCGATTCGTTTTAACTTAAACTAGATACAATGTAGGTACTAAATAAACAGTGCCAGTTTCCATAAAATGCACTTATGTAATTGGGTGAAACTAGACATAACCGTGTAATGTGGGCCGCGGAACAGAGCAGTGGCCAGTTTCCCCCTAACGCATTTTATCGATGGGAAAAATAAAAAATAAAAATCATTTTTTTTCTTGTTTTACAATTGCCGAGAAAATCATTGTAAAAATGAGATTTTCTGTAAATTTTTCATTATTTTTAGTGACGGTAATTTTTTTGGGGTAAATTTTATTTCATCGTCGTTGCCTGTTAAATACAATCATTACTGTTTTTGTAATAACATGACAAACCACTTGGTTAAAAAATTACAATAAAAAAAGTCACATCAAACATCGACAAAGCCATTTTTTTACTCTCTCTTCGATAGATTTGTTTCTCGTTTCACCCAATTTCATAATTTATGGAGACCTTTCTAATAAGTTCTTAAGTTTTACGAATCAATCAAGTAAGAAAACATCAAAGTATGCTGTCGTATTTCATGTTCTATAAAACGAACTAATGCCACTGCAGTAAAACGTATCATACATCTCCATTTGAACGGAAACTAGTAATTTAAAGCTCATTTCTGTTGCCTCGATCAATCAGTGTTTCGCTATTTCCACACGATTCGACTGATGCTAGGTTCACACTATTGGATTAGGAGGTGAATTGCATGTTTAGTGTATCATATTGGATATTGGAAGAGAACTGTTATTGGCATATAGATTGACCTCATCAATGTCGATGCTCAGTAGTGATGAAAACAGGAATGTCATTATTTTTGGGAGATTCTTCAGTGAAATGTGTGTGCTGTTGATGATCTATGTAAATAAAAAGAAAGGTCCTGACTGACTGATTGACTGACTCATCAACGCCCAGCCCAAACCCTTGGACCTAGAAAGCTAAAATTTTGCACAGAGGTTTACTTTATAATGTAGACAAGGAATAAGGAAGGATTTTTCGAAATGCAACCCCTAGGGGAGCTAAATAGGAGATGTAAGTTTGTATGGAAAATCGTCACTTAACGGGTTCAAAATTTCACGCAAGCGAAGCTGCGGGCAAAAGCTAGTGACGATATAAATTTTGCAGTTTTTTTTTAATGAATAATTTAATTAATTTACTGGTTCTTTTAGGTGTAATACACATCATCATCTTCATAAACATCCGTGCAAGTTACTTAGCTTGGGGCCATTTTTTGTCTCAATGCACAGATATTATTACAACTTACAGAACCATTTAATTTTTAGTGATACCTACTTTATCTTCAGCATTCATTAAGGCGCTATGCAAAATATCGAGGACTATTAAAGTAAGACCTATGGTAATAATAAAAGAGCTAATTTTTTGTTAAGACTGGAAACAAAAAGAAGCTTTTCTTAATGGCGGCAAGGAAACGTTTAAGAGGTGAAAGATTGTTGCTACGATTTCCATTCTTGGCAAGTTCTTCTTTTCTCGTGTCAGCACGAGCTAAAAAAGAATAGCTCATGCTGTGGTGAACAGATTAGCCAGTCAGTAAGGTTGGTAGCGGGGCTGACTGCCCAGGGTGCGCCGGACGTACTTAAATATCGTCACTCGTGGAGGCTCTTTTCATACACCCCTCGGCAAGTCTTGGCAAGTTGGCTGCAATATACGATACGTTATAGTACGAAATATTCAAAAAGTATATCACTTTCGTACTCTATTATTCAATTATAACACTACAATTCACTTTCACATAAAACTTTAACATTATATTCAGGTACATTACATTGCGAGCCACGTAGCTCGAACGTGGTTGAAAGCTAAAGAAAGCTTCTAGTGTGTGCCCACCGTAACGGGCAGCCAATGCACTCCCATTCCCACAGGAATGAGGAAATAAGTGGAGAGCTGTGCTTACTCTGTACGTCCTGATAAAAATATAAGATACATTTTAATAGTAGGTACTGTACGACACAACTAAGAAGTTACATCGATTTACAGTCAGTGCTAAATATATCGGGACGAACAGAATGTTCATAATTACTTAACCGGTTGCGTCCCGCGTGTCGTCCCAGAACGACACCGCTATTGTTATAAATAAACATGTCTATATAAATGGTAATTGACAACAATAGAAATTATTTTTTATCACAATGGGATAAAATAAAATTCTTGCCAGACTGACAGTTGTCGTGTACTGTGTTCATTCTGAAACACAGCTTGTATCATTGAGATATGGTTTAATTTTCTTCATTGTTCAGATAATTTAGAAATGTTTTTTTTTTCTATTGTACTGCTGTAGGTTGTCCTGCCAATGGGGGGGGGGGAGAAATTCAGAACCGCCTGTTCGTCTCCATATATGTATATTTGATGCTAACTGTACCTGGTCGAACAATCAAGTGCAGTCGCTCATTTTCATGCCACTCAAACTTATTGCATCAGCGTAAAGATCATTTTTGCTGCAGTAATATTCGTGGTTTTGGCACTCAGTTCGGAAGTGATCGGTTTTACGAAGTTTGCCGATGCGACTTCGTATTTGTATCGTACTATAACTGCTTAAGTTATAATCATGACGTCCGCAGCGAACAACTCCTTTTATACAACTACAATGAAGTTTTTAGTGAAGTTTGACTTGGGTATACCCCGTATGCCATTATCGGGTATTTATTATCTAGTTTTTATGTAGACAGTAGACTATAATTCCATAATTAAATAAATAGTTATGGTCTAATTGGTCTATCTTCCTATATTTGTCTTAACGGGCGATTATATGGATACATCTAAATCAGTTGAGTGGGTTGAAGCATTAAAGTCATCGTCATCAATTATTTATCTGTCAAGCATTCCAATTATGGCTGACTCGGTCGAAAATTACAGTCTTTTGTAAAATAATATGTATACACACAGCGAACGTAAAAAGCGAATTTCGTTTAGAGAATAAATTGTACTGTGTGGGAACCAGCGCCGACAAGCTTCGAACTGCGCCGACAAGTTCCGACCTGCTCCGATCAGCGCTGGTAGGCCGTCATTTGTTGCTGTATTTGAAAGAAAATAAGGCGTAGTGTGACGGTGCAGCGGTGGCGACTAGCGGGGTGCGCCTATAAAAGGGCCGGCACGCTGCACTCCGTCCTCTCTCGCGCCTCAGCAGCCTCCTAGTTAAGTACTACCTACTACACCTGAAGACCCTGGACTCCTCGTATCGTACTGTGTAAAGAACCACGCCCTGTAAACTAGTCTAATTTTGTAACTATTATTAAAATATATTATTGTATGGTTACAAGTGTTTTCCTTAATATTCTTATATTCTGATTTTATGTGCACCTGCTCGTTAAGGGTTGACTCCTCAAGCCACCCTTAACCCGCTAAGCGTGACAGTAGTTTTGTTAAAAAATGTCAGCCCCTGAGTCTACCCGCTTCCGTTAGGTAGCGGTTACATGCACGCACCAGTACCGACAAGCGCTGGCAGGTCGGCGCCGGTTACCCGCTTCCTTTATGTATACGCCCTAAGAGAGAAGCCACACGATGCGGTGCGGCTCCGGCGCGGTGCCTGAGCGGTGCCGCTGCAGCGTAATACATACAAATTTCTATGGTATACCACGCGGTGCGGTGCGGTGCCGTGCCGCACGCTCGCCAGACCAAGACGAGGGGGGAGGGTGTACGCGCCGAAGCGGCAACGCTCCGGCGTCGCATACCGCAGATGTGTTGACGAAGAGCCGTTCCACACGGTGCGGTGCGGCGCCGCACCGCACTGCGTGGCTCTTGCGGCGCCGCGTACTACGTGTGCACGCGAATGCGGCAAAATGATCGCCGACCGCACCGCACCCTGTGGCTTCTCCCTAAGCGAGCTTACACACGAGCGGCATGTTCCCAACGGCAGAGGTAACTGCAGCCGTCGACGCGTCGACGGCTTCCATTGAGGCGTCTACGGCTTCCGTTGACGCGTCGACGGCAGCCGTCAACATTTCAACTTCGAAGATCAGCGGCAGCGGCAACAACTGCAAGTGTCGCTATAGGTCGACTGGTGCCGTCGACGCGTCGACGGTTGCCGCCGACGCGCGTCGACGGCTGCAGTTGCCTCTGCCGTTGGGAACATGCCGCTCGTGTGTAAGAGCTCTAAGGCAAGTGTTCAACCGCTAGGCCATCACTGCGTTTTTCGCTCAATCTCATTTATTATTCATGTGCAAAGCGAAATAATCGCAACGAAAACTCAAGAGTTTCAATATAAAAAACTGGCGTTTAAAAAATAATATCGTTTTAAATTAGGTCGGTAAACCAGAGAGGCGGTTAAATATAACTTCACGTAACGGACGGATCTCAGTAGATGCGACGTTGATTGATGACGTTTATTATGAAATTATGAAATTACTCCAGTTTAATAAAGTGAATTCTGTTGTTTACGGACTGTTTGGACTATCATCTGGATTGAGATACTTGAATGATGACTGTAATTTTTTGGTTGAAATGTTACTTGTTTTTCTAAAAGATTTTTAAGAGTCTTGTAAACGATGTGTATTGTTACGTCTAGTTTCATGAAGAACTAACTATTCATAACTAAGACTTCATCCTAGTTATTTTTTTATCAATTAGTTTGTTCGAATTTGTTTTAATAAAAAGTAATATTATCGCTTTCTTTTTTAGCAGTTTTAAGGTCGCTAAAAATTACTAAGTTAATTTCGTAAAGTACTAGTTAGTTTTGTGATAAAAAATCCGCATAGTCCAGAATTGGATTGTCTGATAAGCTAATGACGATATTCTTTCTTCACAAAGCTTCTCATTAGAAAATCACAACGCATAAGCTGGCTTGGCCACGTCGAACGCATGAGGGAGGATCCGAGGAGTTAAGCGAGCGCATCTGTCGACCGGATCAGATATCGCTGGTGTGATGCTGTAGAGGCTGATTTGCGTAAATTCCAAGCTAGAAACTGGCGAGAGATAGCACAAAATCGGGCAAAGTGGAGAGTTCTCGTTTCGGAGGCCAAGCCTCACATCGGGTCACTGAGCCAGAGTAAGTAGGCACAGAAAGCAAAAAAAGAAAAAAAAAAGAATTTATTTATTCGTATCGTATTTTCTTATTAACAAATAGTCTACTACTTATTCAATTTTCGCCAATTTTGCCCCCTGACTTGTCAAAGTCACAAAAAACGTTCTCGTTTTTCCAAGACCCTTGCATCCCCTAATTCGTCACCAAACATCCCTTATTGACAGCATCCCTGTACTATCACAGTTTGCTTAGGCGTTAGGTATTAAAGTAAACCCTTCGGAGGGGACTTAACGGGGGTGAGCAGGGTACACAAATAAATAGTGTAGATAAATATTTGTTTGATATTGCAAATCAGTTGTGTGCCTCTGTTTTGGATGTTGTAGCTATATGGAAATAACGTTTATTGTGTATTGAATTGAAATTGGAATTGGAAGCCACGTCCTTCAAACAAGTTATGTTGTATGATGCATAACAACGTTTTTCGCACGTGCGTTGTGAACGATTTGTGATCGTTCTTTGGTTTTGCGACAACTGTTTTTTTTTTTTTTATCTCTGGAAATTCCTCATGGATACCCTTTGCCCCGGGAAGGCGAAGGGTTATGCCGGACTCTTACCGGCTAAAAACCCACGGTGTTCCTTCTCCTGACCCATGGCCGGGGTCACGGGATTCGCAGCTGCATGCACCGCAACCCCGGCAGGCCTCGGTCCGCCAGTTGCGACAACTGCCTAGCCTTTTGTCAACTATGTTGGGATCAGCTTCTAGTCTAACCAAATACGGCTGAATACCAGTATTTTACGCGGAGCAACTGCCACCATACCCTAGTTATTGGGCAATACCGATATCCTAACGTTAGATCGGTTGAGCTTCTGATTCCCCGTAACGACTGTCATAGGTATTCGCATGGGTCCCGACACCGACGGCTTAACGTGCTCTCCGAAGTACGGAAGGGTCACGATGCGTAAGGAACGGTCACCCATCCAAGGACTGACCGTGACAAGCGCAGCTTAAACTTGTAATCAGAAGATCCGCGCAGTAGAAATTAGCCACGAACTCTCACTTACGCTCTCTTCGGTTTCGCGACAACGTTAGTTGCATAAAAATTACTTATCAACATTGCTAATGGATCAATCGATTGTCCCGATTTACTTAGTAAAATTTATTTTCGCACCAATCAAAATAACCTGAGATTACGACCATTATTGCAGGTACCGTTTACAAAGACAAATTATAGGCGTAACGCTTTTTGTATACGCAGTGCAATATTATTTAACAACCTGCCATCGTATTTAGAAATCGATTTATTTTGCACGAGTGCGTTAATGATCAGAAGAACATTGAGTAAACAATACTTTGATGGGTGAGTGTTTGCGATTTATCACGGCATACCTGCTACTTTTTTCCATAACCTGTTCTTTTTGTTCTTTTTTTGTTTGGTCTTTCTTTTATCGACTGCGCGACAGCAAAGTCACGGTTATTATAAATTTGTAATATAAATGTGGAAGCTTGTAATTAGCAATTGTCAGTTTGTTATTATTACGTTACCATTTGCGTGTATTAGTCTGTAAGCTTTCTTAAAATTGTATATATAAATAAATAAATAAAAAATAAAATATGTTGTAGTAGGTAAATTTCAGTTTAACCGGTAACGCCCCGAACGCCCCGCCGTCCCAGGACGACACCCGCTTCAAGCGACTTTGAACTCTAATGTGGGTTACAATTAGAGTTCAAAGTCGCTTGAAGCGGGTGTCGTCCTGGGACGACGGCGGTGCGTTACCGGTTAACCGGTTGCGTACCGCCCGCCGTCCCAGGACGACACTTAATCGTCTTATCTATTGTGTCTATAATTACGGTGATTGAGAGTTTAATGCACATTTCAGAAAAATATTTAGGTAATTAAAATAAAAAAAAACTAGCAACTAAGTAATAAACGCTTTTCATAATAGTTATATATAATGTTTATTTGGCTGTGAGTAATAAACAATGTCTTTAAGTACCTACTTTGAAAAAAATAACTGCGCAAATAATATAAGCTAAGCTATTGTCGCGAACAGAATTATTTACCATTTAGCACTCCCGGACACAATTAAACTGCCATTTTTCGAATCACAAAATGACCCGTTTAATCCAACAAGCAACGATTACCATAAAACTCTTTGATTACACCCAATCAACGTGCAGTGGAAATGAAAAAAAAATGCAAATTTTTCTTTTTCGAATCGCCTGTAATGACGTTGAATGACATAAAACGGGCACACTGGCTCCCTGTCTAATTTCGTGAAAGAGTTGCCACGCGCAGGTCACGTGACTCCGTTTGGACCAATCGGGGGCCATTGTTTGGGTATGACGTCATCAGCGGCTAGTTCGTGAGAGAGTATGATTTACGATACGCTACAATAGATGGTAATTAAGTTTTGTTCTATAGTTATGACCCTTGGCGTGTGTCATATTTTTTACAATAGGAGTATATTAAATTGTGTTTTATTTTTGAGAGGGTGTGGATTAGGTATGAATTGGACGACAGTTCTTATTATTTAAAATATCTGATGCAGCTATAAAGCCGATCACAGACGAAGGATACTCCTCGCGTACGGTCAGCAACAAAAGTAGCTGAACATTTGAGTTTTTAAACTTGGCATTAATTAGAAAACTAGATGTTTTAAAACAAAAACTTTAATAGATACCTAGAGCTGCTAGATACAGCTCTAAGTATGTCTTAAAGTTTTTTGTTTCCTGTCAATTAGTTATCTATTTAATGCAAAGTTTAAAAACTCAAATGTTAAGCTACTTTTGTTGCTGACCGTACTTTTTGTCTGTGAAAATAAAACACTTAAATTGTACGAGGTACTTTAAGTCCATCGTTTGCGTTATGCAATGGTGTTCTAAGTGTTTTATTTTCACGGGCAATAAAGTGCACCGAGGACTGTCTCTCGTCTGCACTGGGTTATAAGTAGGGATCAGATATTCGGATGCATATTTATCTAAAGTTAATTTTTAGCTACGAAAGTATGGAAGCGGCTTCTTAAAATATATTTTTGTATGAAAAAACCCGGGATGCCAGGATGGAATGCATAATTAGTCGGGTGTATAATATGGAAGCGAGCATCGATTGACATTTCGCTGCTTTGGATGAATAATGACACAATTAAAAAAAAAGTTTATTTTAGAGGAGAACCTTTTAAGATTACATTGTTGTAGAAAAATGTCGCCAAAACGCAAAAGCAATGGCAAATTACATTTTGTGATGCCACTTCGTAATTCTTGCCGATATGAATGTGAGTTTTATTCGCAAACAAAATAAGGCTATTTTGGATTCCGCTTTCTCCTTATCTAGTTTAAACATTTTGGATTGTGTCGTTATTCATGCAAAGCAGCGATTTGTCTACGGGCACTGATCTACATAAAAGTTAGTATAGGATTACGAAGACCGTTATTGCCTGGCTACAAGAATGCCCTTCGCTTTTTAGACTATACATCATAACATAAAGCTGAACCCTAAAAATAGGGACATGTAATAAAATCGGCAGCTGTCGAAATCAATAAGCTGAACTCCCAATTATCTGGCTATAATCCCTTCGACCCTAAAATGACTCATCACCCTATGCTACATAACCATGTAAAGCTCCGTATGGCTTATTGTTATAAATAATTCAATAAACAATATTCTATCATGATGCACGATCGATGTCTGCACTTAGTTTGTAATCTGCTTAGTTTGATCCAATATTGTATGGTAGAGGTTTTAGGATTTAAGAAATTAAGTTTGGCTGGTGTTGTTTGAAAGTGAGGGCTTTAACTGGACAGTCGTGATCAGTTGAAATTTCCTGTCGGGAAATATTCTTAACTAATGGTAGGTATCACCAGATAGCTCTTAAAAATATGCGATCATTATGAAACTCCATAATGCTCTCATATTTCTTAAGTTTACCACCTAAGTTAACATTGTGAAATGCAATAAGTATGTTGAGTATTGAGTATCATTCCTATCTGAGCCCGTAGGTAAATGTCTTGTCATATTATTTTTTTCAGCAATGTTCGCTCATCTGCACCACACAAGAGCGAATATTGGTTGAATGAATTTTGGATTTGCAACCGCATTAGTTATTACCTGTATGTCATTATAAGCGGTTTTTCTTAGCCCTCAACTATACACACGAAGAAAGTGGGGTACTCAATCATCAGCGCCAAAATGGGAGGTGCACTAAAAGAGCCTCCACGAGTCACGGCGGCGCTAGTACGTCCGGCGCGGCGTAGGTACCGTAGGTAGCAGTAGCAGTCTCTCTACCAACCTTAATCTCTCAATCACCGTAATTATAGACACAATAGATAAACAATAGCAGTGTCGTCCTTGGACGACACGCGAGACGCAACCGGTTTGTTGGGCTAATATTTTTACCACGACATGAGTTACCTATTCTCGCCAAATATGTAATGGTGATATTTTAACGTTTCGCGAACAATCGAACTTATCTACCAATTTTTCTTCTTTCTTTCCCATGTCCCATTATCTGGGGTCGGCTCTCCTTGCGCATATTCAGACAAGGATAAAAAGGGGCTTTAAGTTAATCGAACTTACCTATTGATAAATAAATTAATGGTAAGCTTTTACCATTCACCGACAAGCTTTTATATCATTTAATAAATTGTGTTATACATGTACTAAATTGATTGGTTTGATTTAATTTAAAGTTTATTATCTTCTTTTTAGGGCAATTAAATAAAAGTTTGTTTTTAAAAAGTTTTTTTTTCTTTAATTTTTTTTTAGTTATGATTGGGAATGTTTCTAAGTCAGTTTTCGTGTTCTCCACAGCAAGCCCTTTCATTTGATACCCATACTGTGCTAGTATAGAAAAAATAACTAGTCCGCCATCATGGATGATCCGCCATATTGGAATTAGAATGACGACACATAGCTAAGCATGCATTGTCATCCAAAATTAGCGTGTATACCAAATTTCAGCTCAATCGGTTAAAGATAAGTGATTAAAAATTCAGTTGCAAGATTCCACCCGGACAAACTTAAGTACATTGCAAGTTAAATAAAATCTTTTAAAAAGGACTTTGATTTAACAGTTCGCTTGAAAAGTCACTAGTCATAATAAGCTTTATAGCTAACCATATCTATAACTAACGTCGTTATTAATTAATCCAACTTCTAATCGATGCAGTACGTTCAAAGGCTGCTCAGTTCAGATGCAATTCCGCCGCAGGAACTAGAGGCCACACTCACAATGCGATGCATTTCCAAACCAAATGAGATGTGCAATTGTGCGTTATAACTCATGGGTCGGAGGTTATGTGCCGGTCGATGAATCGGTTATGGGCGAAGTTTTGGAGAAGTATTTTGTAGATGTAGATCGTTTAACTTGAGAGTTGGTTCGTTTAAAGTGCAGTGAGTCAAGCGAATAATGTGTAAATGTCAGTTTTACATACATACATAGTTCATGTCTGATTCCCGTTAAGCGCAGTTCATAGTACGCTATGCTATTTCGCTATATAGTAAAGCATATTGCATCATAAGCTATAACAAAGGTCAGTTGGAATGGAGGTACTAATCCTAAAGGGTATTAAAGTAACCATAATAATGAATACCATTTGTTCTACAACTTTCCCCAAAAGTCAATAGTTCAAGAGAAATAGCTGTTCAAAGATTTTATAAAAAAATATGCTAAAATCAATCTATCCTCAGCTACGATCAGCTGTCACCACATTTTAGGTCATATTTGTAGTCACGAATTAGAAGCTCCATTTTCTGAATTCGTAACTAAAGCAGGGATGAAGAATTTTTGGAAAAACTAAAATGAAAATCATTTTACATGAAAATAAAAATTAACGAATTTTTTAATTTTAACACTTGCTTTTAGACAGTAATCAGTGATACTTTAAGTGGCCTGCAGATTAGTACCCCCTTTCCGACTAACCTTGTATAGGTATAGCTTATGACGCAATATTCTTTACTATATAGCGAAATAGTATAGCGTAGTCTGAACTGCGCTTCAATGTAAGTTCTACATACGTACAGACGCCAGCACATAAAGCTACTACAATCTGTCAAAGGAGATGTTTCAGAAATGTATGGAGCCTGGGCCAGCACCATGTACACTATATGCAAATATAGCTATACAATAAAGTAACCGTTTTTTAATGGTAATTTTCTATAACTTTACTTTGTTTAATTGTACATTCAAGTTAACTTGGTCAAGGAGAGCAACACAACACATAAAAATATGGCGGGTCGAAATTATGTGAAATGTCATTTTGACAACTGTTGACATGTCATTGACCCCATAGTGTTTATTTCTTGTGTACTTACATAACATAACTACGTTATTTATAGACGAAAAAACTTGGATTTCGTTATAATTATCATGAAATAGAAATATAGGTGTTAAACTCGATTGCGTCACACACACATCGCAAAACCTAGGACTGTCAAAGTTGTCAAACTCATGTTAATGTCAAACACAACTGTCATGGCTACCAGAAAAAAGGGTTAACATATTAAAAAACGTCCCCAAATAATAATTCCAGTACAATTGCACTCTTCTTCAAATTAATTTATTTGTATTTTTATGGTAATCCCCTATTTTTTTCCTATTTTTCTATATACTGTACATAGTGGTGGCCCAAAATCAAACATCTCCTTTCTTTAATAGATTTTCATCTTTATCGCAAAAGTATTAGGTTCAAGGTTGATTGGGAAAATTTGACAGTTTCGGGTAGTTTGATGCGCTGGCATCTGTACATAGATGACGCCTGATTCCCGTTAAGGGTAGGCAGAAAAAAATGATCGCCAGACACACTCGCAGTTTTTTCTACCACAATGTCTAGACTTTAAAACAGAGCTTGATCTCTGAGTTTGTTTCGGTAATTCTTCTCAGAGGTAGTCAGATGAGAAATGCTGGCGCCATCTAGTCTTAAAAAGCATATAATATTGATTTGACTTCGATTTTGATTTTGACACTTTTAGTGTCTGTAACAGATATATTTACAGAAATAAAAATCATTTAAGTATCATTTACTCATAAGTACCTATGGCGTGCCCTGGACAGCCTCGCTACCAACCTTGCTGACTGGTTAATCTTTTCACCACAGCATGCGATATCCTCATATATCATAGTCGTTCGTGGTACGCGTACCAACCCACCGGCTACAGACCTTCTTGAAAGAGGGACTTTTGGCCGAAGGGTGTCGTATATCGACGTTTCCGAGGTCGGTTACGCGACACCACGCAACGAAACACGACGCCACTGACAACGTCACGTGTTTAGTTAATAAGGTTTTTTAATATGTGTTAATTTATTATTATATATAAGATTATTTTGTGTATTTTTTCTATGGGCCTCAGTTGCTTGAAATTAAAATGATTATTATATATCTCGTGCCAACACGAGCGAAGAAGATACCATTCTAAATAAACAAAGCCTTCCAGTGATTTGATGAAAACAGCAAAGAGACCTAATACAATTTCGAGGATGTAACCTAGAAGTAATTTGTTCGGGGAAGCGAACAGACCGCGGTTGGGTCGCTTTGACCCTTGATTGAATCGACCAGCTACTAATTATCGTGGAATTTCTACTGGCAAACTAGTTGAGGTAGTGTTGTGATATCTACGATGTTTGTTGTCGATATATCAGCGCCACTGTTCGAATTTAAATCTAAGTACCTATTGAAATTCATTCAAAATATAGGTTTTTTTTTACTTTCAAGGATTGCAGAGATGCATATTATAAAGGTGGTCAGTAAATTATATAAGGTGTTAAAAAATCAACTCTAAGAATTTTATGGGGTTACTCGGTATGGAAAATTTGTAATGAAATTGAAATGGAGGAGCTCGTGGCTAAATAATTACAGCCGCATAGACCGATCTTCCGGGTTAAGCCACGCTTGCCGAGGTTGGTCTGTGGATGGGTGACCATTTACCATAGCGAGTTTCCTCCGTGCCTCGGAAAGCACGTAAAGCCGTTGGTCCCGGCTGTCATTTGTAGATCTTTGACAGTCGTTACTGTTGGTCAGAAGCCAGAAAGTCTGACAACCAGTCTTACCAAGAGTATCGTATTACCCAGTTACTGGGTTGTGGAGGTCTGATAGGCAGTCGCTCCATGTAAAATACTGACATTCAGCTGCATCCGGTTCGACTGGAAGCCGACCCCAACATAGTTGGGAAAAGGCTAGGCAGATGATGACTCGGTATGGAAAATTGAACGTTTGTTCTACAACTTTTCGAAATTCGCGTAAATTATATTTTTTATAACTTTCCATACAAATCAAAAAAATATTTTAATTGTTTTGTAAGGACAGGCATAAACAAAATTGCTGAATTTCGAAAAGTTGTAGAACGAAAGTTGTACAATTTCCGATACCGAGTAACCCCATAAAATTCTTAGAGTTGATTTTATAACACCATGTATAATTAATTGACGTTCTAGAGTTTTTATGAGACAATGTTTAATTTGTCCAAAATCTAAACTAACAAGGTGGTCCAACTCAAACTCAAAACTCATTTATTCAAAATAGACTAGAATTACTTAGTTCTTTTTGAACGTTAGTTTTACAATATTATAGACATCCCACAAAAAGCTCTCCCTTCACCGCTTCCTAGTGTTTTTGCTGTGAAGAAGAAACGGCGCAACAAACTCCCCAGCAACACAGATATGATGTCTGTCAAGTGAATAAATTAATTGACTCTATACAACGAAAATCATCCAATTTTTACAATAATAAAATTATGCAAGTACAGGTAAAAACAAATTAAAAATAAAGTATATAAATCAATTCTGTATGAATTGTGTTAAATCATAATCGTATCTAACTAATGTAGATACATCATAAACCTACATCTAAAAACTATTGGTTACCAGGGAAGCCACATGTGCAGAAAAGAACTAGCGCCACACGTCCCTATCGTCAACATAGTCGTTTATCTTATAGTATGCCTTTTTAATGAGAACTGATTTAACGTGAGATTTAAATTTGCCCTCAGTGAGATCCGTAATTGATTTGGGAAGCTTGTTATAAAATCGAACACAGTTTTCTAGGAATGACTTATTCGTTTTGGATAATCTAAATTTAGGGACTACTAATTTGTGTTTGTTCCTAGTATTTATATTATGAACGTCGCTTTTTACACTATACATTGGCAGATTTTTACGTACAAACATAATGTTTTCAAAAATGTAAAGGGAAGGCATCGTCAGAATATTAATCTCTTTAAAGAAATCTCTAAGGGACTCCCGAGGCCCATATTATAGATCGCGCGGATTGCCCTCTTCTGTAATATAAATATCGAGTCGCGATCGGCCGCTGCCCCCCACAGCAGAATACCATAAGACATAATGCTGTGGAAGTACGCAAAATAAACAAGTCGGGCAGTAGGTATGTCAGTTAGCTGTCTAATTCTTCTGACTGCAAAAGCAGCAGAACTTAACCTACTAAACTTCAGAATGATAAGCAGTGTTTATGGTTTTAGGAAGTAAAGCCACGCTGCTATAGGATGTAGAGCGATGCTGTTTAACATATGAAACCTATATCATATTGTTTATGCTTGTAAACGGCCGCTGTTGAACATCGGCCTACCAATGACCGCTACAAAGAACGATAAAAGCAAATATTGCCATAATCACAACGCTAGGATACAGTTCAGCTATCGCAGTAAGTTTTATGATTAGGCAGGTTTAGTATTCATCTCTTTAATACGCGCAGCTACCACATTACAATCGATAATACCTACATCACTAGCATCTAATAGGTAAATGTGTAACGTTACAGCGTCAGCCGAAATTGGATTAATTTACAACACCATACCTCCTGAAGACAGGCTTGATTTAATGAAACCTATCCACGGTTATATTAAATTAGATTTAACAACCGACCTTTGGATAGAGAGGTCACAGTTACGACAAATTTATCAAATTCAATTATATTTAAAATAGTAGGTACAAGAGTATTCTCCGTTCTTGTGATTGTAAGCAGAAGATTATATAAAGTACTTTATGATTTATTTGGTTTTTTTTAAAAATTATGTTTTATAGAGCCAATAGCGGCTTAGCGAAAAGGGGCAACTTAAAAAAAAAAAAAAAAAAAAATTGGGAATTTTTGTGCTACCGAGTAGCACAAAATTTCCCAATTTTTTTTACCTGTAACTTAAAATTTTCAAACCAAGAAAATCTACATCCAAACTGGGAATCGAACCCAGAACCTCAGCTCGACAATCACACTCTGAACTACTAGACAGAAAAAACAACGATTTCGAGGAAAAACCTCGTTTTTCTCCCTTCCCTCTGCGTGTTGATTCACAATTCAGAGTAGGTACCTACTATCAATGGGAATAAAAACTATGTTTTATGATTATGCAACTTGGTTCAAGCGTTATCAGGAGTTGTTTACATAGAAATTATGCAGGAATTCAGAGCGCTCGTGCTGTTCAGATAGTTTTTCAGCATCGAGAATTCAGTTTTAATTAGAAGAATTTATCGTGCGTTATGTAAATCGTTTGAGGGACAAAGGTATTTGTTTATTTTTTCTTTGACATTGGTTGAACTTAGATGCGATGTCGCACGATAAGACAAATGTACCTAAATATAGAACGTAGAGACTAGTGTGAATGAATTTTGTGACTATGGTGACGACTTACAATAGGACAAGAAGTGAGGCAAAGAATATAAAAAAAAACTTTGTGAAACAATTTTCACTTAATTTAAAAACGTGGTCGACAGAATAGAAAATTTTACAAAATATGTACGTGTATATAGGGTGAGTGGTAATTAGTGACCGATACTTTAACACATGATTGTACTCATGATAACAAACAACTTTCCCAAAGAAACACTATTTATAAAACAAAAAAAAAACCATATTACGAGCCGCGTCCAATCCGTAACGGTTTACTAATAAATGTTAAATGAAAAAAATTAAATAAAAATAATGTTTCTTTGGGAAAGTTGTTTGTTATCATGAGTACAATCATGTGTTAAAGGATCGGTCACTAATTACCAGTCACCCTATATGTATACCTAACCTATTTTGAGCATTGGCAAATAAGAAATAGAATTTAGAAAATACCAAAAAAAAAATGTGGTGCTTGTTACCGATAGCATAAAATTAAGAATGGCGCGTAAAGAATTGAAGAACTAAGTAACTGTATTGCTATTAAAAGCCGCGTCTAAGATACTTTTAACCAAATAGCTTGAGATACAGAATAAATACCCTGGGTATTAACCTGAAACCAAATTCCGAATTACCTTAACCACACCACAAAACCATAAACAAAAAAACGTGTCCTCCCATTTCACCATTACACGAAAATAATCTTAAGCCCAAGCTCCATTATAATGCCAAAAAAATAATTCTTCTCCACGAGAGCATTTATTCATTCACTAGACATACCCTTGTGCTAAATCCTTTGGAGTTGAATGCCATTGGTTTTAGGGGAAGAAGTGGGGGGGGGAACACTATTTACTATAAGATCCGCAGTCAGTCCAGAGGGCTATAATCCCAAGGGAGTAGGGATTGCAAAAAGATTTTGTTGGTAGAATTAATTTGATGCAGTTGTTGTGTTTTTGTTATTAAGTATCGTGATGGGAGTTTTTTTTTGTGTTTTTATTAGAATAAATGTTAGTGCATTAGTTGTGTTATTTGGAGTAATAAGTAAAGAAAGAAAAAATCGTCATAATGCCAAAAACTGTAATAGTTACCTAAATAAAAATAATTAACAAGCAGACCTCCGGTTTCTGAATTGAGAATTCGGGTCCCTTTGGGACATAAATGTAAGGTCATGACCAAAAAAAAATTCGCGAAGTGTGAGTTTGGTCACGACGTGACCAATTTAGGCGCGTCGTGTTCCTTACCAAATTTGGCATAGTAAAGTTGTGTTTGACACGCTAAAATTTTTTCGGATGCAACTAGAATATCAGGCAATATAAAAAGCCCATGTGTCAAAGCTTTAAAATGTACGGTTGACAAGTAATAAGAAAAATAAAAATGTTGCGGCGTCAGTCCGCCATTTTGCTCGCGCGCTGTAAGGTCGTGTCGTGTTGTTTTGTGTTGTGTTAATGCATTATTCGTGTTTCTGCGTGTATCTTTGTGCTAAAATGTGCCTGAATAAGTGCTGATTGTGTATCAATAATTATATTGTGAATGTGATAAGGATTTCTATGCGAAATCTCAAAATGAACGGCGCTGGAGGTCATGTTTTGGCGCGAAACGCGGCGCATGACGAAACATTATCGGTAAGTTTTTTTATTAAAATATGTTAATAACCAATTATAACAATGTTTATATGTATCGTCATATTGTTAGATAGGCATTATACTGTATTTTTTTCAAAAAATCAAAAAGTCACATTTTTTTATTATCAAGAGGCCCCCAAGGGGTGGAATTTTTCGTAAAATTGATCATTTTGATTGTTGATTATCTTTACGTATTTGTTAGGCAGCATACCTTTTTTTGTGCTTAATCAATTCGTAAATATCTTCAAAATGTAGAATGTAACTTTGTATTTTCCATTTAGTCAACATAATTTGATCTGTGACCCATTGTTTGAGAGAGTGTTTTGCGCTCCTCGTGTTCCCGTGTTTGTTTTGGTTAGTCGTTACTAATTAACTAAACAATTATAACAGCCGAGACTGTTGTTTACGATAAGTATATGGACCACCCATTAGTATAAACAAAAAACCCAAGCCACTTCGCATAAACACTTCTCCAAATACAAGTCGTAAGCCGACCTTTTTTTTTGTTTACAACGGCCCACCCACAGCTGTCGGCACTTAACTGATAAGCTTGTAGTATCATAAATATTTGTTTCGAGTACTGTTCTTTTGTTTTATTAGTGTGGAATAAGGTGTATTTATGCAAATAAAACAATAGGTTTGTTAAATAATAGTTTAGTTTTATTATGAAAAATATAATTTTCGCAAAAAAATGCGAAAATTTCCCTAAACGGAAAAATACACGAAAATTGCTAATACATTGTAAGTCTAATTATACTAATACATATATCATCGGATAGGTAATTGAATAACGATTCCAACGACGTAACTTGTAGAGAGCTAGCTATCGTAGCATAAGAGATATCGACGTTTTAATTACGCGAATTAATCCGCGAATCAAACCGCGAATTAAAATCACGCACGCGGGGCACCGCGCATTTTGACAGCCACAACTTAAGGGCAATACTTAAATAGTGTTTGAGTACGGAGTTGTCAAAAAACGCTTTAAAATCCGTCATGTTTTTGACAACTCTGTACTCAAATGTTACTTAAGTACTGCTTATCCTAGAATTCTCAATTCAGAAACCGGAGGATAGTGTACCTATACACCTTAAACTCTTACTTGATTAAAAACACAGAAATGCGTCACATCCCCATGTGAATGATTCACTCAGCATAAAGCTGAGTTATGGCAGCATTGGGACTAATTTTCTCAACATGCAACACCAACAGCACTGATTTTCAATGAGAACTAGGAAACAACTGACAAAAACAATGTTTTTTTTATCGAATATGCAGCATCATAAGTGTGGATAGTTCTGCTAAAAAAATACGTTGTCACGTGATAAATGCTTACATTCGATTTTAAAAACACTGCAGCGTCTATCGTTCTATCAATATACAAATGAATAAAATAGGCACTGCTTTAAAAAAACTTATAATAAAAGACATACCTATCTTTTTATTGCGTACCTAGAACGTAAGTACTTTGGTCCTATGTACTGCACACAGTAGTGTTCACAGTATTGTGCACAGTAGTGTACAGACGCCAGCAGGTCAAGCTACCCGAAACTGTCTAATTTTCCCAATTAACCTTGAACCTAATGCTTTCGCAAAAAAGATGAAAATCTAATAAAGAAATTTGACATATTGTAGTAGCTTGATGTGCTGGCGTCTGTACAAAGTACTGTACACCACTGTGTACAAAGTAATGGTCACCACTGTGTACAACTGTAAAGTTAAACACAGTACTGCACACAGTAGTGTACGGTACACAGGACCAAAGTACTAACGTTCGCACTTTTGTTAAAGGAATGAATAAATATCCAACAACACACGGTGACGACAATTATATTAATAATCATCAGAACATACCCTGTCAACCGCTCTATCCTCATACAAAATATTAATTCTATTCTAGACTTGTTTATCAATAGATATCGAAGTAAAACAATCGATCGGGAACTGGTTCACCGAGGCGTTCATAGTTGGGACTTTCAAACTGACATTACTTATGCAATGGAGATCGATAAGCGTCATATGGATAGCTGTTAGTTAAGTGTACCTTCGACCGATGCTATGTGGATATGAGTCGCATCGTTTAAAAACATAATTACTTTATACAAGGTTAATCGGATAGGGGTAATCCGTGGGTCACTTAAAGTATCGTTGATGACTATGTCACAGCAAATGTCCCTAAACATTTTTTTATTTTTATACAATGTCGGTCATGGACTAGCGATATTCTAGGTATATAAATAACAACTATTCTAGTACACAAATACACTATACACTAGGGTCCAATTCACTTCCATTTTTTTTTGTATAGATATTCTGTACGTGTGCACAAAAAAAGGCATAACTCTCAAAGTTTTGGTCCTACTGAGATAAAAGTAGGCTTATTTGGAGGGCAACAATATTGTCGATCGTTTACATTAAGATACAATGAGTTCACATAAGGACATACAGTTGCAGACAATATCTCAACAAAAAAGCAAAATGGCTGCCAAGCGGGGAAGTGGATTGGACTCTAGTGTGTAGTGTATTTGTGTACTAGAATAGTTGCTATATAAGTACCTAGAATATCACTAGTCCATGGCCGAACACACTATACAAGGTTAGTCGGAAAGGGGGTACTAATCCGAAGCCCACTTATAGTATCACTGATGACTGTTTGAAAGCAAGTGTTAAAATTTCAAAATTCGATATTTATTTTTTTCAAATAAATTGATTTTTATTTTAGCTTTTTCAAAAATTCTTCATCCCTGCTTTAGTTACAAATTCAGAAAATGGTGCTTCTAATTCATGACCCCAAATATGAACTAAAATGTAAACACAGCTGATCGTAACTGGGGATAGATAGATTTTAGAGTTTTTTTTTTGAGATTTTTGAACAACTGTTTCTCTTAAACTATTGAGTTTTGGGAAAAGTTGTAGAACAAAAGTTACTCATTATTATGTGTACTTTAACATCCTTTCGGATTAGTACCCCCTTTCTGACTAACCTTGTATAGTAACCTCATAGCCAAAACATAATATACCTCTATGACTGAGGCGTTTGGGGTGAAAACGCTGGGGTTATAGGGTCCGAGTGATCGCCTCCTTTTGAAGGAAATAGGAAGAAGACTGGTCGACACTTCACGTGATCAGAAGGCTGGCTTGTTTTTCGGCCAAGGAATTAGTGTTGCCATACAACGTGGCAACGCTGCCAGCCTTCTGGGCTCGAGGTTTGTAAAGGTTGTTTTGGTGCACGATATAATTTTTCTTTATTTTTAGTTTATATTGTACTAGCGACCCGCCTCGACTTCGCACGTGTACGTTTTATAGCTTAAAACCTTCTTCTTGAATCAGTCTATCTATTAAAAAAAAAATGAATCAAAATCTCCTAAGCAAAAGGCTAAGCATACATAGGGACAGACAGACAGCGGGAAGCGGCTTTGTTTTGATACTTTGTAGTGATTCATTTAAGTTATGAATTAAAAATCACCATTTATTGAATTGTAAGCAACCTTTATCAATTGCTATTGAACAGATGCTTAAATTAAATTTTTTAATTCGACTGTCCAGATTCGTTACTAATTCAGAAAATGAAGCTACTAAACTGTGGCGCCAAATAAGACCTAAAATGTCTTCGCAGCTGATGATAAATAGATTTTAGCATAAGCATCCACCAAATTCCATAAAATATATTGTCAAATTTATTCTGCTAACGCTACATAATCCAAAGTTTGTGAGTGGCTTAAACAAGGCGAGTTGGTCTTTGCGAGACGCTCTCGGTCCGATGCGTATTTTTAACGAGAGCGACAAACTCACGGGACAATACCCTGTTTGGATACTAATTGATGATTTGCTTGTTTTTTCCACGTTTTTCTTTACGAAAAAACGGAAAAGGGATCAGCTGTTTTTGTTTGAAGGCTTTCGGATCTGTTTCAGTTGTTTTTTGAGGAGGTGTGAGATTAGGGAGTGAGGTATCGTAGCGACTGTATATTGCTGTATTATTGTGTCACCATGACTTCTATGAAAAAGTTGCGGTAAGGGTTTTATGAAACCCCTTAAATAAATAAATATGAGCCTGTAACTGTCCCACTGCTGGGCAAAGGCCTCTTCTCATACAGAGAAGGAACGAGCATTGATCACCACGCTTGCTCACTGCGGGTTGGCGATTTCAGAACATAAGGTCCAATTTTCCTCACGATGTTTTCCTTCACCGTATGTCAGTGGCGTCTTAGATTAACTAAGAAAGTACTTATGACATTGAAAAAGTCACATTGGTACATGCCTGGGTTTGAGCCCGCAACCCGGTGCTTAACAAGCGGGTCTGTAACCTCCGGGCCACCATGACATCCCCTTACACGACGAAAAACATGATGATGAACCCTCCTACGTTCATTCATTTAACAAGACAAGAAGTCGTGTGGACCCACACTTTAGACTGTTTTTTTTTGTTTGTGTGTTCGTCTTCTGTGTGTTTGCGCATTATTCATCCGATTGAATTGAAACTTTGTACAGTCGTTGGTGACACTAGGGTTAAGGTTTCTGAAAAAAAAAAAACTTCTTACGCGGGAGGCGAGCTAGTTTGAAATAAGAAATTGTACTTCTCAATGCACTGCTATGAAATTAAAATTCTAAACCTGCTTTTTGGACTAACTAAATAATTATAAACTTCCAGTCCACTATGGAAGCACTAGAACAATAAAAACTGTTTAAGTGCAATTTTTTTCCTGCGTACTATAATTTGTTTTAAATTCTTTTTTTTTGTACCACTTTCTAAGTGTTTCATTTTTGAACCTAAGGTTGACTGGTAGAGAATGCCCATGGCATGTCCGCCTTGTGTACCACCAATGTATAGTCGGGGACTTGAAATCTTTACCACCCTAAGGTCTATAATTGCTTGCACATTACTTTTTCATAAGGTCGATATGACATAAGTTGATGACATCTTAAACCTTATTGCGCACAGTGTGATAAGGAATCGAATTTGAAAGCTGATAAACATTTGGAATCCGCGACCGTACATGAAGTATAAATAAATAATTCAGTTTTTTCTTTCGAGGTAGGTAAGTATAGACTCTAAAAATACAACAAAAAATCAAAACAGCACTATCCTAAACCTCAGCTAAACAATCCCAACCCTATCTCACGGTGAGCGATCAGAATCGAAATAAATCTTCACGCTACACCACTGGGGTGGCCAGCCATTTACATAGTGGACACACAAAACTGTCAACCATATATCTAATGTGTCGACACAAAGACGGATAGTCCATTTTATTGTAATACATGAATGTGAAATGTTGTCTTTTGATCTTGGTTTACCTGTATTGAATGTTGATATCGGAAAATGTATGCAGTATTTTTCTAAAATATATATCGCGGGTATCAAAGGAATGTTTTGGTTGGAAATATTTTTTAGGATTCACTTTTAAAAGTAGCTCTGAATGATATAGTGCTAGTATAAAGGCACTATTCAGCTGCATTTGGTTAAGCTGGAAGTAAAATCAAACATAGAAAAAAAAACCATTTGATTAGGACTGATCCCTTTTGACAACCCTTAAGAGACCGGGGGGGGGGAAGCGGCTAGTAATATCACATTAGTTTAATTGATTAATGCCGCATCAGTCATCAGTCGACAGTTGTCATGCAGTTGCACTGACTGCATCTTAACTGCATTTGACAGTTGGTTGCAGTTTCAGTTGGGATGCAGTCCGTCTTTTTGAGCCCTCACAAATTCTTTTCTGATATGAACGAAATATGATTCTCATGTAACGTTATTAGCATCACAGTCTTAGTTCTCTTGAATGATAAAAGATCGTAGGAAACGTATGACGGACTGCTGTATGACACGATTTTTCTCGCGGTGACGCTATCTATCTGATGTAATCAAATTGTCTTTACAACAATCTTCGAACTCATTATACTTATAAGAACATATATAGATACCGTGTCTTAAAGAACTTGATTCAATGAAAACGTTTTCAAAGTATCAAATGAAATGGAAAAATATAAATATTTCAAAACGGGTGTAAATAAATGAAGGCAAAGCTTTCGTTCTCTCAACTTGTACACGTTTCAGGGAATTTTGTTTACCAATTCATTCGTTTTATTTTTAAAAGAAAATGTATCGTTAAACATTGGAACAGGTATAATATAGAATCGATTGCCTAGAAGACAAACGTGCTACTTACAGGATTGATAATTTTCCAGGAGAGTCGTTTAAAGTTTGATAAGTTGCAATATAGCTTTTTGAATTGTTATCATTTGTATACCTTCACTACTAGTTATAACTAGCTAATTATGATCAGCTCATGATTAAGGGCTCCGTTTGGGTCCGAAACTAGTCGGGCAATCTCGAAAAATGCACTCGAGTAAACCGTAATTAATCATAAATATGAATGTGTCTCACGAAAGTTATAATACAAAAATAGTTATAACTAGTTAAGTTATGTATCACTTAATACGTCTACTAGCTATTAATACATCCGTCTGTTGATACTTGTTAAGACTAAAATCACTGATTATAATTCAGATAAAAACTATTGACAAATTGTCTTTTCTCTTAGGATTGATTTTTGATTTTTAAATGTCTTTATTTTCATAAGATAACACAATAGATACAAAAAAGATCTTTTTTTTTTTTTTTAAAAAAACGTTGCCCCACACTAATATTTCTCTTGTATCGTGGGTGCGTTTACAGACACAAATCTCACAAACAAACGCCCAGACCCGGAACAACCATCTGTAGGCCATACAAATTTTTGTTCCGTGTGGGAATCGAACCCACGACCCGTAGCGCAGAAGCCAATCGCTTAGCCACTGCACCAAACGTGTCGTCAAATTACGTTATTCTAGTTGTATGCACAATTGTATATAAGATTGTTACATAGGCTGAGGTCACCTTTGTAAACAATGTGCAGAAGTAATTAAGCTATTTAAAACAAAATATGACAGTTAACTATTCTATTAACTACGGTTACGAAAACTTTGATTTGAACTCACGTAATGCAACATTTAAATAAGTGATAGGTGTAGGTACATACCTAACAAAATACTATTTATAAGTATTATAAGCGTATTAAATAAAAAAATCATCGGATCTTAGGATTAATTTTGGTCCTTCGAGCCGGATTTCAAGACTCCTCAAACTTCTGTGTTTACATCCTAACGCAAAATCAGCTTATTACTAGTCATCTTGGCGTGGCAAGTATCAATACTAAGCACTTCATTTTAACTCTCAATCATTTATGGTATATCTACACCCGTGCGCTTTCATGTTCATCTTGCGCTTTCAACTTTCAATTCCTCTTGCGTCAAGCGCATGCAATATTGATTGCCATAAGACTCGAACTAGTATTAGGGTATGCGCTATTGCATGCGCTATGGCGCTTCAGACATGCGTCAGACGACAACGCAAGATGAACATGAAAGCGCACTGGTGTAGATGTCGCAGTAACATAGTTATAAGCCGTTTTATAATTATATCCCTAACGATAATTTGGGGCATCCCGACACGGATAGGTTAGGTTCGAAGCCCCCGTTATCCCCTTCGTGTTAGGTTACTTTCAACCCTGCAGACAGAAATAGGAGCCCCACTCGGCGTGGCTCCGTCAACTCTGCTTTGGAAGCTAAACAACCTTAACCTTTCTATATCCGTTATATAATCATATGCCTAGTGATATGATCATATCACTAGGCATATGATTATATAACGGCTATAACCATGTTACTGCGACATAGACATACCATTAGTCTTCGATAAACACCTCGCTCATTTTTACGCTTACAAGTTTAAACGTACAAGTGTCACATTAACTTAACCCTTAATAAGTTGTATTTAAACTGGTCCTTTTACTATAATTGCCTAACTTTAGTCTCACTTAATTGTTATGTCAAAAACTTGCTTGGATGAGCTTCTATAAAATCAAGTTGCCTTATTATTCGCAAAGGTTCTCCTCTTTGTTTTGCTTACAAGCGTTCAACGCTTGAACGACCTTTTTCTTTAAAGACTACGTTTTTGCTTATCCTTGGTTCGTTCAAGTATATAAAAAAGAGCTTTTAAACTATCTCGACGTTCAAGCTGAAGGCAAGAAGGTCTGTAGTTTAATTGACGTGAACTTTTATACGGTGTTGTTACTTTTTAGATGCTAAATCACTACATAGTATAAAACAAATTCACTTCCCGCGTCTGTCCTTATTTATGCTTAGATCTTTAAAACTACGCAACGGATTTTGATGCGGTTTTTTTTAATAGATAGAGTGATTCAAGGGGAAGGTTTATATGTATAATACATGGATATTATAGTGGAGAAAAACGCGGAATACGCGATAAATGACAACCACGCGGGCGAAGGCGCTGGCGACCTCTAGCTAAATATATTAGGTTCGTGGCTACCGTGCTATTAAATAAACCTAAGGTTATACTCGCTGATATTTAATTGGCTGGGGCCTAATTCTCCTAAAATAAATTGTTGCCAAACGCAATCGAACCACAACCGTCAGTCAGTTTTTGTTTTCGAAAACTTTCAAAATGATTGATTTTGTTTTTTGTGTCAAACAATTTGATGGCTTTTGAAATTGAGAACTGTCTGAAAGAACGGTTCGGCCTTGGTTCGGTTGTGATTTATCAAGATTTATTTTAGGAGAATTGGGCCCCTGTTTTACTAGAAAAACGTTGTTTAAACCATGGCCTACCACCAAATTAAAGCATCAAAAAAAAAAATACAAGGCGTTCTTAAAAAGTCGTATGTTGCTCAACGTGTTCAAAAATTAACAGTAACATTAAAGTACTCATCGCGGCAATCGCGGTAAAGTTCCCGGCAAATAACTTGAACCATCATGGCGCCGACTGGGGGGTTACCATGATCTGTTACAGCAGGATTGTTTTAATATTATTACGAGAGTGGGAAAGTGACAGCGCTAGACAGCTCTCTAGCGCCATCTCTTACCCACTCTCGTAATAATATTAAAACCATCCTGCTTCTTTTTCTATCGTGTCGGCACGAGCTATACAAGAATAGGTCATGCCGTAGTGAAAAGATTAGCCAGTCAGCAAGGTTGGTAGCGGGGCTGACTGCCCAGGGTGCGCCGGACGTACTTAAGTATCGTCACTCGTGGAGGCTCTTTTCATGCACCCCCTGCAACGATCCTGCTGTAACATCATGGTAACCTCCCTGCACAGGTCCCCCCCTCTGACTTATTTGAATTTTTTTTGGTGTTTTTTTTAAAGACCAATGACGTATTTTTTTTAATTAGGACATTATTAAGGCATGCGCTATGGCGCTTCACGCATGCTTCAGACGAAGACGCAAGATGAACATGAGAGCGCACTGGTGTATATAGCTTATAGCCAGGCAAACCAACTACCTATATGATAGATACTAATATTAACTCGCATGGTTAGTCCAGTATCTAATTAGCCAAGCCAACACTACCAACTGGAAAAATGATTATAATGATACTAAATTATAAAAGCATGGTCAAATAAACGATCCAGAATGATTTAGTAGTCATTATGAATAGCAGTATTACTAACCGCAGCGTAAATGTTCAGTGCTGGATATAGGCTATTCCCATATACGGCAACAATGAGCAATCCCGAGGGATATTGCCATAATCACACAGCAATCATTTTTGCACCATGAGGTTGACTATTAGTGAATACATTTAATATTTGATGACTGGCTGTAATTTTACTAGGTTATTACTCTGAATACATTCCAGGCTTTTTTGGAAAACGAATTTTACAAAAAAAGGAGAACAACCAAAAATGTAAGGGGCATGTCCCCACTCAGCAATGACGGCAAGACTGTCGTTACAAAGCTCTCTTCATGACTATAATTTATTACTATGGCATTTAGTCCAAAACATTGTATGAAAAAAAAAGTTTTCCATACAAAAATCGTTTATTCCAAAAATCAAAAAATCACATTAGAGTAAAAGACAAATGAAAAAATCAATAAATAACATTGACCTTGTAATATGCCACTCTAGGGCAGATGGGTTAGTAGGACTTAATGGGATTTTTAATAAAATACGCTGTATAGTTCATAAATCATAGACTTATGGGTTCATCAATAATGACATCATTCAAATACGCTGCTGGAGCAACGAAAGGGGCATGCCTTGCGTATCCTATGTACCATATTATCGAAGTTATTTAAGTATTTTTACATGAAATCATACAATTTTTTGTAGCTACAATTTTTTTCACACAATGTTTTGGACTAAATGCCATAGTAATAAATGATAGTCATGAAGAGAGCTTTCTAACGACATCAGTCTTGTCGTTATTGCTGGGTGGGAACATTTTGGTCGTCCTCCTTTCTCTTGAATAAAATAGTTATCCTTTATCCCCCCGCATTCGTTAAGCCACTTTAGGCCCCTTAGAGCGTTTACGCACTGCATCCGATCCGAATCCGTGAAAATACGGATATAAAAAAACTCGGACCGAATTCGGATATTGCTTTATGCACTGCATCCGACCCGAATCCGTGAAAATACCGATCTAGAGTAAAAATGTCGGACCGAATTCGGAAGTTGCTTACGCACTATTCCGATCTCTGATCCAAATTAAAACAATTCAGAGGCCATCTTTGGCATATCCATTTGGCGTCCGATTTGATTCCGAGGTAGTGCGAAAGCGTTCATTACAAACATTACTACGGCTACTTTGGTCCGTCAATATTTCTTCCGAATTGGAGACTCACGGATGGCGGATAGAAATCGGATGACGGATGCCGGATGTAGTGCGTAAACTACCATACAAATAGTTCTATGGCTACTTCGGAACGTATTTTCACGGATTCGGATCGGATGCAGTGCGTAATCGCTCTTAAGGTGAAAGCGTTTTCAAAATTGGTCCAGTTCAGAGTTCAGTAGTAATACACCTAAATTAATATCTATTAGTACCAACTGAAGTTTCAACAATACCTGACAATACCCAACATGGAGCAGGTAGTGACACTACCCAAACTAGGAAAAGTTTCCAACAATAATCCGACCACGAATTCGGATCCCTCAAACAATGTGTCCATTACAGTTGAAAGTTTGACAAATACAGTAGGATTAAAACAAATTAGTTCTCGAGGGAATTAATTGAATAATTCTCAACTAAACGCCTCAAAACCGACAGTTGTCAAGTATTGATTTCTAGTGCCCTCAAGTGGTGCTGTGGTACAAGTTATTGGAGTCTAGCGTAGGAATCAGTGTCAAAAAGCACATCTATAATAAATAAGAACTAATAATATTATGTATGAAGGCATGCAAAAGGGACGTCTAAAAAAAAATAAGAAATAACATTCTTCCTTTGTAGACCACGGTCCTTAGACAAAGTAACATCACATCGCTTCGTAGCGAAACGATATCTAAATTCGTCATCGTCTCTATTGTCGCGATCGTTGTGTCGAATTGCTTTACTAAAAGCGCTGCTTGTCTACGCATTTGTTTGACGGATAACCACGGTAAACAAATCGTTTCTTTATCGTATCGTTTCGAAGTATAACATTGTCTACCAACTTGCGATAACGATGACGATTGACCACGTGACTTAACGAGGCTTATGTCAATCCCATACATTTTAGTCTTTTCGAACTTCGTTATCGTTTTTAAATTATTACTTTGTCTAAGCCCCCAGCATTCTAATTGCGCAATACACACGTAATCGCTATGGATTTTGACAAAACAACAATATTAATCGCGTGGTAAATAGTTGTGGAGAAGTCGTATTGTTAATACATACGATGCTATGGAAATTGTTGACTTGTCAAAATCAAAGCGCGATTACGAGTGTGTGGCGCAATTAGAATACCATTTTGCGTAGAGCGGTTTAGAAGAATTGGTACGGTATGAGTTTATTTGGAAAATACGCGGATTGGTCATCGCAGTAAGTATGTGTTATTTTATATCTATCTGGAGAACCTGTTGTTCATTCTGAAATGATATTTATGACGTGTAAAAATATAGTTGATAAATAATGTCACTAAAAATATTTTCACCTAAAATGTATGAAATCGCTAACCACCTCTAACTTGTTACCACAAACGATGGCACCCCACAAAAACAAGGGTGGATTTGCAGAATTAAATAAAAAAGTGCACCTTACCGGACATAGAAATGGCGTTAAATCTATTGGATTTTTTCGGAGACAGCGATTTTTTATCGCAGAGTATATTATTTGAGCTTCATGGTGTAGGGCGAAAGTTTTTGTCACTTTTGATTCTATGAAGATGTTATGTTATTGGAGATGATTTAGCGGCTTTTAGAAGTGTCTGTAAAGTTTATTAGGGTGGCAGCCGTGGCAGATCTTGTGTAGTAGAGATTTACTTCGTTTTTAAAATATTACCGATATCAGATGCGACCACAGAAATCTTTCGACTTATTATTTAGATTTATGGGGACGCCACGCACGAGTCGGTTTTTTTAATGCACATTTATTTATTTACTTTGGTTAAAACGGTCTAAGACCAATTACAATAATTAAAGATAGGAAGGAGAAGAGAAATAGACGAAGATACTTACAAACTTTCGTGAGACACATTCATATTTAAGATTATTTACGGTTTACTCACGTGCATTTTTCGGGATTGCCCGACTAGTTTCGGACCCAAACGCTCATGATTAAGGGCTCCGTTTGAGTCCGAATCTAGTCGGGCAATCCCGAAAAATGCACGTGAGTAAACCGTAATTAATCATAGATACTTACAAAATAACAATTAATTATTATGATTAAGCAAAAATCAATAACAGCAAAAAAGTAGATTGAGAAAAGTATGATAAGATCGAATTTTTTTATAGTTTTTAGACCATAAGAAATTAAAGACGTATAAATGTTTAAATCACGATTAATTAATAGTTATCACTTTCAATTGCCATCAATAAATTCATTTTAACACTGCATCCAATACAGCGTGTTGCATATCCTTTCGTAACTGACTTTATACAGCGTGCTCCATACTGAACTTGGCGTAAAACTAATAATAGATTCATAAATTACAGACGCACAATTGTGCGTTTACGCATAAAATCTGACCACATCGCATTATTCAGTCGCCGGCGCACATAAATCTAACACAATAAATCAATATTTGCTATGGCGAGCTAAAAGCACCCTTTCTGTTTGTACAAATGCAATTCATTCGATTTATACATGATGCATTGGCTGCCGGTGGCCGTCGGTCTACAAATACTGGGAAACTACAATGGAAAATCTACTTTATGCGAGTGAATGTATGATTTAAAGTCGGTTATTTTGTTTGGGGATCATGTCAATAATAGAGTGGGGCTTAAGATTATTTAATTCGTTCGCTTGTCACTGTTCATACTTACTTTCAGTTATTGTGAAGGCAAACGAAGCCTAAAAATAGAAGACTAAATTGTAAATTCATTCTCATTGTTGCTTTTTTCTTTTACTGAAAAAATAAGCTTTAAGTTTCAAGTATGCCTAGAAGGTGCTTTATCCTTTTTTTTGCATTTTGGTTGCCTAATGTAAGGATGCACTTTGCTTGAAGTAGAGACTTGCTTCAATAGAGTTATTTTTAGTTTTAAAGGAGTGTATTTAGTTAATGTTCTAACAGACTCTTTTTAAGACACGAACTTCCGTCTGCCTCTAGAAAGCCTTCTAAAACCTCGTTCTCAGCCGCATGTAGCTTGAATGTTGAACCACTTATTCTACATTTAGTGCACGTACCAACTTACTTAATGTCGACATCGCTTGAAATCTTCTTTACAACTACTAAGTAAGTCTAAAAGCTAGACGCTAAGCTACATAAACTAAATGCCAAACAACATTACCAAGGTACACTACTTGCTAAACTAAAACCAATAACCAAATTACTCTCCAATAGACTCACTACTTACGGCAGTAAGTGTCACATTTTATTATCAGTAGGGCACCATTGATAATGAAATAAGACACGTGCGACAGCCCTAATCCGACAGTGACGTCAGCGATGCACCCTGACATTTTATTGGTCGCGCGACGCTTTGATCTCGCCGCGGCGTTTTCAATTACCAATTAGATGCGGCATACGATACGTGCATGTGTTTTAGGGTTGTCAGTTTGACTATAACGCGCTGTAGTTGCAGTTGTATTTCGAATGTTGGCAACAATTGAGATATTTGGTTTCCACCGTGAATAAGTAGAACTTTGAACAGAATATAACGTGAAACTATTTCCATGTACTATAAGTGGAAATAGTTTGGTGTTCGTCAGTAATGGTGGAGGCACCTTTGGCAGAACATAGACAGGCTGATCCGAATATACTTAAGAAAGTTAGTAAATTACGTTACAAATGTACTCGTAGAAGAACTTTTTGCTTTATTATGTCCTAATACAGAAACTGCTAGTGGAATTGTATAGCGGTTCTCTGATGTCGACATATTAGGAGGCAGCTATGAGGCTTCCATAGTAACGAAAAGTGAAATAACGGCTCGAAAACGATTGCTCAAAAAAGGAGTGTTATGTTTTCAGGGTTCCTTAAACAATGTGTCCGGTTATGGACTAGCGATATTCTAAGTACTTATTTAGTAGCTATAAACTACACATTAGGGTCCAATCCACTTCCCCGCTTTTTGGCAGCCATTTTGCTTTTTTGTTGAGATATTCTCTGTGAACCCATTGTATCGTAATGTAAACGATAGACAATATTGCGGCCCTCCGAATAAGCCTACTTTTATCTCAGTAGGACCAAAACTTTGAGAGATATGACTTTTTTGTACACACGAACAGAATATCTCAACAAAAAAATGGAAGTGAATTGGACCGTAGTGTATAGTGTATTTGTGTACTAGAATAGTTGCTATACATATAAGTACCTAGAATATCGCTAGTCCATAACCGGACACATTGTTTAAGTATGTATGTACCTATGAGCGTGAGTGTCTTTATTCTACCATAACTTCTAAACGCCTGCACCGATTTAGATGTATGTGGTATCGTTGGAATCCTTGCGTTACTCAGAGTTATATAGGCCAGTGATTTTTTTTTTTAAAAATGGAGTAGCTGTGGTGTATGAATAAAAATAAATCAATCACTTGGTATGTAAATAGGTAAAAGAACTTGTCGTAGATCTTAGAAAATTCTAGAAACACATTCAGATTCATCTCTAGCAAACTGAATCAAGTGAAAAATATCTCCTTTTTAATGAAACAGCTGAACGCTGTACGTAATGCGCCGTCGCTCGACGCTACGTGATCAAGTTACGCTGAAAATAAATTACTGAAACAGTTTCAGCTATTCACTGTATTTACATTAGTCAACAGATGTTTCACAGTCTTTTATGGGGTATTTTTTAAGTTTCTTCGTCCTTTACCGTGTGGTCTATGGTTATAAAAATGGCTTTCTATCTTCATTTGGATGTCATGAAAGATAGGACATACTTTTTCTTGGCCACGTATCTTGAATAAAATCTACAAGGTTAGTCGGAAAGGGGGTACTAATCCGAAGCCCACTTATAGTATCGCTGATGACTGTTTGAAAGCAAGTGTTAAAATTTCAAAATTCGATATATTTTTTTTCTAAATAAAATGATTTTTATTTTAGTTTTTTCAAAAATTCTTCATCCCTGCTTTAGTTACAAATTCAGAAAATGGTGCTTCTAATTCATGATCCCAAATATGACCTAAAATGTAAACACAGCTGATCATAACTGGGCATGGGATTTTTGAACAATTGTTTCTCATAAACTATTGACTTTTGGGAAAAGTTGTAGAACAAAAGTTATTCATTATTATGTGTACTTTAACACCCTTTCGGGTTAGTACCCCCTTTCTGACTAACCTTGTATACCAGCACTAAACTGCTATACGTTGATTTGACTTGTAGTAGTGATTTACTGAGTGCGAATATTATGCTGAATGATGACCCATTCAGATTTGTATTTTTAGTCTAGGAATAGTTTAAGGTGTAATAAACATGGCGCGACCGCGTACTGGAAGACGCAGCGTGGGTAGGGCTCCCACAGGGTGGCCCGATGATCTGATGAAGGTCGCGGGAATCCGCTGGATGCGAGAAGCAAAGGACCGGTCGATGTGGCGATGCTTGGGGGAGGCCTGTTTCCAGCAGTGGACGTTTTTTTTTTTTTTTTTTTTTTTAATTTATTAATAGGCCTGCGTTTGGCCGCCATCTCGCCTGATGTTAAGCGATGATGCGGTCTACGATGGAGCACGCTTGCCCAGAAGAAACCGATTCACTCGTGACTTGAAGACACCCAAATTGTAGCTGTCGGGGAACACCCACTCGGGCAGCGCATTCCACTGTTTGGCGGTTTTCACAATGAAAGTGGAATCAAAGCGCTTCGTTCGGGTTTTTGGTATATCAACCATGAACCGATGGCGCTTTTTCGTGCTTCTGGCCGTCCGATAGAAAAAAGGGCAGGGGGGTATTAGATCATGCAGATCTGAAGCACACTCTCCGAAATGTGTCCGATAAAAAACCGATAGACTGGCAACTTTGCGCCGATGCTCAAGACTTTGGAGCTTGGTCTGAACAAGGGAGTCGTTGCTGATGAGCTTCTTGGCACGCCTCTCAATGGACTCCAACGCCTCAAGCTGGTATTTGGCTGAGCCATCCCAAAGGTGCGAGCAGTACTCAATGCACGAACGAACCTGTGCTTTATACAGTTGAAGCAACTGTTCTGATGTGAAGTACCGCCGCACCTTCGAGAGGACACCCAGCTTTTTAGCAGCCAATTGAGCTTTGGACTCAATATAGGAGCCAAAGTTGAGGGTTGACGTCAGAGTAACGCCCAAGAGCTCAAGATGGTCAGTTATCGGTATAGACACATCTCGAAAAGTAGGAAGTCGTTTTTCGGCTGAATGATGATGATATGCCACATAGTGCTTGTTAAGATTTTTATTTAAGGAACTGTTACACCTGTGGCATTATAATATGTACTATGTCGATTTGCATGCTGAATAAATTGAATTTCTTTCCGTGTGTTAATGATTCGCTTAAGAAATAAAAAGGTTTTCAAAATGTATCTTCTTCAAATACTTTCTGAGTAATATGCTGATTTGCATGCAGCGAATTTCTGTATTTTAGTTTTAACCAATAGTTTAAGTTTATTATTTTTAGATAACTGTCTCATCTTTTTGACATTTTTGAGTGAGTCAATTTTGCATGCTGAATAAATTGTTTTTCTTTCTTTCAGGGGATTGTTAAGAGGGTATTAAGGGATTTTAATAGACGATACGCAACAGCATTCTATCTTTAGATTGATTACTGTATACTTTGAGCACAGAACCAACCGTACAATGGTGACACTTGGCTTATAACAATCGTCTATTGTGGCGGTCTATAAAAACAATGGGTATTCATTGATGAAGAAAAATCGCCATCTTTAATAGTGGAAAGTCACAAACCAGCATGTATGGTAGTGGAAAGTCACAAACGACCATGTTTGGTAGTGGAAAGTTATTAAGGTCTATTCTAGTAGTCGTCAGAGTAAGTAGCGTAATTGAGTTTCAATTGTCGACGTAAATGATTGACGTCAGACTGATGTTTTAAGTGGATTTAATTAATTCAGCTTTCATTATACTCATTATGTTCATTGAGAATGATTGCTTTAAATGTTACATTTACTGTATTTACAAGTATAACATTTTCGTAGTTACAATTAAAAGTGGATTTTGAACGAAGTCTATTCTAGGCCATAAGTACCTATTAATAAACAGATTTAAAAGAAAAAGAGATTGGCTCATAATTTACCTTTTTATCTATTCTTCTAATATCTTTTAACTGTCAACACATATAAATTATATTATTTTCTAAGAGAAAGAAAAATGTACATTTAAAAATATAATAAATAGTAGCCCACCGGCATCGGAAACAGGGTCCAATCTACAGGCGCAGAGGTCAGGGCTCCAGAAAGAGGAACTCCCTAACAATACGTTCCGTGTACTATTTAATAACCTGTATTACCCCACTGCTGTGCAAAGGCCTCCCTCCGTTTCTTTTTTAAATAGCTTTATATGAGACTGGTCAAGACCACTGTAGCCACTATCTTTTTTTCCTTCCCAAACTGTGGTAACAAAACCAGACTTTTAAACCATCTTCGTCCGGGGAGACTGGGGTAATCCGTACCCATGTAATCGACTGATCGAATATCTTGCCGGATATTGAATTTTCCCGCGCACGTACCGGAAGTCGTCGCGGCTCAATCTGATTGGTCGGCTGGCCGGCGCCATGCTTTTTATCTTGTTTATTAGGATGGTAGTAAACAAACTTCGTAAGAGATACTCTTTAGTTTACTTTGTTTCAGTATGAATTTATGAGTTTTATCTTTCTTTTGTTGGTGCTACTGCGATTTTGTCTCCGTTTGATCTTTTTGGGAGTCAGCAATAAACTTGGGCTATTTTGTACTTTAGTTACAAAAGACCAACAACGGCTAACAGCAATAAACTTTGAAACAATAATTGAGGTATTCAAAAATCTTAATCGTCAAGATTTAATGTTTAATGACAGACATGAAAGTGAATTATTCGTGTTTCAGGAATATTGATAAAGTTCACTTTATTTAAAACATCCGTCCTTATGTTCATCGTCATTCAGCCGAAAGACGTCCACTGCTGGACATAGGCCTCCCCCAAAAGAGAAGGAGTTTACCATAATCGTCACGCTTGGCAGGCGGGTTGGCGATCGCAGTACGGTTATTAAAGGACTCAGAGAACGCTGCTGCCCATCCTCTAGAGAATCCTTTAGTCGTCTTTTACGACACCCACGGGAAGAGATGGGGTAGTGATATTCTTTAAGGCAGGCACTACACGAGACGCTTATGTTCAATAGGTAAGCTTTATTAGTTAGAATCAAACGATACATTCTAAATTAGTTCTGAATGAGTTCTGCCTAGCCTTTTCCTATGTTGGAGTTAGTTTCCAGCCTAACCAGGTGCGGCTGAATACTAGTATTTTACACGGAGCGACTGCCGTCAGACCTCTGCAACCCAGTTACTAGGCAATGCCGGTATCCTAAAGGTGTGTCTTAACATAAAGCGTCAACAGCGCGTGGCGGCCGCGCGCGGCATGCCGCGCTGTAATGGGACGTCTGCCGCGCGTGAACTGTAGTGTAACGTGTTCATTAAATTGTGTCCTGAGAACGCTGGGTATTGCTGCGCACTTGCCGCTCTGTGTTTAGATACACCGTAAGGTTAGACCGGTTGTCAGACTTTCGGGCTTCTGCCGTTACGGCTGTCATAGGTATTCGTATGACACCCAAGATCGCCGGTTTAACGTGTTCTCCGAGACACGCAGGATTCTCGATGTGTAACGAATGGTCACCCATCCGTGGACTAACCGCGGCAAGCGCAGCTTAACCTTGCAAATCATATGATCCGCGCTGTTGTTAATTGGCCACGAGCTCCTCCAATTTCAATAAGCTTTATTAGTTAACTAGCTTTTGCCCGCGGCTTCGCTCGCGTTAATTAAGCTCAAAAAAACTTAACACACTACTAAAGTTTCTATAATAATATGTATAATTCAATCGTGATTCAAAAGACACGTGGCGCCATCTACGAACGTTATTTGTTGTTATCCTTGGGAACAGTAGTTTTTTTCGGGATGAAAAGTACCCTATGTCCGTTTCTGTACACGTGAAAAGGTATATGCAAAATTTCAGGATAACGGTTTCAGTGGTTTAGGCGTGAAAAGGTAACAAACAAACTTACTTTCGCATTTATAATATTAGTTAGGATAAATAGGTAGTCTGTAAAACAAAATGTTCATAACATAGGTAACAACACCTCCGATTTCTGAGTTAAGAATTCTAGGATAAGCAGTACTTAAGAAATATGTATTTGAGTGCGGAGTTGTCAAAAAAATGTTTTATAAGCCATATTCTATTTGACAAATACGCACTCAAATATTGCTTAAGTACTGCTTATCCTAGACTTCTTTGTAGGTATGTCTAAAAATATTTTTCCATTATTTTAAAAGGACCCTTTTTCAATTTTAATATTTTTCCAATTTAAAATCCCAACGCAAACGCAACGATAATCGTTTTTTAATCCGCTTATCTTCAAAATCGTCACCGGCACGCGCGTGATTGACGACACACGATCATGATCATGACGTATCATCTCACATCTGATGCCGATGACGTCACCAATTTCACAAATTGCTCCAATGATGAATGATTGTGATAGGTTTGGCGTTAGCGATAATATTGTTAGAGTGGAGAGGGGATATTAGTCAGCACTGGGAATAGAAAATTTTGTTTTTTGGTGAAATGTGGCATCTATTATTATGTGTTCTTTTTGGTAAAAAGTAGTTTTGATTAAATGTGTGTGTTGGATTAAAAATATTATGAAACGTAAATACTATACATATACGAATAGTAGGAGTGTGAACTTTTATATCATGGAGTTTTTATGACAACAGAGTAAAGAAAAAAGAAATAAGTACTTATAACAAAAAAAAAACATTTATTTGGTTTTTTATAAAAGTTGTTTTTGATTAAGTGTATGAGCTTGATTAAAAATAAGTAGAAACGTAAATCTCGTAGTAGTTGGTGTGAAAATTTAATATCGTTGAGTTTTTTTTACAAAAGAAAGAAAAACATTAATTTGGCTCAAAAGCCACGTCACAATTATAAAGAAGAAAAAACTAATGTTAAAAATTACATAAAAAGCAGTGTTTCTAAATTTAGGTAGGAGTGATGGCTAAGCTGGAGATATACAAATTATATAAAAAGCTAGTTTACTTTCCTACAATAACGAAACCAATAATATTTAAACTGAAGTCTAACTCACAAATAACTGTAAAATAACTTAAAATTGGCTAAACTGGTGACGGCTATTAAGCAATCATACACTTAACCTACAACCTTAAACAAAAAAAAAATAACAAAACCTTTATTACTAATCGTTATTCAGACAAACAAACATACACAAAAAATAATACCCATATCCATACCATAAATTACTTTAATACTCAAACGTCTTCGCCATTTTTGCCATTAAGTATGGCAACACGATTAGCGTGGCACATAATAATGTTGCCAGACAACTGAATTATGGCGCTCAGTAATGGCCGCGGGACGAATAAAACGGATAAAACTGCCTTCGCCAATAGCTGTTACAATTTCGTTCAATAGGGTAGAGGTCTGTGAAATAAATTGTTTTTATACTCACTTGGAACATATTGACGTATCGTAAGCAACAACGACTTTATGTGATTTCATTAACTTTCTGGCGGCAATAATAATAAAATATCAGCTGGTTCTCATCGTTATGTAAGATTCTGTGTGATTATGAGGAAAAGTAGTGGTTTCAGAATTAGTCTTTGGTGCCAAATCTCTTGTTCATAAACTAAACTAAAATAAGAGAATTGCTATCTTTTACTAACAGATAGCGCGAGAAAAGGACGGTGATAGACAACAACTAAGTTAGAGATGTCAAATTAGTTTACGCCTTGAACTTCACCGTGTTTTTAGTCGACACGTTTTAAATGTCGTCTTTTGTATGGAACTTTTAGTTCAACTAAATTTGACAGCTCTTATTCACGTATGTCTCTTTCTTATTTTATTAGAGTGAAAGAGATGGCAATAGCCTAAAATAAGTTTAGTCGTAAGTTTAATCGGCACCATTGTATACTTTTCGCGTGTTGGAAGTAAAATGGTTTTTAAAATGTATTTTCTTCTAACACTTTCATAACATCATCGACGAACAACATCGGGGAATACTGCCGTCATAACAAAGAGTGCAGTAAGTGCAATTTTTGAACATAGAATTTTGAACCTTAGTGTTAGGTTACGCAGACGCAAAAGGTTAAATATTCTATGTTCAAAAATTGCACTTACTGCACTCTTCGTTATGAGACGGCAGAATACTCCCCGAAAGGTTAGGCAAAGGTGTATAGAAGACCCTGATTTCGCCATTACGTTTAAGTCCCATGTAATAGGGGGCGAGCCTATTGCTATCAACCGGGCACAAATCCAGACTCCAGGCTGCTACTGAGAAATTCCACACGGAAAAACCCAATAACACTTTGCCCGGCCTAGAGACCAAACCCAGGATCTCACGCTCAGAAGTCGATCTTGTGATCGCTAGACTAACGAGGCAGTCACGGACGACATACCAACTATTACTTGAAAGATAAAAAGAAACTTTTTTACAACTTTGCAAAGTACAGAAACATTTTTAAGATGGCTGTCGCAGTTTGACGTTTGAAAGTGTCGAGTTTATAGCGTCTCAAGTATTTATAAAATTTCAATGAGATAGTCTGCTAACATTCTTTGAATAATTCAAGTAGATGGTAATACAATAATTTCAGAAGACGAAGAGAATCGTATTTTTAAGATACTGACTAATCGTGCAAAGTTATGTTAAACGGCTCCATCGACTCTGATAGGTAGTAAATTAATTGGGCAAAGGCTCATTTACACGAGAATAGTTAAGTTTGTCGAAGCGAGACTCGTTCTGACCTTGTCTTTCTCGGCGATGAAAACAGAGACAACAAGAGACTTGGTTCGAGAAACTATCGTCGTGTAAATCAGCCCTTAATAAGGGAAAGGGAATATTATTTTCCACGAACTTATTTGGAAGATATCGCGGAAACCTTGTTGTTATTTTTAAACATTGCAATACCTATCACAATTTATAAATAAAAAAAACCTTTTTCTAAAATTTGATTATTTTTAAAAAATGCCAAATTGTTTGTTATTTTATTTTTCTTACAACCTTATTAGGGGTTAAGCTTCAAATAGCATTAAAAATTATCTCAAAACTCTGCTTTCAACTTGGATTTCGAAGAATTCAGTCTCTCACAGCGCCCAATTACGTCCTTTCACGGGCGCCCAAGAACATAACAACAATAACTTCAACATACATCATCTTGGAAGGAGAAAAAAATATATCCGCGACAAATAACACTGATTTACAAGCTATGTGGCCACATATAACTCTCTTTTTAATGGTATACGTATCAGCGAAGCGGAAATGTGTGCCATAAACTGGATTTATACCGCGGCCTGGATTATTGGGATGTAGCTGTTTTGATGATAATTGTCATACGTAAAAACATTGTGGATAGAACATCCTGTAGTTAAAATGTTTATAGAGGTATTGATTTAGCACTAAAACCGATACCACGCATAATTTGTAAATATTCTCCTTCAAAAATAAGACAAAAAACAACCATATACAGGGTGTAAACGAATTCGTGTAATTCCTTCAAACCACGTGATCTACCGGTGATGCAGATTAACCCTAAATGGGTGTTTTAGAAAATCAAATAAAAAAAAAACAATTAAAATCATGGTTTTCTTTTCCTGAGTAATTTTAGAGCCCCGAGTTAACTGACTGCAAAGAGCGATATCGCGTTAGTCGGGCCCGCCAGCCGCGTCGCCGAGCTTTCATTCATTTACGCGTGGCATCGAAATGCTGATTGACAGAATTATTATTTTTGCAAAAAAAAGTAACTTGAGTTTTTACTGAATCCTTATAAGGTGGTTTAGATACTATTACTTCCCAGTACCGCATGAAAAAAAAAGAATTTTGTTTTTTTTTTAATCAAGATAATTCCCGTGCGGGGTCAACCTACACTAGTAGTAGATCATGTGGTCTTAAGGAATTACACGAATTCGTTTACATCCTGTATAAGGTGTCCCAAAAAGTAGTGTCAAGCGGACGTCCAGAGGTAGAGCAACCCTGGGCCTAATTCTCCTAAAATAAATCTTGATAAATCACAACCGAACCAAGGCCGAACCGTTCATTCAGACAGTTCTCAATTTCAAAAGCTATCAAATTGTTTGACACAAAAAACAAAATCAATAATTTTGAAAGTTTTTGAAAACAAAAACTGACTGACGGTTGTGGTTCGATTGCGTTTGGCAACAATTTATTTTAGGAGAATTAGACCCCTTATAGTAAGGGTACACGGCGACACATTACACTCGACACTCAGTGTCGACACCGAGTGTCGTAGTGTGTGTGGTCGCGGACTCGAAACGTTTATCAGATTTCAAAGTCGATTCCTTCTCACACTGTGCGCATTAAGGTTTAAGATGTCATATCAACTTATGTCATAACGACCTTATGAAAAAGTAATGTGCAAGCAATTATACTTTAGGGTGGTAAACATTTTCCACCTTATTACAAAAGATGGTTTAAACCAAGACTAAGGTAAACCCAGGTTTAAAATATACCCGTCACTTTCTTATGTCATATAACAAAAAGAGACGGGGCTATTTTAAAACCTAGGTTTTTCTTAGACCTTCTTTTGTAATAAGGGGGTTTAAGTCCGCGACTGTACATCGCTGTTACACTGAGTTGCGTATTAGCTCTATAGTGTCATTCTGTAAGAAACCCACCTCAATATCGACGGATAACTCGATATCCATAATGTCACAGTATGGATAATAGAAGCAAATAACACACAGATAATCGACAGTATAATCAATAACGCGTAGTTTTGTTATCCACGCTGTGTCACGACAAGTGACTAATTGACAGTCGCGATCGAGGTGAGATTCTTACAGAATTGCACTACTGATTTAATTTCAGTGTCACGATTGCATTGTGTCGAATGTCAGTGTCACCGTGTATAGGTATGTAACCTTAGAGGTACCCAAATCACCCTCATGTTTGTTACGCGATTTTTTCTTGTAGTTTTCGAGTTATGATTTATTTTTCATGTTTTAGTCATCTATCTTCTTATATATAAAGAGACTGGTACTGACTGACATTTGATTCATCAACGCAGAGCCTAATCCACTATAGCTGGAAATATGAAATTATGACAGTAGGTTCCTTTTGTAACGTAGGCATCCACTAAGAAGGGATTTTTCGAAATTCAACCCCTAAAGGAGTTAAATAGGGGATGAAAGTTTGTATGCAAAATCGTCACTTAACGGGTTCAAAATTTCACGTAAGCGAAGCTGCGGGCGAAAGCTAGTATGAAATATGCTCATAGTGACGTTAATGGTATTTTTTTTAAACTGTAGGCCTAGCACGAATGTTGTGACGTATGGTAACGTAAACGTAAAGTTAACGCGAATGAATTTTGAATTGGAAATACTCGTTTCGCACATAATATTTAATAGAATTGAAAACTTTATTCATATCTATGTATGATACAAATTGTGGCTGTCGCATAAATTTAAACTAAAATGCTATAGAATAGTTGTATTTTCGATTTAAAATTCACTCACATTAACGTTACGTTTACGTTACTATACGTCAAAATATTCGTGCTAGGCCTACTAGATGAATAGAGGTGTTTCAGGTACCTCTAAGAGTGCTCTACCTCTGGACACTACATTTTGGGACATCCTGTATAAAAGGCCTATTACACTACTCTGAATTTAGGAATTCTAATTAGGACTTAGACTAAACGAGTCAGGAAGGCAGGTACCAACCTGACTGGCTAATTAGAATCCTAACCGTCCTAACTTTAATCACATTTTCCTAAATCCTATTAGGATTCCTAACTTCAGAGTAGTGTAACCTTTTAATACTGCGCTAAAAAGAGTATTACCTAAGGAAAAGGTATGACATTTCTACTACAAAGAAAATGTAACGGAAGTTAGTAATTTTAAAGATACTTCTAAAATTTAAAATAAGATTTGTTTACCAACGCAAGGAATTCTATTTCTACTACAAACAAAACAGACATTAGTAATTTTAAAGTCAAGTCAAAAATTTAAAATAAGATGTGTCTACCAACGCATATTACTCCAAAGTTTCATAAAACCGCAGCGCATTCAAAATACAAGACAAAAGCAAATCAAATTGTCGAAAAGCATAAAATTTATAATTAAAAATGTCAAAATATACTAACATGATTGACACCGGAGACTCTGGTCTTGTTCAATTTAGATAAGTTGGTGCCCATTCGTAGCCATTAATGCCGGTCCTCCCCAACAACTTCTAATTAAACTTGAACCTTATCCTCGTACACATAGAGTCTAAATTACCAGTTTGTCTTTGTAAAATTTTAACGAAATATTTGGCACAGTTTAGGACACAAAATGTCTTGGACAATCACTATCACAATAGTCTTAATATATTTTGAACACAGTTTATAGAATTAATTGTTAGTAAAAGCCACTTTGGTATAGTCAGTTCGCGGAAGAGCTGAAACGAAAATTTGGATTTTAATATTATTTTTTCAAATTAAAATAGTTAAGAAAAAAAAACTTGGAAATTGTATATAAATGTATCATAATAAACCAAAAATATTTTTTAATAATCTATGTTAACATAATCCTAATTTCCTATCCTAAACCTATACAGCCAACCGTCTAATTTTTCATTAATTAATTTATTGTATAATCTGCATCGCACTATAAAGTAACATCAACACCATTACCAACCCATCCCATCTTTATCATTACCAGAATCGATACTACCAACACTGACACTGATCGTACTATAAAGTAACATCAACACCATTACCCAACATCATCCCATCTTTCTCATTACCAGAATCGGTACTACCAATATTAACTTCAAAAATGTCATTACCACAATATTTAACCACAATAAATCTTCAACAATTACGCCATACCATGGAACCAGAGTAAAGATGTGTCAATATGGTATCAGTGGTTACGACATCGCCTTAAAAAGGGCAGGTCTTGTTTCATTCAAGCCCACGTACGAGTGGGCGATCAAGTATGAATCAAAGTATCAATGGCCATACTCTCACTTTGCAATTTAACTGTTTGTGAATGAGATTCTGGTTTTTGTGGGCACTATTTACTCTGAATAATTTTACAATAACCATTTATTTTTTTACAGTTTTTTTAAACCTAAGTGTAAACGTGGTATTTTACAGAATTTAAAGCAGACTTTGCAGACGTCAACTGTACAAAAAAAAAGTTTTTTCTAATACATTGTTTTTTTTTCAAAAAAATAATTTTAATGGTTTTTTTTATTAACTAATTTCACAGTAATATCCAAGTAGTTAACTTTTAATTCGTCAGTTTACACCTAAACAGTGTAATATTAAAAGATTGTAATCAGCAATCTAGAGCACATGTCCAAATAGGCCCGTTTCCCCTCATTGCCAAGCCGTGGGGTAGGCAGTAAAACCAGTGAGTCATCCTGCACCGACCTGCATTCGGTTTAGTAATCGATAAACTTAGCTTGTTTTAGATTTACTAAATGTGGAAGGTAATGACTTTATTGTTTATTTCTTGTTTTGATGGTTTCATGTTTCTGGCATGTGTTTCTTATATCAGTATTGATGGTACAAATTTATTTTTCATTTAAACATTATTGGATTTACAGATTTTGTAGATATTTTGTTATTCATAATTTGTTTTGTGCTTGTTGTTTTTGTCATGTTTGCGCTTGCATTTAGGATCAAACTAAACACACTGTTGTACACGAGCAAATCAATATTTTACAAAAAAAATACATTAATTAAGTAATTACATAAAATAAAGATTAGTTTTTTTAGAAAATGTTTTCTGTATCTGACAAACTCTCAATTTCATCCAAGCACTCTCCACTAAGCTTCGCCCCCGGTAATGATTTCGTGTTCACCAAAAGCGTCATTACCAGACATGTGGCCGAGTGCATTGTAAACCACAATACATGGATCGATGCGAGTTAGTTTTAAATACGGCAAACGAAGGGTTGGGCCCTCGCTAACAGATAGCCGGTCTAATATAGATTAGTTTTGTGAACGATATACGTAGAATGTCGAGATGAATGAGTTTCTGCCAAATGTTTTGAGTTTTTGAGTGATTTTGTTCTAATATCAGTGCCAATTTGCTGGTTTTGGATGAATTTTAGTCTCATTTTCTTTTTATTTTAGATTCGTTTTGTGGACGATATACGTAGAATGTTGGGATGGATGAGTTAATACCAAATGTTTTGAGTATTTGAGTGATTTAGTTAATAAAACTTTAGGTGCTATTTTGCGATTTTTGAATGAATTTTAGTATATTTTTTTTCTACTATATGTGAATTTTAGTATCATATTTCCTTTTAATATAGTTTAGTTATATGTACGATGTACGTAGAATGTAGGTATAAATGACTTTCTGCCAAATACTTTGAGTTTTTGAGTGTAAAAGTGTTTTTAGCGCTACTTCACTCTGTTTTGGTGTTTTGTTTTAATTCTAGTCTTCTTTTAGCGTTCTCTATAAAATTGTCTTGTGAACGACAAACGTACAATGTTTAGCAGTTCTGAGTAAATGAGTTTATGCCAAATGAGTTAAGTTTTGAGTGAGTTAGGTCGAACTTTATTCTTATTAAGACATTGTAAAGTAGATTACACGTTGCTGTACATATTCAGTTTGAGTTTGGATAAACGAGTGTGTTTCAATTTGTTGAAATTTAGGTTTTTATTTAAATATTCTTAAATTATGTGTTTCAACTTCACAGTTTGTAGTATGCATGCTTGTTTTAGGACAAATGAGTTGAAATGAGTGCCTCTTATACATGTGCATGTTTTATGAATGTAATTTTTGGAGTAGATTCTGATGCATAAGATCGAACGGGACTTTTTTAACATGGTCAGTTACATAAAGGTGTTTAAATGATGTTAGAATTTTATAAACGTTTCGAATGGTTAAAAGCTAGACCCATGTGGAGTGCTCTGAGAGATTCTAAATAAGTATTAATGTGTTATTAAATTGTTTTGTGTATTGCATCAAATAACAATGACGATGTACTTCAAGATTTAAAGCAATAAACCAGTGACTTGAATCATTAAAATTTGTATTGTTATGATTTTGCTTTTTTCGTGTATTTAAATATGGTATATCGTTGTTACTAATGATTCTTGTATTTTTTTACGAAGATTTACTTACTGGGAAATATTAGCGTGAGAAATGTTTGTATTATACTTACAAATATTTGTCTAACCACCTAGTTACAAGTATTTACAGAATCTAAACGTTTTTAATTAAAACTATAAATGGTTTTATTGCTATATAATCAAAATGATTATTGTTTCTACTCAAGTGGGACTATTCAATTACATGAAGTGGGTGGCTGATCAATGACGATAGTATACTATAATGTAATAAATGTACAACCTGAATTCAAAATAGTAGACTTATATACAGATGATCAATAAAAATAAAACAAAAAATGAAATAAATGAAAAAATATGAATTTACATAAGAAAATAAATGAAAGCAAAGAATCACCTTGAAAAATTGATATAAAATAATTTTTGACTCCTTATCGGTTCCTTTCGTTTGAAAACCACACGCGAGTTGATAAGAGAAACACGTGACGCACGAAGACACGATCGAGCACTCGACAGCGAAAAAATAATCGATCAAAACACTAAATGTTTGTAAACTAACGTCTGTACAAGGTCACTTCGTCACTGCAAATCGTTCGTTTATGTCTGTTCGCGATCCAACCAGCGTTTTTCCAGCAAAATTCCAACCGAAAACGCGTCCTTTCCGTTCGGGATCCGACCCCACACTGAATCGGAGGACGTAGGGAACTCTCGCTCACTCCCAACGAGAGGGCCAAACTTATTTGGCCTCTTTGTTGTCCCTAAGAGGGGTAAATTATTACGGTTTTGCGATAACATAATAGAATGGTGCACTAAATAATCGAAAGGATAACACTTTTTACTGTAACGTTAAATATTGAATTTAGTTAATAGCCCCATATTTTAGTGGTGCCGCAAGGTATTACTTTGATAACGTGGAACTATGGTGGGAGGGAAAGAGAGGTTGATATTGAACCAGCTGTTTAGTATGTGTATGTTGGTATTTGTTTACTAACAACTTATAGTTTAGGCTTTTGATAATCTTATATGATAATTTGAAAGCCAGAATTACTTAAATACTATTATCTATTCTGTGCTTAAGGACGGTAATGACTTTTTTCGTTTGAGAATATTTGAGAAAACGGTAATGACATTTTGATTGTTAATTGGTGTTACGATATACTTTGAGCGTTCACAATTGACGATTTAAAATAGCTGTAAAGATATGCACATGGGAAAGGCAGCATTGCAGGCGTTTGTTAACTTGGTAGTGAACCTTCACTAGTTGGAAAGCATAATCAGTCCATTACTGTCCCACTACCAGTGCCAGTAGGGCCTCTTCTCAGATTAAGGGTTAGTCCACCAATTCCACCATGCTGTTCTGGGGTTCTACTCCTTAAGCATGAAGTCCGTGCTTTCGGCCTTAGTTTCGAGCGTTTCCTACTCCCTATCACCTACGGACATACGATAATTTCGGGGCCCTAACTAAGAATGAATGACAACACGATTTGACAGTCGTCCCTACTACCGATGTGTTTTTGCCCATCCGAAAAGTTGATCTTGACACTTGTTTTGTTCACTCCTACGTTTCGGGCTACTTTCGGACGGGGGACTAACTTCGTTGACGGACTTAGGGAGTAGGCCCCCAGGTGCAGGTTGGTGGACTACACACACACATCACTGATTTTTTTAGCCCTCTCAAAGGAGCAGGTTCCCTCACGATGTTTTCCTGCAAGTGATAATCAAATTCTAATATAATATTTAGCTTTAACATTACTAGAGTCTCATTAAAAATCTGTCAAATAAAATATCATGCTCACTTTTACTTTTTAGAGGATAGACCAAGGTCCCACAAAAATAAATAAATAAAATTCATAACGATGACAGAGGGCTTACAACGTAGAGAAAATAAAAATAAAATTTAGGTAGACAATAAATGTGAAATATGGTTCTATAAATCCTCAAATTCTGTTTCAGCAACCTTTTATTTTCAACAAGTAAACAATGCTATATAACTAGTTTAGGTTTTGTACTAACAGTATATGTTTTAGAAAAATACTAGCTTTTGTCTATGATTTTATTTGCGTTTTTCGTTTTATTACTTTGTTTGTTTTTTGTCATAGCATGATGTAACCGTAGACTTATCATTTGACTAATGTAGCATTCATTTTGACGTCGGACACTATTAGTGTAAGGGTCAAGAACTTTTATGTCTCTTACGCCAATTGAAATTTACGATTAGTTGTTTAGTTACTCCATTCGTTTTTGTCATAGCATGATGTAACCGTAGACATGTCATTTCACTAATGTAACGTACATTTCGACGCCGGTCAATATTAGTGTAAGGGTCAATAACTTTCATGTCCTTTACGCCAATTGAAAACTTCCAAATTTTGAAATGCCCATTAGAATCGTTTAAATTGTGCTCGGTAAATGAAAATAGGCTCCATCTCTGAATAACGTTACTAGTAAATTCTGCATAACTCTTTGGGGTATTTTTTTTAATCTGAGACCAAACACATATCTCTTTTTTTTATTAATAATATTTTCAATGCACAGACTTGCAGCTGTTTCTAACTTTATGTCTATACCTAGACCAATTGTAGAAGAATATAAAATGAAGTAGCAGTTCCAAAACTAAATTAAATTCAGTACCTAAGCACTTAGTCTGGTCTACGGAGTCTATTAAATATTGCTTAGATCCCGTCTAAGAATTCTAACTCAATGGAATTGGAAATGTCAAAGTGCTAGACGAAAGAAACTGTTGTTTGTTTAGTTTTAGGGAGGCTACGTCTTTTGTGTAGGGAATACCTTAAAGAATAAAAAAGTAGAAGTTTTTATTTTTTGCCGTCCTTTACTTTTCTTTTAACTCTTTTTTTATTTCAAACTGGCCAGAATACACGTAGGTACTTAAAAACGGAAAAGACCGAACCAAAAAAAAATTTCAGTGGAATATGACACATCCGAATGGCCTGAGTCCTGCAAGAGATCTTAGTGTTTGCTGCAAATTATTGTAGTACAATATATTATTAACTAATTAAGAAGAAACTGGAGTATAACAAAACTAATCTTTTGAAAAAATAATTGTTAACATTAGCTTGAGAAAATTTTATATTTTTTTACAGCACCATTTATTGATATACATAAAAACCAATCAACGTTTTCACTAGAATGTAGTAACACTTTCTTTTTCTTGTATTTATTGAGAGAAAAGTTTAAAAAAAACATAGACTTTTAGCGTCGGTCTTGTCCATGAGAAACGTCAAAACTTAGGAACACAGTTCCAAATAGCAGATCCTATGGAGAAGAACAGAGAAGGAACTCCATGATTTCCTTTTCTTTTAAATTATTGCTACAATATTCATGAATACAATAATTATGAATTATTTAGTAATGTGAGAACTATGTATGCACGACTACATATCAAGATAACATTTCCTTGAGCTGATCTCGAGTTGTATATGTTTTCCGTCCAATGAGAGGTCAGCTTATACTGGAACTTCTAGGTTGATATGTAGCCGTATTGTACGATAATGTTAGAAATTAATTACGAGTGTAGTATAAATTTGCCATTCAAAACAGTTGCCATGCCATAAGAAAGAAAGCTTTGTAATATTTTACTTTTTTATTTCTTGTGCTATTGTTATGTCAGACTTACTTAATGAAGTATTGCTTTGCAGTCTTCGTCCTAGGTAAGGATAGAGTGGCTTACTGTTAGGTGTGAACCACACATGTTATTCGTTTATTACCTGTGAACAAATAAAAACGAAAATTAGTAATACATAATTTTTATGCAGTAAAACAAAACTCTATCTGATTGAAGATTCAGCATCGGTAATTATACTATCAATAATCTATTTAATATAACATTAGACAAATAAGACCCAATTTAACATGGGAATGTATGAAAATAAGCAACATGTTTGTTTCCCCTTACACCTTAACGATCAATCGAGATGAGCTGAAACTCTAGTTTATGAAATGGTTTGTGCGCTTTGGTGGGGAACTTTTGTCGAATTTTATATGAAATGGATTATAGCAGTACACCATTTATAGACATTTTATAAGGACAAATAAAACACATTAAATCCATTGGATACTTGGTTCAGTAAAAGAAAAGGATAATCTATACATATAAAAGAAAAAGCTGACTGACTGACTGACTGATCTATCAACGCACAGCCTAAACCACTGTGGTTAGAAAGTTGAAATTTTGACAGTAGGTTCCTTTTGTAACGTAGGCATCCACTAAGAAGGGATTTTTTGAAATTCAACCCTTAAGGCAGTTAAATAGAGGAGAAAGTTTGTATGGAAAATTGTCACTTAACGGGTTCAAAATTTCACGCAAGCGAAGCTGCGGGTGAAAGCTAGTGAATTATATAAGAAGAAAACTAATCAGCAGTTTCTACGTTTATGAATATTGATACATTTAACGTCAATTGTTGAACTACTTCTTTAATGATCGTCTCTCAAACAAATACAGCAAGAGACACTACAGTCTTACATGGACAATTGTGAACAAGTCCAAAAAATCTTCACTCGTGAACATAAACAAAACTTTATGAATGGACCAAACGTAATTAGTTCACCAGCTGTGAACGAAATGCACGCAACGAAAATAGTCGTCATCGTGGGACCCCCGCACAGTGCGCGCACCATATTATTAATTTATGTACGTATGTCCTGTACGAACATGTGTTGACTTACTTTTTTGGTCCTTCGAATAAATATTAGAATGGTTTGTTTAGTCTAGTTTCAATGAGTCCGTTGGGGCAATGAGGGCTCTAAAATTCTTAAAAACTTGGAATCTAAGTTTTGCCTAGGACGCAGAACTCTAAAATACTTCTCTGACTTAGACCATTTCTAAAATTACGTTTTTTATTATTTTTTTTTTAACTGCTTTTATCGTGCGTTGCTGGGTTAAAATACCACTCACTACTGAAATACTATTTCCCTCAATTTTATTTCTTTATACAAGGTGGTATAGTATATTAAAGAATAACTTTTGTTCTACAACTTTTCCCAAAAGTTAATAGTTTAAGAGAAAAAGCTGTTCAAAGATTTCATAAAAAATACGCTAAAATCTATCTATGCTCAGCTATCATCAGCTGTGTTTACAGATCAGCTCGTTAGTAATACTTTACCCCCTTTCTAACTAACCTTCTATAACGTAATTCCGTACCTGAGGACCACTGCTAAAATTGAGTCACATTTTTGACAAGATACATTTCATAGCAGTATCAAAACCAAAACTGCAAAAATTATATCCCTGTCCTCCCCGTCACGGATCAGAGGCGTGACGGAACATATTTCCAGAAACATTATCTTCCCCCTAACTACCAATGGGCAAGCATCCATCAAACATCAAGCTAGGAGATAAAGCCGCGATCTCTCTCATTACGGCGCCGGTAAAACTGGCCAATCCATCACTTGGCACACTCTGTCAGTTCCGTGGCATTTCTCTGGCATTATGTTGGCAAAGTAATGAGATCGTTTTGTAACTTCAATTTTGTAGAAAAGTTTGGTGAAGAATAGTAAGTGTAACAACGTAAGATGTATTACTTTGTTTTGTATGTTCTTTCAGGATAAAAGTATTTTTTTCATGTCGTGTGTACAATAATAATCAAGGTCACTCTGAAAGGGGGTACTAATGCGCGTGAAAATTAAAGTATCATTGATGGCTGTTTTAAAGCAAGTGTTAAAATTTGAAAATTCGATAATTTTTATTTCCAGACCAAATGATTATTAGTTTTAGTTACGAATTCAGAATATCGAGCAACTGATCCTTGATCCAAAATATGACCTTTAATGTAAACACAGCTGATCATTGCTCAGGATCGATCGATTTACTTATTTTTTATGAAATCTTTATACAGCCATTTCTCTTAATCTATTGACTTTTTGGGAATGTTGTAGAAGAAAATATATTCATTATTATGGGTACTCTAACACCCTTTCGGATTAGTACCTCCTTTCCGACTAATTTTGTAGAACTCAAGTATCAGACGCTTCCCTGCAAGCCAATACTTTTTTTTTTTTTACTTTTGAAACAATAAGAAAAGTGCATCATATAAGTTCAAAGTTAGATTGAATATAACCTCTAACAATACTACTACAGTTAAGTGTTTAACAGCCTGTTAACCAAATGTATCGGATGACATAGGCTCGAAATGTGAAGTGGATTCAGATCTCACTGTGACAATGTGTTCAAGATCACTCACATCAGTCACATCTAGTCAACAGTGTGTCTTGTGTCACTTGATGACGTGTTACTACATGTTCTCGATTTTCGATACACATAGACAAATATTATTTAAGATAAAATGAAAATAAAGTGTATCTAAGGTGAACTGATTTGTTTAAGGGGCAGATATGAGATGTCAGATAAAATTAAAAAGGAATATTTATTAAACAGGCTCAATAGAAGGTAAGCAAATTAATATTAGAAGAGTAAAAAAATAAAATTTGAAATAGTGATTATTTGCTTTCTCAATGGAATAAGTAATTTACTGTAAGTTTTAATAGGTACCGTAAAGAGATTCCTTATTTCGTCATTTTTCATCCGCACTTAAATGTAATTATAGCACAAACATATGTAGGTATTTATTCAAACAAAAACATCTCCTGTTAGTACCTGTTTTCCTCCCCATTCGAGAGCATTTAATTAAACATGACGTTTCAAATGAGAGCGGTGAGCAATGTGAAGCGGGTTCAGTTTACAATGTCAGTCCCGTGGTACGTCATTCTTGTGACACTCAAGGTACTATGGGTTCTCGATATTAATTTGATATTGAATTGATTCCATATCGATAAACATAACACATTGCATGATACTTAATAACAACTGAAATCACCAAACAGTGTATTTTTGTTGACGTACACTCAATGACTGGAATATGTCCCAAACCGTCTTCCAACACATCAAGCTACTGAGGTTGCATGAAAAGAGCCTCCACGAGTGACGATATTTCAGTACGTCCGGCGCATCCTGGGCAGTTAGCCCCACTACCAACCTTGCTGATGGCTAATCTTTTCACCACAGCATGAGCTATTAGAACCAAGCTACTTCTTTTTGTCGTGTTAATAGACCACCTCAAATTTTCTTCGACCAATATGTAGCGACCTGGACGACCCTGTTTGTCTCATTTAAATCCTGCCGAGTGCAAGTGGTTACAAGCTAACTACTTGGGTGATATTAGTTTTTTTTTTTATGTACCTTTCCCCACCCTAAGATTTCTCCTGTATCGTGGCTGCGTGTACAGACACAAATCTCACATACACACACACCCCGACCCGAAACAACTATCGGTAAGCCATACAAATTTTTGTTCCGTGCGGGAATCGAACTCACGACCCGTAGCTTAGAAGCCAATCGCTCAGCCACTGCACTAGGTATTATTTACTCCTGACTATACTTTCTTTTACATCCAGACACAGACCAATGAAGCGACTTAATCAAACACAGAATACATCACCTAACAAACTCGTACAATGAACCCATCACGACTTTATTAAAACTAATTTGAACCTTCTAATCAAAGTCCAATATAAAACCTCATTGAGTCTAGACTAAAGACGGCTGGAATGCTAAGGGGTTCCTCACAAAGCGGGGTCCTAGGTATTCCATACAAATCTGCACATCTCTATTATATGAGGCAGACGGGCAACGGCCTGGCCTTAGAAAAGACAAGGCTGTTCTATAGTGGGGCTTAAAGAATAGGTATTGAGAGTCAGCTGTTTAAAGTGAATGCGACAAGTCGGCCCGCGATTTTTTTTTTTTTTTTTTTATAGTAGAAACGGAACAGTTTTAGGACGTAATTTTATTATGAGCGGGTCGGGTCGTTGAGCTCCCTAAAATAAGGTTGAGCTACGTGATGTCTGATGCATGCGTGCCGTCAGTTGGAACAGGTCAACTCAAACCTCCTATGGCTCTTTCCTCAAAATGCCATTCCAGACGTTGCCCTACATTGTTACACTCGCATAGTTTTATACCACAATGTCTGGACTTTAAAAGAGACCTTTGAGTTTGTTTCGGCTTTTCTTCTCAGAGCTAGTCAGATAGGAAATGCCGGTGCCATCTAGTCTTAAAAAAAACATTACATTGACTTGTAAAAGTGTCTGTAACAAATTTATTTACAAAAATAAATATCATTTAGCGCAGACTAAATATTGTGTTGCATTGATAAGTTTATTTGTTTACGTTTCAAAACGACACATTTCACTGTAATGGCATTAAACATGATATACCTAAACAATTTTTTTGTTTGACGCTATTAAAGTAAAATGTGGCGTTTCATAGTTGTTGAAGAAATATGTTTTGTGTTTAATTTAGAAGGTACTATTGAAAGCTGAACTGAATTCTGGGTTCGGAATTTGGTGAAAAAGATTTCTGTATGTACTTATAGCATTGAGATTAAGTTATGAATGATATGTATTATCAGAATACGAGTATATTTTAGTTCTTCATTATAATTATAAAGCCGGGTCCGCTGCGCCGTGTTTTCGTGTTTGCAAACAGGATAACTTTGTTTGCTAACTGAATAGGGGCGTGGCCTAACAGTTTTGTTAGAAAATTGTTTTTTTTTTTCTATTGGACTTCTGTGGGTAGGTGGTCCTAGGGGACCCTTCCTACGTAACCGGGCAGTTATTGGCGAGACCTGAAGGGTCTCCAGCCAATGGAGGGGGTGGGGGGGAAGAAAATTGGCGCTGCGGACCCGGCTTAACATTGTTTGCTAACCGAATAGGGGCGTGGCCTAACAGTTTTGTTAGCAAAAACATGATAACATGGCGCAGCGGACCCGGCTTAAGTTCTTATTCCATATGCAACCATTACGCAGAAGTTAAGATCAAAGCTCGGAATATGTTTTAAAATCATGTTTTTACAATACGAAAGTAAGGTTTCGTAGAATGTCATTTATCGAAGTTTTCCGTCGATTTATAATAAAATATTATACTATTTTTACCTTGCAAACATTGTACACATTGTAGCAATCCCTCCAAGACACCTATTTACTGTACACAGGTGAAAATCACCGTCCAGGTGATTTGTTACAGAGAACCATCTTAACGTTTGTTTCGAGACTACCATGGGTTTCAAATACGCGAGTCGAACTTAAACTGTAAACAATAAAATAATTCTTCGCCTTTTCGTTGCTCTGTTGCTCTTGAATATTTGAGGTGTATATACCGGGTGTCTTGAAACTCAACGTCAAGCTAGGAAAATGATAGGGCAGTTTATGACTAATCAGAAAAAAAAAACATTTCATACTTAGATTTATGAAGTTAAATTTTATTTGTGGTGACTTTAAAACTCGAACGCCAATATACATAAAAAATAATAAATAAAAGTAAAAGTCCTGACTGACTGACTGATTGACTGACTCATCAACGCCCAGCCCAAACCCTTGGACCTAGAAAGTTGAAATTTTGCACAGAGGTTCCCTTTATAATGTAGACAAGGAATAAGGAAGGATTTTTCGAAATCCAACCCCTAAGGGAGTTAAATATGGGATGAATATTTGTGTGGAAAATCGTCACTTTCAAAGGTTCAAGGTTTCACGCAAGCGAAGCTGCGGGCAAAAGCTTGTAAAAAATAAAAACTGAACAAGTATAAACTGCCCTATCATTCCTGGCTTGACGTTGAGTTTTGGGACACTCTGTACAAAGGTTTTCACCTATCCAAATAACAGCATCAATAAAACAATAGCAAAAAACAGAAAATTAAAACGAGTATTACAATGGCGGTATAATTATAGTTACATTTAATTCGATTCGATGTTACAATTTCAAATAGATGTAGGGTGGCGTGGATGACCGAAATAAAATATCTTTTCGTCTTCAAATTTTCTTTTAATATTTTAAAACATTTTACATTTTCGACTCGTCTTATTTTGTCTTTTGTTAGCTCGCCACACTCCTCCTTCTTGCTCTCACACATACTCTCTCGTTCACTCATCGCTGCATTCATGCACAATTACTTTTATTTAAATCATAATGCGTTCCGAATTAACATCCTACATAGATTTTCAAGAAAGCTGTGTAATTACCGGACTATTAATTTTTGAGTGACAATAAAATGAGAAATCCAACAGTACGATCCCATATCGTTGGTTCCGAAGAGTATGTATACGTCTAATATTTTTATTGCACCGTCAATATCGAACGTAGACAATTTATGTTGAAAAATATTAGCTCTGATATTTATCTAGTGTTCTTGAAGCAAACCGTTCTTGAAGCAAAGTAAATCTTCGGGAATTCAAGTATTAGTGGAAATTTTTAAATATGACGGATTAAAATTTCTTAGTAATGCAATTTTTGTCTTTATGTAGCAGTTGTCTGAACTTTTGACGGTCAAGTATTTTGAGGAGTTGCCAGGGAGTTGAGCGCCAGGGCACGCCGCAATAGCGGCGGTAAGACCCGTTATGGAGGAGTGGCTGGAGAGGCGGCATGGCGCCCTCAGCTTCCGGCTGACGCAGGTGCTTTCGGGACATGGATGTTTCGGGAAGTACCTGTGTCGCATAGGCCGGGAGCAGACGCCCGGATGTCATCACTGCGTCGACTGCCCGGAAGACACGGCGCTGCACACGTTGCAGGAGTGCCGTGCGTGGGCGACGCAGCGCCGTGAACTAGTCGCGGCGATCGGTGGTGACCTCTCGCTTCCGGCCGTGGTTCTGTCCATGGTCGGGAGCGAGAGTGCGTGGGAAGCCGTCACCTCCTTTTGCGAGGTGGTGATGGCGACCAAGGAGGGAGCGGAGAGGGAGAGAGAGGCGACGGCCACTCTCCCTTCCCGCGCCAGACGCACCGGGCGCCGCCGGAGGGCGCGCGACGATCTCCGGCCACCCTAGTGTGTGGCCTGCGGGCGACGGGTTAGGGGACCCGTCGCCCGACCAGTAACAGGCCCGAGAAGGCGGCGCGCATGTGTTCCGTGCGCGCCTCTCAGGAGGACGTGCGACGGGGCAAGGCCCCACAGAAGGAGAGGTCCGCCAGGGGCTGGCGGACCGAGGCCTGCCGGGGTTGCGGTGCATGCAGCTGCGAATCCCGTGACCCCGGCCAAGGGTCAGGAGTAGGAACACCGTGGGTTTTTAGCCGGTAAGAGTCCGGCATAACCCTTCGCCTTCCCCAGGTGAAGGGTATCCATGAGGATTTTCCCACGATAAAAAAAAAAAAAAAAAAAAAAAAAAAGGGAGTTGAGCGCCACCTGACGCGGACGACGACGACGACGTGCCTGAAGTGACCCGGGTAGAGCTGAGAGCGGCGGTGAAAAGGCTTCAGGCCAAGAACACCGCCCCGGGGCCCGATGGCATACCTGGCCGTGCATGGGTCCTGGCTCTGAAGGCTCTCGGGCCCCGACTGGAGGGGCTCCTGAGCGCATGTTGCGAGCGGGGCCAGTTTCCGCTCCGGTGGAAAACCGGCAAGCTGGTCCTGCTTAAGAAGGAGGGGCGCCCCGCAGACTCGCCGTCTGCGTATCGCCCCATCGTGTTGCTGGACGAGGTGGGCAAGCTCTTCGAGAGAGTAATTGCAGACCGCCTCGTCACGCACATGACTGGGGTGGGGCCGGATCTGGCGGACAACCAGTTCGGCTTCCGCCGGGGGCGCTCCACCGTGGACGCAATCATGCGCGTGAGGGCTCAGGCGGAGGAAGCAGTTGTCCGGGGCGAGGTCGTCTTGGCGGTGTCTCTCGACATCGCCAATGCTTTCAACACCTTGCCCTGGAGTTGCATTAGAGCGGCACTTGAATATCATCGGGTGCCGACCTACCTCCGCCGCATCGTCGGGGCCTACCTGACGCAGAGAGCCGTCATCTACCCGGGTCGGGAAGGATGGAGTCGGCGAGAGATGTCGTGCGGTGTTCCACAGGGATCAGTCCTGGGGCCGCTCCTGTGGAACATCGGATACGACTGGGTGCTTCGCGGAGCGTTTCTCCGCGGCGTCGAAGTGACTTGCTACGCCGACGACACGCTGGTCACGGCGCGGGGGAGGACGCACCGCGAGGCAGCCATACTGGCGACAGCTGGGGTTGCGCAGGTCGTCGCAAGGATCCGGCGGTTGGGTCTCGAGGTGGCCTTGCAGAAGTCCGAGGCCCTGTGTTTCCACGGGCCCCGGAAGGGACCACCCTCGGGATCCCACATCGTAGTGGGGGGCGTCCGCATCGGCGTCGAGTCGACGATGAAGTACCTAGGACTCGTCCTCGACGGCCGGTGGAACTTTGGGCCTCACTTTCGGCAGCTGACGCCAAAGTTGATGGGCACCGCGTCTGCGTTGTCGCGGCTGCTGCCCAATCTGGGGGGGCCCAACGCCTCCTGCCGGAGGCTCTACGCGGGGATCGTACGGTCCATGGCCCTATATGGGGCGCCAATATGGGCGGACACCTTGACGGCCAGCAACGTCGCAATCCTGCGGAGACCGCAGCGCGCGATGGCCGTCAGGGTGATAAGGGGGTACCGTACGATCTCCTTCGAGGCGGGGAGCCTCCTAGCCGGATCAATGCCCTGGGATCTGGAGGCGAGGGCCCTCGCGCTGAGATATCGTCAGCGCGAGGAGGCGCCTGAGCGGAGTGAGCTCCGCCAGATCCTAGTGGCTGAGTGGAAGGAAAGACTTGCGCAACCCAGCGCAGGGCACGCCGCAATAGCGGCGGTAAGACCCGTTATGGAGGAGTGGCTGGAGAGGCGGCATGGCGCCCTGAGCTTCCGGCTGACACAGGTGCTCTCGGGACATGGATGTTTCGGGAAGTACCTGTGTCGCATAGGCCGGGAGCAGACGCCCGGATGTCACCACTGCGTCGACTGCCCGGAAGACACGGCGCTACACACATTGCAGGAGTGCCGTGCGTGGGCGACGCAGCGCCGCGAACTAGTCGCGGCGGTCGGTGGTGACCTCTCGCTTCCAGCCGTGGTTCTGTCCATGGTCGGGAGCGAGAGTGCGTGGGAAGCCGTCGCCACCTTTTGCGAGGTGGTGATGGCGGCCAAGGAGGGAGCGGAGAGGGAGCGAGAGGCGACGGCCACTCTCCCTTCCCGCGCCAGACGCACCGGGCGCCGCCGGAGGGCGCGCGACGATCTCCGGCCACCCTAGTGTGTGGCCTGCGGGCGACGGGTTAGGGGACCCGTCGCCCGACCAGTAACAGGCCCGAGAAGGCGGCGCGCATGTGTTCCGTGCGCGCCTCTCAGGAGGACGTGGGGCAAGGCCCCACAGAAGGAGAGGTCTGCCAGGGGCTGGCGGACCGAGGCCTGCCGGGGTTGCGGTGCATGCAGCTGCGAATCCCGTGACCCTGGCCAAGGGTCAGGAGTAGGAACACCGTGGGTTTTTAGCCGGTAAGAGTCCGGCATAACTCTTCGCCTTCCCAGGGCGAAGGGTATCCATGAGGATTTTCCCACGATAAAAAAAAAAAAAAAAAAAAAGGGAGTTGAGCGCCAATCGTAACAGACTTTATTGTGTATTTAGATACTCCTTAATTTTAATAACATTCATTTTATTTTATTATTCTTAGCGCTGCGTTAATTCTTATTATAGAGACTGTTTTTTGCTCCTAGATTTAAATATGCATTGAGTACTGCTCTCACCGCTGGGACGGATCTGCCAAATACCAACTCGATGCACTTGCGTCGATCGACAAACGGGCCAAGAGGCTTATCGGCAACGATGCACTGGTCAACTCAAAGCTCCTGAGCCTTGAACATCGACGCCGAGTTGCCAGCCTGTCGGTTTTTTATCGGTTACACTCCGGGGTGTGTGCGATGGAACTGCACAATTTGATTCCGCCTGGCCCTTTCCATCATCGGACTACCAGACGTACGGCAATACGCCATCGGTACGTGGTGGACATCCCACTCATTCGTACAAAGCATATTGCGAACACTTTCATTGTTCGCACAGCTTAGGAGTGGAATTCCCTGCCGGAGACAACCTTGGGGTCTTTAAGTCAAGAGTGAATAGGTTACTTCTAGGCAAGCGTGTTTCACCGTCAACCACATCATCACTTACCATCAGAAGAGACAGTTTGCCTCTGTGCGAGAGAAAAGTGAAAAAAAAGAAAACGGTAACTAAGTTCTATCTATGCAGAGAAGAAAACTTGTTGTCGTCATAATAACATTGCCAGGATGCTCTAAGGTTTCCCTTCTATCGTGGGTGCGTATAAAAACACCAATGTTTACACGCACGAACAACCAGACCCAGAAAAACTTATCTGTAGGCCATACTAGTATCTGAGGGCCTACTCCCTAAGTCCGTCAACGAAGTTAGTCACCCGTCCGAAAGTAGCCCGAAAGGTAGGAGTGAACAAAACAAGTGTCAAGTTCAACTTTTCGGACGAGCAAAAACACATCAGTAGTAGGGACAACTGTTAAATCGTGTTGTCATTCATTGTTAATTCGGGCCCCGAAATAATCGTATGTCCGTTGGTGAGTAGGAAACGCTCGTAACTAAGGCCGAAACCACGGACTTCGTACTTAGGGATTAGACCCCCCTACTTCGTACGAGGATCAAACCCGCGATCCATAGAGCAGCAAGCCAATCGCTCCGCCATTCGCCAAACGTGTCGTCAATATTGCGACAGTATAAAAACGTTATCTATCTCACATAGCACAGTCAGTCACATCGATAATTCAGCCCACATCAAGCTGTCTCCCCCCCCCCCCCCCCTATGTCCACGCCAGCAACGCCCTGAGCCGAGGTCCGAGTCCCACTAGGGGTCGCCCTCAGTGCTTTTGTTGCAGGTAGTCATGATGTTAGTGTAGTACAAGTAGTTAGCTTAGGTTAGGTATTTTACTTCCCCTCCCCATTGGCTGGAGACCCTTCTGGTCTCGCCAATAACTGCCCGGTTACGTAGGAAGGGTCCTATAGGATCACTTACAGCAGTCCAAAAGAAAAAAAAAACATAGCACAGACAGGCACACAAGGATATTTGATGCTTTATATGAATATTTTTACCATAATTTCACCCAAACATAAAACCATTACACCCACCTTTGTCCACACCATAAAAATATCCCTAAAACATTTTCGTCACCGTCCCTCATTCTCATTCAAAACGCCTCTTTTTAACAAAACAGTTTTTGCGAAGAAACCCTCAAAAACCCATAAAAAGCACCATAAAATTTCCATTACTATCCATCCGGGCAAAGCGGGCATTCAGCTGCATGTCAAAGGTTAAAAATGTCGACATAAATTATGAAAAGTAGAAAAAAAAGATAAAAAATAGTTCGTAAACAAAAGCTGATATTAATAGGTGTAATTGATGTTGGTTATTTTTCAAAATAACCCCCTTTGTTGGTGAGATAGACTTGAGACGGGATATGAATCGGTTTTATTGTCAGTGAAATAGGATCGAATGTAGATGTCAAGCAATGTGGTATACATTATGCAAAACATATTGTTTTGCTCTTTGGATACAAGAGAAAAATCTGAATGAGGTACAATGTTTTGTTACAAAATGGGAATAGGTAGTTTCGTAGCTCTAGGGTCATGAGCGCCGAAGTCAAGGACCAATCTTTGCGCCTTCAAAACCAAAATAAAAAAATATTTCACGTGAACCAAAACTTATGAAAAATCGAATTTAAGTGCACGGTTCCAATTAGTTGTTTCCTATGGAGAAGAGCAGGCAAGAAACTCCTTGGTTACTCTTTCAATCTATAAAAATTTCACTGAATACAGTAGGTACTATGATTTAGGATAGTTAAGAGAGAACAATGTAGTCTTGACCTGAGTAATGTAGTGTCAAGTCTTGAGTACAAAAATTAAGCAAAAATAGAAAAAAAAAACAACAATATGAATAATAGTAATTTACACAATTATATGTATAGGCAAGCCCACAAAAAAAAACACGCTTGATAAGAAATGGCATTTAAAAATTAAGGCAGTAACAATTTTATTTCATATTTGTAGCAATCAATCTCCAGACATACATAATTAACTATTTTGCATTTATATATTTTAACGCGACGCATTTATATATTTTTTATTTATTATATATTTTAACGCGAGATCTGCTACAGATTTTTTTTTCTTGTATTTGAGCGGCCTTATTTGCGCCCCCTTTAGGTCCTGCGGCTCTGGAAGCCGCCCCTATATACGACATTGGAAACAATCTTTTCCGGATGAAGCGCAAGCTTTTTTAAAAGAATAAAAAGGAACGGGTAAACGATTGTGATGAATTAACAAAATTAACTTTATTCTTCAAATATATATTTCATTCAAAAAGAAATGTTATCTTGTATTTTGAACATTTGCTTTAAGAAATATAATTTTTCTTGGCAATATCAAACAGATACTGTTACCCAGGCAATAACCTCTTAAACTTTAGTCGTCTAGCAACACTGCGGATAGTTGGCAACACTTTCAATTTATATTCATGGCATTAGGCGGGAAATTGGGTGCCAATGAAAAAGCGATATACGCCCACGCGATTGAGTAAACTTGATACTCCTGTAAGGAAGTAAAACACGCCTTGTACTTGATACTTGAACACAACAAGTTATAAAACTTTGATACCATTTTATTCTTTACGAATATTTACCTACTCTGTTATTTATCTGTCTGCGTTAAACGGGTTCATCCTTGATTTTCCTGGATTGCTGGTAGATGCTGGCAAAATACTTGTACCAAATTAAACTTACCTACGTAGTAGTAGGCACGCATATGGCCAACCTTTTGGTCGGTTGTTGACTTTTTAGTTGGTATCATCTGCACTGACTCACACTCAAGTTACAATAAGGCAACAAAGACGAAATAGTCGTACGTATACACGTCTCGAGAAAAGTTGGTGCAGAAGACCTTGTTTTTTTTTCTATTGGACTGCTGTATATATGGTTCTAGGGGACCGTTTCTACATAACCGGGTAGTTATCGGCGAGACCTGAAGGGTTTTCAGCTAATGGGGGGGAAGTAAAATACTTAACCTAAGCTAACTACTTGTACTACACTAACATCATGACTACCTGCAACAACAGCACTAAGGGCGACACCTAGTGGGACTGGGACCTCGGTTTAGGGCGTTTTTGGAGGGGACTTAGGGGGGGGAGACAGCTTGATGAGGGCTAAATTATCGGTGTGACTGCGGAGTCTGAATATGACCGGCTCTACTACGGGAGAGCTCGGTGGATCGTGACCGGCTGCGGAAGCCCTAACAACGCGATCTATCGCTCTACCGATCTTCCGCGTCTACGGCCATTAAGGAAATCACTCGAAGTATAATTATTAACAGGTAGATTTTGAATATTATACTTACTTGAAACTTAAAATTTTAGTTGGTGATATAATTAGCCGTCTGCGAAAGCCCTAAGGCCCGGACTCCACCAAAGCGGAGACGAGACGAGCGGAGCGGAGATGTGTTTTAAAAAACCAATAGAATTTCGTTATTCACATATCTCGTCTCCACTCAGCTTAAGTGGATACCACTGGGCGGAGATATATCATATATGAATGGCGCGATGGAAGCGGAGATGTGAGCTGTTCCTCGCTGAGATTGGGTTGGGCCGCGGTACAAGGCGGAGACGTGAGCTTTGCCTCGCAAGTTGAAGACGGCGCGCAGCGGAGACGAGATGTGTGCGGCGTGCAGTGAGCGGTGTCACACTTCTCATGTCAACTTGTACAGCGACATGACAGACGTCTACCTTTCGTGTCAGATCGCACTAAACTGTGCGTTCACATCCAACACTCGCCGCACGCAGCTCAGTTCCGCTCTACCCAGCACACATCTCCGCTACAGTCTAGCCAGTACGCATCTCCGCACAGATTCGGTAGATACACCCTAGCTGAAAAACATCTCTTCTCTTCTCTTCGAAGTCCGGGCCCAACGACGCGATTTAAAGCGCACATCATGAAAGACATCATTCGAAGTATAATTACAGGTAGATTTGGAATACAGAAATATATTTTGAAAACTTGAATATAAATCCGACAATACCTGACGATAGATAGTAAGCCTTACAAACTTTGCTTTGTAAATTTTCCTCTATTGGCACACACCAATAGCTTTTAGTCATTGAGCTTTGCACTAGCATCATCAAAGGTTCCGCCAGAATCAGATTTGCTTCACCAAAGCTTTCATACATCGGCCAGCAGTAATTACGATGTACATTCATATACTCATAACGCTGCAGCACCGTTTTACACCGTGGTACACTCAATACGGTACATGAAGTACATCCCTACTTCGAAACACCGTCACAAATGAGTGATGTGAAAGGTTGCTATTGGCAACTACGTACGCCTCATTTGCCAGCTATTTCATTACCTCTGTCTGTGCCAGAGTACGTTTGACGAGGGCCGAGCGACCCTAAAATTTACAAACTTTACTCACAATTGAAACAATCGAAAACCTACACTATTCTTTAAACCATAAGAGTTGATGCATATGTATCTGTAATGTTGTAGATCAAGTTTGAGAGTTTCGAATTCAGATTAAAGTTGGCACATGCAAATTTGTTTTTTATTGTAACGTGTTAAGAGTTAGTGTGGCTGGTTAAGTAAGTTTGCTAGAATTTGAGAGGCATCAGGTAATGTTAATATTAATATGTTTGTTTTTGATGTGACCTCAATTATACAGGCGTTTAACGTGGAACAGAGATTAATGTTTCGGGGTCCAACTCGTGAAATATTTCGTAAGTTGGGTAACATGTCTCGTTCAGTTTATTGACCGTTGTTTCTAATAAGTGACTTTGAGCCTTCGATCAATAATGGCTTTGAGCTGTGTTATAATATTAACAATGGTTACAGTCTGATCGTATTCGTTAAAGACTGAAGTATAGATATGGAAATGCTTGAGAAAGGGGTCAAGACAATATATGAAGCAAAAGACTGATTAGATAAGAGATTAGAGATATAGAGACAAATTAGTTTAGAAATCGTGTAAAAATGACATTTAAAAATTATTGTTGGTCGATGTATAATTTATGGGAGATAGAGTTTCATTTTACTGGTTAAGACACCCGTCTGATTTCTTATTGCTAATAGAATGAACTTGCTCAACTCTCAACCCATGTATCTGTATTTACTTTAATTCCGCAAATAAATGTTATTGATTTTGATTTCGAAGCAGAGGTGGAAAAAACAATCGAAAAAGGCTCACTAATTCTTCCCTGGATTTGAGGGAAAAATTTCATAAATTAAGCATTTCAAAGGTCATTCATAAAGATAGCAAACGATTATTATCATCAAGCAAGATAAGAGAAGATTTGAAAGAAAAAAAAATTGAAATCCAAAGCAAATCATATAACAAAGTTCTGACAATAGATTGAAAGGAAAAACACGTTCCATTTAGTTGACTCCTCAAACTTGCGAGGGGTGATAAGTAGCTGATGCATTCTCTGTATGTTCTCCTTAAATATTCAGATCAGGAAGTAAACAAACCCAAAGAGAAGATAGCCCACTAACCGAATCATAATAAAATGCAAGAAATAGGGACTCATATCGCCGACTCCTTACAGATGACGTATTTTTTCGCAACAAATCGGTGCCTAACGGTGCAGGTTAATCATCTGGAAACTATTCTCTATTCAGAAGCTTGAAATTTTACGAAAAAAAGGTATAGGGAAGATACGTTCCGCGTACAAGACCATTGTAAGTTGGTCTTTCTATCTGTATAGCTTAACTCTCCTGGTGGTTAGAGTTGTGTTGTTGAAAGGAGGTTGGAAGGTCATGATTTTCTGGTTTTAAAGGACAACAACGATGTGCTCGCTCAACCATTATTTCCACGTGATTAGACGTGTCAATGCCATGAATGTGAGATAATTTTTAAAAATAGGTAGTGGTGCCGATTCTGTTATGGACAAACTAAACTTAATTTAGGCTATTGCCATCTTTTTCACTCTAAGCAGCAAGCACTCTAATAAGAAAGAGACATACGTAAATAAGAGCTGTCAAATTTAGTTGAACTAAAAGTTCCATACAAATTTAGACGACATTTAAAACGTGTCGACTAAAAACACGGTGAAGTTCAAGGCGTAAACTAATTTGACATCTCTAACTTAGTTGTTGTCTATCACCGTCCTTTTCTCGCGCTATCTGTTAGTAAAAGATAGCAATTCTCTAATTTTAGTTTAGTTGGTGAACAAGGGAATCGGCACCAGTGTCAGGTAAAATGTTCAATTTTATTCCAGTTCTTATTTTTTATGGCGAAAGTTGTCTCTGGATGTCAAGATTTCATTGGCTGAACAGTTTATTTCTTGAATGGTGTGAATAGGTGTCACAGGAGCAAGTTACTAATAAAAAAATGCAAGCAAGTAAGCCTGCTGGTATCGCTATCGAGACAACTACCAATGAGAGCCAGGCCTAACACCCGACTGCTTTTTACACCGCCGCGGAATGGAAGCGACGAAATTGTACATAGCATAATGAACTTTATGTCAATTGCATAAAGTACAAACTAAATACGAGCCAAAAATTCCGCGGTGGTGTCAATTGAGCCTTACTTATTGAATGTAATATACTAGCCGTGCCACATATCCTTCACAACTTTGTCTTGTCTGTACAACTGAAGAGTGTTTTGTTGTTGCAGAAGCTATTCCATCTAAGAAAATCTGCACATTTATCATCTTTATTGGAAGTAATGTTAGGGAGGGACTCAACACACTTATCAGCATCGATTTTCATTTAACTCATATAAAATGAATTGGTATAATATTTATCTCTGTTACTTGGATTCGTTTGCTCCATCTTAGACCATGTTTGCGTTTACCATTACGATCAAACGCGACCAAGGTAATCATAATTATTAAAAAGTAGAAGAGAAAATTTCATTTTACATACAATTTCTTTCAACAAGTTGTTAGATTCATGAAGAATAATGGTGACTTAAGTAATAGTAAGCAATCAGTCATCATCAACATTAATGGAATGATTAATTAAGCTAATGAGCCCGATGAACCGTTTACAATTGCGTAGGAAATTCAGTAACATAAATTCATAAGGCTAGACCGCAAAATCAAACTGTTTTTTAATAATGAGCTCAATGATAGTAACGCGTGATTAAATTGTCGGTTCAAAAGCTTTCATTGATAAATTATTTTTATTTCTGTAAATAAATCTGTCGCAGACACTTTTACGTGTGAATTTTGTTTTTTTTAAGACTAGATGTCGCTTTTCCTGTCTGAGAAGAAATGCCGAAACAAACTCAGATGTCAAGGTCTCTTTTAAAGTTCAGAAATTGTGATATAAAAAACTATGCGAGTGTAACAATGTAGGGCAACGTTTGGAATGGCCTTTTGACTGTAATGTAACAGACGGCTTTAGGATCTCCTGAGCACGTCTGCTACACCAGTTACAAAGAATGAGTTATTAGCTAGGATTCCTACCTACCCCTAGTCGGACAAACAACGAAAACACTTAAAAGAAGACAACTTTATAATATGGCAAACACTTAACAAGTCCCTAATAGCACGGTGGCCAACACGTAAAAAAACTGATGATACACAAAACTCCCAGAAGCTCAGTAGGGAGCTCAACGACCAGACGCACGACGCGACCAATCAGCAGGATACAGCAGGAACATTACTTTTGATAGCCTAGTATTTTTTTCTAATTTTAACTTCAAGTTAATTTAAAGTTGAAGACACGTTTGGCGCAGTGGCTAAGCGATTGGCTTCTGCGCTACAGGTCGTGGGTTCGATTCCCACAAACAAAAACGAAAAACGAACAAAAACGAACAAACATTTCTATAGCCTACAGATGGTTGTTTCGGGTCTGAGCGTTTATGTACCTATGTGAGATTTGTGTCTGTAAATGCACCCACGGTACAAGAGAAATTTTAGTGTGGGGAAAGGTTTTATAAAAAAAAAAAAGTTTTATTGCACTGTAAGTGATAAGTGACTACGCAAACCTCAAAAGTACCTCCTATTTTAGAATACATCTTTACAATTTCAATGTCTCTAACAGCACTATTTTCTATTTCCTTCCCTAAACTAAATATCTCCTTAAAAACTACTTGAAAACTGGAAAATATGATGTGAAAAATCCACGATTGCTCTCAGCATTCCCATGATATATCTCTCCCTGTGCGTGCAGACGACGTTTTAGATTAACATGCCTGGATGTGGCAAGCCAGGACGAATGCTGGCATTTATCAAACGCCATGATATCTTGGAAAACAATTTTCTTATGGGAGATTTAGTTGGGAGTGTAATGTAAGGAGTTCTTGTGGGGTAATTATGTTTTCTGAAGCGACTGTGTAGTATGTTCGCTCTTTTGCCTTAAGAATGTTTGTGGGATATTTAGCTGGCAAAAGAATCTAAGTTTTATTTTGGTTGGCATAACTGAACAATAATTGATGCAATATGAAGTTTTTTTTTGCCCCTCTCTAATATTTATTCTTTCTCGTGGGTGCGTTTACAGATACAAATTTTCACATGAAAGAAAGAAGAAAGAAAAATGTTTATTTGTCACAGAGACACATAATTACTGTAAAAAAAAGAATTGAAATAATAAAATAAAAAGGTCAACTGCGATAAAAAGGTGACCACTCAGCATAATGCTGTGCTATGGCGTGGACCACAAACACAGCGCTGATTTTCAGTGATCACATGCACAATCACTCAGACCCGGATCAACTATCTGTAGGCCATACATATTTGTTCCCTGTAGGAATCAAACCTACGATCTGTAGGGCGGAAACCAATCAAACCAAACGTGTCGTCAAAATTTCATTGATATATGAGCTGCTAATCTAACATGTGCAGCGCGAGATAATTTTGTGGACGCATTATCTCGTGCTGAAACGAGATAAGCCATACATTATCTCGACTCGGCACGAAATAATTAAACGACTAAATTATCTTGCGCAGCGCATGTTACGCTAGCAGGAAAAATATCGCATGCAACTCGTAGGTACAGTCAGCTGCAGCAACTGGTTACCCCCTGTCACGAACAAGTTTGTTCTTGAGGGAGTCAACCAATTAGTGCAGCTGACTGTACTAGCAATTTTTATTTTTATTTTAGTGTGTATAAAAACTAACGCAGTATAAGTAATGTCGACTATTAAACTAACACTTGGGGCAATAAGTATTGAATAAACAGCTCTCATTTGTGAGATCGTTCTTAAGTGTAGTTTTAACATGACTTAAAGAGTAGCAGAGCTCCTTTTGAAAAGGTTTGTCGAAGAAAGCACTACCTCCTTTACCTAATTCTGCTGCTAAGCAGCATTACTGTGTTCCAGTTTGAAGGGTATAGGTGCCGGTGAAATTATACGCACATGAAACTTTCCAACTTTATCTCTAAGGTTGGGCAACGCATCATTTCTCTTAGTGTTGTAGATGTATACAGGGTGGGTAAAAATCGTGGACCAAACTAAACAGGGCGATAGTTGGGGTTATTTGCAGCATTTTTTTGGTAGTACATTTTTTTACAGTAAGTTTCTGAAGTTACAAATAATGTTTCGTGAGACTTAAAATATATTGAAAAAAGTGCCTCATAAATCATGATTCCCACTGTCATAAAAACACTTTCAAGCAACTAAACACCTTTTATTGTTTTAAAATATGTACCCATTTTACTGTAATTGCCTATTTATTACAAATTTTGGTATTTTCTTAAAAACACTCAAACTGTCATAACTTTTAAGGAGATCAAGTTAAGGCTCTGCCACAAAGATATTTTTTACTGCAAATAACCCTATCTATCGCCCTGTTTCGTTTGATCCACGATTTTTGACCCACCCATAGGCGGCAGTAACCATTTCCCATCAGGTCGACTTGTTTGCCAAATTAATGCAAAAAAATATCGAGAAAGAAATTAAACATATTATTTTGTCTAATGTATGAAATTCTACTTCATGGTAGATGCTGTTGGAAGATCTCTCAAATAGCTGTCTGGCCTAAAATAATTGAAGCAATTCGAAATTCAAAGTCAGGAGGCCTACTCCCTAATTCCGTCAACGAAGTTAGTCGCCCGTCCGAAAGTAGCCCGAAACGTAGGGAGTGAACAAAACAAGTGTCAAGTTCAACTTTTCGGACGGGCAAAAACACATCGGTAGTAGGGACAACTGTCAAATCGTGTTGTCATTCATTCTTAGTTCGGGCCCCGAAATAATCGCATGTCCGTAGGTGATAGTGAGTAGGAACCGCTCGTAACTAAGGCCGAAACCACGGACTTCGTGCTTAGGGAGTAGACTCCCTGACACCCGCAGACCGTACTGCAGTTCGGATAACGTAATAAGTCCGATTTGACGTTTGCATAAAATAAATATGTGCAGACGTTGTACGCTTTTGATCTTAAAGAAAGTCGCCTTTTTATTTATCTGAACTTAGCGCACTCATGATAAAATGACTAAAAGCCACGCATTGAAGTAATTATTACTAGTGTTGACATTACTCTTAGTATTTTGACAGGTGTCAAATCGGACGTATTAGATTGTTACAAGCAATGAGCTTATATAATACTAGAGGAGCAGCGTCCTTATACCAAATTCAGAAAAACGTAGCCACTTACGAGTTTAAAGTGGTAGCTTTGAAACGGATACATAAATTATGTCAATATGTCAAAATACTATATTTGTCTCATTTCTTCTTCCGTCAAACCAATTATGTTGGAATGAGACAAGACATTGTTATCGGAAAAACGGCCAGAGTTGCCAATGATCTACATAATTTCCCCAGAATGAATGAAGGTGTTAATTAAATCAATTACTATGAAAGGTCGAATTATGTACATTAAGGAAGAAAAAAAAAATGCGTCATCATAAATATAATATTTATTTTTTATTAATTATATTTCAATTATTTAGACTTAAAAGGAACATACATTGGTCATTCACTAAACTCCCAACAGTCTGGCAAAATCAAAATCGTTTTTACTGGTAACACTGACGGCAAAAACAATGTTTGCTAAATTTATTTGGTCTCGTAATGTTTTTTTTTGGATAATCTTATGAAAAATTAGCACCAAGTGCTTTATTAATCTTTTCAGATCGTGACATGCTAATTTTAACTGCACATTTCACCATTTTAATATTTTTATCGCTAAGCAATCACTCACTTGACGTCAAGCTGACAACTGAAGTCAGATATGCCTGCGGACATATACGAAGTAGTAACGCGTTGGTGCTGTACACTGCTGATCTAGTCCTATATAACATCATTGGTTACAAGTATAATCATACTTTGCAGAGCGTCAAAACGTGACATCACATAAATACCTACTTCTACCTCCATCCAACCACACTGAAACAAATCAGTGCTGATACAAGCATTCAATATCCCCGTCAAGGGACAAGGGAGGAACGCTTATCGCAAATTTGTGATCCCCTCAATACTTCTATTGCCTGAACGCGTCAAATAGGGACACTTGCACCGGAATTTATTTAGGTGAATCAGCAACTTTTGATTTTGACAGATTTATTTTTTCATCCCCGTATGGATTTTCGTTTAAGTTGATAGTGATGACAAGTGTGTATCAAGTAATCGTGTATTTAGCCTGAGGGATGAACAGATGTGTGGTTGCAAAAATGCAGCGTAATGATCGATAACAGTTTCAGAAATAGGGGTGTCTGATCAAGATTTGTATCAGTTATTATTTGACAGCGGCATAACCTGGAGTGCGATTCACTAAGGAAAAACATCTTTACAACCAAGAAATCGTCGTTGAAACATCTGATGAAAACATTTCGGTATTCTTTATTTAAAACTGCGCGATCGTAGCGCCTCAACGATGTCGACGGCGCGACATAGAACTAAAATATGGTTCCGTTCATGTTCGGCAGATCGTCGACGAGCATAGGTAGCTTAGCGAATACGGTTTTATTAACGTTGTTTTTAAAAGCGATATTTACGATGAAACATCAGTGAACTCGTCGTTGTTTACATCTATGATGAGTCTGTTAATGAATCGCATTGCAGGAGACGCAAATCCCGACTAATATTACAAATGCGAAAGTAACTCTGTCCGTCTGTCTGTTACGCTTTCACGCCTAAACCGCTGAACCGATTTTGATGAAACCTGGTACAGAGATAGTCTGGACCCTGGAGATGGACATAGGCTTTTATCCCGAAAAATACGGAATACGCGATAAACTACATCAAAATAAAGAAAAACAAAAAAAATATGTCTGAATTGGACTTTTGTTGATTATCATTTGACTCATAATACCATCAGAAAGGCATGGTTAAAATCTTTCGGGTACCTCGGGACCACGGTGTATACATATACAAGCTTAGTTTTAGTATATACTAAACCTGAAACTAGTTTGTTCAGAATCACTAAGGAGAATCGATTGACATATTTTTTACACCACATTTTTTTTTCATATATCTCAATTTTGTTTCAGTAGGTTTCTACCCATAACAGTTGACGGGAATAGACACCTTGAGGCTTGAGATGGTCCGCTCGGTCAGTTTCCGTGTATTAGACAACCCCTGCATAGCATATCTCAGGCATTTCACACTTTACTAGGGAACTTAACGCGACATAAACTACGGTGTAACTTGGAGATTTAGGTATTTAAAAAAACACATATTCAGGTAGTTCTGATGAAAATCTTGTTGGGGTGTCTCGGTTTTTGTATATACTAAATGTTGTACCACAGTCTACCTATATCTTACTCCTTACAGTCGGTCAACGTAGAACATTGTCGCAGAGCAATCGTGCGGGGGGTTGCGGGGGGTTGCGGGGGGTTGCGGGGGGTTGCGGGGTGAAGGGGGCGGAGGTTATGTCCCGAGTAGCCATACTACATACTTGGGACATAACCTCCGCCCCTACATAATTTTGACATTTCATAGGACCTGTCAAATGTATGGGCGTTGACCCACTGTATGTAGTAAGTATGTACACTGTGGTTGTACTATATTATAGAGCCTTAAGATACGATCTATAAAACTTTTTTAATACGAGACAGCTGATTTTATCTCGAGATTCACAGCCAAGCTTGCTACTAAACCAGTCAGAATTTTACAAACATCCATCCAAAAAAACAACCATCTTTTTAATTCAACTCGCATCCTATACGTCGTGATGTTATCGACATTTCAGCCTGCGTTCGTCCGATAGGGTAGCGGGTTCGAGCCCGAGTCGTGCTGATAACGCTGTGATGTAGGAGCGCGTGCCCCCGCATATGTTCCCAACATTACCGATAACACAAATATACAGTTTTTTGACGGGCGAAATTCGACTTTGTGGCATTGAGATAGAGGTGGTGAGAAGGTAAGGTGTTTCGCTCATTGGCTTAACAATGCGTTCATTATTTTTGAGATGCTTTTTGAAAGAATGGTGTTTTGTAAAGGTGATGAAAATTAAGCTGTTTTACATTGTTGATATATCAGTGATAGGCTAGCGGTTGAATGCTTGCAATCTTTGCAGGAGGATCAGGGTTCAAGCATGGCCAGCACCTCACTTTCGAATTCATCTGCTGATCAGAATTTGATCATCATTTGCGTTAACAGTGAACGAAAACATCGTGAGGAAAACTGCAAAACTGAGGACTCCAAAAAAATTAATGGACGAGCCTATTGCCACCAACCGGGCACATGTATGAGCTGCTACTGAGAAATTCCACACGGAAAAACCCAAAAATACTTTGCCCGACCTAGGGATCAAACCCGCCGCCGCAACAGAAGAAGACGCCCCGGGCATCGGGAGTCGGAGGGCGATTCCAGCCACCGCTCGCCGTCCGATCAGAACCAAGCCAGTGCCAGACAGGGTTGCGGAATTTGTTTGAAAGAGTTGCCGCGGCCCTGGAACGCAGATGGCATTAGGAGGAACACGGATGGGTTTTAGTCAGTAAGTCTTACACTCCCTTCCGCTCCGCCCAGAGCGGAAGAAGTCATTTGAAGTAAAGAAAGCCTATTATAATGTTAATGATTTTTTGAATGATAATTTATCTATATTGTTGACATATTATTTTTGGTTTAACTCTACGACATTTTATTTATAATTATTGCAATTCAATTACATGTCATTTCTTTATCTGTTTTATAATAATATAATTTATCACAATAATTTGTACGCCTGTTATGGCAAAACATGTTGATATCAAATTATTTAATACTGCAAGTATGTAACATCATCATCTACACATGTTCTGAATAAATAAATGCATCTTTGATGATTTCCCATCCGTAAAAAAAAGGAATCGAACCCAGAACAACTCGCTCAGCAGTCGCGTTTGCGATTACTATACCAACGAGGTTGTCTTTTTTTTACATCTCTCATTAAAAACTACACAAAAACCGTTTTAAAACTGATCTCATAAATCATTTCCGCGTCACGAACTTTAGTTGACTATACAACTATTTTTAATAGTCAATTTATGCAACAGGGGTCTTAATAGTCAATAAAGTGATAATTACTGGGGGTCTGTCGATGATCAATCATCATTATGGGAGTCAACTGATTGCTGACTGCTGTGAGGGGAATGTTATGAACTGTTTTTATTAGAATCATCAGTTTAATTAGATAGTAGAACTTACTCTATTTTTCTTTCGGTTTTTTAATTGGTTGAATTTATCTGTAACTAGCTGTATGCGTTGCAGTGCCACGAAAAGAAAAAAAGTGTTTAGTTTTAAAATCTGTTTATTGAAGTGCTTTTGGATAAACAATATTTTTGATTTGAAGGACGCGAATTTACCGTAGGTACCGACGGGACGAACATCGAGTGTTTGACAGGTAGGAACAGTTTGTATGGGAAAATTAAATTGTTGTTTTTACTATTTTCCTCGCAAGTTTTCCATATTTTCTCACCATTTAAACTTTCCTTGGACTTCCACAAATATTTCAAAACCAAAATTAGCCAAATCGGTCAAGCCGTTCTCGAGTTTTAGCGGGACTAACGAACAGCAATTCATTTTTATATATGTATATAGATTAACAACCCGCCCGGCGCCGTTCGGGTATATTTTATAGCTTAAAATATTTCGGAAGAAATGACCTAAATTAAGATGAAAACCGCATCAAAATTCGTTGAGTATTTTAGAAGTAAGCGGACAAACAGACAGACTAGAAGCGACTTCGATAAACTAGAGATTTAACAACAATAATTGTAGGATTACAATTTGTTATTTCATGTTATTTTGTTAGTATCTTTCTGATATACGAAGTGTAATTCTCAGGTATTAAGAAATTACTCAAACATTCACAACTTTGGATATAATAAATGAATTAAGTTTTTAATAAATGCAATTTATTGTAACAGCTTCTATATATTATTGAAATTCAATACATTTCAAAGAAGAAAGAAAACAGATTTATTTGTTTCTAACGTAAAAAAGTGCCAAAAATAAAAATAGTAAAAATAGTTACGAAAGAAAAATAAAAACAATAAGGGAAAATATGCGTCACATCCGAGCAAATCGGCCATAGGTATTTATTCTTTAACACAAAGTTGTAGCACTTTGTTGCAATACACATTTTCTATCAGTAAACCTTAGGGTGATGCAGAGACAAAAATATATAGGATGACTGGCAATTAGTGAACGATACTTTAACACATGATTGTACTCATGATAACAAACAACTTTCCCAAAAAAACATTATTTATTAACCCTTTAACCGCCTCAGGCGGATAAATCCGACAAAAAAAATCGTCTCTATTTCGACCATATCGGATATACCTGTGTCCGTTACTATCCATATAGAGGTTAATAAAATTGTCGGATATATCCGACTGGGGCGGTTAAAGGGTTAAAAATAAAACAATTTTATTTCCAAATTACGAGCCGCGTCCATTCCGTAACGGTTTATTAATAAACTTTGAATGAAAAAAAAAACAAAAAATTAAATAATGTTTCTTCTTCTTCTTCACTAATTACCAGTCACCCTATACAAGATTAGTCGGAAAGGGGGTACTAATCCGCAGGTCACTTAAAGTATCACTGATGACGGTTTTAAAACAAGTGTTAAAATTTCAAAATTCAATAATTTTTATTTCTATCTAAAATCATTTTAATTTTAGTGTTTTCAAAAATTCTTCGTCCCTACTTCAGTTACGAATTCAGAAAATGGAGCTTCTAACTCGAGACCCCAAATATGACCTAAAATGTAAACACAGCTGATCATAGCTGAGGATAGAGTTTAGCATGTTTTTTATGAAATTTTTAATCAGCTATTTCTCTTAAACTGTTGACTTTTGGGGAAAGTGGTAGAACAAGAGTTACTCATTATTATGGGTACTTTAAGACCCTTTCGGATTAGTACCCCCTTTCCGACTAACCTTGTATATTATCTTTTGAGAAGCCTATGCTCATACCCGAAATCCAACAACTCTTTGCCCAGTCGGGCGGGGGGTAGAATAGAAGCTCAATACTAGCAGTCACGCCGTCCAAAAGTTTTTCCAAAATCAGTGGTTACATAAACAATGGATATTAAATGGCTATTTGATTACGTTTCGTGTTTCGATAACTATCGCTTTCTTCACGAGGATTATTATTGTCGCACTCACATTTCGTGTTGGCATCTGTTACTAAGAGTAATTATTTACGAATTTTGGTTTAATTTTGTTTTGGATTTAGTCTAAGTTAAGCAAAATGTCAGATATTTTACGGTGTAGACAGATTTGCCGATTTTAAATGACCGTGAAAATTATTTTATTGATTTTTACGTAACAATGGCAGCGTATGATGGCATACCTACTTATTACAATCATATATTTAATATTTCCTTATGATATGTATTTAAAAACATCATTTACTAGTTTTTGCTCGCAGCTTCGCTTGCGTGAAATTTTGAACCCGTTAAGTGATGATTTTCCATACAAACTATCATCCCCTATTTAACTCCCTTAGGGGTTGAATTTCGAGAAATCCTGCCTTATTCTTTGTCTACATTATAAAGGGAACCTCTGTGCAAAATTTCAGCTTTCTAGGTCCAAGGGTTTGGGTTTGAGTGTTGATGAGTCAGTCAAATCAGTCCGGACTTTTCTTTTTATTTGTATAGATAGATATGTCTTTACTATGAATATATTAATAGACGAATAAGATCCCTTTTAGCAAGGAAATGCATAGAAATAAGCAACATGTCTGCGTCCAGCATTGATTCAACATAGTATTATGCTTTTGTGAACTCTAATGGTCAATCAAGACGAGCTGAAACTCTACTTGAAGAAATGGTTCAAAATATATTAGTGCTTTGATGGGCGACTTTTATTTAATGTCATAATTCATGAAATATGGGGATAGAAAAGTAGCAAAATCACGTTAAACAGCTCAAACATACTATACAAGTAATTCCACATAACATTCCACAACAAACTAATGACTAAATCATAGGCGAGTTAACCGTTCACTGCGTGCCGATCTTATTAAACCCTTTGTTGCGCAAAGGGTCGCTAAGACCCAGCTGCCGAAGAAACTATCCCAACTGATATATGGCGGAATTAATACCCACTTACACTTAAGTCTTCTCTGAAATCTATTGTTTCGGAAATTTCAAGTTTATGGGGAAGTGACAATATGGACACTTAGGATGTTATCTGCTGTTAATTGTAAATGGGGAATCAATGGTGTTGTATTTGAATTGTTTTGTTGTTATTGAGGTGATTCGATATCTTACTCGATCGGCTATGCAGTAATTAATACATAACTTTCTTAATTTTGCACAACACTGTTTACAGGCGGTTCATATTAGACGACACATTTGGTGTAGTGGCTGAGTGATCGGCTTCTGCACTACGGGTCGTGGGTTCGATTTCCAAATAGATTTTTTTATGGACTACCTGTCTTTGTTGTGGTTCTGGGTGTTTTTGTATGTAAAGATTTGTGTCTGTAAACGCATCCACAATACTGGAGAAATCCTTGAGTGAGGAAAATAATTTAAAAAGTTTAAAAATGCATTCTTGTTATTAAATAATAAGTATGTCTTATAGTAAAACATTTTAGCATATACTTACGCCTCGTCTTACCGCCACTGACACGACACTATTTGTATGCTTACCTGGAAATAAAGAAATATAATTTATAGTTAATTCATTTCACGAAAGGAAAACGTAAATAAGTAGGTATGGTATCGTAACATTTAGTTGAATGTCTAAGATATGACTTATTTTAATATACGTCTTTGAGCGCAACCTCAAAAATTTCTTGAGAGCTATTCTCAAGTGATTTACGGACAATACCTACAGTTAAACATAGTTAATATTCTATTTACAATAAAATAACAAATTATGCTGCAGGCAAATCTGTGAAATTACCAAAACTTACCTGCTTTATAGGTAATCAAAACGCCCTAAAATGTTTCCGCAAACTATGAAAATTACAATATTCGCCGCGAATATTACAGGCATATCTCATATACGTTTCATTAATCCGTCTGAAGCAGGCTTAATTTCTCAGCCAATAATATCTTGAGAATTAATACCTTGTTTGTAGCGCAAACCGAGTGTGTTGGGTCGGAACTACCCCGGTGGTTAGTTAAGGGTTACGAGTTTGGGAAATAGAGCGTTTTGTTTATTTGTGTATGTACATAGAGGAGTATATAGATATGTGTTTATGTTTATTCACTATGTTAATATTGATTTCAGCTGTTTGTAAAATAAATTGATATGTTTATTTATTTTAGTGGACCGGCAGAAGGAAAATATTATAACCATTAAATATTTATATTTGTTTTTCGTGAACAGTCTAATGTACCGACTTCAGGTCAGTACCTAATTGGTTTCTAGAAAAAAAAAACAAATTAGTGATAATATTTACTTTTTCTAGGAACCAATTGGATTTTGCGCAATTTGTAAAGTAACTTACTAAAAATATTTTCTCGTTGCGACGGGGGTCATAAATTAATCATGTTTTGTTGTTTGTGAATCATAATAATTATTATTTTGTTATTTGTTTTGTTCACACTCACACGTTTTAATGTCGCATCAGCAGCGAGAAATTGTGTTTAGCATAGTAGATAAACTAGACTAAATTACTAACTAACTGTTATCGGTCTTACCCAAATGTTCTGAGAGTTCACTATGTGTATCAACGTATTGATTAAAAAAGAGGTTGAGACATGATGAACAACTCCAACAGCAAAAAAATGCTGTCAGTAAATTTTCTCCACGCAAACGGAGTGGTAAGCAAAGCTTGTATTGAATATGCGTCAATAATATTTATCTCAATAAATAATATTAGCGGAAATACGTCAATCAGTTAAGTAAGAATAGATACATCTATACTACAATCTATGAGGAAACATCATAGGCAATGTGAAAAATCACTGTTTTGCTAGTATGCTATCTATAGATAACGATCTTTTCCTGAATCTATGCTGATTCATGTCAATCAGAAGTCTTTGTATCAAGATTGAGAGGTTTTTTTTCTATTTTCCCGGTAAAGTACCAATAGGCCAAGGTCACCGTTACATAAAACAACTAGGACTAGGTAAGTTTATCAGTTTCTTATGTAAGTTTTGTAGGTTTTACCTACATAAAGACGTAAACGCGGTGGTAGGGTTGACTAACCTACACAATCTATGCTCAGGTACTGGTGGAGAATTCGAGGTATTTATTCTTTTTTCTCATATTGGTTCGAGCTATATGAGATAACATTCGACCGTGGTGAAAAAATCATCAATTAGCAAGTTGGTAGCGGGGCTGACTGCCCAGGGTTCGCCGGACGTGGGCGCCGGAGGGCGCGCGATTGTCTCCGGCCACCGTAGTATGTGGAGTGCGGGCGGCGGGTTAGGGGACCAGTCGCCCGACCAGTAACAGGCCCGAGAAGGCGGCGCGCAATGTTCCGTGCGCGCCTCTCAGGAAGACGTGGGGCTATGCCCCACAGTGGAAGAGCCAGGGGCTGGCGGACCGATGCCTGCCGGGGTTGCGATGCATGCAGCTACGAATCCCGCGACCCTGGCCATGGGTCAGGTGAAGGAACACCGTGAGTTTATAGCCGGTAAGAGTCCGACATACCCCTTCTCCCTTCCCGGGCGAAGGGCATCCATGATGACGTTAGCAAGAAAAAAAAAGGGTTTACCGTCGTACTGAAGTATCGTCACTCGTTAATGTTCTTATAATGCACCCCAGGTATTCATAGATAAAATCATACTATATCCCGTGTGGGGACTGGCTAGAACATGAAACTTCCTCACCGCACGCTGGGAATAGACGCGTGTTGTGAGATTCAACAAAACCCAGCACGCTTTGGTGTAGGATCTATACGGTCCGCCTGGCTAGCTACCACCCTCACATTAAAGGCGCCAAGCAGTATTACTGTGTACGTGAGAGCCAGAGAGGTATAGAGGAATCCTTCTTCTGTTACTTGGATTCGTGTGCTCCATCTTAGACTTTATCTCCACTTATCATCAGGTGCGAATATGGTCAAATGCGACCAAGACTCATAACGAAAATAAAAAATAAACACTACAGAAAATCTCACATTGTTAAAACCAAAATGTTGCTGAAAAATATATAATTATGTGCATTTACCTACGCGAAAAGTATAGTGTTGCATTCGGAATAGTAAAATATATACCTGCTCTTTCAGAAAAAGCTAACTTTAAATAATATATCTATCAAAATAATTCAAACGCTAAAATAACTATTTGACGAGATAAATTTCAAGTTGAGATCAAAGGAATTCACGCTATATAAATACTAAGCTACGAAAGCTACCTCTGTCATGATAGTGTCTGTCACCTTTGAGATCGTTCACTAATTTATGTACATAGTATCTTTACTTAAATATTTAGTAATATCCTCCTGTTTTAGATAAATGTGGTACTAAAATTACAACATCTACCGTATTTTAGGAAAGCACTTGATAATTTACAATAGAATTCCCAACGAAAAGTGTTTTTGTCTGGAATATCGAATGGCTCTGTAATTTAGTAGTACAAAAAAGGGAGGACGGCTAAAAACAGAACACTATACTCGAGCTAAGGTCTGTCTAGGGAAGGATGTCTTCAGAAAAAAAAACAGAAACGCATCGTTTGTTTCTTTGGAACCATAACTTATAAACTTGACCCATGTAGGAACGGAATAGAACATAAATTCAATTCAATTTCATTTATTTCAGACTATTGTGTCCTTAGTGTTAGTAAATACATAAAAAATAAAACTAAAAAGACGTAAATAAAAAGTTAATTAAAAAATCAAAAAACCCGCCTGCATAAAAAGCGAACTAAAAAGATGTAAACAAGACGTACTTCTAATCATAACATACATACTATAACGTCAAACTTAAGTAGGTTTTCAAAAAATCATGTTATCAAATCGTCACATGAAGTCGGAGGCTACCTAAGACTTATGTAATTCACAAACTGACCGACCAAAAAAACATACGTAGCCTTTAACATGGATGTGTATCCATTGCCTCTATAGAGGACTTTCTATTTTATACGCAATTACTCTCAGGTAGCTGTTGGAACTGTCCCTCACCCTGCGCATCAGCGATGCCGCTCGCTTGCGAATTATGTTATGGAAGCCATCCACTTGTGCGTCAGCAAACATCGGTGAGGCGCTGCAATAGTGAGGCAATCCCATCAGCAACCTGAAAAACTTCCTCATCGCAAACTGAGAATCAAAACTCAGTATGGTTGATGCTATACGGTCCTACTGTCTAGCTCCCTCCCTCAACATTAAAGCTAGGGCCAAGAAGTTTACTATGTTCCGTCCTATGTATGTTAGTGCCAGAGGGGTATAGAGGAATCCCTCTATATCTCTATTATTTGGATTCGTGTGCTCCATCTTAGACCCTGTCTGCGTTTGCCATCAGTACAACTAGGCACAAACGAAAAGTAGCCAGAAAAAAAAGGTATTCCTTAAGGTTTTCAAATGCTTTGATGTTTTCAAATTCCAATACCCGATACATTTTGATGTCTATCTCAAAAAGTGTAATCGTAAAATGACATCATAACATCGAGTGTTTTTAACCTATAAAATCTCGCGGTGACTTTATTAGAACGACTTTTACGGTGTCACCTACAGCGTAATGTTATCCGCACAAATCGAATTGCATGCCGGGGATTTACGATCGACGTTAAATTTGATACCTCACACTTTTGGCAGCATTTTAGTGTTAATCATAAATGAGGAAATTTAATTAAGACGGCTCTTGGCTTACGGTTGGTTAATATGAACATTTTATTGGCGAAATTTAGAGGAGCATATATTATTACATGTCTTTTATGACTTAGTACGTGAAGTTAAGGATGTTTGATACAAAAAACATGGATTTCTTAAATAAGAAATTTAAACAGATGTAGAAAAAAGATGCAACAACGCCGCTGGATATGACACAAGAACAACAACAATGATAGAAAGTAGAGTAGCTGAGAAGCACATTTTGAGAAAACCATGTTGAAGCTAAGTAGCTAACAGAATTTCCAAAATATGTATTGGTTTTGAATTAATGATCAACTTTTTGCCTGATACACAGCGAAGAGAAGACAGGAATAGGATAGGAACGAAGATTAAGGTGTTAATCAAGTCGAGAATTGGTTGTAATAAGTATTTGCATGAGAATAATTGCAAATAGGTTATTATCACATATTCTGTATCAATGTTTCATTTATTGAATAAGGACTATAATTCTTTTTCGTTATCCTAGATAAATATTTATCTACAAGTGAAGAAAAACATAATCTCACGTGCATACGAAGTCATGTAAAAGTATTTGTCTCATTCGCGGATGAACAGAAGCCGATACTAAGTTCTCATAAGTGTCTTAACTATTACTGACGTGACCGATAAAGATTATCGTTTTTACTACAGATAAACGTATAAATCTCGAGTACCATACTCAGTTCCTCCAATATTGTAGTGCGCCTAACACGTTTACCAAAATGACAATCCAAAATCAAAATGAAAACAGAAGCCAAGTGTATCGAAGAAAAACCAAAAAGTGTCTTCAAAAGACATGCAGCATGCGTGTTGTAAAGAAGAGATTGCCTGTAATTGAATGGCTTCCAAAATATAAATCTGAATATTTCATCCAAGATATTATTGCTGGTATAACAGTGGGACTGACTGCAATTCCTCAAGGTATAGCATATGCTGTCATCGCTGGACTACCTCCTGAACATGGATTGTACGCATCTCTAACTTCTGGAGTGATTTATGTGATCTTTGGAAGCTGTTACAATGTCACCGTGGGACCTACTGCAATTCTCGCCGCCATGACAGCAAGGTACGTCGCTGATTACTCAGCTGACTTCGCCATCCTCGCCGCTTTTCTATCAGGAGTATTCATGTTCATAATGGGCGTCCTCAATCTTGGTTTTCTAGTGGAATTTATATCAATGCCAGTGATAAGTGGATTCACAACGGCTGCTGCTCTCCAAATTGCTGCTGCACAACTAAAATCGTTCTTTGGATTGAAAGGATCATCTGGAAACTATTTTTACGAGTCAATTCAAAATTTCTTCGTTAATATAACTACGGCTAAGCTTTGGGAAGCTATGTTAAGTTCAGGAACTATAGTTATGTTGATATTGTTAAAGAAAATGGGAGAAGGTTGCAAGCGAACAGATGGAATCACCAAGCAAATGAGATGGTTTATATCTTTGTCAAGAAATGCTGTTGTTGTAGTTATAGGAATGATTATTACCTACGTCCTTAAGGTCACTCTAGAAACAGAACCCTTGGCAATAATTGGTGATATTGGCAGTGGTTTACCAGAGTTCAGCTGGCCACCGTTTAGCACAGTATCTGGCAATCAAACATACAATTTCGTCGAAATGATTGATGTACTAGGAGTACAATTCATTGTTATTCCTTTTGTAGCAATTTTAGAAACTGTGGCTATTGCTAAAGCATTCGCTGAAGGCGGTCGAATTGATGCTACACAAGAAATGATCGCCGTTGGACTCTGTAATATAATTGGATCTTTTGGACAAAGTATGCCAATCACTGGATCCTTCACAAGAACAGCGCTGAACCATGTTTCTGGTGTTAAAACCCCTGCTGGTGGAATCACTAAGGTTTTACTACTTATTGTTGCTTTAACATTTTTGACTTCAACATTTTATTACATACCAAAGGCATCTTTGGCTGGTCTTATTATGATGGCTATGTTTTCCATGATTGATTACCAAATCTTTGCCAGTTTGTGGAGAAATAGTTTACGAGAGTTGATGTTGTTGTTGATAACCATGATTGTTTGTTTATTTGCTGGCTTGGAGTATGGAATTATAGCTGGTATAATGATTGAAGCTTTATTGTTATTGTATAACGTAGCAAGACCTACTGTAGAAGTTAATAAGCTAAAGTGTGAGAAAGGAGATCTTATGGTTGTTTCTTTATGTGAGAATGTTTCTTACTGTGCAGCTGAACATGTTCGTCAGCGAGTTATGAGGGCTACTTCTCATGGCACTACAAAAATACCAGTTGTCATCGATGGTGCTAATTTAAAGAAGTTAGATTTTACAGCCGCTTACAACTTGATGTCTATAATAAAAGACTTGGATAAAACTCATCAGATCTTACTGTTAAATTTTAATTTGGATTTGAAGAAGCTGTGTTTGGATATTGATTCACGCTTTGAAACTAAGTTTGTTTATGCGACAAACCCTCAAGAACTGACAGATGTTTTTCCGAAAGATGTATGAGATCGACTCCAGCCAATAGGTATGGATAACGATAATAATTTAGGTAGTACTAGTTCTAGATAATACGTTCAAGCACATGGTTCTCAAGAAGGGTGCATCAATCCATTTAAAAAATTGGGTTTCATAATTAGTATGTTTTTAGAATTTTGTTGGACTGTGTGCAAACAAGTCTTGACTATCGCAGAGGCAAATTATTTTCAAGGAAGTTTAAATAAGGGAAATGAGACTTACGTATGATAACAAAATAAATAGTGAGATGAGATTAGATTAAATCTTATTGAGTACAATAATATCACATGCTTTTGTGATAAAATTCTTGACGTTTGGACTTTTATCTTTAAGTGGTTGCATACACGTAGTTGTTATGATTCTGAGTGGTCAAGTAATTGTGGGTATCCCTAAGTATTTGTGATGTAATGTTTCTAACGCCCGTTTTCACCAACCTTAGGAAACTCCTAAATCAGATGCCTAAATAGTTAGGAGTAACCTAGTAGAAAAATACGTTTCACCAATCGTTAAGCGATGACTAACGACCTTAGGCACTATCTAAAGTTACGACACCGTTTGGGTAGTGCTTAACGCATAGGCGACTCCTAAATGACAGATGAAACAGTCGTCATTACTGAAATAGTTGTTAGTTTGAAGTATTAAACATTAATAATTTTGTTATAATTATGAGTAACGAAGATTTATTAGAGTTTTTCGAGTTTTTAGACAACGTGAGTGATATGTATCTGCGTTTTAATACTAGACCACGTCTGATTCGCCCTACGATCAACAATTTTCAGAATTATGATATTCAAGACTTTTTCAAAAGATACCGGATGTCAAAGAATACAGTACTATTTATATTATATCAAATCGATGAAGAGTTGGAGTTTGATACTAACAGGTTACTTCCAAAATTAATTTATTATAGTATTGCTAAGTAAGTTACCAGTTCAGATCAAAAGAGTATGATCATTGGGTATGAGGTTACTAGGTACAATAATCAGACGCTTTTTTTGTATTGTGTGTGTTTATCTGCAAAATACGCAAAAATCGCATTTTTTCGTCCGAAGTAAAATTTACCGATCGCTTACGCTTATCACAAGACAAAGACATCACAATTTTCAAAAAACTTCAGTAAATTATTTTGTTTTACTCTGATGAAATAAAATATTTTAATCATTGACTTGTATTTTTTTTTCTTTTTTTTTCGTTTTTGTTATATTTATAAGTAATATAAATATAATACAAGTCGATGAATATGGAATATTATAATTAATATAATACCTACAAATTAATGATTAGGGTAAACATAGTTTACTGCACGTCAATTTTGAATAAAATGTCAAAAACCAAAAACTAATAACGCCAAATTAATAAAGCCGACGACTAACAAGGCAAATCTTATCGTAGGAGTCGCCTAGTGATAAACCATTGGTGAAACGGATGTTGGTGCTTAGGCGTTTCCTTACGTTAGGCGTTACCTTATTAGGCGTCGCTTTGTTCTTCATTGGTGAAAAATAACTTTATATTTGTAAGTAGTTGTAAGTTTCAAATTAATCTTAACATTGTGAGGTTGTAATAGATGTGTAGCATCGTTAAGAATTAGAAATACTTTTACATTGATTTTGTTTTATTTTTCTATTTTAACACGTTTCTACTTATTCGTCGTCGATGAAATTATTATCAATTTAACAATACAATTTTGATGAACACCTAAAATTACAACAAAACATTGTCTTGACATGTGCCAATTTTTCAACATTCACTTAAGATTACAGATAGGAACTTTCAGGTACCTAGATCTCATGTTTACATTGATAACTGATTACAATATGTATAGCTATTATTTCTACATAAAATGCGGTTTTATCAGTTGGTGACATAGGTATTTGATCGACAGCTTCAGACGGCTTTAGATAAGTAAAAATAAAGAGATCTTTTGAATATACCGAGATACATTTATATTTTCTTTTGCCTAATGACAAGATCGTTGACAAGAGGTTTAATTTTATCGTTGTTAAAGTTTTGAGGTGAATGCACGTTTAAATACAACGTTATTTTTACTTTATACGAAAACCGAGACACCCCAACAAGATTTTCATCAGAACTGCCTGAATATGTGTGTTTTTTTAGTAAATCTCCAAGTTACACCTTAGTTTCTGTCGCGTTAAGTTCCTTAAAAAAGTGTGAAATGACTGAGATGTGCTATGCAGGGGTTGTCTAATACACGGAAACTGACCGAGAGGACCGTCTTAAGCCTCAAGGTGTCTATTCCCGTCAACTGTTATGGGTAGAAAACTACTGAAACAAAATTGAAACATAAGAAAAAAAAAAGTGTAAAAAATATGTCAATCGATTCTCCTAGTGATTCTGAACAAACTAGTTTCAGGTTTAGTATATACTAAAACTAACCTTGTATATCTAATATTAACATGGACTTCACAAATAACTGTAGGTATAAATACTACTTTCTATCATAACAATTTCTCTAGTCTGTATTATAAGTTTCGTCGAGATACATTCATATTTATGATTAGTTACGGTTTACTCACGTGCATTTTTCGGGATTGCCCGACTAGTTTCGGCTAGCCGCGTGTTCAGCTCATGATTAAGGGCTCCGTTTGGGTCCGAAACTATTCAGGCATTTCTCTAGTACCTATAGATGATTTATATTACGTTTAAATGAATATATAACCAGATACGTATACATTTATATACACAAAGGCAGTAGACCCACAATTCAATATAATAACAATTGTTAGGTACTCGCTTTTCAGGAGACGCTATAGTCGGTCGTTTTAAATTTGTTATTTTGGACGAGAACCAACGTTAAGAGTATAGAGAGTATACGAGATCACTTTTATTCATTGGCAGAGTACAGTCGGGTTGGAAAAATATTATACTGTAGGCATTTTATTTCAATTTGGCATAAAAGTTGTAGTGGTGAATACTAAAGCGAAGAAAGGTAGCGTGTTTTCTTCGAGTAAATTAAGTATCAAAATATTTAAAAAAAACACAAAGAAAAGAAAGAAAGAAAATCAATTTATTCAGCATGCAAATCGACACACTACATACCATAACGCCAAAAGGTGTAACAGTTACCTAAGTAAATGAAAATAGTTAACAAGCACCGCGTATATTACACCATAACACATTCAGTGCCGGGTGCCCTCCAGGAGGGTCACCCCGTAGTTGCATTCGCCATGCCGGGTGCCCTCGAGGAGGGCTCATTTTAAATGTAGATTTTTTTGGAAAATTCACCGTCATGAAATAAGCAAACACCTATTTTACGACGTAGTAGCGTATTTTTCACGGTTTTTAACCTAATGCCAAGAATGCACTCGAGAGTTCACTCTTAGCGCAAACGTAATGCCGAGGACCATCCTGGAAGCACTAGCAATATGTATGGCGGCATGGCGTATGAGCTCTATGAAAAGAGTGGTGGACTCGAATGTGTTAAACCATTAGTTGACTAAACGTAAAAAAATGCGTCGTTATCGATATCTCGTTTTCTTTTGCCGATTGGACCATGACATTATACAAATAGATGTCCAGTCTATTTGATATCATATTTCGGTTGCCTTTTACGAACACACATACAGATGAGATAGTCAATTCTAGTCAGATATCACAGCTAATTTATACTACATTATTTCTTAAAATCTACCTCGTTGGACTAGTGGTTGTCACGCTTAGCGGGTTAAGGGTGGCTTGAGGAGTCAACCCTTAACGAGCATGTGCACATAAAATCAGAATCTAGCAAGAAGCAGAAGCAGTTTAGCAGGCATGTAGGTACTTACTGAATAATAAGGAAAACACTTTTAACCTTACAATTTTTTTTTTTAATTGTTACAAATTAAGATACAGGGCGTGGTTCTATGACAATACGAGGAGTCCAGGATCTTCAGGTGTAGGTGTAGGCTGACTTAACTGGCGGCTGCTGAGGCGCGAGACAGGATGAAGTGCTGCGCGCCGGCCCTTTTATAGGCGCACCCCGCTAGTCGCCACCACTACCACCGTCACATGGTCGCAAACGCGACTGCTGAGCGAGAGGTCCTGGGTTCGATCCCCAGGTCAAGCAGTGTTAGTGTTTTTTCCGTGTGGAATTTCTCAGTAGCAGCCCGGAGTCTAAATTCGTGCCCGGTCGATGGCAATAGGCTCGCCCCTATTAGATGGGACTTAAACATAGCGGCGAAATAAGGGTGTACTGTACACCTGTGCCCATCCCTTCATAGAATACAGGCGTAAAGTTGTTGTGTATTCCTTAAACTACAAAATCATATAAACGAACTCAGTCTATCCAATTATAAAACGAATTTTCTCTCTCCTTAACATCATGTTCATGCAACTGTATCATACGAGTATTGCAATTTATTTTATCGACTGTACTTTTCAGTGTAGCCTTGACTTTGCCAAAAATCAGCGTCTAGACTACCAAACGACTTACAGTATAAATTATTTAAATTATATGAATATTAAGCGTAGATACGGACGTGTTTTGTATGTAAAATGATTTATGGTATCAAAATGGAGGATGCAGTTTTACTTCAAAAGACTCTGTGGAATTTATTTTTCCATGGTTGTGTAACAAAGTAGTATTAATTTTCCATGCCATGACAGATATTGAAGTAAATCATTTCTTCAGTCTGCATGGGTATCATGGGGTACATGAAAAGAGTTTCCACGAGTGGCAATCCTTGATTGCGTCCGGCGCACCGTTTTTTTGTATCTTGGCAAAATCCTCACGGATACCCTTCGCCCAGGGATGGAGAAGGGTTATGCCGGTCTCTTGCCGGCTAAAAACACACAGTGTTCCTTCTCCTGACCCTTGGCTGGGGTCGCGGGATTCGCAACTGCATGCACCGCGACCCCGACAGGCCTCGATCCGCCAGCCCCTGGCGGACCTCTCCATCTGTGGGGCCTTGTTCCACGTCCTCCTGAGAGGCGCGTACGGAAGACTGCGCGCCGCCTTCTCGGGCCTGTTGCTGGTCGGGCGACGGGTCGTCCGGCGCACCCTGGGTAGTCGGCAACCTTGCTGACTGGCTAATCTTTTCACCATGGCATGAGCTATTCTCATTTAGCTCGTGCTGATACGAGAGAAGAAAAAGATGGGTTTTGTAAGAGGCGACTGAAGAAGGCTTTATTAGTCATCACCCCCTGATTCTGCACGATTCAATTAGTCAGTTGTTGTACAATTGGGTTTTTTATCTCTTTTTATCTCGTTACGAGAAACCTAAATGAGACGAGATAACAAACCGTTGACAACTGCTTATTGAAAAGGTTCTGCTGAATCGGGGTGCGAGTTCCATCGGTCAATACCCTGATATCATCCATATCCCATATAAATATATATAAATACTGATGTTTAATCCGCATCCAATGTTGTGTTATGAATATCCTTCAAGTAAGTGTAATAATAACTGTCAAATTGTAGACCAATACATCATTAAGAAATATTATTTAATTAGCTGTATCTATAAGTTTATTAAAAGCTATTGAATGATATACTTGGAAGTACAATATCATCATAATACTGCACACGAGCCTTTCCATCAAACAATCAATAAACATTTACCAAATATACCTACGAATAATTTTCATACTCCCAGACAAACCTCCGCTCGATTGAAATCAAACGCTATTTCCAATTAACAATTGTATACCAAAACATTCCACCTCCGACATGGTCAAAGTAACTTCAAAAGCTCCCCACAGGCTGTACCTACGTCACAAGCGGCGTCACAAGTGTCAAATGTGAACACGGTGAACAAAAGAGGGGCGGCGCCGCGCGGCGTGCTTGTTTATCGGCGACGCGTCAATCAACGCTTCCTGTAATCGGAATGAGATGTTGGAAAATGTGGAGTGGTTTGTTTGAAAGTGAATTTCATTTATTTCCCTCTCAGTGAGTAAGTAAAACGATTGTGTTCACACCAAAACAACGAAAGCTTACGAACGCGGTCGCACGTTCGTCATTTGTTTTGTTCTTCGTTTCGTCAGTTTCTATGTTTTGTAACTTTCGTGATACTTATTCATGTTTAGTTATGGTTTTTACTAACGTGTTAGTCGGGCAATTCCGCAAAATGCACGTGAGTAAAAGCTCATTTACAGGGAGTCTCAAGCAATCTTTGTTTTCATGGTAGAGAAATACAAAGTCAGTACGAATGTCGCTTCGAGAAACTATGCAAGTGTATACCGTAACTAATCAATGAATCAGGGTTTTATTCATGTTTAAGTGTATGCTAAGAACCCCGTTCGTTATCTTTCGTTGGCTTGGTGTGTACGAACCACAAGGTTGTGTGATCAGCGCACATTTTACGTTTCGGAACCATTTGCACCACCAGTCTTGGCATAATTGTGACATTTAATACATTTCAGGGAATATTCATTATATTTTAAGCCTCGCCTAGCAGCGCTCGTAAGACAGAGGTTTTTTTCTGCCAAATTGCTTTCTTCAAATCAAATTTTAATGGCTTTAAGTGCTTTGCCATGCAATGGCGATACAATTAGGGATGCTTAGCAAAAGGAGCGAATGAGGCTTAAACTTGGTGTGAAGCTGTTACTGGATGAGAAAGACGTCTATACTCTATTTAATACTAGCTTTTGCCCGAGTTTTGTTAATCAAGCTCAAAAAAACTCTTAACACACTACTAAAGTTTCTATAATAATATAATTCAATTGGGATTCGAAAAACACGTGGAGCCATCTATGAACGTTATTGTTGTTTTCCTCGGGAACAGTAATGTTTTTCGGGATGAAAGGTACCCTATGACCGTTTCTGTACACCTGACAACGTATAGGCAAAATTTCAGGATGATCGGTTCAGTGGTTTAGGCGTGAAAAGGTAACAAATAAACAAACTTACTTTCGCATTTAAAATATTAGTTAGGATAACATTAGATAAAGAGGGTCTATTTTAGCACAGAAATGTAAAGCAATAAGCAACACCTTTGCTTTCAGCAGGAATTCAACAGAGTATTATGATTTTATGAACCTTAACAGCCAATCAATTGAATCTCGCCGGAAAGAAATGGTTCAATAGATATTTGTAGGTACTTTGGTGGGCTACTTTTGTCTAATGTTACATGAAACGGACAGATATAGTTGGTAACAAGAAATCTATGTAAAATTAGATTCTAAAGCCGCGTTTCCACTTAGCGCTCGGAACAGATCTGATCGAGCAAACGTGTGTTTGCCCGGTAAATGGAAACATCAGAGCGAACGAACGAGTTCGTTCAACTATGTTCAGCTGAACTCAGTGAACGAATGCTCGCTCGCTCAATCATTCAATGAAAACGACGCAACGGCGAACGAACAGTTGGTTTGAGCATTCGCTCGGTGTTTAACGTGCTCGGTGGTCGTCGGATGTTTTAGAGAACATGGAGTGGAATCAAGAAAAAACGTTGCAACTTATTGATATTCATAGGGCCCATTCGTGCCTGTGGGACCCACAAAGCAGACAAGACAAAAATAATACCATAAAAAAAAGCAAATCAATGTCCATGATGATCGTCCGTTTCTTGACACAACAGTGAAAACGCAACTGTGTGGACGAACATGGTACCTGTGCGATCGAACAGGCTTTTGTTCAGAATAAATAGTCGTTTAGCTATCATGGTGAAAACAAGTACTAGTTGCTTTCAGTGAACACTGGCAAACGAGCAAACATTTGCTCTGATCAAAATGTTTGCTCGGCAGCAAAGTGGAAACGCGGATTAAAACAAACCTTATTTTGTGTGATCGTACTCGTAGTACACCGAAAACACCGAAAACTACATTATATGTATTACATCTTTTGTTCTTCGCCCTACAAATAGTCTTCCAAAACATCATAAAACAATAACCCCACAGCTCTTTATTTCTGCTCAGCACTTCCACACTATTACGACAACTCGAACCGCCTCACCGGCGCCTACGGCCGGGGTTCGGGGCTCTAAACTAAAAGGTACTGTGACATTTCGCGATATTTAATATTGGTTATCTTTGCTCGCTTCCTGTTAGGGTGAGAAGAGTTTGAAGGTATCTTTGTTTCAATACTGTTTTAATTATATTTTTCATTCTAGTACATTAATGTATGAAAAGAGCCTCCACGTTTGATGATACTTAAGTACCTACGTCCAGCGCACCCTGGGCTGTCAGCCCACCTACCAGCCTTGCTGATTGGCTAATTTTATTATCACTGCATGAACTGTTTTCGTATAGCACGTGCTGTCAGCGAGAGAAGAAGAAGATTCTAACAGGTGCATACAATTTTGAAAATTAAAGCGTGTGTTGAAGGTTAAAAGACATAAATAATTTAAGGAACCGGTCTTCTTCTCTCGTATCAGCATGAGCTATACGAAAATAGCTCATGCTGTGGTGAAAAGATTAGCCAGTCAGCAAGGTTGGTAGCGGGGCTGACTGCCCAGGGTGCGCCAGACGTACCTACTTAAGTATCGTCACTCGTGGAGGCTCTTTATGCCTACCGTGTAGGGCGGTCTCGTGTAGTGCCGGACTTAAAGAATAGCACTCCCCCATCTCTTACCGTGGGTGTCGTAAAAGGCGACTAAGGGATTCTCTAGAGCAGCGGTCGGCAACTAGCGGCCCGCGGGCTGCATGCGGCCCGCGAAGCGTCTTGGTGCGGCCCGCATGATTCTGGCCTCAACGCACGTGACAGACGATATCATACACAATAAAGTGAAAGGGAGCGAGAACTACTACTGACATATAGCCCAAATGCGGCCCGCACTAGTCTCCACTTAAAATATTTGGTCCTCTAACAACAAAAGGTTGCCGACCCACGCTCTAGAGGATGGACAGTGCGTTCTCTGAGTAGGTAGTTTAACAACCATACTGCGATCGCCAACCCGCCTGCCAAGCGTGGTGATTACAGGTACCTAACCCCCTTTTGGGGGAGGCCTATTTCCAGCAGTGGACGTCTTTCGGCTGAATGATGATGATGTAGGGCGGTTAGAGTTCGAGCCCGCACCTCTTAGGTACTTTTCAAATTAATAACCGATACGAATATGATTATCACTTCCGTTAGCGGTAAAGAAAAACATCTTGAGGTAACCTGTACACCTGAGTGGGTTACTGGTAGGGCTGCAGTCAGGGCCGTCTTACGCGATGCAGAGGCCCTAGGGCACACATAGTTTGGGGCCCTTTTAAAATTTTTCATTTTGTCTCAATTAAAGGGAACTTTTGCTGAGCATACTTTTTCTGAGCATAGTTTTGCTGTGCAACCCTGGCTATCTAGGTGTTTTGTTAATGCGTTGAACTAAGAAACCAAAGTATTCTTTAAATTGATTTAGTGGATGAAAAATATATAGGCACTAGCTTTCGGGGCCAGGCCCGCCGCTAGCTGTTTAGTATCCCGCGTGCAATACCGATTATGACTACTTACGCTGTTTTGTCAAAAAAAGGCTATTTAATGTTTTCTCATTACGGTGGGAAAAAAGAAAAGAATCATAAAGAAGATAAAACATTTATTTTGATTAGGTACATAGTTATTTTCGTATTTACAAAAATTTACCTCTTCTTGCCTTTATTTTCGCGAAATCTCAGTCCCGCGAAAACCCAGTCGGTTTTTTTTCCATGCGATGACATTTCTTATTCAGTAGGTGGGGTGGGTATTATGACAATGATTTTGAATATTACGTGATGAGTCGCTCGATTTGCCGCCCCCATGGACGTGCCGCCCGCGTGCGGTGCACGCCTTGCACGCCCGCTTACGGCGGGCGTGTTCGGGGCCCCCATCAGGTTGGGGCCCTGGGCTCGTGCCCCACGTGCCCTTATGGTAAAGACGGCATTGGCCGTAGTCCGCCAACCTGCACCAGGCCACTGTGGTTGACTAAGGCCTAAACCTTTTTACTCTGAGAAGACGCCTATGCCCAGAAGTGGGACAGTACCTTATGGCCCGCTTAAGCTACGTAACAAAACTCTATTCTCATCTTTTCGCATCCAATCTGTACCAAGTTGGCCAACCAACAGCAAAATCCTCTTTTTCAAAAGCTCCACGTGTCTCTTATCTAATTTTAGACGATTCTTAGTCGAAGGGCGTTTGTACCAAAACAAAGTTACGCATTACAGGGTTAAGGCCGGTCACAAGTACTTGTTCTATGTCCTCCGGGCTATCAGCTTAGTAACACAGCTCTGGATATCCGCCAAGTCAATGTTTTTGCAGATTTGCTACTCGATTTTGTATTCTGGAAGAATTTCCAGCGATCATTGACTCTCGATTATAATTACGGAGATGAAAACAGAGAATAGTGCCAAGAAAACTAACGGTTTTTAGTTGCTAATTTGAGAAGAAAAACAGTCTTCGTGATACTATAAAAATGTTATTAATAGGACAATTTAATCTGTTTCCTATTTCTTACTTCTTCACCAACATACATCACCAAGCAGTTTTCAAAGCGTGGTGCTTATCGCAATATCACAAACGTTCGTTGTAGCAATCAAATCGATGCCTCCCACATACTCGTAAGTTGCTGTAAGCCACAAATTGCATTTTTGGGTTTTTCATATAAAAGTGTCTATCTCTCTATCTGTTAGTAAAAGATAGCAATTCTCTAATTTTAGTTTAGTTGGTGAACAAGAGAATCGGCACCAATGTCACGATAAAATCAGTTCGTGATATTATATTACTGGTTATCTAACGTCCAACGTGCCTTCTTAATACTTCCTACTTCACTCTCACACCTTTGTACGAAAAACAATCTCCATTTCCGTACAGTTCCAGGGTCAGTACGAGAATAAACTAAGCTAGAACATCCCGATATAGTCGACCTTGAGGCTATCGATTGCGCAGTGCAGACCTCACGGCGCCGTTTGCTTTCACTCTCGAGAACAAATCTATTGTAGACATGTTTCTGCTCAAAATACGAGATGTTTTGCGATGTCTGTTTTATGTGGCTGTTTGTGGTGCCGATATAGATGATATTGCTGTTTTTGTATGAATTATTTTAGTATTGATAGAGGTATAAAATAGAATTAAGAAGATACTAAAGATAACTTATATCAGGGATGCACAGGCCGCGGCCCGCGCTCCGCATGCGGCTCTCCGTCGATGTATATGCGGCCCGCCAGCGAATTAAACTCTTTTATGCGTTTGTATGAAAATACTGCATTCTATCAGTAATGGCCAGCTTTAGCTTCTGAATAAAGATATTGAATTTTATCAAAAGCCCACACTACGATACCTACTTACATTTTTTAAGATCTCTAATTTCAACTTTTTTTTATTGTTTTTAATTGTGGTGGCCCGCCTTTAGCTCATAGTCCGCTCGAGTGACCCAAAGTCCTAATAAGTCTGTGCATCCCTGACTTATAGTCAATACTTACAAAAGTTAATACATACAAGGTTAGTCAAAAAGGGGGTACTTATCCGAAATAATGCTAAAGCACCCATAATAATGAGCAACTTTTGTTGTACAACTTTCCTCAAAAGTCAATAGTTTAAGAGAAATAGCTGTTTAAAGATTTCACAAAAAATACGCTAAAATTTATCTATGCTCCCTCGGTTTCTGATCTGCGTCTGTAGACAAATGACAATCGATGATCGCTAAAGAATAGAAACGACAATGAGATGTACTGGATTGGCGTAAGCTTTCGACCGGTCAAGCGATCTGTTATGTCATTTCCATACATATAATTGGCGTATCTATTCTCTGGCGATCATCGATTGCCGTTTGTCTACAGACGCAGCTGTGTCTACGTTTTAGGTCATATTTGGAGTCATGGATAAGACGCTCCAATTCCTGAATTCGTAACTACAGCAGCGATAAACAATTTTTGATAAAACTAAAATAATAATGTGTGTAAATAACTTTGTAATCTCTTGAAATAAATTTCAAACTACCGTTTACTTGAAAATAACTATTGTTTCTAATATTATCTCCAACGAGGAAATAATAATCATTTTGTGTGGATATAAAAATTATCTTATTTTGAAATCATAACACTTACGTTGAAACAGTCATCAGCAGTGATCGGATAATCGGGCGCTTATATACCTAAACTTCTTCCCACGAAAGAAGAATATGGACATTCCTTTCTGAATAAATAAGTAATCCTGGGATTCCCGGGTTCCCGGGATTTGAACAATTTTGTAAAAACAAAATTACTACTATAGGTACTATAACAAACTTAATGAAATTATAGCAGTGGTTATATTGGTTTCATATCTTTATTTTATTAAAAAAAAAAGGAAATTCAATTTAAAAAAAAACATTTTCACAACGAGTTGTAACTATATTTTGTATGCAGGTAACATTTTTAGCAATCTCAGGAATTTCAAACGATTCCGGGATCCAGGATTCTGAAAGGCCGTATGTCCGTATTTTGAAGTTTAGGTATGTTAGCGCCCGATTATCCGATCACTGGTCATCAGTGAAACTTTAAGTGACCCCCTTTCCGACTAACCTTGTATAATAAAGATAAAGTCGCAGGCTATGTCAAATTGAGGATCCTAAAAAGTATTGAGAAAAGCGTGTTTTCCCGTCATACCTTACCGTAAATTACGGCAATTTTTCATGTGCGGATTATAAGCCGTAAAACTGTGGCGGCATCTATCACGCCACATGCGAACTATTCAAGCCTACATCGCGATATCAAAATTTAACACACAGATAGTAAATATACAACCTCCAAACATCTACTCTTGGGCAGTAGCCCGCCAGGCACAAAGACTCCGCCTGGTTGGAGGATCCTCCCTTTGGTTGGAGGAACATCACAACCTAGTTCCTCCACAAAACTACGTTGTGTATAAATTATGATTTAATCGAATTTGCGCTTTCGATGTAACGCTACATCCCTTAAAAAGGGTGACCCCGGCAAACAGGTCAGTAAAACGCAAAAACAAAGAAGATTCATGCAATAACAATGTGGTCTATACATAAATTAGTATTCTTTTATTTCAACAACACATAATGCATTCAAATCCAGGCGTACAATGCTTTTATTGCCCAAATCTTCCGGCTTAACTGCTACCCTGGTCTCGTTGACAGGAAAGCATTAAGTGCCGGTAACATTGGGACTTTGCTGGTTTATAATGAACTATTTTGTATAATAAAACATTGCATTAAAACCTGTTTTATGTTTAGAGATAATAATTTTGTCTTTTTATTATGTTTAATTATGATCCGGGAAAATCCGGACTTGGTGCACCTTAAGTTGTAGCACAAAAATAAAAAAAGTATTTTCTAACAAACACTAGATTCGGTCCGTGGTTTCACGAAATTGTTGTAACTTTTTAACTGTAAGTAAGATTGCGTAATGTGACTGCTTTTCCGTCTTCGAGTTTTAACGAAACTACCCGTGATTAAAGTAAATATGGATTTCGTGTTTTTACGCCAACATGAAGGCATTTATACTATTGCATGCAATATGGTATGTCTACACCAGTGCGATTTTATGTTCATCTTGCGCATTCGTCTGACGCTTGCCTGAATCGCCATAGCGCATGCCTTAATACTACTTCGAGTCTTATGGCAATCAATATTGCATGCGCTTGACGTAAGAGGAATTAAAGTTGAAAACGCAAGATGAACGCACGGACGGGTAGACATACCATTACAGACACAAACAAACGCTAATTATTATTGAGCGTTTAGCAACATATTACTCAATTAATAACAATAATTCAAAGACTTAGTATTCAATCACGGCGTAATAGATGAACAGATTATCACACTCGAGATTATCGTACTTTTTATCACAGAAAACAAAAATATTTTTTGGCAGGCTAAGTCGCAGGCAAAGGTAGATTTCAGCAAAAACATAATAGTCCTTCTAAATAGGCTAACAACCTGTTACGTCTAAGCCAACAACTTTAAAAATGAGCCTTTCACCAAAGCATCAAGTAAACAACATTAATAATTTTAAATAATCCCCCGGCGGAAAAAGTAGCGAAAACCCGGAATGGTGACGTGTACCACCGTCACATCCGGTCGCTATGAAAAATGGCGTCGGGCGCATTTCCGTATGCAGGCGGCCGGGCCCAGATAATGGGTTTACCTTGCATTTTATGGCGTTTTGTGATCGTATAAACTGGCATTGTTTTTTGGATTTCCATTTTTTATCGGTAGTTGTATTTTTGAAATACCTGCCGATACCGTGGTTGCGCTTTTGAAGTACAAACGGATTTTACAGTGGGTTTGTCAATAGCTTTCAGTGCAGTTTTGTGTGGTGTGTTAATAAATCATCCGTTAGTGTTGGATTGGAAACCATTTATTGTGCGCAAGTTACGTTCATTGGCTGTCGTGCGAGTTGGTAATGTTTGGCCAATGTTTGGAAATGTTTTGGTTTTATAACAACCTAGTCATTTTTGTGATTTTCATAATATGATACAACGGGATTAAAGATACACCTAGATATCACCTGGGAATGAGTTAAATAGAAGCTCATAGTAGACAACAGCTACGTGTACGTCTTATTGGTGCAGTAATCAGATGTGGGGCTGCCCAACATAAGGCCTTAGTCTCGGGCTCTCGGCAATTGGAGTTTTTAGTTAGGGAATTCTCAATGACAAGTTTTTATTTTTTCCTAGTATAAAGCAATATGCTTTTTCCCTCACATTACTTCAACAAAAGTTTACCTCTGTCTCATTTTTCGTGGAAGCTTGGTGTTATACATATAATACTTTTTGAAGTTCAAGAGTTTCAGAGTGATTAGGTAGCCGTCGCTCCGATAACGTAACTTTAACGCTACAGACTTGATATTTACTAAATATGTAACCCGTTTTTTAATAGAAGATAACCTCAACGCATTTCAGTATCGCTGGAACCCCCAGTTAAAGCGCGATGCTAAATCATCTTCGGCGCCATTCCGTCGTCATGGCATGCCATTTTTTATGCACCCCATGGATGTACACATAGACGTTTGATCCCGAATAATGTTAGAGGGTTGAAATTGGTATTTTATGAACGGAAGAGAGTTATATGGCATAGAAAATTGGTAGACTATTCGACGTTTTAAAAATAGGTCTTGAGAGTATGTTAATATTTATGATTATATGTGTGATGCCATGTATCGGTATTTTTCTGATATTTTTGTTGGCTTGTAAGAATCGCTCTTGATCTACGAAGAGGCAATTTCGTACCCGAAATAAATAATTCAACTTTATCTTTATCGATTTTAAGCTTAACAAACTGGCTAACGTTAATTATTACTCTAGTTTTTTATTATTCGATACAGATAAGAAATATTATAACTTTTATGAATATAGATTCATATTTATGATTAATTACGGTTTACTGACGTGCATTTTTCGGGATTGAACATTTGAGTTCGGTCCCGACTTCGCTGCGTGTTCGGCTATGTTTGGGTTCGAAACTATTCGGGCAATCCCAAAAAATGCACGTGAATAAACCCAAAACTAATCATAAATATAATAACGAATATCATATCATATATCATAATTATAAAAATATCTTTTGGAATCACCATTTAGTCACAATACATTCTTCAAGAATGATCTTGACCAATATTCGTCTTAAGAACAGAGCCCCTCAAATATAATCCGCGTTCAAACGCCTTGTTGGCGCCAGCGAGGCGGGCAATCTCGCAAGTGCCTGCCAAGAGTTATCGACTATCTTGTCGATACATTTAGGGTATCCCTGGCAATATCGTAAACACCTCGTAAATTACAAGCATGTAGTTTTTTCTCATAACTTATTCTCTTTCAAGGGAGTGTAAAGAGAAAGTGTGCAACTATCAGATTTGACATATCTTGCGCTTTGACGACCAATAGATGATCAGATAGTCGTCCAACTTGCTAGCCTAAATACCCTAGACCTGTGACCGCTTCCACAGCTTAAGATATACAAGAGAAGCTAATAATAACATTCTTCATTTTTATAAAATTATTCTTAGTTCAATTCTGCCATTTAGACTATAAGTGAATATTTTTAGGCACATTTGCACAATATTGTTTAGTCCAGAGCTAAAACTATAGTCCAATAATGTTTAGATGGCTGTGACAGAGATTTTATTAATTAGCCTTGGACTATCCATGATGCGCTATACCCTTTTCACAGTAAGGTGAGGAAGTTTCTCTACAAAACGTTACCATACAAAGAACATAAAATATTAAAAAAAAAACATGGATATAGCTATTTTACGGTTATTGATAATATCGTTTACGTTTTTTCGATAGCAGTCTCCTTACAGCTATAATTTACAAAATGACCGAGCTGTCAGGATTCGTATTTCGTTGAACAGAGTATAGATGGCCTTAAAGCCCGTGAATGACATTAGACTTTGAAAGTAACGCTTACCAACAAGTATTTAAATTCGCTTATTAAGTTATTATTACAACAATCATCATCTGCCTAGCCTTTTCCCAACTATGTTGGGGTCGGCTTCCAGTCGAACCGGATGCAGCTGAATATTTATTTTGTATTTTACATGGAGCGACTGCCTATCAGGCCTCCACAACCCAGTAACTGGGTAATACGATACTCTTGGTAAGACTGGTTGTCAGACTTTCTGGCTTCTGACCAACAGTGACGACTGTCAAAGATCTACAAATGACAGCCGGGACCAACGGCTTTACGTGCTTTCCGAGGCACGGAGGAAACTCGCTATGGTAAATGGTGACCCATCCACAGACCAACCTCGGCAAGCGTGGCTTAACCCGGAAGATCGGTCTATGCGGCTGTAATTATTTAGCCACGAGCTCCTCTGCACATTATTACAACAATAAAGTATAGTTATTGTAAATATATTTTAATTTTGCAAATGAAAAATACTACCTATTACATTAGGTATTGCCTGCATAATGCCCGAATCCAGCCGTACTTAAATTTCCCCCTCCCAATGGCGAGAGCGCAGTCGTACCCTTTCAAGATGCGCCATAAAGCATTCAGATCGACAAAAGCGGAGACTTAATTCGCATGCGCACACCGGATGTCCTGTGACCGGATGTGTAGTGTGTTATGTGCAGTAATACAAGTTTACAAGTGATGCTGTGGTGATTGTGTTTTGTTTTAATGGATAGAAGTGTGCCAAGTAATATCTCACGCACTTGTAATGATCTGCATTTTAATTTCGCAAAACTCTCGTAATCACTAAGGCTTTGATTGAACAGGACAAAAAATTGCATAGCAACGCAAGTATGTATTAACAATCCGACTTCTGCTCAACTATGTACCACGCAATGAATATTGTTGCATTGTCAAAATCAAAGCGTTACGAAAGCTTACGTCAAAATCAAACTGTCAAACTGTCAAAATCAAAGACTTACGTAAAGCGCTTGCGAGTGTTTTGCTCAATTAGGATGCTGTTTTCATTGTGTGCTGCGTAGAGCGTTTGTACATTGATATAATTACGATCCGAGGCAACTCGGCTGCAAATCTATGAAATTCCGATCGAATGTAGCGCATAACCGTTCATTCAATAGTACTGGAGCTTGTTCGGATCGTATTTTCTCGGATTCGGATCGGACGCAGTGCTCAAGCGCTCTAAGGTTTTTTACTTTGGAACGCAATTTGAATGAAGTCAGACTGGGATCGTAAGCAGAACAGAGGTAGCACGCAGCTGGTGTGTGTACACAAGCTTCGATAGCTGAACCAAAAGTCACCAAAATGGTGATAGCAGCTAATAAAAATTACACAATTACGAGAAATCACTATAAGAAGTGAACCATGAAGCAAAATCTCGGGATCTGGAGAATATGTTGAGAGACCCTCACTGTACGGTCCAACCGTACATTTCCTAAGTCAGCAATTTTACGCGACACATGCATTTTCATTTTAATATTCAGTTCATTCGCGTTAAGCTATCAAGAAAGCCGTGCGTTCTCAAATTCATGTAAAGGCAACAAGGCCGCGTGTGTTCGACATCATTTTAACTCACATCAGTTCATTAAGCTCATTTTATCAGTTAAGTTTTGGACAATATATATTTCAGTCTGAACCATCGAATTTCATTTCCAACATAAAAGACTGTGTGGTCTAGCAAGGGACCATACACTCACTTTTGGTAAGTAAAGACACGCACGTTGGTCATCACTACCTTACGATAGCTGCGTGTGTTTTTAATTAATAATTGAAAGATAAACAACATAAAAAAAATGTAGAAGACAAAACCTGTTTAAAATTATTATTTATGGTATAATATTTAAGTCCATTATTGTTAAACCTTCTCATTAATATAATTAATTATGACACAACGACCAAATAATTTCACGGCAAAAACATACTTGATCCACTGCCCCTGCTCAACTGTGCCGGAAGCAGACACGAGGCTTTGGGCGGGCGCCGTGCACGCTTCCGAAATACATTTGCATTATGCGACAAAATATTCATGCGTGGGCGTGCTAGCAATTTGTCCTAACATGCTTCACTGTAATTTTATTAACCAGACCTAGATAAATGTGAAAGAATATGTTAGACCTTTTATAAGCTTTTATATTAATACGACTGGAGCTTTACCATTCCGAGAGCCATTTGTAATAAAACGCTTTGGTTACCTGCAACAAAATAAAAGATTTGTTAGAATAATTTGCAAAGAGAAGAAATATGAACATGGTTTTTTTTTATATGATTGATACGTATTATATAACCCACGCCGGTAATCCCCGATGGGGTGAGCATAGGAGTTCACCTATTACAGTAGGCTGTACATCCACCTTTCGCCTCCCATGTGATAGGTGGTGAGCTGGTGAGTCTGTTGCCATTTTTTGGACACAATTAAGGTGCCAGATTTTTCTCCTCTTACGACTCATTCGTCCGGCGATGGAGGGGAACTATATTCTAAATCCGTAAATGTAGTTTTTAATGAAAAACTGATAACAATAAAAACTAACGATCGATTTTTATGTTTGCATGACAGCATTCTAATAGCTGTATAAAAGGTTAAAATTCAAGAAACAAGGGGACTTATTCAATATTACACATGAAACTCAAATAATACGACCAGAATATGCTGTCGGGGAAAATTTGTGTATTAATTTTAAATGTATATACATACTGAATTTGACATACTGTAGTCAAATAGCTATGTCATAGAAAATATGGGCCCTGTTTGGAAATAACCATTTCAAATGTTTTCATATCTGTCTACAAAACTGCATTAGATCTGCGCCTGAACTATAATTCTTAGCTTTATCATTTCTACACCATTGGAACAAAATGATTGACCTATATATTTTTATTCTCCACATATTCTTTAATCAATAGGACGTCCGACATAATGAATAACCCCACAATTCTTCACACATTGTTTCCTCAACCCTCACAAAAGGTTTACGTTAGTATATCGAGCGAGCTTCCCGTCTATTCGTCAACTTCGCCGTATCTTTTCTGCACCATTAGTCAAGGAGTCAGAGGTAACTTATCAATTATTATTTATGTAGTGAGAATATGAAGTTGTAATGTGCTATCTATACAGCATGATTTTTTAATCACTGCTCAAATTTTTTCTAGGATTAGGCATTAATCAAAGATTCCATTTTTGGATAGAAATTGGTAGGTATTTTCATAATAAAATATTTTTTCCGGAAGAACTATCAATTTAGCGTGGTTATTAAGTCAAATGTTAAATACTACGCTTGTCGCTCATGCACAGAATCATGGAAAGGTACTCTCTTATCATTTAAACCACCTTGGACTGTGGTGGAACAAGTTGAGCGTCCCGATTCACTCCCGTTCGCCTAAAGGTAGGGCCGACCGGCATCAGAGTGAGAGGATTCGCCAATTTTTTTTTCAAAAATCATTTTTTTAATGAAACTCGTTGCCTAAACAAAATTATGATGGTGATTAAAAAATCTGCCGATATACTGTGTGAATGTGTAGTTTTAATGGGTGACCGTTGTATAACCGAAGTATTTTATATCGAATTTAATTACGCCAACAACGATTCGCCGAAGCACTGTTTACCCTAATTTGATTTCGTCGAATGATTGGTTTGCCAAAAAATCATCCACAAATTTTGTTTTAATCGAATACTTATTTGGCTATTGCTTAATTTGGTCACATAACGGAATAATGTTAATGCGACTCAGCGCACCCCGACTATACGTGGTCAGATACTGTCCTACCCTTAGAGTGTTATTTAAAAGCGTGAAGCCAGAAGGTCGCAAAGGAGGTCTTGAATGCTTGGTTAAAACAGCTTGCCAGCGAGGCCAATATAAAAATAGGCTTATTTAGACACCTTCTTTTCGAAATAAAATACGGAACACAATATCTATTTATTTATTTACTTAAGGATCTCTGACAAAATTACACAAAAAAATAATGGTAATAAGTCGCATACATTATATAGCCAGTGTACTCCTTCAATTATGAGAGACCACAGCATGCAAATATTATATATACAAAGCAATTAAAACTAATATTATGTTACTAGCAAATAAGCAATCAAATTAGAGATATACATGTATTCGTTATGTAGAATGACTAATAATTAAATTGTATAATTACTTTTTACTTAGTTACATAGGGCCTCATAGACCCTTTTTTTGAACTTGGTTAAAGAGAAAGTGATATCGATATCTCTAGATTTAGTCAAGACATTATAGCACCTACACATTCTAGGCACAGCAGCGTTATATCTAAGATTTGTTGTAGAGTAAGGAATGTGAAATAGTTGATAATTATGCATTTTTTCGAGGTAAGTGAGATATTTATTAACAAAGTATTCAACAGGTCACCACAATAATTATTTGTTACATCAATATGTAAAATGGAACAGAGAGCAACTAAATACGCTGATTTTGGAGAAAATCCCTACCATGACTCGAATAATGTCATAACTACAAGTGACAGTTCAATCTAACTCCGTAATGACTGGTTACATTATAACCGTAACAGGTAACGTGCGTTAACTGGTTAACAGAAAATTCGTTCAGTTACATCAAAGCTCAATTTGGCTGTCAGCGTCACATTAAGAATGTATGCAGGCCACCCTTCCGTTGCATTGATATACAAGGTGTTCACAAACTTGACAGATTTAATAAAACTAGTGTTCACCTACAGTGGTCGAAATTCGACCATAATCATTTCTTGTGATTTTGTTTTCATTGTTAACACAAAATCTTGTCAATATCTACTAAACAAAAAGAAAATTGGTTCACAAATAGAAGAAAAAATGGTACTTAACTACATATTTTGTCTTTGCCTATTTATACAAGGTTAGTCGGAAAGGGGCTACTAATCCGCAGGCCTCTTAAAGTATCACTGATGATGGTTTTAAAAGAAGTTTAAAAATTCGATAATTTTTGTTTCCATGTAAAATTATTTTTATTTTAGTTTTTTCTAAAATTCTTCATCCCTGCTTTAGTTACGAATTCAGAAAATGGAGGTTCTAATTCGTGACCCCAAATATGACCTAAAATGTAAACACAGCTGATCATAGCTGAGGATAGAGAGATTTTACCGTTTTTTATGAGATTTTTGACCACCTGTTTCTCTTAAACTATTGACTTTTGGGGAAAGTTGTAGAACAAAAGTTATTCATTATTATGGGTACTTTAACACCCTTTCGGATTAGTACCCCCTTTCCGACTAACCTTGTATTTGAAGGATTGGCGCCATCTTGTATATTGCCAGTACACTGCCGTGTTCTATTTTTCATCAGGTTTTCAGACAACAATAGTTTACTAACAATAGAAAGATAAAGGAACCTCTCGCCTTTACCTTGCCATTTAACGAAGATGAAGGCGTTAAGACGTGGCATAAATATCCTGCACTGTTTTACGTAGCACCTTGCAGTCGAGGCATTTGTTATTGAACACATGCTGTATATGCAAACCCACCTTTCCCTTTAATCGCATTTTGTATTGTTAATAAACAATGAATTTGTGAACTCGTTAACAAGGCGTGGTCGAATATTCGTTCATATTATAGTCAATTATTCATATCATACGTGTTAGGAGTTGCGTTTTGATGTCATAATTAATTTGATGGGTATGTACTTCCAGGTAAATTGAGGGATATAATTGACAGGCATAACGATTTGATGAGTTGAACTCCTCCTTATAAGATAAGCCACAATTAAAAGACTCGAAAAAGAGAGATAAAGCAAGAGAGATAGTGGGACAATACAAGCTAAAAAAAATAAGTTGTAGCACAGTGTACCTAGTGTTTATGTCCCCAGTTGCAGTATGGCAACTTGGGACATAAGCTCCGCCCCCTTCACCCCGCAACCCCCCGTACGATTGCTCTGCGACAATGTTCTACGTTGACCGAATCATCATCTGCCTAGCCTTTTCCCAACTATGTTGGGGTCGGCTTCCAGTCGAACCGGATGCAGCTGAATATCAGTATTTTACATGGAGCGACTGCCTATCAGACCTATACAACCCAGTAACTGGGTAATACGATACTCTTGGTAAGACTGGTTGTCAGACTTTCTGGCTTCTGACCAACAGTAACGACTGTCAAAGATCTACAAATGACAGCCGGGACCAACGGCTTTACGTGCTTTTCCGAGGCACGGAGGAAACTCGCTATGGTAAATGGTCACCCATCCACAGACCAACCTCGGCAAGCGTGGCTTAACCCGGAAGATCGGTCTATGCGGCTGTAATTATTTAGCCACGAGATCCTCACGAGCTCTACGTTGACCGAATGTAAGGAGTAATACATAGGTAGACTGTGGTTTTAGCCTGCTTGTTCCGCAAGTGACACACAACCGGTCTAAAATAGATTGTATAATCAAATATTACACCAATTTTCTAAGTAAAATTAAATCCGCTTGCTGAAAACATTACTGCAAGCTAGGACTTAGAATCTCACTTAGTACAATATACAAGGTTAGTCAGAAAGGGGGTACTAATCCGCAGACAACTTAAAGTATGACTGATGACGGTTTAAAAGCAAGTGTTAAAATTTCAAAATTCGATAATTTTTATTTCAATGTAAAATAATTATTATTTTCGTTTTTTCAAAAATTCTTCGTCCATACTTCAGTTACGAGTTCAGAAAATGGAGCTTCTAATACTTGACCCCAAATATGACTTAAAATGTAAACACAGCTGATCATAGCTGAGGATAGATAGATGTTAGTGTATTTTTTTTGTAATTTTTGAACAGCTATTTCTCTTAAACTATTGACTTTTGGGGAAAGTTGTAGAACAAAAGTTACTCATTATTATGGGTACTTTAACACCCTTTCGGATTAGTACCCCCTTTCTGACTAACCTTGTATATTGTGAAACCCCAAGTTTTAATTTACTCATGCATATTATTGATTGATATATTTGTCATAGTTTTTTGTTTTGCATTCTGTCCAAGTTCTTAAGCATCGCCTCTTAACTTGAAATCCTGGATACGAACCAATACTTATTACATTTATCTAAAAGCTATTTATTCATTTCTTTATTTGCTAATTAATTCGAAAAGTATAACCATAAACTTAATTAAGAATTTTCAACGCTTGTTTCATGAATTTATTTCAGCCATAATAGTCCTTAGTTTTTATTCATCTTCTTTTTAAGGCTTGCATGCTGTGTTAGCATAATTTCAGTACACAAATTTCATGTTTTTCCTGAAATTATGCATTCAACATTTAAATTTACGACGTGTAAAGTTCATGAAATCTTTTTGGGTTTTTCAAAAGTGAATTATGGGGCTGTTTTAAATATTTGTAAGGAAGAAAAAGTGACCAATTATGTTCACACTTTAATTCTTAATTGTAAAGTAAAACGTAAATATAATGGACGTCTACTTTTGTTAGCTGGGTTAACCATGAATTCAGCTATGCTCGGAGTTTTTGGAAGGATAGCATCTGTTACGTGGAGAAGACATAGTCCTGGGGTGTAGACCTGGGGCCTAATTCTCGTAAAATAAATCTTGATAAATCACAACCGAACCAAGGCCGAACCGTTCATTCAGACAGTTCTCAATTTCAAAAGCTATTAAATTGTTTGACACAAAAAACAAAATCAATCATTTTGAAAGTTTTCGAAAACAATAACTGACTGACGGTTGTGGTTCGATTGCGTTTGGCAACAAATTATTTTAGGAGAATTGGGCCCCTGCAAACCTAACATGTGCAGCGTGACATAATTGTATCGTTGCATCGTCTCATACCGTGACGAAATAATGTATGACTTATCTTGTCGCATTACATAATAGGCATGTTGACAGCATCAATAAATTCCAAATTTAATTAGTGCGCCCGTTAGTTTTGAAAAATAATGGACACGTATTTTTTCTTTTGTTAAATCTATGAATATTTGGAAAGATAAAACGCATCAAAACTCGAAAGTGGGGGCTTGTGACGTCAGAGGCAAATAAAAATTGTACTTGCTTGTGACGTTTTGCCAATTTTAAAAGTGTCGTATCTTCGTCAATTTTGGTTTACGTAACAAAAGAAAAAATACGGGTCAAATATTTCTTGATAATCTAACTGACGGACTAATTAGATTTTTTCAGCCAAATACCCTGTTAACGAATTTATTTCACGTTGCACATGTTCGCTCGGCAAAACGACGAAGTCGCGAGGAGAGGACAAAATAATTAATACCTACTATTCTGTTGATTAATTTTAAAATGATTTGTGATCTTTAAAGGCGTCGGGGATACATAAACAAACTTACTTCTTCGGCAATAGTTACTCTTTTTGCATCGAGAGTTAAAAAGTACAATACCGCTGGGTCAGACACGTAGTTTATTTTTGTTTTATTGGATAACGTGAATTTAGATACACATTACCAAAAATTACCTAGAAAAGCAAGTTACAGTACGTCACAACTCATAAATTGCATCGGCAAACTTCGTAAAACCGATCACATTCGAACTAAGTGCGACTTCGAGAATACGAATGTTTATTATTACTGCAAAATGAGCGCCTGCTATTGGTTATTCGACGCAACTTATTAGTTGTTTTGTAATTGACGTGTATTGGTTAAACGGCAATAAATACATTTACTAGACGACTTTATTTTGTGAGACTAGCAAGTTTTTTTAAGAATTTGTATTTTATCAAATGTCTTCTTCCGCTCCGGGGCGGAAGGGAGTGTCAGACTCTTACTGACTAAAACCCATCCGTGTTCCTCATAATGCCCTTTGCGTTCCAGAGCCGCGGCAACTCTTTCGAACAAATTCCGCAATTCTGGCAGGAGATTTGAAGGTCTTGCAGATTGCACGTTGCGACTCATCCCCATATTTCAATGAGGTACTCTAAATGAGACTTGACCAACGAACTATAAAAAGTGTTACATACAGAATGAGGAATACACCCCGAGGTTCTCCTCAGGATCCCGGTTACTGATGATAGTTTTGACCTTATAAAAGATATTTATTTCCGTAAATAAATCTGTTACAGACACTTTTACAAGTCAATTTTATATGTTTTTTTTAAGAATTTATGGCGCCGGCATTTCCTGTCTGACTAGCTCTGAGAAGAAAAGCCGAAACAAACTCAGAGGTCAAGGTCTCTTTTAAAGTCCAGCCATTGTAGTATAAAAACTATGCGAGTGTAACAATGTAGGGCAACGTCTGGAATGGACTTTTGAGGAAAGAGCCATAACAGCTTTGGTACGCATGCATCAGCCATCGTGTAGCTCAATCTTATTTTAGGGAGCTCAACGACCTGACGCAGGACGCCACCAATCAGCAAGACATTTGCGTAGGTCACAAGAAATACTCAAAACCGCCACGTACTTACGTAAGCAATATGGCTCTGCCAAGTGAGTTTATCATCAAGTCATAATCCAAATCCGTAAAATATTAACTACATAAAAACTACATAATTATATCAATTAAACTCGTAACGTCCGTGTCGACACAAAGTTAGTACAGTGCGTATGACACTTCATTTAATGAGTTGCGAACTCGTTCGGCCATGTTTACAAGTAGTAACATTATGTTAGCGGTTTAATTAACTTTGTCACCGTGCCAGAACAGTTCTCTAGCTGTGGAGATGTGCGAAGTGGAGTGATTTGAGGGCGAATTTGTTGTACTTATAGGTGAAAATAATGAAGTTTTGCTTACTTATAAATTATGTGATAAGTATCATTGATTTATAAGGCTAATCCTAATCATATCCTAACTAATATCCTAATCCTAGCTTATATTATAAATGCGAAAGTAAGTTTATTTGTTTGTTATCTTTTCACGCCCAAACCGCTGAACCGATCATCCTGAAATTTTGCATATACGTTGTCAGGTGTACAGAAACGGACATAGGGTACCTTTCATCCCGAAAAAAAGTACTGTTCCCGAGGAAAACAACAGTAACGCTCATAGATGGCGCCACGTATCTTTCGAATCATGATTGAATTATATTATTATAGAAACTTTAGTAGAGTGTTAAGAGTCGATTGTCAAATTCTAAAATAACACGAGCGAAGCCGCGGGCAAAAGCTATTTCATTTTAATTTAAACTTATTCTGAAAACAATAAGAACCGTCACTTCGTGACTTCCCAATCACCGTAATTATAGACACAATAGATAAACAACAGCAGTGTCGTCCTCGGACGACGCGCGGGACGCAACCGGTTGGGACCCAATTCTAGTAAAAAATGTTATCAAATCGCAAACGAACCACACCATTATTACACACCCGTCATTTTGACAGTTTTCGGAAACAAAAACTGACAAAATGATCGGTTGTCTTTTTGTTGTCAACATCTTGACGATTTTCGTAAACTAAATGCGAATGAAATTCTATCACATTTGTTTAGGTATTGTTCCTAATATTTGAAAAGTAAAATTACTTTTAAACTTTCTTAAGAATTGCCCCTTTACTAAGTATATAGTATTTACTTTATACCCTCAGCATAAGTACAAGACCTCATGATTGACGACGCGAGTCCATGATTCACGTTTATTGATAATAATTTAGTGAACAAACAAGCAATTTACTTGATATATTGTAATTATCTACTGTTATGGCCTGTTTAGTGAAGATATTACGTTCTTTGCGTGTAAAGAAAAGCTTTCTTAAGCGTTGTAGTAATATTGTTCATAGTTTTAACTTAAGTATATTAGCTGTTGTGAGTTTAAATACATACTTACAACGTGTGTTTTTTGATATCCCATAACTCTAGGGTTATATTATTTAAGTAAAAAGAACACAAAATCTCCTTGAATAGGTGCTCCAAAAATGCATAGTTTCGAAGATATAGTCAATCATAATTAAATTATAGGTATCTAAATTTCATTGATAAATAAGAGTAATTATTTTTTATTCAAACCAATCATTCATATTTAAAGCCAAGAAAATGCGACGTTGTCATATTTCACGTAAGGGTGTTTTACATTAATAATCGTGACTTTGTCGAATTATTTTGTATGAAAAATGAAAACAAAAAAAAATGATGATTCAAGAATAATTCATATGCCAGTTGGTTCTTTGATATGGTCTCAATAATACCCTAGAGTTATGGGATATAAAAAAAAACACCTTGTTTAACTACAGTCAGACTCGCACACGGAAAGTTGAATATTTGAAAAAGTTTTTTTCGTTTATAATTTCGTCTTATTTTTTCTGTTAGTCGCTTCCTTTATGGTGACAAATTCTGGGAAATTATTTTCGTATGTGTCACCACAGATGACACATAATACGGTTTCCACATGCCATAGGAGTCCAGTCGTTGGCTGGAATTCGAACATAATTATTTTATAATCAATATACACCTCAACTCAATATTAAGAATAATTTTAACGCTGTAACGGTTGGAATAGAATAAGAACTTACAACTTATTAATAACTAAAAAAACTTTAAAAAAGTTAAAACCGACTTCAAAAAAAACTAAACGGAGTAAAATAATTATCATTTAATAAAACTACCAGTTTCAGAAGTCGGTGTTCTACGCTGAAACAAATTGAATGCACCGACTTCTGAAACTGGTAGTTTTATTAAATGATAATTATTTTACTCCGTTTAGTTTTTTTTGAAGTCGGTTTTAACTTTTTTAAAGTTTTTTTTATTATATACTTTTTAGTGCCACAAATTACAATTACAATAGTGTACAAATTCTCGGGCTAGCACTACAACTAGAACGTCGTCTACATACGATTTGTGTATTTTTTTTTGTTGATTTTTTCAAAAAGTGCTGAATCCATTTCAGTAAAATTTATATGGGACCACCTCTGAAGTATGGCCTACTAAACAATAAAAGAATCATCAAAATCCATTCATAATTGGCGGAGATATCGCGTAACAAACATACAAAAAAAAAAAACATTCAGACGAATTGAGAACCTCCTCCTTTTTGAAGTCGGTTAAAAATATACCCATATTTTGTTATTATTGTCATTAATTTTTAAATAAAACTTTGCCCCATAGATTTCTCCAGTATTGTGGGTGCGTTTACAGACACAAATCTAACGAATTCTAGTCTATTTTGAATAAATGAATTTTGAAGTTGAAGCAACTTCAATTTATACTAGGTATTTAGAGATTGCTTGTACAAACGCAAACTAATAAAACTTTAGATTAAATGCCATTTCCATCTTTAATACTAACTAAACAGTTCAAACAGCTATTAACATTCTAAACCGCAGAGCAACTCTATATTAAACTATCCGCTAACATTGAACCTAACTACTTAACTGTAATGCGCAACTTAGACATCTGTCTACCCTAACTGCAGCAAGGGAATTGAGTTTGATGGTTCTGTAAACTAAGATAAACTGCGGAGTGTTTTTGTTAGATCTAGTCTCTTTTTAACTGACTTTAAAACCCTTAATAGGGCATAAGGTTTTAAGAAAAAGTAAATAAACTATTTGGCATTTTTAAGGTTCCGTACCCAAAGGGTAAAACGGGAACCTATTACTAAGACTCCGCTGTCCGTCCTTCTGTCCGTCTGTCACCAGGCTGTATCTCGTGAACCGTGATAGTTAGACAGTTGAAATTTTCATGGATGGTGTATTTCTGTTGCCGCTATAACAACAAATACTAAAAAACAGAATAAAATAAATATTTAAGGGGGCTCCCATACAAAACACGTGATTTTTTTGCCGTTTTTATAGATAATGGTACGGAACCCTTCGTGCGCGAGTCCACCCACCACCTACACACCCACTTCTGCAACTCCGGAGTGAAAAATATAAGAAAACCGAACTAGAGTGCGCGCAAGATAACTCTGCGCGCGACTGAGGGCGTGCTAAACGTTGCCATGATCGCAAAAGTTCAAATTACAGCTTTTTAACCTTAACTTTTTATCGCTAAACATAATTTTCCCGTTAAATATTCCTACAATCAGGTAGTTCTACTATCAAATTTAATAAAACGGCACACACTTTGGTGGTCCATGATTAGTTCCGATTTCGGCCGCGCGCAGACTTATCTTGCGCGCACTCTAACTCTTGTAACCTGATTTTTATATGTGTGTAACTATCAACGTCAAAATATTACCATGATGGCAGCATTGATAGGCGTCAGCGGAGAGGTGAGAAAGTAAGCGGACGGGATGATTTTGACTCGATTTCGACCGACCGCTATCTTTTTGTGTCCCTCCGATTTTAATAGCGTCGATTTCGTTAGCTTTCAACCTTCCATACGCGTGTTGGTAACCAAACTACATGAAGACAATGCTCTAACTAAATGGATAGCTTTGCAGACTAACGGAGCAGACGATCCATTGTCCCAATTATACTCAATCTGCAAGGCCAATTTCGTAGGGTGCTTGCAAATCGATACGTCTCTAGTAGTTAGGACGATCACTCCGTACATGGTTAAGGAGAGAGCTATTGCTTCAATTAGCATTTAACTACATGCAAATAAGGTCTTATTTTAATATTCCACAATATTTTGCATAGAATCTTAGTAAGTGCTACCGATGATGTTTATTTAATTTAATTAATTAATTTAATTTATACCATCATCTTTATTGTTTGTGGTAGGAATACACCTACGACAAAAAATAAAGATGATGGTATAAATTGAAAAAAAAAATGATTTGAATCAAATTTCAATTTTTTTGTTCCAGGGAAAGTTAGGTTTATTTCAGTTTACTTTTATTATACTTCTCTGGTTTAGTTACGAATTCAAAAAATGTAGCTTCTAAACCGTGACCCCAAATATGACCTAAAAACACAGCTGATCAAAGCTGAGGATAGATAGATTTTATGAAATCTTTGAACACCTATTTCTCTTAAGTCTATTGACTTTTAGGGAATGTTGTAGAACAAAAGTTATTCATTATTATGTGTACTTTAACACCTTTTCAGATTAGTATTCCTTTTCTGACTAACCTAGTAGTAGTAGGATAAGTCAACATGTTTTTTAAGAAGTTAAACAAAAAAAGAAAGAAGAAAATAGAGGATGACAGCCTGTGCTAACAAAAATATAGAAAGAAGTTGTCAATTACAGTCAAACTTGAAAACGTGAATAAAAACGCAGCAGCAGCGCCAGCACAGCCTGCCGAGCTAGGAAGATGGGATGGCGCAAGGGTATCGAAGCACGTTGCGTCCCATACCAGAGGCCTACCCATCTTCCATGGCATCAATGACATGCCATCTGGTCTCTTGTCATCGTAACGTGCCAAACCATTTGGTTCTAATACGGCTGGAACACCGGCGGTGACAAGAGCACGACGGATAATATCATTTAAATTGGCGTGCCGTGCTATACGGCCTGCACTCCTGCTGCAAGACAAGCAGTGGTGTCCAAGGCTGTGGACGGCTTCACCGCAGTGGCAGCGATGCGGAGAACACAGCAATAAAAACTAGATGAAGATAGACTAATGCATTTGCGTAAGAAGCACTTATTTGCTGTCAAATATCGCCTGTTTTACGCGAATCCACCGCCGTATCCCAGTAGTTCCATTCTCTAGTTCCATCATGGGACTACTGGGATTTTTTTCTCCCAGTAGTTCCATGGAACTAGAATACTTTTTAATCTAATTCCATTAGTTCCATTAAGTACAGTTGAATGATAATTAAATATGGCAAGAACAATAATCTTACCTATTTACCTACGTGCAATATGTAAACTGGCCTATATTACTATTACATGCATTTGGCAGATTTCAGATTTATAAGGAAAATAGACATTTATTGTCAATAATTTATTTGGCGTGCATGCTATACCTGTTATTTTCCGTTGTTCCTTTTGCTCGCTGGTCTTAAATTATGGTTTAGTCACTTGTGAAATTTTGTAAGGGTGTAAAAACACTAGAAGTAAAAACACTACAGGTAAAAACACTTGTGAACTTTTGTAAGGGTGTAAAAATACTAGAGGTAAAAACACATGTGAAATTTTGTAAGGGTCTAAAAACACTACAGGTAAAAACACTTATGAACTTTTGTAAGGGTGTAAAAATACTACAGGTAAAAACAATTGTGAACTTTTTTTTGTAAGGGTGTAAAAACATTACAGGAAAAAACGCTTGTGAAATTTTGTAAGGGTGTAAAAATACTAGAGGTGAAGCACATGTAAAATTTTGTAAGGGTGTAAAAACACTAGCGATAAAAACACTTAGTTTTTATAATAATTAAACATAAAAACATCACGCCTTGTATTCCCCGAAGGGTAGGGCAAAGGTTCATAGTACACCCACATTTCGCCGTTATGTTTAAGTCCTACGTAATAGGGAGCGAGCCTATTGCCATCAACCGGGCACAAATCTTGACTCCGGGCTGCTACTGAGAAATTCCACACGGAAAAACCCAATAACACTTTGCCCGACCTGGGAATTGAACCCAAGACCTCACGCTCAGAAGTCGCGCTTGCAACCACTAGACCAACGATGCAGTTTTTATAATAATTATATTCAATAAAATCTTCTTTTTTTTCTTAATTAACGTGAGCGAAGCCGCGGGTAAAAACTAGTCAACAATAAATATTTGGTTATTGTTGATTCAATAAGCAAATATTTATTTGTTTATTAACTTTTTTACAAATGAAAAGTAAAAACAAATTTTAAAAAAATGTTTTAGTATGTTATTCAAATTTTTATTTTTACTTTTATATATTTCAAATTATTAAAATGTATTTGATTCAATTACCTACTATTTTAAAATTTGTTTAAAAAAGTAATTGAAGTTCATAAGATTTACAATTTTAAAATTTGTAATTTGTTAAATTAAAAAAAATACCTTTAACATAAAAATACAAGATAAAAAAATAATTAAATTATGTTTTTTTATTCATACATTTTTTTAAAAGCTTATACAAATATAAACAAAAATTAAACCCTTATGGAAATAATGATATAATTGAATATAATTAGTATAAAAACTAAGTATTAACGTCTAGTATTTTTAGACCCTTAAAAAATTTCACAAGTGTTTTTACCTCTAGTATTTTTACACCCTTACTAAAGTTCACAAGTGTTTTTACTTCTAGTGTTTTTACACCCTTACAAAATTTCACAAATACCTAAACCATAATTTAAGACCAGCGAGCAAAAGCAACAACGGAAAATAACAGGTATAGCATGCACGCCAAATAAATTATTGACAATAAATGTCTATTTTCCTTATAAATCTGAAATCTGCCAAATGCATGTAATAGTAGTATAGGCCAGTTTACATATTGCACGTAGGTTAATAGGTAAGATTATTGTTCTTATGTACCATATTTAATTACCATTCAACTGTACTTAATGGAACTAATGGGATTAGATTAAAAAGTATTCTAGTTCCATGGAACTACTGGGATAAAATAATCCCAATAGTCCCATGATGGAACTAGAGAATGGAACTACTGGGATACGGCGAAATCCACCGCCATTTTCAAATAACCTTCCACAGCAGCCAAACCAATTGCCAACATCAAACACTGAAAATTATGAAGCTCAATTTACGAGAGAACGTTTATACCTGAAACTGCGTCAAAGGGAACTCATTTGTAAACCTATCTTCGAACGAAATTGCTAGATACAGGATAATACGTGTAAGTAAACTTATAGTAAAATAAGTGAATTAGAACTTAATTGTAGTTATGTTAAGGTTTTTTTTCATGTAATCGCTTGGCTTGCCGACGGAAACCTGATGGAAAGTAGTTACCACCGCCTAACAGCACTAAGAAAATTGCTGATGTGTTGCGAACCTTAAGCTGCGTCTGCGTCACGAGCGGAGCACGAATTCGCGTAAAGTAGACGGGATTCGGAGCTTCGGACGAGCACGTCTCGAGCGTTTGGCTCGCGCTCGACTGTGCTCCGCCAATTGTCGGTTTTTTGACGAACACAAAGAAATTTGCGTCGAGCAAAGGAATTTGTTTGTTGTAAGCTCGTTGTACGTCCATACTTGACACCGCGAACAGATCGGCTTCGCTCATGCTCGGCTCGCATAGCGTAGACGCAGCTTAAAATGCAAAGTTGGAAAGTCGTCAAGTGCCTGTATTTTCACCGGCACTCATACATTTCAAATACACAGCAATTTCAGTAGAAATAGGTATGGTATTGGTACTTCTTCGGACGAACTCTATCACAAGCAGTTCTACTACTATGTTTCAAGTAGTTTCTAGGTTTCTTTTTCGTGGCCTATTTCTAGCATTGGACTGTAACTAAGTTTTGAATGTTCACTGAAAACCGTTAAGGGCTGTTTATGGGTACCAAACCTACCTAAATAAATATTGAATGTAAAAAGATTCAATTGGCAATGAAAATTTTGATGGAACGATTGGCGTTTTGGCTTCTGCTGTGCAATTGGTCGCGGGTTTGATTCTCGCACTGAAAAAGTATGTGTATTGCCTACAGATAATTGTTTCGGGTCTCGGTGCTTGTGCACGTAAAGATTTGTGTCTGTAAATGCACCTATTTTGCAGGAGCATTCAAAATATGCGACAACGTTTTAAAAAAAGGAAAAAGAAATATAGATAAGATCTATTTACCTTGATTTCGCTGAATTTATAATTTGACCATCATGAACTACGGAATCCATTTTAGACAGAGACATATAACATACATTTTAATTCAGTTAATAATATAAAACTCACGTAGCGAAGCAATTACAGAGAACTAAGCGCCATTTTATTACCCCCTGTTTTACTTGGTTACTTAATTTTAATCAATAGAATATCACCCTTATCTCAACGGGATAGGGTCGAAAGCATTTGATAGCTAAATTTATAAGGCTATAAAGTATATTCGTTCGGGGAATAGGCACCTGTTTTAAGTATAGGTTGCACACTTGCATTTTAATTTATTTGTAGAAAAGAGAAAGTGTTGGTACACACGGAAACTAATTTATTTAGACATGACACTGAGTTTCGACACGAAGGACCAAAAACAGGACCAGGAACGTTGAAAAAATATTTGAAATAAAATCTGTCTGTCTCTTTACTTCCGAAAACCATTTAACATGGAACCACCACATTTTAATGTGGAAAAAAAGTCATAATACAAAAAACTAAACAAAAAACTGTTGAAATAATCAATATTGCTTATTAAAATGTATGGTGCAGCAGATTTTTGTTTTCATAAATAAATTGAAACATCAAGCGGTGCTATCTTCATCATTTATTTGTCTTTTTCTTACTATTTCTTACAACCTACACTTGGGGGCAAATTAATCGAAGCACTACTTTTTTCACGTGACCTGGTTATTAGTTTTAGTTTCATGGATTATATACTAAGCTGTCAGAAAACTACCCTCATTGTAAAGGTTATCAAATAAACTTTTAGGCGATGTGATCTGTTCCATAATAAGTACCAAAAATAATAACAATTATACGTGAAAAATATAAGTAGCTCGATTTATTTGCTTCCAAGTATATTTTCTAGAATTCGCACAACGGTCTAACAATGTAAAGGCTCTTTTCAGAAATCCCCATAATAAATTACCGGCACCTACATAACTTTCATACAAAACCTTTTACAATGGCTAAAGCATTCAGCTCTGGAAATACGAAAATAATGCAAGCGGGTACTTCCGGCCGCGCCGCAACACGAATGTATTCCAAATTTGAATGTCTGTATGTAATTTTAATTTTAATGTCTGCCATGAGCAACCGCGCAGATTTAATTTTGCGTAAAATGGTGCGTTCAATTTCAGGAATAAAGCGGATGAGAAAAGTATATTAGGTATATTGGATCTGTAGCTAAAACTTAACCTTTTTAAAATTATTTTTTTATTATTTAAAGGAAATTCTCATGTATGTACACACCCTGGGGAAGGCGAAAGGTTATGCTAGTATCTTAAAAGACCACGGTATTCCTCCAAGCATCTATGGCGGAGGTCGCGGGATTCACTGGTGCTTTCACCTCAGATAAAATTCTACCTGTTTTTTTACAAAGATATCGTAGAGATATCTGACGAAGGAATTATTACAATTTGAACCTTATTTATATCAAAGATATAAAAGTTACAACCCCCGTCTTCGTGAGATAGATAGACATAATTTCAAAATCGCAGGTCAGCCGGCAATTCGCCATTATGAAGATAGCAATTTCGGAATTTATAACTTAACCTGGCAAATATCCCGGGATTAAAATTTAAATAAAGATTGTATCAGTAGGTATACCATTATTTGGTAAAAGATTAGAATCAATGGTATTTAGAATTTTAACAACGGTGGCTACGTTATTATTCGTTTATTAATTTTCATGAAAATCAAACTTCAGATTCGCTCATCGCTTACATAAGTACCACAGCACAAACCGAGCACATTTTCTGGTAACACAAATGTTCTTACTCTAATAATGTTGTAATTAGGATCTGAAATATGAAATTGTTATACCGCTCGGATTTAAACGCGAGAAACGATAATGTTTGTAAAATATCTGCACTTTAAGAGTAAATGTAGTATACTTAAATAACTAAAACTGTACCTATTATACTCATTCTCTTATTTAAGGTAAAGAGGTTTTTAGCGTTAGCTAGTGTTTTTAATATCAAATTATAGTTTAAGACTGAAAAGATAGCCTCATAGATGGACTGCCTCGTTCGTCTAGTGGTCGTAAGCGCGATTGCTGAGCGTTAGGCAGAGTGTTATTGTGTTGTTTCATACGAAAGGAGATTTTGTTCGATGATTTGGGATACAAAAAAAGTCAGCGGCCAGGAATGCATTATATTTTATTTAAATGGTGGCAGGAGTACAAACATTTCTTTGTATGGCGACAATGCTGTAATAGTAATAAAATAATTCTTAAAACCGCTAATACAAGTCTTCGTTTTAATTTTTACCTGGTATACAGGCTGTAAGGGTAAACACCGTTATCCTTGAAACCAGTGGTTTGGTTTCATTTATAGAACGTAAAATCAATGAAAAATAACAAACTTTTTTTTTTTATAAAATTTTCATTTTTCCTCAAAAGCATTTCACCCTATGCGCGGGGGCTACAAGCTACGGGAGGGGGCGCGGAGAACTCGCCGCGTGGCCCGACGCACGGCCCCGCACAGTTTGCTACCCCAGTCAGTCAGCTGTCTCGTTAGCGAGTGTGTATACGCCGCGTCATAGCACCGCCGCGCCGCTCATTTCTCGCGCGTATATTTTGTAAATTTTTTTTTACTCGGTCCTATGTTTTTGTGTTCACGTCAACTACCCATGGTTTGAGTGATAACGGTGTTTACCCTTACATGCTGTATAGGTATCTCCGAATCCAAATAGTTTTCGACTTTGACGCCATAGTAAAAAATAATGCGTTACACGTGTGCTTTAAAATTGTGTAACTATTATTGATGGCCGCCAAAAATCCCAATTTTATCCCAGAATGGGTGATCTCCTTTCTCAGTAGCAGCCCGGAGTCTAGATTCATGCCCGGTTGATGGCAATAGGCTCGCCGCTTATTCCATGGGACTTATACATAGAGGTGAAATGAGGGTGTAGGTACTATACACCTCTGGATAACCCTTCGGGGAATATAGACGTGTTGTTATGTTAAGATCGACTCGTTCATAATAAGGTAGGTAGTGTTTCCCTTTCCTCCCTGAGGTCCATGATATGCACAATCACGCTTAAAAGGACCGCAATCGGAAGATTTATTTTGAATCTTTTCTCTAGTTGGACAAGCAATTGTTGTGTTTGCAGAACGGCCATACCTTATTACTACCGATGAATTGCGTCGATTACCGTAAAAACGGAGGTAAAACATTCATGTCTGTTTTTGTTACGTTTGCTAGTTTTCCTTATCTTGTAATATTTCCGTCATCTAATTCCTTTGTTTTTTTCTTTTTTTTTCATATCAAATAAAAACTGATTATTTCGTAGTTTCGAAACAGGGCGTCTACTCCCTACGCACGATGTCCATGGCTTCGGGCTTAGTTACGGGCGTTTCCTACTCCCTATCACTTACGGACATACGATTATTTTGGGGCCCGAACTAAGAATTAATGACAACACGATTTGACAGCTGTCCCTACTACCAATGTGTTTTTGCCCGTCCGAAAAGTTGAACTTGACACTTGTTTTGTTCACTTCTACGTTTCAAGATACTTTCGGACGGGCGACTAACTTCGTTGACGGGCTTAGGGAGTAGGCCCCCAGGTTTGATTTTTTGAACAAGTTTCAAAAAAGTCCGGTATTCAAATTCGTCATCATAATCGTAGGTAAATCCTATTATTTATTCCCTGGACCCAAATCATAAATAGCAGAGTGGACAACCAATTAATCATCTGCAAACTCTTCTCATTTAAACAGTTTACAGGATCTATACAAACAGGGTCCTCTGGCGTCACTTGTCATTTGGGTAGGGGATCATTTGTAAAAGGTATTATTCGCACCTGCGCTCACTGACCGCGGAGGTGGGCGATATAAATTAATATTTGGATCATGGGTCCGAATGAACACTAAAATGTTGCGTTTTGGCGATTGTAGGAAGTGGTCAGATTATTCATAAGCAACAGTGATTTTAGAAATGCAAAACGCTTCTTTTAATGTGAACTAGAGAGAAAAAAAGGAAAGAAATACAATTTATTCAGCATGTAAATCGACACAATACATACTATAATGGCAACAGGCGTAACGGTTCCTCAAATAAAATTAATTAACAAGCACCATGTCTATTACACTTTCAACAATTACTAAAAATACAGAAATGCGTCGCATTCGCATGTAAATGAGTCATCAGAGTCATCACTCAGCATAGTGCTGTGTTTTGGCAACATTGAGATTATTTTTCCCAACATGAAACACCAACAGCGCTGATTTTCGGTGACGAACTACCTACGTCTCTAGTCGTAACAGATAGAATGCGAGAATAGATGAATGAATTTTTCTATTTGCCTTTTCTAGACAGAAAAATACATTCTTTATTTTCTCATAGAAAACTGCAGGTAAGCAAACATTGACTAACAAATCTAAAGTAAAGAATAAAAGTAATAGGTATACATTTCTACAATTAAGACTTCGCTCATAAAATAAACATTTAATTCGCAATAAACTGCAAACGTGCTTGCCTATCAACTACGTGCACAAACAATAGGCTTATGGACTACGCGATTCGCCGACAAGCGCCATCTTAGCGGCCTCGCCACATCACCCTACCTACTCAAGCGGTCACTGACCGAACCTCAGATGCGCATTTTACGACATTACAGCGTAAAAACGTATATTACGTATAATAACTTAATTCGGATTCGACATGTGCGGTTAAAATCATAATTTTATATCGCAAATTCTGTGTGTGGGTGCAAATTTTATGTCTTTATGATTTTAAAATTGCTTACGGCGACATTTTAGGATGCCAAAACTGCATCGTAATGTCTGGTTATTTGGTCATATTTTTTTGTGAAATTACACATTTTTGAATGCGGAATTTTTATTTGAAGGCATTTTTTGTCAAATATAAATTGCACGCAAATTTAGATTTCATGAGAATCACACGGTTTAGCTGAGAAAAAATATGCGGATTCCAACCAAAACAAATGGTATTTTTTGTTGGAACCCAAGTTAAAATATTTTGTCAGCGATCACTGGACAATTACTATACAAAGAGACAAAGAGTTTGTAATACCAAGGAATTAATTTGGTCTTAAAATAACATTGACTATTTCGTTGGTCTAGTTGTTGCAAGCGCGACTGCTGAGCGTGAGGTACCGGGTTCGATCCCCAGGTCAGGCAAAGTGATGTTAGATTTTTCCGTGAGGAATTTCACAGTAGCTGCTTGGAGGCTGGATTTGTGCCCGGTTGATGGCAATAGGCTCACCCTGTACAGTGCAACCGTACATTGCAAAATTATTGTACTTACCGCGTCAGCATAACCGCCACCTTTTATAATTCATTATCATTTAGTTACAATTCAGTTCATTACCGGTCATCGAATGCACCGTGTGTTCTCACTTATCAATATCATTTATTCTTAACTCTATCAATATCATTTAATCTTAATAACTATTTCTGTCTGAACTTTGGTGTTAACTTAGTGTAATAAATTAAACTGTTGGACTTTAAAGGACTCGTATCATTTAATATCATATCAAACTTATCAGTAAAAGTTGTGCGGTACAATACCGTACACACCCCGTATTACATGGGACTTAAACATAACAGTGATATGAAGGTGTACTATACACCTCTCGGCTGTCCCATTTCAAAATCGTAGGGACACTTTTTACAAAAATCGTTTTATTGCATAATCTTGCAAACCTAGAAACTCTCTACCAAATACAAAAACACTAGCGTTGAAAACTCACATAATAAGCAGATATATTTAAGCAACGGTACCTAGTAAGTGCCAATTACTGCCTCTTTTAAAACCTAGTAAGTCACTTTAACCACACATTCTTTTCAATGGCTGACCGATTTTACTTTTATGCGCTCTCCTGTACTCTCCTTCATTGTAAGCCCTTACTAGGTTTTGAAATGGGACAGCCGCTCTGCCCAACCCTTAAGGGAATAAAGGCGTAATATTGTGGTTTTAAAATTACAATAATTTTGCAGAAGCAGCATGAACGCAGAATTTGACGCACGATTCCTCTAGCTACAATTTAACTCCTTCAACCGCTAGTTCTCTGTGACGTCACGGTAACTTCAATACCCCCTCTCTCCTCTATCGCGGAACCAAAGGCAGACTAATTAAAACGACATACAAATGCATGTATAATGATGTTGTGATTAAACCAGGTGTTACCCCTTAATTAAGGCACGGTTCTATCGGGGGAGCTCTTCACTTGAATAAAAGATACGACACGTGTAACCTGTGCTTAACCTGGTTTTGTTGTCATGGGATATGTGATCATGGTATGTTTATGGGTGTGGGAAATGATTGGATTTTTGAGTTGTTTTGTGTTAGGAATTTTCTGAAATAAATGAAGTCATGATACCTCTAAACTCGTTTCTCTGTGACCAGCATTCTAATTGCGCAACACACTCGTAATCGCTATGACTTTTATTTTGACAGGTCAACAATTTCCATAGCAACGTTTGTATTAACAATCCGACTTCTCCACTACTATGTAACACACAATGAATATTGTTTATTGTCAAAATTAAAGCCATAGCCATTACGAGTGATTTGCGCAATTAAAAAAGAAAGAAAGAAAAAATAGTAGATTGTTGCACCGAGCGCAAAGTGAGTCAGTGTTATGTTGGTGCCCGAGCGCAAGCGAGGGCACTAAATTAGCACGAGTGCATTAATCACTCACTTCAGCAAGGTGCGTAATCTACTTTTCTTTCAACTACCAATTTACCTACCGTGATAAAATATACCTACTCAAAATAAAAACTCAAGTTAATGAAAACAAGGTTATCCTGCGACTTTTGCGGCAAAAGGTTATTAACAATTTCATTTGCAGCTGTTTTTATACTTTCTGGACTTGAATTCATATCGCTATCTATTTCCATTTTTTTAAACTTTTCTTGCTATATAAGAAGTATCAAAGTTTTACAATGGTACAAAATGCGCACCATTGTTTTTTTTTTCACCAAGTCGGTTTTATTCAGCCGATTTTTATTTTCAGCCAGTATCTTTTTGATCTAATGCATACATTTAATATTAAACTTAACGGGAGACATTAAACCTCTGTGGTAAATTTGTATCTAAATAAAAAACTGCATTATTGAAAAACAGTGCAGTAATGAAATTTCATACAACATTTCTGCACTGTTTGCAGTGCAGTAATGAGATTTCATACAACATTTCTGCACTGTTTTGCTTCTAAGCAGAAAATACGTATTTTGTGATCGGTTTTGTAGTGATTAATGATAACATTACTACGTAGTTGAAAGAAAACTACATTTATTTAGCACAGAATAAAAGGCACACAAAACAAAAAGCAGAAAAAAAAAACAAAAAAAAATTTGTACGAAAGTGTGCCTCACGGCTGTCCTAAAAAGGCTGATTAGGATGCTGTATACCAGGGATGGCGAACCAATGGCACACGTGCCATTAACGGCACGCGACACAATATTTTGGGCACGTCACTGATGAAATGGTGAAGTATGGCACGTCTATAACCTCATTAAACATTTCTTTAGAAAATGGCACGTCAGTAAGTAAAGGTTCGCCATCCCTGCTGTATGTATACACATGATTGGTTAGTTACTTTAGATCCGAAAACCAAGAACTCTGCTCATCATTCTTTACGACTTTTACTATGAGACAAACACTGAATTCGTGAAAAAAACAACTGTTCCATACAAAATAATCAATGTTACCGTCCGCGAGGTCTAAGCTGAGCTTTGCATTTGTGTGAGAATGAATGCAAACGCGTCCTTTGCTTGGTTTAAGCCGGTTGATACTGTTATTTGGCAATCGATTCTGTGTGCACTCACACAAATGCAAAGCTCAGCTTTCGCCAGTTAACAAAATGTATGGAACAACAGATTTTTTTTATTCAGATTTTAGATTAGATGAGTAGAGATCATGGTAACTTAACCAGTCATGCTGTATATTTTCTATTAAGAATTCTTGTTATTTTACTACTTATAATTGTTATGCCTCAGTACGTCTGGCATAACCTGGTTAGCAATATGGTGTTTTATACCAAACAATAATTATCCTTCCTGAACCGTAATATTACGTCCGTAAAATTAAATAAAAATCATAGCCGTACAGCCGCGGACTCGAAATGTTTATCAGATTTCAAATTCGATTCCATAACACACTGTGAACAATAAGGTTCAAGATGTCATATCCACAATAATAAGTATTAGTTTTTAAAATTGTGAAGCGTAGATTCTAGCAAAAAGGCTATTTTACAACTTTTTGATGTTATGAACTCTTTTAAGGTACGTGTGTCTAGTCAAAAGTTGTTTAGAGTGAATCTGATTGCATTTCGACGACACGTTTGGTGCAGTGGCTAAGCAATTGGCTTCTGCGCTACGGGTCGTGGCAAATTTTTATGGCCTACAGATGGTTGTTTCGGGTCTGGCGTTTGTTTGTGAGATTTGTGTCTGTAAACGCACCCACGATACAAGAGAAATCTTAGTGTGGGGCAACGTTTTGTTTAAAAAAAAAAAAAAAAAAAAAAAAAAAAAAAATTTACTAAATAGGTTCATTTCTTTTTCAATGCTACCTAGTATATAGCCTCTTTAAGTTAACATTTTTATGTCAATTAAGAAAATGATATCTTTGCCCTGTCAATTCTTTGCAAACGACCGAGCGACCTTATGAAAAAGTAATGTGCAAGCAATTATAGACCTTAGTGTGGTAAACATTTCAAGTCCGCGACTGTACATGCGAGGACCAAGATTTAACTACCATTTTATTAACGTCCAAAAAAATACATCCGTAAAAATAACGCATCGCCAGCTGTGTTTCCACCACAAACAAACCGTTAACATGTAAACGTAGGACCTCCAAATACTGCCTCCAAACAGATGTGACAAAATTTTGTGCAAGTAAAATGACCTCATATTAACTGACCCGCCCTTCATTAATTTGTGAAATTAATTGTCCAAATCTGGCAATGTTGGTATAACTCTAGCCTTGTTTATAGCTCGTGTGTGATGGGCACCATTCTGTCTTTATGGGGTACCGTGGGATGTCACTGTTTACGTATTTATATGGAAATTTCTGGTTACGGCTTTGTTTGGTATTTTTTGGTTAAATGTTGTGTTATTGTCTTGAATTTTAGGTTTTAAAACGTGTGTTTAATCAGTGACACTGTCTAACCCGTCATTCCCGTAGGTACAATTCATACCTGAATTTGTCACAGAAAATAGGAGAATTCAAGATTCAGAGTTTTTCAATTCCGAATACAGAAAGAGAAAGGAAAGAAATAATTTATTTGAACACAGTGCAAAGAAACAAAATACAGGGTGTTTGGCAGAACGTTGAACATACGAAAATGATGGATAGGTGGGGTCATCTGCTACTTACTCAGCCCTAATTTATTTGGCCCTGGCCCCCTGAATATTTTTTTTAATGCAAGTTGAAATTAAGATTTAAGTATTTTTTACATCTGTCTGTAAGTTTGAGGACTCATAACTTTTTTTCTAGCTAACATCTGAATAAAGCAATAATTTTATAAGAATCTGCCAACATTAAAGATTAAAAAGTTAAGAAAGTGGTGAAACAAGAAGAAAGCAGAAAAATATTTTTTAAAAAATCCAGTTTGCCCGGGCCACATAAATTAGGGCTGAGTAAGTAGCAGATGACCCCACCTATCCGCCATTTTCGTATGTTCAACGTTCTGCCAAACACCCTGTATAACATTACATACGAAACATATGGAAAAAAAAACTAAAAGGTTAGAAAGACAACATAAACATATCATAAGAATAATCTTTTTTTTTAATATGCACTTTGTAGTCGTCTTCAAAACTAATGATGAAGGTACAAAGTCTCCATAGTGTTTTATGAACGCAATGTAGTTTTTACTAATATTTTGTACACAAAATAACAGAACAGACAACACTAAATATTAAAATTGTCAAATAATCATTACATGCACTGATAATTGCATCCATAGTTTTATAAAAGTCATCAACTTTTGCCCTTGACAGTACATGCACATAAGAAACATCGACAAAATTTAGTAGCACGGTTTCAATGTGCAAGTCCTATGGAGCAGAGCTGGCAAGAAACTCCATAGATACTCCTTTAAAATACCTTAAAGTACACCGGGACATTACAATGTAGTGCTTCAACTTATAATATGAGAATTCAAGTTACACACAATTCAAAATATTGCTTGTTGAAGTTATCGCACAGAGCGGACAAAACGTGGACGACAGACAGGAACATTACTCCTTTGTCATGTCCTGCATGTTATTTTATACAAATATTACTAAGTATGCGTCATAAATATGTCCAATGTATAAAGAGACGGGCGACACATAACACGTCTGAGGACAACTTATGATAATGTCCGAACACGTCCACGTGTCTATGTGAACTGCGCCTTAGGAATTCGCAAGGAGCATTAAAGATTTATCAAAGGAGAGATATCGATGCGTAACAGCCTAAATGGGATAACCGTCAATTTACAAACTTTACAGGAGAGTGGTTCGTTTACAACGAAGAAATTAGGCTAATATAACTTACATACAATTAGGCTAATATAACTTACATACAATTAGGCTAATATAATTTACATACAATTAGGCTAATATCATTTACATACCGCTTAAGCGACAAAAAGTATGTCGTACAGTCATTAGACTTAGACCAATCGACGCAGAAAAAAAAGACGATTCCAAGGTTAGTCAGAAAGGGGGTACTAATTCGAAAGGGTGTTAAAATACCCATAATAATGAATAACTTTTGTTCTACCACTTTCCCCAAAAGTCAACAGTTTAAGAAAAATAGCTGCTCAAAAATTACATAAAAATACGCTGAAATCTATCTATTTTTTTTTTTTTTTTTTTAATGAAACATTGCCCCACACTAAGATTTCTCTTGTATCGTGGGTGCGTTTACAGACACAAATCTCACAAACAAACGCCCAGACCCGAAACAACAATCTGTAGGCCATACAAATTTTTGTTCCGTGTGGGAATCGAACCCACGACCCGTAGCGCAGAAGCCAATCGCTTAGCCACTGCACCAAACGTGTCGCCATATCTATCTTCAGCTATGTTGAGTTGTGTTTACATTTTAGGTCATATTTGGGGTCGCGAAATAGAAGCTCCTTCTTCTGAATTCGTAACTAAAGCAGGGACGAAGAATTGAAAAAAAAAACTAAAAGAAAAATAATTTAGCATGGAAGTAAAATTATCGAATTTTGAAATTTTAACACTTGCTTTAAAACAGTCAGCAGTGATACTTTAAGTGGCCTGCGGATTAGTACCCCCTTTCCGACTAACCTTGTCTATGTCCATTTCGTAAAAAATGGCGCTCATCCCTTTTTGACTGTTAGAGCGATTACGCACTGCATCCGATCCGAATCCGTGAAAATACGTTCCGAAGTAGCCATAGAACTATTTGTATGGTACTTACGCACTACATTCGGCATCCGTCATCCGATTTCTATCCGTCATCCGTGAGTCTCCAATTCGGAAGAAATATTGACGGACCGAAGTAGCCGTAGTAATGTTTGTATGAATGCTTTCGCACTACCTCGGATTCAAATCGGACGCCAAATGGATGTGCCAAAGATGGCACCTGAATTGTTTGAATTTGGATCAGAGATCGGAATAGTGCGTAAGCAACATCCGAATTCGGTCCGAGATTTTTACTCTAGATCGGTATTTTCACGGATTCGGATCGGATGCAGTGCGTAAAGCAATATCCGAATTCGGTCCGAGTTTTTTATATCCGTATTTTCACGAATTCGGATCGGATGCAGTGCGTAATCGCTCTTAGGCATCGATATGATTTTAGCAAACCTCGAGCATTATTAACAGTCGATGGTTCCGTTAAAATTACCAAACAAATACAATAAACAATTCCAGTATTAATTTTAAACCATCTGAAATCTTATTCACCGCGAAATATTTTCCTGTATTATCATAAAATTCAGAAGCAACCCTTGCAATTATAACTTGTATCTGTTTACAAGTTTATTTAAAACAATAAATGTGGAGTGAAGGGTTAAACCTGCCCCTTCTCGGTCACGCTCATTTACTTCGTAATTATACACGGCGAATAACTCCCATGTTTTGAAGATGGTTTGCATTTTGAGAATTGGGTATCTGACGGAGGAGGATCAAAATTGTATCATATATAACGTTGTAAATGTTAAAGTGTTTTTTTATATATAATTATGTATTAAAAGAAGAGGTTGTGTTTTTCAGCGATTATTCTACATTAAAAGATAATTTATTTTTTAAGTTGTTATTTATTGTATAAAAAAAACTGCAGTTAACATAAGTGACATCAACTATTGTGGATAATTACTATACCCTTTTCAATGTAAGTTGACTAACGTTTCTTTACAAAACGTTACCGCACAAAGTTTTTTTTTTTTCTTATTTTGATATACTTAGCAATTTTTCGGTTTTTGATAACGTCGTTTACGTTTTTTCGATAGCAGTCTCCTTACAACTAGAATTTACGAAATGACCGAGCTATCAGAACTCATCTTTGGGTGAACAAAGTATATCAATAAAATTAAAACTATTAAGATCAGAATTACTTTCATAACTTTTGAGTTATGTATAAAAAAGTAACCACAACATAGTACCTTATGTTTAAACACCATAAAATTAAATAATGCTTACAAGAATACTAAATACAAAGGTAATTTTTTGTAAGTATAAATAAAACACATTTAGTAAGCAAAAAACTAACATTTTTCACACCTTAAAAAAATTCAACATGTATAAAACATTCGGTATTAAAGTGTCCTACGTGGAAGACAAGAATATTAAAGTACATTATGTACTGTGGTATGAGTTGAGCTTTCAACAAAACTAAGAAGTCCGCCAAAATAAAGTCACGTGAATTTAATTTTAGCTACCGCGTTCTGTTTTGCAGTACATATTCATGTACCCTTCCAACCAAAGTTTCTAATGTTTTGATTTCTAACGACGGGACACGTCTAATAATTTCTTACTGCCCTTTCTTCACAAACATATCCTTGTAACACAACCGATTTTCAACCTTATCGCTTTGAACATAAGGTCATGACAAATGCAATTAATTTGTTAAGATTCGAAGGTATTTGGAAGTTATATTGAATGGAAAAGTTCCTTTGAAAATGAGGAGCAAGGAAATGTTATTAATTAAAATTTAAGTTCTTCTTATTTGCTGAGCTTTGGTTTTGAAAATGTTTGCGCTAACTACATAGTATTTGCTTACGGTTTTTGATGATGTAGTATTAGTACATCAAATAAGTAAGAACTTAGGTTTACCGTGGTACTTCTTGAATCAACAGAACTTGAATAGTTTCAATATACAGGCATAGGTATACTGCAAGAAAATGTATGTATAAATCAATGTAACCGAATTGCACATTTCTAAAAGTTATGAGCAAAAACGTGTAAAAACAATATTACATTTACAACGTTACAAAAATTATTCAATTAGAGCTTAAACGTAGTCCAATAATTTGATAGAATAAAATCATCTGTATGTCTTCAGAATTTCTAGAGACAACAATTTTACACGTTTTTGTTCATCACTCAAAATTAGGAGCTCGTGGCTAAATAATTACAGCCGCATAGACCGATCTTCAGGGTTAAGCCACGCTTGCCGAGGTTGGTCTGTGGATGGGTGACCATTTACCATAGCGAGTTTCCTCCGTGCCTCGGAAAGCACGTAAAGCCGTTGGTCCCGGTTGTCATTTGTAGATCTTTGACAGTCGTTACTGTTGGTCAGAAGCCAGAAAGTCTGACAACCAGTCTTACCAAGAGTATCGTATTACCCAGTTACTGTGTTGTGGAGGTCGCTCCATGTAGAATACTGATATTCAGCTGCATCCGGTTCGACTGGAAGCCGACCCCAACATAGTTGGGAAAAGGCTAGGCAGATGATGATGACTCAAAATTAGGTTTGCTCACTTACGGGTCTTTTAGAAATCGGACTGCAGAAATCTTGATAGGTAATTTAAAAAACCGTCCAAGTGCGAGTCGGACTCGCGCACAAAGGGTTCCGTACCATTAGCTATAAAAATGGCAAAAAAATCACGTTTGTTGTATCGGAGCCCCCTTAAACATTTATTTTATTGTGTTTTTTAGTATTTTTTGTTATAGCGGCAACAGAAATACATCATCTGTGAAAATTTCAACTGTCTAACTATCACGGTTCATGAGATACAGCCAGGTGACAGACGAACAGACTGACGGACAGCGGAGTCTTAGTAGTAGGGTCCCGTTTTACCCTTTGGGTACGGGGAACCCTAAAAAACAATACTGAATCACACAAACGATGGATAAGAAGGTGAACATTATACACGCTATCCTATAATATTGCAAAAGAGAAACGGTGCCCTCGTGTTAATAGATGACAACACTAAAGACTACCCGTCGAAGATAAAAATCAGTCCAAACTCTCTGTCGCGAAACGTTTATTCTACTAGAAAACATTCAAAGAAAAATATAATCTCGCAGCATTAAGACCACACCACGGTAGATGGTTTCCCCGCCACTGAGAATCATAAACACTACAGATTTGCATCTCTCCTTTGAAGAAACCCGGCTTATTTGAATATATTTAAGACCTGTCCTAGTGCTAAGTAGCTAGAATTTACATGAACTTATGAAAACCAGACATCTTTTTAGAGTTTCTCTCAATAATTTTGTGAGATTTTTTAGTTTTGCAATGGTAATACTGATAGGCGACAAATATTTAAAGTTTTTTTTATTTACTAATGTGTTTTTTAATTAACTAGGTATGTTTTATAAATAACAGTCGGTCGGTGAAATTGCTGGTTGTTGAAAATTTGCGTTGCGTCAATATTACTTAATTTTTGGTGGGTGGATTCAAGATAATATTAAAGTATATCCTTTTTTAAATCCTTTATTTTAAATTTTCATGTTTTCTGGGTATGCTGCTCAGACGCGTACAAATTGGAGAGAATAATTGTGAACTTATGCGACATTCCTTCCAAGAGGAGCTCGTGGCTAAATAATTACAGCCGCATAGACCGATCTTCCGGGTTAAGCCACGCTTGCCGAGGTTGGTCTGTGGATGGGTGACCATTTACCATAGCGAGTTTCCTCCGAGCCTCGGAAAGCACGTAAAGCCGTTGGCTGTCATTTGTAGATCTTTGACAGTCGTTACTGTTGGTCAGAAGCCAGAAAGTCTGACAACCAGTCTTACCAAGAGTATCGTATTACCCAGTTACTGGGTTGTGGAGGTCTGATAGGCAGTCGATCCATGTAAAATACTGATATTCAGCTGCATCCGGTTCGACTGGAAGCCGACCCCAACATAGTTGGGAAAAGGCTAGGCAGATGATGATGCGACATTCCTTCCACCATTTTTCTTTTTTGCTTATCAAAATTCGAATGATTTTTGACCACTAAGTGGCTACTTCGATCCACTTACTTGTAGCTTACATGTCTATCATTCTAAAATCCCGCATAATCACATACAATATTTTTTATTTCTCATAAACGCTTAGCGTCCATAGGGTGGGACGGTCCGTCTGCTCATAGGTGTAATAATAGCCATGATAAACGATCCCCATTACTTATAGGCTGTAACCAGCCATTTGTATTGAGGGTCCGAATATTACTGGATCTAGATTGCATGCGTTAGTTTTCATGGTGGTCAGACCATGGGTATGTAATTTATTTGTCTCTTTGTTTGATGTTGTTTTTATGGTATGGTGTCCTTTATGTGTGTGTGAATGAGTAGTTTATTAGAGAGGGTCCGAAACCTTATTTCAAAAGACACTTGTTCGATTAACGTACACACATCAAAAAAAGTTTGCGATCACTTTGAAAAATTATGTAGCCTTTTTGAAGCCGAATTTTCTAATCGGGATTCAAAGCGATAATTATCATGATAAATATAGATTGATAGTTATCTAGATTAATATAAATCAGATTTCAGTTGAACTTTGAATTCGGAATCTTCACATACATAATTATGCTAGTGATCGCAAAACTTTTTTTTGATGTGTGTATGAATGGTCGAAAGAATAGGGTATTTGACTGAAAAAATCTAATTAGTCCGTCAGTTAGAATATCAAAAAATATTTGACCCGTATTTTTTCTTTTGTTACGTAAACCAAAATTGACGAAGATACGACACTTTTAAAATTGGCGAAATGTCACAAGCAAGTACAATTTTTACATGCTTCTGACGTCACAAGCCCCACGGTCGAGTTTTGATGCGTTTTATCTTTCCAAATATTCATAGATTTAACAAAAGAAAAAATACGCGTCCATTATTTTTCAAAACTTTAACTGGCAGACTAATTAGATTTGCAATTTATTGATGCTGTCAACATGCCTATTATAACCGAATAACAATTTGTTCGAACAGTCTTTACTTTGACGAACGTTTCATCGAATGAATTATTTTATTAGACGAATAATAATAATCGTTCAAACTAGCTTTTTCCATGGCTCACTGAGTGACGTAGAGCTTTCTTATAAGGCCCATAGTGAGCGTCCACATCTCCGTGCCATATGTCATCACCAGTGATCGGAGTAGGTAGATTGATTTTTGGTACTTGTATCATAAATGCACACAGAAAGAATAACATGGATAAGCCATTTTTCAGGAAAGTAATTCCGGTATTTCCGGATTCAATTAAATAATGTTGATGTTTTTAGTGAAATTATTACTACTCAATTCAGAATTTAAAGGAAGGTATCAAAACTAAATTAATTTAGTAATTATCTGTTGAATAATAAAAGCAATCGAATTCCGATCGAAGCATTAATACATTTTTATGCACTCTACGAACCGAAGTAAACGAGTCAGATATCTGGCATGTCGGCGGCGAGCGTACGCATTGTTTTGATAACCGGTTAGTGCACCACCCATGATCCTTTGTTCTAATTGATCGTTGGGTTGTGTCAAATAGTGAAAGAGTGCCGTTAAAAAAAAAATGAAGAATATAATATTGCTCATTTTAAGTTCCGTTTTTTTTTGTTAATAATCATCCAATTCCGAAATTTTCCGAAAATTACGAAATTCCGGAGGAATGTCCATTTTAATATATACGTTTCGGATCAATGACCCCAATTCAATCTACCTACTCCGATCACTGGTCATCACTGATAACTAGAGATCGGATATTCGGATGCATATTCACCTAAACTTGAGCCCCCTTATTACAAAAGATGATCTAAGAAAAACCTAGGTTTTAATATAGCCCCGTCTCTTTTTGTTGTATGACATAAGAAAGTAAGTCTTTCCCATTTCTACGAAAAGAAAATAGTACACATCTGTCATCTAACCATAGTGAGTCATAACTCTTCATCGTGGTTTTTAAAATGAACTTCTAGGAACCAGCAAGTAACAGGTGCAAGCAACGCCACGCAATATAACTAGTATTTATTGATTTTTCTCCTCACAACACTTTGATGTTGGCCGGAAATAGTGATACAGACGGACAACTGGATTTTATAGTTTTACAGAATGAGATCTGTACAATCAAAGTCAAACAATAAAGAGTCTGAACAATCAGTACAAACACAAGAAAAAAAGTGTTAAAAACAAATGTTTTTTTTTTCTTTGTTACAGGGACACGCAAACAAATAATGTCAAAAAAAAGGTCAACTGCGACAAAAATGTTACCACTCAGCATAATGCTGTGCTATGGCGTGGATCACAAACACAGCGCTGATTTTCAGTGTTTATATTATTTATTTATTATTTAATTTATGTACACACAATATCACTTAAAGAGAAAAAATGTTTATAATATTTAGTATTAAGGTACTGCTTATTTAAAAAAAAAACTGCAACAAACCCCCGAAAAGAAAATATGATAAAAATGTAGACAGCAGTGTTGAAACAAGAAAAAGGATAAAAACATTTTAAATTATGGTGAAGATCTAAAATTAAAATACACGTAAATGCTAATAAAATAATAGATTCTGAAAATATCTGCATTGGTCTAGCCATATCCCAATTACGTAATTATATTAAAGTCGGCTTCAGTCTAACCAAGCGGCTATGTAAAGTGTACCCATTAAACAGGTTTCGGAAATTTTAAATTATTTTCGGTAAATAGAATTATGTTTATAAAATAATGTTATGTTGCCGGCCCATTAGGATAGACTCGAATTCTTATGTCAAAACAGGTGAGTTATAGACTGGCCTCCAGTGGCCCATCTTTGGCTGATGTATAGAACACTGTTACAGTAACCTATTCCTCTAAACCTACAAGCTCAGGTATTCCTCAAACTATCGTTGCGATGTAAAGCAAAAAGAGGAAATCACCCAATTTATATTTATCAATTAACGGCATAAAAACTATTTTAAAAAGAAATATCAATACTTACTTCAGCTCTACCCTAAGTTATGACACAACATCTATAAATATTCAATTAATCCCAATAGATACATAACGGCATTATATTCGTCCATATATAATTGTTTGTTACAAAATGGCCTCCCCCTGTATCGCTTGATGTGTTACAGGAATAAGAAACAATTACAAGACGAGAGGACGTGCTTAAGATCACAATTGACTAGGAAGTGTGGACGCACTGGGTTGAAACAACGCAGCTGTTTTGGGGCGGTTATATGAGGAGAGAAAGACGTTTCCATCAGCGATTTAAAATTGAAAACAATAAAAAATACAGTTTATATAAATAAATGAAACAATACAATAAAACTAATTAAAATACAAACAAAGAAAAATTACATCCTAGACTAAAACTACCCTATACAAACTAAAAACGAGCATCAAAATATTCCTTTGCATCGCTAGCTACTACGTATAAGCATGCCCAGAAGGCTGGCAGCATTACCACGTTAGATGGCAATGCTAATTATTCGATTGAATTTATGTTTTAGATCGAAAAATCTTTGACAATGTCCTTAAAATCGAATTCTATGCCTACCTGCCGTGTAAAATTGTTTCAAGGCTGTCTTACCACGCACAAGTTTTTTGCAAAATATTTTAAGCATATTTTCAGTAGTAGATAATGCTCCTATCTGTAGGGCCGATAAATAAGGTGTCACTTTCACACATTATCATCATCTGCCTAGCCTTTTCCCAACTATGTTGGGGTCGGCTTTCAGTCGAACCGGATGCAGCTGAATATCAGTATTTTACATGGAGCGACTGCCTATCAGACCTCCACAACCCAATAACTGGGTAATACGATACTCTTGGTAAGACTGGTTGTCAGACTTTCTGGCTTCTGACCAACAGTAACAACTGTCAAAGATCTACAAATGACAGCCGGGACCAACGGCTTTACGTGCTTTCCGAGGCACGGAGGAAACTCGCTATGGTAAATGGTCACCCATCCACAGACCAACCTCGGCAAGCGTGGCTTAACCCGGAAGATCAGTCTATGCGGCTGTAGTTATTTAGCCACGAGCTCCTCACTTTCTGTCACTTTCACACAGAAGAACTAAAATTAAATATCATCGGAACAACTAACTGCAGCGTTTTTCCCACCTAGTGCGACTACTATCAGAAGGGTCGGAGACGCATAAAGATCTTGTCTGAAACAAGGGTGTCGGGTCATCTGATGGCGTTCTGTATAATTGAATCCCCCAAGTTTGATTAGCAAGGACATGTTACGATTATTGCCATACTCGATCCAAGATATGGATAGGGTGTAATTAATTTAGAGCTACTTAAGAAATTGGGAAAAATAATAAAAAGCAGAAAAGGCAGGCAAGGTAGGGGCTCAATTCTCCTAAAATAAATCGTTGCCAAACTCAATCGAACCACAACCGTCAGTCAGTTTTTGTTTTCGAAAACTTTCAAAATGATTGATTTTGTTTTTCGTGTCAAACAATTTGATAGCTTTTGAAATTGAGAACTGTCTGAATGAACGGTTCGGCCTTGGTTCGGTTGTGATTTATCAAGATTTATTTTAGGAGAATTGGGCCCCAGGTTGATTTCGCAGGAGCGGTTTTTTAATGTTTGTAAAAACAAAAAATGGCCAAGCCAAGTTAAAAAACCGGCCAAGTGCGAGTCGGACTCGCGCACGAAGGTTTCCGTACCATTATCTATAAAAACGCCAAAAAAATCTCATTTTTTGTATGGGAGCCCCCTTAAATATTTATTTTATTCTGTTTTTTAGTATATGTTGCTATATCGGCAACAGAAATACATCATCTGTGAAAATTTCAACTGTTGAACTATAACGGTTCATGAGATACAGCCTAGTGACAGACAGACAGACAGACGGACAGCGGAGCCTTAATAATAGGGTCCCGTTTTACCCTTTGGGTAGGTACGGAACCCTAAAAAGCACTGAAGTAAGTAGCCATTTTTTATTTTATGAAAGCACCTTTTTAACTCTCTTGAAAGCAGTCGTGCGTAACAGACCTTAGCCACAATAGACATATAAGCTAAAGCAGTACCTCAACTTACTACAATCTCATGAATTCTCACACAGACACGCTCTGTATACTGAGTAGTTTTTTGTTTTTGTATGTAACTGTATCCCGAAAATACCTTATTTGTCTTGTTGCAGTGCGTGTCTGTGTGAGTGTGTCAAATCGGACGATTGTAGGTAGTTGAAGTACTGCTTTAGTTTATATGTCTACTGTGCCTTAGCGTTGTATTGAACGAGGCTACTTTATGGCGCAACGCGTTTTATCAGGAAGCAGACGTTGCGATTACCTGCGCGTGCGTTGTCTTTAGATAGGACTTAGAAAAGACGCTGCTACGCATGTAGCCGCGTGCCTTGAAAAACAACATTAAAGTACAAACTTTCTTTCCTTTCTTTCTTCAAAGCATGGTTCAAAGAAGAATCTAGAAGTTTTATAGGCCACAGTAAGTAGTTTACCCACACACAAGCACAGAACTGGTGGACTTCAGCCCTAGGCTGCAGGCAGTCCAAGGAGGCCATGCCACTCATGGATGGCAGACTGACAAGGCGCCTGCTGCGCCTGGACAGGAACAGCCTGCGAATGGTGACTGGAACGATAACCGGGCACTGCTCACTAAACAAACACTTCCACACGATAGGCATAACGGACAGCCCTCTGTGCAGAGCATGTATGGGGGCCGACGAAGCGGTCGCACACGTGCTCCTGGAATGTACAGGGGTCACCCGAATGCGAGAAAAAACCCTTGGTGCACCGAAATCACTCGCAAATGTTCTGAGCGGAATGAGAGCCCTAATCTGCTTCTGGAAGGAGGTGGGCTGGCTGGAATGATGGCCGCCATGGCCCCGTACAATGGTCCACTTAAAGGACTAAGTGCGAAAACCACATCTTCTAAGCCACAGTATCACGTAGTTATTCATAAGAAAGTATCATCTAAACATATACGTATGTGTACCTCGAATATCACCAGCAATTTTACTACCAACCCAAATATAAAGCCAGTACTTTACGCTCTTAATAAAATAAATCACCACACAGAGTAGCTGAACGGTATTATAACATCAAAACCATGATAAATGTCTAAAGGTGTCACAACTTTGCAATCAAAATATAAGACTGCGAATGTGAGGAATGGCATCCTGGAGTTCAGCCAAAGAAAATGCAATACCAACTGCCAATCAAATCAAAACCTTAATGTCAAGACTATAAGCACAAAATTCCGTACATCAATTTGGCGTTCATGACTTTTCGATACCAAAATTCAAAGTCAATTACCAATCAAAATTCAACCTTGTCTTCCAACAAATAAAATCGAAAATCGAAAAGATCAAAACAGAGAATTTTGAAGTTAAATACCTAACGTAATGCAAGTTAGGCATCCGGCTGAAGGACCCACTAATTGCATTGGTCACGCACATTCCAGCGCACGCGCTTGCGTTTGAGATGCGCGCACGCCGGCTCCCCGGCTAATTAGGAGAGGGATTGATTCATTTGTATGTTTCCGTGACGATTTGTCTTGGATGTTTGTTCCAGAGGGTAATGACAGGATGTTATGTGATAAGGATGGGGATATGAAGTGGATTTAATTAATCATCATACCAACTCGTGGGCCTGCTGACCATGGCCATGGCTGACAGGAGAACAATGCCTCTACTCTCCATCACTACGTAGCAGTGGCGAAGGGTGAATTTTCTTAAAAGGGAAGCCGGACCAATTATTTGTTTAAATGATAATTGAAAATAATAGATACTAGTATTTGCCATATTTCGAAAGGGAAGCCGATAGGAATCGAGTTGTATGGAGCCTTCGCCACTGCTACGTAGTATAAAACAAAGTCGGTTCTCGTTGTCTGTCCCTAAGTATGCTTAGATCTTTAACACTACGCAACGGATTTTGATGTGGTTTTTTTTAGTAGATAGAGTGATTCAAGAAGAAGGTTTTAAGCTATAAAACGTATCCGTGCAAAGCCGGGGCGGGTCGCTAGTTTCATATAATGCTATATTAAATAGAGTATCAAAGACATACCTAATCCCTGTTAAGACATCTACGGGTGAACAATTATCTTGCTGCCCAGAAACAGGACGTAAATCCGTTTGGAATTACCAGAAAATCACGAGAAATGAACATAACTGCAATCGACATGCATTATCAACCGTTACGTCTCGTTATCATAAATTTTATTGAAACATGACTTCAAATTGATACTTGAAGATATGTGTCGACTTTAAGTGATCGATAAAATGATGATTGGGATTTCCTACTACCATCGTTAATCAGGTAACTAAGTAAAAATTGTTACCCGACTGGTTCCCGGAAGGGAACAGGCGGTTTTTCGGGTGTCGTAAAGGCAACTTATGGCCAAATTCTCAAATGCTACTCAATTTTAAGTTGCTGTTAAGTCTCTTGCTGTCATTATCACTTTCGCCTTAAAGTGGCAGTATGACCATTAGGCCCCGTATTAACATATCCTTCTCAAAATGGTGGCCTGGGAGCAACATTTTAAGTCGAGCTGTCAAAATGTAAACGTCATCTAAATTTCATACATTCGACATTCACCATATCAACCAGAAGACGTCCACTGCTGGACAAAAGCCTCCCCAATAGATTTCTCTAACAATCAATTCTAGGTCGCTTGCATCCAACGGCTACCCTGACCTTTCTCCTTGTGGTAGGTGGCCGTCCAACGCGTGGCTTTCCATACACAATGGCGACCACAGAAATGCGTAGCATGGGGATGACGTATTCATTTCCAGGATGTCAAATGCTAAAAAGATTACATCTATTGTCATTTCTATCAACGACATTCTATTAACCTTTAGGATCAACCCTACTTACAAACATTCCGATCTTCTAAGACCTACTAATAAAACGACTGTCGACTCCGTCTCTTTGCATCGAATCGTAAACAATGTTGCTAGCAGTGCAGACGGAGATCGGAACTTTAATTAGTATAACAATGTCGGTATTGACTTACATTCTTGGCTTTATTTAGATTTCTATAGTTTTTGGGATAAAAAAAGATGTCACAAATACTTGTGTTGGACATGATATTTAAGATATCGTCTGTGTCCTAATCATATCAGCAAGGCAATTGCGTAAGATAACCAACATCTATCATGACAGTTGATGTGTCAAAAACAATATTCATTTCGTGGTACATAGTTGTGGAGAAGTCGATTTGTTAATACAAACGTTGCTATGGAAATTGCTGACCTGTCAAAATCATAGTCTTCTTCCTCAATCAGTCAAATCAGCATCCTTTAAGGCGTGCACTTTAAAGGTGCTATTCCGACAGCGACTGCAAAACTGCAACCGCAGACCGCAGCCGCAGATCGCACCGCATGCGATACTACTTTTGCAGTTTGCGGTCTGCAGCCCGTCTCGGACTTGTACCTTTAGACAGTACATCTATAAAAGATAAGGAAGTAGAAGTTATAAAAAACTTGACTGGAGACCCTTCTGGTCACGGGAATAACTGAACGGCAATATAGAAACAATCCGCAAGGTCCATCTGTCTAAAAGATAAAAAGAAAAGTCCTGACTGACTGATTGACTGACTCATCAACGCCCAGCCCAAACCCTTGGACCTAGAAAGCTGAAATTTTGCACAGAGGTTCCCTTTATAATGTAGACAAGGAATAAGGAAGGATTTTTCGAAATTCAACCCCTATGGGAGTTAAATAGGGGATGAAATTTTGTATGGAAAATCGTCACTTAACGGGTTCAAAATTTCACGCAAGCGAAGCTGCGGGCAGAAGCTAGTCTATCTAAAAGAAGACAAAAAGAAAAAAAAAATTGTACCTATAAAAATTGCAATAATTAAAGCTCGCATTTAAAACTCATTTTAAGTGCGAGTTGTTATGTCAACGACTTAAAAACAGTTTATTTGGCAGTAAACAGAAGTAAAGCATTTGTCATCTGAACTAAGCCTTAATGCTCGGTCCTTCATCTCAAGACTCATTCATATTCACAGAGACCCTAATAACTTCTCTAGACATTTAGTTGTACTCCCCTCTGTACTTTCTATTCATCTTCACATTGTCTGCCTAAATCCTAGTCCAGCCTTTAATCCTAAACTTGGTACACACCCAGCATGCGGGATGTTGGAAAATCTAAACTTTAAGGCATATATCGTCTGGGAGCGTTTTGTATGTAGAAGTTTTGCATGTTCAATCTCAGTTGAAGTAACAATGAGATTTATTGTTTGGTCGTGGTATGAATTAGTTGGAGATGTTGGAGCTAATGTAGGCAAGCAAGCAAGGAGATCGTTGTATTTAATGTTATGACTGCTTTTAAATCCAGGTGTGCTGTAAAGTGTTAATAATATCTATTTGTTTATACTTCTATGCACTATGGTAGTACATAAGGCGGACTTGGGGTCAAAATACACGTCCGATAGTTGCTTCCGGGAGCCGGATTCGACTATCTGATCGGATTCATGTAATACACGTACGATTCTCGTGTCCGATTTTTTCTGGACGATGAACGACGCCCGGACTATGCTTACAATTCTGACATCCGATCCGATAGTCTGATCGTACGTGTAATTCATGTTCAAACAAATGTATGACGCGGAGGCCTTCAGATAGTCTGATCAGACTATCGGAACCGCCTGTCGGAGGCAAGTGTCGGACATGTATTTGGGCTCTTAATGCCATATGGCATTCTCTACCAATCAACTTTTGGATTAAAAACAAAAACATCGAAAAAGCTATTAAAAAAAAAGTTTATTTAGTTATGGTTTACTCACGTGCATTTTTCGGGATTGCCTGACTAGTTTCGGACCCAAACGGAGCCCTTAAATAATGAGCTGATCACGCGGCGAGGTCGCGAGTCGAACTGTGCACGTGAGGAGGTAAACCGTAAGAAATCATAAATATGAATATGTCTTACGAAAGTTGTAATACAAACATTTTGTACTCAATAGACTACAAATTCATAAGATAAATATTAATTACAATAAAATACATAATACAAAATAATAGAATAATAAAATACAATGTGTACATAATAAAAGCAAACCCTGAAGTAGTTTGTTAAGAATCGTCTACTGAATTTCGCCTTTCTTTTTTTCTAATATACACAAAATATACATCTCTAAATAAAATATCGAATTACAATTAAAATATCTAACAACTATAAATAAAATATTGAATTGCCATTAAACAAATAAGTGCTCTTCCTCTCTTCTACTAAACTATGCTGTGCCCAAGAGGGACCATAATTGATAGTCTTAAGCTTAGTATTCTAAGGTCTTAAGCCAACCACAGATAATAAAATTACATTCTGGAATGCAATAAAGAAACTGAATCGAATTGAAAATCCACGTAAAGTTATCAAAATGTAATTCATTCATAATTTGTATTCTTAAAGGATTCATTATTTTTAGATTAAACCAATCTACTACATAATCCCGACCATTCTCCATTCAAAAGTTTCTCCAAAGCCTTTATATCGTCGTATATTTACAGAACTATCTGGCCGTCAGTACACAGTCTCAGTACAAATCTAAACATAGACAGACGACAAACGAAAGACGGTGTTTACCAAGACTCTTGGACCCTGGAGCCATCAGCACCAAGTTTTAATGTAGAGGGCTAATGGAATCTGCATGAGGAATAAATGTTTAGAGTCTAATATGGCTAGTGTGAGTACTTAATGTTGAAAGACTCTCAATTTTGGAAGAAAAAGGAGATTTTTAGAGATTTTGCTGCAGTATTTTATTTTGTATAATGAGTGTTTTTAGAGTTTCGTAAATGAAAATGGAAAAATTGAACCCTTCACGTTGTTGCCCGTCTATCTGTCCATTAAGACCCTTTTTACAAGAACGGCTAGAAACATCGAGTTGAATTTTCAATTATTTGTTTTGTATTCTTTTTGATTTTTGTCTAAATTCTCCTCTCAGTACTTGGACTTGTCCTGTTTCGTAAGTGCCTTAACACAATTTCTATTATAATTTGAGAGCCTGGAGATCTGTTGTACAGGTCTCGAACCCAGCATAGACTCCAGTTCTCACAAAGGCTTGAAATTTTGCTGTGATTTGTGTATGAACAAACCATTGTACCTTTTTGAGAGAAATAAATAACTATTACTATAGAAATTAATACCAAATACTAAAATCTAGACTCTAGTCCATTCAAAAATTCAGGTTTCTAATTCAATCAATGGAAAGATAAGAAGCCGAGTACATGACAAAAACCGAAAAATAATACCTAATTTGTCACGTAATAATTCCTATTTGCGGTTAATAACAGTAAGTAACCCATAGGCGCGACTCCCATTCGCTCTTGTCCGTGTCTTTTTTTTTCATTTAGTTTAAGTGGTGAAGCTACAATAGACTGAATGTGTAGGATTGAGAGACTCGAGGACTTAAGTGGAATCGAGTGGTGCGCTGCAATTTTGGAGAGGCCTATGTCCAGCAGTCTACTGATGAATTGATGATGAAGCCACTATACTCTGTTTAACGAAAGTTGAGCCCTGGAGACTGCTGTCGAAAAAAGTAACCGACATTATCAAAAACCGTAAAATACATCTTCAATATTTTGTTATAAAAATATTTGATATACTTTGTATGGTAACGTTTTGTAGATAAAAGTAAGGACTCACTTTACGTTAAGAAGTAGTATTATGGAATTGAAGCGTTTTTTTTACAAAAACAGCATTACGTTTTTTTACAAAAACTGCAAAACGTTTTTTCGTATTTTTTTTCAATAAAGACAAAAAACTTCATAGCGTTGTCAATGTTAAAGATAAAGAATTTAATTAATATTAATGTTGTATGAGTCATGAATTAAATTATAATATGTATTATTTCAATCATAAAATCTTCACATTACTGCAAACTATTTATAAGAATACTTAGGATAAAAAGGATGAAAATACGATTTATGCTGTTTTTGTAAAAAACGCTTCAATTGTACAATGTTTGGATCTATTTGTGACAAACATTTTAAGAAAAGTTTAGATAATTTTTAATATCCAATGTTTTTTTTTTTATTCGGAATCAAACCTATTTTCCTTGTAGGGATCAACTGTGTAATATCTTATATTGTAGCTATTAGGGAACAGAATTTAAAAGGAAACAATAGCAATTTTAGTTTGAAAACTACGTATTTTTTCTAAAAATACCTTCCTCTGTGCACACGCCAGAAACTCGATGCGTATTGTTAGTTATTTTACGCACAAGTTCACTACAAAAATATCCCTTTTACCTTTGTGCGCAAAAAGCCGTTGTGATAAATCTGTTGGGAATTCAGCCGCTGATTGGCTGCGTCAAATCGTTCGCCTGTTGTTTCAATCGTTTTGTTTTCACGATCGATTATCGGTATCTGCGGATTCTCTGATTTCGCAAGTCGTTTGGGAATCGGTGATTTGTTAGCAGTATTCATAATGCTTTTTAATTATAGGAATGATGATGAGTTCAATCCATTTTGATTTTCTTATTTATTCTTGTCATTTTCTCTATACAATGTGTCCGGTTATGGACTAGCGATATTCTAGGTACTTATATCTGACGACGTCTGTGGTCTAGTGGTTCGAGTGTCGGACTGCTGATCACGAGGTCGTGGGTTCGATTCCCACAGGACACAAATATTTATGTGATGAACATAAGTGTTTGTGTTGGTCTGGGTGTTTCTTATGTATTATAAGTATGTATTTACAAAAAAAAAAAAAGTATATAAGTATTATATCCATTGTCTAGTACCCATAGTACAAGCTCTGCTTAGTTTGGGACTAGATGGTGCTGTGTAGAAAATGTCCCAAAAATATTTATTATTATTATTATTATTTATATAGCAACTATTCTAGTACACAAATACACTACACACTAGGGCCCAATCCACTTCCCCGCTATTTGGCAGCCATTTTGCTTTTTTGTTGAGATATTCTCTACCTTAAAGTTATGAAAATGTGAACCCATTTTATCGTAAACGATAGACAATATTGTTGCCCTCCGAATAAGCCTACTTTTATCTCAGTAGGACCAAAACTTTGAGAGATATAACTTTTTTGTACACACGTACAGAATATCTTATACAAAAAGTGGAAGTGAATTGGACCCTAGTGTATAGTGTATTTGAGTACTAGAATAGTTATTATATAAGTACCTAGAATATCGCTAGTCCATGGCCGGACACATTGTATATGTTTACAGGGATAGTTCATCTTTAAGCAAGTTATACGTAAGTTGTCTTCTACAAACGACTTTCACTGTGGACACACTTGCAGTAAGTTGACTTCTGGGAGTTTTACCTACTATACAAGCACTTGCTCCAATTACTTGCGCAATTTAACTTGCTAGAGGATTTACCGCTTAAGGATGTGTCCTTGGCAACATATTGAAACATCTTGCTAGAGGAATGCATGATGGAGTTTGCTAAATGTTTTGTGTATTGGCTGTACCGCACTAAATTAATAAATTGACAAGCATAAATAAGCAAAAAAAAAACATTTTATCATCATCATCTGCCTAGCCTTTTCCCAACTATGTTGGGGTCGGCTTCCAGTCGAACCGGATGCAGCTGAATATCAGTATTTTACATGGAGCGACTGCCTATCAGACCTCCACAACCCAGTAACTGGGTAATACGATACTCTTGGTAAGACTGGTTGTCAGACTTTCTGGCTTCTGACCAACAGTAACGACTGTCAAAGATCTACAAATGACAGCCGGGACCAACGGCTTTTCGTGCTTTCCGAGGCACGGAGGAAACTCGCTATGGTAAATGGTCACCCATCCACAGACCAACCTCGGCAAGCGTGGCTTAACCCGGAAGATCGGTCTATGCGGCTGTAATTATTTAGCCACGAGCTCCTCCAACATTCCATCCAACATAAAAAAACATTTTATATGAAAATCATTTTAGGTTAACTTTGGTGGGGTAACTTTTTTTTACGTTTGTCTTTTATAGTAATTTCCCATCACTACATAGTAGTTTCCTAGATAACTATAGAGTACTAGCTTTTGCCCGTGGCTTCGCTCGCGTTAATTAAGCTCAAAAAAACTCTTAACACTAAAGTTTTTATTACACTAATATAATTCAATCGTGATTCGAAAGACACGTGACGCCATCTATGAACGTTATTGTTGTTTTCCTCGGGAACAGTACTTTTTTTCGGGATGAAAGGTACTCTATGTCCGTTTCTGTACACATGACAACATATATGCAAAATTTCATGATGATCGGTTCAGTGGTTTAGGCGTGAAAAGGTAACAAACAAACAAACTTACTAATAATATTAAATTAGGATAGATAGATTATAGAGTCAATTAAACACAAACATCGATACAAACAACTACTGGGCATAGAAATGGCTGTTTCGATGCGGGAATTGAACCAGCAACCGCAGACACTACCGTTGCACTAATTGGGTCGTTACAAGCTACTGGCAAGAAACATAGTCCAACCAGAGAGAACCTTGGTAGTAATATCTACGATGATAGAGAAGTGAGATATACTTTGAGACGTATCTAGCAGCCCTAAGTATACAAGGGGTATTTTTCAACTGGGCGTGGCCAAATTCGAAAGTATAGGGTAGTAGCGAAAAATGCTCAAAGGAGTCTCGGAGCCGATTTTGATGTAAACTAAAACGTATAAAACTAAGATTTAAAAAAAAACACAGTTTTGGAAAGCCTGGAATCAAATCGTTGATTTAGAAAAAAAAAGCTCTATGTATTATGATAAATGATATTTATTTCTGTAAATAAATCTGTTACAGACACTTTTACAAGTCAATTTTATATGTTTTTTTAAGACTAGATGGAGTCGGCATTTCCTATCTGACTCGCTCTGAGAAGAAAAGCCGAAACAAACTCAGAGGTCAACGTCTCTTTTAAAGTCCAGACATTGTAGTATCAAAAACTATGCGAATGTAACAATGTAGGGCAACGTCTGGAATGGCCTTTTGAGGAAAGAGCCATAACAGCTTTGAGTCGACCTGTCTAAACTGACGGTACGCATGCATCAGCCATCGTGTAGCTCAACCTTATTTTAGGGAGCTCAACGACCCGACGCACGACGCCACCAATCAGCAAGACATTTGCGTAGGTCACAAACAACACTCAAAACCGCCAAACACTTATGAAATTCGAGTAGGATACTAGCCTACACGGTACTCATCATTATATTATTATTTTACATATTATTATTGCACCATCCCATTGTGACGCTTATAAGTATCAAATTCTGGGAAGTTATGTTAAATGGCAAAATAAATGAAAGGTGTTTTTAAGAAAACTCAACAGCTTCTATAACTTGCTAGTTTTTTTTTTCTGTTTTGTACAATTTTACTTTTATCAAATCGGCCATGTGGCTCTTTTTAGCATTTTCGCTATTCCCCATACTTTCGGATTTAGTCATCCAAGCCCAATTGAAAAATTCACCCTGTTATTAAAGTTTTTGTTTTATATAAATTAGTTTTCCTATTTAATGCCAAGTTTAAAAACGCAAAGTTCAGCTACCTACTTTTGTCACTGACTGTGCCTGTACAAGTAAACATTTTTAGCTCTGCATTCTCTAACATTTTCTCACATCTCGTATGTTAAACATTACATTCAGAAGAATAAAACCATAGAACATATTTTGTCTTCTTTTTCCAAAATGGTGGCCGAAATTTTTACCCTGTGTCTGAAATACCAGTTCAAAATCTAAAAACAAGCCCATAGCAGGCACCCCTAAAAATCTAAAAACAAAAAATCTAGTTACACCCTCAATGAAGCGTCACCCATTTTCTCGCCGCTTTGACTGGACCATGTATAACGTAAACCTACCCAAATTGGTCCGCCCACCATAATCCGACCACTAATTGTTACTGCATTTTTTTATTAATACAGTGTATTATTAAGCTAGGTCTTAGTGGAATTTGAAACTACACTTTTAACTTTATTTACCACTAAAAGAGATTTTATAGATATTTGTTTTGTTTCGCGATAATATTACAATTCATAACGAAACGGTGCATTATGCGTGTTTTTAATAGTCAAAACGTCAAAACCAGACATGAGACAATTAATAGGATGAGAGATCCGTTACGTCATGGTTATGAACTGAATAACACAGTAATGGATCGGAAGGATCATGTACGCGATTTAGGAGTGCATCTAGATACTGAACTGACATTTCGTGAACACATTATATCTGTTTGCAAAAAATCCTATAGAAGCTTAGGTTTCATACTTCGTAGGGCAGTAGGCTTTAAGAACATAAAAGCTATAGCCGCTCTGTATAACGCACTCGTAAGAACACAATTAGAATTCAATGTGGCTGTATGGGCTCCACATGAAACCAAATATGGCCTAATGCTGGAGCGCATACAGAATAAATTCACACGGTACCTATACATGAAACTTTATGGAGTCTATCCTTTCTATCCTTTGATGTACCCAACCCTATTTGTGTTGGGTATGGTTGGGTACAACAAACTGGAAACAAGAAGGGATTTGGCACTTGTTACATATTGTTTCAAATTATTGCGTGGTAAAATCACTAACCCGGGTGTGCTAAAGGATGTGTGTCTGAACGTGCCCGATAACTACGTGTGGCGACGACGGAGACCGCGGTTACTGGCAGTGCCGCGCGGCCGGACCAACCTACTGGGTAAAGCACCAATGACGCGCGCCTTGCATACTCTGAACGAAATCGCGGAAAGGCTAGATATATTTTGCTGTTCTCTGAATGAGTTTACAAAAATAACTTTATTTGTGCTGTGTTGTGAATGTAAATAATATATTTGTAAATTATTGTTAAAGACCACGCTACCGATTTGGGGTAACCCGTAATGTTAGTTGTGTTGTGAATAAATAAATAAATAAATAAATAAATAAATTAGAGAGTTGTGTATAGATTTAAACTGAATTTAGTAAGTATAAAGTTTTTGTGGTATAGTATAATTGATAGACTTGAGTTACAAGTAGGTAATAGGTGATTTAGTTTATAATTAGTATGCAAAACTTATCAAAATAAAGTGGACGGTATTATAGCTCCACACACTACAGTACTGATCGAATACCGACCGGAGGTCGGTATAGGAGCAATTACCGTGTTCACTTTAACTGATAAAATTATATTTGAGTTATAATAAATCAAACCTAGAAATATTTTTTATTATTTACCTGTTTGATAAAGAATCTTGTGACCGAAATACGACCTACTATAAATTGTTTATTTATTTCGATAACTGTATTTTAATTTCATGAAAATTCATTATTAGCACCGTCGTTTATGGAGAAAAGCAGTATAATATTTACATGATTTTCAATTAACTGTACTTGTTATTGGTTTTATTCTAATGTAATTTATTTCTAAAACATGTTTACCATCTATCGACATTGTTTATTTCTCTAAAAATATTAAACTTTTCAATAATTGAAGTAGTTGAAAAGCGGTCGGTTGTTAGGTAACCGTTTTACATCATTTCATAATACCGTCCACCCTCAAAGCTTATCGTGATTTGTACTCATTTCGAAGAGCTTAAACTTTTTAGCTGAAACTTAAAGTTTATATGACTACATTGTAGACTTTATGTTAGCACCTTTCGGCTCCTTTATCTGACCTTGGATATCAATCAACTAGGAAAAGAGTGCCCATCGAGACAAATCAAACGAGCCGAAACATTGATAAAACAAAACTACTCGAAGGGCTTACATTAATACATTGTGGAGTAGACGGATTTTTTCTGTGGCAGTCATGTTGTATTTGGATTCCGACCTCATTTCCAGAATTGTCATACCCAAAAACCATAGACAAGAAACCATAAAAAAACTATACTCATGAAAATAACTTTTTGAATTTTGACTCATCCACGGCATCAGCACCGCCGAAAATTATGGAATTGTCACCCATGACGAATCATTTCCAAATTTTTATGGCGACCATCTTGGATTTTGAAGTTGCCCTCGTTTTCTTCATCAGCACACCCGAATGCCATGGAATTAACACCATGACGACTAACTTTTAAATTTTCATGGCTGCCATCTTGGACTCTGGGTTTTTCCACATTTTTGGCATCAGCGGCCCCGAAAACCATGGATTTGACACCCGTGATGAATAATTTACAATTTTTGTAGCCGCCATTTTGGATTTTGGTTTTGCCCACATTTTTGGCATCAGCAGCCCCGAAAACCATGGATTTGACACCCATGATGAATAATTTACAATTTTTGTAGCCGCCATTTTGGATTTTGGTTTTGCCCACATTTTTGGCATCAGCAGCCCCGAAAACCATGGATTTGACACCCATGATGAATAATTTACAATTTTTGTAGCCGCCATTTTGGATTTTGGTTTTGCCCACATTTTTGGCATCAGCAGCCCCGAAAACCATGGATTTGACACCCATGATGAATAATTTTCAATTTTTATAGCCGCCATTTTGTATTTTGGTTTTGTCCACATTTTCGGCATCAGCAGGCCCGAAAACCATGGAATTGACACCCGTGACGAATAATCAGTATTTTGTATAACCGTCATCTTGTATTCCGAACTCGACCAATTTTTTAGCATGTGCACCCGAATAACCCATGTAAATAAGAGTTTTGTTATAATAAACGCATTTGTTACAACTAGATTAAACTCTCAATCACCGTAATTATAGGCACAATAGATAAGACAATTAAGTGTCGTCCTGGGACGACGGGCAGTACGCAACCGGTTAAAGTAGTAAAAAAAAGGGTAAATCATTTATTAAAACTTCAGTAGTTTAACATCTTTTGGCGAGGTTGAGATTGCGAGTAAAATTGGGACCAGCGGTATAAGCTCTAAGGGAGCAGCGCGCGCACACCGTCACGAAAAAGGTTTAAACGTTGATTCTTATTTATTTATTTATATTCAGTTCTTACAGACAAACCGTGGAAATGGTTTTGTGGGGCTTTGATCTTAATTAATGTAACGTTTCTGTACTATATAAAAAAAAAACCTCTTTTCTATATGACACCATGAAGTTAATTGTTTACATAGACCTACAAGGTGTCTAAAGCTCTGCAAAAAAGAGTACGAAAAATGGGGGTGCCACTAACAATAAGCGCTCTGGTAGAAAGTCGAAGTGAACTTCTACCGCGCATACATAAGTACACACACCGTTTTTTTACTTTAATCTAAAATTGAATGGGGCATCAACCGGGGACTGCCCACTGGTGCTCTATGAGAGTGCAGTCAAGGACTGTCCCCGGGGGATGTAAGACAAGCACAATAATGTGTATTGCAAAATATGGAACCTTAAATTATTGGTCTATTGATACGGGTGTTTAATGGACAAGTCCAACTTCTTTTTCTGGTAGAAAATTGGTTTGGCAGACGGTGGCCCACTAACTCGCTAGCTGGGCAAACAGGCAAAAGGGGGCAATACCACTGTGAGCTGTTAAGGGTATCGAGATCGAGAAGTGAGATCCTGGTTTCAGCAAGTTTGCAAAGGGCAAATTTGGTGGACGGTATTCGGTATGTCAGTGGTCGGATTACGGCTGACAGTTATTTCCCGGACGGAATTAAGGCGGGCAGCAGATTTGAAACTACTTGTCACTTTTTACTTCATATCAAAACGAATTAAATGTGAATTTTATATTCCTTGCTAGATTTAATAAATATATGAATTTTACTTTAATATGAGATCTACAGCACCAGAGTTTCCCTTATCAGTCGCTATGTCTGAATAAAACAAAAATGATGGTCCTTAGGAGGTCGGTATTCGGTGGGTTTACGTTACTCGAATATTGAAATTCTATGTCCAAATAAACACGTGCATGAAGGGTTAAGAGATGTAAAACTCAAAAGTCCTGATTTCTATAAAACATACATAAGTATAACTAACGTATAACGTCTAGTAGTTTTTTAAATTATTTATATGTATTATGTATTTCAATATTGTGTTACCTTATTTGAGGATGTATATGTATAAGTATATTTATTTAAGATATGTTATGTCGATGTTTTTCTTTTTAACCCAAAGGTTGACTGGTAGAGAATGCCATATGGCATTAAGTCCGCCTTATGTACCACCATAGTGCATAGAAGTTTAAATAAATAAATAAATATGTTTATATATTCTTGTGTTATATTTTGTATTTATATTTAGTTAATTCCCGATTTTTATTAGGTTAAATATTTGTACGCTGCAAACTGCCTTTATATTTTTCTTAGCAATTCTTTCCATCCAATGGTTGTCTGGAAGAAATCGCTTTAAGCGATAAGACCGCCATTTGTACTATTCTTAATCATGTGTATTCCTACTGTTTTATTTCTTTTAGTGTACAATAAAGTATATCTATCTATCTATCTATAACATCATGCCTGTATTTCCTGAAAAGTTGAGCGGAGGACTGTAATACGGCGTCTTACGTAGGCGGAATTGCGAAGTGATCCGATGCGGTGACACGCGAATTCAATGCGATGCGGTGCGAAGCGGCGGCTTTGTCCTACGAGCTTGCGAACCACCCGCCGCGCGCCGCCGTCATTTAGTACGGCACCGCATCCAGTACCCCAAGTGTGAGTTTTTTTCGTTAACTACTGTAGTTGCGTCACGACAAAAATGTATGAAAATTTAGGCTGTGCCTCTAGGCGCACCGTTCACTAACTAATATTCGCGCGTTAATTGACCAGTGCGCTTAGAGGCACAGCCTAAATTTTCATACATTTTTGTCGTGACGCAACTACAGTAGTTAACGAAAAAAACTCACACTTGGGGTACAGTTCACGCGAAAATACCAAACCAACTGATCGCGTTCGCTTCGCTTCGGTCACGTAAGCCACTTCAATAGGTATCGACTGTTTGTTATTTTCGCGTCGCGCCGCGCCGCTTCGTGTCGTTTCTAGATCGCTCAAGTAAGATGCCGCGATACATACTCATTTCGCCGTTGTTTTAAGTACCATGAAATAAGGGGCCATCAACCAGGCACAAATCCAGACTCCAGGCTGCTACTGAGAAATTCTACACGGAAAAACCCAATAACATTTTTCCTAAAGAGATTGAACCCAAGACCTCACTCTCCATCACTAGACCAGACCAAAAAAGTTCTAACATTAATATCGCAAGCGCACGTTCTTTTTTCACACACGACTTTTTTCAGTCAAATACCCTATTAAATTGGACTATTGTAGTTAAACATGGGCTTTTTACTAGAATACATGTAATAATTTGTTAATTATCCTACAGCAGAAATTAAAAAAAAAAAAAAACAACTTTACTTCTACTAGATACCGTAATTTCTCGGAAAGAAGAATGCTGGCTTATTGAAATGAAAATTACTTTGTAGACTATTTAATATTACTTACGAATTTTGTTTGAGTAAGTAGTATTAAAGCGTGTAGTGCCGGACTTAAAGAATAGCAAGCACTACCCCATCTCTTTCCGTGGGTGTCGTAAAAGGCGACTAAGGGTTTCTCTAGAGGATGGGTAGCAGCGTTCTCGGAGTACTTTAACGACCATACTGCGATCGCCAACCCGCCTGCCAAGCGTGGTGATTACGGCAAACTCCCCCCCCCCCCCCCCTTTTGGGCGCGGCCTGTGTCCAGCAGTGGGCGTCTTTCGGCTGAATGATGATGATGATCTATCATTGCTAGTTTCAGAGATATTAAGCTTTATGTCGGTGACCGGGATTCTTCGCTCCCGAGTGTACTACTACGTCACTTTCCAAACAAAACCTGCAAAACTTCTCCTTAACCAAGAACCAGGTAACCATAGAAACAGTAGACACAGCGTCACAACATAATTGTTTCAATCTAAGAGCTATATTTAACGTCCCGGGATTACCCGCCCCCAGAGATTTGTGAGCAAACGAAAAATTCAATCAATTCCTCTCACTCATACCTAATCCTTTAAAAGGTTTCAATCAGCCACCGTGTCTTTTGTTTCGGTTGATAAAAGATGATTGATTGAGGAGGTACGCAGAAGAGGTTTTTGTTTACTTTGTTGACAAATGCAGTCTCCGTTTCAAATGGTTTACATTGAAAGAAAGAGCGAAGCTTTGAATGATAAATAACTAGTTCAATATTAAAAAGAATTGTATGTCTTATGGCCGATTCCTATGATTTACCGACCGTAAAGACTCTTATATCTTTAAAAAGGCCGCCCAGCTGAAGTGGGGGACTGAGCAGGGCATGTCTGCCGTATGCCAAATGAGCTGTGGGCCCGTATAGCACAAGAATGGAGCCCTGAGACAGCGAGACGGGGTCGCGGCAGACCGCGGAGAAGATGGCGGGACGAGTTGGATGCCTTTCTTGAGGTTCGGCATGAAGTTGCACAGAATCGCAACAAGTGGAAGGAACGGAGGGAGGCCTTTGCCCAGCAGTAGGACAGTACAGGCTAATAATAAAAATAATAATTAATAAACCGCTCACACGTTTGTTGCCCCCTTCGCCTATGTACTGGCGGCTTTTCAGGGGGCCCAGCTAGTGAGCTGGCGAGTCACCGTCTGCCAATGTATTTCAAATTAAACTTGAAAGGCAGACGCCGTTTTCTTCCGGCAATAGAAGTTAAATAGTCCATTTAACACCCCCTCCCATGGACCAGTTTTATTTTTACCATGTTTTGCACCCACCTGGGACGGTCCATGACTGTACTTCAATAGTGCAGCCGTGGATAGTCCCCGGTTGGTGCCCCACCCCATTTTAGATTAAAGTTCTCAAAGGGGCCTCTGCGCGTTGGACCTGTGTCCCCCGTATGCCTTCCAAAGGACCGGACATCTTCCGCACGGAAGATGAGCGGTGAGTAAAGCGAGATAAAAATAATAATATCTTTACCAATAATGAAGCAACAACCCCATAGCTTTGAATAGAACATACACGATTACATTTAAAATTAGCTTCGAGTCAATTTTTAAGCCAAGTTTGGCAATGAAAAATGCTACAATTGGTAAGCAAAACGATTCGTTTTTGGCCATAAGAACCGGGTATTACAGTACATACACACATCAAAAAAAAGTTTGCGATTACTAGCATAAGCTGATATAATTTTTTAAATTAATTAAGGGCTGATTTTTCAATCGTCAGATAACTTTTATCTGGGGAATAAGTTTGATGTTTTGACAGCTTTTCTATAGAAAATATGTCAAACCGTCATATTTATTCCTTGGATAAAATTTATCTGACGATTGAAAAATCGGCCCTAAGAAAAACAATTGAACTGTTTTTTATTCTAAATCTAGATTTTTAAATAAAAAATCTAAAAAGAAGAAGAAATCATAATATAATCTACCGTAACAAAAAAGATTTCGATTTTTCAAAGTGATCGCAAACTTTTTTTGATGTGTGTACCTATAAAAGAATGCAAATTATTTTTTTAGAAACATTATTCGTATCTGAAACTGCTTTTTAGGAGAGCAGTGCACTGCGTTCGATCTGGATCCGAGAAAATACGATCCGAAACAACCACATGATAGAACAAATCGTACCCATTGCATCTTGTTCGGATCGGACGCAGTGCAAAGCGATCTAAAAGTACATTTATCTAGTATAAAGGTATAAAGCTAGCATATAAAAGCTAGCATATAGTTTAATATTCATTATGTTAATTGATCCTTTTAACGCTCGTTAAAAATAGATAATTATCTTACCTTAATAAGTTTATTCTGCAGCTTGGTGACGGCCATCCGTTCCCTCTGCGTCCTTCTCTTCTCTTCTTCCAATTGAGCCTCAAGTTGCTTGATGCGCTTCTCAAGAAGTTCCTAGAACAAGAAAAGGCTTCTGTTAAAAATATCCGCATTAAATCAAACTTGATATCTCTAACGAAATAGGAGGAGAACAAATCGTAACGATAAAACAGTAGTAGTGATCTGTTTTTTAACCGACTTCAAAAAGGAGAAGGTTCTCAATTCGGTTGTTTGTATATATATGTATAATATATTTTTTATATATTTTCAGGCATAACTCCATCGTATATAGATTTGGTTTTAGTTTAGTTTGGATTTGCAAAATACTTTTTTTGTTTGAAAGAGTATTCCATTTAAATTTGGTGAAGACCCTCAGAGATTGACAATGGAACTCTTCAATGGATAACAGCAAATTACCCGGGATTGCTGTAATTGCATGTATGTGTATTTTTTATGCCACTTAAAATAGAAAAATAAAATAACTTAAAAAAAAGTAAAAACCGACTTCAATAAAAACGAAAAAGTGTAAGCTTTCGTTTTGCGTAGGTACTTATAATCTCCTTTTAATATTCTAGACAATTTTATAGTTCTTAAAGGTTAAAACGTCGGTGTAGCTTCACTCTACAAAGTAACAGATTGGACTCAGTAACACTCTGGAATTCCGAAAGTTCTCAATGTCAAAAGTATTTATCGTTAAAATTATCATCTGTTAAGGTAAATTATCTTACGATCTGAAACTGTGTGCCCAAAAGTCACCTTAACTATATTTTTCTTAGCCCATGACACCCATTAGATATTTCATTTTAAAAATCTACGTCGCACGACAAAATATTTACAAAAAACAAAATAAAAAGAAACGTTGCAACACTACAGCCGTTTACTCTAAAACGGTCATTAAAAGACGCCATTTTGTATTTTTTAATTATTTTTTCCCTCGTAGCTCGTAAGTTATGGGTATTTTCTTGATTTCGCGCCAAATTAACGACCCGACTATAATTAGACGTTTGAGTGGCAATTCTAGCTTTTAATGGCTTCTGTCGATTTTACACAGACAATTTATGATAGAATAATTAACTATATTTGATCTTTAGGAAGCGCAGAGATTTTAAGAGATCTTTTTTGTTTGTCTAGTTATCAATATAGTGTCAAAAAGAGCTAACAGAATTGTCTAGAAAGTACGTTAAATACAGTCTGTAAGGGTAAACACCGTTATCTTTGAAACCAGTGGTTTGGTTTCATATATAGAACGTAAAATCAATGAAAAATAACAAACTTTTTTTTTATAAAATTTTAATTTTTCCTCAAACGCATTTCACCCTCTGCGCGAGGGCAACAAGCTACGGGAAGGGGCGCGGGGAACTCGCCGCGTGGCCCGACGCACGGTCCCGCACAGTTTGCTACCCCAGTCAGTCAGCTGTCTCGTTAGCGAGTGTGTGTACGCCGCGTCGTAGCGCCGCGCCGCCGCACCGCTCATTTCTCGCGCGTATATTTTTTATTTATTTTTTACTCGGTCCTATATTTTTATGTTTAAGTCAACTACCCATGGTTTGAGTGATAACGGTGTTTGCCCTTACATGCTGTATAGAAAATAAAACCAACAGACTCTCTACCACTGACACTACTTATATTTGGGTTAATGGTTAGTAATATGAGCTAGGTCACAATTTATCATTTTTTACAGGAACAGAAAAATAATAAGGACAAGCTAGTCAGATAATAAAGTTCAGACTTCTTCGGCTGATCGACACAGAAAGCGAGCTCTTTTAGTGATTCTAATCGCGCAACACTTTCGTCATCGCTATGGCTTTGATTTTGATAATACGACAATATTCATTACGTGGTACACGTTGTGGAGAAGTCGGATTGATAATACATACACACATCAAAAAAAGTTTGCGATCACTAGCATAAGCTGATATAATTTTTTAAAGTGAACTTTATCTAGAAAAATTCTTTGTTGTGTGTTTTCTTGATAAATAAAACTTGTGTCTAAAGAATCTAAAAAGAAGAAGAAATCATAATATAATCTACCGTAACAAAAAAGATTTCGATTTTTCAAAGTGATCGCAAACTTTTTTTGATGTGTGTACGTTGCTATAGAAATTGTTGACCTGTCAAAATTAAAGCGATAGCGATTACGGGTGTGTTGCGCAGTTAGAGTCTAGGTGCGTTGATCCATGATGAAGACTACCCTCCTTTATCTTCTAAACGTTGCCCAGTATTGCCAACTACCGACAATAGTTCGAGTTTAGAGCGGTATCTCCGTTCACCAGTTTTATTTGTTCTAGTGACTTTCGCTCGTATCATGCAGCTTCCGTTTTTTAAGGCCGTTAGAGGAAACCAATTCGACTAACAAAATTGTTGACCAATCGCAAACAAACCGCATCAACAATTTGTTTACAATTTTGTTGGTAGAATTTGCCTCCAGGGTACAGTTTAGTTCCGAGTCTGGGCGATTTTTATTTGTACCTATGCTTAGTAATATATTTGCTTAATGCTATCAATATTACATAGGTTAGGAGCACTGATCATATGATTTGCAAGGTGACCGTTCGTTATACATTGCGACCCTTCCGAGCCTCGGAGAGCATGTTAAACGCGTCGGTCCCGGGTATCATACCTATGACAGTTGTTACAGGTAGTCAAAAGCCCGAAAGTCTGACAGCCGGTTACAACATACACACATCAAAAAAAGTTTGCGATCACTAGCATAAGCTGATATAATTTTTTTAAATTGAACTTTATCAAGAAAAATTCTTTGTTGTGTTTTCTTTAAATAGAAATACCCAGTTTGAAATTAAAAAACAAATCTAAGTATTTCTTATTTTTTTATAATCTACCGTAACAAAAAAGATTTCGATTTTTCAAAGTGATCGCAAACATTTTTTGATGTGTGTATCTGGGAAAATGTTAGACAGAACGAATACTATCAATATTCATTTCAATGAATTTTAGTCTTACGCTAGATGATCAGTAGACTTAAAATCATTTCCCAATAAAAATTAAAATAAATATAATGCTCATCTATTTAACAAACGCACCCATTAAACTTGTCTAAAGTCTACATCGCGGGAAATGGAGCGATCGAGCACAAAGCTAACCGGATGTGACATCGTTTATCCACTGTCATTAGCCGGAAGTACGCCCTGAGCGCCCCCTACAGGGTGGTATTTGAAATATGCCGCGCGGAGGATGATTTTCAAGCGAGTAAGGAGCGTTATGCCAAGAATTTTGAGAATTTTAAAGTTGCTGTATTGTTTAAAATGATAATATTATTATGACATTATTTGCGTACAATGTGAAGGCTTGTATGTAATCAATCATACTTTTAAAGTTTTGTCATTAACCCTTTGTTAGCTGTTGTGTGTGCAGACATTATTAATTGTACGAATTAAACTGCAAACACGGGAAATAATGTTTGCGAAAAATAAACTTTATAAATAAGCGAACTGTCTCGTTGTTCTAGAACCCCACCGATAATTCAGCCCTCATCAAGCTGTCTTCCCCCCCCCCCCCCCCCAAAGCCTCCGCCAGCAACGCCCTAAGCCGAGATCCGAGTCCCACTAGGGGTCGCCCTTAGTGCTGTTGTTGCAGATAGTCATGATTTTAGTGTAGTACAAGTAGTTAGCTTAGGTTAAGTATTTTACTTCCCCCCATTGGCTGGAGACCCTTCAGGTCTCGCCAATAACTGCCCCGTTACGTAGAAATCGTCCCCTAAGACCATCTACAGGAGTCAAACAGAAAAAAAAAAGTTGTTCTAATAGATGCAAGCGCGACTGCTTAGCGTGAGGTCCTGGGTTCGATCCCCAGGTTGGGCAATGTTTTACTGGCTTTTTCCGTATGGAGTTTCTAAGTAGCAGCCCGGAGTCTAGATCTGTGCCCAGTTGATGACAATAGGCTCGCCACCTATTACATGGGACTCAAACATAACGGCGAAATGAGGTTGTTCTATACACCTCTGTTCACCTCTCCGGATAATACAAGCGTGATGTTATGTTTAAATAAGCAAAATGGACTCAATATTTCATACCTCTTCATCACATTGTGAGCTTTCCTTTCAACACAGAAAAAAATATTACAAAGATTTATTTTCTTATTTAATCAAAACTAGCGACCCGCCCCGGCTTTGCACGTGTATGTTTTAATCTTTCTCTTGAATCACTCCATCTATTAAAAAAAACGGCATCAAAATCCATTGCGTAGTTTTAAAAATCTAAGCATAAATAGGGACAGACAGCGGGAAGCGACTTTGTTTTATACTATGTACACACGGCTACACTTCAAGCTATGCAAAACCAGTATAAGCTGACCGTTACTTGTGCGAAAAGGTTATACAAAGCGACGCCAAGATAAACTGGTTTTGTATAGCTTGATGTGTAGCCGTGTGTACCTACTTATGTAGTGATAACGATTGAATTTAAAATTCTGACCACTTCATGAACTATTTGAAGGAAAATTTGTATCTGATGCACTGTCTCTTTCTCTCCCAACCCCATCACAAAGAAACCTAAATACAAGGTGTCAATAATACTGAAAAGATTTCCATTATCATTCATTCGCTCTCACATAAATATGATGAACACAACCCACTTCCGTTCTAACGGCTCATTAGCAAAGGGCACCGGTTTCCGAACGAAATCTCGCGAACAATGCTTTCTACCCTTAAATACCAGCATAAATATATACGTGCCAAAGAAATTTAGACCTTATAGAGTTGTGTTAAAGGCAATTAGAAGAGAAACAAGTTTTTTGTGCGTCGTTCAATGAATAAGAACAATGGAAAGTGCGACAGAAATTTCGTATTGAGCTAGAAAGGGTTAGACTAGGACCCACAACATTTAATTCTGGAGATATAATTTGAAAAAAGAGAAAACTGTAAAATAATAAATCGAGTTCTTGAAATGTATCCTCCAAAAGTTACAAAAGATTACTTAAATTATTCTCTCTAATTCCAACACCAAACAAAAAAAATCATTTTTTTTAAATACCTTTTCAGCGCTTTTTCTAAGTAAGATACCTACGTAGATTGAACGGTGAACAAAAGTTACAAGAGCCACGACAAAAAACACGTAAGCAAACCATTACAGGCATTCATAAAAAGTCGAATTAAGATGCACGCTTCCAATTTATCGTTTTATATGGAGAAGAGCCGGCAAAAAACTCCATGGTTACTCTTTTAAATGAATAACTTTAACAATTTCAGTAAATACAGTACTATGATTTTGGATAGTTATGAGAGAACAATGTAGTCTTGAGCATAGATTAGTAGGTAATGAAGTACCAAGACTTAAGTACCTTTGGAATTAACCAAAACAAATACAATATGAAAAATAATTTTTACTTTGAACTATTGAATTTCGTTAGCATTTTCATCTTTCTTTTGGCATTTTACTAAAAGTACACGCATTTCCTGTTCAGTGAGATCTATTCGTTTCTTCGCTCTATAATTTCCAAAGCTAGATGGCGCCAAGCAAGACGCATGCGCTAATAAATAATAGTTATGTTCAGAGGGGGTGAAATGTTTCGGAATGATCGCCGTATTAATGTGTTACAATATTGGACATTGATATACAGGATCTGCTGTCGCTTTCCTCTCAATTGAATAGTTTAACTTTCAGTCAAGTTGATAGGTTGATTTCATTACCCGACTGCGCGATAGAAAAGGGTTATGTTTTTCAAATATGAATTCAGAATCACCTAGATTACTTTCCTTCAATTACTATATGAATTGAAATAGTAAATGTACTATAGAGATTAAAATGCTATCAAACAAAAAAACAAATGATGCGCAAAGTCCCTTAAATTGTTTCTTTTCAAAAATGAATTCTTCTATATTTTACAGAACAAGTAGATAATTTGATGAGCCTAAAGAACAAGCTATTGATAAATTCGTAATTAACTGAATTATTTCATCAAGAGACTTTCTCTACTTGAATCGTATCCATTGATGTAAATTAACAACTATATCATCACGTTTATAATAAACATTGGTGCCGATTCTGTTATGGACAAACTAAACTTAATTTAGGATATTGCCATCTTTTTCACTCTTATAAAATAAGAAAGAGACACACGTAAATAAGAGCTGTCAAATTTAGTTGAACTAAAAGTTCCATACAAATTTAGACGACATTTAAAACGTGTCGACTAAAAACACGGTGAAGTTCAAGGCGTAAACTAGTTTGACATCTCTAACTTAGTTGTTGTCTATCACCGTCCTTTTCTCGCGCTATCTGTTAGTAAAAGATAGCAATTCTCTAATTTTAGTTTAATTGGTGAACAAGAGAATCGGCACCATTATCAACATTACAATATTCAATTTTAAAACAATTTTTTTTTCAACACTTGTGGTTTTGAACCAACGAAAAATTATATCCCAGATAAAAATTACCTAAGTATGCAAACTAAAAGAGTGCATCAAAATAATTCTAGGTATCGCTGTCGACTGGAATCGTGCCCAGAAGGCTGGCAGAGCGTTGCCACGTTGTATGGCAACGCTAATTCTTTTGCCGAAAAACAAGCCAGCCCTGTGGTCACGTGTAACAATTAACAACTTATAATCACATCCTTCTTTATTTGAAATACCTATGTGCAACATCCTAACGTACAATAAAACACAGGTGTATAATTATTTCATACATATACATACGTGATATAATTCGTAAAGTAGTTTACATCATCAACAGACATTATTTGCTAACGAACCAATTCGCAACTGACTACGTAACAAATGCCTAAACTATCAGCCAATCCGCATCGGTCATTAGCCAGACATGTCCGGATAAGCTGAACAGCTTCCAGCTAATCATTCACCATGATAGCATCTGAACTAGGGAGCGAGATGTGGGCAAAAATACTGGGATTGGGGATGTTCGATGAATGCTAGATAATAACGTAGGGACGAGATTTAAAACAAAAACAATAGCTATGTTAAACAATCTTTAGAACTTAAAACGGGATATTTACCACGTTTATTATTTGATGTGAGTTTCCGATATTTCGGCACCGTTACAAGCGCCATGATCACGGATGAACAAACACGGATGAATGATCATCCGTGATCCTGGCGCTTGTACCGGTGCCGAAATATCGGAAACTCACATCAAATAATAAACATGGTAAATATCCCGTTTTAAGTTCTAAAGATTGTGTTAGTGACCATGTCAGTTTAAAAACTTATAATAGCTGTGTTGATAAAGTTTTGAAAGTGTGGTATTTATTTATCCAGTCTAGTAAAAATCATGTAACAATAAGCACCTGACTTGTAGCGTCATTCAAGCTGGCTAGTTTTAGAATTTTTGAACTGTTTACCGTCTGACCTGTGAACCTGAGTTTTTTTTCAGCGTTTCTTCTCATGTGGCTAGCTAGGAAATGCCGGAGCCAGCTAGCATAGTACCATGAGTGTTGAAAATAAGCTATGTACAGTCAGCGTCAAATATATCGGGACGAACAGACTGGTCATAATTACATAAACAACTAAAGAAATGAAACTTTATCTCAATGTGATAAAATTCTTGTTAGAATGTCAGTAACAGTTGCCGTGCACTGTTTTCATTCTGAACACCCCTAAATCATTGAGATATAGTTTATTTTTCTTAGCTGTTCAGATAATTTTGAACAGTCTGTTCCTCCCGATATATTTGATGCGGACTGTACAAAATATTTGAGTTTTGAATGTTTGGCATTTTCTGCTTTCGTGGATTATGCAGTAATTTTGTTAATATTTCGATCATAAAATTGTGAGTCGGTACTGTGGATAATTTATTTGGCTGTAACATCTATCTCTACAATTTCTATTGGCGACTTTGCTACCTCTGCTGCCATTTTCCTTTTGCAATTTCTTCGTGCACTCGTGGATAGCAAAGGAATGTCTAAGATACCAAACCAAAAACTTCTAAATAAGAACGAAACAAGCGATGCTATTAATTAAGCATTGCACATCAATATCTCTATAGCTTACATTTGCGACCCCCCACAGGGTTGTCACCAAGCTTGTATCATTTTTCACGTGCTCAATAAATTCGTTGCCGCCCTTGTCGAGATGTCAACTCGGAAGAATCGCTCCGAATGCTCGTACATACTTACCTGTTATAATGCAGTTTATTTGGATTTTGAATTAGTGTGAACAAGAATTAATGTGCAAAATATCTGTGTTTACAGAGAAATTATTTGGAATATCCATTATTTCGTTATTATAAATGTAGAATGTAGGTAAGCTATTAAAAGCTTTCTCTTCAGGTTTTTTTTTATTATTTATTACTAGGCCTGCGTTTGGCTGCCATCTCGCCTGATGTTAAGCGATGATGCGGTCTACGATGGAGCACGCTTTCCCAGAAGAAACCGATTCACTCGTGACTTGAAGACACCCAGATTGTAGCTGTCGGGGAACACCCACTCGGGCAGCGCATTCCACTGTTTGGCGGTTTTCACAATGAAAGTGGAATCAAAGCGCTTCGTTCGGGTTTTTGGTATATCAACCATGAACCGATGGCGCTTTTTCGTGCTTTTGGCCGTCCGATAGAAAAAAGGGCAGGGGGCTATTAGATCATGCAGATCTAAAGCACACACTCCGAAATGTGTCCGATAAAAAACCGATAGACTAGCAACTTTGCGCCGATGCTCAAGACCTTGGAGCTTGGTCTGAACAAGGGAGTCAGTGCAGGTTTATTGAGTGTTTGTAAATGGAAATGCTACTATTTAAGGTTTTTACTGCACAGTAAATGTTAGTACTTAATTGGTTTTTTGATCAAAGGCGTCAAGCTTTGAAGACTTTTAGTTTTACAAGTGTCACTGATGTTAAATACCTGATGTTAAAAAAAAGTTTTCTTCAATGCTGTCGATTCTGTTATGCACAAAACTAAACTTAATTTACGCTATTGCCATCTTTTTCACTCTGATAAAATAAGAAAGTAGATAGAATAGAGAAAGACGTAAATAAGAGCTGTCAAATTTTCTTGTACTAAAATTTCCATACAAAAGACAACACGTCAGAACGACGTGTCGACTAAAAACACGGTGAAGTTAGTTCTTAGTCACACACACTTCCACATGATAGGCATAACGGACAGCCCCCTGTGCAGAACATGTATGGGGGCCGAAGAGACGGTCGCACACGTGCTCCTGGAATGCACAGGGGTCACCCGAATACGAGAAACAACCCTTGGCGCACTGAAATCACTCGCAAATGTTCGGAGCGGACTGAGAGCCCTAATCTGCTTCTGGAAGGAGGTGGGCTGGTTGGAACAATGGCCGCCATGGCCCACGTACAATGGTCCACTTAAAGGACTAAGTGCGGAAACCACACCTCCTAACATAGAACATAGTTCTTAGTCCTTTTCTCGGGCTGTCTGTTAGTAAAAGATAGCAATTCTCAAGTTTTTGTTTAGTTAGTAAACAAGAGAATCGGTGCCATTACCTACATTTTTCAATAATACATTTTGGCCTAAAACCTAATGCCCCTTTAAACCTTTCTGCCACTATTTTGTTTTTACCAGCCTATCAAAGGATTTTAAATGTGTACGCTCACAGTGGGATTGTGTTGTCCGCCTTTATTCCGTTCCCCACAATCGGAGAAGTGTCCCATTGTGCAATTGTGGCCCACTGTCTCCACATTGCCTTGCACCATTTGTCTAACCGAGGCCTTATTGTATTGCGGTGTAATTATTTATGCTGGCTTTACCTTGCATATACTATGTACCTACAGTATATGAAATACACTTTGAGTGTACTCCCTATACTTTTGATGGCGCTAGATCGTTTGATGATATAAAAAAATATATATTCTGTTCCTTACCAACGGCTATGTTAGTTATGAAAACTTCATAAATGTATACACCGTGTCCCAAAATTCAACGATAAGCTGTCACCAGACGGTGGACCTGCTCATGAAAAGTCGAGAAAAAAAGAGAAAAAAAATTTTTTTTTTTCTTAATTTCCTTAGTGGAAATTGAAATCCTTCGATTTTTTTTCAAATATTTCTGCTTATTTTTTGTATCGGCAACCTAAGTAGCACTGCTATCTACAACAACCCTTAAAAATCCCAGAATGCATGTAGTTTTTACACAAAAATCAATCAAACTTATTTTCGTCAATTTTCGAAGGACGTCAAATTTCATTTCACACTTAATTTAAAAAAAAAGTTTTTGTTTCTTTTTTTTTCTCGATTAGTCATGAGCAGGGCCACCCTCTGGTGCCCCCGCTTATCGTTGAATTTTGGGACACGGTGTATACATATATCTATACATATATCTATATCTATACATATATCTATATATCTATAAATAATGTTTTTTTTTAATTGTAGAGCAAAAAGGTGTTAGATACCAGTCGCCGGAATGACAAGAAACAATATGAAGAAGTTAATGAATTTATATTAGGCGCGTAAAGTTTCTTTGTAATCTATAAGTATTTCTGTTCTATTCGCTGCTGTATTCTACTGACAATAATGCCATCGGCGAACTGTAAAATAGGGATACCTCTACCTAAAACAAAGGGCATGATGTAAATATTTACGTGCCTACCTAATTATAGTTATTACCTGTAATATGTTAACATAGTATCTAGCACTCAGCAACCTTCATCTTGTCCATTCTTAATTGGATCATTATCAAAGGGAAAATATTTGATACCCAATCATTGACAAGACCTTAAATCGCTCATATGATCCTGAATACGTAACCAATCAAGCCCACTTCCGAACACATGTTAACACAATTAAAACATACCTATTGACGAATCTATGTGAAGAGTACCCTCTCATGTCATGAATCGTTGACAAAGCTACCGTGACCGTACTCGAACCCCCGTACCTTCAGACAATAACGCGAGATTAACCCGGGCGAATTAAACTGAGACCCTATGAAACCTTAGAGAGAGTGGGTTGTGGTCCAAAATATGAGAATTAGCGACGCGATTTCGATATTTGGCAACTTACTTTTATTTTTGTTTGAAATATATATGATACGAACACATCACTTCAACGACCGTCAACGAACGTTCGTCATTTGCTTATTAGACTGAACTTCGTATAGAACGAATCCAGTTTCATTCGGATGAAGACGGTAACGAAATCCGTTCGTTGGCTTGATGTGTACGTTCCAATAGAGAATTAAATGGTTATGTCAGATCTACATTTAACGGAATTAGGTAATAAGGATAGTGTATAAGCTGCATTTACATATACTACAGCACATTTTTTTCCTAGCGGATATCCGGGCTTTTTCCAGGGTCGCCTAGCTTCCCGTGCAAGAAATAGACTTGTGCTCTTCGTATAGCTCGTGACTAGTTTTATGTTACACAATCGTGGCGAGTATTTTTTGCCGCAAAACTTTTTTATTGCCTTCCGTTTTTACGTTAATATTGTACGAATAATTGAGCATGTGCTACAAAACAAGTTTATTAAATCGTTTCTCTTCCTAACTAACCAAAAGCACTGTAAGAAGAACAACTCAGACCTTATTTTTATTTTCTTTTTATTTATGACCTTTTTGTCGAGTCATTCTGACGTCACATTTACCGCTGCCGCGCCCGCTTTTCTCTTGTACCCCATGCCGCGTACAACACACCCTCTTTCATCGATCATTAGCGGACAATGGCTAATCTAACGTGTAGGGGCACTTCATCACGTGTCGGAGATCGAGATGATAATTAACTTGTGATGGTAGAAGTTTGCTTATTATTTGAGTATGTTGTTAGCCTTTGTATAATATCATTTTTTCTTTTATTCTTTTGAGAAAACAAAGAGTTAAGATAAAATCGCACTAGGCAGAACTGCACTGCAGCAGATCAGTGCAGCACGGCGCCGGCGCGGCCAAATATTGTTTATTTGAAATTGTATGAGGTAAAACGCACTGCGGGGCAATACAACTCGCGGTGCGGCGATTTCATATTAAATAATATTGATGCGATTTCACCTTTACACTATAAGGCATGACAAAAGTGCAGTGCGTGTAAGGCATTTCGAAGACGTGCTCCATTAATACATGAAGCAGTGGCGTGCCTAGGGTTCAAAGTTAGGGCAAGCCCGATAGATTTTTAGAAAAAAAAAACCCTGTAAAATTTTACTAAATTCGTGATTTTGCGAAATCACACAACTATTATTTTCACCCTAATAATAAATAGAGTGCAAATAATACAATTGTGTGATTTTGCAAAATCACATACAATTTGGTTTAAGAGCCATCTATGAGCATTACAGGTGCTTTTTTGCGCTCATCGAGTTCGACGGGAAAAATGACACAATCGCCCGTCGCCGCCAATAGATGGCTCAGAAATAATTGATGAGTATATTTAGAATTACACAATGTTTATACCTAATGTTGAAAAGAATATTGTTAATTTATAATAGACCCGATCTATATTTTTATAATGTGTACAAATCGCAAAAGTTTAAAAACAATTTATTTTATTATATATTAAATATATATATTAAATATATACTTTCGATGTAAACAGCCGTGTTAACTCTTCATTCTTCGCTTCTTTACTACTGCTGATGACAAACAACAAAGCACACTGAAGGCATGGTTTCACTAGATAGATTTACAGACATATCTATCAGCAATCACATACCTTCGGTAGCTTTGATAAAAGCCGTTTGTTGTTTCGTTTTTTTTGTTTAGAGTAATTAATCCTGGCACCAGATACCTAAGTTATTCAAATCATCGTAACCTGATGTATTCCAGGCGTTCGTATCATTAGAGAAAAATATGCAACTGGTGTTGCAGAATAATTTCTTTAAATGAGAGCAACCGACAATCCAAAGAGTTTTGTAAGCCGATCTATGAAAATGCCTATTATGTGACTTTGATTTACTAGAAATACTCAAATCAGGAGTAGGTTTAGGTGAAGTAATAAAACGGTATTTGTCTGCAAAATTCAAAGTATTTACCTTCCCGAGTAACGATTGCACACTTTAATCCATCACACACAAGGAACAATTATTTCCGAATTCATCACGTAGGAAAGGCAAATCACAAAGAAACTTAATCACAAACGTTAAAACACACGAATAAAAATTACACAATACTTTAAATCACAGAAACTGAAAAAATATATAGCGCGTCAAAAAAATCAAAACAATACGTGAACTAATTTGAAATTGTATCATTTCTGTCAAAATACAAAACGTCGCGGCATCTATGTGCCTAAACACGCATGCCACACAAATTGCACTCGTAAGCATACTAACTTAATGTTCAATTTCGTCAAACTAACAGAGTCTGAAGCCCGGCTTTTCTCTTCCTATCTATATTATCTACAGGTAGCTATACGTATGTGAATATCTACGAGCGATTTATCAATGAAATTGAAGGAAAAGAGATAGACGTCTTAAGCCGCGTAAGAAGCCAGCGCGTGCGACCGTAATGCAAGATCTTGCAGGCGGTTTGGCAACGTTACGTTACGGAGGCCGGCCGAGGCGCGACGCGAAAAATATTGTTTATGTAAACCTGGCAACGTAGCTCCACACGGAGGCTCGCTTTGTTACGCGCGGAGTTTAAACATTTTATTTAATACAGTAGGTATTAAGTAGTTGTTATGAGACATGATGATTCAAATTTTTTTTTGTTTTTTTTTTTTATGAATCTCGCATTCCTGATATAAAGCCGGGCTTTTCGGCTTGTATGGAAGGCACGCCACTGACATGAAGAGACACAAGCAATCGGTAAAATTAAGGTCGAAAAAAGTATGTAAATAAAAAAATACACAATTAGGTATCAAACGGAGTAAAGTTAATTGTTAATTATCACTTTTTAACATACGAATGAGACAGAATATCTCAAAGTCATACAATACATACATACATACATAAACTCACGCCTTTTCCCCATGGGGGTAGGCAGAAACTGTAGAACGCCACATGCTACGATCCTTACATACTCCTTTCGCTTCGTCCACGGTCATACATCTTGTCATACACGCACGCCGGTTGAAAGTACTACGCACCTGTCCTTTTTGAAGAACATCACCAATAATATCAATCTATGTCCTTCTAGGGCGTCCTCTACTGGCGTTTCCACTGACATTCGCCTTATAAATTCCTTTTGTTAATCGCCGTTCACTCAATCTTTCAACATGCCCAAACCACCGAAGCATACCCCTTTCAATTTTTGTCACTACATCATCTTTTAAACCGCAACTTTGTCTTATCACATCATTCCTCAAAGTCATCTTTTATAATAATCCTCAACCTCTAATCACTACATAGTATAAAACAAAGTCGCTTCCCGCTGTCTGTCCCTATGTATGCTTAGATCTTTAAAACTACGCAACGGATTTTGATGCGGTTTTTTTTAATAGATAGAATGATTCAAGAGGAAGGTTTTAAGCTATAAAAAGTACACGTGCGAAGCCGGGGCGGGTCGCTAGTATACGATAAAAACACTTTTTTGTCATTAAAACACACAAAACCAAACATGTATCCCCATATACCACATTAATTCAGTTCAACTGTAAATCCTACTTATACCAAACTTGGATCGAAGATTGATGAAATTATGAAATGATAGTAGTACGAAGAAGTTTTAACAAGACGGTACCAAAATTGAAAAAAATACAGGCGATTATAAAAACTGCAATCCTGATACATCGATCACTGCTAACCATTTCTCGAACCGATTAACAGAACGACTGTAGGTTGTAGTTTATTTTTTCAACGTTTTCACCTTTTTCATTCCTTTTTATACCTTTTCTAACCATTCCTTGCAAAACGGTGTAATCGCTTCGCTGCCGGTTAGGTTTTTCATTTCGCTATACGGTGCTAAATTAAAATTGAGAATAATTATTGGTTTTTAATTGAATAACGAATGTAGTTGGGAAACCGCTTATTGGATATTGTTTCTGTTTCTTTTAGTTGGAAGAGTAATAGTTATTTAACTATTTTAATTATGTTTTCTGTTTTTCGTTCAAAAATAAGCTTTATTTGAAGTTAAAGTATGCTGCTTTATTGATGATGGATAATTGAGGGGTTTAAGGCTAATTAATTAATATGATGAAAAATAAAACAAAAAAAATCTGTAATATATCAATTAGCCGTGTCGAACTCAGGACTTCCAAGGATAGGCATAGTTAGGGTGTGACAGATGGGGCGGTTGCCCCACCCTCGTACTGAGAAGAATAGGTAGGTAAATAGTCTAAAGTCAACTTGAAACCCATGGCTACTTAAATAGGCAGATCAATGCAGCCAATTTGTCAGACATCGGCAAAATTGTACACACGCCAGCTCAACCTACTGCAATCTGTCAAATTTCTTTAATAGATTTTCGTCTTTATCGCAAAAGCATTAGGTTCTAGATTGATTGGGAAAAGACAGTTTCGGGCTGCTCGACCTGCTGACGTCTGTACCATACCTCTGCACTTCCAGATTTGATGAATAACTATTAAATAAAGCTACAGTAAGTAAAATAATAGAGGGCGTTTCCTTATAAAACCCGTTACATCTACATCATTAATAGATTAAAATAAAAACATGCAAAAAAAAACGAAAAAAAAGAACAATTCGGAACGGCTTATTTAAAACCAAAATAGTAGCGTAGATAGGTTAAATGCGATGTTGTCGTGTTTTCCACATTGATAAACAAGTGCGCATGTACTACAGTAAGGCTGAGTATCCCCAGAGCTGAGCGAGGAAAATGTGCGGTGCGAAAATGTGTAGCGAGGATGTGAAACGGTGTGACCCTATCCACCAGAGCTGTGCGAGGAATGTGTTAATGTGTGCAAATGAGCGGTGCGAGGATAAGTAGCGGACTCATTTCGAATATGAGGGAGAATAACACACATTCCTAGCAACACATTCCTCGTAACACATTCCTCGCAACACATTTTTCGCAACACATTCCTCGCAACACATTCCTCGCAACACATTCCTCGCAACACATTCCTCGCAACACATCACTCGCTCGCATTTCTTGCTTGTTTTGTATGAACAAAAACCTCGCACCGCTAAGCCCATACCCACCAGATCTTTGCAGAGCGAAGCTAAGTAAATTAAGTGATTCTATTGGTGCTTACAAAACACATTCCTCGCTACGCAGCTTAGCACAGCTCTGGTGGATGCTCAGCCTAAGCGTTGCTTTTACGTATCAATTTTTTTATTTTGTGTGATGTTTTGATTTTTTTTTAGTATGTACGGATGCTATAGTAGGTATTGCTGGTTTACGGGAATGCCTTTCTTTAGTTAACATGCTGTATATTAGACAAATATTTACTGTTTCACTGACCTGCTTTGCCCTACTCTGAACAAAATCCTTGCTACGCACATGCCTCAAAGTTCACAACCGTTTTTATCTCAACAAGACCGATGAGACCATTGAAACATCACTATGCAATTAACAGTACGTATAATAAAAGGTTCGCTATAAATCTACAACCACTTAGAAAAGGTTTCGCATTTTTCAATGTATTTAATTCTAAACAGCCCTTTGTCCTCTCGGCCATTCAGTCTGTCAACAGCTGATTGATGGAGAATTCATTTAGAAGCCCTTCGAATGCAATTTAGGATTTTAACTTTGTATCGTTTGCTGAGAATTATTTTAATAGTCTTTGTTTAAGCACAGTAAAAGGAACGTTTAATTTTTCTTTAATTTTTAGGAATTTATGTAGTACAACACTAAAACCGGGTCCGCAGCGCCAATTTTCTATTAAGTTATAGTGTTTTTGCGAACAAAACTGTTAGGCCACGCCCCTATTCGGTTAGCAAACAATGTTATCCCGTTTGCAAACACGAAAACACGGAGCAGCGGAGGTGGCTTTATAATAAGTTACGGTGTTTTTAGAGTTATACGAATTTCGTCTCGCACGTGGGATTGACTCCCGAATTGTACCTTCTCATACATTATGTGTGAACATTAGGTTGATCGCCGCTGTTGAATTTTCTTTGCCATTTAGTGCGTTTTATTTAGAGCGTTCGCTTGTATTGATTTCTTTGAATCACAAAATCATGCGGGTAAAAACCGTAGTGTGGCCTTAGGTTGGTGCCTGATACCCGCACGAAAAGATGAATTGCGAGCACTATGCATGCGGATCAAACTCGCATGTGAAATTCTAAAAACGCTCTAAGCCCCCTGGTGGCTCTAACAGTTAACTTTACAGTACTACCGAGTAGGCTCCGCAAAAGGAGACGAACATGATCATTTTGGGAGCTAATCTCCTTGTATTTTTGTACCTATGGTCAGTATAACTTTCTATGGATTGCTTTCTATTCGGCTGTCACTGAAAACCAGCGCTGGGGCTCTGTCTTGCATAGGGTCGCAGCATAATGCTGAGCGATAGCCGTTTTGCGTGGATATGACGCATGTTTCTGTCAACCTTCTTATTTTTTTGTTTTTGTGTTTTATTTTCTTTTTTGCGTCATGTTTACCGCAAATAAACTTATTTTCTTTCTTTCTATGAGGAGATTCAAGATAAACGTTCAGTAAACGTTTATTAGCTCACATAAAGCCTATGAAGTCACTTCTCCGTTTGTTTACAATTATAAACCAGGTATAAGTAAATACTGTATAAAACGTTTAATAAACTCCATTGTGAAGACAAGTGCGAACTACAATAGACTGCGTCACACCATGGGAATGACAGATTATGGTACCTACTCTGTGACCTAACCTTGTTTATACATAGGAAGTAAGCTTAAACATTATAAAATAAGATTTAAGATTTGTCATTGTATACGGGTAACAAATGATAAGGCAGTATACGACAGATGAGAAAAATGAAAAATAAAATTTAATCGTTTTTGAATTTCAGAGTTACCATGAATAAAATTTTACCTCATAAATGTAACTGTTTGTAAAAAAAAAGAATAAAAACTTAAAAAAAACTCAATGTTAACGTCTAACTTATCATTTGTTTATTTTGGTACAAGCTGTATTTACATTTATTTATTATATTATTAATGTGTAAGTATTAGTTTTATTAGTATTTATGTGTATTTTAGCTTTAGATCTTCAAATTATAATATGTGTGTCATTCTTTTTTTTACACGCTGCTGTCTACATTTTTATTATTTTCTACTTCCGCAGGCAAAAAAATATTTTGTAATAAGCTTTATGTACCTTTGTACTTACTTTATATTATTAATATTGTTTCTCGTTAAGTTGTATTGTGTTGACATAAATAAATAAAGACTAATTGAGTGATGTTTCGTTTAAATTTGAAGCTGATTTGTAATCGGTATTGAATTTATAATATTTACTTTTGTAAAATTGTATGTTAATATGGCGGGTCATAGCAGCATAACTTTTGTTATATATATAATAACTTTATTTTAGTTATTATCAGAATATAATTTGAATAAATGAAAATACATTATCTACAATTTTATTCCTATGAGGTACAGAGCAGGTAAAATTATTACAAAATTAATAGAAACAACATTTTTTATGACCGCAGTCAACAGCAAAAGTTGATTACTTTTCTGAAACTTTGAATTGAATAATGAGAAACGAATATAAAAAAAGTAGTATTTAGTGTTGTCTATTGTGTTATTTTGGGTGGAGAGGACCTTGTGGCTAAATAATTACAGCCGCATAGACCGATCTTCCGGGTTAAGCCACGCTTGCCGAGGTTGGTCTGTGGATGGGTGACCATTTACCATAGCGAGTTTCCTCCGTGCCTCGGAAAGCACGTAAAGCCGTTGGTCCCGGCTGTCATTTGTAGATCTTTGACAGTCGTTACTGTGGGTCAGAAGCCAGAAAGTCTGACAACCAGTCTTACCAAGAGTATCGTATTACCCAGTTACTGGGTTGTGGAGGTCTGATAGGCAGTCGCTCCATGTAAAATACTGATATTCAGCTGCATCCGGTTCGACTGGAAGCCGACCCTAACATAGTTGGGAAAAGGCTAGGCAGATGATGATTGTGTTAGGTATTTTGGGTAAAAACTGGTAGAACAGACAACACACGATAAGCATCAACGCTTGTGGCGGCACTTTCAATGCACTCCATTACTGCTAGGCGTTAAATGAGCTAAGTACCTACACGCTACTGCTATATCGTCCACCATATCCGAAATCCCTAGGAAGTGTGTAGTTTTCTAATTCGCATGGCGTTCGTTGATCGTTATAAGTGGGCATCATTACGTTCGTTTAACCTAAATTGGTGTCATTGTCGCGTATTGTCTGGTTGGCCCCTTATTAATAACAAGTAGTGGAATGCTTGTATCATGTTTTACGTTACAACAAGCGACTGATGGAATTATAGTGCGTGCTCCTTTATTGGGCAATAGGAGAATATTTGCTTTCAAAATAGCTCCTAGACGGTACAGAAAACTTTACCTAAACGAAGAGTTTTCCGAAAATCAAAATACGAAGTTTCGGCTGACGGATCGGACGTTTTCCAATCACGAATGTGTTTCGGATCCGACTGTCGATTTGATTTTCGTTGTTTGACAATACTTTGATCGTATAGGTATTTGAAAATTCGATGACGAACAACGTTGTTTCGTTTTGATGCGAAACTTCGATGTAATTTTTTTGGAGTAGGCCCCCAGTGTCTAGCTGTAAGACAGGAAGAGCTCATTGTAATCTGTAAGTTGTTGCTACCTAACAAAGCTCTTCTACAAGAGGGCCACCAATGCGTTTCACCAGAGATCCTGGAGCCTCTTTTTAGTGCTAAGGACGAACACCGGGTTTAGTCAGCAAAGAGTCTGATGCACCTCTTTCCCTTCCCCCAGTGGCAGGGATCCATGAGGAATAAATGAATTCGAAAAAAAAAATGTTGGACAGCAAAATAACCCGCACCGACTTATCGGGTAGCGTTGGTATCTCAGTATCTATCTATACATATAAAAGGAGAAGCTGACTGACTGACTGACTGATCTATCAACGCATAACCGCTGGGGTTAGAAAGTTGAAATTTTGACAGTATGTTCCTTTTGTAACGTAGGCATCCACTAAGAAGGGATTTTTCGAAATTCAACCCCTAAGACAGTTAAATAGGGGATGAAAGTTTGTATGGAAAATCGTCACTTAACGGGTTCAAAATTTCACGCAAGGGAAGCTGCGGGTGAAAGCTAGTACCTTATAAATTTTTAAAGCCAGCATTTCGTCTAGTCAGTCATAACAAATTTTCTGCGGTAGCTATTAGGGTTTTCGCCCCGGGTACCCGGAACCGGGAATTCCCGGGAATTTGGAGATTTTAGGACCCGGGAATTATTTGGCGGGAATCCCGGGTACCCGGGAATTATTTGAAATAAAGAAATGATGATGAAAAATGAAGGGTCTTCACGCTTCCGAAGATTTTAGAGCATTTCTGTCTCTCTCGCGTGAAACGGACCTTGTACTGCGTGGTGTGAACTTAGAATGGGGTAAATGTATCGTGATGTCAGCACACAGTACTGTGGTCTCTGTCTAGTAAACAAATTCTAAACGCTTGATTTTTTTTATAAATGTTTCATTTGTAGAAATTATTCACAATGCTTATCTTTTGTGTAATTTCGAGATTTATAATGAAAATATACAGGGTGTAAACGAATTCGTGTAATTCCTTCAAACAGCGTGATCTACTGGTCACAGATTAACCCTAAATGGTTTTTATTTTAAATATAAAAGAGTTTATTTAAAAAAAAAACTGTTTTCAAGCCCTTTTTGCGCCCCGAGTTAACCGACTGCAAACAGCGATTTCGTGCTATTCGTGCTAGCCAGTTGTGTCACCGTGCTATCATTCATTGATGAGTGGCGTCAAAATGTTGAAACAAATAAATTTTTTATTTGACAATTTTTATTTGTATCTTATTAGGTTATGTTTCGTTTAAATATCGCAACAGAAACAAAAAAAAAATTTTTTTTTTATTCATTCTATATCCCGTGCTCGGTCATTCTACACCAGTAGTAGATCATGTGGTTTTAAGGTATTACACGAATTTGGTAACACCCTTTATAGTCATTCACCCTGTTGTTTGTTATTCCGTAATATTTTGCCATATTATATGAAGAGACGACTTTTTTTAAAGAAACTCGCGATGTCGCACTTAAATTACTGTAACCTTGTTCATTTTTTTAAATAAGTGTAAGATTTTTTTTTTTTTAATATGAAAAGTTAATTGGTATGTTAGACAATTTATCATGTTTAAAGTACTTACACAAGTTTAATGTTGAAATATACGAGAAAAACTATACTTATACAAAAAATATGAAAATTCCCGGGTACCCGGGAATTCCCGGGAATTAAGAAAAATAATTCCCGATTCCCGGGAACTCAAATAGGCCGGGAACGCGAAAACCCTAGGTAGTAGCTATATGTAACGTTCTCGACGACAGACATCCGAAAACTAGAAATAAAATTTCATTTTAGAGATCACACTATATAAGGTCCATCTATTCATACACGAAATATGTTAAGGGATACATAGGTACAGATATAGGTGGTAAAGATGACATATAAATAAAAAAAATAAAGAAAACTAAGTATATTTTTTTTAAATTAAATAATTTTAATTTACTTGATAAACATAACAAATAGTGGCTCATTACTAATTTCAACATCCATTACACTAGCTTCTACGTAGTATTTATTGTCATTGAAGCAGGCAATTTTTTTTTTTAAATTTTTGCAATATTTATTACAATTATAATAATTACGTAAAATAAGAAGATAAAAAAAAACTCTTTTTATGGCTTCTTTACCACCTATAGATAGACCTATAGAGACGATAGAGACCCTTAAAATATTTCGTGTATGAATAGATGGACCTTATATACGAAAATCTGCAGTTTCCACAATATTTGTTTCCAACTCAAAGCCTATCCATTCCAGTGCTCCATTACTTTCCTCCACAATCCTGCAGGTTTACCCAACAAATGGCAGACAATGTTAGCACAAAAACAACGGTACACGTTGACGCGTCCATTTATCTTTAGCCTACGCTACGCTCACAGGTGTGTCTACGTCACTAACAAATGTTGAGCCATCACGCGGTCGAGATACGGAGCGATCTTACGCTGTTACAACGTTAAAGGTAAAAAGGATGGCAACGAATTAATATGTATGTTTCTGCCATGGTTTGGTTGAGTGTTGTCTTGTTGTTCCTTTTTTAAGCATATCTTTATTATGAAGAGAATTGTTACGCTCTTATACGGCCGTTTAAATGTTGTATTAAATGTTAATTATTAAATTATTCAACCAATATATGTATACCAATAATACTAAATTCAACAGACAGAAGAAGAAATCAAACAGTCATGTTTCTTAGAAGAATTCATAAAGCAAAATTAATGTTTCACGATCAAAGGTTTGTTTATCTTTTATTTATTATTATATTAATTGACTGCAACTGTAAATTCCAATATGCTACTCGTAGTAAGATACGTGCTAATTTCATTTAAGATACTATTTTACTTATCATGTTGTTGAATAGTAGTTTATGAAACTGTTGCATAATAGTGGGTATTAAAATACGAGTGTTTTAATACCTAATTATGTGCAGTTCCACACACTACTTCATCTAAACTCATGCAAAAGGTGCCTATTTCAAATAAAACACCAAAGTTAAAACAAAAACAATATTATGGCGCCAAAACCAACAGCCGACCGCGCAAATTCGCTTTACTAGCGCGCAACCATTGAAAATGTGCAGCCGCTAAAAAAAATTGAATTGAAATCGCCTTGGTCCGTCCGAAATATATTTTAATAGAAAAAAAAGTTATTTTAAAGGATTATTTTGTTATGAGGACTGTACTTTAATAAAACTTTTTTTAATTTATTACAGATGCACTTAAATAAAGTATGTGTCATTATGGTACTGGAAATTAAGAAGTTTACGACAAGAGTGTAGATAAAAAAAAACTTGTATTGTAATGTACCTGGAGCTGCGACACAGTTCATAGGTACCTACTACTGCATCTGTCATCGTACATTGTTAATGTCAAACTTGTTATAATATTAGCAAATCAACTGTTATTTCCTACTTATTTATTTATTGCCTGGATTGCCTTGAGAAACTGGTCCAAAAGAATGCTTACAAAGAATAATAATTAAATCTCACCTTAAAATAATGTCCATTGTTACTGTTATTGTTATAAGTTGAACTATAGTTATTGTAGTACATCACACTTACAATACAACACAACACAACACTTAATAAACAACACGCATTAAACACTTAAAAACTATTTTCACTAAAGAAATAATACCATCTTAATTCGACTTATCCTTAAAATAATCACTATAAAATTTTCAAAGAACGTAACTTAAATGTGTTCCAAATTTTGACTAAGTCATCTATAAACCATATTTAAACCATTAGCGTATGAATGCACAGTAACTATCGTCCTTGATAAAAGACACTTAATAAGACACACTTGATAAGACACACTTCTCTTAATATTTTTCTATAACATTACATTCACTATTTGAACCGCAGCGCGCACGCATCTGTTGCTTGACAATAGTACAATCGTCAAATTGAAGACGATGCGCGTGAGACGAGTTTGTGTATGAACTGAACCACCTTTTAGAATGAGAGTCAATTAATGTGCGCAGATCAGTTAAGATGCAGAAAAAACAATATAGACTTTATATCAAAAGTACTTATAGGTACTTTTGTTGGCGTTAGCGTTTCACAAAAAATAACCCGTCTTTCTAGTAGATATGACCTTCGCGATCGGAAATCTACGGTGTCCATATTGGCTCCGTCTAAAGGCGGAGCTAATTTAACTATATTTTTCTTCTAGTCAGTTTTATTTTGATTATTCACGTCAAAAACTCTACTTAAAATGCTTTTATTCTCCTTTGCAACACCTTCCTTCGCAAAATACCTTAATGATATTTTTATCTGTAATCTATCACATTTACAGAATAGTGTTTTACATTGCGAAGGAGTTTTTTTTCCCCACTCTTGGATTTCTCCTGTATCGTCGGTGCGTTTACAGACACAAGTCTCACATACATAAACGCCCAGACCCGAAACAACTATCTGTAGGCCATACAATGTTTTGTTCCGTGTGGGAATCGAACCCGCGACCCGTAGCATAGCACCAAACGTGTCGTCAGTTTACTGTGTTCTTTCGTGTGTATGTAAGAGGAGGAGTGATAAGGGAATCCTCTATATCTCTGTTACTTGGATTCGTGTGCTCCATCTTAGGGGCCGTCTCCACGAGCGAGAGAATCGCGGCGATATTATCGTCGTATCACGTATTTCTATACACTCTCTTAGAACGTGTCTCCACACGGCGATTTTATCGCGGCGATAGTTAGTATTGAATTTGATGGCACGGCGAGAATATCGCCGCGATTCACTCGCTCGTGGAGATGGCGCCTTAGATCTTGTCTGCGCTTACTAAATATCGGGTGTGATTTGGCTAAAAAGGGACCAAGTCAAAAGGAAATTATTCTGATAAATATTGATATACTCATGTAACGTGCAACAGTACGACGCTCAACTCAAATTATTATAGATATTATTGGCAGTCTCTGTCACCACACATTGCTCTATGTTAATTTATATTTACATAACATCCCATTGATGTCCAACGAGGATTGTTCGACTATAATATTGTTGTTAAGTATCCAATATGATGTGTTACGCATTTATTTATAATATGTAAAACTATTGTCTGCTATGTTTGTACTTATTTTAATTTGTAAATGACACAACAATATAATCGTTCAGGGGTGATTCTATCATTACAGTTTTAGCTAATATCGGTATGTCAGGATTGCGAGCAAGGTAAACACAGTAAATAAAACCAACATAGACTCTCCACCACTGAGAGTACTTGTATTTGGGTTAATATTAGTAACATTAACTAGATCACAGTATATTACTTTACACAATTATTACAAGATCAGAAAATAAGGACAAGCTAATCAGATATAAAAGGTCAGACTTCTTCAGCTGTTCAACACGGAATGCCCCCGCTTCGTCGAATGACCACCGCCTTTATAACCTCGGGTGGGCCGATCCATATCGACGACTACCCTCTCTTGTCAACATTGCCCAGTGCTACCCGCTACCGATAACACGGCCCTCCTGCAAAACACACGTCCTCGTGTGTTGGTGGTTGGTGGTTGACGCACCATCAACCCCATCGTCAAGATTGTGCATCAAGGCCTAACTTCAGTGACACCTTCGGACCTTTAACAGAAACAAATAATACAGTACACATCTCGGCCACACCTGATCACTCATCTTTGACCTCGTCATGTTACTCATGTCTTTGACCAAAGTAAAATGAAAAGCATCCAAAGAATGTTTGAATCGATTAGAGCTTGTTATCCCATCGACGGCCAACAAGCTCATCACCCGTGGCTTGAACTAGTTGATATTCATTCAGTATCAACCTAGTTCTATATTCGTTCATAACTTCTCGTATCAAAATCTTACAAACATACACACATTAGATTTCCAACATTTTCACAATAAAATACTATCTCAGATGCCTATTAGACAGTTCCACTTTGGTTAAACATCAAATTTTAGTTATTCAATAAATCATATTAGGTATATAAACACACAATCTCATCATACACAAATTCATAAAATCATTTAAATACATTTACAATATTTTTCAGGGCTAAATATCTCATTATAGTTTTTCACAAATTTATAATAAGTACATAAACACTTAAAATATTTCTTGGTTAAATATCTCAACGATTTGCAAAGCCATAATACATAAACACTTAAAATATTTCATTCGTAAAAATCTCATAATTATTCACAAAATCATAACATAATATCTCAATAATTTACAAACTCATAGTACATTTAACACTTAAAATATTCCATGATTATATATCTCAATTATTCACAATTCATTGTACCAGCATATAAACACTTCAAACTCATAGTACGTTAAACACTTAAAATATTTCAAGATTAAATATCTCATTATTCACAAACTCATAGTTACATATCAACCCTTAAAATAATTCACGGTTCAATATCTCATTATTATTCACAAAATCCTACATTCTTAACTATCTCTATTCTTCACAAAATCATAAAACAAACATCCTAAATGTTTCATGGTTAAATATCTTATAATCATTATTCACAGTATCATAGTACCTACCTACATAATTATAAACACTTAAAATATTATCTCAATTATTCCCAAAATCAAATTACAAAACTGACATGATGTTGTAAACATAACATTTCTATATTGCGCTAATAGTACAACCTTTTTACAACAATACAATACATATTATACACTTCTTTAACGAAAATAAGTCAAATTATTTCTTATTTAAAAAATGAATTTGACAAATTAATCTTTAACGGAAGCCATCATATTATTTATCGTCAATAATAAATACATTTTCCTGTTTTCGTCTACAAAAAATACATTTTAACCCATAAGTAATACTAACAAACTACTTTTTAATTTCAATAAACTATTTTGCACCATTCTACAACAAGAATTATAACAAAACCAATAAAAACAAATATCAATATATTCAAAACTTTTTCAAAACAGTAATTCAAAACAGAATCAGTCACTTTTACTGCATTTTCAACTATCAATTAATAGCATCACCCGCCTTGGATTTAGCCAACTCATTTGGCATCACCCGCCTGGGATCCTGCTTTATCAACATGGCATCACCCGCCTTGGATCTAGCCATATCATGGCATATCCCGCCTTGGTTCCAGCCCTATAACAATTGCTTCGCCACGTTAGAGTTTCAGCTTTCCCCAGGCGAAGCCTTTGGCCAACCCCGGCTGGCCAAACCGGGCGGTGCCAAAGATCAACCCTGGTTGCATCTCACCACAAACTCTAATACGACTTGCAATGTATTTTCCTACACGAATAAATACAGATGCCGTATTTATTTTCCACGAATAAATACAGATACCATCATATTTATTTTATACGAATAAACACAGATATCATCTCATTTATTTTACACGAATAAATACAGATAACATCTCTTTTATTTTACATGAATAAGCAAAGATATCATTTAATATTTATTTTACACGAATAAATAACCTCTCATATTATATTTCCTTCATCAAAATTCCTTCACACATAATAAAATGGTTGTGACTCACCGGATTTATCACATTTTCTCATTCTCACATTTCTCACCATTGTAATATCAGTCGAAATCAAGTTTTTGTCAGTCCGTCTACAGGGGATTTTAAAAATCATAAAATATTTACATATGTGGGTATACAATCATAATGTGGACTGGTTTTTTCTTGTTCCACTTCTGATGTAAATGACACAACAATATAATCGTTCAGGGGTGATTCTATCATTACAGTTTTAGCTAATATCGGTATGTCAGGATTGCGAGCAAGGTAAACACAGTAAATAAAACCAACATAGACTCTCCACCACTGAGAGTACTTGTATTTGGGTTAATATTAGTAACATTAACTAGATCACAGTATATTACTTTACACAATTATTACAAGATCAGAAAATAAGGACAAGCTAATCAGATATAAAAGGTCAGACTTCTTCAGCTGTTCAACACGGAATGCCCCCGCTTCGTCGAATGACCACCGCCTTTATAACCTCGGGTGGGCCGATCCATATCGACGACTACCCTCTCTTGTCAACATTGCCCAGTGCTACCCGCTACCGATAACAAATTGATGTTTGGTAAGATCTAATGACGTCAAAGAGCCCGTTACACTCCTTAAAAGTTTTAGTGACGGTTTGGTTATAGCCACGGAGCAAATACAAAGAGGAGATGGCATAAGCAACTGTGAACCGTGATACCAATGTAGAACCATTCCGTCCTCACGGTGGGCGTGGCCTATCAGTCTGTCGGCACTCGTCTTGTAAACATTACGTTCCCGCTCCCATTCTATTTTATCATTATTTATTATTTTCGTTGTCATTTAAAAGAAAAAGATGAAGTGTTGTGTGTTATCTTGTAAAAACTACTCAGATAAACGTTTTGGTACCATGGATGGCATCACATTTCACTCGTAACTATTTTTTTTCGATATTTATTAGATTCGTTCTAGAAAAATCTATTGTTATCACGTCTCGTACAATAGTTTTACTGCTCGACAAAAGATGGCGCACCCTATTATAACATGAATAACTAACAACTACGTAAGAAATATTCATATCTTTATAATTATAATGTATTAAAACAGGTTTAAGATTTTTTTAAAGCCTTTTTGTTGACAAAAATATCGTATTATTGTTTTTTATCCCTATTTTAAACCGTGATATTTCGGTCGCCATCTATCGTGGAATAGTGTAAACAATATGAATAGACAGGTCCGTACTTAGAATTCAATTATTTAATTACGATGTGTGATACGTGACGTTTTAATTTTTATTCAATTCAATTATTTAATTACGATGTGTGATACGTGACGTTTTAATTTTTATTCAATAATGGTGAACGAGGCCTGCATAGTTCCTTGATATTTAATTAAATTTAGATTATACTCGTATTTCAGATTTCCACCCGAAGATAATCTCAAACAGAAATGGATAAAACGATGGCTTAAACCGCCTTTTATACTAATAAGGGGGAATTTGTACAGAGTGTCTTTTTATTCACTGCAGTAAGCAGTAATTCAGTCCAAGAAACTATGAGTACGAAAAAAATTGACCATCGCCCATCGCCATATCCATTTGATGTAGGAACTCGATTTGTTTTTCGAGAATTTCAATTTTAAATTAAAAGTACAAAAAATAATTCTGTAATAAATTTCTGTAGTAAATTGTGTACCGTATGTACATTATAGGCATGATTTCTTAATTATTTTCACTAAAATTCCACTAAAATCTACAGTTAACAAAAAATCGTCTTGAATACAATTATTTAGCGGGGTGGTTACTTATTACTGTGTGAAGATTTTTCTTATTTATTACATTTTTGTTCACAATCTTTTTGTAATTTTTAAACCAGCTCTGCCGTAGGCTGGTACAAAAATTCTAAGTACGTCCCTGTCGTAACATACTACTACAACTACGAGGACATCTAGCGTGAAATAGCTGAAACACGTATTAGTTACCGATGTACCCGAAGCGTTTAGTTTTTCCTATTGACTACTAGATGGAAAACGTGAAAGTAGGCGTAAGTAGGCGGGGTGTAACGTTCCCTTCACCCCGCAAAGTATCACGCGTCGTATGATAGGAAAATCGAATTACACCATCTCCTCTTTGTATTTGCTTCGTGGTTATAGCTATTTAAATTGCTGGTAATAATATTTTAGATTATTCGCATGCGAGAAGCACAGGACCGGTCGATGTGGCGATGCTTGGGAGAGGTTTTGTCCAGTAGTGGATGTATAACGGCGGAGAGAAAATCATAGAAAAAAAAATTTGCATGCAATTGTATCGTGAATTTCCTTGTTATCACATGGTGTCGGATAGTTGGTGAAACAACTACACCACAGTTCTCTAACTAGTTATACCTCACCCATCATATTATTATCTTAATGACAGTTTCCTTAGCACGTAGCTGTTTCGCGTTTCGTATTTACGATAAATAATTATCTATACATATAATAAAATCGTGGTTTAGAATTAATTAGGAAATTTTGGTCTAGAACTTATAAATCGCGCGGTAACGAAACCATAGCGCGATCTAATTCGACGCCAACGCCATCTAGGGAAGTAAAGATTAAACATATGTGTGCATGTTTATGCAAGCCTCACGTAAAAAGAGCTGACCCAATGCTGTTGACTTTTATAAACATATATTGTGCTTATCTCCAAGTAACATATTTTTTTTGTTTCATCGCAATCGGTTCACGCATTCAAAAGATATGCAAATAATCAATATCTTCTATACATTTATCAAATTTGTAGACTTTGCGTATCTGTACATAGCAAATATTTTGAAAAAACATGGTTGGGGTGTTAAAAAATAACCAAAAGAACCCATTTTTAACATTTTTGTATTTTGTTTCTTCTGTTTGTTGGTTTGTCTGTTTGTCTGTTTATCTGTTTGTTTGTTCAAGCATAACGTAAAAACAACTGGCCCAATGCTGTTGACTTTTATAAACATATATTGTGCTTATCTCCAAGTAACATATGGTTTTTGTTTCATCGCAATCGGTTCACGAAATCAAAAGTTATGCGAATTTTAAGTTTTCTAGAAGAACTTAGCATGTATTAGTTTATTTTCAATAGATGGCGTTACGTGTATCAAATAATGTTGCGAGGAAATATTTTACTACGAATAAATCCACAAATTACCTAATATTCATTGTTGAATTGGTACCTATTCTCAGTCTACGAAAGGTCTAATGAAATGCTATCCTTATGAAGAAGGAACTAAGCTTTTACAAAAAAAAAACGAAGATATTGTTATTTAGAATTTATTAGGTCAATTTCTTATTGTTGTTCACAATAAAATTAATTCATGATGTGGACTAATAGTAGGATTTTTGTTCATTGATTGTTCATACTTTTTGGGAATGCTGATGCCGAAAATAAGGTCCAAATTCAAATTGAAATCGGTGGCCATGATTATTTGCAAGGAAAGCGCTCACCCAGTGCTTTCGTTGAAATTTAGTATTTCGTAATCATTCTATCTACTCAATGCACTTTTTGGAATGTTTTTCTACATTTTATTTTATTTTGTTCATTATTGTCAGAACTATTCAAAGCCTGTCGCCGTCGTTTTATTAAGTTTATTTAATTGAGTTTTTTTAAGCTTTAGGTAATGTTCCAAAGACGTGGCCATGGAGGGAAAGTACTTTAAATATTAAAAATAGCAAATTTCACTCAAAGGAAACTTCATTTCACTTTTTTTTAAAGTAAGAAATATTGCGTTTTACTGATTTTTTTGCCTGAACCGGGAATCGAACCTACAAAGCTTTATGTACCATCCGGTATTATATTATGGCCCCTGCTGATTGATATCTGTAAGGTCAATAATAAGGATCAAATCTCTCCAACAAACACACTGTTTAAATTGAAGGAAGTGCAAGAAATAAGAAGTAACAACAAATCAAGTTTGAATTGAAATGTACCTAAGTTAGGTAGGTACTTAATGTTAGTTTTTATGGTCTTCCATCAATTCTAGGCACTATGTTTATTGGAGCGATCATATCGATTGGTGAAATAAAAATATAGATGATGTTTTTTCGCGTTTGTGTTGGTTCGATTGCCAGATCAGACTTTTTGAAAGCAGTACCTACCTATTTATAACTTATTAAAATTAAATGAAGTCTTCTATAAGTTTTTGTTTTAATATTTAAAGTTCTTTTCTATACCTACCACACCTCGAATGAAATCATAATTTAGTTCGCAGATTGTAACAAGACGGCGTTATAGCTATTTTTGTATCGCGATATGGTTTTGTTACATCTTCAATAAAAGTATCAATATTCAATTATAATCCATTTTAGCAAGGAAATGTATAGAAATAAGCAACACGTTTTTAGTATTACGGTTTTATGAATCTTTACGGTCAATCAACAGGAGCTGAAACTCTACAAAAAGAAATGGTTCAAAAGATATAAGTGTCTTAGTGGGACACCTTTATCTGTTATTACTTATAATAAATTGATTATTTAGTTGCTGCGACACAATGTTGTTTTCCGACTTCCACGCGGACGGAGTCGCGGGCACAGCTAGTGTATAATAAATATTCAACAAATCGAATCATAAAAATGCGAATAGTGTTACAGCGGTTACGCACTGCATCCGATCCGGATCCGTGAAAATAAGAATATGAAAAACTCGGACCGAATTAGGATATTGCTTTTCGCACTGCATCCGGTCCGAATTCGTGAAAATACGCATCTAGAGTCTAAAAATCTCGGACCCAATTCGGATACTGCTTACGCACTAATCCGATCTTTGAACCAAATCCAAGCAATTCAGGGGCCATCTTTGGCACATTTCCGATTTGAATCCGAGGTAATGCGAAAGCGTTCATACAAACAGTACTACGGCTACTTCGATCCGTCAATATTTCTTCCGAATTGGAGACTCACGGATGACGGAGAGAAATCGGATGACGGAAGTCGGATCTAGTGCGTAAACTATCATACAAATAGTTCTATCACTACTTCGGAACGTATTTTCACGGATTCGGATCGGATGAAGTGCGTAACCGCTCTTATAATTTTATCGAAAATCATGTCATCAGGGGGTGCACGAAAAGAGCCTCCACGAGTGACAATACTTAAATACGTCCGGTGCACCCTGGGCAGTCAGCCTCGCTACCAACCTTGCTGACTGGCTAATCTTTTCACCACGGCATGAGCTATTATCGTATAGCTCGTGCCGACACGATAGAAGAAGGTCGAAAATCACATTGGTAAATAATATTAGTTAATCATATTAGTACCTAAGTGTATTTGTCGTCAGTACACTGATATGTTATAGAGAAAACAATATAAATTAAGGGACGATTTAAAGAGCTACAAACAGCAAACCTCTTAGTTTCGCTTTACTAAGTATTCGTGTAAATTAACACACGGTACAGTCAGCATCAAATATATCGGGACGAGCAGACTGTTCAAAATGATCAGGGGCCCAATTCTCCTAAAATAAATTGTTGCCAAACGCAATCGAACCACAATCATCAGTCAGCTTTTGTTTTCGAAAACTTTCAAAACAATTGATTTTGTTTTTTGTGTCAAACAATTCGACAGCTTTTGAAATTGAGAACTGTCTGAATGAACGGTTCGGCCTTGGTTCGGTTGTGATTTATCAAGATTTATTTTAGGAGAATTAGGCCCCTGAACAGCTACAAAAATTAAAATGTATCTCAAAGATACAAGGGCTGTTTCAGAATGGACACAGTACACGATATACTGGCATTCAGACAAAAATTTTATGCGATTGACATAAAGTTTAATTTCTTTAGTTGTTTAGGTAATTATGAACAGTTTGTGCGTCCCGATATATTTGATGCTGACTGTACCATCACATTTTTTTTCTATTCCCGCTATGTAAACAGCTAATTATCTCCCCCAAAACAGTACTAATCTGACTGAACACAGATACAAATGAATTATCACAAGGCATAGGGCATAACAGGGCACATAGGGCTGGCGGGGCAAAGCATCAAAGAGCCGTATCCATTTGCAAAATTTGTTTTTCCATTACTCAAATTGGGTTCGCCTGGGGGGTAACTTTTGAATTGCGAACGCGATGACGCGACGATGTGTATTTTAAGTTATAACTTACAAGTAAGTATGTGTTAAAGTTGGTGTGTGTACAGCACACTTGATGTGCATGTTGATGTCGTAGGGAAAAGTAATTAGATGAACAGGCTAAGTATTACGGTTAATGCCTAGGGCGATAAGACCGCCCATTGCACATTTCTATTATAAGCGCAGTTCACACTATGCTATAGAATACAGCTTATAGCAAATATTGTATAGCACAACGATATCGCTCAGCATACATTTTATAAGGACACGTTCACATAACGCTATGCTACAAAGTATTGGCTTGCTGTACGCGATAAAGTTGAGCGATTCTCAGAGCTATATCGTATGATTCTCCGGTTCCCTTTCTTTTATCGTGGGAATATCCTCATGGATAACCCTTCGCCCGGGGAAGGCGAAGGGTTATGCCGGACTCTTACCGGCTAAAAACCCACGGTGTCCCTTGTCCTGACCCTTGGCCGGGGATTCGCAGCTGCATGCACCGCAACCCCGGCAGGCCTCGGTCCGCCAGTACCAGGTGGACCTCTCCCTCTGTGGGGCCTTGCCCCAGATTCTCCGGTCCCCCCACCCCAACTCACTTCTACCCCGTCCGTCGCCCGAAAGATCGCCGTTAAATATGTTGGGTTGTTAACATTATAGTAGTTTCAGATTGTTTTTATTCTTGACTTATTGCTTGACGGCAGTGCTATAGTTTGAGTTTTCATTATCATAATTGTAGTTTTAAACATCTGCATTCTTAACTTTGGGATGAAGATAATGACGTTCTTAAGTTTTCTTAATGTTTTTCAAATATTCGCTAATTTCCGAGATGCCAGAATCTATATTTTACTGGTTTTTTCTCCTTGTCTTAGTGGTTACCTAGCCAACCAAGTTTCACTTTGTCCCAAAATAACTAGAATGGTTTTGGATTTACGAAACAATAGCAGTAAATCAAAGCAAAAACAAAGAAAATCACAACGCACTAGGCTCTGCACGCACGAAAAATCTGCGTCCATTTTACGGACACCATATTTTTACCCCATGCGCTAAAAAATAGAACACCCGACGCCCATATTAGCAGCCTATCATTATTTCAACATAAATCTGATACAAAAACACTATTGGCCACCATCCAACGGCTATGGCGGAATTAATTACTGCACCGAGGCACCGACAGATGGCGCTGCCCGCCAGGTGGACGGCGTATATCATAGAAACGGAACCGAGTCTAGCACACGACTACACGACCTATGAAATTCAGATTATATAGGGTTTAAATTTAAAATTTTGCTGTTGCATCCTGGAAGAGCTGAGGTGTTTTTGATTATAGTTTCATGTGAAACGAAAAGGGTATCCAGTTGGTCATCAACAAACTGTGATAATTCTCGACAGAATGGCCGGTTAGTTACTCTAAATCCGAAAACCATGAACCTGCCTATCATTCTGTACATTTTTTACTATAGGACAAAAAGAGAATGCGTGAAAAAAAAAACTGCTGTTCCATTATAATCAGCAGAGATCGGAAAAAGGTGAGCTAATTTACCTAAACTTCAAAGAACAGAGACAAAAACTGGAGACTTCTTTACGACAACATTTTTTTTTTCGTAAAAATTATTCCGGGTTTCGGGACATCACTAAGTAGGGTCAAGTGTTGTACCTATGGACGGCTTTACCTATGGACACTACCAATATTTCAAAAACCAAACGGCGTAAATTCGTAGTTAGAACGCATTCGTAAACTTTTTTTGACGAATGGCAACACTGACTAACTGTCACTAAGCTGTCAGTGATAAATCTGTTGTTATGTGCTGTTAAACATTTTTATTTGAAAAAGTAAGTTTTTTTGTACATTTTCAAGGTGTTTTTCTGTGAGATAACTTAAACTAGAAGTATAATTGTAGATGATTTACAGAACTTCGTTGTTTTTCATTGAAATAAGGACCATTCTGCGATTCTGTTAATGCTCTGTAGAAAGATTTAACCCTTTCTAGGTTATGTCTTAATATTTGTACCTGTGGACGGGGGAATGAATGTACCTGTGGACTGTCCATAGGTACATAATATCGGTTGCACCTGTGGACAGTAATTTACACAGACAAATGACTACATTTGTTTTGTTTTTTTTTCAGTGCCTCGTAGTAAAACCGGAGTGAAACGGGATAAAATATGTCCAGACACTCTCTCCGAAGCAGTTATAGAAGTCAAAAGTGGATGTTTAGATCGTAGGGTGTCTGAAAAATACAAAATACCAAAATACACAATTTTGAAATATTTTCAACTCAACAAATATTATCATGAGATTATTATCTCAATGAAAAAACTATAGATTAATTATTAGATAGATTTATCGTTATATTATTGAAGAATGATGTAAAAAAGGTGTTTCAAGAGCATGAAGAAATTATGTTACGTGAATATTTAGAAAAAGCAGCCTACATGCCTATGGGTCTAGATTCCAAACAAGTCCGGGAACTTGTCTACCAGTTTTCTGTGCAAAAAATAAATAAAATACTCTTAAAAGCTGGCATCAATACAAAATGGCTGGTATAGGATGGTTTCGATGTTATCGACAACGGTTTCCAGAATTATCGCTACGAAAACCTGTTTTTTTTGCAATATTAAATGCTTGTCTACAGGTACATTACCGTCCATAAGTACATTTGTGCTGTCCATAGGTACATTTGTACGTTGTACCTAGGGACAAAATAAGGGTTTTTGAAAATCTTTAATTTTCTGGGCAATTATTTCCGCCATCGCATTGGAGACTGATAATTATTAAGAGTTGATTAGTTACGAAGCCGTACGATAAATAATTTCATGATAAAAGTATCAGGTTTTTTTAAAAAAAATACTTTTTTGTCAAATTCTGGAAATCGTCCACGGGTAGAGCACATGCCCCTACATTTAATATTATTGTTAATAGTACAGAATACAATTGAATTCGTTTCCTATTTTTGTTTCCCAAAATTGTCACCAAACCAGATGACACGTTTTTCATTGTTTTTAAAAAGAGATTGTTTGTTGTTATCAAAAAAGGAGATTGTCTTTTATTTTTTGAAAACAAATGAAAGACAATTTCCGAGAAAATACTCCCGAAAAAAAAAAAAAAAAAAAATGTTTTCGTAAGGAAGTCTCCAGTTTTTGTCTCTGTTCTTTGAAGTTTAGGTAAATTAGCTCACCCTTTTCCGATCACTGATTAATCAGTCATCAAATCAATGATGCTTAAGAAAACGTGTAGCAGTTTTTTTTTGGGTGCTATTTAAACAGACTTCTTTTTAATAGCATTATTCGCCTCTAAAAATCTACATTGCCGTCTAAATTACTAAGTCAGCCACAATTAACGAGCGTCTGAACGATACTATCTTAGCCACTAGTTATCTTCTATGTAAGCTACTCTAAATATAACTCAGCATGGTGGTTATTTTTTAGCATCTTTTGTTACATGCATTCAAGCAGTAAACTTCTAAAATATGACGTCCCCTTCGAACCTAACCTATCCGTGTCGGGGTGCCCAAAGTTACCTTGATTTCATTAGAAGACAGATCTCAGAATCTCTAAAATATATAAAGTAGCCCACTTACAGCATTAGTCGCTGAGTTATCAATTCAGAAGTTAATATATTTATCGGTAGCTCTGAGTCATATTAATTTACGTTCGTAAATTGACGCTGGTTTTTTGATATTCTGTTGGAACAGTAAAGATTATGAATTAATATGAACTTGAGGAGGACAAGCGCTAGCAGGGCGGACAGCTCCTGAGGTATAAAGATGTGCTAAAGCGTCACTTTAACAAGTGCGACTTAGAGCCGTCTCGGTGGGAGCAGCAAGCCGCTCAAAGATTTGAGTGGAGAACTTTGGTTAAAACCAAAGTTCATGATTTTGAATTACAGCGGCGCCTTGAGCTTGATGCTAAGCGTGACCACTTGAAAGCCCGACCACCTGCGGCAATTAACTATAACTACGTAGATGGTGTGCTCACGTGCCCGCAATGTGCGAGGGTCTTCACAAAGAAGATTGGTTACATAAGCCACATGCGAGCTCATGAACGACAACTACAGCGGAGCTGAAGCAATCGCCATGGCCGAAATCGGTCGGATCACATCATCATCATGAATTAATATAATAGAAGCTGTTCTATTACCTAACTCGTTGCTAACATACAAAAAAAAGACGTTAGGTTGCAGGTGCTAAAGAAAACTTTTGTTGCTGCACTCATAATTTCGCTTTTTTTCACGAATTCATTGTTTGTCCCATTGTAAAAGTTGTACAGAATGATGAACAGATTTCATGGTTTTCGGATGTAGAGTGATTAACCAGTCATGCTGTATAAAGAACTTCATAAGAACCTCCATTGATGGGTCGCTAACTACTTTGTGAGAGTTTCTGTATACAAGTTGAGAGATGAACGCTGAAGTTTGCTTGTTGCAGTTATGTAATCTAATGAAATCTTAACCTAGTGAAATTACTAAGATAAAGCAAAGTTACTAATGCGATCTTAATCAAAAAATAATCTAATGCAACTTTGTAACTTGTAAAATATAAGTATAGGAATGTACCTCTTACTCCATTTCGTATAAAACTATACAAATGTGGCCCACTAAGGCACTAATATCTTTTGAATATTTTTTTCAAATTGAGTTTATTACTTCAGCTCATTTTGATTGATCGTTAAGGCACATAAAAGCATACCTAATACTATATTGAATCTCTGATGGAAGTAAACATGTTACTTATTTCTATATGTTTCCTTGTTATATGGGTCTTATTTTCGTCTGATGTAGAGTATAGTTATCAGTGGCGTAGGGTGAAGTTTCTTCTGCCGAGGTTGCGGCGCATGCAGCTGCGAATCCCGTGACCCCGGCCAAGGGTCAGGAGAAGGAACACCGTGGGTTTTTAGCCGGTAAGAGTCCGGCATAACCCTTCGCCATCCCCGGGCAAAGGGTATCCATGAGGATTTTCCCACGAAAAAAAAAAAAAAAAAAAAAAAGGGTGAAGTTTCTTAAAAGGGAAGCCGGACCAAAAAATGCTTACCTTGCTCAAGTGTGACGCGTGATTTCCAAAAACTACTCGTTTCGAAAGGGAAGCCGATAGGAATCGAGTTGTATGGAGCCTTGGCCACTGATAGTTGTGTAGGTATTTCCTATCTGCATTCGACTGAGGTGGCCATCTAAACAATCTTAACCACAATTTTGTCATAAAATCATCATGACAAACGACCACATTACTGACCATCAAAATTGACACATTTATAACCATACACACATAATCTCTAAAACAATTATTATTCATAACTTGGATCGATGTTTTAATCAAAGCCACAGGACAGAGTGCGCATCAACCGGGCAATCTGTTAAATGACAGTTATCTCCGTGATTGATTGCATTTGCATGTAAAAAACGCGGACAAAATCTATCAAAGCCTCTCTATACAGGGTGACAGGTTGTAGTGTGTGTATGCTTCTAGGAATCAATGGGACTGTCCTGTCCAGTGTCCTTTTGATGACAATTAACCAAGTCAGTTGTTTTATATCGTTTCGGTCAGTTCAGTTGTTTTATATAGAGGATTCGTGGCTAAATAATTACAGCCGCATAGACCGATCTTCCGGGTTAAGCCACGCTTGCCGAGGTTGGTCTGTGGATGGGTGACCATTTACCATAGCGAGTTTCCTCCGGGCCTCGGAAAGCACGTAAAGCTGTTGGTCCCGGCTGCCATTTGTAGATCTTTGACAGTCGTTACTGTTGGTCAGAAGCCAGAAAGTCTGACAACCAGTCTTACTAAGAGTATCGTATTACCCAGTTACTGGGTTGTGGAGGTCTGATAGGCAGTCGCTCCATGTAAAATACTGATATTCAGCTGCATCCGGTTCGACTGGAAGCCGACCCCAACATAGTTGGGAAAAGGCTAGGCAGATGAGTTGTTTTATATAGTTTAGCGTCCTTTTACCGTTTGTGAATGTGAGAGCTTTGTAGACTTGCTAGATGCCTGGATACCTATTTAATTTGTGACCATATTTTTCATTTTTTTTTGTTTGATGCCTGCGCTTTTGTCTACATTGCTCTCTCATAACTATTCGAAGTCGTAACTGTACCCACTCAAATTATTAAAGATATGGATTTTAAAAGAGTAACCATGGCGTTTCTTGCCGGCTCTTCTCCATAGGAAACAGCTAATTGGAACCTTCGACTTTTCATAAGCGCCTGTAATGGTTTATGTGAAATAAAAACTCGTGATTTTGATGATTTTGAGAAACGATTATACATTGGAAAGACATTGGTCATAAACGTTTTAAAATGTAACTAGTTACAGATTTTATGAGATGGCAAAACTAGTTTTGTATACCATTATAGGTATTATTAAATTCCAAATACGAAGGACAGTTGATACGGGTAGTCAGAAGCCCGAAAGTCTAACAGCCAAACCGGTTGTCAGACGATATCGGCATTGCCCAGTAACTGGGTTGCGGATTCAAGTCCACAAAATCTCATACTCAATCCTAAAATAATATAAAAACCGCCATAAAATGAATTCAAGGATTTTTATTATGATGCAAAAATAAATCTCCATGTCCTTAAAAATATAAATAGAACTCTTGGTGACACTACACACTCACTCTCGTTCGACAAGTATAAAATGGTCTCTCAAGTCTCTAACATTTTTGTTTCCAAGTGTATTTGATGTGGATTTGTGTGTTGTATGGGGTCAGCTTGTAATGGTCGTGTTTCTAATAAAAACGTTTATGCATGGTGTTGTTATGGCGTCGTATTTTATGCATTATCTATTGATTACGGGCAGTAAAATTTTATTTTGTTTGTTTATTGGCTATGGGACAAACTGAGTAAAATTTTGTTTTATGGACTGACCATACATTCACATGAACATTCGCTTTTCTAGCACCTATAATATATTGACGATATGTATTGGCTTGCATTATTTGCCTAGTACACACGGCTACACATCAAGCTATACAAAACCAGTTTGTCTTGGCGTCGCTTTGTATAATCTTTTCGCACAAGTAACGGTCAGCTTATACTGGTTTTGCATAGCTTGAAGTGTAGCCGTGTGTACCTTTACTTTTTTCTCGAAAATTTAAAAGATGTTTTTGGTTTTCATGATAATGTTAAGGGCCGAAATTAATAACTTCGGAAAACGTTTTTCTGAGGAACAGGTTAGTTGTATAGACAAAATTTCTATACAAAAGCCTTAATTCTTATAAAAGTTATAAATACGATCTTGGTGAAATCGGCCCTAAGATAGATTTCAAAAAAGTTCCTAGTGCAATTAACTGTTATGCAGGTTTTTAAAATCGTAGGCAATCAAATGACAGAAAGCAATCAGCAACTGTTATAACTACATCACAACAATTATTCCAAAATAATTGTAGCCCGAATGTAAAATTTAATCGTATATTCAAAGATGAGCCAAGTAAACGATAACTGTTTTTTGTGAAAAAGAAACTAGCATTGCATACTAGAATCTCCATCGACGATGCCATTGCAAAAACGCAGCAGACTTCCGTACACGAAGACATTACAATCTATAAAGAATTTTTATTGCCCCAAGGAGGAGATGCCAACAATCTGCGAGATTGGATTTCATTCAAAACGCTCGTTTGCCTACACTTATGGGGTCGAACGATGTAACGTTATGTAATTTCATTGCACCAGAGGTTATAGAACTTGGTGGAAAAACAGACTTATGATCTTACAAGACAATTTTAGAAATAGAGAAAATCTTCATTTTGAACTTAATACTGATACTCATCCACAAGAAATACAAGGTTAGCCGGAAAGGACTACTAATCCGAAGGCCACTTAAAGTATCATTGATGACGGTTTTAAAGCAAGTGTTAAAATTTCAAAATTCCATATTTTTTATTTCTATGAGAAATAAATTTTATTTTAGTACTTATAAAAAAATGGTCCATGCTTTAGTTACGAATTCAGAAAATGGAGCTTCTAATTCGTGACCCCATTATTGACCTAAAATGTAAACACAGGAGGATAGATAGATTTTATCATATTTTTTATGTAATTTTTGAACAGCAATTTCTTTTAAACTATTGACTTTTGGGGAAAGTGGTAGAACAAAAGTTACTCAATATGGGTACTCTAACACCCTTTCGGATTAGTACCCCCTTTCTGACTAACCTTGTATATAATCATAAGTAAAAATGAATAACGCAATGCAGCACAAAAATTGTCATTTACACTTTTGAAGAGGGAAACTGCAAAAGGTGAAATTGCGAATGTTCCGACACTCACACTTAGGAAGAGAATAACTGCAAAAGGTAAAATTGCGAATGCCCCAAAAAGTTTGCAAAATGCAAAAAGACTCGCAACATGGACATCGAGCTTAAATTAATAAGAGCAATGATTTTATTTATCAATTTAACATTTTCAAGCTACAAAAAAGACAAATCCCAAGCACAACTTTACAACCGCTGTTCTAGGCAACAAATCTAGCAGAATACTGTAGAAACAAACGAATAGGGATCTAGATAGCGATCTTTATAGCCAAGCATGGCATCAGGCCAAGGAAGTGGCTAACTTCTGGACATGGAAGCGGTTTCATGCCAAGTGGGAAGTTTTGCTTCGCTGTTTAATCTGGCTCTTGGAGTAATGTGCTCGAATTTGGTGTTTAGAAAATTAATTGTGTAATGCTTGGCTTTGTTTTTTGGGCTATTTCAATTAATGTCCACAGTTAAGTTGGTATTCTTTGTCTCTTAAAGTGTGATTACTGGTAAATTGCTAGCACACCCACTAGTTAGGGGCACAGTGAAACATTTTGCATTTGTAGTTTTTTTTTTAATATTCTTCTCTCCAATTTCGTTGTTTGTTTTATAAAATACGAGCTTTTCCCCGCAGCTTCGCTCGCGTTAAAAAAACTCTTAACACACTACTAAAGTTTCTATAATAATATGATTCAATCATGATTCGAAAGACACGTGGTGCCATCGATTATCGTTATTGTTGTTTTCCTCGGGAACAGTACTTTTTCTCGGGATGAAAGGTACCCTGTGTCCGTTTCTGTACACCTGACAACGTATATGCAAAATTTCAGGATGTTTGGTTCAGTGGTTTAGGCGTGAAAAGGTAGCAAACAAACTTACTTTCGCATTTATAGTATTTAGTAAAGATATTAAGGATATAGTAAGGATAATATTAGTAAGGATAAGGATATCCGTGCCTCGTCTATCGTTTCCGTGTCTTGGAGAGCGCGTCGTCGGCCCCAGGTATCATTATGAATACCTATGACAGTCGTTATGAGTAGTCAGAAGCCCGAAAGTCTGACAACCGGTCTAACTACAGGATATCGGCATTGCTCAGGAACTGGGTTGCGGAGGTCTGATGGCAGTCGCTCCATGTAAAATACTGGTATTCAGCTGCATCTGGTTAAACTAATTAGAAGGGAACCCCAACGTATTTGAAAAAAGATTAGGCAGAACAATTTTGTAAAATAAATCAATTAAATTACTATTTTATTTGGCAATTACATTACTATCTGCTTTTGAATCGAAAATAGAAAATTTGAACTTTACCTGCAAAAAAATACGTCACAAAATAAAACACCAAGTTGATGAATATTCCGCGCAACCTGTCCTTACTTCACCTCTCCATAACTTCACACGTACATTTTCATAACAGTCTGTATCCCCCAATGTTAAAACCATAGCACAAAATAACATATATGCCACTTAAGCTAATGTTACATGGACGGGCCTGGAGACAAGCGTAGTGCACACTAATGGGGGGTTGTCATTACCTGTGTTATGGGGCGTTATGGTGTACCCTATAAATGGGAATGGGAAATGTAATCTTAGAACAGTAGTCCTGTCTGCTTTCAATTGTTAGGTATGGAAATTGCGAATCGAGCTTCGTGTGTCTGGCATGAAATTTGAGACCTATATGCAAGTTATAGTACTTACTTACTGCCTGATCTGGAATGGTCTGTTGCATTTTATTGCAATATAATTTGCTGCAGCTATGAGGAGGCAATGTATTGTGCAGGCAATGTTTATTTGTGTCACGGATTCGGTAACCAATGCGTTGATGAAATCTTATTGCATGAATAAGGATTATTTTATTGTTAAAGAGACTATTGAAATGGATGTGTGAAGTGACAAGAATGGATAAGTTAAGGAATGAGTATGTCAGAGGAAGTTTAAAAGTAGCGCCAGTGACTGAAAAGTTGAAGAGTAATAGGTAAGTGTAGTATGGATATGTTATGCGTAGGGAAGAAAGTTATGTCACTAGAAGAGTGTTAAGTATGAATGTGGGTGGATATACAAAGTAAAGGTAGGCCAAAGAAAAGATGAATGGATTTTGTAAAAGATGATATGGGTAAAAAAGAGTAAGTACTGAGATAACGGCTGATAGAGAAGAATGGAAGACCCTAGCTAGAGTGGGATAAGGATAGAGAGATGGTGAAAGAGAGCAGACTAACTGCATCACAATAAAAAGGAATTTCAGCAGAAAAGAGAATTGGGATCAATACAAAGAACCTGGTCTTCAAGACCAATAAAGAAGACATAAATATCGTTGGAAAGCTACTTCAATGTACTACAATAGTTATTGTGAAGGTTCTTTGCAACGCCATAACAAAGTAAATGATCTGCCATAATTGCAGAACATTGAAATAGTTTTTAAGTAATTTCTGTGTAGCTGTTATCGGTCTTGAGGAGCGCTTTGTCTGGTCTGACCAATCGTGGTTCTGCAGCAACTTGCAAAGCCACAACTTCTTTCTCACTGCGATTTGCAATGGGCCGACTGAATAACAATTGTAGTACATTTAAATAGCATTCTTATATGAGGAGTAACAGATCAAAGTGTATTAACTCCACCCACCGTAATAAGAATAGTACAAACGGATTTTTATCTATTTCAAACCTTGTTACTAATGTCAAATTATGACGCACCAAACTGTATTACTTATTATTATTATAAAAAAGAACCAAAAGTGCACATCGTTTCAAACAATATTAAATCCAGGTTGTGTGTTTGTGTGCTCTCTTTAAAGTATTATGGATTATGCCTTTATCTCAAAAGTTACATTGACGGAGTTAATACACTTTGATCTGTTGTTGCTCCTCATATATTATGCGTTCTTTCTTGGTGGCGAGGTCCACTTTCTCCTGTCCTGCTTTGCACTTACACTCATCATCATCATCATCATCATCCTCCTCCTGCCTTTATCCCTACTTCTTTTAGGGTCGGCGCAGCACATCTTTTTCTTCCATACATCTCTATTAGCCGTTGTCTCAGTAGTCACCTCCTTTACCACACTGCGGGTACAATATGAGCCTTCAAGAAAAGCGAACACTGGCTTCACTGGCGAAAAGAAATGTTACATACATTGAACCTATCTATACCAGTAAAACAAAAATCTCGACGTCACAATTATTTATTCCGCTTTTTTAATCAAAACAGTAGTCTTAGGCTCAACGGCACAAGATTTTTTCTTTGAAGACGTAGTTAAATCGCAAGTTTTGGTTTCGCTGGCCCGTTCGTCGGTCATTACCACCTTGGCTGGAGCACGTCCTCTCACATCCACGATGACGAAGATTATAAACATCACCAGTAATAAAAGGTAAATCATCCGATGGTTTTCTTCAAGCTGAGCCACTAGGTACGATGCAGGATTCATGATTACGTTAATTACTTGTTCCTGGTCTTTGCTAATTATCATTGGAAATTTTGCAGTTAAATTTTTTATGTCCTACTCAGAAATCGGTCACATGCAGGTTATTTTTCGAAAGACTCGCGAATGTCAAGTTGTGATACTGTCAGAAATAATTTGAAACAGGTTTTTTATATTTTTGGATCGTTTGAGGTTGGGAACTTTTTTGATCTATAAAAAAAGATTTCAAATTCCAAAAACCTACCCACTAGCTCACAGTGGCTCAAGTTGGCATATTTTGTTGTTTAAATCTTTTCGTCATTGGTGCAGAAACGGTTATTGCTTTAGTACTTATTCTAAGGTTATTGCCAAAATAATAAGAAAAACAAAATCCACATGTATGCATTCATTGCACACACGCATAAGAACTATGACTAAAAACTCATTAGAATGGAATGCATGCGGTTAGATTAGATATTAGATACAATGAATTTGATAGAGTTCGAATTACAAGACCTACAAATAGGTTTCGTAAAGTCTTAAATAGTGAATTTCTATACAGTATTCAATAAAATTAATAACATTCTAAAATCTTCCGACAACTGCAAGGCCCTTTTCACACAAAACCACTATCGTCGAACTAAATTGGTCTAAGTGTGGCCATTAATATTAATAAAGCTATCATTGACGATGTGCTACACACTGAAATCTGCAGACCGTCTGAGACGGCGCATTATCGGAAACCGATTTGCATAGTTAAATAGCTGATCGGTTCTCTGTTCCTACATAAAGTTGTTAGTACGTAAATTGACGGTTTTTGTCTCGTAAAGTATGACATCTTTAGACATAAACAGTGAGCCTTATTAACTTGGAAATTGAAAGTTTGAGATTAAATCTAGTTATCAATCTTCAATTGGAAAAAAATGCCTAACACCAGAGATGTGCTATGCAACGTTGCTATGGATGTGTTTGATATCCACCAATCATATTAATTGGTCCACACAGCATAGCACTGGTGGAAACTGATTCAACTAAGCTACGTTTTTAATATGGAAGGATGCGTGCTGTGGATGCGTTCTATGGATGCGAGCTATGGTGTAGCTATGTGCAGATGCCTTCCCTATTGTCGATACGTCTCATAGCTCAAGCTGCGCATCTTCCTCGCACAGCTACCTTGCAGTGGCGCATTTTCATAGCACATCTTACTCGCTCCGCTACATAGCTCAGCATCAGTGGAAACGGTCACATAGTTTCGTAGCTTAGCTTTTACATTCTCGCAGTATAACTGCATAGCACATCTCTGGTAGAAAGGCACTCTTAAGAGTTGTAAAATATTGTCAGCAAATCTATGTTTCTCTTTAAAACTGTTAAGTTCTTCAAGCTTTTCGTCTTATGGAGTTGTGGGTGTTTTAATTTTACATTTATTCTTTAGAAGTTAAGTTCGTGTGATTCGATTTTCTGCCCGAATACGTTTCACCCGAATAATTGGACATAGTTTGAACTTACATTTGTCTGCAACGTGATGTTTGATATTTCATCTATGTTTACCGGCTATGTCGCAATTCAAGCGGCATGAAATTAAAGGGGACAAGCAGAGGCGCTGTGAATCTACTCACAAGGAACTCCCACAGCGTTACACCGAAAACGACAGGTGTGACAAAGATGGCTTTATTAAGGTGGAGAAGAAGAAAAGGAAGCTAGTTTGTTGCCACCAGTGCGGTACTGCACCAAAAAGGCTGAATTTCCTGCTGCATCCTGCTGTACCAGTGACGCCACTGTACGTGTCCCGGTTGTATTACTTTACAAAGGTCGCGAAGATTGTGGAATATATCAGCATCAAGACCAAGCTCACTCTGAGGGTAGAGTGGTCTGAACATCTGTCGACCTTCACGAAGGAAGAATTTTGGCCGAGAGCCGTGAGTGTTCCGGCGATTCCGAGGCCGGATACCTGACACAGCGCGACTCACGACGCCGACTTTACGTGTGAAGTAGTTTTTTTTTTTAGATAATTATATTGTTTATGTATAGTATTTATATTATTGTATTTGTAATATGTATTTTCTAAGGGCCTTGAAATAAATAAATAAATAATAAAAAATAGCATGATCTCAGAAGGACAGTTAGTTTGGAGGCGATTGTCGCTCACAGTGTCAATGTTATTAATGTCAATAGCTGACTATTCAGTTCGATCAAATTCGTTTTTCGATAAAGTTGCCTCTGTTTGCCTATTCAAACTAGTAACTACTTTGTAAATTCGCGTCTGCATGATCATTTCTTATTTAGGTCCTCCGATTAGACTTAGATTAAACCTCTCACAAATTCCACCACATTTCTTACCACCATAAAGCAAGATGATAATAGAAATTCATGAGTACCACACAGAGGTCGATTTACTCTCAGAATCTGTGCAATTAATTCAATTTACGGTCTCCTATCGCATTTGCATGTCTGGTGTGCAATAAGTTCTGGTGCAGATACTACCGAGTCTCTGTTTGAATTTAATTCAGTGTTAAAGGAATTTTCTTTGATATTAGCTTTGCAACGTTGTTGAAGAGAAAATTAAATTCTGCGCTGTTTTCGGAGATTCACATATTGGAAAGTAAAACTATTGGAAACAGGTGAATGAAAGAAATAAAGAAAGCACTAATATTGACTTAAAGTCGTATTAAAAGGCTCTAAAACAAACTCATAAAAACAGAAGTGGTAACCACAATCCAGATTGTTAAAGATAAATAACAAAATATCCATCACAACAAAACTAAATACTTCGAAACTTTCTAAAGCCTTCATCAAAAAAGTATTTCCAAAATCTTTTTGAAACAATCTCAGGAAGCCATCGCGAAGGCTTTCAAAAACAATTTAGTGGCGTCTAAAGACGCATTAAGGTGCATCAGTCCAATTACATGTGAGCAACCCTCGATCAAGGGATGAAGTGGATGGGGGAAATATGGATCGTATGTTACTTAGTTGATCAAAATATTTTGTTCAATATTAACTTTGATGTGAAGAGGGCAGGGCGACTGTCTTTAAAGTTTGGAAGTCAATTACCTTTGAACAAAAATACGGTAATGAATTTGACGTAACTTCGTTAGATACGATTTAGGAATTGGATTAAATACCTAAATATATAATATTGCTTTAAGAATTAATTAAACATGCAGCTTTAGAAAACATTAATACCCGGTTCCCATTGCCAAAAAAGAATCGTTTTGCTTTCCAATAGTATAAAGTTTCATTGCCATACTTGGCACATAAATAGACTCGAAAACTAATTTTAGGTACCTGTGATGGCTACTAACGTATGGAAAGGTTTTCTACGCAAAGCTATGGGATCTTTGCTTCATTATTGGTAAAGATACACGGGTTTTAATTTTAACGAATAACGCTCGGTAAATCGTAGGAATAGGAATCGGACATAAGACACTCATCTTTATAAGTTTAAAAATTGTAAATTGAAACGATTCTTAAAGCAAAGTGAATGTTTCAAGATCAAAGATTTGTTTACCTTTTATACTAAATGGTCGCACTGAACATAATTTACTAAAATCACTAATATTCGGAGACCTCATTATTAGAGCAATACCTTGTGGCATTCCCTGGTCTGAAAAAACTAGCGAATGTTATAATGGGAATTATTTAATATACTATCATAATCATAAACGATTCTGATTGTATAAAGATTCTGTGAAATTACGAACACAATATTTGTAACAGTATTATAAACCTTGACACCAAACCAGGAAATTAGATTCGAGAATCAAAAACTATTGAACTATTGAGTTCCGTGGTTGATATTGTTACATTTAAAACTTCAAATACCAAAGTTCAAAGCGATAATACCAAAAGTTATTGTATTTTGTGCGATTCCAAAAGGAAAACGCTCTCAAAATTGCATATATAATAAAATGAAACAACAACAAATGTGAACTTTGAAAAGATTTTTGACAAGGGTCAGTCAGACCCTTTGCTGGCGACTTGAAATTGAATGCGTCCCAAACTACCAAGTTTTGTAAAGAATTCACAGAAAGATTGTAGTAGTTGGATTGGACATAAAACTTCTGAAATGGCCTCCATTTGGTAACGTTGAATTTGTTTACGTTGAAAATTCTAGCTAAGTAAAATGTTTATAAGATTTAAACCCTTAACACTAAACCAGGAAATTCGATTTGAAAATCGAAAAGTATTGAACTATCGAGTTCTGTGGTTGCTTTTGTTACATTAATTCAAAACTTCAAAAACCAACGTTTTTGGATTGACCCTAAAAGTTTGATAGATTTGAGCTCCCTAATAATTGCTCGTAGGTCTACTAGATTAGCCGTTTCGGCTATTAAATTGATCAACTCTCAGAAGTCTACAGCGGCCTCTTTCAAAACCATTTAATTTCTTGTTTAAAAATGCTTTCATTTTGTACAGTTGATCATTTTCTTTTGTGTTGTGATAATCATTATACAATAGAAAGATATCAGCAGCAGTTGGAGGATTATTTTCTTTTTTATTGCCTCTTTTGTTGTCATTAGTGATTAAGCTATCATCGAAAACTTCAATTAAATGTTTTAAGATTTCCACTTTAGTATGTTTTTTTAAAATATTATATGCAACAGCGCCACCTACCTTATCGCCGTCAAACTTCTCAGTTGGCTCGTCATAGATTCGAGCTTCACGCTTCTCCCGAGAGCCACGCCTCGCCAGCAAAGGAGTTTGCGGCGGCGACGCTAGCGCCAAACTGTTTCTAGCGCTCCCTGGTGGCGACTTTATGAACTCAATCTTTCCGCCTTCCACACAAATATTTGGCGTTAGCGGATACATTGGTGACATAGCCACGTTTGTATTCGCCAAATGATTATAATGATTTTCTTCTAAAGGGAGGTTTTTCGGTTTATTTTTCTTGCGATACGTGGAGTCGTATGCAAGAACTTGCGTCTTCTCTTCCGGATGTACTTGTCGCACTTTCCCAGGTGGTCGGTCAGGTGGCTCTGGTGAGACATTGCCGTCTGTCCCTGGACTTTCATCCCTTTCATTATTTGATATTCTGAAACAAAAGAAAAGATCATTTGATATTGATAAAAATACATGTTTTTCACCAACACTCATCATTATCAATAGCTGTTTAGCTACAAACATTCAACTACCATATCAACACCACGAATTGCATTGGCGTCCGCTAGATGGCGCTGTTAGCAAGAAAAATATAAAGATTTCTAAAAACGTAAAAATTGGCATAAAATACAACAATTATAATAAACTATTTTCAGGATACTTTTCTGTAATAGTTAGACAGTTGTTGATATAATTATATTCAACAATTAATGATAAAATTAAAAGTTACAACCAAAAATCCTAAATCGCGCAAACGAAGTTTTCTTCTTATTTAACATTCACACCCAAAATTGAGCGTATCGGTTGGAAGTGTGTTCTTTAGTGTGATGTTACAACTGTATATAGATCACTAGCTCTCGTTAGAAGGTCTACAGCACGTGACGTCACGCGCTCGTTGCCAGGCAATGCTCCTTGTAATGTGCGCCGCGGACGCTCGCCCGCGCGGTTGCGACGGTTTAGTGGCGCACGTTCCTTGGGCTGCCTTCCTGCACCTTACGCGGTTTTAGTTAACTCGTTAGCATAGCTCCGGTTAAATTGAGCACTTCCATACCATGGCGGCGAGAACACTCGATTGCCAGTTTTTTGAGATTGTTTGGATAGAAAATTTGTTTCGTTTACTTTTTGTTTGGTCTATTCATTACCTAATTTAGCGACAATAATAACATCACTGCATAGTCTAAAACAAAGTCGCTTCTCGCTGTCTGTCCCTATGTGTGCTTATATATTTAAAACTACACAACGGATTTTGATGCGGTTTTTTTTAATAGATAGAGTGATTCAAGAGGAAGGTTTCTATGTATAATACATTGCAACCGTGCGAAGCCAGGACGGGTCGCTAGTAGACTCGGTGATTTAGCTTTTCTAGGTGTTTATGTATAGATCGTTTCGTTTAGTGTTGGGTAGGACATGACTTGAAAAAGAGTTTGTAAGAGTAGCCTCTTTTTTGCTCTGAGCCAGTACAATGTCCTACTTCAAATGAGGTAACAAGTACGAATATGACATTTGATGTCACTGGTTTCGATGTACTGATTACGTCTTTCTCGAGTCCCGGTCACGTAATGTTCATTGTAGAATGAATGACGTGCTATTGTAGTATATGCCTCACTCCTTCTCTTTCTCACCCTTTAGTTTACTTACCGAGAGTAACGAGTAACGCGACTACCGCGACATAAAAGTTGAAGTAGTACACTTTAAATTTTCGAGCCGCTCTTACATTTTGACGTCTTGTACGGGACGAATGTACCGCCTCTTGTAAGTCCTAGATACTCAACACTAGTTTCGTTAAGTCTCTTGCCTGTAATTGCCTGAGACCATTGGGTGTAACGTACACATGTTAACATGTCTCCTCGTGGGCTAAGTCAAAATATTTAATTTCTTTTTTCTTCTCGGTTTTCACGAAATCAACAACAAGTTTTACTATTCCTGCATATTTTAGTGTTTTATCATTTTTCTAGCATTAGCTATGAATTATAAAACTATAAATTAAACTAAACTCTTAAGTATAATCTACTTTCAAAGCACGTTAACAAGGGAATTAACCAAGTTATCCATAGTAACAACATAAAAAACCCAAACAAAGTAATCACTATGTTCTTATCAGCGAATGTGAACTACAGCGCAGTAGCTGTGTTGATGTTGATACAACATGTTATACCACGGAACAAGATGATTCCGATAAAGGAGAAGCCAAAGAAAAGATTTAGCATTTTTCTTTTATATTTTGACTTATATTGAAAATTAATTTTGTCAAAAATACGTTTTATTCTGTTGAAATCAGATTGGAATATAATTACCGATATTCATTTGCAATAAACTTATTGATTACATTATTAAATATTTTTCTAAAAACAAAATAAAAAAAAACATTTAAAAATATTAAAAATAGTAGCCCACCGGCATCGGGAACAGGGTCCAAGCTACCGGTGTCAGGGCGTCAGAGAGAGGAACTTCCTAACAATTTGCGCTGTGTCGAGAAGTACCGCTTTCTGCACCAAGCCCTTGATCCAACCGCCCAACGAGAGCCCTTTAAGATGGTCGAGGCTCTTGGCTATAGGCCGATAGTCATTAAGCCATTGGCCGTAACGACTATCGGCACAACGACTGCTGAGTCAATCTCCCACATGTCGACAACCTCGTGTACCAAGTCTTGATATTTAATTTCTTTATCCTTTTCGGCTTTCACGACATTCTCGTCTTACCGAATTACCGATATTTTTATTAGATTTAAAAGGTCCGCGAGAGCAACACGAGAGAAGAAGAAGCATTCACATTGGATTGATGATTACTTACTGAATTTATTTACTATGAAGACATTTCTTTGCGTTCTACAAGAAAGCCAGTATTTGAACTAACGATAACAATGAAACTCAATAAAAGGCTTATTACACTAGGTACTCTAAATTTAGGAGTCCTAATTAGCATTTTGGAAAGTGTTATAAGATTTAAGACGGTCAGGATTCTAATTAGCCAGTCTGGTATCCTGTCATCCTTACTCGTCCTAATTAGAGTTTCTAAATTCAGAGTAATGTGATAAGCATTTTATAATGCTTATGATTTTAATTCATTATTTACCCTTTTAATTGTATCTGTACAGTAAAGGTTACAAGCGCCAATAGCTTATAATACATTCAAAATAATAGCTACCGTACTGCTTCCATAAAATGAGAATTATATGATTTTGCTTTGTTTCTTCACACTAAACCCATTTTTCGTATCTGTCTGTAAATTCACGGCTCATCTTCCGTGTGGAAGATGTCCGGTCCTTTGGAAGGCACACGGGGGACACAGGTCCAACGCGCAGAGGTTTGAGAACTTTAATCTAGAATGGGGTGAAGCATCAACCCGGGACTATCCACGGCTGCACTATTGGAGTACAGTCATGGACCGTCCCGGGTGGGTGCAAGACTATTGTTAAATGTGGTGAACAATATCTGCTCTATGGGAAGGGGTGTTAGGTGGACTGGATAACTTCTATTGCCGGAAGAAAACGGCGTCTGCCCTTCAAGCTTAAATTTGCTGGGCCCCCTGAAAAGTATCAAAGTACCATTATCTTATTATTAAGAATTCTTCGCCTTAATTCTTGATAACTCTGTCATGCCAGCTTTCTACTCAGTAATTAAAGGATAAACTACGTTTACCAGGATTAAACCGTGTTAAGCCGCGTCCTGTCGTGTTTACTAACTTCGTTATGGAGGGCTTAATAACCTGCTTAGTGTACTTAGGTACTGCGTTAAAAGGTAGATAGGTTAATGTTTAGACATTATAAGATAAGTAGTTGGTTTAAAATATTTACTCTTTTTGTAAGAATGGAAAATAAATGTAGATTTGGAGAACCTATGTTGTTTTTGTATCCACATACATCATTAAAAGAAATTCTGGCTCCCATTATTCTGAATCGGTTTTATTTTGGCCCTTGATTAGAAAAGTTTGTCTATTTATTAAATGATTGATTCAGTATATTGCCGTTAATGACAAAATCGCAACATTTTGTACTTAGAACGTTAATAGTCTTCTAGACTATCGATATTACCTAGTAGGCCAATCAAATTAGCTAAACCTGGACATAATTCGATAACTCGTTGTTTTTATTATTTTATGGGATATTGATATTAAGTATCAAATATTAATTAGATATATGATGTAAAAAACCCGCGGTGGTAACCGTTTATTTAAAAAAAAATGAGATTTCGTACACTACTTAGCTTTTTTCTAAAAGCAAAATAGGTAACCAAATACCTTGTTAGTATAATTTTGAGGGGCATTCAAATGCTATCACCTAATAGCAAAATTAAACTGAAACCAAATTCGTATGTATGTTTTTCTTCAAAGTATTCATCTGTTCTCAATAACTAGATAAGCAAAAATGGTAACTATGGTGGTTGTATCTGATTAAGCTTTAGTGCGTCTTTTTAGACATTTAAGACAAAAATTAAACATTTATTTCTTACGTTTTAATAATAATGTTTTTCTCAGTAGTTAAAAATCGAAACTGTGAAATTTTTGTTTAATAATAGGTTTTTGTGTATTACAATCATGTTTTCATCAAAATTAAACATGTTAATGTTACGCTTTTAAAATTGAAAATATTATTGATGATACGCGCGAAAAAGTATTGGAGCGGGATGCATGCGGTGGGTGCGGGGCGGGGCGCGACGTCAGCGGCAAGATGTCTTATCGAGTTAGTGAGGCCGCACACCAGAGATTCATTTGTGTTACAATAATTGTAGCGCCACATTTGAACCGCGACACATTTTATCGCCCCCGTATTTTGTATGTAAACCCGCACATCAAGGACACAGTTGTAGTAGGTGCAGTTTGTGGTGAGACGTTTGCCGCGCTTTACAAAAATGAAAGACAACATTGAATTTTACGTTGAGTTTATTGCAGAGGTTGAAAAACCCTATTTTATATAATCACACGCTCACTGTGTATAGCAACAGATGGATTACAGAAATGATATGGACTAAGATCGGCGAAAAATTTAATGGAAGGAAGTACCTACCTATACCTAACCTATACAATTTTGATTAAACGGATGAACCCAATAACGTCTATTTTTTCTCATTAATCGCCACATCAAAAAATCGTCGTCGTCAGACGATGATGTCGACATTCTGTTGCTAGTGCCACGTTACAACTGTGTTTCCGATGTGCGCATACACGATGCATTTGTCGCCGCGTAAATTTTATCGCAATAATTGTGGCGCCCTAAATGTATGTTGCGTACGTGTAGCGTGTGATGCCGGTGTGCGACCTCACTTAGGGATGCAGGAAGTCCCAAAAAGTATCGATATAAATCAAATTAATATTTAAACAAATATATTAATTTCAAACTCGATACATCGAAAAGAACAATCGATACATCGCTGAAATTTTCAAAAAAAATATGTGGTTATGAAATTCTATTGTGTTTGTTTTTACGAGTCTAGTTCAATAAATATTTCACTATTACTATTCGTATAAATACCTAACTAGGAAACTTGCTATTGAAAATAAATCGTATTTGATACCTACATTTTCGATACTTGATATTTTATACAACATGGGCCTGGCTGTTTTCTCAGTTAAGTTAAGTAGCAAATTTACTTCCATGATCTTACAATAGCTGCAACGCCGTACAATGCACACCTACCTAACCTAACTGAGAAAACAGCTGATAATTACGCAACGGCTGAACCGATTTCCATCAAACTTATAATGATGCTGATTAAAACCAGCTTGCTGAGCTGCTATAACTGAGTATAGATAGACTTTAGCGTATTTTTTAAGAAATCTTTGAAGAGCTATTCCTCTTAAACTATTGACTTTTGGGGAAAGTTGTAGAACAAAAGTTATTCATTATTATTGGTACTTTAATATTTTAGTGCCTACCCCCTTTACGACTAACCTTGTATAATGAGTTTTATTTGCTGTTATACATATACCGTACCATACTGCGATCGCCAACCCGCCTGCCAAGCGTGGCGATTATGGCAAACCCCCCCAACATGGATAGCACAAAGAAGAAACGTCCCCTAGTCCCCGGCGGCACTGCTAGCCCTGGTCAAGGTAGCGGCCTAGGTAACGGCAGGGCGTAGGGTGCTAAGAATCCCCGGCAGAGATCCGGTTACCACAAACAACGACGACTGGACCTGGCAACGTACAACACGCGTACACTACGGACCGACGAGAAGATTACCGAACTCGAGGAAGAATTGAGCAGGTTACGCTGGGATATTATAGGGTTATCTGAAATCCGAAGAGAATCCCGGACTCGATAATCCTCAAATCCGGTAACTTGCTCTATTTCCGGGAGGGCGATAGACAGTCCCAGGGTGGTGTCGGGTTTATCGTCCACAAGTCCCTTGTGAACAACGTGGTGAAGATCGAGAGTGTGTCGACCAGAGTGGCGTACCTTATACTCAGAATATCCAAAGGGTATTCGTTGAAGGTCGTACAGGTATACGCCCCGACCTCGGCACACTCCGACGGTGAGGTGGAGACCATGTATGAGGATATCTCCAGAGCCATGCATTGCTCTAAAACTCACTTCACTTTTGTCACCAGCTTTGTGGAAAAGGAGGGGCTCTTTATGATGAACTCCTTCTTCAGAAAGCGTGAGCATAGGAAATGGACCTGGCTGAACCCTAATGGTGCAACTAAAAATGAGATTGACTTCATTATGTCGACGAGGAAGCAAATATTCAAAGATGTCTCTGTGATCAACGCGGTGAAAACCGGAAGCGATCACCGCATGGTAAGAGGCACATTGAGTCTAAATATCAAGCTGGAAAGATCTCGACTGATGAAGTCTACGCTCCGTCCTGCACCGATCCAGGTCCATAACCCCGAGAGCTTTCAGATAGAACTTCAGAATCGTTTCGAATGCCTAGGGAGCTCCGTGGACGATTACAACGATGGGTTTGTGGAAACTGTCCATACTGTCGGGTCTAAGATCTTCAAGACCCGTCGTAGAAATAGAACCGAAAAGCTCTCTGACCCTACTCTTAAGCTCATGGACGCAAGCCACGAGATGATTCTGCAGTCTCCAGATGACGCGCTTATGTACCGGCAGCTCAATAGACGGATCTCTAAGTCCTTGAAGTGCGATCTACGCCGATTTAATACAGAGCGTTTTAAGGAGTCGATTGAGCGGAACAAGGGCTCCAAAGTTTTTGCAAGAGATTTGTCTATTGGGCAGAGTCAGCTTATGAAACTGAAGACCGATGACGGCAGAATCGTATCCACCAAACTAGAGCTTTTGAGAGAGGTCGAGAAGTTCTATGGACAGTTGTACACTTCAACAAGCGAACCCGTTGCGAATCTGGCAAACGACCCAAGAGCTAGATTGATCCGACACTATACCGAAGACATCCCGGACGTCAGCCTGTACGAGATTAGGATGGCTCTGAAGTACCTTAAAAAGAACAAGGCGCCGGCGATGACGGAATTACGGCCGAACTTCTGAAGGCGGGTGGAAAACCGGTCCATAAGGCCCTTCAGAAGCTGTTTAATTCCGTCATACTCGAGGGGAAAACGCCACAGGCATGGAACAGAGGTGTGGTGATACTTTTCTTCAAAAAGGGTGATAATACCCTATTGAAGAACTACAGGCCCATCTCACTTCTGAGTCATGTCTACAAGCTGTTTTCAAGAGTCATCCCGAACCGTTTTGACGACTTCCAGCCTCCCGAACAAGCCGGATTCCGAAAAGGCTTTAGCACCGTAGATCACATACATACGCTGCGGCAGGTTATACAGAAGACCGAAGAATATAACCTGCCTCTTTGCTTAGCGTTTGTGGACTACGAGAAAGCTTTCGATTCGATCGAGACCTGGGCTTGTACTGCAGTCTCTTCAATGGTGCCAGATTGACTATCGGTACATCGAAGTGCTGAAGTGTTTATATGAAAACGCCACTATGTCAGTCCGATTACAGGATCAGACCTTGAAACCTATCCTTCTGCAGCGAGGTGTGAGGCAGGGAGACGTCATCTCTCCGAAACTGTTCGCCGCTGCACTGGAGGATGTCTTCAAGGTTCTGGATTGGAAAGGGCTAGGCATCAACATTAACGGCGAGTACATCACTCATCTTCGGTTTGCCGACGACATAGTCATCATGTCTGAAACCATGGAGGACCTCAGTACAATGCTCGATGACCTTAGTAGAGCTTCCGAAAGAGTGGGTCTTAAAATGAACATGGATAAGACAAAGATCATGTCAAATATGCATGTAACACCCACTCCCATGAAGATCGGAGACTCTACACTCGAAGTTGTCGACGATTATGTTTACCTAGTGCAAACTGTCCAGTTAGGTAGGTCCAACTTCGAGAAAGAGGTTAATCGTCGAATCCGACTCGGCTGGGCAGCGTTCGGGAAGCTGTGTAGAATCTTTTCGTCCCAACTACCGCGGAGTCTCAAGACGAAAGTCTTTGACCAGTGCGTGTTGCCAGTGATTACATACGGTACTGAAACGTGGTCGCTCACAATGGGCCTCATAAGAAGGCTCAAGGTCACCCAAAGGGCAATGAAGAGGGCTATGCTCGGAGTTACCCTGCGTGATCATATCTGAAATGATGAGATTCGCAGGAGAACCAAGGTAACCGATATAGCTCGAAGAATTGCCAAACTTAAGTGGCAGTGGGCGGGGCACATTGCTCGCAGAACGGATGGCCGATGGGGCCGAAAGGTTCTGGAGTGGCGACCGCGTACCGGAAGACGCAGCGTGGTTAGGCCTCCCACAAGGTGGACCGATGATCTGGTGAAGGTCGCGGGAAACCGCTGGATGCGAGAAACACAGGACCGGTCGATGTGGCGATGCTTGGGGGAGGCCTATGTCCAGCAGTGGACGTCTTTCGGCTGAATGATGATGATGATGATACATATACCTGGTCTACCAAAATTTACAAAAAAATTGGAAAACAGTACCTATCACAAAACAGTAAAATCATCATTATTATGATGATTTTACTGTTTTGTGATAGGTACTGTTTTTTTTGTGGATGAGGTATTCCTCATCCTGAACAATTTAGTTATTATCGATCTAATGAACACAATATTTCAATAAATTTCGGCCCTAGTCGATCCGCGGTGCCACGTGTTCATAAAAGTTTGACAATCATTGACCATATAGCCTATCGAATTCTTACTAGGTATATAATATTATAAAGAGGTAAAGTTTGTTTGTATATTGGAGGTAATCTCCGAAACTACTCATCCAATTTCAAAAATTCTTTCACCAATAGGCTAGCTAAGCTACGTTATCCGTGAGTGCCATAGGCTATATTTTATTATCAAAAAATTAGGGATCCGTAAGAAAATTACAATAATGTAACCCAAGGTATCAAAAATTTGCTTAAAAAAATATTATTTGGCGTACGCTGCGAAAACGATTGACGATACATAAAAATATTGTACTACATGTTTATAGCACTCTTCATTATCCACAAAAAAGTCCATGAGGGTATATGTCTAATTATTATAGTTAAGTCACATCAACCGTTTTTTTGTTCAAATGAGTCGATCAAAACACGAGTAGAATCGAAAGATGAAGACATTCCTATCATGATATTAATCCTTATCCAAGTAAATAGCTTCATAATCAAGGTTGATTATGTACATGTAAAATGCTCTTTAAATTATTCGAATCCACGAAGCAAATACGCTTCGTGTTCGAATCGGACCTTTCGTTTAGAAGTGCTAAAAATAAGAAAAATGCCGCGGTGTGAGCGAACTGCCCAACGTTTAGTCTATTAGTTAACTACACATTTTATTTTTTGTAAAGTGGAAACAATTGAATAGTAGTTTATAATCTATACAGGTTGTCCCTGGAAGTATGGATCAAATCAAATAGAGACGTGGGCAAGGTCATTTCAAAACTTGTAGTAGTAAAAACTTGAGTAAAATTGCCAGACCAAAAAAGCCTTTGCAGTAAATGTTTTTTCTTATTTAACACATGTTTTCTAGCTGCGTAAAAGTACTACAACAAGAAAGGCATACTGTTCGCCAAAGTCCTAAAAAAAATGATAGCTCTGATAGTTTTTTTATGATTTTTTCTATGCAAAGTGATTGAAAAAAAAAAAACAATTATTGGTCATAACTTCTGAATCGTAAAAAATTGCACCAACATTCTCAGGGTTACAAAGTTTGGAAATGACATTGCCCACGCCCCTATTCGATTTGATCCATACTTCCAGGGACACCCTTTACATAATTAAGAAGAAGATAGCTCGACCCCTAGGGAAGGACAAAGGCAAATTTTTAATTCGTGACTTCGTCAGCATCCGTGATAATAACCGACATTCACGCGGTCGAAGTAGCGGGCAAAAACTAGTAATAAATAGTGAGATACAAAAATCGCTCGTTACTCGCGATAGCACGGTCGGGAAATGGGACACAAAGAAATTACGACCTTAAGCTACAAGGAATAACGTTTATATTGAAATGTAACAAAGAAAAAATATCAATAAATGAATAATCGTGAACATTTATTGTTTAATTTGTTTACTAAGGTACTAAACATATTTTGAAGGCATGAATTAAACACTTTTGAAGTAGTTATGTATTTTGGCATTCCAAAAATTACAAATATTTGTGACTTTATATTTCCGCAAAGAGAATCTGTTTAATTTTTAATAATTTATTAACACACATGTTAAACTATGCAGAATAAATTGTTGAATTATAGTTATCTATAATTTCTGGTAAGATAATCCACAAAATCTGTAACTTACTGAACCTTCTTCATTAATGATAGTCCCGAAAGATTAATTAGTTTAATTTAGACGTTTTTTACTGGAATACAAGCGTCATATCATAATAAAGGTACTTTTACAAAGTTATTTATTATGCTGTACTTACGAAATCAAAATGTGTTGATAATTTAGTTTTTAATTTTTTTTACACTGACGCGGAGCTTTAAATTTTTTAATTCTATTTATTTTAACTATAATTAACAATACTTTATGTCATAGAAAAAGAAAATTACAGTTATCGAATTATGTCCAGGTTTAGCTAATTTGCTTGGCCTATAGGTTAGCTGTCGATTTTGTAATGTATTTATGTTTGAATTACTGATAAAAATAAGTGAGTACATATTTAAAAATAGAATGTATTATGTGTATGTACGATGAATAAATGAAAAAAAGAAGCTGGCTGTGTGTTTATTGTAAAAATTGACCACGTGTGCCTGTATGTTCGAGTTAATATCAAAAACACTACCTATGCCTATGTATTTTGGTGCGATTTTTAATGCAACACAACATTTTTTTCCAGAAAGATTCTGGCATTTTAATTCTAATGACTGAAGCTACTTTACTATCTATAAATACAGTCACTTAAGGCGCAACCACAACCCATAATCGTTGTAAAGTGTCCTAAATTTCAGCCGTTGAAACTTCGCGACATTTTCATTCAAATTGAACACATTTAGAATGTGAAATTAAGCCAAACGGCTCATCAGCAGTCATTTGTTTTTAGACAAGTCCATTTAGTTCATTCTAAATACGCTCTTGAGCGAGAGGGAAGGAAGCAAACTCGAGAATTTCAAAAGAGCCTTAACTGTTCATCTCTGTCGAAGTAATTTAAACCATACCACATCGTGTTTTAGTATATTTTTCTGTGATATATGGTTGTCGTTAATATGTGACCAGGGAAGACCAATATTTTCGTCATACCGTTTGTTTGTTTTATTTTCATGTGTTGTTTGACTACATAACATGTGAATATGAGGTCTTTTTAGTTTATTGTTTTTGACAGAAGCTAGTGAGCTCTTTGACAGGCAACAATTAACATTAGTTTCGTTTTATTAGTTGTATAAGTATTTAAAGATCTAAAGGAAGCGGAACAGACAGGTTAAATCAAGCATTTAATTATGCATTAAGACTACAATGAGAATGAATGAAAATTAAAGTGTTTAAATTCTTGGACGTACCCATACTCAACTATTAGACCAAATAAAGTCAATTTTAGCAACGAAATCTTTAAAAATAAGCAACATGTTGGCTTCTAGCAGGGATTAAACACAGTATTATGCTTTAATGAACCATAACGGTCAATCAAGATGAGCTGAAACTCTACTTGAAGAAATGGTTTAAAAGACATTCGTGTCTTGGTTGACCACTTTTGCCTAATGTTATAAGAAATGGAGTATAAATATAAGTAGTTACGGACAAGACTAAGCGTTACGATCCAGGTTTTTTTGTGTAATCACGCGGCTTTATCTAATTTTGAATAATATAGGATAAGGTACATAATTCCAAGACAACATGTACATTACAAGACCCCAAAAACGCCTTCAACGTCTCGTGTTGGAATTCTCATGAATTAACGTAACCACTTATTGAGCAAAAACAGTGGTTTTATGGAGGCATTCCATTTAGCGCACCAATTGGAAGAGCACCAATTCAAATCACACCAATAGGATTCTTAGATATTTCTATTAGGTACCTACTATTGATGTAATTCGAATTGTTGCGCTAAATGGAATGCTCCAATTGATGTACGTCGATACGAAAATGTGTCAAAAAAACCGGCCAAGTACCATTATATGTAGGTATATAAAAACGGAAAAAAAATCACGTTTGTTGTATGGGAGCCCCCTTAAATATTTATTTTATTCTGTTTTTAAGTATTTGTTGTTATAGCGGCAAAAGAAATACATCATCTGTGAAAATAATTTCAACTGTCTAACTATCACGGTTCATGAGATACAGCTTGGTGACAGACGGACAGACGGACGGACATCGGAGTCTTAGTAGTAAGGTCCTGTTTTAACCTTTGGGTACGGAATCCTAAAAACAACTAAACTACTTAAACCAAAATTCACAAAGTCCACACCACTCGCGGTCATTGCTTGGGTCACAGATAAAACTGTGAGCAGTGACATCAAAGGGCGTCAATTCGACTCCATGCGTGCGTTACCGTTTACGGCGTATTGCCGATAGATGGCGCTTAAGTTATTGGCAGCGTTAGCGTCACCGTCATTAACGCGATCGCCAACACAGCGTCATGATCAAGCGTCATTGTTGTCGTGTAAATGGTTTTAACTTTATAAGTATGTACAATGAGGCATCAGCGATAACGCAGATCGGCTGTCCCATTTGAAAACCTAGTCATCATCTGCCTAGCCTTTTCCCAACTATGTTGGGGTCGGCTTTCAGTCGAACCGGATGCAGCTGAATATCAGTATTTTACATGGAGCGACTGCCTATCAGACCTCCACAACCCAGTAACTGGGTAATACGATACTCTTTGGTAAGACTGGTTGTCAGACTTTCTGGCTTCTGACCAACAGTAACGACTGTCAAAGATCTACAAATGACAGCCGGGACCAACGGCTTTACGTGCTTTCCGAGGCACGGAGGAAACTCACTATGGTAAATGGTCACCCATCCACAGACCAACCTCGGCAAGCGTGGCTTAACCCGGAAAATCGGTCTATGCGGCTGTAATTATTTAGCCACGAGCTCCTCCTTTTGAAAACCTAGTAAGGGCTTAAAACGAAATTTCACAGGAGAGCTCATAAACGTTAAATCGACCAGCCTTTGAAAAGTATTAATGTTAGATAAAACCATGTGGTTAAAGTGACTTACTAGGTTTTAAAATAATCAGAGGCAGTAAATGGCACTTCTAGGTACCGCCGCTTAAATATATATTTGCTTATTATGTGAGTTTTCAACGCTGGTGTTTTTGTATTTGGTAGTGGCTTTCTAGGTTAGCAAGATTATGCAATAAAACGATTTTTGTAAAAAGTGTCTCTTACTAGGTTTTGAAATGGGACAGTCCAGATAGTTTTGATTTCCAATTAATAGATAGATTGGTATTATCTTGTTTAACTGTAGACATTTACGGCCTCGTATATTGCAACTTGGATTTTATTGAATACTCGTAATATCATTAACTTCTTATGTTTTATTTGTATTTACAAAGGTACAGACAAACTTATCCTACGTATGCAACGCATACATATTGCAACTGTGGCATGTTACAAGTGCCTATGTATCTAAAGGTAATATGGCACTAGGCGAAACTGCCCGCACAGCAGCGCGAGGCGCGTGCTGCGGCATGGCACGGCACAGCACGGCACGGCACGGCGCGGCAAAATATTTAATGAAATCGGATGGGACAGAACGCACAACGCAATACTAGAACTACACGGCGCGGCACTGTGACCACATATCGTCGCTCTCATGACTAAAAGTCCTATCTCATTTTTTAGCTGATTTGAGTTAGAACCGCAACATTTTTCTATTCGTGGTTCTTGTTCTCATAGCGGTTCTAACTCAAATCAGCTAAAAAATGAGATAGGACTTTTAGTCATGCGAGCGACGATATAAACAAAGACATCGCTGTTTATTTCAACCTTAATTTCCGTCATTCAACTCAGGATCAATCTCAACTGTGGACTACGGCAGTACTAGTCTTTTTCTGTATTCTCTGCGAGTTGATTGGTTGAACTACGCTGAATTCAATCAAATCAACCTACCTAGTCCTCTCACTAGTCAGTTCACCTGGTTTGCCGCCATCCGCATCCAATCTACCCCAGCTGTCATTTGAAATTGCCATGACATCGGGTATAGCCCGGAAATTGCAGTTATGAGTCGTCGAGACAACTTCCGATTCGGAACGTCATTCCTATGGAGAGGAACCACGGTAGCCGTTTTAAACTGAATAAATATCTTCGTTAATTAACTCTGTTTTTAGGGTAGGTATAAAAATGTTTTAAGATAATGGCGGGACAATCTTTTTTTCACAAAGGTACCGGTATAAGCTAACATCTAACATGACATCTAGAGGCTGACGTCCACTAGGCTTGTCGAGACGAGTCGAACAGAATCGCAATAATTCGCCTCCTACTATAAAACTGCGTCGATTAGCGACGAGCCGAGACGCGCCGAGTCGCATAACTCGCACGCATCGCTTGTCACACGAATTTCTGTTTTAACAACTTGCGATTACTGACCGTTTCGCCTCACACGGAACAAATGCGACTCGACTCGATTCGACGCGTTTCCTGTAGTCGACGTCTGGCTTAGTACGGAAAGCCCAATCGTTCATCATCATTCATCGTCCAATTCGAGATCAGCTCATACTGTATGAAATGTATAGGTACCACAATACCGGCAATAATGCCATTGATAATTAATCTTTGGTAATGGCGCAACTTGTTGAGCTGGAGCTGGTGGCTTTTTAGTGCAGGCATTCTCAGTTAATTTAGGCTGCTTGAAATAATTATAAAAACGTATGTAGCCATGCGTACTAATATGTGTTATACAAAGCATCAAAGTCCAGAAGTTGGTCCCGCCAAAATGGCGTTCATTAATAATTCAAAGATGGGTACTAAAGCAGCTTTGTAGACTACAAAGGATAGCACTTTCATTAACTCTCAAATGATAGTTAGCGAGTTTGAACATCGTCTTTTTTTAGAGGAGAAATACTTCAATAGTTTCTCTATTCCCTGGGATTTAGGCATGGGGTATCATCATCGGCATAGCCTCTTCCTAACTATTAATCAAAGGAATATAATTGGACTCCAGTCTATTAATCAAAATTCCAGATTAAATTATCGGCGCTATGATAACTAAGTAAAATAATTTAAATAATTAATATTAGTATCTCCTTTACTCATTTAATACACATATTATTGTATGAACTAGCTTTTGCCTGCGGCTTCGCTCGCGTTAATTTAGAATTTGTCATCAACTCTTAAGACACTACTAAAGTTTCTATAATAGTATAATTCAATCATGATTTGAAAGACAGGTGATGCCATCTTTATTGTTGTTTTCCTCGGGAACCATACTTTTTTCGGGATGGAAGGTACCCTATATCCGTTTCTGTACACCGGACAACGTATATGCAAAATTTCAGGATGATCGGTTCAGTGATTTAGGCGTGAAAAGGTAACAAACAAACGAACTTACTTTCGCATTTATAGTAGGTATTAGTTAGGATTACATTTTTGAATATTTCTATGAAAACATTTAAAAAAATTTGCCCACTGGCGCAGCTTCGGGAACAGGGTCCAAGCTACGGCGGTTATGGCTCCAGAGAGAGGAACTTCCTAACAATACGTGCCGTGTCCAGAAGTACCGCTTTTTGAATCAAACTCTTGATTCAGCTACCTAACGAAACTAAGGTGTTTGTTTCCCTAACATAAATAAATAGCTTCCTCCAAATATTTGTTATTTTTTGCCCTACTTCGCTTAAGTGCAAGTTCCTTAAAGGTGAAGGCACACTTATCCGAGCCGAACGCGTCGAACGAATCGAAGTCAAGGAGGCCTCGCACACAATATCCGCACCGAAAGAATCGACCGCGCCGAAGAAATCGTTTCATTTCCTTTACGCCTGTCGCACTGTTATTAGTCTATTGTCAGTGCTTTATTAATGGAAGATGAATGAGCGAGCGCATCGATCGAGTCGACTGCATAAGCCGCGCCGAATCTGATGACGTCATCCGAATTCGCCTAGGATTTCTGGGGTTCTTCCAGATTTGGACGATTCGACGCGGGCAAATGTGCGAGGTTCCATAAGATTTCATACACAGAATTCTAAAATTCGTTTCGTTCGATGCGTTCGGCTCGGATAAATGTGCGTTCACCTTTATGCGGAAAAGTTACATAATTGTCAAAAGTCAACTTTGATGCATGATTTGTCAACAGCACGAGTGACAGATGAAGAAGTCAGTCACTTCAAAGAAATACCAAATTATCTCCGTTCAGGATGTGACGTCACACTTCCGTCTACTTCTGCAGTGTGCTAAATCACAACAGTTGGTTGATATTTTGACAAAGAGCATATTAAAAGCGTATTATTGTTTGTCCAAAACACTCAATGATTGTTTAATTTTTCTTATTTATATATTGTTAGGACGGATTCCTGAGAAAAAGCTCCTTAGCTGAACAATACTTTTTTATTTAAGTATTTAATAATTTATGTCTCGGTCCTCGGTACCTCTCCTTCTGTGGGGCGTTGCCCCACGGCCTTCTGGGAGACGCGCGTGGAACACGGCACGCCGCCTTCTCGGGCCTGTTACTGGTCGGGCGACGGGTACCCTAACCCGCCGCCCGCAGGCCACACACTAGGGTGGCCGGAGGTCGTCTCTCGCCCTCCGCCGGCGCCCGGTGCGTCTGTTGCGGAAAGGGAGAGTGGCAGTCACCTCTCTCTCCCTCTCCGCTCCCGCCTTGGTCGCCATCACGTCCTCGCAAAAGGAGGCGATGGCTTCCCACGCACTCTCGCTCCCAACCATGGACAGAACCACGGCCGGCAGCGAGAGGTCACCACAGACTGCCGCGACTAGTTCACGGCGCTGCGTTGCCTACGCAGGGCTCGCCTGCTGCGTGCGCAGCGCCGTGTTCTCGGGGTAGTCGACGCAGTGGTGACATCCGGGCGTCTGCTCCCGGCCTATGCAACACAGGTACTTCCCGAAACAACCATGTCCCGAGAGCACCTGCGTCAGCCGGAAGCTGAGGACGCCGTGCTGCCTCTCCAGCCACTCCTCCATTACGAGTCTTACCGCCGCTATTGCGGCGTGCCCTAAATATTTGTCTGACCTACCGTATCTTGTTTTCGTTCAAAACTAGATGCAATTTAAAAGCACTCACGGGACAATGAATCTTTGTCCAGACATCGGTCTGCAAGCATTTATTTTTAATGCGAATATCATAAACTACAATTTTCTGTCACCAAACTACAAAATTCCCTTCATAAGAACTCATCCAACACAATAAATCATCATTTATTTTTAGCTGCTAACTGTCGATCGGCAAACTGCGTCGCTTATCCATAATGATAATGATTATCGTTATAGCGTCGTTATCCTCACGCTGTCGCATCGTGGTGTGAGCAGACGGCCGATGATTGCTGGTTGTATTTTTAGAGCTTACGGTTTAAAGACTGGTTTGGTGATGAGTTACGTTAACGGGGTTAAAACGAGCTTATATTTTTCTAGTGAAGGGATTAAATGCTGATTTTTTTATGCTTTATAAACTGTAACTAAGTATCCGCCTCATTTGAAAGAAAAGAAACAAAATTCGTTTATTTGCGGTAAACATGACGCAAAAAAGAAAAGAAAACACGAAAACAAAAAAAAAACTTTAAAAAAAGTTAAAACCGACTTAAAAAAAAACTAAACGGAGTAAAATAATTATCATTTAATAAAACTATCAGTTTCAGAAGTCGGTGCCTTCAATTTGGTTCAGCGTGGATTAGCACCGACTTCTGAAACTGATAGTTTTATTAAATGCTAATTATTTTACTCCGTTTAGTTTTTTTTTGAAGTCGGTTTTAACTTTTTTAAAGTTTTTTTATTTTATACTTTTTAGTGCCACAAATTACAATTACAATAGTGTACAAATTCTCGGACCAGCACTACAACTAGAACGTCGTCCACATACGATTTGTGTACTTTTTCTGTTGTTTTTATTGATTTTTCCAAAAGTGCTGCACCAGTTTCAATAAAATTTATATGGGACCACCTCTGAAGTATGGGCTACCAAACAAAAAAATAATCATCAAAATCCATTCATAATTGGGGGAGATATCGCGTAACAAACATACAAAAAAAAAAAAAAACATTCAGACGAATTGAGAACCTCCTCCTTTTTGAAGTCGGTTGAAAATAAGAAGGTTGAGGGAAATATGCGACACGACACATCCACGCAAAACGGCTATCACTCTCTACTTGTTATTACAACACCATAATACTAACATCGTGACTACCTGCAACAACAGCACTAAGGGCGACCCGTAGTGTGACTCGGACCTTGGCTTAGGGTGTTTTCTGGCGTGGACTTAAGGGGGGGGGGGACAGCTTGATGAGGGCTGAATTATCGGTGTCGACGTCGTTCGGTCATTTCTAAATGTTTTATACCAGCATCGCACCTGTAGAATTGTTAGAAGCTATCCTCCTACCGATGATTTTAATGTGATGATTAAAATGGCTAACAGTAACAATGCCAATAAGGTTAGTCGGAAAGGGGGTACTAATCCGAAAGGGTGTTACCCATTTTAATCAGTAACTTTTGTTCTACACTTTGCCCAAGTAATAATGAATAAATTTTGTTCTACAACTTTCCCCAAAATTGTTAAGAGAAATAGCTGTTCAAAGATTTCTTAAAAATTCGCTAAAAACTATCTATCCTCAGCGATGATCAGCTTTGTTAACAGTTAAGGTCATGGGGTGCATGAAAAGAGCGTACACGAGTGACGATACTTCAGTACGTCCAGCGCACCCTGGGCAGTCAGCCTCGCTACCATCTTTGCTGATTGGCTAATCTTTTCACCACGGCATGAGCTATTCTTGTATAGCTCCTGCCGGCACGATAGAAGAAGAAGAAGGTCATATTTGGGGTTACGGATTACAAACTCCATTTTTTAAATTCGTAACTAAAGGAGGGATGAAAAAAAAAACAGTTTGCATGGAAATAAAAATGACCACATTTTTAAATGAATTTTATTTGATATAAATTTAATATTTGTGATTTCTAATCGATTTGTTATCAATAATTGTATTAATTTAAATGACTAATGGAATAAGTAATGTTAATTTTGATTTGATTTGTATTATGTATTTATTTTTGATTTGATTCAATTTAATTTAATTTAACATGATTTAATCTTGATTTTAATTGTTGTAATTTTGTGTGCACTATGGGTTATTAACTATTACCTGAAATAAATGAATTTTATTTATTTATTGTTATTTTACATTTTAACACTTGCTTTAAAACAGTCATCAGTGATACTTTGAGTGGCGCACGGATTAGTACCCCCTTACCGACTAACTTTATAAACAAAATGAGAATGACGTAATTAATAAATGATACCACGTGTTCTATAATATGTTCTACAACCGAACACAACAATTTCAGAAGGACTTATATTGCTACTAAAATCTGAGGTCTAGCTGTTCCTTTTAACAGAGTAAAGTATAGGTAGTGACTCCTGACATTAACTTGGGAAATACAAATAAACTGAAAAAAAAAGTAAGCGATGCTGAACCCACAGCAAAGTATACTGTCTGGCCTGATAATTCCATTTTAATAGCACAAGTGGCTTTTATTAAAATGATCATACTTTTGAAATTATTACAAGTTTCTTTAAATAAATAATGAAATGCTGCAATGAACTGTAACATTAATAGGTACTTATTTGTATCTTTCTTGGCTGTGGGTAATTAAATTTTATCTGGTAATTACTTGAATCAGGCTATTATAGTAAAAATGGGACCACCCAGAGTGTTCAAAGCAGAATTGTTTTACCAGAAGAATAATTATTTGAAATTGGTCTTCTTAAACTTTAGTACGCCAAATATGGCCTGAAAAGAACAATGTCTAGCTGACACAACTAGAGAAGATTACGTACCCACTTAGATCGAGAAGATAATTCATTCATCCAGAATAGGGTTTTTGACTGAAAAAATCTAATTAGTCCATCAGTTAGATTATCAAAAAATATTTGACCAGTATTTTTTCTTTTGTTACGTAAACCAAAATTGACGAAATTACGACACTTTTAAAATTGGCAAAATGTCACAAGCAAGTACAATTTTTACTTGCTTCTGACGTCACAAGCCCCATTCTCAAGTTTTGATGCGTTTTATCCTTCCAAATATTCATAGATTTAACAAAGGAAACAAATACGTGTCCATTATTTTTCAAAACTCTAACTGGCGGACTAATTAGATTTGCAATTTATTAATGCTGTCAACATGCCTATTGTTCTAGTGAAATAGATACTTTGTTTGTCATCCTCAATTTACATAATTTAATCAATGTAATTAATATTACCTTTTTTTGTATAAAGACATAACATTGACTTTGTTCAAAAAGAACAAAGTAATTCTAGTATGTTTTGAATAAATTAATTTAAAGTTTTACTAACATGAAATATAAGAAAATATGGCACAGCTTTTGCACAGAAATAAAAAAGGTAGTGTTTTAATTTCTGTGCAAAAACTGTACCAAATTTTCTGTTGTAAGCGAAATAAAAATAGAAGTACTTCCGTCCTAATTCCAGAAACATAAATCCACAAACTCACAGCGAACTGTCACGTCATTTCAGACACCGCCATTTGTAGCCAGACTTAATTTACACGCTGTCATAGCAAAAGATTTGTGTTTTAACGAACCAGCTTTGTTCTTCGCTACTCTTTTAAAATGGTTTGTTTTTGTTAAAATTGTACGTGCAGTTTTAAATACTAATGCGGTTAGATGAGCACTCGGTTTAGGAAGAATAGGTGTTAAGGTAGAACAAAAAGAAAGACAAGTGGAAAAGATAAAAAAAGGAAAGACTTTTCAAAGCCATTGCATAAATAAAACAAGCATATGTGAAGGCTCATTACATTACACACTGTATTATAAAACATTGAACGATGCTTGGACGCAATGTTGACATCACTGTCTAAGTCTAAGTGTTGTTGAAGACCCATCCACACATTGGGATATTGGCTCCAAGACATTACATTGGTGCAAATACGGCCAATGTGAGACCGCGGTATAAGACAGGTATAACACGGTAAGACAAAGAAGATACGAAATACAGTTGAAACATTGTAGAAGAAATTTCATAGACAGAAATCGCTAAATAAATCTGTCTTCTTTATGTCGACGGCACACCAGATGGAATATGGTTACCGCCGTCCATATGCACCTGCAACACCAAGTGGATTGCTGATACGTTGCTAACCTTAGAGACAAAGTTTTAAAATTTCATGTCCCTATAATTTCACCGGTACCAATACCCTTTACACGTGTACACAGCAGTTGTAGCAGAAATGAGTTTATTGATAGTACTTTACCAACGAACTTGAGGAGCTCGTGGCTAAATAATTACAGCCGCATAGACCGATCTTCCGGGTTAAGCCACGCTTGCCGAGGTTGGTCTGTGGATGGGTGACCATTTACCATAGCGAGTTTCCTCCGTGCCTCGGAAAGTATGTAAAGCCGTTGGTCCCGGCTGTCATTTGTAGATCTTTGACAGTCGTTACTGTTGGTCAGAAGCCAGAAAGTCTGACAACCAGTCTTACCAAGAGTATCGTATTACCCAGTTACTGGGTTGTGGAGGTCTGATAGGCAGTCGCTCCATGTAAAATACTGATATTCAGCTGCATCCGGTTCGACTGGAAGCCGACCCCAACATAGTTGGGAAAAGGCTAGGCAGATTGATTGACTTTACCAACGAACTTACACAAGGAACTCTATTAGGTAAAGATCAAGCAAATGAGCGCTCTTCTGTTAATTTTGACGCTCAAAATGAGCAAATTTTTTGTCCATCTGCAATTAAAGGTTCTGACTTTGACTCGACTTTGTCCCAAAAATTAAAATTCAATACCAATACACTAAACGTCAAGCAAATGCACTTCCATTGAACTCAAAGGCGTGATATGTTTCTCAACGCAATCACTTGGGTCACGACATGGGAGTCCACAATGGGAAGGTCACGTAACTAACTGTTTGTGGTTTTGCGTAACAAGTAAGTACTTGAAGTAGAGGCTGGTAAGCCCTTTTATGTTTTGATTAGGACGAGAGATTGGGAAAAGTGCATTGCGTATTATAAATGTTAGTGCAAATGCTAAATAAATGGTAGGTGATACAATTTGTAGAGAGCAGGATGCAATGAGGATTGCAAGAGGATGTATTACAGTGAAACCTGGTTAAGTGGGCCCTGGATATGTGAGAAACCTCTGTTATTGATAATTATAATGAGGTCCCGGCATTTTTGCATTGAAATACTTCTGTTACTGGGAATTTTCAAACCTTGTTAACTGAGATTAGATTTCATAAAAATTTTCGATGTTTACCTATATAATTGGGGCTACGTAGCTAAGTAAATAATCCGTTTATGCGACACATTTTATCAGGTTTAGACAAGTTATGACACCCTTGTTTAGAAACAGTCTAATTTCTTCTATTTTCATTGAATTGTGCGACATATAATATGCATTTCTTTTATAAACATTTCCACCTCTTTATATGATAAATGGTATATTTCGACTTCTCATAGTGGGACAAATAAGACAAATGTCATGTGGACCTGCCTATTTGGGAAACTGGGTAAATTTCACTGTACATACATCTAGATGTTGATTTACTGAAAACCACAGACTGTAAAGTTTTTGCATGCAAAGACTTTTATGTTTGCTTGTTCTCATCTCATCACTAAGGGCGTTGGCGCACTTGTTACAAAGACCTTGTATCGGACGAACAATTAAATGTCATTAGTGAATTGGACATAAAAAAACCATCGATCACACTAAGAGTACGGGGATCCTGATCTTGCTCAATGTGACTGCGGTGATCCAGAGCAATCCATGTCACCCTTGCTAGTTTGTCTTTGTGCCCGAACACCTGCACGAGGGACGCTCTGTACGTGGCCATTTCTATCGCTGTTGAGGTGGCCACATAATACAAAAAAGTATTCGATGAACCATTGATACGATACGATAGAAGAAAATAAGTTTAAGGTTTCCTGGATCTTGATTCCTAAATGATGCACAAAAATTCGGACTCCTAACAAGTATTTATTGTTAATATTGGAATCTTTGAAGCAGACACAGAAACGACACCCATTCTTCTACTTTCAGTACCTAAAGTTATAATAAATTAGTTTCAGAAACGAAGGTTTCACGTTCCAGAAAAAACAACATAAATCAAAGAAAAAAGCTCATTTCTGAAGACCTTGGGCTAGTTCCGCCGCTGTGAAGCGTCCCTTTTCAACCAGCGGTTAAGGCCATCTGTGGCCTACAGCAGTTCGCGTTATTTATGACTGTCTTCGTTTCACGCTAGGGTAGGCAGAAAGAAATGTATATCTAGGCTTGAATATTAAAATGTACTAGGGTTTGTAGTTTGTTCTGCAGTCGTTTTCTTTTAAGCTAAATGAGATTCGAGTTGTGGAGAGATATGACTTTCTGAACTTGGTCACAGTATAAGCTAAAGCAGTACCTTAACTACCTATAATCGCCTGAATTGATACACTTACAAATACATGCACTTAAACTGAATATAACGTACTTTTTGTAATGGACTCTATGACAGCCGTGACTGACTGCATTGTGAAGCTCACTTAGAGGTCTTGTTGCAGTGCTTGTCTATGTGAGTGTGTCAATTCAGGCGATTACATCGGGTGTAAAAAGACCCTTAACGATAACGAACACCACATATTCTACCCATCATTGGGATATTTTTTTTCTACCAGACCATACCTGGGAAACCATTGGTTTTGGAGATATTGAAGGTCAAAGTGTACATATTTTTTTTTAGTTTTTTCCAAAAACGTATTCTAAGTGATAATACTAAACTTTCTTCCAAACAACCTTATCAAAATTTTCAATTTTTCCTCACAAATTACGCATTTGAAGTTACAAAAACGCAACGAATATCAAACGCACACGACCGCCTTGGCTCAGCTGTGTGGCCGTTGCACACATGCAAACGCGCGGCATCGCCACAACCAAGCGCTACAAAAAAAAGCGTTTTTTTAGGCCAAAAAATAAAAGTCGTTTCCCAGCAATTATTTTTGGTCAATGTAGTTTAGTTTGATGTACAGAGTGCGTAGATTTCGGCTATGTGATGGGTCTTTTTACACCCTGTATGTAGTTGAGTTACTGCTTTAGCTTATATGTCTAATGTGACTTGGTGGTAGGCTGTGGCCAGACGAACGTAATTTACGCCACATAAAGCGAATCGCGTAATTTCGGTGACGTACGGTTTCATAAAATTCGGGATTCGTGCGATACACTTCGGTGTAAAATCAGTCTTCATTATTGCAGTGTTATCAGATGAACTGAAGTGGACATTGTAACTGCGTAAAAACAAATAACACTTCATCTAAGCTCAAACTCACGACAAACGCATCAGTTACTTGTAACCACAAAGTTATTGCTGCTTTTTATATTAAAATCTAATATCAAATTAGTTGCGTGGTCTGTGTCTATGTTTACTAATATAAATGACCACAATTGTGATTGTGTGGTCACAGAGGAATGTGTGAATTAAGTTTGTATGATTGAGACATGAGACATGGCCCTTACAGTGAAAGGGAATTGGCTGTTGAAATCTGAATTTGGCGGGGAATTTTGTGTTGTAAGCAGAACTTTGTCTATCTACCCTTATCCCAACTATTTTGTGATCATCTTCCAGTCTAACTAGATGCAGCTGAATACCAGTATTTTACACAGAGCGACTGCAAACAGACCTCCGCAACCCAGTTACTGGGCAATGCCGATATCCTAATGTGAGACTTTCGAGGTTGTCAGACTTTCGGGCTTCTGACTACCCGTAACGACTGTCATAGGTATTCTTATGACACCCGGGACAGACGGTTTAACGTGCTCTCCGAAACACGAAGGGATCTCGATGTGTAACGGATGGTCACCCATCCACGGACTAACTGGGGCAGGCGCAGCTTAACCTTGGAAATCATATGATCCGCGCGGTTTGAAGTCGCCACGAACCCCTCACCATTAATTAGTAAACAATAAAAACAGTTTTATCTGACTACCATTTGGTTCTGAATTTTACAGATCATAAGTCAAGTCACCGCGTTTTTTATTTGGGGTTTGCTAGCACTTAAAGTTTGAACTCAATTCATGTACAGTTTAGTTCAAATAAAATTGTTTGAACTTCTCTCGGGCAGAGCTCTAGGCTTGAGGTAAAGTACGTGTCTATGAATAAGTAGTCCTTCGGAAAATATTGTGAGGTAGGGAGCATCCAATAACATGATGGTACAAGTACCTACGACACAACTAAGTACCATAGGCAAACTTCGTAAAACCGATCACTTACGAACTGAGAGCAACTTCAAGACCACGAATGTTTATTAGGTAGTTCTGCTGTAAAATTATCTTTACCCTGACGGAATAAGTGTGAGTGGAGCAAAAAGGTGCGACTGCCATTGATTGTTTGATTAGGTACATCGATGGAACTTTTTGGTTGTGTCGTATGCACAGCTACTATCAAGCTATATATTTCCTGGCGAGACCTAAAGGTCTTCCAACCAGTGGTGGGGAAGTAAAATCTTAACCTAAGCTAACTACTTATACTACACTAACATCATGACTACTAGTAACAACAGCACTGGGGTGCATAAAAAGAGCCTCCACGAGTGACAATACTTAAGTACGTCCGGCGCACCCTGGGCAGTCAGCCCCGCTACCAACCTTGCTGACTAGCTAATCTTTTCACTACGGCATGACCTATTCTCGTATAGCTCGTGCCGACACGATAGAAGAAGAACATCAGCACTAAGGGTGACTCCTAGTGGAACTCGGACCTCGGCTTAGGGCGCTGCTGGCTTGGGGGAGGGAGACAGCTTGATGAGGGCTGAATCATCGATGTGACTGCGGAGTCTGAAGAGACGACTGGCTCTACGACGGGAGAGCTCGGTGGATCGTGACCGGTGGTCTTTCCGTGCAAAAAGACGTCGGCTTATACTGAAAATAAATAGCTTGATATATACAAGGTTAGTCAGAAAGGGGGTACTAATCCGGAAGGGTGTTAAAGTACCCATAGTAATAAGTTTCTTCTTCACCGCATAAACACTAGGAAGCGGTGAAGGGTGCGCGCTTTTGGGGGCAGTCTTATGTTTTGACGTACAAAAAGAACCAAGTAGGTAATACTAGTCTATTTTGAATAAACGAGTTTGAAGTAACTTTTGTTCTACCACTTTCCCCAAAAGTCAATAGTTTAAGAGAAATAGCAGTTCAAAAATTACATGAAAAATATGGTAAAATCTATCTATTCTCAGCTATGATCAGCTGTATTTTACATTTTAGGTCATATATGGGGTCACGAATAATAAACTCCATTTTCTGAATTCGGAACTAAAGTGGACGAAGAATTTTTGAAAAACCTAAAATAAATGTTTACTTGGAAATAAAGATGAGCGAATTTTGAAATTTTAACACTTGCTTTAAAACCGTCATCAACACTAAGTGGGCTGCGGATTAGTACCCCCTTTTCGACTAACCTTGTATATAGTCATGTGTAACAAGACCTATTGTCTTTCTTCCTTACATTACTGTCAATGCCCTATGAATCACACAAAGGCATCCAGATACCAGACAATAAATCAATATAACCAACCAATAAAACCTTGTACATCAATAAATTAGCTAAGAACTTAATTGCTCCAAGTACAAGGGCACTTCCTGTATAGGTAGACTAAACCTGTACTAATCATCGGAACACACGAACGGCGCCGCGGGCTGTAACTAGTGTTGCTATAAATTCATTTGGCGAGACCTATAAGCACACGCAATGAAACTGTTATGATATAGAATTACGATTGAGTTACGCTAATTGCTGATTACTGTTAAGTTTTGCAGAGATTCTGGCATAAATTCTAGATTTAATCGTAATTATTTTCATTAATTTAAGGTTGAGGCCAGACGAACGTAATTTACGCCACGCGAAATGAGTCGGCGTAATGTTTAAAGAGTAACCGAAATCAATTTTAGCCTACTTCAAAATGAGGAAGTTGGCAATTCGATGCGTTTTTTTTGTGTGTTTTCCGATATTTAGGAACCGATTTGAATATTTTTTATTTGGTGCGGAATATTCTCGAGTTGTTCCCATATATATGAATTTCATTAAGTTTGGTTTAGAAGACGGTGCCTTCAATTTAGTTCAGCATGGATTATTCGTCGTCGTGTCGCGATATTATGAGAAATCGAACGTAACTGAAACTAAGCGACTCAGTCTACGCGACGTAAATTACGGTACGGTACGCTCGTTTGGCCTTAGCCTTAAACAGTTACTTAAGTTACTCTATGTATAATTCACTGATAGCTGAGTAAAAAAAGTCATTTCCATCAAGGTTTTCGGCTCCAACTTCGTATGCCGCGGGTTTGCAATAATTATCGTCAACATTGCATCGCACATAAGCTACTACAATCTGTCAAATTTCTTTAATAGATTTCCAACTTTATCGCAAAAACTTTAGGTTCAAGGTTGACTGGGAAAAACATCATCGTCTGTACATCATCCACGACATCTTTTATATCTCTCTTGCCTTTCACACATTTGACTACTCCAATAATCTTAATCAAAGACTACTAGGCTCATTTTGGTTAAGTACCTATCTTTTCTCATTCTTGGAAAATAAACATGAGTAAATATTCCTGGGAAAATGTTCTCGCAAGCTGCAAGTTACTAGAAATTTGCGCAATGGAAACATTAGTTTGCTTGCAAGTACTTTACATTAAATTCCGACTTGCATGCCTAACGTCATACCTGCGTGCAAGCTACTTGCATAAGTAAAACGCAGCTTTAAAGCAACGCAGCCGATGCATGGCTCGGTTCATCGGTGGTCGCGTTGCTTTATGGCCGGGCAGGTTACTACTTTAGTATCTGCCGGGGTCACGGTGCATGCAGCTGCGAATCCCGCGACCCGACCAAAGGTCAGGAGAAGGAACACCGTGGGTTTTTAGCCGGTAAGAGTCCGGCATGACCATTAAAATTCCATTTCGGGGAAGAAGAAGTAAATCAAATAGAATAATACCAAGAAAAAAAATTACCTATTTAGTATTCACCATAATGTGATACGGTGACCACTTACACCCCACTTTATTAAAAAAACAATCAAAAACGCCAGCCACCATAGTAAAATTCTCCAGTCAGTCTTGCATTTGTGTGAGTTGAACAAACACATTTAAATTCCGCCGTTGTCTTATTATAAATCAGGAACCTGCGCGTGATTCACGAGATCTAGGTTATTCTATTTTGAGTACTAACTCAGCCTCAGGCGATTGATTGCCCGTGAAGTTATTAGTGTGAATATTTTAATATAAACACCTATTACTTACGATATCTTCAAGTATAATCTTTGATACGATTTTTATGGTGGCTTTGAGCTCATTTGGAATTTAAAATTTGATTAAGGGCCGAAATTTCAATCGTCAGATAACTTTTATAAGCGGAATGAATATGAAGACATTTTGACATTATTTTCTATAGAAATAGTCAAAACGTAAAGCTTATTCCTAAAGTAAAGGGTATGCAAGAAACAGGTGATTTACTTTAGGAAAGAAAATTTGGCCTCATCTTACTGTCTTCTTCCGGATCACAGGGAAAAAAAAGATATGCAGGATTACTTAGTACATTTACCTCCGGTTTCTGATTTGAGAATTCGGGATAAGCAAATACTTAAGTAACGTTTGAGTATGGAGTTTTTTTTTTTTTTAAATCTTTATTTATTTAGAGGCTTTTAGTTATCACACATAACCATGTCAGCCCCATTATAACTCATAACAAAAATATTTTTACTATCTAAGAGACAAGAGACACTCTATTAGCTAAATAGCTGTAATGCAACTCATGTCAGCTGTATGCAAAAATGTCCGACTCGTACTTGGCCGGTTTTTACATCTGTCTCTTTCTTATTTTATTAAAGTGAAAAAGACGGCAATAGCCTAAATTAAGCTTAGTTGTGCACAACAGTCTCGACACCTTTATCTATGTAATTTTATTCACAATAAACTACTAATAATCGATTAAGACAGACACGCGATTATTTTGATTGACAGTTTAGCCTATAGCTGCAAGCGTTTAGTCGTTTTTTATTTTATGATAGTCTCGATTTAAAACGACTTAATTATAATCGATTAATTTTGCAAAATAGACCAATTAGGGAAAAGATTAATGGTTTGTTATCAATGTTATAAATTTTTGCATAATAGTTAAGAGTGTTATGACTCAAAGAATATAAAATTATTTATAGATAAATCAAAAACATTATGGGTGTCTTATCTAATAAAACAAACTTCGATGATGTTTTAATAATTCATTTGTTTCGATAAAGTATTTAGATTATTTTTGTGATCTTCATACTGACCATAATAATACAGATACGGATGTCAAAATAGAATATATCGTAAAAAAAATGTTTTGCATAAATTGTAGAATATTTCAATACATACAGGGGGCCAATTATACTAACAGAAAATTTTATCATTTGAATCGTTCATTCAGAAAAAAATTAAAACGTTTGGTTTTGTTTTAACTGTCACACAATTTCATAGTTTTTGTAAAGGAAAACTGTCTGAATAAACGATTCAGTTGCAATTGATAAAAGTTTGTGTTAGTAGAATTAGCCCCCTGGACGCATAACTATCTTTTCTTTTACCTCACAATAATCAAATGCACAGAACATAATCACTTGGTCACGGTTGTCATCGAGTGACAAGCGCATCTCATTCGTTTAGGTGAATCGAACATGTTCATTAAGCATTAAAACCGGGACAAATGCTAAGTACTTCACGTCAAAACATGTCAAGAAAGCTTTCACGGCACCTTATTTTATAACTTTATTCGCGGCTTGAGTTTAATAGCGTGAATGCAGACAGTTTATAATCCACTTACAGAGTGGGGTTGTGAGGTAATAATGATTTTAAATGATACCACGAATTTATTGATGCGTTCTACGATCGTAAACAAAAAAAAAAAAACAATCAAGTACGTTCAATAGTTTAGACACAGGAATTTTCTTACAATTTAATCATTTTACACAAGTCTGTGACCCATCAAAACCAAAATTATATTAACGTATAGAACAGTCTATAGGAGATATAGTTTTCAATTGGACATCCCTTCACATATAGAAATGAGTGAAATTGAAAGATCGTGCGAAAAAAAAACATACCTACTTTGATCTAGAATATCCGATTTTTTGTACGGAAATAGAACGTATCATAGAATACTTGGTATTTTAACACTCTCACCGCCATACGGTCCGCCGGCGGGGCGTATCTTTTCGAGTAAGGTACGCCACCTACATGTTGCACTGAGCGATATCAGTTCATTTTTCTGTAGCAGCAGGCCACGCACTACAAATTGAATATGAAATTGCGAGGTCGTGGCGGACCGCATGGCTAGCTATCAAAAACAAACAGTGAGCCCGCCAGCGGCCCGTACGGCCTGCTTCACTCGTTATAGATATTCACCGCGGCCTGCACGGGTAGACAAAGTTGCGGCCGCCGGCAGACCGTACGGCCTGCTGCACTGAAAAATTCTATATATGGGTGGCGGTGAGAGTGTTAATTACGTCATTCTCACTTAGTATAAAGGTTTAGGTGCTTTGCAAGCCATGTAGCTTCATGCAGCACATGCTGTCAGGTCTCCGGCTGAGGATAAGTAGCGTCGTCTCAACTACTAAGTTGAGGTGCATGAAAAGAGCCTCCACGAGTGACGATACTTAAGTACATCTGGCGCACCTTGGGCAGTCAGCCTCGCTACCAACCTTGCCGACTGATTCTTGTACAGCTCATGCCGACACGATAGAAAAACTACTAAGTGACTTTAGAAGCAACTAAGGCAGTATGAAAAGCTGGCAGCATCGGCGTGCAGCTTAAATGGCACGTAGGTGCTACTGCAGAACCGGTGTAGAACAAGGAACACCTAAAAACCTTGTTGAACATGTGACTGATTAATATTTTTAAGTTAAGCAGATCACTATCGGGTGCATGAAAAGAGCCTCCACGAGTGACGATACTTCAGTACGTCCGGCGCACCCTGTGCAGTCAGCCTCGCTACCTACCTTGCTGACTGGCTAATCTTATCACCACAGCATGAGCTATTTTCGTATAGCTCGTGCTGACACGAGAGTAAAAGACTATCGGACGAGATGCTAGGTCTTAAATACGCATTAGAAAATTATATATAATTAAAGTCGTCATTAAAGTCATCAATTATCTGATAATCCTTAAGAAAATAGATAAAACCCGACCATAGATAGCTACTTAAAGAATGGGTTTAGAAATGGCGGAACCACTATTTGCCTTTTGATCACAAAGAACGTGTGTGAGCGAGAAGCAAATAACGACAACAGTAGCAGTTCCGCTATTTTTTATCCCATTCTATGAGTAATCGGAATACTTATTTATTACCACTAGAACAGTTTTAATTCCATCTTTAAATCATTTTTTCTTCTACATCATGGAGTTAGTTTTAACGGCCCGCATAGGATATGGTTAACCGCTGAAATAATTTCTATCGAGCGTGGCTAATTGCGGTCGATTCATTTCCGGAGAAGCATCATCATCATTTGTTAAAAATAGCCATTTACAGTTGAATGCAAAAAAACATACTTTGTCTGTCAGTCTGTGTGGGGACTACATTTAAACTGAGAGTATCCAGATTATGTTTGTTATTTATTTGTTGTACTTAAATATAATATCGCGGTTCACCGAAAATCTATGAAGGTGCATTTAGATCAAACGAATATAGAGAATTTCACTAAGATTTTTGAAAATTATATTTGTATTTCGTTAGTACTCATTCACACGAAGACGAATCGCTTTTTTTTCACGATTCGTATTTTTTTTTGACAGCGTCTGTTCTTTTTAAATGCCCGTGTTCACACGCATCACGAATCGTGAAAAATGTCGGACACGTCTTAAATCACTTATAGTCTTTCAAAAAACGAATGTGAACATTAATTCGGATATTTTGCCGAATCGTGTTAAAACACGATTCCGTATGCAATGTGAACGTCCATCCGTCATGACGTATCGTGTTTTATGACGAATCGTCAATGACGGAACCCGTGTGAATGAGTCCTTAGGGATTCACTTCTCATCTTCCGTGCGGAAGAAGTCCTTTGGAAGGCATACGGGGGACAAAGGTCCAACGCGCAGGCGCCCCTTTGGGAACTTTCATCTAAGACTAACCGGGGACTATTCATGGCTGCACTATTGGAGTACAGCCATGGACCATCCTAAATGGGAGCAAGACTATTGTAAATATTAGAGATGGGCCGAACATGGATTTCACCGAATACGAAAATTCGGCCGAATATTCGGTAAAACTTTTACCGAACCGAATATTCGGCCGAATATTCGGCATAATTGATTCCCCAAAGTAAACAGTACAAGTCTGTATGCGTTTACGAAAAGCGCGCGGATGGGCGTTTTAAGAAAATTGACCTTCATGTAACTTAAATAAAAAGTTAGTGAAAATGTTAATTCTTAAGGTTATGTTCCTGTATTATTATATTCGATTTGGTCTCTTATAAAGATCTCATATTTGTCTTAGTATGTCACTAATATTTATAATAGAGTAACTCTGTTTGTGTAGGGGTAATTGATTGATCTCTCAAATGAATACCTATAAAAAATGCAATTAATTCTTTCTCTTAAAAAAACTATATTGGTTTAATACTTTTAACGTTTAAACTTTAAAGTTTATAAGACAATAACTGTTTATTTTCAATAAATAATTTTTGCCACTTTAAGTAGAAACTAGAAATATGAGTATCATATCTGCTGAAATGTTGTAATTTAATCATGCAATTCTTTCTTACGTTATAGACCTGATTATAATAACATATATTATTTTATTATAAAGAGTTCACTGTAGCTTAATCCCAAAATAGCTAAATACTTTTATTTGGTTTTTAATAACCATCTTTTTTTCTGCTGTTATTGGTAATAAAACTATAGTGCCGACAAAAACATGTAAATTACTTACCTCATAAACATTAACCCATTTAACACTCAACTCATACTCAATCATACACGGCTCAATACAGTAAAAATACTTTGAGTAGCACTTTGCCGAACGTTCGGTGATTTAGCCGAATATTCGGCCGAATACGAATATTCGGTAAACCTGCCGAATATGCCGAATAACGAATATAAAACGAATATTCGGCCCATCCCTAGTAAATATTATATTTTTTATTCATAGTAAACACATAAAATTCTTTCGCACGGTCCAGCCACCATAAAGCAATTAGGTATACGATAGGTTTACAAATTTTAAATTAACTTGTGCTTCTCCAAACGATGAAATGAGCTACATATTAGGTACCAAACCACGTGTTTCCAAATGCAGTAGTTTCTTAGAAACGTTAATGTAAGTTTGCTTCTCCTAACTCGTAATATCAAATTGAATTACCTATTTCTTTCTCTAAAAAGCTTACCCACTAATTAAAATAAATCATTTTTCCTTCAAATCCGGAGGCAAAACTCCGCAACCAATTAATGAGAAATTTATAGCTTCTTAATCAGATAAAGGCGTGAAAGATGAATATTTCACGAAATAAACTTTCACCTTATTAAAGTACAATTTGGAATATCGCCTTCAATTATGATAAGGCAATATTAATCGAACTTTAAACGAACTTTCTCCATTTTAATTTAAAACGAACGAATTCTTTTTATTTTAAAGTTCAAACTTCGGCAAGGTTTCTTTAATTATTCTAAAAACGAATCGAGATATTTTTGTTCATGAAAAATTTCAAGTTGATTTTAATCTTAATCGTGTAACTGAACGTTATTAACTTTGCTTTATCTGTGTGTCCAAGTGTAACCATTCAAGATAAAAGTATTATTGAGTTTAAGCTGGCGGTAATGGATAATAAGATTATTAAGGTTTATAATTCGTAGCAAGTTCTTTGGAAATCGATCGAGAGATGTATCATAGAGCCTCAGATAAAAAATATAATTCATAATTCTTGGACATCCATTTGGGTCTCTGTTATTAAGGTACATTTATTTATTACAAATGATCGAACACGTTAGCATCCATTTTTACTTTAAATAATTATGAAATGGTACCACCACTAAAACAATTATTGTAAGAGTTCTCAAATGTTTTGTTGAATTAATTATTCATCCTCTAGTACATGTATGTTACAAGTTATCAGATGTAAACTTTATTAACAATAAAATAATAGTTTAAAAAGGCTGGGCTTCAAACTGTTGTAGCACCTTTCAGGAGGACTTGGAGCTTTGGAGCAAGGCCCACAAATGGTTCGTCAAATCCAGTGCCGGATAAAAATTTGGTGCCGGGGTTGCGTTGAATGCACTAGTAAATCCCGCGATCCCGACCAGGTACTCCTTCCCCAGGGGAGAGGTAACCAGGCGGACTTCCCACAGTCCAAAAAATGCACAAATATCTAAGATGGACTACATACAGTATCTAAATGTTTTACCCATAGCATGAATGTTCTCTTATGAACTCGTTTTAGTCTATAAAATAAAGATTCCAATCGTCAATCTGAAAAATGCTAGTTAGTTTGAAGAAGAAGAACATTAGCAAATCAAAAAATAAAACTTTAAAAAACCCGTTTAACTAAATAAAAATAAAACAACTGAAACCAACTACAAACTAGTATCAACTTTCTTCCACTGCCTACACGATGTTAACAGCGCTCTGTTTAACCTATCTGCGAACTAATTGCGCGTGCGCCGGTCCAGTTCAATGCACTTACATGCAATTGAGGTATACTGTATTTTTATACGCCCATTAAGTGCGATAAAATTATTCAATGGGCTCTGTTCTATTGATATGAATAAGTATGATTTAATATGGTCATAAGGTAGCTTTGTTTTTAATAGCAGTTATATATTAAGATGTGTAATTGAGATCGAAATATGGACTGAGAGGTTAAATGAAGGTTGAAAGTTAAAAGGATGTTCAATTAATATTTTTGGTTTATTCAGCTAAGTAATTTTATGAGAAATGATGTAGGCTTATTGATTGGAGCGTTCGTACATAAAAATGGTTTTAATGATTATTCAACGTCCAAAAATATTTACAGTTCTGATATAGCGGTCATTTCGTAAATTGTAGCCGTAAGGAGACAGATATCGAAAAAACGTAAACAACATCATCAAAAACCGTAAAATAACTATATTATAAATGCATTGTTTTTAAAAAAAATGCTATTTATTGTATCGTAACGTTTTGTAGAGAACCTTAAGGTACGAGTTCGTAGCCAACTGCAGACGACGTGTCGTCGCGACATGTTGTAGCGACACATCGCAGCGTCAAGTCGCTGCAGTCATGATTCCGAACCCAACTACAGATGGCTGCAGCAGACGGCAGCGTCGTATTTCAGTTAGTTCTGAATGTTCCGTGAGACAAGATGTCTGACCTGTTTGGGATTAGCGATCGCGATTTACTTTTGTATCTTTTGTTTTTGATAGATGTATGTATCGTACAGTGCAGGATATTGGCCACCTGGTTTATCAGTTTTTCTTCCTCGGAATTTGAAAAACTATTTTTTTGCGAAAGATTCAACGTGTTGTCGCTCCAGCGTCAGTAGCACTACTGATCTGCCGTTGGGCGACATATTGCTAGCTGCGGAAGGTATTTTATAGAAATACATAGAAACCAGTAGTGTTGGAACGACACGTCGTCTGCTGCTGCTGTCTGCAGTCTGTTACGAACTCATATCTTTACGGTGAAAAGGGTATAATAAAATGTATATAGTATAACATAATCAGCTCAATACTATCCTACTGCTAAGCACGGGTCTCTTCTCAGAACGGCCTCAGTAATAAAATTAGTATCACAAAAAAATACCCATAATTCAACCAATGACTCAACAACAAGTTCAATTCTTTGCAATATCCTTAAATGGCGACACAATACAACCATTGACCATTATTCTCACGCCCCAAATATAACACGGAAAGCCTCGAGATCGATTCGATAAAGACACGGTGACAACCCTGACCTACAGGGTTCACAGCTCCGTAAATGGCTGCGCAGGCGCAAGTCGACCACTGATCAAAGATAAAACAGACACGTCAAAAAGTATAGTAGGACGGATGACAGACGATAGGGCGATCTCAATTGTGCTTAACAAGCAAGTATGATAAGTTGAACTATTTTTACTCGAGTGAACAGAAAATGATTGGGTCCCTTGGCGCGAGATAAGATCTCGTTGATAATTTGCGAAGTCAATATTTCTTGGGCTGTCAATTATTTTATTCTTGTTTCAGATGGGTTACTCGTAAATTAAGAATATTAATATTTTGCGATGGGACCGAAAGGTTCTGGAGTGGCGACCGCGTACTGGAAGGCGCAGCGTGGGTAGGCCTGCCACAAGGTGAACTGATGATTTGGTGACGGTTGAAGGAATCCGCTGGATGCGAGAAGCACAGGACCGGTCGATGTGGCGATGCTTGGGGGAGGCCTATGTTCAGCAGTGGACGTCTTTAGGCTGAATGATGATGATGAAGAATGTTTTGGTCACAAGCAATTTAATATTTATTTTAAAGTACACATCCTGTATGTACAGTCAGAAGCAATAATATCTTCCTACCGACGGTTTCAAAATCGCCAACAGTAGCAATCTGAGTACGGATATAGCGGATAAATATGGGCCTATGTATAGAACGGATAGCCGTTCTACCCATAATCACTTACTTATTCTCTTGGCTTGGGTCAGATGACTGTTATCGGCGGTTTTAAATCATTCGATAGGAAGATATTATTGCTTCTGACTGAAGATATTATACTTAATAGCGAATCTGGGATATAAAAAAGTAATAGAATTGCATACTACTTATCTTTATTATACCAATGCTTGAAGTGGTTGAACATCGAAGCAAAAAAGACGAACAAAAACGAAACGAAATGAATGCAAGGCAAGTCAATTAAGTTGAGATACTTAAGAATAGACCTAGAACAAGTTAATTAAGTGTCCTGGTGTGTACATTAACCATATTACATAAAATGATTATTATCAGTTACACCCATAATAGTATCTTGAATGTGTACTTAATAGAAATAGTACGGAATGCAAGAGTTGTTTGTTAGTACTTAGTTTAGTATATTAAAGTATTATCTCTAGAAAGGAGAATCGCCAAAAATGTATAGAAACTGGTCTAGGAACCAACAACCACACATATGTTATTAGATCGGTGTTTTAACATACTGCAATAACTACATGACTACCAAACTGTACCACCAAACTCTGTGTAAAAATGTTATGTCGATGTTTCGTAGGTTAGGTTAGAGTAGAGTAGAGAGTAGAGTAGTTAGAGTTTATTGTTTCTTTTATACTTACTGCTATGTAATAAAAAACAAGTTGATTGTGTAAACAGTGTTATAATGATGTACCGTCATCCACGGGCCATCCAGGACGATGCCGATGAAGTCACATTCACATAACAAAATAATGTATTATTAAAGGAGATGTTTGATTTTGGGCCACCACTATGTACAGTACATAGAAAAATAGGAAAAAAATAGGGGATTACCATAAAATACAAATAAATTAATTTGAAGAAGAGTACAATTGTACTGGAATTATTATTTGGGGAAGTTTTTAATATGTTAACCCTTTCTTTCTGGTAGCCATGACAGTTGTGTTTGACATTAACATGAGTTTGACAACTTTGACAGTCCTAGGTCGTGATGTGTCTGTGACACAATCGAGTACAACACTTATATTTCTATTTCATTATAATTATAACGAAATCCAAGTATTTTCGTCTATAAACAACGTAGATAGGTTATGTAAGTACACAAGAAATAAACACTATGGGGTCAATGACATGTCAACAGTTGTCAAAATGACATTTCACATAATTTCGATCCACCATATTTTCATGTAATGTGTTGCTCTCCTTGACCAATTTAACTTGAATGTACAATTAAACAAAGTAAAATTATAGAAAATTAACATTAAAAACGGTTACTTTATTGTATACCTATATTTCCATACAGTGTACATGGTGCTGGCCCAGGTTCCATACATTTCTGAAACATCTCCTTTAATACCTACCGTATTTCTTGATTAAAATAATGAAAAAATAATAATAGATTATACAACAAATATTTCTTTCACAATAATTGTACTTATTTATTCTCCAGTGACTTTCAATCATGTTCAATTTCATTCAATCTCTGAATAGTAATAAATTGAAGTCGCTTTTCACCTCTGTTTGTTCGCTTACTTCTTCTAAACTACGCAATAGATTTTGACACGCTGTTCATTTACATTTAGGTAATTTCTTTAGGAAGGTTTTAAGCTATAGAACGTAACCGTGTGTAGCCGGGGCGGGTCGCTAGTTGTTCGTAAGTCACGTCTAAATTATGAACAGCCTCTGTGTTCAATTGGCCAACAAATTGGTTCTTGCAAACAATCATAAAATTAATTACTAATTCCTTACAATTAATAAATTACAATTTGTTGTTAACTTGGTAAGTAATTGGATATTTTAATTTATAATAAATTGTAAATAACAAGTTAAGAACAATGGAAATAGATAAATCTCTATGAAAAGTTGCACAGTGGGTTGAAAATGGCATGGTTTAGAAACATAGCTTGTTTATTTCTTGATTGTTTATTATTACCAGCAAATAACTTACCACTTACAAAGTTACGTAAATATCTTTGGAACCAAGAATTATTTTGAACCGACTTCAAAAAGGAGGATGTTCGTATTTTTATTTATTTTCAGTACGTACAAGGGTTTCAAAAAATGATATTTTTATTCTATGACAATTATTTGTCAGTTATAGGTTAAATAATTTAAATCTTATGTCGTCATCACAACACTTAATTTAACTAACAACCATACGATGATTCGCCTTCACCAATCGATGCAAATTAGTCTTTATTTTCGCGTTTTACTCTACATTCGATTTTGAACGCTGAACCTAGGTCGATGTGTTTCTACATCAATGCTTGCAATAGTCCTTTTGAGGCAGTGCATACATAATTATAATAACATTAAAAACCGTACATTAAATATTTTTGGAAAAAAGTAAGTGCAACGTATCCTAGGAACGATACCTACTCATGCCGAAAATGTAGTTTTTAGAATTGTTGTATGTTTGAGTTCCACGCCAGTGCTACTGAACAGATCCAGTTGAAATTTGGCAACCACATCCGTTAAAAAGTGGATCAGGTTATAACCTGAGTACAAACTATCACGCTATTGAGTGTGGGTGATGAGCAGTAACCTTATTGGAAATAAATGTGATTAGATTTAAAAAAACCGGCCAAGTGTAAGTCGAACTCGCGCATGAAGGGTTCCGTGGCATAATCTATAAAAACGGCAAAAAAATCATGTCTGTTGTATGGGAGCCCCCTTAAATATTTATTTTATTCTGTTTTTTAGTATTTTTTTGTTATAGCGGCAACAAAAATTCATCATCATCATGTGAAAATTTCAGCTGTCTAGCTATCACCACACATCAGCCTGGTGACAGACGGGCAGACGGACGCACAGCGGAGTCTTAGTAATAGAGTCCCGTTTTACTCTTTTGGTACAGAACCCTAAAAATGGAGTACTTGTACATGTGGTTTAGGTGTTGCGACCCAATGTTGTTTTTCGACTTCCACGCGCACGAAGTTTCGAGCACAGCTAGTTTGCAATAAATGTAATAGTGATTACAAATTCACTGCCTTAAAAACATACTAAACCAGAGCATATTTTTATGTTTCTTCACACAAGTTACGTGGAATGTCAAGCAAAGTTGCGTTTTAGTTTCCACCTGACGTGCATCCAAATAACAGTGCAAACGCAAACGTTACTGTTTTAGTTACGTAAACGTTCTGCTAACGTTAACATTCGCGGTGCATCGCACTCTCGCAAGTCGTGTTTGTTTATATAAAACAGACGTTACGCTCTGTTTTTGGTTTAATTAAATAATCTATGTTACGTACAGGTACCAAGGAATGCTTTTTACCTGTAAAAATATTATTTTGTTTGAAAGAAATATGTATTGCGAGTTTAAGGTATATTTTAATTAAGTTCTACAGTTCCTGTCTACCCTCATGGGAAAAAAGCGTGACTTTATGTATGTATATTTAATTAAGTAGTACATTCCGCTGTAACAAGATGCTCTTAGCGAAATCTAAAAGGAAAATTAAAGAAAAAATTAAAAGGGAATCTTTAATGAACAAATTTCATGTAGTCGAATGTGTTGGCAGATGTTACGTGTATAATATTAAAAGAATTAATTTGCTACTTCTTCTGAAATTCATCTTTTAATTTCACCAAAAGTATAGATCTTTTTGCAGCAGTACAAGTGTTATTGAAAGAGACAATTTGTGAGGAACAATATTATAGGTCACAGTATCTATCTGAATTCCAAGAAACCTGTAAATAAACTGATATCACTGACTCCCTTCATATTATCATTCTTCACACAATCCATCCATCTTATCTTTGGCCTCACTCTTCCTCTCCATCCATCCACATTTATATTCATAACTGTTTTGCTCACATGCGTTTCATATCTCCTCTTCAAATGCCTATACCGAGACAAACGGTTCCCTTTCAACTGTTCTGTCACTGGCGCTACTTTCAAACTTCCTCTAATATACTCATTCCTGACCTTATTATCCATTCTAGTCACTCCACACTTCCATCTCTCAACATTCTCATCTCCGCTACATGCAATCTTTTTTCATCCGTCTTCTTCACGGCCCAATATACCGATCCATACAGTACGACAGGTCTTATCACGGACTTGTAGATTTTCCCCTTTAACTTTAGAGGCATCCGTGGATCGCAAGTTATTCCAGTGTCCTGTCGCCATTTCATCCATCCTGAGTTGATCCAGTGCGTTACGTCTCGGTCTACTCCGCCATCCCCTTGGACAAGCGACCCGAGGTATCGAATGGTATTAGAAAGGTATCGAAATGTATTAAAAAGAACATATCACGATTATTACTATTAATTTAATATTTTCTCCAAATGTAGTGTGCAGAAGATGAAATAGCCAAACAATACGAGATTCGCGAACGCTCACACTGCGTTATTTATAAAAGCTACGTTAGTACAATGTAGTGCATTATTTGTGGACTATGACTAAACAAAGGGTTCACCGAATGCTTTATAAATACATTTCTAGTTGGCGTTGATTGACTGGTTATTTATCAGCGTCTTCTTGATGGACAGAAGAATAAAAAGAGTGCAGTAGTCAAGGGCGGATTCAAGAGGTCAGGGGGCTCCTACATTGTCAACACCGACCATACAAAAACACAAGGAGATTAGGTTCCAGACACAGATCACCCCCAGAATTCGTTTCGATTTGCGAGGGCCTTTTTGGTAGTCATAAGAACTTTTTTTTTAACCTTTACTGTCCCTCTGCTGGGCAAATGCCTCCCCCAAGTCCTTCCATGTACTGTTTTCCTGCGCTACCTCAAACCAGCCCTCGCGGTACGCGTCTAGGTCATCTCGCCACCTCTTTCTGGGCCGACCGCGGCGGCGCCATCCCCTTCAGGCACCCATTGTGTGCAGACTCTTGCCCAGCGGTCATTATGCATGCGGCTGACGTGACCCATAACATTAGAACACCGAAAATTTACAACATGTTAGATACTTAATTCTTTCGACAAAAATACTCCTTTTTGTAATAGCAACAATAAGCAATAAAGCAATAACTGAGATATTTTTTTAACGAAATAGATGTAGGGTATCGTCAGCATGTAAATAAAAAATAAATTAAGCCTTTAGTACTCCTAGTCCTAAATATATAATATTTTTAATGAACATCTTCATTACTTGGTAAGTCAAAACTAAAAATGGCTGCCTTTTGGAGAGGAGGGGGTATTTTGGTGTGGTATAAGAAAAGAGGGTATTTTTGCCGATAGAATTAAATAGTTAACATGTAAAAAAAATTCGATATTGCAACACCAAACAGATGTAACAATTAACCGTGATTAAGGGTATAGCTTAAAGGACGATATTCCTGTATAAGCGGACAATTCAAACACATTATTATGATGATGTAGAGCGTCTATGAAGACACGTGTAGTGTTTGAGAGGCCCGGCCTCCACCAAAGCGATAATGAGCGACGAAGATGTGCGGAGATGTCCGAAGCGGAGACGAGAAGAGATGTTTTTCAGCAAGGGTTTATCCACCGAAACTGTGCGGAGATGTGTACTGGCTAGACTATCGTGGAGATGTGTACCTACTGGCTAGAGTGGAGATGTGCGCTGACTAGAGCCGAACTGAGCTGCGTACGGCGAGCGTTGTATGCGAACGAACAGTTTGACATCGGTAGATGTCTCAGTCATGTCGTTGTTACAAAAACAGTATCTTCTTTTACTCACTGCACGTCGCACACATCTCGTCTCCGCTGCGCGCCGTCGTCAGCTTGCGAAGCAAAGCTCACATCTCCGCCTTCCCGACCTCAGCGAGGAACAGGTCACATCTCCGCTTCCATCGCGCCATACAAATATGATACATCTCCGCTCAGTGGTATCCACTTAAGCTGAGTGGAGACGAGATGTGTGAATAACGAAATTCTATTGGTTTTTTAAAACACATCTCCGCTCCACTCGTCTCGTCTCCGCTTTGGTGGAGTCCAGGCCTAATACCTAAACCAAGCCAACAAATAAGGCCCTACTACATATTTGGGAATAGTAGTCCACATTCTAAGTGTCAAAACACGCAGTTATCAAGAAGTGTCAATTATGCAAATAGAAAGCATGTTTATTTATCATTTTGCAGTGAACACTTACAACTGTATCCGTCTCAACTACGTGCCTCACTATCTGTTTCCGACAATTAACACTTATCTACAACTTGCACTATATACAGTGTAAATAAAAAATAGACACAAACAAGGTTAGTCGGAAAGGGGGTAATAATCCGCGGGGCACTTAAAGTATGATGACTGTTTCAAAGCGAGATGACGTTTATTTTACATTATTATAATACAGATTCGGGTCTTATAGCATAGACAATTTAAAAAGCACAAAATATCTGAAAAAAATCTCTCTTCATCTCTTCTTTAGTTACAAATTCAGAAAATGAAGCTTCTAATCCGTGACCAATTATGACTTAAAATGTTAACCTGATAGATAGGTTTTAGCGTATTGTTCGTGAAATCTCTGATCAGCTATTTTCTTAAACTTGACTTTTGGGAATATTCATATTTATGGGTACTTTAACACCATTTCGGATTAGTATCCCCTTTCCGACTAACCTTGTATAACACCTTCCTTATGATGCTAAGGTAATATGAAGATTATCCCTATCTTGGTTAGGTAAGAAAACATACATCATACAAAACGTTCTCATTTGGCTGAGTCTAATCGGTTCAACGTAGTCCAGCAACCCTAACATGCGTAAGGTGACAAAATTTTGTCGTCACATTATCTCGTGCTGAAGCGAAATAATTTACCGCTCATCCAGACGGCAAAATGATGTCACGCTGCGCATGTTAGCCCGACAGTTCTCTTGGCTTAGACTTCTACGTCGTTTGATTCATTCTATCTATTCACTCTATTAACGCAGTCCATTTCACATAGCCTATAGGACTCTTCCTAAAAATGGATAGGTATTTCCTTGAGTTACTACCACTTCTTCTTCTCTCGGGTCAGCACGAGCCAGAATAGCTCATGCTGTAGTGAAAAGATTAGCCAATCAGCAAGGTTGATAGCGGGGCTGACTGTCCAGAGTGCGCCGGACACTCGAGGAGGATCTTTTATACCGCTAGTAGATGACCAAACCAGTCAGCGACATCGTATCGTGACATCGTCCAGCTGACCCACACCGGGCTTGTAATAATACCACACGGCATCCTGTTATATTCCAAACATAATACCGTACTTAAAAAGATAAGTTTAATACCCTTCCTGGAATAAAACGTAACGGTGCACTTACATAATTATTTTAATCGAGCCATTTGCTTTTGGCACCGTTTTTCGCCTTACATTTTATGTTTTATTTTTTATCGTTGTCAACGCATTTTTATTTGAATGACGACTGAATAATGTAGTGGAGCATCAGTCTTTTATATTTAGCATTGCGTGGTTCCCATATTTGCGAGCCTAACATGCGCAGCGTGACATAATTTTGTCGTCGCATTATTTCGCGTCGAGACGAGATATTGTATGGTTTATTTCGTCTGGGCACGAGATAATGCGACGAGCAAATTATGTCGCATTGCGTATGTTAGCCAATCTGGACATATTAGATACTTAACTATACAGTATATAATACTAACTAATATTATAAATGCGAAAGTATGTTTGTTACCTTTTCACGCCTAAACCACTGAACCGATCATCCTGAAATTTTGCATATACGTTGTCAGGTGTACAGAAACGGACATATGGTACCTTTCATCCCGAAAAAAAGTACTGTTCCCGAGGAAAACAACAATAACGTTCATAGATAGCGCCACGTGTCTTTTGAATCACGATTGAATTATATTATTACAGAAACTTTAGTAGTGTGTGAAGAGTTTTTTTGAGCTTAATTAACGCGAGCGAAGCCGCGGGCAAAAGCTAGTATATAAGGCTGCATTAAACGAACCTCCACGAGTGATGAGTACGTCCGGCGCATCCTGGGCAGTCAGCCCCGCTACCAACCTTCTTGACAGACATGAGCTATTATCGTATATCTCGTGCACGAGAGATAATTTTCTATTAGAATATGTTCTACTAGCTTTCGCCCGCAGCTTCGCTTACGTGAAATTTTGAACCCGTTAAGTGACGATTTTTCATACAAACTTTCATCCCCTATTTAACTCCCTTAGGGGTTGAATTTCGAAAAATCCCTTCTTAGTGGATGCCTACGTTACAAAAGGAATCTACTGTCAAAATTTCAACGTTCCAACCCCAGCGGTTTAGGCTGTGCGTTGATAGATCAGTCAGTCAGTCAGTCAGTCAGCTTCTCCTTTTATATGTATAGATAATAATTCATTTTATTTCTACATATAAATCTGTTACAGAAACAAGTCAATGTACTTAATGTTTTTTTAAGACTATAGCTCTGAGAATTCTATTAATTTCATTCATTCATTCAGCCGAAATACGTCCACTGCTGGACATAGGCCTCCCCCAAGCATCGCCACATCGACCGGTCCTGTGCATCTCGCATCAGGAGGCGGAATCATACCGGAAGGCGCAGCGTGGGTAGGCCTCCGACAAGGTAGACCGATGACCTGGAGAAGGTCGCGGAAATCCGCTGGATTCTATTAATGATACCCACTAATCCCGTGAGGTTTTAACCCTGTATATTCCACAATATGGCATAACTGCACCCACTTTCCAAGATACGGAGCTGTTCTTTATTGTAAGGCATTACAGTTACAGTTTTATAAGCGTTATGCAAAGCTATGGTGATTTTAAAACGAGGTTAGCTTATCAGCACCTTGCCAACCCACGCGAATTGTAAAGGCCACTTAGAAATGGGTTAGTGTGGTGCATGTAGGCGGACTGTTTCAACTTGTAAGGCCGGCCGCGTATTGTTAGAAAATTTCTGTCAGAAATTGTCTGACGCGCGCTGGAAGGCAGTTTGCACATACATGTGGGAATGGAATGCTATAGAGGTTCTGAACGAAGATGTCTGAAAGTTATGCGAGTGAATATTGAACAAATATGTGTGCAAGGGAGAGTATAGATTATCTGTGGTGAGGCGTACATAGGGTTGCCATCACCTAAATGTCGCCATCGGACAAAGGTTTCAAAAACCCCGGATATTTGGTCGAAATCGAGATTTTTCCCCGGACGCCCTTGAAAAAATTGCAAAAAAATATGTATACAATTTCTTATATAATTTAAATAGCCAAAATATAAGTATGTATAACATACTCTATATTAACGCGTGGAACAATTGCTGCAATAGAAAACGATCCAAACTGCCAATGCCACGGATGTCCGGGTTTCACCCGGATATTTTTTTAAAACTTCCCCGGACGCCCCCGGACGCCCTACTAAACTAGGACAAATCCGGGGAAACCCGGACGGATGGCAACCCTAGAGGCGTACGTGACGTCATTATGAATGAAAACGGTGGTTGACTTAAATATTTTTTATGTTTTTCGACTTTGTCTTTTTTCTTGTCAATCCCACATATATTTTGTACTAGACACCGCAGAGTGTCAGTTTTCCAGGATTGATAGACTGCAAATGACGCTCGATAGATGCATGCCAACTGGACGTCAGAAATTTGCTTGATCAGAATGTGGAAAGGCGCGCCCTACATACATTTTGTACTAGGTCCACCATCAGAAATTTACTTCAGGTGGTAAGGTAGGTAGAGAACCGGAACTAGTTCGCGAATTGGTCTTTTAGTGGTTTCTGATGGCGTGCCAAAGGACTTTCGGCACGCGTCAAAAACTTTCTGATAGAAAAATTCTTACAATATGCGGCCGGCCTAAGTGACTCAGTTATAGCACGTGTGGCTTCGTTTATGAAGCGATACATAAATTAAATGGAAAGTGCTGACAACACTTAAGGTAAAGAAGTTTAGTCTTCCGACCACGATGATGGTTTTGGAAAACAAGTGATGTGATAAGAATGCGAAATAAGTTTCGGGTTTAAGGCCTTGGGTTGAACTGAACTGCACTGACTGAACTAAATGAAACACTTGCTAACACTTGTAGAACTATAATGAACTTGTATAAACTTTTACATTTGATTTTGCTTAATTTTTGTAAATGTACTACGCTATAACTTTATTTTTCGGAGAATCTTGACACTACACTGAATAATAATGTTTAGTATCTTTCAGTAGCTGTAGGTACCTTTTAGCATCTAATATATAAAATTCTCGTGTCACAGTTTTCGTTGCCATACTCCTCCGAAACGGCTTGACCGATTTTGATGAAATTTTTTGTGCTTATCCGGTATCTATGAGAATCGGCCAACATCTATTTTTCATCCCCCTAAATGTTGCAAAAAAAAAAAAAATTTAAATTTAATATGGCAAAACAACGTTTGCCGGGTCAGCTAGTTATGTTATGTTATTGTGTCGATTAAAATGCTGAATAAATGATTTTCTTTCTTTATTTCTTCTCTCTAGTGACAATATCAGTGAATTCCTCTGAAGACGTAACAGTACGTTCTCTTTTTATTTCTAAACCAACACTAATTAACCTATAAAAGTCCACGGTATACCTCTAAAATTTCTCCTAATTTCCTTAAGTGTGGTCTATTTTATAATTTCACAACATAAAACAAAATTATTCAAACATAATATTCATTCTTTAATGTGGTGCCCGTCTATGTCGACAAAGTGCTCACATCCCGAGAACCCATTAAACGTGGTAAACAAAAGATGGTTTCCCATAAAAAAGATGGCGACATACGTAACGGAACACCATGTAGCCCCGGAAGAGAAACCACAACACCTGGCCCAACAAATGTTTAAACACATGTCTAAAACAATTTACAAGAATTGGATTTGGTTAGGGATATTTGTATCGAAGAAATTAAGTGAGAAAAGTGTTTTGGTATTCATAGATTTGCTGTGCTCAGAGCGGTAACAGCGATTATGCACTGCATCCGATCCGGATCCGTGAAAATAAGAATATAAAAAACTCGGACCGAATTCGGATATTGCTTTGCGCACTGCTTCCGATCCGAATACGTGAAAATACGAATCTAGAATCTAAAAACCTCGGACCGAATTCAGATATTGCTTTGCGCACTGCATCCGATCCGAATACGTGAAAATACGAATCTAGAGTCTCAAAACCTCAGACCGAATTCGGATATCGCTTACGCACTTATCCGATCTCTGACCCAAATTTAAACAATTCAGGGGCCATCTTTGGCATATCCATTTGGCGTCCGATTATAATCCGAGATAATGCGAAATCGTTCATACAAACAGTACTACGGCTACTTCGGTTCGTCAATATTTCTTTCGAATTGGAGACTCACGGATGACGGAGAGAAATCGGATGACGAATGTCGGATCTAGTGCGTAAACTACCATACAAATAGTTCCATGATTACTTCGGAACGTATTTTCACGGATTCGGATCGGATGCAGTGCGTAAGAGCGGTTACACAAAGATGGCCCCTGAATTGGATCAGAGATCGAATTAATGCGTAAGCAATATCCGAATTCGGTCCGAGTTTTTTAGACTCTTGATCAGTATTTTCACGAATTCGAATCGGATGCAGTGCAAAAAGCATTATCCGAATTCGGTCCGAGTTTTAAATATCCGTATTTTCATGGATCCGGATCGGATGCAGTGCGTAACCGCTCTAAGGGAGAATTCACATGTACCATAACCGCACCACATCGCAACGACAAAGTGGTCAAACAGTGCTTACGTGTGAATAGTGTTGACGACAGGGATGTTTGGCATTGGTTCCTGCACATGTGGCTTCCCTGGGATCTCATTAATGACGTATCCGTTTTTAATTTAAATGAATTTATTAAGGACGCGTTTGCAGAAAGCGTAGGTAAAAAGTAAAATTACGATATGCGGACGACCAACACACACACAGCGTACGTTTATCTTCAAGTTAGGTCAAATCAAATGTTTGTGACCGTCGAGGGATCTTTTTGACCGCTTATTTCCGCTGTTAAGCGACTCGAGTCTACTCACAATTATGGCTGACAGTAAAATGACACATGGAAAACAACTTTATTTTCACACAGTTAAGGTTCATCTGCCTAGCAAAATATATGAAAAAAATTAAAAATGATTTTTTATTTTTCTGTGCATATTCCAAACATATTCTTATTTTTTTTTGTCTACCAAGTTAACATTAATATGTCTGTTAACTAATGGTATTGTATTTATTTATTAAAGCCCTTGAATTCTTCAGGAAAATGTACCGAAACTCACCCCATTTTCAGTATTTTCGTGGGACGAGGTTACGAAAAATTAATATAATTTAATTACAAATTAACAAATTCAAAAATGTTTTATCTACCATTTTTAGACAAAAGCGTATTCTATTCGTAGCTTACCATAACATCTAGCTAAGTTTCACGGATTGATCGTAAAATGTACCGAAAAACAGCTAATTAATAGCTGTTTTGTAAACACCCCCTTAAAGTAGGTTTGCAGCTAAATCCTTTATGAAAGCTTATTTTGCGCTGGTTTACCTGGATATAGTGTATGAAACGTCGATCCACAGCTGGTTCTATTTAGAAATGCCACATACCTGGAACAAAGGATGTATACATTAATATTTGGTGAAACATAACGTTATTTAGAATTAGTGGCTCGCGTGATCCTTCGTGAGTTAATAGGCAAAATCTTCCTAGAACAAATCTTACAAAACAAAATAAAGAGATTTGAAAGGAAAAAGGAGAGAGGCTTTTGCTCAGCAGTCAGTAGTGGGACATTCCATAGGAAAAAAATAAGTACTTAATCATTAAAACCTAGTCAATCTATTGAAAACGACGGACAACAAAGCGAATGCTATTTAAATTAACAACGAATAACTAATACGTGCGCTTGCAAAAGACGACAGATTCCTTCAAGCAAATCGAGCTCCGTCAGTACCTAGCGTCAACACTACACAGGATAAGATACCATCAAAGTATAGTTAGACCTTATTAATGCAAATGCATGCTTACATCAACCAAGTCCCTATTCCTAGATATCATTTAATTAAACTCCACACAAAGTCGTCTAACAACATTTTTATTACTTGTATAAAACTGGGCGAACATTAGATACCGACTCGTATAGGGACGTACGAGTAAGGGTTGGACCTCATCTGGCAGCACGGAATCGCCTTTTTCCGTTGCCCTTTCTCTTTCTGTCGCTTAGAACTGCCATTGCCGACCATTGCATTTTGTCTGTGATGCCGATCGCCTCGAGGATTCCGCCGCGTGCTATCGCATTATGCTTTCTGTCTCGGTCTAGCAAATGGCAGTTCTAAGCGACAGGAAGAGAAAGGGCGACGGAAAAAGGCGATTCCGTGCTGCCAGATGAGGTCCAACCCTAACAGGTCGTATGCGCATTTGCAATCTTAACCCTTAAGTGAGCGATAACCGACCATTAAGACCCGGCTCAATTTATCACATCACTAGTCAGATAAAAAGCAAAGTGCTGACAAAATGGACGCGCATAAAATACTTAGTTGCTGATGTCGTGAAATTTTTATGCCTTAGTTATCGTATGGTCATTTACAGGTTTAGTAGTTGCCGACTTTAGTATGATAGAAAATAATAGCGCAATAAGGTCTGTGTATAGAAATACTGCCGTGCAGGCCCTAAAGTGCAGTATGTGAGAAAAAGCGGTTTCGAGTAAATCGCGAAAAACTTTTTAACGCTGTTTTTTTTATATTATTCATTTGTATGGTGGATATTTTTATTGCCACGAGGACTACCTGAGAACAAAGATTATATCTACGAATAGAAATATGAATTTAGTTTATTAAGTTCTAAATAAAATGATTTTTTCCAAAATCATGGCAGTTACTGCACGCAAAAAGGTACACGTATGCAGATTAAAATGCGGTAAAAATACTTGATACTGCAAAATCTTTCATTTATTTGCTACTTTGCAGAGTAATTTTCAGCATAATACCTTTTTTACTGCATTTTAATTTGTATCTTGAACTAATTGCACGTGTAGTATGTAACAAATTTTCCAACTTACGAATTATGTCCTAGGTAGGAATTTACAGAATAAAACAATTTTATGTACAGTCAGCGGTCATAAGTGCAGCAACACCTTAATGATCATATTCCTATGAACGTAGCGTGGTGCGTACGTCTGTTTGTGTGAGTGACGCACTCAACCTTATTACTAATGAGACCTCACCACACACACACACATAGTCAATCGTCGTCGTCATCTTTTGACAGGCAGTAACCGCGTGATATTGGCCGGTTCAGTATATTGTTAAAATTCGCTTAAAGCTAATAAGCCTCGTCAGTAGGAAAACCCAGACAACGGACTGATAAACACAGGCAGTGGGATCGATCCCCAAGAGAAGATTCTCTTTTTACAATGTTTTTTTTTATTATTGCAACAGTAGGAATTATATTTAACTATATTAATAGTATTGAAAATAGGAATAAAATAATTAGCAATTAAAAGAACAGTGAAATAATCACCTGATTATTTTACCGTTTTTTATTTAGCATTATTAAGTATCTATAGCAATTAAGGGTGCTCGGTGTGGTAATAAAACAACAATATTTATTTAAAACGCTTATAATATTACAAACAAAATGAATAAACCGCTACATTAAATTGATCAATGTGTGTTTTGAGATTATAGCTTAAGTGTTCGTTTTCTTGACGAAAAGAAGATTGAAACTTAACCTCAATATTATATAATCATAAACTAACATAATACTATTACAGCCAACACATTCATTGTAAAAAATAAATAATCTAAGTTGTTTAATTAACTGTCATCGTATCGGGTGGCACGCCGATCTACCGTCGCTATTGTTTATCTATTGTGTCTATGTTTACGTTGATTGAGAGATTAATATTTAGTGTGGCCTCCATTATTATCAATGCAGCTTAAAAGACGTCGACGCATGGAGCCCACAATATTTGCACATATATCTGTGCCACGTAAACTATCCCACAATTGTATGCAGTGGGACTTGAGATGCTCAGGACATTTCTCGTCTCGTGCTTCCCATCTTTGCACCATTAAACCCCATATATTTTCAATGGGGTTTAGATCAGGGGATCGTGCTGGCCACGGAATAACTTTAATATCCGAATGCTTACTAAACCATTCACGAACAATACTGGCACGGTGTATTGGAAAATTATCTTGAACAAAACTAATTTCAGTACAGTCTTGTGATGGGTAAATATTACGCACAGTAGGTAACATTATGTCGTTCAAGACTTCGACGTAATTGGAGCTGTTGGCACGCGTAGGTATAAATCCCAACTCACCCGGCCCTTGGGCACTAATCCACCCCCACATATTCACACTTATTCTACCTGATTCCGTATTAGGAATAATATTGTTGTCAGACCAACGAGTATTGTTCTTACGCCATAAATGAAGTCTTCCTTTCTGACAAGATTTGATAGTCTTTTCATCAGAAAATATTGTAGTCTCCCAGTTAAAATCTAAATACTCCCGAGCAAAACGCAATCGTTCCTCTTTATGCCTTTGCGTCAAAAACGGTTTTTTTGCCGGTTTTCGGTGATGCAGACCTTCGGCATGGAGTGCGCGGCGAACAGTGCGCAATGATGCATCAAATTGTTCTGCAAAGCGTCTAGTTGGTGTGAAACCATTCGTTTCATATTCTTCCACCATAAAACGTCGCTGAGAGTGGTTAATAAGCGGCGGCCTTCCACTTCTTACACAACTCTTCAGACTACCTTCTTCCTCAGATCTCTTCACCCAACGCCTCACAGTATTTCTCTAAAACAAAAATAACAATTTATTACACACTTGTAACTATCGATTTATTAACAAGAAAATCATACACCGTTCACAACTATCCTCACATAATATTTAAACAATAACTTACACATAAGCCGGTTTCATTGGAGAGATATATTAAGTCCATTTTTATGCAAGGCGACAATGTTTGCCCTGGCTTCAATACTTATATTTGCTTGCATTTTGAATTAAGATATTCAAACAAAAAACCACTAATAGCAATAACACAAACACTCGTAATTAAGTTCACCGACCAACAACGTCATACTATTTTATTCAATCCAGCAAATTCATTTTGTTTCAAATCTACCCTCATCTTTTGTGATATTTTTCATTTATTAAGATTCATTTCGTTTCAAATCCAGTATCCACACGCCAGCCAACTACTTAAAACAAATTATTATATACCGCGCTCTTTCTGATTGACTCATGATGAAAGAGTGCGACATACGGGTGTGTGTGTGTGTATGTGTTTGAAATGTCTTTATAGAAGAAGGTCATAAGTGCGACTGGTTTTGATAATCAATAGCTTTGTGAGATTGCTACTGGACTTTTGACCGATACTGTATGTAATAAGAATAACGTTTATTTTTTAACAATTTCTGCTAATATTGTTACTTATCTTTAGGCGTTTCGAGCACATGCGGCTATAAATATACTTAAGAAACAATATTAAATAGTAAGAAACTTTTTGCTTTCGCAAGAAACATGAGATCTTTTACTTAAATGGCACATGGTTTATACCTATCTAAAAATAAATCACAAAAATCTTAGGTATCAAAATAACATAAAATAAATGCTCAACATTCGGTTCATGTTTACAAGGCATGCATAATCATAAAAATAATAAAATAGGGTATATGATACGCGTATCATTTACTCGGTATTATTAGGTAGGTAGGTACCAAAAACAAAAGATATAAGTAAATAACAAAACACGAATGTATCAAAAAAAACATAAGTCCTCAACATTACCCGTTTTATAAGACGGGTATTTAGTCTGAACGGCCCAAAGCGAATGGACCGCGGGCCATTCGACCGTAACCAAAAATCGTCTACGTTCCAAAGGACCGGTGATAAAATGACTTTGAATTTTCATTATCTTCATAACCGGTTGGCACGACTTAACAATGACCCTTTATTTGAACTTTTGCACCCGAATGTAGGTACTTGATGTACTTTTTATCACCGGTCCTTTGGAACGTAGACGATTTTTGGTTGCAGTAACTGCCATGATTTTGGAAAAAAACATTTTATTTAGAACTTAATAAACTAAATTCATATTTCTGTTCGTAGATATAATCTTTGTTCTCAGGTAGTCCTCGTGGCAATAAAAATATCCACCATACAAATGAATAATATAAAAAAACAGCGTTAAAAAGTTTTTCGCGATTTACTCGAAACCGCTTTTTCTCTCATACTGCACTTTAGGGCCTGCACGGCAGTATTCACTACCTACACCACCGGCACGACGCGGACACAAACGTCTTTCTTCCGCGGCAGCGTTCGACACGACTGATTGACCGAGAGAGAGAGCGACTAGTGTTGAGTAGGACATACAAGAGGCAGTACATTTGTCCCGTACATGACGTCAAAATGTAAGAGCGGCTCAACATTTAAAAGTGTACTACTTCAACTTTTATGTCGCGGTAGTCGCATTACTCGTTACTCTCGGTAAGTAAACTGTAGGGTGAGACAGAGAGGGAACGAGGCACATGCTACAATAGCACGTCATTGTCAGTGTGTCAATGTCAGTGGACATTACGCGACCGCGACTCGACTCGCCGCAGTAACGTCAAATGTCATATTCGTACTCGTTACTTCAATCGTATCACCGAGCTTCAGTACGCCTCGCCTCATTTGAAGTAGTACATTGTACTGGCTCAGAGCAAAAAAGAGGCTACTCTTACAAACTCTTTTTCAAGTCATGTCCTACCCAACACTAAGAGCGACAGATCCTAACTAGAACGCAGTAAAATATGGTCTCGATTGCAGTGGAATGAAGTAGCATTGTTCAAGTTACCAATTATAATGCAGTAACAGCTACTCATACTGCTATTTAATTAGCATTAAGTTATTTTCACCTTTAAAATAATACCGACTATACTGCAGTAAATAATGATCATACTGCAATTTAAACAGTAGCATTCATACTCGAACGTGATTTGCGATTAAAGTAAAAGCAGTAAAAGAAAGAATTTTAATTTTGCTGCACTTTAGTTGGTTTTCACTCTAAGAACCTACTTGAATAAGACTAAATAAAATACCACATACAAGTACTTTGCTGCGTTTTAATCAGTAGTTCGCCTGAAATAAATTAGTGATCAACCATGCATTATTACTACTGTTGGTACAAAAACTACTTACTGCGTTTTAATTTATATGGGTCAATATTTGTTTGAGTGTAGAATACAGATTTTTAGTGGTAATAAAGATATTTACTGCATTTAAATAGGTAAAGTGACGAGTCGTGGTAGACGTAACAGCTATTACTGTATTTTAGTTAGTCTTATGACATATTTAGACCTGCAAAAGTAAGTTACTGCTTTCACTAATTCGTCTTTTTAACCGTTTAGAACATCCCAACTAAAAACCGGCAATATCACTGTGTTCCTTATAGCGTGACTGTGTCAAGGTTCAATATTCAACTCAAAAACGTGGAAAACCTGTTACTGCGTTTTAGGCCCTGCACGGCAGAATAGACGTCTTGCGTTGTAGAAGATATGATGATGATGATGAATGGAGCGTTCTTTCAGCAAACAAGTAACACGTATTTAAGGAATAACAAGCTGTTGCCCGCAAATTTACTCGCATCCTAATGGAACTACTTCATGTACCCACCCAGATAAAAAGTATTTATGTCCTAAACAATGTCATGGTGTACCTATGTGCCAATTTTCATCCAAATCCGTTCAGCCGTTAAAGGCGTGATCGATTAACAAATACCTATCCAAATTCACAAACGCACAAAATATCCATCACATTTTATAGTATTAGTAGGAAATAGGATCAAGAATATATGTATGACACAACTCAAATTTGGTGTGACATAATATGCTTCATAGTAAATCCCTTGAGTACAAATCATGCGGGCCTGCCGATAACACGCCCGGCTTGCGCACCGCGTTTGGTGTGGTGAACGCTTTAAACTTTGGTCATGAGCCGTTTGCACATCGCGGTGCGTTTTTGGAAGGAACTTTAGTGCAGCAGCCAACTGCGAACTGCTATATTACGTCGCGACGAAACGAATGGCCCCGAATCAGCAAACTTTTAAACCTTAGAATAAGTACTACAGTTAAACACTTGTCATTTAAAATGTGACCACAGATAAACTTCAAATTCACACTCACGGCGTTCCATAGCTAACAAACTACAAAACATAGCATACTTTGGCCCGCTAAGCGATGCTTAAAATGTAAATAAAGCGGATAATCCGAACGAAGTCCTCTTGGTAGCTACAGCTACCACAAGCAATACTACGAAAATCGTTTGGTAGCCACAGCTACCGAGAGCACGAAAATGGTTATGGGACTAGTTACAAAAGGTGCCCGAGTCGCGCGCCCAGTACACTGCATTTCTGGCGCTCTATTAAATTGTATGAATTTCTATTCAACGAATTACATCAAGCGCTGCCGTCCATACATGGTATACTCGAAACGCAGCGTAATGGGCACGCTTTATTTTTATTTATTGAACGTCTTGTAGATGGCCCTTGCGAACCGCGTACCTTTTACGTAACCGGGCAGTTTTTTGCGAGACCTGAAGGTTCTCCAGCAAAATACGCGCGCATCGGGCGCATGTATGACTAATCCCTAAGAAGAGAAGTAGCTGCAAACAGCAGATCGCTACAATAAACCATTCCGGAAGGCGGTTAGGAAATCGTCATTTGATTTTACTAGGAAAAAAATATGCTAGGGATGGACCTGTCCAATAATACGTCATAGCACTACAGAGAGGTACTGACAAGCTTTGATGCATCTTTTAATGACCTTTGAAGTCATCAAAATAAAGAAGCGTAAAGATTTTATAAACAGATTGGAATCTGCAAGCTACTGTATAATATACTTGAAACAGACGTCAATGTATGTACGTCAATCCCGTCATGCACGAGGAACGCAGTTACAGTTTAAAAATATCAAAATATTGTCTCGAAATAAACCAGCAGTGCGACAACGTACTCTAAAAAATGTTCATTTATCAAAAAATAGTTTCAGATACGACACGGCAACGTTTTATGCCTACATGCAACATGCGCATTATGTCTTTATCTGTTTCAAAAAGGGAATATTTATTACATGTGCGGGCTATTACTGCCTGTGAGGTCGCTGAATACTGATAGGCGTATGCCTCAATCCTGCAGATATAACAAAGCATGAACTCCTTTTGTTCATAGTAAGCACTGTTAAGAATGTAGAATGTTTTTGAATGCTCTTAAAAAAGCATTGTAAACATTGTTTTGACAATCCTCATTCTACTGAACGAGGTCAGCAAAACATTAGGCTTTGTAGAATGCTTTAAGCTATTTAAAAAGATGCAAAAAACTTTACGATTTATTTGTCGTTTTATTTTTTATTAAAATATCTTCGTGTAGCATTCTACCGTGCAATAAAACATGTGCACGAGCACATATGAAAACAAATTACTTATATTACATTAACCTGCAGGGCAATTGTGTAACGTACAACATCAATCATGACAGTTGATGGGTCAAAAACAATATTCTTTGCGTGGTAGGTACATAGTAGTTGCTATCGAAATTGTTGACCTGTCAAAATCAAAGCCATAGCGATTACGAGTGTGTTGCGGAATTAGAATGCTGGTTAATAAATTCAAACAGAAAACCAGAACGGTAAAATTATAACAATTTTGCGACTATAATTATTGAAAATACTACTGCAATTTCTCCATGCATAATACTTTCTTTAACTTACAAAAAAACAATCGACTGTCATGTCTGCACGAATAACATAATTACTTAGCGACATGCGCGTCGCGTGCGACGTACCATCGCCGATGTTATCGCGTACCTCCCGGACGCATGCGTTTTAATGCTTTTTTCTACATTATCGCTTTTATTATTCATACATTACTCTCTGGCTATAAAACTGTGAGTGGCCCTTGTATTAAGCAAAGTTCAGACTTCGTTATCCTATTTCGCTATATAGTAAAGCATATTACGTCATAAGCTGTAACTATAGGGTGACTGGTAATTAGTGACCGATACATTAACACATGATTGTACTCATGATAACAAACCTCTTTCCCAAAGAAACGTTTTTTTTTTTTTTTTTTCATTTAATATTTATTAATAAACCGTTACGGAAAGGACGCGTCTCATAATGTTTTTTTTTTGTTTTTTTTTTTCATATGTATTTTTTACTATGTATAGCAAGTTATTTGACGGTGATCCATCGGGCGATGGACGGGGTAGAAGTGAGGCGGGGCGGGGACCGGAGAATCGTACGATATAGCTCTGAGAATCGCTTAAGTTTATCGAGTACAGCAAGCCAATACTATAGAGTAGCGTTGTGTAAACGTGTCGACATAAATGTATGCTGACCTATCGCTCACCGTACCGCGTGATCTACTGGTGACACAGATTAAACCTAAATAGGTATTTTGGAAAAAAAACAAAAAAAAATCTTGCTTTTCTATTTCTGAGTCAATGTAGAGCCCCGAATTAACTGACTGCAAAGAGCGATATCGCCTTAGTCGTGCCCGTCAGACGTGTCGCCGTGCTTTCATTAAATTATGCAGGGCAACGAAAGGTAAAAAGCAAAAAAAAAAAATTTGCTGAAAAAAATTTTTTTTAACTCAATCCATAATAGGTGGTTTAGATACGACCACATAACACTACCGCATGAAAAAAAAAAAGATTTTTACTTTTTTATTTTTAATAGCGCTTAATCCCTTTGCCGGGCCAATCTACACCTGTAGTAAAATCATGTGGTTTTAGGGAATTACAAGAATTCGTTTACACCCGTATATAATAGCGTAGTGAGAACTGCGCTTTACTGAAGCAATAAATGAGTGATAATGTCAAAATTATTGTTTTACTACGAACTCATTTTAGTGGAACGTACGATGCGATGAGTTCAAGTAATTGGTTACGACTAGCAGAGCTGTGAAACACTTGTGTCTAGACCATAAAAGTCGATTGATTAGTCGATTACAATAAAATTAGTTCCTATTAAATCGATTACGATTTCAAAGTCTAAATACCATTGAGAGAGGTTGAAATTCTGCGAAATCTCATCTGATTTATTTTTCGATTCTTCCAAATCTTAAGATCGGGATTCGATTACGTATCGATTGTCCAAATCTGCTAACAAAGGGCCAATAAGTTGTTTCTTTTTTATTTTGCATCTTGCAACATTATGAAAGATTATAATTTAAGGAAATAAAAAGGTTTTATTGAAAAAACTCCAATCGATTCCCGTTTCCGAGAATGAGTTGAATGAAATTTATTGCAGTTTTTTTTATTACAGGTAACACTTAAATTCGGTAGTGAATACAAAGTTGCACATTAGTAACTTTATTTTATTACGGAACTTTAGTGTGTCAACATGTTAAATAATTTATTTTTAGCATATACTTACTTGTGTTACGTTAAAATCGATATTGGGTGTTTGCAAAAATCGACTAATGAGTTTGCTACAGAAATAAAATTAAATTACGCAAACGCTTCTAAAAACACGCACATACAGATTTTATTCCTTTAAAAATATTTCAAAATACTTGAAGCCCAATAATTCTTGTAATTAATTTGAAGTAAGACTGAAGGTTGACCGAACTGAGATTAATATTTATTTTATTCATTTATTTAATTTTAAAGAAAGCTTACAGACTAATAACAATCTTAAGTATCATGCATAAGTAGGGACACGTGCAATATCAAAATCAAAAGCTATTTATGGTTGTCACCAAAATACTCCTTATTTAAAATGTTTCTAATTTAAAGACTTTAAGACTTAAATTAAGAATTGAATAAAAAATGGTATTCTGGTACACTTAAAGTTCGGTCCGGTTTTAGTATCATCTCAGTCAATTCAGTCAAGTTAAAATCTATTACCGATAGCATACCGATATCAACAGTCATAGACTAAAATTCTAGAAATAAATGAGAATTCCAACTTGTCAAAATGGCTCAGTACATGATGTAACTAGAATACCCTTTTGGCTTCAGTCAACTTTCAACATAATCTCACGTTTGACGTTGTTTGTTAACGAACAAGAATTCCATTTGTCATATTTATGAGATTGAGACTAGACTGAGACTAGATCGAAACTATATTTTGAACATTTTTAAGTACGAGAATTGGCCCAGATCTTGTTATTTTAAGGTTTTTTTAGACCATTATATGTCTCAGCAATTCATTAGATTCCTCAATTCTTCACATTGCACGACAATTAAAACACAAAAAATCTTTAAAAAATATAAAAAATGTCATGAGAATCGCTAAATAAAAAAAACTCGCAAGCGAAACCACAGGAAAACACGAACATCAAATAAATTCACGATGATATCATCTCGATTGTGATTCGACATTAAGTTTCGGATACATTTTTATTCGATCGTGAATCGTGTGAGATGAAGCGTTGATTTCGCTTCGAATCACGATATAAGAGAACTCACGATTACACTTTGAATATTCATACGCCTGCCTCAAAGGCGACGGAATATATATTAAATTGTGAACAGACGCGTAAAAGAATTGTGTGCTTTATAAAACGTGCTAGTCCCTTTTTATTAAGTTATACCTAATGAAAAGTTATGTTTGTTTGTTTTGTTGGGTTTTATAAACCAGCATTTTAATTGTGCCACACACTTGTCATCGCTATGGCTTCGATTTTGACAATACAACAATATTCACTGCGTGGTACAGACGCCAGCACATAAAGCTACTACAATCTGTCAAATTTCTTTAATAGATTTTCATCTTTAGCGCAAAAGTATTAAGTTCAAGGTTTATTGGGAAAATTTGACAGTTTCGAGTGGCTTGATGTGCTGGCGTCTGAGTTATGAAGAAGTCGGACTGTTAATAGTATTAAATTAACTTAATACATAGGTACGTTGCTATTTTGACCTGTCAAAATCAAAGCCACAGCGATGACGAGTATGTTGCGCAATTATAATGCAGATCTTCAAATAAAAGAACTCAAATATCAGAGAGATGCAACGTATTCCCGACTGTGATATGGCGTAGATTTCTTTCCAAACTTTTCAAAATATTCAATGTACAGTTTTTGATTCGTTACAATCTATATAAATAAATAGAAAAGTCCTGATTGACTGATTAACTGACTCATCAACGCCCAGCCCAAACCCTTGGACCTAGAAAGCTGAAATTTTGCACAGAGGTTCCTTATATAATGTAGACAAGGTATAAGGAAGGATTTTTCGAAATTCAACCCCGAAGGGAGTTAAATAGGGGATGAAAGTTTGTATGGAAAAACGTCACTTATAACGGGTTCAATAAGTATTTTACGCAAGCGAAGCTACAGGCAAAAGCTCTTTTTCAACTTGTTCTAGTCATAGAGCCGTATTCAAAACTGTGCGTTCAAGCACACAATAAGACCTTATAGTAACGCATGTGTATACGGGCCATAGGACAGTTGATATTGTAGGTACCGTAACTATGCGGTTCAGTTAGACCAACGCAAAGCCACGGTACATCAATATTTAGCTATGGCGACCGTGTACATGCATTGTGCGTCTAATTACAGGCGTCAAGCGAGGCACATGACTTGACTATCTCTGTGGTTGAGGTCCACGCGTGCTCAAGAGTCAAGTCAGTTGAGGTCAAGTGTGTGCGTTCTTGTACAGTGATGTCGTGGTACTGGATATGGCTAGACAAATTGTTTTTTTTTTACTGGCCCATTATAGTCGTGTCCGTTTGATAGTTTTTTTTTTTCTGTATGCCTAATACGTATGTTGTGATGTAACGTTAATGTGAGTGAATTTTGAGCTGAATATACTCGTTTCACACATAAAACATTTCATTGAATTGAAAAATATATTCAGGTAGGTACGTCTATGTATGATATGATTATGATTGGGGTGCATGAAAAGAGCCTCCACGAGTGATGATACTTAAGTACGTCCGGCGCACCCTGGGCAGTCAGTCCCGCTACCAACCTTGTTGACTGGCTAATCTTTTCACCACAGCATGAGCTGTTTTCGTATAGCTCTTGCTGACACGAGAGAAGAAGAAGATCTATGTATGATACAAATTGTGCTTGTCGCGAAAATGTAAACTAAAATGTAATAGGATGATTGTATTTTCAGTTACACTCTCATTAGCGTCTCAAGATTCGTGCTACTGTTTATAGATTTAATTATCAATTAATCAAGCGCTGACAATTGCAAATTACCAGGATTACCTTCGTTTAACAGTATTAATTGATATTATAGTCATTAGCAGACCTAAGAACAATGCCTTCATGAGAGTTTACTAACTTGATTATACAGAACTATCGGTACATATTCGGAAAACTAGAATCATGTTAGGACTGCACCTCTTGCAAACAAATATAAAACTTGCTGATAGTAGACGCGTGTTGTAAGATTCAACAAAACCCAATAAGCTTGGTGATAGGATCTATATCGTCCAAGTCCGGCGCCAAGCAGTTTACTGTGTTCCGTCGTGTGTATGTGAGAGCCAGAGGGGTATAAGGGAATTCCTCTATATCTCTGTTACTTGGATTCGTGTGCTCCATTTTAGACCATGTTTGCGGTTACTGTCAGATGCAACGAGGGCCGAAAGAAACCAATGCAAAAATAATCATTTTAAAATAACGATTAACAATTTATTCTTACCTTCGGTTTCTGAATTGAGAATTCTAGGATAAGCCGTTGAGTACGGAGTTGTCAAAAAAAATGACGGATTTTAAAGCATTTTTTTGACAACTCTGTACTCAAATACTACTTAAGTATTGTTTAACCCGAATTCTCAATTCAGAAACCGGAGGATACTCAAACGTCAAAGTATTTATTCGTCATTTCCTTGTATAAGAACCTTTCTCAAAGTTCAAACTACGCTTTGTAATTTATCTCAGCTATGTTGCTCAAACGGTGCAAGAAACTCCAGTTTAAAACTAAACTCATTAACTTATAAACTAAATTGCAACGGCTCTTCAAGTTTTCAAAGAAGCTTTTGAACATCACTTCCAGCAACAATTAAGGGTTGTACATCTGTGTTCTATTGTTGTGTATGTAATAGTGTTGTCTACCGATAAACGGGCATAACTCTCAATCATTAAAATATTACCTAAACTGTACTTGTTGTTCAAGATAGTCACAGTTACCGTAACTAACTGTTTGAGTACTTTGCTACTTAATTCTTTGGTGGAAATTATAATTTTTTTGAAGTAAGGCTGGTGATCACGAAAATGGTTTGCCAACATTTTTCGGCTGACAATAATATAATTTATCAGAAAAAACTGTATAAATATGGCATTTTATACACCATCCGTCACCTCACACTTCAGGTCCAGTTGAAAACCAACGTCAGGCACTAGTTGTCTGGCATTTTTGCTGAACTGGGCCTTTTTGGCGCAGCCGTGAGGCACACTTTCCAACTAATTTCTTTTTATTGATTCTGCTTTATATTTTGTGTGCCTTTTAGTCTGTGCTAAATAAATGCATCTTCTTTCTTTCTTTCTATTTTATGGAAAGGGTAAAAAAGGAAAAAATCAAAAGGTGCGTTCATTAATACTACAAAGTGAGAAATTTGTTTGTTATTAGTTTCGATGTTGCAAAATAAAGTTTGTTCCATCCAATTAAAATATAGGTAGTATTTTTGCGTAGGTACTATTTATTTCTTAAAAAGTATTTGTATAGTACGCAGACCCAGAATACAGTACAATACTTTATATTATAGTAGGGTTGGCAACATTATCAACAACATGAATTCTCTGCTCAAAAGGCTGTTTACTTAAAATTCCAGTACTTATATTTTTCAAGTAAACGTTTGATCAGCTTGAACGGCTGGATCAGCCGAAGTTCTGAACACAAACAGACTATTCACCAACATTAATTCTCTACTTAAACAATCATTTGTCTAAAACTCTAGAACATTTTTCGAGTGAACAATTGTTTAGCCAATGTTTATTTATTTACTACATTTATTCTTCTTCTTCTTTTTATTCTTTTCTCGTGTCAGCACGAGCTATACGAAAATAGCTCATGCTGTAGTGGGGTGCATGAAAGGAGCCTCACGAGTGACGATACTTAAGTACGTCCGGCGCACCCTGGGCAGTCAGCCCCGCTACCAACCTTACTGACTGGCTAATCTTTTCACTACATTTATTTATTTACTTTAATTAAAACGGTCTTAGACCAATTACAATAATTAAAGATAGTAATAGAAGACGATACATACAATGAAAGGGAAAAAAAAAAAAGTATTCTAATAATTCTAATAAACTCTTTCATAAATCCCTTACAATACAATGCTTCTGACAGTATATTCTTTCACTCGTTCATGATGCATTCCTCTCGCAGTACTTCAGGCATTCCGACAAAATCACCCTCCAATTCAATTCAATTCATTTATTCACCTTAAATAGAGTAATTTACATCGTGTTAAATGTCCTTACATCTATTTAGCCTATTGACGCCATGTGAAACTAGTAATCATTACCAAAATGTCCAAAAATAGTAATCATTAAAAAAATGTCTAAACCAAAAAATCATTCGTAACAATGTCACAAAAAAAGAAAAATAATAATAAAAATACATTAATTCACAATTAGCATTCACAAACATATTATAGTGTCCATTCTTTAACGGAATAAATCATTTTATCCACTAATAATAATTTTAGTTTCCTTTTGAACTTTCTTAGGGGAAGATGCTGTACATCGGGTGTAAGTTTATTAAAAATTTAATACACATTCCATAACAGTTCTGTTGAAACAGCGTAGTTCTTGGGGCAATTCATCCATTCATCCGCAAAATTGTTGGAGAACTCCAGCGCCTGGCTCACTGTTGCCGGTCAACTCATACGCAGCGTTAGAACAATACCTAAACAATACAAAAATTTATGCAAATAATATGTATGAAGTTATTGTCCCTGTAGATAATGGACTGACGACCGGCATGGGTTTCCAATATCTATGCGTCACTACTTATGCGCGTTTTATTTCTGCATATGTTTTCATGCGGGGTGGTCTATGTTACGATCAGACCACCCCGATATTTCTCATGTTCTTAGAAGCAACTTATGGATTTGATAGGAGGATGGGCAGTTGTATCCACTTATTATAATCATATAACATAACATCTATATGTAACACTAGCTTTCGCCCGCAGCTTCGCTTGCGTGAAATTTTGAACCCGATAAGTGACGATTTTCCATACAAACTTTCATCCCCCATTTAACTCCCTTAGGGGTTGAATTTCGAAAAATCCCTTCTTAGTGGATGCCTACGTTACAAAAGGAACCTACTGTCAAAATTTCATCTTTCTAACCCCAGCGGTTTAGGCTGTGCGTTGATAGATCAGTCAGTCAGTCAGCTTCTCCTTTTATATGTTTAGATAACATAACGTCTATTTATCTATATCTACAGGGTGTTAACGAATTCATGTAATTCCTTAAAACCACATGATCTACTACTGATGTAGACAGGCACCGAACGGGAAACAGCTTGATTAAAAATAAAAAATATTATTTTAATGCGGCTTTGTTACCGATCGTATCTAAACCACCTAATAAGGATTCAGTAAAAAATAAGAATTTATTTTTTTGCAAAAAAATTGTTTTATTTTTGAGAACATTTCCATGCCACGCATAAATTAATGAAAGCACGGCGACACGGCTGGCAGGCAGGACTAACGCGATATCGCTCTTTGCAGTCAGATAACTCATGGCTCTAAAATGACTTGGAAATAGAAAACCAAGTTTTTTTTTTTGAATTTTTTTTAGTTGATTTTCTGTAATTCCCATTTTGGATTAATTTATGTCACCAGTAGATCACATGGATTGAAGGAATTACACGAATTCGTTAACATCCTGTATATTATACAAATAATAAAATCGTAAAAATGCTAAAACTGTACATTAAATACTGCTATAAACACTAAGATGCAACGCATCCTAGGAACTATAATCATGCAAAAAATAAAGCTTTAATTTTTTTGTTTGTCCGTTTGTATGTTCGAGCTTCAAGCCAGTGCTACTGGACGGATCCAGTTGAAATTTGGCAGCCACATCCGTTAAAAAGCGGGTCAGGTTATAGAGTACAAAATATCACGCTATTGAGTGTGGGTGATGAGCAGTAACCTTATAGGAAATAATAACGAAACAGTGTTGTTTTCCGACTTTCATGCGGACGAAGTCGCGGGCACAGCTAGTCACATAATTTTGCTTAAACATTGTGGCGATTTCCGACTTTAAATCCAGGTTTTCTCACGATGTTTTCCTTCACTCGTAATTCAGTACAAAACACCATTCAATGTCGAAATCCCTAAACCACAGCCCTGTAGCCACATTTACTATACAAACATGGTAATTTTATTTACGAAACAATATGATTTATGCACCATAGATAAGCAGTTTACTTGGAAATAATGTTAAATTCTGTAATGCACTTAATACCATACATTTAGTAATGGAACAGGATATTAAATTATTGTTATTGCTCTAAACTGGTGACCGGAGTAAGCGCGCGTTTACATTGGTAGAGTCGGTGGTCGAGTACAGGCGGAGTACTAAAATATCATTACTAGCCGAATTTTTAAGCCTTATTTTTACTAAATTTTGGAAAGTCTTAGTCATGTTTTAGTTACTCATTTAAATAATTTTTTGAGCAAATAAACGTTTATTTTTAAATTATATTGTATTTCACTATTTGAATATCAGCGTTCCCGAGTAACTAATTGGGGTAATACGCTCGTGTGAACTTCCCTGCATTAGTTTATAGACTATTCTACTGCTATTAAGCCAGCGTATTTACTTTGGGATAGAAATTGTATTTTTAGGAGGTAGGTATACAAAATCTTAATACTACTAGACTAATAACTCGGCCAATATAAACTTGTCCTTATGGCAAGTATATAAGGCGTTGGTATGAGTTTAGTTTTCTTCGTTTTAGCGGCTAAAGCAATTTTTTTTTTTATTATTCCGAAGCTCAACACTTTTACTGTATCAAACATAATTTCCGATACCATTTTAATTTTAATATTTTCAAATACTCAGTTCACCTTATTGACGCTTTTAAACAACTAAAAGCCCCATTACCGGTAAATGGTTATTCCGAATCCATTTCAAACAAATTTCCGGCACGTGTGTGTACGCTAATCTCAAAAACCACTCAACAGGTATTGATAATATTTTCAATTTAACAGCTCTGGGAAATGTTATTAGCTTTCTTATCTTAAACTGACGTTAGTAGGAGTAAACTGTGTTATTTGTAACAGAAAAATGACGTCATAATGTTAAAAGACAAGTGTTAAGTTGACAACTTAAGACCCAATTTCAACAACTATTTAATATCTTGATATATTAATTGAGCTGTAATTGTTATGGCAACGGATGGTTTGCTGTCACGAGGGAAAATAATTTATGTTATTAATTTGCATAAATAAACGACACCAAATATCTTTCGTTAACAGCTAGTGGCTAACGCTCTTGTCACAGTTTTTTTTTTATTATTGACGCAAATTAATAATTAACTTATGCATTTTAAGTTAACCATATAGGCAACATTGACAATTTTCCTATTTTACCAGACTGTACAGAGGTGTCTGCGAAGTTAGATGGCGAAGATAAAAAATAGTAAATCACACCCCAGATTATGTACAAAATTCGAGTCCTAATTGGGGCTACTTTGACACTGAATGATAAAACAGGGATTATCAAAGTAAAAGCCTACGGTCCGACTTTGATAAGGAAATTTCTCCTTTTTTTATCTAGTCTATTTGATTTTATATATCTCAGTTAATTCAGTCTATACGAAATATTTTTGATGTAGCAGCTAAAAGCGAAAATAAATAAGATACAAGACTTACAAACACATGAAGCTCAAAAAATTTATCAAAGTAACCCCGTTCTACGGTACGTAGGTTCCAAATTACCTCTCTAGTACCTAGACTAAATTCTTTACCTTAACGAGTTTAAAAGTTCCCACATTTCAACAAATATTTGTAAGGCCTCCCTGCAGATATTTGTACAAGTCAGAATATTTGACCAAGTGTTTTGTATACCTGCGACGTGTGAACGTGTGAAGCACTTTTGAAACAGATTCCAAATGATTCATCTAATTCTATATAGAAAATATATATACGAAAATAAGGGTGATGCCCGATCTCCCCAAGTTCCAAGTTCCCCAAAATGATTTTTCATACATTCATTCCCAACTTCCCCAAAATGTAAAATTAATTTATTTGTAAAGTTCACACTTGACTATTCCTCGTACTGACGTCTTCAAAAGTGTTAGAATAAAAAAAACAGTACCTAGTTAAAATTAACCTTATTTTGGAAGAGATAAGTACACCGTGGGCCCGAGGTACCCGAAAGATTTTAACCATGCCTTTCCGATGGTATTTTGAGTCAAATGTTATATCAACGAAAGTCCAAATCTTTTTTTTTTTTTGCTTTTCGGTACCTACGTAATAAATCAATTAACTTTAGTACTTCCTTGTAAACAATACCTTAGGTTGGACTGGCAACATTTATAAATTATCGTGTGAGTGTAAGAAACTTCTCACTTCACAACCCTCCCCGACAAATAAGACATACGGCGAGAGGGGTATGGTGTGACAAAAGTCGCAACGCCGCGTTCATAGGACTTGTTACCATAGATATTTTTCGATTTATGAATTTCCGTAAATAATGAATGTTTCGAAAACTAAGCTTTATTCAACAAACTATATCCTAGCTTTTCTTTTCAGGCATCGGAATCGAAGGTTAAAAAATCTTTCGGGTACTTCGGGCCCACGGTGTATTTTCTCTATGTTTGTTTGTTTTCTGTATGTTTTGTTATTTGTACTATGTGTTTTGAGATTGTTTCGAGATATATCCAGGGTGTGTTAGGGATGTATCCAGGGTGTGAATTAGGAATGTATCAAGGTTGTTCTGGGGAAAAATGTAGTGTGATGGAAGAATTTAGGTTGTGTTGGAGGCATCTAGCAAGCAATTCTTTAACTCAGGAAAATTGTAAGTACATCATGTAGACTATAAATTCTATGCAAACGCTATGCAAACTGCCTGATAGATAAAAAACAGGAATCCAGGACGCGGAAATGAAACAAGTTTTGATACTTCCCTCTCATTCGCACATGTGCAAAAACAGTAATTGATATTTCCCTCTCGTTTGCACTCATTAACACCACTATTGATGAGCGCCTATTTGTTATTGAAGTACAGAACAACGTCGTTTGTTATAATCGTAAATTGCAATGAAAATACATAATACATTTTTACCCCATTGATTATAATTATCTAAAGTAAAAACAAATAACAACAATATGTATGTAAGCATTGATTCGGCGACTGTACCATTCTAGATTTCGGTCAAGTCAGAGTCGTAAAATTTTATTTAATAATATAAGCTTTGGGGAACTTGGAACTTGGGGAGATCGGGCATCACCCGAAAATAATATTCCCGTATGTATATCTTTTCGGCTCAAGTCAGACACTATCAAAAGTCCATCATGATCTAAAGTTTGACTTCTATTGCTACCTGTCAACTTTGCTTTTTGTAAAAGGTCTCGATTTTAATCATGTAGTACCAATATCATTCGGAATTGCTATCGTTTACGCCATCGACAATGTGTCTACCCTAACCGTCACGAACACGTTTGTAACAATTAAATTTAGTTCCGCTACGCACCTGTCGTCCAAATCAATCAACTGGCAGGGGCAACTGCGAACAACCGTAAAAAAGTACTCACGAAAATTCCACATACAACGCGAGCATACTTACCTCAGACACACAAAGAATCGACAAAAAACAAGTAATGGAAACACAATTTCAAAATAGGAACGTTTTATAGAAAAAACTCCTTACGGCGCGCACGAGCTGAACACCAGCTTGCTGATTGGTTGGCTTTTTGTTCCATATTCAAAATGAATTGAACATCAGTCTGTTGGTATTCAGTCGCACTGTAATTATCGTCAGAAACGGACGTGCCTCACACCTGCTGCGTTGTTTGAATAAGTCGTTTTCTTTAATTTCAATCCAGACCTATAATACCGACGTCGGTACCTAATAAGCAGCTTTTAAGACTTCGAAATGATGAATATGTTTGGAAACGTCAGAGATTATTTCAATTTCTTTTGAGAAACGGTTAACGAAAATTACTTTTTATGTTATTAATACGTTAAAATTGGCTGTCATTATTTTATCAAGGGTTAGTCTAACAAACAATGCACATTTTTTTAAAATAAATAATGAGCTTCAGCAATAAAAAGTGGCGTTAACTTACAGGTTCATTCATAATGAATTGCGTATAGCGGTCAAAAAACTTTTTCGTTGCAATACAATCAATTTATTACGTACTAGCACAAAAAACCACGAGAGTACTTCCCGTTTAAGTTCATTGAATCGATCGACTAAAAAACTATAATTTATCATGCGACGATTATGTGAGAACAATCGCGCAAGTCGCGGTGCGCGAGATTTATGCGCTTGCGCAATGTCGCCAAACTTGTAGACTGCAGGGCTACCGTGAGATATAATAGCCAATTATATCGTAAAATCACGATTTTGAGCGATAAAGGACGTAATTGTTGGTTATTATGTGATTGCGATCGCCACTGACACAGTGAAGTGGCGTAAGACAGAAACTACCTTTATCTATTTCGCAAAGAATGCCTACGCGATAGATTATTAAGGAAGTTAAGAAAGCCCTTCACTGGATGGACATTCGATCTGGTGAAGATTGCGAGGATCTGTTGCTAGATGCGAACAGCACATAATCATTTGATATGGAAGTCTATAGAGGCTGCCTATGACCATCAGCGGACAGCTAAAGCCTGAAGATAATGACGAGACATAAACGTTCCTTTTGTCTACAACCAACTTTCTACAAATAAATAGAGTAAAAATACAAAAACAGTCAAATAATAGCCATTTCTAGTCCATCATTACTTTTGAGCGCACCGGTCTTTCTCATTGTGTCGACGTCGGCTGTCGATGAAAACCAGCGCTAGGCTATGCTCTGTGAATATGCTGAGCCAATTTACTCGAATGTGACGCATATGTTCCCAAATTTAATTTTTATTTTGTTATTTTTGTCTTTGGTTTTTATTTTTACATTTTTTAAATTTATGGTGTTTTTCTTTCTTCCTTCATACCAGTTCTAGGTACCTCCAAAAATTGGTTGAAATTTTTGAGACCAAGTGCCAAAATACACGTCCGATACTTGCTCCCGAGAGCCGGATCCGACTAAATGATCGGATTCATGAAATACACGTACGATTCTCGTGTCCGATTTTTTCTGGTTTCATTTGAATCTGACATCCGATCCGATAGTCTGATCGTACGTGTAATTCATGTACAAACAAATGGTGCGGAGGCCTTAAAATAGTCTGATCAGACTATCGGAGGCAAGCATCGGACGTGTATTTTGGCTCTAAAAGTTAAACATAATGAATTTCCATGAAATTGACAAATTCTTAGCGTAACAAGCAGCCCTAGTACATCAGTTATTTCACAAGAATTCTGTAGTGAGTCGCCCCGTCTCGTGTTTCGGACGGACAGACGGACAGACGCGACGCACCTGTACCCGGCTTCCTGTCCTGTGCCTTTTTTGCTTGCCTACCATTTCCTGGCGCAAGCTTGCTCAATTTACCGCCAAAGTTTTTGTTTGGAATTGATTTAAGTGAATTTATTGTGACGAAACCGCGAATTGTTGAAGTTGTTATGACGAACCTTTGAGAGGAAGGCTTTAGAATTTTTGGAGTTGTTCTTTCGTGTCACCACGAGATTTACGAGAATAGCTCGTACTATGGTGAAAATGATTAGCCAGTCAGCAAGGTTGGAAGCTGGCTGATGTTGAAGCGGGCTGATGATGGTTGATGGGCTAACATGCGCACCGCGAGATAATTATGTCGATGCATTATCTCGTTCCAAGACGAGATACGCCATAGATACATTATGTCGTCTCGACTCGAGATAATTCGACGATAAATTAACTCGCGCATACCTAGCCTGGCAGGCTAGCAGGGCGTACCAGAGGTGCTCAAGTATCGTCACTCGTGGAGGTTTTCGGCGCTAAAAACTGTTTAGGGACCCTTTTGTTTTATCGTGTCGTTGTCTGCTAATTAGAATAACACAGTTTCGACGCTAACCACACACGGTTACGCGGCAACGCCATGTCACGTTTAACAAAACATGATGTTATGAAAGTTTTGTCCCTTTTTGTTCTCTGGAAACCGTGTAACTTTACTGCATTTCATATAACATTAGACAATAGTGGCCCACAGAGGCACGAAAATCTTTTGAACCGTTTCTTCAAGTAGAGTTTCAGCTCATCTTGATTGACCGTTAAGATTCATAAAAGTGTAATACCGTGTTGAATCCCTGCTGGAAGCAAAAATGTTGCTTATTTTTATATATTTCTAAGCCAAAATGGGTCTTATTTGTCTAACTATACATATAAATAAAAAGAAAAGTCCTGATTGACTGACTCATCAACGCCCAGCCCAAACCCTTGGACCTAGAAAGCTGAAATTTTGCACAGAGGTTCCCTTTATAATGTAGACAAGGAATAAGGAAGGATTTTTCGAAATTCAACCCCTAAGGGAGTTAAATAGGGGATGAAAGTTTGTATGGAAAATCGTCTCTTAACAGGTTCAGAATTTCACGCAAGCGAAGCTGCGGGCAAAAGCTAGTGTTATATTAAATAGAGTGTTATAATATATAATTATGTCAATCGATCATTTCATTATTTTCTCCTTTAATACCGTGCGAAAAGCTTAACTACTCTGGTGTCCACTATGGCTGTGTCTTCTATCGCGTGGAAGGAGCTGTATGGGCAAACGTTTTTTTGTGATTTTCGGAAACCTAAAGGCCTCTACACACCAAAGCCGGCGGCTTTACCCGGCTGGTTACACCGCCGGGCTTGTTTTGCGTCATGTTTGCGTGCTTATTTCGCGTTAGTTGGCCGCAATAACCCGCCGGCATAACCCGCCGGGCCGGCGGCTTTGGTGTGTAGCAGTGGCGAAGGCTCCATACAACTCGATTCCTATCGGCTTCCCTTTCGAAACCAGTAGTTACTGGAATTCACGCATCACACTTGAGCAAGGTAAGCATTTTTTGGTCCGGCTTCCCTTTTAAGAAAATTCACCCTTCGCCACTGGTGTGTAGAGGCCTTAAAGTTTCTGGGAATCATCAAATACCGTCCAATGCAACCTAAATTCCAAATCTCTACATTTTTCTATGTTAATCATGAAGATGTCAGCTCAAATCAAAAAGCTTTTATCTCCTCAATCCAGAATTACAGACGATTAGACAAATTACATTACGTAATAAAAATAAACAATAACAAACCATTACAATTGTTTTGAAATCATCCGTAATGTTTATCAAACAATTAATTTACCATTGATTTCGAACAGAGACTGATCTACGTTGTTTACAAATACGCAAGTAATTGTAAACGTACTCGTCAGTTCGTTTACGTAAGTATTACAATATTTAGAGAAAAAGGGTCTAAACACACTTACCAGTTTAGAAAAGGTTAGGAGGCAGACTGGAAATGATAATCAGCGCACAACAGCACATGACGTAGTTACTTATTATACAGGTTGCGAATTTTTGTAATTTTATCAAACCTCATGATCTACTGGTGACACAGATAGATCCTGCATGGGATTCTACAGGGTGCCCCTGGAAGTGTGGATCAAATCGAATAGGAGCGTGGGCAATGTCAGTTCCAAACTTTTTAAACCCAATGTCGGTGCAATTTTTACGGTTCAAAAGTTATGACCAATTATTGTTTTTTTTGAGGTTCTGTACCCAAAGGGTAAAACGGGACCCTATTACTAAGGCTCCGCTGTCCGTCTGTCCGTCTGGCCGTCTGTCCGTCTGTCTGTCACCAGGCTGTATCTCATGAACCGTGATAGTTAGACTGTTGAAATTTTCACAGATGATGTATTTGTGTTGCCGCTATACCAACAAATACTAAAAAACAAAATAAAATAAATATTTAAGGGGGCTCCCATGCAACAAACGTGATTTTTTTGCCGTTTTCATAGATAATGGTACGGAACCCTTCGTGCGTGAGTCCGACTCGCACTTGGCCGGTTTTTTCAATCACTTTGCATAGAAAAAAATTACAAAAAAAAAACTATCAGAGCTATCATTTTTTTCAGGATTTTGGCGAACAGAAGACTTTTTTTGTGGTAATACTTTTACGCAGCTAGAAAACATGATGTGTTTAATAAGAAAAAACATTTACTGCGAAGGCTTTTTTGGTCTGGCAAAAATTTTTGTCAAGTTTTTACTACTACAAGTTTTTAAATGACCAGGACCCACGCCCCTATTCGATTTGATCCATACTTCCAGGGACAGCCTGTATAAGATTTAACAAAAAATAAAATAAAGGCATGTACTTAAAGTGAGTAATTTTAGTTCCCTCAGTTAACTGTCTGTGCGGAGCGATATCGCGCGTGGACATGCTTTCATTCATTTATGCGTGGCAGCGAAATTTTCCATCACACATTTTTTTTTTTTTTTTTCCTTTTCCTGAAAAGTTGTTTGTTTGTGTGAATGTTTAGATACAATCACTTAGGTACTAATATATCGCAAAAAAAAACAAGCATAATACCTTATAAGGTTAATCTATACCAGTAAAAGATAGTGTGGTTTTAAAGAATTACACGAATTCATTTACAACCTGTAGTACACAAAGAATTTTGAATACCAAGCCAAAACAAAATCCAAAACACTTCACTCATTTTGTAACATGAATCAGTATAAAAACATAATGATACATTGAAATTCACTAAAGAGTCCGTAATGAGCCTATTATGCAGTACCGGCCCTTTCTGATTCGCATGTTAGAACCCAATCACGCACAGCGTTCGAAAAAATATCACATCCATCAATGTCGCGTACAGTTAGCAGAAATGAATTCGAATGCATTAAGATTTTAAGTAGTTGAAATCAGAGATACGATAAGGATCAAAATGTACATATTTATTTGTTAAGTTTGTTTTACAAACAATACCTACAATATTTCAGGAATTTTGAGATAGGTTTTGTTTTTTTTAATTTCTAACGTATGGGAAGATTCCCAAGCGTCGTTAGAGATCATAATAAAGACGACATTACAGTGCCTACAGATCGTAAAGAAGGTACCAATATCAGCTGTAACCTAGTTTCGAAAACCTTTGCAAAGAAGGTTATAGTATTGCAAAATTATCTACGTTAGAAATCGAACAATAAAAAAAGGAAAAAAAATGTTTTTTAAGAAAAGCTGAGCCGTGCTTTTTACAGAAAAAATATAAATAAAAAAAAACTTTTTTTTCCTTTTTAGCAAAACGTTCCTTGATTTGAAAAAAGAAAACGTTTCAATTAAGAAAAAAACGGTTTAAAAACTAGGAACAAATCTCCAGTCAAAACATCACATTGATTCTGCATAAGTTATCATGTACCGTAAACCAAGTAAACACCAAACAAAACCTCTAAAGTACCGTTAACTTAAGTTACCGGTACTGTAGAAAGGTAACTTAGCACATACAAGCAAAATGTACGCCCTTTGTCACACCGACAAAGTACGCTGTTCTTTGAATACTTAATTAATAATTGTTGGTTCCCATGACGCGGCTGTGGTGTTAGTGATGGGGGATAGCGGGTTTAAAATAAGTTTAGCTGTTGTATACAGCATGAGTGATTAGTCACTTTATATCCGAAAACCACCAAATCTGCTCATCATTCTGTACCGTACAACTTTTACTACGAGAAAAATTGGAAAATCGTGTTTTTTTAATTATTTTTCTATTTTTTACTACGTACGGGTCGTAGTTTTGATTCGCGCACGAAACGAATACCGCCGATAGATATTATTTTGAAATAGACGTTAGACAAGATAATAATCTCCCATCGCCCAGGAATACAAATATCAATAGAATCAATGATTACAAAAAAACGACTTTAAAAATACTAAAAAGATTAAAATAATTGCCATATCTTATGAAGTTATGATAATAACAGTTGCAGAAGTCACGCTAAACCAAATTGAAGGCACCGCATTCTGTAACTGTTAATTTTATAATATGGTAATTATTTTACTATTTTTTTCAGACGGTTTATTTTTTAATGTAATTTTATTTTTCTATTTTAAGTGTCATATACATGCGATTACAGCAATCCGGAGTGATTTGCTGTCATCCATTGAAGAGTTCCATTGTCGAATGGAGAACATCCTCCTTTTTTGAAATTGGTTAACATTAACATTTATGAATCAAGTATCCGTTAAGAGTTTAATTTGTCAATCGAGAGAACCATTTTATTGAGAAGTTTTTGTTCCTTAATTATTGGAAATTGTCATTTTGTCTAGCGAACTAGAATATTAGTGATGTTCTCTGTACTTGAAAGTCTAAACATAACTATTATTTAAAAAAGAGTCGAACAAAATTATCTTCAAGCTGTATATGGCTGCTAAATAATTCACATTAAAATTATAAATCGTTATTAGCAGAGGAAAATATAACATACAAAACAACCACCCGCCATTACATTGATGAGAACAATTCCATACAAACCTACTTTGCTTCTAATTAGTTCCAAGGATCGCATAGAATTCCACATTGAATTAATATTTCTATAAACACGGAACCGTATGAATAGAAAGAAAATGTCAACGTATAAATGAATGAGTTAATTATTTTAATTAAACTTAGGTGAGTGTAACCTAAGTGAGTTTTCGTGTTGTGTGACTCTGGGGAGTTATGTGTGTGTGTCACGTTTATTTCCATATTTAGAATGGTTTTCAATAGCATCATGCACACACATATAAAACTTAGCATTCGTCATACTGAGAAATATTCAGCAACATTCACAGATTTAGGTTAGTCGGAAAGGGGGTAGGTACTAATCCGCGACATCAAAGCAAAGCGATTTTCATCATAGATTTTCAAGAATTCTTCATCCCAGCTTTAGTTACGAATTAAAAAAATGGAGCTTTTAATCCATGACCCCAAATATGCCATAAAATTATGGATTTAAGCGCGTTGTGACCGAAAATAGATTGATTTTAGTATGGAACATTTGAACAGGAATTTCTCTCAAACTATTGTTTTTTGAGGAAAGTTGTAGGACAAAAAATATTCATTATTATTGGTACTTTAACACCCTTGCGGAATAGTACCCCCTTTCCCACAAACCTTGCAGAGATAAATAGATAACGCGAGTTGACCTAATTTGCGTGCCATTCGGTAGGAGCAATCTTCCTATATTATGTAATACTGCTAAGGGCCAATTTCACCGATCGTCTCCAAAACTCCGTTCAGTAAAACTGCGTTTACACTAACTGAGTTTAGTATCAAGATTTGATCTCGATTAAAATCAACTGCATTTCACAGAGCAAAACGGCCGTTCCGTTGATCGCGTTTACGAAAACCGAGATTATGGTATTTCAGAACGGCAACGTCGCGTGGCGTTTTGTCCTTGCATGGAAACTTGACAAAACGATAGCAATATTTGTGTAAAAATACGTGTAACAAAACGTATTTCTTTGGCTATCAATATTAATGTTATGTTAACTTCGTAAAGTGAGGTTAATTATATTGTTCGTTTTGCGTGGCTGTATTTTTCTGATTTGCAGTGCACGTAATTTAGTGGAAATGAAAAAATATGTAAATTCTTTTTATTATATATCTCAAAATATTATGTGATTATGCATTGATGTGATAGTTTTTGGATATCAAAACCAATTTTGTATACATATTTAATAGAAAAATATACGATTTTGCCGAAATATCCCTTTACTTGTTAATAGGAGACATCTGGCCTTTTGTAATAAACTGGTCAGGATGAATCTACCCATACACATTTAAAAAAAAAGGTCCGCAGGTCAGTTTTTGCTTGTGCCAGATGTTCCTTAATCGCGTTTAAGATCGCTAAACGGTCAAAATTGGGCGTTCAGAGAAGTAACTGCGTTTAGCACTAAACTAGTTTAAATACTGTCGGTGAAATGCCAAAACAAATCTTAAACTTAGATTAACATAAAATCGCCGTTTATGCTCAGTTGATCGCGTTTTATTTGGTCGGTGAAATTGGCCCTAAGGGCCAATTTCACCGAACGTCTCCAAAACTCCGTTCAGTAAAACTGCGTTTACACTAACTGAGTTTGGTATAAAGATTTGATCTCGATTAAAATCAACTGCATTTCACAGAGCAAAACGGACGTTCCGTTGATCGCGTTTACGAAAACCGAGATTATGGTATTTCAGAACGGCAACGTCGCGTTGCGTTTTGTCCTTGCATCGAAACTTGACAAAACGATAGCAATATTTGTGTAAAAATACGTGTAACAAAACGTATTTCTTTGGCTATCAATATTAATGTCATGTTAACTTCGTAAAGTGAGGTTAATTATATTGTTCGTTTTGCGTAGCTGTATTTTTCTGATTTGCAGTGCACGTAATTTAGTGGAAATGAAAAAAATGAGTAAACTCTTTTTATTATATATCTCAAAATATTATGTGATTAAGCATTGATGTGATAGTTTTTGGATATCAAAACCAATTTTTTGATATTTAATAGAAAAATATAAGTACGATTTTGCCGAAATATCCCTTTAATTAATAGGAGACATCTGGCCTTTTCTAATAAGCTGGTCAGGACGAATTAACCCATACACATTATAAAAAAAGGTCCGCAGGTCAGTTTTTGCTTGTGCCAGATGTTCCTTAATCGCGTTTAAGATCGCTAAACGGTCAAAATTGGGCGTTCAGTGCAGTAACTGCGTTTAGCACTAAACTAGTTTAAATACTCTCGGTGAAATGCCAAAACAAATCTTAAACTTAGATTAACATTAAATCGCCGTTTATGCTCAGTTGATCGCGTTTTATTTGGTCGGTGAAATTGGCCCTAAGTCAGTTACCTCTCGACCGCTTCCCTTTCTGCAAGTGCGAATGGTTGCAGAATTCGTGCGTAATCTCTCACTGCGTAGACATTCATTATTTAAAACTCAGCACTAAATCGCCTTTGTTACAAAACTGATTTGACAAACTGAAACATCAGCTAAAAAGGCCCACGATTCGTTGAATTTCTAGAGACCATAGTTATAGAAAACCGACAGTTTTTTTTAAATTTTATGGCAAACAATACTGGCCCTCCTGACGGTAAGTCATTACCGCCGCCTATACACCTACAACACCAAGAGGATTGCTGATTCATTGCCAACCTTAGATTCAAAGTTGGAAAGTCTAATGTGCCTATAATTTCATCCATACCTTTCAAACAGGAACACAGCAATGCTGCTTAACGACAGAAATAGAGTATAGATATAAAAGTAGGTACTTTCCTGGACGAAAACTTTCACAAGGAGCTCTATACTGTTGTAGTAATCAATCTTGCTCATTGCTATCAAAAGGATAATTGAAACGAATGAAATTTACCTCTTCTTAGCCTAAGACCTTGCGGTAGGTATACCTGACTGCTGCCGCCACAGCGTGAGCGAATGGCTCATAGGTACTTGTAAACGCCCGTCAAGCTCCGTTTCGCATCAAATTTTATGAGTTCACAGAACATTTCCTGTGCACCTTTTGTTTAGCGTCGACATCAAAATTATTATGACTGTACCGTAATGAGAAATACACCCGTTAAATATATTTAATGTTTGTTGTAACTGACCATTTTGTGTTTATCCTTGCTCTCTCTTATGGTCGGAGGAAATCAAAGTCGTATCTACATGCCTATCGCACCCCCGGTGCAACACTGTCACTTTTGCAAAAAACCATTTTTTCAGGAGAAGCATTTAAAGACTTTAGTATCGTATAAAATGATGACATTTCCTGATTTTGCACAACGACTCTTACGTTAACCAGTGTACCAATCCGGTGACATTATCGCACCAAGTGCAGAGGTACTTTAGGCCACATAATTAATACGCAGTCCACAGCCACCACTCACCGCTCACAGTTCCGACTCACTGCGAACTACGCGGCATCCAGTTTCGATTCAAAGGAACCCTTCACTGGCCCTGGCAAGTTCTCAAGACTCAACGACCGCTGACTCATCAAGACGATCGACATCCGGTCTCAGGGAGGGAGTGATGTGGCGGCATCTATCTCGCCACATGCGAACTATCCTACATCGCGCAATCAAGATTTAACACGCAGATAGTATATAATACAACCTCCCAACATCAACCGTTGGGCAGTAGCCCGCCAGGCACAAGACTCCGCCTGGTTGGAGGACCCTTTGCTGTAGGTTCAAAAGTAATACGGGGTATGACTATTTTTAATAGATATATGATCGATGACTTTTAGCCGCAGAACGTAGCCTGCTCAGCAATAAAAAACTTTTTTTATTATTTTACTTGTTTGCACCTGAAGGTAAGCGTAGACAGGGTCTAAAATGGAGCACACGAATCCAAATAACAGAGATATAAAAGAATTGCTCTATACCTCTCTAGCTCTCTCATACACACGACGGAACACAGTAAACTGACGTTTATGTATTAAGAGCGTAGCAATTCTCTTAATAATGAAAAAGAGGAACAACAAGACAACACTCAAACCATACCATAGCAAAATACATAATTATAGTATGTTTACACCACTGCGCTTTCATGTTCATCTTGCGCTTTCAACTTTCAATTCCTCTTGCGTCAAGCGCATGTAATATTGATTGCCATATCGATACCCTAGTTCACAATCACATTAATTACATTTTTGTTGTCAATGAAATTGTAACGTTATGATTTGTGCACTATCGTCCTAATTACACCACCTTTTTTCCCGTAATTAGTATGATTGTGAACTAAGGGATCGATATTACGGATGCAGCTTATCGTCTACACCAGGGGTCGGCGACCTTATGCTAGTGGAGGGCCACAAATGTTGCCAGGAAATCAGTGCGGGCCGCATTTGATTATATGCCAGGCTTAAAAATCCAAATACGGTTACAGCTATTTTTAACTGGCCTCAAATAGCTTAGGTTAGGTCAGGTTGTGTTAAAGACTTAATGATTAAATTGGTTGTAGACATCTAAAACTTGGTGTAACCGCATTTCGGCTTTTAGCCTGTGCGGGGGTGGTTACTTGCCTACTGTCCAAACATCTGTGGCGCCCCGTATCTCTATACGGGGCGCCACAGATGCCTAACTACAGTGTTTCTTGTCTTGTAACTTTGTTATTCTTGTGAGGCGCACTCGCGCCTTTTTATGCCCAAATAATGTGGAACATACATCGTTTCATCGTTTTCGGTTTGTGAACCTCGCGGGCCACACCGAATCCGTTCGCAGGCCGCATGCAGCCCGCGGGCCGCCTGTTGCCCACCCCTGGTCTACACTGATGCGCCTCGGTCAGTCGTCAGTCGACATAGACGGATTAGCGTGCACTAGGGGCATGCGTTTTTGTCGACCTAGTATTAAGGCATGCGCTATGGCGCTTCACGCGTGCCTCAGACGAAGACGCAAGATGAACATGAAAGCCCACTGGTGTAGACATAGCTATACATGTATTAATTCCTTGCCATTCTTTTTACCTTGAACGTTGTAACAAGGCAAAGCTCATTCTTCATCTCGCAAATTGAATAGCCGAGCTATAGATTAACGACCCCAAATATTGTTCTTGAATCTATTCAAGTAGGTTTGTAGCTAAATCCTTTATGAAGGCTTAGTTTGTCCTAGTTTACCTGGCTATCGTGTAGGAAACATCGATCCACGGCAGGTTTTACTTAGAAATGCCACATACCTGGAACAAAGGATGAATACATTAATATTTGGTGAAACATAATGTTAAGTTAGAATTAGAGGCTCGCGTGAGCCTTCGCGTGGAATTAATAGGCAAAATCTTCCTAGAACAACCTAATTGTTAGTGAACCGTATCAAAATATACCACGTTTAAATATTCGTTTAAGTGTTTGTCTTATCGGCAACGATTCACAGGTCAACTCGAAGTTCCAGAGCCTTGAACATCGACGCCGAGTTGCCAGCCTGTCAGTTTTTTATCGGTTACACTTCGGGGAATGTGCGATGGAACTGCACAATTTGATTCCGCCATAGGACTACAAGACGTACGGCGATGCGCCATCGGTACATGGTGGACATCCTACCCATACGTACAAAGCGTTTTGCGAACACTCATTGCTCGCAGAGCTAAGGAGTGGAATTCCCTGCTGGAGTCTGTTTCCTGATAGTTACAACCTTGGGGTCTTTAAGTCAAGAGTGAATAGGTTACTTCTAGGCAAGCGTGCTTCACCGTCGACCACATCATCGCTTACCATGAGTAAGAGGACAAACGAGAGCAAATCGCTAAAAAAAGTCGTAATATGCGAACAAAAACACACCAACAGATAAAAACTTTGTTTTTTTTTTAAATACTAGCAGTGCTCTTGGCTAATTAACAACCGTATGGATCACACGATTGGCAAGGTTAAGCTGCGCTTGCCACGGTCAATCCGTGGATGGGTGGCCGTTCGTTACATATCGATACCCCCCCATGCATCGAAGAGCACGTGGCTTCTGGTCCCGGGTGTTATAAGAATAACTGTCATAGTCGTTAGTCAGAAGCCCGAAAATCTAACAACCGGTCTAAACTTACGGCATTGCATAATACCTAATTGGGTTGCCGGGGTGTAATGGCAGTCTCTCCGTGTAAACTATTGGTATTCTGCCGCATCCGGTTAGACTGAAGAGAAAAGGCTAGGCAGATAGACTAACTAGCAGTGCTCTTGATTCTCCTCGGTAAAATTCAGGGTTTTTCAGGATATTTTTAAACTATCTAATGTATTCGGACATTCTGTCGCTGCACTGTGCGTGATAGGTCGGTATTTACAACAGATTTCGATTATCCTTAAGCCTATTTTGATGCAAGAAAATGGTCTTCACTTGAACACAGAGCTATTTTTATCAACAAAATAAATTCTACGATAATATCCCTTCATGACAGTGCATTACAAAAGGATTACCCTTATAAGGTAAAAAACAAGATTAAGTTGAAATAACAGCACGAATAAAGAATTAAAACACAATATTTCAACACGTCCACTATTCCGAGTCATTTTGTTTTTACTTCGAACACACGCGGAGAACAAAAAACTCCTTTAAAATCCTTTTGTTCTGCTGTCCCCATAAAATAGTTTATCGTGCTTGAATGACCGGCATAAATCATTTGACGGCAGGCCCGGACGCAGGACGGGTGCATACATGCGACCTCCAAGGTGCATGCGTGCGCGAGGTGCAATCTGATAACTTTATGCATGTGATGCATGTCTCAATTTATTGAATTGTTTTACGGAATTTGAATGTTGGGGGAATGTTTCGAATTTTGTTTTGATGTTGTGCTAGTTATGAATATTTGGTGTTTTAAGAAAAAAAAATCTCACGTTCACTTCATTATACCTACGCATTATAGACTGAAACTGCAATCAAAATTGTAGTAAAGGTTTTTGAATTTTTTTGAGTACTAATTCTACTGTCCAAATACGAAGCCCTATATTGTAGAAGTGATCAAAAAAATACATTTTAAATGTCACTACTTTGGTATATCAAAATTGTAGCAAAGTATTTTGAAAATTTTTGAGTAGGTACTTAATTCTAATGTCCAAATCCGAAGGAAGCCCTATGTTGCAGAAGTGATCAAAAAATTACATTTTAAATGTCACTACTTAGGTACACTAGGTATAGCAATAATTTGTGTTATACATAAGTATTTTTATTGGTTTTTCTCAGATTCTAGTACTATCCGAAAAAAACAGGTTCAATATCAATAAAACCGACAATAATCACGATTGATCGATTTTAAATCAAAATAACATCGCCTTAATCCCTCCCTGCATCTAGGGTCATCACCCGATAACTTGAATGACATGCACTCCACGACACCGCATGCATTATCAATGCGGTGATAAACTGAATTGATTATAATTGTGATCGCATCGTATTTATGTATTACAATTTTTAACTGAATTGTTGCTTTGTGCTGGAGAGCGTTTTTTGTCTGTGATCCATATACACTTGGGTGATTTTGTTTTTGTTATGTCATCATCATAGCAGCTTGTCAACCGCTAAATATAAATGCTTATGTCCATATGGAAATATAATGTGTCCGGTTATGGACTAGCGATATTCTAGGTACTTGTATAACAACTATTCTAGTACACAAATACACTACACACTAGGGTCCAATCCACTTCCCCGCTATTTGGCAGCCATTTTTCTTCTTTGTTGAGATATTCTCTATCTTAAAGTTATTAAAATGTGAACCCATTGTATCGTAATGTAAACGATGGACAATATTGTTGCCCTCCGAATAAGCCTACTCCGAATCTCAGTAGGACCAAAAGTTTGAGAGATATGACTTTTTTTGTACACACGTACCGAATATCTCAACAAAAATGGAAATGAATTGGACCCTAGTGTATAGTGTATTTGAGTACTAGAATAGTTATTATATAAGTACCTAGAATATCGCTATTCCATAACCGGACACATTGTATAAGCATTTGTTTCTTTGGCAGTGAATGTTAATGAAAAATATCATTAATTCAAAATGCGCTTAAATAGATTAGCACTTTTTTTTAGCAGATCACTAAAAACTAGATAGTTTAGTGTTGTGTTTCTTTAAAAACCAAGCTAAAAATACCATACCGTATTATTTTCTATACGAATTTTTGTTACCATAAATACAGGGTGTTAACGAATTCGTGTAATTCCTTCAAACCACGTGATCTACTGGTGACACAGATTAACCTTAAATGGGAATTTTTGAAAACCAACAAAAAAAAAATTTAGCCAAAATTTTTTGGTCTTCTATTTCCGAGTCATTTTTGAGCCTTGAGTTATCTGACTGCAAAGAGCGATATCGCATTAGTCGTGCCTGCCAGCCGTGTCGCCGTGCTTTCATTAATTTATGCGTAGCATCGAAATGTTCACACAAATAAAATATTTTTTTTGCAAAAAAAAAAAACTTATTTTTTTACTGAATCCTTATTAGGTGGTTTAGATACGATCGGTAACAAAGCCGCATGAAAAAATATTTTTTTTTATTTTTTATTTTTAATCAGACTAAATCCCGTGCAGGGGCTGTCTACACCAGTAGTAGATCATGTGGTTTTAAGGAATTACACGAATTCGTTAACACCCTGTATAATATTTCTATAAAATATGTAATAATAAACATTTAAATATATAAAAAATAGTAGCCCACCCGCATTGGATTCAGGAACAGGCTCCAAGTTACCGGTGGTCAAGGCCTCAAAGAGAGGAACTTCTTAACAATCATTATAATTATACCATATTAAAAATCTTACTTACTAATATCACGGTCACGAAATTCATAAAAGTGAAACTTGTAAATAAAATCGATAAAAATTAAAAGATCAGATAACTTCGATGCACCTTCGCTCCCCAACCAACATAATATCCTGTTTATAAAAAAACAATAACAATTAATATTCAAGGAAACAAAAATTACAAAATTCCATCGAGACGATCATTAGCTGTCGAAATAATCGAGATTTTTATCTCTTACAACTGATCATAATGACTTCTGTCTGCCACACCGCATACCGATCCTTATCGGTTTTAACTGTATCTATCTGTACTTTTAATAAAAAAAACGTGGTTTTCGTTTAACTACTGAACTACTTATAGGTATTAAATTTAAAAAAAGAAAATGTGGAAAAAAAAAATGTGGTTCAATTTTTAAACTTAGTAAACACTTTTCCTGAACACTTACTTTCTTGGCTGTGGTAGTCCCCAGCAGAAAAACGAAAGATGTACCAACCTAGGCTATTCTCTGGGGCTCAAAAGAGGTCGCTCAAGAGGATGAGCAGTGACATCCTCAGCTGATGGGCAGCAATAGCACACAGCAATCACTAAGGCGTCGTCGGCGTCGTATATTTCTATGAACCGTTGACTCACGAAACGACGTGAAAAAATAGCCTTAGCCGTCGTCCGATTTGGCAAGCGGACGCATCTTAATGTATGAGATACAATGGTATATTTACGACCAAAAATAAAACAATTTGGTCCTTAAAAGCGATCGTAAAAACATAAATTAGAAAGAATTACGATTATGATAATTATTTAATTGAGCATTTATGTACACACGGCTACACATCAAGCTATACAAAACCAATTTATTTTGGCGTCGCTTTGTATAATCTTTTCGCACAAGTAACGGTCAGCTTATACTGGTTTTGTATAGCTTGAAGTGTAGCCGTGTGTACGATCGCACGGTCGTGCGTCCGCTTGCCAAATCGGACGACGGCTTAGGCTATTTTTTCACGTCGTTTTGTGAGTCAACGGTTCATAGAAATATACGGCGCTTGGAGTCACACACACACAAAGGGCCGACGGGCTAGTTTGAGGCTCTTGTTCAGAGGCGAAAACTCGGGCTGATTAAGAAATGAGGAATCAATCGCCATTATAAGATGACGACTACTTAATTCTTGAATAAGATTCAGGTGTTGTGCAGTAGATCACTTTTGATTAAGAAGTCAAAGATCAAAATATTATTTTACCTATATAAATCGTGTTGTTTCATGTCCGTGTCCATATATCTATCCAGAATCCACACCTACTTAGCATCCAATTTACATATACCTTGTCCAAGGATTATTCAGTAAACGATATCATAAGATACGGCTAGTCGAAATATATCTCGTGTTTTTCGAAGTGTACAGACACTCGATACCGGGTACCCCGCTGTGAAGGGTCCTTGTGACCTCGAGTGGAATTGACCCCGAGTCCCCGAGTTATCGTTTTTGCTACGTCAAGTCTTGTTTATTTTACGTTTCAAAATATACTTTTTTTGAAAAAGAAATTATTTCTTGTATACCTTAACGAGTTTGCCATTTTTGGCGTGTGTTTTTTTCGTGATAAAACGAAGTAGAAGGAAGATGGGTAAAGGTATGCAAATATGATAAAAAAGTTCGAAGACTTTATGGTGAAATTGATTTGTAAATAGCCTGTATGTACTACTTATAATAGGTATCTGTATTCTGTATGTATTATACAGGCTCTAAACGAATTCGTGTATTTCCTTAAAACCACATGATCTATTACTATTATAAATTAACACCGCACGAAATTTAGAATGATTAAAAAAAAACATTTTTTCTAGCCGAGGGGTATTTGTGTCTAAACCACCCAACCTAATAAGATTTAAATAAAAACAAAAAAAAAATCTGATAGAACATTTCAATGCATTTTGCTGAATCTGAAAAAAAACAGTGCTTGCTCAATCTGTGTCTGTGGTTGAAGGAATTAGGTACACGAATTGGTTTAAACCATCGCCATCTCTTTTTAGCATTTTTCCAGATACTTTATTTTGTTTTTATTTTCGTTCAGAGTGCTAAAAGCCAGAAGAAGCTCATAATAATGCTTATATGAAAAACACCGTCCATGTCCGTCGTTGTCTGTGGGGGGAAGAACGAAGATTACAATCCCCTCCATCGCTAGGCAAGCGAAATGAACCTGACACCATAATTGTGCCCGAAAAAAGGCAATAGGCTCGCCACTTATTACATACATATGACTTAATACAAGAGACGAAACGTTTGTATACAGACTCCTATAACAGGAGAACACCTCTGCTAACCCCTTTACAGATTACAAGCGTGAGTATGTATGGAGAACACGAATTAGCAATTATCGAGATCAACGTCAAAAGAGTTTGAAGTTACATCATTATCGTTTTTGTATTATAACTTTCGTGAGAAACATTCATATTTATGATTAGTTACGGTGCGGTGGAGTGCAACACAGTAAGCGCGGCATGCACTGGCACTCAGTACTTCAACAACCCGGACACGACAAGTGACGTAGACGCACGAGCAATACCAACAAAGGGCGCGCCGATCTCGTCGCGAGCGCAATGCTACGCGGCGCAGTGCAGCGCTTGTTCGACTCGCGACCTCGCCGCGTGATCAGCCCATGATTAAAGGCTCCGTTTGGGTCCGAAACTAGTTGGGCAATCCCGAAAAATGCACGTGATTAAACCGTAACTAATGATTATCCTCGAAATGTAAGGCCTAAACAATAAAATCATCATAAAAATCGGTTTATCACTTTCTGATATTTACACAACACAAATAGATACACTTCCTATTATTCCAGGCGTACGATCGAGCCGTATTCCAGCTAGATTACTGGCATTTATCTAGTCTTAGTAACCGACGCAATAAATATCTGAAATTGTCTACACCGCACGCCTTTATAATCTATGGAATTTTGAAGATAGGGCTGCTATCTTGTTATAAAATGGATATTATCATCTCTCTATTTACTTAGGAAGACAAGTACAAGTTATTCAATGACAAAGGAATAAAGCTAAAATTCTTAGTTTTAAATTTCGTCTTCTCTTTACTACGTTAGCATTTCGTCAGCTTTGTTTGGTAAATAAAATTTCAGATTAAAGAGAGAACTGGAACTCAACTCTCCATTTTTCTTCTTTGACATGATGAGATTGTCTTCTGAACACTGGCAAACTTAGGTAAACCATTCACTGTAATCATCTCTAGTGGCCCTTTTTCTTGCTGGTTCCAAAGATACCGCGCAGAAAAATATTCCATACCTACCTATTTTTACTCAGTCGCACATTCGGACATTTTACGATAGGGACATTTTGCGAAAGGGACATTTTGCGAAAGGGAACATTTTGCGAAAGGGGACATTTTGCGAACGGGGACATTTTGCGAAAGAGACATTTTACGTAAGAGACATTCTGAAAAATGGACGTTTTGCAACTGAGCCCTATTTTTTGTTGGGTTTTGACATCCCTAGCACTGAGGACATAAATTCATAGCATCATAGCGAAATGATTGAAGCGGTTCTATTAAAGTAATTCAATACATATTCTGCATAAATAAAAGCGCTAAATTGCTTTTTGAAAGATCGGATGACATCATGAAATTGTCAATACCATCGAAAGTGGGTTTTGCATTATATTTTTACATGTCTACCTTAAAAGTCGTCTAACCTCAGCTATTACCATATTCGCAAATGATCACGCAAATAAACAAACAAAAGGTCTGCATGCGGATATGTCAAAATAATTTGAGGCACTTACCTCCAGTTTTTTAATTGAGAATTCCAGGATAAGCAGTAAATGACTGATTCTAAAGCATTTTTTTTGACAACTCCGTACTCAAATACTACTTAAGAATTGCTTATCCCGAGTTCTCAATTCAGAAACCGGATGTAAGGCTGGTTTACCAAGATTAACCCTTTAGGGGGTATTTCATCAACCTTTCATTGACGCTAATTCGGTCTCTAAACGTTTCAATAACTAACATTTGCATTTTACCACATGTCAATAGTGACAATGACAAGATTATTATTAGTGATATGTTGATGAAACATCTAAGCCTGCCAGAAAAAGCCTGCATACAGAACACCTGTTTAGCTCATGATTAAGAGCTTCGTTTGGGGCCGAAACTAATCTAGTAACACTAAAAAACCACGATATCTAGAGAATTTGAGGAACGAAAGAGGCAATCAAGGCGAAGCAAAAAGTCTATGACGATACATATCATACAAAACCTTCACGCTTCCCATCTCCGAAAAGTTATATGAAGCTGTTCTACAGTGGAGCTTGGCCTATCAGCACTTATCGGGCACTTTAATCTAACATCGGTATTGAACTTGTAACCTCACGCCCAGTGGCCGTGCTTGCGACTACTGCACCAAGAAAACAGTACTTAGTCACAGACATGCTCGTGATATTTATTTATATACTTACATATAAGGCTGAGGATACGTTAGCAGTGACGCGAACTGCGACATATAAGCAATTGAAGAAAATGTATAACATTCACGAGTACTAAACAAAGTATACACCAAAAATTTCTGTCGTCTTTAGTGTAGTATATTTGTTTCAATCGCTTACGGTGTCGCAGTTCGCGTCGCTACTAAATGAATCCACAGCCTAAGTATCTTATAGGTATAACATCCAGCCACAAAGTTAATTTAGGTCACAAATAGGCACGCAAGGTGTGGCGGTGCACGGTGCACGGCTGCCAGTCTTCATACTGCGATTCGATACAGATTGCACTAAATCACAACTTACTAGGAGTTGCGAATGTTCTGTGAAGGTGTATCCTGTTAGGTATCTGGTCTTATTCTGATTTTAGCTAATGTTAAGTTACTACATTTTTACGAAACATTAAACCTATCATACTATTCGAATTCTGTATCAAATATATACCAAGAGGTAGATTGGTGGGATTCAATTATGTCCGGCGCAGCCTGGGCGGTCGGTCTCTGCCAACCTTGCTGACTGGCAAATATTTTCATTATGTGCGCTATTCTCGTACTGCTCGTGCCGATATTAGAGAAGAAGATGGGTTAAAGGTTAAAGACATAGATTTCCTAGAAAACTCGTCATATATTATTCTCTAGAGGATGGGCAGCAGCGTTCTCTGAGTACTTTAACAACCATACTGCGATCGCCAACCCGCCTGCCAAGCGTGGTGATTACGGCAAACTCCCCCCCCCCCCTTTTTGGGGGAGGCCTATGTCCAGCAGTGGACGTCTCTCGGCTGAATGATGATGATGATGATTATTCTATTTTTGTAAGGCAGTGGATGGGGCGGATTGCTTGCAGATCGGATGGTCGATGGGGCCCAAAGGTCCAGAACCTTTGTACATGGTGACCGCGTACCGGAAGGCGCAGCGTCGATAGGTACTCCAGAAAGTGAACCAATGACCTGATGAAGGTCGCGGGAATCCGATGGATGCAAGCTCCAATGTCTTGAGCATCGGCGCAAAGTTGCTAGTCTATCGGTTTTTTATCGGATACATTTCGGAGAGTGTGCTTCAGATCTGCATGATCTGATTCCCCCCTGCTCTTTTTTCTATCGGACGGCCAGAAGTACGAAAAAGCGCCATAGGTTCATGGTTGATATACCAAAAACCCGAACGAAGCGCTTTGATTCCACTTTCATTGTGATAACCGCCGAACAATGGAATGCGCTGCCCGAGTGGGTGTTCCTTGACAGCTACAATCTGGGTGTCTTCAGGTCACGAGTGAATCGTTTTCTCCTGGGCAAGTGTGCTCCATCGTAGACCGCATTATCGCTTAACATCAGGCGAGATGGCGGTCAAACGCAGGAACAGCACAGGACCGGTCGATATGGCGATGCTTGGGAGACGTATGTCCAGCAGTAAATGTCTTTAATGCCCACTTGGGGTGCTTTATAAGAGCCTCCGAGTGACGATGCTTAAGTACGTCTGGCGCATCCCGGCCAGTCAGCGCCGCTACCAACCTCGCTGACTGAATAATATTTTTACAACATGGAATGAACTTTGCTCGTATAGCTTATGCAGACACGAGACAAGAAGAATGCCCACACGCTGAACAAACAGGCTACTAACGCCGCGTTTGGTGATACATATTTTGTTTCATATTCGTAATCATAACTGCAAGTAGACACCCCACCCAGTAGCAACTGTTAACCATGCAACTGCCAAATGCAGCTTGAAGGCAATTAGGATGTAGTCAGAGCAACTGTGTGACAACTGCCGACTGGATGTGCTGTCTACTTGCAGTAATGATTTCGAATATGAAACGAAATATGTTTCATCAAATACGGCTATTAGCCCTCCTGGCCGCATACTTCTGCTCTAGTAATGTGCCACTCACTCGTGAGGTACCTCGTTTGAGTTCCTCCAAATGAAAAATAGGGTAGTTACTTGTATATCAACTTTGAACCACCTCATATAATTCCTCAATTAATTATTTGTATAAGCGCGAGTACGTATCTGACTGATGAGCGAGTAACTGTGTATGTAAGTGATAGGGATGCAAATATTTGATGAAGAGATGTTCTTCTCTTTTTCCCTCACCCAGCGAAGCGGCACGCGGTAGCGCACATGCAAGCCCGCCGCTCCCCAGCCTCTTTCACCTATCCTCTCCTCGAATGAGGGGTGCCTCATGCCTTATTTACCTCACGAGGTAAAATGAGGTCCTCCCTCACACTCGTTTAAAATAGACGAGTTACCCATCACTATTCTGCTCATCATCTGCCTTGTTCAGCAGTCCACTGCACTACATGCAAATGATGCTGGAAAGCTGTATATTCAACCCTTTTACGATTTCATGAATTCTGTCTTTACTAGTTAGCATTACCGGTGTTTTCGTACCTCGACGTAAATTAACGCGATTAGTCGCAGTCGCAGCGGACGCACTGGACTGGAACAGGATTAGTTCAACGTATCCTGTCACCTATGATCACCGTAACCCGTGTTGGGAGTTGGCTTTCATAATAAACTCGATATGATAAACAGGGATCGATGTAGGCTATATTTATTGTGGAAATGAAAGCTTTTATAAGAGTTTGTGATGTTATTTTTAGTGTTTATGGTTAATTATTACAAGAAAAATAAAACAATGTCTGTAACATACAAAAATGCAAATAGAATATCTAGCTTTAATTCCGCTGAACAAGATCGCTAGTTTGGATGCAGTATGCAGCACCACCCTCCCGCCCACAAATATATGCACATGCAGAAAGAGTGAAAAAATTATGCAATTTGCAACCAAACCAATACACGACACGTGTTTCGCCCCTGCACGGGGCATCCTCAGGATATGTTGACTCCTCGACCGCTAGGACGCGATGTCTGTAACACTTAGTTTTTTTAGGAATCAGCAAGAATTCTTTAAAAAAAAGGAGGTTCTAAAAAAAAATTAAAATGGAACTTCCAGGGTTCCGAACCGTTCCCTCGGTTCGCGAGTCCGACTCGCACTTGGCCAGTTTTTTTTTTATTTTGCCCCACACAAGTATTTCTCCTATATTCATGGGTTCTTTTACAGACACAAATCTTCACAAGCACAAACACCCAGACCCAGAATGACTATCTGTAGGCCATACAAATATTTGTTCCGTGCTGGAATCCAACCCGCGAGCAGTAGCGCAACAGCCAATCGCACAGGTACTGCAGCAAACGTGTCGTCAAAATTATATCTTTTAAAGGATTTTTATCAGTGTAAAATTAAGAATGAATCGATCATAATTATATCTCAGCCGATGACAGGCATATCGCAGTCCACTGATGGATGTTATTCTCTTTCAATTTGCACCACTTCACCCGATTCATAGTTTTTCGCGTATATACGTTGTACGTTATACCTTTATTTGCCAACTTCAGAAGAAAATATAAGGTTAGTCGGAAAGGGAGTACTAATCCGAAAAGGTGTTAAATTACCCATAATAATGAATGAATTTAATTCAAATACTTTCCTCATAAGTCAATAGTTTAAGAGAAATAGCTGTTCTTAGATTTTATCAAAAATACGCTAAAATCTATCAGCTCTCAGCTATGATCAACTACACACACATCAAAAAAACTTTGCGCTCACTTTGAAAAATCGAAATCTTTTTTGTTACGGTAGATTATATTATGATTTCTTCTTCTTTTTAGATTCTTTAGACTCGAGTTTTTTTATCAAGAAAACACACAACAAAGAATTTTTCTTGATAAAGTTCAATTGAAAAAATTATATCAGCTTATGCTAGTGATCGCAAACTTTTTTTGATGTGTGTATGTTTACATTTTGGGTCATATTTGGGGTCATGAATAAGAAGCAAAATTTTTTGAATTCGTAACTAAAGCAAGGATAAAGAATTTTTGAAAAAACTTGAATGACGAAAATTTTTCATGGAAATAATAAAACTCGAATTTAGAAATTTTAACACTTTCTTTAAAATCAGTGATACTTTAAGAGGCCCGCAGATTAGGCCCCCGTTCCGCTAACCTTGTGCTAACTAACCTACTTTTAATTAGTAACTTAGATGTGCCCCAATTACACTAACTTCCAGAGGGAGGAGTTGTATCGTTCCCTTGGGTAGTTGACAATAAATATCCGGCTCATCGTGGCCTAGTTTAAAAGAAAGTACGTTCATTGTCTGGTTCACCTACTTGATAAATGGTCACAGCATTCTGTATCTGACATCATGCTACCCGCTACCATCATGGCGCATCCACTAAGCAAGTTAAATTGGGGAAGTCGACTTCTGCAATCGCCTTCCAACTCTGGACACACTCGCAGCAAGTAGACTTCTGGAAGTTTTACAAACTTAGCAAGCACTTGCTGCAATGACTTGCGTAACTAACTTGCTGGTGAATTTCGGGCTTTTATGATATTTAATCCTTTAGTCAAGAGAAGCTGTTGTGAAACAGATCATGGTCTTGTCTGGGCAATGGGAATGTAGAAGCCTAAACAAAACGCAATTCAGAAATCCAAGAAAATCCCATCATACGAAAATCCCTAAGAAATTGGCAATAAAAAGAAAATCTAATACAACTCGTGACGGCCTAATAACGGCGGAGTGATTCAAGTTAGTACAACTAACGCTAATTACAGTGAGCCATTGTGAAGACTTTCTCTTTTACTATTAAATTCTAATTTATTCTGCGCGGTTCGTGATCGTGGAGATGCCTGCCGAATGCCTAATGAGATGTAATGAACATCTGAATTAGTTGCCGGTTTCTACTTTGCCTTTCGTGTACTTTGGCACCGTTAGAGGTGAATTAATGCTTAGCACTTGTCAAATGGCAGTTTTGATACAGATTTTCGCGCGGATCTTATAATTTGCAAGGTTAAGCTGCGCTTGTTGCGGTCAGTCCGTGGATGGGTGACCATACTACACATCGAGAACCCTTCATGACATATTAAACCGTCGGTCTCGGATGTCATACGAATATCTATGAAAGCAGTCAGAACCCAGAAGTCGGACAACCGGTCTAAGCTTAGGATATCGGCATTGCCCAGTAACTGGCTTCCAGAGGTCTGATGGCAGTTGCTCCGTGTGAAATACTGGTATTCAGCCGCATTTGGATAGACTGGAAGCTGACCCCAACATAGTCGGGAAAAAGCTAAGCAAAACATTTCAGCTCCATTTAGTTGAGAGAGAAGCTGAAACTATCGTAGCTTTTAAAAAGCTTGGAGGATGAGAAATAAAGGAGGAACTCAAATTACTTGGAAAAGGTAACTAAACGATGAGACAAGTACCAGCGTCTGATTCAGAACCTTTCGACTTCGGTTTGTTACCTCGTTTAGTCTACGATAGTAAACCGAATCGTTCAAAACCGGAGTTTCGAAGAGTTCTCAGTGAGTGTATAGGTGGACAACTCCATTTATTTAATAAGTCTAAGGTCTGCAAAATCTGATTCCTCAAAAAGAGTCGACGGCCAAATTACAGTTACTGCAGTAAAATTAGAAGCTTGCCATATCACAGATGAAAAAATAAATATTAAACTAAAAACATACAACCAGTTTCTTTAAACATGATAATATTATGAAGAATATTTGAATACTCATCCAGACTGCGTAATGTGAGATATTTATTGTAATGTGTGGTGTCTTTAGTGTGTCGTGACTCACTGAGGGTTGTCCCTCAGTCGACAATAACAATGAAAACCACAGAAACTCGTCACCTACAGGTTCCCGCATGGCTTCTGTGGTTTAGATGAACAATGAGTTAACAACACATGGAGTACCCTATATGAATATCAAAAGTCTGTACCTTACAATTAGATTCCCGTTGCCTGTGGCTCCTGTTTGTGTCATTGCAATAGTTATTGAAGAATTACCAATAAATTAACACCTCCCATCAATAGATGGTGAATGAATGAAACCTTTGACAAGGAGAAATGTACATACTGAAATTTTGAGAATTTTGCTTTGATTTTGAAAGGAAAAATTCCCTAATCATTGGCTACCACGATATTTCCCTTCTGGACTCTCACATTTTGGACTAACTGACAATGACGATAAACTATTTTTAATTTTAGAATAGTAAACTCTTTACAATTTAATAAGTTTACATTAAACAGATGAAACTTGAAAAGAAATAATCAATGAATTTATTTACAAAGTGTATTTCTCAATTGGCATGGCAAATCCTGGCAAAACTCGAGACTTACAACATCAGGCAGATGATCTTAATCAGCGGTATCTTTATCTTATTGTAGCTTTGCATAGAAACAAAGCCATTAAGATTGACATACCCTTAAATTCATCTTACTTCGTGATGCAAAATGATCATGAAATACACAAACCGACAGATCAAGATCCAACCAATCAAGAACAGTTGTGTACAATCAAAATCAAGTGCGATGCAATTAGGACAGCGATCTATTCCAACAATAAATTGTTCGGTGCGCACGCGCACGATTCCAGCGATCGTGCCGAACAACGATCTATCTAACGCTGGAACGTCGGAGATAGGAGAAAGAAGTGACTTGTACATTGTTGTGGCTTGAGAGTTTGCATAGAATTTAGTTTTTGAGGCAAACGCTTTGTACCATTTTGTTATTCATTGCGCTCGCTGTGGATCAATATACGAGACCTAATTACTTACAGAAACACGCTTTTTGACGCTATATTATTCATTTGATCTATTGTCGTTATGACTCTTAATATATTTTTAAAATCTATCTATGTTTTTTTTGTAACTTTGAATTTGAATGCACATGGAACTTTTTCCTATTTTTTGTAAGAATATTTCATGAATTTGCAATGGTTGTTCCATTAGAATCTTAAATTAGAACTTACTACTTACTTACTTATTTCAAGACAATTCCTGTTTCTCCAAAACCATATCCTGAACTTTTTCCGCCACACTGAACCGGAGTCGTCGATCCATGATCTATCTCGCTTTCCCACAGGCGTGCAGGCGCATTCCCACGGTCGTTAATCATGCGCTAACGATCTATGGATCTGATTTAGCACTGTGGTGCACTTGTTTGTTCGTCTTCTAGTGATAAACTAATGAACACAGTATGATACGAATTTGTAGATCACGATCGCGTGAGATTTAGTAACTGCGAATTATGGGAATGTGAGATACTGTGTGTGTTCTTTATAAGGTTAATAGAAATAACTAGCACTATCGCATTTTCTAGGTTGATATAGAAGGCAACTTGACTGGAGTTGTTATATTAGATTCACGTGCAGCAGCGTGTGAAATATACACATACCTACTGCAAAAACCTAAATTTCTTAAGAATCTCGAAACAAGAGAAAAACTCTTCGGAGAAGAAAGGAAATACGGAGATCAGACTATAGTTTTAGAGTAAGACCAGCAGATTTTAGCAACAGTCCAGGTTGATACCAGAATAAAAAGATAATAACATGATGATACAGGTAATAATATCCCGGTCTATAAAACCAATATCAAGTTGAAACAAATTAGAAATTCTATTCGGACATTACTCCAATGTTTAAAAAAGAAAAGGCATTCCACAGCAGCCAACATCACTAATTGCCACAATATAAACCAGTTTTAATAAAACATAAAGAGCTGATCACATCAGCGTTTTTACTGCTACTGTATTATCTAATGCCTGACCTACACCATTTGTGTTGACTACCGTATATGGAATACGGCAGTACTTGTTTGTAAAACCTGCTAAGCGCATACGCATTCTGAAGCAGTATTCTGTAGCGTTTCCAAAAGTGTTCGAAATACAAACTCAATTTTCTTGTCTGTGGTGGGTGTTGATAATTTTAGTCTTGTTTTGTGTTTATTATTTTGGTCGCGCTTTATTGGCTAATGTCAAAAACAGAATAGTAAAGTCATTAACTCTCTGATGAATTCTCACTGAAATGTTTTAACATTTACGGAAGATGAGCAAAGACAGTTAACTAATTAAAAGTTTCAATTCAATTTCTCATAGTACCTGAATCAAATGTTTGAAAAGTATACATCAAACATCTATCAAACGTGTTACAAACTATGATTATGAAATAGTGATGTTATTTTGTTTTACCTTGGAACTCTAAAAATGTTTACAACAAGTAGAGTACGACTGTACGTGTTACGAGATCTTTATCAACTATGTTAAAAAATATTTGTTTTGTTTTAATTCCAAATGTAAATGTAAATACTTCAATGTTTTTATGCTTGTTAGACGTAGTAAATACTTTGCTGTGTTTGAGAAAATATAAACCGATTTACGTAAGAAATCAGCTGTTTGTAATTAAATATAAATTTTAAAAGCCATTTGTTCCTACTATGGTTGAGATTTATTAAATGATACGTACTTGTGGATGAATCGGTATTTTGTTACAGATGGGAAATGCTTTTGATCAACTTTGTGAAAAAGGAATGAACAAAAAGTTTGGAACTGAGCCGACAAATATAACTAAACTGTTGTTACTACCAACAGGAACAATGCTTTGTAATTGTTGATTAAAAAATGTAGTAGAACAGAGCTTCTAGGGATTGCCTCGACTAAAATAACATTTCGTTTATAAACTGTTGTTCATAAACATACTGAACTGTTGATCCCCTGTCTGGCTTAGAGTCATTATAGGTCAACGACCTGTGTAGACTAGCAAAGTAGCAACCAGCCAACACTTTGCTTAATTATGATGTTTAGACACAAGCCTGTACACAATAGCGAAGGCCTTGAAGAGTCTAACTACTCAGCTACACTCTTCAAGACTTTTATGGCCTAGAACTTTCTGAACCAACTGAAGATTCCTTACAAAGACAGAAAGATGAAAATGTGCAATTTGAAGTAGCAATAGCAAAATGGTCATCTTTTCCATTATTTTAAAGAATCTATAGCGGTCCTGTAAAGAATCTACAAATAAATCCACCTAGAAGGTTAAAAATAAAACAATCATATAAAAAGCCTGACAGTGGTAGTTGCACTTTATAAAATCAAGTGATAAAAATATTACGTATTCACCCAAATAAAATCTTAAAATGTTATACGCTCATTCTCTTTAATTTAATTACGAACTCAAAACAAGGAGCTGTCAAGGAACCGTTCGGTTAATTAAGACGCAGATCCGGAAGACAAGCGCGAACTCAAATTATTTCGACCTTCAGTCACTATTCAATATGGATGCAAATTTTATAAGATACAAGCGCCAGTAATAAGAGTAATAACAAATTAGCCTCGAGATGCTTGAGTCATGGGGTGGAGTCCCCATGATTTTGGAAAAAGAAGGACCTTTGTTAGGACTGTTCGAATAACTGTCCAACTTGAGCAGCTCCCTGATTAAAAACGATTTGATGATTCAGTTGTCGAACGATTTGGTATCTCTTTTTTTCTCGTTACATGAATTGCAGACGAAACGAGATGATAAACCGATTCAGTCGACAAACGCTTATAGAAAAGATTCTGAGTCAAGGAGCTGGATATATACGCTGCTGGCTATGATGTTAGAGGGCTCCGTGGCCTAATCCTGGAGGTTTCCTATCAACAGCTTCCTGTTCTGAATCAATTAAAATTGATTGGATTTAGTTTCAAAAATGCACGACCGTTTGACGTTCGTTCCGATGCGTTCGAATCAAATTCGATAGTTTCAAAACTGGAAGCTGTCGGGAGCAAGCCTTGTTGTCCACGGTGGTCTACTTCTTCTTCTTTCGGTGCCTCTCCAATTACTTCTTTTTCTTCTTCTATCGTGTCGGCACGAGCTATATGAGAATAGCTCATGCCGTGGTGAAAAGATTAGCCATTTAGCAAGGTTGGTAGCGGGGCTGACTGCCCAGGGTGCGCCGGTTGTACTTATGTATCGTCACTCGTGGAGGCTCTTTTCATGCACCCCTCTCCAATTACTGAAGGTTGGCCATCAACTCCGAATATTTCTCCTTGTCCTTTGCGAGATGGAACAACTCAGCAGCACTCGTGACTCCGTTCTACTCGCGAATATTCCTCAACGAAGACTAGTCCATAGTTGTGATAACGAGGAATACCTACGTTTTGAGAGAGGCCCATGTTTGGTAATGCAGAGCGGTAGGAGATGTCGATAATTTTTCACCCAAAAAATTTAATAAATAAATATTTTGGGACATTTTCTACACAGCACTAATTTGAATGGTACACATTGTAAATACTTGTTTCAATTCTTCTATCGTGTCGGCAAGAGTATCAAGGAATAGCTCATGCCGCGGTAAAAAGATTAGCCAGTCAGCAAGGATGGTAGCGAGGCTGAATGCCCAGGGTGCGCCGGACGTACTGAAGTAGGTATCGTCACTCATGGAGGCTCTTTTCATGCATCCCCTTGTTTCAATTGTCAACATTCCTTTTGTCAAACATCATTGTTACTGAAACAGTGTAATATACTTTGATATTATTATGAACAAATTCTGGCTACTGTCTAAATCTTTCATTTTGTAAATAACGACTTCTTAAAACTTCGTTTCGTTTATTTTTGCTTTATAAAAGTAATAAACAAACATCAAAATAACTGACATTGAAACGCTATAAATATTTATGAGCTAAATGTGTTGGATTTCATAAGAATAATGAGATAACGTCCCGGGTTAGATATTGCATTTTTTAACATCTCAACTTTAAACACAAATTTTACAGCATGTAGTAGAATTTTGAGCTGTTCGATATTTTGGGAACGTGAGTAATTTTAATATCACCATAGATCCTTGCTATAGTTAATTCTACGAAATGTTTGCAGCATAATTTAGTCATAACAAAATATAAGTATACTAGTTAGTACAAACAAGAGACCTCATCACTATTTCATCTATAATCGTGATCGATTATGATGAAATAGTGATCTCTTCAACTTCAATACTCATTTATTCAAAATATACTAGAATCACTTAGTTCTTTTTGAATTTCAATGTTACAATACACTAAATATACCCCCAAAAACACCCGCTCTTCACCGCTTCCTAGTGTTTATGCTGTGAAGAAGAAACGGCACAACAATCTCCCCAGCAACAGTTCTGTCTGTCATGTGAATAAATTAATTGCGTCTGTACAAAGACAAAACATAAATTATGCAAATTGAGGATAATTAAAAGTATTTAAAACAATTCTGTATGAATTGAGACTAAATTTTAGCCTTCTTCATTAAAACTTGACATCCACAAATATTCAAAGATTCGTTCATAACAGTGTCATTTCTCTCTATAAAACTCGATAGTTCTAATAATATTTAATTTAGTCTTAGAACCCTGAATATAATATTGCTTTAATATTTAACATGACGATAACGCCACGCTTGTATTCCCCAAAGGGTTGGGCAGAGGTGTCAAGTACACCCTCATTTCGTCGTTATGTTTAAGTCCCATTAATAAGGGGCGAGCCTATTGCCATCAACCGGGCACAAACCCAGACTCCAGGCTGCTACTGAGAAATTCCACACGGAAAAACCCAATAACACTTTGTCCGACCTGGGGATCGAACCCAGGACCTCACGGTCAGCAGTCGCGCTTGCGACCAGTAGAACAACAAGTCAGTCCTTAGTCTTTAGTATTTCTTGTGCGTAATCTCAGAATATCCTCTTTAAGATCCGACGTGTGGTCACAACACGATCTCACGCGCAGGATATTAAAGTGTCCACCTTATATTCCGGTTTCAGTAGGGCTGTCCGACGTCTTAGATTTATTTGCATAGGAAAAGTAAAAGGTGTACGGTGACAGGAAAATCAGGAAATACGGTACCCAGTTCGAGTTAATATAATCAGAACTATAAATTAAGTCTTCTATTAATTTATTCTTCTGATAGGAATGTATTTGTATTTGCAATGAATTAGAAGCTAAACCGTTTATAAATCATGCCTCTGATTTTCTCTCTCAAGGGCTAATTCATAGATAAAATATTTTTTATTTTTTTGCAATCCTGCAGAACCTGAATCGAATTTATAAAGGTGATATTTTTTGTCTTTTTTCAATATAACTAGGTGATCGAATACCTAAAATACCTTGTGGGTAAATCATAAAAGAACTAGGTAATTGTCGATTCGCGTGTTTGCCTTGCAACCCTATTTATTTCATCTTAAATTGGAATCTCTGACGTAAATTAAGTAATTTTCTTGATTATTATAACCCTGAGAGATGCAATATCTAAGCTAGATTGCTCATATATTTTTAGGTAATTGTTACCTTTTGGTAATTTTCAGAAATATTGACTTTGATATCGACCTTCATGCACGAACTGATTTACATATTTTTTTTAGTTATTACTATGTTATTTTTTGATACGAATTATATTTACAATAAATCTTAACTAAATCTAAAGTACAAACCAAGAAAAATTATAACCTACACTAAAACTACCAACACTAACTAAAAGAGTACCTACATCAAAATATTCTGGAACCTTAATCACAGAACCCCTCCTTTGTTTATCGCAGTTGAGTAATCTTACTTTTATTTTCTCTGTCAACCCTACTTTCAGTGCCACATCTCAGGATTAATAATCATCATAATATTTTTTATATTTAAACTTTTTTCTTTACTACGTCGGTGGCGCCAGGCTGGTATGCCTCGCTTCTTTTTATAAAGTTTTTATATAAGCGTTTAATTTAAAAAAAGATATTGCGCGTACGCATGTTTAATCGTCGAATTTGATGAATTGGTTGTTTGTATTTTGTTTTTCGAGAAGTTAATTAATTTTATGGCTTCTGTATCAGTAAATTCACGCTCTTTATTCAGTGTAGAGGTATCAGATCAATCTTTGGTATACAAAGTCGCTTCCCGAGAAACCGGAAACTCGCCTTCGTCCAAAGCTTGTTCATAGTTTACTGCTGGACATAAATTATTTTTCTCAAAAAGGAGGAAAAAGTTAATTTCTCAAAAAGGAGATAGTATAAGTACTCCTCGCGTTGATTAAACTGGTTGGTGATTTCAAAGCTAGCTCCCATCACTAACACTAGGTTTACGAAGCAAGACTCTTTCTGAATTTGTCTGTGTTGGCGAAGAAAAAGGAGATAAACATGAGACTCGCTTCGAGAAACTCTCCTAGTGTAAATGATCCACTGACAAGTTGCAAGTTTATTCCACCATAATACCTATAGATTAAGTTACAAGTACAAAACACTGATGTTGGAAAGATATTTTTTAACCGACTTCAAAAAGGAGGAGGTTCTCAATTGGTCAGTTTTTTTTTTTGTGTGTTTGTTACGCGATATCTCCGCCAATTATGAATGGATTTTGATGATTCTCTTTTTGTTTGGTAGGCCATACTTCAGAGGTGGTCCCATATAAATTTTATTGAAATTGATTCAGGACTTTTTGAAAAAAACAATAAAAACAAAAAAAAATACACAAATCGTATATAGACGACGTTCTAGTTGTAGTCTGGTCCGAGAATTTGTACACTATTGTAATTGTAATTTGTGGCACTAAAAAGTATAAAATAAAAAAAAAACTTTAAAAAAGTAAAAACCGACTTCAAAAAAAAACTAAACGGAGTAAAACAATTATCATTTAATAAAAGTTTCAGAAGTCGGTGCATTCAATTTGTTTCAGCGTAGAACACCGACTTCTGAAACTGATAGTTTTATTAAATGATAATTATTTTACTCCGTTTAGTTTTTTTTTGAAGTCGGTTTTTACTTTTTTATTTCAAACATCTTTCCTTTGCCTTTTGTTCGCTTGAAAGAATCTTTCAAGCCTACGTCGGAAAAGCGTTACGCCAAAGAAACATTGCGTACAAATATTTTGACACCCAAATCACGTATTGACGGCAATAATCAAACATGCCATAAAATGTTTGATGTCTTGAATAGAAAGCATCGCATGCATCGCCATTTTCTTTGAACATTCGTAGTCGATAATTAATTTACAGTCTTCATATTTACAATTACTACCAGCATAACAAGACCTCTGGAAACTAACTTTAATTTGTCATTAATAAGTCTTTGAATTCTGGACGCTAGTTCCATTATAAGATGACCTATCTAGAGGGATATTGTTAATTAAGTTGAAGGTCTTCGTAATTTGGATGAGTTAACTAGGTCGTGCAAAGTAAACATGTTAGTTTTACTTCGTGTGCATACATGCCCACGTTTTTGTTGGGAAAAGTTGATTGAGAGAGTGTTGGACAAACAGATAACGTTTTATATGCAGAACCAGTTGGGTTTAATGTGATCATACATCGTACCGTATCGGATACGGTTTTGTCAAACGATTACCTAAAGTACTTGTACCGTTAAATACTGATGCTCACAAAAAATCAAACGTAGTTTCTTTAGAAAAATATAAATTATACAAACTGCCCATACCAATCATGAAGACACAATGTTAAGGGTTTACCTTACAAAAACTATCGTGGAAACGATTTAGTCAAATATGCCTATTAATGTAGGACCTATACGAGAAGTAGCTGTTCAAAGATTTCACAAAAAATACGCAAAAAAATCTATCTATCCTCAGCTATAATTATTAGCGGTGTTTACATTTTAGGTCATATAGGTCATGGATAACATCTTTTTTTTATACTTATTAATGAACATTATTTTGCATGGAAATAAAAATGATCGAATTTTGAAATTTTAACACTTGCCTTAAAACCGTCATCAGTAATACTAAGTATATGTGGCCAACCTTGTATATGTGACATTGTTATCTTATAATTCCAAATTTTATTTTCAGGGTGCGTGCATCGAACTTTACCACAGGCAGCAGACGAACTCTGTCATACAATTCATCTTAAGACAATAAATATACTCGTACATATATAACCTAACCTACAGTACAAAAGTGCATTGTTCCACGTCATACGTCCAGTGATTTTATTACACACGGTCGGACATGCGTCTCTCTGTTTATGTATGTACACTCGCATTATCTCACGCGTCACGTTTCTGTCATACAATACTCGGGGGGTACTGCAAGATGAGAGATATAGCGGGGGGCTGTGAGAAAACTTTATTAGTTACTTTTTTATAGCTAAGGGATCGCTCGACCAGGGATGTACCACCCTTAAAATAACAATACAATACCTCTTTATTGTACACAAAACAAACAAGAAATATTACTATGAAAATAGAGATGTACATGTACAATGGGCGGTCTTATCGCACTAGGCGATTTCTTCCAGACAACCCTTGGATGGACATGAAGTGCAAGAAAAAAAAAAGAGAGAAGTTATAGGAATAACATAAGGATTACATTTTGACCGGGTCTTCCTCATTGCATAGCCATAATCATAACACTCAGGCTAAAATATTTTACTCCTAAAAATTAAAATTCGTTCATCCTTTACAGCTGGATTGAGTAATAAACATTCAAATGTATAAAATAAATATGAATTGCAAGCGTTCAATGATCTGATTTGAAAGTAAAATAAAAAAGAGTAGGTACAGTACACCTTGTAAAATCAAATTCTCAAAGATCCTTCAACTCGATGAAATTACGTTGCATTAGATGGTAGACCTTGAAATACTGTGGAGAGGAACATTTTCCATAAATAAAATATTAATAGATACTTTCTAGAAACTAAACAGCAATTCATGTATGATTTACTGTAGTTTCACAAACAGTCTTCGCTGCCAACAACTTTATTATAATATAAGCCGCTTCATCTTCTGACTTACAAGTAGCTACAATCGCAACGTGATTTCCAGGAAGACTTTCTTATATAACATGGTAGAGTGTCAAATCCCGCATTTCTTTGCGCACAACAACTCACTTGCCACCGTTTGACGTGCCTTTTTGATGGAACCGTTATTTTAATATTTTGATTTAGTCTGATAGAATTTATGGACCTTCTATACTACCTACTAGAACTATTGTATATATTAATACTGAGAATTTGTTAAGTAACTGGCATGATTCTAGAAGGGCTATATCGACAATTTGTCTGTTGGAAATTTTGTTCAAAAACTTTTTGATTTTGCCGTTGCAAAATTTCGAGATTTTCCAATAACCTAAAATATATGTAGACAAAATGAAAGGGCCAGGTTCATCTCTTACATCTGTCTTTTATATTAAATCTTCATTATTACGAACCATCATAATAATGATTGCAAATAATATTTCCTGTAACTTATCACCCAGCTAATTCCTCGTTTCTAAATCCTCTATTGCCAATGTTCTCTATATGAAAACGTGTATTAAATAGTAAAAATTTTACCACTTCAAATCCGCTACCTCTTATAATTCAGCGACTACCGTAGTATGATTTCCCAGTAGGCTTTCTTATGAAACATTGCGTATCATCAAATAGCGTTTCTTTCGTGCGCTCGCACAAGTCACTGTTCCACACACCTGTTCCTATATCTAGGTAAAGGAAATAGAAAAAGTTGTCTTGTTCTAGTGCTTGTTTGATTGAATCTATCTTGAGCCAATTTGTAAGAACAGTGATGTTAACTAAGTATGATTAGGTTTCATTGGTAAACTTAAACTGCATCTTTCTTTCTTTAACGTGGAGAAATCCTCATGCATATCATCAGCCTGAAGAAGACAAAAGGTTATATTTTACTGTAACACCTTTACTTAAAACGATGGTTAAAGGTTCTTTAACTAAAATGGCATTTAAGTCTATTGCCACCTCTATTCATTGGCATACAAATGACAAGGACAGGTATAATTTAATATTTAAAAATGACAATCTTTTATAAGTAACGGGATGTTCCTCCTACTACCATTGACTTACTTCATATTTCTTGCGTCATTACCCGACTTTACCCTAAACAAGTTTAATTTAAGAATAATTAAATGGAATACACTGACTCACCTGCTGCTAACAAGAATTTAAATTAATATTAATTTATTTATAGAGGAAGTACTTGATGAATGGTGATAAGGTTTCTAATCAGATCGTTCTAATGTCGTCATTGATAAAATTGTGGGCGTACGTTGACCGTTGCTTGCTACTTCAGGGAATAAAGACCGGGATTTACATAAAAAAAAATTATAGAAATATGTAAACCTCTTACCCTCGCCCAATTCCTACATCTTCTCGACCATTATTAATTAAAGCTAACATTATTGTATCTTAGTAATTACCAAAGCTAAGATAGGTTCACATTGGACAATCTTTTTTGCCTTTAGAAGAGCAAATAACAAAATGCTACGATTGGTAGACAAAACGATCGATACAAGCGTTTCTTCGTTACGGAAGTGTCCGTCAGTTGGTTCGCCGTCCGACCTCTGATCTGAGACTTCAGGTCGGCAGCAACGATACCGGGGTTGAGTCTGAACAGATAAAACAGTGTCGTAACTAAAGCCATTAACAAGTTCGCAATGTCACGAAAAGACCGAAATGTCTACTCATTCTTGTCTAAAACTAATTCCGTATATATTTTCTTAACAATCTTAAAATTCCTTACAATTTTACCAAAAAATCTTTATATACACATACCTTCACAGATCAGTAGTTAACGCATACATATCACGTCCCACAAGGTACCATCGTAGGTCCTATCAGCAAGATCTACGAAGAACTTACTCAGAACCACGCATTTTCATAACGGGATTGAAGATGTTCTTAAACCGGTCCTTCATTGAATAGATAAGGGGAGATAGTCTAATTGACGGTAGAAAACGTCCATGTTAATTAAGTATTAAGAAACATGTTTTTATTCCAACTGTCTGAGTCATAGTGGACACTATTTGTTTGAATTTCTTGGCTGGTAATAAAACTATAGTTAATTCTGAAGCTGGTTTTGCCTTATAAGCTGATGCTTAAACGGTATCGACAGTAATATAAATGCATGCAGTTCACGCCATTGCATTAGATGTTTATGGATGAATATTAGCTACGGTCCTTAGGCCTCTTTCGCTTCATCCATATTCATGTCTTCTCAAACATGCATTTCCAAGGTGTAATAACTTGCTTGGTTATGTACGTCATAGAAGCCCGCAAAAGTTATACGCTAGCTCGGCAGATAGCTGCAATTAATCATATTGCAATAGTCACCATGAATTCGGGATCGCAGTTTATTGTTATTAGCAGATATGAGGATGTTGGCCCATTCTCATAAAATTAATCTTTGTTTGGTTATGTTTCCAAATATCCAAGCATGTGTTCCTTTGCACACAAAGTTTAAAAGTCTCGAAAATAAATACCATGCAACATAGATACACAATGACACTACTAGTTTCATCCTTTCCTCTCGATAGACTCTAACCACTAGCAATTACACACAGCTGCTCATGTTATTAGCCTGCATACCCCCATTCTCATTAAGCTCCACATTTTTCTAATTTTACACTCTCAACAGCTAATGCACTCGTATAGTCTACGTTTAACGACACACAAATTACTCTGTTTAATGCATGCACCATGCACCTAGCACCCATAAAATGTTAAGAACCCGACTGGTAATCGAGCTCAATCATTTCTTTTAGATGCAACAGTGTTCGATCTAAATCTGTACAGAGATACTATAAACTTTTTATAACCCCTCCTCCCACTTTTCAGCACCCCTCGAAGGCCATTACTTTTTCTGGAATCGATTTTGTGATTAACGTTTGTGTGGATTTATTGGCCAAGTTTTCAAGCTGTAATTTCACGAACTACTGGACTTGAGTAATTTGGGAATGAAAGAAAATAGAGCGTCAGCTGTGTAATAAATCAATGACAGAAAGATCTGAGCAAAGAGTTTGTTTTATGATCTGAAAGGATTACATTAATGGAAATCTGTTGAGAATGTTATAAAACACTACGTCAGATGTTTATAAATTTGTATTTTCACTAAAGCGTACTGCGCAAGTCAAATAGTCTAGAGGATTTCTAGTACCTACACTATCAACAATCTCTGATTTTCAACAGCTAGAAATTTTATCACATCAACTTACCAGCTAAACTCTGCACACTCCATTTAACACTAAAACTTTCAAACTACTTTAATCCAAAGTTTCTCAAGCAAACTAAAAAAACTCCTCGGAGCTTTTTCAAAACTAGGACGATCAAAGCGGAGTGCATAATTTACAGCTGACTTGCACTTGTTTGCAATTCACGAGGGCTCTCCATAGCTCTCGGCTGAGTATACCCCCTTTGATCTTGCCAGATTTTGCTTCAAATCTTGATCAAAGAACCTGCCTTAGTGGCTGCTGCGAAGGATTTTGAGTACGCTTTTGATAGATCGAAAATTTAAGCGCAGATTTTTGGTTTAGATTTCGATTTACGGATTTTCTTGTTGGAACGGTATATCGTTATCGAGGTCATGATTTCCCCATTCCTTTATATACTTTACTAATACTTAAAGTTATGATTATAGATAAACGCATTTATAATATCAGTAATGTGAGTTTAGAATTGCAGTAATAAGCATTCGAAGATATTTATTGTAAGTAATCGTGGACATTAATGGGAAAAGGGTTTATATGAGGAACAGAGCCACTAAGTTTTAATACACTATGGCTTAAGCAGTTGATCGATTAAACTGATTGGTTGATTCAATTGAGCAACTGCGATTTGAAAAAAAAATGTTGTCCATCTAAAAATGTATCGTTTACGCAAACTTTTAGAACCTACTAACACTAACTATGCTTTTTCTCGCACAAATTGAAACAATCCCAGGCCGAGATCACGGTAAATTAAATACGTCACCCCCACTCATAAAACAATTCTAATCTAAAGCGAAAATAAAACAATTATTTTTCCTTGAAATTAAAACAAGACAGAACACAAGATTAAAAACGGAAATTATGTCCGCACTTCTAAATCTGATCTAAACAATTCCCAACCTAATTGTAACAGCAATAATAGAAATCCAACTCTAGAATCAAAGTTAAATCTTGTTGCAAACAATAAGGTCCAATGTTGAACGGCGAGTCGTAAATTTTATTGTTAATTGGACTCCGCGTATAGAAGTTACGGCTGCTGATGTTAGACAAGAGAAACTCAATCTTCACAGTGCAGATTAAGGTTTCTTTTTGAATGCATAAGGTAAGGATGCCCATAGAGATCAGCTAGGCATAAACATATTACGGATCGGAGGTCTAGGACCTACACCCTGTTAGCATAAATGTTAATTTAGTGTGGGTTTTAATTTCAAATTTATAACTGGCGTCAAGTAAATTGGATATGACGAGGCTACTGGCTTCGCGTCGTGTTTCGACGGCAGGTTTTAAACATGGACTTGTAAATTATGGACTGGAATCAAAGGTGTTTGTTTTCTTAATGTGAAGGCTGTACATGGTATGGTCACCTTTTTCTCCTTGAGTTCTCGAAGCAAGTACTTATTATTAGTCAAGATAATCTAGAAGGGAATTTATTTATACCTGCAGCTGCTGCTATTTTTCACTGAAAAGCTTTGGTTAGTGAGAATGTATTTGCAGCAGGTACTACATACATAAAAGCTTTTACAGATACAGTCGCGATCGATCTTGGCAGCCAAATTGAATAGTCTATCTGTCTCTGCACATTAGGGCATATTCCCGCAAGACGGATAAATAACTCTACAAATATATTGGGAGGTTATTCCAATGGATCATGCAATAAAGGTGCTTTTGTCGATTTTGAATTCTGAAATATTTAGGGCTGATTTCATCAAACTCGGATATTTTTTATCTGAAGAATAAGAAACAGGTTTTTACAGAATTTCTGTACAAAAGCCGTCATGATTTCAAGGTTATTTCCGAGATAAAGTTATCCGACGTTAGTAAATCAATTTTAAATCAAATAGAGGACTGATTTCTGTAACACAGATCTTTATACTTAGCTCAGGAGTCCAGGGATTTCATTGTAATTGTGTTACATTTATGTGGATATAGATTTTTTTATCGTTAATTTTTAACCATACCCTCATCTATAAATAAACAAACTAACAGTAAACATGGTTACATTTGCAACAAAATATCCAGAAGCTGGTCCAGGAAGCCAGTGCGCTGTACCGTGACTGTAACACAACACACGGCGTTATATTACACCGTTAGAAATGGAGGATCGTGTGTACACTGCTTTCGAGAAACGGTATACTTTTGTAAAACCAGTACTAAATCTAGAGGACACTATATGGTCTGCTCGTGTAAAGAAGAAAGCTTCTGTTATCATGTTCAAATTAATGTTTGAAAATAGACACTGCTATAATAGTTATTTTCCCAGTAACTGTGTTGCGGAGGTCTGATGGTAGTGGCTCCGTGTAAAATACTGGGATTCAGCCGCATCTGGTTAAACTGGAAGCTGGGGCCCAATTCTCCTATAATAAATTGTTGCCAAACGCAATCGAACCACAACCGTCAGTCAATTTTTGTTTTCGAAAACTTTCAAAATGATTGATTTTGTTTTTTGTGTCAAACAATTTGATAGCTTTTGAAATTGAGAACTGGTTCGGTTGTGATTTATCAAGATTTATTTTAGGAGAATTAGGCCCCTGATCCCAATCTAGTTGGGAAAAGGCTAGACAGAATAACAGACACTTCAGAGAAAGTACGAGTCAATAATCTCCCAATACTTCAATTTCACAGCGTTTCCACTAAAACATAACATTTTCTGTATGATAAGGTAAGTAGGTAGGCTATTAAAGACGGTCACACACTTTCGCTGAAGATGCAAATTGAATATAAATAGTTTAATTTATCGTTTCACATACCCATGGCGATTTAAATGATTTTTATAGATACCGTATCTATAGAAATCATTTAAATAGAATATTTAAAATCAGTATTAGTATGTCAGGAGGTTTACTCTAAAAACGAATGTCGAAGTTTCGGATCGAAACGAAATAACGAAAAACATCAAACTTATAAATATACGATCAACGTAATGACAAACAACGAACTTCTAGACGTCAATTAACATATGGAAGTAGGGTAAACGAAAGACAAAACATCAAATCGCGAAAATCGAATCGATCAACGGATCCGAAACACTTTCATGGTTGGAAAATATGCGATACGTCAGCAGAATCTTGGTAGTTCGATTTTTGAAATATGCCCTAAACCGTAGCCGGTAACGTTCAATTGTCTCTGCTTACTCCAGCAGGAAACAGGCATGAGCTATTAATGTATTTAGTTTGGTAATTTGAATTACACGGGACCTCAGCTTCTTATGGCGTCACAGGAAACGATAGGGTGGTCCATAACCAAGGACCACACAGTATCGCAATCAGTTTCTTTTAAAACAAAACATCCATCTTTTGTTGTGCTTACTGTACGTCGTTTCGCTGAACTAACTCTCGGTTTACCTGGAACAAATAACATAATTGGAATTAACATAACTGTAGTATAAACATTTCTTGCGTTAACAGAAAACATGAGAACATTTCCGTTCTAGAAACGTCGTGGTTTGTTGTACAAATTGATATTTTAAACTTTGACACTCAAATACTACCTCAATTGGGTCGGATTATTCCTTAATTGAGCATACAAAAGCTTCTTGAGCAAATCTTTTGTTAAATGACAATACCAATTCTACTAGGTAACAAAATTGTTTAAAATCGCAATCGGACTGTAGCTCAACCACGGCCGTTGGAACATCACTACATAGTATAAAACAAAGTCGCTTCCCGCTGTCTGTCTGTCCCTATGTATGCTTAGATCTTTAAAACCTACGCAACGGATTTTGATGCGGTTTTTTTAATAGATAGAGTGATTCAAGAGAGAGGTTTATAAGTATAATACATGCATATTATAGTAGAGAAAGACGCGGAATACGCGATAAACGACATCCACGCGAGCGAAGCCGCTGGCGACTTTTAGTTATCTTTATAAGAAAAATAATCACATAGCCGTGGTTGAACTGCGGATTGACTGCGATTTTTATTACTCGACTACGGCACTGAGGAAGGATTGAATCTTACTGGCTTTGTATATACGTAAGTTTGTGTCCTCGCACAGCCTAAATTACTGAACCGATTTCAACAAATGAGGTGTCCTTGGATTGGTCTTGATCTAGAAAGTGTCTTAGGTTACATGAAATCACAAGAAAACCATTATCAATTTTGCTATTGGCCTTCTGGACTTTTGAATAATGAATGTCAATATCGTAAACTTTGACTTTACTATACGTTACAATGTGCTAACAATCGCAGAAATCAACTTTGTCGACAGGGGTGCTACTATCTCAATTATGATTATTTTAACTATCATTATTACTTTCAAGATATTTTTATCTTATTTTACAATGATTTTTTGTCTAAGTTATGATGACATTTAATTATGTCAATTGTTTTATATTGTTTAGCTTCATTTTATTTTTTGTAAATGTGAGAACTTTGTGGACTTGCCTTTACATATAATTGTGTAAATTACTATTATTCATATTGTATTTTTTTTACTATTTTTTTTCCATTGTTCGTTAATTTTTGTACTCAAGACATGGTACTACATTACTCTAAGGTCTGTGGTCAAGACTACATTGTTCTCTCTCATAGTACCTACTGTATTCACTGAAATTGTAAAAGATATACTTCTTTTAAAAAGAGTAACCATGGAGTTTCTTGCCGGCTCTTCTCCATAGGAAACGACTAATTGGAACCGTGCACCTAAATTCGACTTTTCATAAGCGCCTGTATTAGTTTATGTAATTTTTTATTTTTTTTATTTTTTTAGTGACTGTAACGCGTTTAGCTATTTCGTCAATCAAGCTTGCAACGTGACGCAGTAGCGCATCTGCAACGATACATTTTTCTCTGTGTGTATATCCCTTAACTGTTAAAGAATTTCGTGTCCTAATCACCTCATAAACAGCAAGAACATTCATAAACAAACCACTCAGTGAATTTAGTTCTATAATTTAATTTTATGTCGAAACAACACCAAGGAAATGGCATTTTGCAAGTAATCGATTTATAGTTTATATTATGATAGAACAGTTGAAATGTATTTATTACAGAGATATTATCAACGAGAAAATCGTATAATGTTATTATTTATTATGGATTATACTGGGGTTAACGATTTGCGTCAACAATATCGATTACTGAAGCGATTTAGAGATATGGAACTGTTGTTGATTCATTTCATGACGGTTGACATCTGGTTGTTTAAAGTGTATCAAAACAATGAAATGGGAAGGAAAGTTTATTAATTGCTTCTCGCCACGTGCATGTTATAGGTATCGACATTTTATAATCTAAGGGTATCGATTTTACAACCGGTGATATCGATACCTATATTTTTATCGTAAAAATATTAAGCGGTAACGTAAACGTAATAAATTTATAGTGTCAGGTTCTAATTGCATCGATTCTATAATTCAGATTATTATTATTCTTAATAATAGGATATTTTTCTGCACTCTTTCTTACCATTATCGTTAGGGAATATAAACTTTAGGAGCATTAATACCTAGGCCATGGCTTAATATATTGTTCGAGGGAGCTAGGTTGACTATCTAAATCTAAATTCTCCTCTAACAGGCCAGCTGGAAGAGATTTCTTTAATAAATAAGCAGTGTCTTTGTACACTATGGTCCTCGTTAATTTACCTTTTATTAAGTGTTCTATGAACATAAATTATTAAACATATAAATAAATATTTTTGTATCCCTGAACAGATGACCGCTACTTAAAAACAAATGACAGATAATTCCAGAAACATTGTGCAAAATATAATAAAACCTAACGCGATTTCATTATAGCAGATGCGACAATCATAGCCTGTGAAGAACTTCATAAGTCATTATCATTACCAATTCGTCGCACTGAGAACGGCTAGGCTATGAACAGGATTGCGGAGTCTTGCACATTTATTTTCTGTGCACTAGCACAAGGCGCCGACATCTCAGTTTTATAGGCCAGTGCACACAGAAATGAGGAAGAGATTGCACTATAATCCTTAACGAGGTCAGAATATTGTGTTTGTATCTAGGAACAATTTTTCTTAGTTACATTAACCTTAGGAACGTTGTCATAATTGATGTTTATTCTGAACTTAACTGATGTTAATTAGTAGAGACGGGAGAATATGCAACTTCAAATTGTCGAAATATGCATGCAAATATGCATCATAAATGCTCGAAATATGCAACAAAATCGCCAAAAAATGATAAAATATGCAATAACAAATGTAAATAAATACTTACTACAAAATAATGTATTATTTATGAAAAAAACAGCATGCATTAAATTAAATTAAGTTTCCATAGTCAGATAACTTTAACCTAAGAAATAAGTTTGACGTTTTGACAGCTTCTGTATAGAAAATTATGTCAAAACGTCTTTATTCCTCAGTTAAAAGTTATTTGGCGATTGAAAAATCGGCCCTAAAATTAATTCCTATAATTACTTAATTTTCAAAAAGATATTATTATTTTTGTTGAATTGGTTCAATAAAATAAACGTAGACATCGTTTTATACAACATCTGTGTTTACCTATTATTTATACTTCAAAAATAAGAAAACATATCTACGTATTACAATAAGTACGTATATTTTCTAGTTAGATGCCGTTACAATTAAAGAAAAAATGCCCAAAATATGCACAATCGACATTTTAGCTAAAATATGCAATAACTTGAAAAAATAGTCAAACTATGCAAATGCATATGCAATATGCATATAATCCGGTCACTATTAATTAGCGATAAGAATTTTAACACCATATCGTTTGAAATAACAGAAAATCAGAAACCAAGCCAATTCAGTAATTGAATTGAGAGTTATTCTGATTCTCTGTTCACCCAAAGCTGAGTTCTGACAGCTCGGTCATTTCGTAAATTGTAGCCGTAAGGAGATTGATATCAAAAAACCGTAAAGGACATCATCAAAAACCGTAAAATAGCTATATCATCCTATAACCTAGCTCTGGAGCCAAGGTCTCACATTTTTCTGTGCCCTGTTTTTATTGCAATAAAGAAATTTATTATCCATGTTGTTTCTTTAATATATTTGATATTCTTTGCATCGAAACGTTTTGTAGAGAAACATCAGGAATCGTGTGTGAAAAGTGAAAACGGTATAAAAAATCATTGCTTAACCGTCTTAGAGCCTATTTTATCAACGTCGGATAACTCTTATTCCTAGGAATAAATTAGAAGTTTTGACAGCTTTTGTATAGAAATTCTGTCAAAACGTCTAAAGGCGGGTCCGCTGTGCCGTGTTTTCGTGTTTGCAAACAGGATAACATTGTTTGCTAACCGAATAATAATAATAATGTTTATTTTGTACTTTAAAACACAATACAGAGCACGTGAAACAACAGCAGGTTGTACAATAGAGTCTTAAAAAATGACAGAGTTCCGGCCCCTAAACTAGGTACGCAGACCTGTATCTTAGGAGTCGGGAGTTTCTACAGCTTCAGTTATATAATACAACCGTGACATTACAGTTATTTAAAGCGATTGGGAGAGTGTATTGGTGCGGCGAGTTTGAGTGAGGGGTGATGTGTATGTATGTGCGGGGTGAGTGAATGTGTGCGGGTTGTGGTTAGCATTTATTCAGATTCTAAATACATTAAATTACATACATTTACTATTTATGTTGGAATGACTAGCAGATTTAATAATAGGAATAGGGGCGTGGCCTAACAGTTTTGTTCGCAAAAACACAATAACATGTCAGAAAATTGGCGCTGCGGACCCGGCTTAACTTATTCCTCCGATAAACTCTATTCGACGTTGGTAAAATCGGGCCTTAATAGTAGAAACTTAGCCCACAGCTTTAAATACAAAGCGCAATCAATGAATTGAAATCGCCAAATCCTTTGCAAATATTAACATACATCATTTCTAGCATTATCAGTCCACCAAAATCAGTTGTGACACATACTTTATATAATACAGCTGTCAATTATCCCAATAAATTGGTCTTCTAATCCGGCTAAGCCGCAAGCGTGTACAGTCGCGGACTTGAAATGTTTATTACCCTAAAGTCTATAATCGCTTGCAAATTACTTTTTTATTAGGTCGTTCGGTTGCTCGCAAAAAATTGACAAGGTAAGGATATTTTATTTTTTTACTTAAATAGGCTCATTTAAAGAGGATATAAATACTAAGTAGCATAGAAAAAGACATCAATATATTTAGTAAATTTAATCAAATTCGCTCTATACAACTTTTAAGAAGACACATCGAAGGTGTTCATAACATCAAAAAGTGGTTCATAGACTTTTTGCTATAACCGACGCTTCACAATTTTAAAAAGTAATAGTTTAAAACCTCAAGCACGGTAAGTATAGACACAATAGATAAGACAATTAAGTGTCGTCCTGAGATGACGGACGGTACGCAACCGGTTAAATTGATATAACAATGACATATTAAATCTTATTGCGCACAATATAAGAAGGAAATCTGATAAACATTTCAAGTCCGCGACTATACGTTGTGCAACTAGCTTTATTCTAAACATGTCAACTGTTGATTGATTTCGATATAAACGTTGTTTTAAAACGGTCAGTATGACAAGCTGTCATAACACAAATTTTATCTATGACTAATTGGTAATCTTTTGTAGGGAAACGATAAATCTAGACTTTGAGGTTATGCAAGTTGACTCTTAAGTGCATTAAGGTTAATTTGCTCATATAAGTGATAACCTAGCAGTTGAATTCTTGCCTTCCATGCTTCCTGCATGTCTAGGTCTAAGGGCCCGTCCACATCACCACGTCACGATGTCGTCAACGTGGAACTGTGCGGCAACGCGGCACGATGCGTTGACATAACGTGCAAATATACGTTAGGGTGCGTCCACATCTGGCGAATGTGCCGCGAATGTGCAGCTCGCGAGCCGTTTGCGAGCTGCCCGCGAGCTGCGCGCGTGCATTTTTGTTCGTGCGCCGCTCCTGCGCCGCTCCTGCGCCGCCCGCGCGCAGTTTGCGCGCAACCTAAGCGCCGTACGCGATCAGCGCGCGGGCGGCGCGCTAGCGGCTCGCTTCTTCCTTCCGCCCGCGTCTCAATACAGAATACTCACACGTACGTTTTCCTTTAAACACTTGATAATCGCCAAACACACTTCAGGAATAATAATACTTATACTTTGCTTAGAAATTCTAAAAAGGTACCGTAGAACGGGGTTACTTTGATCAATTTTTTGAGCTGCATGTGTTTGTATCTTATTTATTTTCGCTTTTAGCTGCTACATCAAAAATATTTTATGTAGACTCAATTAACTGAGATATATAAAATCACATAGACTAGATAAAAAAAACTATAGAGCACAGTTTTCGATAGCAAAAAGGAGAAATGTTCCGTATCAAACTTGGACCGTAGAGCTTCTACTTTGATGATCTCTGTTCTATCATTGAATTTCAAAGTAGCCCCAATCGAAAAATCTAAAACTCGTTTTTTTTACATATTCAGGGGTGTCATTTAATATTTTTTATCATCGCCATCTAACATCGCAGACACCTCTATACTGAATGGTAAAATAGGAAAACTGTCAACGTTCCCTACAATATTAAATTAAAATGCACAAGTTCCATTTTCACACAGATATTTAACCAAATGCAAAATGTTTAGTAACTATCAATGTCGCCCCTGTATTTGAAAGTAACCCCGGTTTACCGGTACTGCAAACTTGTGTAGGAATCTCCAGTGGCCAAGAATCGTAATGTCAAACTTAATTTATTTTCAACTGAAATTGGTAGCCTAAAATGCGTTTCCTTTTTAGCAATCTTGAAACTAACCATCTGTAGTAGATTTTGATATAATTCTGGTGACAATTTTAAAAAATTTGCATAGTGTCCGCTTAATTGATGGCTTTTCAACTCCGCTACTATATTCTGTTTTCTTTTAAAAATAGGATTTTGCCACCAACGCCGTTGTCTCTTTTTTTTCCTTTTTATCAGTAATATAATAGCTAATGATCCAGCAATTATATTAAAAGCACTGGTGTCGTCCGACATCTTCGAAAGTACTGAGCCAGTAAACGGAACTGTAAGCGCGAGAATAGAGTGCGCGCAGATCGCGCGCCGCGCGCACGCCTTTATACGAGCCTTGCATGAGTTGCGCTAAAGAGGCGCACCAAACCATTACCGTAACTGCACGCGCGCAGCTCGCGGGCAGCTCGCAAACGGCTCGCGAGCTGCACATTCGCCAGATGTGGACGCACCCTTACAGTATCGTAAAAATGCACGTCAGTACCTATCATTGTTAGATTTATCGTTGACCATGTAGATCCTCAATATTAATAAGAGAAACAGTAAGGTATGGTTTTAAAGCATCGGAGCACATAGACGGCGACTAACTCGCGGGCGTGGAGAGTGCGGGCGGAGCGCATATTATATACGTGTGCGCTTGCGGCTAGAGGCGGAACGTATTACGATACGGTAACGTAAATTTGCACGTTATATCAACGCACCGTGCCACGTTACCGCAACGTTCCACGGTGACGACGTCGCGACGTGGAGATGTGGACAGGCCCTAAGATCGATCCCGGCCCACACTTCTGACTTTTCGAATTCATGTGTGGATTAAAATTTGATTATCGCTTGCGTTAACGGTGAAGGAAAACATCGTGAGGAAATCTGCACACCTGAGAGAATTCCATAATGTTCTCGATGGTGTGTGGTGTCTGTCAACCCGCACCAGGCCACCGAGGAGAATTAAGAGAATTAAGGCCTTAAGGCCTCTTGTTCACGGCACGGTTCCTTGACCGTACCGTAAAAATCGTGTGAGCTTGAACACGATACCTACCGCAAACCAGCAGCCAAAACTGATTTATATCCATTTTATAGCTATTTTCGTATAGCTCGTGCTGACACGAGAGAGAACACAAAATCATCATTGGAAAGATGTCAAGCAATAATTGCCTATCGCGAAAACGTCCGGTGCCCTTAACAAACTCTCATAGACTGTCATACAACAACACTAATGGAAATAAAACCGTGCGCAGAAGAAGCGTAGCCACGCTGCATACGGCGGCGCAGGCGTGCCGTTGGGCCGCCGTATCCGTCAACAAACTTCTATAGTAGTCCTTACAACACTGATAACCGTGCCTACACACGGCTAATTAACTGTAGGTTTTTACGGCAAAAAAACGTGTGTGAACAAGAGGCCTAACTCTTATCATTCTGAAAAAAGGCCTAGCAGTGAGACAATAAAGAACTGATTATGTAATGCTAAGTTAGTAATTTCTATACAGATCTCGGGAGCTTACAAAAATACGCAGTTTATATTTCTGTGTACTTTTTAGAGTCAACTATGTTTTGTTGTTCCATCTTTGAAAACAAATTATAGGTACCTACTCTAAAAAATCATGCCAGACTATTACACACCTAATTAGTTGATTTTATGGGGTGCAATGAAAGAGCCTCCACGAGTGACGATACTTAAGTACGTCCGGCGCACCCTGGGCAGTCAGCCCCGCTACCAACCTTGCTGACTGGCTAATCTTTTCACCACAGCATGAGCTATTTTCGTACAGCTCGTGTTGACACGAGAGAAGAAGAAGAAGAAGTTGATTTTAGAGCAAAATTATTTAACAAATATTCTCTGAATCTATCTTTTGGAATTGTTGTTTTTTTTAACTATGCCCCAATCGGTTTTTTTTTCTACAGACTCTTCTTTACATTTTTACAAACACCCAAATCCGAAACAACTATCTGTAGGCCATACAAATATTTGATTCATGCGGGACTCGAACCTGCTAACCTTAGCACAGAAACCCAATCGCCCAGCCACTGCACGTGTCGTCAAATTATATACCGTGCATAATCATGACAATATCTCACATTTAATTTCATGGGCTTTTTTTTATATAAAACCTTCGCCCGTTTTTTTCAAAGTGCAGTCAACCAAGGACCGTTTATAATCGTCAATGCTGATATTACCCGGATAGTAACAGCGATGCGTAACAAAACGCCACGTCATTACGATAAATACCCGTGCGATTGTGCAAAGTATCCATTGTTAAGCGCAGTTCAGACTACGTTATAATATATAGCATATAGCAAATATTGTATAGCACAGCGATATCGCTCAGCATACATTTTAGATGGACACGTTCACACAGCGCTGTGCTATAAAGCATTGGCTTGCTGTACGCGATAAACTTGAGCGATTCTCAGAGCTTTAACGTACGATTCTCCGGTCCCCACCCTGCCTCACTTCTACTCCGTCTGTCGCCCGACCGATCGCCGTCAAAAAACTTGACGTAAATGTATACAAGGTTAGTCGGAAAGAGGGTACTAATCCGCAGGCCACTCTAAGTATCACTGATGACAGTTTTAATACAAGTGTTTAAAGTCAAAATTCGATAAAAAAAACCTTGTCACATAATTTTTAATTTATTTTTTTTCAAAAATTATTTTCCATGCTTTAGTTACGAATTCAGAAAATAGAGCTTCTAATTCGTGACCCCCAATATGACCTAAAATGTTAACACAGCTAATCATAGCTGAGGATAGATTTTAGCATATTTTTTATGTAATTTTTGAACAGCTTTTTCTCTTTAACTATTGACTTTTGGGGAAAGTGGTAGAACAAAAGTTACTCATTATTATGGGTACTTTAACACCCTTTCGGATTAGTACCCCTTTTCTGACTAACCTTGTATGATTATAGATTATGACGCAATATGCTTTACTATATAGCGAAATAAGTAGTATAGCGTAATCTGAACTTCGCTTAACAAACGCTACGTCATTACGCTAAATACCCGTGCGATTGTGCAAAATATCCGTTGTTAACAAAAACGTGTACAATATCGTAATATAGGGTTGTTACAAATATCGATTTATTCAAGTGGGGTGGTCTATTATGTGAAGAGGATTTAAGAGGGCGGTCCTATTGTTAGGATCAGCCCCCAGACACGTGTGGCATCCGAGTGGGCTTTAGAAAATTGGTAATTTTTAGTTCTTTTGTCATCTTGTATTATCGAGTATTTGGGATCTAGTTGAAGGCAAATGTGGTTAACTAGGGGTGGGTTTAGTATGAATGTTTATTATCGGGATGCTCAGGCGCACTTGCAACGTTTGTGCTCGATGATCGAGAGAAATGATTATACGTGAGAAGGATTTAAGTAGATCATCATCTGCCTAGCCTTTTCCCAACTATGTTGGGGTCGGCTTCCAGTCGAACCGGATGCAGCTGAATATCAGTATTTTACATGGAGCGACTGCCTATCAGACCTCCACAACCCAGTAACTGGGTAATACGATACTCTTGGTAAGACTGGTTGTCAGACTTTCTGGCTTCTGACCAACAGTAACGACTGTCAAAGATCTACAAATGACAGCCGGGACCAACGGCTTTACGTGCTTTCCGAGGCACGGAGGAAACTCGCTATGGTAAATGGTCACCCATCCACAGACCAGCCTCGGCAAGCGTGGCTTAACCCGGAAGATCGGTCTATGCGGCTGTAATTATTTAGCCACGAGCTCCTCTGAAGGATTTAAGTAGGTACAAAATATAATCTATACATGATCTATTTATTACTGGTATAGATTTACCCTTTATGGGATTTAACTTGATTAGTTTTTTTTTTTCTTTTTTATCTTGCAATAGTGTTAAGTGATCGTATCCAAGCCACCTGACGAGGTTCAAACTAAGAAAAAAAAACTTTTTTTTTTGGTAGTTAATAATTAATTGGTAAATATTCATTTATTTTGACTATTTTTTTTTTGAGTACCTCTCTTTACCACGCATAAATGAACGGAAGCACGGTGACACAATCGACGGGCACGACTAGCACGATATCGTTCCACGCAATCAATTAACTGGGGGCGCTATAATGACTCACGATAAGAATGTTTTTTTTTAAATATTTTAGTATCCTATGGAGGATCAATCTGTCACCAGTAGATGAAAGGTATAATTTCTTATTTATTGAATTTATCGATTTTATCTAAAATAGAAAATATTCATTATCATAGGTGAACTACGAAGAGAATTTTTATACATACAAACCCAACACATTATGGCTTGCACCATAAAAGGTAGAGCTTGTTGAAACATAATAATTATGTAGTATAGATAATAGGTAAGATTTCTATATTATTAACATAATGAAAGTTGTTAACTTAAGTGATTTCCACTCACTTTCAGAATCATCACCATAACAATAGCTTCTGCTTTAAGGACTCATATAGCCCTTTATAGACTACATACTACATTAGGGCTCTACAGACGAACGGCATTTTGCCGTTGACAGGGGTAAATGCAGCTGTCGACGCACCGGCGACTACCGTCGCAGTTGCCCCTACACGGCTGCAGTTACCCCGCTCGTCTGTAAGCGCCCTTATTCACATAAAGTTAATTTTTTTAGACAGTTATCCGCATGCGTGATTACTAGATCGTGTGCTAACAAGTTTATGAACTGTAAAAGCATACTATGGCGTACCCATATTGTTTTATGAGGAGCTCGTGGCTAAATAATTACAGCCGCATAGACCGATCTTCCGGGTTAAGCCACGCTTGCCGAGGTTGGTCTGTGGTGACCATTTACCATAGCGAGTTTCCTCCGTGCCTCGGAAAGCACGTAAAGCCGTTGGTCCCGGCTGTCATTTGTAGATCTTTGACAGTCGTTACTGTTGGTCAGAAGCCAGAAAGTCTGACAACCAGTCTTACCAAGAGTATCGTATTACCCAGTTACTGGGTTGTGGAGGTCTGATAGGCAGTCGCTCCATGTAAGATACTGATATTCAGCTGCATCCGGTTCGGACTGGAAGCCGACCCCAACATAGTTGGGAAAAGGCTAGGCAGATGATGATGACCCATATTGTTTTATGTGAAATATAATCAAATAAATATAATAAAGGCGAGCAAATAAATCGAGCCACTTCTGTTTTTCACGTATAATAGTTATTATTTTTGTTATCATGGAACAGATCAATTCTAAACATAATATCGCCTAAAAGGTTATTGATAACTTTTACAATGAGGATAGTTTTTTGTCAACTTAGAATTATACTATAATTCATGAAACCAAAACGAATAACCAGGACCCGTGAAAAAAGGACTGACTCGATTTATTTGCTCCCAAGTACAATTTGATTTTGAATTTTGATTTGATTTTTGATTTCGAGCGTGCGTACTACGTGCGTCTACATAAAAAGCCCGTTTTCTGTGAGCGAATACCGTAAAAACTGCAACACCAAACGGTTCTAGGGATGATGCCATCATTACACTTGGCAAGCACATTATTGATTCATTTCACCTCTTATACAATACGAGTTTCGATACACGTATTTGATACGTATTGACATAATGAAGTTATTTTTAGATATGAAATAACATTGGCCCGGAAATCTGTGACAATTATAATTCTTATGATGATAAACCCTAAAATAGACAAAGCGATAATTTTATTATACTCAATATGTAGATTAGTTATTTATCCCGTATTAAAGCAAAGGGATTGTATTTACAACCAACTTTTTTGGAAGACTTCACAAAATCCTCTTTCTTATATTTTTATTTTTAAATCGCAATTTAACAAACAATTTTTACTATTTAAATGACAATCATGAAAAACTGATGTAAGCCTTAGCGTTCAGTGATTGATGTGCAACTGAGGCCACAAAACATGAATTGCAATTAAAAAAGTAAAAACCGACTTCAAAAAAAAACTAAACGGAGTAAAATAATTATCATTTAATAAAACTACCAGTTTCAGAAGTCGGTTGAATCATCAAAATCCATTCATAATTGGCGGAGATATGGCGTAACAAACATACAAAAAAAAAACATTCAGACGAATTGAGAACCTCCTCCTTTTTGAAGTCGGTTAAAAATACACAACTTTCTTTCATCCAAGAAGAAATTAAATTCGATATAAAAACCCACCATTGTTTCATGACGTGCAGCTTCTTAATGAAGTTATTTCTAAACACGTTAATTTTCTTATCAATAACGATTCTGTCACACGGGTCATTGGCTGCATGCATGCGGGCACAGATAGAAAATAGCCAAGAACTGGCTTTTGAGACATGATTCCGTATAATATTGAAGAAAATTAAATCAATTTTAATAGGCTATATTTAGTTTAGTTTATAAATCACATATTTAGCACTTGAGATCACTTTATTATTAATTGTAAATAACAAAAAATAATCAATTTATAAAAGTTATATTTTTACGGTTTTGCCTCACCCTTTGTCCAAAACCGGGTATACCCAAATCTTATACTACTAGTTCTAACATTTAAGACATTGCACCATGCATCGCTCCTTCGCGAGTACAAAGATGTGCTTGTTAAATCCAAAGAATATTAGATCAATTGACCATAAAAGCGTTTTTCTTATTTATTGTTGTCGAGCACGCACCGACGCCATTGAAAGTTTGTTGACAAACTGATCAGGGTGGCCAAAAGCAGCTAGCGAATGCGCGCCTGAATTTGAAACGTGTAAGAGGCTATACTGCCTTGTCCCGGTTTTACCCCCATAACCGGTTTTGGACTAATCTCCCCTATTTACTTACGCAATAAGAATTCTGTATAATGATTTCGATAATAGCTTTTATAATTTTAAAACCTATTATCGATAAGTAGGAAATATCAAGCCCATGTTAATTCTTTCGTCACTCGCCCTATAGCAGTAAGTAATGTTTTCGCCCCCAACCATTTTGCAAACAAACAGACAAATGAACAGATGTGCAAATATACACAGAGTTACATCCAATCAATTTCGATGCTCATCTCTTTACGATGCGGAACCCTCCAAAAAACCGAATAAATATTCAATAATGCTATTGAAAATAGAAAAATAAAGAACGAAGTTTCGTAATTTAGATACGGAGGTGTCAATTAAACTGATAATAAGTTATGTGGGTTGCAGGTTCATATATCGGTTTTTGGATCATTAATTTTGATATTTATGGTTAGATTACTTAAGTTTAGTAACGGTAAAAGATATCATAATAATAATATATGTAGACGTACTACGACCACCGTAGTCAGGAGTTTTGTCTGCTGGTAATGTTAGTACAATCCTATCGCGTTATGATGATGTAGAAATCCAGATAGTCCTTTATAACGTTTCGCCACAACTAAGGTTGTTCACTAAAGTCAAAATCTAAGTCAAAGTGTTTTATTTCAAGTAAACCAAATTACAGGTGCTTTTAAAACGTCAAAACTCCACGGTTCCAAAAGGTAGGGCTTATGGAGAAGAACCGGCACGAAACTCCATGGATACTCTTTTTAAATAATAGATCATGACAATTTCACTACGGTATCGTGAGAAAAATAGTATGAGAATAATGCAGGTTAATGTAAGAAATAAACTCATATAAGAGTAGCAAATAGAAAAATATGCCTTTGGGATTGCCATAGCAGTTAATAGCTGGCCAGTCCCGACAGACAGCACCCGTTCACGAGAATGACGTGCATATCAGCATCGCTCAGCTCAACCATGTTGCAGGGAACTCAACGATCGGATGCACGACGCCACCGCCATCCATTCCGCGGCGGTGTAAACAGTGGCGTGCCTAGGGTTCAAAGTTAGGGCAAGCCCGATAGATTTTTAGGAAAAAAAAACCCTGTAAAATTTGACAATAATCGTTATTTTGGGAAATTACACAACTATTATTTTCACCCTAATAATAAATAGGGTGCAAATAATACAATTGTGTGATTTTGCAGAATCAAGTACAACTTGGTTTAAGAGCCATCTATGAGCATTACAGGTGCTTTTTTGCGCTCTTCGAGTTCGACGGGAAAAATGACACAATCGCCCGTCGCCGCCAATAGATGGCTCAGAAATAATTGATGAGCATAATTACGCAATGTTTATAATGTTGAAAAAAATATTGTTAATTTATAATAGACCCGATCTATATTTTTATAATGTGTACAAATCCCAAAAGTTTAAAAACAATTTATAATTACTTTCGATGTAAACAGCCATGTTAACTCTTCATTCTTCGCTTCTTTATTACTGCTAATGACAAACAACAAAGCTCACTGAAGGCATGGTATCACTAGATAGATTTACAGACATATCAGCAATCACATACCTTCGGTGGCGTTGATAAAAGCCTTTTGTTGTTTCGTACTATTTGTTTAGAGCAATTAATCCTGGCACCAGATAAGTTATTCAAATCATCGTAACCTGATGTATTCCAGGCGTTCGTATCATTAGAGAAAAATATGCAACACCAGCAGAATAATTTGTTTAAATGAGAGCAACCTACAATCCAAGGAGTTTTGTAAGCCGATCTATGAAAATTGATTTACTAGAAATACTCAAATCAGGAGTAGGTTTAGGTGAAGTGATAAAACGGTATTTGTCTGCAAAATTCAAAGTATTTACCTTTCCGAGTAACGATTGCACACACTTTAATCCATCACTAGGAACAATTATTTCCGAATTCATCTTATAAGGCAAATTACAAAGAATTTAAGTACTAGAAATACTCAAATCAGGAGTAGGTTTAGGTGAAGTGATAAAACGGTATTTGTCTGCAAAATTCAAAGTATTTACCTTTCCGAGTAACGATTGCACACAGTTTAATCCATCACTAGGAACAATTATTTCCGAATTCATCTTATAAGGCAAATTACAAAGAATTTAAGTACTAGAAATACTCAAATCAGGAGTAGGTTTAGGTGAAGTGATAAAACGGTATTTGTCTGCAAAATTCAAAGTATTTACCTTTCCGAGTAACGATTGCACACACTTTAATCCATCACTAGGAACAATTATTTCCGAATTCATCTTATAAGGCAAATTACAAAGAAACTTAATCACAAACGTTAAAACAAACTAATAAAAGTTACACAATACCTACTTTAAATCACAGAAACTAAAAAAAATATTTATCGCGTCAAAAAAATGCTCCAATATCGCTCAAAACAAAATGTGAACTAATTTGAAATTGTATCATTTCTATCGAAATACAAACGTCGCGGCATCTATGTGCCTAAACACGCATGCCACACAAATTGCACTCGTAAACACACTAGCGTAATGTTCAATTTCGTCAAACTAACAGAGTCATAAGCCCGGCTTTTCCCTTCGTACAAATTAGCTAGGTATACCTATATCTATCTATCGATCTATTCACGATTTATCAATGAAATCGAAGGAAAAGAGACAGACGGCTTAAGCCGCGTAAGAAGCCAGCGCGTGCGACCGGAATGCAAGATCTTGCAGGCGGTTTGGCAACGTTACGTTACGGAGGCCGGCCGAGGCGCGACGCGAAAAATATTGTTTATGTAAACCTGGCAACGTACCACCACACGGAGGCTCGCTGTATTGCGCGCGGAGTTTAAACATATTTTTATTTATTACAGTAGGTATTAGTTGTTATGAGACATGATTCAATTAATTCAATACTACTTTACATGAGTTTTTTTTTGTTTTTTTTTTTTTATTAATCTCGCATTCCTGATACAAAGCCGGGCTTTTCGGCTTGTATGGAAGGCACGCCACTGGGTGTAAATTGAGCTTTACGTCGGGGGTTAAAAAAGACAGCAGAATAGGTTGTTAAGAATCGGCTATTTTACGGCTTATTTTATGCTGCCTGTAGTTTAGACTTTAGGTATAGCTGGAAAGGATCTAACTCATAAGAGGTAATCAAGGTAAATGGTTGCGTGGTGCTTACAACCGGTGAGCTGCCACAATTTATGCAACATTGTGGTCTTTGAACACTACATGTTACGACTTGGAGGAACTTTGAATGATGCCTACTCTGAACAAGACTTATTAGAAATAGAAATAGATACTTTAATAACATGTTCTAAACTGCAGAACAAGTAACGGACTACAATAAATAATTTATTCTAAGTATTACTTAATTTAACCAGTGATAGCCATTTTTTTCTTTTTTTTAAGAATGGGAAATCATCAAATATCTTCTTCCGCTCTGGGCGGAGCGGAAGGGAGTCTCAGACTCGTACTGACTAAAACCCATCCGTGTTTCTCCTAGTGCCCTTTGCGTTCGAGGGCCGCGGTAACTCTTTTGCACAAATTCCGCAACCCTGGCAGGCACTGGCCCTAGCGGGCCCCGTCTACTATGTTGATATCTCTTTGAGACGCGCGTAGAAAACAACGCGCCATCGGCGCCGTCGACCCGGGCCTGGTTCTGATCGGACGGTGAGCCACCCAACGCTCAACGTCCGCAGGCCTGCGCCTATGTTTGCCGGGAATCGCCCTGCGACCCCCGACGCCCGGAGCGTCTTCTTCTGTTGCGGCAGTTGAGGCGTGAGGTTTGCCTCTCCCTCACGCGGCCCGCCTCCTCCTTCGCTAGAATTACTGCTTCGCAGAAGAAGGTGACCGCTTCCCATGCCCCCTCGCTCCGGACCATGGATTGAAACAGGGCCGGACGCGAGAGGTCGCCGCCGCCAATCGCCTCTACGAGGGCACGGCGGTGCTATGCTCAAGCAGGGTAGACCTCCACCGTGTCCTCCGGGCGATCCTCACAGTGATAACACCCGGGCGTGTCCTCCCGCCGAATCCGAAACAGGTAGCTCCCGAAGCAACCGTGTCCGGAGAGTACTAGTCTTTTCAAAACGGCATAAGCTACTCTCGTATAGCTTGAGCCGATGAGAGAAGAAGAAAGACCAAATCTTGAATGAAAAGCTAATTTGAACACCGAAACACTATTTATTTATTTCTATTAATTATACATAATACACCGGTAATCAAAAAAAGGAATGCAAACACTTACACAATAATATGTACAATGGGTGGTCTTATCGTACAAACAAGGCAATCTCTTCCACACAACTCTAGGATGGACTGGAAGAACGGTAAGAGATAACGGGCAGTGTACAAGTAAGTATCATACATATTATTATTTAGGTTTAATAACATAAAATGCACGCGTAAAAAAACTGCCACTTAAACTAAAACAATTGTCTGAGTTCTGCCGTATCCAATAACAATGTAATTTTATAGGATAAGATAACACAGAAATAATAATAAAACAAAATCAATTTGATACCAATTACCGTAGAACGACTGAAAAAAACGAAGTAAAATATCCGAACGATCCGCTGAAATGTCGCTTAGACATCGTAGAAAAAAAACATAAAAGAAAATGCCTAGCAATACTTTCAATTAGTGATGTTCCGACTAGACGGCGACTAGTCGGTAAAGCCGACTACCCGGCCACTTTTGAAGTCGGCGACTATTCGGCAAAGAGGGCCGACTATCCGGCTTCTTACTTTGTATGTATTTCTCAATTAAATGTTTATAGGAGGAATTACATTAAAAAAAAAAAAAAAAAAAAAAAGTAAAAACCGAATTCAAAGAAAAACTAAAAGGAGTAAAATAATTACCATAATATAAATTAACAGTTTCAGAAGTCGGTGGCTTCTATTTGTTTCAGTGTAGAGTTGCACCGACTTCTGAAACTGTTAATTTATATTATGGTAATTATTTTACTCCTTTTAGTTCTTCCTTGAAGTCGGTTTTTTACTTTTTTTTTAAGTTTATTTTTTATTAAATACGTTTTAGTGCCATAAATTTAACCCCCTCCTCTTCATAACCCTTCTTTTTACCTTACACGATATAATGAAAACATTCCAAAGGGGGGGGGGGGGGGGGGGGCACACACACGCATCCCCTTCTCTTTTCAAGTAGTCAGTTCCCAACAACAAATATAAACAAAGCAATAAGTATTAGTAATTTGAGTATTTTGCTTTGATCCGATAAGGAGTTCCGTTCCATATCTCTGAAGTTCATGGTCTAATCATAACAATAAGTATTTATAATAATATGGGACCAATCAGGAAGTATACCCTTTCGAACAAAAAATAATTTTTCTAATCGGTTAATAAATGACGGAGATATGAGGTAACAAACATTAAGAAAAAATACAACCGAATTGAGAACCTCCTCCTTTTTGAAGTCGGTTAAAAAAAAGAAACAATGCGAAGTAAACAAAACATGTTCTGACACGCTCGCAGGCGGCGGTTGCGACTTGCGCGCGAATAAGCTGTAAACTAAGCGTCACAGAAATTGTCGAATACCCCCGAAACCGTGATCGGCTTGGCCGAATAGTCGGCCTCTTTACAACCGAGACTAATCGGCTAGTCGGTCAAAGTCACAGTCGGCACATCTCTACTTTCAATGTATCCTAATCCCTCCAAAAGTTTATGATATCAACTAAAACATAAACATAATTCTTACAACACTTACTTAGTAAAAGGTAAAAGTTTCGCAGACGAGGCTTTACTTAAGTACCATGATGGTATCAAAGTACTTATGTACAGCCATCCTTTCTGTCGACAACATAGGTGCCACTTCTCAAGTTATGTAAGAGAAATAATTACTATGTCACAAGCGGAAATAAACTCTATGTTACACAAAATTGGGTTGGAGGTTGAGTGGAGCGTGTCCCCATTTTCTAGACCCGTCTAGTGCACAATGTAGCTCTAAAGTTAGGTATACGTACGTCTAAAGTGCTTGTGTTGACGTGTGTGAGATGAAGATGACAGGAACATCACAATAAATATAACTGCTGTTGGTTTTGTTGTTTGCGAGTTGTTTGGTCTAATTCTGCATGAAGATCTTCTGTTATGGACTTGGATTATCACTCATTTAGTTCAGGTTAGTTGGAAAGGGGGAATTAATCCGTAAGGATGTTTAAGAACCGATAAAAATTAATATTTTGTAATCAGCAGCGGGTAGCGCTGGCCAATACTGACAAAAGTTGGTGGTCGTCGATATGGATCAACCTACCCGATGTTATAAAGGCGGTGGTCATTCGACGAAGCAAGAGCATTCGGTGCTGAACAGCTGAATAAGTTTGACCTTTTACATCTGACTACTGGCTTGTTCTTATTTTATGATCTTGTAATAATTGTGTAAAGTATTATATTGTGATCTAGTTCATGTTACTAACACTAACCCAAATACAAGTACACTAGTGGTGGAGAGTCTATGTTGGTTTTATTTACTACATTTACCTTGCTCGCAATCCTGACATGCCGACCTGAACGATTATGTTGTTGTGTCTTTTACAATTTTGCGATCTACAATAAAATTGCAAGTAGCGTAAACGAACAACTTTCCCCAAAAGTTTAATAACTGTTCAAAGAATTCCTAACAAGAATACGCAAAAATCTATCTACATATACAATACACAAGACACACACACAACATACTCGTACATACACAGCCAATCTATCATCAAATATGATCAGCTGTGTTTAAATTTTAGATTATACTATTTGAGGTCAGAGATTAAACTGAGATGAAACTCCATTTTCTGAATTCGTAAAGAGAAAGAATTAATAAAATAAAAATTACTTAGCATGAAAATTAAAATAATCTATTTTATTTTTTATTTTTACACTTATTTTGAAAAGTTATCAATGATAATTTAAGCGGGCCGCGGATTAGTAGTACCTACCCCCTCTCCAACTAACCTTGTAGAAGGTATTATATAAAATATATAATCTTTCGTCATTGTAAAAGAGTTGATTGATTGATTACTTAATTCATTGAATAAAACGACATCAATATTCGCGAAAGGAGATTGCCACGGAGCAGGTCCCTTTTGTGGTATCGTGTGCCTGATTGGAATAATGACCTAAAAATATTATTCATTTTTTTGTGCACAGGGTATTTTTTATACAATTTCTTTCACCCTGGGAGCAAAGGTAAAGTTAATTATTAGTTAAACATTACTTCGACATCCGTTTGATTCAATGTAGTCTGTGGTTTGATTGGTATACAAAAAAAAGTTGCCAGGTTTCAAAGAATTAAATAACTAAAGACATATTTTAATCAATTGAGTAATCGATAAAATAAAACGATGATTAAACATTACAAAAATATTTATTTTTAATTAAGTTTAAATAACCTATGAGCAGTTTATATCTCAACATTTAGATTTAGATCTCAACATTTGACAACTTCAACGCTACTGTGTTAGCATTTTGTTTTACAACGATGAGGTAGAATGACGTTATCCCTGTCCTTTTTATACCTATTATTGTACTACATATAACTGAAATAAACAACGATAGGTGTACGCCTAATATGAGTTTATGTAAAGTATTCTTGATGAAGAAAACTATTGGATGAATTAACACTGCTCATAGTCGATGCGAGTAAAACCGATGGAACGATGACAATAATAGGTTGCATAAATTCATAAAGGGCCTACATTGATTAATAATAAATGTTCACAAAAGCAATAGACACAAAGATAACAGCCATATTTATTTAGAAAACCTTTTAATATCAAAGTAGTTTTTATCGATTGATCTATAACGATTTATTAATAGATTATAAAAAATTGATCTGGCAACATTTACTTGCGCATGTCACAGACTTTACTCTGTGGTTCGTTAGAGTGCGCGCAAGATAAGTCTGCGCGCGGCCGAAATCGGAACTAATCACGGTCCACCAAAGTGCGTGCCGTTTTATCAATTTTGATAGTAGAACTACCTGATTGTAGGAATATTTAACGGGAAAATTATGTTTAGCGATAAAAAAGTTAAGCTTAAAAAGCGGTAATTTGAACTTTTGCGATCATGGAAACGTTTAGCACGCCCTCAGTCACGCGCAGAGTTATCTTGCGCGCACTCTACGTTCGTGATTGCTTTGTTTAGATACACGTTAAGTTTCGAATTGAGGGCGGGAAATTTTAATAAGCGCGGTTGTGTTATTTTGAATTTCTTGAACAATTTTTTCATTTTAACTTGTAAATTAATCAGTAGAGTAGTTTTATATATTTTGTAATTGTGTTGATAGTGTATATATTGTAGTGTTAGTGAAGATTTGGTAAGTTTTTAGTTATATTATATGTAAAATAATATGAACGAGCCACCTGATATTGATGATCCTGGGGGTACAAACCTTCAGGTATCACAATTTATTACTATTTCCAACGATGCATCCAGCATGGATACGGATGGATCTGTCTCCACAATTAACAGGAAACGATCAAAATCCGTTAGGGTATGTAAACATTGTAACAAAAAACGTAAAAAAAGAAACAATTCCGATTGTAGAACTCCCAATGATTGCATGTGTGACGATAGCGAACTCACTCGTGACTTGAAACAAAACATAAAAGACAATATCCCAGAAAATACTGCTTCCACTTTGAATATAATGACAACCACAACCAATCCTAATGTTGGTTATTCCAAAAATATTAACTCGGACACTATGCAAAATGGAAGCAGTCCTAACAAAGAAAAAGTGTACATTCCGGTAGGCAGAAAACTTTACGAATCGTCGGATGCTGCCCCGTTTTCGGTCCACATTCAAAGGCAGCAGATAGAGGGGTCCACCACCCTTAATGCATTGACGTTTGGTAGATTTCTTAAAAAGTATTCATTTTCGAACATTGTTAACGGAAGTCTTAAAAAAATAGGAAGAAACAGATTATCTATCTCATTTTCGGCGTACAAGGATGCAAATTGTTTTGTTTCCTCTACTATACTACTTGAAAACAATTACAAGGCATTTATACCATCATCTAGCACTACAAGGATGGGTTTAATTAAAGGTGTTCCAGTAGAGTTGACCCCGGAAGAAATTATTAATAATATTAATGTTCCTATTGGCTGTGGTCAAATACTGAAAGCCCGCCGCCTCAATTATAAGGTATTTGAAAATAATTCTCCAACATGGAAACCATCACAATCGGTAGTCATAACATTTGATGGGCAGATACTACCCAAACGAGTTTTCATGTGTTATAACTCTCTGCCGGTGGTACTGTACACTTTCCCCACAGTGCAGTGCTATAAATGCTGTCGATTTGGTCATACGAAAGCTTATTGCCGAGGGAATCCACGTTGCTATAAATGTGGTCAGGGTCACACTGGCGACACTTGCACTGTGGAGGAGGAATTCACATCTTGTTGTCTATGCTCAGGCTCACACTTCGCAACACATAAGTCTTGCCCAGAGTATATAAGACAAACTGAAATTAAAATGACAATGGCCAAAAGTAGCATTTCATATTCTGAAGCAGCTAAACTACACAAACCGGCTACAAAATCATACGTGGATGTTTTAGCATCCACTTCTAATCTTAAAACCAAGGATACTACTCCGCAATCATCTTTTTGTTCATACAAAAAAACTATATTTTCACAACCTCGAATCCCTCCTAAAACAGCGAAAGGATATGACAGAGCGGCTCACGAACAACTTATTAAAGAATATAATATCCCCCCTCCAAGTGATGGTTGTGTACTAAATGCACAAAAAGAGAATCCTTTAGTAACTGAAATTATTACTGCTTTAATAAAACTTTTAACACAATGTAATGTCATTTCACCGAACAACGTTGCCTCTTTATTTACTCAATTTATTAATTCTCTCAATAATGGATCCCAATCCAGCCAGATTGATCCAGTGGAATTGCCGCAGTATTAGCGGCAAGAAAAACGATCTTTTGTATTTAATTAAAAAATATGATCCATTTATTATTACTCTTTCGGAGACTTGGCTTAAGCCAGAATCTTTATTTAAGATTTCTGGCTACGCCAGTCTTCGAGAGGATAGATCTGATGGGTATGGTGGTGTAGCTATACTCATCAAAAAATCTTTTTCTTTCTTTCATCTTCCTCTTCCTTCTCATAGCACTAATCTATCAGTTATTGCTACCAGTGTAAATAATATCTGTTATGTTTCTGTATATATTCCACACCCGTCAATTGAAACTCTTTCCGAAATGAATAACATTCTGTCGTCATTACCTAAGCCGTTTATAATTTTAGGGGACTTTAATTGTCATCACATGTCGTGGGGATGTTCATCAAATAATAGTTATGGCGAGAGATTAATTGATATTATCGATGACCACAACTTGTGCATTTTGAATACAGGTGTACCTACTCGTCGCAATAGTCCTTCTGCGGGTATTAGTGCAATTGACCTATCTTTTTGTTCACCTAACTTAGCATGTACTTTATCATGGGAAACTTTTTCTTCTACTTGTGGCAGTGATCACTTTCCTATTGTAATTACTTTTCCCTTTAAAAATAAATCACTTGCGAGGCGAAATCCTCGCCTAAAATATAGATTGCCTGATAGTAGTAATAACCTTTGGGAACAATTTAAATCTAGCGTTGAGCGTAATATCCCATCAATCCCAACCGTTATCAATAGCAATGAACCACTTTGTGCTGATACTTTAGCAAGGATTTTGATTAAGTCTGCTGATGAAGTGTTTCCTATTAAAAAAAGAACACCTAACTGTATTCCGTCTCCACCTTGGTGGGACAGTGATTGCACTGCTGCTATTCGGAGACGAAAAGTAGCTGAAAAATCGTATTGTGAAGATTCTACGAATGAAAATTTTGATACTCTTACTCAAGTTATTAAGGACACACACAAATTTCTAAAAAAGAAGAAAGCTGATGGGTGGAAGAAATTTTGTTCTTCCATTTCACCAGAAGTTAGTTCGTCCATAGTTTGGCGTAACATAAGAAGATTTAGATCAGCGTTTAATGAGTCTTCTTCATCCAATTTGCCCCTTTCTTTAACGGATAATTTTTTAGACAAACTTGCCCCTCCTACTGCTCCTTCAAAACCTTTGTTTTGTGCTTCTATCTCCTCTTCTGTCTCGTGCTCCAGCTCTACGTTAGATTCTCCTTTTTCTCTTTCTGAATTAAAAGGTATAATATTCAATCTAAAAGATTCAGCCCCAGGTGACGATGGTATTCCTTATTCCTTTTTTGCTCACCTTAGTGATTGTACATTATCTGTTTATTTAAATATCCTAAATTCTATAATGATCACAGGTAATTTCCCTAAATCTTGGAAGTCTCAAAATATAATACCTATTCTGAAACCTGGTAAATCCCCTGATGACGCATCGTCTTACCGGCCTATAGCTTTATCATCTGTTCTTAGTAAAATTGCTGAACACTTGATTAAAATTCGTCTTGAATGGTTCATTGAAAATCATAATTTATTATCTCAGAGCCAATACGGATTTAGAAGAAGTAGAAGTACCATGGATTGTATTAGTATTCTAGTTACAGATATAAGGACATCATTTTCCTCAAATGAATCGGTAGTTGCAGCATTTTTAGACATAACTTCAGCATATGATAATGTTATTTTAGACATCCTTTTTAAAAAACTCAAGAACTTAAATGTCCCACAATTTCTCACTAATTTTATTATGAGCATTTTGTATGACAGGACTATAAATGTTTCCTTAGATGAATCAAATCATAAAACAAGACATTTATGGCGAGGACTTCCCCAAGGCTCCGTTCTTAGCCCTTTACTATATAATATTTATGTGTATGACTTGGAGTCTAGTATTAACAGGGAAGTTAAAATAATTCAATATGCTGATGACTTGCTTTTGTATCAGTCAAGTCCATCAATAGATAAAGCTTCTGCGACAATATCAAATTCGTTAATTCTTTTAAAAAATTGGTTAGATAAGAATGGCTTACAATTATCTTCTGCCAAAAGTACTATTGTTCTTTTCTCCAGAAAACGACTACCTCCCCCAGTTATAATAAATTATGGCAATAATCCGATCCCTGTCAAGAGTTTTACTAAGTACTTAGGTGTCATATTGGATAGCAAATTGTCAGGTGTTCAACATACTGACTACATAGTAGGGAAGTGCGAGCGTCTCCTAAATATAATAAGATGTCTTGCTGGCGTCTGGTGGGGCGCCCATCCCTTCTCCCTCAAACTTATCTATAATGCAGTAATCAGAAGTGTAATGGATTATGGAGTATTTGTGCTGGAGCCCTGCAACAATACAGCTCTTGCAAAAATAAACAGTATCCAACATAAAGCGTTAAGAATAATTACAGGCGCCATGAAATCAAGTCCTATAAATGCGTTGCAGGTTGAATGTGGGGAATCTCCATTACACTTACGGAGACAGTTTTTATCCGACAGTTTTTTATTTCGGGTTCTCCAGTTTTCTAATCACCCTTTGTTTCTTTCCCTTCAATATCTCTCTGATCTTGTTGATACTTCTAGTTATTGGACACATAAAAAACCTCCATGTTTAGTGATTAGCTTCCGAAAATTTCTGTCTCTCCAAGCACCTACTCACCGTTCCTTAGTTCACCCTCTATTTAGTTCAAATTATGAATCGTTGATATTAATTCCGGAAATACATTTAAACATCCATATTGACAAGGAAGATAGTAATGCTAATGTAAGTTTTAATTCCATTGTTGATCAAAACTGGCATGATTGGCATCATATTTATACGGATGCCTCTAAAATAACATCTGATAGTTGTGTTGGGATCGGGGTATTTCATCGCCAATTTAACATTGTCCAAAAGATTAAATTTCCTAAGGAGACATCAGTATTCACAGGTGAATGTTACGGAATTTTTAAGGCTGTAGAATATATAATTTTAATGAAATTAAATAAAACTATAATATTTTCAGACGCTCGAAGTGTTTTGCAAACTCTGGCCAAATTTCCATTCAAATGTCAATCTCATTTCCCTATAGTAATTGAAATTAGGAAAAAATTACAAGAATGTGCATTAAAAGGTTATAGAGTATCTTTTGCATGGATTCCGGGACATGCTGGTATAAGAGGAAACGAAAGAGCTGACCGTCTAGCAAGGGAAGCAATAGAGTGTGGTGATCTGTTTCCTTTTAAAAACTTCTGCCATGACTTGTCTGCTCTGCCTCGTATGTATCTCCGGGAAGCCTGGGATAATACTTGGTCGGTCAGTGGTCAGGTCAAGGGTAGAAGCTACTACCAAATTCAACCTTCAATTCCATACAAACCTTGGTTTCGTGATGTGAAGTTTAGCAAGTTAGAGTCGAGCATTTTAATTCGCATGAGGCTTGGTCATGTTTGCACTCCTGCCCACCTTGCTAAGCTTCGCATTGTAGACAGTGCTGCTTGTGAGTGTGGAGCCGACGTGGCAGATCTGAATCATATAATACTAGGTTGTCCATTATATGACCGTACGTTACTATATAATAAGTTAGTTTCTCTTCATATTCCTCTCCCTACTTCTGTTTATGTATTATTAATTAGTAATAACATATTAGTATATAAATGTATATCTTTATTTATTCAGTCTAATAATATAAAAATTTAGTTAGTTTCATAATTATCTATTGTTCTATATAAAATATCGTTAAATATCTAATTTGTTTAATAATGTGTAATTTATTTATTTTTTAATCTGAAGTACTTTACTGATCTCAAAATTTCGCATATTATTACAGTACTCTTGGTACTCTTGCTTGTTTCCCTATCTTTTAAACTTGTCATTGGCAAAACGGCTAAGGCTACAATTGCCAAATAGAAGAAAAAAAAAAAAAAAAAAAAAAAAGTTTCGAATTCCGTCATATTTTACTTAGTTATTATTTACGATACGTGCTTTTTCTGCTACTACCGAGTTGAGGTAATAAGTTCCTCGAGTGCATTACGTTTTGTGAGATATTTGACTCTTATCTATTGCTGTTCTTTGTGAGATATTTGACTCTTAGTGCTAAACTTGGTGAAATATTGGACTCCCGAACTGTTATTGTCAGAGCCATGTCTACCCCAGTTAGAAGTCGGACACAGCGTCAGCGTTCCCGACGCTGTATTAACTGTTCCATTTTACTATCACCTAATTTACGCCGTTATACAGTTGAGGAGTTGAACGAGCAAATGACAGTTCTTTTACGAACCTGGACAATGCCTACACCTGTAAGTCTTGTTATTTATCGTGTGCTTAAAAAAATATTGTGGGCTTTAGAATGTAATAAAAAATATAATGAACTGCATTGTCCAAATTCTAAATGAATTAGAGTAAACAAAACACTTGAGAGTTTTTTGTAGGTAAATACAATTTTTGCATGTCTTTTTCAGTCACAACGTAATTAAAAAAAACACGCCGATATGTCAAAATAACACAACATGCACTAAGATATTTTTTACATAATTATTATTTCATCAAAGTGTTGAAAGTAAGATTAAGTAAATGGACTATACAACTGCCTGCCTATACAATGTCAGTGAAACAGTTATAAATATAGAAGAGTAATGATTTTATAATCTTTTTCAGGTAGCATTGGATGATATCCTGTGTATTGAATGTTATTTGTTGTTGCAAGAACGTATCTTATCAAATATAACTGGATCCCACGAGGATATGTCACCTGCATATGGCCACTTGAACATTTGTTATGGATGTGGTATCTCTATTGCAAGTCGGAGAACCCATAGAGTTGAGTTAGACTGCCCACAACGGAGCATGATTTTAAGATGGACTCTAGCGCACCTGGTCAGTATTTTTTGTAATAACAACATAACATCACGCTTGTAATCCCTGAAGGATTAGGCAGAGGTGTACCTAATAGTACACCCACATTTTGCCCGTTATCTTTAAGTCCCATGTGATAGGGGGCGAGCCTATTGCCATCAACCGGGCCCAAATCCAGACTCCGTGGCTGCTACTGAGAAATTCCTAATGGAAAAATCCAGTAACACTGCCCGACCTGGGAATCAAACCCGAGACCGCCTGCTCAGCAGTCGCGCTTGCGACCACTAGACCAAAGACCACTCCACATTCTTGCAATAACATACAAAGTCTCGGTTTGGTGTATATTCTGATTTTCACTAATAATAACTGTATTTCATTTTAGGCTACACATTTAGAAAGAGTGTGCATTCCTTGCTGGTTAGCAGCAACTCGGGAAACACGACGAAGAGTGGAGGTTCAAGATACAAACAGACCTGACAGTTTAATGGATGCAGCTTTACCTTCTTTAGAAGATACTGGGATGCCTGAACCACCTCCAATGCCAGCTCCAACACACCAACCACAACAAGCACCACGACAACAATCTAAAGTTAATTCACAAAAGTATAAACGAGTTGCTGCAGCTTCTCGTCACTGCATGTTTGTAGGATGTGAAAATAATGAGCGTCTTTTAGTGCCTATGACTATCAAGGAATTGTTGTTATTGCATTACAATATATATATACCCTTAAATGCTAGAATCTGCCATCACCACTTAAATAGTAATCAGTGGGATGAACTGAATGCCACTTTAAATGACTTTACTGGCTTTCAAGTCGATGATATCTTTTCCATGCTGGAAAGAGCTTCCCAGAGGACTCCTTGCTCAGGCGAGATTAAATACTAGGAATTTTTTATGGGATTATTTAGGGGAATTTATTCAAAGAGAAAACCTCAATAGGAGACGTACAGTTTTCCAAAACATAGACAGCAGTGCTCCTCATTTAGACCATTTTCCTAGATTAACTTTAGATGATTTAAGAAGATTTGCATTGGGATCCTACCAATTGAAACAGGCGAGATCCTATTATGGGGAGCACATAAGAAGTAATGGTACTTATAATATTGAAGTAAGCAGTGATATTTTGGAAGAGGATTTGCCCTTAATATTGGGTCAAAATAATTATTTAATTAGGGCTAGAATTAAGTCCCGCCATGTGAGCAATAAAACTTATTACTCATATTTATTGATAAGTAAAGATGAAAATCGGGCAAATACTTTAGATAGTATCATTGCGTATTATTGTAACTGTCTAGTGGGTAACCGTACAGTAGGGTGTTGTGCTCATTCTATGACAGTATTATGGTATCTGAGCTGGGGCCGCTTCAACGATGTAAGTGCTCCATCTCAATTCTTGGATATTTTATGAAGAATAAATGGTTTATTCAAGTTTTGATTTGTTTTATTTCCTTTGGTACTTAGACATGAACTACCTATCAATAACGTTATTTATTAAAGTCTAGTGGTGAAGCTGTTAACTAATTATACACTTTTTATCATATTTAAACGTTAATTGTACACCATCTATGAGTACCTATCTACTTTTTATTATGCTGCTATTATATGTACATAAAGTAATAGAGACGTAATCCCACCCCCATAGTGATGTATAGTAGATAAGTAGTAGAAGTAGGTACTTAACCTAAATAGAATAAAGAGAAAATGTCAATGTCAGTTTCTAATTATAACCTAGATTTTTACAACAGAAAAACAATGATATCTCTTGAACCAGGGTGAATAAATGAAAAATGGTTTCTGATTATAAAAATACAATGTTTTTACTATTATGTAACATAAAAATCTTCAGGGCACAACAATTTTCCACTGGGACCCAATGTTCCTTACAAATCGGGCAATCTCCTTTTCAGTATAAATTCGCATTATACCGATGCCGTTATGTGCTACTATTGATTATTAGAAAACAATCTAATTGTTTGTCCTTCAAGAATATTTTATTAGTCTACAGTACTAATCGATATTGGAACTATTTTGATGTCTTTATTAAGCCAATGAGACGATCCTATGTATTTCGCCCACAAAAAAGTAGGTCTTAGTTTAATTAAGTTTCGTAAGTTACTTGTTCTGCGTAGCCTTTTCTCACCTATGCAACTATACAGGGTGTTAACGAATTCTTGTAATTCCTTAAAACCACATGATCTGCTACTGGTGTAGATTCGCCCCGCACGGTAATTAGCCTGATTAAAAATCAAAAAATAAAAATCTTTTTTTTCATGCGGTAGGGATAAGTGATCGTATCTAAACCACCTAATTAGGATTCAGTATTTTTTTTTTTTTTTTGCAAGAATTTAATTTCATGCGCTGGAACATTTCGATGCCACGCTTAAATTACTTACCTAATGAAAGCACGACGACGCGACTGGCGGGCAAGACTAACGCGATATCGCTCTTTGCAGTAGGTAAGTTAATCCGGGGCTCTAAAATGACTCAGAAATAGAAAACTACGATTTTATTTTCAATTTTTTTTCAGTTGATTTTCATAAATTCCCTTTTAGGGTTAATCTGTGTCACCAGTAGATCACGCGGTTTGAAGGAATTATACGAATTCGTTCACACCATGTAGACCTTAGGGTGGTAAACATTTCAAGTCCGCGACTATACGACTGTTTTGTTAGATTCAACAAAGTAAAATTAGATACCTACCTAAAGTCGTTGCGAAGGAAACTCATTAGTCGGGACTCATTACGGCTTGCCACGTTTTTCTTCGAGATAATTTGTCAGCGGAGAAAAAATAATGAAAGACTTCTCAAGATAGGCGTCTTATTCAAATTAAGAAAGATTTTGTGGGCTATTCGGACAAAGATTTTAACGCTTATCTTAGCATTTAAACACCACCCACATTGATGAACTTTTTTGTGCCGTGGATGGCATTTCCGGAGACAAATATTATTTTATTCATATTTATAGAGAAAACAAATTTTAATTAGGCTTAATAAGCCGTAATCACTGATCAGTAGTGTGACTCAATTCTCTAGTGGAAACACAGTGGCAGCGGCAGCGCTGCAGTGGCTGTCTCGTCTACGGACGCAGCGCTGCCGTAGCCACGTATTTTCCTAGACAATCTCATAGCTGAGGAAAGAAGATGAACGCTCTTTCAACAAGTACACTATTCGACCTTTCTGTATAAATCGCTGATACAAAAACCCCAAAAAATTGCTAATTTTCAATTATTACTAGATCGCCAGTCATTGCTAAATTCTATAGTTCCGTCCAGGTGTCCACATCTTAAATAGAAATTAAAGTTTTTGACTTGCTAATAAACGCTGAAAAAATTTTTTTGTTATACAAACGTTATTCATATCATAATATAATTGTATTCAGTGTTTATTAGTGATTAGATAGCGTGAAGATCCGGCTATGCACTCAGTATTTAATTATTTGCATATGTAAGCACGTACGAGTACGTTAAGAAGCCGGAAAGGTATACCGCACAGCACCATTAAGGGCCAAAACTCACTTAGCGTATATTGCGCCGCGTAATGCGCAAGATACGCGACTCAAAATACGCTTAAGAGTGGCTGTAGCCCCTGAAAATACGCCCAATATAGTTAACATTAGGTAATCGAACGAAAGATGCGCGCGAAACTTCTAGGACCTATTGCGCTTATTGGTGTAACGATGTATAAGCGTGGTGAGGCCACGCAGTAGAAACATGAACCGCACAATATACGCTCAGTATACGCTCAATACAGTTTGTGCAAACTTTTGCATAAGCCGTTTGCACATGCAAGGCGCTGCATGTAACCTTTAAGATAACTCCACAGATTCACTACCAAAACCAAGGACACTTATCATTCTGGGCACCTCAACAGGATGAAAGCCAACATGAGAAGTACCGGTGGCCGTCCATCGCAGTCACATCAGGTTCCATAATGATGGACAGATCAATCAGGCCCATCCAGCCGTACCGGTAAACCGGGGTTACTTTCAAATACAGGGGTGACATTGATAGTTACTAAACATTTTGCATTTGGTTAAATATCTGTGTGAAAATGGAACTTGTGCATTTTAATTTAATATTGTAGGGAACGTTGACAGTTTTCCTATTTTACCATTCAGTATAGAGGTGTCTGCGATGTTAGATGGCGATGATAAAAAATATTAAATGACACCCCTGAATATGTAAAAAAAACGAGTTTTAGATTTTTCGATTGGGGCTACTTTGAAATACAATGATAGAACAGAGATCATCAAAGTAGAAGCTCTACGGTCCAAGTTTGATAAGGAACATTTCTCCTTTTTGCTATCGAAAACTGTGCTCTAGTTTTTTTTTATCTAGTCTATGTGATTTTATATATCTCAGTTCATTGAGTCTACATAAAATATTTTTGATGTAGCAGCTAAAAGCGAAAATAAATAAGATACAAACACATGAAGCTCAAAAAATTGATCAAAGTAACCCCGTTCTACGGTACTTAGTAATTCTTGAGACACACCGGATTCGACGCGATTGGAATCGAAATGTGCCTTAAGTTAATACTTGATAGACTTGCAATTTAGTGAGTTAGGAACTTTAGGCTAGATTAATTCTGTTAGCATAGAAATAGATTATGTCATGAAGTAAAGGCGGGTTCTGATGATTCCATTTTTTCACGACTTCGAAAAAGGTTATCAATTCGTTATACGATATGTAGGGGCATGTGCTATACCTGTGAACGATTTCCAGAATTTGAAACAGAAGTATTTTTTTAAAAAAAACCTCGTTCTTTTATCATGAAATTATTTATTGTACGGCTTAGTAACTAATCAACTCTTAATAATTATTAGTCTCAAGTGCGATGGCAAAAACAATTGCTTCGAAAATTAAAGATCTTCAAAAACCCTTACTTCGTCCCTAGGTACAACGTACAAATAATGTACCTATGGACATCACAAATGTACTTATAGACGGTAACGTACCTATAGACAAGCATTTAACATAGCAAAAAAAACAGGTTTTCGTAGCGACAATTCTGGAAAACGTTGTCAATAACATCGAAACCATCCTATACCAGCCATTTTGTATTGATTCCAGCTTTTAGGAGTATTTTCTTTATTTTTTGCCACTTAAAACTGCTAGGCGAGTTCCCGGACTTGTCTGAAATATAGACACAATACATTTAAGCTGCCTTTTCTAAATATTCACGTAAAATAATTTCTTCATGCTCTTGAAACACCTTTTTAACCGACGTCAAAAAACGGAGGAGGTTATTTACGTCATTCTTCAATAACTCTATAAATTTTTCATTGAGATCATTATCTTTATTGAGTTGAAAATATTTAAAAATTTTGACAACTGAACATCCACTTTTGACTTCTAACTGCTTCGGAAAGAGTGTCTGGACATATTTTATCCCGTTTCACTCTGGTTTAACTACGTGGCACTGAAAAAAACCCAAAACAAATGTAATAACTTGTCTGTGTAAGTTACTGTCCACAGGTACAACCGATATTATGTACCTATGAACAGTCCACAGGTACATTCATTCCCCCGTCCACAGGTACAAATATTAAGACATAAGCTAGAAAGGGTTGCATCTTTCTACAGAGCATTAATAGAATCGCAGAATAGTCCTTATTTCAATGAAAAACAACTAAGTTCTGTAATGCATCTACAATCGTACTTCTAGTTTAAGTTACTTCACAGAAAAGCACCTTGAAAATGTACAAAACAACTTACTTTTTGAAATAAAAATCTTCAACAGCACATCACAACAGATTTATTACTGACAGCATAATGACAGTTAGTCAATGTTACCAGTTGTCAAAAACGTTTACGAATGCGTTCAAATTATGAATTTACGGCTTTTAGTTTTTGAAATATTGGTAGTGTCCATAGGTAAAGCCGTCCATAGGTACAACACTTGACCCTACCTATTTGTAAATACACCGATTTCTCAGAGATTTGTAGACCAATTTAAGAGATTATTTCAATTGAGTGGTATGGTTATATTGAGTGCTGACCATAACTGGTGACCATCTTAGACCTTGTCTGCGCTTACTATGAGAGTCCAAATACACGTCCGATACTTGCCTCCGATAGTCGGTTCCGATAGTCTGAAAAGACTATCTGAAGGCTTCCGCGTCATATATTTGTTTGAACATGAATTACATGTACGATCAGACTATCGGATCGGATGTCAGAATCGTAAGCATCGTCTGGGCGTCGTTGTCGTCCAGAAAAAATCGGACACGAGAATCGTACGTGTATTTCATGAATCCGATCAGATAGTCGGATCTGGCTCCCGGAAGCAACTATCGGACGCGTATTTTGACCCTGAGGCGTGACTAGGGTCAAAAGCAATTAAGATAAATAATTTAAAAAAAAAACATAAAAGAGTCCTCAAAAACCATCAGCTTAGTCTCTCCTGTAGGCGTAGCATGACCACAATAGACGAGGGACTCGTCGACGAAAGAATAGACAAAATGACAGATACACAATGGCAATATTCTTATGTCACTTTTTCTATTTTTCCGTCGACAAAACCCTTGTCCACGATGGTCATACTACGCATTTTGGGGATCATGAAAAGAGTCTCCACGAGCGACGATACTTAAGTACGTCCGGCGCACCCTGGGCAGTCAGCCCCGCTACCAACCTTGCTGACTGGCTAATCTTCTCACCACAGCATGAGCTATTTTCGTATAGCTCATGGTGACACGAGAGAAAAAGATATATACGCCTGCTGTACTAAAATGCTAGAACAATTCATCATGTGAACTAATCTTTACAGTAACAAAGTAGCTAGAATACATAGTTGGAAGCATTTCATTGTTCGCGCTAGTCAGGAAATGGTAGTTAAATAGCGCTCAGTTTATGAGAACTTCCGGGTAGCGAGGTTGGTTTCTAGGGATGTTTCTTACTTTTTAGTTTTTACGCGTGTATTGTCGGTTACACGAAATGCTTACGAAGTGAGGGTGATCTATGATTCTGTTGTTGTTTTGGATCGCTCTGTTCAACTAAGTTAGGGTCAAATTCCATTCAAACCGGGTGCGGCTCCGCAACCCAGTTACTGGGCAAAGTGGGCAATGCCGATATCCGAAGTAGGAGTGGGTTGTAACAGGTAAAATCATGTATCTGTTACGCCTGTTCCTGTTACACGTAAAAAACAGTTCCAAAAACTTGTTACAAAATAACAATTTGTTATTTCATACTATGTCGGAACAAACTATTGTGTGTTCTCTGTTACCATAGATAGCAACGTTTAACTTGTTTACTGTAACAGCAGGACTTCTCTTTCTAACTAAGGTGTTAAACCTATGCGAGAAAAGGAAAGAGCTTGTGACGGCTGTAACAGGGTGTCACAGAGTAACAGTAACATTTTTATCTTATTCTAAGGTAAGTGTCATGAGCATGAATAGAGAAAAGCCTGTGACTGTCATATAGGGGATTTTGTTAGCTCGTGGAACAGGAACTGCTTTTTCAGTTTGTTTGTCACAGTTACAGTCTGTTAACATAAGATACCTGTTTTAAATAGCTGTTACGATAAATACGCCTCACTCCTAATCCTAAGGTTAGAGCGGTTGTCAGACTTTCAGGCTTCTGACTACCCGTAACGACTGTGAGGTATTCGTATGATACCCGGGACCGACGGCGACGAATACCTATGAGTCATTACAGGTAGTTAGAAGTACGTGGGAAGCCGTCGCCTCCTTTTGCGAGGTGGTGATGGCGACCAAGGAGGGAGCGGAGAGGGAGAGAGAGGCGACAACCACTCTCTCTTCCCGCACCAGACGCACCGGGCGCTGCCGGAGAGCGCGCAATGATCTCCGGCCACCCTAGTGTGTGGCCTGCGGGCGACGGGTTAGGGGACCCGTCGCCCGACCAGTAACAGGCCCGAGAAGGCGGCGCGCATGTGTGCGCGCCTCTCAGGAGGACGTGGGGCGGGGTCCCACAGGAGAGGTCCGCTAGGGGCTTACGGACCGAGGCCTGCCGGAGTTGCGGTGCATGCAGCTGCGAATCCCGCGACCCCGGCCAAGGGTCAGGAGAAGGAACACCGTGGATTTTTAGCCGGTAAGAGTCCGGCATAACCCTTCGCCTTCCCCAGGCGAAGGGTATCCATGAGGATTTTCCCAAGCAAAAAAAAAAGAAGGTAGTTAGAAGCACAAAAGTCTTACAACCGGTCTAACCTTAGGATGTCGGCGTTGCCAAGTACCTAACTGGGATGCGGAGGTCTGATAGTAGTCGCTCAAACAATTGATTACGGTATTTTCCATCAAGCATTGTTTATTTGATAAGGGAAAACCTGACATTTAATAGGTGAATGTTTCTAGGCGGTTGCGCATGCGCCTATAATGGCCCTATTAACTTCAAGCAATTTTATGACTCGCGCGATAAGGTTCCGATACAATCAGTTTGCTTTCTTTCTCTCCTACATTTATATTGAAAACTAGAGATCGCTCGCGGCTTTGCCCGCGTGGATGTCGTTTATCGCGTATTCCGTATTTTTCGGGATAATATAATTCAATCATGATTCGAAAGACACGTGGCGCCATTTATCTACATTATTGTTGTTTTCCTCGGGAACAGTACTTTTTTTCGGGATGAAAGAGGTACCTACCCTACGTCCGTTTCTGTACACCTGACAACGTAGATACACATCAAAAAAAGTTTGCGATCACTAGCATAAGCTGATATAATTTTTTAAATTGAACTTTTTCAAGAGAAAATCTTCGTTGTGTGTTTTCTTTAAATAGAAATATCCAGTTTTAAGAATCTAAAAAGAAGAAGAAATCATAATATAATCTACCGTAACAAAAAAGATTTCGATTTTTCAAAGTGATCGCAAACTTTTTTTGATGTGTGTATATGCAAAATTTCAGGATTATCGGGTCAGTGGTTTACGCGTGAAAAGGTAACAAACAAAAAAACTTACAAACGCATTCATAATATGAAAGTTAGGATTAGGATTCTAGCGAAAGGAGGACGTTTCTGGGGTTTAAGATAAACCGAGAGTTAGTTCAGTGGAATAACGTACCAACACAAGATACAATATATATATATACAATATATAAGAAGAAGAGAGAACACGTAGCACAACAAAAGATGGATGTTTTGTTTTAAAAGAAACTGATTGCGATACTGCATGGTTTTTGGTTACGGACCACCCTATCGTATCCTGTGACGTCATAAGAAGCTGAGGTCCCATGTAATTTAAATTACCAAGCTAAATACATAAATAGTTCACGCCTGTTTCTCGCTAGGGTAGACAGAGATAGTTGAATGCCACCGGCTATGGGTCAGGGCCCTATTTCGAAAATCGAACTACGAAGATTCGAGTGACGGAACGCACGTTTTCCAACCACGGAAGTGTTTCGGATCCGACGATCGATTCTATTTTCGCGATTTGACATTTTGTCTTTTTCACCCTACTCCCAAATGTTAGTTGACATCTAGAAGTTCATCGTTTACCTAAAATTCTAGTATTTTTTTTTTCGTTGAGAATTAATTTTGGTGAACACTAGCCCTAGAATTTTAAGTGAACGGATGTTTAACCAGACAATTATGTTGGTAAACACAGCACTTTTACCGCTTTTCAGACTTCATGAGTTGTATATCATAAGTTTAAATTAACACTAAGTAGTTAAAACCGTGTCTAACGTCAAAATGTATGACATAAAAATTAAAAAAGGTGTTAAAGCCCGGTTTAATCTACTGAACAAAATGTTAAACACGATTTTGTGGTAATGCAACATATCTCTAAATCAGGGATGCATAGACCGCGGCCCGCGGGCCGCATGCGGCGTTCCGTCGATGAACATGCGGCCCGCCAGCGAAACCCTTTATACGGCAGTGGCAATATTTCCGCCACCAACTATTTTGGAAGATGTCTCGAAAGCCTTCTTGTTATATTTTTATTTTTAAAGTTGGCAATATTACTTATTATTTTTTTTCCTATTTTCTTTAATAAAAATAAAATAACACCTTAACATTTTTCTTTCTTTTCTTTTTTTATTATTTTATAAAAAAATGCCAAATTCTTTACTATTTACTTTTCCTAAAATCTTCTGCCATATAAAGGGTTAACTCTTTTATGCGTTTGTATTAAAATACTGCATTCTATCAGTAATGACCAGCCTTAGCTTCTGAATAAAGTTTTGAAATTTTATCAAAAGCGCATACTTATATTTTAAAAGAAATCAAATTTCAACTTTTTTTATTGTTTTTAATAATTGTGGTGGCTCACCTTTAGCTCATAATCCGCTCGAGTGGCCCCAAGTCCTAATGAGTCTGTGCACCCCTGCCCTAAATGAACTAACATTTCATTGATAGAAAAACCAATGTTATATAAACATGTACTTATCTACTAATTTCTAAGTACATTCTTGCTCAAAATAAGCTATCCCAAACATGACTATCTCGGACAGTCCGATTCCAATGGTTTATTTCTAAATGTAGGCGTTAAGATTAATCACCAATAAATATGTCGAGAGCAACACAGGGAAATGTATTTCATCAATATTTTATCGCTATCGACACGATAGAGCTGGGCCGCAATTAGATCGACTTTTTGTTTTTTATCGATACGCGGAATCTAAATGGGCACCTCTATCTTGCACGTTCTAAGAAGAAATGTATCCATGTTGATTAAGTAGTTTGTGTTATCATTTATGAATGTTGAGTATGTGTTTTGTGATAAGGTGTTCCTAGTAATCTAAATTGCTGATGATCTAGAATTCATAGAATATTTGTTTGCTCTTTTTGTGATATAGAAACGTTAGCACAGCAGTTATTAAAGTCAACTGAAGAGATAACTATAAAAGCAAGTAATGTATAAGGTTATAGAATTTTAGTTGTTTAGACACTTTATTGCCACGTGGTTTTCAACAAGGTATAGCCCTCTCTTCTTGTAGCAACAACCTCCTTTACGCTAATAACAATATACTTCTCCTTCTTCTTTCGTGTACATGAACTATAACAGAATCAGAGGTTACCCAATCAGCAAGGTTGGTAGCGTGGTTGACTGCCCAAGGTCCGCCGGACGTACTTAAGTATCGTCATTTGTGGTGCCTCCGCTGGGTCCGTATTAACACGTTCAGTGCCGGGAGCCCTCCAGGAGGGCAGCCTGTAGTCGCATTCGCCATGCCGGGTGCCCTCGAGGGCTCATTTTGATGTAGGTTTTTCTTGGAAAATCATGAAAGAAGCGAACACCTATTTTACGACGTAGTAGCGTATTTTTACGGTTTTTAACTTAATGCCAGGATCCCTCCTCGAAGGTTCACTCTTAGCGCAAACGTAATGCCGTGGACCCCCTGAAAGGTCCACTTGCAATATGTGTGGCGGGATGGCATATAAGCTCTATGGTAAGTGTAGTGGACTCGAATGTGTTAACAAAGCACTCTTAACATGGCGACCAGAGGGCAGAGATTTACTAATACAGTTTATACAGTTTAAAATTATACATATGTATAAGATTTGTTATTATTTTATAAGTTACATATGTAACAATCAACTAGATGTTATAATTTAATAGAAGATAAATATTGCGTTTCTACAAGACAAGTCCTGTCTTAAATTGAAAGTGATAAGACCTGCAGCTTGAAAGTGACAGTGATATCGTTATTCAAATACTCGCAATGTTTGGACAACTATACTGTTAGATGGTGAACAAATACAACAATAAAACTAATTTAATAGTGTCGTATTAACTCTGACCAACGTTTTTAGAATTCATAATTATTTAGAAGCTTTTGGTAAAATGTAACAAAATATTTTCTATCTTCATAATTGGCTGAGAAATTGTTGCTAAAGTTCGGCTTTAATTTAGATTCAAATTCTTTAAAAGGTCTGCAGCGGTCGCCGAGTCAGCCTTTGAGAAAACCGGGATTTTCCATACCTTTAAACAAACGCATAACTAATATACAAGGTTAGTCGGAAAGGGGGTACTAATCCGAAAGGGTGTTAAAGTACCCATAATAATATATAACTTTTGTTCTACAACTTTCCCCAAAAGTCAATAGTTTAAGAGAAATAGCTGTTCAAAGATCTCGTAAAAATACGCTTATATCTCTATCCTCAGCTATGATCAGCTGTATTTACATTTTAGGTCATATTTGGGGCCGCGGATTAAAAGCTCCATTTTCTGAATTCGTAACTAAAGCAGAGATGAAGAATTTTTGAAAAAAACTAAAGTATAATTATTTGACACGGAAATAAAAATTAACGAATTTAGAAATTTTACCAGTTGCTTTAAAACAGTCATCAGTGGTACTTTAAGAAGCTCGTGGATCAGTACCCCCTTTCCGACTAACCTTGTATAAAGTTGGGTTGATAATTTGATACCTCTCAGTTCAGCTCAGTTTCTTATCAGAATCAATCGTTGTATATACCTGCAACAATAAGATAAAAACTTTAAATAACAAAGTACAATAATGATAATCAGTAGCAATAATTACCAAGAACGTAGTACTTCCTTTCCTTATAAATTAATCATCAATCAATAAAATCATCAATTGCACTAACTAAAGCAGGGTATAAGAATGTGTGAATAAGTAAATTAATAGTTATTTTGCTTGGAAATAAAAATATCGAATTTATTTATTAAGTTAATTGCGAATACACAAAGCCTACGAAGACATGAATACGTTACAATTTATTTATCCCGATAAAGTGATGTATGGAAGTTCGCCATTGTTCTTCTTGATTTGTCTTATGATTTCCTTTAATAGTAAGCCATAAGACAGATCTGTTCAGGAATTCCAATTCTATACTTTTACATATGTTTCAATAGCAGACGCAAAAGATTATTTAAATAATAGTTCGTTTGGGAGTTTGCCGTTGTTCTTTTAACACTTGCTTAAAAACAGTCATCAGTGATACTTTAAGTGGCCCGGGGATATTAATACAGGTGGTACTAATCCCTTGTGTGTATTTTGTACAGCATTGCATAGTTAGAATTACCTTTCAATCTTAAGATTTACAGAGAGATTACTGTAAGCGTTGTTTATATCTCAGATTAAATTATTCGTGGTGCAATCTTACTGTAAATAATGAATATCTCACGATACCGGATTCCATCAAGACGGTCTTACGGATGTATTAGCCTTTTCCCGTATTACGGGATCAATGGGAAATATATAGTACCTAAATATTTTATAACATTCTTTAATTTATTAGATCTGAGGACGTCTTTCAACAAGCATGATAATCAGCTCATCACTGACCCACTGCTGGGCACGGAACTTTTCTCATATTGGAAAGGGTTTAAGTCTAAAGGTCACAGCTCATTAGAACCACCCGCATAGTCTTGTCGGTATCAGCAGGTGGTTCACGGGTGGACGCCGCGATATCACCAGTAAACGTCGCGTGGTCGACCAGAGGAGTCGTCGGAGAAGTCCACTCGATGGCAGCGCGCGTTTCACTCAGGACTTGTGCGTTGGCAATGCGCAGCAACGCAAAGCAAGCATGCGAGCAGCGAGTTGTCACCGAGTGGTCAACTCGTCGTCCGCGCGTGGACGGCATACGCCCGAGGCGATCCGGTGACGCTACGGTGTTGATGTAGTGAGCGCACATCCATAAGTTCATATAAAGAATAATGGTTCTAATGAGCTGTGACCTTTAGTCTACTATGCTTGTCTGGTACGGGTTAGCGGACAACACACATCATCAAAAACTTTTGGTAGCCCTTTCTGGTGTAGGTACAGGTTTCCTCACGATGTTTTCCTTAGGTAACCGCTAACGGAAGTGATAATAGAATTCTGTCAGAGTTGCGGGCCGGGTTTGAACTCAGACCCGCCTGCGTGAAGGCAAGCGTTCAACCGCTAGACCATCACTGTTTTTTTTTAGCAGTTGAATCCAATGTTATTGCGCAACTTAGTTTTACACAACTTATCAGGTGCCTATGTAAAGCAGTGGACTGCAATTTGCAAAGCTATACATTCTACATATACAAGGTGTCCTAAAACTCAACATAAAGCCCGAAAAAAGATAGGGCAGTTTAGGAAATCTCACAAAAAAAAATTAGCTTTTGATTTTCAAAGTTACCATGAATAAAATTTTACCTCATAAAACTTACTATAAAAAGTGCATAAAAAAACCAAAAAAAAACCGTCTTATGCTGCCGTATTATTTTCCCGGCTTGACGTCTTGTTTCGGGGCAGCCTGTATACATTCGTTATATGTGTAGTTAAACACACCAGTGACACACATTCTCATACCAATATACAAGCTTCATTTACCTACAAGCTCGTTAGCCCACGTAACTGTAGCCCACGCAAAATTACATCAGATGACGATAAAAATCTAAAACATTAGAAATCACAGACCACGCCCCTAGGCGATCTGCCGATGCCCGCGTGAGGGCTTGCACGGGGAACGTAAGGTTGACAGCTAAAAGAAATAATAAAATGTATTTAATTTTTTTTACAAAAATGTGTACAGATGGCCGCAGTAGTATTAGTAAGGTCTTTTAATAATGGTTATAATAATGTCTAAGTATATAGTAGTGTATGACTTCTATTAATTACAGGTGCAAGAAAAGTTAACTCCAATAAGAATGATATGTAGCGACGCGACGATCTAGGTTTATTCAAACCTGTGTTTCAGGCCATCAATTTACAATAGAATTTAATGGAATGGAAAAATATACAAATTTTATACTTAGAAATCTTTCATACTTAGTATTTTTGGAGCAAGTTAAGACAGCAGCACTGACTTAACTTTTTTATAGAATAGCTAATAGGTAAGGCATTTTAGAACTAAATCTGATATATTTACACGAACAATATTTACATAATTACAAATACAAATTAAAAAAATATCGCCGGGTTAATTCAAAAACCAACTAACTACCCAAATCATGATTTCGAGTAATGGCGTTTTGAAAGTTTGTGTCCTAATACTATCTTAGATTAGATAGTATACGAGATTTTAGGACACAAAGTTAGATAAGATAGTATATGAAATTTTAGGACACAAACTTTCAAAACGTTACTCTAAATCATGATTTGGACAGTTAGTTGGTTTTTGAATTAACCCGGCGAAATGTCCTTATAAAACTTTAAACTAAAATAGGGTATCAAAATATTCTTCCGCATCGCTGTCGACTGTTAAAGTGCCCAGAAGACTGGCAGCATTGCCACGTTGTAAAGCAATGCTAATCCTTTGGCCAGAGTAGAGGCCAGCGTACCATTAAGTTCCTTTACAAAATTATTTTCAATATGAAATCCTAACATTTTGATTTTGGATCTTGTCTTGTGTTTTGCTTTAGAGTAATTCAGAGTAGAGTCAATTATCCTAATAGTGTAACAGTTTGGTGACCCTATCCAATATTTTAGACCAATCTTTTTCGTGTATTATTTACTAGCAACCCGCCCCAGCTTCGCACGGGTACTTTAATATGCATGTATTATACATATAACCCTTCCTCTTGAATCACTCTATCTATTTAAAAAAACCGCATCAAAATATGTTGCGTAGTTTTAAAGATTTAAGCATACATAGGGACAGACAGCGGAAGCGACTTGGTTTCATACTATATGTTGTGATATGTAGTGATTAAGCTAGACTTTAGTGACGGTCCGCCTCAATAACATAAAAACAGTATTATTATAATTCCTTTCCACAACATAGCTATAATATTTTGTTAAAATCCATATTTTGCTTTCATGCTACAAACACAATAGAGTATTATTCCAGTGATTTGGTAACCCTGTATAATGTTTAGTATCACAACAGCGGTCGACGACGGGGCCGCCTACGCCCGTTCTCAATGGGCCCGAGCCGCCTGTCGCAATCCCTGATGCGTGTGCGCATATGCGACGATTTTTAGTCTTGATACTTTTAGCAGGTACCAAATATTTAGTTTTATCTTATATCAAAACATATAAGACTATTTTCATAGAAATCAATAGGCTAACAATACGACGCAGCTAAAGTATAAAACAAAGTCGCTTCCCGTTGTCTGTCTATCCCTATGTATGCTTTTGCTTAGATCTTTAAAACTACGTAACGGATTTTGATGCGGTTTTTTTTAATAGATAGTGATTCAAGAGAAAGTTTTTTATGTGTAATACTTGCATAATATGCTAGAGAAAAACGCGGAATACGCGAATAAACGACATCCACGCGGGCGAAGCCACTGGCGACCTCTAGTATACATATATTTTATCTTTAAGTATCCGAAGATATTAACCCATATCAACAGATTTTGTCAGATACTTACAATAAGTTTTTATGCGCAGATACTAGTAGATAAAATATTATAGTAGGCATCTGCACCGCGTGTGACACTCTTTATATTTTCTTTATACTTGTTGACGAGAAAAAATAAACTAAAAGGATAGTAAAGTAGATACTAAATCTGGAATTATCTAGAAAGCTTTTGTTGTTCTATGATAGTTGACTAAATGTTATTGAGGTTTGCTCGACTAAATTATTCACGAAATTAGGTATATGTTAGTATTCCAAATCAATTTGTTTACTTCCTCTCACTATCCACTATGGCGCTCGTTGGCGCGAATTTAATACTCTCACAACAATAGATCTCAAAGTATCAAAATGATTCGTCGCACTACACCATCCGCGCCATCCAGTCTAGGGAAGTGATTGTTGTTTTAATGGCAACCATAATATTATAAACGGCGATTGTAGATGTAACCCGCCGTTGTGACTGAATTTATTAATGCTTTGTGCTAATATTTCCTTTGATTTTGATTTATTTTTTGTTTATTTTAGATTCTCCTTTTATACAAAAAAGTTAGACATAGAAATAAAAACTGGGGTTAATTAAAATAGCCTTCACTATACTCTTTTCAATGAAATATGAGTCTTGAAATAGCGATAATTTTGTAAATTGTAGCTGTTATCGAAAAAACGTAAACGACATCATTCAAAGACCGTAAAATAGTTACCTATATTAACATTTTTTTATAATAGGTATTCTTTGTATGGTAACGTTTTGAGAAACGTGAAAGGTGATGGATGATACCGAAGTACGTTCGGCGCACCCTGGGCAGTCAGCCCCACTACCAACCTTGCTGACTGGCTAATCTTTTCACCACGGTATGACCTATTCTTGCTTACTTCTTGCCGCCGCGAGAAGAAAAGATATGATCCACATTGAAGACAGCTCATAATGATTTAGATACCTTTAAAACTAATTGTAAGTACCTATCAGTATAGGAGCAGAACGAAGCAATATCCGTTGCCGAATCGACAAGAAAGGAAATGAGCTGCAACGCTCTATTAAACTCTATTATATTTAGGGACTTACTGTTTATAATACTTGTTGTTGCCTGCGGGTGAAAACTCACATCTTAGGCGTGAATTACATAGAAACGGCGTAAGGTGCAGGCGCGACGCAGGCGCGAAGCTTTTATACATTTTGTGCGAAAAAGATTTGAAGCGGCACGACAAAACGTATGAAAGCGACGCGCCTGCGCCTTACGCCGCGCCGCGCTGGTTCTATGTAATTCACGCTTTAGGAGAACTACTTCATGTGCGGGATTCCCTGGTTCCTCATTAACGACGTAGGTATGTGTATGTTTATTAACTATCCTAAATTATGATTATTATTTATTTTACTTTTATTGTTATCGTTATTCTCAAGATATCTTTATATGTATTATTTTACAATGTTTTTTTCACTAAACTTTTGATGTCAATTGTTTTTTATAGTTTAGCTTCCTTTTTACCTTTTGTAAATGAAAGAACTTCGTAGACCTTGCTAGATGTATAGCTACATTAATTTGTAAATTACTATTATTCATATTGTGTTTTTTTTTGTTGTTAATTCTTGTACTCAAGACTTGGTACTTCATTACTTACTTTTTACTGGTCTGTGCTCAAGACTACATTGTTCTTTAATAACTATCCTAAATCATAGTACTGGATTTACTGAAATTGCTACAGATATTGATTTTAAAGAATAAACTTGGAGATTCCTGCCGGCTCTTCTCAATATTTTTATTATTATTATTTAGCCATGGTCATCCCACTGCAGGGCAAAGGCCTCCCTACCCTCCTTCCACTCCTCTCGATTTACTGATTTCTGCGGCCAATCCTTCGAATAAGTGTCTAACTCGTCCCGCCATCTCCTTCTGGGCCTACCACGACGTCGTCTAACGTTATGTGGGCTCCACTCAGTGGTGAGTTTTGCCCACAACTCGTCCGACATGCGGCAGACGTGACCAGCCCAGTTCCATTTTAAGCTTGCGGCTTTCTGACCAACGTCGGCGATCTGAGTTTTGGAGCGCAGTACACTATTCCTTATACGGTCTGATAACCGGAATCCTAAGATATTGCGCTCCATGGCTCGCTGGCAAACCCCGAGTGCGGACTTCTGATGTTTTGTCAAAGACCAAGTCTGAGCACCGTAGGTGAGGATAGGTATTCTGCCTATCCTCTTCTCAATAGGAAACGACTAATTGGAACCGTGCACCTAAATTCGACTTTTCATAGGCGCCTGTAATGGTCTAAGTCAGGGATGCACAGATCGCGGCCCGCGGGCCGCATGCGGCCCTCCGTCGATGTACATGCGGCCCGCCAGCGAATTAAACTCTTATGCGGTTGTATAAAAATACTGCATTCTATCAGTAATGGCCAGCTTTAGCTTCTGAATAAAGATTTTGAATTTTTATCAAAAGCCCACACTACGATACTTAAATTTTTTAAGATCTCTAATTTCAACTTTTTTTATTGTTTTTAATTATGGTGGCCCGCCTTTAGCTCATAGTCCGCTCGAGTAGCCCCAAGTTCTAATAAGTTTGCGCATCCCTGGTCTAAGTGTTATGTTATTCCAGGACATGTTCTATCTGTGTGCAATATTTCATTAGAATACGTTCAGCCGTTTATGCGTTCTTAAGTAATAAACATTCATCTTCATAATATTTCACATTTATAATATACTTACGATTATGATATTTACTCCCACTACACCTCAGTTATTTAAAACAAAACAACGTGAGCAAGGTCAATCGTGTATGTCTAATTTAATTTAAAACGAATGTCGATTACTATATTATGCGTAAATTATTTGTCACAAATTACGCGCAATAACCTTTAACTTAACTAACCATTTATAATGTTCCCTGCGGTTGGAACCGACGCTGACGCACTAATCTTTAATACCTACTTATTATATAAATTATAATATAAACAATAATAATTCATAACAAGTGACAATAAATACAATGTTATCTGCTGGACTTCCCGTTCTGTTCGGATTTCGCGATAATATCTACTCCTACATACAGTTAGTAATTGCAAACGTGTTTTCTAAAAAGTTTTAACTATTATATCCTTTTTAAATAATGGCGGGAAACGGACCACTATTTAAAATAAATTCTAAACATCAAAAATACAGCGCCAAAACCTGCTATATTCTGAGCAAATCGGTATCAAATGTTGACCACTCTTGCAAAACTCGCTCTTACTTAATTTTCCGGAACGGAACAATCTTTTTTTTCAGTTTATGGGTTTTTTGGCGTATGTTTAACTTACCACCAGATACATAAAGTAACATATAACAGACAAAAATAGTAAATGATCACCAAAATTAAACCCGCATTTTAATATAAAATTACAACCAAAGTTTTAACATCTCGCTATCCTACTCCAAATAAATCATTGTTAATCCAAAAGTAGTAAATGTTGTAGTTAATGAACACCAAATTGTCACTTGTTTGGGTTTCCAAAGTAGAGTCGACGGAGCCCCGCTGAGCGGGGCTCCTATTTCTGTCTGCAGGGTTTAAAGTAACCTAACACGAAGGGAATGGCGTCATCCCCTTCGAACCTAACCTATCCGTGTCGGGGTGCCACGGGGGTGCTAAGATTTGGTGATTATTTACTACATTTGGTGTTCGAATACAATTTGAAGTGCAGTTGTGACTAAAATAGCTAGTACTATTGTAATTTTAGACTTTATTTTTCTGGTGTCAAGTATACATTTTTGGTAAAAGAACTAAGGGTATCAAAGCATTTTATGGTGGTCATTATATTTAACCCCGTTTTTTTTTTTATATCCAAGCACATAACGCTGTTTGCAAGTGGACTACTCATATAATCCGTTACTCAATAAAACAACTATTCCTTTGGCCATTAATTGCAGGAGTTAATGATGAATGCCCATGTGAGTTGCAATGATAGTCTAGCGGTTAAACGCTTGCCTTCCGTGCTTTAGGGTTAGAGCTCGATGGCGGTCAACACCTATGACTTTTCGAATTTATGAGCTGTTCACAATTTAATTATCACTGGCGTTAATGGTGAAGGAAAACGTCGTGAAATATCGAATCGTGAGATAACCAACACGTGACTCTAAAAATGAGTCCGATCGCGATGGTGTCTGTAGTTCGCAAACATGCAACAGGGGGCTCCCTAAGAACGAAGTCCGTGGTTTCGGCCTTAGTTGCGAGCGTTTCCTACTCCCTATCACCTACGGACAAACGATTATTTCGGGGCCCAAACTAAGAATGAATGACAACACGATTTGACAGTAATTGTCCCTACTCCCGATGTGTTTTTACCCGCCCGAAAAGTTGAACTTGACACTTTTTTTTGTTTTGTTCACTCCTACGTTTCGGGCTACTTTCGGACGGGCGACTAACTTCGTTTACGGACTTAGGGAGTAGACCCCCAGAGTTTAATTATCATTGGCGTTAATGGTGAAGGAAAACATCGTGAGGAACCCTACACACTTGAAAGGGACTCAAGAAACCCTGTAGGCTAATTCACGTTATGTTATGACGCGCCGATGAAGTTTAAGCGAAGCTGCAGTTAAGTTCAAGTTTTAGTGCTAATTGGTATTCTTGTAGTATTTGAACTGCGCGTAAGCTGCGCGTGAACTTCGCGTCAACTCCTATACAAAAGCTGTCATTTGAAACGTCAATACCAAAAGCGTAGTTTTTATCAAAACTTAACTGCAACTACACTGCAGCTTACCTTCTTTAGTTAGGTGAATTAGCCTTCTGTTCTCGATGATATGCTGAGCTGCGCTAGCCTGGTGAACTAAGCTGAGTTTATGCTATGCTTCTACTTCTTCTTCTTTTCGTGTCGATTGACTCGTACTAAATTTTGTCCGACCAGTATTGAGCTACCTGTACAGCTCTATCATTGGCCTCATTTAGATCTTGGATGGTGCAGGTGGTTGTGCACGACGGACAACTAAGGAGGTGATGCATGTCCTGTGATGGGACTCCACACTGGCACTGCTTTTGGGATCGGTGAAGAATGATCCAGTTGACCAAGTTAGTTTTACAGCGGCCATCCTGGGTCCGCAATCGGACCCAGGTTGGCCGCAGGTTGGTCGTATGCTACGCTAATCTTCATGTAATGGTGATTTTATAAACTTAACTAAGTACGACATAAATAAGCCATGAGCACAAAAAAGCAACAAACAAAGCTGGCTAGATCAGGAACACACTACCATGGAGACATCTCTATGCGAATTGCCAATTTTGACACAAACGATGACGTGAGCACAATGAACATAAGCATAGACTATAGACTGTTAGACATGCCAAATGCCACACATGTTGTCTGACACCTGTCTAAGTTTGCTTACGTCTGTTGTCAGCGGAAATAGCACTGTGTTATTGTTATCATATAGCATAACTGCATGCATGTATAACAATTAAGTGAGACCATTGAAACAACGCGGCCACCGGCGCTCCCGGTCGTCCGGGTCGCGTTGTTCTAGTGAGATCAAAAATTATCAAGTATGGACTTTAAGGGCCGATTTTTCAGAGTAAACTACGGAATTTCGACGCACAAAATATCTATAAATGCTAATACGATGCTACAAAATTGCGATGCACATTACTGCGATAGATCTTCACTGTTGGATGTAGCGTTCGCCGGCAGCTGCCGCGGCACGCTCGGTTCGCTCGCTCGGCTCACGATTGGGTGGTCACCATAGTGATCACAGTTCTAACCTAACCCAACCTATCTGGTCGGGGTGCCCTAATCTAGTCACTCCGACTTTCGCAACAACGAACGTCGCGATGGTAAAGTTTGGCGGTTAAGTCGCGGTAATGAACTTCGTAACTATGATTTACACCCGATTTTTCAGTCATCAGATAACTTTTATCTCAGGGATAAATATCACGCAATATATTTGATAACTTTTGGACTGAAAATTTGTCAAAACTGTAAAAGATATATAGATAGATACTTAAATGAATAGAATATGCTTTTCATAATAACAATAGCGAACAACAGAAATAATTTAAAACAAGGGTACGGTGGCGATCTTATAGGGATAATAGGGATATCTTCCAGACAACCTCTGGATGGACTAGAAAAACGAGAAATACCTATAGATCATGGGGGCAGTCCGTGGTGTACTACTGCACTATTTTAATTTAAGTATATTTAAAAGTTATCTAACGATTGAAAAATTGGCCCCAAGTGAAGAAACTAAGGAGTAAAGATGGTGTGAAAAGTTTACATAATACCTACGTGTAATTCACGTGTTGTCATAGATGAATGAATCATAACAAGTTATCAACCTATCACCTATCTAGGACTGCGATAATTATTATCATACAAGACTTACTTGATTTGACAGGCGGATTGGTGATCGCAAAGTGATATTTTTGATACCTGTAAACCCTAACACGAATGTTGTGACGTGTAGTAACACAAACGTAACGTTAACGTGTGTAAATTTTGAATCGAAAATACAACTATCTTTTAGCACTTTGGTTTAAATGTATGCGGCAAGCACAATTTGTATCATAAATAGATATGAATAAAGTTTTCAATTCAATTAAATATTATCTCCGAAACGAGTATTTCCAATTCAAACACTCACATTAACATTACGTTACGTAGGCTTATAGTTATATGTATAGGTAATCTAAGGCGAAACGTGTCAAATAAAAAAGATTATCTATTCTCAGTCAAGGACTATACAACAATAAAAGAAAACATCCAATGAACGCGAATAAATCACAAAAAACATCAAGGCATATCTGTACTCTTTGTAACATGTAACAGACTAATAAAACGGGCGTATCTACTATTTTCCCAATGCCAAGAATGATTACAAAGCTATATCTGAAACAGTTTTTCATCTGAAAAAATCCAATCTGAATTCTAACCACGAAAATCAATCGGGGCGGTATCTATGTTGTGTTTTATGGACGGTAGAAAGAACGGGCGTAGAAAGAATAAAAAAAGAAAAAATACATAGTGGAAAAGGTATTTTTTTAATAAATGGTACATAAAGATAATTGCTTTTGAGTTTAGTTTAGCGTTGTTTATTGAATGAATTAATCAAAATTAGAATTGAAATCGTATATATTCCGTTTTGTTCAATAGCACGCTGCTTGTTGGTATATTTTGAAATCGGAATTGGAACGTAACATTTGTATTTGTATAACAGAATATGTTAGAACATTTAACTAACTTCCATTGTAACATTTCGAGCAAATAAATGATTTGATTGCTTGAACAAAATATGAATTATTGTCATGTCAATAACCCTTGAAAGTTACAGAGAGTAAAACGCTTTAACTCATTTATTCATTGTAAACATACATTGTATTTAAATTATATTTTGAAATACTTACATATCTTAAGAAAAAACATTATACATTTAAAAATATAAAAAAATAGTAGCCCACCGTCATCGGGAACAGGGTCAAAGCTGCCGGCAGTCAGGGCTCCAGAGAAAGGAACCTCCTCACTATGCGTGCTGTGTCAAGGATTACTGCTTTCTGTATCAAGCCCTTGATCCAGCCGCCCAACGAGAGCCTCATGAGGTGTTGATCGAGGCTCTTGGCTATAAGGCCATTCGCCGTAACGACTATCGGGACAATGACTGCTGAGTCCACATCCCAGTATGCTAAATCAAGATATTTTATTTTGTTTGTCTTTTTCAGCTATTTTAAAATGTATTTATTAAAGTATCTTACGTGTATTTTAGTTTTAGATCTGCATCATTATTATGAGGAGCTCGTGGCTAAATAATTACAGCCGCATAGACCGATATTCCGGGTTAAGCCACGCTTGCCGAGGTTGGTCTGTGGATGGGTGACCATTTACCATAGCGAGTTTCCTCCGTGCCTCGGAAAGCACGTAAAGCCGTTGGTCCCGGCTGTCATTTGTAGATCTTTGACAGTCGTTACTGTTGGTCAGAAACCAGAAAGTCTGACAACCAGTCTTATCAAGAGTATCGTATTACCCAGTTACTGGGTTGTGGAGGTCTGATAGGCAGTCGCTCCATGTAAAATACTGATATTCAGCTGCATCCGGTTCGACTGGAAGCCGACCCCAACATAGTTGGGAAAAGGCTAGGCAGATGATGATCTGCATCATTATTTATATGTTTTTTGTCCTGCTTCTTCTTTTACACACTTTACTTTTATCATGTTTTCCTTTCGTAGGTCTGTTGGTTGCAACAGTTGTTTTGTACATTATAAACATTATTTCTCCTTAAGTGATACTGAGTGTTCATCACTACATAGTATAAAACAAAGTCGCTTCCCGCTGTCTGTCCCTATGTATGCTTAGATCTTTAAAACTACGCAACGGATTTTGATGCGGTTTTTTAATAGATAGGGTGATTCAAGAGGAAGGTTTATATGTTTATTACATTGCACTTGTGCGAAGCCGGGGCGGGTCGCTAGTGAACAATAAATTATTTCATTACATTCAGATATCATTATCATTATTAAATTTTCTGCATTAGTAGGTATATTAAAATAACCATGTGCTGTAACGTCTATATTTAAACTGCGGTATTAAGCATATTATAAACTACTAATAAATATAGTTCGCAAGATTTAATTCTACATATCATGATAATATCATAAATAAACTACTTAACATAATAACTACTATGTATTATAATGTAATAAAAGTTACATTAAATTGTTAAATAAGTACTTACATTTAATATTAGTATCTGCGATCCAACAGACAAACCAGGTATATGGTTTTGTTGTACATTTTATTGTATTATAGACCTATATGTACCTTTTACTATATAATAAATAAATTAGATGAAGAAGAGAAATAGAAAGCAAACAACACTTCACGAATGGTTAGGCGCCTGGTCATGGTTATATCTTCACTAAAATAACCATAAATATAATTATAACTACAGCCCACGTGGCTATAACATTCGCCCACTATTTGCTTGCCCCAGTTGCCCCACCGACGGTATCGTAGTTGTAAATATTTGAGAGAACTACTAAAAGAGGTGACACTATTGTTTCTTCATACTTTATTTATGACTGGCATGTGTATATCTAATTTATTACGATGGCTCTTGAAGTTATCTCGTTTACCTTATACTATTTGCTAAAGATTTCCCCACATTTGTAACTAAATACCTTATTAGTAAGGTCTGAAAAATTATGTCTTAAGTAAAATTTGTCTCAACCGTAAAACTATTTGATTCATGGCAAACTCTAAACGCGTCTATTATGAATGAATAGTCCTAGTGTGGAGTACCTAATTTGTTAGAAAGGCAATAAAGAATCCGTAAGAAGGCTCTTTTTAGTTTTACTAGTAGTCGTACCCAAAGGGTAAAACGGGGCCCTATTACTAAGACTCCGCTGTCCGTCCGTCCGTCTGTCACTAGGCTGTATCTCATGAACCGTGATAGTTAGACAGTTGAAATTTTCACAGATGATTTATTTATGTTGCCGCTATAACAACAAATACTAAAAGACAGAATAAAATAAATATTTAAGGGGGCTCCCATACAACAAACGTGATTTAGTTGCCGTTTTTATAGATAATGGGCACGGAACCCTTCGTGCGCGAGTCTGACTCGCACTTGGCCGGTTTTTTAGAATTCCGTACCCAAAAGGTGCCCTATTACGAAGCCTACGTCGTCCGTCCGCCCGTCTATCTGTCACAGGTCTGTTTAGTTGTGTCTTTTTAACAGTAATAAGTAGCCAGTTGAAATTTTCACAGAATACGTGTTACTATGTTGGTAATTTATAAATAATAAGAAGTCCAACGGATCCCATACGAGAAATCTCGAAAAATGCATTTTTTGCATGCTTTTTTTTCCTGCTCTATTTTAAAAACGGTTATACATACAAGCGTGAAAGGGCTATGCAACTTTTGCCATACATAGCTGGCATGTTTTTTTTTTCTTTTCGCCAGAATTGAAACCTAGCCCATATGTTAGAGGACTGTATGACAAATCAATAGCAAAAAGAGCTAGGTCTACTAACCGTAACAAAACCAAGTTAGAGAGTGTTTAGTAGATTGCTATTGTTTTTTATCAGGCGTTATTTTTCTTAAATAAAAATACTCCGTGTGATATTTTAAGTTTCCCATTGTTAAATACTACCTACTCGGCAACTCTAATGAGTCATTCCGCGTCCCCGGCTTCCACATTATTATCTTAAATATTCTTTCTAGATCTTCTTGATAGAAGGGCTTAATGATGGCGTAGCAGCAATAAAAGGACGTTACTGTTCCTTTATTTCTGGGAAGAGAACACATGGTTGTTGTAGCCACGTCATGTCTGTATTGTGGTATATGGCGTGGGGTAGACATCAACAAAACTTAGGTCCTCCAGCTCAATTTCTGGATTTCATAATAAGACATGATGTGGAAAGAGACAAGAGTACTGATTACGATTAATTAACTCTATCTATAAGAATTTAGTAGCATGTAATTGTTCTATGATAAGGTAAGGTAAAGATTTCGATGGCCCCACCGAATAAACGTGCAAGAGTTCTTACACGAAAAATTTTTTTTTTCATTTTTCGTTTCTTTTGCCTATCCAGCACCTACTTAATTTTTTTTATGAATTTTAGACTCAAAACACGCCTATTATAATAGTGAATTTCTTTATTCTAGGGAAATAATTAATTTTAAAGTCATACGAATAATAGTTTATGCTATTATTACATGCTTTTTGAGTCGCCAAGTACACAAGAATAAACATGTTAAAACCTACAGACGTTTGAGAAGATTTGTGATTGTTTCCGAATTTGGGTAATGTCTTCTTACACGTTTATACGCGTAGAAATGTATGCAAATTTTATTACCAATGTTTCATTCCACAAAATGTAAGTTTGAATATAAATAGGTTATTAAAATTAAGGTATTGCATTGTCTCTTACTAATTTTTTTTTCTAACAATTGTGTTAAAGATTCAAACATTAGTTGCATTAATTGCATATTAATTTAAGTTTATACCTAGGAACGGTAAACAAATAAATGTTTACGCGATAAATTCTATAGCAATAGTACGTAATGTTAGAAAGGGGCACGGGGGGTAGGATGCGAGTGAAATTAGGTGACTAGATCGGAGTCGGTGGTGACCTCTCGCTTCCGGCCGTGGTTCTGTCCATGGTCGAAAGCGAGAGTGCGTGGGAAGCCGTCGCCTCCTTCTGCGAGGAGGTGATGGCGGGAGAAGAGGGAGCGGAGAGGGAGAGAGAGGTAGCTGCCACTCTCCCTTCCCGCACCAGATGCACCGGGCGCCGGCTACCGTAGTGTGTGGCCTGCGGGTGGCGGGTTAGAGGACCCGTCGTCCGACCGGTAACAGGCCCGGGAAGGCGGCGCGCAGTGTTCCATGCGCGCTTTTCAGGAGGACGTGGGGCAAGGCCCCACAGAAGGAGAGGTCCGCCAGGGGCTGGCGGACCGAGGCCTGCCGGGGTTGCGGTGCATGCAGCTGCGAACCCCGCGACCCCGGTCAAGGGTCCGGAGAAGGAACACCGTAGGTTTTTAGCCATTAAGAGTCCGGCATACCCCTTCGCCTTCCCCGGGCGAAGGGCATCCATGAGGACATTCCAATAAAAAAAAAAAGGTGACTAGCTTGGAAGGTCAGTCTTGTTATGATTCTATGCGCACTATTACATAATTATTTTTCGCGCAATTACATTTGATTATAAATATTATAAATCTACTGTCATTGGAAAACTCCATCTCGGTCTCCAATGACAGTGAAGAGGAGGATTAGTGTTTCTAATATTGCAATTCGTTATTTTTATATTTCATCAAGACGTCTAATACTTTGTGTTCACGTGGATAAATACATAATTATATTTTTTTCTATATAATATCTTATTATCTTTTATTTTACCCTTTCAAAGTCAATGTTTTTTATTTCAAATATACCAGATTACAGGCACTTTAAAAACGTGACAATTCCGTTACAGTAGTGTGAGAAATAAAATGAGAATAATGCAGGTTAATGTAAGAATTAAACTCACATAAGAGTAACAAATAGAAAAATATGCCTTCTAGGATTGCCATAGCAGTTAAGGGCTGACCAATCCTGACAGACAGCACCCGTTCACGAGCATGACGTGCACATCCGCATCGCTTAGCTCAACCATATTGCAGGGAACCTAACGACCGGATATACAACGCCACCATCAGCAGGACATTTAAGTGAGCATGACTGACTCATACTACCAGACAATAGGCAGTAATGTGATATGATTATAGGTGTATCATTAATTGCTGCATGTTGGTCAAACTTTACAGATTGGAAAATAATATTATGCTGTAATAAGCTTTAGATATCAAAATGCTCTTAAATGATTTAACCTTTATATCCGGTAAATCAGTAATACTAGATGGCATTTTATTGTAGAACCTAACACTGTTCCCCATAAACGACTTGCTGGTTTTTTTTAGTCTAAAACCAGGTACTGTTAGCTTGTGTTTATTGCGAGTATTTATGTTGTGGACGTCACTTTTCTTATTATACTAGGCAATATTCTTTCGAATGTACATTGTTACTAAGTAATACAAAGATGTTAGGGTAAGTTTATTTATTTCCTTAAATAATTCACGAAGCGATTCACGGCAGCCTAGATTATAAATAGCTCAGACTGCTCTTTTTTGTAATATGAAAATAGTAGGTACCTACATCAGCAGCCGAACTCCACAGTAATATGCCATAAGACATAATACTGTGAAAGTATGCAAAGTATTCCAACCTAGCCGTAGCTACATCAGTCAACTGCCTAATTTTCCTAACGGCAAATGCAGCAGAACTCAGTTTGCCTGCAAGTGCCTCTATATGAGGTCCCCATTGCTATTTAGAGTCTACTGTGATGCCCAGGAAGACAGTTGAGGGAACTGGGTCTAACGCTTTCCCGTCAAGTTTCACATTTAAACTAATGTGGGGTACATTTGAGGTGGAGAATTTAATACATTTGGTTTTACAAAATTATTTATACTATTATACCACGCGTTCAAAGATGTATTACATAAAAGAAAACTGATCTTATTAACACTAATATAAATGCATACGATCTTTCCAATCATCTAATAGCAGAACAATGTACTGTAAACAAGCGTGTAAATAGGTATAGCTGGGTTCAAAAATATACTTGATTTACGGAGAATAATAGTGTAACATTACAGTACGTTTTATTCGTTGTGTATTATTACACGAATAAACGTGTAATGATATATTACTGTGACTCAGTCATGCAAATTTCACAAGAGTAAAAACATTAAATAGTTTTTCATGAATTTCCTGAAACTCGTTGATGTTTAAAAAAAAGTAAATACACAAGTCTATAGTTTATTTTTTTACCTATAATTCGATGGTACATTATTTATACCTATTTACAATGAAATGAGCGTTATTGAAGTTTAAACGTTTTTATTTTTTCCTGAAAAGTTGTCATTTTTCTCTTACACGTTTATTCGGTGGGGCCATCGATTTTTGTAAAACCAGAAGTACCTACTAATTATTTAATAAATAGTTTTGGTTTCGGTTTTTATGGTTGTATAATTTCTTTTTTGTAAGAATATTCCATAGTACAATTTAGAAAAGTAACCCAGAAGACCTATCCTATAGTGGATACGCGTTAAATAGTGCTGCAATAGCAATCATCGACTCCTGTCAACCACTGTACGCCCGTGATTGGGTTAGCGATACTTACTTATTGCGTGCAACGTTAAAAATTGCTTTCGTAACACTAAGGGCGAGGCCCCACTAGTGCGTTGCGTTGCGTTGCGACGTCGCAGCGCTAGATTTGGACCAATGAGACGTCGCAGCGCTACATTTGGAATCTATAGATTGGTCCAAATCTAGCGCTGCGACGTCGCAACGCAGCGCAACGCGCTAGTGGGGCCTCGCCCTAACCGTGAAGCCACACTGCTCCGTTGCGTTGCGTTGCGACGTCGCAGCACTAGATTTGGACCAACCTAGAGATTCCAAATGTTGCCCTGCGACGTCTCATTGGTCCAAATCTAGCGCTGCGACGTCGCAACGCAACGCAACGGAGCAGTGTGGCTTCACTGTTACGTATACCCACTAACGCGTATCGATTCGATACGTTTATCGGTTTTTTTATTAGTTTTAGTGATAAAAAAACTGCCAGTGCCAAAAAAATGTAACAGCAACAATCAACTTAATCTATTTTATCAGAGGAAACCTCAAAATATCACGTATGATTATATTTTCATTTAATTATAATATAAGAAAAATAGGTAACGCGGGTAACGCCTGACAAAAAGATACTAGCAATACTTCTCTGGTTATCTTCGTTCGGTTACGGTTGATAGACCTGGTTCTTTTTGCTATTGATTTCTCGTATTGTCCTCTAACATATAACCTAGGTTTCATTTCTGGCGAAAGGAAAAAAGTAAATCATGCCAATAGTTTGCATTGGCCTTTGGTATAATTGTAGTGCATAGGTACTCTATAGTTAAATAAAAATTGGTTAATCTCTCAATCACCGTAAACATAGACACAATAGATAGACAATAGCGGTGACGGACGCGTCCGTCGCGCGGTATCACACCGGTTGAATAAAAAGAAGGAAAACTAGTGATGGTACGGAACCCTCGATGCGCGAGTCCGACACGCGCTTGGCCGGTTTTTACTTCCTATTTCAGTTTGTATTTTTTTAAGGTTTGGTTATCATCAAATGACTTCATCCGCTCTTGGCGTAGCAGAAGGGAGTATCAGACTCTTACTGACTAAAACCCATCCGTGTTCCTCCTCCTAATGGCCCTTTGCGTTCCAAGGAGTCTACTCCCTAAGCACGAAGTCCGTGGTTTCGGCCTTAGTTACGAGCGTTTCCTACTTCCCTATCACCTACGGACATACGATTATTTCGGGGTCCGAACTAAGAATGAATGCCAACACGATTTGACAGTTGCCCCTACTACCGATGTGTTTCTGCCCTTCTGAAAAGTTGAACTTGACACTTGTTTTGTTCACTTCTACGTTTCGGGCTACTTTCGGACGGGCGACTAACTTCGTTAACGGACTTAGGTAGTAGGCCTTCAGGGCTGTGGTAACTCTTTCGAACAAATTCTGCAACTCCTATTTCAGGATAAGTTTTATTATTTTATTTTGTAGTTTACGCTTTTGAAGCGCTCTGTTTAACAGGCGTAGATGACGATTACGGTAGATAGCTATTATCTTATCAAATGTATTAAGTCCCCCTTTACTAGGAAGCTAATGTGACGTGACAGTCACAGTAAATCAACACGGAACGACATTTAGTCACAGTGCGTTGTTATGAAACTCTAAAACGTATGTAAAAACGACCTATCCCACTTACATCGTAACTCATAAAAAAGAATGTCGTATGTTACAAAACACGCCTACTTTATCGTATGTTTATAAGCGAGTCAATGATAAAGTTTAATAAAGAAACGAAATGACCTTGCAGATTAGCGAATTCATTAGCTTGGACTTGACTTACTGAACTTTTGACATTATCGCAATGACGATTAAAAATAATATTCTGGGCTTTATCAGCATGTTTTTTTGCATAATTTCCTCTCTACGTAATTGTAATCTACCTATTTATTAAATCCAGTCGATTTTTTAAAAAGAAAGCGCTTTATTCCTAGAGTAATGTACACACACCAATTGATGGATTGGTATGTCTACACCAGTGCGCTACACCAGTTCATCTGGCGCTTTCAACTTTCAATTCCTCTTACGTCAAGCGCATGCAATATTGATTGCCATAAGACGCATGCAGCTTATCGTCTACACCGGTGCGCCTCGGTCAGTCGTCAGTCGACATACAATAGATGGATTAGCGTACGCTAGGGGCATGCGCTTTTGTCGAATTAGTATTAAGGCATGCGGTATTGCAGGCGCTATTGCGCTTCACGCATGCCTCAGTCGAAGTCGCAAGATGAACATGAAAGTGCACTGGTGTAGATATAGCTGAAAAGACAGAAGTTATAACATAAAGAGTAGTGAAGAAATTGATATTGGACAGAGAAAGACGGAGATTGCTACACCGATCCGTACTCAGCACTTAAATTTGGACGATTAGAGACGGTTTTTGGCGAAGAATGCAAACTCAGAACTGATGCACCATTTGAAACAGCTCACTGTAAAAAGTCCACTTCTCAAAATGTTCTCAAAACTTTATCTGATTGTTGTAAAATCGGTTCTACGTTGATAAATTTTACGATATATAGAAATACAAACTTAATCTACCGTGGCTTCAGGTTTCAGGTATTTTAATACTGATTCTGTCAGTAATGGAAATAATTCATTAATGATATATCATATCTAGAGATGATTCTTACTCGGATGAATACTCGAAGTCAAGTAAATAGTCGTAACACAATAGAGTAAGAACGAGAATATACCGACTTTTTAACATTTATCGAGTACTAGCGACCCACCCCGGCGTTGTTCGGGTACATTTTATAGCTTAAAACCTTCCTCTTGAATCACTCTATCTACTAAAAAACCGCATCAAAATCCGTTGCGTAGTTTTAAAGATACATACATAGGGACAGACAGACAGCGGGAAGCGACTTTGTTTTATACTATGTAGTGAAGTATTTACTATTTACTGTTTGCCCATTTAGACTTAGGGAAGGTTAACCAACAGGGGCGTTAATCCCGGGGCTTCTATAAGCCAGGAGCCTCCAAAATCTATTGATAAGAAAAGAAATGACACCCGTTCTGACAAAGAGAAACAAGTTCACTTTCGCGAAGTACTTTTTTAAAAGCATTTCAACCGTCCTCCACTTCTTCGTCACCCAAGGGCCCCCAAACCATTAAATGCAGGCCCTATGGCCATCTACTCATAATTGATTACTTTCCTGTGTTGTTGAACAGCTCATTGTATTTTCTTTCTCCAAGATCGGTTTGAAAGCAATCAAACCTGTAATTTAAATCTTCAAGCGTTGAAGGAAGACATCGTGAGAGAAATCTAAACGTTTGTAATGAACACTAAAGTGCGTAATAACACAAGAAAGCCGTCAGCTTAAATAACCTTTAATGTTAAGAGTATAGGCACGGAAACATGGTGTCAAAGATTCTGATCTTTTCCTTCACCGGATGTCAGTGGCGTCTTCATATAAACTTAGAAAGTACAAATTATGACAGAAGAAGTCACATAAGGGCCTCATGGCTATTAATGTTGTTTTTTTTATTATAAAAATCACAAAAACTTAATCCATATTATTTTTTATTTTTTTTTAAAAAAAACGTTGCCCCACACTAAGATTTCTCTTGTATCGTGGGTGCGTTTACAGACACAAATCTCACAAACAAACGCCCAGACCCGGAACAACCATCTGTAGGCCATACAAATTTTTGTTCCGTGTGGGAATCGAACCCACGACCAGTAGCGCAGAAGCCAATCGCTTAGCCACTGCACCAAACGTGTCGTCATATTTTTATTATGATGATGCATCGTATATTCTGCCAAAAGCATTTTCAAGTAGTGTTTCGCCACACTATTGGTTTTGTAACTCATCTTAACCGTTATCTCTTAAAATCGTGATTACAAACAATACATTACAGTTATTAATTAATCGTTCGAAGTAAATAAAGTTGACATGTAAACAAAACTGACGTCACAGATACGTACAATGGCTCCATTTAGGACTCAAGATCACGGAGTAGTTAACAATTGGAGTGTTAACGAGAGGAATTTATAATAGTACAATCCAGAACTACGCTGGCGCTGTGTCCTCAAGCGACCTTTTAATGACATAGTAATAATCTTTCTTCATCGGTAATTGGCAAGCAATGAGCGGAGCCCACACAACGTTAAACAACGCGGCAGCAGGCCCAGAAGGAGATGAAAGAAGAAGAAAGAAAGAAAATACGTTTATTTGCGGTAAACATGACGCAAAAAGAAAGTAAACATAAAAACCAAAAAATAAGAAGGTTGAGGGAAACATGCTTCATATCCACGCAAAACGGCTATCGCTCAGCATTATGCTGCGACCCTATGCAAGACAGAGCCCCAGCGCTGGTTTTCAGCGACAGCCGGCGCCGACGTAATGACGTCGTTCGTAGATGACGGGATGAGTTAGACACTTATTGGAAGGATTGGCCGCAGAAATCATAAACCGAGAGGAGTGGAAGGAGGGTACGGAGGCCTTTGCCTTGCAGTGGGATGAACACGGCTAAATAATAATCGGTAAATGGTGAGCACTGAAAAGAGATGAGATCTAAGGGATATTCGAGTTAAATTACACAAAAAAAATACGGCTGCGGCAGCCCCGTAGTAGGAAGCCTTGGTTTGGGGCTATGCTTAGGCAGATAGGGATATTTTTTGTGGCATATAAGGGGTACGTTTGAAACTACTAGTTCGGCACGGTAGCAAGAAAATATTTCCTACCCGCGCAGAGGAATTTTTTTTTTGAAGTTGCAGACAATTTGAACGAGTAGAAACGTTGAGAAGGATCTACATTTAATAACACTTCATTTGTTATTCTATCCGTGATACAGATACACGCGCCTAGGCATTCGAAAACATGCTATTAATCAGTCGCATGCGCACTATGACGCGACAAGAAGAATGGACGTGTATTTATAGAGAATTTGTCTTGTCTTGAGGTAGATAGGATCAGGTATCTAAATAATTTTGCGCATGTGTGATTATGTGATTAATGTAATAGTTTAATCATGTGGGCTCGGACTTCAAGTACACAACTAGCCAAAGAAAACAAACGAACGCCAAACGAACGTTCATCATTTGTATAGAACGAATTCGGTTTCATTCGGTTTTTAGCGGTAACGAGCCCCATTTATTGATATTCGTTGGCTAGATGTGGACGATGCATAAGTCATCCATTTTCCTCAAGAATAGTGTTGTAACGAGTGAGATAAGGATTTCATAAGATACACAATGGTTTCTTTATGTGTATACCTGATATCAGAATAGGGTATTCGACTGAAAAAATCTAATTAGTCCGTCAGTTAGACTATCAAAAAATATTTGACTCGTATTTTTTCTTTTGTTACGTAAACCAAAATTGACGAAGATAGGATATTTTTAAAATTGGCGAAACGTCACAAGCAAGTACAATTTTTACTTGCTTCTGACGTCACAAGCCCACTCTCAAGTTTTGATGCGTTTTATCTTTCCAAATATTCATAGATTTAACAAAAGAAAAAATACGTGTCCATTATTTTTCAAAACTCTTACTGGCGGACTAATTAGATTTGCAATTTATTGATGCTGTCAACATGCCTATTATAGGAGACGTGGTTATTTTGGCTAAACCGAGATCACTGTTTTTGTAAGTCAGTTTAAAAGTCCGTTATAAAGTAATTAACAATGGGCCGAGTCATCATCAGCCTCTAGCAGTCCATTGCTAGACATAGGCCTCTCCAAGTTCACGCCACTGAGCTCGAACCTTGGCTGCTGTCATCCAGTTGCTACCAGTTCCCATGCGAAGATCGTCCCACACTACGTTTGCCGATTGGCGGTCTACACTCAAGAACATGTCTATCCCAACGGTCACCGGTTCTACGGCTAATATGGCCGGCCTAACGCTACTTCAGCGGAGTATTTACGAAGATATCTACTAGAGATTAAGGGTGCTTTTCCATCAGAGTTGCCATGGATGCGTTTGATATCCATCAATCATATTCATCGGTCCACATAGCATAGCTCTAGTGGAAACTGATCCAACTAAGCTACATTTTTTATATGGAAGGATGCGTGCTGTGGATGCGTGCTATGGATGCGTGCTATGGATGCGTGCTAAGGATGCGTGCTATGGGTGTAGCTATGTGCACAGCACATTGTCGATACGTCGCATAGCTCGAGCTGCGCATCTTCCTCGCACAGCTACCTTGCGGCGGCGCATTTTCGTAGCACATCTTACTCGCTTCGCTACATAGCTTAGCATCAGTGGAAACGGTCATAGTTTCGTAGCTTAGCGTTTACATTCTCGCAGCATAGCTGCATAGCACATCTCTGGTGGAAAGGCACCCTAATAGAGATTTACTTGAGATATGAATGACGACGTAAAAATTAGATTTAACTTCTGTATGAAGATTTTTTTGTTTAAAATCGCAAGTGACGTTTAAAACAAAACACAAACGGTATTATAGTACCTACCTCAATACGTCACGACTCACGGGACCGCATTTAATATCGTGACAACTGTCGTGCTACAAATGGGCGCGCCTATACACGACTGCACGGAAATGGGTCACAGACCTATTTCCGACTACACAATAGTAAATTACTTCCCTTGATGATACGCGGGTTAAGCAACTTGTTTATGTAATTAAATTATTGTGAAGGACGTGTTATCGATTTCATAGTGAATGTCTTACGTATGCGATGTTATTTCTAAGATAATTGAACTTAAAATATTTTATCGCTACTTAAAAAACTTCAGAAGAGTTACTTTCGTACATATTAATATTATTAAATAGTTCTCTTTAGACGGCTGGATCAAAGGCTTGATACAGAAAGAGGTACTCTTTGATACGGCACTTGTGAGGAAGTTCCTTCCTCTGGAGCCCTGTCGACCGGCAGCTTCGATCCACCCACTTAATATTTTTTTTTGCAGAATTATTTAAATATGTAAAGAACATAAATAAAGAGAAAATAATTAATAATTAATTAAACCACTAACTGTAATCAAATTAAAGAGGATCGAATATTGACTAAACGCAAATGTCAACGTATTACGACACATACTTAAGCACCTACACAAAAAAATATTTCTCAGTAGGTATGTGCACTTCTATATTTTCGCAAAATATGAGTATGAATGAAATGATGCATTTGAATTTTTCTTTTTTTTCACTTCGATCATGTTGAAAGAAAATTCTGCGTAAAAAAAGCGAATTCACCCAAAGTCTAGTATTCGGTGTTTTTACTTCTGGACCTAGTTACGTTTAGGTAGGTACGTATATAATTGCGTAACTGTGATGTTCTGTGAAGTCTGTTTAGCGTCTGTAAATCAGTTTGTGAAATGCCCATCGTATTTTAAGATAGGTGCTGTTTGTTTCCATTAGTGCATACGTCACGAGATTAATGTTTAGAGTGAGACAGATTTTCATGCAATCAGAGACAAAAAGAAGAAACATATAGACGTAACATCTTGCAAGTTCTCTTCTGCAAATATAAGGAAATGAGGTTAGTATTCGGATTAGTTTAGATAATAAAATATGAGACTTAGTGTTTTTTTGAGAAAACAAAAATAACCTCGTGGCTAAATAATTACAGCCGCATAGACCGATCTTCCGGGTTAAGCCACGCTTGCCGAGGTTGGTCTGTGGATGGGTGACCATTTACCATAGCGAGTTTCCTCCGTGCCTCGGAAAGCACGTAAAGCCGTTGGTCCCGGCTGTCATTTGTAGATCTTAGACAGTCGTTACTGTTGGTCAGAAGCCAGAAAGTCTGACAACCAGTCTTACCAAGAGTATCGTATTACCACAGTATTACCCAGTTACTGGGTTGTGGAGGTCTGATAGGCAGTCGCTCCATGTAAAATACTGATATTCAGCTGAATCCGGTTCGACTGGAAGCCGACCCCAACATAGTTGGGAAAAGGCTAGGCAGATGATGATGAGTGTTTTTTTGAGAATACATTTCTTTAAACCCAATCCCACGTATATCCTGATTATAGGTATTAAATGACGTAGCACCAAGTCAGAATAAGATATGATAATGATGTGCCTGACATTGTTGTCTATCTATCTGTTTGATCAGCGCGTTTTTCAGATAAACTATTTATTGACCTAATCTGATACACTGCTCAAATAGAGAACTAGGTAATGTCTGAAGATACGGACACTGAAGCTAATATTCATAAAAGTCGGCAATGTTGGCTCATTTTCGATGGATCTCGTGATGGTATAGAAGCAATGATTTTTTAAGGAACGATTTAGCTTTTGTTTAGATCAGATCAGATATAGAAGTCTTAAAGACTCGATCCGTTAATTATTAAATATTAGCAGGAAACGTGTCTTGAACCGAAAGGATTAGATGTACGGCATTTCATATCTTCATCCGATATTCTTCTTTTTCTCGTAGAACAGTGAACACAGACCGCGGGTCGCTTCCACGTGCCGTTTCGTTTTATAACTTTTTAATTTACGTCACCCGCGGTGCTTGCTCGCTTAAATTTATGATTCGCTTAAAGAACCACTTAACTACTTTATGGTTGCACTGCTAACATGTATTTATTAGGAATTATTATAATATAGGCTTAAGTATGCGTTTAAGAGTGTCCAATAGAAGGTGTTAAAAGGAGAGATTAAAACCGTTATGGTTATCCGCCTTAAAGTTAATATTTATATTTTTATCGATTGTGCACGTTAATTGGTTGACCTTTGAGATATTTAAGCAAGAAATTTATCATAGGAATTAGCCTAGTTAAGTAATACTTATGTTGTACAAAATTAAAACGAGTGAAAGTCATGAAAATATTATGAAGATGAATGATTGAAAATGTAATTTCCAATTAAAGGTCGATCTATACATATAAAAGGAGAAGCTGACTGACTGACTGACTGATCTATCAACGCACAGTCTAAACCGCTAGGGTTAGAATGTTGAAATTTTGACAGTAGGTTCCTTTTGTAACGTAGGCATCCACTAAGAAGGGATTTTTCGAAATTCAACCCCTAAGGGAGTTAAATAGGGGATGAAACCCCCTCTAAAATCCCGGAATAATTATAATGACGTTATAATCCCGGGATTTAAAAATCACGAATTATTTATTGGACTTTATTTATAGTTACAAATTATATTCATTTTTTTAGGGTTCCGTACTAAAATTATTAAATTAAAGAGCTGTTTTTTACATATTAAGTACATACATTGTTTTACATTTTACATATTATGGAATCCTAAAAAATGATAATGATATTTCAAATCAATAATTTCTACCTATAAATAAAGTCCAATAAATCATTCGTGATTTTCAAGCAAGCAACACTCGATACATGAAGAAATCATTCACTCGCTGAATCTAGTCATCGGCCTGCTAATATTTAATATCATTATTAATTTACAAGCCTATCATAATAATATTATGTCAGTCAAACATAATAACATAGTTGCAAAACTGGTTCTTATGTAATTAATGTGCCATACATTAATTACATAAGAACAGCTTAGCGGATCCTTGCATTAGACGCAGTCGCAAATATATTTGTTTTAGTTTTGTTCCGAATGTCAACGAGATAAGGGTGCTGTAGCTGAAGGGTGCTGGCCAAGGAGGCGCTTCCCGCCATTGACGATCGTCTCACTAAAAAAGCCTTCCGGCTATCAAAGCTACAACTGCGTACAGCCACAGCATCCATCACTGGACATAGTTCATTTAACAAACACCTCTTTGTCATTGGAGTTACAGACAGCCCACTGTGCAGAGCATGCATGGAGGAGGACGAGACGGCAGCCCACGTGCTACTAAACTGCCCTGAGGTCGCCACATACAGGGCCAAGTACTTCGGAAACCCAAGTACTCTCCGAGAGATCACCAGTAACATCAAGGGTGTGCTGGCCTTCTTCGAGGAGTTAGGGTGGATCGAGTAACTATACTTACCACCCATCACGCTAAATACGCGCTTAGACGTGGAGTTGCGGATACCAGCCCGTTATACCTTATAAGGGTGTTGTAACTTAATTTCGGAAAACTCTAAATATGTCTAGTCGTTAATGGTGTTAGGTAGGCTCAATAACATTAAACACTTCATTTATGTAGATCTGAAACAATACCAATGTATTTTACTAATAATCAAGAAATAATATTTCATCTCCTGATTAGAATGTAAGATGTCTTAATTCATTTTTAGTATCTACCTACTTTGTCACCTATCTAATTTTGCTTGGTGATAGGATCTTTACGGTCCACCTGGCTAGCTACCACCCTCACATTAAAGTCCGGCGCCAAGCAGTTTACTGTGTTCCGTCGTGTGTATGTGAGAGCCAGAGGGATCTAGGGGAATCCCTCTATATCTCTGTTACTTGGATTCGTGTGCTCCATCTTAGACCCCGTACCTATGCGCTTACCATCAGGTGCGAAGAGGGAAAAACGCGACAAAGTAAGGTAATAAAAAAAAAAAGTTAACATTATTTGATGGAAGATATCAAAGTTAGGACTGATTGCACTAATGTCGAATAATTTGACGTTTTGACAGCTTTTGAATAGTAATTCTGTCAAAACGACCGAATTATTCCTCAGATAAAAGCTACCCGACGTTGGTAAAATCAGCTCTTAATATTATAGATATGGAGTAGGAAACGGGAAATAATGGCGGCTCCATGGTCAGTACCAAAACAATTTTATTGGTTAAAATATATTTGACATCACATATTGATAATGTCAATTTAACTCGTTCTGATTGGTTGTTATGAGTATTTGTTTACGGTGATGTTGCTATCTGCTTTTGTTATACGTTCGCCTCCCCATTACATAAGCAGTAATCGAAGCTAACATTTAAATATTATGTAGTATTTAATGGATATTCATAAAGTTATCTAATAATTATGCCAAATATCGATAAGTGGCAATTTGCGAAATTAATGGCCGACCTTCACTAGTAGGCTGGGCCCAGTGTAATAATACAATTATATTATATAATGATATAATGGCAATAATGTTCTACTTTCAGGCCTCTTCGTGGGAAACGTTTATTTATTTATTTATTTACTTTAATTAAAACGGTCTTAGACCAATTACAATAATTAAAGATAGTAATAGAAAACGATACATACAATACAAGGACAAGAAAATTTAAATTAAAAAATAATTCTAATAAACTCTTTCATAAATCCCTTACAATACTTCTGACAGTATATTCTTTCACTCATTCATGATGCATTCCTCTCGCAGTACTCCAGACATTCCGACAAAATCACCCTCCATTCACCCGCAAACATATTAAAATTCGGTCTGGCGTTAAAGACTATTTCGTGATTTTGACAGTTGATCAAGTAGTATCATGACATACTATTTAGCTCTGGTTTCCCAATAGCAAATGTCAAGGAATCTCACCACTAATGAAGAAAACGCAGGTTAGATACGGCACAACCAGGAAGCCAATAGGTAGATACTCTAGATACTACTAACAAATTTGTTTAAAATCGCAATCGAACTGTAGCTCAACCAAGGCTTTTAACCTTTTCCTTTATAAGATAATAAAGAGTCAAAAGCCGTGGTTGAGCTGTGGCTCGATTGCGATGTTTTACAATTTAGTTAGTAGATTTTGGCTCGTTTTGTAAAAACGGCGAGATAGCAATAGACCAAGAAAACGCCAGCACGAATAATAATACTAGGTAGGTACCTACCTAACGGAGAACAACCTACTTTTAAAATAATATAGCTACAATCACTTTTATCCCAACAATAGACAAAACAATCAATGAACTGGAGCGAACGCCTGAACAAATTGATTGTTACAAAGTCTAACTAGGTAACTGTACCCGCTGACCTGTTCCGATTCGCAACTAATGTACAGTTTTGGCAGCGTCTCTAGTTCAAGTACAATCAGTGGCAATGCCAAGGTTGGCATGCAAATGGCACGTGTGATCGAATTGTAAATCAATTGTAAACGGTAGATACGGTGTTATGTTTTATTGCAACGGGACTTGTTGTTTGTGTTGAGAACGTACGTCAATGTTTGATTGTTGTAATACTATCCACACTCATATATGTATGTCTATCTAAAACCATTACTGTAAATGTAAACTTCTAAATCAATTTTGATGAAATTTGGTAAAGATATCTCTTTGCCAAGAATCTCTGCTCCTTACATCCGGAAAAGGACATAGATACCTCATGAGTGAAGCCACAATCTTCATAAATAGCTGCTTGTTATGATACCTAATTATATAATTAATCATCTTATTCGTCCTAGTATTTCAGTCGTCGTCTGATGGGAAAGGTGACACGGAATGGAAATTATGATATCATAACTGTAGATCACGCTACTCAACGGGCAAAATTCCAGCACGTGCTTAAATATTTTCTTTTTCTAAATCATACAGGTATAAAGCTGATTTATTAATTTATTTCTTCGACCTTGGATTTAAAGCCAAAAACTCATTCTAAAAACTCTCCAAGATTCTCAACTTTTGCTATCACCAGATTAATGAAGAGATATTTTAATGATTGTTATAAAGTCATTATAATATCAACTAACACATCATTAGCAACATAAAAAATCGTTCAATCCAACACACACAATCAATTGAAAATCGATACAAATTAATCTAAACTTACGTAATACCAAAAGTGAATGTGCGATTAGGTCGTATACCGACGTTTAATGACTTGTGTATGCAAATACGTGAATATCTAGGCTAGATTGTGTTAACATTGCCCTGTTCGTTAGGTAACGAGTTTCGATCGATAACCGCTCGAGTTAGTCCTGCTAACGGGTTTCTGGACTGGTAAAAAGAAGTGGTTAAATGTTGGGGCAAATTTTCAATAAAATTTTAATCACAGGCTGAGTAACGTAACTAAACAAAGTGGATATCGAGGACCTAATGATGGAGTGAAGTAGACTAAGCTAAAAAGGAATAAAGACTTTGACAAGATTCAATATCAATAATCACTTTTGACAGTAGAGGAAGTTAGTTCATGTCTGAGAAAAGGAAAAACATGAGAAAAAGTCGAGAAGCTGACTGATTTCAGGATGAAGCTAAGAAGAAGCATATCAGCCATTAATAATCTCATACTAATTTTAAAACTCTACTGACAAAAAGGACGCTAGAAAAAACTCGTACAGAATACATTAGTAGTTCAGTAGTTGTTGGAGTAGTGCAGTCCGCTTCATACCGCTTAGATTTAAATTGTAAGCAATAAAATGGAAACTGGACGGAGTCAGTTACTTCATAAAAGCAGAAGGAGGTTTATTACCTAGCAGTTCGTAGATTTTAGTTCAAAACGATGATGATGATGATGTTTTTATTTCACTACTACTATTAGGAGTTGAGTAATAAGCCATGATAGCTTAGCGGTTGAATGATTGCTTTCAACGGTGGAGTGATTCCCGGCCCGAACATCTGACTGTTTGAATTCATGCGGATCAGAGTTTGATGAACGGTGAAGGAAACATCGTGAAGGAATCTGCACAACTGAGGGCCCTAAAAGAAACCTTCTGGGTGGTGTATGTATTCCACCTACCCACACGGGCCCACACCAGACTAGCGTAGAGGAAAAAAGCCGAAACCTATCTCATTATGAGAAGAGACCTGTTCTCAGAAGTAGGGCAGTATGTATTGGGTTGATGTGATTATGTATTATAGGAGTTCAAGAGAACCTATTTGTAAAGCTGAAGTACCTGATCCTAGAACGGTGATAAATCTGAGCAAAGGTAAAACATCATGCCTATTAGATATTTTGTAAGTCCCAAAGGTCACGCCTTAGGCACGACTATTCGTTTACAATATTACATCATACCATATCAGCTTTCTATAATTTATTAAACTCCATTTTTGATCAAGATTTATGCAATTTTAGTCAGAAACAATAAAATATCAGTTTTGGTCATTCACAATTATAATTACATGTCACGGTATCTCTAGATCTTGATTTAATAAAACAATATTGTTTATTTTCGTAACAAAAAGTCGTTATAGTTTTATGGAAATTATGGTTTCTTCTTTTATAGCATGATGTTGCAAAATATTACGATTGTTATGGTGGTAGTTGGGACCACAGTCATCATAAATAGATACTGTTTTAGCCATGTTAGCTATATTTCCTAATACTTATGGGAGTCCCCATACAAATCATCGTAAATCATGAATGTATTAATGATTTAAGCCAAAACCAGTCTTTATTTTTTGACTTTCGGATAATCTGATTGTCGTAGTAAGATTAACAGACTTCAAATTTTCAATCTCTAAATTAAGTACTTCTATCTAAGGAATAAGTTTGTCGTTTTGACGTATTTTCTATAGAAAAACTGTTAAAATGTCAAAGTTGAACCTCAGATAAAAATCTGGCGATAGAAAAATCAGTCCAAACAAAAGCATATTATGCTTCTGCTGACAAATTTAATCCGAAAGGCCCCAAAATATTTCGTCAAAATGTCTCGTTACCAAGGAATAATGGTAGACCCGCAAACGTATCGTCAATAACAAGCAAGATTTATAGATACCTTCCAGTAGATACAAAGTTGCAACATACATGAATTCGCCAACTAAAAACATACCATTCGAATTTAGAGCAATTAAATACCAGCACATCTTGACCTCCTCCTCTCTTCTCTACCGAAGAAAAGTGGTTGAATACGGTGGAAGTGTTAGAGCTGTAAAGGTCATCGTAAATTGGATCTCAAGTACATTGAAGTCTTAAGTTGGCGGGTTTCCAAGATGTGGCTTACGCTATTTCATTGCGATATTTATTATTATGTTATGTTTTAGGTGAATAAACGTTATGTGAGTGTAATTGCTTGTGAATTAGCGTACGTTTGCAGTCGAACAGTAAAGAATGTTGAATGAAATCTAAACATCATGTATGTTTGTTTTTGTGTGCATGTTAATAATTTTGTTTTAGGTGTGAGTTAGTCTTTATTCAGACATGCTGTGCTGAATTCTGAATAACAGAATTTAGCTCATAAGGCCATTTTGCCCTACTGTTTGGCACAGGCCTCGTCTTAGAATGAGAAGGATTTAGGCTTGAATCCGTCACGCCTGGTCTAGTGCAGGTTGAAGAACTACACGCACTTTCTAGACCATTATGGATTTAGCTCGCTCGTATACTATTAAAATGTACAGAGAAACAGGAATTTTAGAGCCACTACGCGCTGTCGACTGGTCGCCGGAGACTTGGTCTCTCGGCGACCAAAACATAAGCATAGTTGCCCGGGCGACCGGCGACCAAGTGCGTAAACACCTATTTAAACTATAGAAAGTCACAGTCACCGTCGAACAAGTCTCCGACGACTAGTCGACAGTGCGTAATAGTTCCAAGAACCTATACCGATACCTAGTGATTCAACTGCATAACCCTTATTTTACAAACCTTTCCTAACTTAACCTTTAAGTGAATCGAATTTCGCATTAGTTGAATTGTGTATGTCATCATCTGCCTAGCCTTTCCCAACTATGTTGGGGTCGGCTTCCAGTCGAACCGGATGCAGCTGAATATCAGTATTTTACATGGAGCGACTGCCTATCAGACCTCCACAACCCAGTAACTGGGTAATACGATACTCTTGGTAAGACTGGTTGTCAGACTTTCTGGCTTCTGACCAACAGTAATGACTGTCAAAGATCTACAAATGACAGCCGGGACCAACGGCTTTACGTGCTTTCCGAGGCACGGAGGAAACTCGCTATGGTAAATGGTCACCCATCCACAGACCAACCTCGGCAAGCATGGCTTAACCCGGAAGATCGGTCTATGCGGCTGTAATTATTTAGCCACGAGCTCCTCCTAGTTCTAGTCCTAGAGCTAGTTGAATTGTGTATGTATTATGTATAAATAACGTCATTATCATTTCAACACATAACAAAGCGAACCCTAAAACGAGAAATTTCAAAAACGTTGTATTTGACTGAATTCAATTTACACTTTTGCACATAATCATTTTATTCAGTACGCTCGTGAGATTGAATGACCACCTCATTTACCTGGACTGGAGTGCCTGTTCGTAAATGACACTCGAGTGCGAATGAATACCTATTCTATTTTACAGTGAAGTGGCAGTACGGGCTACCAGTTAAGGAAATTAAATGTTCCCTGACTAAAAATATGTCATACTAGCTTTTGCCCGCAGCTTCGCTTGCGTGAAATTTTGAACCCGTTATGTGACGATTTTCCATACAAACTTTCATCCCCTATTTATCTCCCTTAGGGCTTGAATTTCGAAAAATCCTTCCTTATTCCTTGTCTACATTATAAAGGGAACCTATGTGCAAAATTTCAGCTTTCTAGGTCCAAGGGTTTGGGCTGGGCGTTGATGAGTCAGTCAATCAGTCAGTCAGGACTTTTCTTTTATTTATATATGGTCCTATCAAAATAGGTGGACAAACTTTTACAGATCACAGTACTCATGAATATGAACAACCATTACTACGGGACCAACTCCGAAATATAAAAAAAAAATATCAGCTGTTCCATACAAAAGTGCAATTCATACACGATCAAAGTGTATGGAACAGCTGATATTTTTTTTTCCATTTCAGAATTGGTCATAGTAAAAGTTGTTCATATTCATGAGTGCTGTGATCTGTAAAAGTTTGTCCACCTATTTTGATTAGGTAGATAGATAATAAATAAAATCTTTACATTTTGTTCTATATACATATTTATGTTGCAATTGCAATAGCTGTGTGTGCTAGTGCACGTGTGGTTTATTGCACGTTAAAATGCTGCACGTAGGTGTTTAAAATATACGAGTAGAAAGGGAACGCGATGTAGTTCGTACAGTTGTTTACATCTTGATTTATCAAGCTACTGGTAAAATGGCGGACGGCTAATTACTTATAATTATTTGTTTGCTAGTTACCAAATAATGACAATTTAAAATAATAATATTTTGATGCACTCTTCTAGTTTACATTGGTACTTAGTTTAGTCTAGGATATTATATATTTTTTTGTTTTTTTTAGTTTAGATTTATATTTAAACACTGTTTTAAGCTTTCACGGTTTGTCTCTAAATTTAAAATGTCACTTACGGGATATCTTCCGTGATTATTTATTTGTTTGAGTTCAAATAAATAATCACGGAAGATATCCCGTAAGTGACATTTTAAATTTAGATTTAAGTATATTGTACTAGCGACCTTCCTCTTTAATCACTGTATCTATTTAAAAAAACCGCATCAAAATCCGTTGCGTAGTTTTAAAGATCTAAGCATACATAGGGACAAACAGCGGGAAGCGACTTTGTTTTGGTAGTGATATTGTATTAATTTAGGTTAAAAACTTATTGTACAAACGTTAATTCTTAGTTAATAAAAACTTCAATTTAAGTTTTATTTATTTCTAGTAAGAAATAATAATTAAACTAGTTCAGTTATCTATTTTTTCATTGGAGCGGCAATAAATCTTTGGTAGGATACCTTATAGGTCAAACTGACGTCACTAGCTTTGCGGGTCTGTTTGTTTTCTTATAAAAGAGAAAATCGTGATGCTGCCAAAATACTATCTCACTATAAAATCAGCTTCTAAACCACTAACCGTTCCGCTAGTACCTACGATTCGCGAATTGTACAAATAACTGTTACACATAACTGTTATTTTCAACGAGTTATTAGCCAGCGATTTTTCGCACGACGCGCTGGTAAAAAAACTAATCTCTTTAGATACGCTATTCTATAGAGTCCACATTGAAATCGAGAGCTATGTATAGTGGCTGCTGCATGACTCATGCTTCAGTTAAATCGATTTCTTTAAGTACAGGTTGTCTGTGGAGTTCCGTAGAGAAATTATGATTTATGTATCGGTTACTTTTCTGGTTTTACGTTAGGTAATACTAATACACGATATTTACTCGCTAATTTAAAATCCGCAGGAAGTTTTAGTATTAAGGTATTGTGGGAAAATTCTTTATCCGCTATGCTAGGGAAACCACTTTTTGTGAAAATTTTAACAATACAAACTACAAAAAATTACAAAGGGATTTCGTCTGCTACGGATGTCCCTCACGACAATATTATACAAGGTGTCCCAAAAAGTAGTGTCAAGCGGAAGTCCAGAGGTAGAGCAGCCTTAGAGGTACCCGAATCAACCCCATGTACACACATCAAAAAAAGTTTGCGACCACTTTGAAAAATTGTGTAGCCTTTTTGAAGCCGAATTTTCTAATCGGGATTCAAAGCGATAATTATCATGATAAATATAGATTGATAGTTATCTAGATAAATATAAATCAGATTTCAGCTGGACTTTGAATTCGGGATCTTCACATACATAATTATGCTAGTGATCGCAAACTTTTTTTGATGTGTGCATGTTTCCCGATTTTTTTGTAGTTTTCGAGTTATGATTTCTTTTCATGTTGCAACAAAACTCTGAATTAATGATATTTTTGATTAGTGTCATGAATACATGATAAAAATGCGTGTTCTATTCACGCTTCACGTTTTCGTTCTTTTTATGTATACAACTTCACGAATTGTATCGCGTTCCCGTTCTTTATTTTAAATACCTACGTGCAACATTTTAACGTACAATAAAACATACGTGCACAAGCACATTTTTAGCATTCTTTCGTTCCTTTTATAATAACTCACTTTTTAATGTGTTTGGTAGACTGATTTGACAATATTTATAATTAGTTACAATTTACTCACGTGCATTTTTCCGTATTGCCCAACTAGTTTCGGACCCAAACGGAGCCCTTAATCATGAGCTGAACACGCGGCGAGGTCGAGAGTCGAACTCCAGTGAGTTGACAATGATGATAAACAATAAGTGCTAAATACATATTAGTATTGTTGCTACGTTTACGTAAACTTACGATGTTTGTTGTCAAAGACACATATGCAGTTACTAAGCTGACTTATTGAAGTATTGACCTCTTTAGCGGCCGTCCATTACCGACCCATTTCGCTCGACTAAAGACGATAAGCGGCTTAAACTGTAAGTTTTCCTTGCATACACATTAATAGAGAACTAAAGTGCTATTATAAAACTTAATGGCAAGCTAGAAGTATAATTAATAGCGATTAGAAAACAGGTTATGTCGTGGACAAAGGAAAATTATAAACAAAAAAATCTAGATATTATTTTTAATTGTAGATTACTTGAATAGGTCCAGTAGGTATGATAAATTCAACTAGATTGCCCTGAACATAGGCCCAGGTAGAAAACAGTTGTCTACTGCAAAAAATATCAAATAAACTTTGCGTAAAAATGGCCGACCCTCAAATGGTGTTAGCTAAATGTCAATTAAACGCAATTGAATTCCTAAAAATCTACTGCGCAACTATCTGCACGAAGTTCAGAGTGGTCAAGATACTTCGGCCGCACTGTAGGCGAAGATACCTATCAATATTACGCAATAATTTGGTTCCTATGTTCTTGACTACGAGGTACAAGGTGGATAACAAAATAGGGCTGCAGACTAATTGATAAAACACACCATGCCTTAGGCACATCTACATGCCTACCTTAGCTGGTTATTTATTAAAACAACAAGGCGCCACGCAAAACTACAAGTTACCGTAAAATGGGGATTAAAAACCACGGCGCTAATTAGAATTCAGTTAAGGAACGTGCTTCTTAAACCATTAAAGTAAAAGATTTTTATTTTAAATAGAGCAGATTTCAGGCACTATTAAAACGTCAGAAACTACGTGCACGGTTCCAAAACGGTTTACTTTATAGCGAAATAATATTGTATAGTGTGAACTGCGCTTTATAGTTTGTGAGAATTCGCCCCATGGATCCCAAATAGACCCATTTTACCGAAATGTATGTGTAAAGGGCGAACTCTGCAGGGTTTGTCTACCGTAGCAGTACTAGCCCCTGTGAACTTCACACCTTATTCTTTAACCGAATTTAATATCATACGGAACCCCAATTTGAAACTAAAATAAATTCAGAACAAAGTTGTCAATCTTTTTTTACACGCAATAATGTATCAGCAAGCCTGTATAGTATAAGTCGCTCCAGATTCCGTGTAGGGGCACCAAATAATCAGGAATTAAATGGACTGTCCCAGTTTCACGGTCGATATGTTACGGCTGATTTTGGCATCGATTTATAAATAGCATGTCACATTATAAACATTTCTCATCAGAAGCCAGAATTTAGATGACTATCTATGTAGTTTTCATTCCGTCACACTATATCTTTGAAAATATTATGTATGTTCGGAAAAATTTGCATATGTTTAATGTTAGAAGCGATTTTCATGATAAAAATACACGTAATAAACATAAAATTGTGATTCCCAAATTTAGATTGAGTAAAACTAATAAGTCATTTCTAGGAAATGGCGTGCGTTTTTATAATAAGCTACCGAAATCTGTAACTGATCTTACCGAGGGAAAGTTTAAAGCCCATATTAAACGTGTCCTTATTCAAAAAGCATATTACAAGACTAAGGACTACGTTGACGATAAAGGTGTTTGGAAATAACTCCTTCTGCACATGTGGCTTCCCTGGTACCTCATTAACGTCGTATGTGTACCTATGTCTATTAACTAACCTCATTCGATTAGCTTTTTTTTTATTACTAACGTTACTCTCAAGATATCTTTATCTTATACAGTGATTTTCTTTGTAATGTGTTTTGATGACAATTAACCATGTCAGTTGTTTTATATAGTTTAGCGTCCTTTTACCTTTTGTAAATGTGAGAGCTTTGTAGACTTGCTAGATGCCTGGATATCTAGTTAATTTGTAACCATATTTTTCATTTTGTTTTTTTGTGTGGTTCCTGCTCTTAAGTCTACTTTGCTCTCTCATATCTAAGTCATAACTGTACCCACTGAAATTGTTAAAGATATGGATTTTAAAAGAGTAACCATGGAGTTTCTTGCCGGTTCTTCTCCATAGGAAACGACTAATTGGAACCGTGCACCTAAATTCGACTTTTCATAAGCGCCTGTAATGGTTTATGTGAAATAAAAACTTTTGATTTTGATTTTGATTTTGATTCTAATAAATATTGGTATATTAAAATGTGTCAGGCGTTTCACTCGTCTCACTGTACAGGGGGGATATTGCATGCGAAAGAGAATTATTATTTTAGAGACTATTGTTGGTAAGGACAGGTGCGTAGTACTTTCAACCGGCGTATGGTGTATGACAAGATGTATGTCCGTGGGCGAAGCAAAAGGAGTATGTGAAGATCGCAGCACGTGGCGTTCTACAGTTTCTGCCTATCTCCATGAGAAAAAGGCGTGAGTTTATGTATGTATGTTGGTTGTTGGCGAGCCGCATCAAAACGGTTCGCGAGCCGGAGCTGGCCAGCGGACCCTACTTTGCTCATTACTGATCTAACTGGTCAAAGTCCACTGCTTCACAATGATCACAACAATGAGCTCATGCAGGCTGGCAGACCAAGAACACCATCTAGAACTTTCTGGAGCCCTCTCAGATGTACAGATTTCCTCACGGTGTTTTTCCTTTACCGTTAACGCAAGTATTAATCAAATTCTATAAATAAACACTAATAATAGTGTATGCCATTGATTGCATGTCATTGGCCCATATCGGTAACTCAATCACTGACTATGGCGGTTAGCTAACTGTTACGTATTCCGCACTAATTAACGGCTTAAGGTCAACGGTCTGTAATGACTATTATGATGATTAATTTGTTATCTCGGAAAACAATACGATTTCAACATAAGATCTGATTCTAGTATCTTTTACGCGTCATAGAAATAGAAATCATTTATTTGCTAAAAATGTAGTATACAAATAAGGTGTTAAATAATGATATTAAATCGTCCCGTTACATTTTACCTTGCGGCATGCAAAAATATTCTTTTAACAGAAAATATTAAAATGTAAGTGCACAGTCACTATTATAAAATTAATAAATTCCATCTAAATTACAGTAGAAAATAATCCAACCATCAAAATTAAAATTTTCAATAACAATTATCATGCTAATAACAATATTTTAAAACAAACTAAATTAAGAAAATTACAACAAAGATAACAATTAATTAATAACTATGACAACTGATATATTTTAATTTAAATTATCATTTAAGAAATCTTTTACAGTGTAGTAACATTTATGAATTAACAGTTTAGTTAATTGTTTATAAACATTTTTATGTGTAGGTCTTTAATATTTAGAGGAAGTTTGTTAATACACAATAGGACCCATGGACAAAATATTATTTTTTAATAGGGCTGTTTTATGCCCACCTGTGTATAGTAAATTTTTATATTGGGATCGTATTGGTCCTGTACGTTGTCTTATATCAACCATTGACGTAAATAAATTATTGTTTGTTTTAACGAATATGGCTACTTCAAGTATATAAATATGTATATTATAATAACATAATGTTGAAAAACAGATCTGTTATCTGATAAATAAATAAATAATAATAAAAATCATTTTTTTTTATTTAAGAGCAAAATAAAAATTCAGTTCCTATCTTCATTTTTCTTTCCTTTTTTATCAAATTTGGCAGCACAAGCCCTTAAAAGCTAAAAAAAAAGAAAAAAAAAACGATCTGCAAAAAAAATATTTATCCCGTAATTCCTTCCAACATGGCGACCCTATTACCGAGTTATTCGCCACCAGATGAATGAACAACATTAAAGATGATAGCCACAATAAGTTTTTTGTATACTTTACTAATGTTTCAAATAAAAAACCGTACAATAGACGGTCGTAAAAGATTTATTAGCATCACTTGAAAAAGTTGCCTTTTGTGGTTTCGACAATTATATTGGACGGTCTGTATGTGGGTCAGACTATTATTTAGTGTGGTATTCACTGCTCTGGTAGTACGAAGGCATTTGTGGCACTTTCATTCCTGATTGACAGCAGAATATCTCATAGTCCGTTTTATTATTATTACAAGCGACTCGCCTCGGCTTTGCACGGGTACGTTTTATAGCATAAAACCTACTTCTTGAATCACTCTATCTATTAAAAAAACCGCATCATAGTCCGTTGCGTAGTTTTAAAGATCTAAGCATACATAGGGAGAGGCAGACTTTGTTTTATACATGCAGTCGGAGGCTACCTAAGGCCTGAATTACACAGAAACGGCATAAGGCGCAGCCACGGCGCAGGCGCATCACTTTGATGCATTTTTCGTGCCGTTTCAATATTTTTCGCACAAAATTTATGAAAGCGACGCGCCTGCGCCTTATCTACACCTTATGCCGTTTCTGTGTAATTCACGCATTATGACTTATGTAATTCACAAACTGACTGACCAAAAAACATACGTAGCCTAAGCGTACGTATACTGCATGTGACGATTTGATAGCATGATTTTTTGAAAACCTACGTAAGTTTGACATTATGTTGTTATAATTAGAAGTACGTCTTGTTTACTTCTTTTTAGTTTGCTTTTTAGCAGGCGGGTTTTTTGATTTTTTAATCAACTTTTTTTATGTTATCAGGTAACACCTTTAAGTTATTATCTTAATATTATAAACGGACACACAATTTCTTATGTGTTTATTATTCTAGCGTATGGCACTCGTGGGTTGCAGCTGAAAATCAGCGTCAGGTGGTGCGTATTTCTAGAATATACAAGGTCAGAACGCATCCATATGAAACTAGTCGCGTATATTTTAGAATGTTGTAAATTAAAGGCTCGGTTCTAAAATATACACAGATTTTGCGTACTGATCGCGTATACTTTAGAATGTTCAGGGTGAAAAAACGGATTCAAAACTATACAGTGTCAGTTACATTTAAGAAGTGACTTAACTTTTCCAAACGGCTTTGTTAGGAAACAACACTTAAAATATGACTTAACTTACGGGATGTATATAAATGACCTTTAAAATGATCAGTTCCCACTTTAAAAAGGCTTAGCTTTAAAATTAATAGTTTACTTTAATTTTAATAATTCTAACTTTAAAATTATACTTTCAACTTCAAAGTTCCCCGCGATAGGAAATAAAGTGACAAACAGATAGCTGAAAGGTAGGTTAGGTTAGAACTGTGGCCAGTCAACGCACGAGCCGAGCGAGCTAAGCGAGCGGTGCCGCGGCAGCGGCCGGCGAGTGCCAGGAACGATTCGCTTCGCTGATCACTTTCCACCATTCGTCTAATGCTACTTTAGAATAGAGCATGGTGGCGCAGGTATTCAAAATTATACGCGATTAGTACGCACTGCGTGCTGGATGGTACTACTGAAGTATATTTTAGAATCGAATGCTTGGAATTATCAATTCTAAAATATACACGATTATTGCGGAATACTGATGTATAGTTTAGAACGCTCGATCGTCAAATTCAAATTCTGAAGTATACGCGATTAGTTCGGGCGGCTGCGTACTGGCCTTGTATACTTTTGAAATACGCTCAGGTGGTACACCTAGTGTTATCATCTGACATTATGCTGAGCTGAGACCCTTTTGGCATTACAATCAGTGTTATCTGTTTTTTTTAGTTTTAAGGTGTATTTTTGCTGTAATGCCAATAAACGGATTTTGCTTCTTCTTCTTCTCTGCCCAACCCTTCAGAGAATACAGGCGTGATGTTATTATTCTTTTCTAGCATAAAAGCGATAAACTAGTAATCTATGGCTAGTAACTAGATGGTATAACGTTTAATCTAACATATCTATGCCATTGATATAATAATATGCTACGCCAGGTATTCTCTTCCCGCAATGGCCTAAGACTACGTCATGAATGTCACGATCAGTGCTGCCATTGATTAACATATCCAATACAATAAAGGAGATTTTTAATCTATATATATAAAAATGAATCGCTATTTCCCTTGGTCATCGCATCACGCGTGAACGGCTGGACCGATTTCGCTAATTTTTTTTTTGTTTTGTTCGTAATTGTCAGGAGAAGGTTCTTATGAAAGAAAATTATGATATTTAAAAAAAAAACTACTTATATCAGTATATCCATATTCTTAATCTGTTTACCGCATGCATGATTTTGGTAGGTAGTAGGTAGGTGGTAGATAGTAAGTAGGTAGTAGGTAGGTGGTAGGTAGTAGGTAGGTAGTAGGTAGGTAGTAGGTAGGTAGTAGGTAGGTAGTAGGTAGGTAGTAGGTAGGTAGTAGGTAGGTAGTAGGTAGGTAGTAGGTAGGTAGTAGGTAGGTAGTAGGTAGGTAGTAGGTAGGTAGTAGGTAGGTAGTAGGTAGGTAGTAGGTAGGTAGTAGGTAGGTAGTAGGTAGGTAGTAGGTAGGTAGTAGGTAGGTAGTAGGTAGGTAGTAGGTAGGTAGTAGGTAGGTAGTAGGTAGGTAGTAGGTAGGTAGTAGGTAGGTAGTAGGTAGGTAGTAGGTAGGTAGTAGGTAGGTAGTAGGTAGGTAGTAGGTAGGTAGTAGGTAGGTAGTAGGTAGGTAGTAGGTAGGTAGTAGGTAGGTAGTAGGTAGGTAGTAGGTAGGTAGTAGGTAGGTAGTAGGTAGGTAGTAGGTAGGTAGTAGGTAGGTAGTAGGTAGGTAGTAGGTAGGTAGTAGGTAGGTAGTAGGTAGGTAGTAGGTAGGTAGTAGGTAGGTAGTAGGTAGGTAGTAGGTAGGTAGTAGGTAGGTAGTAGGTAGGTAGTAGGTAGGTAGTAGGTAGGTAGTAGGTAGGTAGTAGGTAGGTAGTAGGTAGGTAGTAGGTAGGTAGTAGGTAGGTAGTAGGTAGGTAGTAGGTAGGTAGTAGGTAGGTAGTAGGTAGGTAGTAGGTAGGTAGTAGGTAGGTAGTAGGTAGGTAGTAGGTAGGTAGTAGGTAGGTAGTAGGTAGGTAGTAGGTAGGTAGTAGGTAGGTAGTAGGTAGGTAGTAGGTAGGTAGTAGGTAGGTAGTAGGTAGGTAGTAGGTAGGTAGTAGGTAGGTAGTAGGTAGGTAGTAGGTAGGTAGTAGGTAGGTAGTAGGTAGGTAGTAGGTAGGTAGTAGGTAGGTAGTAGGTAGGTAGTAGGTAGGTAGTAGGTAGGTAGTAAGTAGGAAAAAGTGCATTGCAACGCATGCCGGGTACAGCTAGTTCATAATAAATATTAAATAAATTGCCAACTAGCCTAACTATTTTCTATTTCGTGTTATTCATCTATTTAAGTAAAAAGTAAACTGTATAAAATTACTAGTTCAAAATTGCTTCTCTAAAGAAGCAAATATGTGAAAAAATGCATCTTGCTCGGGTAATTTATTTATACATAGTGGAAGCACCCCCAGCTGATGACGTAGTCTTAGGCCAATGACGTGACCTAGCTGTCACGGGAAGAGAATACCAGTGAAACATATTATTATACCATGGTCTATGCCAAACGTGGTTTCCAGTAGAGCGTATCTCGTAACGCTTCAGGGATTATCTGCGTGAATTTACTTAAACAACTTTCTAACATTTAGAATCCACCTATCCACGCAAAAATAATTCATCAGCATTAATAGTACCTCTTTTTACAATTTATTTTTATCTCTGACAATAGAAATAAACAATAATAACAGTTCTTAATAATAGTACTCGTACAATAGACGATTTAACGCACGATGTAATCCCGATTTATCGACAGTTAATAAATTTTATCGATATGTATCGGTCGATATAACGTGCCGCGGGTTCTGACCGCATCGTCGACATCGGACCTAAATTAATGACCCTTCAATTCACTCGGATTAAATACTAAAAAGGGTAAAAAAGTTAAAATGCTTTTACATTGCAACGTGATTTGTTTAAAAGTGCAAAACGTATTTTACAAGGCGACGTCGCGTTTTGTTAAACGTTTTAAGAAAATTGTGGATTAAATTCTTTAAATTAAATCGACTGGATGTTTAGCCGACTTACAAAGTGAACTAGTAAAGTATTTAGCGGAACTGGAATTGTATTTTTAATGTAATTCTTGCTGTTACCGTCATGGTCAGTAACAGAGAATTTGTTTAAATAATCACAATACACTACATTTCAAAAAGATTTTTTAAAGCTATTCTTTTTATACAAGCCTAGAAAGTACTCGCTTGTAAAATCAGACGAACCTCAATAGCTTCTCTAATAGATGCCGTTACTGAGTTCCTGTGACCGCCTACCGGCTCCGTCATCAGATCAGCTCAGTAGTACCACCACATTGTATTGTCACTGGAAAATTTCAGCTTGATTGAATTGTATGAACGGTAGGGAGTAGGTCAATATTCGAGTACCAGTTTTGAAAAGGAAAGATAATTAAACGAACGTTGAAAGTTAAACAGAAACTTGTAAAAAAACAAACAGATTCTACACAGTTGATCACATTAAAAAATACTCTAGAATTGATAAAATTTAGAAATAGTATCGGAGCGAGCATATATGGGTGGAGCTAAGTTAAGCGATATACCTACCAGCTGAATCTCGGATAACTATACAATCCAGTCTAGTTCCCCCCTATTATAGTATACGTAACTCAGATTTAATAAGTAGGTACAGAGAAAATGGGTCAAAGAAAAAAAAAACACATAAGGAAAGAAAAACATTAACTATTTCTTCTTTATATCGTTTTAATTAAAATAAACATATAATTAGTCTAATTCAGTAAGTATTTTATACAGTTTACCAATCTTTTTCATAACATTCCACGAATGATTTTACTTATTTTTTTATTAAGCAGTTAAATATTAAAATATGACATATGAATACGAGTGACTCAGAAAACTCGGTGGTCCAACATTAATACTGCAATTATGAGGGCCCACACATGACGGTAACACGATCATACGGGCCCAAGGCCCATCTTTATCTCCGTTATGCTAGTAAAATCTTAGAACCTACATTTAATCTTTACAACTAACGGTACTTGTGTACTAAAAGTTTCGATGGAACTTTTGTCTTGAATATACTTTGCTAGCTATAAAATATGAATAATTTGCATGTGTCTGTAGGAATAAATTGTCTTTTGAAAATTAACGATACATTCATAGTTTTATGGGAAGATTCTCACGATGACGGTAAGTACAGTGCACATTAAAATTAAGTTGACGATTGCTTAAAGTTTTATAAATGAAAACTTAGATATCATTTATTATCATTTTACCAACGTCAGTCAGATAACTTTAACCGAGGAGAAAAGAAATTTTGACAACCTTTGTAGAGAAAACCTGTCAAAACGTGAATTTATTCCGCAGATAAAAGTTATCTAACGTTGGTAAAATCGGCCATTCGACAAACAATGAAGTAAGTACTGTGATAATTAATTTCGAAATTCTAAATTTTCATAGACTTCCCGTTGGTTGTTCCCGTTTTTAACCCGCATTTTCGACACATTAATATTTTATTCCGTTTCAGAAGGTTCAAATTTGAATTATTACTAATAATTTTAGCTCGTGGGTAGAAAATGCGGGTTGAAAACGGAATCACCTTGCTGTTGACTGTACTCTGAATACAATACAGTTTTGATTAAAAATTGTATTCAAGCCAATGACTGATAAAACGATGGTTGATATGATAACGTTTATATCATAGCAGATAAGTAAATCAGTTATTAAAACATATTTACCATTTTTATCACAAATTACTTATACTATGCATTTCCAGCATGAGCTGATCTGGCATTATAAAGGCTTTCGGTACAATGAGAGGTCAGCTTATACTGGTAAAGTATAGCTTGTTATGTAGCCGTGTGTACTAGCTATTTCCCGCGGTTTCACTCGTATCCTAGGGGAACTACTACACGTACCTACAAATATGAAATACCATGGAACGGATGTTGGACGACAGACGGGATAGAAGTGAGGCGGGGCTGATATCGAAGAATCGTACGACATAGCTCTGAGAATCGCTCAAGTTTATTGTGTACAGCAAGCGAATACTTTAAAATATAGCTTTGTGTGAACATGTCCATACGAAATGTATGCTGGGCGATATCGCTGTGCTATACAATATTTTCTATATAGCGTAGTCTGAACTGCACTTCATACATGTATGCCTGATGTCTAAAGCACTATAGAATATTAGTATTTAAGAAAAAGACATGAATAAGGGAAACTAATTATAGCGTTTTATAACGAAGTCCCTCGCCTCCACCAACCATCGCTATGTAGGTAGCGTGATAATGAAAAATAAGATTGAAACTTTTTAATTATCTCTAGTCTCCTCGCAACGCAGTATTGAGAGAACTGCGTTTCATAGTTAAAAGTTATTTCCTTCATAATCTCTTCTTGTAAAATTGCGATTTTGCACATCATCGGGATACATGGGGAGTGTAGAGATACACAGCTACAATAATGTCAATTTTATAGGAATATTAAATTTTATAGGAATATTAAATTTTATAGGAATATTAAATTTTATAGGAATTTTAAAATTTTACTAAGTAATAGAAATATTAAAAAATGTCACTAATAAGATGTAAAACGAATAAAGGTATATAATTTAATCCTGTTAAAGCTCGATTTTATCAACGTCGGATATTGTCTATTTTAGGAATAATTTTTCGACAGAATTTCTATAACAAACTGTCAAAATGACAAATTTATTCCTCAGATAAAAGTTATCCGACTTTTTCATAAAATCGGCCCTAAGATACATAGTAGGTACCTAGGTACCTACTATCATAAACATGTCTCTAAAAAAATAAACAAAACCAACATTGCTCAAGCAGCATGACATGTCAATGTGACATTGTCACAATTGAGAATGTCGTAAAAATAAGACCGCCTACGGCCTACAACGTTGCATTGTAATAAACTATAATTACTTTCTAAACGGTCATCGGATACAGCATTGGTATTGTAATGAATCTATTAATATGATACTTTATTAGCAATCAATTCATTAATTATAATTAGGAAAGTTAATTGTGGACATACAAGGTGGACCGATAACCTGGGGAAGGTCGGAGAAATCCGCATGAGGGAGAAGCCACATGATGCGGTGCGGCTCCGGCGCGGCGCCTGAGCGGGGCTGCTGCGGCGTAATACATACAAAGGAGATGTTTGATTTTGGGCCACCACCATGTACAGTATATAGAAAAATAGGAAAAAAATAGGGGATTTCCATAAAATACAAATAAATTTATTTGAAGAAGAGTACTCTTGTACTGACTACTGGAATTATTATTTAGGGACGTTTTTTAATATGTTACTTAACCCTTTTTTTCGGGTAGCCATGACAGTTGTGTTTGACATTGACATGAGTTTGACAACTTTGACAATCCTAGGTTTCATTTTTCGTTTCATTTCACACCTGTAGTTCTATTTTATTATAATTATAACGAAATCCAAGTATTTTCGTCTATAAATAACTTAGATAGATTATGTAAGTACACAAGAAATAAACACTATGGGGTTATTGACATGTCAACAGTTGTCAAAATGACATTTCACATAATTTCGATCCGCCATATTTTCATGTGTTGTGTTGCTCTCCTTGACCAAGATAACTTGAATGTACAATTAAACGAAGTAAAATTATAGAAAATTAACATTAAAAAACGGTTACTTTATTGTATAGCTATATTTCCATATAGTGTACATGGTGCTAGCCCAGGCTCCATACATTTCTGAAACATGTCCTTTCCATGCCTACCACACGGTGCGGTGCGGTGCGGAGCCGCGCCGCACGCTCGCCGGACCAAGACGACGGGGTAGGGTGTACGCGCCGTCGCAGGACGTCGCAGACCGCAGATGTGTTGACGGAGAGCCGTCCCACACGGTGCGGTGCCGCACCACACCGCGTGGTTCTTGCGACGCCGCGTACTACGTGTGCATGCTGATGCGGCAAAATGGTCGCCGTGCGGCGGCGTACCGCACCGCACCGCACCGTGTGGGTTCTCCCTTATGCTAGAAGCACAGGTCGAGATGTGGCGATGCTTGGGGGAGGATTATGTCCAGCGGTGGACAACTTTCGGCTGAATGATGATGAAGATAATTATTATTTGACTTCTGAGATAATAATTGCGGATGTTTAAGAATTGGCAAAGTTGGATCAAATCGGAGTTTTTCCGTTCCTATCATTTTTTCAAGGCTAGACGATATTACGATTACGACCGATTAATTGCCTCAGTTTTAGCTATTGACGTCTAAAGACGTCGTAATTATAATGATAATGAATTGTTCGACATCTGCTAAATAGTGTATAGTACTCCACATAAATCTGATGACGTTTTAAATTGTGTGTTCGAGGTAGATCTCTAAGGAAGGAAGAAAATAAAGGAAATAAATTTTGTTTCAGCCAAGGACACCATGACACCAACAAAACAATTAAAATAACTAAACATACGCGTTTTATGCCGTCGAGCATACCACCCTTTCGGCATTCGGCGGGAAACAATTCAGAATTAGCTGGCGTGATAGTTTGAATGTTGTGTAAACGAGTTTAACTAATAACAAAACAATAAATTAGTATCACATTATCTATTGTCCGAAATAATTATGTTCGGCCGTTATATTCCGACGAGTATTTAAGTATTTTCCGCTTCCGAAAGTAGTAAATACATACGCGACAGAAAGATATCGATAACATTGTTGAACAGACGAATCATTGTTGACCATAATAAAGATTACTAATAGGAAATATCTATTGTTACATAGTTGTGTGTCAGGTCTTATTACCTATTGCGACGTCGCTCGACGATGTTTCCGAAAGTCGTAATTTTGCGACATTATTAATAATTGAGTTTGACGTTTATGCGTCCGTTAGTACTAATAACTTTGGAATATTGTTACTTATTTTACATACATAGTTAAGTACATGCTCTCGCCTATAATCATCTTCAGAAGTCTTTTCCTTTATTACCAAAAATGGTTTTCCTGTGACATCACGCACCTGCGCTAGGGCACTCTTAGGATCAAGACGATCGTAAGGACACCTCATTTGTTAAAATCGGTTCAGCAGTTTAGGCTGTGCGAGGACACAAACTTACACACATATAACCAGTGAAATTCATAAAGGATTTGTTACACAGGATGCGTTCTGCGTCCTACGGTCCGGTCAAATCGAACGCAGCCCGCATCATATATGTGAACAGCGTTTTATAGATATTTTATGTTTTTACGATCTGACTATGCGAGCACAAGCAAAGAACGTAGGGACCGGTCAGGTGGTCGGGGTGGAAAGGTAGCGGACGGGCTGCCCGGTTGCGGGCAGGCGGGCAGCGGGCGGCGGGCGACACGCAATCAAATATAAAATGGCCGCTGTTTGCCCTGCCCGTCAGAACGCTGACCGTGCCTGGATCGCTGACCAGATGCCGTGCCCGGATCGCTGACCGGTTGCCCTGACCATGAAGTTTACGTTGGATGCGGGCTGCGTTCGATTTGACCGGACCGGAGGACGCAGAACGCATTCAGTGTGACAAGTCCTTTACACCGCCGCGGTATGGAAGGGAAGCGACGAAATTGTACATAGCACTATGTACAATTTCGTCGCTTCCATTCCATTCCGCAGTAAAAAAAATAGGAGATGGGAACAGTGATAATATGTTGGTTGTGAAGTATCACTAAAACTTGCTACAAGTTGTGTTTTATCATTTTTATTTTTTTACAATTCACTGAGGGTAGTATTTCTCGTTCATTTTTCTTTGTCTTAAGCCAGCTGGAATGGGGCCTCGAGCCGGTCCACTCTCGGATATTAGGTAGAGCCACATTTTTCTCCTTTTTACATTTATCAGATTGCAACGGTTGCTTTACTAGCTCTACATTTATTTCTTTCAAGTTTTTATGTACCAGCTGTTTTCTATGAGCCGTTGTAAAAGCTAGACGAATTGGATTACTTGTGAGAATACGATATAAAGTAGCAATAAATTAAACTTCAAAATATTTATTAAAAATACACTAGAATTACTTAAGTAGTTATTTTTGAAAGTCAATATAACAAAAAACAATCCCCAAAAACGCCCGCCCTTCACCTTTTCCTTGGGTATATGCTGTGAAGATCTTCTATCGTGTCGGCACGAGCTATACGGGAATAGCTCATGCTGTGATGAAAAGATTAGCCAGTCAGCAAGGTTGGTCGCGGGGCTGACTACCAAGGGTGCGTCGAACGTACTTAGTATCTTCACTCGTGGAGGCTCTTTTCATGCACACCCATGCCACAGTAGATATATATAAGCTAAAGCAGTACTGCAGACACTATTCTTTGAAAACGAATTTAAGATTGCTACAAAGTTATACTAAGCAATACAGATCTGTCCAAAAAAATCTGTCAAATAAAGCTGGACCACTGCAGAGCAATTTTACCAACTGTTCCCCTGGCAAACGCAGCAAGGTTCTGGCCCTATGTATAGCCAAAATAGCCAACGACCTTAAAGTTGAGTACACAATACATAATTTACGAACATCGAACTGGATGTGTGCAGTTTAATAAACCGAACACTGAACCAGATGCTCGATGATATGTTGTAAGTAAATGCTCTAATGTGTACCTAACCTTAGAAGGTAGCTGGAGTAGACTAGATCCAAAAATGGAAAATCTGGGCGTTACAGCGCAACTTGGAAGTTGCCCTTATTCTAATGTGGATAGTACTGAGTTAAATGGAACCCGCAATGACATGTAATGTGTTTATGCCGACGATTGGCATTACGGTACGTTTGGTGCAGCGGCTGAGCGATTGGCTTCAGCGCTACGGGTCGTAGGTCCAATTCCCGCATGGAACAAATGTTTGTATGGCCTACAGATAGTTGTTTCGGGTCTGGGCGTTTGTGTATGTAAAGATTTGTGTCCGTAAACGCACCGGTAATGACACAGGAGAAATCGTAGGGAGGGGCAAAGCATTTTTACAAAAAAAAATGCTTGGGATTTTGTTTGTAAACGATATGGTATGTCTACACCAGTGCGCTTGCATGTTCATCTTGCACTTTCAACTTTCAATTCCTCTTGCATCAAGCGCATGCAATATTGATTGCCATAAGACGCATGCAGCTTATCGTCTACACCGGTGCGCCTCGCTCGGTCAGTCGTCAGTCGACATACAATAGACGGATTAGTGTGCGTTAGGGGCATGCGCTTTTGTCAAACTAGTATTAAGGCATGCGCCATTGCATGCGCTATGGCGCTTCACGCATGCCTCAGACGAAGACGCAAGATGAACAAGAAAGCGCACTGGTGTAGCCATAGCTCTAGATTTGTCTGTAAACGAACTTCTGTCAAACGTAGCTTCTTCAAAAGTGCTTTAAAATCCCTAAACTTAACCGACGCTTTACAAAATGTCAACACAAGATCACAAAATATTCTGTCTTTCTTATTATTACGACATTATATACGGATACGGAAATGAGTCGTCACAGAAACACGTCGGTATATATCTGTGTTGAACAATAGCTTCTTCGTTCACCGCCAAACACTTGGTCACGTGTCAAGAATTAATTACCTCAGACGGAATGTTTGGGGTATAGCCAAATGTGGACATTACTGCGTAAGGTTTTAAAATAAATTGAATATTGTTACAAGGTATATAGAAGCTTGGATTTCTTTTTGTAATGAGAGCATTTTGTTTCACAATTTCAATACCCGATTCCTGTGGCCAAAAATTACTCGTTTTACCATTGGTAGGATTTTTATCGCCATATTGGGCATATAAATAGACTGTACCTAATTTAATTTTACCTGTGATTTACTAACGTATTGAAGAGTCTATTATGCAAACGGGTTTTTTCTTCAATATTTTGATTTTGACAGGTCAACAATTTCCTTTGCAAGATAAGTATTAACAATCTGACTTCTCCACAATGATGTACCACGCAATGAATATTGTTGAACTGTCAAAATGAAAGCTATTGAAATTACGGATGTAAAATACGCTTTTCAGATGCAGGTTAATAAACGCTTCTTATATTTCCTGTCAAAATGCCAGATCTGAGAATTTGGCACCCATTTTTACAATTTCAAACTTTTCCTTATTTAGGTCACCCACTGTCGGTTCTTACTTCTAGTCCTGTTAAGTCCTGGCTCACAGCCAGAGTCTGCCTTAAATAAAGGGACCGCTCGAGAGCTAATTAGCAATCAACAAGTTTCTTCATCAACCACGATAATATTGCCATCCGACATCAATTTATATGCTAACAAGAATTGCATCGAACATCTGTAAACCCTTTAAAGGAAAAGAACGAATTGATAATGAAATCATGCAGATTTTACACAGCTATTTGTTTTAAACTTTAATTAACAGCGCCATATACGTAGTCTTGTCTCTTAGATATTTTGTAAGCGAGTTTCTAGTTAACCTTACAATGCAACAAGCAATAAATATTTTGACATTTTGCATTATGGCACTCGGCTTTTGTCTATAGATTTGAATAATAATTAATTTGTCTGTTAAATTATATGAGAATTTGTTAGACAATTTTTTTTTAAATCTACAATGTTAGTCGGAAAGGTGGTACTAATCCGAATAGGTGTGCAATACCAATATTAATGAATATTTTTTGCTGTACAACTTTCCCCAAAAGTAAATAGTTTAAAGACAAATTGCTGATCAAAGATTTGATAAAAATACGCTAAAATCTATCTATCCTCGAAATAGAAGCACAGAATAAATAATAGTACAGGTATTAGAAGCACCGTTTTCTGAATTTGTAATTAAGTAAAGAAGGGATGAAGAGTTCTAGAAAAAACCTAAAATAAAAATCATTTAAAATGGAAATGAACATTTTGAAATTGTAACACTTGCTTTAAAACAGTCATTAGTAATTATAAGTTTAGTGGTTTAGCATTTGGGGTGCATGAAAAGAGCCTCCACGAGTGACGATACTTCGGTACGTCCGGCGGACCCTGGGCAGTCAGCCTCGCTACCATCCTTGCTGACTGGCTAATCTTTTCACCACGGCATGAGCTATTCTTGTATAGCTCATGCTGACACGATAGAAGAAGAAGAAGTTTAGTGATCCGTGGATTAGTACCCCTTTTCCGTCTTCCGCGTTATCGATCTTGGTTTTTGACGGGGTCTGTCTCATGGGATACAAGACATTCATCACGCCATGGCATAATAAAAACAAGGCCTTAACACAGAAGTAGGTAGAATAAGGTTGTCAATGATAACTATGATAAATATCTCCATGAGCTTCTGAGCAAAATATACCATACAAGCCATTCGTAAGGCATATGCTACACGATCCAGAATCGTGCCTGATATTTATTGAGCATTTTAACAATCAATACACTGATATTCCGCGTACCGGAAGGCGCAGTGTGGGTAGGCGTCCCACAAGGTGGACTGATGATCTGTTGAAGGTCGCGGGAATCTGTTGAATGCGAGAAGCCCAGGATCAGTAGATGTGGCGATGCATGGGGAAGGCCTATGTCCAGCAGTGAATGATGATGATGATGATGATACTGATAAAAAAGCATAATAAATAGGTATAGTAATGATCTAGGACCGCGATCCAAAAATCAAAGCAAATATTGAACGTGTAGCATGCGCTTAATGTTCTCTAAAATCTCACAATAATTCTAATTTAACAACAAACAAAGTTATTTTAACTAGCACTCCGTCTAACACAATTCAGAACTTTATTCATTTAGTCTCCGACATTTATTCACGAGTCACGCGACAAAACTAACACGCTGAACACAACGTGTAAATCCTTTATTAAATTAATTCACACGCTCGAAGAACGTACAGAGTAGGTTTAAAAAATAAAAAAAATTTTGACGAAGAATTTGTACAAAGTTGCGAAGTATTTGCGACGTAATTTTAAATTAGGAAGATTGTAATAAACTATGTAGAATATTAAAAGGAACGCTTCAATTATAAGGTGAAAGGGACAAAAAAGATAAAGCTGCTTCTTAATTTACGATGCCAGGAGTTTTAGTTACTCAATTTGAAATTACTGAATCACACAGCTAATGTACAATACCTACTACTAACAAAATTGATCACAAATCACATCCAAACCAAACATTTTGACAATTTTCTTTTACGAAATCTGTCAAAATGTTTCGTTGTCTGCTCTGCAGATCATCATTGTTGCTACGATTGAACTTGCATCATGCTCTAATTAACGGCTTCATGATACCAATTTTGGAAATTACATATCTGTTAAATTGAGGCATTCTTTCGATCTGAGAAAAACAAATCGTAGTCTCAAATTAACTCTGGAAACGAAACAGAAGAAAGGTTTCAAATGGTGGTCCCACGATGAAGTTATAATTACAACATGTAGGTAATATAACATTTGTTATTAACAAAAAAAACTGTTGTGAAACCAAAAATACAAAATTAAAGAAATGTTCATCGTAACATTTTTTAATCTCAGTGTGGGAGCGCCATTATCCACAATTTTAAAAACAGAACGACTTAACCTATTTTCTTCATACTTGTACAAGTGGCAAAGGAAACGCTCTTTCAGCCCAGCTGGAACTGGTTTTATAAGCAAAAAAGTGAATAGTGAGTTAAATTAACACAATAATGCTGCTGTGGACTCGTGCCGTAAAAACTGCGAATAGCTTCGGAATAGCTCGAGGAAACGCGAGTGCGTGTGCGCTATTATTTTTAAATATTTTCTACATAGCATTATGAGTTTCTTTTGAAGTCATGAATGAATTTATGACTGGTAATGAGTGTTCTTTGTGTTTTATCATTGCTGTGCTATTTGCCTGAATGTGCAGTGGTGGTAGTAATTTAAATTTTTGCATTAATTTTAATATGGATATTTATTTTGCATTTGACTTTAGGTTGAGTAGGTCTGTAGGAAAGTTGTGAAATATAAGGCTAATGGAAATACCTATTATCTAAAATCTAATATTTTTCCTTAGGCAACTGCAATTTATATAAGAATGTCGTCGAATTTTCTCAATCCGTGCATAAAACACAGTTGTGCCCGCGGCTCGGCCCGCGTGATAATATATGTATAGCTTATTCATCCTGAAGGTCCACTCTCAATATTGGTGAAGGATTTTTTGAAATTGGATGTGTAGTTTCGGGCATAACCTCCTACATCCAAACTTACAAACTACCTCTTAATAATATTAGTGTACTTAGATTAGGACAAACCCAAAACGTCTACAAAAACAATATTGTAGTATTGTACTACAGTACTCCAGCTAAGCGCATTTTTAGATCAGTGAAACAACCTTTGTTTAAAACAATTCACACGAATCCAGGATACGACCTCTTCAAGCCGAAACAATAAGTACTTCGGCGACACCAATCAGGAAGTAAGATTATTAAAAACACAACGGTCGCAGTATCAACTCTATTGACTGTTGTCAATGGCTTCGTATTTCTCTGACCATGTAATCTACTGCTAAGACTTGCTCTATCATCAGCCCTCGAATACAATGAAACCTGGTTTATAGGGATCTCAATGGACCTAGATTTTTTTATCACTTTTGTCACTTACCCAGTTCCCCAAATAAGCAGGTTAACATGACAGTTGTCTTATTTATACAGGGTGTTAACGAATTCGTGTAATTCCTTCGAATCACGTGATCTATTAGTGGTATAGATTAACCCCGCACGGGATTCAGATTTATTGAAAATAAAAATCAACTTTTTTTTCCTCAAATAATTTTTTTATGTCATGGAAATTTTCGATGCACTGCATAAATGAATGAAGGCAGAATACCATGGTTCATTTTTTTTTAACTTTTTTTTGTTCATTCTGAAAAAAACCTACGCAGAGTCAATCAATGTCACCAGTAGATCACGCGGTTTGAAGGAATTACACGAATTCGTTAACACCCTGTAGATGGTCCCACTATGAGAGATCGAAATGTACCATTTTAAAGAGGTAGGATTGTTTGCAAAAGAAATGCATATTTTATGTAGCACATCTGAATGGGAATTAGACTACTGTTTGTAAACAAATGTGTCATGACTTGTTTCAACCTGATAAAATGCTAAACCTCACTTATACGTGGTATTGAGCTACGAGCTACGAAAACCCAACCTAGCCCCCCCCCCCCCCCCCGTATGTAATTGCTCCTAAACTGTTTTTTTTATGTGAAATAAATAAACATTACAACAATAAAAGGATGTCTCTTCCCGTGACAGCTGTACCTATCTGCGTCATAGCTACTGATGAACCAATAAGTTTCGGCTTCAGTTGTCAACAAATCGTGACGTAATACGGGTCACTTTCGCAGTTCCTTGTGTTATTATACCATGATATGCCATAATCAACTCGTACGACAGCCAATTGATCACAGAAGGTACAGGTGCACCATACAATGAGCATGCTGCCGCCTACTCCCTCGGCTGCAATTCCTTTGTCGGTAGTTACGACACGGAAGATAATGGAACGGTCTATTCGTAGACGAGCAAGTGGCTTGACAAATGCTAGACATGCTAGGCGTTAAAATAACGGGTCGTTAACATTAGGGCTTTCAATACCGGTATTCCGGGATCCCGTAATACCGTAATCACGGATATATATTGGTCTTTTTTTAATCACGGTATTGACGAGCCAATACCGTGATTACGGTATTACAAACATTAATTATATTATTGCGGTTTGTTGTAATAAGTAGTAGGCAATTGTATTATGTGGTACAATTTACGATGTGATGTTACTCTCACACTTGTTTTCGCCATTTTTTTTCTTTTGTGGTGCTCTCGGTGGTCTTTGCGGACTCCTTCTACGTAAAATACTTAACGTAAGCTAACTACTTACTTATATAGAACTTGTACGACACTACATAAAAAAAAAAGTACTACACTAACATCATGACTACCTGCAACAACAGCACTAACGGCGACCCCTAGTGGGACGAGCACGGGGCTTAGGGCGTTGCTGGCGGGGGCTTAGGGGGGGGGGAGATAGCTTAATGAGGGCTGAATTATCAGCGTGACTGCGAAGTCAGAAGAGACAACCGGCTCTACGACGGGAGAGCTCGGTGGATCGTGACCGGCGGCGGTGAGACGTCGCGACGGGCCTCGTCGGCGAGGACGATAAGCTGGATGGTGGTGGACGTTGTGTAATGTGCTGGTCGATTTACTCGCCTCCCTCCTTAAGGAGGGTAATTTCGTCATCGGGCTCTAAAAGTGTGTGCCTGGGACTGCGTACTTTACTGATGAGAGAGGGACTTTAGTCGGCCGCTGCGGCGACTAGGGGGTTCGGATGGCGGGGGGCAGTGTCGAAGTAACGCTTGGAAACGCGTTTGAGGTATTACCTGATGGTTGGCATTTTTAGATCAAGATGGAGTTGATCGTTACGCATGAACCACGGGGCAGCCGCGGCTCTGCGCAACACTCGATTCTGGAGGGTTTGGAAGGATTTGAAGCGGGAAGGCTTAACGTGTGCGAACACGACGCTAGCGTTAGTCAAGATGGGGCGGACGCACGTCACGTAGATTCTCAGCTTATTTCTAAGTAACAACTTACTGCGCGCTCTAAGGATGGGGTGGATGCGACCGACAGCAAAAGCGGCGTGAGCGCACACCGTTTTGATGTGGTCTATGAATTTCAGACGGTTGTCGTGGATAACCCCCAGGTATTTAGCTTTCATCTCCCAAGGGATCTGTTTGCCGAACATGAGGACGGGACGGATGTATGTGGGAGTCACCGTATCTCTCGAAAAAAACGGCTGCGCTTTTTCGGGATTCACCTCTATTCTCCATTACCGGAACCAGACCCCGAGGGTGACGGCTGCGGTTTAGAGGGTTCGAGTGATGCTATCGATACTCCTACCGGAATAGTAGATGACCGTGTCATCGGCGAAGAGATCCAACTTGGCCAAGCCACTTTTGGGAATGTCGCTGGTGTACGGCGTGAAAAGAAGGGGCGATAGCACGGAGCCCTGAGGGACACCGGCGCGGATGGGGTGAGGGGACGAGAGGGTGCCTTCTAGGCGATAGCGGAAGGTGCGATCCGACAGAAAGTCTCGAATGATGGGCTCGAGACGGTCCCATGTTAAATTGGTACAGTTTGTGTAATAAACCGTTGTCCCAGACCTTGTCAAAGGTTTTCGCTACATCAAAGAATATGATGCCAGTTTTGTACGAGCGCATGAAGCGGGAGCTAATATGTTCGAATATGCAATTGCCGAATGCAACAGTGCTTGGTTTCGAAAACCGAACCGTTCGGGGATGAGTCTACGGGAGTCAGCGAAATTCTTTAAACGGATATATGTTTTCACCAGCGCCAGCGCCCGCTCTTATCTCTAGCTCAGCCGCCCGCGCCCCGCCTAAGCTGATTCCCGAAATCGCCGTACTTATACATATATACGTTATAAACTCTATGTGAAATGCCTACGTGCAAAATGACTAGATTTATTTTAAGTTTTGATTACGTTCCTAACTCCTAGTCCTATAATCAATCAATACCAAATTGTTATACTACTAAGAGAGTTTTGTATTATTATTTTCAGAAAGTAACCATAATAAAGACTGATTTGAAAATAAAAACACGTATTTTAAAGGTTTTATTAATGTCCTAATTAAACTTGTGTTCAATACCGTGATCACGTGATCACGGTATTGATCACACTAATACCGGTATTGATACCGGTATTGAAAAAGTCCGGTATTTGAAAGCCCTAGTTAACATATCGCCTACTAGGAACAAAACAATAAGTAGTTACGCTGAGGTAACTCTCATAACTCTTGTTCTAAAATCAAAATAATGGAGAGTAAAATCTCGTGTCTGCACTTCCTCGCAAACATACACTAGGTTCGATTTTTAAATTTTATCTTTGTTTTCGATGACCTTTCTATTTACTTACTTAATAATATTTTCTGAATTTAAATTAATCTAATTCTATTTTTTTTATCTTTTTGTCGACCACGATTTGTAAGTAGTGCATTTCTATCAATCCTTCATAGGTAACTGGCTGGCCAGTGTTATCTCATGTTATGTGTATTCAAATAAAACTTAATTGTAGTTCTATTTCATTTTATACTGAATAGGATTATAAAGATCAACTTATGTAGGTACGTATAAACAAGTACCACAGCATTCAAATAAACATTACTCATAAAAAGTCAATAAAAACCACTGTGGTAATAAATGAAAATGTATTCTATTGTTTAATACGTAAATAAATACTGAGTTTAACATTAATTTATGTTGTAAATTTAAAACAGAAATATATGTGTTCAAAACAATCGTCGTAAACCGATGTAAATTTAGTGTTAGTCAATTATAATTTAAAAACATTTCGAGCTAAAAAAACACTCCAACTGTCTTATTCAATAAGCTTCGTAAACTTCATTAACCAATTTAAAATTTAAATCATATTCAGAATGTAAACAAACTAAAAGTATACCAATTAAAAACAGTATAACACCCACCTTTTAGGTTTCCACCTTCTAATAAATACTCCAAACATATTGCTGTCAGATTCAAACTTCATTCACATCACTAGCACATTTCACCCTTCACACTTTGGTTCACAACACTACGCGAATCTTACACACACATTTTGTACCAACAATTTTTAGTTTATTTTCACTCAAACGAAAGTAGAAACTACATAATCAACGTTAAAAATAAGCGTTCCTAATTTAAATTTTAATGTTTACTAACAAACTAAAACTAAATTCGGATACACATAACACAAATGTTAAAATATTCGAAGTTAGAATCGATTAGAGATGAGTATTCGATTTTTGAATGTTACTCAATATTGTTTCTCGATAGAGCGGAGTTCGCACGTGTGACCCGCGCAAGCGATGCACGGCGACTGGCTGGCTCATGGCTCCCGTTGCATGCATTGCAATATGCAGCTGGTGTATATCCCGGCTTTGTATTAATAAATTTTAGATGTCAACCGCTTTGCGTGGTAGCTGGTTAAACTTGCTAGTTGTTAGGCTGAATGGGATAGTGTCATTGCCTTTAGTTTGCTAGATGTAGGAAGAAAATTATGGCAATTATATCTTTTGTATTACGCGTTTGTTGTCAGAAGTGGTAACTATGTAAACTGGACTAAGTAATTTATTCCAAACGCTGCAATTGGCTTTAAATGTTACTAATCGATTATTACACTTTAATATTATCTATAAAGTGTAACGTATTTTAGTAGCAGTAGATACATATTCTACAATCACTGTCGATAACACATCTACTTACACAAAAATAATAAAGGTCATTGGGCATTTTTGACCCGGTACCTCAAAAAAACGCGTCCATTAATGAAATATGGTTTGTTTTGAAGGTTTAGGGTTAACATTTCACGGATTGTATTTATTTTAATCCAAATGTATGGGGAAAAACGTTATGCGGTTCAAAAAACTGCGAGGAACAAGATAGAAAAGCTCCTAAACTAGTACCTACTTGTACCTTTTTAGGAAGATCTTTGTGCATTTTTGTAAGCATTTTATATATTTAGAAGGATACGGATATACGAAAATCCTTTTTTTTATATTAATTCTAGTTTTGCAAAAAAAAAAAAAACCCATACTTTTGAGGAATGCGACTCATCTCATTGGGTAGTATTCATGGTCTTTAACATACTCCGACTAGTTTCGTTAGTGGTCGCTGGTGGGTCACAGGTCCGAACAAAATGCCCATTTACCTTTAATGAAAAGTATAAAAAATCTAACATCAAAAACGTCACGTACCGTCAATCCTTGTTTCTCGTAACTAAATAAATCAGAGATAGCGAAAGGTCTCAACGGACAACGAAAATATAAGATAAGCCAGTGTCCCACTTTCAAAGTATTCGTGAACTGGATCTATCAGTACACGGTCCCAGGGGTACTCGTCAAATGATGAGTAGGGTTGCCGACTGCCCCAATTTTTTACCCCATTTCCCGTTTTGGAGAGGACGAAATTCGTTTAGACGTGTGATTTTGTTAGATCTGTGTAATTTACTCCCACATTTGTAGGCCAACCCTATAAGATTGTAAACGGATTCGATTTTATATTCGATTACGGTGTAACTTCAAATCTATTGCAGTCAATGAAATTCACATAGAGCTGGAACTTAATAAAAGTGCCTAAACTATTTTAAACCTTTTAAGACTAACAAAATGGGTCTATAGTTTAGAACAAATTAAGCAATTAATTGCACAATCGCTTTACTAAAATACTACAAAAAAATCCCAACCAACCGAATAGAAAAAACAAACTGAAAATAAAATCGATTAAAACTTTTAATTGGCCCTTTTTGCCGAATATTCTCGATATTTAAAGCCAACACTACAGGTGACCTACTTCCGCTCACAGGATCGGTTTGAACGTAATAAGCTTCCCGTTCTTGTGGTTACGTGATCGTGAGATGAGATTCATTCAACTCACACCGGTATCTTTTTAACCGACTTCAAAAAGGAGGAGGTTCTCAATTCGGTTGTATTTTTTTTTTTATTTTTATTTTTTTTATTTTTTATGTGTGTTACCTCATATCTCCGTCATTTATGAACCGATTTGAAAAAATCTTTTTTTGTTCGAAAGGGCATACTTTCCAATTGGTCCCATTTAAATTTTGTTATGATCAGATCATAAACTTCAGAGATATGGAACGGAACTCCTCATCGGATCAAAGCAAAATTCTCAAATTACTAATATTGCTTTGTTTATATTTGTTGTTGGGAACTGACTACTAGAAAAGAGGAGGGGGTGCGTGTCCCCCCCTCCCCCCCTTTTGAATGTTTTCATTATATCGTGTAAGGTATCATTTGAAAGGACTTTTTATGCCCGACTACGTCAAAGCCAAAAAGAAGGGTCATGAAGGAGGGGGTTAAAATTATGACACTAAAACGTATTTAATAAAAAATAAACTTTAAAAAAAAGTAAAAACCGACTTCAAAGAAATACTAAAAGGAGTAAAATAATTACCATAATATAAAATTAACAGTTTCAGAAGTCGGTGGCTTCTATTTGCTTCAGTGTAGAGTTGCACCGACTTCTGAAACTGTTAATTTTATATTATGGTAATTATTTTACTCCTTTTAGTATTTCTTTGAAGTCGGTTTTTACTTTTTTTTAAAGTTTATTTTTTCGTACCATGAAATCACGCTTTACTTGGGTAGTTTCAATTGAGTCCCAAACGGGTCTGTGGGTTTATAGAAATGTTTTAGTTCTTTTAACAGTTAAAATAGTACTATCAATTGAACACGTTGAAGGAGATGAAGAATGATACCTCGATGTAACAATAGGTTGACATGCCATCACCAAACTGTTAATACAATAATAAAGCTCTCTCAATCTTATTTTTAAGTCGCACACAGGATAATTATAATAGCACGGCTATTGTAAGCTCCTTTTGTTTTTCTTTTCTTGTCTTATGAGGCTGGTGTATTCCACTGAATGTCAAAGGCTCCTAATGTTTCAATTTGTCCCGGTCTTTTGAAATATGAGGCCAATCCTTTCCCCACCATCTTCTTGGCCTACCTCATTTTAGTTTCCCGCTGTTCGGGACTCACCAACGTTAAAAATAAAAAACGTGCCATCGATAAGGTGAAGATGAATTAACGTAAAAAAATCATATAGCAAAAAATATTTAGCATCTATTCGATTATCGCAACGCATTACGATACTGATTGCAAGATTATTCGATTGAACAGATTTGTAAACTTTGATGTGTCAATGACGATGTTTATGTTAAGAATAAGATTATTATGTAATCATTGCCCAATCATTTTAATAATATTAGCTTCATATCGTTCCGTTAGTCGACTATTCTTCTACTCGTTGGCAATAACTAACCGCTTCTACAAAGTTACTAAGCAATCTTTCAATTTATTGCTAGCTATTACCAATAATAAACATTGCGAAGTGATGTTTACTTTAGTTACGTCATACTCAATTCTACTTTAAAAGCACTTTTGCACATTGTAAAGCACTCGAAATTGCGATAGGAGCGCTTGGGATTAAGTAGGATAAGATCCCGTGTGGGGATAGGCTACAATATCAAACTTCCTCACCACACGCTGGCAATAGTTTTTCTCTTTCCATTCTTCCAGTCCATCCAAAGGTTGTCTGGAAGAGATCGCCTCGCGCGATAAGACCGCCCATTGTACATTTTTGTATTTAAATTGTTTTTCCTTGTTTTGTTAATCTGGTGTATGTACAATAAAGAGTAAATAAATAGACGCGTGTTGTAAGATTCAACAAAACCCAGCATGCTTGATGGTAGGATCTATACGGTCCGCCTGGCTAGCTACCATCCTCACATTTAAGTCGACACCAAGCAGTTTACTGTGTTCCGTCGTGTTTATGTGAGAGCCAGAGAGGTGTAGGGGAATCTCTCTATATCTCTGTTACTTGGATTTGTGTACTCCATCTTAGACCCTGACTGAGCTTACCATCAGGTGTGACTAGGGCCAAACGAGAATAAAACAAATAATTTGAAAAAAAACATTATCACAATTCACAAGAGGATCGTGAGAAAATAATCGACGAAAAATAACGCTGCAATGTAAAGAAAGATTGAAGTAACAAAAAAGAACATCGCGTGACAAACACGACCTTGAATATACATAATGTGTGTCCTTGAACTGAACTTAATTCATGTTGTATTCAATTTTATCTTTCTTTATCAACCAATGACAAGCGCTTTATGGCCCTTGTAGCAATTACATTACTAAAAGATTGGCATGACATAAATGTATATCTTAGCTATGTATAGGATAGCATGGTATGGACATTTTATGCGGAGGAAAAAAGTCACGTTACTAGAAGCTGTGGATGGATATACAATTAGAGGTAGGCCAAAGTAAAGATGGATGGATTATGTGAAGGACGATATGGGTGAGAAAGGAGTGACTACTGAGATTACGGCTGATAGAGGAGGATGGAAGAGGAATACATGTGCTGACTCCACCTAGCGTGAGATAGAGCAGGGAGATGATGACGATGAAGTATATAGCTTAGCCAGTAAATAATCAGTAGCGAAGTTTCTTAACCTACTCTGTGGAGAATAAATTTTGTAGACAAAGAATACCAAATATTTCTGTTGTATATTTCCAAAAAGACACTGCCCAGAAACAATTTTAGAGCGAATAGAAGCTGTTCATACTATATTGAAAAAATTTCTTCTATCGTCACGGGTGATGCTGAGAAAATTTGAACCGACGACAACGATTTCCGAATTCCCAATAACAATATTACAATAAATCCATATGCTAAAACATTTATAAAAGCCAGAAATGAACAAATAGTAAATTAATTGGCAATACAATAACACTTGTAAATATTTACATCAGTATTTGTGTTGCAGACAACAAAAGCGTTGCATCAGTGTCTATTATCCCACTTTCCCTTGTTTTCAACGCTCTTCCCCCTGAATTACAGAACACCCAATACTTACGTTCATAATGCGATACAAGAACAAAACATCGTAAACACAGGCATAGAACGTGCATGGTATCTTTATTGTCTACCTTGCATTTGTTTACGCTGTGCTTCAAATATTTGAGAATATAGACCAAAGGCATTGTGACGTGAAATGGCGTCTGGTTCTGTGTTTGATGTTCAGATAAACGGATTTTTTTCGGAAGCAAAGAACAATTTGGTATTTCAAAGATTTTTGTACACCGTTATAAAAGGCACCGTTTCATGGCCTTGAAGTAAGGAAGAAATATTTTGTCAGAGATTTAGTAACACAAACTTGTTACAATCACATTGGTCAAATTCTCTCTCTCTCTGCTGTCACAGCACGAGACTTAACAGCTACTTAAACTTGAGTAGCGTTAAGAATTTGGCCATTACCGTACTAACAGCTCTCATTAAAAGATCCATCTTAAGCAGGCTACACATTATCAGACATTTCTGTCAGAAAACTTCTGACGCATGACTCTGCTCATGCATTCTGTACCAGACCCCGCACACTGTCAGAATTCCTTGAATCCGGTAGCCTGTTGGCTCTATACAAAATGTCTGCGGCAGAGGGTCTTCAGTCTTCACCCACACGTCAGAAATTTTATGCGGCCGGGCTAAATGTCTTTCTTTCTGATATGACTTAAGAAGAATGAAAAAAAAAGTTGTCATATATTGATGACAGATGAAGTTGTCAGATGATGAATTCTACTATATAGGGTGTTAACGAATTCGTGTAATTCCTTCAAACCACATGATCTATTAATGTTATAGTTTAACCCCGCACGGGATTTAAATTGATTAAAAATAAAAATTAACTTTTTTTTCCAATTTTTTTTTATTTCATAGAAAATTTCGATGCCATGCATAAATTAATGAAGGCACGGCGACACAGCTGATAGGCACGACTAGCGCGATATCGCTCCACGCAGTCAGTTAACTTTGGACGTTAAAATTACTCAAATACAGAATACCATGGCTCATTTTTTGAAAACTTTTTTTTTTTATTCTGAAAAAAACCTATGCAGGGTCAATCAGTGTCACCAATAGATCACGCGGTTTGATGGAATTACACGAATTCGTTAACACCCTGTAAGGTACTTAGTTCCTCCTGGGAAACTCAAATGTGAGCTGTTTATTAATTCGGGTTTATCTCGTATCCTACAAGTTCCTGTGTTCTATAATGCAAGCAATCCCCTTGAGGGTAACATCGATTTGCTTCTCAACGTTCTCAAAGACGATGCTAACATCGCTGTAAAGCTTAATAGCACTGAATATTCAAGCATCATATAAGTATTAATTAATCTTGGAACTATCTCTCAAAGTGAATAGTTACAATCGCAATCAAACAATCATCAATCAATCAAGATGTCGACACACATCTCTTCTATCTTTTACAAAATGAAATAAATGTTTATGATATATCAAAAGTTACTTACATAAAATTGTAAGTAGTCATATCGAAAACTTTCTATTACATAATGCGTATGATAAAAACGATGCAATAAAAACTCTCGAGACTTCAACGAGCAATTGGCAATCAATTAGTTGCATAATTAACAGTTTATAGCTGAAATGTAGTGTAAAGAATGATATCGGCTATCATTTTTAAATGAAATTCATTTAAAAAATCTTCCGAACTCCTTTAAAATTATAAAAAAATCTCAGCATCACAGACACTAAGGACAATTTAGCGAATATCTTAAAAAAACATTTAACATAACAAAATTCTTTTCAGCGAAATTTTCTCTGAGTTTAATAAAAAATGTTTGCAAAACGCCAGCCGTAAAGTGGCCCCGACATTCCAGGAAACGGTTGTGTGTTGGCAACACCTGACATTTTCGTAATAGCAACCCCGACTCGCCGGCGGCGGCGCGTGCGCATATCCAAGTTCAAAGTTATATGAAAGTAGGCAATTTTATGGACTCTCCGTTATGTTTTCAGATTATATGGTATGCGTAATTTTGTTTTGATTTTCAAATGGGCTGTGATAGTCTTGCCTTATAAGACTTTGGTTCGTGCGTTTCTTGTCTATATACACACAATAAAATCGTAAGAAAGCAAAAACTGTACAAAGAAAAAAATTTAAAAATATATTGCAGCGTATACCTACTAGAAACGATACCTACTGATGCCAAAACTGAAGTTTTTTAGAATTTCTATTTGTTTGTCTGTTTATACAAGGTGTAACATAAATAACGCACAACCTCTTAAGCGGTCACTGTACTCATCATTATGAACAACTTTTACTATGGGAACAAACGTGAAATCGCGAAAAAAAATCAGCTGTTCCCTACATTAATGTTCGCATAACTCGTCAAAATGTAGGGAACAGCTTAAAAGTTGTTCATAATGATGAGTACAGTGACCCGTTAAGAGGTTGTACCTTATTTATGTTACACCTTGTATATTTGACCTTTATGCCAATACCATTGAACAGATTTAGTTGAAAGGCAAAAATATTCAGAGAGAAGAGAAATAATCTCGCTATTGAGTATAGGTGACGAGCAGTAACCTTGTTTCTGTAGGCAAAGCCAGTGGGTATAGCCTTTCGTAATTATATTCTTAGATAGAATAGGGGAATTAAGGTAGAAGCCCATGACTCAAACTCAAAACTCCTTTATTCAAAGTAGACTAGTATTACTTAGTTCTATTTGAACGTCAGATGTAGGCACAAAAGACTGCCCCCAAAGCGTCCACCCTTCACCGCTTCCTAATGTTTATGCTGTGAAGAAGAAACGGCGCAACAAACTCCCCAGCAACACAGTTCAGTCTGTCAAGTGAATAAAAACGTCGACCTCGCGTGCACACCGATCAAATCATCCAAAATCATTCCGGTGGCAGCAACATCATTATCCAAGAGGGCTGCCTCTGAATTAGGCTTTCCAACCTTTATGTACGAATTTACCGGGACTTTGGCAGTCAAAATGCGGGACGTGGCAAAAAAAAGCGGGACCCAACTGTCAAAGTATAGGAAGGCGATTAATACAATTACAAATAATTTTTTCGTTCGTTCGTCGCGAGACCGGTTGCAATCACCACTCTTCTAGCTAAACAAAACGTGCGTTCACTAAATTCCGACTTCTGCCCGAAGGTTTAGCCAGCCGTTGGTACGATAAAACAGGACAAATGGAGTCCCGCACACGTCTTTCGCGGGACGCATCCTCTAAAGCTCTAGAAACGGGACGTCCTGGCTCTAGCGGGACGGTTGGCAAGCGTATTCTGAATGCACCAGTACACTTCACGTACTTGGTGGTTACTGGTGGACGGAGATTCAATGTTGAAAGGGGCATATTTACCGGACACAGCTCACTAAACAAACACTTCCACACGATAGGCATATCGGACAGCCCTCTGTGCAGAGCATGTATGGGCGCCGAAGAGACGGTCGCACACGTGCTCCTGGAATACACAGGGGTCACCCGAATACGAGGAACAACCCTTGTCGCACCGAAATCACTCACAAATGTTCTGAGCGGACTGAGAGCCCTAATCTGCTTCTGAAAGGAGGTGGGCTGGTTGGAATGATGGCCGCCATGGCCCACGTACAATGGTCCACTTAAAGGACTAAGTGCGGAAACCACATCTCCTAACATAGAACATAGAAGGGGCATAATATAAAACTAGGCTGTGGTAGGAGTTGATTGATTGAAAAGATAGGATGAGCTAAGCTAGAGTCGTATTGTGAAGGACAATCGCTCCCATTATTTATTCTATTGGAAGTTTCCAAACAACAAGATTTTTTGCCGCTTAGGTATACCAATAATCGCTTACGTAGGATTTTATTGTCGTAGCAGGAAAAAATGGATTGTAATTGAATTAAAATTGTTTTTCTTTTTTGCAAAATATTTTTCTTTGGCGTGACCTCAGAGATAATGAACAAAACTATAGCCACGCTACAGTTTAAGTCATATAGAGGCTGAAGTAATAAAAGCCGTAGTCTCGAATAAAAATACAGGAGGAAAATACATGAGCTTCTTGTCAGTAAGACTTGTATGAAACTCGATTCTTCTATGCTTTGTACTTTTTTTATTTCCTATAAAATATTTCGCATAGCAATCTAATGGCGAATAAAAGGGCCACGATAAAAAACGAACCGTGAGAAGAATGCTGAGGTTTTATTGTCGCTACGTCAGCCTGGTTCTGTTGACGAAGCTAGGAAAAAAATAAACTTAGTTTATCTTTGAGGAAGGCCGCGTAAGGTTTCGGGCGATAACAATATGTGTAATGTAAGTAAATGCAGAAGCTACTATACCGACATACAAAAAAGACTGTGCTCAGCATTAACATAGCTTAAGCTTAGATTAAGGAGGAGCTCGTGGCTAAATAATTACAGCCGCATAGACCGATCTTCCGGGTTAAGCCACGCTTGCCGAGGTTGGTCTGTGGATGGGTGACCATTTACCATAGCGAGTTTCCTCCGTGCCTCGGAAAGCACGTAAAGCCGTTGGTCCCGGCTGTCATTTGTAGATCTTTGACAGTCGTTACTGTTGGTCAGAAGCCAGAAAGTCTGACAACCAGTCTTACCAAGAGTATCGTATTACCCAGTTACTGGGTTGTGGAGGTCTGATAGGCAGTCGCTCCATGTAAAATACTGATATTCAGCTGCATCCGGTTCGACTGGAAGCCGACCCCAACATAGTTGGGAAAAGGCTAGGCAGATGATGATGAAGCTTAGATTAAGCTAAGTACAATAATAAAACAATTTTATTAAATAAATAATGATAAAACCGTGGCTGGCGTGAATATGTTGATATCTCGCTATACATGTTTTTCTCTTATTATCGGTTTGTACCCTTCCTTTTATTTTTAATAAGGAATATTAAACTTTCTGCGTCTGCGTATTACCCAACACTAAGGTTCAATATTCTATGTTAAAAAATTGCACTTACTGCACTCTTCATTACGACGGCAGAGATTTTTTCGTGTTACCACATACCTACTACTTAGCATACAGGCCTATCTCTCCTACATAACGACCACAATATCCGAGATATAAATAATATAATAGGGCAATGTTACCCCCGTGACCTGGTACTGGTAGTAAAGGCAAGATATATTTGCTGCGGAAGTCATAAAGTTCAATAGAGGAAAGGGTATGTGTTGTAAGAGCACATAGGTACATTGTTGGCAAATGACTTTACATACTTTCTACTCCAAATGATAGTAGTTTAGTGCTAAACTAGCGGTTTACGGCCAATTCCTGTGATTTACCGAGCGTTATCGGTTAAAATTAAGACTCTTGTATCTTTACCATAAAGCAAAGACCCTTCAAAGTCAAAGTTTTTTATTTCAAATAGACCAGACACCACTTTTAAAACGTCAAAACTAGGTGCACGGTTCCAAAAGGTAGGTTCTATGGAGAAGAGCCAGCAAGAAACTCCATGAATACTCTTTTTAAAATAGTAGATCATGACAATTCCATTACAGTATTGTGAGAAATAGAATGAGAATAATGCAGGTTAACGTAACAAATAAACTCACATAAGAGTAACAAAATATGTAGAAAAATATGCCTTCTAGGATTGCCGTAGCAGGTAAGAGCTGACCAGTCCCGACAGACAGCACCCGTTCACGAGTATGACGTGCACATCCGCATCGCTCAACTCAACCATATTGTAGGGAAACCAAGGACCGGATATACAACGCGACCATCAGCAGGACATTTATTTGAGCATGACAGACCCATACTGCCAGACAATAGACGGTAAAATGATGATTATAAGTGTATCATTAATAGCTGCATGATGCTCATATATATTTTTAAATGACTTTATTGTAATTTAGTTTCAACTATTTCTTTAGAATAACATAGATTTAGGCAAAATATTTACAATTTTTTCAATGACGAAAATGAAAAATAATGGCTGAATAAATGGCAAGCCACAGAAAAAAAATACAAAATAGGCGGAAAACCGGCAATCATCACTCATTTTTTCTTTAGCTAATTCATATTTTTATTTTAAATTTCCTTGTATTCGTAATGAAAAGCACAGTGTTTATTTACCTTGGGTTAAAGACTTGGGTTAGTCCCTCGAACTATTGGCGCCTTCGCTAAGTTCGGGCGCCAAACCCCGCCTCGGGACTAAATAAGTTACTTTCACCCCTAGGGTAACAATGTACTATTAAATTACTTGGACAAGTTAATAGGACAAAGAAAATAGCAATATTTTAAAAAGAACTCTACTTTAGCCAGCACAGACACTTACTCCAAATATTCATGTCAGACTGAATATGGAACGAGTATCTCCAGAAAAACCTACCAAACAAAATCTTTCCCTTTCAAAAAAGCAAACGGCATGCAAAACTGAATTGGCACCCGTATACTACATTACCGATGTGCTACGTAACAAATAAGCAATCAAAGCATTGGATTCCGAGCACGTTCGAGCCCAATAACACAATTTTCGAGCCCACAGAGTCTACGAATACAGCAAGCAACTTTTATAGGAAAAATGTGTTTTTTACAAAAACTTGTGTAGTAAGTGCTGTTGCGAAGGTTTCGAAAACTGTGGCAGAAGAAGTGCGAGCGATGATAGATTTTATAAGATTCATAATTAGAAGCTTAGGTGGTTTGATCATGTTGAGAGAATGACTGAACGGCGATTAACAAAACGAATTTGTAAGGCGGATGTCAGTGGAAACGCCCGTAGAGGACGCCCTAGAAGGACATACATCGATGTTATTGGTGATGTTCTTCAAAAAGGACAGGTGTTATATCTTTAGAGGATATACTGGTGAAAATCAAAAACTCCCAAAATTGCATCGAATTGGTTGTTTAATACAAAAGTAATGTTACACGTACAGAGGTTCTTGGGCAAGTGAGATGACAATATATTATTTATATGAAGAGCGGAAAACGCCTAGATATATTTAATTAATAGGATGCATCAAGTGTTTGCTAATAGTTTCCTTGAAGGCGTTAACGCCTGAACATATTCCCGGCCGTTGAAAGATCTCTTTCAACCCTGAAGCTCCTCAGCCGTAGGAAGTTTGCAGAGCCGTACTAGAGATCGTCGCACGGAGCCCTTGTTGGTGAGTATGTCTGCAACTCTTGATATCCCATCAGCTCCAGTAATGAGACGAAGAACGCGACCGAGCTTCCAAGCAAGGGGAGGCGCGTTGTCATCTGCTAGAAGAACCATATCTCCAACTTCTAGCTTTGACGTATTGGCTAGCCACTTCGTTCTCTGCTGCAATTCTGACAGATATTCCTTCTGCCACCTTTTCCAGAAATGCTGCCGTATCTTTTCTAGACGTTCATAACGCCGCAGCTGGCTTTCCTTGAAGTCTCCCAGGTTTGGTGTCGGCAGAGCGGTCAGCGGTCTCCCAATGATAAAGTGCCCTGGGGAGAGGGAAAGGAGGTCATTAGGACTGGATGAGAGAGGGCACAAGGGACGACTATTAAGTATCGCCTCCACTTGTGCAAACAAAGTGGAAATCTCTTCGAAAGTGAGATGGCTGTTGCCAATAACCCTTTTTATAAAATATTTTGCCGATTTAACCCCGGCTTCCCATATGCCACCGAAATGAGGAGTGTAAGCCGGAATAAACTTAAATTTAATCGATTGCTGACTTGCAAAGTCAGACCAAGGTTCGTGATTATCCTTTATGAAGGCTCCTATTTCTTTCGCGGCGGCTACAAAGTTACTTCCGTTATCGCTAAATATTTCCATTGGCTTGCCTCGGCGAGCGATAAACCGCCTGAGTGTCATTATAAACGCATCCTTTGTTAGGTCGGTGACAGCTTCGAGATGTATACACTTGTAACGCAAGCAAACAAAAAGACATAAATAACATTTAACTACACGACTTCCACGGCCCTTACGATTTACAATATAAAATGGACCAGCAAAGTCCAAACCAACGGATATAAATGGAAAGTCTGGGGTTATGCGTTGATGAGGTAGGTTACCCATCTTGGGTTGCAAAGTTACGCCTCGCAGTCGCCTACATCGTACGCAATTATTAACCGTGCGCCTCGCAAGATGCCTACCATTTATTGGCCACACTGTTTCTCTGACAGTTGCTAACAACAGTTGCGGACCAGCATGCATGTTGTTTAAATGTTCCCTTTCAAAATATAATTTAGTTAAACTATGTGAGGCATGAAGTACAACTGGATGTTTCTTTTCATAATAATGCGCAGACGCATCAATACGGCCACCGACACGAATTAATTTGTATTCGTCTATAAACGGTGACAATGATAATAATTTACTTTTTGTAGTTAATGATTTACCTTTCACTAGTAGATTGTATTCAATAGGGAACGACTGACCTTGAGCGATAACGCACAATGAGTAAAATGACTCACGCAGCTCATTAGCAGATAATATACCTATGCGTCTATTATACTTGTTTTTAATATTGAATATGAATCTATGAACATATGCAATTGATCTTTGCAATCTTGTTAACGATGAATATTTATCAAAGTCAATAACAGGGTGATTAATAATAACAGAGTGTGCTTTTAACTCTGGTATAACTTCAGAATCATTAACGTTTAATTTTGGCCATTCAGATTCATGGCTTAATAAAAAATTAGGTCCTGTCCACCACAGGGCCATTGACATAAGACGTTTAGCATCTACTCCCCTTGATATTAAGTCAGCAGGGTTAGAATCCGTGGGAACGTATCGCCACGCTGAAGCAGATGTTAATTCTTTAATTTCCGCAATACGGTTAGCCACAAACATTTTCAGTCTACTGACATCACTACGAATCCAACATAGCACTACGCTAGAATCACACCAATGAATTCGTTTTTTGGGTTTGTACCGGAGCGAGTCTACTACAGATTTCGTAAGTTTAGCGGCAAGTAATGCGGCGCACAATTCTAGGCGCGGTATTGTAGTAGGTTTCAATGGAGCTACTTTAGACTTCGCGCATAGTAATCTTACAGTGACGTCATCATTAGGGCCAACAGTTTTCATGTAAATACATGCACCGTACGCGTATTTTGAAGAATCACTAAATGAATGTAACTCTATACATTTAGGCGATTCACCTAGAACTAATCTTGGTACTTGTAAATTAGATAAGTATTTTACGTTCTCAGAAAACTTGATCCAGTCATCTTTTATTTCCTGGGGGACTGGCTGATCCCATTCTAACTTTTGTTGCCATAGCTTTTGTAACATTATTTTCGGTTTTACTACAACTGGACTTAAAATACCCAATGGGTCAAATATTTTAAATGCATTTGACATAATAAATCGTTTAGTCACAGCATGATTATTATCATGTAAAAATCCCTTTATTGGAAAATGCAAGGTATCACTAGAAGGGTTCCAGCCCAACCCGAGTGTACTAGAAGACTCGCTTATAATCAAACTGTCTTGGTTATTTATATCAATACTATCAAAAATGGAAGGATGGTTTGTTTTATACTTTCTTAAATTAAAACAACCTGACCTTAACGCTTTAGAAACTGCTTGTTGGATATATATTAATTGTTGTGAGTCATTCGAGCCCGTTATCAGATCATCAACATAGAAATCCTTTTGGATAATACCCTTAATGACCTCATCATCCTGTTCATTTCCTATCTGCCACAGACAACGTGTACTCAAGTAGCTTGCACTCGCTGTTCCGTATGTTAAGGTATTGAGTGCAAGCGTCTGAATGGGTTCCGATTCCTCCTCTCTCCACAGGATAAGCTGTAAGTGTCTATCGTCCTCATGTACTAATACTTGGCGATACATTTTTTCTATGTCTCCTGTGAGTAAGTATTTGTATTGCCTGGAACGTATTAAAATAGAAAAAAGAGTATCTTGTACGTTTGGACCTACCATCAAAATGTCATTAAGAGAATAACCGGAAGTGGAGGAAGCGGAACCATCAAATACTACACGCAGCTTTGTGGATTCACTTTCCTGTTTCAGAACTGCGTGATGACACAGGTAATACTTTGGACTGGAACTAAAGTTAAAATTATCGTTTACAACTGTTAAATGGCCTAATTCTGCATATTCCTTAATAAATTTAGTATATTCTAACTTTAACATTTGATTTCGTTTTAATCGTTTTTCTACATTAATAAAGCGTTTTTTAGCTAAATTGTAAGTATCGCCTAAACAATCAGCAGTATCTTTAAGCGGTAATTTTACACAGAATCTACCTGTATTGTCTCTTATAGTGTGAGTGAGAAAGTGTTTTTCACACTTACTTTCATTTTCACTCATAATTAGTTTTCCGGAAACTTCTTCTAAGTCCCAGAATTTAGTTAACATTTTTTCGATGTTATCATCGTTATTAGAATGACAAGTTATTCCATGATTGCAGTGTACGTTTTTGCGTGCCGTCACTGATTGAATGGGACCGGATATTATCCAGCCTAATTGTGAACTTCTTAACTTAGGATTATTGTTACCTAAGGAACGTTGTTCATTACCTAAGATGTCCCAGAATAGATCGGCGCCTATCAAAACATCTATAAGGCCTGGCTGATGGAACATGGGATCAGCCAGTTGAATATTTTCTGGTAGCTTCAGTAAGCTGATATCGATGGGGATCTTTGGCAATCGACCCGTCAATTCTTTTAACACAAGACACGAAAAGCTTACATTGAATTTACTATTTACTGATTGTAATTTTATATTACAAGTTTCAGTAACATTATGTGTTGATGTGTTGCCTATACCAATGACCTTTAGAGTGTCAATGGGATGGGACTTTAATGATAATCTGGTCTTTAGGGACTCAGTTATAAAAGATGATTGGCTGCCACAGTCTAATAGTGCACGAACTTTGATCTTTTGCTGATCAAACGGATTCGATACCTCAACTACGGCAGTTGATAATATAATTTGACTTGTATTTTTATTTACTAAGTTTGCTACTGTCTCAATTTGTTCTTCAACCGCTACATGGTGGTTTGATGACATTGGCGGACGGTGTAGCAGCCTATTGTGCCTTTCAGTGCAGTCGCGCTCTTGGCACGGCCCCATGCGACAGTCATTAACGGAGTGACCTTGTCGTAGACAGTTTATGCATAGTTTATATGTCGCGACATCCGTCATTTTATCATCAATCCCCTTAGCCTTGAATGTTGGACAGTCATATATTCTATGACGTTCGTCACAAATAATACATCTAAAACCCTTTGGCTTATTATTATATTTGTTATTGCTAGCGCTTGCAAACGACTTAACTGTGTTATTCTGACCCTGCCTTGGGCCATAATAATTATTGTGTGGTGCAGAACGCATAGGCGTCGTAGGCGGCTTTGAAACGATATTATTATCAGATTTATTACTGCGATTTATAGACTCGAGCACATTAGCGCGGTCTGTGAGAACCTTAAAGAATTGTTCTAAATTAGGTGCATCACTCGTTATAGTATTACGATGCTCCTCCCATTTTAATAAAGTTTGACTATCCAACTTGGCCGACAGCATGAATATAATCAAAACGTCCCATTTATCCGTTGGTTGTCCTAAGCTGGCCAAAGCTCTCAAATTCTTTGTAACATGATCGACCAAATATCTTAAAGATCGTTCGGACTCACGTGGAAGCTGTTTTATATTTAATAATGAATTGAGATGATGATTAATTAATATTCTCTTATTATTGTAACGGCTGCAAAGCAGCTTCCAAGCTTCAGCGTAATTGTTAGTGGAAACCTCAAGATTGGTAACGATTCTGGCTGCGTCGCCTTGCAAATATGAATTTAAATAATGAAATTTATGGATTTCTGAAATGCGATCATTGTTATGAATTAAATTTTCAAAAGTGTCTCGAAACTCTAACCAGCGGAAATATTCACCGTTAAATTTAGCGATTTGAATCTGAGGGAGCTTCAAACCTACACCGTGATGATGATCATCTACACAACATGAAGTATTGTGTGAGGAATTACGCCTTTGTTCGCATTCACTTTTCCTAGAAAACATTTCAACTAAATTCTTAGCGGTGGCTATATTTATTATTATGTCCTTCTCAATATTATCGCGCTCATCAACTTCAGCCGTAATATTTTCAGGACACAGAACCTCTATTTCACCTTGCAAGTCATCAACTCTGACTGATAGTGCCTCAAACTTGGCAAGCCTTAAGTTTAATTCCGTCAGTTGAATATTATTCAATTCATTTTCTTTGGAAATATTACTTAGATAATTTTTAAACTTAGTGATCTGTCCTTTAGCGGACACTCGTTTTGTAATTAATTCTTTATAACGTTGCTTATTTTCAGACATTATTAATAAAAAGTATTTAAAACGTTAACTTTAAAATGTAAGTAATATCAATGAAAGAAGTAAGAAAATGAATAAATAGGCTCACGTTCCTCGTTTCGGTGTCACCTGCCGATTAGGAAGTCGGGTGCGCACGATCAGCTGACCGCCAGCCGGACAGCCGGAATACGTCGTGCACGGCGATCGTAATTATGACCTGAAATAGTCGCAGACTACGCTAAGTATTGGAAACAATAATTTCTATTGCTACGAAGAACGGTGGACAGAGAAAAAAATAAACAAAAGAAGTTTTGTACGCTTTAACGTTACAGAATGTAGAAATACGAATTTAATAACGAAGTAATTAATTCAATTAACTTTATTTGCTACAATTAGGGATAATTTAAAAAAGTAATGTATAATTATTCGAATTTTCTAGATGAATTAATTTTAGTTGAAGGTAGCTTGAAATAAAAATGATGATGCAATTTAGGAGATTTTTGGCAATAAAATGACCAAAAACACTTTGATTTACACAAATGGATTAGTATAATTAATATTTGGATAGGTATTTATGGATATCTTGGATAATAGGATAGATTCTTAACGAAGGAAGGACACTTAACTTTGAGCGGACGCGTCAACTCTCGGCTCGATGTGGTCTTTAGCTGTACCACTGCTCGAATTCTGGCTCCTTGCGTTGTCCAGACGACAGTCCTCCATAAGCTGGAACCCGTGGCTTTAGTCCACCACTGCAAGGCTCCGAATCTTGGAGTTCTTAGTCACCGTGTGCACGTCTTCACTCGTGGCAATCGTTCGAAGAATTTCATAATTTTCTTATTGTCGCGGATTATTCTTATTTCCCCTCATGGGCCACCATGTTATATCTTTAGAGGATATACTGGTGAAAATCAAAAACTCCCAAAATTGCATCGAATTGGTTGTTTAATACAAAAGTAATGTTACACGTACAGAGGTTCTTGGGCAAGTGAGATGACAATATATTATTTGTATGAAGAGCGGAAAACGCCTAGATATATTTAATTAATAGGATGCATCAAGTGTTTGCTAATAGTTTCCTTGAAGGCGTTAACGCCTGAACAACAGGTGCGTAGCACTCTCAACTGGCGTGCGTGTATGACAACATGTATGAACGTGGACGAAGCGAAAGGAAGAAGGAGAAGCGTAAGGATGTGGAGATCTACAGTTTCTGCCTACCCTCATGGGAATACTTTATGTGTGTATGTCATAATCCGACTTATTCAGTCCACAACTGAATATAATTAAGCCTCTCCAATTGTGACAGAGTTCCCGAATCTCGGATGCATTAAAAGATCGACGAGAGATGACGATACTTAAGTAAGTAGGTACACTAAGACATAACTAAGAAGTTACATCGATGTAGGTACCTGATCGAACAACCAATGTCGCAATTTTTTCCGCACTAATGTTTCCGTACCATGCTGACTGGCTAATCTTTTCACTGCGGCATACGCTATTCTCGGGCCGACAGGAGAGAAGAGCACTCGAATCTCAGCTCTCTACACACTCTACTCTACTCTCTACTACCTCTGCAGCTTTCTTCGGGTCGTTCCTCAAATATTCTTGACAGCTTTTGAAAATCTGTCACAACATACCTAACGTCGAAATTCCCAAGATAAAAGTTATTGACCCAAAAGCTAGAATACCCTATTTTGATCGGCAAATATGACAATTATTATTGGCAATACAAAAGATTCTCACAATAATTAATAACATTATATCATAAAGTACACTAGATATGCAATATTCACATACAATGTGTCAACTGTGGGAACTAGGTCACCACGAGCTTGCAATCTCTTGCAACTTATTCATTATGACAATATTTCAAACCAATATGTACCTACCTAGTTAAGTTATCACACGATTCATCACTGTATAATGGTATGGCTACACGCAGCGATTTGCATGCGCAGTTTGTGCAAACGTTTGCGCAAACGTTCTGTCATGCTTACTTATGCAAATTTGAGTTTGTGCAAATAAGATTGAGCGTGTAGCCGGCTAATACCAATCGCATTAATTAGCATCAATTCGCATAGAGCTGGGATAGTTTAAGACATAATAATTTGCTTTATCTATAAAACGTTTTCTTTTACGTCTTCTTTTAACTGCGAAAGCATTGCACAGCATACGTAATCGTGCTGATGCATGCGAAAGTTGAATCGATGCGAAAAGGTAAAAGCATGCATAAGCATGTTTATACAAAGTGATCATTGTCTATGAGTAAAATTGCGAATTTATGCTAATAAGTGTGTTTAGACCATTACGGCCGTTTTCAATAACCTTCCTATCGGCAGTTTACCGTACTAGACATATGACATTACTCTTAAAGAGCTTATCGTCAATGAAGTTCTAACAGAGAGTGAAAAAACAATTTAAGGCGCTACCCCCACCGAAAGTGGCGCCACTTCAGAAAAAAATCATTATTTCTGTCAATACACAACACATTGAAATTTCGTACGTGCAACATTTTAGTCAAGTGTTGTAGAAATTTTCGAACTAAAAATATCAACACTAGAGCTTCTGGATTCGAAGTTTTAGCGATAAGTAGGTACCAAAAACGGCCGTTTTTAGCATTAATTACTAAAACTTCTAACCTAGGATGTCAAGTGTTGTTGTTTAGTGTTCTTAAATTTCTACATCACTTGACTAAAATGTTGTACGTATGAAATTTCAATATGTTGTGTATTGACAGAAATAATGTTTTTTTTCTGAAGTGGCGCCACTTTCGGTGGGGGTAGCGCCTTCGCAATATTGTTTTTAATTATATTACAAATGAACTCTTTGATGATTTAAACCTTTGAAAATCCTAATTTTCATTTGATATACTTACTTTATTTCTAACATTTTTTAACTTAAATTAGTACAATATAAATCTAAACTAAATCTAAAGTAAAAACCTAGACTAAACTATCAATATAAACTAAAAGATTGCATCAAAGTATTCCTCCGCCTAATTCCTCACATTTTCATTATAAGTATTATTGTGACTTTCAAAGTGTTGTCTGTTTTCACAGTCACAAAATGACTTACGAACTGTTAGAGCTTCACTGATGTTATAGGTATCTACTTATTAAGTAGTAAGGAAAACCGCTGATAGCTAAGTAATTCAAACCGGCTGTTAGTTGTTCAAAATACTGTATAAACCAACTTTGTAAGATAGACATTTATTTCATCACATTTTTACAATCCTGAGAATCTATTACCCTTTCCCAATTCCTTCAATGCATTCCAATGTGTACCTTATTAGTTTCTAGCTAACGTTGAAATTCTATCTTCAACTGATTTCACCATAAAAGTCGTAACGATTGGCAACGTATCTTCTGTGGTGGTTGCCATTTACCACCACTTACCATAACATTGCTATATAGAGTTAAAAATACATTTAAAAAAAATTGTTAGCAGGTACTTTTTACCCTTTTTTCGAATATTTTTTTAATGAGATTGTGGGCATTTTTTTTCTTTAGACATTCCAGTACGAAATTAATAATTTAACTTGTAATAAGTATTAATTACTATATTTAATATTGTTTATGAAACATTTTTTTTTTTTAATATTCTGATGTATCGTGTGAGTGTTTACCACCCATTTCCAAATATATTTGATCCGTACGGGAATCGACCCCATGACCCCAGCGGAGAAACAGTCACCTACCTACTGTGCCAATGGAGACTTCAAGTAATAATAAACATAGAAGTTGTACCTGATAGGTGTGAAAATGACGCATTATTTGCACGTTTCAATAGTTTTCTCGCACATAACCGTCAATATGTTACATAAAACGTTAGGTACGTTGTTACTGTTACAAAAGAGTTAATAGTATGTTTAGAATTTATTAGCTACGTCCTATTTCTTTGTTGATACGGGAATGAAAACAGTGGAAATCATGAATGAGGGAAATAGGACGATATTATGGTGTTATTGTTTATAAGTTAAGTACGGATAAAGTCCTTGTCACATTGTCGTGAGCGTCTCAAGAACGTGCTTTGACGGAAAAAAAACGCGGAGATCGGAGGTTTACGGATACGCTTCTTCCCCGTGACCAATCTAAATTTTAGGTCACTTTTTTTTTTGATGTTCTGGGTTCGATCCCCAGGTCGAGCAAAAACTTATTGAGTCTTTCCTTGTGGAATTTCTCAGGAACAGCCCGGAGTCTGGATTTGTGCCCGGTTGATGGCAATAGGCTCGCTCCCTATTACATGGGACTTAAACATGACGCGAAATGAGGGTGTACTATGCACCTCTGCCCAACCCTTAGGAGAATACAGGCGTGATTTTATGTTATGGACTTTCCATGAATTTTAGTGAAGGAAAAAATCTTTAGAAAATCTAAACTTGATGGTCTTAAATCACCAACACGCAGTGTGCAAACAGGTTGAAAGCAATGCTCGTTCCTTCTCTGTACCAGAAGATGCTTTTGCCCTTCAGTGGAACAATTACAGGCTGGAATTATTTATCTAACTTTTAGCAGTTTTCCGTTTCATTCCGCCTCAAATGGCTGTCAGACACGCGCATACCCGATGAACACCAGTATGTTAGGGCCTTAGTCATTGTTTTGTTTGTAACTTCTTGTTGTGTTGTGATTGTAGCTTTTAATCTATGTAGGTTTATAGTCGCGACTTTCAGCTTGTCTTCATTATACCTAGTAAATAAGTACCTACAATTAAAAACTTACGATTATGCTTAGTGAGAATTATTGACACCTAAACAAGGTTAGTCAGAAAGGGGGTTTTAATTCAAAAGGGTATTAAAGAACCCATAATAATGAGTATATTTCGTTCTACAACTTTCCCTAAAAGTCCAATAGTTTAAGAGAAATAGCTGTTTAAAGATTTAATACGCTAAAATCTATCTATCACCAGCTATGATCATCTGGGTTTAGATTTTACGTCATATTTGGGGTCACGGATTAGAAGCTCCATTTTCTGATTTCGTAACTAAAGAAGATGAAGAAAGTTTGAAAAAAAAAAAAACATTTTAGATGGTAATAAAAATTATAAAATTTTAACACTTGCTTTAAAACAGTCATCAGTGATACCTACTAGTGATAGTGGCCTACGGATTAGTACCCCCTTTTCTACTAACTTTGTACACAGTTGCATTTGGTTGTTAACTTGATATAGTATTTCTTTCACGAAGGCGGGTGCTGTTACTTTTATGTCTTTGATATAAGGTTCAAATTGTAATAATTCACCCGCCTTTGTGAGATAGAATACCTCTACCTTAGTCTGTTTCGCGTAGTTTCTTACACATTGGAGAATCAATCGTTTATGTACCTGCAACAATAAGATAAAAACTTTAAGTAACTAGGTACAATAATGATGATCAATTACAATAATTACCAAGAACGTACTCCTTTTCCTTATAATGAATCAACAATTAATCAAATCATTAATTGCATTTAACTCATGAAAATGTATGAGAACCATGTCATGCAATTAATGCATGATACAAATTATAGGTAGGTATAATGAGTTAACAATTTCAACCACGGAACACGAGTTTTTCCTTTAACAATTTAAGTAGGTAGAGTCACGTGTATATGTATACAAATAGCGAAATTAAAAAACTTTTTCCTTGTAAAATATCTATTAGAATTATAAAATATTACACATCGTTTCTACATATAAATACGTAGGAAGTAAGAATTATTAAAAATATTTAGGTATTGATTACATTCTACAACGTTATTTTTACTTTATGCGAAAACCGAGACACCCCAACAAGATTTTCATCAGAACTGCCTGAATATGTGTTTTTTTTTAGTAAATCTCCAAGTTACACCTTAGTTTATGTCGCGTTAAGTTCGCTAAAAAAGTGTGAAATGCCTGAGATGTGCTATGCAGGAGTTGTCTAATACACGGAAACTGACCGAGCGGACCATTTCAAGCCTCAAGGTGTCTATTCCGGTCAATTGTTATGGGTAGAAACCTACTGAAACAAAATTGAAATTTACGAAAAAAAAAAAAAAATGTGGTGTAAAAAATATGTCAATCGATTCTCCTAGTGATTCTGAACAAACTAGTTTCAGGTTTCGCACATACTAAAACTAACCTTGTATACCTACTCTAAAAGAAGTGCTTTTTAATTAAGTTCGCTATGTGTATACATCTTATTACACGTGACATACTAATAGTACTTGTTTTTAACCGTCTTAAACAAAAAGGAGGAGGTTTGCAATTCGTCGGAATCTTTTTTCTATGTATGTTCCCCGATTAGTCAAAGACGATTGGACCGATGTTCTTTTGTTTGAAAGGGTATACTTCCCAGGTGGTCCCATGTTCATCAGGACAGGATCTGATGATGAAAAACCTGCAAATTAAGTGCCTACAAAAGCGTAGACATAGCTTAATATATACCAGTGCGTTTTCATGTTCATCTTGCGTCTTCGTCTGAGGCATGCGTGAAGCGCCATAACGCATGCAATAGCGCATGCCTTAATACTAGTTCGACAAAAGCGCATGCCCCTAGCGCACGCTAATCCGTCTATTGTATGTCGACTGACGACTGACCGAGGCGCACCGGTGTAGACGATAAGCTGCATGCGTCATACGGCAATCAATATTGCACGCGCTTGACGCAAGAGGAATTGAAAGTTGAAAGCGCAAGATGAACATGAAAGCGCACTGGTGTAGACATACCTACCATAAAGCAATAGAGTTCAATGCATTGTTAACTTGAGAAATCGAAACACCCCAGCGCATTTCCACTAGTATTTTTATTAAGGAAGTAAAAATATAAAATGGGTTCTGAAATAACGGTAATATTTTCCGAGGGAAACTGGGTCGTGAAGTGGAAACCTTCCCGGTACGAGAGGGATTAATAAGGGTTAGGGCTGGCAAACCGTGAATCATCAGGCTTTGGAGATTTTCAGTATTAAAAATACATTATGGTAAGCGTTTTAGTTGATGTTGTGTTCATAATCAGTCCATTAGTGTCACACTGGGCGCGGGCCTACTTCTCAGAATCAAAAGAAAAAATCTTGATTGAAGATTACAAAACATTCTAAAGTTGAGGCAGCCCCAGTAAGTAATAAACAATACTTGTGTTGGGGTCACGATCCACCGAGCTCTCCCGTCGTAGAGCCGGTCGTCTCTTCAGACTCCGCAGTCACACCGATAATTCAGCCCTCATCAAGCTGTCTCCCCCCCCCCCCCTATGTCCACGCCAGCAACGCCCTAAGCCGAGGTCCGAGTCCCACTAGGGGTCGCCCTTAGTGCTGTTGTTGCAGGTAGTCATGATGTTAGTGTAGTACAAGTAGTTAGCTTAGGTTAAGTATTTTACTTCCCCCCCATTGGCTGGAGACCCTTCAGGTCTCGCCAATAACTACCCGGTTACGTAGAAATCGTCCCCTAGGACGACCTACAGCAGTCAAATAGAAAAAAAAAAAAAAAAAAACTTGTGTTGGGGTTGTCACGCTTCTTCCCTTAGTTTTCTACATAGTAACAATGTTGAGACCACCACTAGATAAATAAAACAGAATGAAGTTAAATTTAAATGGAACTTTAGAGAAAAGCATACAATATTACGTGTGGGTGTAATATGTGAGTGTGTATGTGTTTGTTTAAGCGTCAATAGGGTAGGTAAGATGAAGAATGAGAAGGGTTTACGCTTTAGTCCACTACGCTGGCCTGCCGTGCGAGAACGGATCTTTTCATCGAATCGATTCGAGAAATTTATCAATTCTAAACGTCAAATTTGACGTAATATAACGACGATGAAAAGATCCGTGCTCGCACCGCTGGTGTGAGTTGGCTGACTATCCACCCCACCAAGGAGTTTTTTTGTGAGCTCTCTTTCTTTAGTTTTTGCATGTTTCCTCGCGATGTTTTCCTTTACCGTTAACATAACATTCCCATTACTGTCCCACTGGGCACGAGTCTATTCTCAAAATGAGGAGGTTTAGGCCTCAGTCCACTACGCTGGCCTGGTGCGAGTTATCGGACTACATACCATCAAGAACTTTATGGAGCCCTCTCAGGTATGCGGGTTTCCTCACGATATTTTCTTTCACTGATAGCGCAAATGATAATCAAATCCTGATTCCTGACAGGAATTCGAATAGTCAGAGGTGCGAGCTGGGTACAAACTCAGACCCTACATGGAAGGGAAGCATTCAATGGCTAGGCTATTCACTGCTGTGGTGACAGGTCGATCCTGTTGCCTAAATCTCTTGACAAATTCCGTAAGGTCGTATTTTACATCACTTTCTAGAAGGGAGGGGTCAACCCTGGTTGAGAATATTCGAGCGGCGTACCGTCTGTAAGTTTAATGCAGCTAGCAACGAGCTTGAGCGGCACTCGGTCACATAACACGCTTCTTACCTAATTTGATGGTATATGTGGTTTTTTTTCTTATAATTCATTTCAAAGATGGCAATAAATAGAGCTTTTATTAAGTGAGCGTAAGAAAAAAGCCTCCACGAGGGACGATGCATACCTAAGTACGCCAGAGTGCACACTCTGGGCAGTTAGCCCCATTACCAACTTTGCCAACTAGTTCATCTTTTCACCACGGCATGAGCTATTCTCATATAACTCGTGCCGACACGAATGAAGAAGAAGAAAGGAGCTTTGCTGTTTGCATCTCAGCTGAGATTCAGCAATGTCGTTGGGAATATGCGAATACACCTTTTCACTTGAATGAGTCATCCAGTCACTTCAACGTCATCCCAGCTGACGTATGAAGTGACTTACTATTAAATTATGAAGGGACTCCACGAGCGACGATACTTATGGTCCGGCACACCCTGGGCAGTCAGCCCTGCTACCAACCTTGCTGACTAGCTAAACTTTTCACCACGGCACAAGCTATCTTCATTTAGCCTGCCAACACGAGAGAAGATCGTGAAGATTGGTTTAAGTGTCTATCATAAAGTTAAGCAGGCTGACGATCTTTTTGATCACACGTCGAGCTCCACAGCGCTAGTTGACTTCTGCGCAGCTAGACGACTTCTGCAAGTTTTACGAACTGAGCAAGCGCTTGCGTGCAATAACTTGCACAATATAACTTGGTAGTGGATTTGGCTGTTCACGTCTGCCGCATGTCGTACTAGCTGTAGGCAAAACTCACCACTGACTGGAGACCACACTACGTTAGACGACGTCGCAGGCCCATAAGAAGATGGCGGAATGAGCCCGAGGAAGGCGCGACGAGGAACCTACCTAGACACCATGGGAGGATTTACCGTAGAAGTCCTTAAACCAAGAGGAGTGGAAGGAGGGTAGGCAGGCTTTGGCCCTGTAGTGGGACGATCATGGCTAAATAATAATAAGTGGATTTGGAGCTTATTATCCTCAAACATATAAATATTATGTAAATTATTCGGACACTAGCCTTTTGGCTATCACTTACACCATGGCAAAGCATCTTTGTTATACATACACCCCTTATATGTATCCATCCCTTATCGTGACTACTTACAGTTGAAAGAATTTAGTTGCTGGCCTTCCTCATAAAAACTACGGGAAGTAAATATAAAATAAGTTCTTTAAGAAACTCTATAAAAAGGGAAGGCTTTCAAGGAGGTCATAAGTTCACTCGAGTGTTTTATTGACCCTCTCCGGCGAAGCGTTATTGATAGGCACTACTTCAAACGCTATAAAATATGCAGATATGAGGGTCCTCTGCCTCTCATTTGTAGATTAGTTTAAAAGCCTTCCCAAGGGCGCATCAGGGTGATGTTTTAAGGACATTTTTCCAGCACATTTAGGTACATGCAACTAAATGCCTGCTAGCCTAAGATGCGCGAGATAATTTATCGTCAAATTATCTCGCCGAGTGGTGCCCACCTTATCGTTGAATTTTGGGACACGGTGTATACATTTCGAAAACCAATTAACATGAGGAATAATTTCACACTCGACCTCATGCTTCGTCGTTCCACGTTACGACCCCTAGACCGATGTTATAATCGCCACAAAAAACTCTATAATCAGTCATCATCAAAACAAATATTTTCATTGAAAGCAGAACAGAGAAATTTCTCCTTCAAAACAGAAGTTAACAAAACATCATGACGTCAAAAACACCATAATAACATAGTAAAACAAACAACCATAATTTGAAACAATTTAACTGTATGCCAGTGACGTGACAGCCAACCCAGTGGTCACAGGTTCGACGCTCGGCCGGTCACGAGAGCTCGTTACAGCCAATTGCAAACGATCACGACTGTAGTTTGCAAACAAAAAATATTTACTTGGGAAAAGTTGATTGTACTTTACTTAGGTAGGGTTTACTTTAGTTATCTAGAAAAGTTTAAAGTATGTTAATAAAAATAATGATAAGGCGACACTGCCTATCTTATTGCCTCAGAGAGTCGGTCAGGGCCTCGTCTCCAGTTTGCCTTTATTGGCTGGCTGGAGTGGAACCCCAAGAGTGCCCGCAGGATTCTCAACTCTGTCTTGCCTTTATCGGCCGGCCAGAGGGGGGCCGCCAGAGCTATATGCTCGGGGGTGGAAGTGTCTAAAGGCGTAATAGCGGGGAAACCCACTCCGGGTCTCTTAGACCCGCGACGGCGAAACCGGGGCCACACCTCTCTACACCTCTAGCCGCTCACACGTCTGTTGCCCCCTTCGCCTATGTACTGGCGGCTTTTCAGGGGGCCCAGCTAGTGAGCTGGCGAGTCACCGTCTGCCAATATATTTCAAATTTAAGCTTGAAAGGCAGACGCCGTTTTCTTCCGGCAATAGAAGTTATCCAGTCCATTTAACACCCCCTCCCATAGACCAGTTTTATTTTTACCATATTTCACAATAGTTTTGCACCCACCTGGGACGGTCCATGACTGTACTCCAATAGTGCAGCCGTGGATAGTCCCGGGTTGGTGCCCCACCCCATTTTAGATTAAAGCTCTCAAAGGGGCCTCTGCGCGTTGGACCTGTGTCCCCGTGTATGCCTTCCAAAGGACCGGACATAGTGACATGAGCATAGGCCCGTATATAACGCGGCCATCGTTGAAACATTAGTCGGTATTAATAAGCCTATCACAAAAATGAATTGATAAACGATTTTTCTACAAATGCAGTCCGAGATGATTATATTTGAACTTGAATTTTTATGTAAGAATTATTTAAGTCATATAGATGAGAGAGATGTTATTGTGTGTTATTCCTCTCCATCTACGGTTGTCTGGAAGAGATCGCTTTAAGCAATAAAACCGCCCATTGCGACACTTGTAATTACTTGTTTACTTTGTTTTTATTTCTTACTTTTTATGTAGGGGAGGTTAGTCCAAAACCGGGTATGGGGGTAAAACTGGGACAAGGCAGTAGGTACTAGGTATAGCCTCTTACACGATTTAAATTTAGGTGCACGTTCGCTAACTGCTTTTGGCCACCCTGATCAGTTTGTCAACAAACTTTCAATGGCGTCGGTGCGTGCTCGACAATAATAGATAAGAAAAACGCTTTTATGGTCAATTGATCTATCCTTCTTTAGTGTTCTTGCTGTCAAAATGTAACACGCATTTATGTGAAAAATTTGGAATATAATGTACCTTTAAAATGGTATATTTCTTATCACTATAAAACTCGATTGCATCAAACTTTTCCTAATGCTAAATATAATGTACATTATTTATATGCTAAATATAATGGCACATTCTTTGGAACTATACATTCTTTGTACATTTGGAAAAACCAAAATTTTAATAAGTATTTAACTTCAGCAATTAATAATTTAGTACGGAAGATTGGTATTTTATAAAATAATAACGACGTCTTAAGAACGATCAAATGTATCGGGACGAACAGACCGTTCATAATTACATAACCAACTAAAGAAATAAACTTAATCTCCATGGGATGAAACTCTTGTCAGAATGACAGTTGTCGTGTACTGTGTTCATTCTGAAACAGCCCTTGGGTCATTGAGATATAGTTTAATTTTCTTTCTATCAACATTTTCTGGGTTGTTCATATCATTTTGAAGTCTCTACGTCCAGGATGCAGACTGCACAACATAAAGGCAGCATACCTAAATCCATTTTATTATAAAAACGCGAAAATAATAATATATGTTTAAAAATAAATTGCTTTCAGATGATATTAATAAGCAAGCAACTCAGTTTTATTACTTCGATAACGTATAACGATAACCAACGAAAATCACATGATAATAGATTCTTTGAAATAAATAAATGCTTTAAAAGATAAGGTAACGTTCAGATTTAAATAAATAATTTTGCACAATCTAAATAGCACAGATGGCTAAAAAGTACTTTCATAGATTACAATTCCTAATTTTAAGTTCTCAGTATGAGCATCGGTGGTTCAGTGGTAGAATGCTCGCCTGCCACGCGGGCGGCCCGGGTTCGATTCCCGGCCGATGCAACCTGTTTTTGCTTTTTTTCAATTTTAATTCTACAATGAAGTGCTATAAAAATTTACTTTAAATAAATTCTACGTTTTATGACCACTAAAAATTTATTCATATTAATTTTACTAATATGATTATAAAGTTACACAAACATCAAAGAATTCCATAAAATTTTATTCGCTTTACACGACCTTTTCGAAACCGTAATAATTAAAAACACCGCAAACAAATTTCAACCTTCTCATTTTCCAAATAAAGTTCAAAACCGTTGTTTCAATGTTGATTAAGCTCATAAAATACGGCCTAATTCAATTCTCAATACTAATAGACATTTTTACGGTGGTACTACTGTATTTTTTAAATAAACTCAAATCACACGGCTGTTACTTAAAAATCATCAAATATTTGACACTTTTAGAAAGCTGATTAAGAACTTGTTAGATGTTCCGCGAACATTCGGCTTTTCATTAATAAACTTATATTTTGGTATACGATAAAAGTTGACTCCCTCATTGTTGAGCCCTGGTGGCTGAGCGGGAGGTCCTGGATTCTATTGGGTTTTTCTACAGAACTTATAATCCTCTTATTATAAGTTCTTTATAAGTTCTGTGGGTTTTTCTGTGTTGAATTTCTCAGTAGCAGCCCGGAGTCTGGATATGTGCCCGGTTGACGGCAATAAGCTCTTCCCCTATTACATGAGACTTAAATGGTATGTCCCGTGCGCTTTCATGTTCATCTTGCGCTTTCAACTTTCAATTCCTCTTGCGTCAAGCGCATGCAATATTGATCGCCATAAGACTCGAACTAGAGTGCGCGCAAGATAACTCTGCGCGCGACTGAGGGCGTCCTCAACGTTGCAATCATCGCAAACGTTATAATTACCGCTTTTTAAGCTTATATTTTTTTATCGCCAAACACATTTTTCCCGTTAAACATTCCTACAATCAGGTATTTTTATTCAAAATTAATAAAACGGCACACACTTTGGTGGACCACGATTAGTTCCGATTTCGGCCGCGCGCAGACTTATCTTGCGCGCACACTAGTATTAGGGCATGCGCTATTGCATGCGCTATGGCGCTTCAGGCATGCGTCAGCCGAAAGCGCAAGATGAACATGAAAACGCACTGGTGTAGACATACCAAAACATAACGGCGAAATGAGGGTGTACATACACCTCTGCCCAGGTAATCAGCTGTTCCCTACTTTTATGTTCGCATTAGGTACTTGTCAAAATGTAGGGAACAGCAGTTTTTTTTCTCGATTTCAGGTTTGTCCCATAGTAAAAGTTGTTCATAATGATGAGTACAATAACCCCTTATTAAGATATCCTTAGTGTCTCACCAGTCATTCTGTATAACGCTCTGTAACGCATAGGAATCGGCCATAATGGTATGTCTACACCCGTGCATTTTCATGTTCATCTTGCGCTTTAAACTTTCAATTCCTCTTGCGTCAAGCACATGCAATATTGTTTGCCTTAAGACGCATGCAGCTTATCGTCTACACCGGTGCGCGTCGGTCAGTCGTCAGTCGACATATACAATAGACGGATTAGCGTGCGCTAGGGGCATGCGTTTTTGTCGAACTACATAGTATTAAGGCATACGCTATTGCATGCGCTATGGCGCTTCACGCATGCCTCAGACGAAGACGCAAGATGATCATGAAAGCGCACTGGTGTAGACATATCTTAAAATACTCTTTTCATTTAGCCTTCTGACTTTTGACACCCTCCACAGTGTTTTATGTTGATTACCTAGTTATTTTCTAGCCTACCACGGAAATATAAAACGCGTATCCTTGAATCAACATGTTTATGTACATGTTGACTTATTATTTACACATCAGTAATAAATTGCTAAATATGGACTTGTAATAAATGAAGCGGTAAGCGATCATATGACATGCGTGTAATGTAGGCTTATGTAGGCATATTAAATTTGTTAGGGTGCTCACTCATTTTCATTTGTTACATTTATATTTGAAATTAATATTTGTTTGAAAAAAATATGTCTTGGTCTTCAACTGATTTGGATTTTGCAAAAGGAATTCATCTGGACAATGATAAGATATTTGGAGGAAGACACAACCTTGCTTTGGTTGCTGTGACCTGCAATAGCCTTACAGTTTCTTACGCCTCTTTAAGTCAACGATTGTATATTGCAAAAGTTTCATGATCGTAGGGTAAAACTCGGTAATACGCCCCAAGTGACAAAACGCCCCACCACTCCAGCACTCACACTATCAAAGCTGCGCCGCTCACAACTAGACGCGCGGAGACCCACTAGTAGGCGAACAACATGGACGACGTGTGCACTTAGTTTGTGATGTCCGTTTAAAAAATATTGCAAAATCTGTATTTATTGGAGTGAAATAATTTGCGGTAAGTTTCTAAGAAATTTATATATATTGATACTTTTAGATTTTGTGTTATAATGACCCACACTATCGTAAAATAGATGAAATTACCTTTATACTTTTATTTTGTCGAACGTTATAACCTTGAATCTACTGCTTTGACCTCGGTGGGGCGTATTGAAAATCAAATTTGACAATATGCCCCTAAGTCAATTTACAAAACGCCCCAATATTTGAACTGTGTTAAAGTATTTTTTATCGCGTGTTATTATTTCAGATTATGTCTCGGAAGTATCAAAGAACAACACTACGAGCATCATGGAGTGCAGACGACTTAGACAAAGCCATGCGCAGTGTACTTAGCAAAGAAATGGGTGTTAATGAGGCATCCAGAAGCTTTGGCATACCATCTCGAACCCTAAGAAGACACATTTTATCGGGAAAATCAAAGGGCCCTCTTGGACGCAAACCAATATTTTCTGTAGAACACGAAAAAAAACTGGTTGCCCATATAAAGAAATTGGAGAAAGGTGGATTTGCCCCTGATAGAAAAGATGTTAAAGAAATGGCATTTCAACTTGCTAGGAAACTCAATATTAAAAATCCATTTTCATCAAGTTCAGCATCAGCTGTAAATGTCTGGTTTTCGGGATTCATGGCTCGCAACTCAGAGTTAAGTCAGAGAAAATCAGAAGGCTTGTCAAGTGACAAGCCTTCTGATTTTCTCTGAGAAAAGGAAGGTAATTGCCGACAAAAAGAAGCCAGCAGCTGGAAAATTAAAGCAGACTAAGACCACAAAAATAACTAAACCTATCGAAGAAAAAGATGGTGATAAAAAGAAACAAGAAAAAGGAGGTAAAAAGAAGCCAAAGAAAGTGTCTGTCAAAAATAAGAAGAAGAAAAAAGTAAGCTATTCATCCTCTTCTGAAAGCAATGATGAAAATGAGGGCAGGGTAGATACTTCTGAAGAAGAAATCTCAGATGAACATGACGACATTATCAGATGCGTGGAATGCACGGAAGATTACTATAATACAAAATCCACAGAAGATTGGATTCAATGCCTGTCTTGTTTAGCGTGGTTACATGAGTTTTGTACCATGTTTATTTAAAAAGTCTGATTTGATAAAGAGACTGAGTAACTGCCTCTTATTATCCTAAGTTAAGATTGAGAGTTAATTTTTGTCAAAACAATTGTTGTTATAGTTTAAAATATGCAAAAATATATGATTAAGACACTGGGGCATTTTATAATAAGAGTGAGTCGTATTAGCCAACGATCACACTACAAAACGCCCCACCTAAGGTTTTTTTAAATAATAAATATTATTGTATCCTTAGTTCTTATTATCATTATTACTTGTGGTATTGTTGTTAAAATACTAAATATTGTTCCAAAACAAAAAGTTTGATTATATCTTGTAAGATTTTTTATTTATTACAATTTTAAAAAAAGTGGGGCGTTTTACCGAGTTTTACCCTAATCATTCAGTCGAAAGACGTCCTCTGCTGGACATAGGCCTCCCCCAAGCATCGCCATGTCGACTGGTCTTGTGCTTCTTGTACACAGCAGATTCCCGCGACTCTCATTACTAAAGTACTGTTATAACTTATATCATAGTTGAAGAAGGCATGTCGCAGTAGCTAAAGCTCTTGACATTTAATGCACAAATACTCTTAAATCTTGTGAAGAGGACCTTGACAATAAACTGTGTAAAGGATAGATAAAGATCGGCATTTTTGAATAAGTTATACCAACGATGTAACCGTATAAAATTTAACATTTATTATAATAATATTTGATTCACCTATACGTTACAATATTGCATGAGATCAATCCAAAATATAGTCAACTGAATTTCCAAGCGACCTTCGACTTTAAGCCGTACAGCTAAAGTCTTTCTGCCGTCAAACAGGTCGGAGATTGATATTTCCAAATTTATAGTAAAATCGAATGGAAATCCAGAGCCACTCTCTTGAATTACATTCCCTGGTATCACGATATGCAATTTAGTGGCATTTTATAAGAACACGCAATACATTGGTGTTATAAGGTTAATTTGAAATGATCGCTACGCAAATTGAGTTGTCATGTATCGTGTATAAAATTGACAGCTCGCATCAAATGTTTGGCGTTTCATCGCTTCGTGTGAACTCGCTGGACTGATTTGTGCGTGAGATCGAAAAGTGGGCAGAGAATCATGTTTCAGTTGAATGTTTAAGTTGTAAATTACTTTATTGTATGTAATTTTGGTTGAGATTACTGGCTATTGCCAGTATCATCATAACTGAGAGCTCGGCAATAACGATAAAGCATCAGATTATTAGGTTTTTTAAATAAGATACTTGAGTGGTACAAACGCTTTACCGGTTTTTATTTGATTTTAAATCGAAACGAACTTGGGTTAGCTGCATTCGGATTTAAAATGACGGATTTTCAAAAAGGCTTCGGAAAACTATAGCAACAACTAGTAAGAGCTGCTAGCTGATGGCTAATGAAATTGAAAATTTAATTAAATTCAGAATAATTAGTAAGAAAATAAAACAATAGTCAGCCTATTCCTTTTATTTTCCAAAGCGCCTTTTATAGTGTGCAACAAAATAATTCTTATTTATTATTTACTAGCTTGTGCCCGCGGCTTCGCTCTCGTTAATTTAGATTAAAAAAACTCTTAACACACTACTAAAGTTTCTATTATAATATAATTCAATCATGATTTGAAGACACGTGGCGCCATCTACGAACGTTATTGTTGTTTTCCTCGGGAACAGTAGGTACCTTTTTTGGGATGAATGATACCCTATGTCCGTTTCTGTACACCTGACAACGTATACCTATGCAAAATTTCAGGATAATCGGTTCAGTGGTTTAGGCGTGAAAACGTAACAAACAAACAAACTTACTTTCGCATTTATAATATTAGTTAGGATTGGGATTTAATTGGTTCTAGACCATTTTAATTCAAGTAAAATAAATAAATTACTGACGAGTTATTTTAATAGATAAGTGCGAACCCTTATGACGTCGGTTGCTGACTATCTGTGATTGAATTGCAACAACGTAGTTTATACCAAATAGATCGTATATGATGAAATATTGTAAATATACCTATGTAAATAATATGACTATGTTGTAACTAGAGATGGGCGTCGGGTAAATACCCATTCGGAAAATATACGGGTAAATCCCCATTCGGAAAATATACGGGTAAATCCCCATTCGGGTAAATATCGGGTATTTACCCGGGTAAATACCGGTTAGAATCCCATCTCTAGTTGCAACACGGATATTTGCTATTAACTGTGGCTAATTTTTAACCGACTACAAAAAGGAGGAAAGGAAGAGGTTGTTTATTCGATGCGTATATTTTTTATAATAATACTAGCGACCCGCCCGGCTTCGCACGTATACGTTTTATAGCTTAAAACCTTCCTCTTGAATCACTCTATCTATTAAAAAAAAACCGCATCAAAATCCGTTGCGTAGTTTTAAAGATCTAAGCATACATAGGGACAGACAGCGGGAAGTGACTTTGTTTTATACTACCTATGTAGCAGTGGCGTAGGGTGAATTTTCTTAAAAGGGAAGCCGAACCAAAAAATGCTTACCTTGCTCAAGTGTGATGTGTGAATTCCAGTAACTACTCGTTTCGAAAGGGAAGCTGATAGGAATAGAGTTGTATGGAGCCTTCGCCACTGCTATGTAGTGAAGTACCATTTTTTTTGTGCCCTGCGCGACTCATTATCACCGGGAGCGGAGACCTTGTCAGAGGCCTATTGGCCTTGAGGTCCCATGCGGTCCGGTGCCTGGCGTCCTCCATTTGGTTGTTAAGTTGTTATGCATTTTATGTGGCTACAAACTGTCAGGGTATTACGTAAAGAGGATGCCCGACAGTATTCTCTTTAAGCGCTAATAACAGCTTATTTCGATAACAGTTTGCCAAACGTGGTCATAATATTAATATTCAACCTTGCGAATAGGCTTGCCAATCTTTATGTATGAATTTACTGGGACTTTGGCAATTAAAATGCGGGACGTGGCAAATAAAAGCGGGACCCAACTGTCAAAGTATAGGGAGGCGAAAAATACAATTAGAAATTATTTTTTCGTTCGTTCAACGCGAGACTCGCGGTGGCGATCACCACTCTTCTAGCTAAACAAAACTAACTAACGGTTGTCGTTCGTTGCTGTTCGGTAACAATTTTGTTACAAGAATTGGCCCGCAGACGTTTGGTTGTCCCATTTCAAAACCTAGTAAAAGAAAACTAGGTTTTGAAATGGGACCAACCCTACCAAATACAAAAACACCAGCGTTGAAAAGTCACATAATAAACATCGATACCTATTTAAGTGCCATTCACTGCCTCTGATCATTTTAATACCTAGTAAGTCACTTTAACCACATGGTTTTATCTGACATAAATACTTTTCAAAGGCTGAACGATTTAACGTTTAAGCACTCTTCTGTGAAATTTCGTTTTAAACCCTTACTAGATTTTGAAATGGGACAGCCGCGTTGTTCACTAAGTTTTGTAAAAACAGGCCAGTAGATACCGAAATACTAGTCTAGCTTCTTTTTGTTAGTCAATAGCCAAGATTAAAACAAATCTCCTAACATTAGTCCTCACGTAAAAGGAGAGAGCGGTCCACTTAAGTCAATATTCCGAGATGTTCACCGTGCAGGCACGTGGGCGAACCAATTTACTGAATTGGAGACAATAAGGTCATCGCGTCATGAGCCGATGATTTGCATGTAATGGACCGAGTTGATACGCGCATCGTGGGCATTTATTTGAATTTTAGTTGAATGATCCTGATATGTCATTCATTTTTTACTAGCGACCCGCCCCGGCTTCCTACGTGTACGTTTTATAGCTTAAAACCTTCCTCTTGAATCACTCTATCTATTGAAGAAAACCGCATCAAAATCCGTTGCTTAGTTTTAAAGATCTAGGTAAGCATACATAGGGACAGACAGCGGGAAGCGACTTTGTTTTATACTATGTAGTGATACACTTTATTTTACACTTAGTACTTTGTTTTATTTTAATTTAACATTACAATGGAAATGGTTATAATAGTTATAATGTACTAGCTTTTGCCCGCAGCATCGCTTGCATGAAATTTTGAACCCGTTAAGTGACGATTTTCCATACAAACTTTCATCCCCTATTTCACCCCCTTAGAGATAGAATTTCCAAAAATCCTTTCTTAGCGGACGTCTACTAACTATAATCTACCTCCCTGCCAAATTTCATCTTCATACGTTTAGCGGTTTTCGATATTTCGTGATGAGTGAGTGAGTGAGTGACCTTTCGCTTTTATATATTTAGATTAATGAATGTACAGTGTTCGGTCTTATCGCTCAAAGGTATTTCTTTAAGGTTTAATTATTATATGTATACATAGGCAAAGACGAAAATGGTATAGTTAAGTACCATTTTCTGTTATGTTTGTGAGCCAATTTTCTTTTTTTTTGCTTTTTGTTTATTAGACGAGATTTAGAGTTATCAATAAAAAAAGCGGGCGGAGCGGCGAGGGCACAGCTAGTATAATTATGATGTGAGATACATATAATGCACACCGCTGTCTACATTTTTTTCCTTTCGCAGGTCTGCCAGATCTGCTGGCAGAAATCTCTGTACCTTTGTACTAAATCTTTAAGTGATATTGTGTGTAACCAATAAATAAATAAAAATAATATAGCATAACTATCATTATGTTAGGAAATACAATGCAATAAGTACAATGAATTTGATGAACGTTACATTAACAACGTCAACACTCAACACGCATCATGCTGTTTAACAAACACCTCTTTGTGAATGGAGTTACAGGCAGCCCACTGTGCAGAGCATGCATGGAGGAGGACGAGACGGCAGCCCACGTGCTACTAAACTGCCCTGAGGTCGCCACATACAGGGCCAAGTACTTCGGAAACCCAGGTACTCTCTGAGAGATCACCAGCAACATCAAGACTGTGCTGGCCTTCTTCGAGGAGTTAGGGTGGATCGAGAACTATACTTACCACCCATCACGCAAAATACGCGCTTAGACGTGGAGTTGCGGATACCAGCCCGTTATACCTTATACCTTATCATGCTGTTTCCAAAAACATGCAAAACGCAAGAATCAAAGACGTTAATCAGGAATGAATTTGAGTTGCTCATACAAGGTTAGTTGGAAAGGGGGTACTAATCCGCGGACCACTTAAAGTATCATTGATGACGGTTTTAAAGCAAGTGTTAAAAGGAGACCTGACAAACTTCATACATTTTTGGACCAAAATTGAAAGTAGCCGGCCAAAGAAAAGTATATACTTAATGTGATAGTACAAGACTACCTAAACATTTTTTATTATTAGGTCATTCTTCTAGGTCTGATATTTGAGTCACTACATAAGGTAAAATGTTCCATCTTAGTGGAACAAATTAAAAAAAAAATTAACGTTTTATTTAGAATGTAAATAACTTGTTGTTTGATGGCTACCTGCCTCTAAAATAGTAACAAGTAACGTTTGGCACATGTTTTTCACATACAAATTATTTTTAGTTTGACTGAAAAGGAATATTTTAACCATATGTAGTGACTCATATATCAGACCTAGAGGAATGACGATATTAAAAAATGTTTAGGTATTCATGTACTATCATTATAGGTATATGCATAATTTTCTTTGGCCGGCTACTTTACTTTTTGGTCCATTTTGTCAGATGTCCTTTCAAAATTCGATAATTTTTATTTACTTACATGTAAAATTATTTTCATTATAGTTTTAAAAAATTCTTCATCCCTACTTAAGTTAAGAGTTCAGAAAATGGAGCTGCTAATTCGTGACCCCAAATATGACCTAAAATGTGAACACAGCAGGAAAGTTATGTCACTCACTTAGTTATAATAAACATATAAGGAACTATTAGTTAATGCTGGTTTACTGTTCAATAAAAATAAATTGGAAAAATACTGTTTTTTATCATCCATCTATAAAGCACTTTACGCACGTGCAGCACCTTTATTGTCTAAGTAAACTAACAAAAATGAATTTAAAACAAAAAATACAGTTTTTTTTCCTAAATAGGTACTACTTACCTATATTTTTGTACAGAAATTTGACAACCCTAGCCACGTGACGGAAAGCAAAATCGATTTTATTACAGGTAATAGCTGAAATGACTTCCAGGAGTTTCAGTTAATGTAGGGGCATGTGCTCTACCCGTGGACGATTTCCAGAATTTGACAAAAAAGTATTTTTTTAAAAAAAACCTCATACTTTTATCATGAAATTATTTATCGTACGGCTTAGTAACTAATCAACTCTTAATAATTATCAGTCTCCAATGCGATGGCGGAAATAATTGCTCAGAAAATTAAAGATTTTCAAAAACCCTTATTTTGTCCCTAGGTACAACGTACAAATGTACCTATGGACAGCACAAATGTACTTATGGACGGTAATGTACCTGTAGACAAGCATTTAATATTGCAAAAAAACAGGTTTTCGTAGCGATAATTCTGGAAAACGTTGTCGATAACATCGAAACCATCCTATACCAGCCATTTTGTATTGATGCCAGCTTTTAAGAGTATTTTATTTATTTTTTGCACAGAAAACTGGTAGACAAGTTCCCGGACTTGTTTGGAATCTAGACCCATATGCCTGTAGGCTGCTTTTTCTAAATATTCACGTAACATAATTTCTTCATGCTCTTGAAACACCTTTTTTACGTCATTCTTCAATAATATAACGATAAATCTATCTAATAATTAATCTATAGTTTTTTCATTGTGATAATGATCTCATGATAATATTTGTTGAGTTGAAAATATTTCAAAATGGTATATTTTGGTATTTTGTATTTTTCAGACACCCTACGATCTAAACATCCACTTTTGACTTCTATAACTGCTTCGGAGAGAGTGTCTGGACATATTTTATCCCGTTTCACTCCGGTTTTACTACGAGGCACTGAAAAAAAACCATAACAAATGTAGTAATTTGTCTGTGTAAATTACTGTCCACAGGTGCAACCGATATTATGTACCTATGGACAGTCCACAGGTACATTCATAACCCCGTCCACAGGTACAAATAATACGACATAACCTAGAAAGGGTTAAATCTTTCTACAGAGCATTAACAGAATCGCAGAATGGTCCTTATTTCAATGAAAAACAACGAAGTTCTGTAAATCATCTACAATTATACTTCTAGTTTAAGTTATTTCACAGAAAAACACCTTGAAAATGTACAAAAAAACTTACTTTTTCAAATAAAAATGTTTAACAGCACTTAACAACAGATTTATCACTGACAGCTTAGTGACAGTTAGTCAGTGTTGCCATTCGTCAAAAAAAGTTTACGAATGCGTTCTAACTACGAATTTACGCCGTTTGGTTTTTGAAATATTGGTAGTGTCCATAGGTAAAGCCGTCCATAGGTACAACACTTGACCCTACTCTAAGAAAATATATCTTACGGTGTTAAATATACAGATGACATTTGCATATTTTTCGTATTCCAGGAACATCGAATAAAATTAAGTGCATGAAAAATAAAATAGTGCATCAGTAACAGGGTAATAAGGTTGGTAGCACATCCCACGCACTAGTTCAGGTGAATAATAACTCAGATCATGATTACTACGACCACAAGTTATAGCTAGAAGAGGACAGTCCCGCACGGCAATTGTGTACCGTAACCAACTTCAAATATGTCAGTTGATGTGTCAAACACAATACTCATTGCATGGTACAGATGCCAGCACATCATGCTACCCGAAACTGTAAAATTTTCCCAATCAACCTTAATGCTTTTGCGATAAAGACGAAAATCTATTAAAGAAATTTGACAGATTGTAGAAGCTTGATGTGCTGACGTCTGTACATAATAGGGATGTTGACAGCGTCAATAAATTGCAAATCTAATTAGTCCGCCAGTTAGAGTTTTGAAAAATAATGGACACGTATTTTTTCTTTTGTTAAATCTGTGAATATTTGGAAAGATAAAACGCATCAAAACTCGAGAGTGGGGGCTTGTGACGTCAGAAGCAAGTAAAATTGTACTTGCTTCTGACGTTTTGCCAATTTTAAAAGTGTCGTATCTTCGTCAATTTTGGTTTAATTAGATTACGGCGGACTAATTAGATTTTTTCAGTCAAATACCCTATTGAAAAGTAGTCAGATTGTTAATACATACGTTGCTATGGAAACTGTTGATCTGTCAAAGTCAAAGCCATTCGGAGTGTATTGCGCAATTAGAGTGCTGGTCTTCTGTTTTCCAAGTTTTTTTTCTTCATAATATGGAACATTCCAGTAGATCAAGTGTTTAGTGTCAATCAGTATTTACCGTTCGCTCTGCCCATCCTTTTTCTAACTTTGTTGGGGTCAGCTTTCAGTCTAACCAGATGCGGATGAACACCAGTGTTTTACGCGGAGCGACTGCCATCAAACCTCCGCAACCCAGTTATTGGGTAATGCCGATTTCCTAAGGTTGGGCCAGTTGTCAGACTTTCGGGCTTCTGACTACCCGTAACGATTGTCATAGATATTTGCGTGTCATCTGGGACCGAAGCGACGGTTTAACGTGCTTTCCGAGGCACGGACAAGCAGTATTTACCACACCTATGATATCAAATTGAGTAAACGGAGTCTGTCAGTCCAAGATTTTGTTACAGTGCGGACTAAACAGGCGTACTTGACAAATCCACTTCGTGTTCAGATAAATCCAAATACGATCTACTCTTTAAACCCGAATTTAGAATGCATTCCATTTAGCGCACTAATTTGAAAAGCAACAATAGTATTCCTACTACTATTGGTGTGACTCGAATTGGTATTCAAATTGGTGCGCTAAATGGAATGCCTCGAATTTAGGAAAAAAATATGTAGGTACAAAATGATTGATTCCCTTAATTTAGCATAATTATACTTATTATTAAGCTTTAGTTCTCGTACCTATCCATAATTAAAAATATTGTGTTTTTTAAATATAACAATAGTCAAGAATTAGGAACTATGTACTAAGTAGACACATAGTAAATTATAATTAAGGTATACTTTTATCTAATTAGAGCCCTCAAATATTGCAACACCTGGAAAAGGTTGCTAAGCTGTACCTACTTTATATTATAATAAGACCTGTATTATTTAACCTTAGTGTGCAAATAAATAGTTTGAGTCTAATTAATCAATCTTAATTTAGTCTATATTATTATGTCATCGCTGTCTTAAGTGTAATAGGGTAGTGATTAGTATTAATCTTAATTGGATATTTACGGCTTCAAATGGTACTAAGACATGTCCCATTCTAAAACCAAAGTGTAGTCCCTCTACTACTGCACACGGTCAGCAGTCTAAATCTGTTATTAGTGACAACTCATTTGGGTCACTAGGAAACGTTACGGGACAGTTAAAATTAACTGAAACACATTTAACTGGGTATAAATCATCGTAATGTAAACATTTCATGCTAACTGATTTAGAAACGAAGTTAAAAATATATGAGTTGATCATAATACGAAAAATTATAGTAGTAAGGTAATAACTACTAGGTGTTCTGCTGACCTATGAAGGAACAAGCGTGCGTGACGTTAAAATAATAATGTTAATGTTTTTTAAGAACATAAATCATAAATTTTAAACAATACTGTTTAATATACAAGGTGTTAAAATATGGGGTTATTCGAAATTCGCGTATTTTTTTATAACGTTCCAAACAAACTAAAAATTTTTTTTTATTGATTTGTAAGGACAGCCATAAAAAAATGGCGAATTTCGAAAAGTTGTAGAACAACAGTTGTTCAATTTCCGATACCGAGTAACCCCACAAAATTCTTTGAGTTGATTTTTTAACACCTTAAATATTATTAAAACATAATAAAATAACTTTGTAGATAACGAATCAGAGTGACAGAACATATTAATAAAAAAAAAAACAATCTCCTCAACAAATTACCGATTCAGAATGATAAAATTAGGTTGATTGGAAAGCTTACTTTAATTTCAATTACTCTCTCAGCATCCGATATGGTCTAGTGGCTAGGATACCTGGCTCTCACCCAGGAGGCTCGGGTTCGATTCCCGGTATCGGAATAATCTTTTTGGATTCTCTTACTTAGACTTCAGAACTGCGGATTTAATTTTGGTGTATTTTCAAACTCAAACTATTTATTTGCACACTAAGGTAAAATTATATATTTTTAAATTTTTTGTTTCTATTTTTATATAATGTATTTTATTAATAAGATAAGATATCCGAGGACTAAAGTTATTCCGCAAACTTGAATTTTACGACTTAGCCTAAAAGTTTCACAAACATATTGTTCGAAACTTTGCATAATTTATTCCAAACCATGCGAATAACCTGAGAAACATTAATTCAAGATTTCAATCACAATAGTTTATGCTGTAATAAAGAAATTCTTGTCATTCTTGTTTTATTAATTGCATTATTATTGCAAGAATACTTAAATTAAAATTCCTTGGCATAATCTATCTTTGTAATCTAGATGATATTATCTGGATGATTATACCAAGGAAATCTAATTTTTAACAATAATATTTATCTATAAAAAATCTGTAGACTTGTGACGTCACATTTGGCGAATCATATTTTATTTCATTCGTAATCACAACTGCCTGACAACTGCTGACTGGATGTGCAGCCCACATCTTGTCCGCAGTTGTCACGCAGTTGCATTGACTGCATCTAAATTGCCTTCAAGTTGTATTTGGCATTTGCATAGTTTGCAGTTGCGATTGGATGTGCAGTTCATTGCAGTTATGATGAATTTTTGATTCGGGAAAGGTTTAAAAGAGATAAGTAGAATCTTTAAATGAAGACTTACATCCAACCATCAAAGCCAATCCACATTAGCTTAATTTGCAACAAAGCCGGCAACACAACGCCGACCTTCAATGCCAACTCTTCGTAATAACATCTACTCACTAATTTTGTCTACCAAAGTACAATTATTGATAACTTTTATGCGAAAGAACATTTCGTAAGTAAATAAGAGCCTATACTAGAGGCGTGGATAGAATGATTGATTCTTTCGATGCAGAACGTCAAAACAGATAAAAATAGACTTGTAAGAAACATTACGTGTCAATGTCTAAACGAGAATATCATTTAGGTCCGAAACTAGTCGGGCAGTCCCAAAAATTGCACGTGAGTAAACCGTAACTAATCATAATTATTATAATGTGTCTCATAAAAGTTATAATCCATAAATGCCTAAAGAAGTTGATGAATATAACATAAGGTTTTAACCATACTTTATTTCCCGTATTTATAGCTTGAACTACTCTATGGAGGGACACAACGGGCAAGGCAGCAAATGGGACACGTTTCACCTGGGGGCTACGCAATCGCACTGGGATACTTACTAATTAAATAGACCAACTGTTGCGGACGGCAGGAGTACGTCCAGTACCCGCAGTCGTCCTGGGACAATCTCCCAAAGTTTTGACGTGCGTTTCTTACGTGTCTGAGTCTAACGACTCTGCTGGTGACACATGCCACCACGCACCCCTGAATGCGTACTGGGTTTTGAGGCACAGCCCACAGAGACCTCGGGTAGAGACAGGAAGAAGCGACAAAGAGGCGTGAAATAAAATGCAGAATTTTCTCTTTACCCTTTTTTGTGTTTAGATTCAATTAATTCATTGACTTGACAGACCTGTGATGCTGGGGAGTTTGTGGCGCCGTTTTTTCTTCACAGCATAAATACTAGGAAGCGGTGAAGGGCGAGCGTTTTTGGGGGCTGTCTTTTTTAATATTAACGTTCAATAAGAACTAAGTAATTCTAGACTATTTTGAATAAATGAGGTTTGAAGTATGATATCTCAGTTAGCAGATTGAATCTACAGCGAAGAATTTGACGTAAATAAAAATAATCTAAATCGGTCTTCGCACAAGCCTTGAGAATCCGATAGTAAAAGTATTTAACAGTTAACACAAAAACAGCGTTTAGAAACTTAAAACAATCAACAGTTGTTTCAAGTAGATCTCGGTTCCACTTGAGTTGGTGCCATGCTCGGCTGCTCATCGGTGACCGGTGACCAGGAAGTTGCCATGGTTAGCGGGGTAGCATACCCCACAATATAATAAATATACAAATTAAATGTTGTTAGCTGCTCATAGAGAGATTTATTACCATTTCGTTTCCGTTAAATGCAGATATTTCTGGGAACCTTTTTTTTTCTCGTGAAATAGGTGTTTTTTAAATTTTACGGTTGGTGCATCATGATAATATGCTGGACGGACCAGAAGTCAAAATAACATTAGAATTGTTTAAAGTATTATAAGAACTAGTTCACACATCAGGTGATAGGCGAGCTGATAATGTCGCAGAAGAAGTTTACCATCTTAAAGATTTAAGAAAATGACCCAGGCGAAGAGTATAACATTATTAAATATCTGAACTGTCTATGTTTCTCTACATGGAGCCAATTTTAGTGCCAAATGCGAAAATTCTATATTTAATTAACTATATTCCGGTAAACCCAGTAGGGATAATACTTATTCTTAATCTTAAGAAGATGATGTAGTGACAAAAACTGAAAGTAAAGAAAGAGTATGCTTAGGTGATTTGGTCATATTGAGAGAATGAGTGAACGGCGATAAACAAAAAGAGGATAATAAGGCGGTTGTCCATAGAAAAGCCGGTCGAGGACGCCCTAGAAGGACATGATACGATGTTATTGGTGATGTTCTTCAAAAAGGACATGCGTGTAAGACAAGATGCATGAAAGTGGACGAAGCGAAACGAGTACATATGTAAGGATCGTAGCATGTGGCGTTCTATAGTTTCTGCCTACCCCTAAGGGAAAAGGCGTGAGCACGTGTCTTGTACGTATACTTCGACATCGCAGTTTTATTCGTACCGTTTAAAAAGAACTTCAAGATAAAAAAAATAACGGAAAGCAATAACCTAACCATCTCCACGCAAAGTCTAATTGCCACAGACACACATCTACTTTTTACTAAAAAGAGAAAATTTCCCGCTCCGTTTCACTGCGACAAAAACTATGTGAGCGTTAATTCTATTGTTTGAAAGAGAACGCGTAGCCGCGTGCGCATGTATTGTGCAAACCCGCATACATTTAGCATAATTTTGACACGTTATGCAAACAGTTTTTAGATTTAGACCTTGTTTGCTGACTAAAGACAGCTTAATCTGCGTTGTGGAGTTTTTGTCTTGCGTGTGAGATTGATTTTGCGTTTACTAAGAATAATGATGTTTTAATCAGATCAATGCCAGTGTTAATATAAGTATTGCAATTCAGTTCGTAGATTCAAGTTTTTGCACATTCATTATTGTCATTGTGTACATAATACCTGTAATAAATTATAGTGACAGGCGGATTAGACCAACCGGTCCATAATAAATCATTTTACTTGGTTGAATCATACCTAGATCTTCTATAAGAAGCAATTTTATTCACCTATTCATAAAACTCAGGGCCATCGTCATCATAATCAGCCGTTGTTATGTCCATAGCTGGCCACAGGATCTGGTTAGCATTGGTTTTTAAATATGTCTCCTCTATGACCTCTGCCGTAGAATGGCTTAAATTCATTGTGTTATTATCATCTTGAATAGAATTTCGTCCTATTGTTATCTCTTAACTCAAATTATTTGGGGTTAAAGGATATGTCTTTTGCTTTCTCTATCAGTCGTCATCTAAGTTTTCACTTCCTTCTCACCCATTTCATCTTTCACACGATCAATTCATCGATGCTTTGGTCTCACTCGTTTCTTATAGTTATCCACATTCATACTCGATATACTATCCATACCATGTCCATCGTATGTCCATTCGTACCATTATGGACCATGACAATCGATTCGTACACAGCTTTTCTATTAACGGCGTTACTTCAAACACTCTCTTATATACTTATTTCTTATCCTAGTTCTTCGTTCCACAATAAATTTTTCGTCACATTGTAATGTAACAGACGGCCCTAGGATCTCCTGAGAGCACGTCTGCTACACCAGTTGTAAAGAATGTGTAGAGCATTCAATACCTAGTACGTAAATAACAAAAATAGAAATGGTTAGAGAATAAGAGGCAGGACTGCGTCACGTCCCTTGGAGTAGTCAGCGAGTTCCTTCCTGTAGTTACGGCGTTCGCCAATGGCCCACACAGCCATTTGATAGAAACCAGCGGCAGCAAACAGACCGGCTGTAGCATATCTAGTCATGCGGGTAGGTGACAGCCAGTCCGATCGCCGATCTCGTATGTGTAGCAGGAGACGAAGTGCAAGAGAAGAAAGAAGGGGCCACCCTCGGGCACCGGAACGCATCTCACCCCGGTACCATGGGAGCGCAGGTTCCCGGATAGGTGGTGGAGGCTCAGGCCGTCCAGCTCGCACAAGACCTCCGAGTCCAACGCAAAACGGGTGCTGCATGGAGCAACGCCCAGGGCATGGCTGCTGCGGCACGCCACACAATCAAACAGTCACTCGGATTTAAATTTATAATATTTATATCAATAAAAAAATAAAACAGACATTCGTATCAAAAGCAATCACCATGGTGTAAAAACAATCCAAAGTCCAAATTAGAATTCCATCTGTCATTATCAAAAAAAGTATAAAACATAAAAATGGCCAGTCGGTGAAGATGACGATCATGAAGGTGATACTACAACATTCTCATTCCAGCTGCATGCAATTGCCTTGCATTCAACCCATTTGTGACCCAACATTCAAAACCACAGCAAATCCTACCATAATCTTGTAAAGTTTCCCCTTTAGTGTCATCAACCTCATCAAACTCCTGCCCTTACCTCAACTTATTTGACGCAGCATGTGTTTTTCTTCCATACAACTCTATTAGCCGTCATGTCAGTAGTCACCCTCTTTCTAGTCATATCATCTTTTATATCATCCATTCATCGTTTCTTTTGTCTAAGTTCCCCTTTAGTGTAAGTTTAAATATGTATATACAATTATTTTTATATATTATCATCATAACCATGTGGTATAGTACCGTTTAATCAACACTAGTAATACGATGAACTCAAAGATAAGTTACTGAGGAAAGAAATGACAGGTTTCTAAGCAATTCGTTTCACTCTGTTGATTATTATGACTTGCGTGTCATGATAAGAAGCAGTTGATATGATCTGAGCTTCCTATATTATACAATAGGAATATACCACTTAAGTATAATAAAGATTGTTATACACCAACGAATGGAGCTTGATGCTACTTAAAAATAAATATAACCGAATTCGCTCTATATAAAGTTTGGTCAAATACAACAATTGACGAATGTCCGTTGGCGTTCGTTTGCTAGTACGCTTGTGTACGCTACATAACACTGATTTGTTACTAGGAAAATAGTATGTAAATGATGCTTGCTTATACAACTGGAGCAAATTTTAGAAGGGATTCAATGATTGCAATGGATAACAAGGAAAAATATGCTTACTATCTTCGGTTCTAGGGCTTCTGAGACTTAGCTGACAACTCCTAATTTAAGATCAACAAGACAAAAGCAAGTGTCTTCGTTTAACAACCTGGTAATACAACATCGCGAGCAAAAGTATAATCATAATCAGTCCATTATTATCCTACTATTAGGCACAGGCTCTCAGAGTGAGAAGGGTTAGGCGTTAGTTCATCTCGCTGGCCTGTTTCGGGTTGACGGCCAACACACGCGTTGAGTACTTTATAGAGCCTTCTCAGGTGTGCAGGATTCATGGTGTTTTCCTTCACCGTTAACGCAAGTGGTGTATAAATATTCTAAGTTTTGCCAGTTCAGCTGTGGAAGTTCCACTTGAAGTCATCTTTTAAAGATAGACACTTGAAGTTGATGAACTGATTGATTGATTCCCGTCAAAAATGATTTTGAGTACCGTAACTGCTTACCTTATGACAGGTCGTAAGCAAGATATTCCTATTCCGTATGTAAAGTGTTTTTGTTGCATCTGTCCATCAAAGCCTACGACGCCATTTTAACACATTATTAATGCTAATGATATTCCAAAATCTACGGCTGTTGCCTCAAAACTGTGTGACTAAATCTCATTACAATAAAAATACATTAATTACAATATGAAAAACGTTTTTTACAGTGCATTGCTCTCTTTATATAACCCTGTTCCTCTTTCCACACGAGTATACGTTAGTATACTTGAAAGATCAATTCTGCCAAGTGATTTTGAACCTTAATTCTATTAACCTAAAGAGTAGTTTGTTTGTCTTCTACAGCATACTAATGCCGTATTTCGTACTTCAGTGAGTTCAAACATTTGCTCTAACTACTTACAATTCCAAGGTTTTGTCTCGTTAGAGCTGGTACACGAGTTAGTTATAAGTATTCGTTATTAGCAAAACATTGACAAAGGTGTATGAACTTGACGGGTTCTTGCAAATTGTCGTGTAAATGCTATGTTGTGAGACAATGTCCTGAAGTTACTTAATGTGTATGTTTTGCATGTAGCTTCACACAAAGGAGGCCTTCTCATCCCGTCTCTATCGTGGCCTTTGGATAGGAAGCAGCACCCATCTTCCCAGTTTGGCTAAAGACCGTTCAGGTCATGTCAATAACTGCCCGATTACGTTTTTTTATTTTATTTCGTGGTGGACTCGCTTTTGACCACTATCTCGCCTGATGGTAAACGATGATGTGGTCGACGGTGTAGCACGCTTGCCTAAAAGAAACCTATTCACTCTTGACTTAAAAACCCCAAGGTTGTAGCTATCAGGAAACACAGACTCCGGCAGGGAATTCCACTCCTTAGCTGTGCGAACAGTGAATGTGTTCGCAAAACGCTTTGTACGTATGGGTGGGATGTCCACCATGTCCCGATGGCGCATTGCCGTACGGCTGGTAGTCCGAGGGCCACGCGGAATCAAATTGTGCAGTTCCATCGCTAACTCCCCGAAGTGTAACCGATAAAAACCGACAGGCTGGCAACTCGGCGTCGATGTTCAAGACGTAGAAACAGTCCACAATGACCATCTCGGTCCTAGCATCCCATTTCAAAATCAAAAGAAAAAAACCTATCCTACCTATTGGGAATCTGTAGTACCTACTCCAAAGTAGAATTGGCTGTTTCTTGGATGAAAAGACTACGTATAATGTTCTTCGTACTATCTTTGGCCGGCGGTCCAAGATACGCTAGCGCATTTTGCATTTTGTTCAAGATAACTTAACTGGCCCAATGCCAAGATCTGTTTCGTCTAAATTAGTCTAATTAGCAAGTGCATGATCGCATGTAGAAACTTCTTAAATTTTCTTCAAAAATTAAAACAGGGCGCCTACTCCCTAAGTCCGTCAACGAAGTTAGTCGCCCGTCCGAAAGTAGCCCGAAACGTAGGAGTGAACAAAACAAGTGTCAAGTTCAATTTTTCGGACGGGCAAAAACACATCGGTAGTAGGGACAACTGTCAAATCGTGTTGTCATTCATTCTTAGTTCGGGCCCCGAAATAATCGTATGTCCGTAGGTGATAGGAGGGAGTAGGAAACGCTCGTAACTAAGGCCGAAACCACGGACTTTGTTCTTACGGAGTAGACCCCCAGGCCCAAAAAAAACACCTATGTATAAGGCTGTAGATGAAATTGTGTATGGAAATATAAACGAGTCCCTAGAAACGAGGAAGGTCTATCTTCATGCGAGATAGAACACAATATAATTTGTAACATCCCTGAGGGCATGCCAGCGAAGGCTCCGTAAAAGTTGTTAGTAATTCTGTAAAAATGAAACTACAACAGAGATTGTAGAGCAGAATATAAGGTAAATTACAAAATATACAAATTTTAGATTGTAACTTTGCGGACTATGGGCCGATATTAATAATCGCGTGGTGGCGGACGTAAAGCACTACCCCATTTCCAACTAAACTGTCGAGATGTTTCCTAAGTGCATGTGCTGTGCCTATTCGAAATAAAACTTTGAATTGATATTGACGTCTCTTTTAATCTACCATTTCTGGTGTAACAAATATTTCCATTGATACTACAAGACAAATAGATACTATTACAGTCGTAGATACTACTAAAGTTTAGACAGACGTGTTAAAGCCATGTCTAACTCCATACATAAAAAGGTGTGTTAAGTTTAAACAGTTGTTAAACATGATTTTCTGGTAAGACAGATAGTTTTCTTAATTAGACTCATTCTTGCTTATCACTAAGCCTTACATTCTAGACCCACAATTGAATTATACCATCTAATCGAACCAAACAAACACAGCAGAGGTTTGTACTAAATCGTGTAGCCTCGTATCCTTGTCTTCGTTAACAAGCTACAGTATTAGCATACGGCAGGTGGCTCAGTTTTATACAGGAAACACTAATTAGGCACCGCAATTACACTAGAGTTAAACCAGAGATTACCCAAGATTTAAATTCTGATCAAAACAGCTGAGGATTTTATCGGGCATAGAAATAGAAGTACCTGTTAACGCTGCATCCTTTTTAGAGAAATTATAGAGTAATTTGTTTTATTGGGGTAGTTTGTGGATTGTCGTTTAGATTTTATTTCAGATACGACTCTAAAAAGATAGGTATGGTTTCTGCTCTTCTGCAAAGAAGTTGACCAGGAGCCTATTTGATGTATCTGCTCTGCGAGTCTGCGCTACATATTTTGGAACTGTTTAGCTGAATTTATGCACCAAAGTATGGAGGGCAGACTTGTAGAGTAGTAACATCAAATAGGTCACTGGAACTATTGCTAGTGCTGGCTTAGTAATAATTTCGTCGCAATCTTAAATTCGTTTGCCAATAATAGTGTCTATAGAATAATTCCGTTTATTCATTTTAAACACATAAAATTACTTTTTTAAATATTTCTATAAAAAATAGTAATTTAGAAATATAAAAATAAACTAGTCCACCGGCATCGGGAACAGTGTCCAAGCTACCCGGCGATCAGGGCCTCAGACAGAGGAACTTCCTAACAATACATGCCGTGTCCAGAAGTACCGCTTTCTGTATCAGGTCTTTGATCCAGCCGCCCAACAAGAACTTTTTTATTATGTTGGTCGAGGCTCTTGGCTATTAAGTCATTGGTCGTAACTACTATCGGCACAATGACTGCTAAATCAACAGCCCACCTGGCAACAACCTCTGCAAAGTCTTGATATTACTCGTATTTCTTTAGTAGAATAATAAAATTGTTATAAGAATAAAAATCAGGAAAAGGAAGAAAAAGCAAGTGGTTTACCTCCGATGCCACGTGTTTTACTATCAGTAGATATAGAATTGCCTTATCGGTCAATCCTGATTGACGGTGGCGATGACGCGGCGGCTTCATCAATATGTATACTGCATACGAACGTGGAACGTGGTTACACTTCCTAATGTCTTGTGAATAGCATTATTTTCTGTTTTACATCTTTCTTTTTTCATTTTGTAAAAGAAAAGTTTAGAAATGTGTGAGCTATTTGTTATTTCTTGTCAGTTAAAAGCATTTCTACTCCGTGGGAAACAGAGTATTCGTCTCATTTATTTTTTTCATCCCATGTTCAGCGCTCACCATGTTTAGTGTAGGGTCTCCTCCAATGCCGTTGGTATTTTGAAGGGTAGAACGAAAGAGCATATCCTACAACTTGAAATCCTATTCTATTTCAACGTCATTAAGATCGTAAATAGCTCACTGTAGAACATGAGCCTCCTCACACATAGACACTCGATGAAGCCGATGCAGTAAACTAAACCTACTTTTACGCTTGGCTTATTAGTATGCATCTGCATGACAGCAAGGTCGATAACGAACTTTTGGCATCGTTCTGCCTATCCAAATGAATGAAGATTCGTAACTTAAAGCGCAGTTCAGGTATACGCTATAATATATGGCTTATAGCATTTATTATATAGCACAACGATATCGTTCAGAATACATATTTTATGGACACGTTCACACAACGCTATGCTATAGAGTATTGGCTTGCTGTACGCGATAAACTTGAACGATTCTCAGAGCTTTATCGTACAATTCTCCGGTCCCCGCCCCGCCTCACGTCGCCCGTCGGATTGCCGTCAAATAACTTGCTATACATAGTAGACCGGCTTGCGATAAAGCGTATAGTGTGAAGTGTGTGAACGTCATACTACATAGTTATATTATAGCTTATAACGCACTAAGCTTTATAGTGAAATAGTATAGCACAGCCTGAACTTTGCTTTAGTGTTACATTATAAAAGTAAATTTTGATTACAAAAAAATACTGAATGGCTAGTATATTTATCTTGTTGCTATGCACCTCACGTACCGAATATCTCTGACAATAGTTTTTCATCTTAATTTGCCTGAAATCAGTCAGCCTACGTCCCGGCTCACCGACCACAATAGAATGGCTAATCATTGTCCATTTTAACAGATTAAAATTATAAATTACGTCACCGTGATTGTTGAACGGTACCTACTTAACTTAATGTTTGCTATAGTTGTTATGTTAGAGATAACCTTGAATGGTCGAGACTTGATTAGGATTACACCTTCGCTTTTGCTGTCGCTAAATGCTGTATCCCACTGCGAAGTACCGTAAGCTGAGGATACTTTGATTAGTTTTTGAGATCCACGTATTTATATCTTATTTTTTTTTGTTTTTAGATGCTACAATAAAAATGTTTTATATAAAGCGAATTAGTATAGCGTAGTCTGAACTGCCCTTTATCTGCGGGAAGTATTACTGTAGGCCTAACACGAAAGTTTTGACGTATAGTAACGTAAACGTAACCTTAATGTGAGTGAATTTTGAGTCGAAAATAAAACTATCCTATTAAATGTTATGTTCGAAACGAGTATTTCCAATTCAAAATTCACTTACATTAACGTTACCATACGTCAGAAAATTCGTGCTAGGCCTACAGATGTCTGTTTTAAAGCAAGTGTTAAAATTTCAAAATTATTTTATGTCCATGCTTAATACTAATTTTAGTTTTTTCAAAAAATCTTCATCCCTGCTTTAGTAACGAATTCGGAAAATAGAGCTTCTAATCAGTGACCAAAAACATAACGTAAAATTTAAACACAGCTGATCATAACTGTAGGTGGATAGATGTTAAAGTATTCTTTATGAAATCTTTGAACTATTGACTTTTGGGGAAAGTTGTAGAACAAAAGTTATTCATTATTATGGGTACTTTCGTCCGTATGGTGCTGGACGTAAAGAATAGCACAACCCCATCTCTTCCCATGGGTGTCGTAAAAGGCGACTAAGGGATTCACTAGAGGATCGGCAGCAGCGTTCTCTGAATACTTTAACAACCATACTGCGATCGCCAACCCGCCTGCCAAGCGTGGCGATTATGGCAAACCCCGCCCCCTTTTGGCGGAGGCCTATGTCCAGCAGTGGATCTCTGTCGGCTGAATGATGATGGGTACTTTAAGACCCTTTCGGATTAGTGCCCCCTTTCCGACAAACCTCGTTTGTTTATTTATCTTCTCACATTTCTAGACTTCAAGCATTTTTAGCACTTATTATTACGATGCTAAGTCCAATATTAGAAATTTACGTATAAAAGGATAGTTACCAAACATCGAGTTTACACAGTAAATTATTACATAGCGTCTAATAAATGGCACTTTAAATGACGTCATCACTGACCTAACTCGTAAACAAACGACTATTTTATAAGAGGCATTGACCAAAAATGATCATGACATAATGTTTAAAAGGTTAAATTAACAGTCGATGAAAATTATAATCGAAGGCCCTTCAAAAAAACTAGTTTAGTGACCATTGACATCTTAGTACCGACTATAGTGAATATTTGTAAGACAAATGGAGCAATAGTCGTCGTAGACGAACTAGTAGGTGTAATAAATTGAATAATTAATTAATAGAAATACGTCCATAAATTAAAATCTATAACTGTTTTAGATAAGAATTTATTATGTGTTGTGCCTACTTTGAATTAACGGTGAACTTCCAACGACTTTAAATATTTTGTAGTAAACTAGAAGAAGGCCGTTAGGATTGATGTAAAAGAAATGAAGGAGCAATGGCCTGCGATAGGGTAGGATGATTAATGTAAGTAACTGCAGGTCAAGAAAAATGCATTCTAGCCTAAAAGACAAAATGCATAACATGCATAAAATGCATAACACCCTCATTTCGCCGCTATGCTTAAGTCCCAAGTAATAGGTGGCCGAGCCTATTGCCATCAACCAGGCACAAATCCAGACTCGGGACTGCTACTGAGAAATTTCACACGGAAAAACCCGCGAACCCAGGACCTCACGTTCAGAAGTCGTGCTTGCGACCACTAGACCAACGAGCGGTCAAAAAAGTCAGGAAAAAGACAACTGAGATTCAAAACTAGTACAATCATAAAATTCTCGAACTCAACCGTCATTCTCCGGGGTATTTTTAGCCCCATACCCAATATATTATTTCTCAATCACTTCAAACGAAGGGTTGTAAATGAACCATTTATTAAATTGCAAGAGCAATTGCAATTTGTGTAAAGAGAATATCCATGCCTATTACCCTGAGGGCATGAGCAGCAATCACGTTAGCTTGTACACAACTAAAAAGGCTACGATCCTTATTTGCCGCTGGCCAGATATTGTAATAAAGATAAAGATTATTTTTAAACTGAGACTTTTCATTAAATTAAGTCAACAGTAAGATCATTTTGAATAATAAGGCCGTGAGAGAAAAATGCAAATCATTTTAATATCAACTTGTATTTTGTTTTAATAAAGTGAAAATGTACAGGTTTTATAGCCTGAGAGCCTTATAGGCGATAAAAACAGTCTTCCCATTCAAAAAAGTTTCATTATTTATGAAGGAGCAACTTTATTAAAAAAAGTCACAGCTTCTTTCGTTGTAACAAAACATAATAACATAGCATTAAACACATTACCTCCAACATAAATTTATTAACTGCAATTTACATTTATCCCATGAAATATTCACGGACATACCAAGGAAAACCATAATTATTCCGCCGTATCCCACAAACAAATGAGAGACGATTTACATAACGCATGACCGAGTATGCGAACACAGAATCGGTCCACAGTACACACATATTAAAGGGAAAATAAGCAACGGAGGGTGACCACCCACCGTGGCGTTATAAGGCTGTGAGCATTACAAATAGAGAGGGCCAATTTCCAATTAAAATCTCAGCAGGTGGTCTAGCTAGAGGGCAGCACTAGAAAAATAGATTGCTCGGTCTGCCCGACCGCGGCCCGCACTGATGGGTTGTGAAAATAAAACAAAAAAGTTAATAACGTTGTCAAATTAAAAATATTCATATAATTAGTTAGAGTTTTTGGTCGTTTTCGGTTTTGGAATAGCTGTCTCGATAGCCGTAGATCTAAAGATAAAAGAAACTAGAAGGTCGAAGAGTCGGGCAGTTCTGGTAAATGCCAAAATGGTTTGGACAAAGTTGCACTTGCTCCTACTTAAGACTTGTATGAGCTTCTAAGAACATACTGCAATTTATAAAAGCCTTTTAACAAGTGTGATAATTCTAACGATATTCTCCTTGTTTTGTCTATTGGCAAGTAAATTCACGGCAGTATATGTTTACTTCTGTCATCTCCAAATGGTCTGGTCAACGTGGACTGCCTATAACCTAAATTTTCCTTTGACTTATTGGACTTAGACGTAAGTAACCAGAGCTAAAGTAAGTTGCAAATCTTCTGAATAAAATTCATCGGAAATAATAGATCGCCAAGTTTACAAATTAAAATAAACGTTAGGGATCACTTCAACCGAATCATATCAGTGCAGATAAAATAACTTCTCTGTATTTAATATGTTTGATGTATTCAAATCACCTAATATTTACCACCTAAGCCTTAGCGGGACTACATAAAACTCCATAATAATATCCATGTTATAGCAAATTTAACTTAAGATAATAATAAAACGTTGGATGGAACATAATATTTTGTTAACATGTCATGTACGCGTATGTTATTAGTTATTATAGTACGTTGACTACTCCACATGACATCAAGAGCCGCGGCGCCAGAGTGATTATCTGTAGTGGTCTCACTATGATAGCAGCTGATAACAGTCGACAACGAGGAAACACGTGTAATGACCCAAAAACATTTTTGCGGAGTCTTTTGAGTAAGTAAATATTTATGAATTTGTAGAGATAACTCCGACATACAGGTGATGACACAGTGAAAAGCCGAGGCTGATGAACTTTCGCCTGTGCAATCTACCAGAAACTATTTAAAAGTCAGTAGGTAGTAGGTACGGTATAGACGTGTCGAAATAGAGAGCTAACATGAAATGTACTGGTTTTGACAGGTTTTTTACATTTTCCTTCATAGGCAGCGGCGTCATCCATGTTCATTTAGAGCCATGTCGAACTGTAGTCACTGGCTCCAGGTCAAACTTTTTTTATACGTCACATGATGCTCCTCATCTATAATTACTGTCTGAGTAAGCAGTTGCGATATAATAACAGCAACTTCTTATTTTGAATCATGGTATGACAGCTGCATTAGACACGTTGCTAGCCCATTACTGCATCTTCTAAAGATAGGTAGATTGGATTGGATTACAATTGATAGAATAGACTAGAGTCGATGCACCAATTTCTATAATGTTATCGACCGGAATCACCGTACAGTATTAGTCGGTAAGAGTCCGACTTACCCCTCCATCTTCCTTAGATGGAGGGTATCCAGAAATATTTCCAAACGAAAATAAAAGCTAATGAACATTGCAAAAGAAGTAAGAATACCTTTACATCCTCTCCTGAGTCTATCTGCAAAATGTCTGATTACAGCATTACGAAAAGATCATAAGTTAGATGTCGTGTCGCCCCAGCTTGCTAAGCCATCGGCTAATGCCAATACAATACGAACGAAACACAAAAGACTCTGATAATAAGCCTCTTAAATCTTTCCCGAATTTCTAAAGATATAAATCTACTTTCTACAAAGTTACAATATGGGCAACAATAAGCTACAAATCAATACGATAAAATAGGAATAAGTTTGTAGTTTGGTGAATTATGTTCAAACGAGGCATAGATATCGATATGCGGGTATAACCAATTTATTACAAAACGTGAAGGCTAAGCTCACATTGCGTGATATGCTGTGATATTTTACTCTTTTGTTGTACTGATTATTTATTACAGTGGAGTATGTAGGCATGCATTATAGTAGTAAATCTTCTTTAGTGGGCCGAGTATTGCACCCTACGGAACACCTTTAGTTTTCCGTACATTTCCATTTCATTGCGTTTGAAATAGTACGTAAAAAGAAGAATTATTGTTAGTCACAGAAGAAACTAGAATAACAAAGTAACGTTTACAAATCAAGTATATAATAATTATTATTGTTCTCTCGTAAACTATAAATGTGCGTGGATTTTATGTTTCCTGATGATCTATAAAAATTTACGATCTTTAAAGTAAGTGAACATCAACTTGTAAGCTATTGAATTGTTTTTTACAAATTTGCTTGTAAGAATAGTATGTACATAGATACATATTTTATATTCTGATCGTTTGGATGAGTGTACCTACATTTGGGCTATAGGAACAGCAATTTCTTAGGTGAGCACCACATAACTAATGTGGATTTAGTGTACTCGAGCCAATCATAGACTCTCTTACTTTTTGACCTTTTTCCTTTCACAATAATTAAACGCATATCCTACTTAATAAAGCTCTGTAACACCTCGCTTAGCATTTATTGGTGTACACAAAGCGATGATTTACGATGCTCTCCACTGTTTACGATAGTACAAGATGATATCGTGGCAGTAAACTTTCTCTGAGTCGTATAATGTCAGTATTAGCAGTAAATATAATGATAATATTTGTGTATGACAAGCGATAAAATGTGTTCAGCTTTTGCTATTAAAGAGGTACTTAAGAAAAGTAGAAAATTTTGAAAGGCTAGTGTGTGAAATCACGTAAAAATAGCAAGGAAAAAAGAACTAAAAAGCTTGAAACAATGTTAGTTCTAATTTCTTAAATACAAAACAATCAAATAATGATATTATAATTATGTAGTTAATGTTCTCTTTATTCTGAATTCGAGGTCGATTCAAAAAACCGTCACAAGAAAAAAACAATGAGACACAAAATTATAATTGTATTCTTTCAATTTTAATTATTTCCTTCATTAAACTGTAATTGTATGGGTCTAAAAGCATACGTTAATTGAAAAACAACATATTTAGGGAGCGGCCTTAAATGATACACATGAAAGTCACTGTAGAGACATTAATCAACTGAACATGAAAATTAATGAAATTAAATTCAGCCCGATTCATGTAATTTACATAATTACTTGTGCACCCATGAATAATGTTCGTGTTCATGTTTGGATCATTATTTGAGTATCACTTGCGTTAATAGCGAAGGAAAACATCGTGAGGACACCTGCACACTTAAGAGGCCTTTAAAAAGTTTGCGATGGTGTACGTAGTCCGCAAACTCGCATCAGGCCAGCGCAGGAAACTAAGGCGTAAACTATTAGCAAAATACTAGTAGCCGATTACTATGCAATGTGAAGTTTTGTTTAGCTTATAAAAGGTATTCTATAACAGTTTTGCAGAATATCTATAAATATCAGCTTTTAATAGCATCCTACAACCTTTTATGCCGTCGGTGTCACTGAGATACTATACATATTAGCGGAATGAACATCAGCGTTTACTTGTGTACTATGTAACAATATACTATGATATACCTGACAAGCGATTACGGAATTTTCTTTGTAACATTATTAATGCTTATAGATAGGGTCGGCTTCTATCGTCAGCAGTAGATGAACCAGTCTTAAGGATTAAAGATACAGTCACAATAACATTTAAAAATTTAAAATTAATAGCGGACCTAATATTGCGCCTTACGAAACACCTTTATTTTTCCGTACATTTCTACATGCTACATTTGAAAGTATTCTTTATATCTTTTCACACGTTTTTAGGTCTTGATAGTTGGCTAAAATAAGATTCCAATTGTGATTCTCATCAGCTTTCTTTACTCTTTGTTCGTTTGTTAAGCGATGAATAAGTTTCAAAGGGAACAGAATAGGTAATCATCAGATAAAAAAATCCAATTTCATTCACAGAAACATTACTTATATTAGATTTCTTTTCAACACTCCACTAGGTTACAAAATGTTGGTTTATGTCCATTCAATATTTCTTCTTTCAATATCGTAACTTTGCCATTCATTGCCAATATTTAAAGTCTTCGCTTCTAACACAACATAAAAAGATTTTCTCAATACCTTGTCGGTTGCATGTGTAATACGATACATACCTAATTTGCTTGTATGACTTGCATTAACGTTTTTTAATGGGAGTTGAACCCGATACTTGCACATTAGCTGACTCAGGAGTCAGCAAAAACTGCACTTAGTAACGGTATGAGCGTGTATGTTATTGTACAGATTAATTTACGGTTGAGACCTGGCTTTGCTTGAAGTTTAAGACACAGTACTTTTTCATCGCATCATTGTAGCTTTAGCTTATATGTATATCTACTGTGATTGTAGCCTTTCCGTAAATATTTTGAGATATTTTAGCTCAATCAGATTTAGTACTAATTTCAAGCATCACTTCCCTCCCCTAAAAAGTTCCTACTCTAAAATGACTCAATATAGCCTCAAGCCTTTAAAATAAGATTCAATAAACAAATGGCCTCGTAAACTCGTAACCGTTATATCATATGGATTCACGTCCACGTTTACTCATATATCGACAAGTAGCTAATCTTCTTTAAGTAACATGATAGTTAAAATTTTCAGTTTTTGCTAACTAATGGCTTAGTTGGCTTCAGTTGGCGTTAGACAACGACCGTAGCGTAGCCCATGGGGTGTATGGTCGTTGGCGTTAGATTATTTGAGTTTTTTTTGACATATTATGGATTGTTAAAGATTTTTGGATCGCAATTCCTGATGGTTCATTTCAATGATCAATGTACCTACTTAACCTGCCAGATATTTTTAATTCAATTAACCTCATTCTGATGCTGGTGATAATATTTCTTTGTTACTAAGTATACAATTACGTTCTCGCTCCTGTATTTAAAATTTTGTTCAGATTCTTTTTTTTCTTTACCGGTATTAATATTGTCAATCTACTTATACATCATCTTTAATTTTTTTATTACCAACCCCGAATTTAGCGAAAGCAAAAAACATGGAGTGATGGCGGCAATAAAATTTGAATTGAGTCTCATGGATGTCTATAGGTACCCTAATTCCATAATTCAGATAATTTATGTAAACAAAGAAATGTCATTGTCAAAGTGACAGGTTAGTGGTACAAAACATTTTATCATAATGATGTTTACTAAGTAATCATTTAAAATATTAAAGTTAATTATAAGAACAATGCAAATAAAATACCGTAGACAAACAATGTCATGTGTAGTGTGTCGGAGGCGCGCTTTATAATCATTTTAATCAGTCCTTTTAAGTCCAATATTAGACTTCTCAAAATCGGACCAAATTTCCACTTGGAACAGTTTACAGTCGTTTTCGTCCAACGTGTGACAAGACTTGCTACTTACAAAATTAATCTATGAATGAGAGTTATGTGTGTTGTTGAAGATGTAAGTAGTTAAATAAAACATACAAATTTAAGACATTATTGCATTTATTAAACCACACACAGTTACATCAGTCATTTAAAATTACATGATACGGAAAACGGGAAAAGAAAACGAATGTATTGTTATGACTTATGACGCTAAGACAAACAATAGACAGCTTCTGACATTTTGTCAAACGAAATTTGAAAATGTTTTGTACTCCTACAGTGTTATCAGTATCATAAAACACTTTATACCAGAAAATCTCCTTTTTTTAATAACTTTGTTGAAAACTGAAAATTTATAATAGTTATTACGGTATGATATTTTTTAAATTATTATTTCTAAAATCAGTACATAAAAGATAATCTAACCTTTTTTTCCGGCATTTTTAGTGAATTACCATTAATAAGATATTTTTTTGATCTGTTATCCCCTTTGTTTACATAAATTATCTGAGTTAGGAATTTAGGGTATAGTATCTATTAATTATGAGTAGTGATGGCTCTCATTACAACAATAGAAGAATAATCAAAATGTTTTGCTAGCTGTGTCTCTTCTATAGAACACCGAGTGTTTTTTTTTTAATTTTTAATGATAAATAATTATGTAACCATAAATCCATTTCTACTATTTCATCCACTGATTCTGTCAACGGTCTAGAGTTTGTCTGTCTTCGTGCCAAAATTAGTCCCAATTTAGATGCAAAAGAAATCTACGGAATTCTTGGCGTTTAGTTAAAGTACTAATAATATTTAGCGTTTTACAAGAATTGATTTATATAAAGAAAGTTTTTCGAGTTCCATTTTCAAAATTAAGAAAACAAAAACAAATCACCAAAAATTAAGTAGCGTTCACATCATAAATGACCTCATTAGTAACTTCCTTCGCGTCATTATCATCCTTCGCTTTACAAACTTACCTTTTAGGCTTCCACCGCTTCATAAAAACTCCAAACATTGTTTTATCCTCGGCACAATTCAAAACAACAACAATCACTTCACACAGTAGCTAACTGATAACGAGTCAACGACTTCCGTTCAATCACAACAACCACACGTAAATAATTGCACCGCACGATAAGATAAACATAGAACTCAGTACCAAAAACGTCTGACCTAGACACACTGACTGAGAACACTGTCCTACATCGAGAGCATCTTTAAAATCGATATAATCCTATAACTATAATACATATAGCAAAGTTACGCAATCGTACTTAGGTTCTCATGTAACTTTTTGTTTATTTGGTGAATGGAAACATCGGCATCGTTATCGCTCGCTTGAACGTTCGATTTATAAATAAACAATGTACGCGACGCTTCCGTCACTCGGTCTTGGCGCAACTGAGTCATTCATTTTGACTAGAGTAGCGACACTAGCGACTGTGCCGGTGCGCGTCAGGTGCGGTCGATCAGCTGCTCGCTAGTCGCCATCTTGTTTTGCATTTTGGCGCCATCTCGCGGTGACCTTTCAACTTCCGAACGAGATTTGTGTTGTTTATTGGTAAACATTGCACAGAGCTTCTAAAATATAGTGCGTTAAAAGGTCCAAGGTTTACGAGTGGTATGTAATACAGATTACCGTGCTCAGAATGATCGTAAGACTTGGCGGTTTCAATTCAAGTCAAATCTTTTATTTGCGTAAAAGTTGGTACCTAGGTAGTTAAGTTGCTTTACAAGACAATACATATTGTTCTTACAACTTAAGTCATTGTAATGTGGACATGGAAATATTACAGACATTGGATGAGGCACAAATACTTACCTACTTATTGTGACTAGGTATCTGTATAAAACATAATAATATAGCAGAACATTGAATGTAATAAATTGTTTACATTGAATAAGATAAGTTATGATAAGTTTCTCAGAATGCTTCGTTGGTCTAGTGGTCGAAAGATCGACTGCTGAGCTTGAGGTCCTAGGTTCGATCCTCAGGTCGGGCAAAGTGTTATTGGGTTTTTCCGTACAAAATGTCTCAGTATCAGCCCGGAGTCTGGATCTATGCCCTGGAATGCAACATAACGGCGAAATGTGGGTATACTATGCACCTCTGCCTACCCCTTCAGGAATTACAGCCGTGATGTTGATAACTTATTATGTAACATTGAATGTATAAATTTTTTACTTACATTAATTATGAAATAAATCCCGACGGAGGTTTTACTTCACTTGACATTCAAATCGATTGACAGTTCGATAAATCGATATCCTCAATCGTTCCACAGTAGATATTGCATTAGATGAATACAGTGTATTTTTGCACTGCATGAATATTGAAGTTATTGATTGTATAAATACTTACTTACAAATTACATTAAACCAGGTTGTCATCACATCATTGAATATATTCAAAACGATTGCCTAATCCATGAAATAACCAAAGACAAACTCATACCTTGTTCTACTAGTTCAAACAGATCGGCAACTGTTTCCTTTCTGAAGTCGTTTTGAAAGTTGGTAAATGTCATTAATATTGACAGTGTAAATACCGTAAATACTAGAAGCACTTGTACTAACACAGCAATAGGAATTCTGAATGCCTATTACTGCGTGAGGGAAATTATTTCGAAATATTTTTTCTTTTCCTAAAACACCTGTTTAAATATTCCCTACAAAGGAATTTTATTTATCTACATAGGTATAGATAAAATTCCCTATTTCGCCAGTTCAGTATGAGCATCGGTGGTTCAGTGGTAGAATGCTCGCCTGCCACGCGGGCGGCCCGGGTTCGATTCCCGGCCGATGCAATCTCTTTTTGCAATTTTCTTATAAATTGCGTTAGTTATAATAAGCACAAACACTATTTTTGGCAAGTCCTAAATACCTTTTTAGGGGTCCGTACCCAAAGGGTAAAACGAAACCCTATACTAAGACTCCGCTGTCGGTCCGTCCGTCTCTCACCAGGCTGTATCTCACGAACCGTGATAGTTAGACAATTGAAATTTTCACAGATGATGTATTTCTTTTGCCGCTATAACAACAAATACTAAAAAACAGAATAAAATAAATATTTAAGGGGGCTCCCTACAACAAACGTGATTTTTTTGCTCGATAATATCATCACACGATATAAGTACTTACCTATCACAATCATGTACCTACTTACATTCAATAGTTTAGTCACAGGAATTTTCGTACGATTTAATAATTTTACGATTATCAAGATCTCGATGCGAAGTTAAAAATTATCTTTATTTACACGTGTAGAACAGATTTCCACTTCAACATCCCTTCATCTACTTACATGAATGAGTGACATTGAGAAATCATGCGACAAAAAATCTGCTTGGAAGTAACTGATTTTTGTGTAAGGTACTAGAACACATCATAGAACACGGTGGTATAATTTATTGTTGTATTGTTATCCCTACTTTGTGTATTACGTTACTTTCATTTTATTAACCGACTTCAAAAAGGAGGAGGTTCTCAATTCGTCTGAATGTTTTTTTTTTTTTTTTATGTGTTTTGTTACGCGATATCTCATCCAATTATGAATGGATTTTGATGATTCTTTTTATGTTTGGTAGACCATACTTTAGAGGTGGTCCCATATAAATTTTATTGAAATTGATTCAGCACTTTTTGAACATATCAACAAAAACAAAAAAAAACACAAATCGTACATAGACGTCGTTCTAGTTGTAGTGCTGGTCCGAGAATTTGTACACTATTGTAATTGTAATTTGTTGCACTAAAAAGTATAAAATAAAATCGAACTTTAAAAAAGTAAAAACCGACTTCAAAAAAAAACTAAACGGAGTAAAATAATTATCATTTAATAAAACTACCAGTTTCAGAAGTCGGTGTTCTACGCTAAAACAAATTGAATGCACCGACTTCTGAAACTGGTAGTTTTATTAAATGATAATTATTTTACTCCGTTTAGTTTTTTTTTTCATTTTAATTAGATTGTTAATTGAGGAAAAATAAAAAAAGCTTCCTGCGGTGTCAGGCCTAGCCTAGTGTAGGAAGTCTTTGGTAATATTCAGGGGCAGATTGCCCTATAGGTCAGGTAGGCCCGGGCCTAGGGCGGTAAAATTTAGGGGCGGCAAGGTGTTTTTTTTTAGTAGTGCGCCTTCTTTTAAACGCATCTGCCTACTCAAACTCAATAAACTCAACTCAAATGTTATGTTACTCAAATGTAAGTACTTACATCTAGAAATGATAAGCATCAGTATTTGAAACACTGATTGAGATAATTTTATTTCGTTATTTTTTATTTCAATTTAATTCCTATAGTTCATTTAATTTTTCGTGATTTACAGCGAGTAGGGAGCGGCAATATTTCATAGGCCTAGGGCAGCCAACGTATCAAATCCGCATCTAGTAATATTTTCAACATGTTCTCAACTATAGTTTTAAGTTAAACTCAATCCTAGTTTTAACCCTGTAAAAGAACATGTAAAACCCTTTGACAATAAAGAACATTATTCTGTTATTTGTTTGTTATTAATCAAAGTGTAGCCCTATTTGTAACATGGTTTGTACTCGTATAATCACCCCTCTCAAGCAACGATAGCATAACACCCCTCTAGAAGGGTTGGGTAACCTTGAACTTTGTTCCGCCTCGCTGGTAGGGGTGGCTTGACCTTCGAGAGACATACTTAGGCATCTAATTTATTAGTCATTCATTCGCTTATGAAAAGTCTACTATGGCGATATCAGATCATTCATTTTTCGTTCACTTGCGTCTTTCATTCGACATCTTTCACTCGAAATGAAACGTTTAAACACAAACGTTTAATGAATTCATTAGTGAACCGATCCAACAATGTTGAATATTGGCATTTGGCATCATTCACTCCTACTCCGAATGAACGACAAATGAACAGTTTGAACATAGAGAGAACATTCACTCGGATTCGGTCGGCCTAGCTAATTCCAAGACGCATAACTTCATTCGGCAGAAAAGAGCAAGTGAAGTTTATTTTCTATGTCATTCTAGCTTAGTCGTATAATATGGAATGAAAGAAAAATGAAGCATTCACTCGAGTTCATACAAGTGAACCATCTGATTCTGCCTTTACAAAAATCTGCCTTCCTATTTCTAAAAGACCGTTAATTGTCATTTTGTCAAATTTGAGTTTTATGGACCACGTAAAAGCGTAACTTTTTCTCTATCTATATTTATCTATATTTTTTGGTCTATCGACCAGTCTGATCCGTGTTTTTCTATAAGTTTTCAGTTACGAGATCCAGAGACTTTTACAGAGACTAGATAAACAAAAATGTTTAAAAAGCAATCAGCTGTAGGTAGGGTCATTCTCTCCCATGTTACACAGGTTCGAAAAATATTTTCACACAATTTTTTATCCATCTGCACAGCAAAGGTAGGGTTATGTTTTTTAAGGGTAAGAAGGATTTTATTGAATGAGGTATCATTAGATTCGTCATTTTAAACATTTTTACAAATTGACCATTTTTTACTTCCATTTAGTTTACCATTTTTACAAATTTAAAATGACCTAAGTATACTTTATTCAAGCACTTGTTTTTTCAACAATAAATGACAAATGAGCATGCCGCAAAATTGTATTATACTAGGTTTTATTTTTTCACTATGCAAAAAGCTAAATAAAATCGACGGTATCCATTTGTGCAGAACCTCCGTTAATGATTTTTCAAGCATAATAGGTAACTCACCTTCAATACAATTCGGAACAAATTAAAAGATCCGATAATTCGCACATTCTATCTAAAAATACTTTGAAAATCAACACAACAGATCATCGCTAGTGCTGCCCCCATTTATATCAACTAGCAAAGAGATAATCAAAAGTTATAAACATGTCGACCACAGCACCATTATCACGTCAATTATGGAGTTGAATCGATTGAAATCTCGATGCTATCGGTATTCGATCATTTATCGATATCGGCCATTGCTATTGAGAGTTAATGGACTTGACTTAGCAGTGTACAGTGCACAGCAGTGTTGTATAATGGTCATGTCATAAGAATCCTAACTAATATTATAAATGCGAAAGTTTGTTTGTTTGTTTGTTACCTTTTCACGCCTAAACCACTGAACCGATCATCCTGAAATTTTGCATATACGTTGTCAGGTGTACAGAAACGGATATAGGGTACCTTTTATCCCGAAAAAAAGTACTGGGGCTTACTATGACTTCTTAAGAAAACGCTCAAATGCCAGTCAGTCAACTTCCGTTCAAAAGCAGGCCTGCTTCTGAATCGCTAAAAATCGTACCATGACAGTACTAAAGGTGAACGACTATTGAACCAAGTTGAACGGTAATGCCTGTTCATGGTACGAAAAGTCTATACAAAAAAAATGTGAACGGATTTCGTAAACGTCAACTTAACAGGCCTGCCGCAAACCTGCTCTAACGATATCATAGTACAAAAAAGCAGGGCAGTTTATCTTCCAGGCAACTTCTGTCCTGCTTTACGAGGTCATAATAAGTCCCCTGTTCCCGAGGAAAACAACAATAACCTTCTTATGATAATAGATGGCGCCACGTGTCTTTCGAATCATGATTGAATTGTACTAAAGAAACTTTAGTGTGTTAAGAATTGATTGTCAAATTCTAAATTAATGCGAACGAAGCCGCGAGCAAAAGCTCATACGTTATAAATACGGGACTTTTAAGTTCTCTCTTTCACTGTTTACTTTTGAATTGCAACGAGAATCTAAATACAATTCTTGGAAGCTAGAATTCTGGCCCAACACGAACCATTTCAGTCTAAAATTAATTGTCTGTAACTAGAAGCCCAGCCCTTCTTTTAGGCTAAGCGTATGCTAGGATGCAGGTGACGCAGCACAGTACACATTTTGCAGGGCAGGGCAGGCGAGGCAGACATAGGTCACGACCGTATGCTGCGACGCAGCTCGAAAACACATTCGAGTTTTAACTACCTACAAAGAATAGACGTGTTCGAGTTGACGAACGTTTTTTTAATAATCTGGATGATTAGTATCATACAAACAAGGTTCATAACGCACTAATTCAATTAAATGTTCTGTCATTGCAATAAAATTTGAATTAGCGGTAAAAAACACATGTCGACATGCACGCGTCGCGCAGAAATCTGTGCCGGCACTACAACGAGGCGCAGGGCAGGATAGACGCATGTCTGCGTCGCACGCGCCTGCGCCACAGCGTACGCAGCTCTTAGTACTGTTAGCTTGTCTCTGGTAATACCATATTAGATTGTCTCTGGTAACTGTCATATTACTTACATTCACTCAATCGATCATTCATTCGTTCATGATTAAAAACTTATTGGTAGTCATTCGGCAGTCTTGTCAGAGACGTCGAGGTGTGAACATCAAGTGATACTTACTGTGTAATTTTGGATTAAATGGTAACACTTCAGATACAAGTGTAAGTACAGATTAAATCATTATGTATTGAATAATTGGAAATAATTGGAAATGTACCGAGTGTATTTGTGGTTTGTGTTGAAGGAAGTAATAAATATCTATGTTTATACTGAAATGTCTGGTTTTCTATTATGAATCCTTTATTCTGAACCGGTGGCCAACAGTTCAGAAGCGGGATAATAAGGGAATTCTCATAATTCCCTTTTTCACGTCCACATTTTAACGGATATTTGATGTCATTTATTATCAGGTGTAATTTATTTTTCCCACCCGGTAAATATATTTTTCTGGCTATTTAAGTAAAATAAATATTTTCTTTTTCTTTTCCATCTGTCATACGATATTTATTTCCTTACTCTTTACCGTAATAATATTAAAGAACCGTTATTAATAAATATCACATCATCCATATTTAGAAAACGAAGTATTAATTTCGACTATGAATTTATGGAAGTTTCTGCTGTGGTCGATTTATAATTATTTAATTTGTTAAGCGACCAATCGATATGGTAGTCTGTGTTCTGTTACATACTTAGATATTATAACATTAATAGGATATTTATATAAAAATTTTAGTTTACTTTATTCAAAGTAGAATTAGTACGGTTATTTTATTCGTGTAATTATTATCATGATATGATGACGCACCAAATTAATTTAAATTATTTTTTGTGTTTTTGCATAGTGTGGCTTACAAGGATAGAGATGGAAAAGAAAACTGCTTTATTTCTGCCTTATTAGCTTCTTTAAAATAATGCAATTATAAATGGAACAATATTGGATCAATATTATGATAATAAAACAATGACTTTGACTTTTATTATAATCTTAAATATTGTTTCGTGTTTATGAACAAACACTAAGCTTTACAGCTGTAAGTTTCAGATACACTCACAATGGACAAGGAAAGACACAGTCGAGGGGAAGGACTGATGTTCATGGATGGTTATAGATGACGATGGATCGCCCAGGTTAAAGGGCCAGGAAATGTTCAGGATTAGAGCATTTAGCATTTTGGCTAGGACAGACGGCCAGGATGTTCTCAGGTTAGAGAGCAGGGAGTTCTCAGATTAGAGAGCAGGGAAAGTTAAGTCGTTGGATAGCGGAATGAATACTACTGGATGGACCAGGAATTTGAAAAAGCGAAATGTTATCATAAATGAACAGTTCAATGAACGAACAAAATTACAAGAAACGAAAAGCAGGAATACAGGAGAAAGATCAATGCGAAGGAGATATCGCAACGATAGCTCGAGTCCGGGTGAGTCTTTACCAATTAGTATTGTGTTGACTATGACAATGTTAAATAAAGCCTGGAGTTCAGATAAAAATAAGTTAAAATTTAACGCAAACATCTTAACGGATTTGAAGCCTATGAGTAAAGAACAGACTCTGTTAGTACGGATCACTAAAGTTGAAGAATGCGCGGAAATATGTGGATTAAATGAAAAACAACGTACATTACGTCCTTCCTAATCTTACTGGGGTTACGAAAACGTGGTATCAAAGATGACCTTCTCTTTTGCATAAGTAGGGAGCATTGAAAAAAAAATAGTTATCTATTCCCTTGCCGTGAGAACTATGCTGAACTCCTTACTGAAATGCTAATTAACCGCTAACGTCCCGACCGACGAACCGGTTCGTCAGTGCCATTGTTTATCTATTGTGTCTATAATTACAGTACTTGAGATTTTAAACGTGTCGTGTATGGTTAATCATTGGAACAATAAATTATTATTGCATGAAACTGAATTGACTGAATAGGTGTAAAATTCATAGGAAACAGGCGGTGGATTGAATTTTAAATAGAGTAGATAATCAGGCCACAAAAGTGGGAGTTCAAGTAGCTTAATTTAGTGAGTCAGTATTTTAGAATAGTCAAAGTAGGGCAAACTAGAGAAGTTACAACATACAAGCAAAAGAAATGGGTATGATAACAGGTCTTTATTAACGCAACACATCGACAACTTTAAATCCTGAACGATTAATTAAATTCAATTGCTTTTATTGTAATGAATCTGGCCATCCCAGCTTTAGAGTATACGTATTCAAGGAGCATAATTATACTCATAACGAATTGGCTGAAGTTATGCGTTACTGATGGTTACAGTGACGGATACGTTTTTGATATTGGTATCAGTGGCTGCATGGGCTGTACATCCAGTCATTAGATTTGAGAAGTCGGTCTTCTCAAGTTATCCGTTACTGATGGTTACAGTGACGGATACGGTTTTCGATATTGGGATCAGTGGCTGGGCTGTATCCAGTCATTAGATTTGAGAAGTCTGTCTTCTCAAGTTATGCGTTACTGATGGTTACAGTGACAGATACGTTTTTCGATATTGGGATCAGTGACTGGGCTGTATCAAGTCTATAGATTTGAGAAGTCGGTGTTCCCAAGTTATGCGCAGCTGATAGTTGCAGTGGCTAATACGTATACGTTTTTCGATATTAGGATCAGTGGTTGGGCTGTATAAAGTCATTAGATTTGAGAAGTCTGTGTTCCCAAGTTATGCGCGACTAATAGTTGCAGTGACAAATACGTTTTGATAATAAGATCAGTGGTGAGGCTGTATCATGTCAGAAGGTTTGAGAAGTCTGTGTTCATTTATTACAGTTAGTAGAGCTAGGGAACTTGGTCTCCATGTAAAGGTTTCTTCTAATATTCTACTGCTTGGAGGTATGGGTGTGAATTTTATTGTTGTATGTACACTAACAGCCAGTGTTGAGGTACAAGGTGTCAAGAAGGTTATAGATGTTTGAGTGGTTCACGATTGCGTTTTGGATTGTCCCGTGCTCCTAGGACGTTCTTATACTGAGGTGCCTAGTTTAATAACCATTCAAATTCCATACAGGGTGATTTTTTTGGAAAAAAAGGGTGTACCCTGTATACTTATTGTCTAGTGGTGACATTGTTGTTTCGTGTCCATCGCATCTAATCTAGTATTTGATGGGAGCATTTACGTACGTGGTTCGCTTCGAGGTGAAGAAGGCAAAGAATCTTTTATCTGGTAGATGCCGTATCGAAGACGGTCATGGTTCCCTACTTGGATATAATACGTCGTAAGGACGATGTAGCAATTTCTGGGAATTCTTTGCTAACACGGTCTATCAACACTAAACATTTGCATTTACTACAAGTTTAAAAAAAAAATGTTCACAGAAGACTTTTGAGTCGTATAGCTCTGATGATTTGATAAATTGTGGCGAGGAACTTGTTGGCATTGGCTGAATGGGCTAGTAGCCATTGCTCAACATAATTGCAAAAAGAAAAACACCATTTTGGGTCTGGCACTTTCATACGAGACCGGGGAAGCCATGACGTCAGGTTACACTTTGTTATAATTATAAATAGGAAATAAAGCTTATTTACGAAAAAAAAGTATCTATTTTTAAACATAACTTAATAAACATCAGGATTGTTTTTAATGATCTGAAGGATTTACGATTTACGGGCGCTAACGAAATGGTTACGGAGTTTGATTTGTTGGGTTTTGAAGTGGACTCATGTATACGGTCACGTGGTGGGAGAGCAGATGGTGTCTCGAAGTTCCCGGCACTTAAAACCAGCGTGAAATTGGTAAATTTTTGGGGTTGTCTACGAATTTATATTAATTGATTGATGATTGATATTTAATGTTTTGTTTATTAATAGTTATTTGACATTACCATTGACTGGCACTCGAAAGGAGGTGGCATGGATATGGAGTGGTATTCAGGATTGATACTTTACTTACGTGACGTCTATTGTTAGCTTTGTGTGATTTTAAAGCAACAACACAAGTTACACACCGATGCGTGCAAAGATGGACGGACTGACGGGTGTGCTTTTGCAAGACGATTTCGTAGGAGTGTTTCGATCCGTCTCATGTTTTGGGCCGTGGAACCTCTCCCTGACGAATATGAGATTCGCTCCTAGGAATCTTCTACCTTGGCGGTGCTAGCGTCTTTGAGTGGACTTATAGTGTGCTTGCTATCACAATTTGTACTGACTGGTGGATTCACATTTACTAAGCGCAATCTGATTTCGTGAGTTGCACACTGCTGGGTCCAGCTACAGGTGTTTGATTGTGTTATCGAGTCTCGACTTGGCTATCGAGTGGTGCATACTAACGCGTAATCGCGGCCTGGTTTCGGTCCCCGTACATGGGAACTTGTATTTTGAACATTCCTGAGTTGAGTACTCTTTGCCATTGCGCAGAATGGTGGATGAGGAATTGGGCATTGCAGATTTGATGAGGCTCTTTGTTGTTTTGAGAAAGGTGTTTGGAATGGGCTCTGTGCAAGGCGCCTGCTGGTGAGTGAGAGGGTAACTCTCATCTAAACGAAGGAATAAGCGTTACCTCCATACGGTGGATGCGGACTGCCTAGGTCTTTTCATTAAGAGCGAGGGGGGTGGCTGTTATTTGCAAGTATTGTTTTATGGTTTTATTGTAATGTTGGTATAACTGCTGTCAAAAATAATAAATCATAGATGAGTATACGAGTGTTTGAGGAACGTATTGGCTGATATGCCTTCTCGCCTGACAGCCGACTAGGAAAGAAGCTTTACCAGCAAAAGATTTAGAGAGTTTGTTCCTTTATGTGGAATGAAGAATATTGGCAATACCGTCGCCTAAAGCGAGTGGGCGAGTCGAACGTTTTGGTGGACTTATTTTGGACGCTCTGTCAACTTTTCCGTAGCCAAGATGAAGAAACCTGGGATGATTGTATTTATAAAGTCCAGATAGGCAACGGTGCCACGATCCATAACATAACCTGGAAAGGGTCACTGAATTGTCATTTAGTTTTGGCATTGCTAGCGGAACGGAAGGAATTTTGCACTCTACTGTGTCTAATGCCGCCGATGTAGCTGATCTGGAGGAGTTAGATAGGCTGGTGGTAGAGCGAGCGAAGGTATTGGGGAACAACGGCTAGAGAACATAGGGGTTTGATAGGTGTGGGAAATCAGAAAGTGTGGAATGGAGATTAGGTTTGCGTTGAGAGATGGGTGTACCACGATAGTGCGTGTCGGATACTAGTGGTTAAGTTTCAAGGACCATGATCGCGTGGAAGGGTGCTTTCCAATGAGAGGTATCTGATTGAAGACACCTCCATGTCCCGCAAACGTGGCCGTTATCGACAGGATGTAGTCTTGGCGTTTTGTAGAGATTTTGAGAGTAATGAAGAGGTTAGTCGTAGTAGCAATAGTGAAAACAAGGTAGAGATAACAAACTTTAAGTTATTACAGGATTAAATGTGCTTTATATTATTAATATTAATTGGTTGAGTTATATTAATGAGTTCACAGAAAAATGAAGATGTTTTATTGAGATCGCGGCCTTCAGGGTTATGGAGAAAAAGAAAGAAGGAAAAAGTATTTATTCGGGATGAATTTTCGGGATTTATGAGCACAGGAAATAACAACCGAGAGCGACGTAGGAAGAAGGAATAGGTTGATTGTAATTGTTATTTCATAAAACAATGTTTTAGAAAGTATAGATACTGTTGTGTTATATTCTTTATAACTATAATTTGTTGCTAGATTGCCAATGTTATACAACTGTTTGATTACTGGAAAAATAACACCTAATTAAGACTATGATTGTTTTGTAGTTTACATAATTAAATTAATTTAACGATATTATCGTTGGTGTTTAAATAGTGAAACTCGTTTTTATAGTGTGTATAAAACTGTACGCGTGAGGACACGCTTTGAACAGGATGGAGAACTGTTAGCTTGTCTCTGGTAATACCATATTAGATTGTCTCTGGTAACTGTCATATTACTTACATTCACTCAATCGATCATTCATTCGTTCATGATTAAAAACTTATTGGTAGTCATTCGGCAGTCTTGTCAGAGACGTCGAGGTGTGAACATCAAGTGATACTTACTGTGTAATTTTGGATTAAATGGTAACACTTCAGATACAAGTGTAAGTACAGATTAAATCATTATGTATTGAATAATTGGAATTGTACCGAGTGTATTTGTGGTTTGTGTTGAAGGAAGTAATAAATATCTATGTTTATACTGAAATGTCTGGTTTTCTATTATGAATCCTTTATTCTGAACCGGTGGCCAACAGTACGTTTATGCATTACAAAATCTGCTCTGCCCTGCGCTGCGTGCACCTGCGTCACCTGCGTCTCAGCATCAGTGGCGTGCACAGAGATTTCAGACAGGGTATGCACAAAAAAAAAGCTGGGTTCGTCATGACCACGGAATGCTAATTCAGATTTACCTAGAAAACAAACTACATCAATCAACCGTTTGAAGATGTTTCTATTTCTGTCGTCTTTCGCGTTGTGCCCTTCAATATCTAACTTTAACTGGCTATTCAAACTAGTCTCTATTCTACCTTTATCAAAAGTTTGGAACTTTTAAGCAGGATTCTAGATGTTTTTCTGAAGAATCATGCTTAGCAGCCGCTTTGTGAAAATTATTTAAATCTGAGTATCCGCTAGGTCCAAACATTATTTTTAACTTGATTTATAAACAAAATGCAAGGGAAACAATCCAATGTATTTGTGTGTACACAACGAATTAGCCAGTAATAGTCAGCATAAAACATTTTATGAAAATAACGAGTAGTATTTATTACCTTTTCTTTGAGTTAAATCCAACCCGGGTACACGCCTTCCCTTTGCAATCAATTTAACTGTTTCCTCAAAAGATAACGTGAAAACGCGGCCGATTTTAATTTATTTAAACACATTTCGCCAGCACAGGTCTCACAGGTATAATTTTCCATTTTTACAATAAACTTACTAAATAATTACTCGACAGTCAATCACTTGCGCCAAAAAAAACAATAAGGCGAAAAACTTTGCAATTTATTACGTTACGAACTAATTAATACGAACGAATGAATCATTTGGTTAATCCGACTAAAATAAGTCGACTCTCTGCAATCAACAATTAAACGGTGCATTTACGGGTTCTCAATTTGGACGGTTTGCAATGTAAGCTATGCCTCCAAAACTCCAACACACGCACACATTTTCACGCACACAGTCACTCTTTTGCTGTGTACTACACGAGATGCGTTGTATGAAGAATAAGCCAGGCGTAGTACAGCTTATGCTCACGGGAGGCGCTGCAATGCGCGGTCGCGGCGGCATGCGGCGGGTATTCCCCGCTCCGAGTTAGTTCCAAAAAAAGCAATAAATGGCGTGAAAACTAAATTACCATGATTTCTTTTAATTATAGTTATTTATCACTTAGAGGGGCATGTATGGAACTGCAGGGTATGCAGAGCTTATTTGCATGTATGGAGTGCACGCCACTGCTCAGCATACGCTTAGCCTAAATGTTTTCAAGAGTTGCATTTCCTCTCTGAATGATTTATTCGGGTATGTCAGCCCAACGTCGAGCAATCACGGCCGTACACGTTTTTTAACCAACGTCAAAAATAAGGAGGAGATTGCCAAGTCCAAAAGCCTATTGTCATCAACTGGGCACAAATCCAGACTCCGCGTAGCAGCCGCTACTGAGAAATTCCACACGGAAAAACCCAATAATTTGCCCCACCTGGGGATCGAACCCAGGATCTCGTGATCAGCAAACGCGCTAGTCTACACCTGCCAACGAGGCAGCCTATAAAAATTAGTATAATAAATGAACCTTATTCTTCTCGTGTCAGCACGAGCTATACGAAAATAGCTCATGCTGTGGTGAAAAGATTAGCCAGTCAGCAAGGTTGGTAGTGGGGCTGACTGCATAGGGTGCGCCGGACGTACTTAAGTATCGTCACTCGTGGAGGCTGAGGATTGAGGATAAATGAGCCACTCCATATATTCAGTCAATCAATCGTCAATACTACCGAGAAAAGGAAACAGCAATGTGATGTTTTTATAATAATAACATATTTTATAATTAGTCCTAAATGGCGAAATAGTGGAGCGACCACTTTCTAAATGAAATTAATTAAGCATTTAAGACTTCCTCATAATCATCATTGGTTGTAGTTTCTATAAACTCAGTTGTTTCCTCTGGGGGTTCTGTTTCAGCCTCAGTCACAGCTTCAGTCAGCTCCTCAGTCTCAGCGTCAGTCACAGCCTCAGTCGCAGCCTCAGTCTTAGTTTCAGTCGTAGTCTCTTCTTCGATAACCTCTTGTAGTATTTTGTCTAGCATTTCCAAAGGCCTTGAGTCTAGTTTTTCTAATTCTTTCTCTAATACAAATGGAGTTGCGGTGCTGTTCATACAGTAATCCTCGCATTCATGCTTAAGGTTAAACATGTTGGGTGAATAACAACCTTTAAAAACTCCTTCTATACAAGTGCCATTTACGTGAGTGTAAACCACCTTTCGTTCGCCACTGCATACATCTTCGTTGAGTGGAACATCGCAATCTGAAAGGTTGAAATATTTATAAAAATCGACTTCTCTAACACAATGCCCATAAAGTTTATCCACAAATACGTTTCTTTTTTCTTTATTTACAGGCTTTGGGTAGAATTTAAATAAAGTGTGGCGGCATCTATCTCGCCACATGCGAACTATCCTACATCGCGCAATCAAGATTTAACACGCAGATAGTATACATATATACAACCTCCCAACATCAACCGTTGGGCAGTAGCCCGCCAGGTACAAGACTCCGTCTGGTTGGAGGATCCTCCCTTTGGTTGAAGGAACACCACACCATAGTTTCTCCACAAAAGCAACTTTACTTCAAGTTTAACACTGTGTGGAAACCGGTTATCATGTTATGAGCATGTGATGCGGAGGAATGAGGAACATGTCGTGAGGAAAGTTTTGAGCGTGAATGTGGATGGTTATAAGAGTAGAGGAAGACCAAAGAAACGATGGATGGATAGTGTCAAAGATGATATGACTAGAAAGAGGGTGACTACTGAGATAACGGCTAATAGAGATGTATGGAAGAAAAACGCATCCTGTGCGGACACTAAATAAGTTGGGATAAGAGCTGGAGGATGATTGATGATGATACTTACTACAATACTTTATTAACACTGACTGCTCTTACATGGAACTTTTGCGTATCTGTCGCAGAAACATGATTATAGTCGTTATATTATCATACGAGTGTTCCTAGCGATATATACCTAACCATCAGAGATCGGAATAGGTAGAGTATATTTACCTAAACTTCGAGGAAGGAAGTAACATAGAGAGGATAATAACTCCTCTAAAATCCCGTAATAATTAAAATGACGTTTTAATCCCGGGATTTAAAAATCACGAATTATACAGGGTTACAGGGAAAGTCGTACTGAATATTAAAGAACGTTATTATTCAGGTCATTTCTGATGGATTTGATTCTGTAGTATGATGTCCGAAACTTAACCGTTCTGGAGATATTGAATTTTAAAGATATTTTTAAAAAATCTTTTATTTTTTTGGCTTTTTTTGGGATTAGAGCTCCAAGGGTCCGTTTTTTTGTATCTTGTTAGAGATGTCAATTAATCAAAATGATTAACAAAAACTGAACCTACGATTAACAGCTTAAAAAGACTGCTCGAAAACGGTTAGAATTTTCACAAAGTGTTTTTAACATACAAAAATGTATGGAACTTATTCTGCAAATAATTTTAAAAACTTCTACGTCTCTTTAGCTATTCAAAAAGGTATAACATCTACTAGGTATGTTCATAAAATCTTAAAAAAAAAGTTCTTTGAATAGGCCCAAGTGTTGTACTACACAACATAAAAAATATCTTTGAAATTCAATATCTCCATAACGGTTAAGTTTCGGATACCATAATACGGAATCAAATCCATCAGAAATTACCTGAAAAATGAAGTCCTTTAATATTCAGTACGACTTTCCCTATAACCCTGTATATCTATTGGACTTTATTTAAAGTTACAAATTATTGATTTGAAAAATCATATAATATTTTTTAGGGTTCCGTACTATGTAAAACAAAGCTCTTTAATTTAACACTTTTAGTACGTCATTGTGCGTCCACTTGGGCGTGGAAATAAAAGCTTTTTCTTTATTTCCCCTTTCGATACAGCCACGTTAAGGTGGAACTGAACCCCTACAAAAAATGCTTAAAGTTAATAACTTTTTTTTTTACATCTGAAATGTTCTGGTTAATTTGCTCCTGCCATGTTATCTCGTCACCACTTTTGGTTGGCTGGTAGAGAATACCTAAGGCTTAAGTCTGCCTTTGTATGTTTTTTGTTGCATAAAGTTTAAATAAATAAATAAGACTAACCATGCGTTCTACTAATTTCGATATTCATCCTAAAGAGACAGTGCAAGGAGCAAAGGTATTCGTTTTCGAACTTGTTGAGTGTAGGGCATCCCCTCCACGTTTGTATTTCACAGCGGGATCCAGGTTTGTAATAAGAGAAGACGCTGGTCGGCGGCCGGTGGCAGTCACTTCGATTGAGCGGCGATAGGCAGAAATCAGGCGGGACTGTGGAAATATTATTTTTAATTGTAGATTAATTTTTATATTTGGTATTATGTCTATGTATTGTGTGTAGTATGTATTTTGCAGCAGTACACCACGGACTACCCCCTCTATCTTATTCATTGTCTCCTTGTTCATCCAAAGGTTGTCTGGTAGATATCGCTATCAGCGATAAGACCGCCATTGTACCCTTCAATATATGATATTGTATAAGAGCTGTGTTACAATTTTGGTGTACAATAAAGTATATTCTATTCTATTCTTACCACAATCAATCAGCCTAATACAGTGAAACATGTTTAACTGGGATCTCTAGGGACCTCGATTTTTTTATCACATAGAGAGGCTTTTCATTTACCCAGTTTCCCGAATAGGCAGGTTAACATGACAGTTGTCTTATTTATAGAGGGTCCCACTTTGAGAGGTCGAAATGTAACATTTATCATATTAAAAAGAGGTAGAAATGTCTATAAAAGAAATGCATATATATTTTCTGTTGCACAATTGAATGGAAATGGAAGAAGTTAGACTGTTTGTAAACAAGTATGTCTTGTCTAAACCTGATAAAATGTCTCACTTAAACGGGTTATTAAGCTACGAAGCCCCAATTATAGAGGTAAACATCAAAAAAATCTATGAAATCTAATATCAGTGATCAAGGTTTGAAAATTCCCAGTAACTTTTTTTTTATTATTTTACTTGGTCGCGCTTCACCCTCGTCGCACGTGATGGTAAGATAGTCTAATATCGAGCACACAAATCCAAGTAACAGAGTAGTAGAGAGATTCCCCTATACCCATCTGACTCTCACATACACACGACGGAACACAGTAAACTGCTTGGCGCCGGACTTTAACTTGAGGGTGGTAGCTATCCAGGCGGACCGTATAGATCCGATCGCAAAGCACCATCACTACTGGGTACGGGCCTCTTCTAGGACTGAGAAGGGATTAGGCCTTATTCCACCACGCTGGCCTCATGCGAGTTGGCGGACTATACACGCCATCGAGAGCGTTTTGGAGCCCTCATAAGTGTGCAGGTTTCCGTTGAAATATCGTAAATGTTTGATCCGCACATGAATTTGAAATGTCAGAGGTGCAGGCCTGGTTCGAACTCAGACCATCCTGCATGGGAGGTAAGCGTTCAACCTTTAGGCAATCGCTGGTCACTTGTTAGCCTTGTAATCTGTATGAAGGAGATCTTCTTGCGCGGTCATGTCTTGGATGAGTGACCGCTAGTGACACAACCACAGAACAGATAAAAGACGTTAGAAGGGCCTTGTGGGCGGGGCAGGCGCGCCGCACATATGAGCAGACGCTCATATGTCAACCGAAATTTGTTTTACCGGTCAACAGTCGCGCTCTTATTGTGACAGCGTACGGAGATCCGCGAAAAAAAAGAATTATGCCGTCTTGCATTATTATAACGTGACGGAAAAGAAGCTAGTTGAGTAGTGTAGCCAGAGAAGGGATTTCTTTTCACCGGCATGTCCAAAAACCTTATAATATAAGTGATATTTGTAATTATTGCAATAGTATTATGTAATTTGTAGAAAAAAACGATACAATCGCACACAGATGCAAAATTATACATTGCTTGCAATACATGGGTACCATCTTGTACTACGTGAGCGACAGCGCAATGTATTGCGTTCAATGCAAAAGTCGAGTGACGCGAGCAATTGTTTTAATTCAGCGAAATCCATACGTATCGATAGTGTTGTACCAAGTTGTAAACAATATCGGTATAAAATATGTGTGTGTATCTACAAATGATTATTATCAGTAATATTATAATTAAAATAACTTTGTTTATTGCCACGAATTAAACAGGGTGTTAACGAATTCATGTAATTCCTTAAAACCACATGATGTACTACTGATGTAGACAGGCCCCGCACGGGATTTAGCTTGATTAAAAATAAAAAAATAAAATTATTATTTTTTCATGCTGCTTTGTTATCGATCGTATCTAAACCACCTAATAAGGATTCAGTAAAAAAATAAGAATTTATTTTTTTGCAAAAAAATTGTTTTATTTGTGTGAACATTTCGATGCCACGCACAAATTAATGAAAGCACGGCGACACGGCTAGCAGGCACGGCTAACGCGATATCGCTCTTTGCAGTCAGATAACTCAAGGCTCTAAAATGACTCAGAAATAGAAAACTAAGATTTTTTTTAAATTTTTTTTTTACTTTATTTTCAAAATTTCCCAATTAGGGCTAATCTGTGTCACCAGTAGATCACGTGGTTTGAAGGAATTACACGAATTCGTTAACACCCTGTATGTTAAATTTTATTTTTAGGTTTCCAACAGGTCCAGACAAAAGAAAACTGGATTGAGACAACTGGTAGAATTGAATGGATACCTATTCTGCCGTCCTTTAACTAAAACCACGTTAACCCCAAAAAGTGATTTTGGAGAAAAACGCAAAAAACGCGGGAATCGTTGTTTCTAGAAAACTATTAAACATAGATCAGTGATTGTTAGACATGATTTAAACATACATTTTCCTGCATCATTTAGCATATTTCCTGCGCAGAAATATACTTTAAATAATTTAAAAAACAAGGATTTTTGGTTTAGTTAAGCAATACACATATTTTTTGACACTGATTGCCGCACTAAAACGTCTCTAACCTACACTTAGAGACTCTTTAGTTAAGCATTTTCTTTAAATATGTAAGGTTTGTAATGTTTGATACATTTACTCTGAAATGCTTAACTATAAACTCGCTAAATCAATTAACTGTTTTGTTGTTAAGACTTTTCTTAATATTTATACATTATTATCTTTCGTAGGAAGAGGCTAAAGCACCTAAGACTCTTTTAAGCTAATTATTACCGAAAAATAAAAAAACATTTGTAAAACATACGCTTGCTTACTAAGCTAAAAAAAGGCAACTCTTACTTCGATTGTTACTAACGTCTTTATAGCTAAGCATCTCATAACAAAAAACTGGAAAATTTAATAAATGCAATATAAAATTAGATCAAATTTTACCAAAACTTTGAACTAAATAAAAGTTTCCTTCACTTATCATTAAATAAAAAACAGCAATTATTAAAAACAGCAACAAAAAAAATCTTAACTCCAAACTAAATTAAGTAAAAGTTCTTATTTTATTCATTGTGAATAACATTAATATTTATTATTATTTCTCCATTTTAAAATCAACAGTATTATAGGATTTAAAAATTATCACTAGCACAGCCTTGATTAATTTTCTTAACTTACTAAACAATCAATGATATGAAAAAGTTATTTTAAGGCGCTATTTTCATAGCGGCAATATTGCGTTTTGACAATTATGAAAATTTCAATCATTTCAATAAGGAGAAGCTGACTGACTGACTGATCTATCAACGCACAGCCTAAACCGCTGGGGTTTGAAACTTGTTTTGATAGTAGGTTCCTTTAGTAACGCATCCACTAAGAAGGGATTTCTCGAAATTCAACCCCTAATTAAAGGGGAACGCCCATAAAATGCTTGAAATGAACGGAAACTACTAATAGTCCTAAATTCTAATTAGAATTAAATATGCATAATGAATAATTCTCAAGTTTGTAAACGTAGGAGGAAAATATAACGATCTTTAAAATATTTCGCTTGATATCCGTCTAATTCATTCTTATTTTTTAATGGACAACTGTGTTTAATCTGACATGTGTAATCGACATTCAGCCAAACAAGAATTTTCAAATAATTTATCGAAGTATTTTATAGAATTATTGCACAGTTATCGTTCATTTAGAATAATTCGACCTAATTATAACGTTTATCTAATGAAAGTAATATTATATGCATGTCAATATTAATTAAAATAAAATTATTTTCAAATAAGAAAAAGTATCGTAGGCTGCATGGATAACATGTCCTTTGCCTTACTGACAGTTTGATATTGATTACTGCATTTCATTTTTCCGTTGAATTGTGGTTTTGAATTGATCGATTCACATTTTGCGTTTGCGACTTGAGTATAACTTAATAGGATATAATAACGACGACTTTGGCCATTTTTAAGGATTTTGATTTTACTTCTGCACACGTTACCCCTTTTCGAACTCGACTTAGATTGAACCCGCCTTGACGACGACTCGGCTTTTTGACGACGGACCTGGACCTACTTTTTATACGACTCTGCTATTGTTTTGGACTCTTACACCGTGTACATTTAAAAATGGATGGAAACGTACACTGTGTTAATTGCTATCTCGATCTTACAGCGATGAGACGTAATGTCGTATCAGAGCAAAATGATGAAGTACGTCGTTTAATACAGGCATGGATAACACCATTAGCTGTAAGTATATTCATTCCATAGTTTTTGTGAATAATTATATTGAACTGAACGCACTGACATTGAACAATTAGTACATTGTTTTTTGTTCTTTCTCACAGGTTGAACCAGGTAGTGTTGTTTGTGATGCATGTCTTAGATTAGCGGTTCACACTATCACCGAGACACCTGGAACCAGCCGGCCAGGTAGACAAGTAGGCCACCAACATGTGTGCGTTTGCTGTGGACAGTCTGTTCTACGACAACGATCACATGTTGTAAGAAATAGCAGTGATCGTGAGAGGCACATAATGAATGTAGTAGCACACAGAATCCAACCACGCCAGGTAAGTTCATTCCTCTGCCCTAATTCTGTGTAATTCCCTCTTATCCCGTGCAAATAACGTCACTATCATGTCTTTTAAAAACTTATCACAGAGTACTTTTTTATGCATAGGTTTTCGTTCATCGAGCTTGAAGTAAAACAAAACCAACTTTTACTTTTCATTTTGCTTGCAGCTACGTTCTTCGGATTTGATCTGCCACCCATGTTGGCAACGATGCAGCCGGGCTACCTCACCCCCTACTACTCCTTCACCAAGCCCGAGTCCGGTACCCAGTCAGGCAGGTAGTTTGAATATACCTCTACATGAAGAACCTCCTCAAATAAGATCCAGCGTACTGTTACCTAATTACGGAAGAGCAGTTGATACTCAAAGTCATTGTTTCTATCCAGGATGTAATATGATTGATAGACATGTGGTACCACTTTCATTAAGGGTGTGGCTCTTCAAGGACTACAAGTTTTATATACCAAAGAATTCAAAAATATGTAGTCATCATTTGAATAGTGACTTTTGGCATGAACTCCCTGCTTTGGAAGATATGAATCATGAATTCACTGTGGACCACATTGAAGACTTTGCATCATTTGTGAATTATGAATGTCGTGCTTTGGACTTCGAAAATATACACTTAATGGAAGAACATATGGTGTGGTACTTTTTAGGAATGAGTAGAAATAGTTTTGGTACTCTAATGGGAGAGGTGCCCCGATTGGCGCAAATGCATAGAGGTTCTACTGCCCTTGGAGCTTACCTGATGAAATTGAGAACTGGAGATTCTGATGAAAGATTATCATCTCTTCTACAAATACCGAGAAGTACTCTGGAACGTCTAATGGCTAAAGCAAGGGAAAAACTGCATCAAGATTTTGTTCCTATGAACCTTGGAATTGGACATATAACAAGAGAACAAATAGCAGCAAGAAACCTTGTTCTACCAAATGGGCTGTTTGGCGAAGTCGACGGAATAAGGAAGCCTGTCGTAATTATTGATGGAACATATATCTATGTACAAAAAAGCTCCAACTATTTGTACCAAAAAGAGACATATTCTCTTCACAAATATCGAAACCTTGTGAAGCCATTTTTGCTTGTTTGCTCCGATGGCTATATAATCGATGTGTTAGGCCCTTATCCAGCAACAACTTCCGATGCTCAGATAATGATTAGTGAATTTGATGAACCCAGTAAGCCATTGAGACAATATTTTCAGGATGGTGACGTATTCATTCTTGATAGAGGGTTCAGGGATTCCATTCCACTTTTGCAATCTTGCAATTATAGTGTTCACATGCCATCAACACTGCAAGTAAATGAAATTCAATTATCCACTCTGGAAGCTAATAAAAGCCGAAGAGTTACTATTTGCCGCTGGGTTGTGGAAGCCGTAAATGGAATATTCAAGCAGCAATTCAAATTATTTCGCCAAGATTTTTTTAATAGAGCTTCGAGACATTTAATGGTAGATTTCTCTATAGCAGCAGCATTAATTAATAGGTTTTATACTAGAATAGTTGACAGGCCAGATGCTGTTGATATTTTGCAAATAATACATCAGAATATGTATACAGAAAATATACTAGCTGATTATGTGATCACAAATAATTTGAATCGTCGCAGAGCGCAATTCCAAAGCATTAATATAAATCCTAACAATGTTGCTGATTTCCCACAACTGACATACAGCGAAATGGTTTTGTTGGCATGTGGTACGTACCAAATAAAACAGGCTCGCTCATACTATGGCGAGCACACACGAGCGAATGGTATTTATAAGATTGAAATATGTAGGGAACTGGATAACGAATTAGTTGAGCATTTATCTCTTCCGGGTAATTGCTTTTTACTTCGAGGAAAAATACAAAGCAGACATATTTCTCAAAAAATATATTTTGTTTATATAATAATTAACAATTCCTTATCAGGGATAAGGGCTTTACAGCATCGCTATTGTAACTGCCTCGTGGGACGGCGAACAGTTGGTACCTGTGCCCATACTATGTCAATAATATGGTACTTAGCATGGGCCCGGTACCAACCCAATATCAATCCTCCTGCACAGTTTCTTGATGATGTGTTAGTGGTTTTTAATGATGATTAAAACATTTAAATGCAGTTTTGTTTATTAATTATTGCGTAATAATCTTAAACCTTGACTTAACCTATATTTTAGAAAAAGATGTTTGGAACAAGTTTTGCCGAGTTTTTTTGTAATTATTGAAAATGATATGGGTTCCCTACGACTTATAGTGCAATTTGGCGTATATTTCATTGTTGTTTATTTCAGGCATTTTTATGTGTGGCATCTGGGCATTTCCCTTTGTATGCAAGTTCGTCATTTTTGAAGTAGGAAGCATGAAATTAAATGTTGAGTTTGTGGTTAGAAATAAATGTATAGGTGTTTGAGCGTTTTTGGAATTTCAACCTCTAAGGGGGTGAAATAAGTGTTGGAAGTTTGTATGAGAAATCTGTTATTTTTGAAGTAAAAAGCAAGGAATTAAATATTTTGACATCTGGTTTGAAATAAATATACACGTGTTTGGGCGTTTTTGGAAATTCTACCTAGCAGCCTGGCCACGGGACATTCGCAAAGCGTCTGGCGACTGAAACAAATGTATAGAAATGTACTAATCACGCAACGCGTAGCGGCGACTGGCGGAGCAACAGGCGGCGAAATTTGCCGAGCGAATCGCAAGAGCGTCTGACCGCGCGGCGGACGGCAGAAACAAATGTATGGATCAGTACGGCGCGGCGCATGCCACGGGGCTGCGTGGTAGACGCGGCGAATAGTGTAGGAACAAGTGTCGCTCAACTATCGATTGTCTCTCGATAGTATTGAAATACTATCGAGAGTCAATCGATAGTTGAGCAACACTTCTCGAAAAATAGTAACAATATCGATAGGGCTATCGATAGTATTAGAATTTAACAATACTATCGATAGTATCAATCGACAGACATACGTAATACTATTGATGAGTACCAATACTATCAATTAATAATATCGATAGTATTGAGTTGTGATACTATTGTTACTATCACTATAAAAGTGCGTTTTACAACAATTACTGGCGATACTGATAGTATTAGAACTATCAATAATTTTATCCCATCGATATCTAACGAAAATTCAATAGTATTGCATCAGGATTTAAGTCATCATTACCTATTAGAGTAGAATGTTTTTTTATTAACATGTAAACTCACAAAAAGTATTAAAAACACTAAATTGTTATGGTTGAGTTCACCATTTGTGTACATCGCGTATAAGCACTTTTGCATCATCCACGCTCATTGGTAATGAGACTGTACATCCCGCGTAAGTGTCCCCACATTTACGCGGGATGTACTATCGAGGCTTTTTAAATGCTAAGACCCTCCACAACCGCGAGGTGTGCATTCTCAGGGAGTACTTGTCCCAAGCCGACGTGGGGATGCATCGAGATGTAGTCGCAGTGGACAAAGGACTCACCTTGCTCTTCTTGACTAAAGAGAACTAGCGCAAGCCTGTAGTACTTGATACCAATAGCCGCAAGGAGGTATGGCGGAGCAAGGAGCTTCATAGACGCTTCTACCGGGCCCTTCATGGGCCCGATGTAGATTTCTAGCGTCCGTGGCCTGGCTACGTTTTGATGAGCTATTTGGGAAAACCAAAGGTTTTGTTTGTGCAATTATGGACGAAGTAATGATGACGAACAACTATAGAAAATATACTGTGAAGGACGGCACGGTTGACATCTGTCGGGCATGCCACTGTCCCGGTGAATCTATCTGACATATTATCTCTGGTTGTTCTCGTCTTGCTAACGATGAGTATTTGCACAGGGACGACCTCGTAGCTAGGATTGTCTACCAGCAACTTGCTCTCAAATACAACCTTGTGGACGCAGAAGTACCATAATACAGGTATGTGCCCGACCCAGTTCTCGAGAATGGTCATGTCACATTGTACTGGCTTATTGGCAACAATAGTCCTGTCGGTGGTGATAGATCGATAGAGCGTCTCACAATGATTGTTGATATCACTTTTCCGCGTGACGAGAACCTTGTGAAAGCCGAGAAAGATAAAGAAATGAAATATCAAGACTTGGCACACGAGCTTGTCGCCATGTGGGATGTTGATTCAGCAGTCATTGTGCCGATAGTCGTTACAGCCAATGATTTAATAGCCAAGAGCCTCGACCAACATCTAAAGAGGCTCTTGTTGGGCGGCTGGATCAAGGGCCTGATGAAAGCGGTACTTCTTGACACGGCACGTATTGTTAAGAAGTTCCTCTCTCTGAGGCTCTGACCACTGGTAGCTTGGATCCTGTTCCCGATGCCGGTGAGCTACTATGAGTATTTTATATATTTTTAAATGTTTTTATTTTATATTTTAATATTTAAAAAAAGGTATTAAATATGTTAGAAAATGAATATGGGACATAATATAATTCCATAACCACATTATTTTTTGAAAATTTCACCGATATACCTACCTATCTGTTTTTTTTCGATATATCGAATTCGATATCAATATTTTTTTAAATATCGGTTTCTTAAACATATCGATAATTTTTGGGACTTCTTGCATCCCCACTGGTCGCGGCGGCGAACGTCACTGCCCGTGGCCTGCAAACTGTGCTGCATGGATTGCTGCCCCGCCAGGCGCACCGCCGTTCGCGCCGCCCATTCCCGTGGCCAGGCAGTAAGGGGTGAAATAGGGGATGATAGTTTTTTCGAGGTTAGGAGATTTTTTATGAAAATTCTTATTCCATTGGGTTTTACCTCATAATGTTCCCCGACATATTTGAGTTTTGGCGGGAACAAGTTACGATGACGCACTCTCACACCTTATGAGCGGTCTGAGCGGAATTGCAAGGCTCGGGGAACCTTGCCATTCCGCTCAGCACGCATATTGCATCCCCGCACATTCCCGGAATGAATGAAGCGCGAGCAACGGAAAACGTGTTTCTAGTTAAGGAACATGGGTTAGCGGTTATTAAGTTAAGAATGACTGGTATTTTTTTGAACAAATTCCATGTTAGAAGTAAATAACGTTTTTTTAATGAATTGTTTTGAGAAAATCGCAGTATTGAATACTTGACTAAGATACCGTTATGGTGGACTAACTAGAATTAAGACAAGTTTTTCATCATGAATAGTTTATAGTATTGTTTTTTTGTGTTTTATGAAAATTGATCCTTAACTATAAACACGTTATACGCTCTTAGTGTATTTGTAGTCAAGAATAATCAAATAACGTACTATAAGCTACTAAAACGTTAAAAAAATATTAGGCAAATTTGGAAACTAAGGTACTTAAACGTGCATCAAGCTAAGAAGTGTGGTATAGTCAGTTTTTAGTCAAGAATTTGTTGCATATTTTGTCATTTAACGGTATATCATGTTTTAATATCTCTAAAACTGTAAGTGATAGAGCTATGGTGCTTAGACAGAAAGATAGAGAATTTAAAACTGTAATACTCTGCATTCAAAACTCAAAATCGACCAATTGAGGGTTAACGGGGTTCTAGTTAAAGGACGGCAGTATTAAATGTAGCACAATTTGTTCTTAACATTTTGCAGAAAATTATGCAATTACAATTCACAGGGTTATTCAAATTAAATTAATTAAATTATATTATGTTTATACGCCTACGGGAAAACAAAAATCGAAATTTCTTTAGTTTTTTGCAAATTGTAGCTTTTATTTACGTTTATACTATTCAAAATGCGATTTGCGCCGGTAACGGTTACTCAATAATATATTCAATATGAAAGTCGTAAGTAATACCTACTTTTCTAGGTTTACGATGCTCGAAAATAGAATTGTTTCCGAAAAAAACATGTTATGTAGTCCATTATGATGATGATTCATAATAATTGACATGATTTTATTGATTATTTTTAGCAAACTTAGTATCGTTACGGGTGCAAACAACATAATTATGACGTAAAACAGACCTGCAATTAGAAAAAATTAAAGAAAATTTGAATTTCACGGCTGTACTATATCGGATGTTCCCCTTAATTTGACATTATTATTTATATGTGTTGAGGAAGTTCACACTATTCGTACCCCGTTCGAGGGTCTCAAAATTAGAGCGAAAAATTGCAAAACTTAGGGCCGATTTTTCAATCCTCAGATAAACAGACAAATAGCATTTATTCAACAGATAGCAAAAAAATGATTTCAATTGTCAGATAGGCTTTATTCGACGAATAATTTGACTACCTGAGGAATAACTTTATTTATCTTTCCCTTTGACGGCCAGATAACCGCTTATTCAGTAGATAGTTTTATTCAATGACTGATGATGTAAACAAAAAATATAATTTTACTAGACAATTCTTGGGTTTGCGTTTTAATCAAAGTAAAATGGATGTATATAATTTGATAGCACTGATGGTCTGGCAATAATTGAGCAAGAAGCTCTGATAAATGAATTCATAAATCCAGGAAGGAAAGTAAGAATTGTCACATCCAGGCCCAATCATTTTCCGCCGGAGGGCGCGCGACTTTCTCCGGCCACCCTAGTGTGTGGCCTGCGGGTGGCGGGTTAATGGACCTGACGCCCTACCAGTAACAGGCCCGAGAAGGCGGCGCGCAGTATTCCGTGCACGCCTCTCAGAAGGACGTGGAACGAAGCCCCACAGAAGGAGAGGTCCGACAGGGGCTGGCGGACCGAGGCCTGCCGGGGATGCAGTGCATGCAGCTGCGAATCCCACGACCCCGGCCATCGGTCAGGAGAAGGCACACCGTGGGTTTTTAGCTAGTGAGAGTCCGGCATACATAACCCTTCGCCTTTCCCGGGCGGAGGGAATCAATGAGGATAAAGGCATGATAAAAAAAAAAAACATGCCCAATCATTTAACAGTGTGGGATTCAAAAGAATTCCATCGCCAATTCAGACTTTTAGAGTCTGTGCAATATTTACTTATAAATAATGGTAGAGTATAAAATCAAGCATCAAACAAAGGTTAAGTTTTCAATCGTTTATTATACAAAAAATTACTGCGAAATGGGTTCATGGCTACATAACAGAGCTGTAGTAATTGATAGTGTAAATCTTCCTAGCGAACTATGTTGGGAATTTGGGATCGTCTGCCAGTCTGACCGGATGCAGTCGAATACCAGTATTTTATATGAAGCGACTGCCTATCTGACCTCCATCACCCAGTTAGTAGATAACACGATAGCTCTTGGTGGAACTGGTAGTCAGACTTTCGGGCTTCGGTTCTGTAAATTTCCTGTCTGCATAGAGGACTTTTTTGGTACTTTTTTAATTCCCTCATACTTAAGTTTTAATGTATTCCATGAAAGGACACTGGTTGCGATTCCACCTGAATTTAATGAGCTCTCAGTTTTTCTCCATGCAGATCCTTTTCTTTGTCTTTATTCGTCACCGCATCGGTCTTCTTATTTCTATAACGTGTTTATATTTTTCGATTAAACTTATGAAGAATTGAATTACAGCACTATTAAAATTCGCTGAACGCTCTCTATTTTTTTGATTCCATTGTAATAAACATATAAATATATTATAATATTGATTTACAATCAAAATATATAACATGACATGACAGGAAGATAGTCTGACAGTGTCATTTTCGCCATACAGGTAATGAATGTACTCTAGACTCTGTGCAGGTAATTGAAATAGTCTGGCCTGCTCTAACGTTCGTTTATGCCATATATTTATCTCACCTCCCTGCAGTTAGCGTTGCTAAAGTCAATGAAATCGGTCAGATATTAATTCGTGAGATAAATGGAAATTGAAAAATTGACAAACAATTATCAGGCAGTTAAACAGCCAAATAAATTTATTCGTCAGGTAGTTATCAGGCATTTTATCTGAGGATTGAAAAATCGGCCCTTAATGTAACAAAATTATAGTAATTTTATCGATATAAGTAATCGACCTTTTGGTCGCCGTAACATGTATGAGAAATAAATTTGAATTTGCGCGTGTGTGAGTGTACGTCGAACACAGTATTTGCGTTAGTGTGACAACTAATAGCAAACTCGAAATCCATGTGCAGGTGGTTTATTTGTGTGCGTAATGCGCGTACGTATTGGGCTCTTGCTTGTAGTAGAGTTAAAGAGTGGGAGAAAAGCGGCGACACGCGTTCTAATACAAATCAGGAACTATTTCCTTTCTAACCTCTTTATCTGTTCTGTGGACACAACGATACCCTATAAACTACGAATAATCCCCAAGGGTGTATACATAAAGGAAGCAGGTAACCAGGGCCGACCTGCCAGCGCTTATCGGTACCTACTGGTCCGTGCTGGTAACCGCTACATAAAGGAAGCGGGTAGAAGCTGGGGCTGTCTACGTCTTGTTCCCTTGCAAATACAGCAACAAATGACAGCTTATCAGCGCTGATCGGAGCAGATTGGAACTTGTCGACGAAGATCGGAGCTTGTCGGCGCTGGTTCGCCACACAGTATAGAGACTACCTGCGCCGACTTACTGAAAGGAGCAGCACCGACAAGCGGTGGCAGATCGGCGCCGGCAACCCGTTTTCTACGTGTATACGCACTAATATCTGACATGCGCGCTGTTTAAAGTAAGTACCTACTATTTAATTATACAGCTGCATCTATTTCTTACGGAGAGTCCATAGCCAGTCAGCGAAGGCCAACGAAAGCCAAGATACGGGAATATTCCGGTCTGTCCCCCTGATCTGTTCCCTCGTCGGTAAAAGGAGGACTGCTTTTTATTTATATTTGTCCCCCTAAAGAACAGCAGGGGACTGACCAGAAATATTTCGTTCGATCTGTCCGTTCGTCTTGGTGACAGGGGAACAGATCGATTTTCTTATTCCTGATTGTCCCCCAAATGTGACAGATTAGGGGGACAGACCGGAATATTCAAACAAACGGAGTTCAACATGGTACAATACCGCCGACGTATCTTGGCGAGTCTGGAGTTAGTTGTTTGGCTGCGCAATTAATCTTTTAGAAACGAAATTGTCTACTGCGCAGCTAATCAGCTAACTTCAGACTCGTCAAGATACGTCGGCCGTATTGTACGTATAGGTACATCCGAATAAAACCGGATTCGTTTTATCCAAAGTTTGGTCAAATTCGACAGATGTCGAACGCTCGTTGGCGTTCGTTGGCAACGTTTTTACGTACCATAATTGGAAGCTGACACCGTCCCCAACATAAGGGAAAGAGCTAGCCAAATATCGGGCCATATTGTGGTCATGCATTTTATCGAGGTTGCTCAAATAGTTTCGAACTTCTAAACTTGAATTAAGTACCAACAATCAGTGCCGGATTTAAAGTAAGCTACTGCTTAGAGCATCACATCTTGGGGGTTCCAAAAACATAGGCGAAAAACAAGAGCTAGCGCGCACTACGAATCATACACCGCATACGGATTAAGGCCCCCCGCTGATTGTGATTTTTTGTCACGGTGACTTTTTGTTACCAAGTCGAATGCTATGAAGATATATATTTGTCACCGTAATGTAACGTCACCATAGTGAGCGCACTCCCATATATCTTCATAGCATTCGACTTGGTAACAAAAAGTCACCGTGACAGGCCCCCCGCCTTACATAACATAACATCACACCTGTAGTCCCTGAAGAGTTGGCAGAGGTGAGAGGTACCTACATCCTCATTTCGCCGTTATGTTTAAGTCCCATGTAATATGGGGCGAGCCTATTGCCATCAACCGGGCACAAATTCATACTTCGGGGTGCTACTGAGAAATTCCACACGGAAAAACCCAATAACACTTTGCCGGAGCTGGGGATCGAACCCAGGACCTCACGCTCAGCAGTCGCACTTGCGACCGCTAGACCGACGAGGCAATCGGGTTTACAGTACGCGTAATAAAATTTGCTTCTCTGAAACCAGGCTTTGAGCGTTCTGTGTCTGTGACTCACTTCAGAGGGACAAACTTATTTGGTACGCATAAAATAACTTTGCCGCACTGAAACAGGATTTCAGCGTTCTGTTCCTCACTTCAGAGAGGCAAATATATTTTACGCGCACTGTACGTAGGTATTTATTTTGTTTTTGCGGTGAAAAAAAAATGCAACGGAGATCCCCGCACCACAGATCCCCGCAACGCAGTGTGCGCTCACTCTAAAAGAGCCAACAATGTTGATGAGATTCAAAAGAAAAAATATGAATAGCTTGGTTCCAGCTGATTCAAATAGACGCCATATTTTCATCTTGCTCTGAAAACTCAGCTTGAACGGTACTGCTGATGATAGGTGGGAGCCTCATTGGCATGGAATGTTAAGGGCATCAAAAATCTTAGGGCCTGTTTCCCAATCTTCAGATAACTTTTATCTAGGAGATAAAGACTTGACAGATTTTCTACAAGGTTAATCGGAAAAGGACTATCCGCGGACCAAAGTATCAATGATTGATGAATGTTTTAAAGCAATTTATTGTTAAAATCTCAAAATATGGTAGGTAATTTTTTTTCCATATAAAATGTACCTATTGCAGTTTTTAAAAAAATCTTCAACCCTTTGTTACGAATTCAGCAAATGGAGCTTTATAATTCGTGACCTCAAATAAGACCTAAAATGCAAACGCAACTGATAGCTAAGTATAGGATAATTATGTAGATTTTATCATATTTTTTTTTAAGAAATCTTTGAACATTTGTTTCATAAACTATTGACTTTTGGGGAAAGTGTAGAACAAAAGTTATTCGGATTACTACTATGGGTACTTTAACATCCTTTCGGATTAGGTACTAACCTTACCTATTACCAAACCGCCATATTTATCTCTCGGTTAAGAGCTTACCGAAGATTGTAAATTTGCCCTTAATCCGACACTGCTCACGATATTTTAAGAAACTAGCTGACCCGACGAACTTCGTACCGCCATGTTTTTGTTCGTGATGATTTTTTTAATTTTCTTTACCTACCTTGTCCAGATAATAATGAACACACAAAAAAAAAACCAATTTGGTGCAATCGTTCGGAAGTTTCGGCGATTCTTTTTTTTATATCGGGTGTAAAAAGACCCTTAACGATAACGAAAACCACATATTCTACCCATCATTGGGATCATTTTTTTCTACCAGACCATACCTGGGGAACCATTGGTTTTGGAGATATTGAAGGTCAAAGTATACATTTTTTTTTAGTTTTTTAATAATTGATAATACTAAACTTTCTTCCAAACAACCTAAACAAAATTTTCAATTTTTCCTCATAAATTAGGCATTAGAGTTACAAAAACGCAACAAATATCAAACGCACACGACCGCCTTGGCTCAGCTGTGTGGCCGCTGCGCGCAAGCAAATGCGCGGTATCGCCACAACCACAAATTGCGCGCTACAAAAAAAAGCGTTTTTTTTATGCCAAAAAATAAAAGTCGTTTCCCAGCAATTATTTTTGGTCAATGTAGTTTAGTTTGATGTACAGAGTGCGTAGATTTCGGCTATGTGATGGGTCTTTTTACACCCTGTATACGTAGATTAATGATACTTACCTGACTGTACAATATTCAAGGAACTTAACGTAATAAATAAATAACACTGTAAGAACCAGCTTAAACTCATAGCGCGAACGTAGTGTTAGGTAACTTGGCTTATCGCAAATGATTCCGTGATGCAGTTAATTAACTTTTAGATTTGAAGGTTAATTAGCCTAGTAAATGTTTGATGTTGTATTTTAATGATGTTTGTGTGTAATTATGTCGAAAAAATTTGTTACACAATGCAAAAAGATTATTGCATCGGCCGGGAATCGAACCCGGGCCGCCCGCGTGGCAGGCGAGCATTCTACCACTGAACCACCGATGCTCATACAAGATAGTTTGAAATAGGAATACATACTCAACTGTTAATCAAAACACTTTTATTTTGACTGATTGGATAACAGAACTAGAAAACAGAAAAGTTCAAAAAACTATAGTAAAAAAACTATATACAAGTATAGTACTTAGGTAAAGTCATAATAAATTAGGAAGATACTTCCTAGCTACTATTTATACAGACAGCTTTTGTGATTGTAGATTTTGTGTTACCACATCATTACACCAAAAATCACTTCTGCGAAAAGAGGGAATATGAATGGGAATATAAGGAATAATATAAGGAATGAGAAATTTTTGGCGAGTTTTAGAAGAATCAGTTGTTCAAGTAATTAAAAAACAAATAAACAATTAATAGCTTTTAAAAATTACACGAAGGGTAACATTTTTTTTTCCTACAATATTTCGCCTTCGCCTTACTTGTGCTGCCATCTAGTAAACGTTTCTAATACTGACGTCACGTCTTGTTCACGAATGGCTTCATTAATACGAAAATAGATGGCGCAAATTACATCATGCTCAGCACAAAATAAGTTGATGCGAGAATGAGCGTTTAACATTTACAGAGAACAAACGTATAGTTGTTGCATTGAAATAAAATTATATTGGTTGGTCTCATCGTTGTTTATTCATTATATAATTTTCTTAAAATAAATGCGATATTCACTACAAGTAATTGTTCAATTACAGCTATAATTGAATAATAATAACAACATAAACACAAAAAATTACATTAATGTGAGTATAAAAATTTACCCAAAATCGTATTTTTATATATCAATAACATTATTTACAAAACATTTTTGATCAACAACAGGCCCATTTTAACACTTATGTATCTACTGATAGTGAAAACTAATTTAAGCGATTTATATTATTTATAAAAGTTGACATTAATGGTTTGTTAAATATTTTAAGTAATTATTTAAAAACTTGTTTTAACACGGTTTAAACAGGCCTAATAAATTACTTAAGTATTTTGCATACAACGCCATCTAGTATGTGCTTAAAGAAACTTTATTACTCTAAGGTGAGATCTCAATAGCCGCCGGACGATTGTTTGTTTTTCGATGCATTTTAGGGTTAACTTGCAGTTATTCCACAACACTTTGATTGTGCAACTTCCTTCTGTCTTTCTCGTTTGCGTACTACTGCACCAATAATCATCAACAGTACCTGTAAGTAAATAAATATATTTTTAGATTTGACAAAGGCAACAGCAGCCTTTCTCATATCCCTTTCTCGAAATATTAGGAAGCAGACTTCAAATTTAATCAGATGTGGCTAAATATTATATCAGTATTATACAAGGAGGCCTGGGGGGGCTGATGACGTCATATTTGGTGAATACCTACCTACATTTTTGTTTCATATTCGTGCGGGCTGCACAATGCACAACCATCAAATCTAACCTTAACATTAACCGGTTAATCTTAAGTTTATATTCACACATATCTTTAACCGTAACATAATTATTAGTGATGTTCCGACTAGTCGGCGAGTAGTCGGCAAAGAGCGCCGAATATTCGGCTTCTTACATGGCATGTATTTTTCAATAAAATGTATTGGTATAATTAAGAGGACATTAAATAAAAACCTTGATTATTGACAATGCGAAATAAACAAAACACCCCGACACTCTCGCAAAAGGCGGTTGCGATTTGCGCGCTAATAAGCTATAAACGAAGCGTCACGGAAATTGCGAAATACCTACCCCCGAAACCGTGATCGGCTTGGCCGTTTAGTCGGCCGACTAGTCGGCCTCTTTACAACCGACTAATCGGCTAGTCGGCTAGTCGGCCTCTTTACAATTGACTAATTGGCTAGTCGGCTAGTCGACCAAAAGTCATAGAATAGAATAGAATATAGAATAGAATTTTATTTGCGTAAAATGTAGGTACATTACAGATGGAGTAAAATATAGACCCAAATACATTTTGCCGCAACGCGACATGCAAATTCTTGACATATTACGTATTATATAGACTCATTCAACATTATTAGAATTAATATCAATTATTGCAATATTTAAAAGTAATTAATTATACATATAAAGTAAATTGTCAAATCAATACATTATAATAAATTTAACACAATGTCAAAATAATAGAAATCAATAGTTACATTATATAGGTATTAGTTATCAATTTATCATTTAGGTATTACCTGTAAATTCCGATATAGAATAAAAAGACTTTTCTATAAGCCAAAGTTTGAGTCTGATACGAAACTTACCAATACGCATTTTTTTTATTTCGTCGGGAATATTATTGTACATGTGTCATAGTTGGAACATCTCTAAATTATACACATAAATACAATGCAATACTAGGTAAGTATAGGCAATCAGTAAAATTGCGTCTTAAAAATGTTTATACTTTAAGTAAAATATAAAAAGTCAAAAGATATTGAAATTCTAGGACGGACTGATGAGATTCACCGTAAAAGGAAATCTTATTAATTTGCTATATCTCGTGTGCACACCAACACCTAAAGGAAAAAAGATAGTATCTTTTTGCTCTCACCTCAACAGCAATAAGAATAACAGTCACAACGAACACCATAGAAGACGTTTCCTTGAACACCATCAACACCAGTTCCTTACATCCCCCTGGGTAGTAGGTCTTCTTGACTTTACAGAGCTCTCTATCTCTTTCTTGCACCAGATCAGACCTGGAGGAGTCGTAGGTGGAGCAGCAAGAGATCGGCACGTTCGGGGGAAAGTAGTACGGCAGCTTGGAGCTTCGGTAATCTTCAGGTCCGTATACTCCGCAGCAGTTTAGCTAAAAAGAGCGATTAGATAAAATAATAATAAGATTATACATTATTACCTATTATACTGGCGGTTTTTCAGGGGGCCCAGCTAGTGAGCTGGCGAGTCACCGTCTGCTAAAACTTTTCAATTTAAACTTGAAAGGCAGACGCCGTTTTCTTCCGGCAATAGAAGTTATCCAGTCCACTTAACACCCCTTCCCATAGACTAGATATTTTTCACCATATTTTACAATAGTCTTGCACCCACCTGGGACGGCCCATGACTGTACTCCAATAGTGCAGCCGGGGATAGTCCCTGGTTGGTGCCCCATCCCATTTTAGATTAAAATGCTCAACGGGGCCTCTGCGAGTTGGACTTGTGTCCCCCGTATGCCTTCCAAAGGACCGGATATCTTCCGCACGGAAGATGAGCCGTGATTCTTAAGAGATTATAGCAATGATGAATAAACTGAATTGTGTTGGCAGACGGTGATTCGCCAGCTCACTAGCTGGGCCCCCTGAAAAGCTGCCAGTACATAGGCGAAGGAGGCAACAACGTTAGCGGTTAGAGGTGTAGAGAGGTGTGGCCCCGGTTTCACTGTCGCGGGTCTCTAAAGGACCCGGAGTGGGTTTCCCCGCTATTACGCCATTAGACTTTAAGAGATTATACCAATACTTAATGATTATAAAAAAAACTCGATTTGGCACACGACTTTGTCGACATGTGGGATGTTGGCTCAGCAGTCATTGTGCCGATAGTCGTTACAGCCAATAGTTTAAGTAATAGCCAAGAGCCTCGACCAACATCTGATCAGGCTCTCGTTCGACAGCTAGATCAAGGGTTTGATTCAGAAAGCGGTACTTCTACTTCTGTCTGGACACGGCGCGTATCGTTAGGAAGTTCCTCTGTCTGGAGCCCTGACCACCACCGGTAGCTTGGACCCTGTTCCCGATGCCGGTAGGCTAGGTTTTTTATGTTTTTAAATGTTTTTTTTATTTTTTATAACGAAATATTGAAAAATGTAAATTGTATGTAGGTACAGACAACGAATAAACGAATGACTTCTTATAGAACAGCTTGTGACCCCTAAATTGTGATTGTGAATCGTAAAAATGAACTATGTACTACATCCTCGACAGAGGAATTCATCTCAAAAATAGTGCCTAAATAGTGACCTCGAAATACAAAATCTCATAAATAGTGATCTCATTTATTTTTATAATTCGGTACTTAGTTACGGTTTACTCACGTGCATTTTTCGGGATTGCCCGACTAGTTTCGGACCCAAACGGAGCCCTTATTCATGACCTGTACCCCAAGTGTGAGTTTTTTTCGTTAACTACTGTAGTTGCGTCACGCCAAAAATGTATGAAAATTTAGGCTGCGTCTCTAGGCGCACCGTTCAATTAACACGCGAATATTAGTTAGATAACGGTGCGCCTAGAGGCGCAGCCTAAATTTTCATACCTATATTTTTGTCGTGACGCAACTACAGTAGTTAACGAAAAAAACTCACACTTGGGGTAGATCACCCGGCGACCAAACGAGTGAACCACAATATAATCATAAATATGAATGACATGGTGTCTCACGAAAGTTATAATCTCATTTATTGCGAACAATGGAAGACGATTTGTCGGAATATTTGAAGTATTGTGAGAAGAATGCATGAAGTGAATCTATAGTAGTGCAATTAGCTTCGGTTGTTCTATAAAGTTTTAATATGCACTGGAATACCAGCACCTAATTTAAACTTAAAGTTAAGGGATTTAGTCCTTTAGCTACTACTCTACTTACATCAGACTGTGTCATCGCCCAAATCTTGAGATGCCTCGGGTTATCTTCCATGGCCTGCCTGAAGGACTCGGACAGCGACTTGAGGAGTTTGGCCTCGTCCGCCGGCTCCACGTTCACTGATATGCCAGCTATCAGAGCTTGTACGATGGCCAGAAGTAACAGGACCACAGCAGCCTGGAATGCATAAAATAAAAGAAAATTATGAAAGGAGACTACTCAGTATTATTTTAACGCAGAACTATTACAGTAACAGTCCAATGGCCTGGCTTCTCCCATGCTATCGTCAGACTGGCTGACCGATCGATAATGCTATTCGCAAACGGTCAGTCGAAAGAAACCTCACGACATATGCCCGTATCCAGGCGACGGGTTTTGGAAACCTGATTTTTTTACTGTTCTCCCTCAACCACAGATCAACGCCAGGGCCAATATATTTGCTACCTAGTAAAAGATAGAAGAAGAATTTACAAAAAATAATAATTTCACTGTATTCTAACTTTTCGAAATAGACTTTATGAAAATTGGCCGAGACAATTAGAAATACCTAATGTTAGATTCTTTCAGCCCTTTTTTACGAGTTTACGTTTACGAATACTGTCAAAATGATTGTTTTGTTTTTGTTGTCAAACAATTTGACAGCTTTTGAAGTTGAAAAATGTCTGAAAGAACGGTTCAGCCTTGGTTCAGTTGCGATTTATCAAGATTTACTTTAGGAAAATTGGGCCCCCGATCAAGACGGTCTTTATCTTGTAGTTAAGACTAGTTTATAAGTACATCACAAGCCTGTGGTCAAGAACAAGAGGTCGCTACAATTAGCTTGTCAAGTTCGCGTGATATGCCAACAGTTTTCCATTGAACTTGAATATATTAAACTCGGGCGGGTGTAACCTTGGATCCTTTTCTTGTATTTGTGGTCGGAACACGTAATTTCTTTGCGGCTAATATTTTTAAAAATTTAATTCCCTCTTTAACACCCTTAATTAGCCTATTATTGTCCCACTGCTGGGCAATGGCCTCTTCTCAGAATGAGAAGGGTTTAGGCATTAGTCTATCACGCTGGCCTGGTGCGGGTTGGTGGACTACAGACATCTTCGAGAACTTTTTGGAACCATCTCAGGTGTGCAGGGTTCCTCAACTTTGAGAGAGGCGACTGCCACTCTCCCTTTCCGCGCCAGACGCACCGGGCGCCGGAGGGCGACATTCTCCGGCTACCATAGTGTGTGGCCTGCGGGCGGCGGGGTAGGGGACCCGTCGCCCGATCAGTAACAGGCCCGAGGAGGCGGCGCGCAGTGTTCCGCGTGCGCCTTTCAGGAGAAAGTGGGGCTAGGCCCCACAGTAGAAGAGGTCCGCCAGGGGCTGGCGGACCGAGGCCTGCCGAGGTCGCGGTGCATAACGCTGCGAAACTCGCGATCCCGGCCAAGGGTCAGGAAAAGGAACACCGTGGGTTTTGTGCTCGTTTTGAGAAGTGTCCGTTATGAGAAGTGCACCTGTTGCGAAATGCACATTTTGCGTCCAGTGCTCATTTAGAAAAATGCACATTCTGCGGCAGACCCGCCCTTAAGTAGCCTTTAGGTACTTCGTCTTTTTATTTTGAAAACATTTCAGGTGTAACCAAGAAACTTTCTAGTTCAATCTTTTTCACTTTTCTCGTGCATTCAGTATTCTCAGTAGAATTCTTGATTGTTACTCACTTGGTACTATCAATACTGTATTTTATACGATAAACTTCACTCCACGAGTAAAGGTAGATTAATAAACTTAGTTGTAAAATATTTACGACTTATTGTACAAAAACACTTTTATTAAGTATTGTTCTAATGGCAATACATTATCGGAGTTAAGATATAAAAAATACATAAAATCATTTTTTTATTGCATTTCAATACACGTAATCTAATAACAACTTAAATTGATTTCAAGATTCTTTCAGTGTAGATGATAAAAATGCTGCAATTTTGCTGAGTGACTTATCAATCATTATTTTGATTGGTCTGAGAATTATTCAAGAGGAGTTCTTCTGGATAACACTTTAAAGAAATGTATCACAATGAAGCAGTTATGATAATGATGTATCAGGTGATGCTTAACGTATTAATTACAATGTCTTTGGATGGTACCTCTAGAAACCAGATCTACTAACAAAAATGTTTCAAGTTGCAATCGAACTGCAATTGAACGACGGCCTTTCGATCGTTATCTCTATACGGAAAAAATTGAAACTGCCGTGGTTCAGCTGCGGTTCGATTGCGATTTTAAACAATTTTGTTAGCAAAATTGGCTTCCTGATACGTTGTCAGCTTATGTCAAAGTTATTTAAAATTATGAAATTCTAGAGGTCGCTCGCGGTTTCGCCCGTGTGGATATCGTTTGTAGCGTATTCCGCGTTTTTTGGGATAAAAGTAGCCTATGTCCTTCTCCGGGTTCCAGACTATCTCTGCACCAATTTTCATTAAAGTCGGTTCAGTAGTTTAGTCGTAATGAGGTAACAAACTGAGAGACAGAGTTACTTTCGCATTTATATTAATTTATTAGGAAGGATTTTACCTACTGGAAGTTCTGAATTTACGAAATCGTAATCATCATAACTTACGATTAAAAATGATTCTTCCGAATATTCTACTGACCAAGTCAATTGATGTGCGGATGGATGAAAGGATCTACTATGTCTGTTTAGACTACCAATATTGGTTTGTAAGATATTGAAACATTATGTTTCGTAAATTAGCAACCGAGTCAAGATGAAAAAAGTTACTCACCGCATGTATAGAGTTCGATTTTTTCCTGAACACAGCTACTTGACCATAGATAACCACACATATTGTGACTGCTGCTGACACTGCCAGCAGTACCATAGCCACCATCCTACTAGACTGCTCCGCATCATACGCCTTCGTCGCTATTGATGTCAGTACTGCCAGGATTATCAGTGCCACTGCTAGTATCTGAAAATTAAATGAGTAGTCATGTTTAGAGGCAGATAATTTATGTTTGTCACTATCGTCAACTTCAATTTCATCAATAAGAATATTATTGCCATCAATAACATTCGGTTTTAAACGTAAGTTATAATGAGTTGCAAAGTATGTTTGATTTTGTCACAGGAAATTCTGATGCAGTTGGCTAGCACGCTCATGCTCATTGATTGGAGACAATATTATCTCCTTTTTGATGAAGACATTAGAAAACAATTTATCTTTAAATCATTTGTAAATCACGCGAGGGTTTCTCAATTGTTTTAAAAACGTTGCAAAAATATTTCCAGACATATGACCACGATGGTTTCAAAAGTTTACATCGTAGATATTACAGATTCAATTTCGAATACGCATGGTATCACGACTTTATTGCTGTTCTAGCACGTGTTAGCATCGATACAATCGATCAGCATTTTATCAAATAACCTTACGAAACCAAGGAGTCACGCGTTAAGAAAATGCGTGAATGCATCGCTGCAACAAGTCGTTGTGTGTGTGCTTAAACTGTCTGGGCTCTTTTTTCATGATTTAAAGTAATTTTGACGCAAAATCGCGAATAAATCACTCGCCTACCGTCGGCCGCTGCTGGATTTTGGCCTACTCATAAAGTTATTGCCTGTAGTCGTCTCCTGCACTAGACGCATTGTATAGTATCTGTTTGTAGAGTCTGATTTTTCTTACATAAATTAAAATAGGATACCACTGACCACTCCAATTATTCCTAGCATCACGAACAGCGCCATGAGACAACTCTTGCATGTGGGACACTTCGTTCGTTTGTGTCCGACATTGGGAGATTTAACGTCTGGGTTCCCATTGCCTTCGATGATGATGTCATGTGTGATCTCTGTTTCTTCTGTGGAAAAAAATTACGAGACCACTGTGGAAATGGGCGACACGTGTTGTCAGTAACGCTATGCGTGCGGTCAGACCACAGTGCAAGCATTTCTGGAACACGTCTGACATGTTTGCCGCGCAAGAGAACTTACAATTAAGACAACTGAATATCACTGCTTTGATATCTGTACGCTTAGCACGAATATTGTGACGTATGGTAACGTAAACGGAACGTTAATGTGAGTGAATTTTGAATTGGAAATACTCGTTTCACACATAATATTCAATTGAATTTAAAGTCTTTATATGTATATGATACAAATTTGCTTGTCGCATTTTATAGTCGCTATAGGATAGGTAGTTATATTTTCGATTCAAAATTCCGTTACGTTACTATTAGTCAAAACATTAGTGCTAGGCCTAAATGTTATGAATTTTGCACTACTTACACTAAACAGTTATTCATACTTGCAGAACTATCTCCAAAAACACTCCATATATTTGCAGTTCTCCACTATGAGATTGCAGTGACTATCAGTAATCGTAGTTTTAAATTAATAGTCTGATTAGGTAAGAGTCTACCGAATGACTTCTATATGCAGGGTTCAGCGCATAATCCCCTCTCTTAGTACACTTACAGGTCTTAGCATTACTTGGAAATCTATTCAAGATCGCCTAAACACAGATTGTTTTATAAAGAAGCCATAATGTATGCTCTGACACCTTCTAGAAAGTTTATTATGACGCATAAGACGCAAAGCTCTCTTAAAAAAAAATTGAGTGGAAGATGAAGATTTGCTATAATTCGTGATCAAAACAAAGACAAGTAAACACTATAAAAATAAATTTTGTGAGTTGTTTTCCCGCCATCATAATCAAATTACCCTTCCAAATCTCTCAATGCGTAATAATTTCTCCTTAATTCTTATTAAAGCAAGAAGGATGGACTTACCCGCCTTCTGACAAGTGGCCATGTCGTCCCAATGGGTGGGAGTCTCGTCGAAAATGAGCCTCACATCCGAAGTACCTGAATTTATAGGACAATAACAATACATCGTGGTCGAATGGTCGAACGCTCCGCTTCTAACACATAATGGAACAGATTTCATTCACCATGCTTTATGTTGCATTATGGAAAAGCGTTTGTGTGTGCCAGAATGCGCGAGAGTTGGTGGTCAGGTGTCTTGGTCAAGATTGTAGCGATATTTGGTAGCTTGTTATCTTTGGATGGATAAAGAAAATAAGAAAATTCTTACTTAAGTACCTATTCCTTTTGAAATAAAGTTTTTTTTTACTTTTTCAATAATTTTTTTTAGTAACTAATTACTTCGTATCTTGTATCTTTTGATTAAGATTTGACAAAATAAATGTTCATGGAAATCGTTTTTTATTTACTTATTTATCTAGAGAATTTAGGCGCCCCTGCCATAGTCAAACCATATATTTTATGAATGAAATTGTGTGCCCTCATAATTAATTTGAATAATTGTTTTGATGATATCTATTTAAATTTAAGCCGCATTTAGAACCTATAGGCAGATTCAGAATGTTTTTTATAAGCAGGAAACGTGCAGGAATTCTTCAGATTTCTAAAACTGTCAAAATATTTGACTTTGTTTTTGTTGTCAAACAATTTGTCAATTTTTCTGCTTCACTTTTCCTGCTTCAAAAAATACCTGAATTTACCTACTGAACATAAAATAGAGGGAGGCGAGAATGACGGCAATGGTTGTAATATTATATATTGATAGAGATTAAATGGACTACATAATGTGTGCCTTGACTTTGTAAAAACATTGCTGAATACTTAGTATTTTTTTATTAAATCGCTATGTAACGTTTCTATATCCACGAAGATATTGTTCCCATAATTTTTATAAAAAATATGGTCATATTGATAAAATTTACGTCATTTTATAACATTTTACGATAAGGAAGAGGTCGTTATTATTTACCTAGCACTTCTCATTATATTCATTATTGGACCACTGAAGTGAACGCCCACACTTATTGGACGTACAATACCTACATGTCCAAATAACCACTTAATATTTAGGCGTTTCCTAAATAATTCTTAAGGCACACGCTTACCAGTATGAAATGGGCATTTTATTGGAACATCGATTCAGCTTTCGCATGCTTGAGCGTCCTTTAGAATGCTATAGAATGCTTTCACAGCTCAAAGCACACAATGTTACAAGTGTGGCTAAAACCATCCAAAATTTTTGCGGATAGATGCTTTAATGTGAACAACATGAATAGAATGATGATTAGAATTTGATTATTACTGGCGTTAATTGTGAAGGAAAAACATCGTGAGGAAACCTGCACACCTGAGAGAGCTACAAATATCTAGATGGTGTGTGTATTCCACCAACCCGCACCAGGCTAGCACACGGTGCGGTGCGGTGCGCCGCCGCACGGCTCCCATTTTGCCGCACGAGCACACGTAGTACGCGGCGTCGCAAGAGCCACGCGGTGCGGTGCGGCGCCGCACCGCCCCGTGTGCAACGGTTCTCCGTCAACATATCTGCGATCTGCGACGCCGAAGCAGTAACGCCGCAGCGGCACCGTATAGTATCACCTTCATGGTCATTCACCTACCTACTTGCTATTTATATTTTATACTTTTTTATTGATGATAGATGGGATTCTAATTTACCTGCTGTCGTCTACGTCTACTACTATGACTACGACTAAATGCTACAGCCGGTCTGTTTGCTGCCGCCGGTTTCTATCAGATGGCTGTGTGGGCCTTCGACGAACGCCGTGAATACAAGAAGGAACTCGCTGACTACTCCAAGGGAAGTAAAGCTTTGCTGACTCTTACTCGTATAAGCACTTTATTATTGTTGTTATGTATTAGGTATTGAATGCTCTACACATTCTTTACAACTGGTGTAGCAGACGTGCTCAGGAGATCCTGGGGCCGTCTGTTACATTACAACCGCTCAGGCGCCGCGCTGGAGCCGCACAGCATCCTGTAGCTTCTCCCTAAGGCCTAAACCCTTTTCATTTTGTGAAGAGGCCTGTGCCCAGCATTGGGACAATAACAGGCTGATTATGCACTAATCATAATAACATAAATACTAAAAGGTGCGGTCGCGAGTCGAACTGTGTTCAGCTCATGATTAAATGCTCCGTTTGGGTCCGAAACTATATTTGGGAGCAAATAAATCGAGTCACTTCTATTTTTCACGTATAATTTGTTATTATCTTTAGTGTAATGGAACAGATCAATTCTAAACATATATCGCCTAAAAGGATAATTGATAACCTTTACAATGAGGGTAGTTTTTTTTCAACTTAGAATTATTATAATTCATGAAACCAAAACTAATAACCAGGACACGTGTAAAAAGGAGCGGCTCGATTTATTTGCTCCCAAGTTTAGTTGAGCAATGCCGAAAAATGCACGTTAGTAAACCGGTACTAATCATAAATATGAATGTGACTCACGAAAGTAAGTACTACGTAATAATTTTCACCCAGCCGGGACAGTCCATGACTGTACTTCAATAGTACAGCCGTGAACAGTCCCCGGGGCCCCGGTTCATTATAAAGTTCTCAAAGAAACCTGATGGATCTGTGAGCTCCCGTGAGCCTTCCAAAGAACCGGAGTTCTTCCTCGCGGAAGCTAACCTGTGTGTGCCTTGCCTGAGAACAAATACGCCAATGAAATGTATGGAAATGACATAACAGATCGCTTGACCGGTCGAAAGCTTATGTCAATCCAGTGCATTTCATTGTTGCATCTAATAAGGCGATCATCGATTGACATTTGTCTACACATACCGGGCTACTTAAGAGATACATAGGTAAAGGAATATTTATTTTGGTATATTTACCTCATTCACTAACCTGGAAAATAGTACATCAAACACTTATTATTCTCTCTATCGGACAAATATTTGAAATAAGCGTACGCCACTGACATTTCATTGAACTGAGTTCATAACTATCTTCAAAAAGTTCATCGTGTTTTACAAAAAACAGTCGAATTCAAATACTTTAATCAGACGTTTCTGTAGCGTCTCCGAATATGGTTCGGAGTGAGACTGAATGTTATCCATTTCCTCTTCCAAGTAATTAACACTTCAGCTTTGTCATAAAGTGCTAAATATTTACTATCAGTCGTGATACTAAAGTTTGTTGTGGTTTTTTGGGCGTTATTATGATGTTTAACGTTAAATGACAAGTTTGGTTAGTAACTGTGGTTGTGGTTTCTCGTCTGAAAAGCGTATTTTTTTTGCTAAGATTAGCTCTCCCTTTCTATCTAATAATAATCATAATCCAGTATTTGAGTATTTGCACAGGCACAACCACGTCCTAGGATTATCCATCAACTTGCTCTGAAATACAACACAAGGTTGCAGGACGCAGATGTACCATACTACAAGTATGTGCCCGACCCCAATTCTCAAGAATGGTTAAGTCACATTGTATCTACTGGGATCGATCTATCATCACCGACAGTATTATTGTTGCCAATAAGCCTGACATAGTAGTGATAGATTGATCAGAGCGTCTCACAATGATCGTTGATATCACTGTTCCGCTTGACGAAAACCGCGAGAAAGATAAAGAAATTAAATATCAAGACTTGGCGCACGAGCCTACGAGCAGTAATTGTACCAATAGGAGTTACAGCCAATGGCTTAATAGCCAAGAGCCTCGACCAACATCTGATGAGGCTCTTGTTAGGCAGCTGGATCAAGGGTTTGATTCAGAAAGCGGTACTTCTGGATACGGCGCGTATTGTTAGGAAGTTCCTATCTCTGAAGCCCTGACCACCGGTAGCTTGGACCCTGTTTCCGATGCCGGTAGACTACTACTTTCATATTTTTAAAGGTTTTTTTAAAAGAAATATTCTAAATGTAATTTGCAAGTTAAATGATGAATTAAGGAAATCATAATCCTCCCATTACTGTCCCATTGTGGCCACGGGCCTCTTCTCAGAATATGAAGGGTTAAGGCCTTAGTGCACAACGCTGGCCTGGTGCGGTTTGGCGGTCTACACACAACATTGAGAAGTACACGCATCATAATAGCTAGAGAGTTCCTTGGCTGCCGGCGCCGGAACCCAAAAATAAAGCCATCGAGAACCGGCACTACATAACTGCCGGCAGCCGAGATTAAAAACATCGGCTGCCGGTACTCAAAATGTACACCGGCGGCGGTAATAAGTTGTTTGATAGGTATGTTAGTTGAAAGGTAGGTCAGATTTTGGGCCAAACACTGTAACTTGTCTTCCAACTGACTAATTTCAAGAACGAGCGAAGCGAGCTCTTTAATTTGGGGCACCCCGACACGAATAGGTTAGGTTCAAAGGGGATGACGGGGGCTAGAGAGAGCGAGCGAACGAAGCCCCCGTCATCCCTTTCGTATTACGTTACTTTAAACCCTGCAGACAGAAATAGGTGCCCCGCGCTTCGGGCTCCGTCGACTCTGCTTTGGAAACCCAAACAACCTTACTTAAGTTTTTCATTTGTTTTTATTGTGAAAGTGAAAGTGAGTGACGAATAATCGTCTCATGAAGAGTTTGAAGAGGCCTTGAAGGTGTAAAAAAACAGTGAATGTAAAGGTAGAAGTCCGAGACGGGCTACAGACCGCAAACTGTAAAAGTAGTATCGCTTGCGGTGCGATCTGCGGCTGCGGTCTGCGGTTGCAGTTTTGTCGGAATAGCATACCCTATAGGCACTATTCCAATGGCGACTTGCGGTCTGCAGTTTGCAGCTCGTCTCGGACTTGTACCTTAATCGGCGCGGCGCCGGCAGTTAGTTTGGCACTCGGCGCCGGCACTCGTAATGGCAACCGGCGCCGGCAGGAGGCACTCTCTAATAGTTATAATAGATGGAGTAGTAATCAGGAAGGAGACTGGATTGTTTCAAATAGTCAGCATTCTAATTGGGCAACACACTCGCAATCGCTATGGCTTTGATTTTGACAGGTCAACCATTTCCATAGCAACGTAATTAACAATCCAACTTCTCTACAATCAAGTGCCACGCAATGAATATTGTTTTTGACAAATCGACTGTCATGATTGATGTTGGTTACGTAACGGAATGTCCACATCTCCACGTCACGACGTCGTCAACGTGGAACGGTGCGGTGTGCGTTGACGTGGCACGGTGCGTTGACGTAACGTGCAAATTTACGTTACCGTATCGTAAAAATGCACGTCAGGATCATTGTTAGATTTATCGAGATCCTGAATTTTAATAAAAGAAATAGTAAGGTGTGGTTTTAAAGCATCGGAGCACATAGACAGCGACTAACTCGCGGGCGTGGAGAGCGCGGGCGGAGCGCATATACGTGTGCGCTTGCGGCTAGAGGCCTAACGTGTTACGATACGGTAACGTACATTTTCACGACGCGGCAAAGCACCGTGCCCCGACACCGCACCGTTCCACGTTGACGACATCGTGACGTAAAGTCCCCGTCACGAGAAGCTATAAATTTTGTAAATAAAGAACTTCTACAAAGTTACGTAGCGACAATTCAATCAACAATAAATAATCCCAAATTCAATCAACTCAAAGTTACATACGTGTAATACGAAACTAACGAGCAATTTCACTTAGTCGGGTTATATTTTAGCGATATAAAGCGCTATCGTCTAATGTTTTGTGGTACCGGAACGTGTCTGACTCATGGAACGTCAACATTTGGCCCGCCATTTTGAAGTAAGTTCACACTGACGCTGTCAATGCTGTCATTTGAGTTTTGAATGCGTTTCAGTTTGTTTGTGTTGTTTTCGTAGATTATTATTTATTATTATATAAATAAAATAAAAACCATTATATAAAAATCATTACAAAACTGTTTTTTTTATTTGTTCCAAAGGTTGCGAACCCCTGAATGTGTGTTTACAAAATTTATAGCTTCTCGCGACGGGGACTTTAGACATGTGGACAGGCCGTTACACAATTGCCGCCGGTTCTCGCCTAAAATTGCAAGAGCCAAAAATAGACAACGAAAAGAATACCAATCTGACTTAAATAAGATGACCGGTCTATTAAATGATTATCCCACGCAAGTTATAACTGTCAACTGAGGGAATTGGACCATTTTGGTGTTAAGCCGTTGTTAACAAGTCGAGCGCCGCACAATCATGATTATTGACCCAACATTTGTGGCTAGCGGCTTTTTGGAATGATAATTGAATTGAAGACGAACGACACTTAGAATTGGAGCCATATTTATGTTTAATGTACCTAAGTTTAGCTTTTAAGCCCCCACCTACCAGAAAGCCAATTCTCGTAATTAAAAATGTTCAAAATATAGTTTCGATCTAGTCTCAGTCTAGTCTCAATCTCCTAAATATGACAAATGGTATTCTTGTACGTTAAAAAACAACGTCAAACGTGAGATTATATTGAAATGAGATTGAAAGTTGACTGAAGCCAAAAGGATATTCTGGTTAGGGTAAAACTCGGTAATACGCCCCAAGTGACAAAACGCCCCACCACTCCAGCACTTACACTATCAAAGCTGCGCCGCTCACAACTAGACGCACGGAGACCCACTAGTAGGCGAACAACATGGCCGACGTGTGCACGTAGTTTGTGATGTCCGTTTAAAAAATATTGCAAAATCTGTATTTATTGGAGTGAAATAATTTGCGGTAAGTTTCTAAGAAATTCATATATATTGATACTTTTAGATTTTGTGTTATAAAGACCCACACTATCGTAAAATAGATGAAATTACCTTTATACTTTTATTTTGTCGAACGTTATAACCTTGAATCTACTGCTTTGACCTCGGTGGGGCGTATTGAAAATCAAATTTGACAATATGCCCCTAAGTCAATTTATAAAACGCCCCAATATTTGAACTGTGTTAAAGTATTTTTTATCGCGTGTTATTATTTCAGATTATGTCTCGGAAGTATCAAAGAACAACACTACGAGCATCATGGAGTGCAGACGACTTAGACAAAGCCATGCGCAGTGTACTTAGCAAAGAAATGGGTGTTAATGAGGCATCCAGAAGCTTTGGCACACCATCTCGAACCCTAAGAAGACACATTTTATCGGGAAAATCAAAGGGCCCTCTTGGACGCAAACCAGTATTTTCTGTAGAACACGAAAAAAAACTAGTTGCCCATATAAAGAAATTGGAGAAAGTTGGATTTGCCCCTGATAGAAAAGATGTTAAAGAAATGGCATTTCATCTTGCTAGGAAACTCAATATTAAAAATCCATTTTCATCAAGTTCAGCATCAGCTGTAAATGTCTGGTTTTCGGGATTCATGGCTCGCAACTCAGAATTAAGTCAAGTCAAGTGTCAAGTGACAAGCCTTCTGATTTTCTCTGAGAAAAGGAAGGTAATTGCCGACAAAAAGAAGCCAGCAGCTGGAAAATTAAAGCAGACTAAGACCACAAAAATAACTAAACCTATCGAAAAAAAAGATGGTGATAAAAAGAAACAAGAAAAAGGAGGTAAAAAGAAGCCAAAGAAAGTGTCTGTCAAAAATAAGAAGAAGAAAAAAGTAAGCTATTCATCCTCTTCTGAAAGCAATGATGAAAATGAGGGCAGGGTAGATACTTCTGAAGAAGAAATCTCAGACGAAGATGACGACATTATCAGATGCGTGGAATGCACGGAAGATTACTATAATACAAAATCCACAGAAGATTGGATTCAATGCCTGTCTTGTTTAGCATGAATACATGAGTTTTGTACCATGTTTATTTAAAAAGTCTGATTTGATAAAGAGACTGAGTAACTGCCTCTTATTATCCTAAGTTAAGATTAAGGGTTAATTTTTGTCAAAACAATTGTTGTTATAGTTTAAAATATGCAAAAACATATGATAAATACACTGGGGCATTTTATAATAAGAGTGAGTCGTATTAGCCAACGATCACACTACAAAACGCCCCACCTAAGGTTTTTTTTAAATAATAAATATTATTGTATCCTTAGTTCCTATTATCATTATTACTTGTGGTATTGTTGTTAAAATACTAAATATTGTTCCAAAATAAAAAGTTTGATTATATCTTGTAAGATTTTTTATTTATTACAATTTTAAAAAAAGTGGGGCGTTTTACCGAGTTTTACCCTACATTATGTACTGAGCCATTTTAACAAGTTGGAATTCTCACTTATTTCTATTGCTATTGGTAATAAATTTTAAGTTGATTGAATTGACATTATATCGAGATATACTGATATGATACTGAAACCGGACCGAACTTTAAGTGTACCAGAATACCATTTTTTATTCAATTCATAATTTAATCTCAATTCGGTCAACCTTCACTCTTACTTCAAATTAATTACGAGAATTGGGCTTCTCTTGTAATAATGTATTTAATGTAAACAATTTTTTGAGGTTTTTAATCCAAATGGCCGTTGGGGCGGAGGTCAATCAAGTTCGGAAATTTAAATTTTTCTTAAGAACACCTAATTGCATTAAAATGGCTTTTTCCGGTACTTAATTAACACTCCAAAAACCAAAGACTTATTTGAAAACCTGTCCTCCTCTCCTCCTGTCCTGTCTCCTAAATCAAACGCTGGCAACGCCTATCCTTGTATAGGTTGATAAGCAACGAATATCCTATGATAGTTCAGAGAAGGTAGTTCTGGGGCTAAAAATAATATTACCTACTAAAAGAAATTGATGTGGATGGATACGCCAGTTTGAACGTTTAATAGTGCTGTAGTAATTTATTTTTGGTAGTGTGGGGAACAAGCAAAAGTATTGTTCTTTTTTGAGAGTACAGTCACGATGAAAATGGTATAATAAGTAATTATTAAACTCTTTTCACCGTCACCGTTTTCAAGTTGATTCCCGGCGTTTCTCTACAAAACGTTACCATACAAAGAATATGAAATATTTTTAAAAACAAAACATGGGTAATATAGCTATTTTACAGTTTTTGATGATGTCGTTTACGTTTTTTCGATAGCATTCTCCGTACGGCTGCAATTTACGAAATTACGGAGTTGTCAAGACTCATCTTTGGATGAAAAGAGTATAGGAATTTAACTTTTAAGAGCCAAAGTATAACTCGTTTATGATGAAATATAATAAAAGTAATTATTAATTATGTAAAGAACTTTAACGTTATTAATCGCGTTTGCAGTGTACCGTACCTACTCATAATTCAGACATTAATTAAACAAAGGCTTGGATATGTTTATTTTTATACGATAGGCATGGCTTTTCTGAAATTGTTTGGCTATAGGCCAAATACTAAAATTCTACCCAATTTTAAGTTGCCGTTAATTCTTGTGCTGTCATTTTCACTTTATGGCGAAGTGAAAGTGACAGCATAAACTTAACGACAATTTAAAATTGGTTAATGGCCATAAGACTTACCTCTGTACCTAACACAGTAATACAAAAACGTAATAAACATCTACGAACAGAACGACGTTCCAAAAGCCAATACGTAATAAAATTTCAAACATCAATAATTTCACAAGCACTTTTGACAACATCAGTCCGGCCATAGGTCATAGCTATCAAGCATGGTACAGGTTGCCACTCATTGCGCCGTTGCCATGGCAACCAAGCCACAACACCACGCACAAAGGCAGTGACCACCCCTTCTTACCACTTCGCGCCAAGGACGCAGGAATTTGCGATTGTTCCATAGAGAATTTATTGAATTGAAAGCAACAATAATTAGGCTGTGGCTGTTCGCAGTTTTCGACCTTTGCCTGTCAGTTTTTTTTTATTCTTCGAATCCATTTGTTTTGATGAGAAATGCTGGTATTTTATAAAGTTTTGTTAATAAGACAATGTAATTGTTATTCAAAATATGCCTAGGTATTGTCTCAAGGTCCTTTTTGAAAATCATAATTATTGTGGCTTAAAATAGTAGTTTATGAAACTGTTACATAATAGGGGTTATTAAAACACGAGTGTGAGTTTATAAAAAGTTTATAAAAAGTAAAAATAGTTCATAAATATCGAGCCGTAGACGAGGTTTTTAATAGTATCACACGAGTGTTTTAATACCTAGTTATTTGCAGTTTCATACACTACTTTATCTAAATTCATGAAATTTAAATAAAAAAAATCAAATTAACCCTTCGGCTCGACGAGATTCTGACATTTGTCATATCAGCTGACTCGCGGAGTTGTCGCGTTAATTAATCGAATTATGTCACTAAAAACGAGTTTACGGTAATTCTTGTGTTCGGTACCGATCGGTCCCCGCTACGGGCTATACGGTTAAAACAAAAACAATAATATGGCGCCCAAACCCAGCAGCCCACCGTGCATACGTGTGCGTGCGCACGCATAAGCCTTAGCGCATGCCGAGACAAATAATGTGCAGCCGCTAAAAATGATTAATTTAAAACTCCTTGGTCGGTTCGAATTGTACTTTAATAAAAAAACGTTATTTTAAAGCATTATTTTGTTATGAGAACATAAAACTTTTTAAAATTAGAGATGCACGTGCATAAACCATGTCATTATGGTACTATTTTTGAGTTCATAATTGGAACTTTACGACATGGGTGTAGATAAAAACATATAATTAGGTAAGCTGTCTAATAAAGTAAAAATTAATGAAAATTAATTATAGAAACGCTTCAATATAAATGACTCGACTGAAAAAAATAGAAAGTATCTAATCGGAACTACACCTAGGTAGATACCTACATAAAATAATTGGGGCATACACACACTACTTCCCATAACTACAACACATGAATTTGACACTTGACTAATGACAATATCGAACCACGGGTAAACAAATGCTGAGGTAAATGACTGCGCCATTAGGTACCGACGTGTTGTCAACGGTTCAAATGAAACCCAAACAGTAGTAGGAATACGTAACATAGCCCACTACAGGGGCTTAATTCTCCTAAAATAAATCTTGATAAATCACAACCGAACCAAGGCCGAACCGTTAATTCAGACAGTTCTCAATTTCAAAAGCTGTCAAATTGTTCGACACAAAAAACAAAATCAATCATTTTGAAAGTTTTCGAAAACAAAAACTGACTGACGGTTGTGGTTCGATTGCGTTTGGCAACAATTTATTTTAGGAGAATTAGGCCCCTGGGCATGGGCCTCTTCTCAGAATGAGAAGGTTTTAAGCCCACGCTGGTCCGGTGCGGGTGTGCGGACCACACACACTATCGCCAACTTTATGGAGCCCTCTCAGGCAGGGGCGGATTTCCCTATAAGCCAGATAGGCTTGGGCCTAGAGCGGCAAAATTTAGGGGCGGCAAAACTTGTTTTTTTTTTTTTTGTAATGCCTTGTCGCGCTTTCTGTGACCTATCCGCCAACTCAAACTCAATAAACTCAACTCACATGTAAAAACTGTAATTTTGCGTGATTTACAGCGAGTAGAGGGCGGCAATATTTCATAGGTCCAGAGCAGCCAACGTATCAAATCCGCCCCTGCTCACAAGAGGTAAATTCTACTATAAAAATTGATGCCAAACTGCAGACGAACCACAACCGTCAATCAGTTTCCGTTTACAAAAACCGTCAAAATGTTTGCTTTAGTTTTTGCTGTCATAAAATTTTACAGTTTTTGTAAACGAAAACTGTCTGAATGAACGGTTCAGCTTCGGTCTAGTTGCGATTGATCAACGTTTATTTTACGTAAATTGGCCCCCAGGTGTGCAGGTTTCCTCACGATGTTTTCCTTCGCCGTTAACGCAAGTAATGGTGCATCCACACATGCCGCCGGCTTTGCCGCCCGGCTTTGCCGCCCGGCTTATGCCGCGCGGCTGTTTTTCAATAGGCGTTATGCCCGGCGGTCTGGTTAAACACCCGCCGGCATGCCGCGCGGCAATGCCGGCGGCAATGCCGGCGGCAATGCCGGCGGCACTGTGTGGATGCACCATTACTTGCGTTAACGGCGAAGGAAAACATCGTGAGGAAACCTGCACACCTGGGGGCCAATTTACGTAAAATAAACGTTGATCAATCGCAACTAGACCGAAGCTGAACCGTTCATTCAGACAGTTTTCGTTTACAAAAACTGTAAAATTTTATGACAGCAAAAACTAAAGGAAACATTTTGACGGTTTTTGTAAACGGAAACTGATTGACGGTTGTGGTTCGTCTGCAGTTTGGCATCAATTTTTATAGTAGAATTTACCTCTTGTGAGCAGGGGCGGATTTGATACGTTGGCTGCTCTGGACCTATGAAATATTGCCGCCCTCTACTCGCTGTAAATCACGCAAAATTACAGTTTTTACATGTGAGTTGAGTTTATTGAGTTTGAGTTGGCGGATAGGTCACAGAAAGCGCGACAAGGCATTACAAAAAAAAAAAAAACAAGTTTTGCCGCCCCTAAATTTTGCCGCTCTAGGCCCAAGCCTATCTGGCTTATAGGGAAATCCGCCCCTGCCTGAGAGGGCTCCATAAAGTTGGCGATAGTGTGTGTGGTCCGCACACCCGCACCGGACCAGCGTGGGCTTAAAACCTTCTCATTCTGAGAAGAGGCCCATGCCCAGGGGCCTAATTCTCCTAAAATAAATTGTTGCCAAACGCAATCGAACCACAACCGTCAGTCAGTTTTTGTTTTCGAAAACTTTCAAAATGATTGATTTTGTTTTTTGTGTCGAACAATTTGACAGCTTTTGAAATTGAGAACTGTCTGAATTAACGGTTCGGCCTTGGTTCGGTTGTGATTTATCAAGATTTATTTTAGGAGAATTAAGCCCCTGTAGTGGGCTATGTTACGTATTCCTACTACTGTTTGGGTTTCATTTGAACCGTTGACAACACGTCGGTACCTAATGGCGCAGTCATTTACCTCAGCATTTGTTTACCCGTGGTTCGATATTGTCATTAGTCAAGTGTCAAATTCATGTGTTGTAGTTATGGGAAGTAGTGTGTGTATGCCGACGTGTTGTCAACGGTTCAAATGAAACCCAAACAGTAGTAGGAATACGTAACATAGCCCACTACAGGGGCTTAATTCTCCTAAAATAAATCTTGATAAATCACAACCGAACCAAGGCCGAACCGTTAATTCAGACAGTTCTCAATTTCAAAAGCTGTCAAATTGTTCGACACAAAAAACAAAATCAATCATTTTGAAAGTTTTCGAAAACAAAAACTGACTGACGGTTGTGGTTCGATTGCGTTTGGCAACAATTTATTTTAGGAGAATTAGGCCCCTGGGCATGGGCCTCTTCTCAGAATGAGAAGGTTTTAAGCCCACGCTGGTCCGGTGCGGGTGTGCGGACCACACACACTATCGCCAACTTTATGGAGCCCTCTCAGGCAGGGGCGGATTTCCCTATAAGCCAGATAGGCTTGGGCCTAGAGCGGCAAAATTTAGGGGCGGCAAAACTTGTTTTTTTTTTTTTTGTAATGCCTTGTCGCGCTTTCTGTGACCTATCCGCCAACTCAAACTCAATAAACTCAACTCACATGTAAAAACTGTAATTTTGCGTGATTTACAGCGAGTAGAGGGCGGCAATATTTCATAGGTCCAGAGCAGCCAACGTATCAAATCCGCCCCTGCTCACAAGAGGTAAATTCTACTATAAAAATTGATGCCAAACTGCAGACGAACCACAACCGTCAATCAGTTTCCGTTTACAAAAACCGTCAAAATGTTTCCTTTAGTTTTTGCTGTCATAAAATTTTACAGTTTTTGTAAACGAAAACTGTCTGAATGAACGGTTCAGCTTCGGTCTAGTTGCGATTGATCAACGTTTATTTTACGTAAATTGGCCCCCAGGTGTGCAGGTTTCCTCACGATGTTTTCCTTCGCCGTTAACGCAAGTAATGGTGCATCCACACATGCCGCCGGCTTTGCCGCCCGGCTTTGCCGCCCGGCTTATGCCGCGCGGCTGTTTTTCAATAGGCGTTATGCCCGGCGGTCTGGTTAAACACCCGCCGGCATGCCGCGCGGCAATGCCGGCGGCAATGCCGGCGGCAATGCCGGCGGCAATGCCGGCGGCACTGTGTGGATGCGCCTTTATAATCAATTTTGATCTGCATATGAATTCGAAAATAGTATCATATATCTCCTGCATAGTAGTAGGATACATACAAGTATAAAATCAAAATCTTAGAATACGACTGTAATGACGTATTGTGCAGCTATCAGCGAATTTCCTGTACATTGAACTCAAATCAAATTAGATTCATTATCTATTTTTAACTATAGTTATTTTCACGCTCTTGTTCCTTCGCCTTTAACATTACCTACCTACCTAATTTAATAACAGAATATCAGCAGCATCGCTTAATTTGCCGCTCAAACAACTGTGTATTTAAATAATAATTCCGACAATAATAATTACAGGTAGGTATTTTGCCAGAAATGTTGTCCTATAACTACTTTACGCTTTCGACTACTAAATTCGACTTTACTGGCAACATCCGATATGGTCTAGTGGCTAGGATACCTGGCTCTCACCCAGGAGGCTCGGGTTCGATTCCCGGTATCGGAATATACTCTTTTTGTAATGTGTACTTTCGATTCTTTTTCGCAAATAACGTGTCGCTACTCATAATCTCTTTGATTTTTTTTATTATCATTTTTGCTGTCCTTTGTTTTTCTATTGGGTATATTATGTTTCATGTCAATAATTTAATCTTCTGCCAACAGCATTTCCTATCCAATGAAACAATACCAATAAAATAAAATTACAATAAAAAAACCAATAAAATTCGTTTGTCGACCGTAATATCTATGACGCAGTATCTAATCCTAATAAACCCCCGACGCAAAAGGTGTGTTATAAGTTTGAACCCCTTGTCTGTATTGTTTAATTTTGAATTTAATGTAAGTATAACAATTAATTTCTACTCCTGCTATTTTCCACGCCTATATTAAACAAAACAAATGAAACGTCAATTGTATTTATTTAATATGACCATGTTATAGCAAATAAAAAAATCTGATTCTGTGTATCTGACTGCAGCACCGTAGCTCTCAAACGGATAAACCGATTTCAATGTGTTTTTGTTTTGTTAGAAACTTGGTTTTTCGGATGGTTCTGAGCTATGTTTGATAATAATGCCTTCAGCTGTTTCAATGTCGGGGTTACCTATACTAATTATTTATTAAAGTTTTAGTTCTCTATTCAGAGGCCTATATCCAGCTTTAGATGTTTTTCTAAGGTTTTACCTGTTCTACCTGATGGTAAGAGGTTACCGTCGCCTATGAACACCTACAATCCCAAGAGGATTGCTGATACGTTGTCAACCTTGCAGACAAAGTTGAAAAGTCTCATGACCCTGTAATTTCACAGATACCGTTCTATCTGGAACATATGGCGGCAGAATTAGGTCTGGTGGTAGTGCGCCCCGAACTAACTCTTTCACAAAATGCATCATCCAGCAATTAATTATGCACGTATAACCATATAACATTACTGCCTGCTGTCTTGTAGTAACGTAAACCTACCCAAATTGGTCCGCCCACCATAATCCGACCACTAATTGTTACTGCATTTTTTTATTAACACAGTGTATTATTAAGCTAGGTCTTATTGGAATTTGAAACTACACTTTTAACTTTGTTTACCACTAAAAGAGATTTTATAGATATTTGTTTTGTTTCGCGATAATATTACAATTCATAACGAAACGGTGCATTATGCGTATTTTTAATAGTCAAAACGTCAAAACCAGACATGAGACAATTAGAGAGTTCTGTAAAGATTTAAACTGAATTTAGTAAGTATAAAGTTTTTGTGGTATAGTATAATTGATAGACTTGAGTTACAAGTAGGTAATAGGTGATTTAGTTTATAATTAGTATGCAAAACTTATCAAAATAAAGTGGACGGTATTATAGCTAGTAACACTACAGTACTGATCGAATACCGACCGGAGGTCGGTATAGGAGCAATTACCGTGTTCACTTTAACTGATAAAATTATATTTGAGTTATAATAAATCAAACCTAGAAATATTTTTTATTATTTACCTGTTTGATAAAGAATCTTGTGACCGAAATACGACCTACTATAAATTGTTTATTTATTTCGATAACTGTATTTTAATTTCATGAAAATTCATTATTAGCACCGTCGTTTATGGAGAAAAGCAGTATAATACTTATATGATTTTCAATTAACTGTACTTGTTATTGGTTTTATTCTAATGTAATTTATTTCTAAAACATGTTTACCATCTATCGACATTGTTTATTTCTCTAAAAATATTAAACTTTTCAATAATTGAAGTAGTTGAAAAGCGGTCGGTTGTTAGGTAACCGTTTTACATCATTTCATAATACCGTCCACCCTCAAAGCTTATCGTGATTTGTACTCATCTCGAAGAGCTTAAACTTTTTAGCTGAAACTTAAAGTTTATATGACTACATTGTAGACTTTATGTTAGCACCTTTCGGCTCCTTTATCTGACCTTGGATATCAATCAACTAGGAAAAGAGTGCCCATCGAGACAAATCAAACGAGCCGAAACCATTGATAAAACAAAACTACTCGAAGGGCTTACATTAATACGGGCTTGACGACGTCTGTGGTCTAGTGGTTCGAGTGTCGGACTGCTGACCACGAGGTCGTGGGTTCGATTCCCACACATCACAAATATTTATGTGATGAACATGAGTGTTTGTGTTGGTCTGGGTGTTTCTCATGTATTATAAGTATGTATTTACAAAAAAAAAGTATATAAGTATTGTATCCATTGTCTAGTACCCATAGTACAAGCTCTGTTTAGTTTGGGACTAGATGGTGCTGTGTAAAAATGTCCCAAAAATATTTATTTATTTAATACATTGTGGAGTAGACGGATTTTTTCTGTGACAGTCATGTTATAATTGGATTCCGACCTCATTTCCAGAATTGTCATATCCAAAAACCATAGACAAGAAACCATAAAAAAACTATACTCATGAAAATAACTTTTTGAATTTTGACTCATCCACGGCATCAGCACCGCCGAAAATTATGGAATTGTCACCCATGACGAATCATTTCCAAATTTTTATGGCGACCATCTTGGATTTTGAAGTTACCCTCGTTTTCTTCATCAGCACACCCGAATGCCATGGAATTAACACCATGACGACTAACTTTTAAATTTTCATGGCTGCCATCTTGGACTCTGAGTTTTTCCACATTTTTGGCATCAGCAGTCCCGAAAACCATGGATTTGACACCCATGATGAATAATTTACAATTTTTGTAGCCGCCATTTTGGATTTTGGTTTTGCCCACATTTTTGGCATCAGCAGCCCCGAAAACCATGGATTTGAAACCCATGATGAATAATTTTCAATTTTTGTAGCCGCCATTTTGGATTTTTGTTTTGCCCACTTTTTTGGCATCAGCAGCCCCGAAAACCATGGATTTGACACCCATGATGAATAATTTACAATTTTTGTAGCCGCCATTTTGGATTTTGGTTTTGCCCACATTTTTGGCATCAGCAGCCCCGAAAACCATGGATTTCACACCCGTGATGAATAATTTTCAATTGTTATAGCCGCCATTTTGGATTTTGGTTTTGCCCACATTTTTGGTATCAGCAGCCTCGAAAACCATGGAATTGACACCCATGATGAATAATTTTCAATTTTTATAGCCGCCATTTTGGATTTTGGTTTTGTCCACATTTTCGTGGAAATGGTTTTGTGGGGCTTTGATCTTAATTAATGTAACGTTTCTGTACTATATAAAAAAAAACCTCTTTTCTATATGACACCATGAAGTTAGTTGTTTACATAGACCTACAAGGTGTCTAAAGCTCTGCAAAAAAGAGTACGAAAAATGGGGGTGCCACTAACAATAAGCGCTCTGGTAGAAAGTCGAAGTGAACTTCTACCGCGCATACATAAGTACACACACCGTTTTTTTACTTTAATCTAAAATGGAATGGGGCATCAACCGGGGACTGCCCACTGGTGCTCTATGAGAGTGCAATCAAGGATGGATGGATCCCCGGGGGATGTAAGACAAGTACAATAATGTGTATTGCAAAATATAGAACCTTAAATTATTGGTCTATTGATACGGGTGTTTAATGGACAAGTCCAACTTCTTTTTCTGGTAGAAAATTGGTTTGGCAGACGGTGGCCCACTAACTCGCTAGCTGGGCAAACAGGCAAAAGGTGGCAATACCACTGTGAGCTGTTAAGGGTATCGAGATCGAGAAGTGAGACCCTGGCTTCAGCAAGTTTGCAAAGGGCAAATTTGGTGGACGGCATTAGGTATGTCAGTGGTCGGATTACGGCTGACAGTTATTTCCCGGACGGAATTAAGGCAGGCAGCAGATTTGAAACTATTTGTCACTTTTTACTTCATATCAAAACGAATTAAATGTGAATTTTATATTCCTTGCTAGATTTAATAAATATATGAATTTTACTTTAATATGAGACCTACAGCACCAGAGTTTCCCTTATCAGTCGCTATGTCTGAATAAAACAAAAATGATGGTCCTTAGGAGGTCGGTATTCGGTGGGTTTACGTTATGAGTCTGTCATGCTCACTTAAATGTCCTGCTGATGGTGGCGTTGTATATCCGGTCGTTGGGTTCCCTACAATACGGCTGTCCTATTTCAAAACCTAGTAAGGGCTTAAAACGAAATTTTACAGGAGAGCGCGTAAACGTAAAATTGGTTAGCCTTTGAAAAGTATTTATGTTAGGTAAAACAACGTGGTTAAAGTGATTTACTAGGTTTTAAAACGATCAGAGACAGTGAATGGCACTTACTACGTATCGATGCTTAAATATATCTGCTTATTATGTGAGGTTTCAACGCTGGTGTTTTTGTATTTGGTAGAGACTTTCTAGGTTAGCAAGATTAGGCAATAAAATGATTTTTCCATCACATCTATTCGAAAAGGACGACTTGGTTCGCCTTTAAGTGCGCCCAAAGGTGGTGTTTTCTGTAAGAAACTTTTAGCGGGCAGTAATGAGTTTTTAATCCTCTTTATAAGTTCCGTTTATTATACTCATGTGTTAAAAGTGCGCCGAAGTTATCTTTGCCGCGCACTTTTTGAATTTGGAACATCTTAGTGTTCAGCGCCAAAGAAATCGAACGCAAATATTGTTTGAATAAAGACTGGCTGGTACGAACGGCCCAAAGTCGCGCAGCCGCGCCGGCTGAATAAAAAAAAAATAGAATGAGTACGTAGCGCTAGCGCGCGCATTAATAAATTTTCATAATTGCGAAAATGTCTCAAATGTAAATATAAATTTTTAGTTGTTTTATTATTAGATACTATTTAATTTCAATTTAGTTGTTACTCTATGTTTTATTATAATAATATTACAATATAATATGAGGCGCCTTTTATTTTCTCATAGTGGGTGATGCAAAGTAGAGTGATTCACTCGGGCGCAAAATTTTTTTTGGCTCGTGCGACTTACTTTGAATCCCTTGCTACGTTCAGGATTCTATTAAAGAATCCCTCGCTACGCTCGGGATTCTGCTCTAGAATCCCTCACTTCGCTCTGGATTCAAAAAAGCGCCCTCGCCGTAAAAATATTATTTTGCTCCCATAAGATACAATCTACTATTGTAAAAAGTCTCCCTTATTAGGTTTTGAAATGGGACAGCCGTACTGTCTTGTAGCATGAGTCTGTCATGTTCACTTAACACAATCGAGTCCACCACACTCTTCATAGAGCTCATACGCCATCCCGCCATACATATTGGTAGTGGACCGTCCAGGATGCTCCTCAGCATAACGTTTGCGCTAAGAGTGAACCCTCGAGGAGGGTTCCTGGCATTAGGTTAAAAACCTTGAGAAATACGCTACGACGTCGTAAAATAGGTGCTTGCTTGTTTCATGACGGTGAATTTTCCAAGAAAAACCTGCATTTAAAATGAGCCCTTCACCCGGCATGGCGAATGCAACTACAGGCTGCCCTCCTGGAGGGTACCCGGCACTGAACGTGTTAAATGTCCTGCTGATGGTGGCGTTGCATATCCGGTCGTTGGGTTCCCTACAAAATGGTTGAGCTGAGCGATGCGGATGTGCACGTCATGCTCGTGAACGGGTGCTGTCTGTCGGGACAGGTCAGCCCTCAACTGCTATGGCAATCCTAGAAGGCATATTTTTCTATTTGTTACTCTTACGTGAGTTTATTTCTTACATTAACCTGCATTATTCTCATTATGTTTCTCACACCACTGTAATGGAATTGTCCTGAACTACTATTTTGAAAAGAGTATCGTTGGAGTTTCTTGCCGGCTCTTCTCCATGGAACCCACCTTTTGGAACCGTGCACCTAGTTTTGACGTTTTAAAAGTGTCTGAAATCTGGTCTATTTTAAATTAAAAGTTTGACTTTAACTTAGAAGTTCTACTAGGTACATATTACTAAACATATCTACTATTATAAAATATATTAACAGGAACAATAATTACGAGACGAGCGTTAAAGTCAAGGACTGATAATCTACCTAAGTAATAAATCGTATTCGTGTCAGGTTCAAAGCCAGGTTCAACTTAGGTAACTTAGTACTAAGTAAGGACCTAGGACCGATAAACTTGACATTATTCGGTACATGTAGCTAGGGTAATTTATCACCGGATACTAACTGTTCAGGTGAAAGTGCTTTATTTTTACTTCTTTAGAGAATTGATCATGGTATTTGAATCTGTGGTTCTGTATAACTTAATATTTTTTAGTTTTTTATTTTGATAGGTCGTGGTGTCTTAGAGGTTACAGACCCGCTTGTTAAGCACCGGATTGTGCACCCAGATATGTACCAATGTGACTTTTTCAATTTCTTATGTTGTAGTTTCTTAGTTAATCTAAGACGTCACTGACTTAAGTACAGTTAAGGATAACATTATGAGGAAACCTAGACTTAATGGTCTGAAATCGCCAACCCGCAGTGAGCAAGCGTGGCGATCAATGGTCGTTCCTTCTCTGTATGAGAAGAGGCCTTTGCCCTCATCATTTGCATTACATTGGGACAGTTACAGGCTAATATTTATTATTTATTTTGGTAGATTAAACGGATTCAGTTGCCCCAGGACATGTTTATTCTGGGTCTAAAGAAATAGGTCTAATCAAATCTGTATATCCGTCTGCCACTTACCTTTTTATGAATTAATAAGTTGAAATAGGTATATGATTATTACATTATTATACAGTGCAGAATGAAAGGAAATTCAAGAAATTTATTTTAAAAGTAAAAAGATCTAAAATTGTGTTCATCAGCGAAAAAGCGTCTATAAGTATCTATATCAATTTAAGCGCTTGGCGTTATTTCAGGGTGCATTGAAAGAGCCTCCACGTGTGACGATACTCACGTACTTCCAACGCACCCTGGGCAGTCAGCCCTGCTACCAACCTTGCTAACTGGCTAATCTTTTCACCACGGCATGAGCTATTCTCATACCTCTATTCTATAGCTCGTGCTGACACGAGAGAAGAGAAGAAGCATTAAGGCCCTCCCTCACCTTACTTCTTGGCGATAATACTGAAAATCGAATCTTGCATTGATACATTACACGCGAATGCTCCCGATGAGCGAGCGCCGTGAGGCATAGTTCAGAAATAACTATTTAAAAATATATAGAAATCACTACAACATTAATTAAGGAACCCCGATCATATGAGGTAGTTACAAATACATTGACCCTAACGCGCCAAAGTGTTAAACCGCAGTATAAGATGTTAACCCCAGAGGTTAAAGTCCCTAGTGGTTCAACATTGGTCGCCATGGCAATTCGTCGTATTCGTGTTAATACGACAAACAGTTTCATAATTTCTATGAAAACGGTTTTAAAAGCAGGTATCGAAACTTTACATACATCATGGTTTTTCAGTGACTGGGAAAACTTTCAGAAGTATACAGGATGGTAATTTGAGATGGGGCATGAAGGGCAGCTACCTTAACCATTGTAGCTACAAGAAAACGTTCTTATGGTACCTACAAGTCCGAGAGGAGCTGCAGCCCGCAAACTGCAAAAGTAGTATCGCTTGCGGTGTGATCTGCGGCTGCGATCTGCGGTTGCAGTTTTGCAGTCGCTGTCAGAATAGCACCTTTAAAGTGCACAACTTAAAGGCGCTATTCCGATGGTGACTTGGTTGCAGTCTGCAGTTTGCAGCCCGTCTTGGACTTGTACCTTTAGAAGACCACCCCTAACTTTGGGCATAGTTTCTATCTGCATTTGCACATTTTGAGGAGCTCGTGGCTAAATAATTACAGCCGCATAGACCGATCTTCCGGGTTAAGCCACGCTTGCCGAGGTTGGTCTGTGGATGGGTGACCATTCACCATAGCGAGTTTCCTCCGTGCCTCGGAAAGCACGTAAAGCCGTTGGTCCCGGCTGTCACTTGTAGATCTTTGACAGTCGTTACTGTTGGTCAGAAGCCAGAAAGTCTGTCAACCAGTCTTACCAAGAGTATCGTATTACCCTGTTACTGGGTTGTGGAGGTTTGATAGGCAGTCGCTCCATGTAAAATACTGATATTCAGCTGCATCCGGTTCGACTGGAAGCCGACCCCAACATAGTTGGGAAAAGGCTAGGCAGATGATGATGATTTGCACATTTTGAAAAAGAAGGACAGTCAGCGAGAAAAAGAGCAGTTTTCTGCCAATCGATCTTATTTCTCATAAGGATCAAAAGACTCTTCCGGACCAACTGAGTAATTCCTCTGTCTCTCTCACGGTAGTTCCTTAAAACCATATTTTACGGGTATAGATTAACCACGAATGAGATAGATTAAAAAAAAACTTATCCTAGTTGTACCTAAGTGATCGTTTAAAAACAACCGAATAAGGAATAAAAAAAATGCAAATATTTTTTGGGATTTTCGTTTCTGTTCCACGCATAAATTAATGAAAGCACAGCGCCACAGTTGGTGGGCACGACTAGCGCGATATCGCTCCGCACAGTTAGTTAACTCAGTTCGATAAAATGACTCAAAAACAGTTCACCGAGTTTTTTTGTGTCTGAAAACATCCCATGCAGCATTAACCTATGTATGTCACCAGTAGATGATGCGGTTTGAAGGAATTACACGAACTCGTTTACACTCTGTAATGCCAATAGAGATAATTGAGTTTTTTTTTAATAAAAATCTCTAACATATTACAAAATTAATAAGCAACACTTAAAAAACCAGTGAAATCATATTCATTCATGTCATCATCATTCAATCATATTGTACATTTTAGCTGTCGAATACCCTGAGCCAAATGTTTGATCTCCAAAATAAAAATTAATTAATCGGGTCTCTAAAATTTAAAATCTAAATATTTCCAAAATGGTTAAAATCGAGGCCAATATAAAATAGGCTTATTTAGACACACACCTTCTTTTCGAAATGAAAATACGGAACACAATTACATAATATCAATATATGTATAAAATGCACTGGAGAGGTCAATCAAATACGCAGATTTTGTAGATCGGCCCATTTGTCTATAGTTACATGAACTCGACTATAGAAATAATCAACAGAACACGAAGTTCCAGCAGTTGCCATTTATGATGAATCACGACAAAATTATGAAACATAAATGTAGATAAATGTCATTACAATAAGTACGGTAATTGCGGTAGTCTTAACTATAATTACTAACAATGATCGTCATGCATCGTTGCAATGATGAGTAGGTAACATGACTAGTTCTCCGATGTTTACAAACATTTAATTTGAAGGAAGTCAGTCTATCAGTCTAGCATTTTCCCAACTATGTCGGAGTCAGTCTCATCAGCCGAAAGACGTCCACTGCTGGACGTAGGCCTCCCTCAAAAGTGTGGGGGGGGGGGGGGGGGGTATGCCATATTGGCAGGCGGGTTGGCGATCGCAGTATGGTTGTTAAAATATTCAGAGAACGCTGTTGTCCATCCTCTAGAGAATCCCTTAGTCGCCTTCTACGACACCTTCGGGAAGAGATTGGGCAGTGCTATTCTTTAAGTCCGGCACTACACGTGACTTCCAGTCTAGTCTAACTATTTTACAAGGAGCGACTGCCATCACACCTCCGTAACCCAGTTAGGTAGGTACTGGGCAATGCTGATATCCTAATGTTAGATCGGTCATCAGACTTTCAGACGTCTGACTACCCGTAACGACTGTCATAGGTATTCGTATGACAACCGGGACGACAGTGTAACGTGCTCTCAGAGGCACAGACGGGTCTCGGTGTGTAATGAACGGTCACCCATCCAAGAACAGACCGTAGCAAGCGCAGCTTAACCTTACAAATTGTATGATCCGCGTGGTTGTTAATTATCCACTAGCCCCTCATTGCTTTCATTTGAAGGAAGTCTAGGCTAAATATTTGAGAGTATTAACATCGTATTACGTTACGAGTACTTAATTATTCGCATATTACTTTTCCCAAAAAAAATATCAAACGCAGCGAAAGAAACCCCAATCAACTATGTACGCAGCAGCCAAGAATACAATACGGTAAAAGGAATATCAGGTGTGAAGGTATGTAATTATACAATGCTCTCCCAATCAGCATCAGGAACGCATCTTCTATAAATATTATAAAACTAGGCTTAGATTGTACATTGCGGGGAGTGAGAATTTCTTGTAAAGAAACAACTTTTCCATCATTGCTGGTTCAGTTTAACTTAACCTCTTATTTTGTTGATTGGCATGTATAATTAGAGACTCATTTTCCTAATGAATACAAAACACCTCTGTATTTGATTACTACAGCTATAACATTGTAACTTATTTTTATATTTATTCGTAAGTGAACTTATTCTTTTAGATAAATAAGTAATCTTTAACCCGAACACGTTCAGTGCCGGGTGGTCCAGGAGGGCTAATTTTAAATGTAGGTTTTTCTAGTAAAATTCACCGTCATGAAACAAACACCTAATTAACGACGTAGTAGCGTATTTTTCACGGTTTTAATCCTAATGCCAGGAACCCTTCTCGAGGGTTCACTCTTAGCGCAAACGTAATGCCGAGGACTCTTTTGGAAGGTCCACTAGCAATATGTATGGTGGAATGGCGTATGAGCTCTATGAAAAGTGTGGTGGACTCGAATGTGTTAAATAACTCTTTAAATGTTGACCATACCTGGCTATCGGATTGCATTAACATAATATTACCAGCCCATTACTGCCCCACTGCTGGGCAAGGGCCTCTTCTCAGAATGAGAAGGGTTAGGCCTTAGGGGGCTATTACACTATCATTTATCTAGGATCATATTATCTCTTAAATGACCTCTTGAGTCATATCTTTGTATAGATCAATATTATTCCTGTACTTCTGACAATGACCTACATTATTCTCACATTATTGTAATATTATTGTATTGAATTAAAAAATTTAGTGTATACAATTTATGTGTTCCTATATTATGTTGAATTATCTATATTGTCTAGATAATTGTAGGTAATTTTGTTTTCAATACAACTAGAATTGTATTATATTTTGTTCATAATCCGCATTTTGCATAATTTCATTATTGTAATTAATATTACCTTTTGCTGTTTAAAGACTCAGTTAATTTATTCACTTGACAGACAGATATGTGTTGCTGGGGAATTTGTTGCGCCGTTTCTTCTTCACAGCATAAACACTCGGAAGCGGTGAAGGGAGGACGTTTTTGGGGGCTGTCTTATATGTGGTACCTAATATTGACGTTCAAAAAGAACTAGGTAATTCTAGTCTATTTTGAATAAATGAGTTTTGAAGTTGAAGTAGAGAAATGATTCATACATTGTCATATATCAATGACTCACAGATCTATGATCTTAGATATTATATGATAGTGTAATATCCCCCTCAGTCTACCGCACTGGCCTAGTACGGGTTGGCGGACTACACACTCTATAGAAAACATTTTTTTATTTGAAGCTCCTCTTTGCTTGTTTCCTCACGATTTTTTCCTTCACCGACGCAAGACAACGTTATTGGATTGCTGTGATACGAGTTCCAAGTGCAAAAAGTTTATATTTTCAAACATAGAATCGTACACTTCGTGGTAATCGAATCGATTCGGGTATTGGATTCATTGGAATCCGATAGGTCCCATTTGTCTAAATCGATTCGACCATTAGGATGGTAAAAAACTTTCAACATGGTCGGCGAAGCCGGATTGGGAAAAAATATCGATTGTCATCATCTACTTGTATCGATTACAAATAGTTTATTTTTTTGTAACTAGAGTCGTGTCAACGCTGCTGTACCTTCGACATCAATATTTCGAAGTCCATCACTTTGTTACTTTTTGTTAATGAAAATTTGTATCATAGACAAGATAGATGTGGACCTTGTAGAAGCAGTAACGCAAGTGCTCTCAGAGCCCAAATACACGTCCGATATTTGCCTCCGATAGTCGGTTCCGATAGTTTGATCAGACTATCTGAAGGCCTCCGCGTCATACATTTGTTTGAACATGAATTACACGTACGATCAGACTATCGGATCGGATGTCAGAATCGTAAGCATCGTCCGGCTGTCGTCGTCGTACAGAAAAAATCGGACACAAGAATCGTATGTGTATTTCATGAATCCGATCAGATAGTCGGATCCGGCTCCCGGAAGCAACTATCGGACGTATATTTTGACCCTTAAACGTTCAAACAAATATTGGTTACAGCACTCCGATTCAGTACCTTCCGACTGATTCCGTTTGTAATCTCGTTTCATCAACGATTCTCATAGCGAGATTAAAACTGAGTTTCAGAACTTTCTAATGGGTCGTAAGAAGGTTATTAATTAGTTACCATTTGGTAATGGTCATAAATTAGGTATATTATTATGATATATAAACTCAACTCTGGAGGCGGTAACGTAGAACCAGTAGTAAAACTAATATGTCATCATAAACATTATTATTTAACACGGCCGAATGTACCTTCAATATTATTAGGAGCAATACCAAGTTAGATTGATGATCCATAATTACTGACAACTGTATCTTTTCAATCTAATGTTTTATTTATAGGAAACTAGGAATATGGACTTATGTTCTATACCCCAATGCGTATATTTTTACACCGAAACCAATAAAATCAGTCTACCATAAAAAAACGAAGGCTCTTAGGTAACTAACCGCTTAACAATCTTAGACTTAAGACCAATAACCGATCGCCGGTTTGGACCGATTAACAGTGATCTCTATCAGTACTTTACGACGTTAAATTTGAGGGTCGAAGTAATTTGGGGGTGGTGTTAGTGCGTGACTACATCCCTCACGCGAATTCACACCACCCAACTCTTGGGCTACTAAAATACAAAACGGGTCGAGCTTCGTCGCATTCAGCCAGAGAGGCCGGACGCGAGCGAACGACCGTGTCGCTATTTAAAAAAAAGTTGAATTTCAAATTCGGAAGTCCCGCTCTTTTGTTTGACATTCGTTGCATTCTGTTGGATTTGAATTAGATTCTGATTTATTTTGTGGTTTTCTGTGTTTATTTTTAATTAAATAAATAAATTCAAAATGGAGGGCTGCGGGATGAGCTGTATAAAGTACCTTCTGGTGGTCTTCAATGGAGTATTTTTGGTAAGTTTAGTTTTTTTTCTCTAAATAAACACGGCTGTTAGTTGAGTTTGTTTTCAAACGAAGTTAACAATCTGATAACGCGAAACAAAACAGATGTTTCACACTTCTATTTTAATGAATGGTTATTTTTGTCGCCGCTCGCTTGTTGTTTTCGCGGCGTTGCAGCTATCAACAACTTAATTTACGAAGAAGAATGTCGTAGAGCTTTTGAGTTTCGAAAATATCGCTAGTATCACTAAACAATAGTTTATTTACAACATAGATCATCATAGCGGGAGATTCAAATCTCGGTCACTTTATTTATAAACATCAACAAACTGTATTTTCGTCTGCGAAATGAAAAGTACAAGGCGACTTTCAAGGGAATTTCTAAAAGTTTTACGCATCGCCGAAAATTTTAGCTATGGGAATCAGAGTTTCTGTTATTTCATTGTTATTCAAATATTGTGTCGGCTATTCAAAAGCAATTAACATTTTAACGTTTAAATCGCTAAAATATTTAAGTATTTCAAGGATGAACATAAAAGTTGCCGCCATATTTAGACTAATAAATTAGCGAATATAAAAAAATATAAGTAGTGTTTTCTTTGTCATTAAATTAATGTTTTACTGTTCTAATAGGTACCACATGGATAATTATTCAAATTAGAATAAATAATTAGATTAAAATAGCTAAACGAAACTCTTGTTTCATAGTTATGTATATTTATTTATTTTTGTGAAGATAGCTTTTATTTAAACTCATCTTTATTTTTTAAGAAGATTTTTCCTAACAGATAGAAAGTTCAAATTTTGAGGATTGAGCAATAGCCATTTAAGTATATAAAAGTGTTTTTTTTTTGGAATAAAAAGAAAAAATAATTCGAATATAAAAAAAAAAACTAAACCATCTGTGTTTCTACGATAGACGGATCATTCCTTATTAAATTAAAAGCTTATGTTTCTCAGTATAATGGCTGTAACATAAAACGACAACACAGAACAGTTCTCTTTTAAGGCAATCAAGGCCCACACATTAACGTAAATGGAGAGGTTTTACCAAACAAGTACTGTAAGAGGCATGTACAGTTTTCATTTGTATAATTATGCCTGTTAAAGTATATATTAATAAGTAAGTATAATATACAATTACACTAATGGACTAGCAAATGTTTCATTTTAATGTTAGAAATTCAAATGATTATGTGAGAAAAACGTTTTCTCAATTAAACGTAAAATTACATTATACGTAATTCTGAAAGCGCACCAAGTATGGAGGCATTCCATTTAGCGCACCAATTTGAAGAGCACTATTTAAAATCGCATCAATAGTGTTTATATTCCTATTACAATTAGTGCGATTCAAATTGATGCGCTAAATGGAATGCCTCCAAAAACTTACTTAACCATTATTATTTTTGGGTTAAAGTGTCATAAAAATAAAGTCGAAATGACCTTATTTAATAATCAAATGTGAACACGGTTTCACGGTTTATACTTTTGTTATGGTATATTTATTAAATTGTTACTGGCCCAAAAGTCGTAATTAAAAATTTTATAGAGGCGCCAAGCAAGTCATAAATATAGTTCTAATAAAACTACGACTCATTTAAAGCTCATGACTCACGCTTGACCGGTTTTTAATTATTTTTACATCCGAGAGTTTGACAGCACTAATTTCTTAAATCGATTCAATCATAAAAATAGAGCTTACCCATTTGAAAAATTCGATTCACTTTAATTAAACTTCAACTATTCAACCAATTACTACTAAAACAATTTTCATTAACACAATTACACGTTTTACACATTTTTTTAATTAAAAAAGAACTTCTATGCATTACACTTCTTTGGTGTAGTCTGACTGAGGTTTAGCTGTGAACTATTTACCTTTAAGACAAGTTAAGAATATATTTATTTCCCTTTCGGTCAGGGGAAACTGATGTGAAATCCAAGGTTTTTCCACCGATATTTCGTATGTTTATGGTGGTTTCGGGTTTACCTGATAAGTGACATCTCTAGACGTCAGAGTGACGTCTTAAAATATACGTCACTATGTAAGAAGCTTTCCCTGATTATTCGTTACTTAATATTAGTTACCTACTATGTATGATTTTCCTTGAGGAAAGTTTATATTTATTACGTGGCTTATTTGCGAACGAAACGCTAAAACGAATGTTATGTATCTTACTAATAAATCCTTACTATCCTAACTAATAATATTATAAATGCGAAAGTACTACTACTCTGTCTGTCTGTTACCTTTTACCGAGTAAACTACTAATTTATCCAGCGCTCGTTTTCATATGGAATTCAGACATTTATTCATACATCCGGAATCAGACCGGACGTTTGCGGGTACTTATAATAAATTATAGATATTTCGGACTTTCGGGAACCTCATCTATAATTCCGGGCCGGAACTTTGGATGTATCCCTGATGCTACCTTTATTTGGTACGCCCAGTAATTTTCCTTATTCCGTAATAAAGTTTATGAAATATGCAAGCATGTTACATTGAATAAGTACCTAAGTTTAATATTAGTCAACCTATAGTTAGTTCGTGAAGGTAAGTAAGTAATGATGATCATTCTGACTCATAAACGCGTCACCGATGACTGCAATAAAACATATTTTTTCTATTTTAATCGGTGATGGATTCCTTTATGTCATAAGTCATAACATAAGTGTTTCCTTCGCTAGCTTCCTCTATTATATTACTAAATAGAGTTATAGGTGTTAGGTGATTATTCATTTTATGGATATTAATTAGTATTCAAAGGATTCTTCATACTTGTTCTTTTCCGGTCTATCAACGTGAGTCCTGTCCTGACGTTTGTCAACAAAAAGTTACCATAAAAAGAATATTTAGTTTGAGGAAAGTTTATAGACTAATAACAAAACTAAAAAAACCCACAATATGTTAACATCAATTACTAATTACATGCTTCTACATATTATACTTTAATATATCGATGTTATTCTACATAGATTGACTATCATTCTGTTTTTTAAAACAGGCCAATTTTTTTTTAAATGGATCTCTCTCTTTTTGCTGCCCCTCTGAAGGTCATCGACCTTTCAGTAACTTTGTTTGATCCTTATTTCTTCTTAGTGGTAAAACAAATCAGTACAAAGATACTTTGTGTTATTATTTACATACATAGTTGATGTATTTTCGTGTCTTTGCATTTCTCATGTTTGTAAAACATCCTCAACTCTTATAAGTACCTACCAACACTTACAAAGCTTCTCCACTATCCAAACTGTCCTCACTTTTTCCTTACTAGTGACCCGTCCCGACGTTGCTTGGGTACGTTTTATAGCTTGAAACCTTCCGGAAGGAATTACCTAAATTATGATGAAAACCGCATCAAAATCCATTGAGTACTTTAGAAGAATGACGCAGACAAACAGACAGATGCGAAAAGAGACTTCAATTCATACTATTTAGAAATACAGTTTTGGCTTCATTCGGAATTTTTGTGAATTGTGAACAAAGCGCATACCTCAAATTAATACAGTACTAGGTACATTTGCAGCTTATAATAATTTCGGGCGCACGGAGTCTTTGTTCCACTTAAATATACACCGAAATCACTCGACCGCATAGACATTTGAATCACTCAAGCATTGTAAAAGTCAGTTGAAGTTACCGAAAGGAAATATAAATTACCTTCACAGTTCACACTATTTACTTGGCGGAGATAGCAGCAATAGAAAGCCTCTTTTGTAGCCCGTAGATAAGGTATAGGTAACTCAAAACTTCCAATTTGTTTTCAAGAAGTTTTTCTGTATTCCTGATACATTTCCACGCTGGAAGCTTATGGAGGCCTGATGCTATGCTGGTTTTATTAGACTAGAATTTTCCAAATATCGATGGGTCCTATGTATGAGGGCTAAAGTGGCATTTTTGTAATTTCTAAATATATCTACAGATAAACGGTTCAAATCGGAAATTACTGAAATGCCACTTTGGCCCTTATACATAGGACCCATCGATATCCTAATTATCCTGTGCTGTACTTTTTACCTATATTTTATAGCTGAAAGATAAAACTGTCTTGCTTGTCATCACCAAAAGGTTTGGCAGTTTACTCAAGTTCTACATAATATCTCTACAAAGATTATGGAGAGCAATTGTTTTTTAGGGAGCATTTTCAATTTCGCCAGTTGACAGCTAATTTTGTTTTCCACAAAATTCTATTACTCTCGTTGTGCTATCTGGAATTTTATCCTAAAAGCTTATGCTGGCTTGTGTTACAGTTATTCTATTTGACGAAGGCGGGTGAATTGTTTTAATTTGTCCCTTAGATCATCACTACATAGTATAAAACAAAGTCGCTTCCCGCTGTCTGCCCTTATCCTATCCTTATCTTTAAAACTACACAACGGATTTTGATGCGATTTTTTTTATTAGATAGATTGATTCAAGAGGAACGTTTATATATACAATACATGCATATTATAGTACCCGTTCGAAGCCGGAACGGGTCGCTAGTCAAAGACATAAAAGTAACAACACCCGCTTTCGTGAGATACAAAGATTACACTAGACTAATGAAAGGCACATGAAAGACTTGCGTCTAACACAAAAAGGGATTTTTCTGACCCTTTGTTCAAAGAGCCTTACTTTCTTGATCCTTTGTTTAAAGAAGCTTTCTAAAGAATTTTGTTCATAGTTGACTTGAAAAGGAAATAGAACATCTGATGTGATAAGAACGCGTGGTTAATGATAAATCAATGTTGTTAGTGATATGTGAAGTCACGCGATTACTTAATTAACTGTGGGTTTAAACTATGCCTATATATTCGAGTCAATATTATCTTTAAGCCACGTTCATTGGTAATTTTGTTTTCCCATCAATCTATTTGTGCTTTGTGATTGTTTTTCCTGAAGGTTTTCTACTGGGTAATTTGGATAAGCAAAACAAATTCGTCATTGATGAAATATACACCTGAAAACATAGCTCTATAGAGCTTTACAATGAACGTTAAAAAACTCTTTTTTTATTGTCCCTTTTGTGTACACGTAACGACAAAAACTAGAAGCACAGTATCAAATAGTAGGTCCTATGGAGAAGAGCCGACAAGAAATTTCATGGATACGCTTGTAAAATTATTTATCAATAAAATATAGGTAATATATTAATGTTATAGGTAATGTAAGAACAGTGTTTATCTCAATTTCAGACTTATTACACATACAAGTCTAATAATGAGAATTTGCCTCGTAAAATAGGTGCAGGATATAAATGAGCTGACCCGTTCACGAGAATGACGCATATAGTATACGCGTCATACTCGTGAACGGGTGTTGTCTGTCGGGACTGGTCAGCTCATTTATATTCTATGGTATTTTACGAGGCAAATTCACATTATTACTCTCAAGAATAACATTATTACCGTGGTTGGCGAATTGGTATGAGTAAACAGTAGAATGATTCCACTTGACATTATCTTTATGGCGCCTTTCACAACACCCACAGGGAGAGGTGGTCTGTTTGTTGCTGAAAAGTTTCGATCAATATTTTTAGATCCAAGATTTTCAACAATTTTCAAAAAAAAAAACTGCTTCCTTCTGCAAATTGATATGGTACTTACATCTACAAGGTTAGTCGGAATGGGATACTAATCCGAAAGAATGTTAATGTACCCAAAATAAAGAATAAGTTTTGTTCCACCACTTTCCTCAAAAGCGAGTTTAAGAGAAATAGCCATTCAAAGATTTAATGAAAAATACGCTAAAATCTATCTATCTTCAGCTATGATTCAGCTGTGTTTATATTTTAGATATTATGGAGTCACGGATTAGAAGCTCCATTTTCTGAATTCGTAACAAAAGCAGAAAAAATTAAAATAATAGTAATAATTTTACATGGAAATAAACATTATTTAAATTTTAAGTTTTAAACACTTTAAAACAGTCATCAATGATACTTTAACGGCCGTTTTCAATAACCTATCTATCGGCGGTTTCGCCTACTAGAGATAAAAATTTGACATTAAGCTCCGTAGAAGTAATGTCAAAGGCCAATGCAAACTATTGGCATGTTTTACTTTTTTCCTTTCGCCAGAAATGAAACCTAGGTTATATGTTAGAGGACAATACGAGAAATCAATAGCATAAAGAACCAGGTCTATCAACCGTAACCGAACGAAGATAACCAGAGAAGTATTGCTAGTATCTTTTTGTCAGGCGTTACCCGCGTTACCTATTTTTCTTTTATTATAATTAAATGAAAATACAATCTTATGTGATATTTTGAGGTTTCCTCTGATAAAATAGATTAAGTTGATTGTTGCTGTTACATTTTTTTCGCACTGGCAGTTTTTTTATCACTACAACTAGTAAAAAAACTGATAAACGTATCGAATCGATACGCGTTAGTGGTTATACGTAACAGTGAAGCCACACTGCTCCGTTGCGTTGCGTTGCGACGTCGCAGCGCTAGATTTGGACCAATGAGACGTCGCAGGGCAACATTTGGAATCTCTATGTTGGTCCAAATCTAGTGCTGCGACGTCGCAACGCAACGCAACGGAGCAGTGTGGCTTCACGGTGCGAGGCCCCACTAGCGCGTTGCGCTGCGTTGCGACGTCGCAGCGCTAGATTTGGACCAATCTATTTGGACCAATCTATAGATTCCAAATGTAGCGCTGCGACGTCTCATTGATCCAAATCTAGCGCTGCGACGTCGCAACGCAACGCAACGCACTAGTGGGGCCTCGCCCTTAGTGTTGCGATAGCAATTTTTAACGTTGCACGCAATAAGTAAGTATCGCTAACCCAATCACGGGCGTACAGTGGTTGACAGGAGTCGATGAGCGCTATTGCAACACTATTTAACGCGTATCCACTATAGGATAGGTCTACTGGGTTACTTTTCTAAAATGTACTATGGAATATTCTTACAAAAAAGAAATTATACAACCATAAAAACCGAAACCCAAAACTATTTATTAAATAATTAGTAGGTACTTCTGGTTTTACAAAAATCTTTGCCTTACCTTATCATAGAACAATTACATGCTACTAAATTCTTATAGATAAAGTTAATTAATCGTAATCAGTACTCGTCTCTCTTTCCACATCATGTCTTATTATGAAATCCAGAAATTGAGCTGGAGGACCTAAGTTTTGTTGATGTCTACCCCACGCCATAATACCACAATACAGACATGACGTGGCTACAACAACCATGTGTTCTCTTCCCAGAAATACAGGAACAGTAATGTCCTTTTATTGCTGCTACGCCATCATTAAGCCCTTCTATCAAGAAGATCTAGAAAGAATATTTAAGATAATAATGTGGAAGCGGGGGCGCGGAATGACTCATTAGAGTTGCCGAATAGGTAGTATTTAACAATGGGAAACTTAAAATATCACACACGGAGTATTTTTATTTAAGAAAAATAACGCCTGATAAAAAACAATAGCAATCTACTAAACACTCCCTAACTTGGTTTTGTTACGGTTAGTAGAACTAGCTCTTTTTGCTATTGATTTGTTATACAGTCCTCTAACATATGGCCTAGGTTTCAATTCTGGCGAAAAGAAAAAAAAAAACATGCCAGCTATGTATGGCAAAAGTTGCATAGCCCTTTCTATCTGTAGTAAGGCAAACCGCCGATAGATAGGATATTGAAAAGGGCGGTTAGTGGCCCACGGATTAGTACCCCCTTTCCGACTAACCTTGTATAAGCATTGTATAAGCGTTTTTATTTAAAATGACAACACGTGTGTTGTTCGATTCCCGTCTAAAACCATCGCGTGAAGGACGATCGCGTTTTTGTTAAACAGATGGACAAAAGCTACACGTTAGGGTTGGCAGTTTCACACGGTGATTTGTTTGGTTTTAATAATATTAATCACCGCAGCTACATTACATTTTTACTTATACAATAGTAGCTTTATAATAACAATCATAAAGGCTTATTCGACATCATTCTATCAACACCTTATCGCAGTCAACTACGGCACAGTAGATATATAAGCTAAAGCAATACGAGTATCTCAACCTAAAATAATCGCCTGAATTGACACACTCACACAGACACGCACTGTATACTGAGTATAATGCACTCTTTGTCATGTACTCTATGACAGCCGTAACTGACTTTATTCCGATGATACCTTAGAAGTCTTGTTGCAGTGCGTGTCTATGTGTGTGTCAATTCGGACGGTTGTAGGTAGTTGAAGTACTGCTTTAGCTTGCTTTAGCAAATATTTATACTGTGACTACGGTAAGTATAGACGCCATCACATCAAGCTACTACAATTTGTCAAATTTCTTTAATAGATTTTCATCTTTATCGCGAAAGCATTAGGTTCAAGGTTGATTGGGAAAATTTGACAATTTCGGGTAGTTTGATGTGCTGGCGTCTGGACATGGACGTCTCTGTCACCTATCACCAGTGGTGTACCAGGTGCTCGGTTTTTTATCGAATTATCCTGTATTTTAGGCCCGTGTTCGGTATGACAAAATTACCGAAGTATGAGTGGTTTTATTGTGTTCACCCTCAACAAATTCCTTTGTCAGGCAATGTTCGGTTATTTTGTCAATTTGATCTGGTAACCCTGGTCACCACATTAGTTGTGTTAACCGTGAAGGAAAACATCGTCAGGAAACATTTTAGGCCGCCACATTTCAATTCCAACGTTGAAAAAGCAATTGAAATTGATTTGTGAATAGAATATTCCCATTCTGGAAGTCACTTTCACTAATTGATGGAACATTCCATTATTTCATATTATAGTTATGAACAGACTGTAATAGAGAATATTTAATTACTCAAGTACTGTAATTATAGACATAATAGATCAACAATGGCAGGTGTCGTCCTGGGGCGACGCCGGTGCGTTAAATTATTTTTAATATTATTGAGTATTCGAGAATTGAGTTGTTGTTGCCTGCGGTTTCACTTAATTCCCAAGGGAGCTACTTCATGTACCCGGATAAAAAGTACATATTCTATGTCCTAATCCAGGTCATGGTCTACCTGTGTGACAAATGTCATCCAAATCCGTCTAGCAGTTATTGATTAACAAAAATCCAAATTTTAACATTTATAAAATAGGTTAATACAGTTTTTTTTTTTCAATTTTTCTGCTATTGTTGAAGCACACTGCATAGATAATTATAAAATTCATTTTGGATACTATATGTGGATGGGTTAAGAATAGATACAGGACACCGTACAATTTTTACCTAGTAAATCGAACATTTTAATCGATTTCCCAATATTAAAGAAAAAAAATGGGTGCCGGTCGTTTGGTAATAACAGATATTCTATTTTTAAAAGCTATAACGTTCAAATCATATAATTTTTATTTGACTTAAAAATACTTCTTTACTTATACTAATTTAAATGTATTTATACCATATAATACACACACGCCCCCCTGAGCCCACTATTGGGCGAAAACTTCCCCAACCTACGACTCAACACTGTACACTTTAATCATCAAGTTCATCATGTCGCCTTCCTCGACACATTTACTCTTACAATACCTAGGTTTAAAATAACCATCAATTACCTAACTACTTATATTTATTTAGCTATACTTAGCCAGCCTATTATCTAAGTAGACTGTTAGTAAATAAAGCCTTCGTGAGCGAAACCTCGACAAACGTGCAATAAACACTGCAATTAGATAACATGAACAAAACGTGACATAGGTGTTCTTATATTATTACCATGTCGAAGATGCTAGGAACAGAACGTTGCTTTTTATTTAATGTTTTATAGTTTTAAACGACATAACGTTTTGATTTTTAAAGCTTGACGAACCAAACTAATAAACAAGGTTAATGAGAAAGATCTACTAATCCGCAGGCCACTTATAAAGCAAGGGTTAAAATTTAAAAATTCGATAATTTTTATTTCTATGCAAAATGATTTTCAGTTTAGATTAGTTTTTCTTTATTCTTCATCCCTTCTTTAGCTACGAATTCAGAAAATGGAGGCTCTAAGCCATGACTCCAAAATATAATGACCTTAGATGTAAACACAGCTGATCATAGGTTTTAGCCTATTTTTTATGAAATCTTTGAACAGCTATTTCTCTTGAACTATTGACTTTTGGGGAAAGTTGTAGAACAAAAATCAGTCATTATTATGGGTACTTCAACATCCTTCCGGATTAGTACCCCCTTTCCGATTAACCTTTTATAATATCTATCTCTAAGTTCTTAAACTCAAAGCTAACACAATCTCGAGTGGGATTGCCAATAATCAAAATAAATCATTATGATTGCCTCGAGATTTTCTCTCATACCTTATCATAACAATTCTAACGAGATTACCAATATACCCTTGAACCGAAATCAAAACACTCCGAAAAATATTAATAATTATTAAGAAAATATTTTGTCAGCCCTGACCTGTTAGATCACCATTGCGTAGTCTACGAGACTAATGTCATAATGGCTTATTTATTCATCCGCTTACTCGAAGCGCCTCCACGCATCCATGTGACTCATTACACGAATATCTTACTACTAAAACAAGATGACCACGCGTCCATTCATTTTAAAAGCGTATTCGAACTTTTCAGTCTGGCAATCTTGTTCGCAGTTCAAATGAATACAAAAGACAGTTGTTTAATTTTGAATTGAGAACGGCGCGAACGGAGAGTCGTTTTTTATTGCGGTTTATTACCAGCCATGTTGTAAAATAAAAAGGAGTGTTTGACAGGATGTTTGCACCATAGATATTATAGATTTTTTTGAAAATGGCTAACCCTATTATTTCATAGTTTTTATTTTTACATAAAATAAAAACACGTAATTCAATGCCGATGTTAAAAGGCTTATGACACTACTCTGAATTTACGAATCCTAATTAGGATTTAGGCTAAGGGAGTCAAGAAAGCAGGAACCACCCTGACTGGGTGATTAGGATTCTAACCGTCCTAACTCTTATCACGCTTTCCTAAATCTTAATCAGGATTTCTATGCTTAGAGTAGTGTAAATTAAGTTTTCAAGTCTATTAACCTTCCAACCGGTATAGTTCTTTAAATTACCATAGAAATACAAACAGATTTATAATAATTGTAGAGTCAGGTGACATTCACAGAAACAACTAAAAGAAAACAAAAGTACTAGACTATATTTTCCAAAAAAAAAACAAATATTTGGTGTCGAAAACCAAGTCGAAAAATTAGTCAAAAATCGTTTCCTGTGATTTATTAATATTCATTTTGTTTACACGTTCCAGTAGGCACACATTTGGGATTTTGGTCATGCTAACTCATGGTTAGCAGGCGGGCATTGTTTAGAATATTAATGTAGCTACACACGTGGTTTAAACAGTAGTTTACACGATAAAAAATGTGTACTTACAGTGGTTTACAAAGCACGTTGAGATTAAATTCTGCTAAACTGTTGTTGTACCTGACTTCCGAGATTTAAAATACTGTGCTAAATGAAAAATTGCGGAAAGAAATTCCATGTTGAGCCTGAATTAGTTTATCTGATGTGCAAATAAGATAAAAAACAAGGTAGACTTGCTTTATGTTTTTATTGTTATGCCTAATCACTGTCGTAAAGGCAAGTGTAATGATTTTAATACGTCACGCGTAAAAGTAGCCTTGACTTGATAGCCAAGCGGTATGGAACGCTTACCATCACTCACGAGGGTCTCAATTCGATACCTGCCTGCACCTCTGACTTTTTGAATTCATGTGTGGATCAGAATTTGATTGTAACTTGCGTTAACGGTGAAGGAAATCATCGTGAGAAAATCTACACATCTGAGAGGGCTCTCCAAAATTATCGATGGTGCGAGTATAGGCTGCCAACCTGCACCAGGCCAGAGGGATGTACTTACTAAACCCTTCTCATACTGAGAAGGGGCTCGTGCCCAACAGTGGGACACTAATGAGCTGATTATTATATATTATATACTATATATACTATTGAAACGATAATGATTTATGTTATACCTATTAAAATCGAATGAAACCATATCAACAAACTAAAAAAAAGTCATATTTCATTACAGGCGCTTATGAAAATTCAAATTTAGGTGTACGGTTCCAATTAGTCGTTTCCTATGAACAAGAGCCGGCAAGAAACACCATGTAATAACCCGTTTAAAATCAAAATCTTTAACAAATTCAGTAAATACAATATTATGATTTAGGATAGTTATGAGAGGACAATGTAGTCTTGAGCACAAACCAGTTAGTAAATAAAAGTAAGTAATAAAGTACCAAGTCTTGAGTACAAAAAATAAATTCCATAGACCTATACATAAAAAAATCGTTTCTTGAAATCAATTTACCTCGGACGGAAAAACAATGAATGATTTACCTAAATATATACATATACTTCGAGGCCCAAATATCATTATAATTGTTTCCCTGACCCGGTCAGTGGATTCCTATCATTAATATTGTATGAGGATATATGTTTATCACCCAGTTGGGGTGGTTTGACCTGTGAGACGTCGCCATCAATTATGTAGGCCCCGCCAATCAATAGTCGGTAATGCATTTCTACTGAAGTTAAATAGCTGAAAGAATTTTTAGGTGGTAATTTTGTGGAACATAACACTGTTGATCTAGTCTTTTTTTTTAATTTACTTTTAAGAAGGCTTACAGACTAATGTAATAATAGTTACCAAAATTAAATAATCTAATTGTTAATTACAAGCCTCCAAGTCTTATACAGTTTACCCAGATCCAATAATAGATAGGTAAGTATCTAGCACTAGATCCAAACGATATTAGATAGATCTACCACACCCTCCAATAGAACCAAGATATATATCAATGGAAAGCTTTCCTCAAGCAGAATATTTGTAATTATTACGACTTGTCTCAATTATTAGTATGTTCGGTCGGTGTTATATCACCCTAAATGTGACATTCTCCTTTAGTATGACGCTGATCTTTATTGCATTTCAATCAATCAAATCCGCCTATCGTAGTCTACAGTTCACACACGCCTTTGCCAAAATGCTTTACAACACTCGGTCCTCCGCCTTCTACATCCACTCTACCTTCTACCTTTTGCATGACGACAGTAGATCCATAGATGGCGATATTTAACAAAAGAATACTAGTGTTGACCTATTTATCACCATTACTGAAGTGCCAAAATTTTATAGTTTTAAAATCATAAGCAAACACATCTGGAATATTGTGCATACTTAAAAATACTATTACACATAAAAATTCACACGATATTTAACGTGAACCACATTAAAAACATGAATGTCGGTATATTTTTAAATCGACTCCATAACGAGGTCGCGGAATTGGGTCGTGCCCGAGAAATATGACATCGGTCGATATCACACTATTCCGTCGTGGAAAATAGTGTTCAACAGCTGCACTTTCGTGTCTATTATGATCTGTGATAAGTTTGGTATCCCCGACCATGGCTGTCAATAGACTACCCTTATCTCCTGTCGTGGTTGTTGCCAGGTTTGTATCATGACGTGGAGAGGCAACATAAATCTACATAATAGCCTCGTTACTTTAAAGTCGGTATAACAATCGTTGCAGAAAGCAGACGCTAGAGTCTTCATAAATACTACAAATTCGTCGTAACTATTGCTATTACGTACGGTTGGAAGTGCTTTTTTATGCATCTTAGGTATTTCCTTGATGAATTACGTATTATATTCTAATGTCCGGTATTTAAAGACAGTGCCAGTGACAGTGCAGTTAGCGTTTATGGTTTCCTTAAAGTTTATATAATTTAATTTATTTTTCCCAGATTTACTACTGGGCCAATGATTCACTCATTGTTAACATCAAAGGAAAATTTACTACCACATACTATGTTTAAATTGGTTATAATTTATTTAAAATCATTCACCTTCTCAGATCATTAAGTTTAAATTGAATTGCAATACGTCACTACATTTACATAAACTAAGTTTGAACTAAATCGATCAACGATTAATCACACATCGTCAGCATCAATTTGTTACTTTCTTCGATTGAAACAAACATTACTCGGAAAACTATACCATGTTATAAATCGATGATCCCAATCGACACATACATAACTCTAGTTAGTCATGGCTGTCTGATCTGTCTATGGACTGAAGTTCTTAGAACCCCTTTGGCAATATAAACGGTAGCGGCAATTATAGTCTAGATAAATTCAAAAGTGCTGGAAATAATGTACTCGAAATAAATGATTTGACTTTGTGAGTGTTAAACACTATATTGCCAAGATTTTACGATCAGTCCGCGAAGTAAACATCAAAATAGAATAATGATCCTGATGTCATGCGATGTTATCATGCCCCTGCAGCAATTAGACCAATTTACTCCGGTACTCTGAACGACAGATGTTTGACAGATTTATAAGAGCAGATTTAATTTCAAGGCCCATTGCATAAAAAGAGTTCAGGGCACTTGAAACACATGATCCTAATTGTTTGGAGTCAGAATGGAGTACATCTGTTGCTCAAACATCCAGATGATGACCAATTTAATACAGTACTTAGTCGCTCGCATTATTTTTAATGCTTTCATATTGTTGGCTTATTGATAGCGCCTCTTCTTAGAATGAGAAGGGTTTAGGCCTTAGTTCGCCATCCTAGGATTGTGCGAGTTAACAAACCACACACGCAATAGATATTTTTTAGAGCCCTCTCAATGCAGCAATGCATGTTTCTTCACGATGTTTTCCGTCACCGTGAACGCAAATGAAAATCAAATTATGATCCACATATACTTAAATTCGAAATGTTAGATTTGTGAGTCAACATCCAACTTAGACCCTCCAGTATGGTTCAATCGCTAGACTATCACTGCTGTTCATTCACTTATTGGTATATAAAAACAATTGAATATTTATTAGTTCTACGATCACTGTCTCCTCGTTAAAAATATGGTGAGCTTCATCCCTCTACATTAACGGCTTTTTTTATTAACCTATCTATCGATAGTTTTCCGTACTAGAAATGCAAATTTGGCATAAGCTCCATAGAAGTAATGTCAAATTTATTTCTCTAGTAGGCAAACCATCGATAGATAGGTTACTGGTTTCGGCTGTAAGCGGAACAGATCTACGTCGTCATCAATCCTTTTCCTTCATTTTCATAACTTCAATGACTTTTGCAACTTCAGGTTCTCTTACGTCGAAATCTTCAAGGCAGCAATTATTGGCTATTGTTTTTTCGCTAACCGATAAATATTTATAAACTTTCCCTCTTTATTTATGTCCACATTGTCAATCAAGATTCATGTTTTTTGGGCTGTTCTCATTACCATTGTATGCGTGTACGAAAATTTGCAACATGTTCTGAATGACTTGGATTGACAACTTGTTTGTCTTTTTTTATATCGATTTCATTGTCTCATTTGCCTTGTCCTACTGTTTTAATTAATTATTCAACAGCATCGAAATATTAATAATATTCGGTTGCTTATAGGTACCTAGGGTGGGTCTGTAGACAACAAGACAATCGACAATAGCTAGAGATTAGAAACATCAATGACGTGTATTGAATTGACATAAGCTTTCGACCGGTCAAGCAATCTGTAATGTCGTATCCATACATTTAATTAGTGTATCTATTCTCTGGCGATCATCGATTCTCATGTTCTCTACTGACCCTGGTGTTTTACATAGGCTGATAAAAAACCTGGGAGCCGACTCGGCAATAACCTAAAACTATAAGGTACTTGTCTTATTATTTCAATTTCTGTGTCTATAACATCACATCATCTCATACCTGTGGATATTGTAAAAATAATGGAATGGTCCTTGAAACTCATCATTTACATTGTAGTTTCTATATTAGATTTTAACAAGATGATGTAACACTTATGTATATGGAGGTATTATATTACGGAATTGATGACGACATCCGTCGGAAGCCGGTTGTAGTAACACTGTCTCATAAAGAAATAAAATCTGCCTCAAAAATGGCGTCAGAAGCCTGACGGTCTCAACTACGAGTTAGTACTTAGTTACATTTAAATAGATGTAATACGTGTCAGTATTCTCTCGTTCACACAATACAATACTCTTATCGATTTTTCCATACATAATTATGCTATCTACCATCTATTTGTAACGTTAATTTATTTAAATACTTCCTGTTGAAACTATAAATTACAAATCTAAATCATACTCCACTTGCATACTAAGTATATTTTATTCCAATTATAAAAACTCCAACTACTTGTAAATAGAATTACTATGTAGGACGCGCCCGTTGACATTGAACGAAATAACCATAGCCGTACAATACCTTGACGCCATGGAAATACAATGACGTCATCACTGCATCATGGCTCTTATTGACAATTTGCATCCATTCACACATGCTCGTGAAACAAGGAGAAATATCGCAATTTAAAAGTTGCGACATTTAACTGTTGAGACATCCGACACCCAGGTTTAGAATCTGAGTTGTTTGTCAAAATTCACGAAGGCGAAATAATAAAACAAAAATGATAATTAGAACTGCCTTATTGGTCTACGGTTGCAAGTGCGACTGCTGAGCTTGAGGTCCTGGATTCGACCCCCAGGTGGGGCAAAGTGTTATTCGGATTTTCCGTACGGGATTACTCAGTAGCAGCCCGAATTCTGGATTTGTGCCCGGTTGATGGCAATAGGCTCGCCCCTTTTTATGTGGGACTTAATCTTAACGGAGAAATGAGGGTGTGTGGCGGCATCTATCATGCCACATGCGAACTACGCAACACACCGGTGGTGTAGACGACTACAGTATAGTATGTATACAACCTCCCAACATCAACCGTTGGGCAGTATTCCGCCAGGCACAAGCCTCCGCCTGGTTGGAGGATTCTCCCTTTGGTTGGAGGAACACTATGGTGTTCCTCCAACCAAATGTGTGGAGGTATGAGGTATGCCTCGTACCTCCACAGGTGTGGTACTATACACGTCTGTTACGTTATGTTATGATAATTACTATTGTATAATATCGGGCAACATTGTAAACAGATGTTTTAAAATATAAATCAGTTGACCAAATTGGGAATACAATTCCCAAGTTAGGACTATTTTGTAGAATGATTGTTGAGGTTACAGTATTTAAAGCTAGGATATTAGTTTTTTTAACTTTTAATTCACAATGGTTGAATCTGTACAATACTATACAAGAACGCTTATATAAAATGCATAAACAAATCTAACATCAGACAGGAAATGTAGCGATCAAACCCGTGATTTGCGGCTGAATAATTTTTAACAAAGTCGTCATCAAAGTGCACAATAACAACCATGCAGTGGTGATTACCACATTTAACTTAACCTAGCAGTAAATTGTTATGCTTTATAATATATATTTATAGAACATAAATACTGTACGGTTACTAGTAGTAACTATACTGCAGCAGTAGTAGAGGTCCTCGTGACTGAGTTTGTCCAAGAAACTACTACCACCATACTTATTTCCACCGCTAAGAAGCATTGCTGTGTTCAGGTTTGAAGAATATGGGAGCCGGTGAAATGACAGGCACATGAGACATTTCGCCTATGTCTCAAGGATTTGCAATGCATCAGCAATCCTCTTGAGATTGTAGGTGTATATGGGCGGGCAGTAACCACTCACCATCAGGTGGACCATCGGCTTATTTGCAAACCAATAACAGAAACAAAACAAAATACTGTCTATGCTACATATCCTACTATTCTGTACAAACAATTGACGACAGCAAAATTAAATCGATCGATGAATCGGTCTAATATGTATATTTTAATAACGAAATTAGTCCTTTGTCAACATTTTGACCACCTTCTGGCATACTAAATTGAAGGAAATATATTGAGAACTTCAAACTTAGAGAATTTCGATACCCCAAAACTTAACGCTGACCACAATCGGCATACCTCAAGGAAAAAAAACTCGCAATAAGAAACCATTGGCTCATGAAATCACCGTGCCCAAACAGTGAAATTTCAACACTTTTGACATAGTATCGTCTATTTTATGTGCAGTTTATGGCCCGTTTCCTTGGCGTCTCATACAACAACGTTATAGGGCTGCCTGACCTTTTTTATAGCTTGTATATCAAACTGACACCGACAAACATTCATGTCAGTGATGATAAGATTTATGATTGAAATAGAATCGCGTTCCCCAGAGCAATTACAGGGTCTGCTTTGACTAAAATGTCTTAAAAAGATAAAATAGTTGATGATCTCTCTTTCTCTTCTGTATGTTAAACATAGGCATCGAAATTATGCTCCCAACCATCTCTTACTAATCCGGTTAGTCTCGAATACAATTGTACTTCCAGCATTGTTAAAAGAAGACAACGTGTCTTTTTCTCATTTCGATGATGTGCAGATATTGCTTTGCCAACTTCATTGAGATTGGTACGTAAATATTATCCATGTTTAGGCACTATATCATTTTATCATGATTGATCTATTAACTACGTTATGGGGCTGTGAGTTATAGGAAGTTAAGCATTATTAATAGAATGCGTAGACAACAGAGAATCGATTGAAATTTAAATTAAGTAGTAACTAATAATTTACTATCACCGGGGGCTTGACTTCCATTGACATTTTGAAACAATCAAGTACCTTTATAAAGCAGGGCACTCAATTAGACGTGTATCACGTAATGTAGCAAGGACGTACGTTGGCGCGAGCCTACTGCGAGCCACTCGCAGAGACCCGCCGTTTGGCGGTTTTAGTGCGAACACAAAGGCGCTCGCTGAGGCTTGTACCTACCTAGATACACGGTGACAATGGACGAGGCGTATTCATTTGTAGGTTAATGCAGAATCAGGTACATTTCCTAAAACACATCTAAGTGTGTTTTAAGAAATGTACCTGTAATATACCCTACTTTAGAACCGCAATACCACGATAATAAGAAGAATCAACATCAGCCCATTGACACTATAAATCATGGTGTGAAGACGTGTCAACGTGGGCGTTGCCAAATAGTAATCGGATATTACTACTAATTGACGACTACCCACCTGATTTTAGATGGTCATCGTTGTTGGAATATATCGCCGTAAATAAAACTGTTTATTTAATTTGATTTGCTTATACGTGGAAATATTTATATTGTTGATATGTAGATAAAGTAGTTTTCCAGCAGTACACCACGGACTATCCCCCCTATCTTATTCATTGTTTTCCTGTTCATCCAAAGGTTGTCTGGTAGATATCGCTATCAGCGATAAGACCGCCATTGTACCCTTCACTAAATTATATTGTATAAGAGCTATGTTACAATTTTGGTGTACAATAAAGTATATTCTATTCTATTCTATAAAGTATTGGAATAGGTATACATATGTATTACACGTAAATATAATTGTGTTGTGGTTCTTAAAATAAGTCCAAGTTCAAGGTCTCTTTGAAGTGTATCATTTTCCTCATAGGACAATATTGTTATGTCCTCTGGCTTCACCTGGGCGCGGTTTGCTAAGAAGACCATTCAAATGCTGCTGAGCGTATTGGACGTCATGTTACGAATTTGAGGCGATTCAGTTTAGGAACCTAAACTGAAATGTCATGGTTTTGAATCGCTTTTAATTAGATCAGGATAGGCATCCACGTCACATTTGATAAATCATATTTGGTTTCATATTGCTATTCATAACTGCAAGTGGATTGCACATCTAGTCGCAACTGCAGACTATGCAACTGCCACACAGCTTAAACGCAGTTAAGATGCAGTCAATGCTGCGTCACGACTGTTGACTGGAAGTGTAACCCACTTGCAGTTATGAGTACAATTGATTCACTATGACGCGATAAGCCCCTCAAGAGATCATATTCTTGTAAACAGACTCGTGTACAGCTAAACACTAAAAGCAATAAAAAGTCTTTCAGTGAATTACATTTTTAAATCGAAAGTAACCTGTTCTTTTTAACTCCTCAGATCTTCGGCATCGTCATCATAGCGGCAGCATGCGTGGACATGGGCATGATCAAGGGATTTGCTGGCATGGAACCAACCGGCCATGAGACTGATGCCGTCCTGATCGCCATAGGAGTGCTCATCATTATCATCGCTGCGTTTGGCTGCTTCGGCGCTTGGAAGGAGAGTCCTAAGCTGTTGTATATCGTAAGTGCCAATAAAGAATTTATCAATTTAATTAGCCTCTTTGCCACTGGGGAATAGGTATGCCCCAAGTGTGAGTTTTTTTACGTTACTGCTGTAGTTGCGTCACGCCAAAAATGTATTAAAATTTAGGCAGCGTCTCTAGCGACGAATAGCGGGACTAAAAATTTGTTTGATATTTTAAGCGTGACGCAACTACAGTAGTAACGTAAAAAACTCACACTTGGGGTACTGCAGTTAGAGAAGCAAAAGCAGCGGGAGAGACTTAGAAGTACGTAAAGAAGCCTAGAAGTGTTCTTCCCAAATATTTTACATTTAAGTTCAATTCATCATAAGTCTTCTGCGTCCATTTTGCCTCAGCTTCTATCTTCAAGTCCTGGCCCACTTTCTAGAAGAGTGTATAACGTATAATATAGTATGAAGAGATAAAGTATACAACACGACTGGTGAGCCGCTTGTTGTGTCGCTTTATAACATGGAACAGCAGATTTTTTGTCACCAATTCTGAGTTTCTCCCGTAGTAAAAAGTTGTTCCAATCATGAGCAGGGTTCATGGTTTTCGGATGTAAAAAGGCTAACTAGTCATGCTGTATATGATATTGGCTGGAAAACCTAAAAAGAGAGCTTTGAAATTCTAAATAATGATACAATGGACTAAATACCAAAACCATAGTTCAATAAATGGCAGCTTGTGACAAAATAGGTGACGATAGATTGTTTAACCTTGAAACAAATAATACAAGTAGCGAATCATCAATAGGCGTTAATTGAACAATAGAGTGTGACGAAAAATACGCACCACAGAGTTTTTTCTTTTTGTACCGTTCAAAATTATTACATTAAAATTTTATTAGTATGTGTATCAATAAGTTGTAATCCAAGTGTCTATAAAAAGTCCAATTCTCACATCGATTCACTCACGCTACAGACAGGACCTCTATGTTTTTTATGTATTTAGTTAAAATGGATACACGATTCCATTTATTAGGTCTGAAATCAAAGCACCAGTTGCAAACACCTTAGCACATGACTAACATTAAAAAAGTTACCTTCGTAGTAGTAATATTTAACAGAAAATTCAGGAATAAAAGCACCAGAATAGTCTTAAATCAAAATATTACCAGTCATCAACCACATTAGTGTAATTTAATTAAATTTACCATTTATGAGTCAAACACTTTGGACCCACCTACTCGACTCGTGACTTTCGCCTAAATTTCGATATTGACCCAAAAACACAATTGAGCATGGGCAGGCCTGACTATGGTAATGATGTGGGCAGCCCGATGAACCATGTTGTCGGTAAATGCTCCATTGTTTTCTTAATGACCCCATACCATTTACTCTCATAATGATGTTGATAGCAGTATAGATTTAGAATTTAATGTTAAAACATATAAAGCTAGTTTGATGCAAGCAGCTCGGAATGGTTCGATATGGAAATCTATGGAAGAAACAAACAATGGACGTCATTCAGTTGATATGTTGACGATAATGACCAAGAGGTTGTTAAATCAAACCATGGACCATAAACAGTAATAAAATGTTCATCATACATTATAGTTAATAATGCTCGGAACGTACCGTACTTATTAGAATTTGTGCATATAATATAGGTAGATAGAAACTAAAGACACATCTACAATATTTTCCGTATCATTTTGTTCCTCAGTTTGTCGGCTGTCTAATCATCATCATCCTCCTGGAGCTGTCTGTGGGCATCGCAGCAGCTGCCCTCCGTCCCCAGATCGAAGGCACCCTGAAGACTCAGCTGCGAGCCTCCTTCATCAAGAACAAGTCTACCAAGGAAGAGGACTCTACCTACAGGGAGTTCTGGGACCGCATTCAGACCAACGTAAGCTTTCTCTACCCCCTTTATTATATTTTGTAGAATCAACATTATATTATTATAATTTAGCACTTTTAAAGTTCTAATGTCATGACCTACATCATCGGAAATAAAATCTCATCAAAAATCCTCTATTCTAAAGTTGCCTGGAAGAAATCGCGGTTCGCGATAATGATACACATTGTATGTAAGTACTTTATTCTCAAAAATCCTACTTGTACTTATTATAAAGTGTATAATAAAGAGTTCCCGAGGAGCTCGTGGCTAAATAATTACAGCCGCATAGACCGATCTTCCGGGTTAAGCCACGCTTGCCGAGGTTGGTCTGTGGATGGGTGACCATTTACCATAGCGAGTTTCCTCCGTGCCTCGGAAAGCACGTAAAGCCGTTGGTCCCGGCTGTCATTTGTAGATCTTTGACAGTCGTTACTGTTGGTCAGAAGCCAGAAAGTCTGACAACCAGTCTTACCAAGAGTATCGTATCACCCAGTTACTGGGTTGTGGAGGTCTGATAGGCAGTCGCTCCATGTAAAATACTGATATTCAGCTGCATCCGGTTCGACTGGAAGCCGACCCCAACATAGTTGGGAAAAGGCTAGGGAGAAGATGATATATATATGTATATAATAAATAGATTAAAAACCTGAAGTGAATTCAGAAATTTGACGTTACTCCTAAAACCAAATTAAAAAAACTTTTGTATACTGACATATTACGACGTACTAGGGTCTGAACTCAGACTACAGAAAGACTGAACATAAAGTCAAAACATATAAATAAGCACTTTACGCCCCCGACCCAGAGGTGACCAAACCCTAATTGCTCACTTCAGTAAGGGAGTGTCGACTTACCATCATTAATCGAACCTTGGTCACTAAGGACCCATTAATGTTGTTATTAATTCCACCAACTTTATTGGAAACTTTAGCTTTTCCAAATATTTAATTCCCTTCAATTTCTTTCTCCCCCAGTTGGAATGCTGCGGCATCACTGGTCCTGACAACTACGTAGCCTCGGAGCCTCGCATCAACCCATCCTTCAGCTGTTGCCCCAACGACGGTACCGACCGCTCTGCCGAGATCAAGCGCTCTGACTGCCTCTCTTCAGAGAAGTACTACAAGGAAGGATGCGAAGACAAGGTGTTGGGAACAGTCCACAGTGCTGGCATGACCGTCATCGTGTGCGGGATTCTCTTCTGCTTTTTGGAGGTTCGTATTCTTATCTGTCTGTCTTCGAAACAGCAGGATAAAGATATCCATCATCTTATCCTGCGATACATAGTCTTGGGATCTGTCCATAGTGCTGACATCACAGTCTCGCTTTATGGAGGATTGTATTTTTATTTAACTTGTTATGACTGCTTGCAATGCTGCCCACACGTGGTTCATGTTATTTTTATTTTTTTTAAACTTTTCCCCACTCTAAGATTTCTCTTGTATCGTGGGTGCGTTTACAGACACAAATCTCACATACACAAACGCCAGACTCGAAACAACCATCTGTAGGCCATACAAATTTTTGTTCCGTGTGGAAATCGAACCCACGACCCGTAGCGCAGAAGCCAATCGCTTAGCCACTGCACTAAACGTGTCGTCAAGTGTTATGTTCAGTCTGTCCTCTAAGGAGTGCTATAAGAGAAGGCTGCGATGACAATATAAAAGTAGGGTAGGTACAGCAAACTCGCTGCCTCGTTGGTCTAGCGGCCGCAAGCGCGACTGCTGAGCGTGAGGTCCGGGGTTCGATCCCTAGGTCAGGCAAAGTGTTGTTAGGTTTTTCCGTGTGGAATTTCTCAGTAGCAGCCCGAAATCTGGATTTGTGCCCGGTTGATGGCAATAGGCTAGCCCCATATTACATGGGACTTAAACATAATGGCGAAATGAGGGTGTACTATACACTTCTGCCAACCCTTCGGGGAATAAGGCGTTATGTTATGTTATGGTACAACAAACTATACTCATCAGACAATTCATCAATGCAAAAATGAATTCTCATCGAAGATGTTTCAAGAAAATTCAAACTGAATACCACTGTTCTACAGCTAGCAGTTGAAGTACAAGTTATTGATTGCAGAAAAGTTCAATAAAAATGTAAATAGCTTCCACAAAACCTGAAACATAATCAACCTACTTTTCGTAGAACTTTGTAATAAACATATTCAACTAATTATAAAAACGACACACCTACCATGAGTTTTCGCAAACGAAAACACGAAATATGCGTAATATGACATATTAAATATATGTTTGGAGACTTCGAAGTGAAATTATACACGCCTTACAAAGTACCTTTGCATGTCCGAACACTATTCGCGTGGCGTGAATTTATGTTAATTGCAAAAGCGATCTAAGTCAGTAGGTTATCACGCGTTAAGTCACTAGGATATCACGCCTGAAAAAATGGGAAATAATGACTTTATTTACATATACATCCCTGTAGTTTATGATATGGGAAGTTCCTTTTAGGAAAAAAAGGGACGACAGTAGGGTTATAATTTTAAATACGACAACCATTTAACATTTTTTTATCGTCGTCCAATACGTCATATAAAATATTTTAAAGCACAGACCACAATAATTATTTTGTTTTTTTTTGCAAATGCCTAATCGCTTATTGTCAAATAACTATAAAAAATTTACACAATATTCAAGTTTAGAGAAAAGATTGACTTATGTCAAATTTCAGTCGGAAATTGTAGTTGTAGCCTAGCCACTGATGGCCTTTACAAAATCACCAGACTCAATAATTCTGTCAAGTGCGGCTTTCTTTGCCGACAACCACGTTAATTGCCTACAACTCTCATTCCATAACTTGTCCTTTCAACTTGTAAAAAATGACTTTACAGTCCTTGGTACCTTCCATTTCTTACTGACGTCACCGAGGTCACGCTATACCAGAATTTAATACTACAATCTTAGATCTCTGACCTAGGCCGGGTTTATTTTAACTGCTTTTATTTATTGAACAGCAGCTTATCTAGATGACCTCCTTACATGCCTAGGTATCGTAAAGGAATATTTTAAAGGGTCAGGTAATAAGATGTGGCTTGCTGATAGCACTTTTAGCGGTGGTAGCTAGAAAAAATGTCGTAAAAGAACTCCAGTACTGAAGTAATTAAGTAACTAATAAAATACGATTGCCTCGCAATGATAAGCATAGTTGATGAACCTTAGGCGATTGCGCACTAAAACGCGCAACTAGAGCCGCACGCGCCGCAGGAAATGAGTTTTAGAATTCTTTATATAAAATCCTATACAACGCCGCTCACTTATCCGCACCCGCAACGCTTGCGCCGCCCTTCAGTAAAATGTTGTAGCCCGCTGAAGGTAGTCGAATAACAACAACACGCACGAGTGACCACCGAAAGCCGGATGACGTCATTCGGGTTTCGTTGGGATTGTGTGGGATTCTGGAGACGTCATCCGTATTCAGCAGGCTGAATCGCAAGTTCTGTACTACACGTCCACTCCGATTGAAATAGAGATTCGACGCATTCGGGTCGGAGAGGTGCGCGAGGCCTTGAGCAAATTCGTTTCGGTCGGTACGGTGCTGAAAAATGTAGGATCATCTTAAAAATTAATAAGGAATATTTTGGCAAAATTTAGGCAAACCCACCTGCCAAGATTATTACTTGGTGAAGGAAAAACATCGTGAGGAAACCTGCACACTTGAAAGGACTCCATAAAGTTCTCGACGGTGTGCGTAGTCCACCAATACGCACCAGGCCAGCGTGGTGGATTTAGTGTTGAGTAGGACAACAAGAGGCGCTACATTCGTCCCGTACATGACGTCAAAATGTAAGAGCGGCTCGAAAATTTTAATTGTACTACTTCAACTTTTATGTCGTGGTAGTCGCGTTGCTCATTACTTTCGGTAAGTAAACTATAGGGTGAGAAAGAGAGGGAGTGAGGCATATGCTACAATAGCACGTCATTCATTCTACAATGGACATTACGTGACCGCGACTCGAGAAAGACGTAATCAGTACATCGAAACCAGTAACATCAAATGTCATATTCATACTCGTTACTTCAAACGTATCACCGAGCTTCAGTACGCCTCACCTCATTTGAAGTAGTACATTGTACTGGCTCAGAGCAAAAAAGAGGCTACTCTTACAAACTCTTTTTCAAGTCATGTCCTACCCAACACTAGGTGGATTAAACCCTTCCACCACGCCTAAACCCTTCGCCTTCTGAGAAAAAGCTTGTGCCCAGCAGTGGGACCTAATGGGCTTATTACGAGTTTCCATGTTAATAATTGTAATCTCTAGAATGGCTCCCAAACTGAATTTCGACAAATCGTTCTACGACAAGATTTTACTTCGATACTATGGAACTCCGACATTACGCTACTCCGACAATTATGGAACTTCGACACTGGGGTTTAAAGTAACCTAACACGAAGGGGATGACGGGGGCTTCGTTCGCTCGCTTTGCTCGCTCACTATAGCCCCCGTCATCCCCTTCGAACCTAACCTATCCGTGTCGGGGTGCCCCAAATTAGATGTCGAAGTTCCATAATTGGCGGAGTAGCGTAATGTTGGAGTTCCAGTGTCGAAGTAAAATCTTGTCTTAGAACGATTTGTCGACATTCGTTTTGGGAGTGCTCTAGAATCCAGTCTAACACAAATATTTAAACAATGTTTTCTCCATTTTCCAGGTTGCAGGCATCGTCCTAGCCTTATGGTTAGCACACTCCATAAAAACCCAGGGGAAGAGCCGAGAGACCGCTTAATTATACACTATAGACACACCACAGCTACAGAGTATAATTTATTAAGCAATGCACAATACTCGTAAGTTAATATAAGTTACCTTATTTATTTAAGACTAGAAAGTATTGCTTTAGATTCTAGTAAACCTAGCACGAAGGTTGTGACGTATAGTAACGTAAACGTAACGTTAATTTGAATGAGTTTTGAATTGGAAATACTCGTTTCGAACATAGTCCTAACTTCCTAACTAATATTATAAATGCGAAAGTAAGTTTGTTTGTTTGTTACCTATCTACCTTTTCACGCCTAAACCGCTGAACCGATCATCTTGAAATCTTAGAAGATCTTTTTGCGTATAAGTGGTCAGGTGTACAGAAACGGACATAGGGTACCATTCATCCCGAAAAAAGTACTGTTCCCGAGGAAAACAACAATAACGTTCATAAATGGCGCCACGTGTCTTTCGAATCACGATTGAATTATGTTATTTTAGAAACTTTCGTAGTGTGTTAAGAGTTTATTGAGCTTAATTAACGCGAGCGAAGCCGCGGGCAAAAGCTAGTATTTAATTAAATTTAAAACTTTATTTATATCTATTTAAGACGCAAAATGTGATTGTCGCATTTAAACCAAAATGATATAGGGTAGTTGTATTTTCGATTCAAAATTCATTCATTAACAGCGGTTACGCACTGCATCCGATCCGAATCTCGAAAAAACAACAAAAAAAAAATACAATAAAAAACTCGGACCTAATTCGAATATTGCTTTACGCACTGCATCCGATCCGAATCCGTGAAAATACCGATCTAGAGTAAAAATCTCGGACCGAATTCGGATGTTGCTTACGCACTATTCCGATCTCTGATTCAAATTCAAACAATTCAGGGGCCATCTTTGGCATATCCGTTTGGCGTCTGATTTGAATCCGAGGTAGTGCGAAAGCGTTCATACAAACAGTACTACGGCTAATTCGGTCCGTCAATTGTTCTTCCGAATTAGAAACTCACGGATGACGGATAGAAATCGGATGACGGATGCCGGATGTAGTGCGTAAACTACCATACAAATAGTTCTATGGCTACTTCGGAACGTATTTTCACGGATTCGGATCGGATGCAGTGCGTAACCGCTGTAATGTTACTTTTACGTTTCGTGCTAGGCGTACAGATCACAGAAACAACTATGATCTGAGGTTTAGATTTTATAATTAGATGCGTCAATTCTATTAAGAAAGTCAATTTATTGAAATTATATAGTGTGACAATTTGAAGCTAGATAGTTGACGTTTAAATAGAAGATGTAACATAATGGCGGGGTATAGCGAATAACAATTGTTAAAATACATATCAAACTAAATGCAAGATTAGTTACTTTTATAGAATATTTTAGTATGATCCCTAAATTCATATCTGTATTTGACTTAAAAAATAAAATCTAGGCACTATCTCAATTTATTGAAGAAATTGCTTTTAGGATATCAAGGTGTTACGAATTTGAACTCATGTCAAAAGCTCTCTAAACAAATTTATTTTTTATGTTTTCCTAAAAACCTAAGCTCAAACATGGAATGTTGTCTGAACCGCCATTGTGTAAATGTAGATATTAGTTTTCTATTGAAACCAAAGCAATGACCATATCGTAAAAAAACGTGTTTTAATAATTTCAAAATTATATATGAATTTGAATAAAAATAAATATAAGAAAATGAAAAATAAGAATTCCGAATATGGATTTAATAATTCTTGGCTAGTACCCCAATGACTTATGCATCGTACACGCCTACCCCACGAATGCCAACGAACGGGGCTCGATACCGCTAAAAACTGAATGAAATCGGATTCGTTCTATAAAAAGTTTGGTCTAATTCAACAAAATGACGAACGTTTGTTCTCCTTTGTTGGCCTTCGTTGGTGTACGCTGTGCCAAAGGAGCAAAAGAGGATAGGTAGGTAAAAAGAAAAAAAAATTAAGAAAGGTACTGTCTTGGGTGTTACGACTACGCGATAGTACCATCTTCACAAATACAGAATAAAAAATAATATACGTAATAAAAGTAGATCAGTAAAATAATAAAATGTAATCTGTAATCTTCTGCAAACATTCGAATTTGACGGTAGCGTTTATAGTACTGCTCATGTAAAAATTGTAATTGACTTCGGTAATAATTGTGTCGCCGATGATGCTCGATATTGGCCCCAATTCTGTTCAGCTTAAACTTAAATAAAAATATAAAACAAGAAAAAGATGGAAGAATATTAGAGCTGTCAAATTTGGTTGAACTAGAACTTCCAAACGTATTTACGGCCGTTTTCAGTATCTTATCCGCCGACGCCGCGACGCCGACGGTTTGCTTTACTAGAGAAATTTAACAAACAACACATTTTCTCTAGTAGATGAAACCGCCACAGGGGGCTATTACACTATCATATATCTAGAAACATAGATCTATGAGTCATAGATATATGACAACAATGTAATATAGACGTATGAATCATTTCGTCTTTGATCATAGATCTTTGACATTTGTTGTTAGATTTAGTTTATTTAGTTAACATGAAAAAAAACTTCAAACTTTGCTGTATGTAGTACATCCATCATCCCTTTGCATTTTCCGAGGTACCTAACTAAAAAAAAAGTTAATTATGCAAGCGGCATTGCCAACTGGCTGGTCTGAGTGTACAAATAATGTGATTACGAAAAATAGGATCATATAACTATGATAACGTAATACACAGATATGACTCTAGAGGTCATATACATATATAGGATAAGAGATATGATCCTACATATATGATAGTGTAATAGCCCCATAGATAGGTTATTGAAAATGGCCATTAGACGACACCTCAGCATATGCCGCCTGGTGATGTTCAACAAATAATTTAGTTTGACAGCCCTAAAATATTGCATCTTTCTGGTTTTCCCTTTTAATAAAATATAGCATCTTTTTAAGTTTAGTCAGTGCGCAAGAAAATCCGCACCATTGGCTATTAAAACGCTTATTATTTTAAAAAAAAATGAAAAAAAAAACAGAGCCCCAAGCGGTACAAAGTGTACAATCGCACACACAACAAAATACTGTAATTACAATTATCAATGTCTCTAAAAATAGGCATCTAATAATTAATTTTAGTTTAATAACCAGTCTGTAAGTATTGAAAATGCTTTACTAGTCATTAATTTATTAACAGTATTTCGTAAGTGCTACGTGTATATTTTTCCCACCATACTTAACTTCATTAGAAATTCATTCCTTGAAAATAAAAAGAAAAATAGATGTTAAGTTTTTACTTCCTTGTAAGCGTTCCTTCGAATTAAGTTACTGAACTTGTAAAATATTATTTTACATGAAATTATTTGTAATTCTCATTAATCTGTACCAGTATTACATCTTACTTAAATCGTTTTTGAATCAACATCGCACGTCATCGTTCAAAAATCACTTTCATGAGAAATTTAAAGTCGCAAGTTCAGTAGCTAATTCAATAAAATGGCAATATTATTAATTACTATGAAGTCTATTAGTGTTTAATAAATGTTGAAATAGATTTTCTTAAAATAAAGTATCTGTGTTCCATATTTTGTATTTTCATTGATATTACTGTCGTCATCGATACCCTTTTTGTTCATTAACAGTTTTGTTTTTCTTTGACGTTTTTTGCCATAAAAAGCGTCATCAGCCTATCGTAGACCACTGCTGGACATAATAATATTTATAGTAAATTGTTGCCAATAAGCCTGATATAATGGTAATAAATCGAGCAGAGCGCCGCACAATGATTGTTGATATCACGGTCCCTCATGACGAGAACCTCGTGAAAGCTGAGAAAGACAAACAAATTAAATATCTTGTTAGCACACGAGGTTGTCAACATGTGGGATGTGGACTCAGCAGTCATTGTCCTGATAGTCGTTACGGCGAATGGTCTAATAGCCAAGAGCCTCGATCAACATCTCAAGAGGCTCTCGTTGGGCGGCTGGATCAAGGGCTTGATACAGAAAGCAGTGCTCCTTGACACGGCACGTATACTGAGGAGGTTCCTTACTCTGGAGCTCCGACTATCGGCAGCTTGGACCCTGTTCCCGATGCCGGTGGGATACTATTTTTTCATATTTTTAAATGTATTTTTTTTTATTATTTATGATATGTATTTAAAAATGTAATTTATATGTTTACTATGAATAAAGGATTAGAGTGATATTCAAGAAGGTAATACTTGCATCCCATGGCGCTGCTATCCACCGTCTGTCGGTCATCAGAACTTCGTCGATCAGCCACGAAAACAAAACACGTGCAATCAGACTGTACCCCTGGGGGGTTACCATGGTCTGTTAGAGCAGGAATGTTTTAATATTATTCCGAGAGTGGGAAAGTGACAGCGCTAGACAGCTCTCTAGCCCCACCTCTTGCCCACTCTGGTAATAATATTAAAACATTCCTGCTCTAAGAGATCATGGTAACCCCCCGGTATGAGTTTCCAAGTTACGAAAACGGCTATCGTTTCCATGAGCTCGCCAAACTGAATAATATATTTGTCCCTTTTTCTTGTGGATGTATAAGAGAGATAGAGTCTAGCGAGCTCGCGAAAACTGTTGCCATTTTTTAACTTCCCAACTCGTGCTGGGGTCCCGAGCCCTCTTTCTTTGTAACGTCAGGAGGATGGCAACAGTATCCTTATGTGTAACATGCTGTGATCACCGATCGGTTTTCCAAGAATGGTGATTATGGCAAGATTTCCTTTTGCATTTTTATTAAGCCTCCACATTGCAGCGGTCTACGGAAAGATCCCTGTTCCGCAACGGACATATAGGCTGCTGATGCTCTTGCTAATTTGGGTCAGCTAATTGTTATGCACTTCATCGTAAAACAATGCAACAACATAATTATACATTAAGTTAAATAAAGAAAAATAAGGCTACCGAATATGAATTTAGCCAATTTCTAGATAGCCGTAGTGCTAATTAAGCTAAGCTAAGTGTTATACACTTTATCGTAAACTAATAATTGGGGTGACGGTGTGTTTTAAAATTTGTGCTGCATCACTATCCAAATACTCCTAGGGTCACGGATGTAAAATCCATTAAAAAGAACTCATTACATACATCTTTATTTGGGAAGGTAAATAAAAGTACTCATTGCAGTGATAAACATTTTATTAACAACACATTTGACGAACACGAAACAACATTTTACAAAATTTCCAATATACAACGTGTAAAATTTCGGTCACAGTTTTAAATACAAAAAGTTACAGGAACACATCACGATCACATTTAGTGCTTTAGAAATAGTGACTTAACCTAACAACTACTCATTAGGCTTATAAATCTTATAATCCACCAAGAGGCCTTGAAGACTTAAAATATTTTTTTTATAAATTTACTTTGATTCTCTTACGAGACGGGTGCAGGAATAAAGAGTACCTTGAGTGTACAATTGTTTTGGAGCCCAGATGTTACAGGAGTACATTCGAGTTCACGACACTTTTTATAGAGCTCATACGCCATACCGCCATACTTATTGCTAGTGGACCTTCCAGAAGATTCCTTGGCATTACGTTTGCGCTAAGAGTGAACCTTCGAGAAGGGTTCTTGGCATTAGGTTAAAAACCGAAAACATCGTATTACGTAATAAAATATGTGTTTTCAGGGGGTCTTGTTTCATGACCGTCAAGAAAAACGTACATTTAAAATGAGCCCTCCACGAGAGCACCCATCGCGAAAGCGACTACAGGGTGCCCTCCTGAAGAGCACCTGGCACTGAACGTGTTAAAGGAAGTCGAGGACGGCACGGCATGACTGTAAAATCTGGTACCACGCGGCTAGAAAACCAAAGTAAAGAGTCAAATTATGCTTTTTGTGGATCTCTGACTCATTAAAAAGGTTCTTAAGAGCGTGTACGCCGTACGGCATTTCATACAAATTTTCAAGTCTTTGTTTTTCGTTATGACTAAACCGATTTTGATGAAACTTCACACACATAAGGAAGATAATTAGATCTAAAAAGTTAGTAGAAAACATTTTCGAAATGTCTTACTTAAAAAAAGATAATTGGAAATTTCTGTTTGTATGGAAAATTTAAAATCGGTCTAATTTTATTGTAACACTATTTTTCGAAAATATTTTCTGATAACTTTTTAGTCCTATGTATCCTGCTAATGGGTATGAAGTTTCATTAAAATCGGTTCAGTCATATCGAAAAATAAGGACTTGAAAGGGGAATGCCCATCAGCCACATAAAAAAATGCCTGAAATGAACAACAATGAAATATACGCCAAATTGCACTATAAGTCGTAGGGAACCCATATCATTTTCAATAATTACAAAAAAACTCGGCAAAACTTGTTCCAAACATCTTTTTCTAAAATATAGGTTAAGTCAAGGTTTAAGATTATTACGCAATAATTAATAAACAAAACTGCATTTAAATGTTTTAATCATCATTAAAAACCACTAACACATCATCAAGAAACTGTGCAGGAGGATTGATATTGGGTTGGTACCGGGCCCATGCTAAGTACCATATTATTGACATAGTATGGGCACAGGTACCAACTGTTCGCCGTCCCACGAGGCAGTTACAATAGCGATGCTGTAAAGCCCTTATCCCTGATAAGGAATTGTTAATTATTATATAAACAAAATATATTTTTTGAGAAATATGTCTGCTTTGTATTTTTCCTCGAAGTAAAAAGCAATTACCCGGAAGAGATAAATGCTCAACTAATTCGTTATCCAGTTCCCTACATATTTCAATCTTATAAATACCATTCGCTCGTGTGTGCTCGCCATAGTATGAGCGAGCCTGTTTTATTTGGTACGTACCACATGCCAACAAAACCATTTCGCTGTATGTCAGTTGTGGGAAATCAGCAACATTGTTAGGATTTATATTAATGCTTTGGAATTGCGCTCTGCGACGATTCAAATTATTTGTGATCACATAATCAGCTAGTATATTTTCTGTATACATATTCTGATGTATTATTTGCAAAATATCAACAGCATCTGGCCTGTCAACTATTCTAGTATAAAACCTATTAATTAATGCTGCTGCTATAGAGAAATCTACCATTAAATGTCTCGAAGCTCTATTAAAAAAATCTTGGCGAAATAATTTGAATTGCTGCTTGAATATTCCATTTACGGCTTCCACAACCCAGCGGCAAATAGTAACTCTTCGGCTTTTATTAGCTTCCAGAGTGGATAATTGAATTTCATTTACTTGCAGTGTTGATGGCATGTGAACACTATAATTGCAAGATTGCAAAAGTGGAATGGAATCCCTGAACCCTCTATCAAGAATGAATACGTCACCATCCTGAAAATATTGTCTCAATGGCTTACTGGGTTCATCAAATTCACTAATCATTATCTGAGCATCGGAAGTTGTTGCTGGATAAGGGCCTAACACATCGATTATATAGCCATCGGAGCAAACAAGCAAAAATGGCTTCACAAGGTTTCGATATTTGTGAAGAGAATATGTCTCTTTTTGGTACAAATAGTTGGAGCTTTTTTGTACATAGATATATGTTCCATCAATAATTACGACAGGCTTCCTTATTCCGTCGACTTCGCCAAACAGCCCATTTGGTAGAACAAGGTTTCTTGCTGCTATTTGTTCTCTTGTTATATGTCCAATTCCAAGGTTCATAGGAACAAAATCTTGATGCAGTTTTTCCCTTGCTTTAGCCATTAGACGTTCCAGAGTACTTCTCGGTATTTGTAGAAGAGATGATAATCTTTCATCAGAATCTCCAGTTCTCAATTTCATCAGGTAAGCTCCAAGGGCAGTAGAACCTCTATGCATTTGCGCCAATCGGGGCACCTCTCCCATTAGAGTACCAAAACTATTTCTACTCATTCCTAAAAAGTACCACACCATATGTTCTTCCATTAAGTGTATATTTTCGAAGTCCAAAGCACGACATTCATAATTCACAAATGATGCAAAGTCTTCAATGTGGTCCACAGTGAATTCATGATTCATATCTTCCAAAGCAGGGAGTTCATGCCAAAAGTCACTATTCAAATGATGACTACATATTTTTGAATTCTTTGGTATATAAAACTTGTAGTCCTTGAAGAGCCACACCCTTAATGAAAGTGGTACCACATGTCTATCAATCATATTACATCCTGGATAGAAACAATGACTTTGAGTATCAACTGCTCTTCCGTAATTAGGTAACAGTACGCTGGATCTTATTTGAGGAGGTTCTTCATGTAGAGGTATATTCAAACTACCTGCCTGACTGGGTACCGGACTCGGGCTTGGTGAAGGAGTAGTAGGGGGTGAGGTAGCCCGGCTGCATCGTTGCCAACATGGGTGGCAGATCAAATCCGAAGAACGTAGCTGCAAGCAAAATGAAAAGTAAAAGTTGGTTTTGTTTTACTTCAAGCTCGATGAACGAAAACCTATGCATAAAAAAGTACTCTGTGATAAGTTTTTAAAAGACATGATAGTGACGTTATTTGCACGGGATAAGAGGGAATTACACAGAATTAGGGCAGAGGAATGAACTTACCTGGCGTGGTTGGATTCTGTGTGCTACTACATTCATTATGTGCCTCTCACGATCACTGCTATTTCTTACAACATGTGATCGTTGTCGTAGAACAGACTGTCCACAGCAAACGCACACATGTTGGTGGCCTACTTGTCTACCTGGCCGGCTGGTTCCAGGTGTCTCGGTGATAGTGTGAACCGCTAATCTAAGACATGCATCACAAACAACACTACCTGGTTCAACCTGTGAGAAAGAACAAAAAACAATGTACTAATTGTTCAATGTCAGTGCGTTCAGTTCAATATAATTATTCACAAAAACTATGGAATGAATATACTTACAGCTAATGGTGTTATCCATGCCTGTATTAAACGACGTACTTCATCATTTTGCTCTGATACGACATTACGTCTCATCGCTGTAAGATCGAGATAGCAATTAACACAGTGTACGTTTCCATCCATTTTTAAATGTACACGGTGTAAGAGTCCAAAACAATAGCAGAGTCGTATAAAAAGCAGGTCCAGGTCCGTCGTCAAAAAGCCGAGTCGTCGTCAAGGCGGGTTCAATCTAAGTCGAGTTCGAAAAGGGGTAACGTGTGCAGAAGTAAAATCAAAATCCTTAAAAATGGCCAAAGTCGTCGTTATTATATCCTATTAAGTTATACTCAAGTCGCAAACGCAAAATGTGAATCGATCAATTCAAAACCACAATTCAACGGAAAAATGAAATGCAGTAATCAATATCAAACTGTCAGTAAGGCAAAGGACATGTTATCCATGCAGCCTACGATACTTTTTCTTATTTGAAAATAATTTTATTTTAATTAATATTGACATGCATATAATATTACTTTCATTAGATAAACGTTATAATTAGGTCGAATTATTCTAAATGAACGATAACTGTGCAATAATTCTATAAAATACTTCGATAAATTATTTGAAAATTCTTGTTTGGCTGAATGTCGATTACACATGTCAGATTAAACACAGTTGTCCATTAAAAAATAAGAATGAATTAGACGGATATCAAGCGAAATATTTTAAAGATCGTTATATTTTCCTCCTACGTTTACAAACTTGAGAATTATTCATTATGCATATTTAATTCTAATTAGAATTAAGGACTATTCGTATTTTCTGTCCATTTCAGGCATTTTATGGGCGTTCCCCTTTGTATGAAATGCCGAACGGCGTACACGCTCTTAATCCGAATGAAGGGAATGGTGAGAAATTATTTTGAAATCAATGAAGTGCTCTACTTTTTATGTTTATCCAACAACAACGATGAAAAAAGGAAACAGCTCGTCCATATTTCGCTAACGGCTGACGGAAAATAAAAGTAGGATCTGATCCGCTCCTACTACGCCTGTATCGTTCTACAGCTTGATGTATTCTGAAAGCCCTTACTTGCACATGACCGGCCAATTATCTTAACGTTAAAACTTAACTCATTAAGGCTAGTGTACACCAACATCATTGCTCTAGTTAAACATCCGCTAAACAGTTGTTTAATTAAAGGATTGATGTTGGTAAACACAGGTCTAAATGTTTGAAGACTAAAATGTGATTGACTAGATTTTAACTTGTGTTTTATACGTAGTCATTCAATGATAATCCCTTTCCGTTTGATGATTATACTAACATTCTAACACTCGACTACTAGTTAATTATTATTGTGGTTATAATACTAGAATAATATCGTTTTGAAGAACATTAGTTTGTGCGTTCATAATAAGAAGGTACACCTAAAAAGTATACAATAAGAAAAGAATAATAACACTAATATTAGGTCCATACAGTACGCTTAAACACTGATATGGACATTCTAATTGGTACTCTTAATAATAATACACTACTCCTTAAAACTGATCGCTATCTTAGAACTACCTCGCCCTACCCCTCCGAGGGCTAATAATACCCTAATCGCTAAATAACAGGCACAAAAATTTTGAAAGCGAGGCAATATTTTAATTAATTTTACAGCTACATATTAGAATTATTACAGTGTACACTATAGCAGAAGCAAGCTTTAACGAAATGATTGTATATCATATTTAGAAGCTAAAACAATTTAAATAATTATTTCAGAGCCATAAAGCCTTAACATAAAATCGAGAGGAGCTCGTGGCTAAATAATTACAGCCGCATAGACCGATCTTCCGGGTTAAGCCACGCTTGCCGAGGTTGGTCTGTGGATGGGTGACCATTTACCATAGCGAGTTTCCTCCGTGCCTCGGAAAGCACGTAAAGCCGTTGGTCCCGGCTGTCATTTGTAGATCTTTGACAGTCGTTACTGTTGGTCAGAAGCCAGAAAGTCTGACAACCAGTCTTACCAAGAGTATCGTATCACCCAGTTACTGGGTTGTGGAGGTCTGATAGGCAGTCGCTCCATGTAAAATACTGATATTCAGCTGCATCCGGTTCGACTGGAAGCCGACCTCAACATAGTTGGGAAAAGGCTAGGCAGATGATGATGAAAGCCTTAACATAAAATGAGCGTAGTATGTCGATTGAAGGGCTTATGCAATGCGCGTGAGCAAAAGCGCGAGCGCCGGGAGCGACAGCAGCTCACGCAGTATGTTGAATTGTTCATAATTATATGTTGTGTAGATGATTACTTAACTACTTCGTTAACATTGAATCCATACAACTTATAGAAAAAAATCGAACTCAATAGATGCGTCAACTACCACCTCACACAATTGAGAAGATGCAAGGAAAAAATATGAACAAACACATCCTTAAAAAATACTTGACCAGACTGCTGCTTAAAATTAGGCTCCGATATGTTTTACTTTTAATTGTTTTGGCTTTAGAATCAGATATACTATCACCTCGTAGAAACTTGTTAGAGCCGTAATATACAGCCAGTACCGACTACAAAAATATGTCTTATATCTATGAACAAACATTTTACTACCAATTTCCCGTAATTTCCTCATATACCTACCTTAAAGCGGCAGATAAGCAGCTGATACATAGTTTTTTACAGATATATAAACTACATTTTCCGCTATCTTATTCTTATATTTATAATAACTACTAATGTAAAAGTTATCCCAATTTTTCCTTATGACACTACTACTAAAATAAAGACTTTGCCTAATTACTACATTACTCTTAAGTTATTATTCTTTATTGTACATGTAACACATAGACAAATTAATAGGTACAAAATGAAAATTGATGTAGGTGCATCAGTGAGTTTAAGGGGGATATTACACTATCATATAGGTATCTGGGATCATAGAGCTATCAGTCATAAATATATGACAATGTAATATAGACATATGAGTCATTCCTTGGTACAAAGATTTGACTCTAGAGGTCATAAAAGAGATATGATCCTATAAATGATCCTAGATAATGATAGTGTAATATCCCCCCTACTCTAAATTGAGTTGTCTAATAGCAAACCTTAGAACAATAGAGAAAATAAAAAAGAGGTTAAGATGACAGAATCAAATGTACAACACGAATGAAATACTTTAAAGTTTACACTAAAAGTAACACTTGAGGCATACTCATTCAGAAAAGGCATGTAAACATGCAAAGCAACTACGGTGTAATTGACATAAAGACCACTTTATTCTCCTAATGCTAAAAAAACTATCTTATGTTAAGATTATAATGCGAGTTCCGAACCCTTCTTTATATTTATTTATTTACATAATAAAAATCTTTACGTATATACGTAAACGATGATGCAGCAAAAACCTGAAGAAATAAGTGAAGCCAATTTTTTCTACCTCGGTTCTATTTAACTTAAAAAAAGGTCTCATTGAAATGTAACGATGTGACTATACTATTAAACCTAAGAAATAGCATGACTACATTACAACACAACTAATAAGTTAAATCGATGTACACACCGCTACACATCAAGCTATACATTTCCAGTTTACACTGACCTCTCACTGGAAATAAATCCTATACAATGCGAGATTAGCATAAACTGGAAATGTGTACTGCTTGATCTGTAGCCGTGTGTACCTGATCGAATAACGACGTCGTACTGTATCTACATAATAATTTTGATTTGACATACGGCAAATAAAATATTCGGTACGTTAAGTAACAAAATGCATCCCCATTATTATATCCATCCACACTGTATATTCATTACGTGAGCAAAAACATAACTTACCTACATTATTAAGCATAGTTCTTCCTCGTTAAGAGAATAAGACATTAAGGCGCTATTTAGTTTATTGTACCCTTACATCATTTGCCTTAAAAATCTAGATAATCTACAGAATACACTGGATATTACATTACAGTGAAATATAGCTACATGTGCAAAAATTTTAAAATTTATGTCAGTTTTGAAACGGACGTTATCTAATGTCTACTCATTGTCACTTATTGTGAGCTCACGATAGACACATAGGAGAAAAATAACTAAAACTGTTATTTTATTCTATTCTTATGTAAGTCGTTTTGGCTTTTTATCAACGTGTTCTGTATCTGCCCCCTGATACAAAATGATTCACTGATTCTGGTATTCCACTTATCAAATATCTGTGTCCAATATCGATGTCCAATATTTGATCAAATTTCTTTGAGAGATGCCTATTCCACTTGTCCAATAATGTTTGTATGTAATGATTTTGCGTAGTCTGAGAGAATGGAGGAACGTGGATCGACTTTATGTGCTGCTATTGTCAATAGATATTGTTAAAAAAGAGAAAAAAAAGCTTTGGGTTGGTTGTCGAACGATTCGATAAGCTATCTCTTTTTCTCTCGATACGAGAATCGTAGACGGAACGAGATAACCGAATCGGTCGACAACAGCTTATCGAAAAGGTTCTGAATCGGGGGGCAGTAGTCTCACGTTTTATAGAATACAGCTGCTATTTTATTTAAATATAGATAAATACAGTATGTCTATTAACGAAATGCGTTTTAATTAACCTGTAACACTACATCTTAATTTTTATTTAATTAACTGTCTTAGACATCAGTATTATACAAGGTTAGTCGGAAAGAGGGTACTAATCCGCAGCCCACTTATAGTATCACTGACGACGGTTTTAAAACAAGTGCTAAAATTTCAAAATTCGATAATTTTAATGTCCATGTAAAAATATTTAATATTAGTTTTTTCGAAAATTCTTCGTCGTATCTTTAGTTACGAATTCAGAAAATGAAGCTTCTTATTCGTGACCCCAAATATGACCTAAAAATGTAAACACAGATGATCATAACTAGGGATAGATAGATTTCAGCGGTTTTTTTTGAGATCTTTGAACTTCTATTTCTCTTAAACTATTGACTTTTGGGGAATGTTGTAGAACAAAAGGTGCTCATTATGGGTACTTTAACACCCTCTCGGATTAGTACCCCCTTTCCGACTAAACTTGTATTAGTATTTAATCTTTAAAATTGAGTAAAGTAAAGTTATCTTTATTTGCAAGAAAATGTGGCAGGTACACACGGCTACAGATCAAGCTATACATTTCCAGTATAAGCTGATCTCGCATTGTATAGGATTTTCCTACAATGAGAGGTCAGTGTAAACTGGATTTGTATAGCTTGATGTGTAGCCGTGTGTACATAGGTTGTAACAAATGATAGCAGTCAGCGATCAGCACATCTTTGTCAGATTATTAACATGCAAATAGTGTTGTCACAAAATTATTAATGATGTTATCAATTATATTATATTGTTGTCTAATTAATAGTTATGCTTTCATCCATCATCAAATCAATTGAATAAAACGTCGATTTAAAGTTTCCATTACAACAATAAAATGCTTACACAAGTATTTTTCTTTTATCGGAGTTCATTAAGTAATACTAATGTTTCATTAATTAAAATAAATTGCATTGGGTTGGAATGGTACTGTATTAAGTGTTATTGCGCCGCCATTCGTTAATCAACATACTGTATATTAATAAACCTAATTAAGGCACGAAAATATTAGAATAAATACTATTAAAACCTATTTGTGACTATTATAATTATTATGCGTGTATTAAATATAAAGTCTATCTATTCATACACGAAATATTTTAAGGGGTACATCTATAGGTGGTCAAGAAGCCAAAGAAAAGTGTTTTTTTTATACGTATGTTATTTTACGTAAATATTATAATTGTAATAATGCTTGAGACAACTTGCATAAATTTAAAAAAAAAATTGCCCGCTTCATTGACAATAAATACTACGTAGAAACTAGCGTAATGGATGTTGAAAATAATAATGAGCCACTATTTGATACGTGTATCAAGTAAATTAAAATTGTTGAATAAAAAAAATATACTTAGTTTTTCTTTTTTTTTTCTTTTTATTTATATGGCTTTTTACCACCTATCTCTTAAAATATTTCGTGTATGAATAATGACTAAGGCATGCAATATTCGCTCGATTTATTCGAGTTTTTCGAATAGTGTTGCTCAACTATTCGAATACATTTATTCGGATTATGTTACGAAGTTAGAATTATGACCAATAAATACGCAATGTTTATTTCTATTCCGATCTAAAAAAAACTCGAATGCCTTGATTATCTTGGCTCTACCTATTCAAATAGTAAAATGAGGCGAATACTCGAATTGCATGCCCTAATGAAGACACAAAATTAAATTAATATGCGATAATGAACAGCTATTCGTGGTACACCATTTAGCCATTATAACAATTGGACCCAGACCGGCTTAGTGACAGCCACAGCTGTTTTAAAACTACCATTATTATCACAGTTTATAGCTAATTTGACTCAAAAAACCCCACAGACTTTGCGAAACGACTAGGTTATTGAAACCAATGAAGAAGTGGTAAGAGTAATAGATTGAAAGTATTGTATAAAATATACCTACAACGCGTAACAGAAATATCCAGAAACCTGAGAATTTTACATGTTTTTTTTTTTGATAATTTAAATTTTACTAAATTTTTTAAGATTTTTTTTCTTGCTTGTTGCATTTTGAATTGATTTGGTCTTAAATGTAAAGAATGTAAAACAAGAGCAATATGAAAATCGGTTATTTTTTAATTTATATGTTGATTAATGAAACCGGTTTCTCAGAAAACCGGTTTAAGAGTCCGAAGGAACTGCTGATTAAAAAATGCGATTAGGAATTATTAAAAAAATACACAGTAAAAATACCTACTAAAATTGGTTATGTGGTAGTCGATTCCAAACAAACCACAATCTGAATTCTGGTCAGTTATGATAATTATACTTTTTATACCATATTAAAAATATAATTATACCTATTTAAAAGAGAACTTATATTTATTCAGTTGCGTTCAAAAGTATACCCTAACAGTGAAGCCACACTGCTCCGTTGCGTTGCGTTGCGACGTCGCAGCGCTAGATTTGGACCAATGAGACGTCGCAGGGCAACATTTGGAATCTCTAGGTTGGTCCAAATCTAGTGCTGCGACGTCGCAACGCAACGCAACGGAGCAGTGTGGCTTCACGGTAAGAGTTGGATATTCTAAAATGTGACTACTTACTTTCGTAAAGAAATGACAGTACCTACCTATTAAACTTTCCACTTAATTGAACAATGTTCAAAAAGTACTATAAATAAGTAGGTAACTAATAAAATTAACGCTTAAAACAATTATTAATAGTGACTTATAATATATCTTCAAAACTATAACTTCAACTAACTTATGTGACTTATAATTAATTACTTAATAATTTAGAATTGCACGAATGACTTCTACCTTAACTAATTCTTAACTTAAGTAACTAATTCTATAAGTTATTGAGTAATCCTTAATCTATTTGCAACTAAAGAAACTGTCTTATGCAGGGGCTTTTTGACTTAATTACTTTTGACTTACATATCACCGTCTGATAATTACTTATTCTAACATCTATACAAAACATTCAGCGGTTATAATATCAATTAATAACAAGAAAGTTTTGAAAAAAAGAAAATTAAAATTTCATCACGTCATACAAATCCAACAACAAACTGATGACTTACGATCAGCATATTTCGCTCATATGCGACAAGAACGTCCCAAAACCGGATTTCAGAAAACGCCTTTGATAGTTTTGAACAAAGGCGTTTTCTGAAAAATCCGGTTTATGGACTTATCACGTTTTTGTCGCTTACGAGCGATTTTATAGTAAGCTGGTCAAATATTTTTTAAACTATAATCATATATCAGCGCAATTTATATTAGAAATAGGTAGTGTTAATTATGTTATTATTATAGGTAGGTATGTATGTTATTAATTTGTGCTGAATAATTGGTTTTTCTTTCTTTCTATATATCTTTTTGTCTACATTTATTTTTCTTACTTCCAAAAGTCATAGAACACAATGTTCTAGGTACCTTTAAACGAGTATCTTAACCCTAAAAGTCATCCTAGGAACTAAAAAAGAAACGGTGTATACCTATTAAAAAAATGCGTGTATTTTTTCCTAAATCGACTTCAGTTTCGATAGATTGGTCGTGAAATGGTGTGCAACTCATTAAAATTGACTTTCACATTAGAGCCTATTCAACATACACGTACTTAATTTTAGATTTTCTTAAATAAAGGTTAGAAAAAATTCTACTTCGTGCGTTTGTTCCTTAAACCCTTAATCAAAATACAAGGTAAGTCGGAAAGGGGGTACTAATTCGCGGGCCACTAAAAGTATCACTGATGAAGTGATGACTGTTGTCCGGCTGGGGTTATTTTTAAATTCGTTACATTTATTTCGATACAATAATAAAATTTTGTTATTTATTTCAAAATATCGACAACCTTGACATAGTTACAAATTCAGGAAATGCATACATGACTTAAAATATCACTTAAAATTTAAACACAGCTGATGGTACACAGAATTAAACGCAAATATAATCTTTGAACATCTATTTCTCTAAAACTATTTTGGTACTTTTAGAGAAAGGTATAGAACAAAAGTTATTCATTATTATGGGTATTTCAAAACCCTTTCATATAAATACCGCTTTTCCGACTAACTTTGTATAATGTTAAATAATATTGCAAGATGTAAACAAGCAAGTCTCAAAATATACTTAGGTAATACTGAAATTGTGACTTAGTAAAGCGCAGTTCAGACTACGCTATAATATATGGCTTATAACAAATATTGTATAGCACAACCATATCGCTCAGCATACATGTTATACAGGGTGTCGCTGGAAGTATGGATTAAATAGAATAGGGGCGTGGGCAGTCATTAACAAACTTTTTAACCCTGAGAATGCCGGTGCATTTTTTTACTGTTCAAAGGTTATGACCAATTTTTTATTCAGTCTCTTCTTTTAAGCTAAGAAAAAAAACATTTAAAAAAACTATCAGGGATATCATTTTTTTTTTCAAGACTTTTTTCTCGTAATATCTTGAGTGAAATTTTTGCCAGACCAAAGCCTTTGTAGTAAAGTTTGTTTTTTTCTTATTGAACACACATGTTTTCTGGCTGCGTAAAAGTATTACCACAGGAAAGGCGCAGCATTCGCGTCCTGAAAAATAAATAAATTGATAGTTTTTTTTATGATTTTTTTCTTTGGGCACTATGCGAAGTGATTGAAAAAAACAAAAAATGGTCACAACTTTTAAACCTAAAAAATTGCACCGACATTCTCAGGGTTCAAAAGTTTGGAAATGACCTTGCCCACGCCCCTATTCGATTTGATCCATACTTCCAGGGACACCCTGTATGGACACGTTCACACAACACTATGCTATAAAATATGGGATTGCTCAATATGCTTTACTTTAAAGCGAAATAGTATAACGTAGTCTGAACTGCCCTTAATGTGACGTCGTGTTGATACGAAGAAAGTATGTTTGTGTGGTCAACTCCTCAAGGTGCAAGGTGCTACTACTTTCGTATTAAGACTCGAAATGCGCTTGTAAGTTCGCTTGCAGTTTCCGCCGCTCAGATCTCAAAGTACGAGCCATCCACAGAGCTAACACGATGCAAAGTATCTGGAAAGGTAAGATGTATTTATTATTATGTCTTTTATTTCAAAAACATTGATTTAAAAAATCCAAATTACCTCTACCAAAGTAAATATAATTCCGGTTGAAATGAAAATGTTGCCTTTAAAAGCTTTCTTCTGACGTAGAGCTTCTTCGCAACCGCGCATGTAATACGTGCGATCTGACAGGCAGCTGGCGTGCAAGTGACGTCTAGCGCCGCCCTCGCGTAGTGGATGTGCGCGGGCGCAACAGGATGCGGGGATGTCGCGGTGGATGATCGCGTAGTCTTGGGGGCCGTCGACGCCACAACATTGATTCTGAGCGGAAGAATCAAGGTTTTAATTTCCGAATCTAAAATGCTAAAGCCTTCGTTATTAAACATATTGTTGATAAAAAAATGACAAATAATTCTGGAGAAAGAAACAAAATAGTTTCCTCTTTTTACCCGACTGCGCGACAGCAATGTAAAGGGGGTACTGATCCGCAGGCCACTTAAAGTATCACTGATGAATGTTTAAAAGACAGTTAAAATTTCAAAATTCGATAATTTTTATTTTCATGTAAAATTATTTTTATTTTGGTTTTTTCAAAAATTCTTCATCCCTGCTTTAGTTACGAATTCAGAAAACGGAGCTTCTAATTCGTGACCCCAAATATGACCTAAATGTAAACAAAGCTGATCATAGCTCAGGATAGATAGATTTTAGCGTATCTTTTATTTAATTTTTGAACAGCTATTTCTCTTAAACTATCAACTTTTGAGGAAAGTTGTAAAACAAAAGTTATTCATTACTAAGGTTCCCTTTCGAATTAGTACCCCCTTTCCGGCTAACCTTGTATATGTACTCCACTTTTATAAAATCTAGTCACTTTTATGTCCAATAAGGTTACTGCTCATCACCCACGCTCAATAGCGTGATAATTTGTATATTATAATCTGACCCGCGTTTTAACGGATGTGCCTGCTAAATTTCAACTGGATCTATCCAGTACGACTGGCGTGAAGCTCAAACATACAAACGGACAAACAGACAACAATTTTTAAAACTACATTTTTGGCTTCAGTATCATTCCTAGGATGCGTTGCACTTACTTTTTTCCCAATTTATTTAATGTAGCATTGTCATGATTTTATTCTATATGTATAGAAAATAAAAACTCACATCGGACTGCATATCGTCCCAAAAGGCATGATATTTGGTGGTCTCATCCTCAATGGTTGTGTTCTTATAGAACTGCACTCGTAGCTCGCTGCTGCCCCCCATCCAAGCACTGAGCACCGCACCACCCACACCTACCACTAGCTCCACTGACACCAGGAATATGAAGAAGCCTGCGTGCTGGAAAAATATTTATTTTACAAAAACCGTAAGAAAAAGAGTCTTAAGATTTTTTGTATTAAGAAAAGAAAAAAAGCAAAGTAATAAATAATTAGGATGTAATATTCTAAAATCATTATTCTATCTTTTGTGGATGTATATAATAAGAGTAAAGGAACGATGGATGGATAATGTTAAAGATAATTATTATGATTAGAAACATGGTGACTAAAGTCTGTTTTTTTAATTCCGGAGAGTGAATTGGCAAGCAAGAAACGTCAAACTTGAAAATAATGATCCTAAAATTGAAAAGTATGACATATATACCTGTCAATTTTGTCTCAGAGATTAAAAAACGGACTGTAGGTACTGAGATGACGGCTAATAGAGACGTATGGAAGAATGATATTCTAACTTTGTGTTCTGCATTTCTTTGACATTAGAATATTTGAAATTGTATAACTTTCATCAATTATAGTAAAAAACAATTTACATAAAATGTACGGACACTTAACACTGTTGTGCTTTCTTTTAATTTAGATCCATGCGAGATCTTAAATTCTATAATGATTGTAGTTAATGCTGTATATGTATTTAGTTGGTAAGCCAATAAACAAGTAAATTGCATTCATGCTATAATATTTATAACGTGTGTTATAGTAGCAGTGGTAAGTTAAGTAAGAATTAAAAATTCATTGAGTAATTGTAAATCGATATCAAGACATCGATTCCACTCTAAGCTCAAGGTCATGTTTGAAAATGCACACTTGCTCAATTTATATACTATTGATGATGAACATGATGTAAATAACAACGTAAGTATATGACAAACTATAATTCAAATTTTAAAAGTTACAGCGACTATTTTCCCTTAAAGAGATTACCAGCAATAAAACATTCTAAAATCTAAACATATCAGTCCCCTGATTCAGAACGATTCGATTAATCAGTTGTCAAACGATTCGGTAAGCTATCTCTTTTTCTCCCTTTAAGAGAATCGTAGACGGAACGAGATAATAAACTGAATCGGTCGACAACTGCGACTCCCAAACTGAATTTCGACAAATCGTTAGGCAAGATTTTACGACACTATGGAATTCCGACATTACGCTACTCCGACAATTATGGAACTACGACACTGGGGTTTAATGTAACCTAACACGAAGGGGATGACGGGGGCTTCGTTCGCTCGCTTTGCTCGCTCACTCTAGCCCCCGTCATCCCCTTCGAACCTAACCTATCCGTGTCGGGGTGCCCTAAATTTGGTTTCGAAGTTCCATAATTGTCGGAGTAGCGTAATGTCGGAGTTTCATGGTGTCGAAGTAAAATCTTATCGTAGAACAATTTGTCGAAATTCGGTTTAGGAGTGGACAATTGCTTATCGAAAAGGTTCTGAATCGGGTGCTGGACTCTTATATTCTATCATCCTTAAGTGCTGGGCACTTGTCGGTGTAGCAATCTTCATCTTTGTCTATCCAGAGCCAATTCCTTCTATATTCTACTTCTTATATAGTCTACTAGGTTTAATTGCATTGCATATATCAGTTTGTTACTGTCCCATTGCGCCTTTTCTTAGTATGAGAAGGATGAATGTTTACCTAAAAATCTAGTACATTTCTCCAGAAGCCAGAAAATTAATGATGATGAACACCAGTCTTATTCCACTACGCTGGCCCATTACCACTGGCAAAGTACACACACCTCTGAGAACTTTACAACGGCCTCACAGGTCTTCAGGTTTCCTTATGATCAAAATTGTATTGATATTTTGTTATAAGTTATCTTCTAAAGTTTTAGAATTTACTTTACATTTATAATTTACTGTAAACTTTACATTTTTAATTTATTGTAAATCATTTTCTGAATATCGTTTACGACAGGCATCCTCTGAGGTTAAGAGAAGAAAGGTAATGTTTATTTATTTGTTGATTAAGTAAAGCGAAGCGTATCCGCGATTCTGTTATTCAACAATTTGTTTTTAAACATTCCTAATTCACTTTAAAACCTTGAATATAATTTAGTATAGATTTGTAACTACATAGCTTGCTTTCAATTCAACTAGTCATGAATGTTTGAAAACTGTCGAAAAAAACATTGCAGTAGTTTTTTTATTTGCACTTTTTGCATACTCGCTTCACTACTAAATACATAAACCTACTAGTGACACAAATGATCATACATTTATAAAAATCGCCAATTGTAATCTGATCAAAATGTTTAAAAGAAATTCGCGAATGCCGTTTGAATTTTAAATGTATAAATTCACCAAACTTCTAATCCCATCTATCTACTTCAACAACATCAGTTAAAAAAGTTAATTCAACCATTATCACCATACAGCCCACCACTAACAACCATCACTGTTGTACAAAACTTCTCCCAAATTGCGCCAAAGACGTGCAAAATTGAATCCTCACTCAAATAAAATTTCGCACTTACCACATAAAGAATCCGTACGTGCTCCCTCAAAGCGCCCACGCAGCCCAAGACGGCAGTCACCACCAGCGCCAACCCCAGGGTCAGGAGGAACGACAGCACACCCCGGGATAGCGCCGACTGCTGCTCCGGCTTCGACTTCTTTTCTCTCATGTTTATCACGCATATCGCCATCAGGATTAACCCGAAGATCTGGGAAATAACAGTGGAGTTGAATTTAAAGAAGTCAAAACAGATTTAATAATATTTAAAGAAACTGCTGACGGAATCGAATTAATGAAACGAAATATACAACTTTGCGTTCTGTAATGTTAGGGGCATTAATTGCCTTTCATCATTTCTGTAAGGCTTGGTAAATATTGATTTTATTGGCCATAACGTCGTCGTCCAAAATTCCGAGCTTAACAAAAGTTTGAATATGATATTGCGCTCGTAAAAAATGTTTAAGTTATAATTATTTATCACTGCTTTATTTCATAACATTTAAAATTTTCTTTATCTGCGGCTCCGAAAACATTAAGACGCCATTTAAATCAACAGCCTATAGTTTGACGACGGACAATAAAATACACTGAAAAATTATACAAATAACGCAGCAATAACAAAATTATGAATTACTTACAATGCAAATGATATTAAAGAGAGTCAGAAAGAACTTCATGCATCGAACACTTCGAGACTTCATTTTGTTAAAGCCGATCTCAATCTGTGTGTCCTGTATGGTCGAAGTGGACATCGGAAATGAAGGCTTAGGGCTATTATATCGATCAATGCATTTGACGACCTATGCCGGTGATTACTCTGTACTTAGTGACGAGCGTAGCGGTTTGAAATCTCATAAAAAATGCATGTGAAAAGTTTCCCCTACAAGAAACCAATTTGGTCATTTCGATTAATATTATTTTTTAGAATGTTTAGATTTCTAGTAGTTGTCTTTTACTGCTTTAGCTAATGCTTAAAAGCGACTTAAAAATAAACCAAATTAAAAAACGATGAATATAAAATAAACATTGGTTTTATTTCTATCATAAATCAATTTTATTGAAAAACAATTATCTATATCTATACTAATATTATAAAGAGGTAGAATTTGTTTGTTTGTTTGTTTGTTTGTTTGTATGTAGGAGGTAATCTCCGAAATTACTCATCCGATTTCAAAAATTCTTTCACCAATAGGAAGCTACGTTATCCCTGAGTGCTATAGGCTATATTTTGGGATCAAAAAATTAGGGATCCGTAAATTAACGGGAGCGAAGCCGCGAGCAAAAGCTAGTATTATTATAAATCAGCATTTCGTACATCAGTTACAACTCTGGAAATGCAGTTACACGTCATGTTCATATTAACTGTTCATGGTATATATGTTACGGTTAATGACAGGTGTAAATATAAACATAAGATTAACCGGTTAATGCTAAGTTTAAATTTTATGGTTGGCTAATGTTCGATACAATATTCTTTTGCGATAAATGATTTCATCTTTAACCGGTTCAGTTTAAGATTGACCAAAACGAATGGTTAAAAATTTAAGTATTAGATAAATCAAATAATTCGTGCGATGTGCGGAGGGGAATAATGATTTTCAGTACAAAAATGATGGTTTTCACTGTAGTCAAACAAAAACTATTATTCTGGACGCACCCATTGAACCAATGGTTGAAAGTAATCGGCGAAGCGAATCGTTTCTGGCACTCGCCGGCCGCTGCTGCAGCACCGCTCGCTTGGCTCGTGCGTTGTGTGGTCACAGTTCTAACTTTTTTTTTATTGACCGAAGAAAATGCCTAACTCATACCACGCCGTCCAGGGAGACGACGTGCCTATGTGGGACTTGCACCTACTAAAAACTCCGCCTATGCACCTACTTTCGCCTTGACGGGTGGGCCGTGAGAACTGCTACGCATGACATTCGCGACCCATCCAGCGTGGCCCACTTCTGGGCTCCCTCTTCTTTGCCCACCTCCGGCCTCCTACCTTCAGCGATGTCCGGGTGCACTGGGACATCCCCACAACTCCAGGGAGTCACAGTTCTAACCTCACCTGCCATTCAACTATCTATTTGTTGTTAATAAATACGCTAATTGTATAAGTAGGTAACAAGAGTGATTGTTTTAATAAACGAAGTTTAAATTACGAATATATATTTTTTCCCCTATTATAGTTTGCTTTTACATTTATAGCCAGTTGCTGCGGCTAGACTTAAGTTTAACCGAGTTCAGCCGGTTAAAGATAAAATAAAACAACATTAGCCAACCATTAAATCTAAATTTAACATTAACCGGGTAATCTTAAATTTATACTCACACCTATCTTTAGCCGAAACATATACAACCTAGCTGTTGGAAATAATCTTAGGTAAAGCCGCGCAATATTTTTTTTTTACCATCTTTTTATAAAATTTGCCTGATGTCCTTTGATTTTGTTCCTATCTTCAATTCCACACCGTTTTCCGCTCCGCTACCCTCTCCGCTTATGGCAACGTCGCAATATTTAGAATGTAGGAACACATGTGTCCACGTACCCACACTTCAGGGTCCGTCTTCAGCACCAGCCTTTGTTTCCATACAAAATTACCGGTACATTCGTCTCAACTCTTAATGCATAACCTTATGAACTATTTCCCTTTATTTCAAATCGCTCTACGTTTGCCAGTTGTTTCTTTGTTATTAAGTCTACTACAGTTACTTTGAACTTTTTCTTTTAGTGGTAAGGTTCAAATTGCTTTGTATATTGTTTTTTTATTTTTAGTTCTACTACGTATTCGTCCTATAGTTATTAATTGACATAACATATCGACCGGCCCCTGCGAATATACTTTATGCACTTTTTCAAATAGGTCAATTTATAATTTCATGAAGTCTCCAACATGCGCGATTGGAGGCCTATTTCCATCACGATCAATAATACCAACTACAGGTAATTATCTTTATTGCAGACCACCAGCTCTTTAATGAAGCTCTACATATTCAAAAGCTTAGAAATGCAGTGTTATTTTTAAGAGCTATTTCTAACAAGATCGATAAAATCGTGCACAGAAAGGTACAAAGTAGGTCTCTACCATTGAATATTAAGTGCTTTGATCTTTGGTTCAGAGCAAATAATTTCTGTAACCATAACTGCAGTTTTATTCATTAATATTTGTTCAATAAAATTCTGATAGTATAGATTCAGCAGAAAAGTTAAGGGCAAAACCTCATTCAGATTCCCCTTGTTAACTAACATCGTAGTAAGAAATCCTGGTGATCCTAAGGATTGGGATGATTAGAGAACAGTCTCTGTGTGAAACCAAAATCTTGCCAAATCGAATAATCAAGGCCTAATATTTAATATAATAACGTTCGAGCTTCCAAAAATCAAAACAGTTCATCCTTCGATATACTATTATTGATCGAACATTCCATCCGTTCCTGATCACAACAGTAGGCCTAGCACGAATATTTTGACGTATAGTAACGTAAACGTAACGTTAATGTGAGTGAATTTTAAATCGAAAATACAACTATTCTATAGCATTTTAGTTTAAATTTATGCGACAGCCACAATTTGTATCATACATAGATATGAATAAAGTTTTCAATTCTATTAAATATTATGTGCGAAACGAGTATTACCAATTCAAAATTCACCCGCGTTAACGTTACGTTTACGTTACCATACGTCACAACATTCGTGATAAGCCTACAGTACATAAAACCAAACAAAACAAAAGAGGGGGAAAAGAAAATAAATAAAACGCGGCTCTGCATACTCAATTTTGTAATTGCATTCAATTAGTATTTAACCGTGTGCTTGTACATCTGCACGCAGTTCTTCAGGTGGCTTGATACCCACATCGCGAGGACGATACCCGCCGCCTGCAATCAATAATGAAATTAATTTTTAAAATCTTCCATCAATGCTTATCTAACAACTTAATGCTTAGGAAGGTATTTTCCTAAGGGGGATATTACACTATCATATATCTTTGATCATAGGTCTGTGAGCCATAGATATATGACAATGTAATAAAGACATATGAATCATTTCGCCATACAAAGATATATATGACTCTAGAGGTCATAATATAAGAGATATGATCCTAGATATATGATAGCGTAATAGCCCCCTAAGGACTGAGTTGCTAGATTGAATTTGTAAACTAAATAATTATATTCGTCAAGAAAATCCGGAATAAGAATTTGTTTTCATCTGTCTATCATTTGGTGCATGGTGCATTAGCCATGGACGGTTGAACCAGCATATTATAGTAGGCAGCTAAACTTAAATACCACGTCGTGGTTGAGTGGCCTTAAACTTTTCACTATTGTAGAAATAAGAACTTTTATTTCTATTTCTGTTTTGTTTACTGACTTTAGCTTCGTTAGCCAACCAAAATATATTAAAACTTTGATTTTGGTATTTTTAAAAACTTCTGAGTTTCATCATTCGATTTTGTTTTTGTGGTCAAATAGAATTACTACCTTTATATTAGCACAAATTTTATTATTTTGTCACAATCATGTAATTCTTCTTCTTTCGTGTCAGCACGAGCTGTACAACAGCTCATGCCGCCATGCCGTGTTGAAAAGATTAGCCAGTCAGCAAGGTTGGTAGCGGGGCTGACTGCCCAGGCAGGGTGCGCCGGACGTACTGAAGTATCTTCACTCGTGGAGGCTCTTTTCATGCACCCCTTAATGTAGTGAAAAAAAACATAGAACCTAGAAAATATACTTTACCTCAAAACAAAAGCTGATGACAATTACATCGAATAGCCAGTCCAAACTAGTCTGTAGGCCGGACACGATCACATCTTCACAGCCATCCTTGTGATAGGTCGCAGTACTAATAAACAAAACGATATTATATTAGTCATGTATCCAACGAAATATTAAATTTTGAAGATTACATTAATATAGCCATACGAATTATTTGAAAGTGGTTGTTATCGGTAGCGGGTAGCACTGGGCAATGTTGACAAAGGAAGGTAGTCGTCGATATGGATCAACCTACCCGAGGTTATAAAGGCGGTGGTCATTCGACGAAGCGGAGCATTCTGTGTTGATCAGCTGAAGAAGTCTGACCTTTTATATCTGACTAGCTTGTCCTTATTTTATGATCTTGTCTTGTAATAACTGTGTAAAGTATTTTAATGTGATCTAGTTCATGTAACTAACTCTAACCCAAATACAAGTACTCTCCGTGGTGGAGAGTCTATGTTGGTTTTATTTACTACATTTACCTTGCTCGCAATCCTGACATACCGATAATAGATAACTGTAATAATAGAATCACCCCTGAACGATTATGTTATTGTGTCTTTGAAATGGTTTTGTTAGTTATGAATTTAGATCAAGAGAATTTAAGAAGAAGACTACCAGGATCATATATCTCTGCAGCGTTGCGGTGAAAGCAATTGTGAATCCCACGACACCGGCCATAGTCCCTTGGAGGAACATCATGGTAGTTTTATTCAAGGGTATTATGGCCAAAAACGAATCGTTTTGCTTACCAACGATAGCATTTTTATTGCTAAACTGGGCATACTCTTAATTGAATTTTACGAGTGGTAGCATCTGACGTATGGGAGGGTCTACATTGCAACGGTTTGGGGTCTTTGCTTCATTATCCCTTTGACCGCCACGTACGTCAAAAAATTAAAAGCGTGGCCTCGGCGCCAAGCTACGATTTCATCCTTTAATTCCGTCATGTAGTCGTGACCGTGGACACATATCACTTTGTCATGTATGTGACTGTATGACTGTGGCGGTCAAAAGGTTATTCATCATCATCATCATTCAGCTGAAAGACGTCCACTGCTGGACATATGCCTCCCCTAAGCCATGTTGGGGGGTTTTGCCATAATCGCCACGCTTGGCAGGCGGGTTGGCGATCGCAGTATGGTTGTTAAAGTACTTAAAGAACGCTGCTGCCCATTCTCTAGTGAATTCCTTAGTCGCCTTTTAAGACACCCATGGGAAGAGATGGGGTAGTGCTATCCTTTACATCCGGCACCACACGGCCGAACACAACACACTGCTTCATTATTTATTAGTAAAGATAAAAAGTAAATTATAAAAATCAAAAAACCCGACAACATTAAAACCAAACTAAAAAGATGCAAACAAGATGATAAGATAAAGTGAACCTTACGTAGGTTTTCAAAAAATCATACTATGAAATCATAACATGCAGTCGGAGGCTACGTATGTTTTTGGCCAGTCAGGTTTCGAATTACATAATTCGTAGGTAGCCTCCGACTGCATGTTATGATTTCATAGTATGATTTTTTGAAAACCTACGTAAGTTTAACTTTATCTTATCATCTTGTTTGCATCTTTTTAGTTCGGTTTTAATGCTGTCGGGTTTTTTGATTTTTATAATTTACTTTTTTATTGATGTCTTTTTAGGATTTTTCTATCAATATAATTACCATGCATATCTATAAATACCTACTATTTTAATGAGGCCTAAACAAATCGGTCTGATACCATACCATCACTCGCTTTAATCGGCAAAGTAGATCCTACACAAGTTTCAGGTTGTATAATTCTTAAACGAAGCTTATGGCTATAAAATGGTCAAGGAAACATCATATTGATTTTAAAAGACCTATTCAATGATACCCCATAAAATATAGTACGATTTTTTTTATTAATTTTTTACAACCTTTTCTTTTACCTCGGCCGCCTTTTACTTTTTATAAAAACTGAACCTAGCCTATAACCATCGCACGGCTTAGACAAATCGATAGACACCTCATACATTAAAATCCATCCAACCGTTGGGATGCTTCGAGGGTATAAAAAATCCCACATACAAAGATACATAGATGCGCGTGAAAAACATAATCCTGTCTTTGCTGTCACGCAGTCGGGTAATAAAACATTCTTAATTGTAACCAATAACGGTCGCTAAAGCATTGGAATCGGCCATGATTTAGTAAAAGTCCGACGTAACACTCTTTCCCCAAGATGGAAGGCATCCTCTAGGATTTATACAGAGAACTTTAGGATTAGACCAAATTATCTTACTCAATACAAGACTTGTAGAGCAGTTTCTGTGCGTATTCCACGGGAGCGTCGAACGCCCGCGGGCAGCAAGACAGGCTGATGTTCCGGCCCAAAACCACGTAGTCTTCTGGGCCGTTAAATCCGCAACATTCGAACTGCGAGAAAATACATTTCGTAGTTACCAGATCATTTCTAGTAAGTTTGGAAGAAAACCGATTGTGTTTCCAACTACCTATCTGCGTGCATCTTTAACTGAAAATCACAGGAAGTTTCTAATAGCATTCCTACTTGTTGTCTCGCCTCATAGAACTGTCGTGTGTATTTGTTGACAAAAGTTTAGTAGCTTGTGTCTTGTTAATTTGAAGTGAGTGAGTGGCCTTCTTACAATTTTGTGCAGCACGCCAGTTAGCTGCTTTGATTAAAATCACAACTTTATAGATTAAACGACTTTGCTTAGACACAATTACGGTTTTGAATAAAAGTTCACTCAGTGTCGGGTATTTTTCTATCAATATCAGAACAGCCCGTGACCTACAACTCGGTTATTTAAGGAATGGGATTACAAATGGTGATTCTACTATTTGCTTCTCGCTCACTGGGAACATGCGTGAGCGAGACGCAAATAACGACAACAATAATCTCACCGCCGTTTCTAATATGATTATTTGCCTCCTTATAGAATGCTACAAAACAGTACCCTAAGTGTGAGTTTTATTCGTTAACTACTGTAGTTGCATGACGCTAAAAATATACGAAAATTTAGGCAGCCTCTAGCGCAAATTTTAGTATTGAACGCCGCGCCTATCAGGCGCTCACTAAATTTTCAAACATTTTTGGCGTGACGAAACTACAGTAGTTAACGAAAAAAACTCACATTTGTGGTACAGGCCAGCAAGAAGCCGATTTTTAATTTGTTTTTAATCGTTGATTCTGAACTTACATTGGTCTGCAACTTATTCCACAATTTTACATGATGTTCCCGGTTCTCCTCTGTTATATTTTGGTAGAAGTTCATCTGAATCCAGTCGCTGATCCTGAACAGTAATGCATACCGGTGTACCGACACGTAGATAGCGATCAGGAGCTCCAGGATCACCATTATCATCACGAAGCCTACGTACTGGGGAGAATATAAACTGTGGATATTAAAGAGGATCATAGCTGTGTGGCACCGGCCTATCCAGTCCATATAAATCTTATGGAATAGCAAGAATGACCAATTGACTAATTATTTTAAGTACCGCAAGAAACGATTATTTATTATAGGCAAAAGATTGATAGTCTTATTAGAGTTGATTCCGGGAAAATTTTAGATTCATAAAACATAGACCATAGAACATGGTTCATAATGCTTACTGCACCCAAGACCCAGCTATACTTAACATGTTTTTTTTATTTTTCTTTTCCTTTAACGAAACCCACTACGACGACGTAAATTGCCAGGTCAACTGTCAAACAACTATGCACTTCTGTCAAACAAGAATGATAAGACCTCGCTCATCTTCGTCTGATTAAAAATACAACTTTTGCTGTGATTTTGACAGTTCAACAATGTCTATTGCACAGTATGTTTTTAGAATCTGTCTTCTTGACAACTATGGGACCGCATTGAACATCGTTCTATTGCCAAATTGAAAGATATTGTGAGTACGAGTATGTTCCGCAATTAGTGTGCTGGAGTAGTATGGGTTTTTACCATCAATGCTCACACTCACCAAATAGAGCATCTTGATACTTTCTGTACCAGTGCCAATACAGCCGAGGATCGCCACAGCCACCAGCAGCAGGCTCGCCACAATGATGATCACGTCTCCAGTGTAGACTCCTCCCGCCTCTTCGTCGCCATACTGTTTAGAGACCCCGATGTCCACCACCGCGAAGCCGAAGGTACATAGTGCTACTAGCTTTTATAAGAGTTTTGGACAAAATTCAAATTAGTAATTGATTATTCTCCCTTGATGATATTCGTCATATTAATCTCAGTATTTAATTGCATGCTCATGTTTTTCAATTCTTTCTCTAACTATGTTATCATAATGATGGCATGTCCTATGTTAATTTATACAGTTATTTCAAATCGTTTATCAGTCATAGCAAGATTATTTCTTCTCTTCTCAAGATTAACATAACTAGTTTTTTTTGGAAAAGAGTTATGTAATTAATGCAAATCCTAATGCTTCTTACTGTTTTCCGTTCCAAAATTCTTGATTATCATCATTTCCTAAAATGAATTCGTGTTTATCAAGCCTAGTTATCTAACATACTATCACCGCCGCTCTGAGTTACAATACTAGATACTATATTGGACTACCAAACTGACTTTCGACAAATCGTTCTACGACAAATTATGGAACTTCGACGCTGGGGTTTAAAGTAACTTAACACGAAGGGGATAACGGGGGCTTCGTTCGCTCGCTTTGCTCGCTCACTCTAGCCCCCGTCATCCCCTTCGAATCTAACCTATCCGTGTCGGGGTGCCCCAAATTAGGTATCAAAGTTCCACAATTGTCGGAGTAGCGTAATGTCGGAGTTTCATAGTGTCGAAGTAAAATCTTGTCGTAGAACGATTTGTCGAAATTCAGTTTGGGAGTGACTACAAGGTTAGTCGGAAAGGGGGTACTAATCCGCAGGCCACTTAAAGTATCACTGATGACGGTTTTAAAGCAAGTGTTAAAATTTCAAAATTCGAAAATTTTCATTTCCATGTATTATAATTTTCATTTTAGTTTTTTCAAAAATTCTTCGGCCCTACTGTAGTTACGAATTCAGAAAATAAAGCATCTAATTCGTGACCCCAAATATGACCTAAAACGTAAACGCAGCTGATCATAGCTCAGGATAGATAGATTTTTGGATGTTTTTTTTGTAATTTTTGAACAGCTATATCGACTTTTGGGGAAAGTGGTAGAACAAAAGTTACTCATTATTATGTGTACTTTAACACCCTTTCAGATTAGTACCCCCTTTCTGACTAACCTTGTATATTGAGATAAACAAAACTGTACGTGAAACAAAGGAATAACATCGATACCCTACAGTGTCATTAAAACTACATAAGTACCAGTACACCACCCCAGCCCCGCTCCGAATGCAATATTCTATAAATTTATTAGCATAAGAGATCGATACGCCTTTGTCACAACTGCGAAGTAGGTCGAACAAATATTAATAGCACGAGAAATGTTGTTGTTTTTATTTTGATACTTATGTTAGAAAGAAAATCTTTTAAAACATGAATTCTTGTTAAAGGTTTAGTAGTATTTATAAAGGGTGCATGAAAAGAGCCTCAACGAGTGACGAGACATAAGTATGTCCGGCGCACCCTGGGCAGTCAGCCCCGCTACCAACCTTGCTGACTGGCTAATCTTTTCACCACGGCATGAGCTATTCTCGTATAGCTCGTGCCGACACGATGGAAGAAGTATTTATAAAACAATAGTCTCTCAAATAAAGTGCAGAATTGGCAGAAGTTAGAAAAATGTTTGAAGTTAGTGTCAAGAAAGACAAAATAATGATTTAAGGAATTAACCCAAACATTAGTGGTTATTCTATCACGGAATCAAAACATGGATACATTAACAACTACAAAACAATTAAAGAAGATAGATAAACTATTAATAGATCTCAAAATTAATACAATGCACAGAAAATTTAGAACAAGCAACAGTCCTTTCGCGCAACCCTGACTGATTTCGACAAAGGTGACCATCATTAACAAAATCTATGTTGTCTATACCCTCATTTGACATTGACTGAAGTCGGTACTTGTCTATGAGTCCTGGTACCCTACCCGTATGTGGGAACATGCAGATGGAGTGTTAATTATTAATAAATCGACTTCGACGTTTGCTCTTTATCGATTTAAAGTGTGGCGCAGTAGTTATGGCGATGAAAAAAGATGGTTTACATTACAAGTCATCATCGTCATCATCATTCAGCCCAAAGACGTCCACTGCTGGACAAAGGCCTCCCCTCAAGATGCGGCTAGATATCAAGGTTTTAATATACGAGTACCACGCCTGTATTCCCCGAAGTGTTGGGCAGAGGTGTATGTACAGCACACCCTCATTTCACCGTTATGTTTAAATCCCACCTAATAGGGAGCGAGCCTATTGCCTTTAATCGGGCACAGAACCAGACTCCGGGCTACTACTGAGAAATTCCATGCGGGAAAACTCAATAACACTCTGCCCGACCTGGGGATCGACGCTCACGCTCAGCAGTCGCGCTTGCGACCACCAGAACAACGAGGCAATCACGGTTTTATTACATTATTATTTAAATGCAACTATTGTACTACGTAGTATACTTTTTTCTTGGGTGCCATGCAGTCGTTAGTTTTATTATAAATTATAAACAAAGTGTAAAAATAAAACAATGGTCTAACATCAGGGACATAATAAAACTACTATATTTAAGTACGTAGTTGTATTGCTTATTACGAAATAACAATCATATTTTTTTGCGAATGCGTATATGTCACTAATTTTTGTAATAAATAGGCGTATGTTGGCCACCGGTTCAGAATAAAGGATTCATAATAGAAAACCAGACATTTCAGTATAAACATAGATATTTATTACTTCCTTCAACATAAACCACAAATACACTCGGTACAATTCCAATTATTTCCAATTATTCAATACATAATGATTTAATCTGTACTTACACTTGTATCTGAAGTGTTACCATTTAATCCAAAATTACACAGTAAGTATCACTTGATGTTCACACCTCGACGTCTCTGACAAGACTGCCGAATGACTACCAATAACTTTTTAATCATGAACGAATGAATGATCGATTGAGTGAATGTAAGTAATATGACAGTTACCAGAGACAATCTAATATGGTATTACCAGTAGGGGATTCTGACCGTCGAGTTCTTGGCTAACACGTGTGTTTAGAATTTCTTGTTGTTTTTGAGCGATTTTGTGTGATTGTTGATACTTCTGTGACTTGTTTTGTTGTCCTTGTGTTCGTAAACAGGTTCGTATTGTGTTTGTGTAACTAGTAAGTCTCGTTCTATCCAAGATGGATAGAAACAAACCTCCTGATCCCGATCCCCCAGATATTCCAGGTCCGTCAACTCCTTTGTCTCCGAATCCGCTAACTCAATTCGCGGATGTTGTTTGTAGCGTTACACAGATGGATTTAACTGAATCGCAAACTTCTCGCAAACGTCTTAGAGATGAAAAAATTTTGTCAGTATCCCTTCCCTGTAAACAACCTAAAAGCCAAATAGGTCGTTCTAAGTACTCAGTGCTTGATAAGGCTCCTTATGTTGTGCACGTTTCTCGTATAGAGAATCAACCAAATGCTGGTACCACCCTTCATCCAGTAATTTTCGGTAAATTTTTGCTTATGAACAACATCGCGAACGTTGTTCGCGGGGGTGTTAACAAAGTTGGCAGAAACCGCGTGTCAGTAGAGTTTGTTTCCCCTCAGGATGCTAACTCTTTCTTGGTCAATAGCCTGTTGTCGAAACACAGTTACACAGCATCAATTCCGACATTCAACATTACAAGGATGGGTGTTGTTACTGGTGTTCCCACAGATATTTCAGAAGAAGAAGCACTAACCTACTTATCTGTACCCTCAGGCTGCGGGCAAATACTTAAAGTCCGCCGTATTAATAGGAAAACACAAAGAGACGGTACTAATGAGTGGAAACCATCTGAAACATGTGTCCTGACATTTGATGGACAAGTTCTGCCTAAACGGATTTACTGCTGTTACACCTCCCTCCCTGTCGAGCAATACATATACCCGACAATCCAATGTCGCAAGTGCTGCAGATTTGGCCATGTAGCTAATGTGTGCCGATCTAAACCTCGCTGCAATAAGTGTGGTCATGATCACCCAGGTGATGGTTGCAGTGTTCCTGAGGGTGAGGCTTTCTGTGTACTGTGTTCGGGAAACCACCATGCTAATAGCAAGACATGCCCCGAATATGGTAGGCAGAGAGCTATTAAAACCGTTATGGCTGAGAAAAACATTCCCTATGCTGAAGCTAACAAGGCTATTCCATCAGTCTCCCGCAACTATGCTAACATAGCAAAAACACCAATCTCTCAGTCATATCGCAAAACTGTGACACTCAAACCTAAGACCCATGCCCCCCTCTCCCCATCTTATGATAAAGCTGCTCATGAGCAGATAGTTAGTTCTCCCCAATCCACACAGCCTAATGGCTGTTCTCTTAATAATAATTATCTATCCTCCAATAATAATCTTTCTATTATTGATTTACTTGTTAAATTCATACCTATTATTATCTCTTCTTTTAATTCTAACAGTCAATTACCGTCCAACGTTGCCGAACAAATTGTATCTCTTCTATTAAGTATTAAAAATGGCGTCTCGCCTAATATTCCTACAATGGAATGTGAGGAGCGTGTGGCATAAAAAGCACGACCTCATATTCTTATTAAATAAGTACAAGCCATTGGCTTGTTCTATAGCTGAGACTTGGCTAACCCCAAGTCTTAGTTTCCGTATGCCACACTTTAATATTCTCAGATGTGACAGATCTGATGGCTATGGAGGTTCGGCTCTCCTAGTCAATAATCGGGTCCCTCTTTCTCCATTCCCTTTACCTTCGCTCACAGGTGACATGAGTATTGTAGCAGGAAGGCTCGAAGGCATTACAGTGTTTTCAGTATACATCGCACACCCTAAGCATGATTATTTGACTTTTTTAAAAAACATGCTTTCCAATATTGATGGACCAATTCTGGTCATGGGTGACTTCAACTGTCACCACTACAGATGGGGATCTGAGCGCTGTGATGCCTTTGGTGTAGCTTTGGTTGATATCTTGGATGATCTGGACCTATGCATCCTCAATAATGGTTGTCCAACCCGCAGATCTTCTCCCGGTCAACAAAAGAGTTGTGTTGATCTAACTTTTTGTTCGGTTGAGTTAGCATCTTCAACCAATTGGGAATGTACGTCCTTGACGCATGGTAGTGATCATTACCCTATTATTATATCGTTGGTCAATAAGACATATTTAGAGAAAACTTCCCCTCCACTTCTGAAGTATAACCTGTCCAATCCAGATTGGACAAAATTTGCTTCATTATTGGAGGATAAGATTGATGTACTTCCAAATATAAACTCAAATTTTTTAGATTCTTCTGATCACCCCCATGCCAAGATCTGTTATGAGGAATTTGTTACAGCCATCACCTCCAGTGCGGATGCCTGCTTCCCTCTGAAGAACAGTGCCCGCAATAAAATACCCTCGCCCCCGTGGTGGGATCCAGAGTGCACTTCTGCAATCAAAGATAGGAAAGAGGCCGAGCAGCGCTACAATAGTGATATGAGCACTGAAAACCTTCTCACATTTCTGCAGATTAATGCTAAGACAAAACGTCTCCTTCGTAAGAAGAAACGCATGGGTTGGGTTAAATTCTGTACCTCTTTATCCCCCGCTACTCCAGCCTCATTAGTCTGGAAAAGCATCAATAGGTACAGACGAGGGTGCTCCCCATCAGTCTCCGCACCAATCACTAGGGAAACAGCTGAACTTTTTTTTGACAGAATTGCTCCTCCGTATGTTCCTCTCTCTTCTGAATGTTTCTATACTTCCTTGCAAAGCACTTCAGAAGAGGCTTTGGATGTGCCATTTACTTTGGGAGAACTGAATGTGGTGCTCCGGCATGTCCGGGACTCAGCCCCTGGAAGTGATGGAGTACCATATTCATTTGTTGCTCGTTCTGGAGACAAGGCTAAACTGTACTTCCTTGGTATCATTAATTTTTGTTTCACTCATGGATGGGTTCCAGATCAGTGGAAGCTTCAAATTATCATTCCATTACTGAAGCCAGGCAAACATGTAGATGATCCGAACGGCTTTAGACCAATCGCTCTATCCTCAGTCTTAGTCAAACTAATGGAACACCTGATTAAAAATCGACTTGAATGGGTAGTCGAATCGAGAAATTTACTGCCGAACTACCAATTTGGTTTTAAGAAAGGGCTAGGCACAATGGATAGTGTCGGCGTTTTAGTCGCGGATATTCGCCTTGCGTTCTCAAAAAACGAATCTGTTGTTGCCGCTTTCCTCGACATCTCATCTGCATATGACAACGTCCTTCTTCCCGTACTCAGGCAGAAACTGCATCAGCTGAGGCTTCCGGTCAAGATAATCGAATGCATATGTGGACTTCTTATGTCACGGTCTTTGGTTCTGAGAGTTCAGGGAGAGCACTTCGATAAGAGGCAGACTTGGAAGGGTTTACCGCAGGGGTCCGTCCTCAGTCCTCTTCTCTACAATCTATACACAGTAGACATTGGCACATGCCTTAACAACAACTGTCACATTCTACAATACGCGGACGACTTAGTTTTGTATGTGACAGATCCCTCGATCATAGACGCTGCGTCATCTCTCTGTCTCTCTTTGGACTCTTTGAATCACTGGCTTTTAAGCCACGGCCTGTCATTATCGGCACCAAAAAGTTCGGCAGTAATTTTCTCTCGTAAAAGATTGATCCCGGTTATATCAGTGGACATTTCAGGTCATAATATTCCGTTAGTCAGTAAAGTTAAATTTTTAGGCGTTTTTCTTGACTCAAAATTAAAAGGTAATGAGCATATAAATTCATTAATTAAAAAATGTGAAAGACTGGTTTCGATTTTAAAGGTCCTTGCGGGTGTCTGGTGGGGTGCTCACCCTTACACTATGAAACTGGTATACAACGCCTTAATCCGTAGTATTTTAGATTATGGTACGTTCCATTTAGTTCCTTGCAACAAGGGTGCTTTGGCTGGACTGGATAGGGTCCAGTCAAAATGCCTTCGTATCATCACTGGTTGTATGAAGTGTTCTCCCATTAATGCATTGCAGGTTGAATGTGCTGAACCCCCCCTGGACATAAGACGGCAGTATTTGTCTTCCCGTTTCCTGGCTAGGGTAATACCTAAATCCTCTCATCCCCTTTTAGTAAGACTGAATGAGCTAGATGCCTTATGCACAAACTCAAATTATTGGAAAAACAAAGAACTCCCTCTTATCATTAAAGCATTTCGTCAAACTCAAAATTTAGAATGTCCCATAGACCAGCATCCCACATTACCCCTTTTTAACTTTTCCTATGATGTCTTATGTTTTATTTCAAAAATTCTCTTTGACATTGGCATCTCCAAAAAGTCCCCTTCAGCGGATTCAGCTTTCAATGTGGCTGTGGGAGAACGATGGACTGGTTTCCAAAGGTTCTTTACAGATGCATCAAAATTTAGTGATATTGAAAACACTGGCGCTGCAGTTTATTACCAAAACTCTAGAATTATTTTGCAATACAGATGCCCTAAGGAGTCTTCTGTGTTCACTGGCGAGTGTGTGGCTTTATTGGAAGCCTGCCTCTTTATAGATTCACACCACAACATTGACAAAGCCGTTATTTTCACAGACTCTCTTAGCTGTCTGCAAGCCCTAAATCAAAATCCCTTCAAAAGTAAATTGCACAGTTCTCTTGTTCTTAAAATTAAAAAGTCCTTATTTTCTTGTGCTCGTAGTCAAAAGGAGGTTCAATTAGTTTGGATACCTAGTCATTGTGGCATCAAGGGAAATGAGTGCGCTGATGCTTTGGCCAAAGAAGCCTGCTCATCTGTTGCAGCTGACTTCACTTACAATATCCATCAGGGGTATGACCTGCTAAACCTACCAAAAGGTAGTCTTCAATCTACATGGCAGGAACAATGGAACATCACTGGAGGACAAAAGGGAAGGTTTTATTATGCGGTTCAACCAGTCATAAAACCTAAACCTTGGTTCTTTGGATATAAAAAAGTTTCCAAAACGGTTATTTCTGTCCTCTGCCGAATCCGACTAGGTTTTTGTTGTACTCCGGTTTTCCTGCGTAAAATCCGTGTCCGTGACTCATCTCTCTGCGAGTGTGGTTTGGAAGAAGGCACTCTGGATCACATTTTCTTCGAATGCTCAAACAACCTCCCACCTTTGGATTTATATAGCCGTCTCCCCAAATACAAGATCCCTCTCCCAATTAACATCTCCTCTTTACTAACATATTCCTCCCCAGAACTGCTCCTGGCGTTGATGATCTTCATCCGCCACAATAACATCAAATTATAATCCGTCATGGCTGTGGTATACGTGTTTTTTTAATGTTCTAACAATAATATCAATGTATATAATTATTTTATTTTTTTGTTTGTTTCAGTCCTATACTAACACAACAGGATGTGTTTCAACTGAATCAATCGAAGTTTTTTAATTATTATTTTTTTTGATAGCTGTGATAGCACACTAATGCACACTTGTTTTTCCAAGTCACTTTTGACACTGGCAGAATAGTCGACATCGACTTGACACGCCATTTAAGAAAAATAGAATAGGTATTACCAGAGACAAGCTAACAGTTCGGCCATCCTGTTCAAAGCGTGTCCTCACGCGTACAGTTTTATACACTATAAAAACGAGTTTCACTATTTAAACACCAACGATAATATCGTTAAATTAATTTAATTATGTAAACTACAAAACAATCATAGTCTTAATTAGGTGTTATTTTTCCAGTAATCAAACAGTTGTATAACATTGGCAATCTAGCAACAAATTATAGTTATAAAGAATATAACACAACAGTATCTCTACTTTCTAAAACATTGTTTTATGAAATAACAATTACAATCAACCTATTACTTCTTCCTACGTCGCTCTCGGTTGTTATTTCCTGTGCTCATCCCGAATAAATACTTTTTCCTTCTTTCTTTTTCTCCTTAACCCTGAAGGCCGCGATCTCAATAAAACACCTTAATTTTTCTGTGAACTCATTAATATAACTCAACCAATTAATATTAATAATATAAAGCACATTTAATCCTGTAATAACTTAAAGTTTGTTATCTCTACCTTGTTTTCACTATTGCTACTACGTCTAACCTCTTCATTACTCTCCAAATCTCTACAAAACGCCAAGACAACATCCTACATCATACATACAAGACTACATCCTGTCGATAACGGCCACGTTTGCGGGACATGGAGGTGTCTTCAATCAGATACCTCTCATTAAAAAGCACCCTTACCACGCGATCATGGTCCTTGAAACTTAACCACTAGTATCCGACACGCACTATCGTGGTACACCCATCTCTCAACGCAAACCTAATCTCCATTCCACACTTTCTGATTTCCCACACCTATCAAATCCCTATGTTCTCTAGCCGTTGTTCCCCAATACCTTCGCTCGCTCTACCCCCAGCCTATCTAACTCCTTCAGATCAGCTACATCGGCGGCATTAGACACAGTAGAGTACAAAATTCCTTCCGTTCCGCTAGCAATGCCAAAACTAAATGACAATTCAGTGACCCTTTCCAGGTTATGTTATGGATCGTGGCACCGTTGCCTATCTGGACTTCATAAATACAATCATCCCAGGTTTCTTCATCTTGGCTACGGAAAAGTTGACAGAGCATCCAAAATAAGTCCACCAAAACGTTCGACTCGCCCACTCGCTTTAGGCGACGGTATTGCCAATATTCTTCATTCCACATAAAGGAACAAACTCTCTAAATCTTTTACTGGTAAAGCTTCTTTCCTAGTCGGCTGTCAGGCGAGAAGGCATATCAGCCAATACGTTCTTCAAACACTCGTATACTCATCTATGATTTATTATTTTTGACAGCAGTTATACCAACATATACAATAAAACCATAAAACAATACTTGCAAATAACAGCCACCCCCCTCGCTCTTAATGAAAAGACCTAGGCAGTCCGCATCCACCGTATGGAGGTAACGCTGATTCCTTCGTTTAGATGAGAGTTACCCTCTCACTCACCAGCAGGCGCCTTGCACAGAGCCCATTCCAAACACCTTTCTCAAAACAACAAAGAGCCTCATCAAATCTGCAATGCCCAACTTTGTCGTGGTTTCCTCCGTACATCTCCTTCAGACCTCCTTAGAAACCAGCGAAATATTATATATCCTGCGTTATTCATGACCGTGCACCCCTTTTGCAGAGTATATTTTCAAACATCTGCACTTCCTCATCCACCATTCTGCGCAATGGCAAAGAGTACTCAACTCAGGAATGTTCAAAATACAAGTTCCCATGTACGGGGACCGAAACCAGGCCGCGATTACGCGTTAGTATGCACCACTCGATAGCCAAGTCGAGACTCGATAACACAATCAAACACCTGTAGCTGGACCCAGCAGTGTGCAACTCACGAAATCAGTTTGCGCTTAGTAAATGTGAATCCACCAGTCAGTACAAATTGTGATAGCAAGCACACTATAAGTCCACTCAAAGACGCTAGCACCGCCAAGGTAGAAGATTCCTAGGAGCGAATCTCATATTCGTCAGGGAGAGGTTCTACGGCCCAAAACATGAGACAGATCGAAACACTCCTACGAAATCGTCTTGCAAAAGCACACCCGTCAGTCCGTCCATCTTTGCACGCATCGGTGTGTAACTTGTGTTGTTGCTTTAAAATCACACAAAGCTAACAATAGACGCCACGTAAGTAAAGTATCAATCCTGAATACCACTCCATATCCATGCCACCTCCTTTCGAGTGCCAGTCAATGGTAATGTCAAATACCTATTAATAAACAAAACATTAAATATCAATTATCAATCAATTAATATAAATTCGTAGACAACCCCAAAAATTTACCAATTTCACGCTGGTTTTAAGTGCCGGGAACTTCGAGACACCATCTGCTCTCCCACCACGTGACCGTATACATGAGTCCACTTTAAAACCCAACAAATCAAACTCCGTAAGCATTTCGTTAGCGCCCGTAAATCGTAAATCCTTCAGATCATTAAAAACAATCCTGATGTTTATTAAGTTATGTTTAAAAATAGACACGCTAATTGTCTTTTAATTCTGTTTTAAAACTACTTTTTTTCGTAAATAAGCTTTATTTCCTATTTATAATTATAACAAAGTGTAACCTGACGTCATGGCTTCCCTGGTCTCGTATGAAAGTGCCAGACCCAAAATGGTGTTTTTCTTTTTGCAATTATGTTGAGCAATGGCTACTAGCCCATTCAGCCAATGCCAACAAGTTCCTCGCCACAATTTATCAAATCATCAGAGCTATACGACTCAAAAGTCTTCTGTGCACATTTTTTTTTAAACTTGTAGTAAATGCAAATGTTTAGTGTTGATAGACCGCGTTAGCAAAGAATTCCCAGAAATTGCTACATCGTCCTTACGACGTATTATATGCAAGTATGACCGTCTTCGATACGGCATCTACCAGATAAAAGATTCTTTGCCTTCTTCACCTCGAAGCGAACCACGTACGTAAATGCTCCCATCAAATACTAGATTAGATGCGATGGACACGAAACAACAATGTCACCACTAGACAATAAGTATACAGGGTACACCCTTTTTTTTCCAAAAAAATCACCCTGTATGGAATTTGAATGGTTATTAAACTAGGCACCTCAGTATAAGAACGTCCTAGGAGCGCGGGACAATCCAAAACGCAATCATGAACCACTCGAACATCTATAACCTTCTTGACACCTTGTACCTCAACACTGGCTGTTAGTGTACATACAACAATAAAATTCACACCCATACCTCCAAGCAGTAGAATATTAGAAGAAACCTTTACATGGAGACCAAGTTCCCTAGCTCTACTAACTGTAATAAATGAACACAGACTTCTCAAATCTAATGACTTGATACAGCCCCACTACTGATCCTAATATCGAAAAACGTATACGTAGCCACTGCAACTATCAGCTGCGCATAACTTGGGAACACCGACTTCTCAAATCTATAGACTTGATACAGCCCAGTCACTGATCCCAATATCGAAAAACGTATCTGTCACTGTAACCATCAGTAACGCATAACTTGAGAAGACTGACTTCTCAAATCTAATGACTGGATACAGCCCAGTCACTGATCCCAATATCGAAAAACGTATCTGTCACTGTAACCTTCAGTAACGGATAACTTGAGAAGACCGACTTCTCAAATCTAATGACTGGATACAGCCCAGCCACTGATCCCAATATCGAAAAACGTATCTGTCACTGTAACCATCAGTAACGCATAACTTGAGAAGACCGACCTCTCAAATCTAATGACTGGATACAGCCCAGCCACTGATCCCAATATCGAAAAACGTATCCGTCACTGTAACCATCAGTAACGCAAAACTTGAGAAGACTGACTTCTCAAATCTAATGACTGGATACAGCCCAGCAACTGATCCCAATATCAAAAAACGTATCCGTCACTGTAACCATCAGTAACGCATAACTTGAGAAGACAGACTTCTCAAATCTAATGACTGGATACAGCCCAGCCACTGATCCCAATATCGAAAACCGTATCCGTCACTGTAACCATCAGTAACGGATAACTTGAGAAGACCGACTTCTCAAATCTAATGACTGGATGTACAGCCCATGCAGCCACTGATACCAATATCGAAAAACGTATCCGTCACTGTAACCATCAGTAACGCATAACTTTAGCCGATTCGTTATGAGTATAATTATGCTCTTTGAATACTTATACTCTAAAGCTGGGATGGCCAGATTCATTACAATAAAAGCAATTGAATTTAATTAATCGTTCAGGATTTAAAGTTGTCGATGTGTTGCGTTAATAAGAGACCTGTTATCATACCCATTTCTTTTGCTTGTATGTTGTAACTTCTCTAGTTTGCCCTACTTTGACTATTCTAAAATACTGACTCACTAAATTAAGCTACTTGAACTCCCACTTTTGTGGCCTGATTATCTACTCTATTTAAAATTCAATCCACCGCCTGTTTCCTATGAATTTTACACCTATTCAGTCAATTCAGTTTTATGCAATAATAATTTATTGTTCCAATGATTAACCATACACGACACGTTTAAAATCTCAAGTACTGTAATTATAGACACAATAGATAAACAATGGCACTGACGAACCGGTTCGTCGGTCGGGACGTTAGCGGTTAATTAGCATTTCAGTAAGGAGTTCAGCATAGTTCTCACGGCAAGGGACTAGATAACTATTTTTTTCTTCAATGCTCCCTACTTATGCAAAAGAGAAGGTCATCTTTGATACCACGTTTTCGTAACCCCAGTAAGATTAGGAAGGACGTAATGTATGTTGTTTTTCATATAATCCACATATTTCCGCGCATTCTTCAACTTTAGTGATCCGTACTAACAGAGTCTGTTCTTTACTCATAGGCTTCAAATCCGTTACGATGTTTGCGTTAAATTTTAACTTATGTTTATCTGAACTCCAGGTTTTATTTAACATTGTCATAGTCAACACAATACTAATTGGTAAAGACTCACCCGGACTCGAGCTATCGTTGCGATGTCTCCTTCGCAATGATCTTTCTCCTGTATTCCTGCTTTTCGTTTCTTGTAATTTTGTTCGTTCATTGAACTGTTCATTTATGATAACATTTCGCTTTTTCAAATTTCTGGTCCATCCAGTAGTATTCATTCCGCTATCCAACGACTTAACTTTCCCTGCTCTCTAACCTGAGAACTCCCTGCTCTCTAACCTGAGAACATCCCGGCCGTCTGTCCTAGCCAAAATGCTAAATGCTCTAATCCTGAACATTTCCTGGCCCTTTAACCTGGGCGATCCATCGTCATCTATAACCATCCATGAACATCAGTCCTTCCCCTCGACTGTGTCTTTCCTTGTCCATTGTGAGTGTATCTGAAACTTACAGTTGTAAAGCTTAGTGTTTGTTCATAAACACGGAACAATATTTAAGATTATAATAAAAGTCAAAGTCATTGTTTTATTATCACAATATTGATCCAATATTGTTCCATTTATAATTGCATTATTTTAAAGAAGCTATTAAGGCAGAAATAAAGCAGTTTTCTTTTCCATCTCTATCCTTGTAAGCCATACTATGCAAAAAAACAAAAAAATAATTTAAATTAATTTGGTGCGTCATCATATCATGATAATAATTACACGAATAAAATAACCGTACCAATTCTACTTTGAATAAAGTAAACTAAAATCTTTATATAAATATCCTATTAATGTTATAATATCTAAGTATGTAACAGAACACAGACTACCATATCGATTGGTCGCTTAACAAATTGAATAATTATAAATCTATCACAGTAGAAACTTCCATAAATTCATAGTCGAAATTAATACTTCGTTTTCTAAATATGGATGATGTGATATTTATTAATAACGGTTTTTTAATATTATTACGGTAAAGAGTAAGGAAATAAATATCGTATGACAGATGGAAAAGAAAAATAAAATATTTGATATTTATTTTACTTAAATAGCCAGAAAAATATATTTACCGGGTGGGAAAAATAAATTACACCTGATAATAAATGACATCAAATATCCGTTAAAATGTGGACGTGAAAAAGGGAATTATGAGAATTCCCTTATTATCCCGCTTCTGAACTGTTGGCCACCGGTTCAGAATAAAGGATTCATAATAGAAAACCAGACATTTCAGTATAAACATAGATATTTATTACTTCCTTCAACATAAACCACAAATACACTCGGTACAATTCCAATTATTTCCAATTATTCAATACATAATGATTTAATCTGTACTTACACTTGTATCTGAAGTGTTACCATTTAATCCAAAATTACACAGTAAGTATCACTTGATGTTCACACCTCGACGTCTCTGACAAGACTGCCGAATGACTACCAATAACTTTTTAATCATGAACGAATGAATGATCGATTGAGTGAATGTAAGTAATATGACAGTTACCAGAGACAATCTAATATGGTATTACCAGAGACAAGCTAACACGTAGTTATAATATTTAATAACCGATAACCGTATAATAATAATAAAATAGTATAATATACGTATGCGTTAATAATATTCAATAACCGTTTAAGTACTTAAAATAATTTTACAGTTACAAAAAAAAAACCTAATTGTAATCAAGTTCAAAAATTCATGGTGTTTTATTTACAGAAGGAACTAAAATTATATGAAAACAATTGAAAATAATTTATCTTAGCATACATTTTTTAAGATAAACTAATGTAAAGTTTAAATAAGTACCAATTACATGCCTAACTTAGGTAAGTAAGGAGCTTACTAGTTTTTAATAACAAAAAACGAACAATAAAAAAAATTTAATTAATTAATGCAAAAGTACAGCAATTAGAGAATAAAAAGAAATTGCTAAAAATATGTTGCCCGTAGACGATGAAGCTGAATTCGGCAACAAGGTTCCATCCCTGCAATAAAAAAAAACAAATCATTATCCCGTAATAGATAGAGTAAGGTATATCGTACATCGATGGAAAACTATATCGATGCCTAACATCCAAAAAGGGATAAGCGCCATTTTTTGCGAAATGGACTTGTTCATATCGTTGGAATCGTCTTTTTTTCAGCATCGATTGGTCTAAATCTCACGACTCTTTTTTTTATGTCTGGGAAATCATCATATGACTCCTTCCGCTCCGGAGCGGAAGGGAGTGTCAGACTCTTACTGACTAAAACCCATCCGTGTTCTTCCTAATGCCCTTTGCGTTCCAGGGCCGCGGTAACTCTTTCGAACAAATTCCGCAACCCTGAAATCTCATGACTCTACGACATACTTTTTGTCGCTTAAGCGGTACTTAAATTAAACTCTCAATCACCGCAATTATAGACACAATAGAGAAGACAATTAAGTGTCGTTCTGGGACGACAGGCGGTACGCAACCGGTTAAGGTCTTTAGCCTAATTTCTACGTCGTAAACTAACTAACAACCACTGTCCTATAAAGTTTGTAAATTGGCGGTTATCCCTTGTCGGCTGTTAGGCATCAATACATTTTAACTAAGTACGATACGTGTAATATGATTAGGTACCAACTACCGGAAACACATTAAATAAAAAATGGAAACCGCCGCTGATACGCGACTTTGGTCAGATTGGGATTGAAAATGGCGGATTTACTGTCTGCCTTTAGCTCATACACAACGTGCGTGAGCGAAGTGCAAATAACGACAACATTAGCAGCTTAGAACGACCGCCATTTTTAATTCCATTCTATGCAGGGTTACAGGGAAAGTCGTACTGAATATTAAAGGACGTTATTTTTCAGGTAATTTCTGATGGATTTGATTCCGTAATATGGTATCCGAAACTTAACCGTTATGGAGATATTGAATTTCAAAGATATTTTTCATATTGTTGTAGTACAACACTTTGGCCTATTCAAATAACATTTTTTAAAGATTTTATGAACATACCTAGTAGATGTTATACCTTTTTGAATAGCTAAAGAAACGTAGAAGTTTTTAAAATTCATAAAATCTTAAAAAAATGTTATTTGAATAGACCAAATTGTTGTACTACACAATATGAAAAATATCTTTGAAATTCAATATCTCCCGAACGGTTATGTTTCGGACACCATATTACGGAAACAAATCCATCAGAAATGACCTGAATAATAGCGTCCTTTAATATTCAGTACGACTTTCCCTGTAACACAGTATACAAGGTAAGTCGGAAAGGGGGTACTAATCCGAAAGCGTGTTAAAGTACCTATAATAATGAATAACGTTTGTTCTAACACTTTCCCCAAAAGTCGATAGTTTAAGAGAAATAGCTGTTCAAAAATTACATAAAAAATACGCTAAAATCTATCCACCCTCAGCTGTGATCAGCTGTGTTTACATTTTAGGTCATATTTGGGGTCACGATTTAGAAGATCCATTTTCTGAATTCGTAACTAAAGCAGGGATGAAGAGTTTTTAAAATAACTAAAATAAAAATAGTTTTACAAGGAAGTAAAAATTATAGAATTTTGAATTTTTAACACTTGCTTTAAAACCGTCATCAGTGATACTCGCAGATTAGTAACTAGCCCCTTTCCGACTAACCTTGTATAAACGAGTTGTATAATTATATTAGAGTGTATGGAATGGAAACAAATTATTATTGTATTTTATAGACTTTTAGGTCTCATATACATTGACGCAAAAACAAATGGACCTAGGATCTAGTACAAAATTCACGAAAAAAGTGTCCTGAGTTAACCAGCACGCCAAGGCACACCACCCTATAAACTTGGAAATACCAACAAACTAATTTAAATCCTATGTCTTCATCACAATGGCTAATTTAGTTTTTCACAACACGAAGATTCAACGAAGATGGCCCCGGTGCACCCATTGCATTGACGTCTTCTTTTTCGTCTACATTCGGTGCGGACATTTTGAGCGTTGACCAAAGATCCATGTGTCTCTTCATCAATGCTCATATATCAAGAATCTCTTACAGATCATTATAGTTCTAACTATTTCATGCTGAGCCAAACAATCCGAGGAAGTTAACAGACTTATTAAAAAACTGTCCTGTTTAAATTTCTACGCAAAATTATAAAAGTGTAACTGTTGCATTGCTGCAACTAAAAACGGGGAACCGATCACTTTTCCGATTTTTTTTTGTTCGATTTTCATTTTACCAAAAACTATTGACCGACATCTTTTTTGCTATATGCATTATTTGACATATTTTTAAATCTTCGAAGTATCATTTCTCATAGGTATTAGTTTACCGAACTATATTTCGCCGATTTACAAAATAACTTTTTGCTATTGGCCGAACCTTCTTTTGAACTTTTTTCATTTGCTAAATGATCTAGTTGCCTTATTTTCACCACATCGAAAAAAAAATTTACGGAATATTATTTAATCATAAATATATAGCCGATTACATGGTAGCATTTTTAATAGGGAGTGCCTCCGCTGCCGGCACCCAAAAATAACGCATTTGGGAACTGGGTACATTACTGCCGGCAATCGAGATTAAAAACATCGACTGCCGGCAGTAATATAATGTTGTTTGGTAGATATGTTAGTTAAACGGTAGGTTAGATTTTGGGCCAAAAACTGTAACTTGTCTACCAACTGACTAATTTCAAGAGCGAGCGAAGCGAGCTCTATATTTTGGGGTATCCGACACGGATAGGTTAGGTTCGAAGGAGATGACGGGGGCTTCGTTCGCTCGCTACGCTCGCTCACTCTAGCCCCCGTCATCCCCTTCGTGTTAGGTTTCTTTAAACCATGCAGATAGAAATAAGAGGCAGCCAGTTTGGCAACCGGCGCCGGCACTCGTAATGGCAACCGGCGCCGGCAGCGGAGGCACTCCCTTTTCAATATTAAATTAAAATAGTGTCATTAAAAACAATATGTTGTGCTACAGTAATATAATGAATGTTCGGAAACATAATACTTCGAACAAATTAATGTTATTTCGGCTTAGTGTAACTACGGTAGGGCTTTCAAATACCGGATTTTTTCAATACCGGTATCAATACCGGTATTAGTGTGATCAATACCGTGATCACGTGATCACGGTATTGAACACAAGTTCAATTAGGACATTAATAAAACCATTAAAATACGTGTTTATTATGGTTACTTTCTAAAGATAACAATACAAAAGTCACTTATTAGTATTTTATTTATTTATTTATAGTTTTTTTCAGAAAAAAAAGACTCCTTAACAAATTTAAAAAAAAAACATACTATCAGTTTACATTTTCTGTTTGCCTATTTTTCGACGTAGCGAAAGCCTTCAACAAGGTCTGGCACAACGGTTTATTATACAAACTGTACCAATTCAATGTGCCAGACTGTCTCGAGTTCATCATTCGAGACTTTCTGTCGGATCGCACCTTCCGCTATCGCCTAGAAGGCACCCTCTCGTCCCCTCACCCCATCCGCGCCGGAGTCCCTCAGAGCTCCTTGCTATCGACCCTTCTGTTCACGCTGTACACCAGCGACATTCCCAAAAGTGGCTTGGCCAAGTTAGCTCTCTTCGCCGACGACAAAGCCATCTTCTATTCCGTTAGGATTCTCGATAGCATCACTCGAACCCTTCAAACCACAGCCGACGCCCTCGGGGTCTATTTCCGGAAATGGAGAATAAAGGTGAATCCCGAAAAGAGCACAGCCGTTCCCGTCTTCATGTTCGGCAAACAGATCCCATGGGAGATGAAAGCCAAATACCTAAGAGTTATCCTCGACCACCATCTGATATTAATAGAACACATCAAAACAGTGCGCGCTCGAGCCGCTTTTGCTGTCGGTCGCCTCCACCCCATCCTTAGAGCGCGCAGTAAATTGTCTCTTAGAAATAAGCTGATAATCTACGTGACGTGCGTCCGCCCCACTTCAATCCTTCCAAACCCTCCTGAGTAAAGTGTTGCGCAAAGCCGCGGCTGCCCCGTGGTTCATGCGTAACGAACAACTCCATCCCGATCTAAAAATGCCGACCGTCAGGCAACACCTCAAACGCATTTCAAAGCGTTACTTCGACATTATCCCGCGCCATCCGAGCCCCCTAGTCGCCGCAACGGCTGATTACAGTCCCTATCTCATCATTTAAGTACGCCGTCTCAGGCACACTTTTAGAGCCCGATGACGAAATTACCCTCCTCCAGGAGGGAGTAAATCGACCAGCACATTATACAACGTCCGCCGCCGTCTGGCATAGCGTTCTCGCCGACGAGGCTCGTCGCGACGTCCGATCCGACCGTGACCGGCGACGGTCACGATCCACCGAGCTCTCCCGTCGTCTCTTCAGACTCCGCAGTCACACCAATATTTCAGCCTCCATCAAGCTGTCTCCTCCCCCCAAGCCCCCGCCAGCAACGCCCTAAGCCGAGGTCCGAGTCCCACTAGGGGTCGCCCTTAGTGCTGTTGTTGCAGGTAGTCATGATGTTAGTGTACTATAAGTAGTTAGCTTAGGTTAAGTATTTTACTTCCCCACCATTGACTGGAGACCCATCAGGTCTCGCCAATAACTGCCCGGTTACGTATGAGGGGTCCGCAAGGACCATCTAGAGCAGCCTAATTGAAAAAAATGGCGAAAACAAATGTGAGAGTAACATCACATCGTAAATTATATCACATACTACAATTTCCTACTGCTTATTACAACAAACCGCAATAATATATATTGATGTTTGTAATACCGTAATCACGGTATTGGCTCGTCAATACCGTGATTAAAAAAAGACCATTAAATATCCGTGATTACGGTATTACGGGATCCCGTAATACCGGTATTGAAAGCCCTAAACTACGGTAAAAAGTTTTTCGACCAAATGAAACGTCGGAGTAACGAAAAAAAACGAAATGATAATAGGTCAACTGATACAGTGGCAGACGTGACTTCGATGAAGTAAAATAAAACGAAACGATAATAGTTGAAAAGTTTTAGGTGAAATGAAATTCGGTCAAATATTTTTCGACCTTATGATATGTAAAACGTCTCCTTTAAAAAGAGATCACCCATTCTGGTTGGTTATCCCAAATCGCGATGGAAACTGGGTTATCTCCTTGAATCCCGCACTAAGGCTGCTTTTCCACAAAAGAGGACTGGTATTCTTAAGAGTTGCTGACGTCAAATGTCGAACGTCGAGGTAGTGTCATATAAGGACAGGGATGTTTGGCTCTAGTTCCTGCACATGTGGCTTCCCTGGTACGTCATTAACGACGTATGTGTATGTCTATTAACTATCCTCAATTATGATTATTTATTTTTATTTTTATTGCTATCATTACTCTCAAGATATCTTTTATCTTACACTATAATGATTTTTTGTCTAAGTTTTGATGACATTTAAGTATGTCAATTGTTTTATATAATTTAGCTTCATTTTATTTTTTGTAAGTGTGAGAACTTTGTGGACTTGCCTATACATATAATTGTGTAAATTACTATTATTCATATTGTATTTCTTTTTTTTCTATTTTTTTCCCTTTTTGGTTAATTTTTGTACTCAAGACTTGGTACTATACTCCAAGGTGGTCAAGACTACATTGTTCTCTCTCATAGTACCTACTGTATTCACTGAAATTGTAAAAGATATCCCTTTTTTTAAAAGAGTAACCATGGAGTTTCTTGCCGGCTCTTCTCCATAGGAAACGACTAATTGGAACCGTGCACCTAAATTCGACTTTTCATAAGCGCCTGTATTGGTTTATGTGAAATAAATTTTTTTGATTTGATTGATTTGATTTGATTTGATAAACTTTTTTCTTGCTTTCAAAATAAGATCCCTTCTTCATCAAAAAAGAAATGACGAGCGATCGCCCTGTACTACTTACTCTCGCATTTGCACGAGCTACTCGTATACGAGAATAGCTCACGCCGTGGTAACAAGATGACTAGCTAGTCTGCAAGGTAACGAGGCTTACTGCCCAGGACGCGCCGGAAGTACACTCGTGGAGGCTCTTCAATGTCTGGGGAGTATCGGCACATACTTGCCACAGATAGGCAATAAAAAACTAACACCAAAAAAAATGTACAAAGAAAAGAAGAAGGAGTAAATCTTAGAAACATCAAAGAAAAGGACTTACGCTCCTACGGCTAAAAACGAATCATTTTGCTTACCAATGGTAGCATTCTTTATTGCCAAACTGGGCACAGAAATATACTAGTAAGCTAATTTTACACGTGATAGCTACTATGCAAGCAAAGAAGTCTTTGCTTCATTATTGGTAAGCCCGTAAACGCACTAGCGGCTGGCCGCGATGCGGTGTGCCGCTTGCGGCAGGCCTAACATCGATTTTACATGAAACCGCATGATATCGACGCACTGATTTGCGGCCAGCCGTCAACCGCTCTGGTTGTTTTGGGGCTGCGGCGCGGCACGCCGTATTGCGGCTGGCCGCTAGTGCGTTTTAATCCTAAAGATACTAACGTCCCAATTGTAACTAAATATTAACGCTGGGCAAATCATCATGGAATCGGCCGTTAGTGATGAGAACAAACAGCATCAAGTGATAACCCTAATAAGGATTGTTTGTTTTTGCCTACATAACATTAGATAATTATGTTAATTATTATCCCTGCTTCATCTGCATGCTTAACAATATAATTACTGATTAGAATCTCTGTTGTATCCTTATACTGAGATTAATGCCTATAATGTGAATGATGATGAATTACTACCGTATTTCCAACAGTGCTTTAGTTTTTATATATTTTACTGATTGTTTGATAACTCGTAGGGGTCTCGAATTATTCATTTGATAAATAGGCAGGGCGGGGGGGTGGTGGTTGGTATCGATGTGTCGACCACAGGATCTCGCAAATAATTGAATCGATTCTGGTTGATTTCAGGAAGTAATTGTCTGTAGTATTCCACAGCTTGTGATTATAATTCTGATCAATTAGTTCCCACTAATTGATCAGACTAATTTTTCAAATTCTAATATCATTTATTTCAATCCATTTCAGATCATTAATTATTCTATACAATCAATAAAATAAGCAATTAAATAATAATATTAACAAAATTAAAATTATAAAATTAAATTAAAATCATAAAATTTAAATAATAGATTTTCAATAATACGCCTGCCTCTGCGTCATTTGTTTGTTTGTCATTACATTAATCATATAACAATGGTTAATGTACTGACAATCAAACCTGTTCGCAAATACGCTCAGGACGGTGCTGGAGGTGGTCCGGAGCCTACGCCCCAGAGATGCGCACCGCTTTCGCATCGTCGTGTAGAAACAATCGACACGAGCGTCGGCGAACATCCCCGACGCGCTGCAGCGCCGGGGCAGCCCCAACAACACCCTGAACGCATTATTATACTGTACACGGAAGGCGTTGTACTGCTTCTGGGTATATGACCCCCACAGGCTGGCCGTGTACAAAGACGTACAAAACGCTCTAAAAAGAGTTATTTTGACCGCCCCCGAGCAACGAACAAACCTGCGGGCGATCATATTGGCCCTCACAGACAACGCCCTCCGCTCCCTATCGATGTCAGCATCGTCCCTCAGGTCAGAGGTCACGATATGTCCGAGATATTTAAACTGTTGAACTCTTTTTAACTCGACACTGTTCAATCTAATAGGTGGAATAGACTCCGGGCACCCCCGACCCCTGGCCTGAAAGACCATGCACTCACTCTTCTTTGCATTATAGAGCAAACCGTGATCCAGCGCGTAACGCTCGCAAATGCCCAGCAACCTGGACAAACCACATCCCGAGGCGCTCAGCAGCACCATGTCGTCCGCGTAACTAATATTGTTGACACAAACACCGTCAATATGACAGCTCCTCTATTAGTGTGTTCACGTACAGGTTGAAGAGCTTCGGCGAGGTCAGCCCTCCCTGTCTCACCCGGCACTCCAATCCGTACGGCTCCGACAGAGTAATTGATCAGAATTATAATCATAAACTGTGGAATTACTACATACATTGTTTCATGCATCTGTAGACAAATGACAATCGATGATCGCTAGAGAATAGATACGACAATGAGATGTACTGGCAATGACATAAGCTTTTGACCGGTCAAGCGATCTATTATGTCATTTCCATACATTTAATTGGCGTATCTATTCTCTGGCGATCATCGATTGCCATTTGTCTACAGACGCATCTCGAATAGATTATTATGATCTATCACTATAAATACCAAAGACTATAATATTCCTAGAGGTTTATCGGTTTTGAAACATAAATCAATAGGCTATCATTTTCAAATATATTGTTTCTTCCATTTCAAATTATCGTTGATTTCAGGTACTATTGCCATATTTTTAGAAGAAAACATGCCATTTGTAAGTAACAATTTTATGAAATAGTTTGGTATTGTTCATTTCTTTTAATATTCTCGTATTCCAGTGTAAATATGACACTGGATACCTATTTACAGGAAGTCGACTGGACCATTTAAAGTGTCCACACAACACAGAACTAGCGTACAATTGAACAATCAGCATGACCTCGTCAACATTATGTACGAGACGTCTAGATTATCCTTTTGCGTAACTAGACTCTGACTGAAATCTGATCTATACGGTCGGATCTGATATATATCAATAGCCTTAGGTTCTACACGATTATCATGATTTCGTGTTGATTTCGAGATTAATTGATACGTTTGGCGCAGTGGCTGTGCGATTGACTTTCTGCACTACAGGTCGCGGGTTCGATTCTCGCACCGAATAAATATTTTTATGGCCTACAGATAGTTGTTCCGGGGGATACAGATAGTTGTGAAGATTTATGTCTGTAAACGCAGCGACGATACAAGAGAAAACCAAGAGTGGGGAAAGGTCTTAAAAAGATAATATTTAATCATCGTCATCATGATCTCAGGCTAACGCAGTCAAATCGCTGACAAAATCTCTACCAAGTAGCGGCACACCATACAGTTCTCCGCTGCTTGCATTTACCCTCAACCTCGGCCCGCCACCCGCATTGTTTTAACAGACTCCGTCATATTACTAAACTAATTTAAAACTTCACTAAAACACTAGTCATTCCGTGGTTTCGCCAAATTATTAGATCTCAACATCGCATCATGGCACTAACTCTAAGTCTTATTTCGAACTTTCGGGAAAGCGCTATTTCACGCAAATGCGGAAATACCTACTCTAAAAAAAAAATTGCAAGAAATTAACGCTACACCGTACAACGTGTGATTTGTATGGTCGTGTTTTTCCTGTGATCTTGGAATCTCACGATATCTTATCAGATTGCAACAGATATGGCGGGTGGTAGAGTGCGTCATACACCAATTTGCTATACATCCCAGTTAAACACAAATGCAAATGGAATTAATTATAGTCTTCGTAAGTCACGACTGAAGATTATTAAAAGATTTTCAGGGAAACCCCTTCAATCATCCAAGAAGAAAGAAAAAATTTAATTATTCATCTAAACTATGAAGATTTTTTAAGCCACTTAATTTGTAATCCTTTTATATTTCTAATTCAACCTGTTACAAATCAATACATTTTAAAACACCTACAAATAAAAACAACATTTATAATGAAAATTTATTAAATTTGGCAGTACAGAAGAAAACATGGCTTTATTCGTCGATCATAAAATATTGTCAATGCCACGACAAAAAACAATATAAAAATAGAAAAAGAACTCCTTTTTATCTTATCCTAATTAATAACAATTTCTACTGAGATTCTTAACATGAAGTTTTTGTCAAATCATTTAAGATTAAAACTTCCTACGAAATACTTTGTACGTGATCATAAAATAATAGTCATAACAGTACTACGGAGACGAACACAGATGTTGTATTAGTCATTGTGTGCTTTTGAAGCATTACTTTGTGTTGAAAAGGCTCCAAGTTCTTATAGAGAGTCCCGAATTTTGTTAGTAACGTATGGAATGTGATAGGATTAGTTCACATATAGTATTCAGTCTAAACGATGTATTGCGAGGATTGAGGGTAGACCTAACAACGTCATCACATAATACGCGTCTAGAATCGCGCTCATGCCTGAAAAAGTTATCAAGATACCAACGCACAGAGTTGCAGCAGTTAATAAAAATCCTTTGGCAATTAAAGTGTTTCATTCCGAAGAGATATCAGCATTTCTCGTAACACATCGCTTAAACAACTTCAAAAAGCTTAAATAACTACAGGATTCCGATAACGCCGCAAGCCACACGGCCTCCAGCGTTGCCAGTCTTCTTGGAGTCAGGGTGGTCACTCCTGCCGAAGTCGTCAGCCTTCTCGTGGAGGACCAAGCCCCTGCCGATAATGCTGTGGCGACCGTTCAGCTTGATCTGGTGGTCTAAGAAGTCAATGTTGGCAGTGCCAGAGGGGCCAAACTCGATGTTGCCGAGGTCACCAACGTGGCGGTTCTCGTCGTGGGGGTGACCGTGGTCGTTCTGGAATATGGGAATTCAAAATTAGCAGTTGTTTGCGAGTCTAATCCTTAGTTACTGAAAGGATAGTCAATTTATTTTGTTGTTAAATCTCATGATCTCATGTCAACGAAAGTGATTGGTGGAGCAAAATACTGACAATCAATCACAGCACTTGACATGGACTTTGATAGCTGATTAGCAAATTTTTGCGTTGCTCAGCCTTTTAGAAACTTAAGGGTAAGTTTGTTGTGTAATCTATAATTCCATTAAGGCATCGTGTGAAAGGCCGCATATAATTTTTTACTTGAAGAAATCGTTCTTTGTTGCAATACAGATCAGATTTTGCTTTACGTTGATCAGAAGCTACTTCTACAATGCTTTTGTATTGCTTTTGCAATAATGTGGTTATAAGTGTGCTCGTGTATGTCTAATTCACGACTACTACTAAGTAGTTGCATCTAAAGAAACTCGTGGGAGAGATACATTTAGTTTGCCAAATATGTATATTTAACCCAGCGGCCATACAGCTACCAAACGCTTATTTAAAAACCCCAAAGTGTGCCCAACCCAATAATGGGTTGTATTTTTATTTGTACGCCAACCAACTCCCCCAACTTTTATGATTATAATTTTTTTTATTTATGTTTTGTTTCGGATAATAAGCATCATGCAACTTCTTCTCAAAATCAACTTCTGTCATGCCGTGATGGAAAGATAAACCAGTCAGCATTATTGGTAGCGGAGCTAACTGCCCGAGATGCGCAGGAGTACGTGGATCAAGCAATTGATACATTCTGTTTCTTTTCCTCCAAAATTACCATGAAAAAGATGAAATACGTACGCCATTGGGATTGAAATGTCCTTGTGTCCCGCCGCATCCATTGGTGATGTCCCCAGTCTGGTGGACGTGGAAGCCGTACATGCCGGGCGGCATGCCGATGACCGTGCCGGTGATGCGCAGCTTGCCGTCGTCCTGGCGAGTGAACGTCACGTTACCGGTGACGCCGCTACCTTCCAAACGGACGATCGCACGATTTATAACCTAAAAATAGAACATGAACATTGGTGGTTAGTAAATACCATCTCATATTGCACTCGCTGACCTCTGCGGGTTCGCTCGCGTAGTATTTCGATAAAAATCTAATATCCTATGTGTTTCTCTAGGTTTCAGGCTATCATAATTAAAGATTCATCAAAATTGGTTCAATAACTTTAGTCGTGAAAAACGAACAAACACATAGGGAAACTCATTTTCGCATTTATAATTTACTAGCTTTTGCCAGCGGCTTCGCTCGCGTTAATTTAGAATTCGGCAATCAACTCTTAACACACTATTAAAGTTAATGTAATTCAATCATGATTGGAAAGACACGTGGCGCCATCTATTATCGTTATTGTTATTTTTCTCGGGAACAGTACTTTTTTTCGAGATGAAAGGTAACCTATGTCCGTTTCTGTACACCTGACTACGTATTTGCAAACTTTCAGGATGATCGGTTCAGTGGTTTAGGCGTGAAAAAGTAACAAACAAACAAACTTACTTTCGCATTTATAATATTAGTTAGGATTAGGATTAGTGTGATTTTTCATAAGATTTTGGATCCTGCCGGTTAATTGTTTAAATGAATAAAATACTTTCTATTTATATTAGCTAGATTGCCCGACTTTCAGCTGATGAGTAAGGGTTCCGTTTGGATCCGAAACTCGTTGGGCAATCCCGAATAATGCACGTGAGTAAACCGTAACTAATCATAAATATGAAAGTTTTTCCAACGAAGTTTTAATACAAAAAAATACATTCTGGCTTGAACCTTTCGAATAATGAAATGTCTGACATAAGGTCATTGTTCATCACATCATGATCACGACACAGCTATGCTCACAATAATTTACATGCCTATTTTGTATGACAAGGTGACGAGAGCGATCTTAGTTACTTATAAGCTTTGTATTTCTACATTCTAGAACAAAGAAACTTACTTCTGGTGCATCATCAGCGGCTGACGCCAACACGACGGCCGCAGCCACAAACAGCAATGTCTTCATCATCTTTAAATTATCTGAAAAAATATAGCAGAATATTGTGATAAAAAATGTTCCTCAAAATACCTATAAGCACAATGGAAACTTTTAAGTACCTAAACTTGGCAATTCCCACAGGTAAATTACACAGTATATATAACGTGACCATACACGTGACAGTCCCGCTTTTGAGCTGTGTTCCGTCGTCCCAAAAAATAAAGAAATGTCCTGCTTTGAAAACACGGTAATCCGTGGTAGTGAACGTAATAAAAACAGACCCATATTTATTAATTGCCTAAGAGAACATTTTGATAACCAAGGATAACATCAACAAGTTATGCCAACATTACATTTACATTCATATCTAAAAACCAAACCTAATAGTTATTTAAAAGCAATTTGCTCGTCCGAAAAATATATGAACTAGCCCACCAGACTACAAAAGATTAGTTCCCATTCTTATATTTTTAAATAAATAAACACGTATTTTATATATTATGTATTTCATACTTATAAAAAATATTAAAATTTGCAGGAGTCCCACTCTGAGGGGAAAATATAATGGTCACGTTAAGTATACAACGTGTGACATAATTCCCTTTAAAAAAGAAAATATTAATCAAGTAGTCTTTTATGGTTGTTGTCATTTACCTCTCTGAGGAAATTAGGTAAGAATTTAATGTAAATAACTTTCTGGGTAGTCTACTCTTTAGTTTTATGTTTTCAGGGTTGCTTTTCAGTGATGATTTAATTTTATGACATTTTCTTTTTTAAGGGGAATTATGTAACGTAACACGTATATTTAAGCTAAAGCAGTAGTTCAACTACCTACAATCTTCTGACTTAAACACTCACACAGACACGCACTACAACAAGACTTCTAAGGTATTACCGGAATACAGTCTCAAACAAAGAGTGCATCATCAGTATACAGTGCGTGTGAAGCTGCTTTAGCTTTTATGCTAACATATATATTATGTCTACTGTATAAATTACCTCGATTACCTACTCAATTTAAAACATAACTGGTAGGTATAGGTAATAATTTAATTATTTGCAGGTTTTAACAAATTGCATAACAGTTCTTCCTTATATTTTTCCTGTTTACCTGCATGTAAAATTAGCGGTAAAAAATGTGATGATCTTATAAATTGCGATAGGTTTAACTTTTTCATTTACACGGTAAACAATTAATAAATTTTGAGTTTATGCATTAGGAATGATGAACTGTTGTAGAACAATTTTGAAGCACCTTCGTTATTTACTTGTAAGTTAAGCTTTGACAAAGCCATAAACAGCAGCGCTGCGGAGCGATCTCGTCTACGCAACGTAGAGCTGCCGTAGCGACGTATTTTTACTAGAGAATCTTAAAGCAGCATGCTACAAGGGTTTTCTCAAAGGAAAAATGGTTAAAACTACATATTCACAATGGCAATATGTCGTCTTGTCTATTCTTGAGTCAACAAAACCCTCGTCTGAGTTGGTCATACTACGCCTGACGTTTAGACTCGAAACAATGATTTGAACAACCGCGTGGAAGTTTCGTAACGACTGTTTCAATTGACGTATACATGTGATATGGTAGGAACCCTTTAGACTGATGTCTAAAGGGTCAAAGATATGGGGCAAAGAGATTTTTCTTAATATTTCCACTTCTTTCTTCTAATGTATAAAGAAAAAACCGCTAAAAGAAACAGCTAACAATCTGCCATTTTTACGAAGAAGCTGTTATTTATCAGTAGCTGTTGTGTTATCATTACAAATTCTGTCTTATTCGATTTTACTACAGGTCGAGTAGGATATAAAGTACAGCTTATTCTCAAGAATATTCGTCATCGACCGTGTGCGTCGCATTATCTTAGCTCTTAACAATGTTACAAAAGGTTAAGAGCAAAAAGTTTAATTAACAATCCTATAATAGAATTGAAAAACCTAGAAAAACTTAACAACGATGGTCCAACTACTAATTATATAACGGGAAGTACCAAATGTACTTTAACAGCTTGCATGCAACTAATTTAATTTCTAGTAAGTCAACATAATTCTTATTCGTAGTAAATTATCGCAGCAGCAAAACTTAAAAAAACTAAGTTCCTTCTGCCTAGCCTTTTCCCAACCATGTTGGGGTCAGCTTTCAATCTAACCAGGGGGGGGGGGGCCTACTCCCTAAGTCCGTCAACGAAGTTAGTCGCCCGTCCGAAAGTAGCCTGAAACGTAGGAGTGAACAAAACAAGTGTCAAGTTCAACTTTCCGGACAGGCAAAAACACATCTGTAGTAGGGACAACTGTCAAATCGTTTTGTCATTCATTCTTAGTTTGGGCCTCAAAATAATCGTATGTCCGTAGGTGATAGGGAGTAGGAAACGCTCGTACAATACGGCCGACGTATCTTGGCGAGTCTGAAGTTAGTTGTCTTGGCTGCGCAATGAATCTTTTAGAAACGAAGTGTCTATTGCGCAGCTAATCAGCTAACTTCAGACTCGCCAAGATAAGTCGGCCGTATTGTACCTAATTAAAGCCGAAACCACGGACTTCGTGCTTAGGGAGTAGACCCCCAGATGCGGCTGAATAGCGGTATTTAACACGGAGCGACGGCCATCAGACCTCCGCAACTCACTTACTGGGCAATGCCGATATCCTAAGGTTAGACCGGTTGTCAGACTTTCGGGCTTCTGACTACCCGTAATGACTGTCATAGGTATTCGTATGACACCCGGGACCGACGGTTTAACGTCCTCTCCGAGGCACGGAGGGGTTTCGATGTGTAACGAACGGTCACCCATCCACGGACTTACCGCGGCAAGCGCAGCTTAACCTTACAAATCGTATGATCCACGCGATTATTAGCCATGAGATTTTGAACCCAGACTACAAAACTAGACAGATAAACTAAGATAGAAGATGATAGAAGCATTTTGACTGCATTACTGTGAACCCCAAACCGAAACCCAGGTTTATGCTGTCGGCAACTGAATAATTAATCACTACTAATTTTTTTTGTATGTTTTTTCCGCGATATCTCTGCATATTATGAATGGATTTTGATTGTTCTTTTTTTGTTTGGTAGGCCATACTTCAGAGGTGGTCCCATGTAAATTTTATCGAAATAGATTCAGATGTTTTTAAAAAAATCAACAAAAACATAAAATATAATACTTAGATGACGTTTTAGTTTGTGGCCCTTCAACAAAAGTTTTGATGAGGACTTTCAACCTCTTTTTTTTCACTGTCATCACAGAAACATTAGCCAAGAACAAAGAAGATTGTGTCTATTTGTAAGGAGACGTCATGATAATACAAAATTAACATTTTCAGAAGTCGGTGCAATTCTACACTAAAACAAATAAAAACCACCGACTTCTGAAACTGTTAATTTTGTATTATGGTAATTATTTTACTCTTTCTTTATAGTTTTTTTTTTTTTTGAAGTCGGTTTTTACTTTTATTTATATAAATGCGAAAGTAACTCTGTCTGTCTGTATATTCCGCTTTTACGCCTAATCCGCTGAACCGATTTTGATGAAACTTGGTACAGACATAGTCTGGAACCCGAAGAAGGACAAGTGCTACTTTTATCCCGAAAACCGCGAAATATGTACGCGATAAACGACATCCACGCGGGCGAAGATGCGGGCAATCTCTAGTATTATATTTTATTTACGGTAGAGATATTCCAAGTGACGATAGTTTAAAACTACTTAACTGTAGCAAAAACAACCGACCGGTTTAATTGTTATTAAAATTGTTCAAGAGGAATTGATATCGTATTTTTTTTCTTTTCACGGATCATAAACTCGCGAGATACCCGAAGGTTAAATAATAAAAACAAAGTAGCTACAAGTAGAATAGGCGCGAAAAAATCTGTGTTGGTGCCTTTAAATATTAATAAGGCAAATAAAACATCCACGGAATGAGATGCCCAAGTCGTCTATAATAGACTAAATGCCGTATAGTATGCCTATACAGCTATGTCTACTGGCTTTCAACTTTCAATTCCTCTTGCGTCAAGCGCATGCAATATTGATTGCCATAAGACGCATGCAGCTTATCGTCTACACCGGTGCGCCTCGGTCTGTCGTCAGTCGATATACAATAGACGGATTAGCTTGCGCTAGGTGCATGCGCTTTTGTCGCATAAGGCATGCGCTATGGCGCTTCACGCATGCTTCAGACGAAGACGCAAGATGAACAAGAAAGCGCACTGGTGTATATGTTACGGCTAATAGCCGAAGTGCGGCTACACCTAGTTTTTGCCGGGTACAACTAGGTACAGCCGGCCACATGCGGTTAAACTTAGATGTATCCTATTTATCCTCGGTTAGAACTAGGTTAAGCCTTCATCATAGCGGATAAAACTAGGTGCAGCCGCACACCGGTGATTAAGAGGAACCCCGACACGGATAGGTTAGGTTCGAAGGGGATGACGGGGGCTAGAGTGAGCGAGCGAAGCGAGCGAACGAAGCCCCCGTCATTCCCTTCGTGTTAGGTTACTTTAAACTCTGCAGACAGAAATAGGAGCCCCGCCCAGCGGGGCTCCGTCGACTTAAGCTACACCTAGTTCTAACCAACTGCTACTGGTTGCACCTAGTTGTATCCGGTTAAACCTAGGTGTAACCGCCATTCGGCTTTTAGCCGTAACATATACATAGCAATAGAGGTATTCTATCTCACGAAAGCAGATGATTTATTGCAATTTGAACCTTATATCAAAGACATATCACTTACAACACCCGCCTTCGTGAGATAGAAAGATTATACTCCCGTATTTCCATTTTATTCCGTGTGGTGACGAGCATAGGTATAAAACTTCCTCACCGCACGCTGAGAATAGATGCGTGTTGTAAAATTCAACAAAACGCAGCACGCTTGGTAGTAGGATCTATACGATTCGCCTGGCTAGCTACACCCTCACATTAAAGTCCAAGCCACCATGCAGTTAACTGTGTTCCGTCGTGTATATGTGAGAGCCAGAGGGATATAAAGATATCCCTCTATATCTCTGCTACTTGAATTCGTGTGATCCATCTTAGACCTTGTCTGCGCTTATCATCAGGTGCAACTAGAGACCCTTTGACCCTATGGTCAAAAGCGATAAAGTAAAAAAAAAAAAAAACTATACTGCTGCTGTCGTCAATCGTCAACTGAATGTAATTGGCCGACTAAAATACTAACATCCAATCACGTCACTTGACCCGTGATTTCACTCCTGATTTTAAAAACCGGTAGAAGGAGTAAAAGTTAATAATATCATCACAGTCTAGACATCTTATCTTAAAACAATTTGCAACAATATATTTTAACAAGTAAACAAACTAGTCACGTAGCTAAACTAACCGTGCAATTGAATTAGAGACTATAATTATTGACAACTGTAAACAAGGTGATTCTTTAGAGAAGTGAACAGTAAAAAAAAAACTTTTTCCGAATTCCCGACTTTGTTAAAAAAAATTAAATCCTCATATTCCAATCTTTTGGGCATGCTTCATGTAGATAATAGTTATGTTGAGGAATATTACGATGCCTGAGTGCCATTTTTAATTGTTTTATTTTAGAACTGTATACCTATACGTACGTATTTTGTACACACAGTTAGTTTTTACTTCAGATTTATATTTATATCTTAAACATTAGAATAAAAATTAAAACATGTAGGCACTCTACAAGAATCGTTTTGTTTTTTACAAAAAATAATTTCTAAATTCATACTATAAGAAGCAAACTAGTACATAGATCTTTAAAACACTTGATTTAAATATTTTGTAAATGCTCATTATGTGTCAAGTAACTCCTGTTAAATAGACTAAGCTTGTATACAACTTGTTTTTAGGTGTACCTAAACTAGGGGCTATACATAAAATACAATTCACATTAAACTTAACAAAATCGGTCGCTAATTTCGCTTACCAATCAATTTATTAAGGGCACAAGTATACCTTCAGGGTGCGCGTTCACGATCGCATCGAGTTTTGTAATGTTTTTTGTACAAATTAGTTACCAATCGAATAATGCCTGAGGCTACTATGACAATATAAGCAAGCAGGTTATTAATGTTGATAGGCAAACAAACAGCTAGCGAGCGCAGTGGTCCATGAACCCAACGCGTTATTGCGACATAATTATCTCGTAACTCTTAGGCAGTTGTCCCACCGCCGGCGAGGAAGCGACTAACTATCGACTATGTTCTCACTCAAGAAACGTACAAATAGATATACATTCCGTGTAAACAAAAGAGATGCATATATTAATAGTCGATCGCTGACTGTTCACACTACCGGCGAGGGCTCGCTCCACTAGTTTGTCGCTGAGCGACAAGAGCTATCAAAGATAATACTCGCTCAGCGATACTTGCTCAGCGATGCTCGCTTGGCCGTCAGAACTCACACCGAGAGATCATCCAGCGGTCATTTGCGAGTGGTACGAGTAATCGCCCGTCGCACTCGCACATTCGCTTATAATAGCCCAGCGATAAAACTATCGGAACTACACACTCGTTTCTCGCTGCTCGCCAACTCGTTTCTAGTTTCTAGCTCTACTCACTTCTCGCTCATCGTCGGCGGTGGGACAAGTGCCTTAGAGCAGTTACGCACTGCATCCGATCCGAATCCGTAAAAATACGTTCCGAAGTAGTCAGAGAACTATTTGTATGGTAGTTTACGCAGTTGATCCGACTTCGGTCATCGGTGAGTTTCCAATTCGGAAGAAATATTGACGGGTCGAAGTAGCCGTAGTACTGTTTGTATGAACGCTTTCGCATTACCTCGGATTCAAATCGAACATATGCCAAAGATGGCCCCTGAATTGCTTGGATTTGGATCAGAGATCGGATTAGTGCGTAAGCAATATCCGAATTCAGTCCGAGATTTTAAGACTCTACATCCGTATTTTCACGAATTCGGATCGGATGCAGTGCGAAAAGCAATAAATGAATTCGGATGAATTCGGTCCGAGTTTTTTTATATCCGTATTTTTACGGATCCGGATCGGATGCAGTGCGTAACCGCTCTTAACGTTGATCCACTCGTGAAATACATTTAATTTTGTTGTTACTTCACTTACTCTCTCGAGAGAGACACGGTGACTGAATTTTTGAGATAAACCATTTGATAAAAAATATATCAAGAGCGAATTTCACAAATATTACTATCGATATTATCTTGAATTTACTTTTTCGGTATAAGAAGCCGTGTAATCATTTATTTATACACAACTAACTACGATTTGTACTTGTACGATAACCGGAATCGATTAACTTTAACTAATTATTACCGTCAGCTTTAATCCTCAGTTTTTGTTTACAAACAATAATAAAAACAACATTACTCATGCGCAACATCGTTAACGCAGCCAGCCCTTGATCAAAGTGAATGCGTTTGCGCAGTTTTAAAGCCGGTTTAAACTTTAATAAACAAAACACTAGTTACTTTACCATAATCTTTTATAATATCTTAAAAAGCTGGAAACACAGTTTTTTTAAAATTAAATCCATTATTTTTACAACTAAGTACCTTCTATAATTATAACGCAGCAGAACTTTACTTCTAGAAAAATCTCATATTTGCGCAGTTCTCCAGCAATATCTCTAAAGATACGACATGTTTTGATTTAAAATATACTCTCAACACTACATAACACTCAAAGCAGCTGATAATGTACTACATAACAATAAAGAACATAATAATATTATTGCCTTTTGGTAAGTTTACAAACAAGCGACTTACCTGGTCGGAGCGCTGCAGTGAATGGCCCGGCTTACTCGGTGCAGGGGAATACAATGTTGAGACACATTCATACTCGATATATACTCCACTTGTTGACCCACTAGCACAGGTAATGAACAGAAGTACAAGTCGGAAATAATACTCAAATGTATTTAATAAATAAACTCATGGTAATAAACATAATGATAGTATTATCTAATGTTGATATCACGGTCTCTCATGACAAGAACCTCGTGAAAGCTGAGAAAGACAATGAAATAAAATATCTTGATTTAGCACACGAGGTTGTCGGCATGTGGGATGTGGACTCAGCAGTCATTGTCCCGATAGACGTTATGGCAAATGGCCTAATGGCTAAGAGCCTCGATCAACACCTTATGAGGCTTTCGTTGGGCGACTGGATCCAAGGGCTTTACACAAAAAGCATTACTCCTTGACACGGCGCGCATAGTGGGGAGGCTCCTTTCTCTGGGGTCCTGACTGCCGGCAGCTTGGACTCTGTTCCTTATGCCGATGGCCTACTATTTTTTATTTATTTAAATGATTTTTTGTTTTTTTTATAGAAATATATTTTAAAATGTTAATAAATAAACGATATTATCTAATAAAATTAAATATACTCATGGTGATAAACACATATCAAAACTACAAAACGTTTGGAGTGTAATGTCCGGTAGCAAAAACTATTACAAAAATTCGATACCATATACGCCTATTCAAGCGTTCTATTGTTTTCGTCTGCCCAGGCAGAAACAACAGAACGCTGGCTAGGATTATGTACTATTCGTACCTAAGTACTTCTTTTTGGTTTGTAAACTCAAAGTCACTCAAATTGATTGAAAGCCGTATACAAAATCTCCTGCCAGTAATAATTTATTAATAAGTTCAAATTCTAAAAACATATAAATAATGGAATATGATAAATAATGGAATAACTCTAATATTGTTTACATTTAATTATTTTTGCATGTTACGGGAAAACGCAATGATAATAAATTTAAAATGTCACTTACGGGATATCTTCCGTGATTATTTGTTTGTTTGAGTTCCCGATATTTCGACGCTGTTGCAAGCGCCATGATCGCGGGTTGACTCAATGCAATGATAATAGTCAAATAATATCATAGAAAAGCAAGCCCTGGCTCAAACAATAAAATGTTATTAGTTACCCCAAAATATACCTATGCCTTTTGTGGAAAATGTATTTCCCCTCATACTTCAAGAGTTTTTCATGTGAACCTTCTGTTTTCTCCTCTCCTCTGAGTAACCAACACGATTAATGAAAGGAAACAAGGAAAAATTGTTTTGAAGTTCTCTGCGGGCAGAAGAACCAGTTTTTATTATTTTTGTCATAAAAAAAATACCCATGTAACCATTTCTTTCGTGGATCAACTAATCAATCGATCAACTTTAATCTAATCTGAGATGACGACAAAAACGTCAAGTTATTAGATTCCTTTACAAATTGTTCTATAAACTATGGTGAAATTATTGCATAATATTTTTTCTTCTTATTTGCTTATCAGCTCCACGAAAAATCAACAGGAAGGCTAACAAAAAACTTTAATCACCACTGCGTCTGCCAAACGTGATGATTATGACAATGGTGCCGATTCTGTTAAGGACAAACTAAACTTAATTTAGGCTATTGCCATACAATAAGAAAAAGACATACGTAAATAAAAGCTGTCAAATTTTGTTGATCTAAAAGTTCCATACAAATTTAGACGACATTTAAAACCTGTCGACTAATAAAAAATTAACTTTAAAAAAGTAAAAACCGACTTCAAAGAAAAACCAAAAGGAGTAAAATAATTACCATAATGTAAAATTAACAGTTTCAGAAGTCGGTGGCTTCTATTTGTTTCAGTGTAGAGTTGCACCGACTTCTGAAACTGTTAATTTTATATTATGGTAATTATTTTACTCCTTTTGGTTTTTCTTTGAAGTCGGTTTTTACTTTTTTTTTAAGTTTATTTTTTATATATTATGGTAATTATTTTACTTCTTTTAGTTTTTCTTTGAAGTCGGTTTTTGCTTTTTTTAAAGTTTGTTTTTTATTAAATACGTTTTAGTGCCATAAATTTAACCCCCTCCTCTCCATAACCCTTCTTTTTGTATTTGACGTAATCGGGTACCAAGAACAAATAAACAAAGCAATATTAGTTATTTGAGAATTTTGCTTTGATCCGATGAGGAGTTCCATTCCATAATTTTGAAGTTCATGGTTCAATCATAACAAAATTTATATGGGACCAAACGGGAAGTAGGTATGCTCTCTCAAACAAAAAAAAATTTCAAATCGGTTCATAAATGACGGAGTACGGAGGTAAGAAATATAAAAAAAAAAATACAACCGAATTGAGAACCTCCTCCTTTTTGAAGTCGGTTAAAAACACGGTGAAGTTCAAGGCGTAAACTAATTTGACATCTCTAACTTAGTTGTTGTCTATCACCGTCCTTTTCTCGCGCTATCTGTTAGTAAAAGATAGCAATTCTCTAATTTTAGTTTAGTTGGGGAATAAGAGAATCGGCACCAATGTCCTCCTTAACCGTTCATAGAGACCCCTCCCGGGTGTCATACGAATACCTATGACAGTTGTTACAGGTATTCAAAAGCCCAAAAGTCTGACAACCGGTCTAAGCTTAGAATATCGGCATTGCCCATTAACTGGGTTGCGGAGGTCTGATGACAGTCGTTCCGGGTAAAATACTGCTATTCAGCCGTTTCTGGGGGTCTACTCTCTAAGCACGAAGTCCGTGGTTTCGACCTTAGTTACGAGCGTTTCTTACTCCCTATCACCTACGGACATACGATAATTTCGGGGTCCAAACTAAGAATGAATGACAACACGATTTGACAGTTGCCCCTACTACCGATGTGTTTTTGCCAGTCCGAAAAGTTGATCTTGACACTTGTTTTGTTCACTCCTACGTTTCGGGTTACTTTCGGACAGGCGTCTAACTTCGTTGACGGACTTAGGGAGTAGGCCCCCTGGTTAGACTGGAAGCTGACCTCAACATAGTTGGGAAAAGGCTATGCAGATTGAACGAACCGTTCATCGTAGCGGTCAGCTGTCATTGGAAGTTCCACGTTCACTAGTGAACGTTTACGGACTAAAATGATGACGATGACGCGCCTCTAAAAGTCTGCGTCTTGAAAACTTTGCAAAACTTTGACCTTCTAGAAACTCCTGGGGGGTTACCATGATCTCTTAGGCTTAAAACGCACTAGCGGTCAGCCGCATGCGGCGTGCCGCTTGCGGCTGGCCGCAATATATACGGTCTGCCGTAACGGCACGCCGTATTCCGGCTAACCGTATCGATTCGGTTCTATTGCGGTCCGCCGCAAACGTCAGTGCTTCTAGAAATATTGCACAAGATAGACGTCGAAGAACTAGCTGCAGTTATTTATTTATACTATCGTAGAAAATGTCTTCGAAAAAGTGAGAAGAAATCGAATTTAAACACTTCCAAGTCCCCGGCTGTACAGTGTCTAGCGACTTGCGGCTACCCGCGTCGAGTGCGTGTAGGGTATGCGGCGCGCCGTATCATTCAACCGTCGCGGCTCGCCGCAGCCCCAGAACAACCGGAGCGGTTGACGGCTGGCCGCAAGTCAGTGCGTTGAGATCATGCGGTTTCATGTAAAAATCGATGTGCGGCCAACCGCAAGCGGCACGCCGTAATGCGGCTGGCCGCTAGTGCGTTTTAACGCTAAGAGATCATGGTAACCCCCCTGTTGCCGTCACTGCTAGACAAGCTTCTATTTAACATGTTCAGTGCCAGGTACCAGGAGAGCAGCCAGTAGTCGCATTCGCCATGCCGGGTGCCCTCGTGGACGGCTCATTTTAAATGTAGGTTTTTCTTGGAAAATGCACCGTCATGAAAGAAGCTAACACCTATTTTACGACACAGTAGCATATTTTTACGGTTTTTAACCTAATGCCAGGAACCCTCCTCGAGGGTTCACTCTTAGCGCAAACGTAATGCCGTGGACCCTCCTGGAAGGTCCAGTAGCAATGTATGGCGGCGTGGCATATGGGCACTATGAAAAGTGTGGTGGACTCGAATGTGTTAAAAGATTATTGCTTGATGGTAGGATCTTAACAGTCCGACTGGCTAGCTATCATCCTCACGTAGTCTAGAATAGCAGTTTACTGTGTTGCGTATATGTAAGAGCTACAGAAGTATAGGAGAGTCCCTCTTTATATTAGCTATTTGGATTTGTGCGCTCCATCTGGGACCTTGTCTGCGCATACCACCAAGTGCGCCTAGAAAACTTTGTTACAGAAATTAAAAAAAGGTGTTCTCAGCATACTGGGCAAGCGGACTGGTAACGCAAAGCCAGACCTCGCATAGACGACGCTGCTAGGCTCAATTTACACCGCCGCTGATTGGAAAGGAAGCGACGAAATTGTACATAGCAGAATGAACTTTATGTCAATTGTATAAAGTACAAACTAAATACGAGCCAAAAAAGGTCGAGCGTCTTCCCGGGGAATCCTCGCGACCTTTTTTGGCTCGTCATCACCGGCTTAGTTCCGAGTAATAAATTAAGCCTTGTACCTTAGTAAAGTAGGTATATTATCCCTGTGGGGACGGACTAGAGTATAAAACTTCCGCACCGCACGATGGGAAAAGACGCGTGTTGTAAGATTCAACAAAACCCAGCACGCTTGGTGGTAGGATCTTTACGGTCCGGCTAGCTGGTTAGCTACAACCCTCACATTAAATTCCGGCGCCAAGCAGTTTACTGTGTTCCGTCGTATGTATGTGAGGGCCAGAGGGTATAGGGGAATCTCTCTATTTCGTTACTTGGATTTGTGTGCTCCATTTTAGACCCTGTCTGCGGTTACCGTCAGGTGCGTCTAGGGTCAAGCGCGACTAAGTCAAATAATAAAAAACCGGTCAAGTGCGAGTCGGACTCGCGCACGAAGGGTTCCGTACCATTATCTATAAAAACGGCAAAAAAATCACGTTTGTTGTATGGGACCCCTTAAATATTAATTTTATTCCGTTTTTAGTATTTGTTGTTATAGCGGCAACAGAAATACATCATCTATGAAAATTTCAACTGTCTAACTATCACGGTTCATGGGATACAGCCTGGTGACCGACGGACAGACGGACGGACAGCGGAGTCTTAGTAATAGGGTGCCGTTTTACCCTTTGGGTACGGAACCCTAAAAAAGTACTACTAAATAAATTTTCGAAATTCCGCGAATCGTATCTATTGATGCAAACAACTTTACGTGCTTTTTGTGCATGATTGCATATTGCACGTACATATTATGTTTGTTCGAGATGTACGGGTGTACATAGTTTAAGATAAAGATGAACCATGTTTTGATTTATATATTTATGTTCCAATGTCTGTATGTGTGCTCGAGCACGTATTTTTAATTGCACGTTAGGATGCTACACGTAGATATCCATATAAATAAAAACGAATCGCCGAAAAGTATGTACGCGCATAACTTCCGAACGGCTGCACCAAATTGGATAATTCTTTTTTTTGTGAGATTGTTATTGTTAGGACAAAGTTTGTATAAAAGAAAATGTTAAAAAAATCTACGAAAAATATAATATGGCGGTACAAAGTTCGCCGTGTCAGCTGATTTAAAATATTTTTTTCATCAATACAAACATTATTAAAACTTTTTATTTTATGTGATTTGTGACCCACATTTCTATTCAATTAGGTACTATATTTATATTGTTATCCAATGCATCACAAGATTGATTACCTCTCTCCCTCTGCAAGACAAATTTCGCGTTTAGTCTGACTAATCTTAAAAGTTTTACCTTATTTTACGAGATGGGAGTTTTTTTTTTTTTTTTGTTTATCCTCATGGATACCCTCCGCCCCGGGAAGGCGAAGCGTTATGCCGGACTCTTCCGGCTAAAAACCCACGGTGTTCCTTCTCCTGACCTGTGGCCGGAGTCGCGGGATTCGCAGCTACATGCACCGCATCCCCGGCAGGCCTCGGTCTGCCAGCCCCTGGCAGACCTCTCCTTCTGTAGGGCCTCGCCCCACATCCTTCTGAGAGGCGCGCGTGGAACACGGCGCGCCGTCTTCTCGGGCCTGTTACTGATCGGGCGACGGGTCCCTTAATCCGCCGCCCGCAGGCCACACGGTAGGGAACCCTAAGTTAAGTTTTACATTTAGTTTTCCTTAACAGTAACAGGAAAACTGCATGTTTTCTATGAATACCTAACTCCATCCAAAATTATGATGTAACTTTGTTTTTGTGCATAACTAACATTTTTAATTGTTTATTTGAATCAATAGTCTTCAGCTGTTTTAAGAAATCTTAATTACATTACTGTATTACTAAAGAAGAGTTCTCATGTGAAAATGTGTATAAACTGTTGGCAACTTCGTGGAGTGAGCACCATCTGTTGTCCGCTGCCTAATGCCGTTTGTCCACCGCCGCCGTCACCGAGAACGAGTTGACGTTGCCGAAGTAGCGATACAAACATTACTATGACTGCGTGTCCACCGCACGTCCGTCATCTCGGCCACCGAGATTGTGAGTAGTTCGGTGCTACCGCTAGAACTCCGCCGAGATCGTGACGGACCGAAATGCCGGCAAAAACGACAAAATGCGTCTGCTCTTGTCCACTACTACTTAATTGAAATTGAAACGTTTACAAACTATTCAATACATTTCTTTTAACTGCTCCCACACCGGATGTTTCTAAGTGTCCAAACACACTATGCCGAAATTTCAACACGTACACGACCGAAATTCCGCGGCTGATTTTACGTTCCGACATATTCGGCTGATATGACACACCATAATTACCGAACTGACGCGGCAAAAATTCAGTTGCGTAAACTTGTGGGCGGACACGTGGGGCGCGGGCATGCCTGCCTCCCACTCCTCCCCGCCCCGGATCTTCGTCGGCAATCGAACCGAACTTCGGTCGCGTATAATATGTGCTCTACAGAATACGTTGCCGCCGAATTGTCGCTGAATTTATACCCGACTGAAGTTCGGCTGTACGCTATAACGCAGTGGTTCTCAAACTTATTTCGTCTACCGCCCACATTGAGAATCAATTTATTTCCTAGCGCCCCCTAAACTTTTTAACTTTATCAAATCTTAAAAATCACGATCGCAATCATTACTTTTACCGCCCGTTACCGCCCCTCTGTAGGCCTCTAGCGCCCAACTTTGAGAAAGACTGCTATAACGCAACGTAATTTCGGCATAATGTGTCGTCAGTAATCATGCCGAAATTCGGTCGCGTACCTTCGGCATAATTGTTTTAGACACTAAATGTTGACAAACATTTGTGAACATGGGTGTTGGAGCACCTGAAGATACTATACAAGGTTAGTCGGAAAGGGGGTACTAATCCGAAGCCTACTTATAGTATCGCTGATGACTGTTTGAAAGCAAGTGTTAAAATTTTAAAATTCGATATTTTTTTTTCCAAATAAAATGATTTTTATTTTAGTTTTTTAAAAAATTCTTCATCCCTGCTTTAGTTACAAATTCAGAAAATGGTGTTTCTAATTCGTGACCCCAAATATGACCTAAAATGTAAACACAGCTGATCATAACTGGGCATAGATAGATTTTAGAGATTTTTTTTTGAGATTTTTGAACAACTGTTTCTCTTAAACTATTGACTTTTGGGAAAAGTTGTAGAACAAAAGTTATTCATTATTATGTATACTTTAACACCCTTTCGGATTAGTACCCCCTTTCTGACTAACCTTGTATAAGACGTCAGTATCAGTTTTCAGAATTCAGAACCATAATTATTTTTCCATGCGGTTACTAAACATATACTTAGCTAACATTTCTTGGGGATTCACATCGATACATACTTTCATATATCTATAAGGAAATATCGCGGGGAATTCTACACACCGGTGATTATAAATGCTTATATGCAAGCTTTAGATAATTGCTGTATATAGGCATTAGGTACCTGCATTGTTTGCCAATACGGGATCATGCATGTTGTATGTATATGAGTGAGGTAATCTAATAAGAATTCGGTGAAGTAACAAGCCTTACGTACCTACTTAAAAGTTGTTCTGTGATTATTACATTTGCATCACTATTCTTCAATCCTTCAATCCTCGATAATCGATTTATAAAATAAAGCTCGTATAACCGAAATTTAAGAAATTTACTTTGAGCCAACGTTATGTTCATTATTTGATAAAATCTTATTTATCATATTAATGCATAAAGATAACATCAAGTTCAAACTCTATAAGAAGCGGTAAAGTGAGGTATTACTCTTTTTTGTAATTGACGTTCAAAAAGTGCTAATTTATTGAAGTCCACTCTGAATATATTGACTTGACTTATATTATTGACTTGTAAAAGTGTCTGTAACAGATTTATTTACAGAAATAAATATCATTTATCATTTATAATAAACATTTTTTTCTTTCCTTCTTGTTTTCAATGTTTTGATGAGCCTATCTTAATTTACTGCTGGATGTAGGGATGTACTGAATTACAGCATAGCACCCAGCAATGTGATTCTTTAATACAGGTATGCACAGATCTTGGCCCTCCATCAATATACATGCAACATGCGACCTGCCAATGTGTGTATACGCAGCAGGACCCTACGTTTAATCCGATTAAAAGCTAAATTTTAACGTACGTAGTATTTAGTACCTTCCGAATCGTATATGTAAAAAAATAGTACCTTAATAGTTACAGCGAAATCTTAAATTATTTTCCAGCAGGACCCTCCGCCGTTTGAAGGTCTTCAGACCAATGTTATATGGTCCCGTTTAGCGGTGAATTAGTACCTTAAAAATACCTTAGTTTCATTTTAAAATAATGATTATTTTATGAGGAATGCACCTGCAAAACTTTTATCATGCCAGCAGGACCCTATTTTGTTTTGACGCTTTCAGCCTAGACAGTCATATTTCTTAAAAGCATTTTATTAGTACTTTTCAAATAACCTTAGGTTTAATTCAAATAGTTTGTATTTTAGCTGAAAATTTGATTTAAAACTTTTAATACTTTTTCAGCGAAAAGTTTTGTCGGCCAAACAATAATCCTCAATTTTCCGTATTATACAGTTAGAATAGAGAAAAGTACAAATATATAAAAAAAAATACAATACTGTTACTATGCATGATATTGATTGGGGCTATTTCGTACTCTGGTTTTTAAATCTTATTTGTACACTCAGACCAGCTAGTTTCTAAAGCGCGCCGCTTGCATACTTAACTTTTTCTTTGTTACCGCGGGAAAGGCAAAGGTGTAACATGGATGTACTACATACAGCCATGTATGAATTTTTTTATTTTTTTTTATTTTGTTACTTTTCTCTATTCTAACTGGATAATACAGAAAATTGATGATTATTGTTAAATTATTAATTCTTTCTTTCTTTGATTAACGCCACCATACCTACTAAAAGCTGTGAAAGCTCATACATCGGCCGAAAAAAACGTTCGTTCGCTGAAAAAGTGCTAAAAGTTTTAATCAAATTTTCAGCTAAAATACAAACTATTTGAATTAAACCTAAGCTTATTTGAAAAGTACTAATAAAATGCTTTTAAGAAATATGACTATCTAGGCTGAAAGCATCAAAACAAAATAGGGTCCTGCTGGCATGATAAAAGTTTTGCAGGTGCATTCCTCATAAAATAATCATTATTTTAAAGTGAAACTAAGGTATTTTTAAGGTACTAATTCATCGCTAAACGGGACCATATAACTTTGGTCTGAAGACCTTCAAACGGCGGAGGGTCCTGCTGGAAAATAATTTAAGATTTCGCTGTAACTATTAAGGTACTATTTTTTTACTTATACGATTCGGAAGGTACTAAATACTACGTACGTTAAAATTTAGCTTTCAATCGGATTACACGTAGGGTCCTGCTGCGTATACACACATGACCTGCCAGCGAATTAAAAATAAATGTACATTTTATTTTCGCTCTGGGCGGAGCGGAAGGGAGTGTCAGACTCTTACTGACTAAAATCCATCCGTGTTCCTCCTAATGCCCTTTGCGTTTCAGGGCCGCGGTAACTCTTTGGAACAAATTACGCAACCCTGGCAGGCACTGGCCCTAGCAGGCCCCGTCTACGATGCTGACATCTCTTTGAGGAACGCGTGGAACACATCGCGCTGTCGACCCGGGCCTGTATCTGATCGGACGGCGAGCCACCCAATGCTCGCCGTCCGCAGGCCCGCGCCTACGGTGGCCGGGAATCGCCCTGCGACTCCCGACGCCCGGGGCGTCTTCTTCTGTTGCGGCGGCTGGGGCGTGAGGTTTGCCTCTCTCTCACGCGGCCCGCCTCCTCCTTCGCTAGCATTACTGCTTCGCAGAAGGAGGTGACTGCTTTCCATGCCCCGTCGCTCCGGACAATGGATTGAACCAGGGCCGGACGCGAGAGGTCGCCGCCGCCGGTCGCCTCTACGAGGACACGGCGGTGCTCCGCCCAAGCAGGGTAAATCTCCACCGTATGCTCTACCGTGTCTTCCGGGCGATCCTCACGTGATAACACCCGGGCGTGTCCTCCCGCCGAATCCGAAACAGGTAGCACCGGAAACAACCGTGTCCGGAGAGTGCCTGCGTCAGACGGAAGATGAGGACGACGTGGCACCTATCTAGCCACTCCTCAAAGAGGGAACTTATCGCCGCAATTGTGGCGTGCCTATGGGTCAGCACTGCGGTGCGCATTCGACTACGAACACAGCGCTGACGCAGCGACGTGTTTGGCGTATTCCTACTACAGAATCTCATAACTGTTCAGTAACTTCCGCATCTTGCTACTCCATTATAAAGATAGGTCATGATGAGATCTTGCCATAACCACTTCACTTAGTAGGCGAATCAGTGATCTAAAATCTTGATTTAATATTAGTTAAGTTCACAATGATGTTTTTCCTGCTAGCTTAATCGCTTTCTGATATGTATATATATTTATGTATAAATTCCTGCCAAAAAAAACACGAACTGTACGAGAATAGCTCATGCCGTGATGAAAAGATTAGTAGCCAGTCAGCGAGGTTGGTAGCGAGGCTGACTGTCTAGGGTGCGCCAGACTCATCAAGTATTATATCTGACCCTATATGCAGCGCTCTTTAAAAAGAAAAGCTCTACAAGATAGCAGCCCACAGACATTCACAGTTACACATAATTATATGCACATGCGCCCATGTATAGTAAAAAACAAGCAGTCTTCATAATAGTGCGAATAGATTTCCAGGCGAATTGATGATAGCAAAAGTGGTGTCTCAAGCACTCACAAAAAGACATGATGACTTTTTTTGCCGGGTTTAAGACATAGGACTTACACACTTGAAGCCCATGGCAGCAATTAGCGATTTCGTGATTCTAAGTATCGCTACTATATTACAGAATAAAAAACACACTATTAATCATAACATCACGCCTGTATTCCCCGAAAGGTTGAGCAGAGGTGTACAACCTCATTTCGCCGCTATGTTTAAGTCCCATGTAATAGGGGGCGAGCCTATTGTCATCAACACTATATATCTACTTATAGGAAAAGACTACTAGTCTTTAAAATACTCTGGAAAAGACTAGTAAATCGCTTGCAACACGATATTTGGAACAATAAACTAAAAACTGCTGTGAGACTAAAGTCACCGCTACACAGGAGGCATGTCGATAGCAGGGCGGGAACGGTGATTCTATGTCTACTAACAAGTATGGTGGTCCTCCGCGGCCTCCAAATCTCGAGAAGTCCTCCCCACAGTCCTCCACACAATACAAATTCCATACGGAAAACCCAATAACACTGTCCGACCTGAGGATCAAACCCATGACCTCACGCTCAGGAATCGCGCTTGCGACCATTAGACCAATGAGGCAGGCTGATGCTAGGCGAGTGTGTCTCATGTCTGATGGGCCACAACAAAAATATAGATTTCCTATTAAAACCCTACTGACATATAGGTCGTCGCATACCTATCATTTATTTTGTAAACATTGATAATATAGTTTATGTAACGATAAGAGATGAAAGTCAAACTGTTTTACCTATAGCAGATAGGTGATATGACAACACGATTCATTTAAGACGGTGATCTGGAATTCTTAAAGGTAACACTAGGAATGTGTTACTACTACTTTTATAGGGATACTTTAAATTAATTGCAAAATGTCATGCTGGCTGGAAATTGATAATATAATAGATCTCGATTTGAATATAATTTAATATAAAATATAATTTATTTTGAACCATCAATTACGAGAGTCCGATGACGCTACAAAGTAGTAACGCTACAAAGTAGCATATCATACGCTACAAAGTAGTCAAGCGATTAGTTTAAACACTATTTTTTATCTGTAATGTGTACTATTGACGATACCCTGTGAAGTTTTGCCAGGTAATTTGAAGTATCCCTATGAAAGTACATAGTAGAAATGCATTCCTTGTTCATATATACCGCTTATTGAAAAACAAAGAGCGTATAGAAAAGGTTTGGATACCATCCCATTATCTATCAGTTGGGAAAGCATTTTGCAACTGAGCAAATTTTGAGGTGCTTGAAATTAGCCTCCACGAGTGACGATACTTAAGTACGTCCGGCACACTCTGGGCAGTCAGCCCCGCTACCAACTTTTTTTTTTTTTTATCGTGGGAAAATCCTCATGGATACCCTTCGCCTGGGGAAGGCGAAGGGTTATGCCGGACTCTTACCGGCTAAAAACCCACGGTGTTCCTTCTTCTGACCCTTGGCCGAGGTCACGGTATTCGCAGCTGCATGCACCGCAACCCCGGCAGGCCTCGGTCCGCCAGCCTCTGGCGGACCTCTACTCCTGTGGGGCCTTGCCCGACGTCCTCCTGAGAGGCGTGCACGGAACGCCAAGGGCGCCATGCCGCCTCTCCAGCCACTCCTCCATAACGGGTCTTACCGCCGCTATTGCGGCGTGCCCTGCGCTGGGTTGCGCAAGTCGTTCTCTCCACTCGGCCACTAGGATCTGGCGGAGCTCACTCCGCTCAGGCGCCTCCTCGCGCTGACGATATCTCAGCGCGAGGGCCCTCGCCTCCAGATCCCAGGGCATCGATCCGGCTAGGAGGCTCGCCGCCTCGAAGGAGATCGTACGGTACCCCCTTATCACCCTGACGGCCATCGCGCGCTGCGGTCTGCGCAGGATTGCGATGTTGCGCGCCGTCAAGGTGTCCGCCCATATTGGCGCTCCATATAGGGCCATGGACCGTACGATCCCCGCGTAAAGCCTCCGGCAGGAGGTGTTGGGCCCCCCCAGATTGGGCAGCAGCCGCGACAATGCAGCCGCTGTGCCCATCAACTTTGGCGTCAGTTGCCGAAAGTGAGGCCCAAAGTTCCACCGGCCGTCGAGGACAAGTCCTAGGTACTTCATCGTCGACTCGACGCCGATGCGAACACCTCCCACTGTGATGTGGGATCCCGAGGGTGGTCCCTTCCGGGGCCCGTGGAAACACAGGGTCTCGGACTTCTGCAAGGCCACCTCGAGACCCAACCGCCGGATCCTTGTGACGACCTGCGCAACCCCAGCTGTCGCCAGTATGGCTGCCTCGCGGTGCGTCCTCCCCCGCGCCGTGACTAGCGTGTCATCGGCGTAGCAAGTCACGCCGACGCCGCGGAGGCCAACCTTGCTGACTGGCTAATCTTTTCACCACAGCATGAGCTATTTTCGTATAACTCGTGCTGACACGAGAGAAGATCTATCAGTTATCGAAGCCTTTGTCGCTCCTCATTAGGGTGTACCGCAGACAGATGAGGTTGAATTTTAAAGGAAGTTGGATGTGTTTGTCAACCACAATCTGTCAACTTTTAACGCTCCATTTATAGGTTTTATGAAATGCAGATATCCTTCAAATAAAAGTACCGGGGACTTGATTATTGACTCAAAACAAAAATTGGTCGCACAAAATATTATTATCGGGGCCGGGACTTTTCGGTGTTTACCTTATTTATTACTAGCAAAGCCCGCGGCTTCGCTTGCGTAAATGTAGAATTTGACAGTCAACTCCTAAAGTTTCTATAATAATAATATCTATTATTCTGTCATTATTCGATAAACACGTGGCGCCATCTATTATTGTTATTGTTGTTTTCCTCGGGAACAGTACTTTTTTTCGAGATGAAAGGTACCTATGTCCGTTTCTGTACACCTGACAACGTATATGCAGAATTTCAAGATGATCGGTTCAATGGTATAGGCGTGAAAAGGTAACAAACAAATAATTTCGCATTTATAACATTAGTTAGGATTTTGCAAATTGTGCACAGAAATCCTACCTTATACATTACACAATATTATTCACTGTCTTCCATTCTTCCCTACATACTTGACACTAGTTTCTCAACGTCACACTATACATAGGTACCCACGAGCTCGTTGCTCCCACCCCCAAGGTCATCAGGACATTGTCACCAGTCGTTCAGGTTCGTAAGACCTTGACGCAATGCAAACCACTTTTTTCGTTTAGCCTAGAATGTACTAGAGAGCTCTGAACGACGCGTTAAAAAAGTTTTAGTAATTAACATTTATAGGTAGGTATAATAAGTATAATAACAATTATAAAGTCATTTTAAAGACACCTCAATCAATATTTGAAATGATTTGTTTGACACAAGGTTAGTCGGAAAGGGGGCACTCATCACTCACTTGAAGTATCACTGATGACTATTTATATTTTATTTATATTATTTAATGTAATAATTTAGTGAATAAGTCGTTGGTGTGTCAATAAATAAATAAATGACGGTTTTAAGGCAAGTGTAAAAATTTCAAAATTCGATATTTTTTATTTCCATGCATACTTAATTTATTTAATTCAAAAATTGTAGATCCCTGCTTTAGTTGTGAATTCAGAAAATAGAGCTTTTAATCCGTGATCCCAAATATGACCTAAAATGTAAACAGATCTGATAGCTCAGAAAAAATAGATTTTTGCGTAAACACTTGAAAAAACATCTTAAGTACCTAAGTACTAACATTAGGAATTAGGAATGGGAAAGTTTTCATGTTTACATTTTCGACGCCGTAACAGCTGAACTAATTTGAATGAAATTAGGCAGCAGGTATTGTTTAGATTAGCAAATACGTAGAGAACTTACTTTTAATTCCTAAACATAGGCCACTGGCACGACCAAAGCCCGTATTAGGCAGCTGTTTGCTTCTAACAGCAGCTACCATAAAGTACCTAGTACCTAAGTAGTAATTCCATACATGAGACTATTTTTTTTTAAATAGCTCTCCTTTTTTTTTCGTCCTGTAATGTCCCACTGCTGGGCAAAGGCCTCCCCCAAGTTCTTCCAGTTTCAAACCAACCTTCGCCGTACGCGTCCAGGTTATCTCGCCACCTCTTTCTGGGCCGACCTCGGTAGCACCGTTCATCTTCATAGGCTCCCACTGTGTGAAGACTCTTGCCCAGCGGTCATTATGCAAGCGGCTGACGAGACCCACCCAGTCTTATTTGAGCCTGGCAGTCTTTCAAGACCTTAAATACCTCTCAGATCTTGTTAAAACTACACCTAAGATGGATTTCTCAAATGAGAGCTGTTCTAAATGAATGTTACAAACGTCTTACAAATAAAATCGGCCAAGCGTGAGTCGAACTCGCGCACGAAGGGTTCCGTATAACTCGCGCGGAGGTTTGTCGATAGCCTCATGACGTCACGCGTCGATGGTCGGTACGATTAGTAGGTAGGCCAGACAAGCGCGGGTAGTGGTCGGTGAAGTGGGAGGGGCAGTCATCGGCAAACCTTCTGCGCGCGACTAGTACCTACCATTATTTATAAAACCGGCCAAGTGCGTGTGGGCCACGCGCAGTAATAGGGTTCCGTAGTTGCACAATAATGCGGACTAAGAAGAGGGCTTAAAAAATTTTCAATGGAATTTATACGAAATTTTTACTTTTCCAGTTGGTCGACTATTACTCGTAAACTTGTAAAGCCTACTTAGCTGTGATAGTTTTCCTTTTAACTCCGTTGTGTATCATACTACTACCGTGAATTTTTTCACATATCCAAAACTAGCCGTTTAGCTGGCTGGGGGGGGGGGGGACACTTGACCCTAACAAAAATTGGCACTTTAAAGTTTAATATTTCAGAAACGGATCCCTTAATCGAAAAATTGTTTTCAAAAACTTACAATATTTTTGAAAGACCTATCCAACAATACCCCACACGATGGGGTAGAAGAGAAAAAAAAACATCCCCAGTTTAGATGTAGGTACAGGAGGCACCCTCAAAAAATATTTTTTATTATTTGATTTTACCACTTTGTCGGCGTGATTTATATTATGTACTAGCTGTGCCCGCGACTCCGTCCGCGTGGAAGTCGGAAAACAACATTGTGTCGCAGCAACTAAATAATCCATTTATTATAATAATAGACAAAGGTGTCCCACTAAGACACTTATATCTTTTGAACCATTTCTTTATGTAGAGTTTCAGCTCCTCTTGATTGACCGTAAATATTCATAAAACCGTAATACTAAAAACGTGTTGCTTATTTCTATACATTTCCTTGCTAAAATGGATTATAATTGAATACTTTTATTGAAGATGTAACAAAACCATATCGCGATACAAAAATAGTTACAACGCCGTCTTGTTACAATCTGCGAACTAAATTATGATTTCATTCGAGGTGTGGTAGGTATAGAAAAGAACTTTAAATATTTAAAAAAAAACTTATAGAAGACTTCATTTAATTTTAATAAGTTATAAATAGGTAGGTACTGCTTTCAAAAAGTCTAATCTGGAAATCGAACCAACACAAACGCGAAAAAACATCATCTATATTTTTATTTCACCAATCGATATGATCGCTCCAATAAACATAGTGCCTGAAATTGATGGAAGATCATAAAAACTAACATTAAGTACCTACCTAACTTAGGCACGTTTCAATTCAAACACTTATTTGTTGTTACTTCTTATTTCTTGCACTTCCTTCAATTTAAGACAGTGTGTTTGTTGGAGAGATTTGATCCTTATTATTGACCTTATAGATATCAATCAACAGGGGCCATAATATAATACCGGATGGTACATAAAGCTTTGTCAGTTCGATTCCCGGTTCAGGCAAAAAAATCAGTAAAAGGTAATTTCTTACTTTAAAAAAAAGTGAAATGAAGTTTCCTTTGAGTGAAATTTGCTATTTTTAATATTTAAAGTACTTTCCCTCCATGGCCACGTCTTTGGAACATTACCTAAAGCTTAAAAAAACTCAATTAAATAAACTTAATAAAACGACGGCGACAGGCTTTGAATAGTTCTGACAATAATGAACAAAATAAAATAAAATGTAGAAAAACATTCCAAAAAGTGCATTGAGTAGATAGAATGATTACGAAATACTAAATTTCAACGAAAGCACTGGGTGAGCGCTTTCCTTGTGTCCTTGTGTGCAAATAATCATGGCCACCGATTTCAATTTGAATTTGGACCTTATTTTCGGCATCAGCATTCCCAAAAAGTATGAACATTCAATGAACAACAATCCTACTATTAGTCCACATCATGAATTAATTTTATTGTGAACAACAATAAGAAATTGACCTAATAAATTCTAAATAACAATATCTTCGTTTTTTTTGTAAAAGCTTAGTTCCTTCTTCATAAGGATAGCATTTCATTAGACCTTTCGTAGACTGAGAATAGGTACCAATTCAACAATGAATATTAGATAATTTGTGGATTTATTCGTAGTAAAATATTAAAAACGCCATCTATTGAAAATAAATTAATACATGCTAAGTTCTTCTAGAAAACTTAAAATTCGCATAACTTTTGATTTCGTGAACCGATTGCGATGACACAAAAACCATATGTTACTTGGAGATAAGCACAATATATGTTTATAAAAGTCAACAGCATTGGGTCAGTTGTTTTTACGTGATGCTTGAACAAACAAACAGATAAACAGATAAACAGACAAACAGACAAACCAACAAACAGAAGAAACAAAATACAAAAATGTTAAAAATGGGTTCTTTTGGTTATTTTTTAACACCCCAACCATGTTTTATCAAAATATTTGCTATGTACAGATACGCAAAGTCTACAGATTTGATAAATGTATAGAAGATATTGATTATTTGCATATCTTTTGAATGCGTGAACCGATTGCGATGAAACAAAAAAAATATGTTACTTGGAGATAAACACAATATATGTTTATAAAAGTCAACAGCATTGGGTCAGCTCTTTTTACGTGAGGCTTGCATAAACATGCAAACATATGTTTAATCTTTACTTCCCTAGATGGCGTTGGCGTCGAATTAGATCGCGCTATGGTTTCGTTACCGCGCGATTTATAAGTTCTAGACAAAAATTTCGTAGTTACTTCTAAACCCGAATTTTATTATATGTATAGATATCCGTGCCAAATTATAGCTTTCTAGTACTAAGAGTCTCTGAGCTAAGCTGTGGACGGACGAACGGACATGGCGAAACTATAAGGGTTCCTTGTTGACTACGGAACCCTAAAAACGAGTGTAAATATTAGCAACATGTGTGAGCTACATACATCACATCAGCCCGCGGCGTACATTGCCCTTTCTATGTACAAACAGATCTGATGGCAATGCATGTAGCTTGATAAACTTGACCTAGTAAAAGACACACTAGTTTCTTGCGCCATTTCAACGCAATGCTTACATTTAGAATTAATGGCTTGCATTCATCTTGAAGCTTCGCAAAAGTAGAGCACGTTAAGGATTTATAGACCACTAGCTTTTGCCCGCGGCTTCGATCGCGTTAATTTATAATAAAAAAAACTTTTCTTTAATAATATAATTCAATCATGATTCGAAAGACACGTGCCGCCATCTATTATCGTTGTTGTTGTTTTCCTTGGGAGCAGTACTTTTTGTCGGGATGCAAGGTACCCTATGTCCGTTTCTGTACACCTGACAACGTTTAAGCAAAATTTCAGGATGATCGGTTCAGTGGTTTAGGCGTGAAAAGGTAACAAACAAGCAAACTTACTTTCGCATTTATAATATTAGTTAGGATTCATATTAAATAGTTAAAATTAAATTTAATAAATATTTAATAAAATGCCCAAATTATAACTTGGGCATTCTACTGTTTGCTATTTTTTGCTATTCAAAATTGTTCACTATACAGAGACAGCACTACGAGGCGGTGATGCCATACCTCATGAACATGAATGATAGCGATACAAGGAGGAGGCAGGCGGTCCTCTAACAATTATAGCATACGTACAATACGAATAAAATAATTTTGCCCCTCTGAAGTGAGGAACAGAATGGTGAAAGCCTGATTTCAGAGTGGTAAAGTTATTTTACGGCGTATCAAACATCTTTGCCCCTCAGAAGTGAGGAACAAAACGCTGAAAGCCTGATTGCGCGCGCAGCACACTCATAAACGCTATGGTTTTGATTTTGACAGGTCAACAATTTCCATAGTAACGTATGTATTAACCATAGAAGTAATAAGTACGTATTAACAATCTGACTTCTCTACAACTATGTAGTTACCACGCAATGAATATCGTTGTAATGTCAAAATCAAAGCCCATTACGAGTGTTTTACGCAATTAGGATGCTGACCTCCGGTTTCTGAATTGAGAATTCTAGGATGAGCAGTACTTCAGTAACATTTGAGTACAAAGTTGTCAAAAAAATGACGGATTTTAAAGCATTTTTTGATAACTCCGTACTCAAATACTACTTAAGTATTGCTTATCCCGAATTCTGAGGGAATTTTGGGGTGCATGAAAAGAGCCTCCACGAGTGACGATACATAAGTATGTCCGGCGCACCCTGGGCAGTCAGCCCCGCTACCAACCTTGCTGACTGGCTAATATTTTCACCACGGCATGAGCTATTCTCGTATAGCCCGTGCCGATAAGATAGAAGAAGAAGATCCCGAATTCTCAATTCAGAAACCGGAGGTGAATATTGTTTTTGACACATCAACTGTCATGATTGATGTTGGTTACGTTAAACAATTGGACTGCTGATTTTAGAGCGGCTAAGTTGTTTTACGCGTACCAAATAACTTGCCCCTGTAAAGTGAGGAACAGAACGCTGAAAGCCTGGTTTCAGACCGCCAAAAGTTATTTACTGTAGAGAAGCTGCTCTGTAATTTACATTTTTGTTTGAAAACAAAACACAAGCTATTAATAAACCTAATTGTGTAACCTAAAATTTGTAAACAAGCCACGTACACAACTTATAACAAATTAAAATGCGTTCTGACACCATTGTCCGTCGGCATTCGTTTCATATGTCATCATCATCACATCACTTACAAGCACAGATTTAGACTACTCTAAATCTGTGCTTACAAGGATATTCATTGTTATTTCGTTTAGTCATTATCTACACATAATTTTTACATTTTAAAATATTTCATTATACATGATAAAAAATATAAAAAATAATAGCCCACCGGCATCCAAGGTCCAAGCTACGCGCGGTCAGGGCTCCAGAGAGAGGAACTTCCTAATAATACGCGCCGTGTCCAGAAATACCGCTTTCTGAATCAAACTCTTGATTCAGAAACCCTTATTTAATTATTAGTATACACTATACCTATGAGGATATTTTTGGCTCCTCTGGCTCTCACTATTTTCGCTCCTATCGTAAGAGCTATTTATCTTTCTATAGGTAGGTATATCGATAGGGTTTTTTTTTATTAACTGTCCTCGTCGCTTTTCACCTTAGTCGAACATGGTGGCAAGCGAAGACAATAAGACACACGAATCCAAGTAACAGAAGATATAGAGGGATTCTCCTATAGGTACCCCTCTGGCTCTCTCATAAACACGAAGGAACACAGTAAACTGCTTGGCGCTGGACTTTAATGCGAGGGTGGTAGCTAGCCGGGCGGACTGCATAGATCCTACCACCAAGCGTGTTGAGTTTTGTTGAATCTTACAACAAGTGTTTAGGATATTCCAGTATGCCATCAATCTTGAGGGGTTATGCCTTTGTCTCCATAATTAGCTGGCGTTAACTGTAACTATTGGCGTTTAATAATTATGTCTTGAATATTATTGAAGTTTGGGCGGATGCTGCGACTCAAATACAATCAAATGCTATGAGCCTTTATTGGCTTCTTATACCACAACCATGATCATAGTGAATGGCCTTTATGCAATAACTAAAAAACACATCCAGTCAGATAGCAACAAGACAAATGTCTAGCCAATTGTTTTAAAAAACAATCAATGAGTTCTGGTTTTGTTGAATTTTCCCTGTTTCGAAATCTTAATATCTTCCACAAAGCCTCTTATTACGAGGGATAATTTAAACCAAGTATCAGAGAAACCCAGATTTAAAATACGCCGATCACTTTTTAACGTCATATCACAAAGAGACGTGGCTATTCCATCCAAAACCTGGCTTTTACTTATGGTATGTCTACACCAGTGCGCTTTCATGTTCGTCTTGCGCTTTCAACTTTCAAAGACGGATGCAGCTTATCGTCTACACCGGTGCGCCTCGGTCAGTCGTCAGTCGACATACAATAGACGGATTAGCGTGCGCTAGGGGCTAGGGGCATGCGCATTTGTCGAACTAGTATTATGGCATGCGCTCTTGCATGCACTATGGCGCTTCACGCATGCTTCAGATGAAGACGCAAGATGAACATGAAAGCGCACTGGTGTAGACATAGCTTTAGAGTATTTCTCACAATAAGAGGAAAAAAGTCTAACTTCAATTCCAAATTCGACTTAGGGTTGTCATAAATTAATGACACCCTCAATCACGAATATATTGATTATATTGCACAACATACGGATTTATGATTGGGATAAAATAAAATACATCACTCAAATAAAATAAAAAAAACGATTAATATTCCTCGCACAACCTGGCAGGTAACACCTTAATTAAAATGAGGATCACAGTAGTAAATATTGAAATTATCCTTATTTATAAAGTGGTCAATAATTGACTCATTGTAATAAATGTAAGGCATTTTGTACCTACATAGTAATAATATAGGTACCTAAGTACCAAGACACACCTGTGTTCATATCTAAATAGGTACTCGTAGGTAGTAAGTAGGTACATGTTACATCTTATATTCTGCCCACTATAACCTGGCCCGCGGTGATGTAGGGAACTTAATTTAAATTTACTGAATAAGACATATTGTCGACATTTGTCTCCACAAGCAGCGCTACCATAAAATGCCAAGTTATAATGGTTTATCTGCTGGCAGTAGGTATGACAACATACTGCTACCAAGTCATAAGATATCTTACTTTTATTGTATTCACTGAGATTTCCTTAAAGGATTTTCCATCCGCATTTAATACTCATGAACAATTATGCAAATTTTTAATCAGAACAACAAAATGCTAGACTTAGATACCTTTAAGTTACAGCATCGAAGAACGAAGCAAAAAATAAAATTACTTTTTCACTACAGAGAAAAACTGCATTATCTTATTAATTAAATGATCGACTTACCTGAAAAGAAGCACTTTATCACTCAAAGTAAAACAAGCACTGATTCAACTAACACACTACACTAAATAAACTAGTACAAACAAACTCATAAAGACGTGACAAGTACTGTGACCAGTAATCACGTTCGCGCTCTGACTACTTCTGACCGTGAAGATACGAAGAAAGAAGTTGTCAATGCCACAGTATTGAATTAATGGCAAGTAAGTACTTTCAAATACTACGGATGACCTACATTACTGATTGGTAGAACAAGATGTGAGAAACGTTGTGAGAAATATGGCGCGAAACTAAAAGAAACATGATAAAAAATAAGAGGAGACAAAATCTCATTATTGTATTGTAATGTAATTGAATTAGAGGTAATTCATGGCCGCATTTATTTTGATTGGAGGATACATGTTTAAAATTCAAGCTCTTCTGCGCAAAAGCTTTGTTTACTTTCATCAATTGTTAGATCGTTTTACTTCTTGCTCATCTTCAGCTGAGGCAGCCCTAATTTCAAAATGGAATTAAATCAAGCATATAATTTAACTAAACGCCATCTACGATTACAATATAGAACTATGACATGCAAGTAAAATAAAAAAGTTACGTCTCGAGCAAGGTAAGTCGTAACTTGCTAGTAAAACGTTTTACCAATAGATGTCAGCAGTAGTCTATGTTCAAAGTAAAATTATTCTTTACAACCTTCGAAAATAAAATTGAAATGTTCGTTAACAATAAACTTTATTTATGATAAAAATACAGATAAATACAAAATATACAAAACACTGTACAATGATTAATGTAGGTATAAAACTAAATACCACACTGAAACTGTTCAAATTAAATTCTTTTGGATCAAGCAAAGCTAATACAAATTATACGAATCCATAATGATTAATATCGTAAATTACAGACTGAGTGCCTGCATTCAACTGGTATGACGCTTTCGAAAAACTAAAATATCACTTCGCGATATAGATCTCTAGAAATAATTGTTTAAGTTCGTTTAAACGTACATTTATTTACAATTAACTCAATAAACTTATGTCAATAGCATTAAGGTTAATTAAGCAACCGTTTTTGGTTCAAATGCTCACTAAACAAGGATACGAATTCGAAACTTCTATACAATGATGATCTAGCGATGTAAGAAGCCTGAAACGCGCACAGCATAGCGTACAGAATATTCTGCATATAAGATACTACATCTTACTTTGCAAAATATCGTTACCTTAGTTGAAATTAACCTGAAATCTGGCTCCTACTTAATTTATCATCATCATCAGACTTTTCCCAAAGAATATTAATTTTGGAATGCAGACACCAGACGCGGCTCGTAATAATGTCTGCGACTGGCTCATAGTCATAACCTCCGTAGTCAGGGAACTAGTGACACAGTCAAGGAACCGGTGACGTTAGTATAGACCAGTTGTCAGATCTTTCAGACTATTCTGCCTATGACAAATAGCATTTACTTGTACAACATCTCTCAGGCCGTAGTCTGATACAAACGCCGCCGCACCGTCTATCGCATCCAGAGTGACGCAGTACGCAGCCAACGAATGCATATTATGGAAATGCACTATAGTGGACTCTCTCACACGCCTGACACGCCATGTCCTACCACGAGCTACTCCTGCGGATAGGATGTAGATCGAATAACGATGAAGGCCACATAGGATGCCCAATTCGATGGATAGATGCGGCGACCTGACGCAGGCAGCTGAGGTAGACTGGATGCGGAAGGCAGAGAACCAGCTGTTGTCGCCCCCTTTTATAGGCCCCTATTCAGCTGTGAACTACAACAGTCGATTGATTGCTTGAAGCATATCCTTAGAGAATAAGGTAACGATATTTTTGCACAGAAATAGGCAGACCCTGACAATACCCGGGATTATCCAGGCAAAAAAAACTTTTCGCACAGTTGTGACCTGTGTATGATTACACCCCCTCAGCCGGGTTCTGCATTCCTTCGGGAGAACATCGGGCGTACTCGGGCAAATCTGGCGTCGCCGGGTCTTGCAACTTCGACAGCGCACAACGCACGGCTGACAGGGTTTCTGGAGTATGCTTTCGACCTCGAGGGGCGTGTGGTCGATGTGGACGGGCCATGCGCTCCGTTGTCGCTGTTGATTCTGTTGGCATAGAAGATAGCTGTACCATGTTAACTAATTAAATAGACATAAGTAGCTAGATCTATGAGTTTTTCCTGCAGTTGTGATCGGAGGAATGGCGGGTCAGCGTTCTGGCGTGAAGTAATTATTTCTGACCGGCGATATGCCTGCCGCAGACGCGTTAATTACACCTTTAGGATGTGGATGTAGTTGTCGTGTGTTAATTAGATTAATACAAGTCTTAAACTACTGCTGAATGTCATACAGTATAGGGGAAAGGTGTACAAAACGATCCCTCTAAGGGAAGATGTATGCTATAGCCAAAATATTGAAGTTATGTGTGATATAAAAGTAGTTTTGGTTCATTTATTTATGTGATCTCATACTGGCATACCCATTTTTTTAGATTTAGGTGTCTTTTTTAAGTTATTTAATCTTTCTCAGAAGTTTACTAAAGGATCATTTTGTACACATAGGTGTCCAAAATGATCCCAGGGATATTTTATACTTTTATACTAAAAATACTCAGGTTCTAATAAAACACATTTTAATTTTATAATATTTATTTCCAAAAATAACAAGAACTGTCTTCTTACAAACAATTAAATCTTAAATCACTCGGAGAATTTAACTTCTTCTTTTTAATGTCTGTACTGGAACTGAAATCTGTTTACTGGTCGTTTTAAAGGGCTTTACTTCTTTCACAGCGTCTAGTGCCTTCAGCATGGCATCCTCACTCCAGTTTTGGCGAGTTGTTTTTCGAATGTAAGCACGTGGCAAATGATCACTGGGATCATTTTATACACAATGAAAGGGATCGTTTGACCCCAAGTGCAATGTTTGCACACATCGCTCATAAACTAACCTTAAACATCACTATACAAGTAACAAAATATACTTAAAACGTTATCAAACGTACATAGAAACCACGAGGAAGACAGTCATTTAAAAATAATTGGTAAAAATGAAATAATCATACACTGAAAAGTTACTTACTGTAGATAAAAAGCACTGATTTTATTTTTTTGATCATGGAACAACGTACAGTACTCACACCGCCATGACACTTCACTGGACTACTGATCGGGTGGCGGGAGAGACGTTTACCGGTAAATCCGATAGATAGTTCTAGTAGTTCATTGAGAACTGCGGGGGATCATTTTACCTCGAGGGATCATTATGTACACCTTTCCCCTAATAGTAGTCTCACAACAGGCACCACTTGGAAGAGGAAAGAAATTCCTGGGTCAGAAATGGCCATATTCAATAATTAATTTCAAAGTTTAGAAACGAATTCTGAATCTAAACGAATCTTTGAAATCAGGGCAAAGAAAAGTAAAAAAATGAGAACTAGCCAACTGACAGATGCACCGAATGTTTAAGTGTAGGTAATAATTACCTATGTTCGAAGTCGAAACTCCAGCTTACTTCGAAAATCGAACTACGAAGTTTCGGCTGACGGCTGACCAACCACGAAAGTATTTCGGATACGACGATCGGTTCTATTTTCGCGATTTCATATTTTGTCTCGTCCACCCTACTCCTAAATGTTAATTGACATCTAATAGTTTGTTGTTTGATAATACTTTGATCGTATATTTACAAATTCGATGTCGGTCTTTCGTTCCAATCTAAAACTTTGACATTCTTTTTTCGCAACGAACGCACCCTGGACCATTCCAGCGACCATGGCGGTAATAAAGCCAGGATGAGGAAGATGTTTTTTGTATACAACATAACACATAGTAATTGCTACTAGTATAATTAAAAAGTCAACTTATCATAGACATCATTTAGAAAAACGTGAAATCAGCCAAGTTCCTTTGTTAGCAATTTATCAATGTTATAGTTCAATGATGCACAACTCACGATAAAACCTGACTCGTCAGTAGTACTTACTCTCTATGCTCGTACTGAACAATATTGCAATTATTTCTTAGTAACGTTTAATAAACAAGAAAAAGAGTTTAAAAAAATTAGTACTACGATGATCCTAAAGCCTTGTAAATTATCGTGATGCAGAGCTTAGCGAGCTTAACGTGTTGCGGAGCGTAAAGGTCTTAGGACAAGCAAAAGTATACAATGTTATTTTTAGTATACAGGGTGGTAATTTGAGATGGGGCATGAAGGGCAACTACCTTAACCATTGTAGCTACAGGAAAACGTCCTTAGAAGACCACCCTTAACTTTTGGGATAATTTAAATCGGCATTCACAGATTTTGAAAAAAAAGTACAGTCAGCGAGAAAAAGGGCTGTTTTCACAAAACTTTTTTATGATGCCAATCGATTCCATTTCCCATAAGGATCAAAAGACTCTTGCGGACTAACTGAGGTTGGAGTACTAGAAAAGTCAGAAATCGCTAAAAACTCATTTGAGACGGGGTAGTAATAGGGGCAGCTACCTTAATCGTTGTGGCTAGAGGAAAATGTTATTAAGAGACTACCCATGTTTTTTGAAAATATTTCGAACTGCATTCACAGATTTTGAAAATAAAATAATTTATTTTTTCGGCCATAACGTCACTTTTAACAAAATGTTGTTTTTCGTGATTTTTGACGTTTCTAGTACTTTTACCTCAGTAGGTCCGGAAGAGTATTTTGTTCCTTATGGGAAATAAGATCGATTGGCATCATAAAAGAGTTTTGTAAGAACTGACCATTTTTTTGCTGACTGTACCAAATTTTTTTTTTCAACATCTTTTTATGGCGTTCGAAATAACTTCAAAAACTATGGCCAGTCTCCTATCAAATTTTTTCTGTAACGACAACGATTAAGGTAGCTGCCCTTATAACTAACCCATCTCAAATAGTTTTTTGTTATTTCTGACGTTTCTAGTACTCAAACCTCAGTTGGTCCAGAAGAGTTTTTTGATCCTTATGGGAAATGGGATCGATTGGCATCATAAAAAAGTTTTGTTAAAACAGCCATTTTTCTCGCTGACTGTACTTTTTTTTCAAAATGTGTGAATGCCGATTGAAATTATCCCAAAAGTTAGGGGTGGTCTTCTAAGAACGTTTTCCTGTAGCTACAATGGTTAAGGTAGTTGCCCTTCATGCCCCATTTCAAATTACCACCCTGTATACAAAAACCGAGACACCCCATTAAGATTTTCATCAGAACTGCCTGAATATGTGTTTTTTTTTTTAAATTCCAAATTACACCGTAGTTTATGTCGCGTTAAGTTCCCTAGTAAAGTATGAAATACCTGAGATGTGCTATGCAGGGGTTGTCTAATACACGGAAACTGACCGAGCGGACCATCTCAAGCCTCAATGTGTCTATTCCCGTCAACTGTTACGGGAAGAAACTTATCGAAAAAAAAAAATTACGTACTCATTAAAAGAGCTTACTACCATTGAGGTGCAGCCTCTGTCAAAATGTGTAGGCTGTCTCTCCCATAGCCACCTAATCAATGTGCTGGTAACGACTAGGAATGTTATAAGGCATACTCACGGTTAACTCTAGGCCTATCTCTATCAAGGCCGCCATCGTCGAGTCTCTCGCAGCAGGTACAGAAGTAGCACGGCACGCCTGGCACGCCGCAGCACAGAGCCCCCCACATCCACTTGTTCAGGGTGCTCGCAGTCCTTGACCATGCACTCGGCCTGTCCTGCTAATGAGACAAAAATACGTTACGAAATAGGCAGATAATCTACCTACAAGGTCGAAAAGGGAGTACTAATTAATCCGCGGGCCACCTAAAGTATGACTGATATGATGACAGTTATAAAGCAAGTGTTAAAATTTAAAAATTCGGTAAATTTTATTTTCATGCAATGTTATTCTTCATCCCTGTTTTAGTTACGAATTCAAAAAATGGAGCTTCTAATCCGTGACTCTAAATATGACCTAGAATGTAAACATAGCTGATCATAGGTGGGGATAGATATGTAGAGCGTATTTTGCAGATAATCTTTGAACAGCTATTTCTCTTAAACTTGTCTTTTAGGAAAAGTGGTAAAACAAAAGTGATTTATTATTATGGGTACTTTAACCGCTAACGGCCCAACCGACGATCCGGATCGTCAGTGCCATATCATATCTATTGTGTCTATAATTACAGTACTCGATAAGTTAACTATCTTTTCGATTAGTACTTGATATGAAAAAGCTCCGAGTAAATTCATTTTCAAACGTAAAGTTCGAGAACATTATTTGAAATCGCTGCAATCCTAGTCTCAAGTGCCTATCCATCATAGTTATTGTATGTATGTATGTATGTGTAAGTAGGTATATTGGTACAATATGTATTTTTATTATAATATATATTATATATGTAAAGCATATTATATTTTGTTAGTATATAGTATTCTGTATAATTTTTATTTATCTTTCTTTTTTTTAATTGAATTTTTTGATTGTTTTTAAATTCTTTTTTGTACCAGTTTCGAAGTGTATTATTTTTGACCCAAAGGTTGACTGGTAGAGAATGCCTATGGCATTAAGTCCGCCCTGTGTACCACCAATGTACATGAAGTTTAAATAAATAAATTAGTATCCCCTTTACGACTTACCTTTTAAAAGTGTTTTGGAACGCGGAATGTCTGGCAACTTGAGATGACTGCACTTCACTGATCTGTGCCTATCGGCGTCTGAATTGGACTATGAATACTATGGGCAGGGCGGGGTCTGAATTTAGCCGATATTTTTGGTTCATCTCCATTCTTGTCGCTCCCTCCAGAACCTCGCGCCACCAAGCTTAAACCTATTTAGCCCGTAACGTAAATCAGACATTGAACCAGGGCAGATTGATCGACTTTTAAATAATACTATCACTGATGACAACAACTACTCCTAAAACTCACCCTGATGGCTTCCACAATAGGCTTTGTTCTCATTTTGAGCTTGAACTGTCATAGTAAAGCGCCGAAGGTATTATAAATATTGTTCTATAAACTCAGTAATTTGCTGCATCGAGTTTTCCACAATATAACATATGCAATTAAATATTCATTATTCTATCCTTTATTTGAAATTACTTTCCAAATTCTTGGTCTTGTCTTATCCACGACACAGATGCATCTCAGCTGACTTCAGTCGACTCACATGGCAAGCAGTCACGGTAAACTACTCCTTCAGATTTTGGCAAAAAGATTTTTTTATTGACAGCATTTTGGATAATCTAGTTTATTACCTGATGGTTGAACACGAAGTTCCGGTTCATCACAACTTCATCGTTGTTGAGCTTTCTCCGTCATCCGAGCAAAATCCGAGAAGATTATATTCGTGGTATTTGACACTGTCGCTATGACTGATGAGATCTATAGGCTTTTAATTTTTTTTTTTGTTATCTTGTGGACAGTTATCGAATCCATTTGAATACTTTTTATAGTTTATGGTAAAAAAATGTCATCAACGAAATGGCTGCTGTTGCTGCTGGAATTATATCAATACTTTTTTATTCGTACAGTCAGCTACAAAAACATGTGTGCGCTTAGCGAAATTAAAAAGCGATTTGTAGAGAAGGAGAAGTAGTAGATTGTACACATATCATTTGCCAACACATACGAATACTTGTTTCGTGAAATTAAAAGAATCCTTTCTCGTATACTTCTTAATTTCACTGTTTAATTTTGCTAAGTGTTTAGGTACCTACCTACATCTTTTTGTAGCCGAGTGTACTGTTCATGGTACGAAAATAATATTTTCAAAAGCTTTTCGTATTATGAACTTACGAACAATCAGGTGATGGAAATTAATTACCATTTCTGCCCTCACGCGCGTCACCATCATCAAATCCTGTTACCCTTTCTAAAAATAATAATAATAAAAATACACCCCCTCTGGGAAAGGCGTTACCTCATCATGAGATTAACGTAAAACCGGAGGGAACATTAGACTAGCTTTCTACAACCCCATCATATAATAAAAAATGTATCATGAGGGCTACTGAAAAGCTTACAAACCGCAGGGCAGCTTGTGGCGAGCTGTTGGTGAGTGGCGACACTGCGTACCTTATTGCCTCAGAGAGTCGGTCAGGGTCTCGTCTCCAGTTTGCCTTTATTGGCTGGCTGGAGTGGAACCCCAAGAGTGCCCGCAGGATTCTCAACTCTGTCTTGCCTTTATCGGCCGGCCAGAGGGGGGCCGCCAGAGCTATATGCTCGGGGGTGGAAGTGTCTAAAGGCGTAATAGCGGGGAAACCCACTCCGGGTCTCTTAGACCCACGACGGCGAAACCGGGGCCACACCTCTCTACACCTCTAGCCGCTCACACGTCTGTTGCCCCCTTCGCCTATGTACTGGCGGCTTTTCAAGGGGCCCAGCTAGTGAGCTGGCGAGTCACCGTCTGCCAATATATTTCAAATTTAAGCTTGAAAGGCAGACGCCGTTTTCTTCCGGCAATAGAAGTTATCTAGTCCATTTAATACCCCCTCCCATAGACCAGTTTTATTTTTACCATATTTCACAATAGTTTTGCACCCACCTGGGACGGTCCATGACTGTACTCCAATAGTGCAGCCGTGGATAGTCCCGGGTTGGTGCCCCACCCCATTTTAGATTAAAGTTCTCAAAGTCTCAAGTTCCTTTGCGCGTTGGACCTGTGTCCCCGTGTATGCCTTCCAAAGGACCGGACATCTTCCGCACGGAAGATGAGCCGTGATCATCAAGAGATACAAAGATAAAAATACAATTATATCTACCTTTGAAGATGTAGACGTAGTGGCGACGTAGTGTCAAACGTGTTCGAAATAGAAAAATAGTATAAAAAATTTAATTAAACAATAATGGCGCCATCATCAGCCTCTCCTTATACCAACAATATTGAGGTCGGTTTCTAGTCCAAGTAGATGCGGCTTAATATCAGTACTTTACCCGGAGAGAGTATCATCAGGAATATTACGTCTTTTTAGTGAATAGTATTTCGTTCATATCAGAAATGGATTTGTAAGGGCCCAGAGAAACAGACTGCATCCCAACCGCAATTGCAAATGCTAAAAGCAGTTTGAAGGCAGTTAAGATGCAGTCAGTGCACCGGACAACTGCTGACTTGATGTGCACTGCAAGAAGACTGCTTTATTGTCCACTTGCATTTATCAATTAACAAAATATGATTCTACAAATATGGCATTATTATTTAGGTATTTATACATTCGCACAAATTAGTACAGAGGCGGACTCAATGCCTTAGGCATTTTCTACCAGTCGACCTTATGGTGATATTACACGGTTCAACCAACTTGATTCACTTTGATTGAAAGGTGCAAAAATGAAAGCATAATATGCTATTGATCAATGATATTAAATGATTCACCTTTATGTTTACATGGTTCAATTTGGTTGCTTCATCCAAATTGAAAGGCAGAAGTGAACCGTGTAATATCACCATTAGGGTGATGCAGAGAAAAACATGGTAAGTAGGTGCACTGAAAAGAGTATATGATATGATACGCTATTAAAGAAAACAAAGATAACGGAAACATTTTTGGCAATAATATTAGCCCCCATGATCTCCGCAACCCATTACTGGAGGAGATGAGTACTTCCAAAAATCCAGTTGAAGCTAATTAATGTCTGTATCATCAAGATAAGTACGCACTTCCATGACCAAAAGACATTCCATACATATCATTGTTAACATGTACCTACTTTTTACGAAAAACACAAAAAAAAAACAATCTAATGACAATCAAAACCACGTACAATCTCAACTATGCCACAATATAACCAAAATTACCTCAAACAATTTTAATTAACGACGTTAACATTAAAACAAGATATGCCATTCATCGCCAACCTTCGAAATTAATGAGCGTTGAATATACGAGGCACGAGCTCACGCTTCTTGATGAGAAGCCACTTCCAGGCGGGACAATGCCGTAGCTAAGCTATCATTAGCACGGTTATATCTTGGAGCCTTGGTTAACACCCGTAATGACAATTTGCCGTATCTTCGGTTTCAGCTATTCATTAGGAAAATGAAGTGGTAGAAGCTGTTTTTTGAGTATGATTCCGTATGTTTTGTTTATAACTAATTTCAACGTTTTTAACAACACTGCCAAATTTTGATATTATACTAACTTTTGCCCGCAGCTTCGCTTGCGTGAAATTTTGAACCCGTTAAGTGACGATTTTCCATACGAACTTTCATCCCCTATCTTCCTTAGGGATTGAATTTCGAAAAATCCTTCCTTATTCCTTGTCTACATTATAAAGGGAACCTCTGTGCAAAATGTCAGCTTTCTAGGTCCAAGGGTTTGAGCTGGGCGTTGATGAGTCAGCCAGTCAGACAGAACTTTTCTTTTTATTTATATAGATCACGCCTGTATTCCCCAAATGGTTGGACAGAGGTGTATAGTATGTGTAGTATTATGTTTAAGTCTCTTGTAATAGGGGGTGAGCTTATTGCCATCAACCGGGCTCAATTCCAGATTCCGTGATGCTACTGAGAAATTCTACACGGAAAAACCTAATAACATTTTGCCTGACCTGGGGATCGAACCCAGGACCTCACGTTCAGCAATCGCGCTTGCGACCACTAGATCAACGAGGCCAATCCAATAATAACGCAAATATTATTTAATTTAGATTCAACTTAATTTCTGCGCATTTTTTTATATTTTTCCTAGCTAAGTCCAAGTCCGCCTCTATGTATAGTCAATATTCCAAAAAACAACTTTCGCTCTTAGTAATTTAAACAATTAACTTGGTGGTTAAAACATCTGTCGATATCGATGTCGAACTGTCCTTATATTCCAAAAAACAACTTTCGCTCTTAGTAATTTAAACAATTAACTTGGTGGTTAAAACATCTGTCGATATCGATGTCGAACTGTCCATAATTAGAAGCAACTGTAATTTTAATAACAGACATTGGAGGTACAGTGGGTACCTACCCGCAGAAAATAACAAGAACATAAAAACAATGGCGCCACTAATTTCGTTTAAAATATTCACATCTTAATTTTTCGACGGAACTCTAAAAAAGAACATCATTTGCAGCACAACACTAAGCAGTCAAATCATTGATACCTAGCCGCTTGCCAAGTTCACACGCGTAATACTCAAAAACAACCACTTTTTCATACATTTTTTACATAAACGTTTTTTATCAAAATGAATTTGAGACTCCATGTGTTTTTTGGCCAGTTCCTCTGGTTACTCGCGGCGTTGAACGGCAAAACTATCCAGGGTATACCAGGGTACGGACGGAACTTGATCATCAAGACGTTGCCAGCGATAGAAGATTACCAGAGTAATATTTACGAAGTGTTTATGGAACCTTATTTGTATGTGAGTATCTCCATCGTATTATTTTTTCATTTATGGAACACTTTTGAATTCTCGCGCCATAGCGATGAGAATTCTTTTTTTTTTGTGGATCCAGGAAGTTTCATGTACCATCTGTCAAATTTCAGGGTCAGGGTTAATAGTGTGTTTAGTTTAGACTTGATGATAGAGTGACAAAAATGACTGCGGTGTCATGACAGGAAATCAATGAAAAGTACTTGTTGTTAATTACCGAATCAGGAAATGATTTATCGCCACAATAATTTGGCTTATTAACGTACATGAACTCACGCCTTTTTCGTATGAGGGTCGGCAGAAACTTAGACCGCCACATGCTACGATCGTTACATACTTCTATCCCTTCGTCCACGTTCATACATCTGGTCATACACGCACACCGGTTGAGAGAACTACGCACCTGTTCTTTTTGAAGACATCACCTATAACTTCGATGTTTGGCTTATTAGATGAAAGGAATGTCGTCATACAATATAATTTATTACGACAAGAAGATGGGCAGGCCCACTTGTTTGATAATAACGATAAAAAGCAATCACCAATCAGTCTGTCATTCATGGTGATGGCGATTTCGCCTTTGATCGTTCATTGTAGCGATCTTCGAGAAGAACATGTCCAGCATTTATAGTCTGATATGATGAGATTAAAAATAAATGTTTTACCCATTGGCCACACTATCCCACGAACATTCGTGGGGTGTTGTAGCGGCAACGCGAACATTCGTGGGTTGACGGGAATATTGTTACCTACGCCGCGTTCCTTCTTCACAGCATAGATAAAAGATTTATTGCGTACTAAGTGTACATAAACACTAGGAAGCGATGAAGGGCGGGCGTTTTTGGGGGTTGTATTTTGTATCATTTACGTTAAAAAAGAACTAAGTACTAAACTGTAGGTAGTCTATTTTGAATAAATGAGTTTGGAAGTTCGAAATTTGATTCGTCGAATCCCATAAATGTGACCCCAACCCTCTAACATAAGAAGCTGTCCCAAGTGCTCACAGATTGTTATTGTAACTTCTGTAGTTGTGACGATATTGTTATCGATCTGGTACTACTCTTGTGGAATGCAATTAGCATCTGATAAGTATACTTTCATTGTTTATTCTTTATGAAAATAATCTATCGACACGTTGATTACGATTAAAATAATAATGGACCACGTTTTCCTAACGACCGCAAAGTAAGCTAGTATCTAAATCTAGTATCTCGGTGTTTCGTGGAAATTATTGAACTGTCTTGTCCAAGATCAACAATTATGCAAAAAAGAAAACGGGAGGAGAAGAAAGAAAATTAGTTTCGATTTTCCTCCACACACGGAAATTTGTTCTAGTCAGCACAAAATTCGGATATTAAACAATAAAAAACTCCGGATGTAACTTGCAAACTTGGGCTTATTAACTTGGGACAGTAGCTAATTAACAACCACACGGATCCTACGATTTGCAAGGTCACTCCATGGATGGGTGACCGCTTGTTTCATTGAGAGCCCACGGTGCCTCGGAGTGCACGCTTAGCCGTCGGTCCCAGGTGTCATACGAATACCTACGAAAGTCGTTACAAGCAGTCAGAAGCCTGAAAGTCGGACAACCAGTCTAACCTTAAGGGCTGAAACTGCATTAAGCAGGCGCCTGCGACGGGCACCCGTCGCGTGTCGACGCGCGTGGTCACGCGGGTGGACTTCGTAGGGATGCGGCGGTCTCCGTCGCGGAGACCGGATTATTTTAATTACGTAGTGTCGCTAGTTCAATTTTAACGGTGTGCATGTACAGTCGTGTCGATAGAGAACTTAATATATTATAATACAGCAAAATGACGACAAGCAAAAAAAAATACGACAGCCAGTAAGCCCGTTTATTGAAACGCAGCGCGTGCCCCCGCGCGGGAGCCCGTCGTACGAAGGCGGGAACCGTTACGCGGGCGCGGACTCGCCTCCCCGTGACGGATGCTCACGCGTGTTCCCGCGATGGAGCACTTTTGTATGGAACCACGCGGGTGTCCGCATAACGCAGTTTCTGCCCTAAGATATCGGCATAGCCCAGTAACGGGGTTGCGGAGGTCTGATGGCTGATGTCTGATGGATGGTGTAAAATACGCCGCATCTGGTTAGACTGGAAGCTGACTCCAACATAGTTGGGTAGAGGGTAGGCAGCCATGGTCGGGAGCGAGAGTACGTGGGAAACCGTCACCTCCTTCTGTGAGGAGGTGATAGCGACCAAGGAGGGAGCGGAGAGGGAGAGAGAGGCAGCTGCCACTCTCCCTTCCCGCGCTAAACACACCGGGCGCCGGAGGGCGCGCGACGATCTCCGGCCACCGTAGTGTGTGGCGGGTTAGGGGACCCGTCGCCCGACCAGTAACAGGCCCGAGAAGGCGGCGCGCTGTGTTCCGTGCGCGCCTCTGAGGAGGACGTGAGGCAAGGCCCCACAGAGGAAGAGGTCTGCCAGGGGCTGGCGGACCGAGGCCTGCCGGGGTCGCGGTGCATGCAGGTGCGAATCCTTGAATTCTTGTATTGATTTTGCGATAAAACACACCCTGCAGCATGATTGTGGGGACGGGCAGCTCAGCTCTACCTAACCTCTTTTGGTTTTCTGCTAATCATAATTCTATGATCAATTATGGTTGTCTACTTACACCGGAAATACATAAATGTGATTGATGACGATAATAAAAACAATTGATGACAAAAAGCTCAAGTCGTACAGGGTTATTGCATTCGTAAGAATGATTATATTCGACGTCAGTCGGTCTTGGATGGTTTTTTGTCTAGCTCAAATCATGTTGTGACAATCTTACTTTTTGTGTTGGTCGTATATTGATAGATGTATCTATTAGGTGTGGACTTCAATATATCAATAATTGATAAGTAAATAGTTTTTTATTATGTTAAAAGTTTGTTGAACTAGTAATATCTTGTTAGTGTATTCTTATCCGTAATCATGCATAATGCATTAATAAAACAAATTAACTTCTTATTAATCAACTAACTTTACTTGACTGCCTCATTGGTCTCTAGTGCAGTTTTCTGCAAGTGTGTGCCGCGGCACACAGGTGTACCGTGAACGTTAGTTGATGTGCCGCGGAAAAATAGCAAGATTTTTCAGAAAAATATGAAAGATATAATACCTACCTACCTACACTACACAGCAGTCCAATGGTGTACTACCTCTAAAATTTCCAGATTTTGTAAGCGATTCATTACTATCTTAAGTACTAGGAATATAATTATAATACAGTTCAAGTTTAGTGATATGATTATGTTACTAGATTAAGTTTAGTGAAATAATTGTAGAAGTGTAGTGCGGGGGTGCGATGGAAACGGCGGCGGGGGCTTCTTTGTGTTTGTGAACCCCTAGCCGTTTTATGATCACATTCCTAGCGATAATTTGGGCAACAGGGATAGGTTAGGTTCCGTCATCCCCTTCGTGTTAGGTTACTTTAAACCTATTAACCATGCCTTGCTTGCCATGGCAGGCTATAGCCATGTTGCTGCGACAAGAATATTGTTTTACTTGATTCTATGGTAGATTTATAACTATTCAACTAGATTAGTTTAGTCAGATAACCATATAACTAGATTGCGACCGTAAGATAGTAATGAATCGCTTTCGTATAACTTTTTTTTTTTTTTTATTTATTTATTTATTTATTTATTCCCAACAATATCCTTACAGACTAAATCCAATTCGATATTGAGGTTTCTTAATTTCTACAATTTAAAACTAACAGTAAGAAATTTTAAAAAGTGCGATCTTTGTGAATTCACTCAGACTACAATAAAATATATCCACGTCTTCAGCTATGAGGTTGAGTGTGCGCAGTGCGCGCGTCAGAGGCGTTTCACCTAGTAACCTAGTGCGTGCGCGTGGCACCGCCAGCAGACGCGGCCGCCGCCGACGTCCCGCGTATCCGTACGGGACACGCAGACCCACCCTCTCCAATATATCCGCATTATGTATCCTCCCCCTAATTACCCTAAAGATATAGTTAACGAGTGTGAGTTCCCTCCTGACCCTCAGTTCATAATATCCGACCATACCTAGGACAAACAGGGTAGGATACATTAATGGATAAAAAGGATAAACCCCGTACTGCTTCATGTAAATAAATCTAATAAATTTATTCTGCACACGCTCCAACATGAGACTATATTTAGTCTCATGTGGAGCCCAGATAACTGCGTTGCATTCCAGTTGGCTCCTAACTAAAGCATTATATAACGCTGTAATAGCTTTTATATTGGTAAAGCCTCTGGCCATTCGAAGTACCAACCCCAATTAAATAAATATTATATAAATTAAAAAAATAAAATTAAATAAAAATTATGTTACGGTATATGTATAATATCCCTAGGGATATAACTATATTACGGCTTTATTTATCATACTGCGACATATACACTTCTGCCCAACCCTCCGGGTAATACAGACGTGATGTAACTAACTTTATTAATCAACTAACTTTTGCTATCTAAAAATATTTTGCCTTTTTGCTAATTCCGATCCCGATCAAATCAACGCATTAAATATTTATCGATAATAGCATGATCGAAAATATTACGTTTAGATACATAAAAACAACAGTTGGTCAACTACTATAGGTACTGATTTTGACACATTACACAGGTATATGACAAAGCAAATGTGTAAACAGCAGCACCCGTGTATGTACTTCCCACGTAAACATATTGTGTAGATCAATTTGTAGAAATTCAACAATCATTGTTGTTTTTCGAAAACGATGTCTAACACCTTTTACGCTGATATGCAAGTAGAAGAAACACACCGGTAATGCTCTATCATTTATTTATTTTTCAGTTGGTACGAGTTTGGTACTGCTATGAAATACTAAATGGGCAAAGGGCGGCCCATCTAACCTTAGTCGTTAGCCTGTTTTGTATATTTGGCTTTATTAAGCATGAAACAAAAAACGAATACTTTCGAAATCCTACATCGTTGATTTTCAGATCTGAATTGAGTGAAAAATGCATAATAAAAAAGCGTGTTCAAGTTCAGGAGTCCAATGATTATACTAACTAGAATGTTTAAAATTGCAGTCGAACCGTAGCCAAAAACAGTCTAACGGCCGTGGTTCAGTTACGGTTCGATTACGAGTTAGTAAAATTGCCCCCCTGGTATTCTGCCGCATCTGGTAAGACTGGACGCCAACAACCCCAACATAGTTTGTTAGTTGGAAAAGACTAGGCAGATGATTAACGACCGTATCCAGAAAATAGATCATAGATTTAAATTTATATTTTCACCTTTACTCATCAACATTCATAATTTAACATTTTTAAATATAAATCTATTAAATGTAAATCTATTTATATTTATTATTATTATATTTTCTTTTCTTATTTCAGGAATTCGGCCACCAAGTATACCCGCCAGGAAATCGCGCCGAGAAGCAAATAGAAGTAGTTGTCGTAAGTTTTTATATCTTATTTTATAAATTACCAACGTTTGCATATTATATTAGCCTCATTATAATTTTATAGGCATTTATATTATACTAACAATGTGTGAACGATACAACCGCAAACCTTGACGCAGGCTTGAGATCGAGGCGTCCATGTAACAAGAGTCATACGGTCAATTCATACTAGCGCAGAGTCGAAGCGCATCGAAGCGTAATCTGAAACTTAACACAACAAATTCACCCATATCTCCACGACGTAATGCGTATTTTATATTTCTTCTGAGATAAAAAGAAGACGCGCGAATTCGCACGCATTCGACGGAATTCGCGCGTCTAAGCATGATTCGTAACGTAACTGAAGCTGAGAAATGGAAAAGCTCTCAGACAACATTCAAAGCTCATAGACTCTATAAACAAGTATTGTAGTACCTATATACTCTGTTGAACGAATATTACAATACCTATTTCGCACAAACAAATTAAACTTTTTATCTAACGAAACATTTAAAATAATTCTACCAGTCCGAGCCACAGTTCACGGCCCTTCTGACTTCCCAGTTCTTAAAATTACACAGTTATGCATATTTAACAGATTATGTGTACACGTTCAACGTGACTGTGTACACAAACCCGAATTTGTACGTCTATGAATACTTCACGATGTTGTACCTGACGTCACAGTACACTACGTATAATTGAGTATCGATTAAATTCTTGTTAAACGTTTGAGATCGTGATTCCGAAGATTATACTTCCTTACGAAGAGTTAGGAAATGGAGATCTTAGGTAAAAAAAAAACACAGTATCACTTCCTGAATAGGCTAAAAGGTTAACATCATTTTGCAAATTGACGTACAAAAATATGCATAAGAAAATGAAACTTATTTGAATTTGCTAAGCAATTTTACCGAAACAAAAATATACAATACAATTATCAGATTTGAACAATGATCAATGCAAGATTCCCATCAAGTATCAAACCAATTAAATTAAGACCAAAGATATAAAGATATACATAATAAATGAAAAAGTTTGGAATGCCGGCCGGCTGGATGAAAACAAGATCATTATTGAACATCACATTAACTCAAGTTTTTTTACACAACCATCAAAATATACCAAAACTGCAGTAGAGGTAGGCATATAAGTAAATGATTGATTTATCACGTAACAAAGAGTACATAATTAATAAAAACCATTTACATTTGTAACTACTAATAATAGACACTTCACAGCATCAAAAGGCTATGTTTATCAACAATTTAACGATAATTGATTTTGATCATACAGTACGTTCAATATCATTGAGCATCAGTGTAAAAGATATTTATAAAACATTAATAATAGACTCGTTATCGAACAAAAAATCCGTAATACAAATTGCCCAGTTTATATTGGCAGTTCGTGGCAGCGCTGCGCTGGGTGAAGAGGTAAATGTTAACAATGGTGCCGATTCTGTTATGGACAAACTAAACTTAATTTAAGCTATTGCAAGTTTTTCACTCTAATAAAATAAGAAAGAGACATACGTAAATAAGAGCTGTCAAAGGAGATGTTTGATTTTGGGCCACCACTATGTACAGTATATAGAAAAATAGGAAAAAATAGGGGATTACCATAAAAATACAAATAAATTAATTTGAAGAAGAGTACAATTGTACTGGAATTATTATTTGGGGACGTTTTTTAATATGTTAACCCTATTTTTCTGGTAGCCATGACAGTTGTGTTTGACATTAACATGAATTTGACAACTTTTACAGTTCTAGGTTTCGTGATGTGTGTGTGACGCAATCGAGTACAACACCTGTAGTTCTATTTCATTATAATTAAAACGAAATCCAAGTATTTTCGTCTATAAACAACGTAGATAGGTTATGTAAGTACACAAGAAATAAACACTATGGGGTCAATGACATGCAACAGTTGTCAAAATGACATTTCACATAATTACGATCCATCATATTTTTATGTGTTGTGTTGCTCTCCTTGACGAAGTTGACTTGAATGTACAATTAAACAAAGTAAAATTATAGAAAATTAACATTAAAAAACAGTTACTTTATTGTATGGCTATATTTCCTTATAGTGTACATGGTGCTGGCCCAGGCTCCATACATTTCTGAAACATCTCCTTTAGTTGAACTAAAAGTTCCATACTAATTTAGACGACATTTAAAACGTGTTGACTAAAAACACGGTGAAGTTCAAGGTGTAAACTAATTTGACATCTCCAACTTAGTTGTTGTCTATCACCGTCCTTTTCTCGCGCTGTCTGTTAGTAAAAGATAGCAATTCTCTAATATTAGTTTAGTTGGTGAATAAGAGAATCGGCACCACATCTATTTAAATGTGGTTGGTTGTACGTTTGCTGGTAAGAAAGATCCATAGGTACGGCCCGCTTGGCCAACTACCAGGGTTCACATAAAAGTGGCGGCGCTGTGTCCTGTCGTATGTATGTGAGAGCAAGGGGAGATTTATAAGAATCCCTCTACAGGGCGTACGAACTCGTGTAATTCCTTCAAACCGCGTGATCTACTGGTGACACTGATTGACCCTGCATGGGATTTTTTTTAAATCTGCATAAAATATTTTCAATAAAAACATGGTCTTCTGTTTCTGAGTCTTTTTAGCGCCTCGAGTTAACTGACTGTGCGGAGTGATATCGCACTAATTATTCTAGTCGTGCCTGCCAGCTGTATCGCCGTACTTTCATTCATTAATGCGTGGCATCAAAATGTCCGTCTTACGCCTAAATCAAGAAAAAAATGAATTTTATTTTCATTAGGGTTCCGTACCCAAAGAGTAAAACAGGATCTTATTACTAAGATTCCGCTGTCCGTCCGTCCGTCTGTCACCAGGCTGTATCTCATGAACCGTGATAGTTAGACAGTTGAAATTTTTACAGATGATGTATTTCTGTTGCCGCTATAACAACAAATACTAAAAAAAACATAGAATCGTTAACGAAAAAAAACGTCCTATTATTTGTGATAATTGCACACAATAATCTTATATCACGGAAGCGCCTGAACATGACATAAATGGATCTTGCAAAAACTAACAAAAAGTTTTGATAGACGCGTGATTCGATTACCTACTGATGATCTTATTAAGTACATTCAAATCTATGAGCAATTATGGTTGATACGCGATATAAATAGCTTCTAGTCAGTTTAGGAAGTTACTAATTGATGTGGAAATAGTATTATCATAATCAGTATTTGATTCATTGTTAGATATGTATGCTTTATTCCTTTGCGCGCAAAATCTAACTTTCCCAACTGTCGTCCTCACCGGCACGTAACACTCCCTGCTTTTGGCTAACGGACTCCTCTTTTTTGAAGAACCTATGACTGCGTTGGGAGCAACATTGATTCGTCTGTTGTGGGAGGAGTCTATGCCGGTGGAATTGTTTAGCGGTTCCCTGATGCCGACATATTACGACGTACCTTTGATGCTGCGAAAGTAGTGAAAGGAAAAAAAAAACAAAAAATAAATTGGCTGTGTATGATGAGAATGACGCTCGCTAACTTCCACACACATGAATGGATTTAAACACGAACGAATATAACAATAAACTCTTCCCAGATCGAGTTGTACTCCAATAATTTGCTAGCACTACTAATAATAAATGTTAACGATAATTTTACCAATAAGGCAGATTAGCAGTCGGTAGCATAGGTACTTAGCAGCAGTCAGAGCTACAAAAAAAACTTTATGAGCACAATAACACATTAAATGAAACATTATCTTCATCAACAATCTAACCAGCTGAGCACTCACCATGGAACGTAACCATAGTATTAAGTAATCAGTGGCACGGTGCCTGACAATCAATTATGTGAGATTACATCATAATGTGTGCCTATCATACACGCAGACGCAATGATCATGAGGTCAGAGAAACACATGAGTAAAACAACTGCTTGAATGTAAAGCAATAACAGGCCAACCTCTGTATTTTTGGGGGTGTCGTGAAGGAACAATAAGGGATGTTAAGAGCAGGGGCGGATTTCGCTATAGGCCTACTAGCCCGGGCCTAGGGCCTTTACGGTAAAAGACAATTTGTATTACGGTAAAAGACAATTTGTGAATAACGATCCATTGTTACTTACAAATAGAAATGGTAAGCATCAGTATTTGAAACACTGATTGTGATAATTTTATCATTTTTGTATTGTAACTTTCGTGAGACACATTCATATTTATGATTAATTACGGTTTACTCACGTGCATTTTTCGACCTCGTCGCGTGATCAGCTCATGATTAAATTAAGGGCTCCGTTTGGGTCCGAAACTAGTCGGGCAATCCCGAAAAATGCACGTGAGTAAACCGTAATTAATCATAAATATGAATTTTATCATTTACTGACTTTCGTCGTTTCTGATTTTAATTTATTTCGTATTATGTAGTTCATTTAATTTTTCGTGATTTACAGCGAGTAGGGGCGGCACCATTTCATAGGCCTAGGGCAGCCAACGTATCAAATCCGCCCCTGGTTAAGAGGATGGACGCGGTAGCATCATTCTCGGGGATAATTACAACGCACGCACTGCGAACAGCAATCCATCTGAAGCGAGTGGTTATGACAATATAGGAACCATTTTTTGTAGCGATCTCTTAGCAACCCCTCTTATACTAAAAGACATGGAAATAAAAGTAGTTTTTATATACCTACTTCAAATTAACTGGCGAAACTTTACAGGGTCATTACCAAAACACATGAATTCAAATGAAAAATACATAAACTTTAATTAATTAGTTATCAAGATACTTACAGTAGCGAAGACCGCGCACGTAGTGGCAGGGTATCTTAATTATCTAATTAACTAAAGCTTAGGTATTTTTTTATTTGAATGTGTTCTATTCATGATTACCTGTTAATAATTTAATCCTGTGTATCTCCAGTTAATTTTAAGTAAGCCTTTAAGTTTACCTATTTATTGATTTTCAACCACGAAATCGTCATCAGTAGTCATTTCTGAACGTAATATTATGGTACCATTTTTTTTTTACAAATTACGTTTTTTTTACAAAAAGACGAGGGCCATTTCTTAGCCGGGAACGTCACGCAAACATCTAAAAATAAGTCAAAAAATAATAACACAGGTAGTAATTAAAAACTCTAAAAATAATTTAAACTGGAATCTTGTACGTAAACCATAACCCATTGACATTAGTAATTAAATAAGTCCTTGATGAACATCGCCGGATTCGTCACGGCATCTATTACCGACACGCGATGTGGAGCCGTGCTTATTATTAAAAAAAAACTTTATGTAGTATGAAAAATATAGTTTTTTCTTTATAGGTTAGCCACTAGCCACATTTTTTTTTATCTTGACTTTTTACTAGACAAGATCTAGAATGGTCGGCAGCGCTTCTAAATTCGGCAGTAACCACTTCTAAAATTGTTAATAAATGGTGATTTTAATCATACGAATTGCTAGAAATTAGACAGTGACTGAGTGCTCATTGCGTGACCTAATGGCACCATTAATTCTAAGACTTAGAAAACGTAGGAAATTATGCACATATGAATCAACATAGGTTCTTCTGAAGACCTTAAAATGATATAACAGTAATTTATGCTAAACAAAGTACTACCTACCACAAAGAGAGTTTAGGCCTCGTATATAGAGACGCGAGGCCTTACCGCGGAGCGTGCTGCGGGGCGTTAAGCGGATAATTCAAACAATGACGAATTAGTGCGTTTATGAAAGCGATTTTCCACGCGAGTTTTTTGAGTTGCGGTTGTATGTATGGCAATTCGCGGCGCAAAACGCTGAGTGCGCGGTGGCCTTTGCTTCTCTATTAAATGAAGCCTAAGCCCGTAAACACACTAGCGGCTGGCCGCGATGCGGCGTGCCGCTTGCATCAGGCCGCACATCGATTTTTACATGAAACCGCATGATATCGACGCACTGATTTGCGGCCAGCCGTCAACCGCTCTGGTTGTTTTGGGGCTGCGGCGCGGCACGCCGCATTGCGGTTGGCCGCTAGTGCGTTTTAAGCCTTACTCTCTGTAGGTTTTTTTTTTATTTTGTGACAAAATACCCAAACGCTACTCAATTTTAAGTTGCCGTTAAGTCTCCTGCTGTCACTGTCACATTGTCACAAGTAGCATTTGAGTATTCGGCCATTAGTGCCTTAATTACATTTAAAAATTGTGAAAAAACTTCGATGAAAATAAACCATTTACATCCGCAGCCACAAAGAGCTCCTGGTCTCCAAGCGATTGTACACCTACAAGCCGACGAGGAGTCAGGTGTGGAGGGCGACCTGATCTTCACACAGCTGGTGCCTAACGGGCCGGTCACCATCGAGGGCAACATCACCGGCCTGGCAGCTGGGCTACACGGCATCCATGTGCACCAGACTGGCGCAGTGAAGGACAACTGCAAGGAAATTGGACCACATTTCCTAGCGTTTTATGTAAGTACCTAACTATTGCTTATGATTATGATATATCTATGGCGGTCTCTGGCTAAAATGAGACACCGCAATCTCTTACTTCTTTCACTGGATGTACCAATTAATAGTGAGTCTATAAATAGGTACCTACATCCAGGGTAAGAGTCTTCAGTATTTAGGAATCTGGTCACAAAAGAAATTGTAACTCGAACCGTTTAGACAGCCACCCAACTAACTAGGTAACTACTCAGATGGTACTATACGATTAGGTAACTAAAGATTGGCACTCTTGGACTGTAGTAGCAAGTTATGCAGCACCACAGGGCCAGCACGACCATTAGACGAACTAGGCGATGACCTAGGGCGCTCAACTTAGGGGGGCGGGATTGCGAGAGTACGGGACGGTCGAGTAAGCGCCAGCGGTCAAGACGTTATAAAACATAATTATGTGGAATTAAAATGACATAAAATGTGTTTTATTTTGTTGTGCATTGTTGTTTCAAGGGGCTCCATTTCAGATATTCGCCTAGTGCGTCGATTTTGCTCGGGCCGGAGCGGCGCTTTAACAGTAATATGAGAGATTACCGAGATTGAGGCTACAATACCCTGACATTCAACACCATCAATAATTATGTACTATTTTACACAGACTTCATCCCCGTGAATCAAAAATATTTAACACCCAAATTCTTCTTCAGGGTCGTCACGGCGGCCCCCGCGACAATGTCCGCCACGTCGGCGACCTCGGCAATATCAAGGCTGAAGAGGGCCCACTCTCTGTCAGAATCATAGACCACCTCATCTCGCTAGCTGGCCCGCGGTCCATCGTCGGTCGCTCTTTAGCTATCTCTAAAGGCGAAGACGACTATGGACGAGCCAGTACGGAGGATAGTGCCCTCACTGGCACATCAGGGCCAGCCATAGCCTGTGGAATTATTGGCTACTTGCATTGATATTTGGTAATAAATATTTCTTTTGTAAATTGTGATATTGAGTTTGGTACTTATGTTAATATATCTGTATGTATGAGTGATGTTTTATTTTTATATGGCCTATCTGCACGTAGGTACATAGGTACCTAGTTATTTCTATTTTCTCTGTTCCGTAAGAAGTTTTGACATAGCACCTACTTTTATAACAAACACAAATCTAGAAGCTTGTCATTTCTTGTATGTCTCTGGATGAGTGATAAAGCCGTATGCTTGCAAATAAACACACAGTTCAATCAAACTAGGATGAAATAATTAAATCAAGATCAATGTAATTAATAAATACCTTTTTTGTGTAAAGACTCATTCATTCAAGACAGAACTGTGTTATTAGGGGAATTTATTACGAATAATTATATTCTTCACAGCTTAAACAATAGGAAGCGGTGAAAGGGGAGCGCTTTTGGGGGCTGTCTTATGTAAAATTTGTTCAAAAAGTACTAAGTAATTCTATACCTTAATTCCATATCTCAGATAATTTATGTAAACAAAGAAATGTCATTGTCAAAATGACAGGTTAGTGGTACAAAACATTTTATCATTAAATTTTTACTAAGTAATCATTTAAAAAATTAAAGTGAATTATAAAAACAATGCAAACAAAAACCGTAGCCAAACAATGTCTTGTGTAGTGTGTCGGAGACGCGCCTTTTAATCATTTTAATCAGTCCTTTTATGTCCAATATTAAACTTCTCAAAATCGGACCAAATTTCCACTTGGAACAGTTTACAGTCCTTTTCATCCAACATGTGGCAAGACTTGCTAAACTTACAAAATTAATCTATGAATGAGAGTTATGTGTTGTTGAAGATGTAAGTAGTTAAATAAAACATCTGATTCAAGATCTGATTTCAAATCAGTAGCTTCGATTAGAATTAACTATTATGAAATATTTTTTCATGATGTGTCTGAATCTGAATAACTATCACTTTCAGAATCAGATGAAACAATGACAACAACAAAATGAAAAACTTAACACGATGATAATATAGCACAATAACAAAATTAACAAACACGCAGCGAAAACGGGAAAAGAAAACGAATGTATTGTTATGACGCTAAGAAAACAACTTTGAAATTTTGTGAAACGAAATTTGAAAATGTTTGGTACTCCTACAGTGTTACCAGTATCATAAAATACTTTATACCAGAAAATCTTCTTTTTTTAATAACTTTGTTTAAAACTGAAAATTTATAAAAATAATTACGGTATGATCTTTATTAAATTATTATTTCTAAAATCAATACATAAAAGAGAGTCTAACCTTTTTTTCCGGCATTTTTAGTGAATTACCATTAATAAGATATTTTTTGATCTGTTATCCCCTTTGTTTACATAAATTATCTGAGATAGGAATTTAGGGTATAGTCTATTTGGAATAAACAAGTTTTGAGTTTGAGTTGAGTTGAAGAAACGCCTGACAGAATACCGGCAGCAAACACAACGCCTACTGAAATATTAACAGCATTTTAATCGTGGCCCATGATGTAGGTACAGGAGTATAGTACAGTGCGTAAAGTAATAGTAAAGCTCCTTGTGAAAGAGTTCATGCGGGGAAGTACTAGCACCATACCTGGGGCCTAATTCTCCTAAAATAAATCTTGATAAATCACAACCGAACCAAGGCCGAACCGTTCATTCAGACAGGGGCCCAATTCTCCTAAAATAAATGGTTGCCAAACGCAATCGAACCACAACCGTCTATCTATGTTAGGAGATGTGGTTTCCGCACTTATTCCTTTAAGGTGCATGTTCCGATGGACCGTCCATACAATGGACCATTGTACGTGGAACCACAACCGTCAGTCAGTTTTTGTTTTCGAAAACTTTCAAAATGATTGATTTTGTTTTTTGTGTCAAACAATTTGATAGCTTTTGAAATTGAGAACTGTCTGGATGAACGGTTCGGCCTTGGTTCGGTTGTGATTTATCAAGATTTATTTTAGGAGAATTAGGCCCCTGTTCTCAATTTCAAAAGCTATCAAATTGTTTGACACAAAAAACAAAATCAATCATTTTGAAAGTTTTCGAAAACAAAAACTGACTGACGGTTGTGGTTCGATTGCGTTTGGCAAAAATTTATTTTAGGAGAATTGGGCCCCTGTTTCTCCAAACAGCATTGCTATGTTCCAGTTTCTACGGTACGGTGCCGGTGAAGTTACAGTACAACTGGCGAGGCATAAGCTGAGCTTTGCAATTATGTGAGTGCACATAGAATGGATGGCCAAAAAGCAGTATAAACTGGTTTAAACCAAGCAAAGGACGCGTCTGCATTCATTCTCACACAAATGCAACGCTCAGGTTAGACCTCGCAGACGGTACATGAGATTTTCCAACTTTGTCTCTTAGATTGGCAACGCATCAGGAATCCTCTTGGGGTTGTAGGTCCAAAAAGATTTTGGATGATGTGTAGTCCGCCAACCCGCACCAGGCTAGCGTAGTGGACTAAGACCTAAAACCTTTTCATTGTGAGAAGAGGCTCGCGCCCAGTAATGGGTTGATTAAACTTATAAAAACATAATGGAAAGGTTAATCGTGAAATTTACGAATTTGACGAAATTTACGAATTCCGTGAAATTCGTAAATTCCACGAAAAATAAATTCGTGTTTACGAATTTATTTTTCGTAAATTTCACGTGCATTTACGAAAAATGCACGTGAGTTAGGGTTGCCATCCGTCCGGGTTTCCCCGGATTTGTCCTAGTTTAGAGGGCATCCGGGGAGCGTCCGGGCAGGACTTCATAATTATGTAGTCCGGGTTTAAAAATTTAATGTTTTGAGCCGCCCGCGACACGCACTGACCAACGAACCGACTCGCTAAACAACTGTTTTTTATTACACTAAATACGTTTAAAAAAACCTGTTGACATGTCCGGGTTCTGGGCTCTAAAATCTGGGGTTTTCACGCGTCTTGTCCTGGTTGCCAAATTTTAGAGATGGCAACCCTAACGTGAGTAAACCGTAAATAATCATAAGTATAAACTTGAGTAAGTAGGTAAGTACCCTATCGATGACGATGAGTCGTGATGATGTGATAATATATCTAAAAAAGATTAATATTAGGTAGAGTATATTCGATTTTCCATTGCTATGGACTAGTACTTACAGATTAGATTACATAAATATAAATCAAATGCAACAGTTACTACCAGCTACCAGTAAGCATGATATATTATCACTTAGTGATTTAATGTTATAAACTCTATATTACCTACATGTAATACAATACATTTATATTAAATTGATATTTCGCTTTTACAATTAGGTATTGGTGCCGGTTCTGTTGTGCACAAACCTAACTTAATTTACGCTATTGCCATCTTTTTCACTCTGATAGAATAAGAAAGAGACAGACGTAAATAAGAGCTGTAAAATTTAGTTGAACTAAAATTTCCATACATTTCAAAACGTGTCGACTAAAAACACGGTGAAGACCAATACGTAAACTAGTTTGACATCTTAATTCATATCTATCTCCGGTAGCAATTCTCTAATTTTAGTTAAGTTGGTGAACAAGAGAATCAGGGGCCTAATTCTCCTAAAATAAATCTTGATAAATCACAACCGAACCAAGGCCGAACCGTTCATTCAGACAGTTCTCACAAAAGCTATCAAATTGTTGGACACAAAAAACAAAATCAATCATTTTGAAAGTTTTCGAAAACAAAAACTGACTGACGGTTGTGGTTCGATTGCGTTTGGCAACAATTTATTTTAGGAGAATTGGGCCCCAGCACCAATGACTGATTTACATTGATCCAATAATTGGATCCAGCATCGGTGGAGCCATCAGTCCAGCGTCCAGTATCGAGCATTTTATTTTAATATACCTACTATTGGTCCAGTGCCCATCCAGTTTTGAAGTCCAGCGACACTAGATCCAGCTTTCGGATACCTACATGTAAATGCTCTTTAATTATCAAAAAAAAAGAACTTAACCTTTTCACTACCACGTCAAGAAAGCATTACGAGTAGTATAGTGACGTCTATAGGCGTCACCATGCTTTTTTAAACTGTATTTTCATAAGCTTCATTTATTATGTCTTAGCACCGCAGTGACAATAAGAACTTATATATTGTAATATTTTAATTTTAACCTTAGTGTGAGGGCCATTAGGCACAAATGAAAGTGCGTCATGTAAATGTAAAAAAAATACAACACGAGTCTGAATTGCTGCATAAAAGGAATAAAAAAAATACAAAGAAATTCAGTAACCAACGGATATATTTCATGTATAAAAAAATCTTTTTCAACAAAAATGAAAAATACAAGACAACAAGAATCAGAAAGAGCACCGCATACCAAAAAGTACGGAAGAATCCAATGATTGAACAGAGGTATATTTTGTATTCTTACATTATGTGATGTTTAAGTCTAAATACTAGCTAGTTGTGCCTAAACCGAAGTAATAAATAATGATTACATGAGACGGACGGCCGCTTATATTATTTATCTTAGATGATACATAAGAAATACTTTGTAAATTTTGTGCTTTATTTAAGTCTATTCCGACAGCGGCATTTTGTTTCCCGATACAGCAGTTTATGCTGGCATATTTCAGACCGTAGAAAAGTAAATTAGTCCGAATAAAATGCGAAATAACTTTGTGGGTATGAGATGTTCGAATGTTAGAAAATTTTATTCGCGAATGAGCTAACTAAACTTTACAGACCGCAACAAAATCGCGTCTAAACAAACTCAACCCTGCTCGTGCCGCTCCAACGCCAAAAAAGTTCGTTAACAAACCAGTCTGGCCCAAATTTTCCATGATTTTAATACAAAAAATTATATAGTTGTTTGTTTTTCATAATATAAAAATCCACACTGATTTTATATTACAAATATGCTAATGTCTTAAATTTAAGTTTTTACTGCAGGCCGATGGAGGCGACGAGTTTCTCGACCTTGGCGATGTAGGCCTTCTGCGCGTCCTCCTTGGACAAACCGCGCTGCTTGCTCCACGCCTCGAACTTGGCTTTGCCCTTCAGGTCCAGGAAGCCGGGGGCCTCTGTAAATAAGAAATAAGATTATTGAGTAACATTTTAATTAACAAAGAACTGAAACATTGTGTTATAACTGGCAGAGTGATTTCTGGCAAAGAGAGCACTACCTCTTCATCTATTTGTAAAAGGTTTATTAGAATTTATTTGAAACAGACCGCAGGGTTTGCTTGTGTCAGAAGAAGACGCCCCGGGCGTCGGGAGTCGCGGGGCGATTCGCGGCCATCGTAGGCTCAGGCCTGCGGACGGAGAGCGTTGGGTGGCTCGCCGTCCGACAAGAAGCAGACCCGTAGACGGGGCCCGCTAGGGCCAGTGCCTGCCAGGGTTGCGGAATTTGTTCGAAAGAGTTACCGCGGCCCTTGAACGCAAAGGGCATTAGGAGGAACACGGATGGGTTTTAGTCAGTAAGAGAGTACACTCCCTTCCGCTCCGCCCAGAGAGGAAGAAGACATTTGATGATAGAAAATACTTAAAAAAAAAGTGTTTGCTTGTGTGCAATAACAACACACCGCGTCACCAATTTATCTGCCAAGCATGGTGAGAGTATACATGAACGTCCACTGTAGCGGTAATTAGGGATACCATGGCTTTTACTGCAGTACTGCTAAATAAACTGGGACTCAATTCTCTTATACTTAGTTTTTAGTTTAACTACATATTTGAACATGGTGCTGACAAGTTCTTTGGTATTTATTGTATGAGCTTTGTATGTATGGGATTTATATAAATTATATTTAATTTATTTACACACCCTCGTCCGTATGTCACTGCGGGGTGCTAACTGAAAACCAGTGATGGGTGTTTAACGCCTAGCAAATGCTCAGTTGGTAACCCTTTCGGTATAGGTATGCTCAGCGCTATGTTTGTAATCTATATCTATAAAAGGAGAAGCTGGCTGACTGACTGACTGACTGACTGATCTATCAACGCACAGCCTAAACCGCTGGGGTTAGAAACTTGAAATTTTGACAGTAGGTTCCTTTTGTAACGTAAGCATCCACTAATAAGGGATTTTTCGAAATTCAACCCCTAAGGGAGTTAAATAGGGGATGAAAGTTTGTACGGAAAATCGTCACTTAACGGGTTCAAAATTTCACGCAAGCGAAGCTGCGGGCGAAAGCTAGTGTTTCATGTTTGTATTTCTTTGTTGTTAATTTCCTTTTTTTTTCATTGTTATTTTTGTGTTATGTTTAATAATAAATTTAAAAAAGCTAATCTATTCTAAATCGGTCTGCAAATAACTGTAATTTTAATAGCAATAGAATGCGACCTACTTTCTAGCCACAAGTTGTACAGTAATTTATGAATCCAACTCACGAAGTAATAGTTTAGAACAGATTACATATAAAAGAATCGTTGTTTATAAACTTTAACAAGTACGACGCGTTGCTGCTTATTGAGCAAAGAACAATAGAAAATAAAATTATCATCCCAAGAAAAATTGTATCATGGCGCGACATAACATTAAAATATGAATCATAAGATGACTTTAATTCATTTTAAACCTTACAGCACTAGTTTTAAAATTTAAAATCCAATAGATGTGTGCTATAATAGCCTAGGCAATTGTTACTAGCCCTGATAGGAAGTGTAGATAAAATTTCTGATACAATTTAATGTAATTTATATCAATTGATGCAACCCAAATACTCGCGTGCGCGAACGCCGTTCTTATCAAGGATTGAGACATTTTATGCGATTTAATTCTAATCGAAATTAAAATCTCTACTTTAAAAGATTGTTTTAAGATTGTTGTAGCTTCACTTATCGTTAAGCTAAATGATAAGCGGCTTTAGTCATGATTGATTCATTCGTTTTTTTATTTTTTTTGGAAAGGCAGGTAGTTGCTAGTCCTAGTATTTACGCGTGATAAAATCTACCTACAGACGTGATTCAACGTCGATTATCCAATGATGTAGAACTTACAAAATTTCCGGGAGAGATATTACCTACTGTTATGAGAAATGATTCAACTGAATTTTATTCTGAAATGACATGACCTGTAGGTGCATAAAGCTAATTTTTTTTTTATTCTTTTTTTTTCTTTTTTAAAAAAACTTTGCCCCACACTAAGATTTCTCTTGTATCGTGGGTGCGTTTACAGACATAAATCTCACAAACAAACGCCCAGACCCGAAACAACCATCTGTAGGCCATACAAATTTTTGTTCCGTGTGGGAATCGAACCCACGACCCGTGGCGCAGAAGCCAATCGCTTAGCCACTGCACCAAACGTGTCGTCAAACCTGTCGTTTAACCCTATACATGCAACAGTTTACGAATGTGTTCAGTTTTAAAATGCGCTTAACTCATGTGATTCTTTGTCTAGTGCTTCATCTGGCGGTGCGGTTATATCTATTTTGTCACAAAATAACAGTACTTAAATAAAGGCTAATTTACACGGAGATAGTTTCTCGAAGAGTGTCCCATGCTATGTTTTCATCGTAGAGAAAGACAAAAACAGAACGAGTCTCGCTTCGAGCAACTATCCTCGTGGATATCTAGCCTTAAGTAATATGAAAGGAGTCTATAAAAGAGTGTCATAAAAACCGGTAAATATTGGTTGCATAAAATTTTACCACGAAAGTAACGGGTATTCGCAAACTTGTCGCGAGCCTCTTACGGTTTTTAAAATTTATAAACTGGAATTTGTTATGATACAAAATATCTTTATTCTAGAGTTCGTCAGGACACGCACTATGAAGTATTTTATCTCAGCTATGAGGACGTTTCAGCTTTACGTGAGCTTAAGCAGGTCTTATTAACTTAGAATTAAGGCAATTTGCAGGTTACCGCTGCAAAACCTACTGACAAAAACTGTCCGTCATTACCAAAACTTACGAGAAAAGATCGATTGTACTAATTCATAGTCAAGAAATGCACAACAATTTTTGTACTGCAAATATGGATAGATATTATTATGTATGTTGATTACCATACAATAGGGTCGTTTTGATTTTCACACAATTATACAAAAGCGGATTGAGTAATTAGTATTTGCATAATTTAACAATAGACTGATAACAGACACGGGAGCATAACTATCGAGGTGCCCGACCAAGGTTATGACCGGCAAATATTAGTTACAGCCATTGCACTAGAACAGGATATATCCATAGTAGCTATAAATATCTAACTTCATAAATCAAATCAAATATAAATATTTCACATAAACCAATACAGGCACTTATGTAAAGTCGAATTTAGGTACACGGTTCCAATTAGTCGTTTCCTATGGAGAAGAGCCGGCAAGAAAATCCATGGTTAACCATTTCAGTGAATACAGTAGGCATGTACTATGATTTAGGATAATTATGAGAGAACATAGTATTAAAGATAGATTCTTGCTATGAATTTCACAAAACTCTTTAAAAACCAGATACGCGGAGTCTGGTTCGTGTATGAGGCATACTGTTTAGTGCACCAATTGTTGCACTAAATGAAATGCTTCTCGTACATCACTACATAATATAAAACAAAGTCGCTTCCCGCTGTCTGTCCCTATGTATACTTAGATCTTTAAAACTACGCAACGGATTTAGATGCGGCTTTTTTTAATAGATAGAGTGATTCAAGAGGAAGGTTTTAAGCTATAAAACGTACACATGCGAAGCCGGGGCGACCCGCTAGTGATTTCTATACTAATATTATAAAGAGGTAGAATTTGTTTGTTTGTTTGTTTGTATGTAGGAGGTAATCTCCGAAACTACTCATCCGATTTCAAAAATTCTTTCACCAATAGAAAGCTACGTTATCCCTGAGTGCTATAGGCTATATTTTGGGATCAAAAAATTAGGGATCCGTAAATTAACGCGAGCGAAGCCGCAGGCAAAAGCTAGCTAATATAATAATGAATAACCGACCAGATTATGTTATGACACATCAAAGTTGTTACACAAGCGTTTACTAAAACCCGAACAATCCTGAGCTCAACCAGTGTTCAGGATTGTTCGAATATAAGTAAATAAAAACCACCAAAAGACTCCACATTAGTCTAGTCAAGCCCCATAACTTAACGATATATCTACCTTTCATAATGAGTGAATTAGGTTAATCGATAAAATTCAGTATTCATTTGCATTGTATTTTCTCTGATTGATCGGTCACGGAAGAGGAGCTCGTGGCTAAATAATTACAGCCGCATAGACCGATCTTCCGGGTTAAGCCGCGCTTGCCGAGGTTGGTCTGTGGATGGGTGACCATTTACCATAGCGAGTTTCCTCCGTGCCTCGGAAAGCACGTAAAGCCGTTGGTCCCGGCTGTCATTTGTAGATCTTTGACAGTCGTTACTGTTGGTCAGAAGCCAGAAAGTCTGACAACCAGTCTTACCAAGAGTATCGTATTACCCAGCTACTGGGTTGTGGAGGTCTGATAGGCAGTCGCTCCATGTAAAATACTGATATTCAGCTGCATCCGGTTCGACTGGAAGCCGACCCCAACATAGTTGGGAAAAAGGCTAGGCAGATGATGATCGGTCACGGAATGCTCGCATTAGATACACGAAACACCCAGTCTAGGTATGCTATGAAACTAACATGTTCATGCTAATTGCTTTGTATTTATGAAAAGTACACACACACACAGTAGTACGAAAGTTATAATACAAAAATTGCTTTGTAGTTTATTTTCAGGCTTTGTATTGACGCACGTTGCTACAATACTTAGTAAAATGTACATACTGAACTATAGAAAACTTTTCTAAAAGCAGGTATGACTTTTATTTATATATCTGGATGTTTAGACTAGTTTAATTTTACCTCCTGGGCTACCTGCCTACAATCTATCCAACTAAGTTGTCATAAAATTCAAATTAGCCTTTGGTCTAATAAAAAACAGTATTTTCCATTTACTACATAGACTGTATATGATTATCAATAATTTACCTCGAGTTTATCAAATTTATGCAAAGGAAACAGTTTTTACATATTATTCGACAAAAACTAGACATTAAGTCCACTGGAATCCTAAGTATTAAAAGAGTAAGTATTACGTCAACGAAAAATAATCGATTTTTTACGTTACGGAGTTTAAGTTTCAAAATGATGCATCCTAATGGAACTTCACGCTATTTTATTTTATGGAGTAAACCATGTAATGGGTAATTTTAAACCCAATTATGATGTCAAATAATAAATGAAATATTACAAAAATACGCTTGCATGGCAAAATTGCCAAATTCAAGGCCTTATTTGATTGATTGATAAGCTGAACACTGCAATCAATGCAGCGTTATCGGATTTTCATTACTATTTTCTCATTATGACCGTGAGTGAATAAATTCAATTTTACTATGTTTTACTACTTTTAGGTATCAGTGCAAATACAACACCCTTCATGTATACTTAATTGGCTAATTATACCTTACAATGTTTCGAATTTAATGTTTGTTATACCACCTTACACGACAGTAAAAATTTTCGGATTATTACACCGTTATAGCTAAATAACAAGTCACTTTTTATTTGGGTAGGTAAGAAAGAAAGAAAGAAAATCAATCTATCCAGCATGCAAATCGACACAGATATAAGGTTAAGATTGGATTTTTGATTTCACTGTTGAGATATTGCTATCGTTGATAATAATTTAACTGATAAACAAGTAATAATATGTTCCTAAAATAATAGAAATAAAACGATTGTTAAACCTGAAATATCATGGTAGTTTCGTATAAACATGACAAGTGTAAAAAAATAGGAAAAAGAAAAATAACATTAAAGTTCTAGTAGGTACTCTGCGTTTTTTCTTTTCACTTTTTATAGCAGCACACACATTTTACGATACATAAATCCAGTTCATAGAAAAACAATTTAACTATTACGAAATAATAAGTTGTTGACTAAAATAAATATTCTTAGCTTCGCACGTGATATATATCCGGACAGCTGCAGTAAAAGGATTAAACTGTAAGGATTTTGTAATAATTTTCCTGCCCATATGTAATAATTTGTAGCAGGGGAATACTAGATAGTAATAGTTTTAATATTAAAATTATCATGGCAGTAATTTATAACGAGTTTGTAATGAAATACAAAATATGTACTGAGGTGTCTGCCACACTCTGTTTATCAGAGCGAAAAGAAGCATAATATACACCGTTTAAGAGATTAAAATTAATTTAATTTTATACCAGCAAGGTATACAAGGTTAGTCAGAAAGGAGATACTAATCCGAAAGGGTGTTAAAACCTCGAGTACGGTAATTATAGACACAATAGTTAAGACAATTAAGTGTCGTCCTGGGACGACGGGCGGTACGCAACCGGTTAAAGTACTAATAATAACTAGTACTAGTAATAATGAATAACTTTTGTTCTACAACTTTCCCCAAAAGTGGCCCACGGATTAGTATCCCCTTTCTGACTAACCTTGTACACATAATTTTTGATTCAAAAAGTGATTAAACGATTCATTGTTACCCGCTTCATTTACATGTGCATTATTTGAAAAAATCATTCGTGAATCACAAGTAAATTATTTTGTGATATTTTAAGTAAAATCCTAGCGTCCTAACGCACGCATTTTAAGGAATATGATCGAACTACAGATTAACCTGAAAAGATGAAACAGAAAAACTATATTTTGATCATAATATCACTGATCGAAGTGATCGCATTGCTTATAAAGTTATAACTGCCCAAAGTACTCATGGGCGTATTCCAGGGCCTGCAACGTGAAGTACCCGAGAGTGTCACCATGCTCAGAGTTGGCTTTATCAACACGGATATAGTGATTTTATGTGATTTCTTTAACCCGTAAAGAGACCACCCCTATAATGTCGAGCGTACACACGGGTGTACATACGCTAAAATAAGCCGGCGCTAAGTGTCGGCCGTACACACGTTATCACGTCACGAAATTCCACGAGTTGTTAATTTTAAAACCTTCTATCCTTTTCTAACATTCACACCCTCAGGTGCCTCAGGTAGTTTTATAGTATTATTGATGACCATCCTTCGGCCTCTGCTTACATGATTCGTGGCTAGTGATGTATCTTATTGGCGTTCGTAATACTCACTTGAGGGGTCAGAGTCTCCGACTGTGGCCTGTTTGAAGTAAGCGTACAGCTCCAAGAGGTCGGCGTCGCTGGGGAGGGACTTTAGCTTCTTGACGTCACCGGCGGCCTTGTCGAATTGCTGGAAAGAAACATAATTCATTGTACTACTTGTTTATCTGGTAGTTTACTAGACTAGTTAATAGGTAAGGTCCATGGAAGCCACTTCGTCACTGCAGCCTGTATTGATTAACCTATTCTGGCGGCAAAATAATTAACAAAGCCTACGATCTTTCTTTTATGCCAGGGCCGCATTAACACCTAACGCCATTCATTAACGCATTAATTTGCACAACGCATGTTAATTAATGGCGTTAGGCGTAAGTGTGGCCCCGTCATTAAAAAAATTGGCTGTGTATTATTTGACGCTTAGTAATAAAATTATTCTAACCACCTTTGAGAAGGTATATTGGCGTTGCCTTCCATTCTAACTAGGTGTTGCTGTACCTATGTATATCCTTTAGAATTTTTCAGAATATGTCAGGGTGTTTGCCGTCTGACCTCTAATTCGGCTGGCATACTAGAATGACGTGTCAATAACGTTTGTGTACCTAAATAATACGCATAAGTATTCATAGTTACATTAGCCTGTCACAATGTCAACGAAATAAAAAATCAATGATCATGTTGAATGGTTACATAAGTAATACACAATGTATCCACGTGCCTGTGGTTCATTGAATGTCTGTCTATTTATAGATTGCCGGTAGGTACTTAAGGGCTAGCGTTAGCGGTAGGCTGTATTTAAAGTACTCGTAAATGGCTTATAAATATTCAATAAGGAGTGTCGATCCACTCCAAAAACAAAATGTACACGGATATTTTACCTAGTAACACTAATGCCAGGGCCACACTTACGTCTAACGCCACTAATTAATGCATTAACTGATAAGAATATAAGAGATTTGTGGAAATTAATTTTATTAAGTAATCGTATTTTTTATAGCAAGTTTATATTTAAGTTTTATGCTTAATAAATTTTACAATAAAAAAATTACGAGATAAGTTTTATATCAAATATTCTCATAGCATAAACTAACATGACGACTTTTTGTTCAAGATAAATATAATTAATAGTTTTATTACACCAGTGAAGAGCTCATTTTTCTATAAAAATATAATGTATTGGCAGCTGAGTTTATCTAAGTAAACACAGACAAATATGCTAGCATGCTAAGTACTTTAGTCTCAGATTATTTTTCTTTAAAGCGCTAACTTAAGTAAATAGGGTAACCATATTAATATGCCTGAACTGTCCGTATTCCGAGTCTATCTAAATAACGTGGTGATGACTTTTTAACTAAGTAATATAAATATTATAGAGGGCTCCTTCAAATTATAACCGGCAAAACTTCATCCCCCTTAATACAAAAGATTGTCTAAGAAAAACCTAAGTTTTAAAATAGCCCCGTCTCTTTTTGTTATATGACATAAGAAAGTGATGGGTGTATTTTAAACCTGGGTTTACCTTAGTCTTGGTTTAAACCATCTTTTGTAATAAGGCCCCATAGGATTACAGTGTACTTTTTTCATCCTAAGACGAATCAGTTGTAGCCATAAGTATAAAGAGACTGCTATCGTAAAAACGTAAACAAAATCAGCAAAAACCGTAAAATAGCTATATTACGCATGTTTTGTTTTTTTTTTAATATTTGACATTTGGTAGGTAACGTTTTGTAGAGAAACGTCAGAACTCACGATGAAAAGGGTATAGGTATCATTAGTTAATTAGATAACAGGATACCTAACACGTGCGTACTCTTCGCTACTGTATTACTTAGGTATCTTTTTATCTAATCAACTAAAGTTTAGATTTTTTTTTTTATTTGATTGTGTATCGTTAATGATACCTAATAACTCTGTGAAGTTTCGGCAAATAATTTGAAGTAACACTGTATATAATAATTGTAACAGGTATAACGCAAACACTCAAACACCCCAATTAGAATATTCAGAAAGTATAATACATACATACACCGAAATTTTAAATATTGTTTATTTAGGAAAGTAGTATTTAGTTATTCATTGGTAACTGCATTTAAAAATCAGTCTTATTTCCTTGACATAAGGGACAATTTCCTTTCAAGATAATTGAAATTCTGATAGGTAAAAATTCGTCTTAAAAGAAATTACACATTAAAAGTGCCTGAAATCGATTCAGTAGCCGATTCTTAACAAAATACTTTCAGGGTTTATGTTTATTATGTTACACGTTGTATGTAACCTACCTATATTTTACTTTTCTGAAAACATACTCAGATCTGATTTAAATATGAATATTCAATAGTTGTTTTTTTATGAATTGGTACATTGATGTCAAGCAGCACTTATCGTTAATAATAGGATAGATCATAGGAAAAGGCCAGGCTAACTATGACATGGCTATCATAGAGTAATAAGCTGCTTATCCTACCTTGAGTAAACAGCAATGTCTATTATTAAAGCCAAGTTGCACAGGTCAGTGTAAAGTACTTAATAGCTAGGTAACACAATACCAGCTATGATGGGTGTTTATAAATAATATCCCCATGTTGTTGCTACAAAATGAAGCAGTATCTTCTATAAAGTACAGTATGCGCAAAATAACTTCCTTTGCCTCTCTGAAGTGAGGAACAGAACGCTCATAGCCTGGTTTCAGAGAGGCAAACTATTTTTTTTTTTCTAGGCCTGCGTTTGACCGCCATCTCGCCTGATGTTAAGCGATGATGCGGTCTACGATGGAGCACGCTTGCCCAGAAGAAACCGATTCACTCGTGACTTGAAGACACCCAAATTGTAGCTGTCGGGGAACACCCACTCGGGCAGCGCATTTCACTGTTTGGCGGTTTTCACAATGAAAGTGGAATCAAAGCGCTTCGTTCGGGTTTTTGGTATATCAACCATGAACCGATGGCGCTTTTTCGTGCTACTGGCCGTCCGATAGAAAAAAGGGCAGGGGGGAATTAGATCATGCAGATCTGAAGCACACTCTCCGAAATGTATCCGATAAAAAACCGATAGACTGGCAACTTCGCGCCGATGCTCAAGACTCTGAAGCTTGGTCTGAACAAGGGAGTTGTTGCTGATGAGCTTCTTGGCACACAAAGTTATTTGGTATTCAACGCGTACCAAATAACTTTGGCCCTCAGAAGTGAGAAACAGAACGCTCATAGCCTGGTTTCGGAGAGGCAAATTAAGTTTATGCATACTGTATGGAAGTTATATTATGTTATCATATTTTGAAGTGATGAATTGAAAAGTGAATTAATTTTTCTTAAATTGAATTTACAATCAATGTTACATTGGTGCGTTTTTTTAAATTTTAATTACATGTAATACCTGTAAGCATTTTCATTAGTAATGTGCAATGTGAAAAAAAATTATAAGTACCTACAATTGAAAAATATTTCTGAAGTTAACATTTTGGTTAAAAACATTTAACAAAAATAGTTTAGCATACGTCATTCAGTTGACAGGTCGCTGGCAAGGTTAATAATATGTAAATAATATGTAATTTTATGCAGATTGCTGATAACACCCTTACACGTCAGAATTACTGCACAATAATGATTTTCTTTGAACTTATTTCTCATGAAATAACTACTATCATCACTTGATAAAAAAATTGTATGTTCATGTGATGTCTAAAGGGTTCTTTCTAAAAGTCAGATACCAACTTTAAACAAATAAAACAAAAAATTAAAGATACTTGACATAAATTACAGGACAATGTCACATTAAATAAGTCAATTACCAATACATGATGAAGGGCATGCATTTAATAATTATTATTAAGTAACAACTTGAGTCATTATTACAAACATTTATACTATTTATTAAGATAATTGAATGTTATTATTGTCTTCATATTTTTTTTCTATTGTACCTAATGATTATCAGTGAAGGTCACAACAAAAGGTTAGTAAGTCAAACCAAAGTCACTAGTAAGTTAATCATGCAAAAAATAAGATAGTATTGGATGGGATGAATTATATATATCTAACTATTATATGTATTTAGACTGTGACTATCTAGCTATAAGTATCTAAAAATAAACATAGTTTGTAGGTAGGTACTGAATCTTAAATCAACCTAGGCTTGCAATATTTAAAAATGTACAGAAGCTTTTAATTACTTATTTAAAATACCTGGCTGGCGGACCTGTTCTATAGCAGGATTTGAAGTCCGAAACAGAAAAAAAAACATTGTTGGCTAACTATTTACAAAAGTTTATGTCCATTTAGACCTCTTTATTCCGAGAGATGGTTTAAACGAATTCTAAGGTAAACCTAGATTTAAAATAAACCCATAACTTTCTATCATCATTTAACAAAAAGAGATGGGGATATTTTAAAACCTGGGTTTTACTTAGACCATCTCTTGTATGAAGCATAAAGTTTTTGATTTGTGAATCTCTAAGCCATGAAGATAATTATTGAAATTTATCTATGTTTTATGCATAATGCATCTGATTATCATCTCCCGGTAACTAGAACAATAAATACTCAAGTGGGTAGGTAGAAATAAAACTAAATGAGTACATATAAATACCCAAGTAGCTAGAAATGTTCTAAAGAAAGTTTAGCCAGACACCAGTCATCATCTAAATAATTTCACCTCATGAAAGTAGGTAAATGGCCTTTTCACTTTCTGAAATAGTTGCTAACCAATGCATGAAGCACACCACAGAAAACTATTTTTAGTTGTAGGTAACAAATAAAAACTTTTTGTTATAGTAGGTATGTTCACAATGACAAAATTGTTGAAGGTGGCATCAGTGGCAAAAAAAGTTTTGACCCTTGATCTTGACGGTTTTGCTAAATTATAGTTAAAACTTTGAAAATACTCACTTCCTGGAGAGACATGGTGATTGTTGATACAGCTATTTAACCTAAAAACACAGAAATAATAATGTTAAACACCACAGTGGCAAATCCAACGTATTGGGGGTACAACGTGATAGCCGGCTGAATGTATGAATGTAATGATAATGACACTTTTAACCTCATAAAAAAGTTAAAATTTCGAAAATCGAATGCAACCAAAGTCGCACATTCTGACAGCTTTAGTGAAAACAAAAGAATTTCGAAATTATTGGCAAATAAATTGATGTACTTCAGGAGATTTTACAATGGTAAGCTAAAATACACGTCACTAACTTACAGTTATACAGAAGCGTGTGGTCGGCACGAAAACTCGTTAGGAACTGGTCGCGTTAACAGACTTGAATCAACACAACACAAACGGATTCAAATCTATTAAAAATTGTGGTGACGAATCGGCTATCGTTTAACCACGTAATGCGAATGTTATCCTTATCGCATCGCACGTATCAGTGATTAGGAAAAGAAAAACAAAAGAATTAATATTTTAGTATTTTACTTAAGAAGTGTTTTTTGGGTTTTTTGCCTGAACAAAAACCACTAAACCAGTCACTGAAAATATGACAGCTCACCAATGACAGATGCGATGCGATGACAGATGAGAAACAAAACGTTAGTGTAAAGTTTAATTTTACACTAACGTTTTGCGCATTTTTGTGCATTTATTTATCTTTCTTTAAAAGAAAATGAATTGCTATTCGTTAGTCTCGCTAAAACTCGAGAACGGCTGGACCAATTTGGCTAATTTTGGTTTTGAAATATTTGTGGAAGTCCAGGGAAGGTTTAAATGTTGAGAAAATATGGAAAAATCGCGAGGAAAATAGTCAAAACAAGTATTTATTTTTCCCTTACAAACTGTTCCTACCTGTCAGACATTCATGTTCGTCCCGTCGCCGCGTCGGTATGGTAAATTCGGGTCCCCTCAAATAAAAATATTGTGTATCAATAAACAGATTTTAAAACTAAACACTTTTTTTCTTTACATGGCATTGCAACGCATGCCGGGGTACAACTAGTTATTTATAAATTCTTTACACAAGTAGGTAAATGTGTCACATTATCATTTTTTTTAAATACAGTCTTACCTACTTATTTTTTTAATATTTTTAACCTTTTTCCTATCATGTGAATATGTAGATACTTTAGGTCCTGGGTGGTCTAGAACTGATACAGTCGGTTCAATAGTTTTCGTTTTCTCTCTTCAGTAAAACAAAAATAAATAGGCACATTTCACGCGCGTATACCTACCCCAAAGGAGCGGCAGAGGTGTACCTACCTAATCGTATACGCGTAGTAACTATTGTTATTCATTAAGTAGTAGGTATTAATAAATATTTTCTAACAAAGTTGATGAGGAAATACAGCTGTATGCTTTTGACTTCAAGCGATACTAAAATTGTATTTCTTGAAATAGAATCTAACCTCCATGAATGGTATTATGGTATAGTGAATGAATATTGTTATTGGCTTACTGGTTAATCTTCACAATATCTATACTTCTATACTAATTTTATAAAGAGGTAGAATTTGTTTGCTTGTTTGTATGTAGGAGGTACCTAATCTCCGAAACTACTCATCCGATTTCAAAAATTCTTTCACCAATAGGAAGCTACGTTATCCTTGAGTGCTATAGGCTATATTTTAGGATAAAAAAATATAAATTAACGCGAGCGAAGCCGCGGGCAAAAGCTAGTATCAAATAAAGTTCTTTAAAAAAAAACTTCACTTCGTCTCCCAGCGATTGTGTGACCACCAAAATAAGCAATTCACTTTTTAACTTCCTTTACTTTCATCATTATTTCATGCAAGAACGACGAATTAAGAGACTTTCAACTGCACAGTGGCGTAGCTACCGTATGGCTACGGGTGCAGTGCATCGGGGCCCCCAAACTCGAGGGGCCCCTCGGCCTCCATGAATGACGTTCAAAAAAGTTATACATATAATATCCTAGTTGAACAAAGAATTTTTGACTTTTTGGCCCCTGACCAACGACTTTTACGTGAAAGCGTGACAAACAAACAAACTTTCACATTTATAATATTATTAGGAATTACGATTAAATAATTATCTGCTGCGTTATACATAATACTTACTAGTAAATTTAGCTTTGCTTACTCTTTACACCCGGCCTGAACTGAGAGCGAGTTTGACTTTAAAAAAAATCTGGCTTCAAACCGTTTACTTTCTGCAATGCAATCGGCATGAATTAATCGTGTGCCCTGCAGTAGGTAGACGATAAGGAGCTAATGATGAAGTAGTTTTGCACCTTCGAAGTATTTAGTTTAGTTTAAATAGGGCCCCAATTTCATTTTTGCCCCGGGGCCCTTTGTTACATAGCTACGCCACTGCAACTGCACTTTTATTTTTAGTAGGCTTATTAATCATCCACTGTTATAACATCTGATAGCTATTGAGCTGATACACTATGACCTATTTCTAGGCTAGGCCACACTTCATCATTACGCCTAATACGAGGTGTTGTAGGTACTACTTATGGTAATAATTTATCAATGAACCATTGTTTCAGAAGCTATGTCAGCTGAAATGTCTAGTAGTATAAACAATAGGCATTCGAATAAAAATCAATTGTTAGGTACTTAAAATGTGAAGCGTTTATTTGATAAATATTATAAAAATACGTAGGTATCCTAAATCGTAATTATGCGTATTTGGGGGCAAGTTTGGCAGCCATGTCGATGTACTGCTGCTTGGCGTCGTCCTGGGAGATTCCCTTGCGGCTAGTCCATGCCTTGAACTTGGCTTTCTCAACCAGACCGCTGGGCTCAGCTGGAAAAAATAAATACTATTGTAATATTTTATGTACTAAGGACGGATGAAATGGCGACAGGTCACTGCAATAATTTGCGACCCACGGACGCCTCTCAAGCTAAAGGGGAAAATCTACAAGTCCTGATAAGACCTGTCGTAGGTACTTTATGGATCGGAATGTTGGGCCGTGAAGAAGACGGATGAAAAAAGATTGCATGTAGCCGAGATGAGAATGTTGAGATGGATGTGTGGAGTGATCACAATGGATAAAGTCAGGAACGAGTTTAAAAGAAGAAGTTTGGAAGTAGCGCCAGTGACTGAAAAGTTGAAAGGGAACCGTTTGTCTTGCTAAGGGCATATGAAGGGGAGAGATGAAACGCATATGACGAAAAGAGTTATAAATATAAATGTGGATGGATGGAGAGGAAGAGGGAGGCCAAAGAAAAGATGGATGGATTGTGTGAAGAATGACATGGAAGAGAAGGGAATCAGTGATAACATGATGGTTGACAGGACGGAATGGAAGAAGAAAACGTGTTGCGCCGACCCCAATATGGGATAAGGGCAGGAAGATGATGGTGTATTAAAATAATGATATTCTAAACAGTATAAAGCACTGTTCATTCTTGAGTCATGCATGCATGAACCCTGACTAATGCCCGGTTTCTGGGGTACTCTTGAACGAATTTTAACTAGGTGTTGGATAGCACTATTGGTTCGATAAAGTGACACATTGGGTTTCTGGACACCCCAGTCAGAAGATGATCTTCGTTCAAACTTCAGTTAACTTATTTTCGGTTTCTGGGGTACCTACTATTGAACGGAGTTTATCTATTCGATAAACTCCGTTCAAGTATTGAGTGACACATTGGGGTTCTGGACACCCTAGTCAAAGATGATCTTCTTTCAAACTTCAGTTAACTTGACTGACCAATTTTGGTCGTTTATCGTTAGTTCTCTCAATTGCTACATTGGAATGCTGCTCAACTTTTCTACTGTGTAGCATTATTATGAATCCTGATTTAGGTACCAGGTTCCACCTTACCACACCCTCTCGACCAAGTATTTTAGTCCTAGTCCTAAGTCAGTACAACTTAATTGTAATCTTCTTTATGTGCCTCACAAAGGGTCATTAGGTCTACCATAGTAGGGCCGTAGGTCGAATGATATGGAAGCGGTGTGACGTAATTCCTATCATTAATATTAATTATGTCTGCATGTCATTATTGTTTATGCTCCATCAGCTCTATCGTAAACTATTAATTGTCTTCAGGTTGCATTAGTCTGACGTGGATATAAATAAACGTCTCGAAACGGAGAACTAGAATGAAATGTACTGGAATTGACAGGTTTTTGACTTCTTCCTACACAAGACTCTTCCTAGTTAACCCTATTAATATTATAAATGCGAAAGTAACTCTGTCTGACTGTTACACTTTCACGACTAAACCGCTGAACCGATTTTGATGAAACTTAGTACAGAGATAGTCTGGAACTTGAAGAAAGGACATAGGCTACTTTTTATCCCGAAAAATACGGAATACGCGATAAACGACATCCGTGCGGGCGAGGCCACGAGCGACCTCGAGTACTAGATATTATAACACCTGGGGGGTTACCATGATCTGTTAAAGCAGGAATATTTTAATATTAATCCGAGAGTGGGAAAGTGACAGCGCTAGACAGCTCTCTAGCGCCATCTCTTACCCACTCTCGTAATAATATTAAAACATTCCTGCTCTAAGAGATCATGGTAACCCCCTTGGTCTTCCGTCTTACACGTCCAGACACACGAATTGCAATAATTAGGTATTATCTTGTATAATCGTTGTCATTACCGATGTTGACGTCTCCAATTGTAGCCTGCTTGTACAGGGAGTACAGGGCGAGGTTCTCGTCGTTGCTGGGGGTGGTCTTCCAGTTCCTGACCTGGCCAGAGACGGTGGTGAATTGCTGGAAAATTAGAAAGAAACTTTTGTAGACTTAAGACACAAAATGTAGCTACGAGATTAATATTATGATGTAAATGTGAAATGTAAACTGTTTTGTACCTAGCTAGGCATAACGAGGGTCAAGAGTTATGGATTTTCCGAGGCATTCCATATAGCGCACCAATTTGAAGAGCACCATGAGTTGGTGCTCTTCAAATTACACCAATATTAATAGGAATATGAATAGATACTATTGATGTGATTCGAATTGCTGCTCTTCAAATTGGTGCGCTAAATGGAATGCCTCGTTTTTCTAAACCCGACACAACTACACAGAATACAGTAAATTCAAGCCCTCTTATCCGAACAATTTCCTCCATTTAATGTAGTACTTATTGGAAAGCATCCTTAGGTATTAAATTATAAAAAAGAAGCAGTTTTCCGTCCACTGTGTTTACCATCTCCCCATCACTTCACCAAGTTTTGTATGAAAATTCTGTTTAGTTTGCCATTAAACCTAGGATGTAAAATACAAGACGTAAGATGTAAATTACGAGACAGACAAAACATGCCTATTGACTAGGTAAAACTTAACACTTCCTACTATTAGGTAGTTATAATTTTCTAGCGACCAACGTCTCTCAAGCTAGGTGAAAAGCAGTCAATGACAATGGCAAATGGCAATTAGTATTAAATTCATTCGAACGTAATCGGATACAAGTAATTTTTCATCTGTAACTGATGGATATTATTTCCAAATATCCGTTAGGTTCAATTAATGATAGGTTAAGTACCGTCCGCGAGGCCTAAGCTGAGCTTTGCATTTGTATGAGAATGAATGCAGACGCGTCCTTTGCTTGGTTTAAACCGGTTTATACTGCTTTTTGGCAATCGATTCTATGTGCACCCACACAAATGCAAAGCTCAGCTTACGCCTCGCCAGTTGTATAAGGTAATTTAGTGATTCGGTTTTATCTCTAGAATAAATCGCTAAACTTGTCAAATAATATTGATTGCTCTAATAATATAATTTTAAAGATTAAAAATCATTCAATAGAATTAAGTAGATAAGATATCTATGTGATTAGCGACTCAGAATATAATTATCACTGAAAACGTAGTGAGGAATCCTGCACACCTGAGAGGACTTCAAAAAGTTCTAGATGGTGTGTGCCAACCCGTACCCAGACTGTCCAGGCTAGGGCTAGCGTGGTGGACGGAATATTAGAAAGACTTTTCATGACTAAGGTCTTAACCCTTCTCATTCCGATGTGAGACCCGTGCCAGTTGTGGGACAGTAGGTAATGGACTCATTATACTATTATAATTGACTAGCTTTTGCTCGCGGCTTCGCTCCCGCAAATTTACGGATCCCTAATTTTTTGATCCCAAAATATAGCCTATAGCACTCAGGGATAACGTAGCTTCCTATTGGTGGAAGAATTTTTGAAATCGGATGAGTAATTTCGGAGATTACCTCCTACATACAAACAAACAAATTCTACCTCTTTATAATATTAGTATAGATTACTATTATTATTTTAATAGCACCAATTTTAATCACACCAATAATAATAGGAATACAGTGCAGCCGTGGATAGTCCTCGGTTGGTGCCCCACCCCATTCTAGATTAAAGTTCTCAAAGGGGCCTCTGCGCGTTGGACCTGTGTCCCCCGTATGCCTTCCAAAGGATCGGACATCTTCCACATGGAAGATGAGCAGTGAATTTACACATAGGAATACTTTTGGTGCTATTCAAATTGAAGCGCTAAATGGAATGCCTAGTGCATGAGCACGTCAGTTGATGATTTGATGAGGATTTAATGGTTAAATAACTAGCAATCGAATCCTGCTAAATGTAGTACAGTCAGCATCAAAAGTAGCTGAACATTTGAGTTTTTAAACTTTGCATTAATTAGATAACTAATTGATAGGAAGCAAAAAAAATTAAGGCATACTTAGAGCTATATCTAGCAGCTCTAGGTATCTATTAAACTTTTTGTTTTTAAAACAATTCGTTTTCTAATTAATGCCAAGTTTAAAAACTCTACTGTTCAGCTACTTTTGATGCTGACCGTACCTACCTACTTAACAAACTAAATATCTACTAACTAAACGATTGCAAAATTTTAAAACTCTTACGAAATAACATTTTAGGTAATGCATTTTAGGAATAAACTATATAGGTTTTAAGTGGACAAAAAATTTGATAACGTCACATTTGGTGAATTATTCTCCAAATGTGAATATCTTCGTAATCATAACTGCAAGTGAGCTGCAACATACAGTCGGCAATTGTTATGCATGGGGTGCATGAAAAGAGCCTCCACGAGTGACGATACTTAAGTACGTCCGGCGCACCCTGGGTAGTCAGCCCCGCTACCAACCTTTCTGACTGGCTAATCTTTTCTCCACAGCATGAGCTATTTTCGTATCGCTCGTGCTAACACGAGAGAAGAAGATTGACTGCATTCTAACTGCCTTCAAACTGCAATTGGCAGTTGCATAGCTTGCAGTTATGACTGGATGTGCAGTTCACTTGTAGTTATGATTACAAATATGAATTATGATTCACCAATAGTGACGTTATTAGCGCCCCTGATTTATGTAGTTTACAAGGCGGCATTTGCAATTTGATGCCATTATTCTAAAAAAGTGAACTTACCTCAGCGAGAGACATGGTTTTTGATATACTTTGAGATCTGTAACAAAATGAAATCAATTTTAATTTTGTTAATAATAATCGTTTACACTCATATTTATATTTTGAGATCCTTATCGATTTTATTTATCTTCGAGATTATGTACTAAAATATACGCCATAAATAGGTACAAGATATGGAGACTATTATGGGTACTGATGGAGACTGATATGGGGACTAAGGTACATGGTCATTCGGCCCATTAAATAGATTAATTATTCATATCATCATTCAGGTTCGTGGACACTTTTGTTCGATCCAATTCGAGTAGATTCATACCACTGACAACAATGTCAATATCAATTACTTTTTTGTTTTTTTTCCTCAAAGCCAAACTTTTCAATATTAACTTTTATAGCCCGTTAAAAATTACAGTAAAATCCACAGAGGTCCAAAATGCGGTCTGCAATCTTGGACGTGTGACGTGCGCGTGCGCATTCCTCGGGTTCGACGACCGGTATCAGCGGAACTGGAGCTGTTAGTGCACTTTCCAGCGTTCATTGACAGTAGAATCGCGATGGATGTGAACTATGTAGAGGAAATCCGGCTATGAGATTAGCACTATGGGGGAGTCAAATGAAATGCAGATCGTAAGGAAGAATTTATGAGAGGAATGTTAGAAAGGCACTGTTGTTTGTCCTTTACTGATCACATAGAAATCCACTTCAATCCGGAGAAAGCCACAAGTAAGTCTTAACCTAACTTACAATTAGGTAAGTATAGTATACTCCATTTAATATAAGTAACATTAAACAAATAAGACAAACATGTTAACATGGAAATGTATAGAAATAAGTAACATGGTTGCTTCCAGCAGGGGTTCACAGTATTAGGCTCGGTATTCACCAAAGCGGAGAGGAGAGGAGATGTCTCGATCAACTAATAGGATTGCGTTATTCAAATCTCTCCGCTTAGCTTCAACTCAAAACGAAATCCTATTGGTTGTTTACGAGACATCTCCTCTCCTCTCCGCTTTGGTGGATACCAGGCCTTATGCTTTTATGAACCTTAACGGTCAACCAATATGAACTGAAACTCTACTAGAAGAAAAAAAATGCTTTAAAATGTATTCGTGCCTTGGTGGGCTTCTTTTGTCTATTGCAATAAACCTTAAGTTAATTCGAAATAACCCTGTCAAATCAAAATATTTATTTGGACCATTCAAGTTAAACAGACAAAAGTTTACACACAAGGAGCCTTATGAGTATATTGTGTTTTTCTTTCAACAATGTAAAGGCGGGATTACACATGCCATGATATGGCATGCCTGTAGCTATGTGACGTATTCAGACATGCCATTTGGTATGCAACTTGCACATCTGCTAACCACGCCGCACATTGCATGCCAAAAAATCAAACGCTGTGCAATTTACTTGCATGCCATCTAAAGGCTTTTTATGAATCCACGGGCCAGTAGCTGGCATCTGCAAACTCCTTGCATGCCATTGTGCACGCTACAGGCATGCGTATTCCCGGCTTAACATTTATAAACATTTTTGACCATAATCCTAAACAAAAATCATATTTCTAGAATTTTCTAAAGCACTAAAGAAATAATTATAGACCACATAAGGTACAAAAGGAACTTACCACAAGGTAGAGAAGCTAGGTCGAGATCGCAGAGGACACTGAACAATGTTCCGTGGGATCCCTAAGTTAAATTTCGGTAAATATATGGCTCATGAAGCCAGGGTTGTCAATTTTTTATTTGATTGTGATACGCGTTAAGATATCTAGTTATCAATAATCCGAAATGTAAGGGACTAGGGGCGTACCAATGGAAAATGGCGCCCAGGGCGAATAACGAAGTTGCGCTCTTTTATAAATTATCTAAATTTAAATACAAAATAAACAAATGCACTAAAAATTGTCTAGGAGGCCTTTTTTTAAAGTCTGATAATCGTAGGGTTCGCGTGATAATTTGATTAATAATATAAATTATATTGTTGGTTTAATTTGGCGCCCCCCTTTGAAAGGCGTCCAGGGCACGAGCTCTACTCCCCCTACCCTAGGTATGCCACTGTAAGGGACGGTACACCTCAAACTGAAACAGCAAATTTTGATTCAGCACAAAGCTCTGAATTTATGCAAATAAGTATTTTCCACAGATTTTTTATATAGAACTGAATAGGGTTGAATTCACTGTTAAAATTTTTGGGAATCAGTCCTTTACTCGGTTTATTTATTTGATAAAAAAATAATTGAAATACAATAAAATATAGGACAATTAGATATTTCCAGTTAATCCGGGAAATTCCGAGACCAAATTCCAATCACATAATTATTTTCAAAGCGTATCTAGGTTGAATTATCTATTAATCTGATTTTAAGTATTCATTAATTGAGTTACAATTAAATTACTAATGATTGTAAATTACTTAATTTACAGTTGATATCGAATGATTTAAGTAAACATGATCATGCGATACCTACCGTATGATTCATTAAATGTCTGAAGTCGGCATTCTGGGGATCTACTCTGGGGATCTTAGCGCTGTCTTATACCAGATTTTTTTGGATGGCTAGTTCGAAACCTCTGATGTCTTAAATTCTTAAACTTACAGTTGAATTCCCTAGGTGGAAAAAGGTAGTAGACAGATCTGTGTCACGGAGTTGGTTGCGCTGTTTCTTCTTCACAGCATAAACATTAGGAAGCGGTTATCAGATCAGCTGGAAGTCGGATTTTGTCAATTGGGATTTCTACCGTAGGCAAAGAAGAGTTTTTTATATAGTCTATATGTAAAACAAACAAATATTTTTGGAGCAAAATACGCAAAAATTCCCACTTACCTGTTGTTCAGTAAAGCCGATAGAACTAGTGACCACCGCATCTTTCTGACGGGCCACTTGATCCCATTTTGTAAGTGAACATACATTAAATAATAAATAATGTTATTTTACAAAGCTGAAAACCCTACGTTAAATGCAATATAAATAAACGATATCATGCAATAAAATGTTGTATTTTTATCGCTTGGACATAATCCACCAGAAGATTATCCAATAGTCCAAATAAAACTCTTGGGTGGGGTATAAAATTTATCTGGAGCTGTATCCGCGTAGATAAATTGTGATCTGGGTCTGGGATGTTCAACGGTGGGATCATGTGCCTCGGTCGTTTCATCCTTATGAGAGAAAGCCGTCGGATAAATGGGTTGAATCCGCTATTTCAGTTTTCGGTTTACCGTTCCTTACATCCGGTATAGAGCAATTAATGAAAACGTTGGGTCATTTTTGTGTTATTTAGATAGGTAACCATATATTTGAGCACGCGAATATTATATTAGTTCTCTTTGCCTACATTCATTATCTTCTAGTCATCTGGGGAAGCCCCGAATTGCCGTCCGTGACACCGACATGGCGGAAAAATTTAGAATTGCGCTTGAGGTTGTTTAGTCTTGTCATACCTACATAGGAATTATCAAGGATGTTGAAATATTGAGAAAAGTGGAGAGTAGTGAGTTGAAGGCGGATCTCTGTCAACAAGTCCAACAACCGGTTCATATTGATCTAAGGAGCTCAAAGTCATCGTTCACGTATTCTCGGTACGTAACTTGCATGAGTCCATCTATCCAGTAACACATTCGAGTCCACTACACTTTTCATAGAACTGATACGCCATGGCGCCATACCTATTGCTAGTTGCATGGACCGTTCAGGATGGTACTCAACATTACGTTTGCGCTAAGAGGGAATCCTAAAGGAGGGTTATTGGCATGAGGTTAAAAACCGTATCATAAAACACGCTACTACGTAGTTAAATAGTATTTTCAGGAGGTCTTCTTACTTGTTTTATGGCGGTGAATTTTCTAAGAAAAACCCACACTTAAAATGTGCCTTCCACGTGGGTACCCGGCATCGCGAATGCGACTAGAAGGTGCCCTCCGGGCGGCCCCCGGCACTGAACGTGCACTTAGCACGCACTTGTAGGTATAGCAATTTTTTACTTTCTCTGTCCAATACCAACGCTTCACTTCTCTGTAGGTATATTATTATTTCTGTCTTTTCCTTCAATTGGTCTGTGTACTTTCTTTTTGGTCTACCTCGTTTTTTCGTTGCCGCTAATTCCCTTCTGCGATGTTCTTCTGAAGTCTTCTGAAGTGGGGTGCATAAAAAAAGCCTCCACGAGTGACGATACTTAAGTACGTCCGGCGCACTCTGGGCAGTCAGCCCTGTTACCAACCTTGCTGACTGGCTAATCTTTTCACCACGGCATGAGCTATTCTAGCAGAAAACCTAGCGAGGACACGATAAAAAAAAAGAGTGACTTATCATTTTTCTTGTCTTCGCAAAATTCTCCTTCATGTAGCCACCAACTATACGAGAATAGCGCCATACCCTGGTAAAAAGATTATCCAGTCAGCAAGGCTGATAACGGGGCTGGCTGCCAAGGGTGCGCCGGACATACTTAAACATCGTCAGTCACAGAGTCTCTTATAAAGCACCTCTAACCATTTGGCATTGCGTCTTCTTTTTGGATCAATAACCCAACTAAAATTTTCTTCGACCAATGTGTAGCCCTGTCGTTTGCCTCATTTAAATCCTGTCGGGTGTAGGTGGTCCTTTCATAAAAACCAGCTATGCTTATTCAATGTATCGGAATCTTTGATGTAGATTGGGGCGCTCTTGATCAAGAAGCCATCAAGCAGATCTGGGGAGAAAGCAACGTTATTACGGAACAAGGATATAAAAATAGCCGTTCCTGGCTCGATGTTGTACGGTATCAGCAAAAGTAAACACCAAAGTAATCCACAGCTTCCTATTCCAAGCCCTACGTATTTCGCAGAAGCCGTCGGCGTTTACCATCACCATGCTTATTGTATTTAATAAAAGTCGTAGTAGTTGTCAGAAAGCTGAAAATTTTGGGTCAGTATCCTGGTGTAGGTTGTATCAAAGGGTAGGTAGCATAAAATCCGCAAGTTCAGTAGTAGATATAGAGCGTCGAGACTGGAGGGCCAAGCCAACCCTAATATTTGCTGGGATGATGATTCTACTCTGTGGTTTAATTAAAAGTACAACTCCTACGGATTTAACGCTTATGTTTACTGCAGTAAGCTGTATAGGTACTTCATTTCGTAGAAAGCATTTTAAAACTCACTGGCAAAATTCTATTTAAGTACAGCTAACAACCTAATGATATCTATAGATAAAAATTTTGATATAAGGTAATTTTTCCTTTCAAGAATAAATAACGACTCTTCAATTTACGCAGCAGTAGAGAAAGAGAATAAGAAAGTAGAGAAGGCGGTTCCAGCAATTTCTAACTCGATCAGCAAGCGTTGAAAAATTAAATCTAAACCTTTTGAAATAAATCTAATCTATTTGATTTATTTCGACTCCTCCAAAGGGAAGACACCGGACCAAGGCGTGGCTGCGTGAGCAAAACACGTCACATGCACACAACTTCATTATTTACTTACGTAGTTGTGAAAAATATTTACAGTTAGATGGCATACCTCAATATCATCGGCGTATGTTATCAAATTTGGAAATAGGTCGCGATTACAAGTGTTTGCAAATAACATTACATGTAACAGGCGAAGGGACATGTTCTTATCAGATCTAACGAAAATGTTTCCACTCGACACACCTTCCGTGCCCTCTAGTTTACCAGCAATTTTGTAAAAAACCGGTAAAGTTATTTAAACCGTAGATAGTTTAAAGTTATATATAGGTCAAGTACCTAACCTGTTTTCAAATCGTTACGCAAAATCTCTATAATAGAATAAATTGAAGTCGCTTTTCGCGTTTGTCTGTTTGTCCGCTTTCTTCGTCTAAACCAGTCAATGGATTTTGATGCGGTTTTTGTCTTAATTTAGGTAATTTCTTCCTGGAGGTTTTAAGATATAAAACGTACCCGAGGAACGGGGGCCGGACCCGGGGCGGGTCGTTAGTTCAGTTTCAATAAATTTTTAAAGAATAATAATTGCCAGATTCTGCTTTACCCTGGCTGGGGCCCAGCACAAGCATTTAAGCTTATAAGTAACCTTCATTTTTAATAAACAGCCTATCGTAATCCCTTGTACTGCCGAAACATATTAAGAATCACCAAAGCGCAAGCAGGATATCATCTCGAATCAGTTATTATTCTGCTGCTCCCTTGGCAGTCGTAAGACTCTCTTTTGTGAGCAACGCGAGGTTGATGTTAGGAAAAGCTGGACATCTAGGAGTTACAAACGCCTAAAAAAACTTGTAAGTAGAGGTTATTTGTTCTTTCAAAAAGATTTAGATTTAGCCAAATTCCAACATCAGTTGCCTATCCCACAGACTGGTTTAAATGACACTGTTTTCACAAAAGTAAGTATATGGGTTTAGTATGGTAAGATAAACAACCCAGTCACGCGATTGGATCTAAAATTATAAATAACTTAGATAGGTAGTATACACATTCTTGAAAGAAAGTCACAACAATGTCGTTTGTAGTAATAGCTATTAACCGTAAGCAATTTTCAAAATACCGTCCAACAAACTCCACTTTCCACTTTGCCGCTTTAAAACCAGGCTTTCAGCTTTCTGTTCCTCACTTCAGAGGGACAAAGTTATTTAGTACCTACTCGTAAAATATCTTTGCCGCTCTGAAAGTTCTGAAACCCGCCTTTGAGCGTCCTGTTCCTCACTTCAGAGTGGCAATTATTTTACACGTACTGTAGATTTAGGTAAAATAGGTATACTTGTAATACGTCAATTATGGTAGTACTCTTATCAGTAGATAGGTTAAACCCTATCCAGTGAAACTTTAGAAATTAATGTAAGTTAGGCATCAATCAGTTCCTCCTTCTCATCAGTTGCCCTACTTCGATACCACATAACTCAACATACCTACGTTAAGCGATTGACATAATAATCTTTACTGTACATTCAAAGACTTACCATAAACACATTAACATACATAGCTTGCATTCTTTACGCGGAGGTTAACGGCAATGGGGGTCAACTATCGCACTTGACTGACTTATAACAGCACGTTGTGGAAGCACCTACAAGCTTTCGTCTAACACCTAATTGTACCTATTTAACTTCTCCTCAGGTTCTTTATGGTGTAGCGACTGGCCCTTGTGGTTAGGGTTACCATTTAGAAATTTGAAAAGTCCTGACAAAAAGCCTGACATTTCAATTAAAGTCCAGACATTTTAGTCACAAAATGCAAACATACGAAGATTTATTGTTTGATCTCGTTATGTTGATTGTTAAAGATTTATATTTTGTTTTTAGATGAATGAGAAGTTAAGAAAGATTAAAAAGTTATTTGATATTACTTACTTATGTAAGTTACATTACTCTTATTCCATCTAAGCCAAAAAATCTGGACAAATTAAAGAGCCGGACAAAGTCCGGACAAAAGTCTAGAAGTCCGGACAAATCCGGACGGATGGTAACCCTACTTGTGGTAGCACAAAGCTAGTCGACCACGCTGCGTTTTAGAAATTATTCTGGGCCTAAAAACCTGGGTTTTCAGCTGAAGCAAGAGCGTAGTTTTCCGATTTCATTGTTTTCAACAAAATCCAACACGCTTGGTGGTAGGATCTATACGGTCCGCCTGGCTAGCTAGGTACCTCCCTCACATTAAAGTCCGGAGCCAAGCAATTTACTGTGTTCAATAGTTTGTATTATATGTGACCCAGAGAGGTATAGGGAAATCAAATCATCTCCGTTACTTGGATTCGTGTGTGCGCTCACCATCAGGCGCGACTAGGGTAAAACAATAAAAAAAAAACAATTTTCCCGATAATGATAGGTTGGCTTACTTTCGTGTTCACTTCTGCCATGATCAATTGAACGGCTGTACTCAATTGCAGCTGATTCAAAATGTACATTGTTGGACATAAATCCATACATTGATGGACCCAGTGACGTACCTAGGGTGGGGCAAGTAGGGCTCGCGTCCTGGCCGCCATACAAGAGGGGGGGGGGGGGGGGGGGCGAAATTCGCAAAAATAAAAAAACAATATAATTGATATATTCAAATTATTGTACTTTAGAAAAAAACCCTCCTAGACGAACTTTTTTGTGGATCCGTTTATTTTTCATTCAGATTTAAATGGTAATTTACGAAAGGGCGCAACTTCAATGTTCGCCCTAGGCGCCATTTTCCATTGGAACGTCTCTGGATGGACCTCATGCGTTATAATCGAATGTAGCGATGGAATACCGAACATGCCATGTATGCCATAAATACTCGTTGCAGCAAGTGATAGCTATAAACAAGAAATTCTTCAGTAAATTCCGCATCGCTAAAATTTCGCAATGCAATGAAAACTGGTTAAATGCGAGTTAGCGGTTAATAATTGCACAGCACTTAACACGGTTCGTTTGTTCTTTGATTACGTGGTATGACATCACTATCGAATGGCGGCAATACTCTTCCACGAAATATTACGTGTACTGATGTATCTATATCCTTATTATTTTACTATGTAGAGGTACGATAATGTAGTGTTGTTACGTTGATATCATTGTTTATAGGGAGTCACCATTGATGTCTATCTACCTTGAGTCGTGGTAACGCAAAGGGCCGATGTGTTCGCCTGGAGAGCCCGGTGCTGCTCGTTGTACTGAAGACGGCCACCAAGGGGACTTTAGTGAGTGAGCACAAATCTACTTAAGGGGTAGTACCTATCAATATTATGCGCATACTTCGTTCAGCACACTCGACCTGCAAGCTGCAGCCTCCAATAGGGTGGCAAGACTGGCAAAATGCTAGCAAACTCCGGTTAATGAGTGCCCTGGGGTACACAAAAAAGGGAGTGCCTAAACTAAAATCAATAATGGAAATTATAAGAAAATTATAGATGGTATCCTACTTATTTTTTTATTTTAATTTCTCGGCTCATCTTCCTTGCGGAAGATGTCTGGTCCTTTGGAGCCATACGGGGAACACAGGTCCAACGCGCAGAGGCCCCTTTGAGAACTTTAATCTATATAATTATTTAAATGATTGTTACAACAAATTCTCTAAATTATTAAAAGTTTACAAAAATTCTCATTTCTTTGGCGCATGCTACTTACAAATAAAAAGGTACACCAGTGGGTGTTCTAAGTGGCCAGTCAGGCTTTTCTTATGCTTCGCAAGCCCGTTGGTAATACGCGTTGAACTATCGTCCACATTCCTAATCCTCGTAGTAAATCAGGTTGCTAAAAACTTCAGAAGCGTAGTTCTTAGGGGAGATATTTTTAATAATAATAAAAATGTATCATGAGGTCTACTGAAAAGCTTACAAACCGCAGGGCAGCTTGTGGCGAGCTGTTGGTGAGTGGCGACACTGCGTACCTTATTGCCTCAGAGAGTCGGTCAGGGCCTCGTCTCTAGTTTGCCTTTATTGGCTGGCTGGAGTGGAACCCCAAGAGTGCCCGCAGGACTCTCAACTCTGGCTTGCCTTTATCGGCCGTCCAGAGGGGGGCCGCCAGAGCTATATGCTCGGGGGTGGAAGTGTCTAAAGGCGTAATAGCGGGGAAACCCACTCCGGGTCTTTTAGACCCGCGACGGCGAAACCGGGGCCACACCTCTCTACACCCCTAGCCGCTCACACGTCTGTTGCCCCCTTCGCCTATGTACTGGCGGCTTTTCAGGGGGCCCAGCTAGTGAGCTGGCGAGTCACCGTCTGCCAATAAATTTCAATTTTAAATGTTGAAAGGCAGACGCCGTTTTCTTCCGGCAATAGAGGTTATCAGTCCACCTAACACCCCTTCCCATAGACCAGACATTTTTCACCACATTTTGCAATAGTCTTGCACCCACCTGGGACGGTTCATGACTGTACTCCAATAGTGCAGCCGTGGATAGCCCCCGGTTGGTGCCCCACCCCATTTTAGATTAAAGTTCTCAAAGGGGCCTCTGCGCGTTGGACCTGTGTCCCCGTGTATGCCTTCCAAAGGACCGGACATCTTCCGCAAGGAAGATGAGCCGTGACTGAAAAGAGATACAAAGATAATAATTTATTTCAGGAAATTATTCCCATAAGCATAAGCACTAAAAATAACAAACAAGTTTGTTATTTTTAGTTTAAGTTTGTCTCAATCTTTTTTCATGGTGAATTTTCTTCCCAGCTAAGTACTATCTTCCACATTTCCACCGGTAAGAATTGTTACCTCTTATAATATCGTTTTATTCTCAACAAATAACAATCCACCCCTCCTCCCATCCTTGGGTGTAGGTTATGGCGGCTGTACACTCTCGGCGAGACAGCCCGAGACTTAGTACTTAGCTGTTCTTTGCTATTTGATGTCAAAGTTAAGGATAGAGATAGCGCCTCGGACTGTCTCGGCGAGAGTGTACAGCCTGCATAAAAGGCAAAGGGATTATTCCAAGAGCAGCAGCAGCAGCAGCAGCAGCAGTGTTCTTCTCTCTTTTCTTTTCGTATCAATAGACCAACTCAATTTTTAGCGACCTGTTGTGGCGGCGTAGCATGTGATGCCACTCGGGGCGGCACACCGGTTTCTATTAAGCACCCCTAAAAATAAAATAACAAATACGAAACATGCTTACTCCACAGTGTACCTACTTACTACATACAGTGGGTCAACGCCCATACATTTGACAGGTCCTATGAAATGTCAAAATTATGTAGGGGCGGAGGTTATGTCCCAAGTATGCAGTATGGCTACTCGGGACATAACCTCCGCTCCTTCACCCCACAACCCCCTGCACGATTGTTCTGCGACAATGTTCTACGTTGACCGACTGTAAGGAGTAAGATATGGGTAGACTGTGCTTACACGACCCGCTTGCCGCGCATGCTGAGCAAGTATTTTTTCTGTACTAGGCTGCGGACCATTTCCTAATTTCCTTAGTCAAAGTGCTTGACAATGGCTCTCCACGGGCGCAGACTGTCACCCTTTGGAGCTTGGCACCGGGGGCGGAGGCGAACCGCCCCCCCTTTACGCCACCACTGGCCATCTGAACGTCCCTGTTGTTTTCCTCATTTAAATCCTACGGAGTGCGTTCTCCTGTCTTCTAATAGGTAAGAACAAACTGCGGTCACGAACCCGTTTGCCAAGCATGGTCATTATGGGAATTTCCTCTGACCGGTCATTGTCGCGGTCATTCAGAGGCCCGTAAACATTTACGAGCTGATATTACGATGGTGATATCGACTCTGTAATCCTATAAGTTTAAAATTTGTAATCAGCCGGCCGGCCGGCGTCGCAGTAGATTACCAAAAAATTGCGCACATAGGCACTAATCGCACATATAGTTTATCGCCGATTACAGATAACTGCGATAGTAATTATAGGAACAGACATGATAAAAAGTTGAAACCACGATAAGGTAAATCGATGCCCCTGAGAGTTCGTGGTTATATAGGAGAAGTAAATTATAAGGGTTTGTTGAAATTTAAAAAGATCCTAGAAAATTGAAAATTCTTATATTTTAAAGCATTGTTAGTTAAACCATTTACAAACACTTTTGAAAATAAGTAGGTACCGACGACATTCTTTTTACACAGGACTGAAAATCAATACCTACCTTTTGAACGACAAAATTACAATCAACAGCCCCCAAATTCGCCCCTCCTACCTTGCTTCCTAGTGTCTATGATTGAAAAAAGAAGCAGCACAATAAACTCCAACAACACCATCTCTGTCTCTTTGGTTAATATTTGTAACCATTCATTGTATATCCTCATTGATATCCTCCACCCTGAAGAAGACAGAAGGTCATGCCGGACTCTTACAGGCTAATATCAACACGGTGTTTCTCCGAGGACCTATGGTCTGGGTCGCGTAATTCGCTAGTGCATTCACCACGGCCACATCCCCAGCTGAAGTACCTATACAAAATCTAAGGAGATTTATCAAGACTGCAATCTAAAGAGTTTCTTTCATCAAGAACTTGGTCGGTAAAGACCTAATTGGGAATAGCTGCAGTTTCCACGCAAAGAAACACAATAAAAACTGGTCCATTCCAAGCCCGGAATCGAAATTCTTTACAATTCTTAGCAGAAAATAACATACTCGTACATATTCTTTGGAATATCTGAGAATGTACAAGTAACAAGCCGCGCCAGTTCAACAGGGTTCAACAGTTACACTATACGAGTACATCCAAAGTACATAATTACATTCGTACGTGCCTACGTGTTAATAGTAGGTAGGATACCTACCTATCTGTTACATCATGTCCTAATCAAACTATGTAAGTACAGAAGAATAAAGCGATTAGTTGAATAAATTAGCGCCAATGTGATAATCAATAAGCTCAACTACTGTGTTTTTTTTTATTTGTTTATGGGCCTGCGTTTAACCGCCATCTCGCCTGATGTTAAGCGATGAAGCGGTCGACGATAGAGCACGCTTGCCCAGAAGAAACCGATTCACTCGTGACTTGAAGACACCCAGATTGTGGCTATCGGGGAACACCCACTCAGGCAGCGCATTCCGCTGTTTGGCGGTTTTCACAATGAAAGTGGAATCAAAGCGCTTCGTTCGGGTTTTTGGTATATCAACCATGAACCGATGGCGCTTTTTCGTACTTCTGGCCGTCCGATAGAAACAAGGGCAGAGGTCGAATTAGATCATGCAGATCTGAAGCGCACTCTCCGAAATGTATCCGATAAAAAACCGATAGACTAGCAACTTTGCGCCGATGCTCAAGACTTTGGAGCTTGGTCTGAACAAAGGAGTCGTTACTGAAGAGGTTCTTGGCGCGCTTCTCAATGGACTCCAACGCCTCAAGCTGGTATTTGGCTGAGCCATCCCAAAGGTGCGAGCAGTACTCCATGTACGAACGAACCTAAATTATTTGAGAGGGGCTTATTAAAAATCGCGCGGATCGTATGATATGTAAGGTTTACCGCGGTTAATCCGTGGATGGGTGATCATTCGTTACACGTCGAGACACCTCCGTGCCTCGGAGAGCACGTTAAACAGTCGGTCTCGGATATCATACGAATACCTATGACAGTCGTTAAGGGTAATCAGAAGCCCGAAAGTCTGACAACCGGTCTAATCTTAGAATATCGGTATTGTCCAGTAACTGGGTTGCGGAGGTCTGATGGCAGTCACTCCGTGTAAAATAGGTATTTAGCCGCATCTGGTTACACTGGAAGATGACCCCAACATAGAAAAAGGCTAGGCAGAACAGTCAGTGTTTAATTGAGACCTGCTTATTTAGATAGACAGGCAATGTGAAAAACATTATCTATAAGTATTTTGGAAATAAGGGTAATGGATCCAACGATCCACCTTCCCTACATGGGAAGGTGGATCGTTGGTGTTGGTGAATCCAAGTCAATTCAAGTTTCGTATAAAACGTGATCTAATTTCCAAAACCATCGAACAAAGTATAATGTACGAGTACCTAAGTAGGAACCTATTCATTAGACCCTCAAAGATTTTCCAGCAACGAATAGCATGGAATAGCATTGTAAAAGTGTAGCACCGAGAATAGAAACCTCTGTATAAACTTAATTACTGTAATTACGGTCATAGTCGTCATAAATTCATAGTTAAGTGCCGTGTAAATTGTGATGTCTTACAGTTAAGTACACTACAGTGGAGCTGGTGATTCTAAAACTTTTCAATTACCAACATACTTATTTGCAAATGTGCAAATACAATATTTCAATTTAATTCCGCCAAACTAGATCGCTTGGATCAGGCTAAGCGTATGTATGCTAGGATGCAGGTGACGCAGCACAGCACAGTACAGATTTTGCAGGGCAGGCGATGCAGACATAGGCCACGACCGCATGCTGCGACGCAGCTCGAAGACACATTCGAGTTTTAACTAATACAAAGAATAGACGTGTTCGAGTTGACGAGTTTTTTTTAATAGTCCAGATGATTAGTATCATACAAACAAGGTTCACAACACACTAATTCAATAAAATGTTCTGTAAAATTCGAATTAGCGGTGAAAAAGACATGTCGACATGCAAGCGTCGCGCAGAAATCTGTGCCGGCACTACAGCGAGGCGCAGGGCAGGACAGACGCATGTCTGCGCCGCACGCGCCTGCGCCGCAGCGTACGCACCTCTTAGTACATTCATGCATTACAAAATCTGCTCTGCCCTGCGCTGCGTGTACCTGCGTCGCTTGCGTCTCAGCATACGCTTAGCCTCACGCTCGCAGTTTGGATGCAGTATGCAGCACCAACTTCCCGCCCACAAATATATGCACATGCAGGAATGAAAAAAATGCAACATGCAACCAAACCAATACGACACTTGTTTCGCCCTTCAACGGGGCATCCTCATGTGTTGACTCGTATACGCTTGAACGCGTATTTTTTTCGTCTCAAAATCAACGATAGTGCAAGGTTTCATACATACTGTACTTTTTCGTATCTTTGTACTCATGTGCTGTAGGCGAGACGTATGTGAACATTGTATTGAAACCGGTTTCAGCATTAAAATACCGGTTATAGCTTTACATCGTTTAGATATCAAATAAAACTGAGTAATAAAAACTCATCAATCAAGTATTTAACTTTTGACTATTTACAAGAAGATGTAGGTATTTGGTAATACAAACAACTTAGCCTTCAAAGTTCAAAGCCTTGTAAGTAATAACTATTAGGTGTCTGTTTGTAGCGATCTCTTAATATGTGACACGTGGTGAGGACAGCAGCTACGTATGGAATCCCCATGAAGCCAAGTATACTTTGGTGCTGGAAAAGGTCCAGAAGGCTTTCTTGAGATTTCTTTTTAGGCGCTTATTCGAATGCTATACATATAGGTATAATATGTACCTATGTGAGTGATACCATGACGGGTGACAGGACGGAATGGAAGAAGAAAACATGTTGCGCCGACCCCAAGTAACATGGGAGAAGGGCGGGAAGATGATCATGATATACCCCACAAAGTTCCTTTTGGGAAGTTTGGGGAACAATTCCTTGGAGGTTTGTAGGAAATTAATTGTGGCACCAAAGGAGAAGGTATCCCGCCTATTTGTCCTAAATAATTATAACCGTAGCAGAAAACACAGGCTTTTTGCCGTGCCTGCTTGTCAAACGGTATTGCGAGCAAACTCTCCTGTACCTCGTTCTCTCAGCGCACTCAACGCTCTCCTAGAGGTCAATACAAATTGTGATAGTTTTGTTGATGAATGGAAGAAGATTTTATCAGTATGCCTGGAGTATTGTGAGAAATCTGTGTGCTAATTGCGTCTTAATTAGTGTACGAGACTGGTTGAACAAAATTTCAAGCGGCATTTCATGTAACTCGGTATAGTAGAGCGGCTATCAGTTTTGCTGCAAAACTGATAGCCGCTCTACTATACCGAGTTACATGAACTTTTGCATTGTATCTGGTGCTGGGGCTACGAAGTTTTATCAGTCTTTGCGCACTCCTTATCTTTTGCTTTGGTAGGCACTGCAAGTACATGGAGCTCCAAAGCAAGTAATAAAATCAAACTGTCTCAAGTTTAGAAGTTTAGATGATAAATTGCTAAACAGTTCTCAGTCGTAAACTGTCAGTTTTCACACAAAATTACGCTTGCGTCTGGCAACTGGCGATGACGGAGACAACTAACCACTGCAGACAACAAACGCGCACGTTCGTCCGCTGTCCGAAGGTTTATTAACATTATACCCCATGTACGAGATTGTAAATTACGAAAAATAGTTTTCATGAGCTCTTTAAACTCCATCTCTCTTACACCCCACAAGAAAAAGAGACAAATACAGGGTGAAATTGTAACCACTCGACAAACCGAAATGGGAGATTGTACTCATCACTATGAACAACTTTTACTATGGGACCAAACTGGAAATCGCGAAAAAAAAATCTGCTGTTCCCTACATTTTGAAGAGTTATGCGAACATAAATGTAGGGAACATCTGTTTTTTTTCGCGATTTCCGATGTGGTCTCCTAGTAAAAGTTGTTCATAGTGATGAGTACAATCTCCCATTTCGGTTTGTCGAGTGTTTACAATTTCAACCTGTTTATGTATTATTCAGTTTAGCGAGCTCATGAAAAGTATTCCCGTTTTCGTTATTTACAACGTCGTACTAGACCTCTCATCATCATTCAGCCGAAAGACGTCTACTGCTGGACATATGCCTCCCCCAAGCACCTCCATGTTGGGGGAGTTTGCCATAATCGCCACGCTTGGCAGGCGGGTTGGCGATTGCAGTAGGTATGGTTGTAAAAGTACTCAGAGAACGCTGTTGCCCATCGTCGTCTAGTGAATCCCTTAGTCGCCTTTTACGAAACCCATGGGAAGAGATGGGGTAGTACTATTCTTTACGTCCGGCATCACACGGCACCACTACACCCCTAGTACGACTCTAATGATTATGTTACTAAGCCGCGTTGTATCAGCAATGTAGGTAGGTATATCACCAGTGATCGGAAAAGGGTGAGCTAATTTACCTAAACTTCAAAGAACAGAGACAAAAACTGGAGACTTCCTTACGACAACATTTTTTTTCATGAAAATTATTCCGGATTTCGGGACATCACTAAAGTACATTTAATATTAATGTTAATAGTACAGAAAACAAATTCATTTCCTATTTTTGTTTCCCAAAATTGTCACAAAAACAGATGACACGTTTTTCATTGTTTTTAAAAAGAGATTGTGTATTGTTTTCAAAAAAGGACATTGTCTTTTATTTTTTGAAAACAAATGAAAGAAAATCTCCGAGAAAATTCTCCCGAAAAAAAAAATGTTGTCGTAAGGAAGTCTCCAGTTTTTGTCTCTGTTCTTTGAAGTTTAGGTAAATTAGCTCACCCTTTTCCGATCACTGTTACGTGCATTGCATTGTGATAATAATTATACCTATAGCGGCGAGTGCGTAAGCGCTAGTTAGCAAGTGCAGCAGCAGTGCACAAATAGCCATCAATAAACAGCTTGCACTAACTCGTTTAAGTTTATTGACATAATAATTTACAGCCCTATAGTCACCAGCTCGAAACGACTTTAATACAATACCAATTACTATCAATAAGCCTGCTTAAACACAATAGGTAAGCAATAATTAACGTGTTACGTTTAACAACAGTAATTTGTAATACACGGAGCCGGTAATTGCTGGTTTTCCTCAATTGATTTACTACGAGGAGAATGATAAGACGCTTAATGTTTATTTTACATGTATTCCTGGACAACGGCTACATGGGAAGTTTTATTTATTTACCTTCAATGCCTTGGACGTGGGAAAATACGTGAAAAATATTTGTATATTTGCAAAAAGCAGTGATAGCCTAGCGGTTGAACGCTTGGTTTTTATACAGTAGGGACCAAGTTCGAACCTGGCCCGAACCTCTCTTTTCAAATTCATGTACAAATCAGAATTGGATTATCACTTGTGCGTGTGTTAATTAAACGGTGAAGGAAAAACATCGTGAGGAAACCTGGTATCTGTGTGTGTAGTCTACCAACCCCCACCAGGCTAGCGTATTGGGCTAAGCCCTAAACCCTTCTCTTTCTGACAAAAGGCCCGTGCCCGACAGTGGGACAATAATCGGCTGATTATGATCTGCAATTTCATTTTCTTAAACGAGACTTGCTCCTTTTGTTGTCGGCTCTAAAATTAATCTATGGATTTTTTATTTCATAAACGCTATATAGTAGGTAGGTGAAACTCAGACTCTGAAGGCCCGAATTAAAAACAGCTCTCATTTGAGAGATCCTTCTGTGTCGTTTTGAAATGAATTGAGATGAAAAAAAAATATGTTGACATGTATAGGTACAATGTGTCCGCTCATGAACTAGCGATATTCTAGGTACTTATATAGCAATTATTCTAGTACACAAATACACCACACACTAGGGTCCAATCCACTTTTCCCCGCTATTTGGCAGCCATTTTGCGTTTTTGTTGAGATATTCTCTATCTTAAAGTTATGAAAATGTGAACCCATTTTATCGTAATGTAAACGATAGACAATATTGTTGCCCTCTGAATAAGCCTACTTTTATCTCAGTAGGACCAAAACTTTGAGAGATATGACTTTTTTTGTACACACGTACAGAATATCTCAACAAAAAAGTGGAGTAGATTGGACCCTAGCGTATATTGTATTTGTGTACTAGAATAGTTGCTATATAAGTACCTAGAATATCGCTAGTCCATGACCGGACACATCGTAGAATTCCATCTAAGTACCTATTTATTACCATAAAGTAATAGATAGCTCTTCTCGGGCGATTTGGCTGGAGACCCTTCAGGTTTCGCCAATAACTGCCCGGTTACGTAGAAAGAGTCCGCAAGTCCCAAAATAAGAAACAGAAAAAAAAACTTGGGCCATATCTCAAATGTGAGCTACTTATTAAAGTGCATTAATGTAATACTTATACCTAAGTTAGTGTTCTATTAAATCCGCCAACGTCATCCAGTCTGATATCGACTTCTACCGACCAGTTTGAATCCTGGGCTTTAGATACAGTACCTAAGTTTATATTATCATTGACCTACAACGTGTCCAACTGACATACATACTAGGTATATTATTGATGTCCTTTATTAATAAAGGTCATTTTATACGTAATAATAACATTATCGCATTTTCGTCCTATCTGCATCTGAGTGGACATTTATAAAGATATTGTATCATGTTGTAATACCCATAAATTTGGGGCTATCAGGTTCGACCGTAACGTTACCTTAGATAACGATAAAAACGATATCGTTCTAATATATTTTTAGTAACGTTAATACTTAGCTTTATAATCGATAATCTTGTTGAATAATTTTCCTACGAATGTTTATTATTATTTAATATTGTAGTAAAATACTATTAAGATGCTACGATGACACGAGAAAGTAGATGATGGTGACCAGTTAAAACTTACTGATCCTAAGAGCTAACTTTCACCCAGCATCGTCAGCCTCACTTTACATTGTATCCCTATATAGTCTAAGTCAGTGGCGAAGGGTGAATTTTCTTAAAAGGGAAGCCGGAACAAAAAATGCTTACCTTGCTAAAGTGTGATGCGTGAATTCCAGTAACTACTCGTTTCAAAAGGGAAGCCGATAGGAATCGAGTTGTATGGAGCCTTCGCCACTGGTCTAAGTAAGGTAAGGCGCCCCTTACCTTACTGTGTTAGGCCCCGTCATAGATACACGATGCATAAAATAACTTTACCGCTCTGAAACCAGTGGGCCTACTCCTTAGGGAGTAGGCCCACGGACTTAGGTCCGTCAACGAATTTAGTCGCCCGTCCGAAAGTAGTCCGAAACGTAGGAGTGAACAAAACAAGTGTCAAGTTCAACTTTTCGGACGGGCAAAAATACATCAGTATTATGGACAACTGTCAAATCGTGTTGTCATTCTTAGTTCGGGCCCCGTAATACGGACATACCGTAGGTGATAGGGAGTAGAAAACGCTCGTAATTAAGGCCGAAACCACGGACTTCGTGCTTAGGGAGTGGAACCCCTGGCTTTAAGCGTTCTGTTCCTCACTTCGGATGAGCAGTTTTTTAGTTCACGTAAAATAAGTTAGCCGCTCTCAAAACAGGCTTTGAGCGTTCTTGTCCTCACTTCAGAGGGGCAACATTATTTTACACGTAGGTACTGTACCTGGGAGCCTACTTCGCACATTTGCCATCTGCGGAAGTGTTTCGGATCCGACGATGGATTCGGTGTTCGCGATTTGACATTTTGTATTTCGTTCACCCTACTCCCTAATCTTAATTGACATCTAGTTGTTGGTTGTTAGACAATACTCAGATCGTATACTTACCTTTAAGTTCGATATTCGTCGTTGGTTAAAGTTCGACGTTTTTGGAATAGACCCCTGGACCCCGTTCATGGAGACGGATGAATGGGATCCGCCGCGCAATCTGCCGATTTTTCCGCAGTGTACTGTCATTACATACATACAACTAAAACTCAAAAATTACGCGCGTAAAAACGGGTCTCCATAAACGCTCCAATTCGTCGTCATCATAGTTATGCTCGAATTGTCGGCTTTACGCACCTTATCAGGCACCGCGTTAAACTCCGCTTATCGATTTAGAGTCGGATTCCAGTACCTTCAACCTATTAACTGGGGAACACCGGTATCATAAGATTAGGCACTTGTCCCACCGCCGACGATGAGCGAGAAGCAAAGAGCTAGAAACTAGAAACGAGTTGGCGAGCAGCGAGTGTGTAGTTCCGACAGTTTTGTCGCTGGGCTATAAGCGAGTGTGCGAGTGCGACGGGCGATTACTCGCACCACTCGCAAATGACCGCTGGTTGGTCTCTCGGTGTGAGTTCTGACCGCCAAGCGAGCATCGCTGAGCAAGTATCGCTGAGCGAGTATTATAATCTTTGATAGCTCTTCTCGCTCAGCGACAAAGTAGTGGAGCGAGTCCTCGCTGGCAGTGTAAACAGTCAGCGATCAACTATAGTTCGTTTCAAAATCCCTGAGACAAAATTGACAGGCGCAAATGTGAAACTTGTAAATTTTAGGAAAAAAAAAAACAAATTTGACGTTTGCGCAAGTCAGTACAGTCTCAGGGATTTTGAAACGAACTTTATTAATATTTGCATCTCTTTTGTTTACACGGAATGTATTCTATTGTACCTACGTTACTTGAGCGAGAAAATAGCCGATAGTTAGTCGCTTCATCGCCGGCGGCGGTGGGACAACGGCCTTAGACCCTAAAGCCAGTTTTTGAGATTGTTCTGATTCATACTTTTCGTAATGTCTGACATAGATATACAGCATGGCTGGTTAGTCACTTTACATCCGAAAACCATGAACTCTGCTCATCATTCTGTACAATCTCAAATCGAGTTCATGTTTTTCGGATATAAGAAATGACCAAAAAAAAGTCATGCTGTATATTCATACGTCATACTTGATACCCTGGACCAAGAGAACCGGCCCAGGGTAGTCTCGATGTGTAAAGAACTCACCCATCCAAGATTCCAGAAGTTGTTAAGTCAAGTCATTGTTACACAAGGAAAAAATATTCAAATATTAAATAAAACCTATAAGTACATAATTTATTAATATCCATTTCAGTATTTATATTCTTATTGAGTATTTAAGGGACAACATCCCAAACGAATCCTACTGTTACAGCCTGCGGTATCTTTTTATCATTCTGTTCTACGGATATCCAATATTGGCATCATCGTGGTTTCATTTTCAGCAGCCGCCTTGATTTCCCAAGAATCGCATGGAGTGGAGCACGCTCAACTTTCTTGAGAAGGTATTTCTATAGCCTTCTTAAAAACGCGCCATCTATGAATCACAACTGACACTACAAGTATCAATAGCTACCAATAGATGGCGTTATAACAAATCTTAGTACAACCCCTGTGCCTACGCTTTTGTCGTCCAATTTGGATCATCATTCGCCTCAATTCCAGCAATTGCCTGCATTTTATCGAAAGGCAGCATCATAGGGTCAGTAGGTGGCATTTGGACCGTAGCAGCTAGAACCGGGGTCTTTTTACCTTCCTTTAATAATAAAACCTTGATCAGTGATCTTTCCCCGCCCTGTCCGGTTACTGGACGGAATAACACGTCCGGGTTTATATTGTCGTCAAATACTTCTTCGATTTTCGTCGGGAATTTTAGCTTGCCACCCGGTGAGAGAAGAGGTACCTGGAATCAAGGGTTTATACAGGATTTTATTAGCCAGTATTGATATTGATCTATCAATAAACACTACTAATTTGAAGTAAACTTTCATATAAAATATAAAAAGGTTGTCTGGAAGAAATCGCCTAGTGCGATAAGACCGCCCATTGTACATCTCTATTTTTATAGTAATGTTTCTTGTTTGTTTTGTGTACAATAAAGAGCATTGTATTGTATAAATGAAATAAATAAATCGATTAAATAATACCTAAATTCAAATCATACACACCTGCGTCATACACACCTGCGTATGATTTGAATTTCGATAGTAGGCATTGATAGATCAATTTCATTCTAGGTTAATGAAAAAAAATTTATCTAGGTATGCCAAAACCTTCCACTCCGTTCACCTATTTATTCCACTAATTTTTTTCCAGACGGTAAAAAAGACATTCGGTAGAATTAATGAGTTTCTGTGATTTTGTATGGTCGGTATCGACGGTCCGGATGTCTTGAATACGCCCCTGCCTATAATTAGTTTTTTGTGACTCATATTTAAAAGTTTTGGTGAGTAACTATATTTATTTTATTGAAATACTGATAGTGATAATAGCAATGATTCAGTATCTTGATAATAATGATTAAATTCGTTCTTCACGGCTTGATGACCTTGATAGATTGGAAACAAGTGTAGAATGCGTCATGTGCAATTGAAGGGTTATTTACAAAAACAGCATAACTGGAATTTTCATCCTTTTTATCCTATGTGTTCTTATAAATAGTTAACAGTAATGTGAAGCATTTAAGGGGATTACATTGCTCAAACCCTAAAAATACGCTCGGTAAAATGAAATTTCTAGACGAATTCCTTAATGCTTTTGCTATAAAAAAATTATACAAATAAACTAGAGTATACGAGAAACACTTTGTGTTGTTTAAAGTTTTTATAAACTTGTCCAAATGTTGCCAAAAAAAATTGAGAAAACAGGTCTTATTAAAACTAAATATTAAATTGTCTATAGAACGGCTGGGCCATTTTGTATGATATTTATACTAAAAGAAAGAAAAAACCCTGTTTAACAATTTGTGTTGTTTATTTTGACAGATTTATTTTTATATTTTGTAATAATCCACAATAACGTTAATCATTACAAAACTCCCCACCAAGCACCCCCGCTGTACCCGTGACGCTTACTCGGGATTCGTCTTGTTAGTGTCTTGACGACTCTTACGACGAGTGGGCTGTACGTGCGTTTTTTTTTTCAAATAAGATTTTAAATTCATTATTCTTGAATGAAATCATAGTCTTAATTTAAGAAAAATAATCTTATCATTTAGTATAAATTGTGATTAAGTTTGTAAGCGTAAATAACCCAGATTTAATTAAGTTTTATTTTCAAAATAATCATAGACTATGCCTAAATACAAAAATAAAAGTCAAGTGAAGCGTGGCCGAGCTCTCCAAAACTATTGGTAAGTACCTAAGCGGAGTGGTAAGTACGTACTTGAGTTGATAACAAAATATTTATACTACGCATAGTTCGTACCTTGTTGATTTATTTCAACGATGTTTTTGTGCATCATCCTATGTTAGACTTCGTTGCTTGCTTAGATAAAATTAATGTCTTGAGCTTCTTGATGGTGGAAAACCTCAATCATGATATGACACACGTAAACCAACATGTTTGTACTCATTTGAAAGAGCTCACGGAGACCTATGTGACTGTGAGGAACTGACTTACCTGATGGTGGACTCCGAAGGTAGGCAGACCTCAATCATGACCAAAGCAAACCAACATGTTTGTACTCATTTGAAAGAGCTCACGGAGACCTATGTGACTGTGAGGAACTGACTTACCTGATGGTGGACTCCAAAGGTAGGCAGACCTCAATCATGACCAAAGCAAACCAACATGTTTGTACTCATTTGAAAGAGCTCACGGAGACCTATGTGACTGTGAGGAACTGACTTACCTGATGGTGGACTCCGAAGGTAGGCAGACCTCAATCATGACCAAAGCAAACCAACATATTTGTACTCATTTGAAAGAGCTCACGGAGACCTATGTGACTGTGAGGAACTGACTTACCTGATGGTGGACTCCGAAGGTAGGCAGACCTCAATCATGACCAAAGCAAACCAACATGTTTGTACTCATTTGAAAGAGCTCACGGAGACCTATGTGACTGTGAGGAACTGACTTACCTGATGGTGGACTCCGAAGGTAGGCAGACCTCAATCATGACCAAAGCAAACCAACATGTTTGTACTCATTTGAAAGAGCTCACGGAGACCTATGTGACTGTGAGGAACTGACTTACCTGATGGTGGACTCCAAAGGTAGGCAGACCTCAATCATGACCAAAGCAAACCAACATGTTTGTACTCATTTGAAAGAGCTCACGGAGACCTATGTGACTGTGAGGAACTGACTTACCTGATGGTGGACTCCGAAGGTAGGCAGTCCTCAATCATGACCAAAGCAAACCAACATGTTTGTACTCATTTGAAAGAGCTCACGGAGACCTATGTGACTGTGAGGAACTGACTTACCTGATGGTGGACTCCAAAGGTAGGCAGACCTCAATCATGACCAAAGCAAACCAACATGTTTGTACTCATTTGAAAGAGCTCACGGAGACCTATGTGACTGTGAGGAACTGACTTACCTGATGGTGGACTCCAAAGGTAGGCAGACCTCAATCATGACCAGAGCTCACGGAGATCTATGTGACTGTGAGGAACTGACTTACCTGGTGGTGGACTCCGAAGGTAGGCAGATCTCAATCATGACCAAAGCAAACCAACATATTTGTACTCATTTGAAAGAGCTCACGGAGATCTATGTGACTGTGAGGAACTGACTTACCTGGTGGTGGACTCCGAAGGTAGGCAGACCTCAATCATGACCAAAGCAAACCAACATGTTTGTACTCATTTGAAAGAGCTCACGGAGACCTATGTGATTGTGAGGAACTGACTTACCTGATGGTGGACTCCGAAGGTAGGCAGACCTCAATCATGACCAGAGCTCACGGAGATCTATGTGACTGTGAGGAACTGACTTACCTGGTGGTGGACTCCGACGGTAGGCAGACCTCAATAATGGAAATGCAGAGAACTGCTATTCATTGGAACACATACCTAGGACTCATTGTAACCTAATCTTGGTCTTAAAGTATTTATTGTGTTTTTTTTATTCTGATGTGTGGCTATTACCAAGCTTATAGATAAAGCAGTACAAACGTCAAACAAATATAACTAAAATTCATTTTTTCAGGCAACTAAGAAAACAGCACAAATTTGGATTACAAAATCAGGAGGATCAACCATTGTCGGAATCCGACGAGACATGTGAACCGTCTGATAAACCATTTGAAGAGGAGGCAGTGCAAAATGTGCCGGTAACCAACCGCATTATTATTTACTACGCGATTTATCGATTTCTTTGGATGAAAATTAGATTTAAGGTTCATCATTTACAAAAACTTGATCACTAGTTGTTTGAGGTGTCCCGTCTATAGATTGCTGGTAAAGTAAACTAATGATCCTAGCGTTATTCCCGATTGCATCGTCCATCATCATCCTTAACTCCTGCTTTGGAGAACAGAGTTCACTATCTAGCCTGGCCGTATTTAATTGAATATTGACTTTTTATTAATAAACTACTTTAACTACTTACGTATTATTAATTAGCTACTTATAGTAAAATAAATTAACGCCAAGTATATTTTTAAACTCTGTTTCCGCTGTACAAACTTATAAGATACTGTATACTATACTTTTATTGGCAACATCAATCATTTTGTTGACAAGAATTTTTGTTTTAGCTTGAACAAGATGAAGCTTTTTCACCAACTTGGATTGTTGAAGAAGAACATTCACAGACTGAAACAAAAATTGTATCCGGAAGAAGAGTAATAGACATAGATTTTTTTTTCTAAAATACAAGAAATAGGCGGCCATGGTGCTTTAAACTGCGGTGTACAAAGTCTAAAAATAATAGGAGAGAAACGCGTTGGGCTTGCTTCTAAGTTTACATTGGAATGTTTAATGTGCAAAGAAAAATTTTCTCTTAGTAATGTCACTGGGGATATGGATATTAATACTGCAGCGGTCGCAGGTGCAGTTTCAGTTGGTATAGGATATTCGCAGTTAGAGGAATTTTTATCAGCACTTGACTTGCCCGTGATGACTGAGCCTGTGTACCAAAAACGTCACAATACAGTTTCTGATTCCTTTGATAAAGCACTTATCAAATCAATGAATGAAGCTGCTGAAGAAGAAAAAATCATCGCTTTAGAAAAAGGTCGCGTCAGTAAAGATGGTATTCCCATTATTGATGTTGTTGTTGATGGATGCTGGAGTAAAAGGTCTTATAGAAAGAATTACTCAGCGTTATCAGGAGCTGCAGCCATAATTGGTAGACAAACAAAAAAAATTTTGTTCCTTGGCATCAAGAATAAATATTGTAGCATATGCGCGCAAGACCAAAACAAAAATCAAAACCCAAGAGTTCACCAGTGCTTTAAAAATTTTACAGGATCATCCACCGCCATGGAATCAACTATAATAGTGGAAGGCTTCAAATCATCTATAGAAATGTATGGTTTAATTTATGGCCGCCTCATTTCCGACGGCGACTCTAGCACGTACGCTAAAATACTGGAAGCGAGACCTTATCCTCAATTTACTGTTGAAAAAGTGGAATGTAGGAATCACCTTTTAAGAAACCTATGCAATAAAATGGAAAACCTGATCACTGACACAAAATATCCCATTAGATTCAGAAAATTGATAACAAAAAAGCGCATTATGGCCATTAGGTCAGCCATACGAAAATGCAGCAAAAACTATAACAACTCATCGGAAGATATAGATTACTGCACACAAAAATTATTTGAAGACATTCATGTACAGTTACATTTACATGCCTTTAACAACCACACAAAATGTAAAAGTTATTTCTGCAACAGTTTACAAACCGAAGAAAACATACCACAAGACTTTTTACAAGTGCCCTGTGGCAGAAAATATGCTTCTACATTAATACTATTGCAGGTCATTCCAGAAGTCTTGTACATGATGTAGACAGTAATATTGTGGAAAGTTTTCACAGCGTTGTAGCCAAATTTGTTGGTGGTAAAAGGGTAAATTACTCGTGCCGGCGTGGATACCAGACTCGATGTTCAGCGTCAGCTGTTAATTTTAATACAAAAAGGAAACCTATGTCTATATTATATAAAACAATTGTTGGCGAAAGTCCCAAGGGCAAAATGAGCACCTTAGATAGAAAATATCAGAAAAAAAGAAGCAGCGTGAAACGTCTCCATTACACAAAGCGGCAGACACTTGCTGAAAAAGATACAGAAAAAGATTATGGTGAACACAGTATGAAGCCAGATGTGAGCGATTCTATTTTAAAAGAAATGGAGAAAACGTTTTTGGCTAACTTAGAAAAAACTACTGAAGAAAGAAGACAAATTGAAAGACGAACCATTTTGCAGAGCGAGTCAAGTGAGTGGCTTGAACTACGGCGCTCCTTATTGACGGCCTCTAATTTTGGCAGGATCATTAAAATGAGACCAGATACTAGTTGTGCCAGTATTGTCAAACAACTGCTATATAAAATTAATATAGATGCTGCACCTTTACACCACGGCAGAGAAAGCGAAAAGAAAGCGCTGGATCAGTTATCCAGACAAGAAAATGTTGATATAAGACCATGTGGGCTTTTTATCGACCCCGAAATTCCGTATCTGGGTGCTACACCAGATGGCCTTATTGGCGAAGATGTGATAGTGGAAGTGAAATGTCCACTATCGGCGTTCAAGATAGGGCTTGAAGAAGCCATATTACAAAAAAAAGTTAATTTTTGGGTAGCAGATAAATCGGGTGCTTTGCAGATCAACAAATCCCACAATTGGTATTACCAGATTCAAGGTCAATTACATGTGACTCGAATGGCTAAATGTTTATTTGGAGTATGGGCCAATGACTTAAAACCCTTAAAAGTTGAATACATCAATAGAGATGAGAACTTTTTTGAAAATAAAATGAAATTATAATTATGTACATTTTATTTAAATTGTGTTTTGCCAGAACTGCTAGATCCACGCCATAGCCGAAATATGCCAATCAGAGATCCCCCGTATATTTTAGAGGCCATAAAAAAGAAAGAAGACAGAAAAATCATGCAAAATTCTGAAGAGTCACAAGAACCAGATATTAGTGAACTTCAAGAAAGCGAACAATTGACACAGTTACCAAACCCAATTAGCGACCAACCAACCTGTTCACGGTTTTTAGATTTCACTGATTTTTAATTTTCACTTTTTGTATTTTAATTTACTTTATTACTTGGATTTTGTTTAATTTTATACTTTTATTAATATGTATATAATAAGATAAATCTTAAAAACTATATTTTCCTAAATATATTCATAACCAAAAACCGTTGAATGCTTAGATAAATGTTAGAACCTGAGTATTTCTATTTCCATTACTGATAAACTTTTAATCTCTAATATGGTCATCATCAGACCTTCGGCAGGTGTTCTGTAGTAGCAACCATGATCAACTAGCCAAATATTGAAAACTGGTTCCTCCTAACTGATTCCATTATTGAGAACCGTTGGGCGCTGATCTGATTATCATCAGACCTTCGGCAGGTGTTCTGTAGTAGCAACCATGATCAACTAGCCAAATATTGAAAACTGGTTCCTCCTAACTGATTCCATTATTGAGAACCGTTGGGCGCTGATCTGGTCATCATCAGACCTTCGGCAGGTGTTCTGTAGTAGCAACCATGATCAACTAGCCAAATATTGAAAACTGGTTCCTCCTAACTGATTCCATTGTAGAGAACCGTTGGGCGCTGATCTGATTATCATCAGACCTTCGGCAGGTGTTCTGTAGTAGCAACCGTGATCAATTAGCCAAATATTGAAAACTGGTTCCTCCTAACTGATTCCATTATTGAGAACCGTTGGGCGCTGATCTGGTCATCATCAGACCTTCGGCAGGTGTTCTGTAGTAGCAACCATGATCAACTAGCCAAATATTGAAAACTGGTTCCTCCTAACTGATTCCATTATTGAGAACCGTTGGGCGCTGATCTGGTCATCATCAGACCTTCGGCAGGTGTTCTGTAGTAGCAACCGTGATCAATTAGCCAAATATTGAAAACTGGTTCCTCCTAACTGATTCCATTATTGAGAACCGTTGGGCGCTGATCTGGTCATCATCAGACCTTCGGCAGGTGTTCTGTAGTAGCAACCGTGACCAATTAGCCAAATATTGAAAACTGGTTCCTCCTAACTGATTCCATTATTGAGAACCGTTGGGCGCTGACCTGATCATCATCAGACCTTCAGCAAGTATTTTATTTTAGCGTAAACCTCAGTTGCCACCAACCCAACCAAACCTGATTCAACATATTCATATCAAACAAAAGAAATACGTAATGTAAGTGTGAACACAAATAAATAACTTTGTACACTGAAAAATTACCTACTGCCTCCCAGAGAGCGAATTCATTAGGCAAATACTGTATCAATATTGCGTCGCATCTGTGATCCTAACTAATCATCAGCAAATGTTGTTATAGTTTGATTCTCTGTCAGCAGATGGCGCTTTATTTTTAAACATTGTTACGAAGGCCAGATCTCCAAGGACATCGAGCAATGTAATACCCTTAAGATTAAAATAATACATAATTTAATTCATAACACAATCAACATAAATTAAATTCAATTTTTTTTCTTTAACATTGATAATGCTATTAAGTTTTTTGTCTGTATTGAAAAATTTTACGAAAAAAAAGTTATGCTGTTTTTGTAAATAACCCTTCAATTGTTTCGACTATACTTGCAGGTCGCATCTGTATCCCGTAGTTGTCACAAGTTAAAAACGTGCATAATCGGTCTATAGCTTGACAGTTTCCTACGGTGGTACCGTCCGCGAGGCCTAAGCTGGGGATCTACTCCCTAAGCACGAAGGCCGTGGTTTCGGCCTTAGTTACGAGCGTTTCCTGCTCCCTATCACCTACGGACATACGATCATTTCGGGGCCCGAACTAAGAATGAATGACAACAAGATTTGACAGTTGTCCCTACTACCGATGTGTTTTTGCCCGTCCGAAAAGTTGAACTTGACACTTGTTTTGTTCACTCCTATGTTTCGGGCTACTTTTGGACGGGCGACTAACTTCGCTGACGGACTTAGGGAGTAGGCCCAATGAGCTTTGCATTTGTGTGAGAATGAATGCAGACGCGTCCTTTGCTTGGTTTAAACCGGTGTATACTGCTTTTTAGCAATCGATTCTATGTCATCATCATCATCTGCCTAGCCTTTTCCCAACTATGTTGGGGTCGGCTTCCAGTCGAACCGGATGCAGCTGAATATCAGTATTTTACATGGAGCGACTGCCTATCAGACCTCCACAACCCAGTAACTGGGTAATACGATACTCTTGGTAAGACTGGTTGTCAGACTTTCTGGCTTCTGACCAACAGTAACGACTGTCAAAGATCTACAAATGACAGCCGGGACCAACGGCTTTACGTGCTTTCCGAGGCACGGAGGAAACTCGCTATGGTAAATGGTCACCCATCCACAGACCAACCTCGACAAGCGTGGCTTAACCCGGAAGATCGGTCTATGCGGCTGTAATTATTTAGCCACGAGCTCCTCTTACACTCACACAAATGCAAAGCTCAGCTTACGCCGCGCCAGTTGTAGCAGCCTTCTGGCTTCGAATTACCACATACGGCTCGACATATAATTGTATAATCGAAATTATTTTTGACAGTGTTTTATCATACCATATTTCTGTATTAAGACGTGCAAATTAATTTAAAATCATCCCGTGTAAGGACGGCCTAGGATATAAAATTTCCTCACCGCGCGCTGGAAATAAACGCGTGTTGTAAGATTCAACAAAACCCAGCACGCTTGGTAGGATCTACACGGTCCGCCTGGCTAGCTACCACCTGAATAAAGTGTTCCGTCGTGTTTATGTGAGAGCCAGAGGGGTATAGAGGAATCCCTCTGTATCTCTGTTACTTTGATTCGTGTGCTCCATCTTAGACGCCATCTGCGCTAAGTATCAGGTGCGACTAGGTTCAAATACGACTAAGTAAAATAATTAAAAAAACAAGTATCCAAAGTTTACCAGAGAACTTAATTGTCAAGATTATATTAATGGCGCCCCTATTTTTCGTACTCTTTTGTGCAGAACTGTACAGCGATCACCAATCTGACTGCTAATCGCAGTGATCACCTTTATGGTAGCGATCATAATTTATAGTGTAGTTTTAGGCTGCAGACACATTGACCGTATCTTGAGCGGCTCATGTTTCATCGCGTTAAGCGTATGCATCGCGCTACATACAAATTTCCTGCGCGGCCTTACCACGCGTATATTACGTCATTACGCCGAGTGTAATGGAGGGCCTAGAAGATTCGTGTGCTTGCATTACTACGTAAGATACGTGACGCAAATTACGCTTAGTGTGTTTTGTGTGTTTACGGACCGATTATTACGGAGAGCGGTTAAAGCGAATTATGATGAAATTACCTTAATATATGGATTGGACACTTTATAATTGACAGTATGCACGTGAAACAGTATTGATAATCCTATCACCGCCTTGTCCTTTGAATTGTTCTCGATTATAAGCGTCACACGGAATACTGGACCCAGACCTTCCACCTGTAAAATGTATACAAACAATAATAGTTTAGAAATCATCATCATTTGCCCACCCTTGACACGGAGCGACTGCCGTAATGAATACATTTGCCTACAATTCAGATGTCATATTAAAGAAATGGTTTAAAAGCCTTGAATAGCCTATTAAACCGCGTTTTCTCACAGTCATGCGATGCATATCTTTGCCAGTTGTAACGAGCAGTCGCAAAATCGAGGTCTGACCACTGGTCTAATCATTTATTTATTCATTTATTTGCTTTAATAAACATTTGATACAGGTTAGTAAGAATGCATTACAATGACGTCATGACACAGTATGATAGCACATGACATGAACCCTGTTGGAGCACTGCAAATCTTAAATAGTCTATTGAGTCTAAAATATTAGGTATATAATGATGAAATATTAATTCTAATTGTTTATGAATCATCAATAATAAAGCCATTCATGCCTTCCCTATGTATATTTCAAGAATCGTCTCTTAATGATAATGATTAATAGGAGAATCAGCGACAGAAGTATGTATGTTTGTAGTTCTTACCTCAGCAGTAAGTCGCATAGACTCCATAGGGCCAGCTCCGACTGAGTTATCAGACTTGACATGTGCCTCTAACAAAGTCTTGGCAGCTAAGAGACGAAGTCTGTTTAGCTCGTGTTGAAACGTCTCGTGCATTACTGCAATGTGGTAAAAATGTATATTAACATTTATTTTATTTTTATTGATTTACCAACAATTGTTTACACTGATTATGGACATAAGAAACAAGCAAAAACAGATAAACAACAGTGCACAATCACTTACAGGTAAACTCAGCATGCAAAACCCAAAGTTGTACGTACAATAGAAAAAAAAAAGAAAACTACCTATAAATTCAACAACTACTACTAACTACTATCTAAATTATTATATATTTTAATATTATTAAATTTGGATACAGATACCGAAAAAAAAATAAAAAATTACTCAAGTTAATCTTTATCGAGATTTTCCAGAGTCTTCGCTTTTAAACTGTATAGTGAGTCAAAGTGTAAGTCGATTAGATCACTACATTCGTTGATTGTCTTGCTTAACCTCGCGACAGGGGAACTAGCACCCAAAACCGTTCGTCGGAGCGGTGGACAGAGTGGCGTTATTGGCTTACGAGGAATCCTTGAAGGCACACGAAATCTAAAAGTATTTAATATCTGTGGGCAGTCAATTTTATTGGCCATTACTTTGTACACAAACATTGCGTCAATAAGGCAACGGCGCTTTTCCAGCGAGATCATTTTAAAGTATTTCAGCCGCTTGGTATATGAAAGTACTTTTTTTGATATTCCGCTGGCAAACGCCAGGTGCCACAGAAAACGTTTTTGGATTCTCTCCAGACGCAACGAATGTGTAGCATAGTGCGGTCGCCAGATCACACTACAATATTCCAACAGGCTCCGAATCAGACTATTGTAAAGCATAACTTTAGTTCTAGGATTTGTTTGTTTTTTTGTTGTTCTAGGTTTGTTAAGCAACAGCCTGTGTCATTGTTAAGCAACAGCCTGTGTCATTCTTCACAAAATCACTGTATGCCTGGGTCATCCTACAGGCAAATAATATCATCACTTATGTCAAATATATTTACACAAAATACTAATTTAACATTACTTGTAGGCAATAGCTTAAACGTTAGGAAAAAAGATATCACCGACAGTGTTACCTTAATGTTAAACTTGGTATGTAATAAGATAATATTATGTGCATTTCCCTATCTTGACCATCTGTCAGACAAACAAAATGATTATGTCCATACGCTAAACATGCATATACACTTCTTAGTAAGTCGCCATAGTGACAAGTTCATATTTTTTGACACCAATGCTTTTGTTGGTAAACTACATATGAACGGAGACTCTGTGTATCTGCCTAAGAAACCTAGGCGACATATTGCTACTTTATTAGCCTATAATATTAACTCGGTCATAAGTAATATGACGAAGTTCTCTCTTACATCCACCATAATTAGTAATAGTACTAATAATCAGATGGTTACTTTAAATAATAATTTAAACTCAATTGTCTGACAACAGAGAGTGATAGTCATTATCTAATATTGACACACCAAAATATTAACCGCTTCTCTGGCAAAATTTTAGACGTTGAGTTGTTTAGTGAAAATTACAATGTAGATATCTTATGTCTTACAGAGACATGGTTAAAGGCAAATTCAATGTTGTTTAGTGTAGCTAATTTTAAGGTAGCCAGTTCGTTCAATAGGGTGTCAGCAGAAGGTGGGGGAACTCTAATTCTAGTGAGAAATCACCTAAAATGTAAAGAGCGTTTAGATATACGCAACATATCTGTTGAACGAGTGTGTGAGCTGGCATGTGCAGAAACTGAGGAATTTGTTATTTTATGTGTCTATAGGCCTCCATCCTCATGTACCTCTCAATTTCTATTAACTATGGAAGATGCTCTTAGGAAAATAAAAATAAACAAGAAACTTTTAGTATGTGGGGATTTTAATGTAGACATTCTGTTAGACACCACCGATAAACGTAACTTTTTGTCCTTATTTAAATCGTTTAATTTAAAGTGCATCTTCTCTGAGCCGACTAGAGTGACACCCACCACAGCTACATGTATTGATAATATTATAACAAACTTTAAAATAACAGAAAAGAGCCTTATTAGTGGAGTCCGTTCGGACCATAAATGTCAATTAATAAAATGTAATAGTCACTCCATTAGATGTAGGAAAATAATAGAATGTAGGCCCCTGACAAAAAAATGTCTAGAAGTATTTAGGAAAAATGTTGAATGCGAATTAAATACAATAAAAACACATTCTGACAACCCCAATAAAATGTACCATACATTATTTAATGCGATAAGTACCGAATTTCATAAGGCTTGCAAAATAAAAAAAGTTAATATAACTAATAAATTACGGTTCAGTGTTTGGGCAACCAAGGGTATAAGGCGAAGTAGGGATGTCTTATACGAATTATATGATAAAAAATCGTACACACCCAATGTAGACTTTCATAATTATGTTAGAAATTATTCTAAGCTTTTCAAAAAAGTTTGTATACAGGCTAAAGCAGCCTACATAAGTAATCAAATTAGTAAATCAGATAATAAAATAAAAACGACGTGGAAGATAATCAATACAGAAACTGGCAATCGTGGGTTAAAAGACAACACTATTAGCTTAAAAATAAATGACGAAATAGTTTCAGACAGGAATGTAGTCGCTAATTTCTTAGATAACTATTTTACTAATATACCATTAGAGACGACGAAATATCTTCCATCGTCACCAGTATCGGCGGAGATATTTTTAAAAGAAAACGTAGACATGCAGGTAGCTGATTTTAATTTTAATTTTGTAAATCCGACTGACATAATAAAAACTTTCAAAAATATAACAATAAAAAAAACTGAAGACCTTTGGGGATTATCAACTAAAGCTGTGGAGGCAATAGTTACCGAGATCGCCCCAATGCTGGCAAAAATCTTTAACTCTTGCATTACAGAAGGCATATTTCCCGATCTTATGAAAACCAGTAAAATCATACCCATTTTTAAAGCAGGTTGCTCAAATAACGCGTCCAACTATAGGCCGATATCAATACTCCCAGCCCTAAGCAAAATTTTCGAAAAATTAATCCTAAATCAAATGCTTACCCACTTTAATAAAAATAAAATATTACATGACAAACAGTTTGGCTTTACGAGGGGAAGATCTACAGAGGATGCTGGATCCACTTTAATTAAAACCATACTGGGGGCCTGGGAGGGGGCACAGGATGCTTTAGGTGTGTTTTGTGACCTTTCTAAGGCATTTGACTGCGTGGACCACCGCACACTCACCCTAAAATTGAAATACTACGGAATCCGAGGTAGATCTATCGATCTTGTGACGTCTTACTTGTCAAATCGGGAACAAAAGGTGGCTATCGGTGATGTCATCTCTACAGGCTCACGAGTCAGAATTGGCGTACCCCAAGGATCAATTCTTGGTCCATTCTTGTTTCTAGTATATATTAATGACCTTCCGTACATGATGAAGGATAATCACATGTCAAATATAGTCCTATTTGCTGATGACACATCATTAATATTTAAAGTAAATAGAAAAGACAGGGATCTTATAGAGCCTAATAACACTTTAAATTTAATCTCTAACTGGTTTTCTGCTAACAATCTTCTTTTAAATGCAGGGAAAACCAAGTGTATTAAATTCTCTTTACCGAATGTAGCTTCTATTAATGCAAATATAGTTCTGGACGGAAAAAGGTTAGATCTGGTTCCCTCAACTGTCTTTTTAGGTATCACAGTAGACCCTAAATTACAATGGGGGCCGCATATAGAGGCAACTGCGGGCAAACTTAGTTCCGCTGCTTTTGCTGTTAGGAGAATAAGGCAGCTCACTAATGTGACTACAGCTAGGATGGTGTATTTCGCATACTTTCACAGTATTATGTCTTACGGCATTTTATTGTGGGGGTCAGCTGCTGACGTCGAGACACTTTTCATACTGCAGAAACGAGCAGTTCGAGCCATTTATAATCTAAGTTCTCGAGAGTCTCTTCGCGAAAGATTTAAGGACATAAATATACTTACCTTACCATCTCTGTACATTTACCAGAATATCCTGTACATTCGTAAAAACATATCGAACTATAGTAAAAACAGCGATACACACAGCCTGAACACTCGAAATAAGCATAAACTTGTGGTGCCTGGTTTTAGACTTCGTAAAACTAGTAAGTCATTTTTGGGAAACAGTATTAGATTCTATAATAAAATTCCACCTTGTATCACTGAATTGCCTTACATGAAATTCAAGTCCTTAGTAAAGCGTATCTTAATGTCAAGAGCATATTATAGCATAAACCAGTACATTGAAGATAAAAATGTCTGGAATACGATTCCCAACTGCACACAGCGACCCACTGGCACTCCTTAACTGGCAGTCTAAATGTAAATTTTCACTTATATGTATTTAATATTTCACTGTAGGTATCATTTTTGTTACCTACTCATTATATATTGTATCATAGTTATTATATAACTTTTATTTTAGGACATGTAACATTTATTGTTTACAACGTAATGTATTCTGATATTTATCAGTTTTACTTTTAGTATTGCCCCTGGCAACGATCTATTTAGTATTTAAGCATTATCAAATGTAAAATGTGAGTATCATGTAGCCATTATTGTTTACTACGTTTTACTGTAGGTGCTTACTCCTACATAAACCTGCCCGTTGCCTGGTGGCTTGAGTCTGTCATGCTCACTAAAATGTCCTGCTGACGGTGGCGTTGTGTATCGGGTCGTCAAGTTCCCTACAATATGGTTGAGTTAAGCGACGCTGGTGCACTCGTCATGCTCGTGAACGGGTGCTGTCTGTCGGGACTGGTCGGCTCATACTTACTATGGCAGTTGTTAGGCACTTTTTCATTATTATTCATGTACTTCTGACAATTACCTACATTATTCTCACATCATTGTAATATGATTGTATTGAATTAAATATATTGAGTGTATACAATTATGTGTACCTATATTATGTTGAATTATTATCTATGTTGTTTAGATAACTTTAGGTAATTTTGTTACAATTCAACCAGAATTGTATTACTTATACTTTTTCTATAATCCGCATTTTGCATATTTCACTATTGTAATTAATATTACATTTTGCTTTGTATAGACTCAATTAATTTATTCACTTGACAGACAGATATGTGTTGCTGGGGAGTTTGTTGCGCCGTTTCTTCTTCACAGCAAAAACACTAGGAAGCGGTGAAGGGAGGGCGCTTTTTGGGGCTGTCTTTTATGTATATAATTCTGACGTTCAAAAAGAACTAAGTAATTCTAGTCTATTTTGAATAAATGAGTTTTGAAGTTTTGAAGTTTGAAGGACACCTAAACTGTTTGCAATGTCTTAAAACGAAACCAAGCATTCTAGAAGACTTTTTTATTATGCAATCTACATGTGGGATAAAAGTTAATTTAGTATCAAAAGTAACACCGAGGTCTTTTGTTGTGTTTAATTCTGCTATTTTGTCTTCATTTATGTGATAATCTTGTCCTATCAAATTATGCTTTCGTGTGAATTTGACATGATAGCATTTACTGGGATTTAACAGCATTGAATTGTGTTCGCACCACATAACAAGCCTATTGAGATCACTTTGTAAAAGGATGACATCATGTTGGGACTTAATAATTTTAACAAATTTCAAGTCATCGGCATACATAAAAACCCTAGAGTGCAAGAAACACTTTGGAATATCATTTACAAAGAAATTAAACAAAACTGGGCCCAAATGGGAACCCTGTGGAACTCCGGAAGAGATATATCGGCTGTCAGACTGAAATCCGTTTACCACTACATAAAAAGATCTGTCCATAAGATATGAGCTTAACCAAGAAAGCAATGATCCAGTAATACCATACGCTAGCAGCTTATGAATCAGTATTTTATGTGAGACTTTGTCGAAAGCCTTACTAAAATCCGTATATATGACGTCGGCTTCGTCGGCAACATCTGAACACATTCAACATTTTATTGTTTTTTTTTAAGTTGAGTTGTATGAGTATTACTTAGCACAGAATATATACAACGTTATTTTTACTTTATGCGAAAACCGAGACACCCCAACAAGATTTTCATCAGAACTGCCTGAATATGTGTTTTTTTTAGTAAATCTCCAAGTTACACCTTAGTTTATGTCGCGTTAAGTTCGCTAAAAAACTGTGAAATGCCTGAGATGTGCTATGCAGGAGTTGTCTAATACACGGAAACTGACCGAGCGGACCATTTCAAGCCTCAAGGTGTCTATTCCCGTCAATTGTTATGGGTAGAAACCTACTGAAACAAAATTGAAATTTATGAAAAAAAAAAACAAAAAAAAATGTCGTGTAAAAAATATGTCAATCGATTCTCCTAGTGATTCTGAACAAACTAGTTTCAGGTTTCGCATATACTAAAACTAACCTTGTATAAGCTAAAGCAGTACTTCAACTACCTACAATCGTCCGAATTGACACACTCACACAGACACGCACTGCAACAACACTTCTAAATACAGTCACATACAAAAACAAAAAACCACTCAGTATACAGTGCCTGTCTGTGTGAATTTAGGCGATTATAGTAAGTTAAGGTACTGCTTTAGCTTAAATGTCTATGGTGGTATTGGTCTGAGGTAGAGACTGAGCTCGAAATATGGCAATATTTTATGTTCTACTTCATACATTTTGTGTGTATTTAATTTACTATAAAAGCCTGATTAATAGCAAATCCTAAGGGTCTCTACACACTAAAGCCAAAGGCTTTACCCGCTCGCTTAGTTCGCGTTAGTTGGCCGCAATAACCCGCCGGCATAACCCCGGCGGCTTTGGTGTGAAGCCTTAAGATTTACCAACATGCGACTTTTTTTTGTTACAGTTGGCAACCAGACCGGCGCGGCGGCCCAACTGCTGGAAAGTGGTTACTACCGCCAAAAGTAGATAGATAGATAGATATACTTTATTGTACACTAAAAGAAATAAAACAGAAGGAATACACATAATTAAAACAGTACAAATGGCGGTCTTATCGCTTAAAGCAATTTCTTCCAGACAACCATAGGATGGAAAGAATTGTTAAGAAAAATTAACGGGCAGTTTGCAGCGTACAAATATATGTATAACCTTATAAAAATCAGGAATCAACTAAATAACTAGGTATAAATACATATTATAACACAAATATATACATATTTTAAATATATATTATTACATACATACTCAAATAAGATACATACATATATAATTATAGATATATATAGATAATTTAAAAATACTATAGAGTCAAATAATGTTCCTTCACCATTCTTTTGAAAGAAACTAACGACTGAGCACGCCTCACAGACACAGGTAGTGCATTCCACAAGCGTATGGCCTGGACAGTGAACGAATGATCAAAGAATCTTGTGGAATGCAGAGGCATCTTCAGCTTCAAGTTTTCCGATGATCTCAAGGATCGTAAATGTGAATCACGCATGAACTCAAAACGTTCTTTAAGATAGGGAGGGGTAGTAGGATTGAACAGAGTACTGTATAGTAAGGAAAGAATATGAGTATTCCGACAAAGGCGTATTGGAAGCCACTTGAGTTTAGCACGAAATTCTGACACATGATCATATAATATAAAAAGTATTGCTGATGCGTTGCCAAACTTAGAGACAAAGCTGGAAAGTCGCATGTCTGTAATGGGGAGGCGAATGTAAAACGAAAGTACAATACGGTCGACGTATCTTGGCGAGTCTAAAGTCAGTTGTTTGGCTGCGCAATGAATCTTTTAGAAACGAAATTGTCTACTGCACAGCTAATCAGCTAACTTCAGACTCGCCAAGATATGTCGGCCGTATTGTATATGCTAGCACCTCCGTTGGGACCAATTACAGCGAATCAGAATTAGTTAAATTGTCATTAGTAATAACGTCAACAAAACTTTAATCTATGAAATTACTTTGGTACCAGCGATGGCGAGATTAGTTCTCCAGTTTTCTAACCCATCGGCACCCATACCTTTCAAACCGGAACACAGGAATGCTGCTTGATGGCAGAAATCGGTACGGTGGTAGTACTTCTACTAAGGAGCTCTACTTCTACTAAGGAGCTCTACTGCTACTAAGGAGCTCTACTACTACTAAGGAGCTCGACTTCTACTTAGGAGCTCTACTTCTACTAAGGAGCTCAACTACTACTAAAAATCACTTACACACAGCGTTCTCTCGCTCTCTGACGGACTGCTCGAGAAATAGCTTGGACTTCTTGGGTATGAGCCAGGGTTTCTGCCCAGTGAGTGTGCTTGGCGTCATCTCCACGCCGGCTGCGTGCGCACTGAAGTCTGCTGTGCGCTTTAGTATCTTCAGCATTAAGTTGCCGCCTGAGGAATTATGGAAGAAAAGTTGTACTCGTACTAAAAAAATGCATATTGAAAAGTAACATGTTGAAAAGTAACATTTTGAAAAGAACATGTTGAAAAGTAATACTTTCAAAAGTAACATGTTGAAAGTTTCTAATAAAACATTGTATCTACACTATTACTATTCTATTCTATCTTAACTTTATAAATTATTAAGTGGTATATATTTTATTTTTTTCTCCTTTTCTCTTTTATCTATCCCATAAATTTAGTTATTAGAAAGCATTAATTCAATTGTTAACTCCGTTCACTCATGTATTCTGTTTTTGCTTTTATTATTACCTCACGTAGCATTAACAATCAACATTTGAGTAATAAGTGGATAATGTTGCTAGTAGTATAATAAGTATTTTGTTTAACTATTAAGATACCATCTATAACATTTAATTGTACTCCTGTTTTTATCCCGAAATAAATAAATAAAAAATAAATAAAGCTGTATGAACAAAAGCAATAAAAAAAACAATTTTAGTTGTAATTTGTAATAGAAACTGAACTATACATAATGAAATTAAAATTAGCTGAAGTACAAGTATTTTTAACTGGTTTTATATTGAAATCAAGTTAATTGAAGACAGGTCTTCACTTACTTCCTGTAATTATGATGAGAACGTGTTCCTCTTGCCCCAACTGACCAAACTTCATCACTGACACGACATCTGAAATGTTTTAAGTCCAACATTTTACTTTAATCATTCAAACATCAGATGATGATGGGTTGCACCCATTCTCTCAATAATATGACCACAGGTCAGTATTTTAAAGGTATAGGATTAGGCATAGCTTACGGTTGCCAACCGTCCTGTTTTCCCAGGACATGTACTGGTTTTTGTAGTGTCCTGGGATGTCCTGGATGGTTTTTAAGCAACGCTCTGTATTTTTAAAGCATCCGGATAAGGTCATTTTCATGTATCTTAAAATTCACGTTTTCAACATGTGTAGGTAATGTTATTCAAATCCTTTTATTAAAAAATATGATTTTATTATTACTTGAATTTTATTTAATCAATTTTCACTACTGCGTCCTGTTTTTAAACTGAATTGTCCTGGTTATTCCAACTTCAAGTCCTAGTTTTTGAAATTTAGGATTGGTAACCCTAGCATAGCTGCTTCTGCCGTCGTTTTTACCTTACTATTCTTACTATAACTATTTTTAACGTTAAAGAAATACGCTCGACTGCAATGGAGTGACAGGATGTTAGATAGATATAAGCGTGACATCACACGGTCTACGTGCAGCACGCTGGGTGCTACACTAACGTCCGAACAAGCTGCATCCGCGCAAGTTAGTTAGTTTTTTCTTTTATTTTTATAGTTTGATTAATGTATGGGCTATGGAGACTCGATCCCACAGTCAAACCGATAACACGGTTTTGTGGGGCAAATGTATGTAACTCATATTCTAAACTATGTAATTGAATAATAAATAAAATAATAACGTCGAAGAAACTTGGGATATGTTTATCCCGTATGGGGATGGGCTAGCTAGAATATAAAACTTCCTTACCACACGCTGGGAATAGACGCGTGTTGTAAGATTCAATAAAACCCAGCATGCTTGGTGGTAGGATCTATACGGTCCGCCTGGTCAGCTACCACCCTCACATTAAAGTCCAGCGCCAAGCAGTTTACTCTGTTCCGTCCTGTGCATGTGAGAGCCAGAGGGGTATAAGGGAATTCCTCTTTACCTCTGTTACTCGGATTTGGATTCGTGTGGTCCATCTTAGAACCGGTCTACGCATACCATCAGGGGCCTAATTCTCCTAAAATAAATCTTGATAAATCACAACCGAACCAAGGCCGAACCGTGCATTCAGAAAGTTCTCAATTTCAAAAGCTGTCGATTTGTTTGACACAAAAAACAAAATCAATCATTTTGAAAGTTTTCGAAAACAAAAACTGACTGACGGTTGTGGTTCGATTGCGTTTGGCAACAATTTATTTTAGGAGAATTGAGCCCCAGGTGTGACTAGAGTCAAACACGACCAAGTCAATTAATAAAAAATATAAATGGTCTCTACTTAGTGCTCGTTCACAAAGAGGTCCATTTTACAGGTCCGCTTTATCGTATACGTTTTTATTCGGCAATGACGTATAATAATAATAATTCTTTATTGTTTCAATAACAAATGTATGTAATGTATGTAGTTGTATGAGCGAGTTCACACACACAACAGTATTAAAATACTGATCCGTTTTATCGGATCGAAGGCACGCGGGTCGTGGCGCGGGGGAACGGTGTTGTAAATGCGGTGTGAACATCACCTCCAGTAGCAACGGATCCGTTAAAAACGATCCTGTAAATACGGATGTTCTGTGTGAACGAGCCCTTAGAGTACCTTGTAACACACACCTCTTACAAACACAGTGTCCCTCCTCGCCTTGCCGTCGTACAGATGCACATGACCCGACGCCAGCGCGACGCCCGTCAGCGTGACGCCCAGGTGCAACACCGGCACTAGCGTCATGGCGACCGGACGGTGTTCTAACGTTAAACACCACTGCTTTTTACCCTACAAGTATACAATAATTGTAAATTTTAATACGTGACTGTCAGGAGAAATATACTACAGGAGGAAATACGTAAACAAGCATAAAATAACTTAAAAAAAAAGAAGTAAAAACCGACTTCTAAAAAAACTAAAAAGAGTAAAATAATTACCATATTATAAATCTAACAGTTTTAGAAGTCGGTGCAATTTTACACTACGAGTATAATTGAAGGCACCGATTTTTTTTTGAAGTCAGTTTTTACTTTTTTTTTTAGGTTATTTTATTTTTCTATTTTTAGTGGTATAAACAATACACAAACGTGCAATTACAGCAATCCCGGGTAATTTGCTGTTATCCACTGAAGAGTTCCATTGTCAATCTCCGAGGGTCTTCATCAGATCTTCACCAAATTAAAATGGGACCATTTCGGAAGAATACTCTTTCAAACTCTCAAAGAGGAGCTCGTGGCTAAATAATTACAGCCGCATAGACCGATCTTCCGGGTTAAGCCACGCTTGCCGAGGTTGGTCTGTGGATGGGTGACCATTTACCATAGCGAGTTTCCTCCGTGCCTCGGAAAGCACGTAAAGCCGTTGGTCCCGGCTGTCATTTGTAGATCTTTGACAGAAGGTCTGGTCAGAAGCCAGAAAGTCTGACAGCCAGTCTTACCAAGAGTATCGTATTACCCAGTTACTGGGTTGTGGAGGTCTGATAGGCAGTCGCTCCATGTAAAATACTGATATTCAGCTGCATCCGGTTCGACTGGAAGCCGACCCCAACATAGTTGGGAAAAGGCTAGGCAGATGATGACTCTTTCAAACAAAAAAAGAATTTTGCAAATCCGTCTTTACATGACGGAGTTATGCCCGAACATACATAAAAATAAATACATCATCCTAATAGCAGTAATCAAAAAAATGCTCACAAAATAAAAAGTACTGAACCAAATTGGATGAAATTTTTATGGGACCAAATGGCAAGTATACTGCATCGAACAAAAAAAGAATCACACTAATCGGACTAGAAACCTCGGAGTAATCGGTGTACAATGTAGAAGACTTTTGTTGCAGTGTGAAGTCGAGATTCACAGACCGCACTTGCTAATTTGTTAAGTAAATAAATAAATTCTTTATTTAACTTACACAAAGTTTAAGCATGGTAATGACACGTAATGACATTTAAACTGACACAGGACAATACAGCAGGTGTGGCAGCGGGTCCCAAACTAGGCACAGCCTGTATCTTGGTGACCCAGTTACAAATTAAGGTACATACATTTTGTCGTGTTCTGCTAGCGCAGGTTTGTGCGTCGCTGACATAATTTAAAATTATAAATTAAAATTATATTTCAAGAAAGATTGATAAAATAATTATAGGATCATAAACAAACATTAAACAAAAACAGTTATGTTGAGTGTGAGGTGTGAGTGTGTGAAAGCTTAGTATGCGAATGAGTGTATTTTGAGCGTGTGTGAGTGGGTACTAACTGGTGCTACAAAGTAGCCTTTCTGTTTCCTCGTAAGTTCGGCCCTGCAGCCATTCTTTGAGTGTTGTTTTGGCCTCATGGTAATTACTCGGGATTGCGGTAATTTTGCTAATAGCATTAAATACTCGAATAGGCAAAAGCGAGGAAAACCGGGCCGCAAAGAGAGTTTTTGTTTTTGGGAGTGGAATCCTTTCTGCTATTTTCCTACCCCTCTTACTGGAATTTGATCGACTGGGGTTGGCTTTTAAGAGGTTTAAAATTGACCCCAGGACGAACAGTTGGCGGACGCGTAAAACCCCCGATTCCTTGTACAATTCGTCAGTAGAGAAGCGCCTTGGTTTCCCCAGAAGCACCTTGAGGACAGCCCGCTGAGCTCGCTCCAGACCCAGAAGTAAGCGTTTCATACGAATATGAACCTTATTTTGGTACAAATAATGTTCATATTCGTATAAGCGGATGTGAATAAACGTTTTGTACGAATGTGAACATTAACTATACGAATAATGTTCATATTCGTATGAATCTCGCCCTCTGTGCTGCAGGCAATGGATAATGGTGAAACATTTCACTGGAAACATATTGTTCTGCTTAATCTTATTGCCAACCATGTTGGGGTCGGCTTCCAATCTAACTAGATGCGGCATACCAACCAGTATTTTACACGGCGCGACTGCCATCAGACCTACGCAACCCAGTTACCGGGCAATGCCGATATCTTAAGGTTAGACCAGTTGTCAGACTTTCAGGCTTCTGACTACTCGTAACGACTGTCATAGGTATTCGTACGACACCCGGGGCCGACAGTCTAACGTGCTCTTCGAGGCACGGAGAGGCCTCATATGTAACGAATGGTGACCCATCCGCGGACTGACCGCGGCTAGCGCAGCTTTACTTTGCAAATCATATGATCCGCGCGGTTGTTAACTAGCCTTGGTGGTAGGATCTATACGGTCCGTCTGGCTAGCTACCACCTGAACATTAAAGTCCGGCGCCAAGCAGTTTACTTTTAAGCAGTTTAGCAGTTTACGTGTTCCGCCGTGTGTATACATATAAGAGCCAGAGGTATCATAGGGAAATCTCTCTATATCTCTGTTACTTCATGTTACCAACATACTTTGTCAATTCGGTCTCTTAATCAATGTTTTATAATTATTATTAATTTTATCCGTGTTTTTATTATTAACTGTATTTTCTGTTTTGCTTGGAAAGATTTTTGTTGAGTGTTTTTGTTTATTTTAATAATTTTTCAAATTTAATATTCCTTGTCAAACTTTATTGTACCTAGACTATAAGTGAACGATGTGGTCTCCTGTAATTGGAGGAGCACACTCGTCATTGTCCTGTAATTGCTATTTTGTATGTAATTGTGTAGCCTCTGTTGGAGATCCAAATAAATAAATAAATAAAATAAATAAATATGTAGAACGTTACTTGGATTCGTGTGCTCCATCTTAGACCCTGTCTGCGCTTACCATCAGGTGCGACGAGGGTCAAACGCGAGCAAGACAAGTAATGAAAAAAAAAACCACTAGCCCCTCATTTGACTGGAAACTTAAGAAGACATAATAATTAGAAGTAACCGTTGCCAATTTCTCACCTTCTTACTATAACAAGCCATGGTATGATCAGCGCATATGACCATGACGCTGCTGTCGGCAGTCACCACTTCTATGGCGATGATGTGGTCTTCCGTGTTGAATAGGATGCGACCCTCATCCCAGTCTCGTTTTAGAACACATACAGACTTCTCTCTGAAATGGAGAAGAATTACTAAATACCATACATTAGCTTAATCTGTGAATCCAGTTAACAACACAAACTATTTTTACAATAATCAATTAAGTTGGAATTATCTATTCTATCTCCTGATTCAGAACGATTTGATAAATCAGTTGTGGAATGATTTGATTTGCTATCTCTTTTTCTCTTGTTACTAGAATCATAGACAAAACGAGATAACAAACCAAATTGATCGACAACTGCTCATCTAAAAGGTTCTAAATCAGGGCAGTGACCAAAAAAAAAACAGTATTACATTTACATGCTAAATCTTAAAAGGATAAATTAAATTTTGACTTGAATTTAATATTAAATATTCATGGTATGCGGCCCACCTTAAAAATCAATAAATAATGTACTAAAACATAAGATTTTGTCATTGCACTATATCTTTAAGCCATAACTAAAATACTGTGCACAAGTTTAATGTAATGAAAGCATTGTGCTTTGTGCCAGTTTAGTCAAAGTGCCTTCAACACACAAATAGCAATAAGTCACACCTTGTAGCAATTGTAATTCTGTAGTCAACAGTATAGAGTCCAGTGGTTATCATTTGATAAGGCGTTTTCTTGACGCCACATATTTTGGCCTGGATACATCAAAACAAATAAATAATAATATAATTAAAAATTCCCAAAGATCTGCTGTCATGGATTCTGATTAGAGGAGACCACAAGTTTTACGTTTTTATTCAGTTAATATAATTTTGCTAAACCAATCATTTTGGTTATTGGTTGGTATAATACATATAAAATAAATTGGACAATACAGAACAATTTGATAGCACCCAAATCAGTCTGTCTATGATATTCCTCTGCCAGATAAAGATATTTTCTTAACAATTCTGCAACACATAATACATACTTGCCACAATTGAGTAAAGGTCTGAGGATCCAACAGAATAACGTCTCCATCATCCGTAGCCACTACCACACAGCTCACAGAGTATTTATCTACAGAGTTCATCTTCAACGTGCCAACGCATACAATCTCCGAATTCTTCTTGCTCGGTAGCTCTGTATTATTCTCCAAATATTCTAACTGCTCTTCGGGCGTTAGAGTAAGGAGGTTTTGCGACTGTGCGGTTAGTGTCTTGTTTGGTAAAGCTTTTAAGCTATCGGTGAATGATTTAATTGCATCTGCATTGTGATTCATAGGGTTTGTGAGCTAGAAATATATAAGAAATATGTTTCATCAGTCTTCAGGTATAATTTTAATGACATTAGGACTAAGGGTGCAAGGAATAAAGTACTTACCTGTCTCCAAACCTCCATCTCACACATAGTTGATTCAGTAGATGGAAGATAGAACTTATAGAACAACTTTAAGTTCCGATACATATACACACAGGAGCTGTATGCAATGGCTACTATTGGTACAGACCGGGGTACCGTTTCACTTACGTAGAAGCCTGCTACACCTAGAGGCAGGTCTGGCAGTACTGAGTCTGATATCTGCATGGCTCCTTTGAATACCTGCCGACATAACAAAAAAATTCAAATAACCGTAACACCCCGAAATAATACGCTCTGGACGTTGTGATCCAAAGAAATTGTTTGTAGAAGATTCAGTTTTGTTGACTTAGCAAAATGAAGAAGATTGTGAATGAAAAAAGACGCTAATCCAAACCGGTTTAAACAATTAAAATGATAATTAATTCTATTAGCTAACATGTAGGCGTAGATGCCTTTTTAATTTGCTTACAGACGAGGAGATAATATACCTTCAACTTGGGCCCTTCTTCCCCTCGTCCAAAGTCTCCAACAAGGAGTTTAAACTCGTTATCATTCTGCAGGTCCACAAGGGCCAGGTTTTGCGGCAATGTATTTAGATCTATGTCATCTGCTCCAACTTCCACATCTAACCAACGAGTCATGCTTCCCATGTTTAGCATTAAGTTAAGTTAGTTTGTATCAGAATCTGTTTATCCTGCTTTTATTAACATTTTTCCAACAAAAAGAAACTTTGTGTTTACATTTTTTTGTTGTCATGACAACTTGTCTGTCAATAAAACATTTTGACTTTGACAAGTGACAAGCCATCCAAAATGACATTGAAATAAAACTCTAGCTTTCTTCAAAACTCTGAAAGAACGAAAGAACACCTTACACAAAAGCAAACAATTTTTTTACGAATATTAAAAACCATCTATGTCGTAGAACACAGCCATATTCCTTAGGTAATTTTTAATAAAACGTAAAAAAAATCATAATCTACATCTTTCGATTAATATTTAAAACTACTTTCACAAACGAACTTAACGCGGTGCGTTCAAAACATTTCATCAATCACAATTTTAAAAGGTCATGAAAATGGCAAAATGAGCCAGAAGTCATCAAAACGTATCAAAACATTTACAAACTTATTTTGTAATAATTTACCAAGGTTACAAAAATCATTTTTATCATGTATAAAAATAAAGAACGAATGTTTGAAAAACACAATCTTTATTGTAATTATTACATGTTTTGAATTTCTGTCCTTGACGTTTACTGATCATTCATTTGTGACATTTGTGTTGATTTGTGTACAATCAACTTAAAAGTATTATCTTCAAGTTTTACTAGTTTAAACAATTCGTGAATTGTGTAAAAACTTTATTTACCGACTAATTTTAGTTCTAAGTTTAAGTATGTGTCATTGCTATGCCATTTAGTTTCTGTGTTGCATCGTTTCAAGGTAAGTGCGAAACTTTTAAAATAATAATGTGTTCATGTTTTTTCATTGGCCAAGTGTAGCATTCGTTTTAATAACATAAATTCCAACCATGATTATAGATTGTAGCAGTTGGCAACAAGTTTTCGCTATTTTAATCGATACTTAATTAATATGATTATTGTTTTATTCATTAATATGATTATTGATTTATAGTTATGAAGTTTACAAGAAAGAGAATTAAGTTCTAGAACCCTAATACTTAATAAGAAAAGTTTAGAAGAGTTCAAGCAATTAATAGTTTATGCATGATTGTGTCAATTTTGAAGACTGACTTGAAATAATACAGGGAAATAAAATCTTGAAATATAACTAGTCTTTAAAATTAATACATTTAATGATATTAAATAAACTACAGGCATAAGATATTAATCTTTATCATCATAATCATACCTCTACAACAAAACCTTGATATACTTACTTCCTGTAAACAATTATCTACATTTTAAGTAGAGCCTTCCAAATAAACTTGTATAATAATTATGTACTTTATTTTATGTCATTTAGTATAAAACATTAACCTGTACTAAGTATGCATCTTTGCATAATTATGTACTTTCTGTTGTTAAAGTTTAAATTATAACTACATCATGAGACTGTTTCCCAACCTAACCCAGATAGAACCTAACCTAACCAACCTAAAGCAAACCCTAAAAAAACAATGACCTTTATAAAAAAGGTCACTGTTAATTCTTTTGTATTCTAGTCTGTCTTATTGTTAAGGTACAGATCTACTTTGCAAACAATAATTAGTTGTTTATTAACAATAGTACATTATTATACTAAACACTATTTCTAGCTGCAGGTACAGCAATAAAATGTGTGAGTGTAAACAAAACATGATTTATGACTCCGCCTGCAGCACGAAAATGTGTTTATAATCATAATCTTTTGATTACCTTCTCTTTTGATTAACCTTTTCTGATGTTTTAACCCTTAAACATCATAAAAGACATCAATTACCAGACAGAAATATTAATCCTAGTTCTAATCTGGTCTTTTGCCTACTAAATGAAACTGCGTGTTTACTAATTACACTATAACAATTACTAAACAAAGTTTTTTCCTCATTAATTTCATATTTGAGCACAGTCTTGGTTGTTATGGTATATTTTCTATTATGTGTAGTTGTGGATAAACCATTGTGTACAGTTGATTGTATAAAGCAACATGTCATTCTATGTGTTTATCTATCATAATTACTTACTGACACATGACTTACTCCATGCCACTGGTTTTTTCCAAAAGTGTTATTTCCTGTACTTTAATGTTAAGGAAATATCTGCAAGTTTTCTTCATCACCTGTTTGTTTATTTGTTGTTCATACAGCATGGTGTTTATGCGATTGCATGCTCGCTACGCGAGACCATTAATAAATACTATCTTGCCCAACACAATCGACAAACAAGGCAGTTTAGGCAAAGAACCGAATATACTGAGTACCTACCTATAAGGTAAAAGCACTAATGCCCGACAGTGAACTAAAGGATGACACTTTCGAATAAAACCTTTTCTACTAAGAATAATAATCATTGAATTTACTTCAAGATTGCTGTAACAGACACCTAGATATCTAAGATATGCGGCCAAAAATTTTCATGCATGTATTTAAGCAAATTTAAAAATGACGTTAGTTGGCAGTAAACAATGTGAGAAAGAGAACAAATGCAATGTAATTCTAAAAGAAAATGTTAACGACGCCGACATGTAGCTGGTATGATTTTGTTCTACATTTTTACGATTTTTGCTGCTTTTTGTGTTGTTTATAGAAATATATTAAGTTATTGACATACCAGGACCATTGCCTTCTTATTTCGGTTAGGTTTTCTAACAAATTAAAGGGTGTCTACTATTAGTACCAGAAATTAGTAAAAACCTAAAAGCCGACACATGTGTCATCTACTGGTGTCTCACCAAACTGATTTTCTCAGCACATTTTCATGCAATTATTGTCTCTAAATCCTGTCAATAAAGTGCTCTTTAATTTTTGTTCGTTTCAAATGATCGTATCCAACAGTAGACAGGGTGTCAACTATTGGGGTGTACTAGGTGTCAACTGTTAGTTCTTTTGATTTCAGATTTATTTTTGAGCACTATGCCGCCGTACGAGTTTAAGACATGCCAAAAATTATTATAACAAGTGATAGGATTAAGTCTAAATTGCATTTTCTGTTACAAGTTCACGGGTAACTTAATATTATAGTATTTCAGTATTGATTTTTTTTAACTTGATAATAATAATATCAAACCACTATTAATAGACATCCATTAGCACTAATATTAGACACGTCTAGTATTAGCGCTAAGGGATGTCTACTATTAGTGGTTTCGTTTTTTTGTGATGTCATTTATTAGTTCCTACGACAAAATGTAAAAGAATGTAAATTAAAGGATGAAATATGTTAGTAAATAAAGCTTTTATGTTGAAAACTAAATATCTAAATGTTACTTTAGCATTTAAAAAGATTTTACTGTGTTTTGTGATTATATTACATTTGTTATTGAAGAATTAAATTTGTGTTGCTCTTATAGTGTCGGGCATTAGTGCTTTTACCTTAGGTATGTGGCCGGCGCCACGTCGGGTTCGCCAAATGTTATAGAAAGATTTAAAAAAAACCGGCCAAGTGCGAGTCGGACTCGCGCACGAAGGGTTCCGTACCATTATCTATAAAAACGGCAAAAAAATCACGTTTTTTGTATGGACGCCCCCTATATATTTATTTTATTCTGTTTTTTATATTTGTTGTTATAGCGGCAACAGAAATACATCATCTGTGAAATTTTCAACTGTCTAACTATCACGGTTCATGAGATACAGCCTGGTGACAGACGAACGGACAGTGGAGTCTTAGTAATAGGATCCCGTTTTACCCTTTGGGTACGGTACCCTAAAAAGGTCATTCGAAACTTTTCCTTTTTATGTGAACTTTTTTTCATATTTTTCACCCTACTACATTACTTTGTGTTTCCTTACCCGTCATACCAATAGTGCAGTGTCGACGTGAGCTTATTTCGATTTGTAAAATTGATTAAAATAAAATAACAAAAAATATTTTTTGCGTAAAGTTTCCTGGGTCTTAAACCAGTGTATCGTGTGGCTATGTAACAATTTTGTTCTCGGTAGCAATCAGAGAAATTCCTCGATGAGTCATCGTGGAACGGAAAATCGTCGCTAGGCGAGCGAGTGGTTCTGCAAGTTTGCTCTTAGTTTATTTGGCCTTTCTGTCTGGACGCTACGGTAGGCTGACTCACCAACCTGTTTTACTATCAAGGTGTCGCGCCTATTTTTGATTTTTAAATAGTTAACAAAACGTTCAATGTTCATGCGCAAATGATTCGTCGTTGACAAATACTATATCCTTACGTGAAACAAATTGCAAACTTACGGATCTGCAAAAGATGCATTTTACAGGACTTGTCACACAGGATGCGTTCTGCGTCCTACGGTCCGGTCAAATCGAACGCAGCCCACATCCTATGTGAACATCATTTCCGTTTTATATATATTTTATGTAATTACGATCTGACTATGCGAGCACAAGCAAAGAACGTAGGGAACGCACCGGTCAGGCGGTCGGGGTGGGAAGGTAGCGGACGGGCTGCCCGGTTGCGGGCAAGCGGACAGCGGGCGGCGGGCGACACGCATTCAAATATAAAATGGCCGCTGTTTACCCTGCCCGTGCCCGAATCGCTGACCGGACGCCGTGCCCGGATCGCTGACCGGTTGCCCTGACCATGAAGTTCACATAGGATGCGGGCTGCGTTCGATTTGACCGGACCTGAGGACGCAGAACGCATCCAGTGTGACAAGTCCTTACATGGGTGCGTTTAGAAGCTAAGTTTTGTATTGTGGTACATTAAGTTTCCAAAATGTTATCTTTAAAGATACAATCAACAGACAGACGTTCAATACTTTATAAGTATCAGAAATAAACACACATTCGTAACTTAACCTCATCAAAAGATTCGTAAGTTTGCCGTGAATGTGGCGATATGTTTAAAATGCGCATAGCCGTAACTTTTAGGTCTTTCCACTTTACCACCTACGCCTTAACGGTCTGTAGGTCCTCTGTAATTTTTTATCGCAGAATGACGTCTCGAAAGACCCGTTATTTCATTAAAATTCGTGAAGACCAAAATAAACACTTTCCTTAAAAACTGCTTCACAAAATTGCTTTAAAAGCAACCTATAATTAAGTTGGATTCTTGACAGTTTCTCAAATCATAATAACCTATCATTACAAGTTAAGGGTTCTTAAACGTTTCACCAAAACAATGCTCTGGTCGTCGACCTCCAGGACCTTGCCACCTTACATATTTGGTTTAACAGTCTTTTACTTCCTACGCACGTGACCAGCTACCATGTTTGGTAGTAGATTATGCTTGATAGGTAGACAAGCAAACAAACCAACATGAGTCGCGCGAATTTGCTATCGTTACGTGTTGTTTTTACAAAGCACAACGTTACACTAAAACTGCACATGAAAGTGTTGATTTTAGATGATCTACAGATTTCGTAGATCATGAAACGGATTGTTTCAAAATAACTCTATAGATTTAGTGTTCAGATGATAGATACATTCAAAATCTTGGACGCATTCTTCAATGAGACTACATATTTGCACTTGGTCGTGAAGTTACTAATAGCCTAGTCACCAGGCTTAAAAAAATGCTTAAAATAAGAATTGTAAAGAATTTATTATTATTAAGTATTTAATAAAAAAAAATGTTTGGCGTCTTTAATTCAAGATGGCGGAGCACGGCGACGTCACTCAAGGTCGAAAATTTGAAATTTTCTGAACACCTAATCATAACAATATCCAAAATTCAGGACTGACCGACCCTTTTGCAAGGTAAACCCCTTTTTTGCCACATGGCGACTGGACTATAAACTATCAAAATGCGACTGTTGCTTCTACATACATCGGATCACTACATAATGTAGACCTATGAAAAAAACTTGTATAATTAAGTGCAACCCTTTATTTATGGGCAAGATTATCTAAATAGTACCTTCACCGTAGTAATCTCTACATTTTCCACTCCCATTTTCCCTCTCGAGCAGCAATGATACGCACTCAATTGCTTTAGATATTACATTGATTTATTGATAACAGTAATGATACACAATCTCTGTTACGTTAGATTACAATGACTGTAATTAGAGCAGCACATGTGGGCATCAGGTATTATCACGGCGTGCCTGCGGGGGCTGATCAAGGAGACAATGAGAAAGCGACCTCAATACAAGTTGTGTAATAGAATCGACGATGACCTTACCCTTGTTTATGAAGCTATTTGTTAAAACATTGTCTGATTATTACAAGACTTAAGACGTGTTGGTAGGAGTCGTTGCCTTATTAAAACCAATAGCTTAAAGGATTAGCGTTCACGCTTATCGTTTTGGGTTATCCCAGGTTACTAGAGCCTAAAAGAATTATGCGCTAGTTACCATGCAAATGTCGATACTACCAGTTCGTCAATGATATATCTATCTATCTTATATCTATATAAATAAAAAGGAAGGTCCTGACTGACTGATCGATTGACTCATCAACGCCCATCCCAAACCCTTGGACCTAGAAAACTGAAATTTTGCACAGAGGTTCCCTTTTATAATGTAGACAAGGAATAAGGAAGGATTTTTCGAAATTCAACCCCTAAGGGAGTTAAATAGGGGATGAAAGTTTGTATGTAAAATCGTCACTTACCGGGTCCAAAATTTCAGCTCATTTCCAAAGCTTCGCGTCTGTCTGTTTGTCCACTTACTTCTTCTAAATTACCCAATGGATTTTGATGCGGTTTTCATCGTAATTTTATAATTTCTCCCGGAAGGTTTAAAGTTATAAAACATACCTGAGCGACGCCGGGGCTGGTCACTAGTGGCTAATATAAAAGTTTCCTTAGAGACACCAACGAAAGGTCAATAAAATTCAATAAAAAAACGACCCATTTGTTTACAGCGATGTCAGCGTGTGAAGTGATTATTTCGAAAATTTTCTTCAGCTGACCTTTGCCTGCTTGACTGATCCGTGAAATAAATAATTTCACAGATCTTAATTATATTAGACACGTTTTAACCGTTATAGAGTCACAGAGGGGGTAAATTCAAGGACCTTTGACCTGCAACAAAAATATATTTGCGAACCTAGCATATTTTGAAAATAAAAATAAAGCTTATTTTCTAGCTGCATCAGACTGAATTTCTACCCCTTATCGAATATTGTTAAAACAACATACTGCCTCATATTAATCACGCGTATAATTACAATACTTGACGAGTTTTTGCATTTAGGTTACTCATGATGAATATAAGTAGGCACTTAAACACTTTATCTAAGTAATAGACTATTTCGACGATGACCGCAGCTAGCAAGCACTATGATTTAGATTTATAAAATATTTTAGTCATTCATTTATTCAATTAGTCTTATTTTCTTCTCTTTCTTGTTTTTCTTTTCTTTTTTGTGTAACTTTAGGTACTTAGTTATATATGTATATGTGGAAGCTTTTAATTAGCAATCGATGTTAAAATATTGTACCCTATTTATTGTACCCTATTAGTCTGTAAGCTTTCCTCAAAATAAATAAATAAATAATGATTCATTTCATCTATTATGATGTGCACAAATTCCATGTAGATAACCACAAAAATCTGAATAATAAGTTAAGTTTATTATTTCTATGGATAAGCGGAGTCCGAAACTTTATTTCGAAAGATACTTGTTCGATTAACGTATGATCGAAAGAATTATTAACCGAACAACAATTTTTTCGAACAATCTGTACTTCGACGAACGTTTCATCGAATTAGTTACTAAACGAATAGCAATTTGTTCGAACAGTCTTTACTTGACGAACGTTTCACGGAATGAATTATTTAACGAATAATAATTATCGTTTAAACTAGCTCCCTGAGTGACCTAGAGCATACCTACGTTAATCGAACGTGTCTTTCGAAATAAAGTTTCGGACACGGATAAGCGACACATACCTAAGCATTAATAAAATCAATCAATTATTGATTTCTACGAGGCTGACTACTGTTTACTTCAAAGCCGATTTCTACGTTCCTAAGTTATTATGTCTAAAGCGTCACGGTGCATACCTGATTTGCGACGGTCGCCGGCACAATCATGATCTTACACTATCCAACGTATTGAGCACAATAACTTCGATCTAGTTGTTCATATTATGTTCGGTATGTTTTATGAGGAAACGATCATCAGAAAGTTGGGTCATACAAGTCAGGTTGTCGTTTCTATCTCATGCTATACATAGAAACGACAACCAATATAATTTTGAATTGTATTGTTTCAGAATGAATAAAGCAAATAGAGAGGTTAGCCAGAATATGTTATACGTATTTGTACTGTAGAGTTTTTCACTCACAGACATAGGATTTCAGTCATAAATATTTGTTTCTTTCATATTCTTTTTTCAATAGACCAACACATTTACTAATACATCAATTTGTTATATTTTACTACTTTGTAGAATTAAAAAAACAGAAAAGGTTTCAAGTTAAGAGATCGAAGAGTTAAAAATAAAGAGCTGTAAATCAAAATTTAAACCAATCTTGAATGTAACAGTTACCGGAAAACAAATCTACCTTCAATCCGTTATTTGTAGCTGTAATGCAATTAACAATATTAGCAACGCATCACGATTGCTAATATAAAGAAAAGTGGACTGCTACTCGTAATTAAAGTAACTGTTATGCATTCTGTGGCTAGTCGATCACAACGAAGAAGATGAATGAACTTGTCGATTCATTGAAAAAGAAAATGGCGACGGACCGGACGGAAATTGCGATTTTTGCTCATTCTTAGGCAAAGGAAATGACTGTGTTCATCCAATGCATTAAGATGACGCATCGGGAAGAGAAAATATTCGATATCCGTCCATATTTTATTGTTTATAATAATTATTTGCTAGAGAAATCTTAGCGGAAAATATTGTATTTATGTTGCAATAAAATAATCTAACTATGGGTGGCTTATGTGTGTAGAAAGAAGATAATAATAATATTATAACGCATTGCAAAAAAAAACTCAACAGTTTTCGATTCAAAACTGTAATAAATTATTTTTGATGGTTGGTACTTAGTCTTTTTACTAAATTGAAGCTGGTGACCCGTAAAACGGAAACAGACTAATCGCAACGATTTAGGACATGACTGAATTACCATATCCGTGCTAGTTTGTAACGTGATAACTTAAGCAGCTGTCAGCCTAGGCCTACACAATTCATTACTTATGTTTTTCTGTATTCTGTGAACATGAAGTAGTAAATAAAGTTTTAAAAGTTTATATTTTTTATACTCCGTGAATAAGAAAGATTACCTCTAGGAGACAACTGTCAAATGATAAATGCATAGGACATGTCTTTCAATATTTTTTCTCAATTTATCAAAAAACTATAAATGTTAGGTTGTATTTTTTAGCATCCCTGAACGGTAGTTTTTCAATAAACCGTTTTGACTTGTTTCGACGCATGAGCAGCAGTGACAATGACCTAAGAAAATTTTGCAATTTTAACGGTGTCACCTTTGTTTCACGCCATTTTTTTCCTAATTCCTTGAGATTGAAAGTCATTGAAGCCTTCGAGACAATGCCCTCGAAAATCTTCGAAAATCAGGTGGTTAAACTTAGTTGTAGTTAAAGTGGTAGTATATGCACTTGCTTATAAAGGAGTGAAACCACAGAACACACACAAGGAACACATTATTTCGAATTATTCCACTTTGTGTCGGGAACTTCGTGGAGTGAGCGCCATCTGTTGTCCGCCACCTAACTAACCGTGACGTCAACATCGGACCACCACTGCCCGTTGGAGGGAGGAGACCGGCCCGCTCGGTGCGCCCGGAGGATTGCTTCTTGGACCGTACGACGGAACACTCGTCTAGAGTATTCTGTGTAGATTAGCTGAAGAAGTCTGACCTTTTATATCTGACTAGCTTGTCCTCATTTTATAATCTTGTAATAACTTGTAATAATTATCTAAAGTATTATATTGTGATCTAGTTCATGTTACTAACACTAACCCAAATACAAGTACTCTCAGTGGTGGAGAGTCTATGTTGGTTTTATTTACTACATTTACCTTGCTCACAATCCTGACATACCAATATTAGCGATAACTGTAATGATAGAATCACTCCTTAACGATTAAATTGTAGTGTCGCTAACATTTGCCCCACCAGTCGCCCCACTGGTAGGGCATCTGTGTTCTGTGAGTAACACCATATTATAAGTTCCATTAGACGAGCATCGTCATCGGCGGGTAGTTCTATTATTTCAAAAATAACCTTGTAATAAATTGTTCCTTCTCTATACTTTGGAACCTGGCAAAACATTTTTTTGATTATTCAAACGTACCCGTAAATGTTTTAATTGTAATAATTACTTTGAAAATCCTTTTGGAATTAATTGCATTATGGTTAATGGTTGAATGCAAAAATGTGATAACGATCTGAGAAAAACGCAGTTATGACCTCCTGTTTCATTGTAGACTTTCCGACCTGCTGCTGCTGGCACCAAACTACCTAATAAACTGAAACATTCATAATGAAGCTAGTTACAAGCAATAGTCAGTTATAAAGTTACACATACAAGATACTTATCTACCACTTGAACGTTTAAAAAGTTTGCATACAAGATTATAAAACTTGCACATAAGTAATGTAACAACATCACTATTTAGATATCTCACTTTTAATCTAAACAGTTACCAAACGAAAAACATGTTACAAAGAAAATCGCGCTTAAATATTGTTCGTTACAAAACATGTTGGTATCTTTGCATTTTTAAATTCAAGACAAATGTAACACATAACATTACTTAATAACTAAAAATCGTTTATTAACGTTTGAGATTTCAACGTGCGATTTTATAACCTACTCGCGGCCTCGCGCCCGCGTGGGTGTCGTGTATCGCGTATTCCGTATTTTTCGAGATAAAAGTAGCCTCTATCCTTCTCCAGGTTCCAAACTAACTCTGTACCAAGTTTCATCAAAATCGGTTCAGCGGTTTAGGCGTGAAAGCGTCACAGACAGATAGAGTTACATTAGTATTTATAATATTAGGGGATTTATCACAATTTACCGATACTTGGGAGCAAAGAAATCGAGCCACCCCTTTTTTCACGTGTCCTGGTTATTAGTTTTGGTTTCATGGATCATATAATTCAAAATACAAAAAACTACCCTCATTGTAAAGGTTATCAAATAAGCTTTTAGGCGATATATGTTTAGAATTGGTATGTTCCATTATACCAAAAATAATAACAATTATACCTACGTGAAAAATAGAAGTGGCTCGATTTGTTTGCTCCCAAGTATATTTGCAAAAACTGAAAACTAAACATAATCTCTGTACATGATTTTAAAGGCGTTCGACTCTGAAGGGATAGTTACCAGTATTTTTCTTCCATACTTACCAATTTTGTTGGAATTTCTTCATCAGTTTTTGTTGAGCTCCGCTTTGAATCAGGAATCAGATTGCTGGTTCTCACTTACAAATTGTATACCACTAGCAAAATAACATAACATCACGCCAACATTCCCCGAGGATTTGGGCAGAGGTGTATAGTACGCCCTCATTTCGCCGTTATGTTCAAGTCCCATTCAATAGAGGGCGAGCCTATTACCATCAAGCGGACACAAATTCAGACACCGGGCTGCTACTGAGAAATTACACAGAAAAACCCAAAAATTCTTTGCCCGACCTGGGGATCGAACCCAAGACCTCACGCTCAGCAGGCACGCTTGCGAGCACTAAACCAACGAGGCAGTCACTAGCAATTAGATTATAATTAGTACCTACTAACATAATCAGATCGGTGGTGTTAATTGTAATAATCTATTCGCGTGTCCGCCAATGCATGGCGAACACGTATGAAATCAAACCATCCTTGGCCTATTAATTATTTGATTGTTTTACTCGATCTGTTATCATGGTTCTTCCGCTGTTTGCCAGGAAGTACAAAATATAAATAGGTGCTATTTACAGGCTAATTATGTAAATAATCTTTGATTGATTGAAGACAGTCTTAGGTAAGGGATGTTTGTCACGCTATTCTTGTTGTAAATCCAAGTATACGTTTTTAGGATCGGAAGTGTTCAATGTTCAACAATACGAATAAGTAGGTCCATGTAAAAAATCATAAAATGATTTACACAGCTTCCTGGCTGTCTTATGGGCCAAATACTCAAACGCTTCTCAAGTAAAGGCTCATTTAGACGAAGATAGTTTCTCGAAGCGAGACTCGTTCTGACTTTATCTTTCTCTGTGATACAAACAGAGACAGCATGAGACTCGCTTCGAGAAACTATCCTCGTTGTAAATCAGCCTTTAGGGTCTAAATACACGTCCGATAGTTGCTTCCGGGAGCCGGATCCGACTATCTGATCGGATTCATGAAATACACGTACGAATCTCGTGTCCGATTTTTTCTATACGACGACGACGCCCGGACGATGCTTATGATTTTGACATTCGATCCGATAGTCTGATCGTACGTGTAATTCATGTTCAAACAAATGTATGACGCAGAGGTCTTCAGATAGTCTGATCAGACTATGGGAACCGATTATCGGACGTGTATTTGGGCTCTAAGGCTGAGATCTATAGATCCAACTTGGACTTAGCTTAAACTTTGCTCAGAATTTACTTACGTAATACTTTGCTAAGTGTATGCTTAGCATAATCTTAGATTTGGAATTTATAGACGTATCACGTTGAGACTATGCTGAGCTTAAGCTAAGCATACGCTAAGACGGTCGATGTCAAAATACAAGTTAATGTTTCGTTTTAAGCATTACATTCTTGATTTTTCTTTATAAATGTTTAACAATAATAACATGTAAATAATCTAAAACTATGCTCATATTTCTTCTATGTATTATTATGATAAGAATATGCAGAAATTGGCATGCTTAAGTGTTTTTTTTTTTTTTATAAACGAACTCAATATTACATTCATTGAAACGGATCGCATCGTTTTGACATCTGCAATTTGTCGAAAAAAGTAACTTTTAATTCATTTCTATACATTTTAAACTTAGAAAATCTTTTATATGTGATGTTATAATACCTAATTGTCTTTATCTTAACTAATTCTGAATTAGTTATCAACATCAAGGAATTCTTTTCTAATCTGGTATTACTGAGTTGAGTCTGGTCACTTTATAATACTAAAAAATTAAAAAGTTGTGTAAATATAATGATGGTAAAGTAAAGTGTGGACCATTATTTTTTGTTAGGATAATAGTAACCTAAGTATTTGCTAAGTCGTCGATTTTGTGAACTTAGACTTTGCTAAGCATTTGCTAAGCACGCACTCAGATGAATTCGAAGACGGCTCTATAAATACTGACTTTGTCAAAAGTCAAAAGTAAAGTCTGAGCAAAGTCCAAGTTGGGTCTATAGATCTCAGCCTAAGTCTCGTGCTGTCATTGTCACTTTAAGCGAAGTGACAGCGCGAAATAAACGGCATCTTAAAATTGAGTAGCGTTTGTCACGGTCCATTCAAAAGTGTCCCGGCAGTCGGCGTCCGTTCCCAATTACACCTGAACACTCGATGTGCAACCATTTACATCCAGTTCACCTCAGCTGCCTTCTTCAATCTTCTTCTAGACGTGTCGGTGCATCTGGCTGGTATTATTTTAATTATGAACCGTGCATTCAAACATATTGCTATACTGATTATCAAGATGCGTTTATGTACTTAATAATTTATCCTGTTTACATTGTATATAGGCTTCGTCTTTTTTTGGCCAAACTTTCTAGCTGCTGTGCCCCAAACATGTCCAAATCTTTCTCCAAAAAATACAAATTGTTTTAGGTCATCTGCCCCTATGCCTGAATTTAGTCTTATTGCAAAATGAAATGAATGAATCTTGAGAAACGAAAGAATGTAGTTTCTTTCCCTCAAATCGAGTAAGTTTCTGTCGTAAACGTGTAATCTTGAACGGTGCCAGCCCGTGTAGGTCGTCCAAGGACAGCACTTACTTAACCTCAGTTCTTAACATAACAGTAATAATGCCTTATGCGTTAACGGTAACCCTAAAACACTGCTTCAATAGAACGTTTACCAACTCACAATAATCATTACATAATACGTAGAAAAAAAGAAAGACTAACGTAAACTCCTTATAGTAGAAACTATTTGTCGTATATTAGACAAGGTTAGTCGGAAGGAGGGTACTAATCCGCAGGCCATTTAAAGTATCACTGACTTCACTGATGACCGTTTTAAAGCAAGTGTTAAAATTCCAAAATTCGATAATTTTTATTACCTTTAAAGATGATTTATAATTTAAATTGTACAAAAAATCTTCATCCCTCTTTAGTTACGAATTCAGAAAATGGACCTTCTAATTTGTGGCCCCAAATATGACCTAAAATGTAAACACAGCTGATCATAGCTAGGGATAGATAGATTTTAGCGATTTTTTATGAAATCTTTGAACAGCTATTTCTCTTAAACTATCGACTTTTGGGGAAAGTTGCAGATCAAACGTTATTGATTATTACGGGTACTTCAACACCGTTTCGGATTAGTATCCCCTCTTTCCGACTAACCTTGTATAGTGTATGGTTAGGTCTTTGTCGCTTCCCGGTTGTAATATTGTGTACTTTAATTAGCAATATAAGTCTTGTCTTACATACAAACAGATTATTATTCACTTCACTCAAACCTACGTAATACTTAAAACTTTTGGCAATCTAAGTTTTCTGCAGTTAGCTTTTGCCTATGACGTGATTTGATTTTTAGATACCTTAACAAAACCACGGCCGTCCATAATGATTACTTAAGCCACATCACACTTCATTTTCCAATTATACAAGAAAGTTCACCATGGCGGATCGAAGAACCGCGCACGCACGATTTCAGTTTAATAAATGCAAATTAATTAATTAAATCCGAGTATAAATCGATTCTACAAACTAAATTCTCAAATCAATCTCTTTGGAATTGGAATTCGCCGTACTGAGTTATTTATTATTGATAGTAATTGACTAATAAAGTGCAGAGCAATGGCTGACGAATTCAATTAAATGATTAGAATGAATTTATTCTTTGATTTGCATATCTACAAGTACCTAACTATTAGTTACGATCGCTGTTCACATAATATTCTTACTGTTAGTGATCATAATATTATACGTTTCTATCTTCCGTTATTTCATTTGATTTGAGTTTGAGTTTGAGTTTAGATTGAACATAAGAAAATTTCCCACGATAAATATCGATTGGTAGGTACTGTAAATAGTTATAGGTATTATTAGTAAAATACTAAGTGCGTTCTTAAGAATCAAAACAAAATATTAGCAAGCTAAAAACATTCAAGAAAGGTAATCTTTCGTGATGATAATGAATCCCACAAAATAAAGATCCTAAAAGGTTTTTCTCTCAATTTATGACTGTTATAAAAATATTTTCAATTGTAGATCCTGAAATATAAATTAAAAACGTGCCAGCACTTGTAGCTAGGAGTGCACTATAAAGTACTCTAAACTTTTATCGAAACTCGTAACTTGAAAGTTTGAAACTGTACCGAAAGACCAAATTCCATTAAAAAGACACTCGTGTAAATCTAACTATAAGTAACAAGAGATCAAAAACCCTCGCTTATCAGCTAATGAACTGCAGTTATATTATGAAATATGAACATCAAAGGACCAATCTATCAGCGAAGTGATCAGCGCAATCGAGCATCAAATTGCCTCTCGCCGGATGTCTGCGCGCACGCAGCACAATAAAACGCAGTGTGCAGACTTGTGAGTTGCAGACAACGAAATAAAACATTCACAATGAATAATGTAACAGAAATGCTTAATATGCATTGTGATATAAACAATACATAAAGTTTACTTTTGCAAAAAGTCACAAATGTCCAGAAAAGCATTATTTTTATGGAGATTATTTTAATATTCTTCTTCTCTCGTGTCGGCAGGAGCTTTACGAGAATAGCTCATGCCGTGGTAAAAAGATTAGCCAGTCAGCAAGGTTGATAGCGAGGCTGACTGCCCAGGGTGCGCTGGAGGTACATCATCATCATCATTCAGCCGAAAGACGTCCACTGCTGGACACAGGCCTCCCCCAAACCCCTCCTGGGTTTGCCATAATCACCAAGCTTGGCAGGCGGCTTGGCGATAGCAGTATGGTTGTTAAAGTACTCAGAGAACGCTGCTATCCATCCTCTAGAGAATCCCGTAGTCGCCTTTTACGACACCCATGGGAAGAGATGGGGTAGGTAGTGCTATTTATTTATTTATTGTTCAATTACATAGCTTAGATTAAATACATTTGCCCCACAAAACCGTGTTATCGGTTTGACTGTGGGATCGATATTCTTTAAGTCCGGCACTACACGAGACGCCGGACGTACGTAATACAATTATTATAATTATATTTTAGATTAATGAACACGTATCTTTAGATTTTTTAAGTTTTCACTTACAGACTGTAGCATATGTTATAGTGCCAACTTCAATGAATATCCTTATTTTTCAGAGGTAATGCAAGCATGCCAACTTTCCTGTTTTTGAACTCAAAATATCTACTGTACACACTACTCTTTTCATAATTTTCCATCCTCTGTGTAAGCGAACCTAGTATCTCTTGTAATTAGTCCTGCTTTTATCAATAAAAGACAATATCCTTTTTCTTTGTCGTGTCTTCCTAATTTGCTGAATTAGCATTGTGTATTTACGGCCAGTGGCCCGGGTTAACGACCACGTTGTACCGATGCGCTTGCTTACGCGCAGTGCTACTACAATGACGGAAAATCGCATGCAAAAAGTTATTTTAATCATTCAGCAATAGAGGATATAATTCTGTGCAAAGTAGCTTTATAGGTCTCAATTATTTCATCAATTGTTTAGATGCATACTGATAATAGTAATGATTCTAGTTTCAGTTTCTATTAAACAGTGCAATCAGTTAATAAGGAAGGAACTCATTTGTCGGTTGTCTTATATGCTTGAGAATTTTAGATACTTATTATACAGCGTGTCCCAGAAAGTAGTGTCAAGCGGAAGTCCAGAGGTAGAACATCCTTTGAGGTACCCAAATCACCCCCATGTATGTTCCGCGATTTTTTGTAGTTTTCGAGTTATGAATGTTTTTCATGTTTTTTAATCAAACTCGGACTATAACGACATTTTTGATCATAGTGACGTGAATAGTTGAGATACATGAGTAATTTTTTTTTCTAAATTAGCTGATTAGTGAACCTATCGAATGCATAAACATTTGTAACCATAGATGTAACGAATGCGTTACAAAAAAATATTGAATTTACATAAAGTTAATATCTTGCATGTTTCCTAAATCTTTGTGGGTGATTTAAAAATAAATCTCCCTAAACTTTTTTTGTCAGATGTATTTTAAAAACTTATCCATTTTATCAGCTATTTACCCTGTAAATTTCATCGAGCTATCTCTACGACATCACAATAAAAATTTCATTCAAAGCATACAATATTGAGAATTCCAGTTGTAAAAGGGTGAATGAAAAATTGATTAAAACTAACGAATAACGTCTTTTTAGTAAACCTCGACGCAAAAAGAGGGGTGTTTTTAAGTTTAACGTGTGTGTTTGTGTGTCTGTTTGTGTGTCTGTTTGTGGCATCGTAGCTCCTAAACGGATTTTGATTTAGTTTTTATTTTGTTTGAAAAGTGACTTTATCGAGAGTGTTCTTAGCTATGATTTAAGAAAATCTATTCTGCCGTGTGAAGATCATCAGCTCTTTTCTGGTTGTCGAAGGGATATGAGCAACTTCTACCGGTCTGATCGTTTCGAAATTTACTATCCTGTGACTACAATGATATTGATGACATGTGACAAGAAGAAGGTCATTACAACTTATCATAAACTTAAAGAATCAATAGCCACACAATACCTCTACTGTAAGTTGGGTATCATGCTGTTTCAGTTGATACTCGAGTATCAGATCAAGGTTACCATGTTATTGTAATATCATTGAAGTCACAGGATAGTAAATTTCAAATCGATCAGACCCGTAGAAGTTGCTCATATCCCTTCAATAACCAGAAAAGAGCTGATGATCTTCAAACGGCTGAACAGATTTTCTTGAATCATAGCTAAGAACACTCTCGATAAAATCACCTTTCAAACAAAAGAAAAAACTAAATCAAAATCCGTTTAGGAGCTACGATGCCACAAACAGACACACAAACACACACGTTAAACTTAAAAACACCCCTCTTTTTGCGTCGAGGGTTACTAAAAAGACGTTATTCGTTAGTTTTAATCAATTTTTCATTCACCCTTTTACAACTGGAATTCTCAATATTGTATGCTTTGAATGAAATTTTTATTGTGATGTCGTAGAGATAGCTCGATGAAATTTACAGGGTAAATAGCTGATAAAATGGATAAGTTTTTAAAATACATCTGACAAAAAAAGTTTAGGGAGATTTATTTTTAAATCACCCACAAAGATTTAGGAAACATGCAAGATTTTAACTTTATGTAAATTCAATATTTTTTTGTAACGCATTCGTTACATCTATGGTTACAAATGTTTATGCATTCGATAGGTTCACTAATCAGCTAATTTAGAAAAAAAAATTACTCATGTATCTCAACTATTCACGTCACTATGATCAAAAATGTCGTTATAGTCCGAGTTTGATTAAAAAACATGAAAAACATTCATAACTCGAAAACTACAAAAAATCGCGGAACATACATGGGGGTGATTTGGGTACCTCAAAGGATGTTCTACCTCTGGACTTCCGCTTGACACTACTTTCTGGGACACGCTGTATAAAAAAACTTTAAAAAAGTAAAAACCGACTTCAAAAAAAAACTAAACGGGGTAAAATAATTATCATTTAATAAAACTACCACTTTCAGAAGTCGGTGCATTCAATTTGTTTAAGCGTAGAACACCGACTTCTGAAAGCGGTAGTTTTATTAAATGATAATTATTTTACCCCGTTTAGTTTTTTTTTGAAGTCGGTTTTTACTTTTTTAAAGTTTTTTTATTTTATTCTTTTTAGTGCCACAAATTACAATTACAATAGTGTACAAATTCTCGGACCAGCACTACAACTAGAACGTCGTCTACATACGATTTGTGTTTTTTTTTTTGTTTTTGTTGATTTTTAAAGTGCTGACTCAATTTCAATAAAATTTATATGGGACCACCTCTGAAGTATGGCCTACCAAACAAAAAAAGAATCATCAAAATCCATTCATAATTGGCGGAGATATCGCGTAACAAACACACAAAAAAAAGAACATTCAGACGAATTGAGAACCTCCTCCTTTTTGAAGTCGGTTAATAACAATAATTGCTATTTATTGGATTTTATTTCATGGAGGCTTGCATGTTTACGTCGATATTGAGGGTACATTCAACCGATGCGTCTTATGGCCGTTTTCAATAACCTATTTATCGGCGGTTTGCCCGACTAGAGATGGAAATTTGACATTACTTCTATGGAGCTTACGTCAATTTTTTATCTTTAGAGACAAACGTCGATAAATCTATTATAGAAGATGGCCGTAAGTCTTTAATAGTCTTGAGCCAATCCCACATATTATTCTGCAATATTCACTTGTTGTCATTCCTATAATACTATATCACTTAGGGAGGACACCTAAATTGACAACCATTAAATTACGGTTAAGATATCTCTACCGCCACGTTACTAAGGACAATTTCGATTAACCGTTTAAGTACATATTGGCACTGATTTTTCCATACGTTTCAAGGAAAAACACTCAACCTCACTCAAGTATGATCTAACTTGAATATTAATTCTGTTGTCTTGCCGTATCTCAAGAATGCTAGCGGTAGGCGACATTTATGCTGTATCAAGAATAACATTATTTCGTGAAAACATTTTGACTTAAACGCTTAAAAACTGTAGAACTCTTCTCAAGTTACTGATGTTATAAAACAGATACAACATAACCGTTGTCTGTTTGTCATTTGTTTTATATTTAATCTGCGAACCGTGACATTGATGACAAGGTGAAATATTTGAGAATTTGGTAGGTACTAAAAACCTTCCAACTCTTTTTACGTAGCTGACAATCCAATATTATCTGTTTGCAGCTAAGCATGTTTACACAGATTGTATAATATTATAATTATATTGGATTTGAAATAATTTATCGATTGTTCGCTAATCGTAGGCATGTTTGATTCGTATTTCAAGGAAAAGGGAATTTTCCCGATCCTCGATTCTACGACTTGAATAGGATAACTAGCTAATAGGTATGCAATGCAGGCAAGTTTCTTAAAACAGGCATTACACGATGACATAACACTATCGACAGTCATACTTCAATATCCATTAGATAAACATTAAATACTTACTATGAAGATCCCTTTAATACGTAACTTTGAATATAATATTTAATATTCATGAATGGGCGCATTATGGCCAACGTAGAGGAAATATTAGAAAACGCCTCTTGATCTTCCTAGATTTTTTGGCTATGTTTTGGTTTGAAAAATTATATTTTCTCAAAAGCGGAACGGAACGGAACGGAAGCGGCGATCCCTAAAAGAAATTAACTTTTTTGTAAATACTAAATTTATATTTTCTAAATATTACTGCAGTTTGTTATTATAAATGAAGGCTCGGAGCCGAAGCATTAGCATGGGTCCCGTCCACAAATATATTTGTTGCCGCGGACGTGATCGCGAAAAACATTATTCAAACTTCAAACTTCAAAACTCATTTATTCAAAATAGACTAGAATTACTTAGTTCTTTTTGAACGTCAGAATTATATACATCAAAGACAGCCCCAAAAAGCGCCCTCCCTTCACCGCTTCCTAGTGTTTTTGCTGTGAAGAAGAAACGGCGCAACAAACTCCCCAGCAACACATATCTGTCTGTCAAGTGAATAAATTAATTGAGTCTATACAAAGCAAAAGGTAATATTAATTACAATAGTGAAATATGCAAAATGCGGATTATAGAAAAAGTATAAGTAATACAATTCTGGTTGAATTGTAACAAAATTACCTAAAGTTATCTAAACAACATAGATAATTCAACATAATATAGGTACACATAATTGTATACACTCAATATATTTAATTCAATACAATCATATTACAATAATGTGAGAATAATGTAGGTAATTGTCAGAAGTACATGAATAATAATGAAAAAGTGCCTAACAACCGCCATAGTAAGTATGAGCCGACCAGTCCCGACAGACAGCACCCGTTCACGAGCATGACGAGTGCACCAGCGTCGCTTAACTCAACCATATTGTAGGGAACTTGACGACCCGATACACAACGCCACCGTCAGCAGGACATTTTAGTGAGCATGACAGACTCAAGCCACCAGGCAACGGGCAGGTTTATGTAGGAGTAAGCACCTACAGTAAAACGTAGTAAACAATAATGGCTACATGATACTCACATTTTACATTTGATAATACTTAAATACTAAATAGATCGTTGCCAGGGGCAATGCTAAAAGTAAAACTGATAAATATCAGAATATATTACGTTGTAAACAATAAATGTTACATGTCCTAAAATAAAAGTTATATAATAACTATGATACAATATATAATGAGTAGGTAACAAAAATGATACCTACAGTGAAATATTAAATACATTTATGTGAAAATTTACATTTAGACTGCCAGTTAAGGAGTGCCAGTGGGTCGCTGTGTGCAGTTGGGAATCGTATTCCAGACATTTTTATCTTCAATGTACTGGTTTATGCTATAATATGCTCTTGACATTAAGATACGCTTTACTAAGGACTTGAATTTCATGTAAGGCAATTCAGTGATACAAGGTGGAATTTTATTATAGAATCTAATACTGTTTCCCAAAAATGACTTACTAGTTTTACGAAGTCTAAAACCAGGCACCACAAGTTTGTGCTTATTTCGAGTGTTCAGGCTGTGTGTATCGCTGTTTTTACTATAGTTCGATATGTTTTTACGAATGTACAGGATATTCTGGTAAATGTACAGAGATGGTAAGGTAAGTATATTTATGTCCTTAAATCTTTCGCGAAGAGACTCTCGAGAACTTAGATTATAAATGGCTCGAACTGCTCGTTTCTGCAGTATTAGGTTAAACACCCGCTTGTGGACTCGCCTAACATGTGTTCATTTGCTGCGTCTATGTATTGCTCGTGTAAAAGGACCGAGTCTTACTACAACATTAACACCTCTAGGTTAAAAGGCTTGTTACACTACTACTCTGAATTTAGGAATCCTAATTAAGATTTAGGAAAGTGTGATAGAGTTAGGATGGTTAGAATTCTAATTACCCAATCAGGATGGTTCCTCCCTTCCTGACTCGCTTATTAGGTAAGTTGCTTCTGAATTTAGAAGACTAAATTCAGCCAAGTGTAATAAGCGCTTTAGGACTATTTGGTTTTGAATTTCGAACAGATTGATTTGTTTTTATAATTTTTTTGGCGCTTGTGTTTAAAATAATTGAAGTTGAATGCAGTTTTGATAATTAAAACAGGGGTAGGAAAGTCCGAAGTTCGTTCGGCAGCGCTTGACCCAACTGACAATAACAGTTCACGGTAAACCCCTGGAAGTCTTAGAAATCAAATTAAAAGTTTCTTAATTTAATAGCACAGCGTAGATCTTATGAAATCTTTTTAATTAAGAAACAAAATTATTGCTATATCCTAAATGCCAAATCTAAATAATTGCCAAATAGTATTAATATGGTAAAAGTAACAATTACCAAATAAACATGAAATTTTATTCGTTTTAACGTTATTTAATATATTCAATCTTCTTACAATGTGTTTGCGAATATAAATGAAGATGTTAGAACATTTGCGCTCAGGACATCATTTCTAATGTTTCTTTGCTACTTTTTTTGTTAATGTGACAGCTGACAGGTGTCAAACGATAAACAAAAAAGATCAACAATATTTTTAAGAGGGAGGAGCCGTAACATGATTTATGTAGCCATGCCTTTTATTTTTATCTAACCATTCGCAAACTATAATTTTTAATTTAGCCAACCTCGAATATTTGTTACGCAATCTATAGAAAGTAAGGCTAATTTCTGGGTACGATTACGTAAAATGTGTTAAAGAAAAATAAAGCTATTTCTTTTTAATCTACAAAGAGTCCTACTAACATAAGTTAGAAGTTAATAAAAAGAAAGTATTTGGGTTTTAATTACTCATTCACGCGGAAACAGCGAGCCGAGGTTTAGATAAATGATTGCAAAAAACTGATTCATAGCCTGATTTCGTTACACACAGATTCATTACTTTTCCAGATACATATAAACTACTTTCAGCAAATTAAAAAAAATCGCACCACGACACAGGAATTGAAATCAGTGATGGGAATATTATTCCGATAATAGCGAATTTTTTCGTAATTCGTTCGTCTGGTTATGTCTTACAATTTACACGCTTTTAAAGTAATCGGACCAATTTAACTAGATTCAGCGACAAAAACGTCTTGGAGCATCAAGCTTACTGACTTGTTCTATTTTCTGCTTTTCACAGTAATCGATTTTCTTCAGTCGTCATCATTGACCAAAGTGAATTTTGCCGTAAAATTGGTAACAGTACCGGCGACGCCAGTTGGTTTATAATCTAGCTGATTGGAAATTGGTTTGTAGAGATTGGATAGATGTGTGAAGAATGCTAATAGATTGCTGTCTCGTTGGACTTGTGGTCGTAAGCACGGCTCCGGATTTTAGGGTTACGGCTTCTAGCCTAGGCTATCTTAACTGCGAGTTTTCGAAATAATATGTAACTCATGAGGACACGAAGTCTCCGATTTTGTAATATCCTCGTACCTACGTTCCATTTTTTCCAAAACGAAACTGCACATTGCAACAGCCCATCGAATGAATGTCTTACTTTTATAACTTAGCAATGGGCTTGGATATTGAGTACGCTGTGTGCGTAAGTAGGTGAATCTCCGTATTCACACCTCAGTAACATGCCACGATTGTCCTTAGGCACAGATACATGCAAGGCTTAAAGAATGTGCGTCAATTCAACTTAGTAAACCGTGGATATAGTACTCATTTCTGGAAATGGATCCATTTTTTCTTATGAGATGAAGTTTGATTAAATGATTTTAGAAAAATTGTCGTTAAATAAATGGTAATTTATCTTTCTTTAATCAACTAAGCATCTTTAATCAGAAGAATGGTAACCGAAACGCCGCAGTAGCGGCTGCGGTTCCTGCATCGAGATAAATATATGAATAACCTACAAATGGATACCCTAAATGTATCGAGGGTATGGGTACGATAGTAAATGCACGACGCTAAGATAGGGGAGAAATCTTGTTAGGTACTGTTTTACCTCACTTCCAAAAAAATCTTATGTATAGTATGATGATGATGACATTGATGACTGATGACAAACCACACGATTCTATTTCTCATTTTACGTTTTTTTTTTCCTTATTTATTCATTGAGGTCGTTAACCACTACATAGGTATTTCTAATCAATATGCATCATTATGAAGATGAAGTGATATAAAATGATAATTTCAAGATCAAATGAAAGTAAGTGAAATTGAAACAGTAGACTTTGGTAACAACACCTGCAATAAAAAAAAACCGTCAATCAATATTGTGAAAGCAATAATATCAGATTCCTTCGACTTTGTAAAAAGTAAAACAATTGCGTCACAATCGGTTCCTCGTACTTGGGAACCAGAGCTGCTGTCAGTCATGTGTTATTATCTGTTGTCGGATCTTGATGTTGCTAAGTTACGTTTGTTGTTAAAAAACTTAGATAATCCTTTCCGGAATTTGGTTCTTGAAAATTTATAAGCAAAGTGGAAATTCAACGATTTGAGACAAATATTCAAAGGTCAAAACTAAATAGATAAGCTCTCTGTTTTAGGTTCCCAAAAGAGAGACTTGATCGCCAAATTTCAATTTCTCCTCCAATAAACTCCATAATGCACTAAGCATTTTTCCTCCTTCGACGACAAAAAGTGTAAAACAAAACTACGATTCCGCGAATAAAATAAATATACTCATACAAGCAGTCGATATGGCGTTAATTAAAGGTGGTTACCCAACAATGCAGTCTGACCAGTTGCCTAAAATGTCATCGATCCGCACTGAACTTGTTCGTCTTACGCCAAACTGCATTCAACTAATGGACAAATTATGTTAATGTATGTGTATGTGGGAATGTGTCTTCGGATTTTGTTGACAAATGCTGGGTGTCAAATATTTTAGAAGAGATTTATAAAAAAAAAAGTGAATCGATGAAAGCTTTTCTTTTTTAAATTGATTTGTTATTTAGACGATATAATCTTTATAATAATAATTGCTCCTCTTCTTTGAATCAAAATAAGACTTTCCATAATTCTAATAATAAAATTTCTCTATAATACATACCTTTGATTATTTACCTGTCTAGATAGAGAGTTCGAGCGTCTAAACGCCAAAAAAAATATCAGCCAACTGTTGGCTCATAAACTCGTTCCGTCAGATCAGTGGTGTCACTGTCATTGTACGGTAAACACGTTTTCTGTGGTCTACAAAAATGACAATTTGCGCTATAAAAGTGTGCAGGAATTACAAAGGACGATTGAAAACAACTAAAAAAGTTACCTATCATCAGTAAGTAAACTATAAATAACTATATTATAAAGAAACAATTAAATTAATAAAGTGTAATTTCATCCAAAGATGTGACACCATTTTGACGTCATGTTTACAGGGTTGCCTGTATGAATGTAAAATTTCCCATGAACGTTAGCTGATTTAAAAAATGTTTAATCATGATCCAAAAAGTATATTTCGAGATTTCAAGCTACCATTTAATTGTAGTGCTGGATAATATACATTTGTAATATATTACACGCTGAAATTTTAATGGTTTTCCCGCGGCAAAACTATTAGCAATCAGTACTATCGAAACATAAAGTTAAACTTACAAAACAATGTTTTTTTTTTCAAATAATAGTGTTGATTGTTAAATAATTCCAAACTACAATATTATTAAGAATAAATTAATAACCTTCAATAGCAATATCTTTTTAATTAAAAATATATTTTACCTATTACAATATGCACAAACTCCTAATATGTGAAAAAACATAATTAAATGAATTGTTTAAAATAAATTATAGATAGGTACTTCAAAATCAAAACATTTTTTTCCCCTCATTTTATGGGTAATATTCAAGGGCTGGTATCACTCAGTACGCGGACCCGTGATGCGCGCGCTTGTTAAACAGTAGTAAGCTACGCTTACTTGTGTGTGTAATACGCACACAAGCGCTTCAAATCTGGCCTGTTGTTTTTGTTGCGATGGCAGCGCAACACTCTATCTAGACAGGTAAATAATCAAAGATACATACATAAAAATAGCTAATGAAATGGTGTCGTTCTTTGAATTGAGTTCTAAAAATTACACTTAGTATGTATGACAGCTTTTGTGTCTTTTGAACGCGATCTAAACGCGTATGGAAAATTTAAATACTGTCTATAACAAGAAGACTAGAAGACACTATTAAATTGACAGGCTGTATAAATCTAGGTATTTGCTTTCAACTGGCAGATATGTTTGAGATCAGTGTTATGATTCATTTAGTAACGGGAATGCTACTACCGTGGTTGAGTTGCTTTATTTTTGCGAGCACCCTGGTACCAGTTGGCACGATACCTACGTCATAGCGTACGCTGTATGTTTTTATTAAGGATCGTCTTTCTTTTATTACTGTGTATTACTTCCTTTTTATCAGCACAGTAATAAAAGAAAGACGATCCTTAATAAAAACATACAGCGTACGCTATGACGTAGGTATCGTGCCAACTGGTACCAGGGTGCTCGCAAAAATAAAGCAACTCAACCACGGTAGTAGCATTCCCGTTACTAAATGAATCATAACACTGATCTCAAACATATCTGCCAGTTGAAAGCAAATACCTAGATTTATACAGCCTGTCAATTTAATAGTGTCTTCTAGTCTTCTTGTTATAGACAGTATTTAAATTTTCCATACGCGTTTAGATCGCGTTCAAAAGACACAAAAGCTGTCATACATACTAAGTGTAATTTTTAGAACTCAATTCAAAGAACGACACCATTTCATTAGCTATTTTTATGTATGTATCTTTGATTATTTACCTGTCTAGATAGAGTGTTGCGCTGCCATCGCAACAAAAACAACAGGCCAGATTTGAAGCGCTTGTGTGCGTATTACACACACAAGTAAGCGTAGCTTACTACTGTTTAACAAGCGCGCGCATCACGGGTCCGCGTACTGAGTGATACCAGCCCTTGAATATTACCCATAAAATGAGGGGAAAAAAATGTTTTGATTTTGAAGTACCTATCTATAATTTATTTTAAACAATTCATTTAATTATGTTTTTTCACATATTAGGAGTTTGTGCATATTGTAATAGGTAAAATATATTTTTAATTAAAAAGATATTGCTATTGAAGGTTATTAATTTATTCTTAATAATATTGTAGTTTGGAATTATTTAACAATCAACACTATTATTTGAAAAAAAAAACATTGTTTTGTAAGTTTAACTTTATGTTTCGATAGTACTGATTGCTAATAGTTTTGCCGCGGGAAAACCATTAAAATTTCAGCGTGTAATATATTACAAATGTATATTATCCAGCACTACAATTAAATGGTAGCTTGAAATCTCGAAATATACTTTTTGGATCATGATTAAACATTTTTTAAATCAGCTAACGTTCATGGGAAATTTTACATTCATACAGGCAACCCTGTAAACATGACGTCAAAATGGTGTCACATCTTTGGATGAAATTACACTTTATTAATTTAATTGTTTCTTTATAATATAGTTATTTATAGTTTACTTACTGATGATAGGTAACTTTTTTAGTTGTTTTCAATCGTCCTTTGTAATTCCTGCACACTTTTATAGCGCAAATTGTCATTTTTGTAGACCACAGAAAACGTGTTTACCGTACAATGACAGTGACACCACTGATCTGACGGAACGAGTTTATGAGCCAACAGTTGGCTGATATTTTTTTTGGCGTTTAGACGCTCGAACTCTCTATCTAGACAGGTAAATAATCAAAGGTATGTATTATAGAGAAATTTTATTATTAGAATTATGGAAAGTCTTATTTTGATTCAAAGAAGAGGAGCAATTATTATTATAAAGATTATATCGTCTAAATAACAAATCAATTTAAAAAAGAAAAGCTTTCATCGATTCACTTTTTTTTTTATAAATCTCTTCTAAAATATTTGACACCCAGCATTTGTCAACAAAATCCGAAGACACATTCCCACATACACATACATTAACATAATTTGTCCATTAGTTGAATGCAGTTTGGCGTAAGACGAACAAGTTCAGTGCGGATCGATGACATTTTAGGCAACTGGTCAGACTGCATTGTTGGGTAACCACCTTTAATTAACGCCATATCGACTGCTTGTATGAGTATATTTATTTTATTCGCGGAATCGTAGTTTTGTTTTACACTTTTTGTCGTCGAAGGAGGAAAAATGCTTAGTGCATTATGGAGTTTATTGGAGGAGAATTTGAAATTTGGCGATCAAGTCTCTCTTTTGGGAACCTAAAACAGAGAGCTTATCTATTTAGTTTTGACCTTTGAATATTTGTCTCAAATCGTTGAATTTCCACTTTGCTTATAAATTTTCAAGAACCAAATTCCGGAAAGGATTATCTAAGTTTTTTAACAACAAACGTAACTTAGCAACATCAAGATCCGACAACAGATAATAACACATGACTGACAGCAGCTCTGGTTCCCAAGTACGAGGAACCGATTGTGACGCAATTGTTTTACTTTTTACAAAGTCGAAGGAATCTGATATTATTGCTTTCACAATATTGATTGACGGTTTTTTTTTATTGCAGGTGTTGTTACCAAAGTCTACTGTTTCAATTTCACTTACTTTCATTTGATCTTGAAATTATCATTTTATATCACTTCATCTTCATAATGATGCATATTGATTAGAAATGCATGTGGTTTAAGTAGAAACAAATTTTTCGGATACATAATTCAATGCTGTGTCAGCCAGCATCAACGTTATTAATTGACTGAGTAGAAAGTCCTGTAGTTAATTGAGAAAAATATTGTAGTTCCTTTGTAGTAACTGATCCACGCAGACGAACACAAGCTAAAGCTAGTAGATGTGTCTTGTATTTCCTCAATCAACCAGTTTGTTTTACGTTCATAGACGTGTAATCTGATACAGAGGTCTTTAGCTCTAAAAGCCTATTGAAGACAACTTTATCTGAACTCTTCAATCGCAGACCACTTTCAGTGCAAGTTCGCTTTCTTTGCTTTCCAATACACCCGGAATGTTGTTCTATTATCATTTGCAATTTCTTGCTACGTCTACAAACTCGGTTCCAAGTTCCAATCAATCATTTATTGATGTGATCAGCACCTTTTTTGTAACTGCTTCAAAGATAATCTCTTTCCGTATTTAGCTTGCCACTTGATCTTCTTGTGTAAGCCGGGTCAAAGCTTTAATATTAATGTGTAATGAATTTTGAGTTTACCTATCTACTAGGTGATGGAGTAAAAGTATATCTTACATTCCAATCGCTTAAGATATCGTGAGTTGATTATGTGTGGTATAATTATGGTTATGAAACATTTAATGATTTGAATGCTTGAGATAATTAATAGTTACCCTTAAAGAACCCATATGTTCAGTTTTTGCTTCTGCGTCTACAAGAACTATAGTAATTTAACCTCACTTGACATCGAGCGTGGGATAATACAAACGACGGGATCATTACTCAATTTCTAATGTTATCTTCAATTTACAAATCATTTATTTAATTAGAAAGTACGAACGTTATTTCATCACCTGTCTTCCACAGAGACGAATATTTATGAGAAAATTGCATGAGCTAGCAATTTTTACTACATTACTATTAGCTGTTAATCCGTAAACCTTTGTCGCTTGTTCTCAGATATTACGATCACATTGCATAAGTGTCGTATGTTCATTGTTTTGAGAATATTATCTAAAATGAGATAACATTTAATTGTAACGAGTCTGGGAACATTTCTTCGTCACTTTCCATGTTATTATTAACAAAGTATGCGTAACGTCCGCTTTTGTATGGTTTTCGTAGAATGTTGACCGTTTCTGTTTGTTAGTTGTTTGCGAGGCTTTGATAAGCTCTCTATGTTACGCTGCATCCGTGTGTATGAGATAGCTTATAAATAAATTGCCTTATACTATACGCTTTTTCTCTTTTTAATAACATAAATCTGAATTATAAATAGCATGACATCAATATTTAATTCACCAGCATTCAGTAATTTACAACGATTGCTTTCTGTTAATTAAGTAGGTATAATACCATTTTGTCTTCTGTAATATTAACTAGTATTAATATTAATTCTATCTTTAAAGTTCGGCTGGTTATATTTAAAACTCTGTTAATTTAATATAAAGTCAATATGGCACACCCTCTAACGACATTGCCTTCAAATATTTTGTTGGCGTGTTGATAATTTGTGAAAACACATAATTTACAAGTTCTTCAACCCACGCCTGTTCATCCCATATCGACTAATTCACAAAATGGTGTCTAACACCATGAACCGAATGTTGTTGACCTCTGTTGTTCGTTAGCGCTGCAGTGTGTACGTCACTGACATGTGCATGCAATAGTTCTGTAATAAAACCTTCATGTTCATTTTCAGATAACTGTTGATTTACATTTTCTTCTCCCGATATAATGATCTAATTTCTTTTTTATGCTTGCAAAAGTCAATTGAAAGAAATAAAATTGAATACAATTATTTTGCTGTTGTTTGGAATTTGAAAAGCATACATGACTCATAATAATCAATGTTTGGGAATTTCTAAATTAATTACCTATCTCAGAACTTCATTGTTTGTCTAAACTTCTAAAGAACAATAGGCATTTTTGCATGTGAGTGGCTATTACTGAAACTAGTATCCTATGAAAAAGCTTACAATTAAGAAAATAATGCTTTGGAAAAAAGTTACACAAATGTTGAGTTTTTGAGATGGACGAGAAATAGAGAAAAGTGGTCAAAGAAATAATCATGAGCTCGATTCAGGAGAAAACAAAAACAACATTTATAGATTTGCGAAAATAAGTATTGTTGTAAAAACCGTATTATTGCAACTATCGATAATGTTGCTAAGGTTCAAATAAGATTAAGGATATGCTATAAAGAAATATGTGATAAATCAAAGGATATATTTTTTTTTTATTTTCCTTGCTGAACGGAGAATGGGTTCTAAGAACGAACATACAAAATCTGTGTATGCAGATAGAAATTATTCCTCAAGTTAGGGGTGGTCTTCTAAGAACGTTATCCTGTAGCTACAATGGTTAAGGTAGCTGCCATTCATGCCCCATCTCAAATTACCACCATCCTGTTTATCTTTTTTCTCCAAGTGAATTCAGGCATGCTGTACTAGGATTAATTAAACTACTCCATGAGGGCAACAAAAGCCGACATAGTTCATAATGCTACAGTCAATATTTTTTTTGGGTACGGGGCCCATACCGTATTACCCATTGTCCTTTTTTATGTGTTTTTAACGCTTCTCTTATATTTTTCTTGTGTTTTCAACGAAGCTGTCGGCATTTTCGTGTCCAATCCCAATTTCTTGACACCGCTAAGCTGCTAGATGAAAACATTTCTTACCATTCCTTCCTGCTTGATAAATTTTATTGACGAGTCTATCATCGTAAAAGGTTTTCACATCCGTATAATATTTATATTATTTGTTTACGCCTGCTAATGCTAGTAATTCTAAGTTATTACGTCTGTCAGCTATCGTTTGTCTTGCGAGACTTTCTACGCCACCATTGTGTCAAACGTGACTTTAATTCGTTTGATTACACTACTACTTACTGTACCTTATACCCGTGTTTATTGCTAAATTACTGTTTATTATGTGTCACGTTAGGCTTAAGGCTACATGCTATACTCGATGATCGATTTGAGCACATTGCAGTACCCATTAGTAGATTGCTTTAAGACGTTCTTGTTAACGCGCTGTTGGTCGTTGAAATTTCACACAACTAATGATGAAATGGATGATTAAACGAAGAATAAACTTCATAATTAGCTAAGATCACTTCTTTCTTCCAGCCTCTAGTTAATTGACGACACGTTTGGTGCAGTGGCTAAGCGATTGGCTTCTGCGCTACGGGTCGTGGGTTCGATTCCCACACGGAACAAAAATTTGTATGGCCTACAGGTGGTTGTTTCGGGTCTGGACGTTTGTTTGTGAGATTTGTGTCTGTAAACGCACCCACGATACAAGAGAAATCTTAGTGTGGGCCAACGTTTTTATTAAGAAAGAAAAAAAAAATGGCAGCTTAGCGACTACATCTTCTCCAAATCACTACATTTTCTCGTTAGCGGGTCGATTACAATCTAAGTTGTGTCCCCCCAAAACTCAGCTACGAGTATTGCGTTAACTATAGCATACTCAACATCATGTTGTCACGCTTAGCGGGTTACGGTTGGCTTGAGGAGTCAACCCTTAGCATGTGCACATAAAATCAGAATCTAGCAAGAAGCAGTTTAGCAGGCGTGTAGGTACTTACTGAATAATAAGGAAAACACTTAATCTTACAATAAATATTTTAATAGAAATTACAGGGCGTGGTTCTATGACAATACGATACGAGGAGTCCAGGGTCTTCAGGTGTAGGTTGACTTAACTGGGCGGCTGGATGTACTACGGATGGGCTACGGGACCGTTTCTACGTAACCGGGCAGTCATTGGCGAGACCTGAAGGGTCTCCAGCCAATGGGGGGGAAGTAAAATACTTAACCTACGCTAACTACTTGTACTACACTAACATCATGACTACCTACAACAACAGCACTAAAGACGACCCCTAGTGGGACTCGGACCTCGGCTTAGGGCGTTGCTGGCGGGGACTTAGGGGGGTGAGACAGCTTGATGAGGGCTGAATTATCGGTGTGACTGCGGAGTCTGAAGAGACGACCGGCTCTCCGACGGGAGAGCTCGGTGGATCATGACCGGCAGCGGCGGGACGTCGCGACGGGCCTTGTCGGCGAGGACGGTAAGCCGTACGGCGGGGCCGCTGTGTATTGTGCTGGTCGATTTACTCGCTTCCTGGAGCGTAATTTCGTCATCGGGCTCCCCTGTCATAGGGCGACCCCTAGTGGGACTCGGACCTCAGCTTAGGGCGTTGCTGGCGGGGACTTAGGGGGGTGAGACAGCTTGATGAGGGCTGAATTATCGGTGTAGGACGAAGTGCAGCGTGCCGGCCCTTTTATAGGCGCACGCGCACTCCGCTAGTCGCCACCACTCAAAGACTATAAATGGTTTTATTCTCTTTGCCACCACTACTACCGTCACAATGTCCAGATATCTGCACATTAGAGGAACTTCCAGACGCTTCTGGTATCACGCAATCGCTACTATGCATTATGTTCATGAAAGTTCTGCCAAGCCTTTTACCAAGTATGTTGGTCTCAGCTTCCAGTCTAACCAGATGCGGCAGAATACCAGTATTTTACACGAAGCGACTACGATTAGACCTCGGCTACCCAGTTAACTATGGTCATGAAAGATTCAACTAAATTAAATTTTCAGTTTTAAGTAGCTACAAATCTTCTCCCTTCGTCACTTACGTTACCAAATTCATTTACAATAACAATTCTTTAAAATGTTATTTATTAGACACGTGCCAAAGTTGGTGCGGTCATTAAAATTCTTTGAGTATTTAAATATATTATTAACATTCTTCTGAAGCAACAAGAAGCGGTCAACACATTATCTTGAAGGATTTCAACTTTTCGTTTAAAAGCACACTTGTTACTACTATTACTTCATTAATTCAAACTTTAGACAATGAGTTTATCACAATTGAATATTATATTGCTAACAATACAGTTTATTATCATTGTTTATTGTATATACGCAACAAACAAACCGAAAAACTGTTAAGTAAGTGCAGTATTTAGTGGAAATAAGACAATAGGTTCCTCAGTCGATCCTTGCTTGGTATTTAGCTCAGTGTGATGTGTATGAGTGTTTGCACATAATGTGTGCTGATAAAATTCGTGTGCAGGAGTTGCAGATGTTGCGAGGACGCCGGTGATAACGTAAGCCGCTATTTCTAGTCTAGTGAGGCGCCATTATTTAAAATTCGAATGATTCGATGATGCAAACTTTTTGCTAACACTGAACTTTGAAAAGTAATGTAAAAAGGGATAGGCACTCGTAATTTAACAGGTCAGTAAAAAAATGTGATACAAAGTAGAAATTTTTCAGTTTTTAGAATTCTCATGTATGATTTCCCGTTTTATTCAAATGCTTACCTTTTTATTGTTGATGAAAAATATATAGATTTAGCATGAAAGTATAACCGAAAAGTTGGTCAATTCCATTCAAAGTGTATTCTTGACCCCGCTGCACATTCAATAAAATTAAACTATCTAAACTGGTTATTTATTTATTCTTTAAAACGTTTCCAAATAGAAATTATATTCTTGTGTTTTATCAATTTCATTAGATGAATCTGCCCCGATTTCGTTTTATAGCTTAAAACCAGCTTTGCTTTGAAAACCTTCTGTAAAAGGAACTTCTTGCAATCATTTTTCGTAGCTCTATAGACCAGCAGATAATTTAATTAGAATTTGTAAAGTGAAAGAACGTTATAAACGCCTACATAAAATAGTTATTAGAAACTATTATGATCTGCTTTATACGGAGAAACTCCTTTAAGACTCTTAAAATTAACAGGTACATGTCCGTAACAACAAAAGACATTCGTCACCTTAATAACAATCAACTTATATTCGAATTTATCGAGTCATAAATTAAATCGATCGTATCGAACCAATCGGCATCGGTTACGCAAAACGTCTCGCGTCCTCATCTCTAGAGCTACAGCCTTCGATTGAAGCCTGTCGGCCAGTCCGCCGTTGTCGGTGCGCCCGCGCACAAGCGCGACATACGTTGACGTTTGATATTCGAATTATCCCAGTCGAAATTGTGAAGTGCTTCTGGTTTTGTGTTTGTGTTTATAATCTTCTCTTTATTTGAGCGATAGAGGGATAGATGCTGTTATAAACTATTTGGTTCTGTGCAAACTTTGTGAAGGATTTACGTTACTGCTTCGCGCGGTAAGTTCTATTTACAAAATAATGATGTCAGGCGAAACCGTTAATTTTTTTTGGTGATTATTGTAAACGTGCGTAGAAGTAATAGACGATACTTTACTAATATATTCGGAAATATATGGAATGTAGGTTGTCTAACGTCGTCAATACATTTGTTTGTTCAGGTGTGAGTTTTCAGACCTACGATACTTCATGACACAAATATTACTCATTGTGTAAAACTGTTAACTACCCTTTACACAAAAAACGTATTCACTATTGATCTCAAATTCTCAATACTGGGAAATCGTGATTCGGATCACGGCTTTTGCATTGTAGCTTAGAATTCGAATTGGTACAACGGTTACGGCGGTACTCTCCAAAGTGGGTCCATATGTCCTACAACAGTTTTCTGTCCGAAATACTCATGTACTTACTTTGCACCGATATTTTAATTTTACTTGCGTGAAAGTAGACGTCACACTTGTTCGTCTCAATCAATATGCCTACTTATGAGATGTTGACCCGAAACCTAACGGTCAATGTTGTTAAGGGCCATAATTATTTACACCTTTTCGATTTTATGGGTGCATGGGTTTGAATGATTGAGCGTTTTATATTCGAGAGATTTTTGATAGTAGAACGTAATATTTCAATAACTTCTCCAAAATTATCTTAATAGCAGTTGCTATGTACGTAGTTGCTCATATTGATTCAAGCTATTTAATTATTAGCCTTATCTAAACCTGCATGAAACCCGTGAAAATGCAAATACACCGCTTCAGATATAGTTCGCATTTGATATTATTAACCATAAAAAAAATCTAGATACGACTACTGTTCTACAACTGATAAGCTAATATCTAGCAAAAATAAGTTATAATGAATTGTTGCTAATTAAAAATATATGAACCACTCATGTTCTTCTGCCTGCATGCTTAGCATGACCACCGTATAAACAAGGGTTTTGTCAAGGAATAGACAATAAGACATACATATACCCAATGGCAATATGTAATTTTGTCTACTCTTAAGGTGACACCCTACGCCTGCTGGCATTAATAATCGCGGATTTTGTTAGGGTCCTCTTAGTTTTACAAATAATGAAACTTTAGTTTCATCATTTCATGCCTTTGATGTATTTTCAGGCTTATCACCAAATCAACATATTTTGATCCACTTTTCTACACCAATAAACATATTTTGAGCAAGATTTTGTTAGACTACCTTTGGGCAAGCAAAACCGTACTGAATTGGTCAGATATCATTTAATGAAAAACGGCCAAAATGCCAGAACACAGCTACTTATCTTAAAAGGACATGCCAAACTTTATCTCAGCGTTCGTTGAGTTTATGTAATGAGATAAATCCTCGCGTTATCTAATCAAGGGAAACCTGCTCAATCTGTGCATATAATATTAATTTGTATATTATAATGTATATGTTAGGTATGCGTGATTCTTCTTATATTTCTATATCAAGTTTCAAGTTATCTATATTTATGGAGATAACTACTAAATGGTAATTTTCTTAATGTTATCGCTTTTTAAATGGAGACATAATTTGATGTGTTTATAAAATGTTATTGTTTTTTAACTAAAACTAAAAAAAAAACTAAAGCTATAGTTTCAGAAATACAGTCATGAAACGGTATTTCATTAAAATAATCGGGATCGAAACCAATAATTATTAAGTTGATAAAAAGTTTAGAATTATAAATTAAAACCAAAAAGAATGGTCCATTAACGTTTTTCAAAAGCTGCTAGTATATTGCTCCTTGGATCAGTATACAAGTATATTACACTCTCTTGCATAGTTAATAAATTCTCGATTGCCACTTATTTCTAAGAATCCGACGCGACGTAGCGAACATTCTAAAGATTAAGATCAATTTATAGGCACGTGTAATAGGCATTATTACGGTTTCCACGTGAAAATTAACCGTGTCCAATGCGGCAGTTACCACGAACCACGTGATTACAATAGTTATTGTCAAATCTTTAACATTTTTTGCCAACATTAAACTATTTTGAAGTGCTCTTCGTGTTAAGCGTGGATAATGTGGATATTGTGGCAGTTTCCCCAAGATTGTTTTTGGGTCGAGAAAGTGTGATGTTTCTTTTGTACTTACATCTATGTCTATGATTACAATTCAAAACCCACTTCCAAACTTGGGCCTCTGTACATGGTTTTTATTTGAGCTTTACTTATGTTGCTTTTTTTTTCGTAAATACCAGGATTTGCATTAGCATCGATATAAATTCAATGTTTTCCTTAACTGCTTCTACGTTAATACGATTTATTCCATAGGTAGATGACACACTTGTACAATACACCTGGGCCAGAAAGTATTCAAATTGTGTTCAAAATTTTCATCACTTTAATGTATTTAATTTATTTAAGAAGCCTCTTTCAATATTTCTTCATTTAACAATGTCTCTCTTATTTTTTCTGCGAAATCTTGTCATTTCTCGGGCACAGGTAGAAAGATGCCATCTCATGTGTTTTAGAAAAACAAACTTACAGTACGAGTAGTAGGGCTTTCAAATACCGGATTTTTTCAATACCGGTATCAATACCGGTATTAGTGTAATCAATACCGTGATCACGTGATCACGGTATTGAACACAAGTTCAATTAGGACATTAATAAAACCACTAAAATACGTGTTTTTATTTTCGAATCAGTCTTGGTTACTTTCTGAAAATAATAATACAAAACTCTCTTATTAGTGTACAATAATAATTAGGTATTGATTGAATATTGGAGATTGGAAGACTAGGAATTAGGAATGTAATCCAAACTTAAACTAAATCTAATCATTTTGCACGTGGGCGTTTCACATAGACTTTGCAAAGTACAATGTTAAAGAGATGTAAATTTATTATTATCTAAATGTCATCATGTTAAAGTCCACACGGGTATTATTATTTCTGGAAATGTAATCAAACAAAAACGAAATCTAAAATCCGATTGTGTAGCTTCAACTCCCCCTCTCAATCGTCCCAACCTTTGGTTGGACTTCAAAAGCCGGCCTTTGAAGACGACGAAAAGTCCGAATGTCTAGCCGACAGTCTAGAAGCCCAATGCACTCCCAGCAACCAACCCGCAGACCCGGTCCATATTTCCAAGATGGATCGCGAGGTTGAACGTAGAACCGCCCTCCCTCACGAAGTCCGCTCGAAAATGAGAAAACTCAAACCTAGGAAAGTCCCCGAATCAAAACGGTGCGCGCCCGAACCGCTTTCGCTGTCGGTCGTCTCTACCTCATCCTTAGAGCGCGCAGTAAATGATCACTTCGAAATAATCTGAGAATCTACGTGACGTGCGTGTCATATCTTGACTGCTAGCGTCGTGTTCGCACACGTTAAGCCTTCCCGCTTCAAATCCTTCCAAACTCTCCAGAATCGAGTGTTGCGCAAAGCCGCGGCTGCCCAGTGATTCATGGGCAGTGATCAACTACATCTCTATCTAAAAATGGCAACATCTCAAACGCATTTCCAAGCGTTACTTCGACACTGCCCCGCACCACCCGAACCCCCCTGGTCGCTGCATCAGTAAAGTACGCCGTCTCAGGCACACACTTTTAGAGCCTGATGACGAAATTACCCTCCTCCACGAGACGAGTAAATCGACCAGCACACTACACAATGTCCGCCGTCCTCCGGCTGACTCTCCTCGACGGCGAGACCCGTCGCGACGTCCCACCGCCTTTCACGATCCACCGAGCTTTCCTGTCATAGAGCCGTTCGTCTCTTCAGACTCCACTGTCACACCGATAATTCAGCCCTCATCAAGCTACCTCCCGTCAGCAACGCCCTAAGCCGAAGTCCGTGTCCCACTAGGGGTCACCCTTAACGCCGTCGTTGCAGGTAGTCATGATGTTAGTGTAGTATAAGTAGTTAGCTTAGGTTAAGTATTTTACATCCCCACCATTGGCTTAAGACCATCCAGGCCTCGCCAATAACTGCCCGGTTACGTAGAAAGGGTCTGCAAGATCCACCGACAACAGTTCAATAGAAAAAAAATGGCGAATACAAGTGTGAGAGTAACATCACATCGTAAATTATATCACATAATACAATTTCCTACTACTTATTACAACAAAATGCATTAGTATTATATTAACATTTGTAATACCGTAATCACGGTATTGGCTCGTCAATACCGTGATTAAAAAAGACCAATATTATATCCGTGATTACGGTATTACGGGATCCCGGAATACCGGTATTGAAAGCCCTAACGAGTAGTTACTTATTTGAAATGTCATGCAAGTTGTATTTGAACTAAAAGCCACGGATGTATTTATCCTTGTCTGTTCCCGTCCATGGACACTACCATAGAATCCAGCTTAACCAGCCTCCTCCTTCTTGATAGAGCTGCTGTTAATGTTACTACTTTCACCTATAACTGGTCATGCGGCAGATGTTACTTTCATGATTCCATTCGAAATAGAATTATTAATGACTTTTGAAGAATCCTTTCCATTCACTCCAATATTTTCCTTGTCCAGTTATGTAAAGTTATCACTTGTTATAGAAGAAACTGATTTAAGATACTAGTGATTGATGGTACATGTTAATTTTGTCATTCACTATTGTTCAATAGACAACGATTTATCATTATAGCTTTAAAGCTTCAAGTAGGTTTAACTGTACTTCTTAAGGTAATATGTGGAAACGCCGTGGATTGTACATTAATTTACTTTGTTATTACCTAGCTAGTAAGACACAATGTACAATTGTTTGTTTTCCCCAATAAAAATAAATAAATTATAAAAGCTCTCAAGCTCAAGTTTTTTCAACTTCAGCCAAAATTAACAGCAGAATTTAGAATGGCCTCAAAAATTAACTATTGACAACATTTACACTTTGAACACCGTTCTTCCAACCATACAATTTAAAAGAATTCTGAAGACCCCCAAAATGTAGCAAGAACATACCGATATCTGTTCAATATATTTTCATATTACATGCTACAGTATATTGCTATTGAAAATCTACGTACATTTTCTTGTAAAAGTTACTATTCAAACTGTGTCCTTAAATGCCTTTGTTATCTTTAGTGCAGGGATTTCCGCGAATACTCGCTATGTTTTTATTGTGCGCACGCACACTTGCTACGCTACATTAGGTATCATAAAGTACAAAAGGCACACTTTTAAAGAAAATGTCACCATATTGTTCGCTTAGGTATTTTGAAAAAAAAAACGATCTTGTACCACTGAACTGAACTGTGCTATTCTTGTTCCATAATCAGCTGGATTTTTGTGAGCTTGGTATGATTTGGGTTGGACCTTCTGTTATTATGTCATTAGTATCTTTAGACTTTGCTGCTATGCTGTATCAAGATTCTTCAAGCATGTCGTGGAAGGCTCCGTCCTTTGATTTGCCCCTACTTTTCCGTGTATTGCCAATCGGCTTTCCTCTTGACTTGATGCTAATGTGTTCACCGCAGACCTTGAGGGACTTTGTTTAATGAATCTTGATTTTGTTTGTCCATATATTTGGATTTCAAGGTGAACAAATATTGACCTTATTATTTGTATCTCACTTTTTTTTTTTTTTTTTTTTTTTTTTTTTCTTTAAAAAAACGTTGCCCCACACTAAGATTTCTCTTGTATCGTGGGTGCGTTTACAGACACAAATCTCACAAACAAACGCCCAGACCCGAAACAACCATCTGTAGGCCATACAAATTTTTGTTCCGTGTGGGAATCGAACCCACGACCCGTGGCGCAGAAGCCAATCGCTTAGCCACTGCACCAAACGTGTCGTCAGACTTTGGGTTTGGCCTTTGCGTATTGAAGCCAAGACCTGTGCGTAAGCCCGCCGAAAAGCTGGGTTTCTTCTATGTACATTTTACGTTATGCGTCGCCCTACTTAAATCCATCCAAAATCTTCCATTCAGCTAATTTAAATTAGCCTTATTTATTATATTGAAGTCGTGCTTGCTTTCATACATTAGTGAAACTCCATACAATTTAATGCTTTATGACGCATGAGTAAAATCTAAGCAACTGTTGTTAAACATTTGTTTCTGTTTGCGGGCATTAAGACTAATGTCAAAGATATAGAGCATATTGTAAGGCAGCTTTCTTTCTGGTAATCTTGCTTAACGCTAAAGTCACGCGTGAAACTTTAATGAAAACTTGAGTGAGCAAAAATTTGTCTATGATTAACTACAAATATAAACTCTAACTTTAGCTCAAATGGTACTAGCTACATTTAAAATGTCAAGGCTTTTACACTTTAATAGTTTATTAGTTATCCTAGTTTTTCCAAGTTTTAGGACAAGAAAGGATATTTAATACTGATAGGAGTCAAAAACGGATGTCATGTCTGGTGGTTTTAAATCTTCCATAATTTTTAGGCAAATATGCAAATAAAAAATGGCGTTGATTTCGAGTATGATAAATAAAACTAAACGTTTTTTTTCCGTTGTGACTAATAGAAGAAAAAGATACACTACATTTGTATTAGTAACGTCATCTGTATCGACACAGATGACGTTGCTAATACAAATGAGAGAAAACTTTGTTCTAATCTTTTCTGCGTGAATATGCAGCTCTTTTGCTTTGTATATAGTTTATTGTCTTATTCTAGGCATTCATGCATCTCAGTCATGTTGCAAAAACAAATGAATTCTATTAATAGTCATTCAATAGTCTTAGTTTTCACACATTCTTCAGTAGTCATTGACAGTGTTGCCACAAAAGCTGGTCTGATTTCCCCTAGAGGACAAAACTGAGTAACACAGCCGGATTCCCATACAAGGTTTGTTGGTAAAACTATGGTATAAAGTATGAAGAATGTGGTTTTCGCTCCATCATTCCAGTCACGATCGTGAAACTGCAGGTTGGATGAACTTGGGCATTCCGCGCGGCTGTCGACGTTCCACATCTAAGCTGTGCCGTCCACTTGCGGTTGCATAATAAGATGCATCGCCCTGCTTGTTATAGAATGCGGAATTTTGTTTGGACCGCTCAGCGAAGCGTAGCCATATTTGTTTTAAGGATGTGTTAGTTGGTATTTAACTAACGTATGAAGTTTTAGCCATACTTTACTACCGTTCATAGATTTTGAAATGTTTAATCATCTTTTTAATTTTTAAGCATCTGGTTTCTACTGGACTTGGTTTTGAGGTCCCAAGAAAACGTAGAAGCTTGAAGTTTTGATTGGGAGTCACTGAGCATTCTGGCAAGTTTGGTTGCATAAACGATTTGAATATTGTAAGCATTTAAGTCCTCACAGCTTTCTACTACAACTAGAAGTATACCCTAAGGTTATAACCTTTAACTTTGGACGTTCGAAATGTCAAAAGCGAACGGTCCAAAGTTGCCATATACTTAGTAAGCATTTCCATAGAACAAGATCATTATTTAGTCAGTCTTTGCCTCAGGTGTGGCAAAGGCAATTCTTGATATTTATTTATTTATTTTTATTTATTTATTTATGCTAATACGGCTTCAATAAGCCAATTACATTAACATAATAGACTAGAACAAATCATAAACACACTAAATTACGCAATAACGAAAATATAACAAACTAGCTTTTGCCTGCGGCTTCGCTCGCGTTAATTTATATTAAAAATATATTTTTTTTTAACACTAAAATATAGCCTATAGCACTCAGGGATAACGTAGCTTCCTATTGGTGAAAGAATTTTTGAAATCGGATGAGTAGTTTCGGAGATTACCTCCTACATACAAACAAACAAACAAACAAACAAATTCTACCTCTTTATAATATTAGTATAGATAAAAACAAAACAATTATAAACATTATATCAAATCGTCTTGCTTTCACAGAAGCTCAGACATACGCACATAACACTTTTAAAATCGTCCGCAAATAGATCCACGTTCGGGTTGGCTTCCATTAGGCTATTGAGCGCGGACAGAACGCGAGGAACAGGTGATGATGCGCGAGCCACTGTGCGGCATGCAGGCACGGCTAGCAGACGATGCTTCCGGCTGCGGAGATAGTTGCAAGGAGCGTAAAGACGAATCAGCTCATTGAGGAGATCAGGAGCATCTGTTGTTCCCCTACATATTTTAAGCATGATATTCAGCTGGTCATATGCTCTTCTGGTTTCCAACATATTGTAACCTAGACATCCCAAAATAAATTTTGTTGGATATAAATATGGATAACATCCTAAAGTGGATTTATAGAGGAATCTTAAGAACGCTTTTTGGACCTTTTCGAGTAGAAGTGCATAAGTAGCCTCACATGGATTCCAGACGCAGGAGCTCGCCTCCAATTTGCTTCTGACAAGCGTACTGTATAATAGTCGTATGACATGCTCGTTTCGAAAATCTCGTGAGTTTCTGAGAACAAATCCAAGCCTTTTGAAGGACTCCTTGGCAACGGTAGCGATGTGATCATGAAATGTCATCTTCCGGTCGAATACAACACCTAAGTCTTTCATGGTGTTCGACCTTGTTATAATAGTGTCATTTATTTTGTATTCAAAGCTAATTGGGTGCCGCATTCGACCAAAAGTCATGACAAAGCACTTAGAGGAGTTGAACTCCATTTTATTAGTTACTCCCCAATCATAAACAGCATTTATGTCTCTCTGAATAGCCTCACAATCTGATACACTGTTGACACAAGCATAGAGTTTTAAGTCATCCGCATACAGAAGACATTTTGTATGCACGGGAATATCAGTCAGATCATTAACCATCAGGAGAAACAATAAGGGCCCGAGGATTGAGCCCTGACTCACACCAGAACGAGTGTGGTAGGCACTGGATTCATAAATTCCTAGCCTCACAAACTGCTGGCGATCACGGAGGTAATCAGCCAGCAGTCGTCAGATATACAGCCTACTGTCTAGAAAGTCGCATCAGGAAGACTTTCTGTATTTCATTTATTATTTATATTAGTTACTACACTTGCTTCATGTTATGACTCAGGAAATAATATGAAATTTATTTGTTTCTATAATTATTTTGCGGTTTATGGTGACATACAATACTTTATTGCGTATTTTCTTTTAACTGTACTTATGTAACAGTATTTATCCCTCATGACATGAAGAATTTACACTGACGTTTCTCTATCTAAAACAACATTAGACAGTCACAGAATACCTTACAGAATACAGTCTGACATGGCTCTACATGAACGTGGATGGCGGCGCAGCTTGTGAAGGAAGATGTCAAAAACCTGTCAAATCCAGTACATTTCATGTTAGTTCTCCATTTCGCCACGTTCGTTTGGATCCATGTTGGACTGTAATTGTAGATATAACGTCACAGCTGGTGGGACTATGTGACGTAATATGTGGTCGGAATATGTGGTCGGAATATGTGGCTTCAGGCCGCATTTGCAAGACTACATAATTATTCTGACAGCTATCGATCAATAATTTGTTTATTTTTTGCGCGCAAAACATAACGTTTCGTCCAACGATAATACATTTGAATACGATTGACCACGCCCGGCATTCCTTTAATAATTATAACTTAGTGTGTTATGTCATAATTCGTGCTGTTCAATCTACATACAGTTTTCTTTTTAGGCCTTCTTGTTGCTATTTACTGTATTCATTAATATATTTATTGGTTTTGGTTTTATATTATTTTATGCAACAGGTATAAAAAAAAAATAGCAGAAAGCTTAGACACCCCAATTAAAATATCGAGTTGAAAGCACAAATCAATAGTTAAGAACTTTAGCATATTTTTTTTAACTAGGTATGATTGTTTTTTTCATTTAAACAAAATTTTAACTACATTTAATATAAATTTTAATTATTGCCTTGCAACAAGGCTTAATTTTCTTTATCTGGATTGACTGACTAATTTGTAAAAAAACACTTTTTGTTTTAAATAAGTACAAATAACAAAATATCGATGCTGAAATCAAAAAGTAGTCGATTATAAACATACTCTCTGGATTATTGTTAATTATACAAAACACTTACAAAATTAAATAACACGTTGTAAATTATATTATTATCTTAACAAACTGACTTAAAGTCTGATTGCCAGTTGCTCATTTCATGCAGTCCTTCCGGTTTCGGAACCACGTGTTACCATGAAGGTTCATTTTTCAATTGAACTAATAATTTATTCAATTAACGAATTTCCTTAAACATAAAATCGTGGCGGAGACTTTACTTTCGAAGTCTCAACGGCAGTATTACGAAATCCATGATGAAATGATAAGGTGCGCCCGCGCAGATAGCATCGCGCACCTACATGATTTATTGTCTGTTCAATTATCAGCCATTATTAATTTAGTTATACATTTTTGACACTGTTATCTAGATTATGCACATATTTCTTTGGAAAGTATATAGTTTATTATCTGTAGGTTAATAATAATCAATCAACAAAAGATATTGATTGCAACTGTTTTGGCAGCTAACTTCCGCTAAAGAAAGTGTTTAGTTTATGTTGTCTGTGGTGTAAAGAAATCCAATGACAACAACGCCTCTACGACTTCTACGAGTGAGTACGTAAAATACGTGCCACAAAAGATGAGACTTGACACACATTTTAAACTTTATTATTTCGTAATAAACATTATAATATTGTTAAGAATTTTGTAAATGACACAACAATATAATCGTTCAGGGGTGATTCTATCATTACAGTTTTAGCTAATATCGGTATGTCAGGATTGCGAGCAAGGTAAACACAGTAAATAAAACCAACATAGACTCTCCACCACTGAGAGTACTTGTATTTGGGTTAATATTAGTAACATAAACTAGATCACAATATATTACTTTACACAATTATTACAAGATCATAAAATAAGGACAAGCTAGTCAGATATAAAAGGTCAGACTTCTTCAGCTGATCAACACGGAATGCTCTCGCTTCGTCGAATGACCACCGCCTTTATAACCTCGGGTGGGCCGATCCATATCGACGACTACCCTCTCTTGTCAACATTGCCCAGTGCTACCCGCTACCGATAACACGGCCCTCCTGCAAAACACACGTCCTCGTGTGTTGGTGGTTGGTGGTTGACGCACCATCAACCCCATCGTCAAGATTGTGCATCAAGGCCTAACTTCAGTGACACCTTCGGACCTTAAACAGAAACAAATAATACAGTACACATCTCGGTCACACCTGATCACTCATCTTTGACCTCGTCATGTTACTTATGTCTTTGACCAAAGTAAAATGAAAAGCATCCAAAGAATGTTTGAATCGATTAGAGCTTGTTATCCCATCGACGGCCAACAAGCTCATCACCCATGACTTAAACTAGTTGATATTCATTCAGTATCAACCTAGTTCTATATTCGTTCATAACTTCTCGTATCAAACTTACTTACTTACAAACATCCACACATTAGATTTCAACATTTTCACAATAAAATACTATCTCAGATGCCTATTAGACAGTTCTACTTTGGTTAAACATCAAATTTTAGTTATTCAATAAATCATAATAGGTACATAAACACACAATCTCATTATACACAAATTCATAAAATCATTTAAATACATTTACAATATTTTTCAGGGCTAAATATCTCATTATAGTTTTTCACAAATTCATAATACACACTTAAAATATTTCTTGGTTAAATATTTCAACGATTCACAAAGCCATAATACATAAACACTTAAAATATTTCATTCGTAAAAATCTCATAATTATTCACAAAATCAGAACATAATATCTCAATAATTTACAAACTCATAGTACATTAACACTTAAAATATTCCATGATTATATATCTCAATTATTCACAATTCATTGTACCAGCATATAAACACTTCAAACTCATACGTCAACGTTCAACTCGTACGTTAAACACTTAAAATATTTCAAGATTAAATATCTCATTATTAATAAACTCATAGTACATAACAACGATTAAAATAATTCACGATTCATTATCTCATTATTATTCACAAAATCCTACATTCTTAAATATCTCAATTCTTCACAAAATCAGAAAACAAACATCCTAAATGTTTCATGGTTAAGTATCTTTAAATCTTTAATCATTATTCACAGTATCATAGTACATAATTATAAACACTTAAAATATTATCTCAATTATTCCCAAAATCATAATACTCAAGTATCAACCTTTAAAACTTTTCAGGATCAAAATAATATCTCAATTATTCACAAACTCATATTACAAAACTGACATGATGTTGTAAACATAATATTTCTATAATGCGCTAATAATACAACCTTTTTACAACAATACAATACATATTATACACTTCTTTAACGAAAATAAGTCAAATTATTTCTTATTTAAAAATGAATTTGACAAATTAATCTTTAACGGAAGCCGTCATAATAATTATCGTCAATAATAAATACAATTTCCTGTTTTCGTCTACAAAAATACATTTTAAACCATAAGTAATAATAACAAACTACTTTTTAATTTCAATAAACTATTTTGTACCATTCTACAACAAGAATTATAACAAAACGAATAAAAAACAAATATCAATATTTTCAAAACTTTTTCAAAACATTAATTCAAAACAGAATCTCATTTTCACTGCATTTTCATTTATCAATTAATAGCATCACCCGCCTTGGATTTAGCCAACTCATTTGGCATCACCCGCCTGGGATCCTGCTTTATCAACATGGCATCACCCGCCTTGGATCTAGCCATATCATGGCATATCCCGCCTTGGTTCCAGCCCTATAACAATTGCTTCGCCACGTTAGAGTTTCAGTTTTCCCCAGGCGAAGCCTTTGGCCAACCCCGGCTGGCCAAACCGGGCGGTGCCAAAGATCAACCCTGGTTGCATCTCACCACAAACTCTAATACGACTTGCAATGTATTTTCCTACACGAATAAATACAGATGCCGTATTTATTTTCCACGAATAAATACAGATACCATCATATTTATTTTATACTAATAAACACAGATATCATCTCATTTATTTTACACGGATAAATACAGATAACATCTCTTTTATTTTACATGAATAAGCAAAGATATCATTTAATATTTATTTTACACGAATAAATAACCTCTCATATTATATTTCCTTCATCAAAATTCCTTCACACATAATAAAATGGTTGTGACTCACCGGATTTATCACATTTTCTCATTCTCACATTTCTCACCATTGTATCTAATAATCAAGTTTTTGTCAGTCCGTCCACAGGGGATTTGGATTTTTTAAAATTATTTACATGTGGGTATACAATCATAATGTGGACTGGTTTTTTCTTATCCCACTTCTGATGTAAATGACACAACAATATAATCGTTCAGGGGTGATTCTATCATTACAGTTTTAGCTAATATCGGTATGTCAGGATTGCGAGCAAGGTAAACACAGTAAATAAAACCAACATAGACTCTCCACCACTGAGAGTACTTGTATTTGGGTTAATATTAGTAACATAAACTAGATCACAATATATTACTTTACACAATTATTACAAGATCATAAAATAAGGACAAGCTAGTCAGATATAAAAGGTCAGACTTCTTCAGCTGATCAACACGGAATGCTCTCGCTTCGTCGAATGACCACCGCCTTTATAACCTCGGGTGGGCCGATCCATATCGACGACTACCCTCTCTTGTCAACATTGCCCAGTGCTACCCGCTACCGATAACAATTTTAATCTAAATGTCATCGAAAAATCCCTGAATAGATACACACATTATGGATAACTATTTCGTACATGACTACCTGCGCAAGTTCCCCAGTACTGACGCTCGTCAAGTCTCATCTTTCGTGGCGCGTATTTTACGTACGGCGCACCCTGGGCAGTCAATCCCACCTTACTGACTAATTAATCTTTTCACCACAGCATGAACTATTTTCGTGTAGATCTTGCCGACACTAGAAAAGAAGATCTAACAACAATTTTGTCCAGACCGGTTCGGGAATGTGTTTAAGCTGTAGATCGAAACAAACGACTAATTAAGATATATTCTTACAATCTAATAACTTACAAGTTTATACTACTTTCAGCTGCGGGGGTCGGGAAGAACTTGCGTAGTTATTTGTCGGGCTCGTATTTACACAAATTGACTGGTCTGCTCATCATTCTGTGGAACTTTACTAAGGGAAGACCACTGAAGTCGTGAAAAAAAAAAAGATTACTTTGTATGGAAAAACAGTTTTTTTTTCACTAATTTTGTCCTTTTGTTCCATTTTAAAAGTTGTACAGTATGATGAGCTAAGTTCATCGTTTTCGAATGTAAAGCGACGAACCAGTCATGCTGTATATTATTGCAACGTGGAAACCTATCTTATCTAAGTGCCTTTAGTTTTGACAACTTTTAAGAAAGTGATTTAATTAACGTTTCTTAAGTTCCCAATTGTATTGAAGATAAAATGACGTCAACCAATGTAATGAAAGTAATACAATCCCACAAAAAAATATTTTTAGAGCTATTAATTATGACAGGCTTGAGCAGTGTTGCCAGGTGCGAAAGTAGAAAATGCGGTAGTGGCACTTTAAAAACGCGGTTTTTAAACAAAAAAAGCGGGATTTCTTGTTTAATATTTACATCGCAATTTATTCGCCAGTTGATTAGTGTTGATGTTTTTAATTGATTCACAGATTACTGAAAAGTACTAGTAGAGCATAGATTTTTGGTTTATTGAGATCCAAGCATCAAGCCCATATAGCCGTATCTGTTGTAGATAGGTTAACCAAACCTATTTTTTATATCTTAATCTGCTATCAAAAGTTATAGGGTTGTTCTCGCAGATTCGAAAAACGCGGAACCGCGTAGGTTAAAAGTGGAAGGCGGATCCATTGTCACAAAGGCGGTGTAAAAAGCGGAAAAGCGCTACATTTGGCAACACTCGGCTTAAGAGATAGTTCGATGTCTGAGCCCGTCTTATTCCTATCCAAGACTAGTTAATATAAGGGTATGTTAAAATAATATAGGTTCGAAAAAATACACGAAGACTAATTGACCCGTTCTATATGTAACATCCTCTTCGATCTAATAATTAAGTAAAATAAAAGTATGGAAAAGAATAGCAAAGTTCTCACGTAAGTAGAGCTGAGAAAAATGGCTTCATTAGTTATAGAGAGCGACGAACTTAGTTGTCTATTCAAATTCAATATATTAGCGTAGATAGTTACCATTAGTGCCAGCAGATCTTCACGTAGACACGACACAGCACACACGAATAAAAGGAAAACTATGACACACTAACACGCATCATATGCTGTTGCAAACTTTGCTGGCGCACTGCCGTGTGCCAGTATACTTTTATAAGTCTTTGGTTCTTGATTTAGGCCACCAAGCGCACCTCCAATGTGCCGTAAATTGTTTTTTTAATATTTTGAGTTGTCGCGTTTACCCTAGTCGCACTTGACTATAAGCGCAGACAGGGTCTAAAACGAAGCACAGAATCCAAGTAACAAGTCTTAGAAGGATTCTGGCTCTCACATATACACCACGGAACACAGTAGACTACTTAACTCGACTTTAATATAAAGGTAACTAGCCAGGCGGACCGTATAGATCCTACCACCATAATAACAAACGTAACAAGACCAAAAATAATTTCCAGATATCTAGGTCCGTAAGATGTTAAGTGTACAACCATACTGGCATTTGGCAAGCAGATTGTTGAACCATTTCTCTGCTTAATCCTATTATCGTCGTAAGATACCCATCAATAGACAATTCTATCCTGACGACACTTAGGGCATTCCTTTGTTCAGCGCTATAATGCAGTAGTACCTAAGTATCATCATTATTAATCGTATGGAGTCAATCATGATTATAATGATTCTTTTAAGTGCCAAGACACATGCCTAATCGCCTAAAGTACGCAGGCTACATATCAAGCAATACATTTTCAGTATAAGCTGCTCACGAATTGTATAAGCTTTCCGTACAATGAGAGATTACCTAATAAATCTAAAACTATTTATGTGTCAGGGTCAGTCAATCAATGAAGGAAAAAGTTATAAAGGAAAATTAAAATGTTATTTATTTTACAAGCCTCTTATTGCGCAGAAAATAAAATAAAACTATTTTCCCATTTAGCTAAGTTTATATTTTTAAATGACTTCTAAAGCATGGAATATTCTAATTCTTTCTCGCCCAGTATAACGTACAGAATCAATTACAAGCATCTATTACATCACCGTGCATAATTATCTTGTTCCTGTAACTTGTTTGTTCATTGCCTCAATATAACGCGATTAGTTCACTGTGTCAAAAAGCACGTATATTGTCAATAATAATGACGTTTACGTGTAACAGTGGTCTAAATCTATACTATGCAGAAACTTGTAACGTGGTTCACAGAAAAGCGATATGTATTTGACACAATGCTAGCAACAGCATTGTGTAATGATACGCAAAATTACACCATGGGTACATATCATGTAGAAGCCAAAATTATATTTTCTAGAAATATAGTCATGGGTCACGTGTTGTGTTAGAGGTATGATCCAAAACCGTAGCCAAAGATACTTCAAAGGTTCGTTAGCGTTGGGGTCATTCCAAATTAGAAAAAAAACACGTGTGTGATTGAAAAGCTGTTCCAGCTTCTTCTCTTGTGTCGGCACGAGCTATACGAGAATTGCTCATGCCGTGGTAAAAATACTTGCCAGTCAGCATGATTGGTAGCGGGGCTGACCACGGGTCGTCACCCGTGAAGGCTCTTATGCACCCCAATAGTGCAATGCTGTTCAGCTACATTCAGTCCAGGATTGTTGCTGATGCAAATTTTATTTCACTTCAGCGAATGCTGATGCTGATATTTTATCATTGACATTTCTTGATGCTGATTTTAATTATTTTCTTAAAAAACAGGGAACAAGTATTGACCATAAGAATTTATATCCAAAAGTTGCACAGTTTTTCTTGGTATTGAAATAAATTATGTTTTAATTATTTTGTGACTTTTAATAAACAAAAGAATCAATCTTATACTATAGGTGTAGCGCTTAACTGTGGCAGTGCCTGGAGTATGGGAGCGGCACGGGAGGGGTGACATATGACGTGAAATTACGTGTCCGAACTATCTCGCTATACACGTGATAAATATAATGAAGATATCTCCTACGATATTTTTACTACTACTAGATAATGAAAGTGATTCGAGCCATTCATACAGTGACGGTACAGACAGCGATAAGGAATCTGATTAATTAAATTTGGGATTTCGGGATTTATTTGTTGTTTTTTGTTGTTTCAGTTGAAAATATTAACAATTATTAAATAAAATAATATAATTATTGTAACTTAATTTTTTGTTTACATTATCACGCGCAATTATACTAATTAATTTAACTTTAGTATATACACGTAAATATCGTAGGAGATATCTTCATTATATTTATCACGTGTATAGCGAGATAGTTCGGACACGTCATCATATGTCACTCCTCCCGTGCCGCTCCCATACCTCAGGCACTGCCTCAGTTAAGCACTAGACCTATAGTAACACGTGCCATAAGATCTGCCCCCTCTGCGGTCATGCACGACTCGAACTTCAGCAGGAATAAATAATCAGCATCGACCATTGCGGATGCTGACAGATGATGCTGACATTAACAATGATGCTGGAGTTCCGCGGATGGTGATGCTGGTGTTCCCAACAACCCTGATTCAGACTAGCAAAACTCAAATGCGGAAATAAGACATGGCTAATGCTATCAGTTGACATCCGTTGTCATTATCACTCATCATTTTCGCCGGAATTCATTACAATTTCGCTGTAATTATATAATGACATTATTACATTTACGTCAGCAATGACCAATGGCGGATCCAATCGTCATAGTTACAATTGACCTAGAATATTACAAGTTAGGCAATCTCTCTGTGATTCATGTTTTTTGAGCGCATATTGACAGAAAGTTTGCTAAAATCTGCACAGCCAAACCAACCTTTTGGTATTGGGTTAAGCTTTATTTTCCTGTGTAGTAAGTTGTTCATTCACGTGTAACGGAGAAATGAATGAATCATTTGTTAGTGAATATTTTGTAAACTCAGCATCTAGGTTCGTCGTTTTGGTGACAAGGTCGACCTTAAGACAACAGCTGTTTAGTACTCGAATTACGCTTAGTAAGATCCTTTGTCAATACAATATGCTTCGTGCCAATAATAATAATGACTTTCAGCTATGTGATAAGCCCTTTAACGAATCATTTTCCAGGTTGAGAAAGAATATTTGTAAATATTGACAAATGACATCCACATCCACATAAGACAGAAAACAGTAAAATATGGTTATGAGCAGTGTTACCCGTCGTCCCGCTTTTGGCGGGATGTACCGTTTTTCAGCCCTCCCAGGACACATCCCTCCAGATCCCTGACTGGGACGCCTAAAATCACCCTAATTCGCCTAATTGGCGCCGTAATCTAAATAGAATGATCATTCAATTTGTCAGTGATTTTATTTTGGGAGTCTTATTAGAATTAAAGGATTTTAAACATTGTTATGCTGTTCTTCTACGTCCCGATTTTTTTCATTTAGTTCTCGGTATTTGGAAAAACGGATCGGCAACAATAGTTGTGAGCGAACCACTTTTGATGGAAGCTTTATACAACTACCTAGTTTGATGAGACTACGAATTCTTTTTCGACGAAAGTCAATACTCGCCTATAGAAATACAATTTTATTAAAATCTCAATTTATTACCATAATATTGAGAACCATGAACCTATTTGAGAACTATTAGCTAATTGGTATGCACTTGACAAAGCAAATATTTGATAAACTAAGTATCTTGTTCGGTCTGTGAAAATAAAGCATCTATCGGCACCGTGGCTAACAACCGATTTAAGAGTTTCTTTGCAGAAGAAAGCAGCAGCAAAATCTAGATTTAAATGCAGACCGGACTCCATAAGTCGTGAAAAGTATGTTGCAATCCGCAATCACTGCAACTTGGTGTGTAGGGATGCTCAACGCCGCCATATTCACAAGTCCGTTGAAAACGGCGACCCAGCTAAAGTCTGGAAATTTCTCAGATCAATGGGAGTTGGAAAATCGCGCCAAGATTCTATTCCTAAAGACATAGATCTTGAATTACTTAATCAACATTTCTCAACATCACATAATTTCAATAGTGCTATTAAAGCCAAAACTTTAAATATTCTTTCGTCTCTTCCTACTCCCGATTACTCACCATTCGTCTTTAATCAATTCTCTGCTTGTGATGTTAAAAAGAGCATAGCATCTATCACGTCCAATGCTGTTGGAAGCGACTGTGTCAGCCGCAAAATGATACTCCCTGTCCTTGACGAAATTCTTCCAGTTATTTGTCATATCCTCAATTATTCCACATCCTGTGGTGTTTTTCCTTCTTTATGGAAAGAAGCCTAAATTACCCCTTTGCCAAAAAAGTGTAATCCTATTGCCTTCTCTGAGTACCGACCAATCTCCATCCTACCATTCCTATCCAAAGTCCTAGAACGCCTCATCCATAATCAGCTTAGTGCATTTCTATGCAAAAACAGTCTCCTTAATTCCTTCCAATCCGGGTTTCGTTCAGGACATAGTACTTCCACAGCTCTTGTTAACATTACTGACGATATTAGATTGGGTATGGAAAATGGAAATCTGACGGTTCTTTCCTTATTAGATTTCAGTAATGCTTTCAACACCGTCGATTTTGATATCCTGCTCGGTATGCTCTGCTCTCTTAACATATCTCCAACGGTGATTGATTGGTTTCGTAGTTACCTGTGTGGCCGCCGTCAACGAATTCGCATTGAAGATACTTTCTCTTCATGGTGTGATACTTCCGCCGGCGTACCACAGGGGGGCGTTCTCTCTCCTCTTCTTTTCGCAATATTTATAAATTCTATTTCCAATGAACTTCTCTCATCCTACCACCTTTATGCTGATGATCTGCAAATTTATTCACAAGCACCCGTAGACGAGTTGGCTGAGGCTGTTAATATGGTGAATAAGGATTTAGCACGTATTTCCGACTGGAGTATGGCTCATGGCTTAAAGGTTAACCCTACGAAGACTCAAGTCATTGTTGTCGGCAGCCCCAGGCTACGCTCAAAAATTGACGGGTTACAGCTTCCCCAGATTGTTTTTGATGGTTCGACAATTCCTTATAGCGATTCAGTGAAAGACCTGGGTATTTATATAGATAAAGAGTTTTCTTGGGGTCCTCAGTTGCAAGAGGTAAGCCGCAAGTTGTTTGCGTCAGCGGGGTCTTTACGGAGATTGCGCAATTTTCTGCCTACTGCCACTAAAACTGCGCTAGCCCAATCCCTTCTTCTCCCAATCCTTGATTATGCCGATGCCAGCTATCCTAATCTTACTGAAGTGCAGCTAGATAAGCTTGAGCGACTCCAAAATTTTTGCATCAGATTCATATTTGGTTTACGCAAATATGATCATGTTTCAGAATTTCGCATTAAGCTCAAGTGGCTGCCAATCCGCCTTCGCCGGAATGCTCATATCTTATCATTGCTTTATGCAACCCCCTCTTATCTCAAAGAACGTTTTAAGTTCCTACATGACACTCATACTAGAGACTTAAGATCATCGGAAAATTTGAGACTTTCGATGCCCTCGCATTCTACCAAATTCTATGACAAATCCTTCACAGTCCAGGCTGTACGTTTGTGGAATGCGTTGCCGATGCCAGTAAGACAAGCTCAGTCATTGGATTCTTTTAAAAAATTAGTCAAAGACCATTTCTTCTCTCAACACGTTTCTAATTCCTCATGATACCAGTACCTCATCATCAATCTACCTTGTTTTTCCCTGTCACATAATATTATAAAACATGTGAACATATATACAATATATATATGTAAGTATTATGTCTATGTATTGTGTGTAGTATATATTTTGCAGCAGTACACCACGGACTACCCCCCCTATCTTATTCAATGTCTTCCTGTTCATCCAAAGGTTGTCTGGTAGATATCGCTTTCAGCGATAAGACCGCCGTTGTACCCTTTAATGTATGTTATTGTATAAGAGCTGTATTACAATTTTGGTGTACAATAAAGTATATTCTATTCTATTCTATCTACAATTTCAAATATGGAAATATACAACGACATTAAAATCGTAAATCACAACACCTATGCCATAGCGGATAAAGAAACACGTCCTTTCACGGTAATCCAATTAGCCCCGTTGTTATCAAATAACCCCATTTCACCACTTAACCCTTTTACAAAACAAAGCTTATAATTTCCACCGATCGAAGGCCCATTGACGTCATTCATGAATAAGTTAGTAATAAGCTCACTTGAAGCTGGCAATAACACAACACGCACACAAAACAGCGTGGGGCATCGACAGACACAAACCGCGACGAACATTGTTTGCCATATGCGGTGCTGGAAATACAACTGTGTATTATTGTTCATTATTAAGTGATGCCCGATGCTCTACAATACAAATAAATTGAGAAGGGGTTTTCGTGGTTTATACAGTACTAGCTACAGCCCGTGGCTACGCTCGCGTTAAAAAAACTCTTAACACACTACTAAAGTTTCTATAATATAATTCAATCATGATTCGAAAGACACGTGGTGCCATCTGTGAACGTTATTGTTGTTTTCCTCAGGAACAGTACTTTTTTCGGGATGAAAGGGTACCCTATGTCCCTTTCTGTACCCTACACCTGACAACGTATTGTAACGTGCAAATAAAAAAAAAACAAATAAAAAAAAAATAGATTTGTTTTAAAGGTTAAATGTTGAATTTAATTTAAGATAATCCTATTACACGTTACTGAATATAATACAGTCGACCATCACATCACGCGTCATTCGGTTCTGGGAACAGCGTGGCACGCGATGCGATGGTGACTGTAAAATAAATGTTAATATATTTAAGTTGTGGGTAGATAGGAATCATACCCTGAAATAAATAAGAAAGAGGTTGCCGAATAGACTCTCGGAGAGGGATCGAACCTCTGGATCAAGGACCTCTTGGTGGTTGTTGTACTGCAGGTGCTGACATTCAATTAAAATACAGTTTATCAGTAACACATGTATAATTTAAAAAATATAAAAAATCGTTCATTCGCGAACATGGCGGTTACGGCCGCGGTATCTGGGTACCTTAAAGCTAAGCCGTACTTATTCTACACTCGAGTTCGTTCGCGGACGGACTGAGCATGCTCGCACTATAGTTATGGGTTGGCCAACCTTACCGCACTTGTTTCTTCTGAGTGTGGCTCGAAGAAGCCTGCGCAATGCGCACAGGCAAGTTGTGCTGGCCTCCCAGCATACCACCTAGCAAGGCGGCGGCGTCGACGTCGTCGAGTGCCTGCGCAGCCGGCACGTGGTGGCAGCACTGACGGCGCACAGGCACCGGATGATGCGGCATGCGGCACGCGCACCCAGCGAGGTGGCGGCGGCGTCGTCAGCTGCGCCGACAACTGGCCAGCGGTGGCGTCACCTGCGGTCGCCCACGCAACTGCCGACCCCGGGTGTCCTTGGCATCGTCCCGCGCAATGAACCGCGGGACACACCGCTACGGCGTCCTACGGACCCGGGGGGTGGCGATCGGCGAATCGCAGGAATGCAACCCACGCGTACAGCGTGGCGATATGAGTCCCCAGACTTAATGGATGAACCCCACTTACTTGCTAAGTTCTATGCATCACCATGCAAGATGATATATCCAGCCTCAACCGCGAGTGGTTGAGGCTGGGGCAGGACGCGATCACGCCCTCGTGGCCAGCACACCGGTCCGTAATATCTTGGACTTCTTCACAATTAGGTTCGCCTCAGCAGCAAACCCAAAGTTGAATGTCATGGTCATGCGCAACCGGTCTAGTGATTGGAATGACTTGCCTGTTTTATAAAATAGTCGACTTGACGATTTAGTAAAAATTACTAGTAAATTAAATTTAATAATTATATTTATACTAGGTCAAAGCCGCTATCATTTATCACAAGACAAGCCAATTCCAATCACAGGAAACCATCCTGGTATCGCATGACCATTAAATATATAAAGATATCGATTGATAGTCAATCGATACTTTCTGCAATTGTCAGTTTGTAACTAATTTGACGTCACTAATTTTGACAATTGACTTTATGGATTTAATTTTAAAATTCAATTAATATTGAAAACAAATGAAATAGATTTATAGAACTAATTTTGCTGATTCCATCAATACTAATATCACGGTATCTCGTGCTGTATTAGCAGAGATACAAGCGCGAATAAGTTTCACAATGAACGCCGGTATTGATGTTTCATTGCTTCAAAAATACAGATATTTACATTTATGTGATTTATAAAAGATGCTGACACGGTGGTCTTAAATCACAGTATTATGTGTAATTCACTTAATTATTAATAATTAGTGAAATACACATAACCTATATTGAGCTGTTTGAAAAAACAAGAAAAGTAAGTAGTAGGGATGAGACGTATTTACGCTACCACGTTTTAAAACCAGGGCTTCACTTCGAAGAAGGGCGCCCTGGTGCGGACGGGAAATACTTGCAAGTATGAAAGTATTTGCTAGTCAGACGCGGCAGAGGTGAAACACACCAGAGTTGAAAACACTTGCATAGGAAATCGATCCATGTCACCCTATAAATAAGGAGCAAAATCGTATTTCCGAAAAAAATACTTAGAACTTCCAAGTATTTTTTTCGCAAATAGGATTATGCTCCTTATGACCATGAAAATACGGATCAATTTCGTATGCAAGTATTTTCAACTCAGCGGCGGCGGGGCGCACGCTTGCGCTGCCACGAGCCCCGCGCCCTTGGTTTCCACAGTTGGAAATACTTGCATAGGAAATCGATCCATGTTGTCATATAAATAAGGAACAGAATCGTATTTGCGAAAAAAATACTTTCAAGTATAAAGTATTTTCAGCCCCGCCGCCGCCGAGCTGGGAATACTTGCATAGGAAATCGATCCATGTTGTCATTTAAATAAAGAGCACAATCGTATTTGCGAAAAAAATACTTTCAAGTACAAAGTATTTTTAGCCCCGCCGCCGCCGAGTTGGAAATACTTGCATAGGAAATCGGTCCATGTTGTCATATAAATAAGGAGCACAATCGTATTTGCGAAAAAAATACTTTCAAGTATAAAGTATTTTCAGCCCCGCCGCCGCCGAGCTGGAAATACTTGCATAGGAAATCGATCCATGTTGTCATTTAAATAAAGAGCACAATCGTATTTGCGAAAAAAATACTTTCAAGTACAAAGTATTTTTAGCCCCGCCGCCGCCGAGTTGGAAATACTTGCATAGGAAATCGGTCCATGTTGTCATATAAATAAGGAGCACAATCGTATTTGCGAAAAAAATACTTTCAAGTATAAAGTATTTTCAGCCCCGCCGCCGCCGAGCTGGAAATACTTGCATAGGAAATCGGTCCATGTTGTCATATAAATAAGGAGCACAATCGTATTTGCGAAAAAAATACTTTCAAGTATAAAGTATTTTCAGCCCCGCCGCCGCCGAGCTGGAAATACTTGCATAGGAAATCGATCCATGTTGTCATTTAAATAAAGAGCACAATCGTATTTGCGAAAAAAATACTTTCAAGTACAAAGTATTTTTAGCCCCGCCGCCGCCGAGTTGGAAATCCTTGCATAGGAAATCGGTCCATGTTGTCATATAAATAAGGAGCACAATCGTATTTGCCAAAAAAATACTTGCAAGTTTAAAGTATTTTTGCACTACTGCCGCCGAGTTGGAAATACTTGCATGGGAAATCGATCCATATTTTCATAAGAATAAGGCGCATAATCGTATTTGCGAAAAAAAATACTTGCAAGATAAAAGTATTTTCTTTCCCACAAATACGATTTTGCTCGTTAGGATGACTCTGGAAGCCAAGGGCGCAAGGCTCGCGCTCGCGGTTGCGAGTTCGGGGCTCGATGGCTGTGCCCGAACTATTCCGAAGGTGCCCGAGTAAAATAAGGAACATAATTGCGTAAACATTTTCGGCTCCATTTTTTTAGACTAGTTCGCGCCTTTCTTCCTTACTGCTATACGAATAAGACACATTATAGCGAGTACGAAAGTATTTTAAGTAATTATAGTAATTGTTATGTTTACATTCAAATTAATTTTTTGTTTTCGTTTTTTTGTCAGTACGTTGTTGTTGTGATGCGAACTTGTTACGTCACCAACTGACCGTCACCGTTAATTCGCGAATTTATTGAATTTAGTGTAAATTTTTGTACTAATAACAATAAGTGTGTAATTAACATTTAAAACTGAACATTTTTGTGTGGATTCTGTGTTTATTAGTTAGGAGTTGTAAATATAAGAAGTGATTTCGAGGGATTATAGGATAGACGATTTTTGAACTATAAATAATAGATTGTAAATAAGACTGTGATTTTTGTATATGTAATAGTTAGGTATTAGTTGTAAATAATAATAAAGAAATCTATAAATATGGCTCCTAAGAAAAGTGTGATTAAAAAGTAGGAAGGAAAGATTTAATTTCATCTAAAAAAACCTGTACAATATTGCAGCACGGTACGACTAGATCTAATACTGCCAAATACTTTCAAGTATTTTGAACCCTGGTTTTCGACCCTGGTATTTTTACATACTCGTACTTGGAAGCCCTGGTATTGAATTTTGCAAGTATATCCCATCCCTAGTAAGTAGTATACACTACAGTATATGCAAAATTTCAGGATGATCGGTTCAGTGGTTTACGCGTGAAAAGGTAACAAACAAACAAACTTGCTTTCGCATATTTTATAATATTAATTTGTAGGATATCTGGACTTATTTACCAGAAGAGTGTTAAATATGAATGTGGATGAATATACAAGTAGAGGTAGGCCAAAGAAAAGATGGATTGATTGTGTGAAAGATGATATGGGTAAGAAAGAAGTGCGTACTGAGATGACGGGTGATGATAGAGGAGAATGGAAGAGGAATATATGTTGTGCCGACCCCACCTAGAGTAGGATAAGGACAGGGAGATGATGATGTTGATGAGAGTATATCTGGGCTCACGACAGTGTCCCCAGAATTCTAAGATCGAGCCAAGTCTGTAATTTCACGTAGTATGAGGGCATACTGTGGTGCTAGACTAATTGTATTTTTATTGGGATGCATGAAAAGAGCCTCCACGAGTGACGATACTTAAGTACGTCCGGAGCACCCTAGGTAGTCAGCCCCACTACCAACCTTGCTGACTGGCTAATGTTTTCGCCGACACGATAGAAGAAGAATTATATATGAAATGCACCTTGTTTAGTTTTTAAGCAAACCTGTACCACGCCAAACAAGCAGTCTTAATAGACTGCTTGTTTAGCGTGTGTGCTGATGCACAGTAGGCAAAAGCGTCGCGAGACTGCATTTTTACATGAATATTTTTGATGGGATTGACTTACCTAACTAGAATTATTGTAATCCGGTTTGTATCGAATTGGTCTGGTAGAAAAGTTTTGCCAATATTTGAATTGTACTTTGGATATTCTTTGCTTAAAGATGGCCGCCTTTAACCAAATGATGGAAATTTCTCATAAGTTGGAACGGTCCTAGACTGACCTCACGTGGGCCACTGATTTAAGATATGATCCCTCAGTTCAGAGCACATTTTCTATTGGTGGGTGGGTGCGTAAGACACGACTACAGGATTATGTTAAGAGGATGGGTAGCAGTGTCCTTCTGTCTGCAATGAACAACATACTGCAGTCACCAATCAGTCTGCCAAGCGTGGATCACCACGCTGACAATGTTCTCAACCACATATGCGTCGCTAATTTGCTCGAAACACAGTTGATCGACATTTGTTTTTAGCTGCAAGCCATACAACAAACGGTAGTTACAACTACAAAAAACCGGCCAAGTGCGAGTCGAACTCGCGCACGAACGGTTCTGTACCATTATCTATAAAAACGGCAAACAAATCATGTCTTTAAATATTTGTTTAACTAATATTCTGTGAATATTTCAAGCGTCTACCTGTTGCCGTTATCAATATCGAGCAAAAACGAGCGAAAAAATCACGTTTGTTGTATTGGAGCCCCCTTAAATATTTATTTTATTCTGTTTTTTTTTTAGTACTTATTTGTTGTTATAGCGGCAACAGAAATACATCATCTGTGAAAATTTCAACTGTCTAACATAGTTCATGAGATACAGCCTAGTGACAGACGGACAGTGGAGTCTTAGTAATATGGTCCCGTTTTACCCTTTGGGTACGGAACCCTAAAAAATAGCGATCAATTGTGTCTCGAGCAAATTAGCGACGCATATGTGGTTGAGAACATTGTCAGCGTGGTGATCCACGCTTGGCAGACTGATTGGTGACTGCAGTATGTTGTTCATTGCAGACAGAAGGACACTGCTACCCATCCTCTTAACATAATCCTGTAGTCGTGTCTTACGCACCCACCCACCAATAGAAAATGTGCTCTGAACTGAGGGATCATATCTTAAATCAGTGGGTCTCAAACTTAGATATTTCGTCTGCCGCCCACTTTGAGAATTTATTATTTTTAGCACCCCCTAAAATATTTAAATTTACTATATCTTCAAAATCACAATCATTATTTTTACCGCCCTTTACCGCCCCCCCCCCCCCTGTAGGCCTCTAGCGCCCACAAGGGGGCGTTATCGCCCACTTTGAGAAAGACTGTCTTAAATCTTAGGCCAAGTATCCACCAAAGCGGAGAGGAGAGGAGATGTCTCGTAAACAACCAATAGGATTTCGTTTTGAGTTGAAACTTAGCGGAAAGATGTGAAAATAAAGCAATCCTATTGGTTGTTCGACTCCTCTCCTCTCCGCTTTGGTGGATACCGGACTTTACTCTGCCCACACAATATATGGAATTAAAATACAAAAATAAAACTCGGAAAGAAAATAAGTCCTTATTTCGAATCAATTGTTTGTTCAATTTGTAGGTACCTATTACAAGCAATAGTAATTCAATTAGGTCAATCTTTTTATACAGTAATTTATATGACCATATTAGAAGGGTCGTTCCCTATAAACATAAAGAACAGTTAGATATTTAATAAATAACAATGTTACCACAGTTACCACATAATCCTTCACATGCGATAGTTTGTGTAAATAAATAGTATAATTGCAATAATTTGCAAATGGCCGCGCGGTTTGCATTTGCGCAAAGCGTAACGAACGATTCTACATGGTAATGGTAAGTTTGCAACAAAATCGGTCAAGTACGTAAACTTACACATCGTGAGTTCTGAGCTCTTCAGAAGTTACTGATTATCTATCAATTTCATGCTTTTCGCCACGACTTTGGTGAATCTTGCTTGATCTTGATGCCAATAGTAAATTGGTTTTAAACTTGCAGTAGAAAACTTTATACTTAAATCGGTTATGAAATTTAATTTGTGATCTATAATATTGATAAAATATGTAGCCTTTCCCTGTCAATTAATATCGTGGTTGGCAAAACCAATATTTACGGAAAATTTACGATTCCGATTGCTTGGTTCACAAGCGTAACGTTAATGTATTAACACACTATGTCACAAATTAAGTTCTGTACTAAAAACAAAGTTCTCTTCAACATTACAACACTAATAATCAGACCAGGTGTGTTAATTACTTGTCATTTCACGCAAGCCGTAACACACCATTAAAGGTAACGACTACTATGGGATTGTTGGCAAACTGTCACTTATAGTGCTTATACAATACTGCGATAAAACACTAAGAGATAGGTAATACTTACGTAGTAAGTAGGTATTAAGTAATCCGTGGTAATGCAATTGACTGAGAGGCAGTAAACACAGCCATAATTAATGTGGGTATCGTTGAGACAGACGTCAGGTTGTCTGATAATGCTCAGCGCTTTACCTGAAGTCCTTTCTAACAGATCTCCAAATTTTTCTCTCCATTGTGACCATGATTCGCTGTAAGATCCCTTTACTTTTTATATCGATGCAATCGAGATTCAAACGCGATGCAACAGCTGCAGCAGTCTTCCTTTACAAACACGCGATGCAGCAGCGATTTAAACGCAATACAAACGTGGTGCAGCAGCAACGCAGGAGATAACACTTGCGTTTGCATCGATGCAGTCGCAAATAATTTGGGCTATTGAACTAGTTTTCCGATGTGTGCATCGCTGCAAGGCCTTTAGCTGTATTATTAGATTTATGACATACGAAACTCAAGAAAATAACAAGACTTAACGAGAATATTGAAATTGCTTGCTCCGTCATCTTCAGTTTAAATCCATCTAGTATTAAATTATTGAGTAAGGCCTATGCTTTTGCTGTTCCTATGCTGATTGCAGAAAGTGCGTTTCTTCTATTAGCATTGTAACAATGTCTGTAATTTATTTTTAGCCTATTCAATACTTACACCTCACACTTAACTTTTTTATTACACAGTCGTGTATTCAGTAATTGAGTCGTGCAAATATGGGAACCCGCCGTCTCCCACACGAACTATTGTTGTGGTTATCTAAGTAACTACCTTATGTAATGTCACAATAAGCTATTCTCGCTTTTGTGACATATTACGCAGGCTTTGTGGTGCTGATGTGCTTATTGATATTTAATTTGATAATAGACTATATTTTTTGGAGAACGTTAGATCATTATTAACAGTAAAGTAATAGATTCCTGGTACTAAGTAAATCGCGAAGCTAATCTTCGCGATTTTCGATAAACTATTCAGTGCCTTATAGAATTAGATATAGGATAGGTTTATTATTAGCCTGTTGTGTCCCACTGCAGGGCAAAGGCCTCCCTTCCCTCTTTCCATTTTTCCCGGTCTTTTGCAATATCTGGCCAATCCTTTATGTAGAAGTCCAGTTCGTCACGCCATCTCCTTCTGGGTCTACCGCGTCGCCGGTTCCTATTGTTCGGAACCCAGTCAGTGGCTGCTTTTGTCCAGTTTTGTTGCGACATGCGGCAGATGTGGCCTACCCAGTTCCACTTTAGTTTGGCGGCTGTGTTACCTACGTCTGCGATTTGAGTTTTGGAACGAAGTATACTGTTCTTTATACGGTCTGTAAGTTTGACTCCAAGAATACTCCGTTCCATTGCTCGCTGGCAGACCCCGAGTGCGGACTTTTGACGTTTCGTTAATGAATAGGATAGGTACTTATTTAAAAATAATATAAATTAATAATCATATAATTTTCATGTTATTCATTCAAATTCGATCGTTCGATCGAGATTCGTCGAAATCGACGACACGTTTGGTGCAGTGGCTGAGTGATTGGCTTTTGCGCTGCGGGAAATTAATTGGCTTTATTTTGATCAATGGTAAAAATCATCCGAAAATACCCTAAGTTTCTATAGTTTATTATTCCAAAATTTTGACGTCACGTCACGAGTCGAGTCAATATTGAGAAAATAACGGTATGTTTGGTGGTTTTCCGTAATGTGAGTCAACAATTTTTATTCGTTAATCAACCTCTGCAGTGGACTGCAATATTCTAAGTTGACCCTCAAAACCTAAGACGTACATTCAAAAGAATTCTAGAATAAATTTAATTGATTTAAGTATCACTATCAGAATAATTAAAATAGGCACGAAGATACGACCGTCCTTACCTTACGTAAATATCGAAAACCAATAAAACAATAACATGCTCATACGTGTTATGTGGTGTTCAAGTAACAATGGAGGTTAAATTCACTTCCTCGCCGAGCAAAACATGGATTCTACGTAAATTACACGCGTGTTCGCTAAAACCAGTATAGTTTTTGTCATGATTGTAAGCGTCACAGTTATAGTTTTTCTTCCGCGGTTGTATTAACTTCCTTTATCTCATTATACTCTAGTCTATCATTTGTAATTATGTCTATAGGCATGTAATAGTTCATCTTTATTGATTCTTTTCTTTGAAATCCACTTCGATTTTTTTCGACTATAAAGAGTTACTGTTACACTTAACTAATTAACTTTCTTTATTGTTTCAGAATCTGGAATCAGTACACTTATTATGTGATCAGGTAAGGTCTACGATGCACTTTCTAACTGTCTCCCACTTTTAACCGAATTTACTCATCAGCACTGTTTTTCCTTAACCCATTATCATCCTCTGTTGTGTGCATTATCATCATGATAATTGCATTAATCTCCACATTTAGCTGTCTTCATCCATGTTCGTTATTAGCAGTGCAATTACCTACATTTTATATCGTTAATTAATTACGAACAAATCTAAATAGTTATAATATTTATGACTACGTATTTCTCTTCGTTTTCTTTTATTACGCGGGAAAGCAAGTTAGTCTGACATATTGTTTTCTCTTAATACCAGATTACCATGTAAATAATATACACGAGGTTTCTATGTTACTTGACAGGTCATGAATATGTTTTTACTTGCAATATTCATACTGTCCTCTTTTGCGAATGGAACACAAGACCCTCCTCCCATGTTTTACGCAATATAGAAATGTACCAAGATGTGTGGTCAGTAACATCCAATCTTATGCTGATAAACACACTGTAATCACCCTTGCCAAGAATGGTAATTACGAAATTATCACGCCTAAAATCGTTGTCAAATTTTACATAGAGGCCCGGTATTAAACAATGGATTCAACTTTATAAGCTCATACAAAAGCATTCTTAAAATAGCAACAAAAAATATTCTTACAACGTATTATAAAATCTATTGCATATACGTCAATATAATTTTAGTTATCAGCCTCATCCTAAAACAGATTAAATGACCAAACACAGACGTGTGACAACCGGTCAGACTGGTTGTGTTTGGGTGGCGATAAATTCGCCGCGGTATACGGCAGGTGACCATTTAGCAGAAAAGGTTCCAATACGTACCAATTAACTTCATTCAATAGTCTAATATGGTTACAAATTTTAATCCTTTTGAAGTCAATCGTTAATCGATATGCAAGAAAAGAAAATCAAGAAATATTTTTAGAATATTGTTTTGTTGAACATTTGTGATGCATAAAAGTTGTTAAAGGAGGCCTCCAAAATTGAGCCGTGCCATTCCATTCTAATGATAATAGTGATTCTATTATAGTCGATCTTAACCCAAGAAAAAAATGTCTACTGAATAAGCCTTTGATAGAAAAGAAGAGATAATTAGTCGCTTGTAAGTTTTAAGTACTATTACATAAAAATTTCACCAACATGTTGTTTCTTCCTGCAAAGTTGAATAAATGTCAAAAATAATTTGAAGACACTTAAGTTTCGAAATACAAAACTCGTATGCAAGTGGTACTCATATAAAGATGTTCGAATAATTCAACAAAGACCACAAGAAACCTGCTTCACAAGTTGTAATAAAAACATTTTCGGAGAAAGAAATAATTCTCTCATTTTAATGATCCATCGGTCTTCGTCATTCTCATTACACACCAATAATAATTTATAATTGATTAATTAAGGGTCCACCCAACTTATATAAAGCATTTCTTTACGTAATTTAATACCATCATTGGTTTTTTCGTTGATTTTCTCTTAGTAGGGAAAGTTTAAATCATAAAACATAAGCATTAGCTTTCTTGTGCTGTAATTATCTAACTAACGTCATTTGGTAGACGACAAAGGCGTTGTTCAGTATTAATTGAACAATTTAATTAATTAATTCGAGAAAAGAGAAACGGTATGTTATATCTAAGAACATTGACGGTTTTATTTTTAATTTGCTTGGTAGAATTCGATATTTTACTCTCAAATGGATTGGTCTATTTTAGTAGATTCACAATCGAATAAATTGACTCGGTGACTTGGAAATATTTTTTTATCAACCCCTAATGTTAAATCTTCCCAAATAAAGGACCTTGCGAGGTTTAGCACACGTTAAAAAACTCAAAATATGTAGTGCAGCAACCATTGATGTTTTAAGAGATTATAATCTAAATTCGTATTATTACTGTAAGTCCAATGCCTGTAACTGACAAGGTTTGATTATAATTTATGATGATTGAATTATTAGCATTTTATATATTCTTCTTTTCTACATAGAAACTCATAAACGACCGTAGCATAAACTCTACCACAATCATAATTTCTACGAACCTCGTTTGGCTTAAATTTTTTTTCTTTTATCTTTTTAGTTTCATTAATATATGTTATCAATGGTCGTATGCTTACCAAGTTAATCAGTTTTGCATGCTTTTGATTATTTCCACTTCCACAAACAGTACGATTCTAAATACCTAAAGTGTAGAAATCCCTTTCTCTTCTCTGGATCTTTGAACTGAATGCTAGCTTAAATGAATGTCCCTTTTGTTGCGGCTTTCTCTTACACTACTTACACGAATATCATAAATACTGTTAATTGCTAGTAATGTTGCATTACACCGCTAACAGCTTACCAAAGTACTCTTATTGCAATTCCGGTCTCTTTTATTTTACTGTTAAAATAACGGCCTATTAACTTTCTCTGAGAAATTGCACACACGAATGTGATTCAACTACATATGATTCCAATATCACCGTTCTTAATGGTTAAGATTTGAATCGATATTACTTTCGTTGGCAAATTTTCACAAACATTCACCAAGTCGATGACCAACAGTGAAGCATTGATGTTTCAAATAGACCAATGGTCCATGTTCACTGCATTCGAAGTGATAAGACCCTCAATAATTCAGAAACTTGGGTCAAAGTTGTATTCCAATCGATATGTCGTCGCCTGATCATAGAATTGATCATCACATCATGATGTACTAGACCATTTTATGAAACAACCTACCTACTTATTCCCGTCATTAAAATAAAAGCACAGCGTAAATTGTTGCAATTCCTTAATCTCTAGATACGAAGATTCTCAATAATTAATCAAATGTACTGCTCACAATTTGTGAAATGTTAAATTGTACTTAGATTATCTTCTGTCTAATAAAATGAAAGCCGATTTAATAATTATGATTTTATAGCAAGTAGGGTGTATAAAAAAATAACGTTGCTTTACCATTACCTACTTCTTTCTTTAAATCATGATGATCTAACATAACTTCAATGTCGAGGTCATGACCGATCTCTGATGGACGTCAATCAACACGAAATTATTGACTGATTGGGAAATAACAAGCTGTAATGACATAGACATCGACAGAATGTAAATAACGTTGTGCCGATTAATACAATAATGAACATTTCATATTATAACCGCAAATCATGGTCCGGCGATAAATCGTGTAAATTACTTATAACCATTGACTTATCGAAATCAATTTAACTCCGTTTATGTACTCTGTAAAGAAAAAATATTCTGTACCCGATTTTGTACTCAAATTAACAGGAATTGTTTTTATTTTGTTTTTGGAAATTGGATGTAGAAGTAGTTATCTGAATCTAAAATACAAATGAGAATGTAACTCCTTTGCTCCTATAAATGTCGATAGCTAAGATCAATGCAAATCTGTAAATAGCTATAGAAGAAACCTCACCTACAAGGTGTTAGTCATATTATGATAGTGATAGAACGACTTCATTCATCATAGTCCTAATGCACTCATGTTATGTCCAGAGACAGGTATTACACAATTTCATATAGTTACTCTATTAAATTTTCTACTAACATGATGCCTTGATCATTCATTTGATGGAGGCACTTTCAAATTATATTGCAGTAACATCTTTAACGACTGCTGTTTTAAGTATTATTGTGTTCAAGATGTTACAATTAGATTAATAGCAGTATTCCAAACAAAATGTTTTATTAATGACCCCTCATCTTGATCTTGCTTTACAAATTATTTTACAGGTGTCAATAGATTATCCACTAAGGTGTGAAATCAAATTTTGGTCACCATTCTTGAAACTTAAGTTAAAATTAGTAATAAAAAATTTCGAACCTCCATTTTTATCTTCAGATTGAAGAATGCTTCACCAAAATGTTGAATGAAACCTCGTCTCCTTAATGTCAAGTATAAGAAAGGAACCGGTATGGTTTACTTTGGGCGTGTGTACATACCCTTTGATTTGTGAAATCGTGGGTCCGTTTGTTAAAATGCCGGCTACAGGTGTAGGTCCATTGAACCTTCCAGTCACTTTCCCTTGTCCCTGGGTGCACCTGAACGGCAGACGACATTATACAACCTTTTAGAGTTAATTGGCGGCGGGCCCGCGACCGGTATGGGCCTCCCAGCCTGCTCGCTTACATTAGTCTCTAGTTTATTGACTTTTCAGCAACGATGGCACGTCTTGGACTGGTTGTTTTCACTTTTCTTGTGCATTAATTTGTACTTAAATAGAAGTAGTTTATAGTAAAACTACATCCGGGAACTTGCGTGTATTGAGAAAATCTAGCGATAATATTAATTGAAAATTTGCTATAATCGTTAATCCATGCTTTCAAATAAGCTTCAAGCTTCGTTTTGATTCTCTATCAAGGCATTTCGAGCTTCGTATTTTTTTCTCTTTTTGATTGGTCTCGAAGCTTTTTTTTTGTCGTGGGAAAATCCTCATGGATACCCTCCGCCCGGGGATGACGAAGGGTTATGCCGGACTCTTACCGGCTAAAAACCCACGGTGTTCTTTCTCCTGACCCTTGGCTGGGGTCGCGGGATTCGCAGCTGCATGCACCGCGACCCCGGCAATTGGTCTCGAAGCTACAAAATCTTATTTATTTAGACGACTTCATTTAAATTCCCATTTATTATTTCCTTTCCCAGTCTCAAGGAATTCGTTCCACAGTTGCCGTTGTCGTCTTAGAAGCTGATTTATGCAGTTTTTACGTGTTTTTACTTCAGTTTCACAATTCGCAGTATTGCGTGCATGCCGCATAGTATTGACGCCCCATTGTACACCGAGTAAATGTATCATATTTAATAGTGTGTGTGCTTTACGTTTTGTAATATTACGAGTATATTTCTCAAGTAAAACTTGTTGCTTAACAAACGCGCGAGGTTCGTTGCCCAACTGACAGTTTTAATTCTCATCGGTCTCTGCTTTACATTTTTTGCTTCCTATTATTTTCATGTTGGCGTAGATATTGCTAATCTTGCTACCAAGACTATTGTCTTGTTTTGCGTGGCTACTGCAGTTGCTAATGATTTAAAATTCCAATGATCTTCTTATGACACAATTCGAATTTAAAAAGACACATGCAAAATTACAGCTGTTGAGCCGCCACTATTGGTGCACATGTGCAATATGCATGCGTTACTCAGTTCGATTCCTTTAACTGCACATCTAAAATAGACTACGTATTAATCCTTCCTAGACTTAATTGTTATCTTGAGCTTGTTCTACAATTTGTTGTCTACATCTGATATCAAAGTGGGTCATCTATATTTTCCACTAAAATAACAATGGACTGAGAAACATGCAATGGGATATGTTTGATATATCTCTACAATAAGTTGAGAAGATGAATGCAAACAGTTGTAAAGTCACCACTGTTTTTGATATCGCTTCCTTCTCATTAAAAGTCATCAGTTGCTCTTGTTTACAGAGTGATTAATATGAGTACAGTGCGTATTACAAATAAAACAAGTGCACATGCCTTGCATTTATAAACTAAAGATCAATGTACTTATAATGAAACTGTAGACAGTTTTATATCGAAAACATAAACCTTCTCTTGTATCCAAAAAATAAACAAGAAACCTCACAATTTAAACATCGATTTAGATTATGTAAATCGAGATTCGGAAACCGTACGTGTTATGCAAGATTCGATTCCTAGTCACAAGGAAGGAAACCCTATAGCGTTAGCTTCCGTGCACCTTCGTCACTATTTAGGATTCTCCACTCCTCCGTAATGTTACACCGCGTAGGTAACACGGTGTATTACATGACAGTCCGGGTTCCAAAGATACGTCGTGACTCAGGTTTCAAGCTAAGTCTGAACTCTGAACAAACTTTGTCAACCAGATGTTACTAGTTTTAAATTAATTTTGGCTCTTGCTGCTAATATAAACCATATTTTGTAAATTCATCTGGAAGTATCTTTAAATTCTGTAAGTGTGCTCGTTTCTATGCATTTCGTTCAATATGCAACAAGTGAATTTTAAAATTATACAAATTGTTACGTGAATGAAGTGGTAACTTAATAAATTAGGATTATTTTTGCTTATTACTTTGTTTGTATCATGACTATCTAGAGTGCAGCCTTTAAAAAGTAGGTTTACAGATTTAAGCACAAGGCTATGTACGTTCCCCACCTGTTGAAGACATTCGGATATATTAACTTCAAGGATTGCGTATCTGCTATTAAATTCATTTGCAGTAGCTGCAGTTATACGAATAAAATGGTATTTTCTCGAAGGTCGGATTCTTTAAGCACGTGCAGTATGCGCTTATCATCCAATTTCAACTTTGTTCCAACTTTAATACCTATACCCAAAGAGCATCCACTTATCTCTGACATTGAAGCTTCAATTACACGCACAGATCATCACTCATTCAGCCTCTATAGCATTCACAAAAAGTTGTCTTCTCCCATAGATACCGGTTGTGATCTTTGCTCAGGAATGTTGGTGTGTGTGTAAGTATGTAATTATTGTGTACGCCACTGATAGCCTTGCTGCTGATTGATTTTATATACGTTGTAATGTTAACGTGCATCATTCTGTCCCGTTTGTAGTCTAAAAATATTCCCATGTTACTGATATGCTGCACTTAACATTTTCCTGTTTGACATAATGGCAAACATATAATTCGATGTTTGATATTATCAAAAACTAGAGCTACATAATAGAACGCCATTGCGTACTCAGCATACTCTCAGTCTTCAGGTTTTCTGAAGCTGTTATAGTAGGGAATACAAAGATTACATACCCACGCGTTGATGGGGCAGCAACGTTATGAGAACTTAACTAAACGTTTTCTGAAGTATTTACTACTACTCCCAATGCGATTGCCTCACTAACTCACTGCTAATGATCGTGATCGATGATGACATTTGGTCTTTGGAGAACCCATTGAATACAAATTATATTTATTTATCTATTCGGGTTTGCTAAAAGATAATTTTAAGAACATTTTCAAGTAGCTCTAAATTAAGATCATCTGAAATTTCAATCAACTCACACGCAACACAACCCTAAAAAATCTTTGTGATTGACGTTTGTGTTATCCAATAGCTATTTGTCAAAGAAAGAATGAAGTCGTCGAAATAACGCAGTTTTTAACGCATGAGGCAAAGGCGAGTGACCCAAATTCCATTATAATTGGATGTATAGGAGCGTGCACGGGCAGGCACGAACCGATAGCATTATTATTGTCATTATTTCCACTCGTTATTTAACTACCAGTAACGTAGTGACGTGACCAAGGTCGCGACAAAAAGGTTTCTGATAATCCTTTTTGTGTTGAGCCAGTTATGGGCGGCGGGAATTAGCTATTGTCTGTTGAGCAGTTGATGTCCTTTCGTTTCCTGGCGTAATTGTTAATTCAACATGGAAGCTTAGTGGTCTTTTACATCATGAAACTGCGTACATTTTTCTTCTGTATTTAATTACCTATAGGTTTTTGGAAACCCTTTAACCGAAAATCCCTTTTGTTAGGTGCCTGAGAATTATTATAACAATTAAAGTCTGCCAAAACTACTGAATTTGAACGTTCCATATTTAGCAATGGAATTTTTCAAGCTGATAAAATGATGAGAACTTGAAAGCTAAAATGTGATTATGAAGTGAACCACTCAATTTTATAAGCAACATAATAACTTGTAAATACGCACAAGTTACCGAATAATAAATAAGTTACTGTACCACACGCAACGCCAAACCGTAAGCTTACTGCAAAGACATACAGCCTGAAAAGAATCCAGCCAGGTAAACTCGCGTTCCGTCCGCTTCACCCAATTCCATCAGGTCATGTCGTCACCACCAGCCGTCAGTCAGAGCCGGCGCGCCCGTCATAACAGACGCGCAGAGTGCGCTCCGACGCCATATTGAATCGCTCCGAAACCACCCGCAGAGAAAACGTTTATAAACTGCTAATAATAACGTCATTCATCATGGCATAACTTGATGACTCGCGAGTTGTGACGCGAATTAATTCTATTATAGTGCTTTGTGGTGTTCTGGTGTTAGTGATGTGCCCGCTCGGATTTACCAATCATTGGATAAAGGTAATTAACTTTTAAACTTTAAAAACAAATATGATACAAACATTCTAATATCAAGAGAAAGTAAATTAAGTTGGAGATGTGCGAATAATAGTTGACTATCGATATCCGGCTCTCGACTATTAAAAACAATAATCGCTTTTTAATTATTAGATTCTGCACAATATAATCGATTTGTGTGCAGTTTTGGATTGATAGGTATCCATTAATAGCCAGTGTTATGTCGTTTATATAACTTCCCAAAGTAATGAATAGAACACGTTTCTAAATAAAATTGATCGATACAACAATTACATAAACATCAATGCTTCAATTCAACACGTAAAATAAAATTTTATAATAATAGATACAATTTTCCACTTCATTGTTCTATTTTATTGGATTTAAGATTCCAATTACTTTGAAAAGAAAGCAAAGAAGTTAAGTAGTTACTCGTGCATAGAGCAAGTAATCTAAATTGAAAATGTTTTACTAGCAAGCAGTAATTTTAATACTGATGCCAAAACAAATGAAAATGATAAAATTGTAATTGTAAGAGCTTATCATTTAGCATTATACTCAAAGTAATCCCACGCAGTTTGAATTTATCTCCTAACGACTGAATATTTTGAAACCGTACATTACTTGAACGAGTAGCTAACAGTCCAAAGCAGCCAGCACATTGAGGGCTGGCTGTGTTTGATTGTTTGGACCTCTATCACTTACAGCTTTACTTAATTAACTCTATAAAAAAAGAAGAAACTCCAATTACAAGTCTAGAGCCTACCATACCAGACGGTAAATTGCAATGTGTACGGCTCGCTCTATAATTGCCTATTTCAGACACAATAAACGTAATACCACAGATCAAAAGCTATCACAGTAATGACGACACATCAGCTGCAACCATAGACAATTCATACCGGGACATTTCAAATCGATCGACACTACGTGAGTTGATTTATAGTCAATAAATCGACTAGGCTCTCGATTATAACAAATCAGTTACCTAACAACGGAAAGCGATCAAATTCTCAAGTAATGTATTATTTGTATGTTTGTCTATACAACGGTGAAAGTAATATCATGACTGCTATGTCGGTCAGCTCTAGTTAAATTGGCAGTTAACGTCCACGTAATTTGGACGTTTAAGTTTTATGTGTAACGGCACGTGAGATAACAATCATAACGAGAAGATTATTATGTACCTACATACCTGCTTGAATTTTTCCAGTACTTAATTTGCTGTTGTTGTGTTTATATTTATGATTTTTATCAGTAAATAACACTTTATTATAACAAAAGGTAAATACCGAGTCTTATATTCAAGTTTTAATACAGAAGCTTCCATTACCATCTCCGTATCGTTCAAAAGTCAAACTGTTGCCTTAGCACATTTGATGGCCATATTGGCATTTACAATAAAATCTACAACCGAATAATCCAGTAGAAATTCAAAACAATGTTGATATCAATTCCGCAACGTTTTTGAAGATTCAAAATCGGAATCGTCGTCGATTATCGGAATATCCAATGGAATCGGTTGCGATGTAAGGTTAATCGAATAGCTTGCTACTGCAGGGTTGGTTGCAGGTCTACGCTGGGCGGTGTAAATGAGATCATTAATCTTACCGCAACACCGTGCAATGTTCGCGTGACTTGTTTTTGCATACATATGCTTTTACATTCCGCTGATCATAATCGTCTTGCTCTTATATTGGCAGGTGGTTTGCCTCTTATGCTTGTTCAATACTCATTAATCAAGTATAATTAACATTTAACTTAGAGAAATTGTAACGGAAGATCTGAAACAATGTTTAGACTCTCCTGAACAATATGTTAATCTATTTGTCCTCTAAAATCTAATTTTGTTATTCCATTTCCATTTTCTTTTACCTAACTTCTTAACCATAGCTTGCTTATTCTTTGTTTTCGGAAAATATAATTGATGAAGTTTTTACATCTATCTCATCAATTACATTGATGACTGATTGCTTGATAATATCATCAATCCTTCAAAGCCTGCTTTCTTGCAAAGTTTTGCTTTCTTATCCGAAACATTGATTTTACAACTTGTTAGTTATGAATATCGATGAACAGCTTTTTTTACTCAAGAGAACTGATATTCTATTATTTTTTTATACTTATGCATCATACATATAATTACCATACAGACGCATGCATGAATATTAAGTTAACGATTGATGAAAAAATAGCAAAAGATGCACGGGCCATCGACCACATAAAAACTCATAGCTACCTTGAAATAAAAGAAACAGAAAGCGCTTTTGCATATATCGAAGATAATCTTTTTTGAAACGATACTCTTGTAATTTATCCGATTTGTTTTCGATCGATAGTAGAGGTCGCAACATCCGAATAAAAGTAATAAATAAATGCTTAATTGAGAATAATTGCTGCTATTTCCAGCATAAAAATAATAGAATTAAAGTTAGGCCCACATGTGTATGCTACGTCAATTATTAAGGTCGACAAGTCACGCGCGAGTGGATGGGTGCAATTATTACTTTATAACTAACTTCACATGACGTCGGTGAAGTAATGCGGTTGTAATATGCGCAATGATGATAGCGATTAGCTATTTTAATCTCTAACTCTGTTTCTTATCTTGGAATTTAAGGATTCATATCCAGGTGTCATCTGTTCAACATTCTTAAAAGTAACTGTAACAGTCCCTGAAGGATCATACCCAACTTCCAGATCTATTGATTAGAAGGTTTCTGACAGTAAAACATCGGATCTTCCAGATTATTCCAATAGTTCGTGTGCCGAAAATGGAACTGGCATTCTAAAGTAAATCAAAAGCATAGTTTCATTTTTGCTTAGTTTAAGTTCAAAATTTAAGATATTAAATGTTTTTTTTCAAAATATTACTATGTATATAAAACATAATAAACTTTACTACACACTGCAGCTGTAGAAATAAATATTAATTAAATATTGCTAACATCATTACAAAGTTTTGATAGATATTGGCTTCGCCTTTGTCCAAGTTTCCCCACAACTATACAAACGCCGTAAATTTTGTCTGACACTGTATCCATTGCATTGTTTTATTTAACAATACTCATTGTACGAATACACGTCCGGCTATGTACACAACCTTGGGCATGGGAACCATTTCTCAATTCATATTTGCCAGTTGATCGCCCTTTCCTTTGAACTCATTAACAAAATTGTTTTGAGATACAGTGATCCCTTTACCTGTATTATTAGTATCCTGATTTGTATTAACTATTTGGTTATACCAAGAAGCGTTTATTTCGAAAATTCCTTCCGAATAGATTATATTGATGTTGTTCTCAGTAATTGCTTTTGTTATTAGGGATAATTACTGTAGTATTTCTAATACTGATAAGGTTTTCGTCCAGACAGGTATTATTGTTAGTAGAATAAGTGAAAGTTATTTTAATGTCATTATTATTCATGTTCCTAGTCACATGTTGCCGTGTTATCGTTTGGTGCAGGTGTGGTCATACAAATAGAATACAATGAATGAATGCATTGTTAGCATAATATACTTAACATTGACTCTTAACTTGGTTGATATGATAAGTGTCTAATAATATCTATGATAAATATCTAAGGATGATAGAAGAATGAATAGACAAGACATAAATTTATTATTTTTATACACCGTGTCCCAGAAAGTACGAGTAGTGTCAAGCGGAAGCCCAGAGATAGAGCACCCTAACAGCGGTTACGCACTGCATCCGATCCGAATCCGTGAAAATACGTTCCGAAGTAAAACTATTTGTATGGTAGTTTACGCACTACATCCGGCATCCGTCATCCGATTTCTACCCGTCATCCGTGAGTCTCCAATTCGGAAGAAATATTGACGGACCGAAGTTGCCGTAGTAATGTTTGTATCAACGCTTCCGCACTACCTCGGATTCAAATCGGACGCCAAATGGATATGCCAAAATGGCCCCTGAACTGTTTGAATTTGGATCCGAGATCGGAATAGTGCGTAAGCAACATCCGAATTCGGTCCGAGATTTTTACTCTAGATCGGTATTTTGACGGATTCGGATCGGATGCAGTGCGTAAAGCAATATCCGAATTCGGTCCGAGTTTTTTATATCCGTATTTTCACGGATTCGGATCGGATGCAGTGCGTAATCGCTCTTAGAGGTACCCGAATCACCATGTTTGTTCCTCGATTTTTTGTAGTTTTCGAGTTATGATTTCTTTTCATGTTTTAACCAAACTCTGACTTTAATGACATTTTGGACCATAGTGACGTGAACAGTTATTTTTTCTAAATTAGATGAATAGAAAACGCATTTACCTCAACTATTCATGACAATTGACAGATGAAAATTACAAAAAATTGCGGGACATACATGGGGTTGATTCGGGTACCTCTAAGGGTGCTCTACCCCTGGACTTCCGCTTGACACAACTTTTTGGGACAACCTGTATATATCCCGTGCGAGGACGGGCTAGAATATAATTCTTCCTCACCGCACGCTGGGAATAGATGCGTGTTGTAAGATTCAACAAAAACCCAGCACGCTTAGTGCTAGGATCTATACGGTCCATCTGGCTAGCTACCACCCTCACGCTAAAGTCCGGCGCCAATCAGTTGACTGCGTTCCGTCGTGTGTATGTGAGAGCCAGAGTGTATAGGGGAATCCCTCTATATCTCTGTTACTTGGATTCGTGTCTTAGACCTCGTCTGTACAGTACCATCAGATGCGACTAGGGATAAACGCGACAAAGGGAAATAATTAAAAAAAAGTTACTTCTGAACAAGGGCCTTCTATGTATAATTAACCTTGTATAAGAGAATGTCGATTGACGATGCTTAAGTAGGTACTACGGCCGGCGCGCCCTGGGCAGTCGGCCCCGCTACCAACCTTGCTGATCACCGACACGAGAGAAGCTCAAAGACAGGTGCTACTGTCCAATTATTTGTTATAATCACCTACTTGCCTCTTGAAACCCACAGTAAATACAGGATAGTTTTCTCGCAACCGAGAGCACGAAGTAACAACTACCTGCGTGAATATTCGAATTATCTTGTTTTTTTTTAACAAATCTATATCCTCCCTTGTTTTTTAACATTAAAGTAGTTTCAGATTGTTTTTATTTTTGTCTTATTGCTTGACGGTAGTGGTATAGTTTGAGTTTTCATTATCATAATTGGAGTTTCAGACATCTGCATTCTTAACTTTGGGATGATGATAATGACGTTCTTAATTTTTGTTAAGGTATTTCGAATATTCACCCACCTATGTCAGTTAATTATAATATCACCGATCACGCAAAAGAAAGTGATATTGTTTCATAGCACTCTGTGTGAATTTATTCGTTCCCACGACCGCCTCGCACTTTTACTGTAAAATCAATTAACAATAATGAATTATCGATTAGTGATATAACTATTATATTGTTAGCAATTACATAGTTATTGCCGTTAGAAATAATCGTTTGTAACAATTTGGTAATGTCATGTAACATCATAATGTAATTTTACGTTTTAGAAGTAACAATTTTTTTGCAAAATATTGCGGAAGATAGTAGGTCTTTTTGATCTAGAATCTGTTGAGATAGACACAAGCCAATTAAAGCATTGTAACTGTGGAAAAGGGACAAATAACACGAGCGGGGAAGGGTGAATATTCGAACTTCCTTAAAAAAAATTAACGAACCATTGTTCTCCTTCGTTGTTAACATTAATATTAGTTTCAGATTGTTTTTATTCTTGTCTTATTGCTTGACGGCAGTGGTACAGTTTGATTTTTCATTATTATAATTGAAGTTTGAAACATCTGCATTTAGTACTTTGGGACGATGATAATGACGTTCTTATTTTTTACAAACTTTTTTCGAATAATCACCCGGAAACGTATTAAAATAAATATTATTAGAATGTACACACATCAAAAGTGTCTAGGGATCAAGCATTTTTATGCGGATTTCTTGAGATTGAGATGTGGCTTTGTAATAAATTTATGATTTTATAAATTTATATGGATCCTTTTTGGTGCATTTCATAATTTGAATCAGGAACTGTGAATCAAATTCGAGTAAAAGATGAAAATCAGCTGTCAATATTTTCCCTATAAAAACATACAACGCATTGAAGACATTATTAGTGCTACTGTTTCCCTACTACTGATTAAAACCAACGTTATTATGGAGCGGCGACGTCATTTAAGCAGGGAAGAAATGCTCAGAGCCGTGGGAATGATAGAAGCTGGTTCCCGGCAACGTACTGTGGCTTTAGCTCTGAATACAAGTCAGAGTGTTATCAGTCGACTTTGGACACGTTACCGAAGCACTGGTACCGTGGCTGAGCGCCATGGAGGACGGTATCGCTGCACCACACGGAGACAAGACCGATACATTCAAATCTTAACTCGAAGAGCTCCAACAATAACCGCCATGATGTTAGCCGTGAGGCTTCATCACTCTTCAGGGAACTTAATTAGCGACCAAACAGTCAGAAACCGCTTGCATGAAGTGAACCTTCATTCCCGAAGACCGCTACGGGTACCACCTATAGCAATGCACAATCGTAGGATTCGATATCAATGGGCTCTTGGACACAGAAATTGGGCAGAAGAACAATGGCGTTTCGTGTGCTTTTCTGATGAGTCTCGTTTTGGTATGAGACCGGATACAAGACGTATACGACACTGGAGAACCCCTGGACGCCAACAGCGATTAAAATCCTGCCAGGAAGTCCATCCTTATAGTGGTGGAACCATCATGGTATGGGCGGGTATTTGGATCGGCGGAAGAACTGAGTTGATTTGGATCAGAGGCAACCTCAACGCTCAAATTTATGCTGAGACGATTGTATCAGACGTCATCGTTCCTCTACAAGCGCAAATCGGTCCCTTATTTCAGTTAATGCATGATAATGCACGACCGCACACCGCAAGAGTTGTAAGACAGACTCTCGCCGCAGCTAACATCAATGTCCTGCCCTGGCCTGCTCAGTCGCCAGACTTGAACCCGATTGAGCATGCATGGGATATGCTACAGAGAAGAGCTCTGCCGAATATGGAGGGTATCCAGTCGCAAGAAGACCTTTTTTTGTTGTTGCAACGAACATGGGCGGCCATTCCACAGCGTGATTTGGATGAACTCATTTTGAGTATGCCAAACCGATGTTCTTGTGTTGTTAGTGTTCGCGGTAGAAACACGGATTATTAATTGTTTAAGTTACCCAATAAAATTTTAAAGAAAACTGTTATCTCAGTCTTTTTTTCGAACTTTTGTGTTAGTGGTTCAAATGTCAAAAATCCCTTTATTAGGAAAATGGCAAATTGCTTTATTAATGCAAAGGTGACTTGGTTTATCGTTACTGTGACAAACGAAAACACTTTATTTGATGAATCCTTAAAGAAAATTTTAATTAATATCAATCAGGAGAAAAGTTATTGCAAAAATATATGTTGATCCCTAGACACTTTTGATGTGTGTATTTCTGCAATACATAGGTATTACTGACTACCCGTAACAACTGTCACAGGACAGTTGTTATGGGTAGTTAGAAGCCCGAAAGTTTGACAACCGGTCTATCCTTAGAATAAAAGCGTTGACTAGTAACTGAGTTGCGGAGGTTTGATGGCAGTCGCTCCGTGAATAATACTGGTACCACAGTCTACCTATATCTTACTCCTTACAGTCGGTCAACGTAGAACATTGTCGCAGAGCAATCGTACGGGGGGTTGCGGGGTGAAGGAGCGGAGGTTATGTCCCGAGTAACCATACTACATACTTAGGACATAACCTCCGCCCCTACATAATTTTGACATTTCATAGGACCTGTCAAATGTATGGGCGTTGACCCACTGTATGTAGTAAGTAGGTACACTGTGCTGGTACTAAGCCGCATCTGGTTAGACTGGAAGACGACCCCAACATAGTTGAGAATAGGCTAGGCAGAACATTTCTGCTAACAAAGGCCCCGTACCACAGAATAAATAGTACAAGTACCCGTACTATGAACAATTATTTGAATAGTTTTATTTAAGTAACGGTAAGTACAACTGGCGAGGCGTAAGTTGAGCTTTGCATTTGTGTGAGTGCACATAGAATCGATTGCCAAAAAGCAGTGTAAACCGGTTTAAACTTTAAACCAAGCAAAGGACGCGTCTGCATTCATTCTCACACAAATGCAAAGCTCAGCTTAGGCCTCGCGGACGGTACTAGATTTAGTTCCTCGACTGAAGTCTACAGTGAACGGTTATATCTCAGTATATTCTTTCTCTTCTAAGACGTGAGCTGAGCTAGATTAGTTATATAATTTGATATTATTATAATAACTTAGAGTAATAGTTATTATTCTTTGATCTTAGTAAGTAAACTTCCTGCCATTGTCCGGAGTGGACGAACAATTTGTTATAACTACTGTGTCTATAGGGAGCGAAGCCTTAAGTGGAACAATAGGTGTTGTTTAATTAAAACATGTGCCTATCAGACCTCTATTTAGAAAGAACACCATGTGTTGTCACCGACTGTACAATATTATGATATAAGGGCCCGCGTACACCACCAACTAGCCACTGTAGTCCTTTGTTGGCTAAGCTAAAGTATTGTCTAGTAGTAATTAAAGTCTCGTTTGATCCACTGTGTTAACTGCTCTACGAACAAAGGTCTATCTTGTGCCCGAGCCTTAGCTCGTTATGATTTACAATAACTGACCTACATCAACGTATACCTTGTTATAACAAACGAGAAAGTTAGTAATAACATTAACAACTATTACTCACAACAAAATGACACGTTCTAATCACAAGCGTTAGTAAAGATGTGGTAAAGATTCAATATTAGTAACAAAGCAGTAGGTATGTACTGCTTAAGTCCTAATACAATTACCACTATTATAACAACATTTTTTTCAAGGAAAATTGCGCAGTTTATTCCTGCGCTGTGCATGAGTGTTTTGAAAATCCTTGGATGCACTCGTTCTTAATGCTTTAAGATTTTTCCCCACTGACCCATCTCAATCAAATATTCTGTATAACTTCGTAAAGATATGATTTGAAGAAACCATTAATTTATTCTCTCTACTCAGTGCCTCTTCTTCTTAAGCGTTTCCCCACTGCTGAGGATCGTGATTCCATTTTAAACTGTCCACGGTCTGTCTCCATCTGTTGCCATCATTCGCCTGCTAGATTGCGGCGCTTATAGTTGTCGCTAATTGTTCGGATATCTGATCTGATCATTGTTTTGGGCTTCAGCCTGTAGGTTTATTGTTCCTGTCACCATCAGACGTTTCAGGTTAAAGACATCTCTGCGAGCAATATGGCCGAAATATCACACTATGCGTTGCAGGCTGGTTGAGGACAACGTTGTGTCTTCTCTATTTTAAATTGTTTTAGGATCGAGACTTTCGTGCGGTGGGCTGTCCATGGTATCCTCAGTAACGCAGCACCACATTTCAAAGGCGTCAATTCTTTGCCTGTCCGGCGGCTTTAAACATCCACGTCTCTGACCGTACAGAGGAATGTAGAAGACAAGGTATGCGGACCAGATGTATCTTGGTCCAATTGGTATGTTCCTGTCTCTCCATATTTTATTTAGTTATGTCGCCACTGTCTGGGCCATGCTAATTCGTCTTCGTATTTCTACTCATTGTACTCCCTACCTATGTTGAAAGAGACAAGGTAGGTATTCGTATTTTAGGTCCATTCAAGTAGTAAATTACAGTTCCTACATTGTAAAGTTCAAAGGAAACATGTTATTACTGTGTTTGTAGACTGTAGTTGATGTGCTAACAACCTACTAGTTCTTGTGACCGTAATATTCTTGTATACGTACCATATTTTAAATATACATGTGCCCGTTCCTTACTTCATTCCTGTAAAATTCAAATGTTTGGAAAATGCTTGAAATTTTGAAAATGTATGGAATTTACGTAGTCCAAGAAATTTTGATAAGCTTTTGACTTTTCTGCAAAAGAGACTCCGTGTATATGGCAAACTCAGATTTAAAGAATAACCTACTTCGTTTGAAATATCACTTTAATCTTAACTATATGTCGTATCTGTTTTATCATATGAGAATAATCTGCAAAAACAGAGCCATAAAACATAGCGGTTCTAATTTTATGAGTCCTTAGACTTTGTTTATTTTCTAAAACTAACGTTAATTGGCTTAATTAACATAACATTCCTTACTTATCTGTTTTAGAGAAGTTGCTATTGAACTTAAAAAATTAAATATATTTTCCATAGCATTGCATTTGAATAACGAATGTCACTAAAGTGAAAGTCAAATACATAAATATTATTCGACGCGCGTATTTGCATATTCGTCAGTCGCCATCGTTTTACAGCCCTTTGTCTCCTACTCATAGAGAAACTCGGAAACTGCAAGATTGGATAACGAAGTTGCATGACGAAAATTATACGGTTTGTTATGTGTCATTGTGTTTAAAGAGTCGTTTACAGCTTCATGACTACTTCCGTCATTTTAGGGTTAGAGTTCAGTGGTCAGACCTCTTTTATCACAATACCTAATCTAAGTTTTACAACGTGACTAGTTTTCCGCTTGCAACTAAGTAAACGTCAGTATTACACGTGGAAAAATTATATTTCATGCATTCAGATCCATGTCACAGTATGTATAAGCTAAAGCAGTACTTCAACTACCTACAATCGTCCGAATTGACACACTCACACAGACACACTGCAACAAGAATTCTAAGGTATCATCGGAATACAGTCACATACAAGGAGTGCATTATACTCAGCATACAGTGCGTTTCTGTGTGAGTGTGTGAATTCAGGCGATTATAGCATATTGAGGTACTGCTTTAGGTTATACAAGGTTAGTCGGAAAGGAGGTACGCACGGCTACAGATCAAGCTATACATTTCCAATATAAACTGATCTCGCATTGTATAGGATTTCCTTACAATGAGAGGTCAGTGTAAACTGGAAATGTATAGCTTGATGTGTAGCCGAGTGTACTAATCCGCAGGGCACTTAAAGTATCACCGATGACTGTTTAAAAGCAAGTGTTAAAATTTCAAATTCAATCATTTTTATTTCCATGTAAAATTATTTTTATTCATCTTATAATAATAGTTCTCATAATAGTTTTTTCATAAATTCTTCATCCCTGCTTTAGTTACGAATTCAGAAAATGGAACTTCTAATTCGTGACCACTAATATGACCTAAAATGTAAATTATAGCTGAGGATAGATAGATTTTATTAAATTTTTGAACAGTTATTTCTCTTAAACTATTGACTTTTGGGGAAAGTGGTAGAACAAAAGTTATACATTGTTATGTGTATTTTAACTCCCTTTCAGATTAGTACCCTCTTTCTGACTAACCATGTATATCTACTGTGTCCATGTCTAACGAAAAACATTAGGATTCTTTATATCAATCAGTTTATCCACCAAGCAACACATCTTGGTATAAACTGCCTGTCCGCAATCAGAAATCTTAACATTCTTTCGTCGATAATATCGTGCTCTTGCGATGCAGCGTGCGCGTACGCCGTTACTGACAGTTATTCAAACTGGGCAATGGGCTCATCACTCACACCTCGCACTGCCAACACACGACCTTCGACGTCCAATGTACACACTTACATTGCCAACAGTTATTACAATAGGTTAGATACTTAGGGATTCCCAACCTATCAAATTCGATGACAATTAGCCTTCCTGTTAATGTGATGATGTCAAGTTACCTGTTCCAAATGATAATGTAACTTCGGCTGTTTGTAGATAAGAAAACGAGCGGCTATTCACTGTTTAAAATATAAGTGGATATTATTTTATTTGTTTAATAAGCTTAATATATCCTTACGGCAACATAGTTTTCATAAATAGGTGTTTTATTATTATGACGGTTAGTATCACTTCTTGTTCTATGTTAGCAACTACTCTAAGCTCTAATTTTACCAACGTCAGATAGCATTCATCTGAGGAATAAGTTAGACATTTCGACAGAAATTCTATACAATAGCTGTCAAAATGACAAATTATTCCTCGGATAAAAGTTACCCAACGTTGGTCACATCGGTCCTTAGACGTGTTAGTATCAGTGTAAGCTAAGGACAGCCTAAAGCGATGGAAGTCTTCTCCAAATGTTTCCATTCCTCTCTATTCCTTACGGTTCTCGACCATAGTTAGCCGGCTACTTTACATAAGTCGTCATTCCATCTTGTGTACCGTCTACCTCGCCTACGTCGAAATGGATTATTACAAGGCAATTAGCTAATCATCTCTGGGGAAATAATTTAAACCCATAGGTACTCCACTCCTAATGACACAATGCAATAATTTAAACCCATAGGTACTCCACTCCTAATGACACAATGCAATAGATTGAAGAAAGACCCACACTATGGAATCTATTCGTACAAATTACTAAGAAGGCCGTCTTATGTTCAATAGATATAGGTTTCTGTGTTGTGTCCATATTTATCTGTAAACAAAGCTGTTTGAAAGACTTTCTTTTCTTTTCAAATTGGTCCATTGGTAATGGCACCAATACCAAATTAGGTATTTTAAGCTCAAATGGGTAAAAGAATTCGATGCTGCAATGTTGACAATTATTTTGACACAGGAAGAATTTTACCCATATTAATTGAGGCATTACTCGTATTTTGTTGAAAGATGTCAAGAAATAAAAGAACAACAATTTAGCGATGTTTTGCAACGATACTCGTATTACTGTTGCAGTACTCGTATGAAAGTCCTGTCCATAAGCTGAAGGTGTGGTGTAAGAAGTAGTTTGGTCATGTGGTACAAGACCTCGTTAATCGTTAAGCATCAAAATGAGAAACAGTGGAAACCCTGTAGAAACCGAGATAAATAACCCCTGGAGGGAGAGAAGGAAAGTAGGCTTTAGCGTCAAGAAACAATGCTAGTTGACCTAATGATGTATCACCTAATATTTTCGTCGCGAAAAATTATAACCACTTTTCACACTAAATCGACAACCGAAAGCCATTTCAAGTTTCGCGAAATCAGCAAATTCTTCCATGATGACCATCCGTTCTTATTCAAACACGCGATGCAGACAATTAGCCTTGATTCGAAAAGTGTTTTCTAAATAAACACTGCCATTAGATAACCATAGTGTTGCACTATGGTGTCAGACGTGTTCTATGTTTGCTATGATTTCCATCACGTATTGTCGGACTTTCTAAGAGGTTTGCGCATGCGCAGGTAAATTGTAAACGGAGTATCTGAACGCGTCGCACGCGCCATTGTGTAACGGTTACAGAAGATTGATCGCTTTATGGATTTGTTAAACACTTCCCGGTCGTTATGTAGAGCTTTGGTGACGTCTAAATCGCATTTAAAAACAGAGCAGATTGATTTAAACATTATCGACATCTCAACACTGTCATTTAAAGTAGGTCATCTGAGAATTATAGCCTTGGTTCTGACAATTGTACTTCGCTTACAAAAATTGGTTGCGCCCTTATTAATAAACAAACTGCCCCAGATTTTTGCAGCAAGGGGTCATGTAGAATATAAACAGATGCTCCAGCGGAACCACAGTCACCCACAAGAAGTGGGTAGCTCATAGTAGCCCCACATAAGCGCACGGAGCTCGTGTACGCACTATTTTCATCACCAATCTTATGTTTGCACAATAAGAACTGGCCATCCTTCTTTTTATGGGATGATCTCCAAATTCAGCGTATTTGGTTGACCTCTCTGGTGTATTTTATATTGACATTAATTGTGTTCCGTATTTTTATTTCGAAAAAAAGGTGTCTAAAAAAGACTATTTGTATATTGGCCTCGATTTTAATCAAGCAGATTTGGAAATATTTGTTTGAAATTTTAGAGACTGACCCCTTAAAATCTTTTATGCAGGCCGTGGGTATTACAAAATCAATGTACTTTCTATAAAGTTTCGATCTACGGACATACTAAAGTAGTATACTATCCTTTCTAGTTCCAGCACATTTAGCAACATCAATTGATTGGTTCGGTTTTACAACAGATAGTTATAACGATACAGCGATCTCATGTTACTGCTTGCGACACCGCCGCTCCCTTAGTTTGTCCGACTGAATAGCAGTAAATGGAGTGCTTAATCCTACTCACCGATTTCTTTAGGTACGAGGAGGAAGAAACGTTTGACACTGAACGATCGCTGGCGTCGTCATTATATAGCATACAGTATAGCATATTTCCGATAGGCGATGACGTGCCGTTTGCCTGCACAATGGTGCTGATTCTCTTGTTCACCAACTGAAGTTAGAGAATTGCTACCTTTAGTAAAGCGGGGAATTCACTAGACGGATATGCCCGCGGGCAGTCTGTCCGGGCAAGCCTGTCGCCGCAATACACTACACAGTAGTGTAGTGTACTAGTGTAGACCTATTAGTTTATTTTAGAACTGCTTCGCGATTAGTTATGAACATTAGGGTGCCCGCGCAGACAAAATGAGATCGCGCGGACATGCAACGGGCATTCTGCCGGACCACCCGCGACGGTAGTACACTGACAGACATTGCTCAGACCTATAGTAGCGAAGACCGTCGGATATGCCTGCAGGCTTGCCCGCGGGCATGTCCGTCTAGTGAATTCCCCGCTTAACAAGCAGCGCGAGAAAAGGAAGGTGATAGATAAGAACTAAGTTAGAGATGTCAAACTAGTTTACGCCTTGAACTTCACCGTGTTTTTAGTCGACACGTTTTGTGATGTCGTTTAAATTTGTATGGAAATTTTAGTTCAACTTATGACAGCTCTTATTTACATCAGTCTCTTTCATAATCTATTAGAGTGAAAAAGATGGCAATAGCCTAAATTATGTTTAGTTTGTGCATAACAGAATCGGCACCAATATCACTCCATTTCGTTATTCCGTGGTTTGTCCTCTTTTCTACTGCAATTAAATACTTATCTTAGTTACGTCATTACGTTAATCTCTTCTTCATCTAGGTTTTAAACTAGTTCTTTGGTAATTAGCCATTCTCTAAGCGCTTCAGCAGATTGTTGCTCAATTTAATTACTCGGACCATAAAGAATAACTTTAAAAAGTTATTTTATTTTTCTATTTTAAGTGGCATATACAATACACGAACATGCAGTTACAGCAATCCCGGGTAATTTGCTGTCATCCATTGAAGAGTTCCATTGTCAATATACGAGGGTCTTCATCAGATCTTCACCAAATTTAAATGGGACCACCTCGGGAGAATACTCTTTCAAACAAAAAAAGAATTTTGCAAATTGGTCTATACAGGAGTGTCCCTGGAAATATGGATGAAATCAAATACGGGCGTGGGCAATGTCATTTCCAAACTTTTTAACCCTGAGAATGTCGGTGCAATGTTTACGGTTCAAATGTTATGACCAATTATTGTTTTTTTTTCAATCACTTCGCATAGAAAAAAATCATAAAAAATACTATCAGAGCTATCATTTTTTTTTTCAGGACTTTGGCGAACAGTAGGCCTTTTTTGTGGTAATACTTTTACGCGGCTAGAAAACATGTGTTCAATAAGAAAAAACATTTACTACAAAGGCTTTTTTGGTCTGGCAAAAATTTTACTCAAGTTTTTACTACTACAAGTTATGAAATGAACTTGCCTACGCCCCTATTCGATTTGATCCATACTTCCAGGGACACCCTGTATATAACGGAGTTATGCCCGAACATACATAAAAAAATAAATATATAAACATCCGAATTGAGAACCTCCTCCTTTTTGAAGTCTGTTAAAAAACGTCTCCGTCAATTGGCATTTCACTATCAAAATTAATGTCCTATTAAAATATTTAAATTCAGTACTTCCGTCATTATCTGTTCCTCGCAGAGCACATTGAGCCGTCGGTCCCTGGTGTCATACGAATACCTATGACAGTCGTTACTGGTAGTCAGCCCGAAACTCTGACAACCTTAGGATATCGGCATTGCCCAGTAACTGGGTTGCAGAGGTCTGATGGCAGTCGCCCCATATTCAGCCGCATCTGGTTAGAATGGAAACTGACCCGGACATAGATTTATACATATATATTTTAGATTGGAAAAGACTAGACAGAACATCCTTTATTGTTCTTCGTCGTAAGTTTTCTAGCCCAAGTATAAATGAAACAGTAGATAAAGTTATCGTAATAGCATATGGAAATTATTCTACGGCTTAACATAGGCGTCGTCAATGGATGGGTACAGAGAATGATCATGGGGTATTTCTATATAATCTGCAGGCTTATCATTATCATTTGCAGTACTTTGTAAGTTCTTGCTTTTTGTTCTCCATAAGAGTCTTGGTCTATTAGGGCCTGTAAATAATGTTGGGCCTAACTGATATATTTTCCTAATGCATTATACATTATATTATAATTTTCAAACTGTTGTTTTTAACTGTTGTAATATATATTATATTGTATTGTATTGAAGGAACACTAATTATCAATAGAGCAGAAGACTTGCAGTAATATGAAACTAAGTTTACACTAATATAATATAAAATTATTTTAACGGTAATAAAAATTTGCTCTTCTTATTTGTGAGTTAAAGTTCATAATTGTGTGACGCTTTAATACGATGTAAAGTACGACAATATAATTTTGCCAGTAATATGAAACAAGTTCACACTAATATTATGTAAATATTTATGTTATTTTAACGGTGATAAAAATTTGCTCTTGTTATTTGTGGGTTAAAGTTCATAATTGTGTGACGCTTTCGGCCGACTTAACGACTCGACGTGAGTGACGGGCGACTACTACCTATAGACAATAATATATTATAACAGTCTTTGTTGCAAATAAATAATGGTTAGAATATTAGAAATGTATAATGAATTATATTAGCTGTTATATGTTATAACGCCAAACATTACCTGTAAATGATGAACATGAAATAAAATTTTGTTTATGAGTGGTTTTTGCATAGCACCCAAAATATCCAGTATGTTAACCAACGAAAGGCGTTCCCGTTAACCAGCAATATTATAGCGTCCGTAAATACAAAATAAAATATTGCCAAAAAACCAAAAAAAAAACCAAAAAAATTGATAAGTACGTAAATGCACGCTTCCTGTACATGCGCACTTGTCTATCAATTTGGAAAACACGGCAACATGGCATTTAATCTATCTACGCTACTATTTTGGTTTTAAACAGGCCGTTCCAAATTGTTCTTTTGTTTTCTTGTTTTTTTTTTTTTTTTGCTTGTTTTGATATTTTTATTTTAATCTATTAATGATGTAGATTAACGGGACGCCTTCAGTTATTTTACATACTGTGTAAAGTAAACAAAACAATAGGCATTTGTAAATCAGGTGTGATCTGCGGCGCGTGCGCAGTTCCCACGCGGTGAAAGCTCTGCCACTGCCCCGCACGCCGCGACCCCATAGTCGTTATGTTCCTGAATACGACCCACTTGCGTTCTAAATCTGTAGCTAGAGCAAATGTTACGGATATTATGCTTGTTTGAGCTAAGCGAAAGTTATACAGTATGACTGGTTACTCGCCTTACATTCGAAAAGAACTTGAGATTACATACGGCACCGGCACAGCATTGCTGAGTAAGAGTTTTCTTTGCATGGCACAAAAAATCTTTAATAAATTACCTGATGACATAAAAAAATTAAATATAATGCAATTTAAAAAATGTATGAATAAGTTTTTGGTTAAAAATAGTTATTATACAATTAATGAATTCCTAATAGATAATATCGACATGAATAATTTTATTGACATTTTCTACTGAATTATATTTTGACATCGTATTAAATATATGCACGCCTTATTGTGGCAAAATATAGAGATACCTACTAACCTCGTTCTGTAACAACATTTTGTAGGTACCTATATTGCAAATAAAAATGATTTGATTTGAACACCATGAACTCTGCTCATTATTCTGTACAACTTTTTATTACGGGACAAATAAATTCGTGAAAAAAAACTGCTTTTCCAGACAAAATAATCAACGTTGCATAGCAAAATTTATGGAACAGCAGATATTTTTTGTACTAATTCAATTTTTTTTCTGTGTATGGTTTTCGGATGTAAAGTGATTAACCAGTCATGCTGTAGTGTGTTGGTTTAGCAAATGCTGAAAAGGATCCTTCGCAAGAATACAAGCTGATTAAGATGATGCGTAACATGAATTTTACGACTGTTGTTATTCTGCATCTGAAAATGATATATTATACCTATCAATTTTTATAGCGATATGAATCTCTTTCGAAATTGGGCCATAGGCTAAATACGGACAGCTCATAGTTCAGCAGTACACCACGTCGCGATAGTAATTCCTGTCAACGCATCGAAAAGAATCTATCGGGATAACACAGCAGAAGAATGTAATGAAAAGTAATGTAGTTCTTAGCTGCCCTCAGGGCCATTTCTAGGCTATCTGGCGACGGGGTGTGAACTCATCTCAGGCATCTCCTCTCCTAACGGCTAGCCTCAGCATGCCCTCCCCCCATCAACGCTGAGTAAAATCATTACTCGGGCCACAGCGCCCTCAAAGCCTCAGCACCCACCTTGACGCCGAGGCGCCTCTTAGGTACGCCTTGGCGCCTGGGTGCCCCGCACCCCTTGCACCCGCGGGTACAGACGCCCCTGGCTGCCCTGCCCCCTGATTCAGAACGATTCGTTTAGTCAGTTGTCGAACGATTCGCTGTCTTCTTTTCTCTCGGTACGAGAATCGTACACAAAACGAGATAACAAACCGAATCGGTCGACAACAGCTTATCGAAAAGATTCTGAAACGAGAGGCAGTACACAGAACATTTGTGACTTTAAATTCCAGTCTAACAGTAAATAACTTGTTGAACACGAAAATAGATTCATCCAACGAATTCACAAGTCCAATAACATACATACCAATTATAACTACTTACTATATGTTTTGCAAAGAATTCCTTTGTCGCCTAAATACATACTTATTGCCAACTGTCGTCCTTTATTGTCCAGCACGACACACCATTGTCATTCAAACAACCGTGAAATTACTGACAGTAATAATATTAGCGTGCAAGCGTACGGAGGACTGCTTATAGAAGCAAGTAAGTCGACTTGCAAGATGTCAAGAACCTCCAAGTATTGAATAGTTTTTCCTTTGGCTGGACTGGAAAAGTTTCCGAAAATATTTGAAGGTATTTTATTATTTGAAGTAACACAGGACCAAGTGTGTCACTCGTTTGCTATTCTTTCAATATTCATATCTCACGGTATATAATTTTCTTTTGCCCCAACCAATTGATTTGAATTACAAATACATATTTCATTCTATATCAGTAACACAATCTCGTGGGACACTTAATGGCAGTAATGAGCTATTCAACTTACACCGCGCGGAAAACTGTACAAACAAAGCGTAATGACAATAGAAACTCGAACAATCGCCTTGCAACCGACCATTGTGATCTACATCGACAACTAAACCAGGTTTACGATCCACTAATTAATTTTGACACTACAAAACTCGTGACATAATCTTTACAAATTGTCTCACAATTATAGCTCTAGAGTAATCGAAGCTCTATTACGCCCACGTGTAATTACTTCCTACACTTTAATTTCATATTATTTAATCTATTTCTCGTTTGTTTCAGATGGCGTAGTAAAGCAGCGAAAGACATCCATCACAAATGTTAATCAACCTGATGGAAGGCGACACGATAACCACGAACACTCTCATATCGTCGATAAAAAACTTCAACAGCGACGGCAAACAACACGGCACTATAAAGGCTTTACTTAAAAACTTCATATTACCAGAAACAGAAATGGCTATAAAAGAAAACCAAAATAATGGCAATAAATATATTTACACAATACCTGCCAAACCGCCTTTACCTTCTATGACAGACAGAATGAAATCCATACATGACGCGAAACAGGCATTCTTGAACTCAACTGTGAGCTCCACTGTTGCACCTACCAGCTATGAAACAAAAAAGGAAAAACACACAGTCCACTACGCACAGATAGCGATAACAACCGAAAGTGAAGACACCAGGAGCACGGGTGGAGGCAGGGTTGGAAAACTTTCGTGTGATATTATTAATAACAAAGAATACAGCATTCCACTTAATGTATCTCCGAATATAAAGAAAACAATGGAACAACATCAAAGGAAAGTTAGCTTTAAAATAAAAAATGCTTCATCTTATAAACGACCGCCTCTAGCTAAAACTATGACGATCACGAGTAGTAAAGTTGCAGAGTTGACAAAGAAATTTAACAACTTACAAACCGAAACACATACGGGATCACCTAAACAGTCGAAACTTGTAAAAACGTTAGAAGAATTACAATCTGCATCCCGATGTTCTGCTAGTAACAGCTCCACGCCCTCGTCCACTCTTAGTTCCAGTCCGAATATTAAAATAGTATTGCGACAAAGACGGGGTTCAAAAAAGCGCAACAACAGAAAGAGGTGTTCGAGTATGGATTCAATGGATAATTTACTTATTGCAGACAGTTTAAATAAGATTCGCGTCATCCGTTCTAAATCTGATGGTACCAAAATACCAAAAACTTCTAAGAAACGTTTAAAATATCAGGATTCAAGTGAACAACCGAGTGGATCAGATTCTGTTGACGGGAGTCCATCCAAGATGAAAGAAACTGAATCAAAGCAAGATACAAAAACAGGAGGAAGTACCGTAGTTAAAAATGCTATTAAAAAGTTTGAATGTGAAATTACAGCTCAAACTAATTCTACCAATACGTTAAAAAGACAACCTGATAAATCTAAGAGTGCAACGCCCGTAAAAGAAAAACCAAAAGTACCTGAAAAGAAATCATCACTAGTATTAACCAAAAATCTTGTTGTGAAAGACGGCATTCCAAAAATTAAAACGATCAAACCTGTAGTAAGCGAAACAGCAAAGCTAGATAATACAATACGCCAAAGTCCAGAGGTCGTTAAAAGGAAAGAGCCTCTATACGACCGGAAAAAATATAAAACAAATTATATACATTCTGAAAAATTACCTCTAAAAGTCGTTGAAATAATCCCAGAAGATATTCACGAAAGTACTACAGTAACAGTAACTGTCAACAATGAACAAAAAGAAAAAGTTCCAATTATAAGCGTTGTTATGCCTAATGAAGGAGAAAAAGCATATCAGGACATAAATGCACCGATAACACCTAATGAATCATTTTTATGGCGACGAAAGAGTAGCACTCAAATTTATTCGGACTCTGAAAAGTCTTTATCTGATAGCTCATACAGTTTTGTTAGTGTATCTATGAACTGCACCACAATCAGTTGTTCCGATGAACCACAAGAAATCTCTGTCAAAGAGGAATCTCAAGACGAAAACAATGAATCTCAAGTAAACATTTCAACAAGTGAACAGCATTCTGAAGCTAGTATGGATTTCGAAAGCAATCTTATTGAAGCTTGCAACAAAGAAATTATAGTAGGTTTCACATCTAAACCAAAACAGGAAGAAGTGGATGATTATTATGAACCATTAGAACCTAGAGACGATGAAAATGTTGTCGTAATTCCCATCAAAAGTGTAGACAGATCTTCTAAAATAAATTGTCCTTTACCGGAAATTCCTAAGGTTGATAATGTTAAGGACGAGGATGATTCTCCAGACAAAGAAAATATTTACCAATGTCTACTAGAAATGAGATCACATCCCGAAGGTGATGAGAGTAGTCTACACAATTATGAGCTTTGCGATAATGAACTTGAAGAGAGAACACGAGGCGACGGTGACAGCGATGATGGCTACGAATACTGCAAGTCACCTATCAAACCCTACTGTTTAACTTCTAGCTCTGGAATTCAAATAGCTGAAGACTACCAACCCTTCGCTAAAAATAACAACAAAAACTACACAATATCTAAATCAGTAAGTGGGACATCTACGGTTAGCTATGAAAAAATAGGATCAGAAAGGATCTACGAGAAAATCCCAGCACGACCACCAAAGTCCAAGGACAGCAGCCCCACTTATAGCAGTAGACATTCCTTTATATCTGACTACACGGTTTACAATGAGAACGAAAACATATATGACACGATAAAACATGGCGATGCAGCATCATTATCACACTGCTATGAGAGCATACCAAACAGCCCGAGTATGGTAAAGCTTCGGAACAATATGAAAAAGCAAATGGCGTCTAATGTGCAGAAGCGTCTCTCGTTTGACACGGTGTCGAACATAAGCCAGTCGACGATGTCCAGCGAACAGAAGACCAACAGCCTGTACGGGCAGAGATCGGTTATCAGCTACAACGGGCAGGAGATTGCGTTCCAGGTGCCAAGCAGTGAAACCAGCGTGAGCGACCGGAGCGATCGCAGCGATGACTGGGTTGATGTGTCTGACGAAGAAAAGAATGAGCAGAAAATTATTATGTAAGTTCCTTCATTTTCGTATTATCATAATCCCTTTAAGTGCTAATTCAATTATAAGATTTTGAGATTGTCTAAAATTGAGGCAAATCCTATGCAAATAAGGACTAATAATTTCAGCAAATAATTGCTACATCTATGGCCTCTATGTGTTTACTAAAGCTCTTACTGAATGCAGATAGATTTCACATAATAACAAACCAAAATATTGGCAGAATCTAACAGATGTCCCATAAATCGTGCGATAAAATAAAGCACATTTTTCTATGAAACTCGACGAAATAGAACAATGAATTATCATTTTACATGACCCAATAAAAAGGCTAGTTACCGGCAATAACAGTTTCCAAAGAGAAATGCAAACATTGTTATCGGCACTTGATATGAAATTGTGTTTGTCGGTGGCTCAGTGAGAAAAATGCAATGAAAAAGGGAACACGTATTTTATTACATCATTTTTTTTCGATTCAAAAATGGATATTTTGAATTACAGTGTACGTGAGAGAAGTCGAGGCCGAAAGAGTCCGATTAGCTGGTCGCAGAAAGTTCGACATCAGTGGCAGAAGTCGCCAAAACCGAACAGTAATGATAAAGGTCAGTTACTTCCCAATTTAATTATTAAAATAAATAAATCTTTGTAATTTATTAAAAACGAACTAAACATTCTGAGATTGGCATCGGTTGTATTCGAAGTTTAAAATATTTATTAACAGCGCCATCTATGACAACACAAACGCACTAAATGCAAGTGGATCATGTGCTCAGTTCTCATCGATCACGGTAGATGGCGCTATCCAACTAAGCATTCAAGTTAGATCATTGCTTACATTTCCTAACCCAAACATTATTTTAAGTTCTAATATTTATATCATCCAGCCTTGTGCTTTTTCAGCGAAAATATGAAATAGAGACTGCCGTTTGTAGTGAATTACAGTGTTTGCGCAAGCGCACACTTTAGACACTGGTTACGCAAACTACAGTGACAGGCGGCCTACGCGCACATTCCGGCGCCTAAACAATGCTTGGCTCGCTGTTTGTCATTTCGTTTTTTTGACAGTTCACTAGAAACACAAGCTAAGCACGCTAGAGTAAATATTGGTCAATGTCTAGAGCCATTAGGAGAAATCACGTGTCGTGTTATGTTCATATTTTCAACTTTACCATGAAAGCAGTGTTGTTTTTGTTACGCGGTAGCTGCCTAAAATTAATACGGTCGTGACTTTTTAAAATCAAGATCAAAATGTATCCAATCGCAAATCAGATACGGGTTTGAAGATCATTCTAATACAAGCCCATTTCAAAGGCAACGGTTAGCATTATGTACGCCTGAGAAAATAAGTGTGACGTTAAATCTCCAACAGACACCTGTCAATAATACCTTTTCAATCCATTGGAAAAACCTTTTGACCGAAACTTATACAAGGTTAGTTGGAAAGGCAGTATCCTTGGACCACTTAAATTATCACTGATGACTATTTTGAAGCAAGTGTTAAAATTTCAAAATTCAATAATTTTATTTCCAGCAAAATTATTTGATATTCGTTTTTTTAATTCTTTATCTTACGAATTCAGAAAATGGATATGTTAATCCGTGACTCCAAATATGACCTAAAATGTAAACATAGCTGATCATAGTTTAGGATAGATATATTTTAGTGTATTTTTATGAAATCTTTGAACAGCAATTTCTCATAAACTATTGACTTTTGGGGAAAGTAATACAACAAAAGTTATTTATTAATATGAGTATTTTATCACCCTTTCGGATTAATACCCCCTTTTCCGACTAACCCTCTACATACTAAGTATAAGCTAATATACTCGTAGCAACAGAAAGAATTCCACTTGGGTAGTTAATGTGCGTTCAACTAAGTACTTTCTAACAACTTAAACCCAACCAACACAATTCAATCACAAGTTACAATCGATTGCGTTACTGTTTCAATTTAAGCTTTTACGAATATAACCACAATTTAATATTAAACCTACATTTCGTCTAGGATTTCGTCACATTTATAAACTAGTCTGTTGGTTATTACCTCGTGTATTAGGATGCTTGAATATAGAAACAGGTTTTCCGGTCTCGAATTGTCGGTGGATAGTAATAGTATTGTATTTCAACCTGTTTCTTTATGTGTAAGCGCATAAGATAACACGAGGCTATTAACTTTATCTGCACCGGAATCCCGTTAGGGTTGTTACTATAGCAAGTAATAGGTATAATAATCTAAACAAAGTATGATCAGTACCAGCCCCAATACATAGTCATTGGTCAATGCCTTAGACACGTCATGATAGAGTCCCCTTTCTGATTCAGTTTCATATTCATCAATAGCCTGAATTAACCCACTGCCGAGTACAGGCTTGTTGAGTTCTCGTTACCACATGCTTCTATTGTGTAAAACTATACTTAATTACAATAGCAAGTGTGGGCCAATATAGTCACAAGTTCATGAACCGACGCGGCGCGTGCCTGTGGGCGGTCGCTAATTGTTACCGGATTCCTGCGTGCGCGCCGCCCGCCTTGTATTCGCTCATGTGTTATATGCTATAACTGCTATAAGGTAATGTTAAAATGTGAATATATCATTTTTTTCATATGCAATATTCATTTACTTATACTCTTTTTCACATTATAATTACCTTCAAAATATAATTTCCTTAAACACTTCCCTACGACACTTGGAAAGAGAAACTTTTTACACACAAGTAATATCCACTATCTACTGGGTTTTACCACTAAATACAACAAAAACTGCGGTTTATTCACAGACACCCAACAAAAAGTTAATTGACTACATTAAAGGATCTTTACAATCGTTAAACTATATTATACGTCCACATAGCTTCTAGACCTTTCCATCCTTTATATTTACATCATAACGCGATTTATTAACGATGACGTGTGCAAAAAACAATAAACGTGATTACGTAAATACCCTTCAGGTCGGTGACCCAGTAAAAAATATTGATTTTTCGCGTGGGGTGGTTGGAGCGGTCGATATGATAACCGGTGACCTACATCGATAACTATGTATAACATACGACTAACTTACTTTATTAAGTTTTACTAAACCGTGACTTTACCTCCTACAACTTAAATTTTAATGTGCTTTTTGAGGCTAATTACAAAGTTGTTGGGCTAAGCTAACATTTACGTTAAACACGTTGACGTTAAACACCTGAAAGTCTTAGCTTTAGTTTCTAGAAGTTTGTTCTTAAAAGCAGCTAACTGCTGCCAAATCTCAAGTAAATACAATGTAAAATTATTTGTATAAAAAAACGTCAACCATCTTTGAATTTATTTCAGTCTGTCTGTGCAATTACAACAGCTAACATCTAACATGATATTTAAAAGTACCTAGATTTACTGATTCAAGATTTAGTTTTAGACTTTAAATAAGTTTCTGGAACCCTAGAGATTTGATCTCCATTTTTTTTAGCTATTACTAGAAATTTATTTAATTGGGAAAATTTAATTTATATAATTAAATTTTCCAAATTAAATAAATTTCTAGCAACAAAACTTTCTAGAAAGCATTCAAAGCAAATAAGAAAAGTCAATAAAATAAAATTTCACTTTTCAAATGGTTTTCAAAGTGTGCATTCATTATATTTTATGCCCACGAACCATTTAATTTCATGTACATAATCAAAATATATTGTTTTGCGACAATCACTTCTCAACGCTAAACTTACAATCATAATAAATGGTTTTAATGTTCACCTTCACTTTTTAACGTCTTCCGACCAACCATTATTAGGATTTATGCACAATAACTAACTTTTACAAATACTTTTATAAACATTTATTAATATGTTACGTATAAATGGTATAAGTAAACATGATACTTCCTTTCGGTTCATCATTTAATACTTACCTACTTTTGTAGGGGCCGAGTCATACAAAGGCTTCATTGCGGTTTGAAGAACAGATGCGATTTCCTTTAAATTAGCTTTCGATTGTGCGTAGGTATGTAATATATTTTTACTTTTATTTAACGCAAAGGACATCCTAATTCGCCACCCTATTTCATGTGTTGACCCATGGTTGATTGCAATTTGTTTGTGGGAACCGTTGTACCTACCTACACCAACTTCAGAGATTACAGGCCAAGGGCCGAATAGACAAGCAAGTTATTGCGCAAGTTGACTTTTGCAAATGCCTTTCAACTGTGGACACACCCGCAGCAAAAGTAAAAAGATAAAGTCTTCTGAAAGTTTTACCGACTTCGCCTGACTTGCCGCAAGCTGCCCGTGCAAACGTCTTTTAAAACTTCTGCAACAATATATTTTTAACTGAATGTCGTCGATGCGCTTGCCAAAACCCATAATTATGTGCACGGCCAAAAAATTCTGACATGTGCACCAAAAATACAAAAAAGTATACTTTGAGCTTATGAAGTAACACTAAGAAAATATTTTTATCACAGTATAAAACGTTTTGGTAGCATTTTGTTTTTTTTTTATTTTTCTTAAACTTATTAGTTATCAGATAAAACAGACAGCTCCTGATAAAATCCACATATGGGTTTTGGTTTCCACATAAGCGCACCGACGATATGTAGCTTTAACTTGCAATGCAACTTTTCACCTTAGCTAGTGTTGCCAGTACCAAATAAGGGGGCGGAAGTTTTTAAAATCTGGACAACTAAAGATAACAAGGTTTATTTTTTAATTAATGTTTATTTTTACCATTAAATTGTGAAAGTAATGCTATAAGTTAGTACTAAACCTTTTATAATAATTAATAACCGATTGACCCAAAATCAATACATTCGGTGTCCCAGATTACGCAAGAACACGGTGTTGCAAATTATTGATGTATCATGTATTGAAGAAACTGGCTATATACAGGATGAGTGGTAATTATTGTCAAATACTTAAACACATGATTGTACTCATGATAACAAACAACTTTCCCAAAGAAAGGTTTTTTTTGTTTATTTAGAAACCGCTACGGTATTGCGCATACCGCTTCCGGGAATGATTAACTGGCTAGGCTGTTTGGCAGTATCAAATGGCGCCGGAGGAGACGGCATTTTTCCACTAATACAACGCGTGGTTCGCAATTATATCGTAGAGTGGCAGATTTTAATTTTTTTAAATTTGTATTAAAGTTTTTTTTATAAAAATGTTTCTTTGAGAAATTACCTGTCACTCTATTCACTATTAGTCACTGTGACTTGGGCAACAAAACTTACTTTCAATGTAAACAGATACGCAAGCACTTGCTTGCTTGCACGCAATGACAATTGCTAGTCGATTAAGTGCTTTACACGTTTAAGTATTGTATTATGAAATAAACCAATCAATAATATTGAATAATTATTCGTATACATGGCTAGTCAAGTGTAAATTAAAATAGAAAGTTTCGTACCTGTCAAGGTCTATGTATCAAGCAGAATACATAACTTGATTGAGTACATATACCTATGGTATGAATAGGTACATGATGTGTGTAGCTTCATCTTACATCCTGTTCTGTCTCTGCTATTTCTGTTGTTGCATTTGCGTCTGGTCCGTTTGATTTATTGTTAAAATTTATTTATAGATATTACTTTAATAAAACTTAAAAAAAATGCTTTTTTCTAATCCATATTGTTGTTTATTCATCGTCATCACATATTATTTTACATTTTTAAATATTTCTGTAAAAAAAAACATTTAATAATATAAAAGAATTGTAGCCCACCGGCATCGGGAACAGGGTCAAAGTAAATGTTATTATTACGACAATAAAAAACAAAACCCTTAATTGTTAAAATATTTCTTTCGAGACGAAACTAATTCTGTTTACTTATTTACCTTAAAGTTCTTCAAAAACCAATAGATAACCAGAAGTTTTTTTTTTGGAAAATTCTCTCATTCAAATCTAAAACTATTAACACCTAAAATAGGTAACTGAATCTGTCAACAACAGCAATTACAACCCGAACACAATGTTATCAACAATGCAGTGATACATACGCAGTCATTGTGCAAACCAACCGGAGTAGACTTCCTTATTGGGCGCCGCCGCCCTTCGACCCGTACGCACAAGCCGTGACCATAAGGCCATAAGCCATTGTTACGACCTACAAGACAGTTGGCAGCTTTATGCCCTGACCCAGGGTTGCCAAATTATTAAACGTGTTTATTCACCGGACATAGACAAAGGATTTTTTAAGTATAGGGCCTGATTTACACAGGGTAAGTAACTGACTCCAAACTCATTGGATTTGGAGTCAGTACAGCGCTGTCGCGATCAATTTACACTAGGTAAATATCGGGTCAACACTGACTTGTCTCGAGTTTGGAGTCAGTTACTTACCCTGTGTAAATCAGACTTAGTAATGCAAATCCTCTGTATTTCTTCGACGTCTCGAATGAACTACCCATTGTTTAAAGTAGAGGATCAGCTTAGAGACAATCTGCGGTAGTAGAGCCCTTTTTGAATGAGTTCTTCTGAGGAAAAACTTATTTATTTGTATCACCGAGTTGCTATGTGATCCGGTTGGCTCAGGTGGGCCATCAGCTTATTTGACAACTTATAAGATGAAAAAAACTAGGTTAGACGCTAAATTATTTCGGCTTTTCCTATCTGACAGAATCTGGCGAAACGAATCAGAACCAAAATCCGTCATACCAACTGAGTAGACCAATCCAATCCAAATCTGGTAGATAGGCAACCCTAACGAAGATTGTCTTCTGTTGACAAGTTTATGTCGATTCCTTTAAAATTATGATGTTACGCTTATTCGCCTATCAGATTCGTCCATTTTATGAGTTACAACTTACAACTTTCACCGGTACGAGTACAAACAGATGTTGCAAACAGCTCTGAATCATTGTTGCCTGTACAAATTGTCACCTGAATTGTTGTATTATCTGGTTTATTATCGAGGCTACGAGTAAATTGCAGAGCTGTAGATTCTGTTTCATTTCTGGTCACTGCTACCAGTTTCCTGTAACTTCATAATAGAGTTGTTGTTTTTATTAATTTCTCAATGAACAATATTTCTGCATATCGTCGCCCGGGAGTGAAAACCTCAGGAATGCAATTTGATCATTTTTGTTTTATCACGATGTATAGATAGGTATTATATATCTTATAAGAGAGCCGCTCTATGTGAAATTAGTTTGTATGTAGGCACAAACATTTGCCATTATTGGCAAAATTCGTAATAAATATAATTGACTAGCTTTTGCCCGCGACTTCGTCCGCGTGGAACCGTGCCGTGCAATGACCAAATGCATTCCCGAGGTTTTCACTCCCAGGCAACGATATGTGATAACCAGTGATCGGAAAAGGGTGAGCTAATTTACCTAAACTTCAAAGAACAGAGACAAAAACTGGAGACTTCCTTACGACAACATTTTTTTTATCGGGAGAATTTTCTGGGATATTGTCTTTCATTTGTTTTCAAAAAATAAAAGACAATCTCCTTTTTTGAAAACAATAAACAATCTCTTTTTTAAAAACAATGAAAAACGTGTCATCTGGTTTTGTGACAATTTTGGGAAACAAAAATAGGAAACGAATTTAATTGTTTTCTGTACTATTAACAGTACTTTAGTGATGTCCCGAAACCCGGAATAATTTTCACGAAAAAAAATGTTGTCGTAAGGAAGTCTCCGGTTTTTGTCTCTGTTCTTTGAACTTTAGGTAAATTAGCTCACCTTTTTCCGATCACTAGTGATAACGCTATTGTCAACGCTTATGTTAGCATCTGTAAACAATAAAGTTCCTGGCACTGATCCAAATCACTATTACACATGCTAAAAAGATAGAAAAGTTAACCTTCCAATGGACAAAAAATTACCATAACACGAGCTTCAACATTCTATTTGTAGACTCTCGTTCAGTCATTGCCATTACATACATAGACATATTTGCTTGCAAGCCTTTGTTCAACAAATACTTTAGCAAGCCACAAATCCCTGTCATATACTTAAACGTATTCTTTAATATTGCATGCGGTGGCCGAAACGATGCAATAAACTTGGCCCACGGCTCGCTACATGATTAAATGATGATACGCATCAGTGAACGCTTGCGTTAAACCCATATATGTATAGACATTCGCTTTAAAGCATCGGTTATGTCTTAACTCAGTTGAGAGTGGACACTGCACACTGTGCTTTTTACACAAGTAAGATTATGAAACAAACGTCAAGCTCACTTCCCTCTGTGCACCCTGCTGCAAGCTGCAACCATAGTTCACTGACGACTGAGATGTGACGACAAATAACTTGCCTGTTTAACCACTTGACAACTGGCCAGCCCAAATACCCAGGGTTGATAGAGCAGACATGTTGCACCGTAACCGATGAATGGACTGGTTCTGGTGTCCCCAACCTGCTTGCCCAGCATTGCGTTTATGACTATCACATATCTATTCTTTAGAGCCCAGTTCCTGTAGCAGATTGTATGCAACAGTCCATGTCTACACAGTGTGAGACATGCGGAACGAGGTATGTACGCGGCTTTACAAAAGATTGTCATTTTCGTCATGTAAATACCAACATGATTCAACATTCTATTATATGGTAACAGTGTCATCCACCAATATTTCGACATGTATGTCTAGGTCATTTATCTTGCATTGAGTTTATTTATAATAAGTTGGTTTTGCGAAGTTTTGCCTTATGCATCTAGTGCTTTAATCGCCTTATCTGATCCACTTTATTTAGGAGTATAAAATAGAAAAAGAACTAAGATGATATATGTATGTAGACACATCTGATCATGCATAAAATTCCGTTTCATTACTTTATGGAGCCTGACCACCGTGTACTTCTTCCTGCTCAACAAGTTCGTGTACAAGCCAGGAACAAGCATTTGCATCAGCAGCCACGCTCTGCTTGCACTGCACTTTGCTTTTCTCCGCGGAACAAACTAACATTCTTTCAACATCTATTTCCTTATGACTTCCGCTTGCCTTTACAACGCAATAGAACACAGCAGGCCCACTTATTGAAAATTAATTAAAATTTATGAATTTAATTGCAACGCTTGCAAATTTTTTACAATAAAAATAACAACAAGGACTAGTGACGTAAGCTCAAGATTAACAAGTCGTCTTGTTTGCGTATGAGGTAAAACAGTGACCGTGAACATAAGTAAGATAAAATCGTATAAGTAATATTTTATCAAACAAATCCGCACGACAAAAGAATTCCTCGTCAAGTATTGTCATCCAGCGCATAATAAATATACCTTCTCACGTTACGTGCAGTACTTATTACTCATCCTTGACCGTAAAAATAAATATAGGCTTATAGACATAACGTGCTACTAGCCATTCTCAAGAGAACTGTAAGTACAAGTTTGGTTGTTGAGTTGTTCAAGAAACCAAAAGCTACAAGAGATCTTGTTCATCTGGACGTTTATGATGACTTGCATCATTGCAGTGATACGGACATTCATGAAGCTATGACGTTTTAGCTGGCTGGCTATTCAAATCAAATTGAACAAGTGAGCATACATTAAACTGATAAATGAGAAGATAGTTATGCTTCTTAGAACTGATGCAACATCTAATGATTTTTTAATAAAGATAACTTTCAAATGTGATATTAGTCTCTAAGAACTTTTTGAATCGTATTGTATTTATAATCTTGTGAACGAGACACGATATGGTACTGGTAACCGAGAAAATGCATACAATGTCGAAGCAAAAACTGATAAATGATCAACAAATACGCGGGAAATTTTTAATATCCAATTCTCTGAGGGAAGTGCCAATTGTGTTAACGAAATACGATACACAAGCGAAATCAGTAATTCAGAAGTAATGAAGGAATTAGCGAGAAGCAACTTTCAGAACTTTACACAATTTTGTTAAAATTGCGAAAATATCTAACGCCATCATTTGCGGCTTTCACTGAACAATTTTAACAAATAACAGATAAAGACATAATTGTGGGAAACATTTTTGAATGCAGATAACAATGCATCAGTTACGTTGCATGAGGTTGTAGTTGTTATTGTGGGGGTCATGTGTGGTCATCACGGCATTTAGCAAAACCGTGTGATTTCCGAATTTACGACATTTACGCACCTCCCACATTTACAAGCAATAGAAGTGCAACGATGAACCAACATTTATTGGGTCAGAAAATTTATCGAAACATTTCGCAGTGTTCTAACTATTATACTTAAAAAGCGATGCTATCGCCAATTCTACTGGTAGCCTTGATTGACCAACCACACGGAAAGCCAATCACTCACTACATGCGCGCCTGAACTGAATGCAAGTTTAAGGAAAAAGGATCTAAATGCGCAGAATCTTCAATTCTGTAACGTAATTGCATAACACGCAGTCAAAATCACCGATGAAGTCGAACGTGGGATCAATAATTCACCTGCTCCACTTGTGGCGACTCCAACATTATGTCACTACTCACTACCCAGTAACGAGTTCAGTGTTCTAGATTTCTCGCACAATTAGCGACTATTTACCCAGCATAACGAACTTTTTCAGCCGATCTAACAAAGTTGCCTTACAGCATTGTTTATCGATATCTCAGTTTCGTTATTCGCTAGCAACAATTTGATTTATAGCTTCATTGATAGCGTATCGCCCTAAATTCTCATGGACAGACTCACCGGACCAGTTTTCTACGATGTAGCTCTTGTTGAATCAGTTTGTTCCCTTTTGTCACTGACTGTGTAGTAGGGCATGCAAACCGATAATCGATTATCGATAATTTACCGATAATCGTTTAATTTTAGCAAGCGATAATTATCGAAAACTTTCGATAAAAATACCGATAAACGATAAAAGTAAAAAAAATATTAAAAAGGATTCAATTCATTTCGTTACGACGCCACGCCGTTCGTTTTGTTCGGATTAAACGCGTGTAACGATTTGTTGCGGCCATATCGCTATGCTGCTACATCATCTTGTGCCTGCCTACCCATAGCATTCCTCGCTCGCCCGCCGCTAGGCATGAATTCGATGTCTCAAATCACATCTAAAATCGGTTACCATCCAAACATCGGATGACATCGATGTGATGTTTACAGATAACCGGTTTCACCACATCTAAACAACTACGATCATTTCTCGATTTCAGATTCACCCAACCAACCGAACAACGAAATCGTAATAAGCAGATATCGAGAAATCCAAACATTTAAAGCAACCTCTATGTAGTGAGAAAGAGATGAAGCGAATATTGCATCTGTTAATCCGTTGCGAACCGAATGTTTCGTAGGCGCTATTCTTTAATCTACCTTATTGCTCAAAATATTTTTAAGATAGTTATTGTTGCAGGGAAAAAAGGTCACATTTTGTTTGTGAAGATATAAAAGTTATTATTTGGAATTATTTGTAGTTATTGTTAGCCAGTATTTGCAAAATAATAACTTTGGCTATTGTTATTGAGACTAATAAGCGGTGCAACGCGCCGGTGGACTTCTTTAATTTATAAAAATTGTTTTTTATAGTAGTTTTGTGGCTATTTTCTAATTGCTTCAATTGTAGCAATATTGTAAATATTTTATTGATAGTATTTGAGGACATAAAGGTAAATAATTTTGATTTAATGTTAAATATTTATAGATATGTATTTTTTTGTAAATAGTACCGACCTGAAGTCAGGTATTTACTACAGAATATTACATCTAAATATCTAAACGAATACTGTCTAACAATTGGCACCAACTAATCAAACGTATTTGTACTCTGTAGTTGTACATAAATGGCCGTCGACATCGACATCTAAAAACCGATGTTGACATCGATGAAAAATCTAAACATCGGATGAACAACCTTTGCCGAAAAAAAACAATATTACCCATCTCTACCTGCCGCGCATTCATTTTATTAAACTTTAGACAATTGTTTTACGTTTTTATATAACTCTGTAAGAAATAAGCAAATGACTGATACTAATCAGTCATTTTCTCTCTATCTTGCTAAATGTCAATTATTTTGTAGAGCCTAGATGATTAATAATGTTAACGAATAATGATTATTTTGTTCATATAAAGCAAAAAAGTGGTTTAAAAGATGTTTTAAAATTAAGTAATTTGATTAAGGGCCGATTTTTCAATCGTCAGATAACTTTTATCTAAGGAATAAATATGACGGTTTGACATATTTTCTATAGACAATCTGTCAAAACGTCAACCTTATTCTCCAGATAAAAGTTATCTGACGATTGAAAAATGAGCCTTTAATAAATCACATTTTATTGATTATAACCTTTTTTTTAATGTTTCGGGGTTTCATTGAAGTAATACCAGTATTTCAATCCGAGAAATACACGTTTTCATAGATTATTATAAAAACCGGTAATTATCGGTATTTATCGGAAAAAAACCCGATAAAAATCTGATTATCGATTATCGAAAACTTTCGATAATTGCATGCCCTACTGTGTAGGCACTATCCGAGATATCTGGAGTAGGTGTTATTTCAAAGCTATGATTATTTTTAATCGTTTCTTTGTTCTTCAAATCTCTTCAATCAGAAACAGTTTTTGCGTGATGTTTTGTCTCATTATAATCCGACCGACCTTCTTACCGTTATATACTTTTAAGGATTCTGATGACGTTTGTCCTCTCATATCTACTTTATACCTCGTAAATTATTAGGGATGTTACTTAAATGGTGTTTCTGGTACACCCACACATTTGCTACAGTTGCCACAAAAGGTTCTTGCGTGGGAGAGGGACAACGACGATGGAGGCGCGCGCGCGCGAGTCAGCCCTGTGCCTGCGCCGCCGAGCGGACGCGTCGTCGCCACCGGCGCTCCACACCCCGCGACAGTGAAAGTGTTTCATTCGTGCTTACAGACTGTTAATATTGTGAATGTTCATGAACATCTAATACTGTAAACCTCGAAATCAACGACCGTAATTGTGTTATGGAATAAATCTTCTCGTTCATGCTGCTGTTTCGTAAACGTATGACATCCGTGTACACTCAGCTCAGCCGGCCGGTTACTTTTTGCCCAGTAAAAAACGTGACACTATTGCGAAAATCTTACAAAACAAACGTTTGAACAAAAAATAATGTTAACTAGCTTAAATGTTGTTGTTTTTTTTTACTTTCTAGCGTTTTTATCGGTACTTTACACGTTATCTTCGGTAACGCTTCGTTTGGCTTCATCAAAGTCAACAGAAGAGTTACAAGCGGTTGCTTCACACATTTTCATGTATTCCAAACACTTGTCCACCTTGACGTTTCGCAATTTGCTATTTACATATCCTTTCATTTGACACCTAATTAAAATCATGAATTTTCTCAATGCTAACTCATCCTTAATCTTGTGCATAATATGCATTCATGAAATTTAGATTTTCTGCAATCTCAACAAGTGTATTAATGAATGTGTATTCACATTTTCACAGCATCTTATGCAATAAAATTGTCTGAGATATGATTTTTTTAACAGTGTCTATCAAATTATATACTTCTCACGCTAATTTTTTATCTACAATCAAATGCTCAACTTAGTCAAATCAAATTGATTGTATTCAAATGAACACGGAAGATGATAAGCGTAAACCAGTTTTTAAAAGTAAAATAAGTACTGATAATATTCCAGAAAAACGTTAGGATGATGATGAAGGATCAGAAGTATCCATTATATCTTCCAAATTTGTTGAAGAGGATAATAATTCTAAAAAGAATCCTATACAACTGATTTGTATTTGTCAGTGTTTTCCTTATAAGAGACGAGTTGAAGACTACGTGCATATTAAAACTTTGGATTCAAAAACAAACATTCTACTGTAAATCCGTGACTCGTGAGCGAGTGCAAACCGTCGACCCACAGTGTCTGCACCCAGCCGGAACTGTGACAACTGCCGAACGGAATTCCACTTACCAATGCTACCTTATTTAGTTAATCCACATTCGTTGCATTCCACTGTAGTTACCTTTAATATTCGACTGTAATACCCAACTATTATACTGCTTTAATCGATCTACATAAACCAGAAACAATCGGTTAGAGCTGCAACAATTTAGACACGGTCGTATTTACAATTGATTTAGCGTTATTAATGGTAGTAATCTGAATAATAATGTATAACTTCGGAAATTCCATTGCACAAACTACTAGACCACCATCTAACGTTAATTCATTACATGCTTTATTTATTTTCGTTTTTGCATTAGTATTCTCGGCTCCAAACCTACGTTCCGCGGCAAAAAACAAAACAAAGCTAGTATTGTTATTCTATCTCTTGATCTAGATCTAGAAAGTGTCTCCGACTTGATGCAATGTCTCGATAATTTAAGCAATTTAAGTACTGTTACGTGCAGTCGTTTAGTCTACTTATCTGATAATGGTATAACGCCCACCGTTACATCTTGTTACACATCTTTAACCATAAGTGCACTATCATGGCGATTATTGGCCGTTCGGTTTTTGCGATCATCTGCACAACTATTACACAGATTGCATGTTGATATCTCGATAGAACCAAGTCATTCAGAATCTGTTAAGTAGCTCATATCGTTTGCAGCTCGTTCATGCAGTTCTATAATGATACAGTTCTCTTTCCGCGGAACAGATTATGCGCCGCGTTAGGCCTTCATTGTTTCGCAAGCCGCAATGCTCTGATTGCAACGCCATACATACAAACACAACTCGTTTTGCAATTACACCATAACTTGTAGTTATAAATATTATCTAATAACTGCAACAGTTTCAAGTAAAGTCTTTACCACGAGTCAAAATATAAAAAGTAAATTTTCTTGTATCAGGACCATTGTACATGTCATTAGAATTCTAGAGAATGGATCTTTTAAAGTCATTGTTTGCAATGCAATAAAATTTTATAACTAAACGCTTTTGTGCATTGAAGCGAAACTTATAATGTTCAAATACCAATTTAAGTGCATTAACCACGTCCAATGTCAGCCGAACTATTACAAATAAATGTTATTTGGCAAGTTGCGATACCGCGGCGCTTAGCATTGAAACGGTGAAAAAATCAGCGGTTCTCGATTCTAGTGGCGATGGAAACGTCGATTCGTACAATCGTGGTACCAGTCGACCCTGAGACGGCCGGCAACGCAGCTGCCGACGACTTGTTTCGCCTTTTTTTTTTCTATAACTTGATCGCGCGGCTGAGTTAAGGAAGCCAGTTTATAATCTTAAACGTCGATTCGGCATTCAGTGATTCAGCAGTATGAACGAAATGCTACAGTTGTGTTTTGTTCGTTGACAGTGCAAGCGGATGTCAGTGCGATCTTTCTTTGTTCGGAAAAGTGCTCTTGAATCAAAGTGATGTGATGAAGTGAAAACGGTGATGATGAACAATGATCTCAGAGAAGCCTCAGGTGAACGGTGGCGTCGGTCCGCCGCCGAGGCCGCGGACTTTCCGAAGGAACTGCGGCGATCAAGGTGCACCAGGCTGATTAATAATCCCAATTATTATTCTATCCATGGTCAACAATTTAACCGGTTATGACATGATTCAAGATTGTTTTTATTCTTAAATTGCCGAAAATCCTTGCCCTGAAGCAGCATAAACTTGTTTATTTTCAATAACAAACATATTTCTCGAATATCTTAACATGGTATTTCTATAACAACATTAATTCTCCGTCTTGGCATTGAATAAGCATCAATAATTTTTGCCATAACGGAATCACTTTCATAGTATCTTGAGTCGTGATCACGAATCGATTGACCAAAGAGATCTTTAGCCTGTTATCACCTCGATCGTCATTTGTTGTAGTGTTCATAACATCACCGACGAAGGTGTACATCGACACGAGTGCCAAGTGCTCCTACTACAGTCAGAACGATGAGAGTAAACGCAGACCACGGGCAGACCTAGAAGACAGAGTGAGACTGATCGATGTGTTGGAGCGGACCTGCTGGCTCAACATCAGGACAGTGCTACAAGATGGCGAAATTGAAATTCAAGATCTCATCGCATTTTTTGGTATATTTACTGATTTTGCTCATATTTGAAATAGTGTAGTCTAATGTTTGCTCTAAAGCTACTCCATCTCGTTTTTCATATCATCATCTGCCTAGCCTTTTCCCAACTATGTTGGGGTCGGCTTCCAGTCGAACCGGATGCAGCTAAATATCAGTATTTTACATGGAGCGACTGCCTATCAGACCTCCACAACCCAGTAACTGGGTAATACGATACTCTTGGTAAGACTGGTTGTCAGACTTTCTGGCTTCTGACCAACAGTAACGACTGTCAAAGATCTACAAATGACAGCCGGGACCAACGGCTTTACGTGCTTTCCGAGGCACGGAGGAAACTCGCTATGGCAAATGGTCACCCATCCACAGACCAACCTCGGCAAGCGTGGCTTAACCCGGAAGATCGGTCTATGCGGCTGTAATTATTTAGCCACGAGCTCCTCTATGTCATATATGTATTTTAAAACTAATGAGTTCTATAAATCATCAATTCAATTTCATGACTAAGTATCTAATGAAATAAAACTCTGCATGCACAATGTATTGTCAGAAAGCGCTGTCCAAAATGAAAACAAGTTTCAATTATGTAGTGGAGAACTTAGATTAAACAAATCCAATTTCAATTGCAAAGAAATTACAAAATATTATCGAATTGTCATAATATTTATCAACATCTCTCGGATGTTAGGATTCGGTTGCATTGCCTTTACATGCTTTATGCGTTTAATAACACCGTGCACTGTATTATTAGACATAAGAACGACTCGATCGTAAATGTACACTTTCTAGCTTTCTACTTGATAGACGTGCTCTTCCAGATCATGTGGTGAAAAACTATAATTAACGAGTACCAGTGAGTCATAAACACGTTTGTTTTTTTTAACAGCTACGTAGGTGAAATCATTGACCTTTCCTTCTACAAGACATTTTGTCTCGAATTTTAGCTGTCCCCGTTCATTTTTGCCCTCTACATTGAACCAAATTCGAACACTGTTCAATGTCATTTCTTTTTAATAATGCATTTTTCTGTTGATTGCTCATCAACATCTCTTCTCCTATCAACCTCTCCCAAAATGGAAGGTCACTCTCATATTTATCATCCTGGACAGTGGGTTGATGCAGATATTGAATACTCATTTTAATACCCGTACTAAAAACTATTTCTCTCACCCTAATTCGCGTCGACAGTTTCTAGTTCAAAACCTGTGATTATATTCATTGAATAATAGCTCGCGTGTCTCACATAATGACTCGCTTGTCTCTCGAACGGAGAAGAAAGTGAACACACAAAAACGAACACATGCCGTGTACTTAAGTTATTACTTACAATCACAACTTGATGTCACTTTTCGCGTTTTTCAACTTAACATTTGAAACGAGGAGACCTATGATAAATTGTTTGAGATGTTCTCTCGATTTCTATTTCACTGACGTCACTCAATCGTAGTATTCGAACTTTCAATAACTAAATGAAGCCATATTGAGTACTTGTGGTCTGAACCGGTTCTAAATGTCAAAGGCACAGGATCATTATCGTAGACCAATCAAGTCATTCCACTTCCTTCAGTGTATTTGTAGATGCAAGGGCAGAAATAATAAATGTATTACCTACTATAAGTTGGTCTACAGCATAACTGTGGTTGTCTCCATGGTCATATACCATTGCGGGATGAGCCAACATTCCAGCAGTATAAAATTAAACACTATAATTAATGATAAGAATGGTATCTGTACTCATAACAACCAGTGTAGTACGATATAGGGTGTAAAAAAATTACTTTCTATACAAATCAAATGGAAATGCTTAATGTTAATTTTTAACACTGTATAGATATCTACTTAATTTTGTGCACTTTTAAGATAACAAAAGGTCAGATTTGAAAGTAGGTAGTCAATGATTTAAAGTAATTCTCCTTATCTGCAGTTTTGCATTAACCAATAAGACAAGCCTACTCAATAACCTAGAAAAACTTAAAAATCTCCAAATGGACTTACTGCAGGTGTATTCGCAGTCAGAACGGCGGTTTCAGATGTTAGAACGTCGGTTGCAGAAGTTAGAACATCGGTTGCAGAAGTCCACTTGCGCAGTCAAACTTGCTAATGAATTTGGCGCTAAAGGACGCAACATGCATAGCATGTACGATATGTCATCGATTAGAATTTCGCCAGTGACTCAAACACATCCAAATATAAAATTATTTCAATGTATTGATTCATTAGATCGATTGTATCTATTCAATTGGGCAACAATTCGCTAGTTATACAATAATCAAATCGTTTTTATAGCGACCACATTGTTTGGGAGCGGCTCTCGACTTGCCTCATAATGGTGTCATTATTTACATTATGATTTGATGAGGAGCTCCTGTTTACAATTTAGGAAAACTCTTAGCTGTGAGAGGTTATGCAACCACTGACTTGTTTTTACATTTTACATTAATTTATAAGAAAGGTACACTTTTTATTAGATTGATATGACTTATTAATATTTTATGGCTGTAGATAAAATTATTGATGCTCTTCCGCATTTAATTTTAATGGTTTTAAATTGAATGTTAGAAAGGGTCCAAGTAACCCACATATTACATAATATGTGATAGTAGAATTTGATTGATAAATTGAATGAAGATTGATTTAACTAATGAAATAAACCGTGAATTAAGAAAAACATAATATATATTTAAGTTTAGTGGAGTTAAACTTTGACATTACATTAAAATACCTACATCAAACTGACGTAATACCTGGCTAACCGGGCTAACCAAACGTAAGTTTAGTCCACCGTCCATTGCACATCATTTCAAGCCGCCTGTGTGACTCAATCAGTCATACAGACCGCTTGAAGTTATAACTTTGTAACGATCGCCGGTTCTTACAACCGCCGCTTGCGCAAGAATTGCTACAGAACCTGCCAATGACGACGCGTCGTCAAAATTATATAATAACAGGATAAGAGACCTTGACTCTTTTAATTGTCTTTGATCATCAAGGTGGCTTGTGTGATTGTGACATTCTAACAGAATTCAAAATCTACTTTCCGCAAAAGAAAAATCAAAAATCAAAACCCAGAATCCGAAATGTTACAAAGAGTAAAATCCCTTCAACTAGAATCTTGATTTATTACGACGCACATTACAAGCATGTACCAACGTCTAGGTTTTCATGAATTATTAGTATATCATTCTGCTATAATTATCTATAAACGGAAGGCCCTGTCTCCTGTAATAAAGTTATAACTTGTACGCAGAACACAGGAAATCTTTTTCACTAATTAATATTACTGTATTGTATTGCACAAGTTTTTCAAATATTACAGTTTATTTGGAATAATAATCCTTTATTTATTTATTCATACAGTTATAGATGTGTGTACCTAATAAATATTAAACTTCATCATTCATTCCTTCTGCATTTTTGTCATATTTCACTTATTTTATAATATACCGTGTACCGTGAGAGAGTTGCCTCACAAACCTGCCAGAATGACATAACAAAGGGACTTGACCTTGACTTTAAATTTTTAGACTCGTTGGTTCACATTCTTTCTTACTTCTCAACCTTCATCAACATAATGACGGTCATTCTAGTCTCAGCTGATCTTTTTAATTTCCTTCCTGGACTGAAAAGATCAAGTTAGTGTCTCATTCTGTTAATTGTCTTCTCTTAATTTTCTGATCTTCAATCAATGCCATTCTTTGATAAATTCAAATAATTTTTATAAAATATTTATAACATTGAGCGACTTCCAATATTGCAACACTTCTTCACAATCTTGGAACCAATACAATCACTGAAACTGTAGACGAGTTTGTGTTACATCGACCGCAGCTTGCGCAAGAGTTGCTGTCACTAACGTGACAGATGCGGCGACTGGGTTGTGTCGTAGGTACAAGAGACCTTGACATTACCTGCTTTAAATTGTTATAGATTACATATTCATTTGTATTTATTCCATGTGCTTACACATTGACGAATTTCAAATCCTCCTGCAAGCCAAACACACTGCACCTAGTTTTGAAGCACACAAAGTTGAACGGTCCTGCAGGCTTAGCATGACCACCATAGACAAGGATTTTGTTGACGGAAGAATAGACAAAATGACATATTGTCATGTTGAGATAATCTAGGTATTCCTCTAGTAACTAGTTATACTTATGTCTTTTCTTTTCATAAAAAAAAGCGCAATCAAAGAATTTGCAACAAGACATCTATGCAATAAAATGTTCGATCTCCGTGAACTTTATCCTTGTAAATAATCAAAAGAACTTCCGGATGTATCCGTTTCAACGACCTCTTGCTCAACAACTCGCCTTGCTAACCTGCTTACTGGATGCGACACTTATGTAACGAGGGGTGCCAACGGACTTGACAGTACCTACTCGCGTTCATGTTGTTGTTATAACTGTATTAATTAATATTAATTATTATTCATATCAGAACTTTATCTGACATAAGTGGATTGATTGCATAAGGAATTAGTGAAATCTTTTATTTATTGAAAGTATTTTGTCTTAATATGTTTGATTAGCCTAATTTGCAATCTTCTGACGTTATAACTTATCCCGTCTGTGATAAACATCTGTGTTCTAACTTAAACCGCGCTAGGGCTAAAGTTACGGCTTAAGTTACTGCTGGGCGAAAGGTGTTAGAATGTCTTGATACTCGTAAAGAGCTGTGTTCAAACAAAATATATAAGGTCTTACTTTAATAATCCACGATATTTTGCATAGCGTCTTAGTGAATGCTGAAGATAATAGTATCAATGAAATCAGTTGTATTTTTTTAGTTAAAATTGTTTTAGAAGTCATTTATTTAATTAATGGTGCTCTAAGTTGTTATAACATCCATGCAAGAAATTGGCCCCGCGCTGATAGCTAGCGCCGTGCATGCTATTACACTTAAAAGAACCAGTAAATTAATCAATAGATTGATTTATAAAATTATTTTTTTAACAGAAAATATATTATACCATCAGTTTTTTTTGGTAGTAGTTATGTCATCTTTAGCATCTACTAAGGCACTATGCAAAATATCGTGGATTATTAAAGTAAGACCTTATATAATATTGATGAAATCTGAATACATGCACATTCAAAATATAAAAATGTAAATAGCTTGACATACAACCTTCGCCCGTATTCCGAAATAAGGAAGAGGTTAAGGGTCAAAATACACGTCCGATAGTTGCTTCCGGGAGCCGGATCCGACTATCTGATCGGATTCATGAAATACACGGTCGATTCTCGTATCCGATTTTTTTCTGTACGACGACGACGCCCGGACGATGCTTACGATTCTGACATCCGATCCGATAGTCTGATCGTACGTGTAATTCATGTTCAAACAAATTTATGACGCGGAGGCCTTCAGATAGTCTGATCAGACTATCGGAACCGACTATTCGGAGGCAAGTATCGGACGTGTATTTGGGCTCTAACAGTCTACCAGCAATTATTTTTCAGTTGACAGTAATTAGTTTTCCACAATTCTAAGCCTTAGGGCTTATAAGTACTGAGAATATGAATAAACCTAAAAGTAAAAACATTGCCTGACCTACGAACTGAACAGAGGGGCTCACGCTTGACAGCCGTACTTAACCAATACTGCGAATCATAATTGTTTATTTACCTTAAATACTCATAAACAAAATCTTGATTGTCAACAGAATGTGACAGCAGCGATTCAGGCCACTTGTACGAGTCGCTGGAGCCGGCGCCTGCGCAGCCTTACCCTGCGCACGCGCCCCCTCCACTGCCGCTAGAAGAAGACTTCGACTCTTTCGATAGTGACAGCGACACTGATGATCATGATAAGGTAAGAATTTAGTTTATTTGTTTTACTTGTTTATTAAATTTTATAGATGTACTTCCATGCATACTTTCATCCCCTATTCCCCGTTAGGGGAAGAATTTCCAAAAATCCTTTGTTAGTGCTCACCTACATACAAGGTTAGTCGGAAAGGGGCCAATCCGCAGGCCACTTAAAGTATCACTGATGACGGTTTTAAAGCAAGTGTTAAAATTTCAAAATCCGATTATTTTTATTTCCATGTTTTTTTTTTTATTTTAATTTTTTTTTAAATTTTTCATCTCTGCTTTAGTTACGAATTCAGAAAATGGAGCTTCTAATTCGTGACCCCAAAAATGACCTAAAATGTAAACACAGCTGATCATAGCTGACGATAAATATATTTTAGCGTATTTTTAATGTAGATAATTTTTGTACAGCTATTTCTCTTAAACTATTGACTTTTGGGGAAAGTTGTACGAGTACAACAAAAGTTATTCATTAATATGGGTACTTTAACACCCTTTCGAATTAGTACCCCCTTTCTGACTAACCTTGTATACGGAACACCTGTGCAAAATTTCATGCTTCTAAACCCACCGGTTGAAGATATACTTTGTCTGTCAGTCAGTGTTAGTGTTAGAGTTTTATGAGATTACAGATATATGTATTCAGTAAAATAATAATTGTAACTACCCTATTTCTGTGACCATGACTTCACAGTTAATGCTTTCCAAAACAATTCGAGTGGTAGCACAGGGCCGTTGTCGACACCCTTTCAAATTCTGCTATTATATTATTAAATCATAAGGTTTTTGCTTGGAATTACCTTTATACTTGTTGCTGACATAATACGTGCTTTTCCCTTATCAATACAATGTACAGTTACGTGCTGAAGTGCATGAGCGGTGGATGTTAGAGCCTATGCACATGAATCACATCTTTAATGTATGGAGTTCGACAATAACGAGGGTCCACGCGACGGCACGAAGTAAAGACCTCGTGGCCATAGGCCCTTACATACGTATGAATCAGAAATATTGATAGTACGCCATCTGCCGTGTAGAGTTTGAACTATTTGCTTAGTGGCGAATTTTCGGAAACCAACACTTTACATCACTAGGAAATTCCACAATAAGGAAAATACAATGCACACCTGACATCACGTCTAACAAGTCTGTTTCAGGACAATAGCGTTGTGAATGTGTCACAGGACACAGTTTGTTGTTATTCCTTCATCGGAACACGCGTATAGTACATATTAAGCCTCGATTAATATTTTACTCATAGTGTTTGTTGTAATTTCCAGTCAACGTATGCTCCGGCGGTGCCAACATTACCCGCTTCAAGGCTACCAACCCCACCCACCGGTGGTGGACAATATACCCTCACCAAAATAGCCAGCGCTGCCCAGCGGAAAATGAGACAAATCAAGCGAAACCTCACGAAAAGATATTCTGGTGAGTAACAATTGTTTTTAAAAATGCAAAAAGTTATTCCGATACCGGGAATCGAACCCGAGCCTCCTGGGTGAGAGCCAGGTATCCTAGCCACTAGACCATATCGGATGTTATGTATGACGCTGAAATTATTAATCTTTATCCACGATATAAAATAAAACATTAAACAATAAAATAATGTCCATAACGGTTATTATTATTTATTTTAAAAAATATTTATTACATACGTCGTGTTATTGAAATACAAGATTATTACTATTGAAATACCAAACATCCGGTCGCTATCATCGGCACATTGATTTGCAGTCAGTATCGAAACTAGCCTTTTGTACGCCCAGCACGACTTACTATTATATGCATTGTTAAACTGTGCTATTACTACGCTCTCTTAAATGCTCTAACGCAGAAATGACCAAAATGTGCGCCCTGTGCCGCCGCACCGCTGGCACGACCTAGTTACCGCAATGTTTGCATTCAAGCCTTGCTTAAAAGAAATGCATCAGAATGCAATTGGCTACATTGCCGAAGTAAATGTATTTACAAATAAAATTATGTTCCTCCAATATGCGTGAGGTCCTGGGTTTGGTCCCCAGGTCGGGCAAAGTGTTATTGGGGTTTTGCGTGTGGATATTTCTCAATAGCAGCCCGGTGTCCGGGTTTGTGTCCGGTTGATGGCAAGGGGCTCGCCCCCTATTACATGGGACTTAAACATAACGGCTAAATGAGGGTCTACTATATGTAGATCTCTGCCCAACCCTTCAGAGAATATAGGCGTGATGATATGTTTATATCCCAATATTGTCTAACCTGGAACATACAACTCTAATTTTATAGAAAGTTACTATCTTTGATAACATTGTATCATAATACGATTTTGCCAATCTCTTGATATCATATCACCTTTTATTTACCGCTATCTTTTAAAGATAAACAATGACCCAATTTGATCATCTTAAATAAAATAGACAGCACTTTAACCAATCATTCTGTTTACAGTGGCTATGGACGGCAAACCATTCATGAAGACGTCAAACAACCAAACGAACATCTACGAGACGAGCAAGAAGAAGTCGCCGATATACGCCAACTGCGAGAAACAAGAGCCCGTGTACAGCAATATCAACTTTAGCGACATGCGCCCTGTGATAAATAAGACTGAAATTCCCTTGGCAAAGGTGTATGGGTCGTTGAAGGAAGAGTTGAAGACTGTTATTTCGGATAAGAGGGCTAGTAATGGTGATATTCCTCCTCCATTACCTGATAAACCTCCTCCTGAGAAGCCGGTGACCCCTACAAGTGAGAATAGTAAGAAGGATAGTGGGACTTTGTCGAGGAAAGCGTACTTTTCGTTCAAGTCGCGGTTCAGACGCGCCACCTCGCTGGCTGTGGACATCAATTCTGACGTGCCCAGTGCCCTGAAGATCACAAACTCGACGTTCTACCTGACTGATTCTATGGATGGTGACTCTGGATTTAGCAACTGGTGAGTTATGCTAACAGTTCATGTTTATTAATATTACATATCGACGATGAAGTATCAATATCTAATAACTAACATTTTAGCGATTTTCACTTTATTGCATATTCGTAGGTAAAATATGAAAGAGCTCGTATTTGCAAACACATAAGATCTTAAATTGTTCTGATTTAGGAGAGGCTTGTAGAAATACGTAATAACTACCAGATAACTATAGAAATGAAACTTTTATTCGCCTCCTGTAAAGTCACTGTTTTGTAATTATTAGATATTGATACTACACCGTCGTTAAACCATAGTAGCTGAAAATTATGCCACACACCACGTTTCACGAGCGTCGTAATAAGACTAAACATTCAGAAATATCAGACGCATATGCAAAAACCACAAATACACTGATAATGTCGTACTTCCTTTCTTTAACAACAGATATTACAATACTTTTGTTATATTACACTTATAATTTTCACTTATACAATTTGAACTATAAACTATAATATTTTTTATTGAAAGAATTGTTCATGCGCTTTTCCAAAACAGCAATTGGCTAGGAAAATCGAAGGAAAAAGGGAGAGTTGATAATGATCAGCTTAAGGCACATTCTTACCGGGTGCACGGCAGTGCACTGCCAAGTTCTAAATATCACCTATATTTAGGGAGAGTAAGACTCAAAACTACTTTTAATTACTAGTTCCTAAGCATCAAAGCTCAAAATGTCATGCATACGTTTGTGAACAGCAGCGACAACGGACAGCCAGGCAGCACGGAGACCCTGTCCCCCGAGAGCGGAGCGAGGCGACGCGATGGTAGGCGGCGCCTTGCCGACTCCTCCCCCTGCCTGTGCCCCGCGCGCCCCGCGCTGCCGCCGCCCCCGCCCCCGCCGGCCCCGGCCCCGCCCCTCGCCCCGCCCACGCCACCCTTGGCACCGTCACCACCGGCTACTGACTTTAGCGCTGTCAACGAAGGTAACGCACAGCCGTCAACTGGAGCCGAGGTGTGATGTACACGCTATTAACAACAGTCTTACTTGATATTGGCCCTTCTCTACGGAGACACAGTTAGATTATCGCTTTACTAATATAGTATGCTTTTGATGATAAGCGTTAGATATTAGTATATTATACCTATATTATTATAGTAATTTATCAAACTAAATACGTATGTTTATTGAACCTAATAGAAGATGATTTTATTAAACCATGTTGGAAGTCGAATCAACACGTACACGGACGGCGACATGCGTCATAATGTTCGTTCAATCTTCGAACTAATGACCACTCGTGATTTCAGACTAGACCAGCAACAAAATACATTTTTCAGAACTAAATCATTCGGATGGAACAATCACCATCTAAAGTGCCCTATTGACCATCGGTCATGTTGCTAATGATCAGTGATCGGAGTAGGTAGATTGATTTTTGGTACTTGTATCATAAATGCACACAGAAAGAATAACATGGATAAGCCATTTTTCCAGAAAGTAATTCCGGTATTTCCGGATTCAATTAAAAATTGTTATTGTTGGTAGTGATATTATTACTACTCAATTCATTTAAAGGAAGGTATCAAAACTAAATTAATTTAGTATTTATGTTGAATAATAAAAACAATCGAATTCCGATCGAAGCATTAATACATTTTTTATGCACTCTACGAACCGAAGTAAACGCGAGTGAGCTACTTGGCATGTCGTCGGCGAGCGTACACATTGTTTTGATAACCGGTTAGTGCACCACCCATGATCCTTTGTTCTGATTGGTCGATGGGTTGTGTCAAATAGCGACAGAGTGCCGTTAAAAAAAGTTTTGAAGAAGATATTGCTCATTTTAATACAATTCCTGCAGAGGTTTTTTTTTAATAATCAATAAGTTCCGAAATTTTACGAAAATTACGAAATTCCGGAGGAATGTCCATATTAATATATACGTTTCGGATCAATGACCCCAATTCAATCTACCTACTCCGATCCCTGCTAATGATACAAATGATGTCATGTAGATGACCATTTTGCTTGGTGGTATGATTATACGGTCCACCAGGCTAGCTGAACACCCTCACATTCAAGTCCGCCAAGCAGTTTACCGTGTTCCGTCGTGTGTATGTGAGAACTAGAGGTCGAGAGGAGGCAGATCCCTCCATCTATATCTTTTTGTCTGCGCTATAGTCAACGACAACTAATATATCGGGTGTAAAAAGACCTTTAACGATAACGAAAACCACGTACTCTACCCATCATTGGGATCATTTTTTTCGAAGAAACCATACCTGGGAAATCATTGGTTTTGGAGATATTGAAGGTCAAAGTACACTTTTTTTTTTGTTTTTTCCAAATACGATTTCCAAATCATAATAGGTACTAAACTTTCTTCAATACAAACATTATCAAAAATTTCAATTTTTCCTAACAAATTACGCATTTGAAGTTACACAACCGCCTTGGCTCGGCTGTGTGGCCGCTGCACGCATGCAAACGCGCGGCATCGCCACAACCATAACTTGCGCGCTACAAAAAAAAAGCGTTTTTTTCATGCCAAAAATAAAAGTCGTTTCTCAGCAATTATTTTTGGTCAATGTAATTTAGTTTGATGTACAGAGTGCGTAGATTTCGGTTATGTGATGAGTCTTTTTACACCCTGTAGAATTTAAAAAAACACGTAGTCCCACGCGTTATGTTGGTTCGATTCCCATATTCTAATATTAGCTGGATTAGTATATTATTGAGATTAGCTATGATCAACATTCTATTATTTTATTCTACTTATCTCGAAAACTTCTGCCGAACTTGTCGGCGCACTACCATGTGCCTAAAAAAAGTATTTTTCTTCTAAAAGTATTTTCTCTTTGTCTTACATGTACGAATATTTTCCTATCTTCTAAATGCCATGTAAATAGTTATTTCAGTTGACGTCTGTCCGTATCGCTTAACGTATGGTGTAACCCATAGACTTTCAGGTTTATGGTTTAACCGAATACCTAGTTGTAATGTGGCCATTTGGCTGACAACGAAGACAGCGCTAAACGGAGGTCAGTGCCTACAACACAGTGGGAATAACTATTTAAAACTATGTAAATTCTTGACTGACTTAGGACCAATTTTACAGCTTTTGTACAGAAATTCTGTCAAAACGTCTAATTTATTCCTCAGATAAATGCTATCCGAATTTGGCAAAGTCGAGCCTAATAGGGATAGTAAATTCATAGGATAAATTAGGCTGACTGCAGATAGGACACTAAAGCCCGTATTAATAATAAGCTCTTAATTGAGAAATCTTCCAAGAGCAGCTACCGTAAAGTAGAATTCCTTACTTTTGACAACTTTTTTTTATCTGCATCTCAATTCATATCTAATCTAGAGTGCGCGCAAGATAACTCTGCGCGCGACTGAGGGCGTGCTAAACGTTGCCATGGTCGCAAAAGTTCAAACTACCGCTTTTTAAGCTTAACTTTTTTATCGCTAAACATAATTTTCCCGTTAAATATTCCTACAATCAGGTAGTTCTACTATCAAAATTGATAAAACGGCACACACTTTGGTGGACCATGATTAGTTCCGATTTCGGCCGCGCGCAGACTTATCTTGCGCGCACTCTAGCCTTAAGAGGGATCTTTGAAATGAGAACTGTTTATTAATTTAATACGGGTCTAAGTTACTCCAGATAATATCATCGCTATTTATTTTAAACCGCAGGACCATCTTTTGTAGGCAGCCACAGATGTCTTGTCTTGATCAATTGAGCAACCGTCAGTAATGTTCCCGAGGACTATAGGCCTTTAGCCTTAAATTGAAGCCTATCGGTCCTTTTTAGAGCTAAGCTAATAAAGAAGGGCTTTAAAAGACTAGTTATTTTAAAAAGCCTATGAGCCTTTAAGCACCTTTTTCCAACGGGAGTCTTTTTTCAAGTAATAGGCTTATGTTAAGGCTGAAGCCATTTTATCTAACTGAACTCTGTCTAAGTAAGCCATCATATTAAATAAACAACATTTATTTTATAATCACGCATTTATTTAAAAAAAAAAGATAGAAAATTAATATTTTACTTAAGTACGTCTCGCCAAAACAATTTAGCCACGATTAAAGGCACATTAAAGATCTAATGCTTTTATTAGACAAACGATTTCTTTTCTCATTAATCAAATTTCCTGCTTAAGAGAACGATTGTTCACTCGGAACACTTGTACAGATAGCTATACTAGCAGGTATAGATAAAATATATATAAAAGATACTTGCCTCGAGGACTTACTGCTTCATAGCCATTTCAGAGGATTAAGCGTTATTGTTGTTAGATTAAAAAAGCTTAGGCCTTTGCAAGACTTTGGACCTCCATCCAAGTCTTGAATAGGCCTAGCCTAAGGGACTAAAAGTCTTTATAGGCTTTTAGCCCGTCAATTACGAGTCTAGCCTTCAAAAAAAGGCTAAAAGCCTATAGTCCTCGGAAACACTAGTCATATGGCTTGGTACACCATTTTGATACGCTTTTCCATTCGGGATCGGGAACATCAAACACTATGAATACAGTTTAGTGACTCGATTCACAAAACTGTGTCCCGAGTTACTAAAATGTGTCTCCAGGCAAAAAAAAACTAACTCTAGACAGAAAGTATCCCGGCAACTTAGTGACATGTGCGCGGTCAGTCTTACCTAATCTTAGGTCCATTATATAACAAAATGTCGTTCTAAAATAGATGCTGTTGGTCATAATAATGAGGAAACACATTAATTAGGTATCTTTTAAAAATGTAATAAGAAAGAATGGTTAGATAATAAAACGATTGCTAGATTATAACTTAATTTGTAACAAATATTCTAAACACTTTGCTAATGCTCACGTTCAAAAAAATAAAAGAGAGATAGTCAGCTACTTGAAAATATAGAACACCCAGGCGTTAGGTACGGTCAGCAACAAAAGTAGCTGAACATTTGAGTCTTTAAACTTGGCATTAATTAGAAAACTAATAGTTTTAAAACAAAAACTTTAATAGATATCTAGAGCTGCTAGATACAGCTCTAAGTATGTCTTAAAGTTTTTGTATTCTATCAATTAGTTATCTAATTGATGCAAAGTTTAAAAACTCAAATGTTCAGCTACTTTTGTTGCTGACTGTACTAATCAAACATCTGAGCGTATTGTATTGTCCATTGCTGGGAATACACCTATCCTGAAAATAAGGTGCCTAATAGAAAATGTAAATCGAGGCGTATCTTATGTTAGTTACTAAACATAATTTTAACGATTGTCCTCATAGTTTCAGAAACATCGAATCGGTGTAATTTTCCGCAAGTCATAACTAAAGTATTGTAAGCTAACCTTGTATTTAATGCCTCCGTCTTGTAAAGATCTGACATTGTTATGTACGATCTACTACTTGCAAGTATCGTTGCACAAGTTTTCTTTGTCGTTTTCCTCAATTATGACTTATGCATTATTCCACAGAAACTCTCGGCACAGATTTTTTGCTTTAGACTTTACTGTTTTATATTGTCAGTTACTTTAATCTTCAGACATAGGATTAATTACCTACTTAGTTATTGTTGTAGTTCTATTTTTGATGCAAAACTGCGAATTTCTAATCAAAACCTAGATGGCGGTCAACCGCAAGTGAGTCAGTCTGACGTATTTAGTCTGTTTATAAAGATTAATAAAATAAATAGTTATTCCCATACAGCGGGGTGGTTCGGGATCCTACTGCACTGTACACGTCTATATGTTTGCACTGTCTTGCGTTTCTTTATTTTTTATTTTGTGGTTCTTATACAAATGAACAAATCGTTCATGTTCGCTTTTTTATCGTCCATTACTGTATTAGAAACTACTTCAAAATATCATTTCTAGATTAATACAGTGATGAACTTTAAAAAAGCGCCCATATGAGCCATTTTGTATTGGAGCCATTAATGTTTTATAATTTAATTCTTGTAGTAACACTTGGTTGAGGCTAGTAACACAACAAATTATTTTCAATCTTAAAAAACATATATTTTTAATGTTCATGGCACAAAATTAATAACATCTAACCTTAGACTATTTAAAAGCTGAAAACAACTTTCGAAAGTCACGATTTGTTACCACCGACCGTTATAATAGAATTAATTGCCTCCATTTTTGCGAAATTACTACGTGATATTAAATGATATAAAAGAAAGTAAATATGCACCACGTCATATAATTATCTAGTAGGATACGACTACGGTTGCCTGTGTCCTCAAAAAAATAGAGAACAAATGTCATAGCAACAATTTTACCTTTTATTTTAATGTATATCTATTCAGAGCTGGGAATTAATAAAATACTTGTGACAGTATAATTTAACAACATTGAACATATTTTTACCGTGTTATGCCGTAAAAAGGAGTTCTAGGTATTCTTGAACACCATCAACCATGACTGTCGATTGTGTGAGCAGAGTTTATCTCTCAAACATTTGATTTAAACTCAATCTTATTTGTCCCACTTAGATCTCCATTCTATGAACTGGAACTTACAATCTAATTCAATACTTCCTACCATTAGAGCATTGAGGTAATTTACTTCAGTAAGTGGTGACAAAATCCAATCCTAACAGTGAACAAGTAATGTAATTTTCTCTGTAATCTGGGCCATTTTACATCACATGATCATAATAAAACACATTACAGCACTACATGTATAAAACATTATGTAGCAAACCAGTCTTACATGTGACCTCCTACATGACATAAACTGGTACTACTTTATGATATGTAGCAACCAGTTATTACCAGTTTTATATTATAATAATCCCAGAAAATTACCTAGCAGGCTGAAACCTTATCAACAACCGCGCTCCAATTTTAACAACAAAGAATATAATACCATGCAGTATGGGTGGGTCTCGTTGCTATAGGCTGTATACACCATTGTTGTGCATATTTTATAAAGATGTTCTACACTATGGTGATGACGCCAGCGACCTCTACACACAATGTGCGCGGGTTTATGCAATTTACTTGTTAGTCTGTTCTGTTAGTCATCAGTGTGCGCCGGCGCGAGATGCTAGTGCTTCCATAATTAAACTCCCGCGCATTTTGTACGTCTCTTGTGATGTGTTGCACTGTGTGATGGGTCGTGAGTTCTATTCTCTTCATCTACAATGCATGACTTTGTTTTTAACTACTTACTTTATCGTAATATGCATGCTAATTTTGTTTAACTTGAAATTATAACTTGGCAAATCCTGCCTACGCATAATTGTAGTCATAACATTTAGTGTTGATGTTTTTGTTCTATGTAAATTATGATCGCACTTATTATGACAACATGCTACTCATTGTTCCAAGTTCACATCTCACGTTATAATATAAACTGCAACTTCAATTATTTCTTTAAATTCACTGCAAATTTACCGCAACAAAGAAACTTTATAAAGTATGAACTCAATTCAAAATTTGTTGTTCTTGTTACAGTTAGAATTAACGAGAAGCAGGAAAAATAAGTGAGCAAACAATTGCTCATTTATATTTCTTTAGTTTACCATGTTCATCAATGTCCCTCACGATTCCATTAATCTTTGTAATTGACAGCACCGTTAAAACAATAGAAACGGAACGGTTGCATGCAACTACTCATTATTATGATTACCTAGTAGTGACGCAGATTACTTACTATACAGATACTTGACTTAACATTCGTTGTCCGGCACACGCACACACATACAACTCTTGTCAACACGTAATTCAACGGGGAATGTTGTGTATGTGTGCTTGTGCCGATCAACGAATTGAGGAAGACCATCTTCAGGAAAATCTTAACAAAAACTACAATTTCCATGATAACCCTGAAATTATTATTGTATTTTTTTTTTACCTCAATTTGTTATTATGAAATATCAAATTGCACAATTGAGACAAGAATAAAAACTAATTGGAAACAATAGTTAACATTGTAATTTTGAATATTGATGGAAAAGTTGTTATGTTTTTTTTTAAGATTCGTCTTTTCCTAGGTGGTCAAGTATCTATACAGCCCGTTTATTAAAAGAATGGGATTAGAAATGTCAGATCTACTATTTGCTTTTCAAATAACGACAACAAAGAACATCATTTTTTTAATCCCATTCTTCAAGTAAACAGTTTGTATAGTAAGTAATCTGTTCTGAAGAAGAGATTGTGACCTGACGATGTGGTGTACAGAGTTGAAGCGGCTGCTGCCGACCCTGTCGCGCAAGGACAAGAGCCCGCGCGCGCGCACATCGTGGTACGCTGAGTGCGGCGCAGACACCACGCCCAGCACGACGCCTAACACTTCCAACACGTCTTGGTAAGTACTACTGTTTCTTCCAGACTTGTTTTAAAATGGCACTTTGTTTACGGAACATCTCCCTGTATTAACACTTTAATTGTATCCAGTAAATGGCGGTTTATACGTTATTTTGTAGTCTTTAATCAATTCCTTAAGGAACAGTAAAAGTTAATATATCCGCTACTCAAAAAAACAAACATGTTTGAATTTTCGAGTGGTTTCTGAAGTCTACAGCAGTTGACAACCCTAAAGGATATTCCCAACCTATAAAATCTAATTAGCCGCGCCCTAAAATCTAGGGCTGGGTCAAAGCATTAGTCAACTCTACATAAGACTTACCTATTGCTAAATCCACCACTCCTGCATCCTACATCCTGTTTGTTTCAACACGATGGTTTTTCTGTCCCTGCAAGTATTAGTTATTCCAGAATGAATTTAGCAGACTTTCCTGTGTTTAATACTTTATAATACTTACCGCAAGGTTAAGTAACTTTTTGTCTGTGAACTTCAGCGAAAGATTGTAACATTAAAAAGTTGACCAACTTAAACTTGACATTTATTGAGCTACAACTACACTTGAACCAAATATTGCATATTTACAGTGAAACTTGAAACATTGTATATGTATGTAGTTGTACATTTATTTCAATGCAATATGGTTGGAAAAGCGGCACGGCTGCGTAGCGACACGACATTTACGCTACAGTTACGATTGCGGTCCGTTTGGCATTCGGCTCCGGTTACTGTTGGAGTTCACGATAAAGGTCAACTGCGACACACCGATCTTAATGCGTCCCACTTCAAGAAATCCCGCTAAATATTACTTACCTACTTAAAAACTACAACACGGTTTATCTTCGAGTTGCACAAAAATATACAACAGTGACATCCTTTTAAAATAAAATGGAGACAATGAATATAAAACTGATTTTCCTTATCAACTAATAAAGGCATAAAAAGCATAATCGCAGCGATCTTATGCTCTACAACATAGTCCCGAATTGATTCATTGGCAACAGTTACACAAGACAGTTACCTAAATACCTACCCAATTTCAAGTTCCACTCTTTCAAAACGCTCGTGCCAACACTATAGTTGTCTCCTTTTCAATCATTAAATGGTCTCATTAAGAACTATTCCCCACAGAGAAAAAATAATCAGGGTTAGAAAAGTATTCAAAACATACCTACGTTTATGTCATTGAGGTTTTTAGAATATAAATCACAGAAGCTTCTTACGGGAAATTACGTGTCGGTTCTTAGAAGACCAAATAATAAGTCAAATATTGATGTCACAACAACAACACCTCGTACGAGGTTTATTTTCAGATCTTATCTAAATCTCAATACCTATGTATCAAACAAAAAACATTATTAATATTTAATCAAGTGGGAACGTCCACAGACAAATGTCACCAATGCGTGATGCGTGCGTATGACGACGCAAAGGGAAAATAGTTTGAATCATGGAGATAGTTTGGAAGAAACCGATGCATGTGACCCAAAAAAAGTTCCCGTGCTGTGTCTGCGTACCTTCGGTACAGACGTTAGTCAGTAGTGGCGCGAACGCATGACGTCTACCATTATCCACGAAACCGATGACTCACAAGCCAGTTTTCCGTACCACCGTTACCTGTGCCCCAATGCGCAAGCGACAAGCGATTAAACGTTCTTGTGCAAAGCTTCAAACTGGATTCAGCCGTTAATTAACTTTATTCATACAATTTCAAGCTTTTCATATATATTTTGAGAGTACGCACTAATTGAAGATCCTTGATATCAGCTGTAGCCTTCCTTTATTCATGATCGCAATTTAATACGGATTACACAACCTCGTCCAAAGCCTTAAAATGTTATTCAGAAAACGCAAACCAGATTGCAGTTCTCAATGAGAACTTCTCACATATACCAAAGGTGCTTGTTGTGTGTCTGAGCTGATTCGCTCCGCGGCTTTGTCTCGGGACAGCTCATAACTTTAACTCTGCTATTATGCGCATGCTCAGGACGTTGGTGGGATTTGAATTGGGTCCGTTGCTTCGCGGCTTTTAGCGCGCAAATATATTTTTATTTATATTGTTTCGCGTGCCAATAAATTTTGTGTGCATACATAAAGTGAAATATTTAAGGACAACTTAAAGATTAGTGATTTTTTACTGTATTGTGTTAATTCCATACAATTTTACAAAGTGTAAAAGTGAAATGTTATCGTCGTTATCTACCTGTACGATTATAGGATAAGCAAAGGTATTTTTTATTTTAAAATTATTAATGTCTTCGTATTGTTAGTACAATTTTGATGCAACCCACATAGCAAAAATAAAAGGTCGATCTACCTACTACCTATGTTTTGTTGTTGTTGAAATCAATGTCACCTTACAATAACATTTGAAGATCGAGCATGAATATAATTAGACCTATTATAAACAGATATTAAAGAGCTTGAATACCTCAGATTTGTTTCTGTGATCTGAGTTTAATACATTCAACCTAACTTGGAACATACTGTAAAAAATGCATTGATTTTCTTTTGACTAGTGTGACGATTACACCTTAGAATAGGTGCTCCTAAGTAAAAAGTAAGGAAAAGGATTAGCATAGCTGAAAATTATTTCTTACATCATCCTAATCATAGGTAAGTAGGTGCTAAGAATAAGTCATTATAAGATTCGTCATAGCTGATTAACAACTCATTATTATGATTTAAATCGTACTTAGCTCTTATATCTGCTTCATACCGACTGTTACAACATATTCTATTAAAGATAATACCGCCAATAATGATTTCCTGTAAATTCTAATCACAATTCTAATAAGAAGTAGATAAATACCTACACTAAGGCGTCTTTGTCCGTTGAAGATTTCATATCGATATAATTATGATCTAGAGGTCGCCCGCAGCTTCGCCAGCGTTGATGCCGTTTATCACGTATATAATCGCGGTTTTCGAGATAAAAGTAGCCTATATCCTTCTTCGGGTTCTAAACTATCTCTGTACCAAGTTTCATCAAAATCAGTTCAGCGGTTTAGGCGTGAAAGCGTAACAGACAGACAGAGTTACTTTTGCATTTATAATATTAACAGGGAAAACGAAATCGCGAAAAAAAAATCAGCTGTTCCCTACATTTATGTTCGCATAGATAACTCGTCAAAATGTAAGAAACAGCTGATTTTTTTTTCGCGATTTCAGATTTGGTCCCATAGTAAAAGTTGTTCATAATGATGAGTACAGTGACCCCTAAGAGTTTGTGTGTTATTTATGTTACACCTTGCATAGTTCAGTCAGAATTTGTATACCACTTTATATCAGAACATAATGTGTGCAACCGTCATGTCTTTCCAACTAAACTATTAACCAATTATCAATGTGCAATGAGTCTTCAGCCTAACAATGACGCTGCTGTATGTACCTAAAAACCTTGCAGTGATGATTTTCTCACACTACAAACATACCTACTGTACTATACAAGAGTACATTAGGCACTTAAAGGCCTTTCAATATAACCAATGACCATGAAATAGAAATAAGTCCTAAGTCCTATGCTGAATAAATAGTAATGCAATCTTTTCTTTACACATATCTAAGGCTGGTATTCCACTTCTCAAATATCTTTGTCCAATATCGATGTCCAATATTTGACCAAATTTCTTTTCTTTGAAATTCTTAATTAAAATCATCCAATTTCTTTGATCAAACGAACAGTAAGTCTATTGTCGTACTTATACCAATCTGGACAAATGTTTCGACGCTTGCGACTTTTATTCTTGTTTTTCGATTACATGAGACTCTCATTGGGAATGCCCATTATCCTGATAGGGTTTCAATCTATCTCATGCCTCTGACGCCAGTCTTCAAAGCCTATTGCAGTTGTCGTCTGGAGATGAAGGTATTACTTCTTCCAAAGGAAGTATAATAGGTACCTATAATCTATGGGCGCTTCTTTTATTTCTAACAACATTACCTTTGTTCACAGGTACGCGGAGGCGGGTCTGTACCAGGCAGGCAACATCTCTTCGTCATCAGGTGCGTCGTCGGGCTCACACCCCGCCAGCCCGCTGCCACACTCACTCTTCACTCACGAGCCGTTATACCAGTTTTACAACGCTGCTAAAGTTGAGGTCAGTATTGCGCTTGTGTACCTACTTAAGGAGAAAACTCCTTTCAAAAAGTTTAATGAATTTTTACATTCGGTTTCAAAGTCACAAAATATTCGATTCACTATTTTCGTTGAAACATTGTTGCTTTCGTTATACCGAAGTGATTGATTAAAGTTACTCTTTTTCAATAGTTAACTTAAAAGGGGGTATTTCACCAACGTATCAATAAGTAGTCCGTAATTATTGACCAGATACGCTAAATGTAACCTACAAATATGTCATTTATAATGTTCAATAATCTTGTCATTATCACTATTGATATGTTGGTGAAATGCCAATGTTAGCTATTGAAAAGTTTAGAGACAGAATTAGCATAATGAACAGTTAATGATAGGTTGATGAAATATCCCCTAAACTGGGGAAAAATACAAGATTTAAACCAGCAGTTCCCAGACTTTTTTTCTCATAGACCACTTTCAAAATTTAGCTGGTTCCGGTGGACCCCCTGCAGCTACATTTCTACCATATAAAATGTGAAGATTAGATCTTTTTGTCACGCCAACGAAGACCCCTGTCGAGTCTCCCGTGGACCCCTGGAGGTCCACCTGGACCACTTTGGGAACCTTTGGTTTAAACCCTAAACGAAATGGCACCATTGTGTCTTTTGAATTCTCTACCTATGGGAACACTCTTCTCTTCCTAAATCAGCCATAACTTTAAGTGCTAGTCATTGTTCTTTACGGACGGTCGTATTGCGTATTCTTATCACCCGGAAGGAGGCACCACGAGAAATGGGTTTCGGGCTCGTAGACGATAAGCTGTCTCCAACGTACGCATTATTGTAATCTTTACAACACCGTTTACTACCAATATAAAACGACTACAACGTCATTAGTGCGGCGCTTTGGGTCTTTCCTTAAACTAGGCAGAGTCATTACTAACCGACTAGTTTTATTTGACGTTGTATAATAATATAATACGCAAACCAGTAGAGTTAAGGCTGATTTACACGACGCCAGTTTCTTGAAGCAAGAATCGTTCTGTCTTTGTCTTTCTCAGCAAAAAAACAGAGATAGCATGAGAGTTGCTTCAAGAAACTGGCGTCGTGTAAATCAACCTTTACGAAGCCTACTAGCTTGATACCTCGCGTAAAAGCATTTTTTAAAACAGTACCTACAGTGACATATTTTATGACCGGGAAAATTTTAGAACAGTTATGAGCTTGTATTGTCTTCATTTCTTACCGTCATAACACTCCCTTTTTACCATATTTTTCAAACTTCCCATAAACGACATTCGTTTCCCCGACAGCCGTGTTGATATCCTGCACAAATATACACACTTACGCATGTATAAGGAAGTAAACAATTTAATTACGCTTATCCACCGTGTGTCCAATTTTAGAGCCGGCGTGTAAACGATCGGCGCTAATTTGAGGCGCTAATTGAATGTAATTGTAGTGACCTCCACGAAACAGGCTAGACTTTGACTTTTATGACCTAACAGCAGTACGAATTCCTATCGATCATTGGTCTTGGAGCGTATTTTTCCGTGTATAGAGTTTTATACAACTGGAGAGCCGTAAGCTGAGCTTTCCATTTGTGTGAGTGCACATAGAATCGATTGCCAAAAAGCAGTATAAACCGGTTTAAACCAAGCAAAGGACTCGTCTGCATTCATTCTCGCACCAATACAAAGCTCAGCTTAAATCTAGCGGACGGTGCAAGGTATTGATATGTATCTGTGCCATATTTAAGGTGCCAATACCACCGATTCTTAAGATGAATCAATAAAAATCAATACCAAAAAATTACATTTTTATTTAAAATATTTGTATAGCAAACAAATTCCCCACGTGTGTATCCACCAAAAAAGTAGGTAGGCAGAATTCGAAGCGGCGAGCGTGCTTCTGGTAACTTATTTTCGAAGTTGTTTGGGGGACTTCGGGATTTATATGCAAACCTTCGCTAATGTTTCTAAGTGAATATTTGGTTATTAAATACCTAACCGTAAAATTTGGATTAGTATTTTTAGATGATCAAGCATATTTTTAAACATTTTCTCTAGAAATATGGCGCGGTTAGATACAGATCAGCACTTTGTACCTATATGTGTGTTTATAAATTCAGTAGGTACTTCAAATATGTTCAATAAGTTAGCAATTCGATAACTCGAGTAACGTAAATTTTCCGCTTCATAAAGCCTTTTAATTAGTGTTATTTCGCGAGAGCAACAAACTTGATTACGAAAACCACAATTGCTTTGACATGTGTTTTTAAATGGAGCTAAACTTTAAACAATATCACTGACAGCTGGTTTAGTAGGTATCATGTGTGTTTTAACTTTTCGCATTGTTATGTATCTAAACTAATGTTCTTCTTTTTCAGTCTGTGTGTCGAGAGACCGGTGATTCAGACTCAGACGCGTACGAGGCAGGGTCCCAGCGCAGCGCGACCACCTCAGTGAGCGAGACAGCGCCCTCCCGGCCCTCCGCCATGGCACTGGTGGCGCCGCGCGGGCCCTCCCGCACTCTCTGGTGCGAGGTGCCCGAGGTGCTCAACTCCGCTGTGCTTAGTAAGTGTGCGTGTGTGTATGTCACAATCACAACCCTACATCGCCAACAGTAGTCCAATCTTTAAAAAGTTTTCGTGTCCTGATATATTTTTGAAGAGTACTCCTTCCCGCATTGTAATGTAAATAATTGCAGTACACCCAATTTCCAAACTAAAGTAGGCTCTATTTTAAGTACCTTAAAAACTTATTGGTTTTGTACTCGTTTTTAAATGATCACCCTTTTTGTCTAGGCTCCCTTGCGCCTGCGCAGAAGCGTCTCCAAGAAGCGAAGTTCGAGCTGCTGACATCCGAGGCGTCCTACCTAAACTCCCTCAACGTATTAGAAGCCAACTTCATCGCACACCCCGCCTTTAGAGATCCACACGTCATGCCGCGTCATGACTGGGAGACGCTGTTCGCGACTATATTACCTGGTAAGTTATCTAATGAAGTTCTGACAGTCTAGTGTAAGATATCAACCTCTTTCCGAAAAACGGTCCGTTTTGATCAAGTTGGTGAAGCTGGTGCATGGTGATAAGCTGAAGAAGGAGATAGATAAAAAAAAATTGCGTTTGAATAAAATAAATTAAATATACTAATGTTTAATTTAATTTATTCACAGCAAAATTATTTCACCAGGACGGCTAATTATAAAAACTGATGCTTCCTTTTTACGACAGATGGTTTAAACTAAGAATAAGGTAAACCCTGATTTAAAGCAAACCCGTCATTTTCTAACGTCATATAACAAAAAGAGACGGGGTTAAAACCTGGGTTTTACTTTAGACCATCTTTTATAATAAGAGGGATGTTGTTTTGTTACGAAATTGTATCGAGAAGACGACCTTTCTGACCTCCCTCTTTTATTTTCTTTCGTTGTTAGTTTTTTAATACCTACACCGAACATAGAAATGAACACTTAATTTCTTGTCCGCAGTCCGCAAATGCTCGCAGCTACTAATGAACGAGCTAGAGAAGTGTTGGCAAGACAACATCTTGCTGCAAGGCATCTGCGACATTGTGAGACAACACGCCGAACAACACTTTAACGTATACGTCAAGTACTGCGAGAATCAAGCGCTCATGGTCAAAGCGCTGCAGCGGCTGCAGACCAAGCCAGCCTTCGCGAATGCACTGAAAAAGTAAGTACAGCAGGTACTCACAGTTAACCTTTTAACCGCTTGGTTTTTTATCGGTTTCCGTGCCCCTAGCACCCAGCTCATAAATCGGTAAAATAATAACTACAATGAAAAGAGTATTATAAACGTATTATGTCAATAAATTAATACATTTTAAACACAATTTTTTGTCGTATTTATCCGACATGGGCGAAATGGACACATTTTTCTTGTCGGATGTATCCAACTTGGGCTGTTAAAGGGTTAAACTTCGTTAAAGTAGCTTAAAATTGTATTAGTATTAGAGCTGAAAATCAGTTTTTCCAGGAAATACAACCACCATACCTATTTCTACCGCCAATCAAAATTGTTGTGTTCCGGTTTGAAGGGTATGGGTGCCGACGAAATTACAAACATAAGAGACTTTATAACTTTGTCTCAGTACTGGCAAAACATCAGCAATTCTCTTGGGGTTGTAGGGCCATATAGGCGGCAGTGACCACGTACCAACAGGTAGGCCGTCAGCTTGTTTGAATTTAGCACTATCCCTGAGGTTCGACTTCACCTACAGGCTACTCGCCGTGCTTTACCAATGACTGTCGTATGTCGTGCACCGTCGGGCAAGCGTCGGACAAGAGCGATTTCTTCGGCGATCTTATTTAATATCTCTGTGAGAAGCTATAATGTGCGATCTGTAAATATGTTAACGAAGTTGCGTCACTTTCGTACCCGCGATTTGACATTTTTACTACTTAGGCCCCGACCGTCGACTGAGGAGAAACTTTACAAAATGCGCTGGACCAAATAAGACACCTTACCTTTAATTCGATCTAATAATATTTTTGTTTTGTTCTAGACTTGAAAGCCACCCATCCTGCCAGTCTCTGTCCCTCCACTCGTTCCTGATGTTACCGATGCAGCGCGTCACGCGACTGCCGCTGCTAATGGACGCCGTGCTCAAGAACCTCAACAACGAGGACCTGGAGTACCACGCCTGCGCACGAGCGCTCGTCTCGCTCAACAACGTGAGTACATAATGAGCGAAGAGCCCTATGTTTCCTCTGAGTCCTCCTTCCTGTTGTGCCATTCTGATTTGTTTACTGCTCAACCTCAAACATCATTCCTGTAATACAATTTCGTTTATCTCCCACAGTACGTATCCCAATGTAACGAAGGCGCGCGTAACACGGAACGCATCGAGGAGATGTACCGGCTGTGCAAGATCATAGAGTTCCCGCCACACATCCGCGACGCGCCCTCACTTGGACCCGCCTGCTCGAAACGAGATCGAAGGTAAAGACATACATTACATAATCCCATATTTAAACAAATATTTGCAAAGCATTTTCAGTCTTTTTGTCATAAAAGATAAGCTCCTCAACTCACCGCCCTGAAATTTCTATACTTAGCAACGAGAAATGATTTTAAATGGTGATTCGCGTCTACACTTGTTATTTGACATGACTAGTCGTATTAATTCCTCTCCACATCCACATTTCGTTGCGAGAACCGTAGAAAAGCGATGTTATCGGACCGCTTCTGCCCGTCAATAACTAGAGATTTTTGAAAGGGCAAGGTGTGCAGTTTGTCCAAGCTGTATAATATGTTATCAGATCCTCGTTAAACTATGTCAGGCACTTTGTACAGATCAGTCTCCTGATACAAAACGCTTCGATAAGTCTGTTGTCGTTGTATTCGGGACACTCGTGTGAATACTTTAATTGAAATATATGTGTCACTACGACTGGGTCCTGCTTTTTGTAGGATGGTGGGATCCAGCGGGCGGTCACAAAACCGAATAGCAAAATTCGACTGTACCAGCTTTTTGCAGGATCCCGGAAACAGGATGCTCGTATGAACGCTGGTATTAATACAATTCCGTCACTAAACGGGATCCTGCAAAAAAATGTTCCTGCCAAATATAGGATGTTGCCGTGATAACGAGCCTAACGAGAAAAAAGGAGATAAACGGAATCGTTCGACAACTAACTTATCGTAATGTTCTGGATCAGAGGGCTAGATAAATTATAGAAAAGTTGGATGTTGTGCACTTCTCCAATAGACCCCTAAAGTAACTCATTTCACAACCATGTTTTATTCATGCATTCATTGTATTTCCCAGGCCCGTGCGCTGGCTGGTCCGTTCTGGCGAGATGACGCAACTTATCTGGAAGTCCGACGAGCTGAAGCTGACATTCGGCAAGAAGTTCCACAAGGTGCCGCTGCATCTGTTCCTCTTCAACGACCTGCTCGTCATCGCCAAGAGGAAGAGGTACGTGTGTTTGTGTGTGTGTCACACGTATACGTTTAACGCAGCTCGAAGTCTGACAAACTGGAAGCTGACTTTCGACAAGTACTGGGTGTATCCGAATTCGTGTAATTACTTCCAACCTCGTGATTTACTGGAGATTGATGACCAATGATCGGAAAAGGGTGAGCTAATTTACCTAAACTTCAAAAAACAGAGACAAAAACTGGAGACTTCCTTAAACAAACATTTTTTTTCGGGAGAATTTTCTCGTAGATTGTCTTTCATTTGTTTTCAAACAATAAAAGACAATCTCCTTTTTTGAAAACAATAAACAATCTCTTTTTTTTTTAAAAAAAAAAAAACGTTGCCCCACACTAAGATTTATCTTGTATCGTGGGTGCGTTTACAGACACAAATCTCACATAGACAAACGCCCAGACCCGAAACAACCATCTGTAGGCCATACAAATTTTTGTTCCGTGTGGGAATCGAACCCACGACCCGTAGCGCAGAAGCCAATCGCTTAGCCACTGCACCAAACGTGTCGTGTTAAATCAATGAAAAACGTGTCATCTGGTTTTGTGACAATTTTGGGAAACAAAAATAGGAAACGAATTTAATTGTTTTCTGTACTATTAACATTAATATTAAATGTACTTTAGTGATGTCCCGAAACCCGGAATAATTTTCACAAAAAAAAATGTTTAAGGAAGTCTCCAGTTTTTGTCTCTGTTCTTTGAAGTTTAAGTAAATTAGCTCACCTTTTTCCGATCACTGTTGATGACAGATTGACCCTGCAAGGGATTCTATGAGAATAAACAAAAAAAACTTGTTGTTCCTAACGCGACTAATTTTATTTTCGTATTTTCGATACAATGCTAGTCGTCCCCGCCTACTGCATTGCAAATAAATTATCTAGAACAAAAAAAACGTAAAATTGATTGTTTTTTTTTTTAAACCTTATTTGTTTGGTGGTTAAGATAACGATACCACTACTGTAAGACAGAAAGGTTTTTTTTTTTTTAATAAATCTAATTCCCGTACACCTTTAATCTATACCAGTAATAAATAGATTATGTGGTTTAAAGGAATTAAACGAATCTGTTTACAACGTATACGTTACATACCACAAAATTGTCGAAACTGAGAAATTTCCTCGTCCAAGACCAGGGCCTGATTAACCTTAGAGGCTACATGGGCTGAAGCCTGAAGACGTGAGGTTCTGGACTGTGTGACGAGAAGGGGCGAAAAACATACGCTCATTTGCGACAAGAACGTGTTAAGTCCGAAGACTAGATTTTTCAAAAAACGCCTTTAAAAGTTTGGAATAAGCAAAAGCCCTAAATAGAAGTGCACTTAACCCATTCAAGACAACTCAAAAAAATCGCCCTTATTACACCGTACACGGCACCGTGCTGCGCCACGACGCCGCGCCGTCTCCCGGTAGCGGCGCCGTGCCGTTACACGGTGGTCGGTGCCGCACCGTAGACATGTGCCCACGGCCTAACTTCTGGGGAATCTGGGGAATAAGTTCGACGTTTTGACAGCTTTTAAATAGAAAATAACTATGTTACAATAATTTGATAAAAATATTTTGCCTTAGATGAAAATATTTTGCCTTAGATAAAAGTTATCTGACAATTGAATAATCGGCTCTTAGGAAAATAAATACTACCACATTTCTTACAATTCTGGGTTTCTGACAATTTGTCCACTCGGACATATAGGCCTCCCCCAAAAGGGGGGGGGGTTGTTGCCGTAATCGCCACGCTTGGCAGGCGGGTTATATTAGCCTAAGAGCGGTTACGCACTGCATCCGATCCGAATCCGAGAAAATACGTTCCGAAGTAGTCATAGAACTGTTTGTATGGTAGTTTACGCACTAGATCCGACTTCCGTCATCCGATTTCTCTCCGTGATCCGTGAGTCTCCAATTCGGAAGAAATATTGACGGATCGAAGTAGCCGTAGTACTGTTTGTATGAATGCTTTCGTATTACCTCGGTTTCAAATCGGACGCCACATGGATATGCCAAAGATGGCCCCTGGATTGTTTGAATTTGGATCAGAGATCGGATAAGTGCGTAAGCGATATCCGAATTCGGTCCGAGTTTCTTAGACTCTAGATTCGTATTTTCTCGTATTCGGATCGGATGCAGTGCGCAAAGCAATATCCGAATTCGGTCCGAGTTTTTTTATTCTTCTTTTCACGGATCCGGATCGGATGCAGTGCGTAATCACTGTAAGGGTGCTCGAAACCTTAATCAAGTCCTGTCCAAGACTAATGTAGATTTCGTGTTCTGGTATTAATAAAAAAATAGTAATTACTGTGTTATCTAGTTTTTTGTCTCTCTCTCACAATAAATGGAGACGTATTGCATACTTGATTAATGTTGTGTGTTCTTCCATAGTGAGGATCTATACGTGTGCGTGGACCACTGCGCGCGCTCGCTGCTGGAGGTGTGCGCGAGCGACGTGGGCGCGGCCACTGCCAAGCACGCGCTACTCATCACTCTGCTGGAGAACCACGAGGGGAGGACGCTCGAGATGGTATGTCTTCACCTCACATCATATATAGGGGAGCCTGCCGTTTTGCCAAAATTATTTTTACCAAATTTCATACCCAAACGCATTTTAGCAACCTTTTTTATATCAATGCAACATTTTGTAATGATTTTAGTATGCACATTTTCATTTAGTCAAATTTTTATTCGGTCGAATATTATCAAGGATAATATCATTAAGGCATTTGGTCTTTAATCAAATGATTTATTACAGCAAACAATCTTTAGACAATAAACATTTAGTCAGATTATTGTAACACGCTTATATCTTTTTAAATCGAAACAGCTAGGTTAGGTTAGGATAGAACTGTGACCACACAACGCACGAGCCGAGCGAGCGAAGCGACAATAAAAACAACGAAGAAACATATTTTTTATTTTGCGTAAAATATGTTAAACCAACTGAAATATTTGACTGCATTAAAATTGGTAAAAGTACCTACTAGTTGGTAAGCAAGTTATTGTTTAAACGTTCATTTGCCAAACATTTGGTTTGCGTTACAATTTATTGGTGAAGAATTTACTTGCTAAGTAATAATTTGGCAAATGAAATTATGCGGAAACTTGTTTGAAAAGTGAAAATTTGGCAATTTTTTTTCGATGAAACAAGGGTAACCCCATATATTGTTGTCGTTTTTTGCATCTCGTTCACACATGTTCTTTGAATATAATAGATCCGCCGTTTCCTGTAATAATAGTGTCTCTCTCTGGCAGCTAATGTCATGTCCGAGCGAGACGGAGTGGTCGCGCTGGTCGGAGGCGCTGCTACCACCAGCGGCGGGAGCAGAGGGCGAGGCCGTGTACGCGGGCTGGGACTGTCCGCAAGTGTGCGCGCTCTACAGCTACGCGCCCGCCCAGCCCGACGAGCTGCCGCTGGCAGAGGGCGACGTCGTCAACGTCACCAGGAAGACCAGCGAAGGTATTACCACGCCATCATCTACCTATCTTATCCAACTAACTTAGGATTATGGTATAAATATGCTAAGGTATTCTCTTCCCGCAATGGCCTAAGACTACGTCACGAATGTCACGATCAGTGCTGCCATTAATTAACATCTCCAATACAATAAAGGAGATTTTTAATTCATAATAAATATTAAATAAATTGCTAACTAGCCTAACTATTTTCTATTTCGTGTTATTCATCTATTTAGTTAAAAAGTAAACTGTATAAAAATACTAGTTCAAAATTGCTTCTCTAAAGAAGCAAATATGTGAAAAAATGCATCTTGCTCGGGTAATTTATTTATACATAGTGGAAGCACCCCCAGCTGATGACGTAGTCTTAGGCTAATGACGTGATCTAGCTGTCACGGGAAGAGAATACCAGTGAAACATATTATTATACCATGGTAAGGATCAACTTATCCAAATAAAAGCGGCAGAATAGCAGTAGGATTCTTACACATTTCTTAGCCTTTCATCTTACCTCTAAACCAAAGATGTATTAACTGACATCCCTAGGTTATATGGTCAGAGTATTGATATAAAATGGGGGTTGTGGCGCCGATTGAAAACTCTTTTTAATGTAATATTATTTATTTGCTTAACCGGTTGCGTACCGCCCGTCGTCACAGGACGACACTTAATTGTCTTATCTATTGTGTCTATAATTGTTTACCGTGCTTGAGGTTTTAATGGCTGCTACCCGTGGTTTTACTCGCTTCCTAGGGGAACTACTATATGTACCCGGATAAAAAGTAACCTATGTCTTAATACAGGACATGGTCTATCTGTATGCCAAATTTCATCTAAATTCGGTCAACCGGTAATTGAATAAGAAACATGCATCTTCACAAACTTTCTTCGTGATTCATAAACTCCTACTATATCAAACATTTAGGTACGAGCTTCTTTGTAATGAGTTATTTCCCTAAGGTTGGTACTACGGCGAGCGCACACGCGACGGCGAGGCGGGATGGTTCCCAGGCGCCTACACGGCGGAGATAGCCTCCGCGCACGTGCGCGCGCGCAACCTGCGGCAACGGTACCGCCTGCTGGCGCTGTCCGGCACATACCTCGGACAGAAGAAACGCGCCATCTGACACCAGCCGGCGCGTCCGACCGCTGCGGCCGCTGACCGCACACTGCCGCGGAGAAAACGTGGACTTATTAGAATCAGGGGGCTTACCACCTCTTAAACAGACAGTTTGAGCGCTTCGAACTACCCTATTCCCTGTCGAGTTGGCAGGTTGAACAGTTCAGGCCAAGCGTGGAGACTGAACTATATTTATCTTGGATGATAGTAGGTGTTGGTGGTAGGTCCCCTTACGTCACAATAACGGTGCTTAAGCTGCCTTCATTCCGTTGGCATCTGTCTCTTATGCATTTACTGAGCAGCCCCACTGACGTCACAGTTGGTTGTACAGTTATTTTTGTTGAAAGTACGTTGAGTGGAAATTTAAGACTTAAAATTGTAAAAGAAGTGTGTAGTAAGTTGGTAATCGAAATCATCACATTAGAATCTCACAATAATGGTATAATAAGAGATTGTTTTACCCTCTTCCTTCTGTTATTAGGTTATTACTGTATAAAAAAGTAAAGATTAATTATATTGAGTATTAACAATCAAACACGATTATTGACAATCTTTGACAGTTATGAATATTTTAAATGTAAAAAGACGTGTTCCGTCCTGACACTGCCTTTATAATGGTGTGAAAAAGCTAGGTGTGTGTTTTATGGTCAATTTTAACGGTAAAGTGTGGATCGAAACGATTTGACACGCTAGAAGGTGCTTACTTGTGATAGTTCCGCTGTATTTGTTGAACAAAATCGTTTAGAAATTTGTAAGATCGAGTTATATTATAACAGCTCATTTTAAATATACCATAAAATTATTTTATTGAAATATATTTCTGATTTAATAATACTGTATTATAAAGACGGATTATAAATAATGAATTCAATGAATTATTAGTTATATTTTATTATAGTATCGTTTAATTCGGACATAGTCCGCTGCATTCTAATCGTTGCAATCTATAACTCACATTATATTGAACTTAGTTGATAACACTTGATAACTCGAGTGATTCTGTTTACATTAGTATAGTTATTATTTGTCAAGTGTACAGTTACGTATGAGATTCGCAGAAGTTTGATGTACAGTATAACATTGTAAGACATTTACTGATTAGGTTTAAGATATCTTGTATCATCATGTAACGCTTCACTTGCCCGCTGTATTCGAAAATTGCCTAGTCATAACAAGCGGATGAGTTGATCATGAAATTATCAAGTATTTTAGTCAACATTCCTTGGCTAGCACTTAAGCCTGAATAACATTGCTGTGGTTGGCCGAATATCTTTGTTATCTAACGGCGTGTCTTTGGACTTAGAGCAAAAAATATCTCCTAATCTACAACAGTTATGCCTAATGTAACAGGGCCTTCTACAAGTCAATGTAATTCCGGCTTTAACTTTGCACCATATCATTAGGTAACAATTAAATCAAGTTACAATTGTAATGTACTTAAGTAAATTATTGTGTATAATTATAGAAATAGGAAACAAATGTAACAAATCATGGATGTTATATATTTATGGTATGATAATAAAATGTAATTATATAATAAAGTTGTTTCATTTCCTTTTTGATAAACTAATGACACGCTACTATGTACGATAACTTATCTCTATAACTGCATAGATCTGGGTAGCCTTTTCTCACCTAATTTGAGGTCAGCTTCCAGTCTAACCGGATGAGGCTGAATTCCAGTATTTTACACGGTTCTCTGTTGGAATATCGAAATATTATTAGCCGATTCTTATCTGTCCGACAACCTTTCGCCACGTTTCATTTCGTCGAATGATTAAAGTCCCTAATTATGTTTTGTAACTTTTTGTTACGCCGACTAGTCTGCTGGCCACTGTTTCATTAGTCAACTGTATTATTGGCCACTTTACACTTGTTAGATGGCTCATTTTGCCATCATACAAGCAAACATGCAAGTGTTTCTGGGTTTACTCCGCCAGAAGACTCGCTTTGTCCCCTCTTCGCTTCGCTCGCACACTCGGGAGGTCGCCGACCCGCTTCGCTCGCCACCTCCCCCCACTCGCTTCGCTTCCGCCTCGTGCACTCGTTCCACTCAGGACCTCCTTCGCGAGCTTCTGGCTCCACGCTTTTAAATAACACTCTAGGGGTAGAACAGAGTCTGACCACGTGTAGTCGGGGTGCGCTGAGTCGGATTAACATTACATTCCGCTGTGTGAAAATAATGTTGTGCGAATACTTATAGGCAAATTAAACAATAGCCAAATAAGTATTCGACTAAAACAGAATTTCTGAATGATATTTTGGCCAAATAACTAGGTACGGTAGCTAATAATCGTACGACGAAATCAAATTATGGTAAAAATTGCTTCGGCAAAGATTATGTAGGCGAATCGTTGTCGGCGTAATGAAATTCGATATAAAATACTTCGACTAAAACACGGGCACCCATTTTTTACACAGAGCGACTGTCATCAGACCTCCATAACCCAGTTATTGGGTAATGACGATATCCTAATGTTGGACCGGGTTATCAGACTTTCGGGCTTCTGACTACACGTAATGACTGATTCGTATGACACCCGGGACCGACGATTTAACGACGGTTCTCGCATGATGTGTAACGAATGGTCACCCATCCACGGACTGACCGTGGTAAGCGCAGCTTAACCTTGCAAATCATGACCTGCGCGTTTGTTACATACGGGGTGTCCTGCGTAAGCGACAAACGCGATGCTGCGAACGCGATCAAAACAATGGCATTCTCTGCTGGCGGCCTATACAGTAGCTTGACAGTAGCAGTCTGCTGCGAGACGCAACGCGACGATACGTGTATTTTCATCGCGTCGTGTCGCCTAGCGTCGCGTTTGTCGCTTACGCAGGACACCCCATTAGCCACGAGCCCTTCCTCTATATTTGCTTAGAAATGACCACATAAATAAATCTCGTTTTGGCCACTTTTAGTTTCCTAAAGCTGTGACTGCTCCCGTCGTTAATCAGCCGTTCCTAGTGGGTTCCCAGCAATTAAAGATTTTTTTCCGATGGTATTAAATCGCTGACTTATTTATTAATGGGAATAGCTTACTTCATTGAGCTGGCGGGGCTCCTAAGATTAAAAGTAGTTACTCTTGGAGTTCCATGACCACGGAATAAAGTAGATGCAACCATATTTAAACTACGTTATGGCTTTGATGACTGCTTTGTCATGTTTGATCAAAGACACTAACTTTGTTGTATGTACCAGGGACACATAATCACATGGAGGTGTTTAAACAGCTTAATCGAAAAGATTTTGTATGATTGCCTGGTACACAAACTGTAGCATTTCTTTAGGCCATGCGATTTTCAATCAGATTCTTTTTTGACAGCAAATTATCCCAAAATCGTGTGTTCGTCGTACCAGGCAATCATAGCATATTGACGGTTTATGAATTCTAAAAGATCCTACCCACACCACCTAGTAAAATAAAAAAGTTATTAAATAGGAAGGTAGTGTACAATTTATTACAATTACTAATAAAATGTCTATGCCATGATTGCCTGGTAGGGGATTATACTGCCATTCTGCGACCATCAAGAAATAGTTGTGAGGCCCACTATAAGAGCCATTACGCACTGTCGACTGGTCGCCGGAGACTTGGTTTCTCGGCGACCAAAACGTAAGCATAGTCGCCCGGGCGACCGGCGACCAAATGCGTTAACACCTGTTTAAACTATAGAAAGTCACAGTCGCCGTCGACCGAGTCTCCGGCGACCAGTCGACAGTGCGTAATGGCTCTTATACGCAAAGAGAAAAAGATCAATTATTGTTATCAGGGATGTTTTCATAGATTAAAAAATTTATTCGCCTGACCTGCTATGGATGGATTATAAAAAAAAGTCGATCTTTAAGTACTTAACGTTTCAGTTTATTATATTACGTTGGTCATTCATTAATTCAAACATGCTGCTTCCTTCTTTGCTTGTATAAATTATATTACAATACGTTAACAAATAAAAAATATAAATTGTCAGCTGAAATAGCAAATAAATAATAAAAAATGCCAATCCTATCAAAAATATTGTCATTATATTCAGATCCGTTAATAATTAATACAAAAAATAAACTCTGAACGCTTAAACTTATTAATTCAATTGTATTGATTAAACAACTCAATGTCTTTTTTGTATAAAAATGCAAAAAGCGATTGTACTTAACTAAAAATTATATTTGTGCGCCTTATCATGTCTGTAATATTGTTACTAATTGTTTAATGAAATAGATATTATAAAAGAAATAAAGATGTAAAAAGAAAAGTAGAAAAAGAATCTCTTGTAATAATCTCACACGAAAATAGTAAAAGGAAAGGATTAAAATAGATAGTCCCCATTACTTAATACACTATGACTCCTATATTAACCGAGCTTGAAGTAAACTATTGCTTAATATTATGCACCAATTATAAACAACAAGCTTTTAACACAAAGGTGAACAAGAAGAGAGATCAACATTAATTTCAGAGTGGAATGGAAGATCAGTCTGGAAAACAGTAACAGTTAGTATATTCATGATGTTTTGAAATATAATCAAATTCTCGTTTTGGAGGAATTCTCCTTGACTTCAAACAGTTTCCTTACAAAGTACACTTGTAATGTTGCTGTTGCTGCTATCGCCAGGATTTGTAATATAGACCACCTGAAATAAAATAAAAGAAATATATGAGGAAATTAATTATAAATTAATCAACTACTCAAGATAATAAAACAGGTTGTAATTAATTAATTAATAAACACACTCGGCTAGAACTAGTTCTAACATATTAAAAGCAACTGCCACTTTAGTTTTACCGCTCCATTAACCCCAGACAATTTTCCTTAGTTAAAGCAACAAAGAAATACGTTGATTAGGCTGAAGCCAGACGAGTGTAATTTACGCAGCTCAAAATGAATCGGGAGTATCTTTTACGCGGCTCAAAATGAGTCGGCGTAATTTTTTAGAAGGATTTACTTACTAAATCCTTCTAAAAAATTACGCAGAGCCAGACGAGCGTAATTTACAGGATTCAAAATGAGCCTGCATAATTTTTTAGAAAGATTTAGTAAGTAAATCCTTCTAAAAAATTACGCCGACTCATTTTGAGCCACGTAAATTACGGTTGTCTGGCTTCAGGCTTATCTTGCTGCCCTGGTTCCAAGATACTTGGGGTAGTCAGAATTTGTTTTTCTCTTCCATATTCCCCTGTCAGCTGCCACCTTATCATTTGGGAACTCTTATATATTATATAATCTACCATATTTTTATTTCTTGCATTAGTATTACACTTCTCTTTGGAGGAGCATATAGACCTATTGTTTTCATTCAGGAATATCTTATCTGACTTTAATTATTAAGGGATGCATTGTTCAATACCTGAGCACATATATATTGTTGTCTTGCAGCAAGTTGTAGTCCCTAGACTCCCTTGCTCTAGAGTGGTACTGATACTGGAGTATATCATTGATGTTTCTCTCCACAAACTGGATTGAGCTCTGGAACAACAATATAAGTTATAAGTATAACTGATGTAACCACTTAATTTGACCTGTATTCTGAAGTGTTGATATTAGAGAATTAATCAAGTTACTTATCAAGTATCAACACTTCAGAATGCATTTATATTACTATGGTAACTTACAGTAAAGTTCTTAATGTTCATGTCAAGCTCCTCCACTTCCTTGGCATACTTCTCCCACATATCGTATCTTATTACTGATAGGTACAAATTGACTAATTTCCCAGCAAACTTTGAGAACTGGTTATCAATGCACACTGCATAATATCCGCCTGAAGAAGACTGGTCAGCGTACTCGGCACTCTGCCGCCATTCATAAGGATGCACTATCTGGCCGTTTGGATGCCGCACGGCGAAACCACACATACCATCGCCGCCTTTCAACACCTGTTGACAAAAAAGTTTGCGAAGTTTTTATGAATAAAATACACAAGTTTAAGTTTGAATTTCTAACATTATCATGGCTCCAAACCACATACAACGTTATCTGAAGTACTCGCATATGCTTCGTTACAGAAAAATCGAATCAACTACCTGATAGCTGGCGTAAAATGTTGCACCCGATGGAACATATTGATAGTAACAATCTTCTTTGCCCGCATCGATGTGCACCTTATAGTCCATCGTCACCGCAGGCATATTCTCGTACCACGGCGCTGCCGACTGCGAGAAAACATCTCCAACGAGTGATAAAACTGTAAATATTAGTATTATCACCGTAAACATATGCCACGTCCGTTGTGCCATTTTTGACTGAAATAAATTATCGAGACAATTTGACAATTGTCAATGACGTGACGTGTGAATGACAGTCTGGGATGCTGCAATGGGATTTACTGTCAAAAAGTGAAAGCCAATCCGTTTAGAAATCTTGGCATGGTGTGGAATTTCATACTGTATTTTCAATAAATTGGGAATTAAAAAAAAAAAGAAACGAATTTATCCTCATACGAGCTCGGCTTATCGTAACTTTGTATTACTTTCGTTCGAAATCTAAGGAAAAGCCAAAAGTTCCAAGTTTTATGGTGACTTTTCTGACGACTTGAACGCTGGAGTAAATAGCAACGAAATGTTTAATGCTGTGCTGTCAGCTGATAGAGTGACAAGTGACAGGTAAGTGACAGCTAACCTAAAATATGTCACTTCGGCGCTTTGTTATTGAAAGTTTACGCAGATTTTTTTGAATGAAAACGTCTTTAAAATCTGGCTTAGCAAAGTATAATGAAAGCCAGATACTTAACATTCTTTTCTTACATAGGGACGCCTTTCAGGTTTGTAAGTTCACGATATATTTGGCCATAAATTGTACAAGAATTTTCCTAATAATAACTTTATTTCAGGGCTTCGGAAAAGCTATGGCTTAAAGCGGGTCGTAATTACCCAGATCCAGAGAGCATACAGGGTTTAATGGAAATTGCGCTACAGAAACTAAAATCTCTGAACTATCCTAACCTTACTCTATCAAGCCGGTAAGTCTTGCTGCACAGGGGCAGAGCGTCATTTTAGAGGCGCTGGACCGTATCGATGCTTAAAATAAATTGTCAAAAGTTATTCTGTTACGTGTCTTGTTACAGTACAGACGGTGGAGTACACGCACTTAACACAAGTGCACACTTTGACTTGGAGAGGTATGGCTCTAAAATATATGACACTGAAAGCATCACGTATACCTTGAACAAGTTCTTCTACAAACACAACTATAGTATTTTTGTTAAGAAGTGCATCAGAGTTCCAGATAACTTCAATGCTAGATATAATGCAATTTCTAGGACATATTTGTACAGGTATGTGATTATTAATTAAACATTCTGTATGAACAGGTCATCTCATCTGTTTGTATTCATTCAAATGCTGAATCAGATCTGCTAAATGGGCATCAACATTCACCAGTACTTTTTATCAAGTAAATAGTCCAGTGGAATAGTCCACAATAGCACCAGTGCACCAGATGGCTAGACAGAAGATAAGGGAACAAATTTTGCATTTTTAACTACAAACAATAATTAAAAAGCCCTTGATGCTGACACTGAATAAAAACAGTTATGAGACATCATCCGACAGTAATTAATTAATTAATATACCTTTCAGATTAGCAGTGAAAAAGAATGATGTAGTGTTACCAGAAAATGTTGTCATAGCTTCATACATACCTATTGAGGAGTGGAAGAGGTGTCATTTTACAAGGTAAACCTCCATGGTTAATTATTTCTTCTCTGTATCATTACTAGTGCAACCACCTCATTTACAAAGTTGTCAAAACTGCCACTGCCCGAGCATATGATTGTTCAGTTTATTTCAATGTTGGGCTAAGTGTTGTGTGGGACAATCTGAAACTAGCTAAAAAAAATGTTAAAGAAATGGCAAAAGGGACTCTGAACATAATACAATTTTAACCAGAATCTTGGGGTGCATGAAAAGAGCCTCCACGAGTGACGTTACTTCAGTACGTCCGGTGCACCCTGGGCAGTCAGCCTCGCTACCAACCTTGCTGACTGGCTAATCTTTTCAGCACGGCATGAGTTATTCTCGTATAGCTCGTGCCGACACGATAGAAGAAGAAGACCAGAATCTTTATTATTTAAACACTATTTTAGGCTGCCCGACTTCGACATAGAGAAATTCAAAGAAGGTGCCAAATACTTGGTAGGCTACCACGACTTCACGACATTCAAGAAGTTTGACAAGTTGAAACAGTGGAAACACAACAGAAGAGAACTCACTTCCATAGAGGTGAAGCCTGGCAAGCCTACTATTACAAGCTACTCTGGGGAACAAGACAGTATATTTGATTACTGGGACATTGAGATAAAAGGAAGGGCTTTTGTGCATAATCAGGTATTAGCTGATGTCTTTTTTCATATGTATGTTATAAGAATTGTTTCAAGATACTTGTTAGACACTCACCAAAACAATCATAAATATAATTCAAAGTACACAGCTTTTATGTAAAACAGATTTGCTTGGGTTATGAGTTTCATAATCTCAAAAGATATTAAGCAATGATTTTGATAATCATGGATCCTGTTCTCGAGTCGGGAATAAATATGGTACTCTGAATTAAGAAAAAGACTTGTAGAATTCTTCTATGTCCTAATCAGCTGATTACTTAAAGAATGGGATTAGAAATGGCGGATCCACTTTTCTTGTGTGTTGTGTTCTTTCGCTCACAGAGGATGAGTATGAGCGAGAGGCAAAAAACGACACCAATAGTAGCTCTACCATTTTGCAGGAACACACAAAACTCTAGTAGTACTTACTTGCATTATATTGTTCTTTCCAGATACGTCGTATGGTAGGAACACTTAATAGCGTAGCAATTGGCAAGCTCCCTGCGGAAGAAATAAAGGTGATGCTACAAGTGCCTTCCAAGCACTCCTGGCACAACTTCATCCAGACAGGCCCACCAGACGGACTGTACCTTTGCAACGTTGAGTACAGGCCTGAGGACCTTGTGTATGACCCTGACAAGAGGCAAGAGGAGAGGAGAGAGGAGTGTGATAGTGACAGTGAATGATAGAAATTAGAGATTATTTGTTTTGCTTACAGTACAGACTGCAGTTCTTTTCTCCCTCGACACAAGCATAGCTAATGCTGTGGTGAAAAGATTAGTCAGGCAGAAAGGTTGATAGGGAGGCTGACTGCCCAGTGTGCACCGTACATACTCGAGTATCGTTTGTCGTGGAGGCTCACTGACTGCAGTAATAATAGACAAAACATAAACTCCGTGAAACCGGTTTTTGGAATAGTCCAGAATAGCGCCAGACGGCTAAACGGAAGACAAGGGAACTAACATTGCATTTATAATTAATTTTATACTCTTATTTCTCAAGTGTAAAAGTATCCCAAAATGAGTTTCCTCAGTGAATTACAGAAACAGAAAAATAAATTAAGGGACACAGAAACTGTTGTTACAACAGTCGACGGCCAACGGTACGTCGAAAAAGATTCTACTATGGTTGCTTTATGTCCAAATACTTACGGCTTTGTGGTTGATACTAAACCTGATAATGTTCCAATATTAATATCTGAAAATGTGTACATAGGATCACAAGACTGTACAGCGAATGACGTCATAAAGTCCTATAATATACAACATGTGCTTAGTTTAGGTATAAATGTTGAAGTTTCTGTAAATAATAAGTTTATAAACTGCTTAGATTTGCCTGAAACTAACATTAGAGATGTATTATTAGATAGTTTGCCGTTTATTCGTAAAGCTGTAGATTGTAAAGAAAATGTTCTAATTCACTGTAACGCAGGCGTGTCGCGCACTTCAATGGTTGCTATAGCTTATCTAATGCATTATGAACAGATGCAATTTCAAGATGCATACGACTTGGTGAAGAGTAAAAGGCCTGCTGTACAGCCCAATGATGGATTTAGGAAACAGTTGAAAGCTATGAGGCCTGGAAAAATAATTTAGAATATTCTGTGCAATAATTGTCGTTTGATTTTCGACTTCAATGTTTAGGTAATAAGTGTTATCTGATTGTTGTGTTATAAAGTGTAGTATTACAAAGTAGATAGTGTAAAAATGGACGATAATAAAAAAATAATAAAAAACAGCTCGACTTTAATTTTCTATTTGAGCATTACCTAGTGAAGATTAGCCTCCGGTAGCTGAGTTAAGAATTCTAGGATAAGCAGTACTTAGTAAAATTTGAGTACGGAGTTGTCAAAAAAAAATACGGATTTTAAAGCATTTTTTTTTTGACAACTCCTTACTCAAATACTACTTAAGTATTGCATATCCCGAGTTCTCAATCCAGAAACCCGAGGATAAAACATAAATTCAATAAATTTACCTTCTAGGCGAGTACCGTCCGCGAGGCCTAAGCTGAACTTTGCATTTGTGTGAGAATGAATGCAGACGCGTCCTTTGCTTGGTTTAAAGCGGTTTATACTGCTTTTTGGCAATCGATTCTATGTGCACTCACACAAATGCAAAGCTCAGCTCACGCCTCGCCAGTTGTACTCATTTTCCAACCATAAAAAAACTAAAAGGCTACCGAAATAAAACAACATTATTTACAAACAAGTATTGTAATAACTAATAAATAGGGCAGTTTTAAGTACATGAGCCAAAACGCGTGTATAACATACCGGCCGCCACTACATGGCCGTCTCGTACAACGAATGGAAGCGCTCATTACATACTAAGTTACAGTTTATTATTATTTTAGCACCAAGATCATAAGTTGTCCGAAGCACTTAAACTTAAGTAACACGTTTCATATAAATATTTGTATGTACAATTGTTTACATTGGCTATAGAAGCTAATTTATTATCATTTATTTTGGCAACTGTATGTTCTTAAACTATCGACAGAGTTGTAGCACGTCACAAGCAACAAAGACATATTTCATATTCAGTGAGTACCCCTCATGTAACTAATATGTGAACACATTATTTCCATGGTACAGTCACGTGTAATAATATGTATACACATTGCGAACTTAAGCGAATTTCTTTTCGAGAATAGATTTTAATTAAGAAATATTCGAAACGATAACTCGTTTAAATCTCACAAACTATGTGTGTAAATATTTCATAATTTTAATTTTGAATTTCGCTGTGTGTATACATATTATTACATGTGGCTGTACCCATATTACTAGTTTGGAAATTACGAAAACGGTGTCAGTTTTTGTGAGCTCCCTAAATTCTCCTCCGATTTCTGAATTGAGAATTCGGGATAAGCAATACTTAAGTAGTATTTGAGTACGGAGTTGTCAAAAAAATGCTTTAAAATCCGTCATTTTTTTGACAACTCTGTACTCAAATGTTACTTAAGTACTGCTTATCCTAGAATTCTCAATTCAGAAACCGGAGGCCTATCTCCCATTAAACAACCGCAAGAAAAAGAGACAAATATATTATTCAGTTCAGCGAAAAAAAATGCCGTTTTCTTAATTTACCAACTGGTCCTAGGGTTACAGACTATCCAGAGTTTAACCAATAGCCTTACTTTGATTATAACTGCATATCGGAAATTATAAAAACCAGTAAATTATAATAAGTAACAAGACTTAAACGGTCGTCATCAGCTTCAATACACAAATATAATCAACAAACAATGTATTTTGGATGTCATTACAAGAATAACGTCTCTTTTTAAAGACCTATATTTGTAGGAACCTGCAAGGCTCACCCCCGGTTTCTGAATTGAAAATTCTATCCTCCGGTTTCTGATTTGAGAATTCGGGGTAAAATATTACTTAAGTATTTGCTTATCCCGAATTCTCAAATCAGAAACCGAATGAGTTATGCAATACATAAGTAACGTTTGAGTACGGAGTTGTCAAAAAAATTACGAATTTTAAAGCATTTTTTGGCAACTCCGTACTCAAATACTACTTAAGTATTGCTTATCCCGAATTCTCAATTCAGAAACCGGAGGTTAGTAGATTGAAAGGACAATGTGTTTAGTACTTGTAATATGTATCTAATCCGTGAATAGATGTATACGGTTTTAGGCCCGGACTCCACCAAAGCGGAGATGTCCGAAGCGAAGACGAGAAGAGGTTTTTCAGCTAGGGTGTATCCACCGAAACTGTGCGGAGATGCGTACTGGCTAGACTGTAGCGGAGATGTGCGCTGACTAGAGCGGAACTGAGCTGTGTGCGGCGAGCATTGGATATTAACGCACAGTTTAGTGCGATCTGACACGAAAGACACCGCACACATCTCGTCTCCGCTGCGCGCCGTCGTCAGCTTGCAAGGCAAACCTCACATCTCTGCCTTTTACCGCGGCCCAGCTCAATCACAGCGAGGAACAGCTCACATCTCCGCTTCCATCGCGTCATACAAATATGATACATTTCCGCTCAGTGGTATCCACTTAAGCTGAGTGGAGACGAGATGTGTGAATAACGAAATTCTATTGGTTTTTTAATACACATTTCCGCTCCGCTCGTCTCGTCTCCGCTTTGGTGGAGTCCGGGCCTGACTCACGCGTTATTCGGGTATGACTAGTTACAGAATCGGCCGAAGTCCTTAATCATGAGCTTCTTACGCGGCCATGCGCCCCGAACTACTAATAATATCTAATCCATGATTTACAAAATGCTATACCACGGGTTGTTCAGAAATAGCTGCTGCGACGTACTACAAATCTGATTAAAAATGGGCACTGGCTTAACATAACGTATCTACCTATTACATTATGATCATTTATAATGGCGTTATAATTAACTGGGCAGTATTCATGTAGATATCATATATTTTTTTTAGATATTAAGTAGAAACAAATATGTACTACTAACGGTATTGAATATAAAGATATTTTATTGTTAGTAGTTCATTATTTAGATAAACAATAGATATTAGATATATCAATTAAATTCGGTGGCGATTTCAGACGTTTCTTCAATAAAATTTGATTCAATTAGATAACAATACAAAATATTTACATCTATATATTATTATAGTTCATAACTTCAATAATGGACGTTATTTTTAGTTTATATAAATTACTTTATAATTCTGAAGCACCTTTTAAGCACAAGTGAGGGCCCAATACCGATCAAAATACCAATAACTGTTACGACATTTTACAAAACAAATTGCATGATAGCACACGCCTTATGACACCCGAAAAAAATGTTTGAATGTTGAAAAAGACTTGATAGACTGTGTGTAGCTTCGGAAAATCTGACCCGAATTCCAGGCCAGTTTAAACCATAATATTGGGCCCCAATTTAAGCAAGCTTATACGTTACAGAGCATAAAACAAAGTACTTAACAAAGAAACAATTTGGTTTACCAATGAACACTTGACTTTTTGGTGATAGCAACCTCAGGTTTAGACAGTGACAGTTATCTAGGGTTAATACAAAGCAGACTTAACGACTAATTATTCCAAATATTGATAAATTGCGCTTTCGTAAAATGCGAGATGGCAAGTTAAGTACTGATTTAGATTTAGAAACTAAAATTAAAACTGAAGGAGAAGCAACCGGTAATTTTAAAATGTCTTATTTTTCATTTTTCTTCTTAGTCACTTCCCCCATTTGTAATTAGTCAACTTAAAACTACTTATGTCTAATGTCATTCGCGTTACAACCATTTATAATGATTTTTGAGACCACAACAGTACATAATAATTTTATTATTATATCGAAGCACTGAAAAGGACGGGAATGTTAATTTTGAATCACAAATTCTTTAAACCAAACATAACATTAACTGATGCGCATTCTGAATACCGGCAACCAGCGCAACGGACTTGTATAACAATAAAGTACCTTCTGTTCCGTTTACTCCCAGCGAAAATTCAAAAACTCACGTTACGTTAATTATGGCAACTACCCAATTGTAGTTATTTACACGTCCCTGAAATTTTTCAACAGAAAAAGATCTCTGGAAGATATGATCATATTGGATCATGATAATGGTTTTAACTTTCATTGATGTATTCAGAATGTATATTTTGTATTGTATTGGTCTCTCCACATGCAACAATAAGTAGCTATGACCATTGACCAGCTTTCAGTCTTCTAGCTTTATCAATAAAATCTCAATTTGTCAAAAAATCTTATAAATTATTTGTTTAAGTAATAAATGTTGAATAAAATCATTAATTCAACAAATTATTATTATTATTAAATCGTATAAATTACATTAGAAACCGAGTTTTACTCGTAAGTCATAACATCAAATGGCGAATCTAGGTGCACGACAGTGTACCGCTATTTTTCAGTGTTCCACAAAACTTTTGGTAAGTTCCAATATCAACAAAGACAAGAATTTCCAAATCGAAAACAAATTGTTAGAAACAACGATTTGAAGGACATTTTATATAAATATAATTTAATTTACCGACCCTTTAGTTACATCGGCAATCCTTCAATTTTACACGAAAATATGATAATTCCTTGTGTAAAACAGTACCAAATCATTTAAACAGAGCGGACGGATTCTATGACCCACTTATACAATGTTAGTCGGAAAAGGGGTACTATTCCAAAAGAGATTAAAGTATCCATAGTTTTTTTTTTATCTCTTCTGATCAATTAACAGAAACAATAGATAAACAATGGAAGCTGCCGCAAATACGCGGCGTTGGTCATTAAAAGGAGAACACTTGGAGAAATCGTCTTCAGAACTAATAAATTACAATCCTATGTTGTGACCGTAAAGTTCATTTCAAAACATAAGATTTAAGTCAGTATTAAAACCTGTAAAGCCTGATTTACACAGGGTAAGTAACTGACTCCAAACTCGAGACAAATCAGTGCTGATCCGATATTTACCTAGTGTAAATTGACTTGGAGTCAGTACAGCGCTGTCAATTTACACTAGGTAAATATCGGGTCAGCACTGACTTGTCTCGAGTTTGGAGTCAGTTACTTACCCTGTGTAAATCAGGCTTTAAACACGACTGCAAAAGCTATTTATATACGCATCATATAACCCGAACAAAGTTATTAAAAAAACTACATCCTAAATAAGTACATATCGTGTAATAATGTACAGTTAGCAACACAGTATATCCTTTATTTATAAATATTGACATGTACTACAACTTTAAGAGTTATGTTGCACACTGTACGCATATGCATTTTATAATTTCATATAAATAAAGACGAATATAAAAAAAGTCTTAAAACAACCTTCTGTCATTCCCGATTAAAAAAGGAATGTGGTTAAATATTCTAAAACTTATTATATTACTTTGTGAGCATTTTCAATTATCTACATGACTGTACCTACGCGTCAACTCAAAGTTGATTTAGGCGGATTGCACACCGGGCAGCCTCATGCTTTATTACAAGGCTGCCTGTTGTGTTACCTGCCTTAATTTGATTTTAATCAAATTAAGAATATTTAATTAATCAAATTATTCCTTATCTTACCACATTACAATGTTTCTTAACTTTGAATTGATAAATTAACATTATGCATTTCAAAATCTCAAAACTTATACAAGCAATATATGCATATACTTCATAATAACTTTAATATTTATAAAGAGTAATATAATGTTATATGTATTTAAAATGCACGTTTCAAAACAAGTCTTATTTTCAGTCACAATTTTGTATAGTATATTTTTTGCAGTATATGGATGTAGTATTATTTATAGTTATAAATTTGCTTGAACACTTTACAGACGCGGTATTTGATAGTACAGACTAAATGAACAAGGTCTACAATTTCCTTCGAATTGTCAGATGAACCTACTGTCCGCTATTCATTTCACACATTCTATCATGGTATAGAATTATAATTTTATGCGGATTAAAGTAGTTTCTAGGAGAATCAAATACATTAGTAAGAACCTTTACATATTAGAGAAAAACATTTGACAATCAAGCTCTTTTTATTGACCTATCTATGTTTTACGAATTATCGATTCTGATATATTTTAGAGACCTACGCGGCTGCGTGATTTCCGGGCACACTGTTTACGTTTATACAATGGATCGAATTTTGGACATCAAGGTACAACTCAGGCAATAAGAGTACAACTTACTTTATCTAGAAGCTCTTGAGCGTGAGTCCCCTGGCGGGCAGGCTGTTGGCCTTAGCCGGCGCATCCCTAGCCTGCGAGTGAGCCACAGCGATGCTGAGGCACTGCACCCACTCCTCGGCATTCTTGCCATCCTTGGGCTTGAGGATGAGCGTCTGGTCACCTGTGAAGATCTCGAACGCCTTGGGAATGTTGCGCGCGCCGCGAGATACTTTCACGGAACGGATCTGATTTATGTCGATGCTTTCGCCGCCGCTCTGGAAGAAAATGTTCTAGTTGATATGCTGGTAGGGTTCGTATTCGTAGATATGTAGAAATGTACTCGTTGGAAGTTTAAATAATACGCGTGCGACGCGCGTTCGTAAACGAGTAGAAACCCTAAATACCTACCCTAAAAACAAACCAGACGAGACCTACTTTTAACGAGACAAAATAAACAATATTCTGTTATGTCATTATTAAAAGATTAAGCTACTCAAATACACAATACACACATCATAAGAAAACACTAGAACAACAGTCCTTAAATCATAACGTAATGAGTAGAGTACTCACGGATCCCTTGCAGGAGAGATGCGCACCGGAGAGCGTGAAGTACCTGGTCCTCCAGCGTCGGAACAGCCTCCAGCGGCCCTTCTTCTCCTTGAGCTGGCCCTCGATGACCGGCACGCCGTCTGCGGCCAGGAACCCCACCGCACGCTCCGGGTGAGTGCACAGGAAGCAACCCCATGTCGCCTGCACACAACGGTACATTATTGTCTAAACTTTATTTTTTGTTACGTAAGAAACAAATCCCCGTCCTAAATTAATTGAAGGCAAAAACACCTGGATAGCGTAAATTGTCCATGTACATAGTTATGACTTATGATAAAACGAAATTATAATGTATATTAGAGCAGGCCAAAGCATAAAATTTAGTTTCCTTTTGAAGACACTAATCTACTTTTACACTGCTTCGATCGAAGAAAACAAACCAAACTGAATATCTACACATTCACTGTAATGTATTTTCACAAACAATTGTACATACCTGTGTAGGAGGCAGGGCGGCGCCGTCGTTCCGTCGCGCTACCACCTCAAATACGTCGAAGAAACCCGCCGCGCGCAACTCGTTTAGCAACATCTCTTGTTCCTAAGTAGTACATGGATAACATTAGTACATATGCCTGGACTTGGCGGGGAACTGCCATGCAGGGACATGAGGTACACATAAGATCTACAATGAAGATACTGTTCTACAATGAAGCTTACCTTAATGCCAGGGAAGGCGCCAGTGACGAGCGTCAGGAAGGTCTTGTTCTCACACTTGAGGATGTCCCAGCAGTGCTTGAGCGAGGCGACGGTGGGGTCTCGCGAGGACAAGGCGGCGTCGTGCCTCGCTTGGAGCGCCAGGAACATGAGGTGGATCCACACGCGCGGCGCTCGCGTGCGCATAGAGAACAGAGCGCGCGCGTACAGGCAGTGCGGCCCGCGGCGACCGCACGCGAACTGGAGACGAGCTAACTTCTTTGAACGACGCTCTGGAATACAACAAAAACACTACCTGATAAGAGTCGGCGAAATAGAAAACTGTGCAACTGACGAAATTATAATGACGATATTTCCTAAGAAGAAAAAACTTTTATAAAGTATTATTACATTAGGAAAGTCATTTATAAACAATAAGAACATGACCGGACCCAGCATGCTGCCTTGTGGGACTCCGCGTTTATTTTCCCGGAACTCTGATTTAACTTTTTTTGAGAGTGCTGTGTTGATTTATTACCATTTGAGTTATTTCCGAGCATTGCTTTTGACCGTTTAAGTAGCTGTGCAACCAGTCGTATGCTGGTCCTCTAATCCCGTATTTTTCTGATTTAGTTAGCTGTATTCCATGATCAATCAGGTCAAAAGCTTAACTTATATTTATCTAAAGGTAGAGCAGCTACATCTTGATTATTATTAACACACTCGGAAACCTCTTTAACAAGATTAAAACACGCTAATGTCATAAACATATTTTTACGAAAGCCATATTTATTATTTGATAATATATTATTATTATTAATAAAACTGACTAATTTCGCATGAATAGCTCTTCCAATTACCTTTGATAGTACAGGGTTGAGTGTAATTGATCTATAATTATTAATATCTTTGACATCTCCTTTCTTAAAACCTATTAAATGTGAGGGACATGAACCACAGTTAAAAACGATGTTAAAACTCACCCTCAATAGTACACTTAGCAGGCGGCGGCAACCTCAGCGACACATTATCCATATACGCCTTTATCTTATCCAGATGTTTCTCACAGAAGTGTTGCACTGTATCTCTCATAGGATAAGGCTCAAACACGCTGATCCTGTGGTTGGACGACGTGTTGTTCGTGCCGTTGTTCGTGTTGATCAAAGTCACACTTGTATTGTTAGCCCGCCGTGACGTCACAGTCACTGGCCCGGATATAGATATAGGATTCGTCGGACTGACCGATATCGGTCCGGAGCCAGGCTGCGTGTTGGACGTGTTGGATGTGACGACCGACACGGTGCCGAGCGCGGTGTTTGAGTGTTGGATGGACACGGCCGACGTGATCGGCGTGAGTCCGTCCGATGACTTGCCGGATGTGAGCGGGTTCACAGATATGGATTGCGTGGCTACAGGCGGACCGGATATTATTGTTTGATTGTTCTGGAACAAACAAGAACCTGTCTTGATAATTCTGCTATAACTTCAAATAAGAGGCAAACGCCATAGTATTATAACATCGTAAGCATTGTAACTTACATTACAAGTGGAGGATCCGATGAGTATGTTATGATGGTGATGAGACCTTGGAGTTGGTCTCAGCACGCGAGGTGGAGATATGCTGGTGACGGTGATGGCGCCGCTGGACTTGCCAACTACACCGCTGGATGAAGATGACGGCTTGCTGTTCGATACTATAGCAGAAAACGGGCACTGTCAATGATAGCATCTAGAAAAATTATAGCGAATATGCTCAACAAGCAACAATTTAAATTAAACTAAACTACCCTTCCACATGCATTCGGTGAAACATGCATAAAACACCGAGAAATATTGCAATAATTTTATTTACCCGTATTAGTGGTCCCATTCGGTGGTGTGTTGATCTGCTGGGAGGAAGACAATCGTGTCATACTTTTGTGAAGACCGCCCACCGAACCACCTGATTGGAAAATACAGAAAGTAATCTAACCTCCGGTTTCTGATTTGAGAATTCGGGATAAGCAAATACTTAAGTAACATTTGAGTACAAAGTTATCAAAAAAATGCTTTAAAATCCGTCATTTTTTTGACAACTCCGTACTCAAATGATACTTAAGTATTTGCTTATCCCGAATTCTTAAATCAGAAACCGGAGGTAAATCTGGACAACACCTAAATAACTAAGTTTGCCTGAAATAAAACGCACGTCTACGTCTTAAAGTGTATGTTTATAACAATTGAAAGAGTGTCACCTGCAACATTGAGCCTGGTCATGCTTCTATGCGGGGCCGGTCCGGTGTGCAGACGGCCCGTACTGCGCGAGTCGCCTAGCTTGGCTCGTCGCGCGTACCCGCCCACTGCCGAGCTGGCCCCGCCCGCGCTTGCCCCGGTCGTGTTGGCCCCGGCCACGCTGGCCCCACCGGCACTACTATTGCCAGTGCCCCCTCCCGCCCCGGCCCCGCCGGCCCCGCCCCCCAACCTCACGATGGTGACTCCCATTGATGTTCGGTTCACCTCACTCTGGCTCGAGCCAGATTTTGGGCGGTTGCTGCGAACAATGTTGTTGTCATTTATGAAGCTATTCATAGTATTGGAATAGCTGAAGAAATATCTCTATTTATTTTGGCATAGATAGAGAAAAATTTTAATCACTCAATAGATAATTGAGAAAATCTCGCGAATTTATTCTGTAACTTCCTTCTGTCTGGTCTGAGTTTAACATCGACAACCGCTTCAGTACGAAGTTCGTTTGTTTATTTATAAAGCGTTACCTGCTATTAGCTCTGACAGCTGTGAGAAGCTTGTCAGTGAAGAGCGCGGGGAAGGCGCTGCACAGTGACGTGGCGTCTCTTAACAGCGCGGCCTGCTGAGCGCGCTCCGCCATCGACAACCGTTCTAATACGAAGTTCAACGCTTCTTGAGCTCGCTCCTAGAAAAAAAACTATATTTAAGAACGAAACATTATTAAAACTTCCTCAGACATCAGCTTCAACTGCTAATGGCGCACCATGCAGCCAACCACCGAGGCCCAGACCAGCGAAAGACCAACTTCCTCGCCTAAATTTATTAATAATTCAGGCCACAATGCAGTCAGGGGCAGCAATGTCACTGATGGGAGTCCGCTGTCTGTTCCCATCTGACCATCAACGTGATGACTATAGTCATCTATTTTAGGGAAAGTCTTTATTCAGCAGTAGACTGCTATAACATACGTACCCTGCCAGAATACATACGGTATTATACAGTACAGTAGTATACAGTGGCCGGCGCGCTTCACTACGCTGCCGTGTTCTAGCACCAGCGTCACTCAGACACGCTATAGCCTGCTGTGCTGTGCTGTGCTGTGCTGTGCTGACATACATACCCTGCCAGTATACCCCAGCTGCGTGAGTATGTTGGCGACGAGCGTGACGGCGTGCGGCGTGGCGTGCGGCGGCCGGGCGGCGCGCTTCACTAGGCTGCCGTGTTCTAGCACCAGCGTCACTCAGACACGCTATAGCCTGCTGTGCTGTGCTGTGCTGTGCTGTGCTGACATACATACCCTGCCAGTATACCCCAGCTGCGTGAGTATGTTGGCGACGAGCGTGACGGCGTGCGGCGTGGCGTGCGGCGGCCGGGCGGCGCGCTTCACTAGGCTGCCGTGTTCTAGCACCAGCGTCACTCAGACACGCTATAGCCTGCTGTGCTGTGCTGTGCTGACATACATACCCTGCCAGTATACCCCAGCTGCGTGAGTATGTTGGCGACGAGCGTGACGGCGTGCGGCGTGGCGTGCGGCGGCCGGGCGGCGCGCTTCACTAGGCTGCCGTGTTCTAGCACCAGCGTCACTCAGACACGCTATAGCCTGCTGTGCTGTGCTGTGCTGACATACATACCCTGCCAGTATACCCCAGCTGCGTGAGTATGTTGGCGACGAGCGTGACGGCGTGCGGCGTGGCGTGCGGCGGCCGGGCGGCGCGCTTCACTAGGCTGCCGTGTTCTAGCACCAGCGTCACTCAGACACGCTATAGCCTGCTGTGCTGTGCTGTGCTGTGCTGTGCTGACATACATACCCTGCCAGTATACCCCAGCTGCGTGAGTATGTTGGCGACGAGCGTGACGGCGTGCGGCGTGGCGTGCGGCGGCCGGGCGGCGCGCTTCACTAGGCTGCCGTGTTCTAGCACCAGCGTCACTCAGACACGCTATAGCCTGCTGTGCTGTGCTGTGCTGTGCTGTGCTGACATACATACCCTGCCAGTATACCCCAGCTGCGTGAGTATGTTGGCGACGAGCGTGACGGCGTGCGGCGTGGCGTGCGGCGGCCGGGCGGCGCGCTTCACTAGGCTGCCGTGTTCTAGCACCAGCGTCACTCAGACACGCTATAGCCTGCTGTGCTGTGCTGTGCTGTGCTGACATACATACCCTGCCAGTATACCCCAGCTGCGTGAGTATGTTGGCGACGAGCGTGACGGCGTGCGGCGTGGCGTGCGGCGGCCGGGCGGCGCGCTTCACTAGGCTGCCGTGTTCTAGCACCAGCGTCACTCAGACACGCTATAGCCTGCTGTGCTGTGCTGTGCTGTGCTGTGCTGACATACATACCCTGCCAGTATACCCCAGCTGCGTGAGTATGTTGGCGACGAGCGTGACGGCGTGCGGCGTGGCGTGCGGCGGCCGGGCGGCGCGCTTCACTAGGCTGCCGTGTTCTAGCACCAGCGTCACTCAGACACGCTATAGCCTGCTGTGCTGTGCTGTGCTGTGCTGTGCTGACATACATACCCTGCCAGTATACCCCAGCTGCGTGAGTATGTTGGCGACGAGCGTGACGGCGTGCGGCGTGGCGTGCGGCGGCCGGGCGGCGCGCTTCACTAGGCTGCCGTGTTCTAGCACCAGCGTCACTCAGACACGCTATAGCCTGCTGTGCTGTGCTGTGCTGACATACATACCCTGCCAGTATACCCCAGCTGCGTGAGTATGTTGGCGACGAGCGTGACGGCGTGCGGCGTGGCGTGCGGCGGCCGGGCGGCGCGCTTCACTAGGCTGCCGTGTTCTAGCACCAGCGTCACTCAGACACGCTATAGCCTGCTGTGCTGTGCTGTGCTGTGCTGACATACATACCCTGCCAGTATACCCCAGCTGCGTGAGTATGTTGGCGACGAGCGTGACGGCGTGCGGCGTGGCGTGCGGCGGCCGGGCGGCGCGCTTCACTAGGCTGCCGTGTTCTAGCACCAGCGTCACTCAGACACGCTATAGCCTGCTGTGCTGTGCTGTGCTGTGCTGTGCTGACATACATACCCTGCCAGTATACCCCAGCTGCGTGAGTATGTTGGCGACGAGCGTGACGGCGTGCGGCGTGGCGTGCGGCGGCCGGGCGGCGCGCTTCACTAGGCTGCCGTGTTCTAGCACCAGCGTCACTCAGACACGCTATAGCCTGCTGTGCTGTGCTGTGCTGTGCTGTGCTGACATACATACCCTGCCAGTATACCCCAGCTGCGTGAGTATGTTGGCGACGAGCGTGACGGCGTGCGGCGTGGCGTGCGGCGGCCGGGCGGCGCGCTTCACTAGGCTGCCGTGTTCTAGCACCAGCGTCACTCAGACACGCTATAGCCTGCTGTGCTGTGCTGTGCTGTGCTGACATACATACCCTGCCAGTATACCCCAGCTGCGTGAGTATGTTGGCGACGAGCGTGACGGCGTGCGGCGTGGCGTGCGGCGGCCGGGCGGCGCGCTTCACTAGGCTGCCGTGTTCTAGCACCAGCGTCACTCAGACACGCTATAGCCTGCTGTGCTGTGCTGTGCTGACATACATACCCTGCCAGTATACCCCAGCTGCGTGAGTATGTTGGCGACGAGCGTGACGGCGTGCGGCGTGGCGTGCGGCGGCCGGGCGGCGCGCTTCACTAGGCTGCCGTGTTCTAGCACCAGCGTCACTCAGACACGCTATAGCCTGCTGTGCTGTGCTGTGCTGACATACATACCCTGCCAGTATACCCCAGCTGCGTGAGTATGTTGGCGACGAGCGTGACGGCGTGCGGCGTGGCGTGCGGCGGCCGGGCGGCGCGCTTCACTAGGCTGCCGTGTTCTAGCACCAGCGTCACGCGGGTGCGACTCAAGCACGCTATCACCTACAGAAGAAAAAACACTTTTAATCTTAGAAACAATCCACCCCACCAACTGTAAATCGCGTCGTTGATTCGATAGTATATTTTCAGGTTTACTGTTAAATAAAGTCAAGAATTAAAAGATATTATTTGCATATTTTTTAAGACATTTTGCTGCAGGCGCTGCAGCATTCATTTTATGGCTGTTGCAAGTTGCAGTTATTTATATCAAGCTGATTTACAGCAATGTTTTTGTTTTCTGCAAATCATATCTTCATATTCATTAGAACAAAAAACTCTTCACAAGCACACTAACCTGCAGTATATCCACACACATGCATCCTGGGTCATTCTGACTTGAAGTATTTGGACACAAGTAGGACAATAGCTGTGGTACACAAGTCTTCAGCGCGTCAGGCTTGCGTGCTGCGATGTGTTCGAACAACGCGAATAGAGAGCTCTTCTCCACTGGTTCTGCATGAGGTAGGAGCGACACGAGCGCTGGGGCGTGACCTTCAAGCGGCTCCGGGGAGACTTCGTATAGGTTGGTGAGGATCCGGCAGAGGGGGTAGTTACCTGGTCAGATTTCAAATATTTGTTTCGTTATTTTGGCAATTCATTCGTAAATCGTAAAATTACGTCTATGCTAACCACCGCGTGTGGCGTAAACCATTGCAGTAGATACAGCAGTCAACATTGAGGCGCGTGTCCTATTTGCAATAGATTTTTACTGCAATGCTACGCCAAATGCTGCTTCTGATTGCATATAATTATATGTATTACTTTGAGTATGTCTATTTCAACCACCTGCAGTATCATTAAGTTTATTCAAACTCAATCTCAAACACAAAACTCGTTTATTCAAAATAGACTAGAATTACTTATTCTTTATGAATGTCAATTTTACATAAGACTGCCCCCAAAAGCGCCCGCCCTTCACTGCTTCCTAGTGTTTATACTGTATTCTTTTAAAGCCCACTTACCAGACATGATAGAGTCCATAATCGTCTGCACATGTGGCTTCAGTAGCACTGCATGATGCACAGCTGCTAGCGAGAGGTACCGCGCCATATGTCGCGATATCTCGCGGTTGCCTTTGTGCAAGAACTGGACTGCTACTGGTAGGAACAGCTCCATCACACTCTTGTTGGCGTAGTTCTCCTTGTCGGATTGGAGTGGGAATGATACCTAAAAGAAATGTTAAGTTGATGTTGTTATGTTAAGTTGATGTATGTTATAGAATGTAAGGAGATAATGTTGATGCCTTTTCACTACCCATTGCATAAATTTATTATGATATTATTATGTTTATTTATGCATGATATTATTTATAGGTGTTAAATCTGCTTAATTTGAGTTTGAAAGTAACACAAGTGGGACATTGCTGCATATCAATTGTGTAACTGCATTGCAGTATAAGGTCAAAGAGAAAACAGCTATGAACATCTCAGTATTCATGCTCAAACATACATACATTCACTAAGCAAGCAGCAAAAGAACTAACTTAAATCTTAAAGTATAATTTCATACATGAATATTTACTACAGAATAAAGTCATCTCATGAATTTTAAACAACATATCTTACCAAAACAATGCATGCTATTATATCTGAAGCTATCTTAGCATGAGGTGGATCATCATCCCGGAGGTGACCGAGTGGCATCAGATTGTGGTGCAAGCAGGACTCCAGCAGAGCAACGAGGGCTCCGCAATACTTGTCCAGAGTACTTGTCTCCTTCACACATGATGTGGCCCTTGCTACACATATCTCTATCAGAGCCTGATCTCGGTCATTCCGACAATAGTCTGGCCTTGATGAAATCTCTGTTATTTGTTTCAGCTGCAATATAAAAAATATTATTTTATTGCTATCTTATCAATAATGACGTAAATCCCTGATTCACAACTTTACTATCATGATATGAAGATAATCTTGACATAATAATGTGTAAGTTATATCCACAAATACATAATATGTTCTGATGGAAAGAGACCTAGTATGCTAACTAAATGTATGTATATCTTCATATTATGTTTCATTTAAAATACAATTTAATGGAAACAAGTTTTGTATTAGTTAAATATTTATAAAGTGACTGACTTAATATAACTGAGCTAAAATTAAATCCAAGTAAATCCTTACAGGAAAATCATAAAGAATAACACAAGGTACTATTTACACCAATTAATTTTATTATAATAAAATCAATACTCAAGAATTATGATTCATAATTTCAAGTGCCAGGCAGGCAAAATAAAAAAAATACCGTGATTGACAAAAGCAGATACAGAGGGGTTTAAGTAGGTATGCAAGTGTGACTCAGATGTAATTTACACACTGAACTAGACCTAAACCCTTCTCATTATGAGAAGAGGGCCCTGCCCAGCAATGGGACAGTAAGGGGCCGATTATGATGTATGTTGTAATTTACACACTTTTCTAATTCTTGGCCCATGTAAATATGCGGCAAAACTCACCACTTCGTTGAGGTCGTCCACGATATCAGCGTCAGGGATCGCGAAGATATCACCGGCGCGGGTGAGGTCCCGCTCCGTCAGCACATGCTTCAGTAGCTCGTGCATCGCGCCGCCGCCCCTGCACGACCACTGCGACGCTCCTTCACCACACCGTAAACAACATTCACCAAGAACGTTCCATCAATGGACACATCAACAGTCACCGCTACACGACAACCGTATCACAATTATTCAACACACGTAGCATGTATAACTGGTTTTTAACGTCCCATAACTAACTAGAAAGCTGTGCGAATAAATAAAAATAAAATAATTTGAGCGAAACACCGAATTATGTGGTCTTTTGATGCAATGCAGGCGAAGTACGTTTCCTTTCGTTCGGAAATACGATTGTCAATCAGTCAATGAACTTGCGTAGGTTATTTTAGGTTCATTGGAATTTTGACGATGCTAAACATTGGCATTTAGAGCAATAAAACGAACAAGCATGCACAGATAAAATATGTTTTCGACAAGGTTGCTCCGCGATCGAAATGTATCGATGATCTTTAGCGCAACGACAAAAAACGTACAAGTAAGTTTTCTTGCGCAATTATTGCAAGCAGCTGCTTGCCTTGCTTCATTCGTAAATTTGTAGATGTCGACTTGCTGCAGATGTGTCCAGTTTGTTGAAGAAGTCACCTTGCGCAATATAAATTGCTAGTGGATTTGGTGCTTTACGGTAAACGATATTTTTTGACGTAAAATTCTTTTTTTTTAAAACGGAATTCATTCCAATCTTTAGAGGTTAAAACGGGATATTTACCATGTTTATTATTTGATGTGAGTTTCGTCTGCTCATAAAATCCACCCACCCGCAATTACTTCAGTTCATCCGTGACCATGGCGCTTGTAACGGTGCCGAAATATCGGAAACTCACATCAAATAATAAACATGGTAAATATCCCGTTTTAACCTCTAAAGGAATTCATTCCGTTTTTAATTCATGAATGAAAGGTTAATATTTGGACATTTTGACGGTCTTTATTATCATTTTGTGTTTATTTAATTTTTACTGATATTTAGGCTGCTGGGAAACACATTCATATTTCTGTTACCTGGCCAGTTTGACGTCTTTTATTCGTCTGTCTGTTGGTAAGACAAGGCATTGCTTATTATAAGTCAGCCGGTAAATGAAATAATGCACCCATCTATTTTAAAGTTATCGACATCAATGCTCACCACACTAGTCTTACACGTGTGATAAGGAACAGCTGTCGTCTGTCCGTCATCTGTCATCTCATCGGTTGCTTGATATAATCTGTCTGCCTGTCATTAATGTCATAAATAGACATTTTAGGTTATTTCGTCTGTCGACTACCTATTGAAATAGTTTAACTATTTTAAAATGTAAACATCTTTATATTGTTTACAATAAAACATTAAAGATTTCATATTTATAATATAAAGTAAAGACGGTGCATTTATAAAATAAATACGCTGAAATTACAAAGTTAAGTTAATTTTCTTATTTACGAAATCAAGTGGCCTTTAGTGCAGAACCATAAGTATAAAAATATCTCAAATACTTGCGAGCCACATAGCTACTACATAGCTTACTCGTGCTCCTGAAGCTTGTTTCTTTCATACATATTTATATTGTGCAATATAGTAAAGACGAAATATTTGTGGTATTTATAACAATGCCTGTTCCATGCAGAAGGGGTTGTGGCAAAAACGCTGTTTTAAAGGTTAGTATTACTTTTCTGTTACAGAAATATTAGGTCTTATGTACTCTGACTTTTTATAATAATTCTAAATTATTACAGCGACCAAAAACAGGCGACGCCCTCTGCAAAGAATGTTTTTTCTGGGCATTTGAGACAGAAATTCACTACACCATCGTGAAGGGGGAATTATTTAACAAAGGAGATTCAGTTGCAATTGGAGCATCTGGTGGCAAAGACTCGACCGTACTTGCGTATGTATTGAAAACTCTAAATCAACGCTACAGATATGGATTGAACCTTATGCTACTGTCAATAGATGAAGGCATCACAGGATACAGAGATGACAGTCTTGAAACCGTCAAGCAAAACCGTGATGATTATGAAATGCCTTTAAAAATACTGTCATACAAAGACTTGTACGGGTGGACTATGGATGAGATTGTGGCTCAGATTGGCAGGAAGAATAACTGTACTTTCTGTGGAGTGTTCAGAAGACAAGCATTGGATAGAGGGGCAGCCATGCTGGGAGTGAAGTGCATAGCAACAGGACACAATGCTGATGATATTGCTGAGACTGTGTTGATGAATGTGCTCAGAGGTGACATTGCAAGGTTGAAGAGGTGTACAGCTATAGCTACTGTGAGTGCTTCAGTTATATGATAGTCAATTATATACCCAAAAAAACATTACACAACTGTCACAATCAGACAATAGTTTAGGCATGAATTATAAGCATAAAAAAATAGTATAATTATTTGTATCTATAAAACAGTATATATCTATTGGCAGCATTAATTAGTCAACTAATCTTAATCTACCATATCTCTGGTTCACCCTACATTAAAATGTAACTAATCGTTTTTTTTTTACTTTTCTTCCAGGGCAGTGAAGGCACAATACCAAGAGTGAAGCCCCTCAAGTACACCTATGAAAAGGAGATAGTGATGTATGCACATTACAAGAAGTTGGTCTACTTCTCAACTGAATGTGTGTTTGCTCCTAATGCATACAGAGGTCATGCTCGGGCACTGCTCAAGGATATGGAGAAAATTAGGCCTGCTTGTATCATGGATATCATCTATTCAGGTAATGTTTATCTACTGAAATGTTTATCATTCTTAGGGCTGATTTTTTAATTGTGAGATAACTTTTGTCTGAGGAATAAGTTTAATGTTTTGACAAAGTGTTGCATAGAAAACATGTCAAACCACCTTAATGATCAGTTTAAGATCCCCTAAAGATTGAGTAGTGCTGCAGTAAGCTCTATCATGAGGGACAATAAAATACAAAAAAAATGTTTTTAATTCTCAATAAAAAATACATTTAAGTTAATTGTAAATGTCGAATTTTCAGGTGAAACCATGTCAGTAAAGGAACAAGTCTCATTACCTACACAGAGGATATGCAGCCGATGCAAGTTTGTCTCATCACAGGAGGTGTGCAAAGCGTGTGTTCTTCTTGAAGGCCTCAACAAAGGTTTACCCAAGCTTGGCATCGGCAAGAGTTCCAAAGCGAAGAGGATGCTCGAGGAGTATCATGCAAAGCAAACACAGAATGGAACAGCAGGACTAGAAGATGCTATTAAAGATTTGAGTGATACAAACAGTATAGCAGTAGATAGAAGTAAGAGAATCAGTAAGAGTAAGAAAATTGAAAATAAAGAGAATACAACTAATAATGATGCTACATGTAATAAAAATGACTGTTGTAGAGGAAGTTGTAAGAGTCAAGCTAATAATGTTGATCCAGCTACAAGCAATAAGAAACTTAATATGTTACTTGAACAGTATGGTTTGGATGAAACTTCAAGTGCAGAGAAACCTACAACCAACCATGAGAAAGATGAAACAAATGGTACAAATGTATCAGATCATTCTGATGATGAGAATCCATTCAATGAACAGGAAGACGAAAACACATGTTCAGGCACATGTGGTGGAATAGGATCACTACAGATTTTTTGACATCAATAAAAATCAACTTAAATATTTTACAAATATTTATTAATTTCATATATCACACCGCTAGGCTTAACTATATTATAACTTCTATCCATAGAGGTTTAAGATCATTTCTATTTATAATTTACTTTAAGCCACATTTCAAAAAAGGTAAATGCATTGGCATTTCTATTCAGCACCTAGGCACATCTATAAATAATACCCAGTGATAATACCTGTACAATTATTATTACTGACACACGTCGATCTTACAATATGATATTTACTATTAAAAATACATTAGCTGATCAACTGCTCTAATATTTATTACGTACATGAAAAACCTGTTATGAAATAACAGTTTTTATTATTTATATTATGGAGTGTCAACATAGCACCTATATTTGACCAGTTTGATAAGTTGAGTGACAGCAATGTTAATGAAAAGTACTTCTAAAATATAATCACTCTGTTTCTTTACATTACATTATATTTATCACTTCTACGTAATAAAGGCTGGTGCTCTGGACTCTATCCTCTCGCGGCAGATGGGGCAGTGGTCCGTGATGTTATCTGAGCAGTCCTCACAGAGGCACACGTGACCACATGGTAGCAGGATGATCTGGAATAAAGTAAAGTATTTTATGAAAAGGGAAAATAAATATTGCAGGTCACAGTTGAATGTAGAAAAAATAAAATTATTGACCACTTGCTGCTGCGATGTATGACTCGCTCTATTAGTCAGTCACATTATAATACACATAACAGCTCACATGTCAAGTTGTATAATTTTGATGTATATCATAACATTCTTAGCACAAAGATCCATAACCATAAAACAAAACAGAAAAAGAATTTTTAACTTTCAGTTCTCATAAACTCTTAATATTAGGAAAGGAAAGGTCAGACTACATAATAATATGGTTATTCTGACTTTGTCATACCTCTTTCGGGTTCTCAGTGCACACTACACACAGCTGCACATCAGTGAGGTTCTTCTCCCGCGCATGCGCACGTCTCTCCCTTCTCCCAGCTGCGAGCTGTTTCTTCATGGAGTCTTCAAGAGCGCGGCGCCGGCGTCGCTTGAGGTACTTGTACGCAACACGACACGACGCCGCCGCCGCCACTGTGCCGAATAGAACTAGCAGCACTCTGTAAAGTATAAATAAATAGTAAATAGACTGACACAAGACACAGAAAATAGAAGATAAGCATCAGAACTGGTTACTTTGATACAAAGACTTGACACTTTGAAAATCTTGATGGCCCACTAATGATAGCGTGGTACACACTACGCGTAAAATAACTTTGCCCCTATGAAGTGAGGAACAGAATGCTCAAAGCCTGATTTCAGAGTGGCAAAGTTATTTTACGGGTACTGTACAATAGGGTATTTGACTGAAAAAATGTAATTAGTCCGTCAGTTAGACTATCAAAAAATATTTGACCCGTATTTTTTCTTTTGTTACATAAACCAAAATTGAAGAAGATATGACACTTTTGAAATTGGCAAAACGTCACAAGCAAGTACAATTTTTACTTGCTTCTGACGTCCCCACTCTCGAGTTTTGATGCGTTTTATTTTTCCAAATATTCATAGATTTAACAAAAGAAAAGATACATGTCCATTATTTTTCAAAACTCTAACTGGCGGACTAATTAGATTTGCAATTTATTGATGCTGTCAACAAGTCTATTAAATAAGTCTGAACTACGTAGTACCTATTTCTATGACCTTACCTAAGGAAGTCCCGTGAACTTGCCAGCCTTTTCAACAAGCTTGATTTAGTAGCAGTTGTCAGATATAATGGAAGCCCATCCTTTGGTGGCTGTATCTTCATGGCGCCAGTATTACTCCGGCTAAGTTCCCCAATAGCTGTGATATATGATCCATCTCGTAGCATCTCTTCCATTGTCTGTAGGCCTCGTTGTCGCACGCCAGAGAAGAAACCCCATACGTGATCGATGACACCCGGCGACATTGGCTCGAATTTGTCCGAAATGACATCCATGTCTGAAGAAAATTGAACATGTGTATGACATCAGGGTTTAAAGCAGATAGTTATCATAAAAAATGTGATTTGACAAAATTACATTGGTTTTCTTCATTAACTTCCAACAAATCTGAAATATCATAAAACTTGCAAAACATCATTGGAGTATGCAGAGAACCTGTTTTTGTGCAAGGCCAGTGAGCTGTGTAGGCAGAAGTTTATGTTCATAATAGGCTAATTTGAATAAACATGTCTTATTCAATCCTTACCAAGTAACTCTGCAGCGAGTGCATCCACCACCTCGATACTGTACTTTCCATTGCTAAGCACAAAGGGTGTGGAGTTGCACACTTCATGTATTGTGCGTGTCTGGTCTGACCAGAAGCCAGCTGATGTCCTTGCTATGACATGCTCTTTGATTGTGAGCCTGGAATCAAGAAGAGAAGAAATAATATTTATTGTCTGAAGCTTCACATAACAACTTATGTGGAGGGAAATACCCCAGCCTAGTTGTTATTGTTATATATTATTAAATCTATATGAACAATGATTTACTGAAGTATCTAAAGTGGTCATGACTCATAGTTTACTGATATTATTATTGTGCACACACTACACGCTTCACATCCTTATTCAAAGTTTTAAAAATGTGGGCAAGTGGAATTGTTCATGTCATTCAATAACTCACTAAATTTTATGAATATTTGTATCAGCTACAGAGTCATTTAATTTAGCAGACAGATCTAGACTTTGTTACTAAGTTAGATGTGACAAAAACTGCAACTACCTTTTTGTTTACTCAATAGTCAAAATTTGAGTTTTTTAGTAGAATAGCATTATAGTACTTTAACTGTATGTAGGGTAAGAACACTAATAATAAGAACATGTGGTGTTCTTAAACAGATATTTCTGTATAATCTCTATCTGTACCTTTGCACAACACCAGTGACTGAGTTGTTATAGTTGCTGGTGATAGGGCTGCCGAGAGGCTTCACCAGTCCTCTGATCACCACATAGGGGATAGTATGGTTTGAGTACTTGTTGATTTCCTTGTTCAGTGTCGAGTCTATGTCCAGAACTGGAGCTGTCTGCAATGCAAAGATTTGTTGTGATGGCACAGTGTTGTATGTCATTGAATAACTTAGAAAAATTGTATTTATAACCTACACTTGGTAAAACTAATTACTGATTAAGGAAAAATAATAATTGAATTCACAAAGTTCTTGTAAATAATATAAACATTCTGATCTATAGCTTTTATAAGGAGGACAAAATAAATATTATGATCATGTAATGTGATCTAACCAAGGTTTGTACTAGGTCAAATAAAACTGTTATTGTGAAATATAAACAATAACTATGATTAAAGGTGATGTTTTTACCTGCAAGGCATTCAGGATATGTTTACATTTACTCAGCTGTTTCACACAAAAGCCCAAAATTAGGGTATCTATTCCCAGAATCACTGTTTCGCCGATAATTTCCGAAAAGAAGTCCATGGTTCTTCAAATTTGTTTTTTGCAGTGTGACGATAAATTTTCAAAGTTAATGCGCAACTAATTACACAATTTCAGCTCATTTTCCCCATAAATTTGCTTAATTTCAGTAAATTACCCCAATCACCGAATAACTCACTTTGACGTTTACGTTTCGTTTCGTTGCATCCTAATATACTCGCAGATTAATTTATTGATATTGCATTGTTATTGTGGTTCCAGCTGTTTGATTAGGGTGGGAACTTAGAGCACTCTATGGGTGGGAAGAACCGCAGCAAAACATAACAAAAATGATATTTTTGATTTTTATGCATTACATTATAATTTTGGTTATTTATAAACAGCCGCAGAATATCTGTAAAGTTCTAAATTCCATTACGCAGAAAGAATGAAATGTTGTATAAAACCAATCAAATAAATCCAAAACGGGCCTTCCCTGGACACAACCAATAGCCATTTTTCCACTGGCCGGCATCGTGTACAGCAGTCTTTCTCAAAGTGGGCGATAACGCCCCCTTGTGGGCGCTGGAGGCCTAGAGGGGGGCGGTGAGGGACTCAGAAAAAATTGGGGGGCGTTGAAGCGGTTTAGGGGGGCGATGGCTGATTTTTAATTTCATCTACTTAATATTTTAAAATTCACTGAAATTAAAACCTACCTACTACACAATATCGATTATTTAGTTCATATTTCTGCCTTGTTACAATCAAACAAACACTAAAAAATATTTAACATAGCTTTCGTAGGATATCCCGTGAGCAATCAAGTTTTAACAAGTTTTTGTTAAATAATGCGATCTATGCACTCTTGTATCAATCGGCTGGTTCATCGATACTTGTTCTTACTTGCTCTATTAACAAACTTGTTAAAAATCATCAGATTCATCCGTCACTTACATTCGTATTTCGTATTTAAAATTAAAATTGATTAAGTTTGTTTTATTTTAAGTAATAAAAGATACTCTTAATATTATAATGTTGCGTTTTAATTGCTCTCACTGGTAAAAAAGTCTCGTTTAGAATGTAAGTTTAAACTCCAGACCAGACTAATATAACACACTAATTAAATCAAAGTAATGCATGTCAATGTGGTTTTCAAGATGTGGTAAAGTAAAAAAAAAATGGGGGGCGCTGAAAAATAGTTGATTTCCAAAGTGGGCGGTAGATAAAATAAGTTTGAGAAACTCTGGTGTACAGGCACGGCGATGAATAAATGATAATGATAATCTATACAAAGTTATTCGGAAAGGGGTACGGTACTAATCCGAAAGGGTGATACGGTCAATGATAATATTGGATAAGGTACCCATAATACCTACTGAATAACTTTTGTTCTACAACTTTACCCAAAACTCAATAATTTATGAGAAATATCTGTATACAGATTTCATACAAAATACGCAAAAATCTATCTGTCCACTGTTATGATCAGCTGTGTTACTGTGTTTACATTTTAGGTCATATTTGGGGTCACGGAGCTGGCACTTCACATCGCTATTCGTGTTCGCGTATTTGTCTTATTCTATTGAATAAGACAAATACGCGAACACGAATAGTGATGTGAAGTGCCAGCATTAGAAGCTTCATTTTCTCAATTCGTAACTATAATAAAATGTAAAATGCTATAAAATGTTAATAATTTTGCATGATTTTTTTTAATCGAATTTTAAAATTTTACTTATCACTTGTTTCAAAACAGTCATCAGTGATTCTGCATGTGCACAGTGTGTACAAAGGGGTGCATGAAAAGAGCCTCCACGAGTGACGATATTTCATGAGTACGTCTGGCGCACTCTAGGCAGTCAGCCTCGCTACCATCCTTGCTGACTGGCTAATCTTTTCACCACGGCATGAGCTATTCTTGTATAGCTCGTGCCGACACAATAGAAGAAGTGATACTTTATGTGGCCCGCGGATTAGTACCCCCCTTTCTGACTAACCTTGTATATGCGCGACCATACGGCAGCCGTAGGAAGCAAAAATTTATTAAAATATATGCCGCGTTCTACTTGCCAGCGACGACTCTTATGTATACACTTTGCCTCAAATCTTTGCCGGGCCGTCGCCGGCCAGTGGAAAAACACCCATTGTTAGGCTAATGATTCAACCTTTGATTGCAGATTCAACAGAGTTGCAGATGTTCGTAAGCTTTGTGCTCGTCCATTGCTAGATAAAATAGAAAACGCTAGAAAGTGTACTGCTCCAAACACAGCTCCAAGGTTGTTCTACCGTACAGAAGTACTAGGTACTGTATAAGCTGTTAGTTATTGCTCAGAGGTATAAAATATGAATGAAACACTATGAATATAAAATACCCCATCTCTTCCCGTGTGTGTCGTAAAAGGCGACTAAGGGATTCATTATTCGGATGGGCAGCAGCGTTCTCTGAGTACTTTAACAACCATACTGCGATCGACAACCCGCCTGCTAAGCGTGGCGATTATGGCAAACCCCCCCAACATTGTTTGGGTGAGGTCATAAAATTAAATGACGCCTGACAAATCATTCAGTCTTGACAAAATGATATACCTGTATGAATTTGCGTGCAATAAATTGATTTGCGCGATCATAGGAGCTATAATAAAACAATTGTTTGCATTCCTTATCCATTTATTTCAAATACAATATATATAGCATATATTGCGGTCGACAATTTAATTCCTTCTCCTGCGCACCCTGGATATTCTCCAGGCGTTCGGTTCCTCGTATTTGTTGTACAAAGGCTCCAATCTCTGGTTCTTCTTGAACTTGGATAGTTTGGTGGGGTCGGAGAACTTGAAGAAAGCTGGAGCGAATTCCACTAGCCATTTAGGATCGATAGTGGTGACTTCACGCATGTACTCCTTGGTCGTTTGAACGAGCTCGTGGTAGATTACCCTGTTGGCGAAATAAATTGAACCTTATTTAAATGGAATAAAAAACACTTTTAAAGTATGAGATGCTTATCTTAATGCCAAATAGAAGTCAACAAAGGGAATAGTATTAGTGCTTATTCACACGAAGACGATTCGTTTTTTTGACGAATCGTCTTTTTTCACCCATCTATCTTTTTTTCGACGGCGGCTATGCTTTTTAAATGCCCGTGTTCACACGCATCACGAATCGTGAAAAATATCGGACACGTCTTAAATCACGTATACAGGGTGGAAACTTTCAGCGGGGCAGTAAGGGGAAGTACCTTATCCGTTGCGGCTACACGAAAATGGTCTTAGGAGACTATCCATATTTTTTTATGGAATTTTGATCCCCATTCACAGATTTTCAAAAAAATGTACAGTTAGCAAGAAAATAGCCATTTTACACAAAAACATTTTTTGATGCCAATCGATCCTGTTTCTAATACTGATCAAAAACTTCCATGGGACCAACGTTGGAGTACTCAAAAAGTCACAAATTGCAAAAACCTTTTCCCGTACATTTTGTATGAAAATTTTACGCAAAAGCTTTTTTAGTGACGGTTGAGATCTTTTTGTTGACTGAATAAAAAGATAAGTTTAAAAACAATTCAAATTTCGAACTCATTATTAATAAATAAAAAAACAATCTTGACAGTTTGTTACGTCAGAAAAGCTCTGAGTGTGTTGTGAATTTTACAATTTTACAATAAGTGCATAATTGGACAGCTATTGATAAGAGAAAAATGACCTCCAATTTAGAACGTTTATTTCAGTTACACAAATTCTTTACAAAATGTAAGGGAAAAGTTTTTTGCAATTTGTGACTTTTTGAGTACTCCAACAATGGTTGGTCCCATGGAAGTTTTTGATCAGTATTAGAAACAGGATCGATTGGCATCAAAAAATGTTTTTGTGTAAAATGGCTATTTTCTTGCTAACTGTAAATTTTTTTGAAAATCTGTGAATGGGAATCAAAATTCCATAAAAAAATATGGATAGTCTCCTAAGACCATTTTCGTGTAGCTGCAACGGATAAGGTACTTCCCCTTACTGCCCCGCTGAAAGTTTCCACCCTGTATAGTCTTTTAAAAAACACGTTCGTCAAAAAACACGAATCGTGATTCGTATTCACATCCATCGTGTTCAATAGTTCATGCAAGACTACACGCTGAATCACGAAACGAATGTGAACATCAATTCGGATATTTTACCGAATCGTGATAAAACACGATTCCGTATGCAATGTGAACGTCCATCCGTCATGACATATCGTGTTTTATGACGAATCGTCAATGACAGAACCCGTGTGAATTAGCCCTTACATAAATTAAATAAAGTTACAAAATACATAAAGCTGTTAAACAGCTTACCATTCTGGTTGCCTATTGAAGAGTGCACTAGAAGGATGTATGTAGACCACTTGACTGTCGACGAGTGTTCTGTATCCTTCCTGCGGGTCCTTCTTAGCGGCATTCCTGAAGAAACCGGAACATATCGTCTTCTGGATGTGAACCGTGTTCTTACCAGCTGACACCACGTCAAGTTTGTGTCTGTGAAAATAATAGGGATATTGAAAAAGATATATAGATATATCAAAATTGGCAAACTTTAAACAGTACAACACTGACAACACCGTTATTCTCGCCCTAACGAAATTAGCAAAATCAGAATGCGATTTGCTGTTTACGATTCCCGACAACGAAGCAGGGACAATGGAGGAAGAGAATCAATTTAAAAAAAAGTTTATTTATTTTGCTATGCAGTCGGCAGGCATTGTGTTGGTGGCGCAGTTTTGGGGAGGTTCATGTCCAGTGGTGAATTTAAATTAAGTGCTTGAATGAGTGGGTAAAAAAAATTACCTATCCATAATACCAAGCAGCTGTTTCCTGACATCCTGTGCCCGCTTCAATGTCCGGATCTGTACAAAGTTTTCATAGCACCATGCATTGGAAAACTTATTGTTCCTCCAGCTGTTATACACGGCTAACAGCGTGAGGTGGTCACCTTCCGGCTGGTTGAACTTCGCTTTCTTCTGGTCTGCGAGAGCTTGCTTGTCTTTGGGACGGTAGAACACGTTTTGGACGCTCAACATTGATACTATTGTCAGGATCTCGTCTGAACATTGTAGTGCTACCGACATAATGAGGATTTTTGATAGGTTTGGTTCTAGTGGAAACTCGGCCATCTGGAATGGAAAGATGTTTGTTTTATATCACGTATTATAATATAATCTCAATCTATGATTATTCATATTAGAAGAACAGTCATTTAAGAAGAAAGAAAGAAAGAAAATACGTTTATTTGCGGTAAACATGACGCAAAAAGAAAATAAACACAAAAAACAAAAAAATAAGAAGGTTGAGGGATACATGCGTCATATCCACGCAAAACGGCTATCGTTCAGCATTATGCTGCGACCCGATGCAAGACAGAGCCCCAGCGCTGGTTTTCAGCGACAGCCGGCGCCGACGTAATGACGTCGTTCGGTGCAGCAAACAATTATTATTAAAAATAGATAAATATTATGTTTTAATTTATAAGTGATAGAATATACTAAACAGGAATATAAAAAGAAGAAAAGGAAACAGACATCCGTACATGCCATGAGAATGTCTTCCTCATTATACATTTTACGGTTTATGCAGTGGCAACATTTCGAAGCGTTCTCTTCTCTTTTATATTTTAGCGTGCACCCACAATGTACCAAAAAATAAAATATAAAAATGCTGTTAAACGGAACTTTGTCTTTTGATCTTGATACTAATTGAAATAAACTGTACTTATACAGCATTTTGGACACTATCTCGCAGGCCTTATGGTCTATGTCGTTATACGAGTTGATTGATTAACACTCTATTTATTTAAATTCAATAATAAATACCCTGCGACCGAGTCTCGTGAGCAATCCTTCCGAGTCTAGCGCTGATAACGAATGTAGTTGTTCTAACGCCATGATGAGAGACTCCACTGGCGGCGCGTCCATGAAGTCGAAATGTAGCAGGTCGTTGATACCCATCGTTTTCAGTTGCAGTACCTGGTTAGCAAATAAGCATAATATTAAAACTTTGTTCTCTTTCTCCATATAAAACTGAACTGTTTGTCGACTGTTAAAGCTTTAGACGCGATCCCCTTTACTACAAATGATGGTTTAAACCAAGACTAAGGAAAACCCGGATCTAAAATATACCCATCACTTTCTAGCGTCATATAACAAAAAGAGACAGGGCTACTTTAAAACCTGGATTTGTCTTAGACCATCCCTCGTAATAAGAGGGGATATGTACCGAAGAAACATAGCGCAATAGTGTGACGTGGAACATGTATAAATGTTTATATTATGACAAATGCTAAAAGATCATTGGCGTATATATACATATAGGGGTGGGGCTGGGATGTTGGGTTACTGATCGCGAAATTCTAGGCTGGACACTTAAATAACTTCACACAAAACCAATTTCAATCAAATATGGGGCCAGGAAAATAACCTTGATGCGCCAATGTAAAAGACGTGCTGATACCGAAAAATTGTAAGTATGAAATGCGAGTGACATACCGTAGTTGCGAGGTTGGTACGCTGTATCTCGGGTACTGGCGTGGGTAACATCTCGTCTCGGTAGGCTCGCTCCGTGTACAGTCGGTAACACTTGCCGGGACCCGTCCGGCCGGCGCGGCCCGCTCGCTGCTTCGCTGCAGCCTACACGATAAATACACAACATTTAAAAATCAGACTTCTCTTTCAGACAACAAGGGAAAATTAGTAACCGCTTAAATATTTAAATAAATAATAAGTGACGAAAAAATAATAATAAGCCTTATTTACCTGAGAAATTGGCGTCACAACCAAAGAGTCCATTCCAGTCTTCGAATTATAAACTTTCTGTTTCACGAATCCAGGATCGACAACATAATAAATTCCATCGATCGTCAGCGAGGTTTCTGCAATGTTGGTAGCTATGACGACCTTCCTGGATCCCGGAGGCGCAGGCTCGAAAATACGTGTTTGCATCTCCGAAGGTAAAGCAGAATACACGGGCAGAATGATGAGTTCTGGCACATCAGGACCTAAAGACTTCATTCTCTCGTAAAGAATCTCACAGGCAGTGTCAATCTCTTCCTGTCCAGTCAAGAACAGCAAAATGTCTCCCGGAGGCTCTCTTAAATGTATCTGCATCACAGTAATCAAAGACGCGTCTAAATAGTCAGTTTCGGGTTCTTTGGTGTACAAAACTTCAACAGGGAAAGTTCGCCCTGGTATAGTGAAAATGGGCGCTTCGAAGAAATACTGTGAGAACTTGACAGCGTCTAACGTAGCTGACGTGACGATCAGTTTGAGTTCAGGTCGTTTCTGGACGGCTTGCTTGAGAAGGCCGAAGAGTACGTCAGTGTGTATGGTGCGCTCGTGAGCTTCGTCCAACATGATAACAGAGTAGGTCTTCAGATCGAGGTCCATGAGGCACTCACGGAGTAACATACCGTCTGTCATGTATCTGGGAAGAAGAATAGAATCATGAGGATCAAAATATACTGCTTTTATAAAACAAAATGGCTACAGACTTGCTTGAATTCGACGATCAGAAATGTTCGTCGTTAAAATCGAGCAAATAGGCATCAATCATTCTCATTTTACTCTTCGGCTTATTTAAAATGAACACTTACTTGATAACAGTTTCCGGACTCGTACAATCCTCAAACCGGATAGTATATCCGACCTCCTGTCCGAGCCGACAGCCGAACTCCTCGGCGACTCTCTTGGCGACGGACATGGCGGCCACTCTGCGCGGCTGCGTGCACGCGATCTTGCCGCGCGCCGTCAGTCCGCACTCCGCGAGGTACTGAGTTATCTGCGTCGTCTTGCCAGAGCCGGTCTCTCCGATTACAATGAGGATCTGGTTGTCGGCTACAGCCTGAACAGAGAAACGTTGCAATTAATTGGCTGGAAAATAACAACAATGTATAGGAATAAGGACAGTCTTGATTTTTATTATACATGCATGATTGTAAAGTACAACTGGCGAGGCGTAAGCTGAGCTTTGCATTTGTGTGAGTGCACATAGAATCGATTGCCAAAAAGCAGTATAAACTGGTTTAAACCGTGTTGTGATTCCTGACCCGACCACGACATGGAACGGAGATTTTAATATGGCACAAAATGGTTATTTTAATTGTGTTTTATTGTGCCACTTATCCCAGGAATTTGTGCCTTGTACTTTTTGAGTAATAAGAGTACGATTGTGGTCGGGTTGGGGATCACGGTTCCTGACCCGACCACAACCAGATCTAATAAAATATCAATAGTAGGAAGTTACTAATTATGCCAAAAATATGTGTCAAATTGTGCCTATGGCACACACAACGCATTAAGTCAAGTAGTCACACTATGTATAATTTAGTCTGCAATTAAACATTTGACTTCTGTTAGTTATGATTTAACTGAACTGTTGTCGTAACAAAACTGGTCATGTAGGGTTACAGAGTAAGAAATAAAAATGGAGTTTATTTAGTCACCTTTTTTTTTCTTTTTTTTTATCGCGGCTCGTCTTCCGTGCGGAAGATGTCCGGTTGGAAGGCATACGGGGGACACAGGTCCAAGGCGCAGAGGCCCCTTTGAGAACTTAAATCTAAAATGGGATGGGGCACCAACCGGGGACTATCCACGGCTGCACTAATGGAGTGCAGTCGTGAACCGCCCTAGGTGGGTGCAAAACTATTGTAAACTATGGTAAAAAAAATATCTGGTCTATGGGAAGAGGTGTTTAGTGGATCGGTTTCAGCTTTCTTATTATTATATTTATTGAATTTTTACATAAAACAAGATAAAAATAAAACTATGGAAATCGCTCGGGAATCAAAACCAGGGTACTTCCCGTTGACATAGAATCATAAAATTTGGCAAGAAGCAAGATCTTACATCACAAGAAAAGGAAAAAGTCTGAAAACTATGTTTTTATATTTTAAAAGGTTAATTCTTAACTATTAACTTCTTGACCCCTGTATTAATAGTAAAAGTATGCAGCAAGGGATCAGCTTGTACTGGTACTGTTTAAACGAGATAATTTATGTTTAAATTTCAATTTATCGTCATGATGTGGATTACGGAACCCTCGGGATACGAACCCGACTCGCATTTGACCGGTTTTTTATTCAAGCTTAACACACTAATATAATGCTACAAAACATAGAGGTTGTATTTTTTTTTTATAAATACATATATGTATACGCGTACGAAGTCGTGAACACATCCAGTAAAATAAAATAATACAGTGCTTTATATATAGCATAATTTCACAAAATAAAACTACTTGCAAAGTCGTAGTAAAATTGCATAGCGTCTGATTGACACACTTTATTTCTTGATTATTCAATTTTATCCCAATTAAGATATATTCTTTGATATGAATAGTAAAAGAATTTCGTGTGCCATAGGCACAATTTGACACATATTTTTGGCACAATCAGTAACTTCCCACTTTTGATATTTTATTGGATCTGGTTGTGGTCGGGTCAGGAACCGTAATCCCCAGCCCGACCACAATCGTACTCTTATTACTCGAAAAGTACAAGGCACAAATTCCTGGGATAAGTGGCACAATAAAACACAATTAAAATAACCATTTTGTGCCATAGTAAAATCTCCGTTCCATGTCGTGGTCGGGTCAGGAATCACAACACTTTAAACCAAGCAAAGGACGTGTCTGCATTCATTCTCACAAAAATGCAAAACTCAGCTTAGGCCTCGCGGACGATAACTGTAGCAATGTTGGACATAAATTGCTAGTGTATGAAGCAGGACAAAAGGATAATATTTTTTTATAGCAACATCATTTAAAAGTTCACATAATTTTTATGAAAATAATTACTAAGTTTTTTTTATTTCAATAATTAAAGATGGAACTTTTCTCAAACATACCTTAGTCAATTCATCTCTCAACTTATAAATAGGTAGGGACTGCCTCTGCTCCAAAAGAGACAAATTAGTCTTCTTGCCAAACGAAGATTTCTTTCCACCAATCACATGCTTCTTCCATTCTGGAAGATCTTGAGGAGTTATGCCAGTACCCCTCATGTTGGCAGCTAGAGCTCTACCATCGCTTTCTGGTAGCGGATCTATCCAGTTCTTGTTGAGTCCCATTGGCAAGCTTTCCATTTCTTGTTCTCTCTGTATCATTTTCTGTTCTCTTCTCTCCTTGGATAAAGCTGACTGCATCATGGCAGCTTGGGCGAGGGAGCCGTCAGGGTTCTTGACAATCCTGACAGGTGACAGATCGTGTAACGCGCGGCCGTGACCTTGTAAGAACGGCGGCTCCTCTTCCACGAGCTCTATCTCGATATCAGCCTCGCCGTCTTCGTCTTTCGGCAACAAACCTGTCTCCTCGTCGAAGTCTGGCAACTCGCTTTTATCTATTACACCTGATGATATCATCTGCGAAGTAGAAATGAGTATATTTATCCCTGAGTTCACCAAAAAAGCATGCAATGATTTGCTACTTTTATTGTGCCCAAATTACTGAATTGAGATGGGCTAGTATTTTTTTTTAACCAGAGAGAATTAAAGTCTTAATTCTTTTTACAACAACATTTACCTGTTTGATCTCCCATCTTTCAGGGCTAGAGATCCTGGTGACTCTCTTGCGACTGGAGTCTTCGTCAGGATCGAGGGCGCCCTGAAGTCCTGCCAGCACTGTGGCATTCGGTGGTGGACGATCTGGATTGCGACCTTCGCGTTCAGCCTACAAAATATTTATAATTAATAAAAATAATAAGTAGCACACAGTATAATATTTAAAAATTACATTTACCTCCAGATGTGCATGTGATGTTGGATTCAGATCTTTGCCAGTTTCTTGACACACATCTTTCATGGTGAGTGATACTTTCTGTCCTGTTACTGACAGTACTTTGACCTGTTATAGTAATAAAATAAAATTAATTACACACACATTGCATATAATATACTCAAGGGAAGAGGGAGAAAGGGGTAAGCAGAGGTGTTGTCTTATTACACAGTCTGTATCTGTACACCCATTTTTCGCCTCTTGTATTTAGTCCCATGAATGGAATGAATAAACGGTGAGCCTATTGGCACTTTTTGGACACAATTATGGTGCAATTATTTATTGCATAGCCTATAATTTTTATTCTTATTCTTTATTGTACACAAGAATATTACAATTTAGTGAAGTCATGTACAAAGGCGAGCTTAACTCAAAAATGAGTTTTCTACCAGCAAGCCTTTGAGTGATAGAGAGAGATTGATAGTGTTTTTACATAGTAACCAAAGGAACCTTACTTTAACTTTGTCTCCCCTGTTGACAACATCAGACACATTAGTGACTCTGCCCTCCGACCTCAGCTGTGAGATGTGTACCAGGCCTTCCCATCTCTTCCTTACACCCTCAATTTGTACGAAACAACCAAACGGCACTATGTTTGCAACTCTGCCGTTGTAGATCTGAGTAAAAAATATTAGGATTAGTAAGTAATGTAAGATGTGAACCAACATTAGTCAAAAGTAGCATAACAGAAATGAAGGCCCGCTTAAACAATAACTCACTAAATGCATTTAGTGCTAAACATATTTAAAATATCATTGTATTTCAGTCAAATGTTCGAAGTTGTAGAAACAAAATGATATTTTAAATATTTTTAGCACTAAGGCCGTGATCTCTACGGTGCGGCGCCGTCCGCCGTGAAAAGGCGCGGCGCCGCGCCGCGGCACGGTGCCGTGTACGGCGTCGTATACGGCGCCGCGTACGGCGCCGTGGACGGCGACACGGCGCCGTGTACGGTGCACCGCACGTTAATTCCGTGGCTGGCGTAATTATGACATGTCTAAAATTGCAATTTTTCAGGGCGACCATTTTAAAGTTTTGACTTCTTCTGGTAAATCGGTAAATTAGTTTAACGTATGTATTTTTGTTGTTTTAAAATATACAGGATGTTAACGAATTCGTATAATTCCTTAAAACCATATGATATGATCTGTTACTGGTTTAGATTGTCCCAGCAAGGAAATTAGGCAGATTAAAAAAAAAACTTTTTTTTTCATGCGGTACCTTATGGCTAAGTGATCAAATGTAAACCACAGAATTCAATAAAATACAAATGTAAATGACGTCAACGTCAAAATCCAAGATGGCGGCACGAAATTTTACAAAAGATGCATCATTGGTATCGTTTCCGTGGTTTTCGGGGGTGCTGATGACGAAAATGAGGTCAACGTCAAAATCCAAGATGGCGGCTGTGAAATTTTACAGTATTAGTAGTAGCAGATCACATGGTTTTAAGGAATTACACGAATTCGTTATCATCCTGTATATTTTAAAACAACTAAAATACATACGTTAAACTAATTTACCGATTTTACAGAAGAGGTCAAAGTTTTAAAATGGCCGCCCTGAAATATTGCAAATTTAGACATGTCATATTCACGCCAGCCACGGACGTACGGTGCAACTTACACGGCGCCGTGTCGTCGTACGCGGCGTCGTGTCACCGCACACGGCGCCGTACCCGGCGCCGTATACGACGCCGTACACCAGCACGGCGCGGCGCCGCGCCGACACACGGCGGCCGGCGCCGCGCCGTAGACATGGGGCCACGGCCTTAATGCATTTAGCAAGTCTTTGTGCAAGCAGACTTAAATTATTTATTACATTTAGGGTACAGAAGATAATACTTTGTTGTGTGTCAAGAAATAAACACAATGTTGGTTGCACAAGAAATAATATTTAGAAGAATTAAATGCAGTTTTATTTTAACACAACAAGATGGAAATATAATTTATTATGTAAGGGGGGTACTTACTTTCCCAGGCTCAGGATCATCACTCATGTCTACCTCAGGGCTCCTCTTTCTCGGTTTTTTGCCATAATCACCATATTTATGTTCTCTTTCCCTAGATGGTGATCTTCTCCCTCTAGGTGGTGATGTCCTTCCTCTAGGTGGTGAGGTTCTTCCTCTGGATGGTGATGTTCTCCCTCTAGATGGTGATGTTCTCCCTCTAGATGGTGATGTTCGTCCTCTAGATCTTGACCTCCTGTGCTTATCCCTTGACCTGTGACGACTTGAGGTGGGGCGACTCCTGGATCGTCTCCTTCTATCTCTGTCCCTCTCTCGGCTTCTACTCCTACGGTCCCTACTGCGACTCCTGTTGTCTCTACTCTTGCTACGTCTACTTTTTCTATCCCTATCCCTGTCTCTTTCTCTAGATCGTTCTCTTTTTCTGCTACTCTCTTTGCGGTCTCTACTGCGGCTTCTTTCTCGCTTTTTGATATCTTCTTTAGATATTTCCTTTTTTGGAGGTTCCTTTGCTGGGCCTGAATGTGATGGTGCCAGAGCTTCTAACTCAGCCATAGCCTGATCAACTACTGCATCATTTGTTTTGCCCTTGGATTCATCTTTAAATATTTCTTTAGATGTTAGTCTTTTGATTTTTTTATCTTCCTCTTCTTTCTCACTGTCTTCGTCTGAAGAGAATTTGGGAGGCTTCTCATTGGGAATTGCTAGCCCTGGAAACTTATTAGCCAATGGGTTGGAACTTTCATTAGTAACTTCATCTTTCTGTGTGGTATTGTTAGCAGGTTTCATGTGCTGTATAATACGTAATAAATTTGTCATAAATGAATCTGAAAACTCGGCTCCATTTTCAATGAGTGCATTCTTGAAACAATCAAATGTAGGATTTTTGTCAGCTATGTCAATGATAAATTCAGCTGAAAAAAAAGTGTAAAATTAGATACATATTAGCGGCATTAAGATGAATTTCTGGATGTTCATAAAATGCTGATTATATTGTTTTTTCAGAATTATTTGAGGCAACAGTAATTTGTAGTCTGTTCTCAACTATGTTGGCGTCGTTTCGGCATCCAATCTAACCAGATGCAACTAATTATCAGTATTAAAACAACATTTATTTGCAGAGTATTTATAAAATGCAGGTCAAGCGATGGGAACGAAAATTCCTTGACATCATGCACCTGCATGACTGCAGACAAAGATACATGAAAGTATTACGAGAAATGCTGGGCCTGCATCTACTGATGGGTAATGTATAATATGTGGGTGAAAGAAAATTACATGAGAAAGAACGCCACTACAAATAAATGACTGATCTGCCATGCCACACGTTTTGTAACTTACCTAAATCTTTATCGTTTAATCCTAAATGGTTATCCAGCTCGGTGCATACTTTTGACACGAGCGAAAGATGTTCCAATTTAGCTACTTCATCCATTTTATCAATTTTTATTGTATAAAATCATCACAACGTAAACACAACGCCTCTATATTTCACTGCATTTCACACACAATTTCACACAGTGTTGAATTGAATTGACACTTTGACACTGACAAATAAATAGAGGTGGACGTTTTTAAAAAAACGTTGGTGACCAACGATGTTAGTCTATGATGTTAGCCAACGATATCGAAATGTTGAACAACCGATGTGAGTAACGCCCATCTCTTCAAATAAATCATCAATATAATGTCGCGCGCAGAAGGTTTGCCGATGAATAATATTGAATGACGTAGGCTTGTAAAAAAAATAATATCGATGTGTCGTTAATCCAATATTTTTTGTTTGATAAGTCGATATTTTTTGTCGATATCTATTATTTCGATGTAACATATCAAGTATCGAAAATGTATCAAATATGATACAATGATTTCCAATAACAAGTTTCTAAGTTTAGTAATGCATACAATTACCAAAGCCTAGTTCAATAAATCTGTCACTAGTATTACATATTTATGAATAGCAATAGTGATAGATTTATTGAAATTGGAATTATATTCTATTAAAAACTAGACGTTACCAACTAAAGGTTTTTTGACTGTAAAGTCAAAGTCTTATATTGTTATTTCAAGTAGACAAGTTTACAGGGGGCTTACCATGACGTCTTAAGAAAACGTTCAAATGCCAGCCAGTCAATATCCGTTCAAAAGCAGGCCTGCTGCTGAATCGCTAAAAATCGTACCATGACAGTACAAAAGGTGAACGACTATTCAACCAAGTTGAACGGATAAGCTTGTTCATGGTACGAAAAGTCTATACAAAAAAAACAGGTGAACGGATTTCGTAAACGTCAACGTAGCAGGCCTGCCGCAGGCCTGCTCTAACGATGTCATAGTACAAAAAAGCAGGGCAGTTCAACTTCCAGGCAACTTCTGCCCTGCTTTAAGAGGTCATGGTAAGCCCCCTGGTGCTTTCAAAAGGTCAACACAAGGTCTCGGTAATGTTATCTACTTATAAGGTGCTCGGTTCCAAGTTGGTCCTATGGAGAAGAGCGGGCAAGGAAATCCGTGGATACTATTTAAAAAAAATAGTTTGTCAATTTTCATTGGAGTAATGTAAATTAATGTATGTACCTACATGCGGTTAAAAACATAAAAAGTAATGAGAAAATTAGCTTTTTAAAACGATTGCCATAGCAGTTACGAGCTAACCAGTACCAAAAGACAACATCCGTTCATGAGCATGACGCATACATCGGCGTCGCTCAGGGGGCTTACCATGACGTCTTAAGAAAACGTTCAAATGCCAGCCAGTCAATATCCGTTCAAAAGCAGGCCTGCTTCTGAATCGATAAAAATCGTACCATGACAGTACAAAAGGTGAACGACTATTCAACCAAGTTGAACGGATGAGCTTGTTCATGGTACGAAAAGTCTATACAAAAAAACACAGGTGAACGGATTTCGTAAACGTCAACGTAGCAGGCCTGCTCTAACGATTTCATAGTACAAAAAAGCAGGGCAGTTCAACTTCCAGGCAACTTCTGCCCTGCTTTAAGAGGTCATGGTAAGCCCCCTGTTTTCATTTTTTTTTTTCTCTTTTATCGAAACAGTTCAAATATCGATCATTCAGCTTGAAACTACCTCAATTTTTTTATTTTTAGTAAATTCTGAGTCAATATTTATAAGTTTTAGGTGAATCGATGAACAATAGTTGTATCGATTTAAAGGGGAAACGACAATTGACGAATTAAAAATTAATCGATGTTCAATTGAAAAAGACAATTAACGATGAATAAACTCTGCACATCACTAATTTGTCTATGGCCTGACATCGTTTTTCTAGTAGAAAATGTGAATGTCAAAATTAAAGTTGTCAAATGTTGCTCGAATGTCGAATTCTCTTTCTCTTCTAGTCTGGTCTGCCCGTTAGAGTTTTGTAAGACTTCTTTAGGTTTTTTGTCATATTGATAGCGTTTTATACTTAGGCAAGTGCGTTTTTTTCATTTGTGTACAGTTCATGCCACCCTCATACGATGGAAAATAACACAGACCATTCTGAACAAAACAACTTTAGTCCTCTATCCGTGCAAGACGTAGATGTAGATTTTTTACCGATTGTTTACGAAATAATACGAAGGTACTTTATATAGTGCTTTTATTTTTAGATTGATGTCATCATTTTTATCACTGTATAGCCATATGTATTGTAAATATTTTTCTTATACAGCGTCGAGAGGGACTTCCATGATAACTCTGCCAAAGCCAGGGAGTCTCAAGACTGCAGTCAAAGGGTGCTAGAGTTACAAAAGAAGTTCGATATAGCGCGTACGCAGGTAATACCGTCATACAAACATCTGTCAGTAAAATTGATAGAATGTTATTTTATATAACTTCTCTCGTATTGGCACGAGGTATACGAGGATAGCTCATGCCATGGTGAAAAGATCAGCCAGTTAGCAAGGTTGCTAGCGGGCCTGACTGCCCAGGGAGCACCAGACATACTTAAGTATTGTCACCAGTGGAGGCTCTTTCCATGTACGTCCAGTATACACAACTAACATGACGAGTATATTAGATGTACCTGTACTATGGTTTGTTTCAGATAAAGCGGTTGCCTGGTATAGATTACAACAAACAGGACCAGTTGAAGCAGTTTGAAATACTCAGAACACAGCTAAGGCTAAAGCGCGAGCTCCTGCAGAAGTATCGTAATATGTGCTCATTTGAAACTTCATTCAAGTGACCAAATACAGCACAATGCCTCTCAGAGCTATACTAAGATACCTAGCAAACAATGAACACCTTGTGCAGAAGATAGCAGAGTCATACCCGGTCAGACGAGCTGCACAACTTGCAGTGTCTGTGTTTTGGAAGAGTAAGGAGAAGTTATCAGCTGCGGATCCTCAACAAGTAAATAGAATAATGTCATTCTTAAAAAAATTCAATGACAACTTAAAAGAAGGGATTCAGGATGCAAAGAAACAATTAAAGAAATAATGTAAATAACTTTAGTTTAGTCTAAAATACTGCTACATGAGTATTTAGTTACAACTTTTTGACGTGAAGATATTAAATAATACTACATAGTTAATCTGAGCTAGTTTTATTTCACTCACTCTGAACAAACCATAAAAATATTCATTTACTTAAACTACAAAAATCACATAATAATGGTACTGTGAAGTAATCAAATACTGAATTATGATATGGAGTAGAGCAGCTAGCCTCACTAACACAATAATATTATTGCATTATTTGTAATAGTTCCAACTATAAAGTACAACAGATTCATCTCTCTGTCACTTGTCACCCGCTGTTCGAATTAACCCTACAAACTGGACAACGCAAATATTTATTATACCTAGACTGCTCAATGAAAATATCATTAGAATTGAAATCAGTATAATCTAGGAAATCAAATATAATTATAAATTCCAAAACAAAAATATTCCTCAAGAATCTTGCATAAAATAATTTGAATTTTAGCAAAAACAAAAAGGCAATCCTAAATAATATTGAAACTTATGAAGAAATTTTTATTCTGAACATAGACTTGTACAAAACTTGCATGTTCTGTTCCTGTTGTACTATTATAAGGCTTGAGATTATAAGTCACATATTATATTATAAGCAATATATTGCTGAACAATGAAAAATATAACAGTAATGTTATATAAATTTGGAGATTAATTTACAAGGTAGATTAGAGACCATTTATAAAGTTTAAGTAGGTATAGTTTTAGTCAAAAATATGTAACTGTCGTCCAAGAGTGTGTACTCAACAGTAAACACACACTATGTTAGGCATTGAAGTGTACCGTGTACTGTATACCTAATGACGCAGCATAAAGATGGAGACCTAAGTACCTTGTACTCTGATTTAGTGCTTTTGGACCGAATTGTCTGCGCTAGGGAAGCTAATTAAATATTTAAAAATAATTTCTTAAAGCTATAAAGAAAAATATTTACAGGAGTACCTTCAACATTTGATACTGTTAAACAATAGTAATTTTGAAAATTTAAGTGATATCCAGCACTGCCGTCAAAAATTCGGAGTATAAAAAAAAGTCAACCCCTAGCGCTCCCGCTGCTTGTACTAATAGAAAATATCTGTGGACCTCGTGTTAACCTGTCAACCGCTTTCGACCTCTTAGCGCCGTTTTCTCAGATTGGTTGACGCAGCCAACCAGCAGGGGTTCACAGATATTTCCGGCGAGTTATAGATTGGTTATGGTCGACGTATGACGTCGCTGGCTGTATGTTCGGGTGACGTCGGAGCTCAGTTTAGTTGGCGGCGGCGGCCACTGCGGGCGCGTCGGGCGGCTTGTCGTGTCGCTTGCGCGGGCGTCGCCCCCCTCCCCCGCCCCCTCCGCCGCCAGTCCCTCCTCCCCCGCCGGCTGCCGCTCCGCGCTTGTCAGCCTGTACTTCAAATGGAGAGTCTGCCGCTGTTACGTCACTCTCTTGCTGTAAAATGAAAATATTTGGAATTCCTTTAAATTGTTCGTTTGCAATGGACGGCCTAGAATTACAAAGCCCAATAACTTCATAAGATTAGATGGATGAATGGCTGTTACTATTTGGGAATAAACGACACTGAACCTTTCGATAATTAAAATGAGGTGATGATTATCTGAACATACCACGTGCGTGTTATTAGTGTCGGATTTGTCGTGCGGCTGCTGCGCGCGTCGGTCGTGCCGCGTGTTGGTGGTGCGCGGCTGCTGCTTCACGGCGGCCGGCTCTGGTCGCAGCACGTTGCCGACAGCCTTCGTTCGACCTTCGCGGAACACCTGCAGATGATATAACAGTATTTAATTAAGATGTACAATTTTAATTCATGTTCAATTTTTTTCCATGACGCTTGAGGCACTTTTGCATAGGGCAAGAGTGAAATAAATAAAAAAGTGTCACTTTAAAATTTACGAAATAATAACAGAAATATTATATTATGATAAATAATCTCACCATCCTTTGCCCCCTTTTGAGATACTCGGGGTGTTTGATGAAGCGGAACCTGACTAGCGCCTTGTCTCCGGTGCGCAGGCAGTCACGTGACATCGATAGTATAGATGCCGTCTGTCGGATGCTGCCGCAGTGTACTGAACAACACAATTACACAAATAAAGCTATGTTCTATTTAAGAAAATCTCCGAATAAATGTAATTTTTATACAATTACGTTTTTATACGAAAGAAGAGTGCAGTTTTTTTTTTACTTTGGTCTCACTAGTTTTCCATTTTTGTATTGGATACATTAAAATTTAACAGGCACGAATAGCACGGCGACTAAACCAAAAGAAATATCTGAAAGCAGTATAAATATCCCGCGACCCCCTTTCGTGGGAAAATCCTCATGGATACCCTTCGCCTGGAGAAGGCGAAGGGTTATGCCGGACTCCTACCGGCTAAAAACCCACGGTGTTCCTTCTCCTGACCCTTGACCGGGGTCGCGGGATTCGCAGCTGCATGCACCGCAACCATCCCGCGACCCCTAGCACAGACAGCCAATCGCTTAGCAACTGCGTCAGTCGGGTGTCCAAAAAAAAGTTTGTGTATAGACATGGACTATCCTCGTTTATGGACTAGCGAGGCGTAAAACGGGCTATTCAAACACAGTAATAACGATGTATTAGACTGTTATGGAGATGCATCTTCTGCGCGTCGGTATATGTGGACAGGGGCCAATTCTACTAACAGAAACGTTGATCAATTGTGACCGAACCGAAGCAGAACCGTTCATTCACAGTTTTCGTTTACAAGTACTACTAAACCTTTTGACTGACACTTGTGGTTCGTTTGCGGTTTAGTACACGTCGGATCACGCGACACAACAAGCACCACAAGATAGCACGCGGCGGCGCATCTCATGTTCATTTTTGTCAAAGAATCAGGGAATATGCATGCATCTTATATCGAAAATGCTTTAGTCTTTGAGGGAATGACAACAATAAGTAAGAAAAAAAATTCGAAATTATAATTTGCTTTTATTATGTCTTCACGAGGCCTGATGCAGGAGAGGGGAGTCAACTCTATTATTTTCTATGAAATTTCTTGAACCCACGCTATACTATATTATGGTATACGTACCCATGGCCTGGTAACGCGAGGAGATGGTAGTAGGGTGGTGCAGGACGAGTATCTCGCCCTCGAACTGCCAACACGCCTGCGGGTTCAGAGCTGGCGACACCATCACCATGCCCTTACGGATTTGAGACCGCTTTATCTGCATACAACATTATCATTAAAAAGTATTTTAAAAGGCGATTAATAAAGAAAAATTAAGCAAAGGTTAATGTAATGTAGTTAAAAACCGTTGATAAAAGTGAATGTTGCAATCTGGAACTCGATATTCGTGTACCTAGTAATTAACAAACAATCATTAGGTACAATTAAAACTAAGGCCTCATTTACGGAGACGCGGGGCGTCGCGCGTCGCGTGCTATGTGTCGTCTCGCGGCGCGTCGTACGATTTTACTTCGCGGTGGCGCGTGCAGCGGCCCGCATCATCACACGCGCAAACACAAACATATGGCAATGTATGATGTTGTTTATGAAGATGCGGCGCGTGCGACGCCGCGGGCCCCGCCACGGTTGACGCTACGTTTTACAGTGGACGGAGAATTGCAGGAATAGCTGGTCGCAACGCTGCGTGCGCCGCCGCGATAAACGTCGCGTGCGACGCGGCGATGCCATCCGCGGGCTCCGCCTGCATTTCAAGCAAACGCGTGTAAAATCGCTTCTCCGTAAACGCTCTCATACAACGCCATATGTTTGAATTCAGTGCGGGCCGCGCCGCACAACGCGACGCGCGACGCCCCGCGTCTCCGTAAATGAGGCCTATAGGCCAAGCCGCACCAAACGCGGAGCGTGTCGTCGTTGGTAGTATTATAGGCATTACTATGAAGCATGGTGCACCAAATGCGAGCGCGGGCCTGCTGTCGACGCGACCCGCTCGCGCCTCGCGTTTGGTGTAACGAATCCTAAGTTCGAATGATCGCGCAGATTGTTAGCACGGATTCAGATTCGAAGAAGCAACGTTGACTGATTAGTTGATCGCGTGGGACCGCGATATAAATTTCGCGAGATCATCTAAATTTAGTCTTACTCTAATTTAGAAGTTAACACTTTCTTTCCCAATCAACCTCTCTTATGATTAATTTTATTTTGGGTTCTGTAGCAACATTAGCAACTTAGTCAGGTAGTATTCCTTAGGATATTGCAACGCTGGTGAGCAATTTAGCTTTCACTGGACAGAATGTAGTTTCTCTCGAGTCAGCACGACCTATACGAGATTAACCAGTCAGCAAGGTTGGTAGCGGGGCTGACTGCACAGGGCGCGCCGGACGTACTTGTATCGTCACTCGTGGATCCCTAAAAAAGCGACATTAAAATTAATAGTTTACTAACCTTCTTGAGTGCAAAACTGGCGGTCTGTCCTCCCCTTACTTCTGGCACAGGCATCCTCTTCCTATGAATGCTCTTGACGGTGATGGGCGTGAACCGGCCCAGCGGGTCAGGTCCCAGCAGCAGCGTGTCGTTTAGACGAATCACTCCCGCCAGAGTGGTGCCCGACACCACTGTCCCCACACCCTGGTGAAAAAAGGGTTTTAGAAATAACTTGAGATTGGATGATATTAGTATATTTTTAGGTAATAACGGCAGAATTCGCTGGAATGATGATGGTAATGATGGAATAGTTTATTTTTGAAATTTAATAGCTAGCTCCGTTTACTTATCCATTCTCAATAGCCAGACCGTTCAGTTTTCCTGCCTATACAGCGTGTATCAGAAAGGGTATATACATATCAAGTGCACGGCTTCTTTGGATGATAACAAAATATTAGGCAAGGGTTTTCAAATCCTGTATCTACATGATAGGAACATATGAGAAATTTCAATACGTGATACCAAGAAACCAAACATTTCAAATTGCAATTTACACATCACTAGCACCAAGTCAGCTGATCGGTGTCAATAAACTATTCACAGGTGAAAACAAACCTCTTACTCCTGGTCACTCCTGGTATTTTTTAATATTTAATGGGTTCCGGATGTTTATTTTGCTTTGTAAAATAATATTACTGACTTTTTCCTACAAAAACTAAGATTATGTTTGTGAACAAGCTAAAGTACAAATCCTATTCATTTGTAGCTTGAAAATAATATTTGAATTTAGCTACGTAATGAAGTGGATTAGTAGGGACTTGGGAATAATACTTAGGTATCTTACCTACGTAAAACAATCTAATAACAAACATAACGGAATATGTGTGAATCTACGTAATCTTCTACCACAGAATTTGGGACCCAAACATAGTCACTATCTAATAATAATACCTCCTGTAGTAATCGCGGGGAAACCCACTCCGGGTCTTTTAGACCCGCGACGGCGAAACCGGGGCTACACCTCTCTACACCCCTAGTCGCTCACACGTTTGTTGCCCCCTTCGCCTATGTACTGGCGGCTTTTCAGGGGGCCCAACTAGTGAGCTGGCGAGTCACCGTCTGCCAACACTTTTCAATTTTAAATTTTGAAAGGCAGACGCCGTTTTCTTCCGGCAATAGAAGTTATCCAGTCCACCTAACACCCCTTCCCATAGACCAGATATTTTTCACAATATTTTACAATAGTCTTGCACCCACCTGGGACGGTCCATGACTGTACTCCAATAGTGCAGCCGTGGATAGTCCCGGGTTGGTGCCCCACCCCATTTTAGATTAAAGCTCTCAAAGGGGCCTCTGCGCGTTGGACCTGTGTCCCCGTGTATGCCTTCCAAAGGACCGGACATCTTCCGCACGGAAGATGAGCCGTGAATACAGAGAGATATCTCCTGTAAATTGATAAATTCCATACATAATCCTTATTTTATGTTGGTTCCCATTACTGCACCAGAAATTAATTAATTGGTTAGGTAAATACTGCGAAAGTACATTTTAATGGAACTTAGAACAGAAAAAGGATTTTGTAACATAATTTATGTTCAAATGAACGCTATTAACTTTCCTGCGCAACCTAAGTGTGTCCTGGACTCCTGGTACATAAGTAATGCTAAAGGGTTCCGTGTTTAGTTAAAATTAAATTGAAAAAAAAGATTGTTTTTGGACAAGTTAAAATGCAAATGTTTGTTCGCAGCTTGGAAAATGATTTAGAACTTAGGTAGTAAGTAGACTCGTGATAAAAGCGGCAGTTTTCTAAAAATAGGTACTTTTACGTAAAAAAAATAAAAAATAACATGCATAACAGAGTATCTAGCTCACGACTTTCGATGAACGTACAAATGTAGGTGCCTAATAATTATGATATTCGACCACAATTTTTTTAAAGTAACAAAAATATTCCTCTGCATTTCCGTTAACGTTATCGTTTTTAATGTTGAATTTTTAATTACCATAGTACCTATCTCAAATGAATTGCGTAGGTAAAGACTGAATAAAGACTACGAAATTAGAATATTACAGAAAAAAGATTTTGTAAAATAATTTATTTAAAAATGAACCCTAAATAACTTTCCTATGCAACTTATGTGTCTCCTCTCCTGGTACAAATAAAATGCCAGTGGGTTCCGCTTTTAATTTAAATAGGATTGTAATAATATTTGGTAAGTTTTTGCCATAATCATTTACAAAACAACCCGCACTAGGCCATGATGGTTTGTGATGATAGTCTTTATTTATGTTCAATAAATAAATCACAATTAAAAATAGGCCGCAAAAATGTATTTACTATGGAAATAAATTGTTAAAAGTACTAGGACCGCAAGAGTAACGAGAGTTGTCCGGACAGCGTTTGCGCACAATTAGAACGAACCCTAATTTCGTCGGTGGTTAGGTTGGATACCTACACCACACACAATGATATTATTTAGGGTAAATGAGCCCGTTGCAGGTTGCTGGTACGAACGTGGAGGTAACTTTACGCCTGGTTTAATTTTGATCTCCGGTAGCCTTCAGTAATAAATAAATGGAATCATACTCAACTTAACTATCGCAATTTTGATTAATCAATACTTACAAATAATACTATGGACTTATGTAGTACCGCCGCCATCACAGTCCACAATAAAAATGATCTTATCGGTTTTGTGCGTTAACTCAGCTCGTGAGTCAATTAATGAACTGATACCCTGGCCTAACTCTTCATTGATCGGTGTGCTTCCATGTATTAAATTGATCAGTTTTCTTGAAATTATTAATAAGTAATTGGGGAGGACTGGATGCGAAAGGCGGGGGATAGTGTTGTGGCGCAACTTGGGAGAGGCCTGTGTCCAGCAGTGGACAGCGATAGGCTAAGTTGATTAGTAAATTAATTTTAACAACAATTCAACAAAAATTTTAAAATAGTATTGTACAATAATTGGGCTAGCTACCCCTATTACTAGGATAGTAGAAGAATTATTTTTCGGTTTTTCCCCACCGTTTTTTTGTCTTCGTCAGTGACTTCAGTCGTAGACTATTACTCGTGTCCTTCAGTCGCTCTCTCCATCCGATTCAGTGTACCGACTTGTGATTTCGTGATTGTTAAAAATGTCGTTAACTAATAGCGAATATTACGAGATGATGATGTGTGGCCTCCGCGGTCCCCAGACCTAACTTCGTTAGATTTTTTTTGTAGGGGTACATTAAAAACGTAGTGTACGCAGTGCAGTGTGATACAGTGCACGAAATGAAAGTACGGATCGAGGATGTCTTCAGGACAGTAACACCGGACATGCTGCGCAATGTTCAGGTGTCCATGAACAAGCGAGCGGCCTTGTGCATACAATACCAAGGTCAACACATCGAACCCCATCTTTAAAAATGTAAGTCAATTTACTAAATTAAGCATGGCTCTTAGATTTTACTGTTTAGGTATGTAATGAATGAGGGATAAAAACAAGCTAAGTAGCTACCTAAATACTAGCTAAACTTTGTTCTGAATTTTAACGTAACTTTTTTACGTGTTTTTTTATTAACTAAAAATGTTAATTTGTAATTTTGGCTGGATATTAACGTGTTTAAAACTGTAAATAGGGAAATTACGCATTGCATTATTACTTTTTACACCACGGAGTACCTTCCTAAATGCCTATTGCGCACACGCGCTCGCGCTCGCATTGTCGGTTCGTTTGATCCTGTCAGTTCGCGCCGACATAGGGCGGCCGCGGCGGCACATTACCTACAGCGTGTACTAGGCGCACAGATCGCGAAAGAGATTTAACTTAATATTAGCAAATGACGTGAAAAGTTATTGACCCTCGTAGTGCAGTGACACGTTTGTTATGATTTGATTTCAATAAACTTACGAAAGCAAAAATTTGGTATCAATTCTTTGAGTAATTTATTTTGAGCTGAAACTTTGCACAGAGATTCTATACCTGATACACTCTTTACCCCTTTCGGATAGCTATACCCCTTCTGTTACAGGCTGTATTTACTTCACAAAACTAAGGAATTATTCGGAAATAATGTATTGTCATCAGAATGTCTTTAAAATAATGATCGGAAAAAAAATGTGTCTCTTTTCTCGTAATACATACCGGCACTGAATACGTGTCGTCTATCTGAAATTCAGCAGGCTTGTCGTCCTGCGACGGCATCCTCGTTTTCAGCAGGTTGAGGAACATCGTCAGCAGCTCCAGATTCTCTCCCGTCACATTTGACACTTGGAAAATTGGACATAACCTGCAACAAAACTCTTATTGTTATAAAAACTACACACACAATATTACGATTACATTTTTTGTAGAGAAATGACAACAGTATTATATTTGTTGTTTCTAATAAATTTTTATTGCGAGCCCTTAGACACCTAGAATGGAAATTAAATAAGGCCGAAATCAGTAGTGTAAATATAATAAGCGGTTAAGGAGTCAATTTGATTATATTTTTCAGACCCACTTCTGAAAATATAGCAGCATTATAAATACGATACGATACCTCTGTGAAACGAAGTTGGTGGCGCTAACAATGACGTCATCTTTCGTCTTCACCATGACGGGTACTTTGCGGCAGCCGGAAGACTTGAGGATCCTGATGAGTAGCTTGAGATTGTCTTGCAGAACGTTTGGCGGGCACATGTCGATCTTGGTCACTACCACGAACACTGGCACGGAGAGGGCCAGGGCTAACCCTAGGTGCTCCTTAGTCATGCCAACTATGCCTGCGTTGGCGCCGATCTACGAAAATGAAACGAGGATTCAGTCAATGGTGTCAGTTAAGCCGTTTTCTTTATGCAATTTCAACTTCAAGGATGCATAAAATTAAAGAAGTTCAGTGGGAATGCAGAGTCAGGTTTGAGGACGATATGAGACTTAGAAAACAAAAAGTCATTAGGGTCAGCGCACACCGAGAGCAGAGCAGAGCATTATTGAGACCATTGAAAAAACGACTTTAAGACTATAGCATACAGTGCAAAATTAAACACGTCCAAACTTGATGCTCGAGCTTGCAAGATGCGTGTTCGAGTATTTAATTTTGCACTGTATGCTATAGTCTTAAAGTCGTTTTTTCAGTGGTCTCAAAAATGATCTACTTTGCTCTCGGTCTGCGCTGGCCCTTATACATATAAAATACGGATTGTAAGATGATTATTGACTACATAGACATACATACTAACGTGCTTCTTTACAATTTAAAAAACGTCATCGAGTTAGCTTACAAATGCATTTTGGGCGACTCAGTGTGTACAGGAAACATATATTTACCATGAGCATGCCAAAATCAGGAGCGTGTCCCGTCATGCCGAACACCGTGGTCTTGAGGTACCGCTCGTGGCCAGCCAGGTCGATGAACGTGATCACCTTAGAAGACTTCTCGCAGATCTTTACCCAGTCCAGAGTACCGTGGTCCGGCTTGTTTACTACATTACCTGCACAGAACATTTATGATGGTAACAATTTATACAGCATGAAGCTTATCTTTATTAATGCTCTTCTAATTGGATATTTTCGTCGTCTATCTCCAAACCATTTAAACCATTTATTTTGCCACACACACAAGATATAATATAAAACAGTAATGCAACACATTTAGGGTTGGACCTCATCTGGCAGCACGGAATCGCCTTTTTCCGTCGCCCTTTCTCTTTCTGTCGCTTAGAACTGCCATTTGCTAGACCGAGACAGAAAGCATAATGCGATAGCACGCGGCGGAATCCTCGAGGCGATCGGCATCACGGACAAAATGCAATGGCGGCAATGGCAGTTCTAAGCGACAGAAAGAGAAAGGGCGACGGAAAAAGGCGATTCCGTGCTGCCAGATGAGGTCCAACCCTTAAAAGATATAATCGGTGTGTGGCAAGGAATCCAGCTCAGTATTCGCTGTGCGTAAGTATAGCACAGCACTGATTTTAAGCTGCAACGAACAACTGAGAAACTTCTGATTATAATCAGTTAGTAAAAGATTAAAAAAACTGTATATTTTGAGTGGATAATGAGAGCACATTATATGTTTCATGCATTTCTAATTTCTTATTACAAATTCAGAAAGTATATTTAGTCATACGTTCACAGAAAGTGGTATAAGTACGGAGAGAAAGATCGTATAAGCATTTATTTTACGTCGAGTAGGTAAACTATAATTAATAACATTTCTAACAAAAGTGCCGTTGTCTTGTAGGTAACTACTATGAAACTGTGAACTCCTATTTAAATGGATTAATAATTTTTATTTTGTACTTTTTGATAATGTGTTACCTACATTTTGTATAATTCAAATAAACGTAAACGTATCATAGATAGGTACTTTTCATCGTTTACTAGTTGTCGTGCAATTAACGGGCGGTTACCTAAGTTAATTACATAACTACGTTATTTATCAGTAATCGCCCAAGTTCTATTAATATCACAGTACTTACTAAACAAACTAATTATACAAAGTACCTAGCTGTATGAATATGCAAAATATTCATTGTATTACAAACGAATTGCAACATCATTCTAATTATTGCAATATTACGACCCAGTAACGATCAATCACAGACAGATACACCAGTAGGTAGAGTTGTTTCCCGACTACGACCAAAAGGAAAAATACAATTCCGAGCGCTAAAATTGGAAGCGAAAAATCAAAACTAAACTTCCTACCTATTGTAATACAATCATCCGTTCCAGAACGAAAATAACTAAGCTCACTCGGAAATCTGCTACGCTAAAGTGTAAGTGGGTTGAACACATGCCGAAACTGATGACCCAATGGATCACTCTTAATGGCAAATACCAACATGGCAGACCCAGACGAAGATGGTGATATGAGCTAGACTCCTTCCAAAAAGACTGGTCCTTAACAGCAATTGACAGAGAGAAGTGGAAAAAAAGTAGGGAGGGTTGTGCCCTGCAGTGGGTTTCTACGGGCTTTTTATAATAATAATACCTATACGCAATGCGTATTGCATGACTAATAAACCTATTCATAGTTTTTATTAGATTAGCTACTTTTGTTTCTTTACTGCAAATACTCACTTCACTAATCAACAAATTATAATTTTCTTATCTTAACCGCTGATCCAAAGTTCCTAACGAAAACACAATTTCACTTTCTAATCTTTGCGTTGATAAATTGTGATACATTGGGAAAATTTAATTAAAATTAACCATGATTGAAAAGAATATAAATAGAAGTATAATTTGTTTGTGCTTTCAAGTTTAGACATATAAACCTAAACTGAAAAATTACCGGAAACATAAGACACAACAGATAGAAAATGGAAGTCGCTAATACGTGGCATAGGTCATCACAAAAGCCTGGTGGCAAAAGTACGCGAATAACATCTTGACACTAGAAAAAGGAGATCCAAAATAAACCTCTCGAATATGCGTACGTTGTTTCATCTGGACAAGTCGATAGATTATAGAACACAAAGACTTGCATCTATTTCACGTTAACAATTTTAAGGCATGATACTCCTTAAGTTTTCGGTTTTATTGCACCAGTCGTGGTCGTCGGTCGACTTATTGTGAACACCCTTGTTTATTGTGTAATACCTATAATGTTTACAACTTAAACAAAACGCAAAAGTTTAACATCAAATAACAGTACACTTACCCATGCTATCGAAGCCCAGTATATCATTGCCAACAGAGCTGGTCCTGCCGCTCTCCATCTCGTGCTTGTGTCTGAATAGCCGTTGACGTGCATAACCACGACCGTTGTCCAGTTCGCCGTGAGTCAGTACGCCCAGGAGAGTCGACTTGCCAGCGTCCACGTTGCCTACGACCGCCACTCTATACAACAATAACAATCGACTTAGTAAAACTGCTCCGTAATCAACGCAAAGCAGTGATGCAAGACACAAAAAGGAAGTATTCCTAATCAAGAAGATGGTGACAAATGAGGACGATGATTTGTTAGACTTTCACACAATGATTAAAATGTTGCTGTAGTCTTCACAGCATTCAAACAAATGTGCCGTATACTTCTCAATGTCTCTTAGGCCGTAACCATCTCATCTATCTATCATATCTGATCTCCACGAAGTCGGTGTAGTTAAGCTGTGTCCGCAGTTATTCTGGCTCCATGAGTACTTCGTGAGGTCGGAGCTGCAGTCTCTAGCGGCGCAGCTCACTATTGACTGTAGCGTGGCTGTTGGGCCGTCACATGTATAACGCTATCATACCTGATCTCCATGAAGTCGGTGTGGTCGAGCTCTGTGCGCAGCAGGTACTGTCCCGTGAGGCCGGAGCCGCAGTCCCAACGACGCAGTTCCACACATGACACGCGCTCGCCGCTAACCAGCGACTGCAGCGTCGCCACCGACGCGCTGTACTCGTCCTCCGTCAAACCGCGCCCGTCTGCGCAAACGCAAACGTATGATCATTGATCTGGACAGATGCTTTAGTTCTGGCACCCGGTTATCAAAACCTAACCTGCTCTTCCTCGCTTCGCTCGTCATCGTTGCAACAATTTACTGTCCCCTAACCCCTAACATTACTACTTTCGCCTACATCAGTTTGATTAGAAGTGAAATTACTTATCAGAACAAACCCTAGACAACTGATGGATCCTAAAACGCTTCAGACGGGTGATGAAGAAAATTTCGCCATCTGGCAGTCTTTTAACATCTGCCATAGCACGTCATATTACGGACACTAGAAATCGGTAAGTACCTACCGCTTTCTTACGAAAATATAGCTTTAGAGGGATGCTTAATAGATAATATACACGCTTCACGCATCCTCATACAGTAGACCACCAGAGTAGTTAAGTGCGCAAGTAAAGTTGGTGAGTGATTAAGGCTGCAGGAGTACCTATGCCTATGACGAGTCTATTATATCATTCTGAGAAATGTTTTTGTTTCCTATATTCAACAAGTTTTTAAGTTATCGGACAATATTCTTCAATCTTTACGATTATAACATGCGTGAATCATTCACCCGAGCGTATTACTTTTGCGGTTACATTCAACGCACTGTTAAGAATAACGGCACTATTACCAATGTTACCACATGCACGTGAGTCCAAGTCATAACTTAGATAAGATTGTCCGAGCTGCACGTTGCAATATTGTCCCGTTTTATCTGCTTATACATGGTATTTATGAAATTATATTTAAATTATCTATTCTTGGGTTATCTTTATCATCAAGTTTTTTGATGACACAATCTAATACACTGGGGGCCTTCTCCGAAAAACAAACGACTCGGATTGAAACGAAACAACGAATTTATAAATTTAATATGATCAAAGTATTGTCAAACAACGAACTTCTATGTCAATTAACATTTGGGAGTAGGGCGAACGAAAGACAAAGTGTCAAATCGCGAAAGTCGGATTCGAAACACTTTCGTGGTTTGTGACCGTAGATCCGTCAGCCGAAACTTCGTAGTTCGATTTTCGGAGTAGGCCGTGACTCGATTCAAAGTTCCAAGAGTTCAGCTCCAGGCGGAACAGAACGACAAGACATGAGGCACGGATTTTGTATGAGACATTCGACAAACTACGGATTGTCTTCGATGTTTTACATAATTATCTTCTCACTTGTTGAACTGCTACTGTAGACGTTGTCAGTATGCTGAAATATTGACGGCATCGACGGTTCGATTCGAGCATTGAACAAATATTTGTATGGCCTACAAATAGTTGTTTTGGGTCTCTGTGTCTGTTCATGTGAGATTTGCGTTTGTTAACACACAATACAGAAGAAATCTTCTCTCATTCGATTCATCTTCCAAGAGGAGCTACCTTAACTAGATTTCCATACTTACAACAACTTTTTTTCTTTATTCATCTCAAGTTATACCAAAACTGCACTTAGGAGGGCTCTCTCAGTTGAGAGCTGTTTAATAATATGGGCCTTAGCGTGGGTCAAATTACAATTAGTTAAGTTAACAGGCATTACTTATAAGCAGTGAGAAATATTTTTTCTAAAATGTTAAATATTGAGTGGTCTAGAGTAGGCTTAAAGAAAAAATACCTACATGCCATGACGTATTGGTATTAATTCATATTGTTTTTGTATAAAGTCTAATTTTTATAGATTAAGGTGAACTGTGATACAGTATAATCTATAAAAAAATATTTTGTGGTTGGATATTATTATTTATTTATTCTATACAGGTGTATAACGTTATGACTCCGCCCTCCAAAAAGGTTTTTACATACATTATTTTTTTTGTTCTCAATGAGGGTAGGCAACAAATAAGCAGATATAAAATTAATAAAATTCAAAAAAAAACAATATTTTTTGTTCTTTTTCTACTCCCCTAGCCGGTTTTCGCGAAAATCTTTAGAATGTACAGACTTTTTGGCGTATACAATTTTATTATAATCTAGAAAAAATAGGTAGATATAGATAATTATTTATTATGTTGGTTGATATTTATTATATAATGTGTATTCTTGAAAAAAGTTAATCCCTGCACCTATCTATCTTCACACGGTATTGTTAGGCCTATTATAGATAGAGTGATATAGTTACCTTCTCCTTGTCCTATGTCATATATTATTTCTCCATTGCCCGACTCCAGCCTTTCCTGCAGTTGCTTACGTAGCAGCTCATATTCATCAGCTGTAGGACTCACTAGCACCATCTAAAAGACATATATTATTTAATGACAAGGAAATTATCTCTAATAAAATAATTCTGTCTCGTGGACCACGGAAAATGGTCCACTTAAAGGACGAAGTGCGGAAACCACATCTCCTAACATAGATAGAACATAGAATTCTGTCTCGTTGGTGTAGTGGTCGCAAGCGCAACTGCTGAGCGTGAGGTCTTGGGTTCGATCCCCAGGTTGGGCAGTGTTATTGGGTTTTTCCGTGTGAAAATTCTCAGTAGCAGCCCGGAGTCAGAATTTGTGCCCGGTTGATGGCAATAGGCTCGCCTCCTATTACATGGGATGTAAACATAACGGCGAAATGTGGGTGTACTATAAACCTCTGCCCAACCCTTCGGGGAATACAGGTGTGATGATTTATGTTAAAATAATTTTTAAAGTATAAATTTTATTACACTCCGTAATTTGCTAAATAGATTTGGTTGTTTTCAGTACTGATGGAGAAATTATGGAATGCAATAAAGAAATGGAATTGAATTTTATATCCTGAAGCTGCAGTCACAGCAGAGCATTTTCCGACATAAAAATGGTAAACTAAAAAAAAAATTTTTTTTACTTCCCTCCATTTACATCAGTTGAATTCTGACCAAACTGATTTTTTTACTAAGATTCATTTTTTTTTTTCATAAAACTGAATCATTTGTGTTTTGTTTTTCTAAGTTTGGTATTCAACTGTTAATAAGTATAACATAACATATCATTGTCTTTAAACATGGTCCAATATCATTTATTATTTACTCATTAAATGTGCTCAGTGGACAACAAAGCTATAACAAAAGGTTTATGGGTCTTCTACTTTTCTACCGACAATGGTCTGTCTTTCGTCTTATTATGGCATCTCGTTGGAGTATTGATATTTACGGTTTTTTAATTTGGTTCAAATAAACGTCCATATTTTTCTTATCTATTAATATAATGTAATTTTTCATTTTCTCTAACCAGCATATTTTATGTTTGTTTTCCGTAAAATGCCGTGACAGAGTGGTAAACCGAAACATGGTCTCTACAGAAAACGGCTACTTTGTCATTTTTTTTTTTTAAAAACCATCTTTAAAAAGAATTAATACTAGCCGGAAAGGAAACTTTAATTAGTCCTAATGAAAACACAGATGCATTTTTTTTAAATCCCATACAATCCACAATTATGTATAGTTCAAAAACCAAAAAAACAGAAAAACGGAAGAAACGGTCGGTAGAAAAGAAGAACAGCCCATATTCACACTTGTTATTATGACATCATACAATAAGTGATGCAACTACAACTCAATACAAAGCTGTGCTATGTAGGTACTTTAATTTTGTGTTTTCCCTAACTTGGCTTTTTATTTAATTAATTTATTTTTTCATAGTGTTTCTGTTTTTCTCGTAATATTAGTTTCTAGGTACTATAAACTTTTTATTGAAGATCCTGGCCTATAACACATCTAAGTGGCCTCTTAACATTAGCGGGAATTTTAAATGACATGATGCAATATTATTGTGGTGCAATACTTTGTTGTAAAATGTTATCCATTCATTGATAGTATTGAATGATGTATTGACAAATGAGGATTAATGTGATTATGTTACGTACCAAAATATTGTTTTAATATTTAATAGAATGAAACATGAAATTAATTTATAATTGCAAACTGATTATTCATTTATTTACCAGCAAATTCATGTATTTTTTATCATAATCATAAACATTTGATAAAAATATTATGTACGAAAGTTAAATTCTATTGTACATTTAAAAAATTACCGCATTTATTGATTCATTGATGAACCATTAGTACCACATTCTGTGAGTAGGTAGGCGTAGTTTACGCGGGAACAATATGTTGGTAAACAAAGACATAGCTGGTGTTTACCTTTCCTCTGATGCTCGAATAATCCGTCTCACTCTCCAGGAAGCCCTCGGGCTCCGCAAGCGGACTCGTCTTCACTGGTGACTCAGGTATACTATCCATGTTTAGTGACAATCGGGAACAACAGCAATAAACTATTACACCATTATGTCATCACGTTACTGTACCGTAAACACCTCTCTTAGGTCACAGTCCCTAAAAATCAAAACACAAGATATGAATACAGTAAAACAAAGACCACGAAAGATCAAAATAGTTAAACAAATAGCCACAAATTCTGATCACAGATGCTTTACGTGTTACATGTAATTTTAGTGATCTTATGAAACAGATAGATTAATTTGTAAGACTACTAGTTAATTAACACATTTTAATATTAATATTCTGTATGAAACGACAAATACCCTAACGTTTGCTGCAGTCTAAGTTATGAAAATAGATTTGCTAAATAAAACAGATGGAATAGGTATGTACTAAATATGCCAACTTTTTGACAACTCACATTCAAAGTGTTGCTATTTTTTTAACCAAAACCAAATAGCTCTATCAAATAAATAATTTAGTATTTAAAAAAAAACCTTTTCTATTTGTACGAAGTTTACGAAGTAATTCTATTTTTATTAGTTTTTCATTCCTATTTTATTTTTTATTACAAAAAACTTATCGCATTCACCTAGTGAAGACACCACTGTCACTTAAATGTTATCTTGAAATCGCTGATGAATTATAATTATAGTATGACTTGGTATCCCTTCTTTTTTAGGGAAAATAATTAATTGATGAGCAATTTATGAAAAGAAAAACACTTTAAGGGCTCTTTCAATTTAGACGTTTCGTGTCGGACCGCTGCCGCACGTTTACCGTGCCGCTGGTTATAACCCGCTGCCGGTCCGCTGCCGTACGGTTGCAGTCGGAACGAAACGTCTAAATTGAAAGCGTATCTGACTGCCGTGCGTTTGTATGCTAGTGATGTTTTAAATATATTTGACAGCAATCAAGCCATGGACTTTGACGAAGAAACATTACTGTTAGTGCTCTTGTTGAAAAACATCAAACAGAAACAAAAACGACGCCCCCGTAAAAGAGCATCACCGATGTTTTCGTTAACATGTAATTTTGGTGATTTCCATAATCTTTACCAGTTAAAACAAGATCCAAGCATTTTTTTTAATTACCTAAGAATGCCCATAGAATGTTTCCACGAATTACTTGAATTAGATAACAGTAAAATCCAGCGGCAAAAAACTATTTTATTTCCGTGCGATTACTGTATTTGTCGCTTTTGGAGTTCCTTAAAGTAGGACGTATTTCAATTTCATTTATAAATTCTTCCACGTTTATATCATCCATTTTAAGCAAAAAAATAAATGAACGTTCGATGAAATTAGCTCTTTATGTCTATTCACCGCACTATTCAACAGCGAAAAGAACACGTGGAGTTCGCGACGTTGCCGTCCTGTTGTCGAGCGTTCGCGGTACCGACGCCGCACTGGGGCCTTACCATGACCTCTTAAAGCAGGGCAGAAGTTGCCTGGAAGTTGAACTGCCCTGCTTTTTTGTACTATGACATCGTTAGAGCAGGCCTGTAGCAGGCCTGCTACGTTGACGTTTACGAAATCCGTTCACCTGTTTTTTTTGTATAGACTTTTCGTACCATAAACAAGCTTATCCGTTCAACTTGGTTGAATAGTCGTTCACCTTTTGTACTGTCATGGTACGATTTTTAGCGATTCAGAAGCAGGCCTGCTTTTGAACGGATATTGACTGGCTGGCATTTGAACGTTTTCTTAAGACGTCATGGTAAGCCCCCTGTTGCCGTACCGCGCGCTTTGTATGAAAACAAGCGACCGTCCGTGCGCAATACGACAAACGCACTGCTTTGGCACTGCAGCGGTCCGACACGAAACGTCTAAATTGAAAGAGCCCTAACATCTGTGATGTTAAAGTGTTTTTCTTAAGCTTTTCAGTAGACCTCATTATACATTTTTTATTATAAATGATGGGGTTGGATGGGGTTCTAGAAAGCTAGTCTAATGTTCCTCCCTTTAAAATAAATTATTGTTATTCTTATTACAATTGTTTTATTTTTAATTTTAAAAAACAATAATAACATACAAATTGTTTTCCACGAGATAAATATATATATTTATGATGAATATTTCGTTTATACATTCCTTCATCTTTCAGTATATCGGTCTTTTACTGTCTTTTATCATACCGCATCACTATTTTTTTCGTTTGTGTTATACGTCAACATAAATAAATACGACGATTGTTATTGTTAGTGTACGTGTTATTTAGTGTATTCCGCTTAGATCTTAGAGCATTAGATTATGTGCTTTAGTACTTATTCTAAGGTATTCCGCCTTATATTTTAGTGTGAGTTCATAGCTACACGGTTCTTTCTGTATTTTGAGGCTACACATTATTTATGTGCTGTAAACGTGTGCTGTACGTGTTTTCCGTGTCCGCCTTAAAATTTGGCAGAATAAAATGTTTGGGAACTTGCGCATTGCCACCTCCTGTATAATTATGCTCTAAGGTGAAGGGCCGTCAGACATTCATTCGCAAACTCAGCGAATAAGTACGCTACGCTGAAAATGATGAAACGTCCGTTACCTTGTGTGTACCGTGTGCGCAACTAGTCGCACGAATGTGTGGAAAACCACTAATACGGTACTGCGAAAAGTTTGCATAATCATGTGCAAATGTCGTCCTACACCTTAGAGCCGGGCTTACCATGACGTCTTATGAAAACGTTCAAATGCCAGCCAGTCAATATCCGTTCAAAAGCAGGCCTGCTTCTGAATCGCTAAAAATCGTACCATGACAGTACAAAAGGTGAACGACTATTCAACCAAGTTGAACGGATAAGCTTGTTCATGGTACGAAAAGTCTATACAAAAAAAACAGGTGAACGGATTTCGTAAACGTCAACGTAGCAGGCCTGCCGCAGGCCTGCTCTAACGATGTCATAGTACAAAAAAGCAGGGCAGTTCAACTTCCAGGCAACTTCTGCCCTGCTTTAAGAGGTCATGGTAAGCCCCCAGGTATATGCTCTAATGGTGCTCCCACACTGCTGTTAAAAATGTTTACAAACATTTTCTAACACTAACAAATGTTAGGAAAAGATAAAAATATCAGATAATAATGAATCTAATTTGTCTATTATAGATTATTAGATAATGTTTCAATAGATTTTTGCAGATATTTTTTTATTTATGTTTGTTTAGAAAATGTTAACTAATGTTTGTAAACATTTTTAACACCGGTGTGGGAGCACCTTTAGTCCTACACTAATGGGTTCGCGTATTCGTGCGAATGTGAGTGACCGGCATAGACTTCTACGACTACCATCGTTTATACTGTGGTAAACTATGGATTTAGCTTTATCTGTGATACTTCTACTTTGTGGTTGACGCCATTTTAAGGATGTATAGTAGTTATGTTTGATCCGATTTATCGGATCGTAATTCGTAACCACACGAACACACCTAAATACAATTTCTGGAACATGCAAATTGTAAAACAATTTGTGTAAAGGTCTTTATAAAAGTAGTTTATTGTTTTTAATACGTAATAAACGTGTATAAAATATTCAAAATAAGTGCTTTAAAGATCTAAACACATGTTTGCTACTCAAAGAAAGTATTTACGTTTTTTTTAAAATCATTACTTCATTATTGTATTTACAAAACATTTTTTATACTTAGGTGTAAAAAAAGATAATGGATCGTAATGCCTTGATAGAATCTGTGGATCGGATCGCATGTCATCGAGTCGATTTTCAGAAAACCAATCCAAATATCAAATGAAATATAAAACAATAACTTTAATACTTTACCCTTAAAGTAAAATATTTAACTTATTTTGTAAAATTAAGAAACTTACATGTATTTAACACAATTTTGAAAGTGGTGGAATCTTCGGTTTAAACATTGTTTACATTTTCCTTGTCTGGTATCTTTATAAAATGGGACCATGCACTGGATTTTATTACTGGCACCATTTTTCGCAAGTAGACCATAAAACACAACTTAATTAAACAAATTAATAAGATGCAGTGTTCATAGCGACGATATGAATTTCACCGTCGCACCATCCTACCCACAATTTTTAGTAACCTTAATGGAAATAATATAATGCGCGCTAATCCATTATTTCGTGACATCTTTGCTCCGCAAAAGGTGCTAATGCCTGCTAATTTCTACAAAAACCGCCGAGATGATACATGTTTACATTTGAACATAAACAAAATTTAAATTTAGACCATGATCGCCTGATAAGGGTGAGTGCGTACATCCAACTAAACAGCTGTTGTGCGATAGTTGGACGATATCATGCGTGTTCGATGTATAGGAATTGGATCGAACTAGTATACGCACTTCAGTACATCGCCGAAGACTTTAGTATAGTAATGCGACAAAATTATTGAACAAGTGTTTAGTTGGGCCTTAAAAACCACTATAGTAGAGCTGTTCATTGGTGTTCAACATTGATTGGTTCAATTCAATGTATCCCAATTTATGGTTTTAATGAATCAATCCGAAAAAGCGCTCAATTGAATGCCCGCGAAAAGATCGGAGCGGCGCATCCCTAGTTACGCCGTTGACTTGACTAACTTGACTTTTACTAAAATTTTATTGCAAGACGTGAATCCTTGCACAAATACTTGTCGTGATACAGTTTGAACGATTACATACTATCGCCATCGGTGACGGTGAATTCGGCGAAAATCGACGGTGTTTAGCTAGTTGTGCAGTGTAAATTAAGATATAATAGTTGATTAGGTATTTTGAATAACTTAATAAATCGTTTAATTCGTAGAATATGGTTCTGTGGATACGTCTATCCTTAAACAATCAATATGGGTGATTTGAATTCATCTGATTGTTCCTGGAAGAAAATGGTGATAGCGAAAGCAAATAATGAATGGATCTCTACTGTAAAATCAGAATATAGCCAAATGAATAACACGGTAAGCGCCACAGATATGAATTCGGAACATGAACAAATATCTTATGCCAATGTTAAAAAAGAGCAAGAAGATACTGGTTGTGATGGAAGTTATGAGACGGACGATTCTATGTCACTGACACAGGACATGGATCCGCAATCGCTGCTGGAACCCGAAAAACGGAGACGTCGCAGATCAGTGCCAAAGTGTGAATCGCCAGACGAGCGAGCGTCGCGGTTAGCAAAGATGTCGGCTTACGCCGCACAGAGACTCGCTAACGAAACCCCTGATCAGCGCGCCAACAGACTTAGGCGTATGTCAGAATACGCAGCCAAAAGATTATCACTGGAGACCAGTGACCAGAGAGCTAAACGCCTATCGCGAATGTCTGCTTATGCTGCCAAGAGACTGGCCAATGAATCACCTGAGCAGAGGCAGGCTAGACTAGCCAGAATGTCTGCATATGCAGCCCGGAGACAAGCCATGAAGAAAGTCACTAGCTTGGGCACCACTGTTGAACTTCATTCTGGAAATTCAAATTATAACATAAAAACAATGTCTAACCAAAGCTGAGAATACTTTGTATTAAAGTCAATTATAATATTATTTAGTATTCATACTGAACTATCTTTTTATACAGAATTTTACACAAAATTGGTTTATATAAATAGTTATTTTATTTTTAGAGATAATTATGCCTAATACCTATTTAGATTTTTTGTTTTTATACCTTGGATAACTTTTTAATTTTATTAATCTGCTGTAGTGTTGTATTAATCAGCATATTATTAAAATAAGTGCAACATTGCAATAAAGTTTTATACTAAAAGCTTAATTAATAACTTGAATTTATTTTGGACATAATCATTGAAAGAAAAAGTCACTAACAACTTATTAAAGTTTATTTTAATCAAACAATACACTTTTGATACAGCTTAGTATGAAAGTATTAGTAAGGCAAAAATACACAAAAAGGTATCAACAGAAACATTTTTACATACTTCATACCATTAGAGATTCACCAGATGAAAGTTAAAGGAATGTTCTTAATCAGTCTATTAATAATGTCCTACACAACATTTTATACTCAAATGGAATATAATGCAGCCTATAATATCAAATATCTTACATGAAAATACATTATGTCTCCTTCATTGCTGATATTGGAAACACTTCGGTACATTGATTGATTACTGATTACCTTGAAGGCCTTCATATAAAAATAAAGCAATGGACATTGAAGTGAGTCCAACAGAAGCTACTAGAGTAATGAAATAATATTTAAAGACTACCCTAAACTTCCAACATATTATTATTAGAAAGGAAGATGTGACAGATTAACCCTCATGACCAATAACAGTCAGCCATATGTCATTGGAAAGCTCTTTTAATATAACTCTAAATAGTTACTATGGTGGTCTACATAAAATTGTTTTAGGTAAAAAGTTATGATGCAACAAAAGTAGTGCGAACATAGGTGCCTTGGTGTTGGAAGGCTTAATATAAGAGCCTTTCAGTTGCTCAGATAAAACATTTAATTAAAATATTTAAGCAGACCTGTCTCTCCACCTGCGACCATGTTTCTTTTGTGTTGCCATAACTTTTTAACCATAACAATTAGATATTGACAGCTCTTATAACAATTGAAATGTATTAAAGAGCTATTCAATGAAGTATGGCTGACCATTATTGGTAATGAGGGCTGGGTTTCATATGGGTCTTCTTGCCCATCCTCCTTTACACTTATTACTTCAACATGTTCAAAGATTATTTATTGACATACCATTTTTTACAACTACCTATTCAATTATTGAATGAAATTACTGCCTTATAAAGGAAAAATAAAAGCTAAAATATAAAAAAATTGAGCATAAAGTTAAATAAATTGTCGAGAAATAGTCAAGACAAATAATAATTGTCATGTCAAAAGCAAGTAGATACGAAAATATAACCATTGAAATATAAAGGACGGAAGTGGGTTCTGTCATTATTGCAAATTATATACAGAACAACTGATCAAAATGCACCCCACATAGAATAATTATTGTTGACGTTTTATTTATAGCAATTTGAAATAAACAGGGATTCATTCTGAATATTGCACTTCATTTTACAGTGTTACAAAAACTGAATTGGTGTCACTATGCCTTCATAATAATACGTAATAGTCTAACTTTTTGAACACATAAGCAACTTAATATGCAAAAATTAAGGAAACGTTATTGGAATAATATTCTCCATTTTGCCAAACTCAGGGATATAGAAGCAAACCTATTATTGTCTAGTATTGCAATGAATGAGCTCTCATATTGCGAGGTTCGGTTGGTGGCATAGATATCGGAGATATTGCGTTACACATTCTCAGCGGCCTTCGCGGGTGGCCACTTCATTTGCTAAAACAAATGCAATTTTTACGCACTGCATGAATAAAGCAGCATCACTGGTAGATTAATTTATTGCACCAGCGCAGAAGCTGGGTCGTGATACGAGAGAGGTCAACGTGGCGACTAGGTCACGAGCTCGTCGCATATCCCTTCCCTTGATATCCGTGGTCGGTGGCCTAATAGGCTCTCGCGAAAAGTCTGCGCTATATCATCTTGTGATGAATTAGGTCACTGATCAGTTTATTGTGTGGCTACACACAAGAAGCTACCTTTTTTACCCATATCATACATTTTCAGCCTACCCAACATTGCGAAAAAATTGAATTGCGTTATTTTTTTTGCCGCAGGTTTATGGAAATCACTACGAAATATAGCGTTAAGAATCATTTTAGGGCTCGGTATGCAAATCGCGCGTTCGTTTATTTGCGTTGTGGGGTAGGCCTTAGTTATAATTTAATTCAGACTTAAGTCAACGCTAAAGCTGGGTATGACTTATACATTATTTATTATGACCTATATAATAATATATACATATAGCTATAGTACAGAAATAGGTTTACCTAGTGCTTTAAATACAGCTGCGAAATAACAGTCTAATTTGCTTATCACTAATATTATAAAATCCATTAAAATATCATTTAACTTAGCTGTTTTTACGAAATATTACGTACGTATGTTGCGTACGTAGTACGGGTTTATAAGGTCGCGTATACACCGTGCACCCGCTACGTTAGGCGCGTTACTCACACTATCAATGTGGCTTTATCAAATGAACCGATTTAGTCATGTCGCCGTCATTAATCTATACAGGGATGGGCACGTGCGAAGCACTCCTTAGTAAGGTGGTAGCGTGTACTCCACGTGGTTGTATAGTTGTGTGAGGCGGTACGGGTGTGGTTTGCGACGCGTCTGTGATCGCTAGCAGGCGGTGTCGGTGGCGAGCGGCGAGCCAGCCACTGGCGCCAGTAGCTGGCGCGTGGATGATGTTGAGCTGTACGAGTCGCCTGATGAGCGCACGCTCGACTGGCTCAGAGGTGTACCTGGAAAATATCACGTTCTAGTTATTGATTAACATCAAATATCAGCCTGTTAAAGATCTTGACAGAGATGTCTTCCCAAAAAGAAGGTATTGTCACTGAACAAAGCGGGTTGATGATCGCCTACAGTCGCCTACCCACTCGCCATAGTGACAAAGTTGCTTTGAGGCATTATGACTGGCAGAATGGTAATATACACGACGGAACAGCAGATCGACGCAAAATAATATCCTTTATAGCGATTCTTTCGGTCGGCCCAAAAGTTTTTCTTAGTAGGGTATTTGATATTTTACGTTATAGCACGCGATACGAGAGCTCATTGATTCGTCAACTTGTGACAACTGTCTCCCCTCCCGCACCGCGCAGGACCTCAGGAACGGTCTCGGTCTGTTATTTGTGGATACTAGGTACCATTGTATTGTATTTATCGACTGCTATCATGGGAGGACTCTGCGTCGTTTCACAGCAGCAAAAAGCGGTCAAATAGATCCCTTTTACGATCACAAAGTTTTGGATTGTCCTAACTCGAAGGAAGAAGTACGGTCAGCATCAAAAGTCGCTGAACATTTGAGTTTTTAAACTTGGCATTAATTAGAAAACGAATTGTTTTAAAACAAAAAGTTTAATAGATACCTAGAGCTGCTAGATATAGCTCTAATTATGCCTTAAATTTTTTGCTTCCTATCAATTAGTTATCTAATTAATGCAAAGTTTAAAAACTCAAATGTTCAGCTACTTTTGATGCTGACCGTACCTACGCTTTGTGTGAGTGGGCCGTGAGAGTCTAGTAGCATGTCTTGATACCTACGCACTTTGCTAATGCGTCCACACAAGCTTGTATCTGAACCATCGTCTTATAAGATTCATCTTTGTTATAACTTTAACTTAGGTATAAATAAATACATTAATTATAAGGTCGTACCAGGTAAAGATGTCACGTGATGTGGTAAGGCCCAACGCTGAGGAGCACAATCTCCATTGTTAGTCGGCTCCTGTAACAGACATTCATATTAGTATATGGCATAAAGATTTGGCAATCTGTTTTCTAATAATATGTGCATATTACTGCCAGAGCACGCGAGATTTTTGAAACTTAAATTGACTGAAAAACTATTCAGAAATTTAGTGACCGACTCTGCAATAATATGCACATGAAATTGCGTTCCAAAAACCCTGCAATGCCTTGACACGTTCAAGCTACGTTATGTGGTTAACGCAGTGCATCGCTCGGCTCCTGCAACGTGCCAGTGAAACATCACCTTGACAACATTCATACAGATGCGTTACATGATAATGAAAGTGCAAATTAAATACGACGCGGAAAAATAAAAGAACATCGCGTAAACCAAAACCGAATTAACATTTAACACGCACACAAACAAAGCTCAATGATGACGTCACGACTACGATGACAGCTGATGCAAGATGGCGGACTTACTGCAAGTTTGTTCGTCTTAGGAACGGTCAGAATGGTCGTGTTGGTGTCTTCCGGCGTGAAATAATCTGAGTCCTCGGCGACTGCCGGCGACTCCACATCGTTACGAGACTGTGTTCCGCTCGCTGCGTGCGATTTTACACCCAATTATCAACTGTTCATGTTGCCACGTACCACACCTCTTTATTATACAGTATGACCGGTTCAAAGAGTGACATCAATTAATTTAAAAAAAATACGCAAAAACGTGTGAGTTATGTAAGACAGTAAAAAAAAACACGACGAAAAATCCTTTACTAAAATATTGGAATAACTTTGATCGGCCAGTACAAAGGGCGGGGAAGGCGACCACTCGGCACTTGCCGTGCTGTGTACATTCACTTCACCGCTTGCAACCTTGGTTTTATTAAGCTCAAAATAATGCCCACAATTCATACACCTTTATTAGAAAAATAACTCAAAATTGAAGGTCCTATTTTTAAATTTTTCGAATGGAACTCGTATCGAATACCCCCCTTGAATGTCACTCATTTAACCAGTTCTACTGTATACCTAGTTCATCAATGCGCGTGTCTTTCAATTGATGCAATCAATCACTAATAATAAGCATGTCGAGTTTATGTATGACTATCATTTGTACTTTAACTAAAGCGCTTATAATTGATAAATAATTATATATTTCTAAAAACTATGATTGGCTAAATTATTTAAATAAGAGAATATCACTACGGACTGCTTAAATCTCACTATATCACGTAATGTTAGGTACTAGAAATGTATAACAATTCCTGTTCCTATTGACTTTTTCTTGAATTCACGTTACAGTCGTCCAAAACCAGACAGGACTAGCACAGGACAACGAAATGACCAACCACCTCGATATATTCAAAATGGGCATTTAACTCCAAGCAAAGCTCTCACGTAACGTCTACAAATTGAAATTTTAAATAGCGGCCTACTAGCGGACGGTCGAATTGAGGTTTAACTTGACATGGCTAGAGGAACATGAGAGATATAAATAAGAATATGTGAGGTATTCACAGAGCTGGTAACAAATGGAGTGCTAATACTAGTATTTCATCATAGAACCAAACTGAAGCGTTGTTGATGGAGGGACAAAATGTCTCGTCGCGACATACACAGTGTGAGTAAATCGCGCATATTGACACTCCATTTGTACACGATTCCGTGACGCTATAAGGTATCTATGTGTATGTCTGAATGTGTGTAAGTGAAGTGTACGCCGCCCGGTAAAGATGACGGAGACTTGCAAACATGTACATAATATGTATGTTGTGTAAAACTGTAATGTCGCCGAGTATGTATGGATGTGTATAGTGTATACTGACAGTTGTGCTTGTGTGTCGGTGTCGTGTTAGTGCGCTCGGGCGGGCGCGGACTGTCACCGTGTGTGTGTGTGTATAGTGTATACTGACAGTTGTGCTTGTGTGTCGGTGTCGTGTTAGTGCACTCGGGCGGGCGCGGACTGTCACCGTGTGTGTGTATAGTGTATACTGACAGTTGTGCTTGTGTGTCGGTGTCGTGTTAGTGCGCTCGGGCGGGCGCGGACTGTCACCGTGTGTGTGTGTGTATAGTGTATACTGACAGTTGTGCTTGTGTGTCGGTGTCGTGTTAGTGCACTCGGGCGGGCGCGGACTGTCACCGTGTGTGTGTATAGTGTATACTGACAGTTGTGCTTGTGTGTCGGTGTCGTGTTAGTGCGGACAGTCACCGCGTGTGTGTGTGTATAGTGTATACTGACAGTTGTGCTTGGGCTCAGGCTCGTCGGTGTCGGTGTCGTCGATGTGTGCCAGTGCGGGAGCGGAGAGGCGCAGCGCGTCACCGCCGCACTCCGCCAGCGGGGATGGCGTGCCGCGGGATATGCCGGCGCTGGATACCGTCTGGACATTCAATCAATTAAGAATTAACGAAATTATTTGCATAAATAACGACTGACATGGGATCGAGCCTCCTCAAACATCAAACGTCTGCATGCGGTGTGTTCTATCAATGAATGATGGTACCAGATGGTGGAAGAACCACTCAGCTTGGTTGCGGAGTTCAAATATCCAAGGCCGGTTATGAGCAGATGCGGTTCAATGAGGGTGGGCTAACTAGAATGAAACGAGTTCCCCTTTCCTGTTATTCTCCATTCCGCCTTCCATCTACCGCAGCTTCTTTAAATTTTGAAAGCGCATAAACATAATATTCTTACTCCGTTAGCAGTGGGATGTGTGAGCAACGGTGACAGTCGTTCGGCATCACTGTCGGGCTCCGGGTGCGTCGCGCGCGCCTCGTCGTCGGAGCCCGACGCCTCTTGGACCGACTCCATGTCTCCAGGGTACTCCAGGCTCAGCGACGACTATGAATCAAAACATATTAGTGGGAAAAGATCAGTAAAGTTTTCCATTACAACTTCTAACAAAATGTTCTTTACATTCAACATCGATTGTGAAGATGTTATTTCATTGTAGTCATTTTCAATCGAAAATAGCTCGTATAGAAGAAGGAAAGCAGATACACTTATTTCTAACAATAACACACATAAGAAAAATAAATAATAAACACCATTCTGAATTTATTGTTCTTTCGACATGCAACAATGGTAAATCCTTCCCTTTTTCTATCCACGACGAAATATACCACGTACCTTGGATATCTTGTCTCCGTTGACGATCTTATGGTTGTACAACAGTGGGCTGTTTGCTGCGGCCGCCTTCTCTTCGGCGCGCTTGGCCTCTTCTTCACGAGCTAGCAGCACTGACATACGGAACTGTACACACACATCATTATTGTTACGAATGCATACACATAATGTTGGGCGTTATAACATATAACAGCTAATATAATTCATTATACATTTATAATATTCTAACCATTATTTATTTGCAACAAAGACTGTTATAATATATATTATTGTCTATAGGTAGTAGTCGCCCGCCACTCGCGTCGAGTCGTTAAGTCGGCCGAAAGCGTCACACAATTATGAACTTTAACCCACAAATAACAAGAGCAAATTTTTACCACCGTTAAAATAACATAAATATTTATATAATATTAGTGTGAACTTGTTTCATATTACTGGCAAAATAGTATTGTCGTACTTCACATCGTAGTAAAGCGTCACACAATTATGAACTTTAACTCACAAGTAACAAGAGCAAATTTTTATTACCATTAAAATAATATTATATTAGTGTAAACATAGTTTCATATTACTGCAAGTCTTCTGCTCTATTGATAATTTTAGTGTTCCTTCAATACAATATAATATATATTACAACAGTTAAAAACAACAGTTTGAAAATTATAATATAATGTATAATGCATTAGGAAAATATATCAGTTACGCCCAACATTACGTGAAATTATATCAGTGAGTTAATTTTGTGCACAGTTTTTTTTTTTATAAAATGTCTATGACTCAAGATCCACAACCAAGAAGACTAGATTAGTGTAACAATTGCTTTTTGTATAGAAACCGAAAATTCTTTCCTTAAAATACATTTATCTAGTGTTTATGTTTACCTCAGGTGTAACAGTTTGTGCGGCGGATCGATCGCGGACACTCTTAACGTCATCCTTGGAGCCACTTTTGGCCTTCCTGCTGCCGCTGCTGCCCAGACTCGTGGATGAACTACGCTCCAAGTTACAGCGGTTCAAAATTTCAGCTGCCTGAATAACGAAACACTACATATTAAAACGTTATTAAAATTGTTATGTTATTATGCTATAAGCGTTGCCACCGTTAGGCGGTGTTAATTCCAAGATTTAAAACAATTTATCGTAAATAGGTCTAAAATAACGTTATGCAGCGTAACCTAATGATGCGTTCCATTATTCTTATTGCGGCTGTCATATTGTGTCGCGTGGAGCGGTCACCTTCACCCGATCATTAGCACTCCATTTGTTCGCTATTCCGTGTCCTAGAGTTACAAGGTGAACTTTTTGCGGGATGATTGATGATTTTGGTGAAAGTATACGGCGAAATATTAAAAAAAATACTAATTTCTTACGTAGGTGAAGTGTGGGATATTCTGTATAATGCGAATATTACCTGCGAGGCGGTGTCAGTGTCTGGGCTAGCGATGGCGGGCGCCGGACGAGGCGGAGGCAGCGCTCGCGCCGGGTGCGGACCGTTCAGCGCCTCCAGCAGGGACACCGGCTCGTACCCGGCTGGGATGTTCTCTGTACTACCCTGAACAATTTGTTACAAATAATAAAAAACACATTTAAGAGGCCTATGTCCAGCGGTAGACTGCGATAAGCTGAGTTAACAGTTGACAAAAGCAAGTACTATCGAGGAGTGGTTTACAAATAGGACTATACCATTTGTTTTTTGAAGTGTTGGGAAATTGTAAAACCTCTTCCCCCTTATTACAAAAGATGGTTTAAACCAAGACTAAGGTAAACCCAGATTTAAAATATACCCGTCACTTTCTTATGTCATATAACAAAAAGAGACGGGGCTATTTTAAAACCTAGGTTTTTCTTAGACCATATTTTGTAGTAAGGGTGTTTGGGTTTCTTTTAACCATTGTATGTTATCGGTAGCGGGTAGCACTGGGCAATGTTGACAAGAGAGGGTAGTCGTCGATATGGATCGGCCCACCCGAGGTTATAAAGGCGGTGGTCATTCGACGAAGAGGGAGCATTCCGTGTTGAACAGCTGAAGAAGTCTGACCTTTTATATCTGATTAGCTTGTCCTTATTTTATGATCTTGTAATAATTGTGTAAAGTAATATACTGTGATCTAATTAATGTTACTAATATTAACCCAAATACAAGTACTCTCAGTGGTGGAGAGTCTATGTTGGTTTTATTTACTGTGTTTACCTTGCTCGCAATCCTGACATACCGATATTAGCTAAAACTGTAATGATAGAATCACCCCTGAATGATTATATTGTTGTGTCAATTACATCAGAAGTGGAACAAGAAAAAAACCAGTCCACATTATGATTGTATACCCACATATGTAAATATTTTATGATTTTTAAAATCCCCTGTAGACGGACTGACAAAAACTTGATTTCGACTGATATTACAATGGTGAGAAATGTGAGAATGAGAAAATGTGATAAATCCGGTGAGTCACAACCATTTTATTATGTGTGAAGGAATTTTGATGAAGGAAATATAATATGAGAGGTTATTTATTCGTGTAAAATAAATATTAAATGATATCTTTGCTTATTCATGTAAAATAAAAGAGATGTTATCTGTATTTATCCGTGTAAAATAAATGAGATGATATCTGTGTTTATTAGTATAAAATAAATATGATGGTATCTGTATTTATTCGTGGAAAATAAATACGGCATCTGTATTTATTCGTGTAGGAAAATACATTGCAAGTCGTATTAGAGTTTGTGGTGAGATGCAACCAGGGTTGATCTTTGGCACCGCCCGGTTTGGCCAGCCGGGGTTGGCCAAAGGCTTCGCCTGGGGAAAACTGAAACTCTAACGTGGCGAAGCAATTGTTATAGGGCTGGAACCAAGGCGGGATATGCCATGATATGGCTAGATCCAAGGCGGGTGATGCCATGTTGATAAAGCAGGATCCCAGGCGGGTGATGCCAAATGAGTTGGCTAAATCCAAGGCGGGTGATGCTATTAATTGATAAATGAAAATGCAGTGAAAATGAGATTCTGTTTTGAATTAATGTTATGAAAAAGTTTTGAAAATATTGATATTTGTTTTGATTGGTTTTGTTATAATTCTTGTTGTAGAATGGTACAAAATAGTTTATTGAAATTAAAAAGTAATTTGTTATTATTACTTATGGTTTAAAATGTATTTTTTGTAGACGAAAACAGGAAATTGTATTTATTATTGATGATAATTACTATGATGACTTCCGTTAAAGATTAATTTGTCAAATTTATTTTAAATAAAAAATAATTTGACTTAGTTTCGTTAAAGATGTGTTTAATATGTATTGTATTGTTGTAAAAAGGTTGGATTATTAGCGCAATACAGAAATGTTATGTTTAAAACATCATGTCAGTTTTGTAAAATGAGTTTGTGAATAATTGAGATATTATTTTGATCATGAAAAGTTTTAAAGGTTATTAATTTAAGTATTATGATTTTGGGAATAATTGAGATAATATTTTAAGTGTTTATAATTATGTACTATGATACTGTGAATAATGATTATAAGATATTTAACCATGAAACATTTAGGATGTTTGTTTTATGATTTCGTGAAGGATTGAGATATTTAAGAATGTAGGATTTTGTGAATAATAATGAGATATTTGAATCGTGAATTATTTTAAGGGTTGATATGTACTATGAGTTTGTGAATAATGAGATATTTAATCTTGAAATATTTTGAGTGTTTAACGTACCTACTATGAGTTTGAAGTGTTTATATGCTGGTAAAATGAATTGTGAATAATTGAGATTTATAATCACGGAATATTTTAAGTGTTAAATGTACAATGAGTTTGTAAATTATTGAGATAATATGTTATGATTTTGTGTATAATTATGAGACTTTTGCGAATGAAATATTTTAAGTATTTATGTATTATGGCTTTGTGAATCGTTGAGATATTTAACCAAGAAATATTTTAAGTGTTTATGTATTATGAATTTGTGAAAAACTATAATGAGATATTTAGCCCTGAAAAATATTGTAAATGTATTTAAATGATTTTATGAATTTGTGTATGATGAGATTGTGTGTTTATGTACCTATTATGATTTATTGAATAACTATGATTTGATGTTTAACCAAAGTAGAACTATCTACCTATTAGGCATCTGAGATAGTATTTTATTGTGAAAATGTTGAAATCTAATGTGTGGATGTTTGTAAGTTGATACGAGAAGTTATGAACGAATATAGAACTAGGTTGATACTGAATGAATATCAACTAGTTTAAGTCATGGGTGATGAGCTTGTTGGCCGTCGATGGGATAACAAGCTCTAATCGATTCAAACATTCTTTGGATGCTTTTCATTTTACTTTGGTCAAAGACATGAGTAACATGACGAGGTCAAAGATGAGTGATCAGGTGTGGCCGAGATGTGTACTGTATTATTTGTTTCTGTTTAAGGTCCGAAGGTGTCACTGAAGTTAGGCCTTGATGCACAATCTTGACGATGGGGTTGATGGTGCGTCAACCACCAACCACCAACACACGAGGACGTGTGTTTTGCAGGAGGGCCGTGTTATCGGTAGCGGGTAGCACTGGGCAATGTTGACAAGAGAGGGTAGTCGTCGATATGGATCGGCCCACCCGAGGTTATAAAGGCGGTGGTCATTCGACGAAGAGGGAGCATTCCGTGTTGAACAGCTGAAGAAGTCTGACCTTTTATATCTGATTAGCTTGTCCTTATTTTATGATCTTGTAATAATTGTGTAAAGTAATATACTGTGATCTAGTTAATGTTACTAATATTAACCCAAATACAAGTACTCTCAGTGGTGGAGAGTCTATGTTGGTTTTATTTACTGTGTTTACCTTGCTCGCAATCCTGACATACCGATATTAGCTAAAACTGTAATGATAGAATCACCCCTGAATGATTATATTGTTGTGTCAATTACATGTATCAAACTAATAAGAGAATCTTTATCACAATGTCTCTCTCTCTGTCTCGTAGCCAGCTTGGTAGCTACTGCCCAGGGTACACAATTTGTCAACATAGCATAAATACTTTTTGTTAAACTAACATCATTAGCAGCAGCAGGCGCGGCGGGCGCATTATCCGCTCTCCGCTGTAGCGCACGTATCTGCAGCAGCGCGCGGAAGGGCGCCCGGCATATCGGACAGTTGTTGGCCTGGTAGCGCAGCGAGTCAGCGCACGAGTTGCACAGGCACAAGTGTCGGCACGGCAGGATCAGTGTGTCGCGCACATCGCACATGCAGATCACACACTCGGAACCACCATCCTCGGTCTCTTCATCTGAACTCGGCTGTTTATGAGTGAAAAACATAATATGATAAGGTGTTCATGTTTATTTGGCGGAGTTTTTTGCCTTTACGCTAAACACTTCCTTGGTCTATTTCACCAGATGTTTTCACGTTAACTATTCTACACAGCGGCTACTTACCTTGGTGTCGAGGTTCTTGTTTTCAATACCGTATATTTCCTGTAACAGATAGCAAAGTCCATCTACGAACAGCTTCTGTTTGAGCGCCTTCAGCACATAAGTGCCATCCGAGTGCTTCTCCACCACCGCTATAGTTGTGTGTGACTGTCGTATTTCTACAAGGGCAGAACAAAAACGTGATAATGTTCGATTGTTCATTGTTAAAAAAGTCATAGGGCGTACCTATACATAAACGAAGCAGGTAACCAGCGCCGAACTACCAGCGCTTCAGTACTGGTCCGTGCGGATAACCGCTACATAAAGAAAGCGGGTAGAAGCAGGGGCTGGCATTTTTTAACAAAAATACGCCTTGTTCTCTTGCAAATACAGTAACAAATGACGGCCTACCAGCGCTGATCGGAGGTCGGAATTTGTCAGCGAAGTTCGGAGCTTGTTGACGCTGGTTCGCCACACAGTATTGACTACCTGCACCGACTAACTGCGCGGACCAGCACCGACAAGCGCTGGCAGATCGGCGCCGGCAACCCGCTTTCTACGTGTATACGCACATATCTGTTATGATAGCATTGGTTGCTATCGACTCTGGCCCGAGGCCACGAGACAAGAGACATTATATTAAATCCTCGCAACGTCTCGACTTGCAAGGTTCCTGTCCCAATTTACGTCGCTTTTTAGAATAACAAAAATAAGAGACAAGATGTGACATCCTAACAACTCTTGCCTCGCCTCGCGTGATCCTCGATAAAAACCTCACAAAAGTGAAGAGCGCTTTCTTAAATTTGAGTGAATTTGAGCTCGGCAACTGCACGTTATCTGTTCGTTTCGTTGTGAAATTCTGTTTCGTGAGTTTCGTGACAGTCTTAAATCTGTCGCTCAAATTTAAAGGGGGAATGGAAATAAAATTATGCTATTATAAAATAATGCAGCCCGTTAGTTTTCGAAACCTACAAACCAGGTAATAGCTTTGAAATTCCTCTTTTTGCTTTATGGTGTTTTATTTATATTTTTATAACATACATGTTGGCGCATTATCTGAACTCGAATCGATTGTCACTGACCTAACCACCGCTTCTACTGGCGTCATTGTGCGATTAAATATAATTTCAATACAGTAAAACAATCCTTTGTTTGAAACAGAAAACAGATGATGAAAAGCTGAATATATATAATAATATAATCATTGAATGCATGTCATTAATTATGGCTGTCTATTACGCGCAACCGTAAGGCCGAGGCTACACTTAGCGGTGACGCAAACGGCTAAGCAGTTATAGCCTAGGCCTTGGTTTATGAATCATTTATCAATGTCATCAAAGATGCCCGCAAGACATGCAATATTTGCAATGAAGATGAATCTTAACTGGAAAGCAGGGATGTTATGGAGCTCCGTAATTGTAACCAAAACTATCGGATATCCAACATAAAAATCTATCTGAAATCGTAACCGAATCTGATATAAAAGTTTCGAATAATTTCCGATTGGCTGGAGTCTAAATGAGACAAGTTATTAAAAGTTTTCGTTCGGCAGAGCTGACACACTAGCCACGCGCGTCTCTTGCATTGTTTAGATAGTGTTTATTATTTCTTATACTTAGCCATATTAGTCAGTCATCCATTCTTGTGGGATTACTACATAGAAATAAAGTCAAATCATTACCTATTTTTATTTTTCGTTTGGAATTCAAAACCTAATATCCGTACTTAACTGAAAATATCAGATCGAAATAATTTCATATCCATAACCATATCTGAAACCGGTACAATATTATTCATATATCCGTATCCATAATACAGATCCGAAATTTCATATCCATAACAACCCTGCTGGAAAGAGAGAGGGAGTAAGAGATAATGCTCAGGAGAAAGATAAGTTGTGCATACCTTCTTGACCTTCATCAACAACGCAGTAGATAGCGATAGGTATGATCTCCCTGTCAGCATTGTACACCAGGTCCTCTTCAGGGTGCTTAGAGGGGTCGAACACATGGGATATCTGACAAAACTGCTGATTTGCGCCTTTCTTATAGTGGTACGTCTGCGAGCTCATCGCAGGGTCGCGCGGGTAGTAACTGTGATGGAAGTTACATTTTATTAAGTGCAAGTTCAGTGCATTTACAGAAAGTTCAGCAATTCCAATATTGTTAACTTTAGTCTGTTTGTAATGAAACATCTGTCAAATCGCATAGTCAATCCCAACAGAGTAACAAACAGATGAAATTGTGAATAATCTTATAACGGATTTCAAATCTCTGTATAAACATCTTTTCATTTATGTAGCATTGTATAATATATTTCTATGTGTACATAATGTAAATTAATTTATTAAACATGGTCACACAAACATGCACATCATTATAATCAATCCTAAACCACCATAACCACAGTTAATATAAAAGCAATGTAGCAAAACAACATAATAAAATGATACTTACACTACACCGGTGGGAGTCACCTCTTCAGTACAAAAGTAGAATACAGTAATGGCACATCTTGCATCACAATCAAACGTGAACTCAATATTGTAGTATGTTCCCTTGCCATTATTATCAACAGATTTGATCATGCCGTCTCCAATCTTGTTCTCAGCTAACTTGCCCACAGGTTCAGGACAGCGGACAAAACGTAAGGACTCCTTACGTATATTCACTAGACTTTTTAATGTTTTTGTAGGTTCATTAGACTGTGGCGGGGGATACGGGAACTGAGGACATATCAATTGTAATTAATTTAATTGTGATAAACCAGATAATAACAGCACAATACATACATTTAATCATACTGGCCTTAGAATCTGTAATTATATTTATAATTGCCACTTGTATTTTCCTTGATATCAATCACTGTTTAGAGTTAGTCATAAGGATTCAATTTGACATTACAATAAAAACTTTACAAATATCTATACAGGGTGACGGGTAATTCAACCTATTCCTTAAAAGGGCTTATACTAGAGATCATTGGCAACAAATCACCCCCATCAAATGTTGGTCAAAAATAAAAAGTCTTATCACTTAAGACCTTTTATTTCTGAGACATTGAAAATTTTGGGCCAGCATTTTTTTTCTAAATTGAATGCTAGTTTGCCAGCTTTTAGAAAAATATCCTGTACCATTAATGGAAAGATGTGTTGAGTTTAAAGATGACCTTTGTGTCAAAATTATAAAGAGTTATTTATGGCACCAGGAACACGGGACTCTTGGTAAGCAGTCAATACTTTTAGTTATGTAGTACTTTAGTACCTGTGGTACCTTTTATTTGTTTTATAATATTCTATGTATTTGTTATGTTTACAATATTTTAAGGCTTTGATGCCTACATTTTATTAAGTACAATATCATTATACTTACAGGTGTGGGTCTGCTGCCAAGGAAATTCAAATCAGCATTTTCTCCAAATAAGTAGGCTTCAGGCTGTGGGGTGTCAAATCTCTCACCGCCCATGATGAAGTGGCTCCCGAAGTAATTACCTGCATCATCAGTTTCTAAATGTTCCTTATAGCATTAACTTACTTAGAAAATAAACTCAGCAAATATCATATTCTATTCAATAAACTGAATAGAAAACTGGTGGTATTCAATAAACTGAATCTGAATTCTATGTGATAACTGATGTTAATCAACATTTGTAGCGGACTTAAAATCAATCAACTACACAATTAGACCCTGAATCTTCCTGTCAGTCGTGGTAGCGTAAGCCAATTAACGTGCAATCTTTATATTTACATCGTTCAAGTTAACTACATAAATTATATTATAGTAAAATAATCATTTAGCTTGAAAATGGATTATGTTTATTGAACACGACACCACAAAATATGGGTATTGGAATGAAAAGGTCGCAGTTACCTGATCTGGGCGGATATTTGTAAGCATGATTTGATACTACATCGGCTTCTTCTACGCCAGCATTTTGCCTACTTGTTAAGGCACCCATATTTAAACAATCACTTACTAAAATACTCTCATTAAATAAATATTTTTACGCAAATTAGGTACGTCTGTTTTGTTCTTATTCAGCTGACATTTTTATTGACAAGTGACAAATTTTAACAGTTCACAAATAGTTTAGAAACCACCGGAAGCATTATTGACAGTTGCTAAAAAGTTCGAAAACCATGAATAAGACCGAGCATACACTGTAGCAAGAATAGCCGAAATGATTTTCTAAAAAAAATTACGAGTTATTTCACACACTCATTATACCTACTAGGAATAGCTCTAAGGCCGCATCTGAATAGTGGTGGTTAATAAAACGTATAGCGCCAAAATATAACAGACTATGTGTACAGTAAACGCTCAAAAGTCCATAGGCACGCTAAGGACTACATTGCTATAAACTCGCGCACGATGCAGCGAATGCGTATGCATGTGCGTGTACGAGTGATGTCTCAACATTCCACAGATAACACACACTAATGAACTGTCGTCGCGCTACGCGAAATAACATTATATTTCTGTTGCATTTAGAATACGCGTCATAGTGATGCGTCATTTTTAACATTGCATTGCTAAAATTCGCATTGAATTAATATGTCCTGATAGCTGTTTGGGCTAAGCATTGATCCACAATCAATGACGTCTGAGTTCGAGTCTTACAATACGTAACTCGTTTTTGTTTCTTTGAAACTATTATTATATTTGTATTAAAGCAAAAACATTATTCGTTATTGATGTTTATTTATAATGTTAGTTATAATATTATTATTTCATTATTTATGTGATTATGTATTCAATTTATCTTTTTTTGGTGTAGGAAGGTGGAAATAAAAAAGTTGTGCTAAATGATAACAAAAACGTTTATTCGTTTTATTTACCTAGATTACTAACAAACTTTTATGAGAATTGTGACGTCACATTCCTACCTAGATAAAATAAATTATCTTGAAACCGTTCCCAAGATTTTTTGTTGTATACCTACTTAGTCATTTCATAATAACATAACAAGGAAGGGATATTCTAATGACACAAATATAATTGTTGACATCCACTTATTTAAGTATCGGTATTCAGCAGAGTTTATTGAAAACTAATATGTGATTTAGACTTTATGAATATGTTTTTTATGTAACGTCACAATTAATGTATTGAGGTTATAGCTTAAGTATTCATTTTCTTGACGAAAAGAAGATTGAAACTAAACCTCAATTTAAGATCATTAAATAATTACGGACATGTTAATATTACTAAATATTTAGTTACACCGTCTAATTATTAAAACCAATAACTAGAACTGTTGGTGCGTGGAGGAATAAAAGCCAGTTCTCCTGCCTGCTGCACTCATCCATCCCCACATATTAATTGTAATGCGACCTGAGTCTGTATTAGGGATTACGTTTTTATTACACAAGCGAGTGTATGCGCCATAAGTGAAGCCTACCCTTTTGACTAGATTTAAACGTCTTTTCATCTGAGAATATTGTAGTATTCCAGTCAAAATCTAAGTAATCCCGTGCGAAATGTAATTGTTCTTGTTTATGTCATTATTTCAAGAAGGGCTTTTTAGCGGGTCTTCTGTGATGCAATCCTTCAGCGTGGAGGGCACGGCGGACAGTTTGCAGCGAGGTGTCAAATAATTCCGTAAAGTCCCTCGTAGGTGTGAAACCATTTGTTTCATAATAGGTAGTCCACCATATGTTGTCGCTGCGTCTCACCAATAAGCGACGGCCTTCCACTTCGCTATCGACTAGCAAGGCTTCCCTCTTCCTCATATCTTTTGATCCAAAGACTTACAGTATTCCTCTAAAACAAAAAAAAAGTAACATTAGGCGGCTGTATCAAAATACTGAAGTGACTTCATTTTCATATAATATAATAATGTTTATTTAATATAATAATAACTAATATTATAACTCTGCATTTTAAATCCAATAATAAACACTAATTATTTATCTTTTGGGCCTCATGATGGCGGATTTAAAAAAGAATTTGGAGACATGGCCAAATAATCTTAGGTGATTATAAATTTGAAGTAAATGATCAAGTTATGAATTGTTTATTATGATACTCACATTCAGTCCGGTTTCATCAGATATTTGTGTTCTATTTAAGACCACTTTTATGCAGCGCAATAATAGTCGCCCTCGTCTCAATATTATTATTTGCCTGCATTTTGAGAATAAATACAATACCGCTATCTATTAAACCACACGTCACTAACTAACATTTACAACCAATCGACAACGTTCGTTCCGATCAAGTTAAATATTCATAAAACTCATGTCTATCTACCCCACAAAAATCTAAATTCTTTATTTAGTTTTCTATGATCTACCTCCCTAACGTTACGAAATGTGTGAACCAGGCGAACAAGATAATTGAATATTATATGTCTCATTACTTACAAATACTTACAATCGAGTAAAAACTTACAAAAAGTCAGCATTGCGTGAGATTTGAACGCACGCCTCCACGAACCAGGCATGTTGTTAGACGCGCTTAACCACTAAGCTATCTTAACATATAGATTTAAGTTGAAATTATGAACTACAACGATGATGCATGTGTCTCTTAAAAATAGAAGGTCGTAAGTCAAACTAAACGCCAAGCTATTGCTTTGTGAGATTGCCTATGGACTTTTGGTCCCTACTGTACATAGCGTATAGCGTTTGCTATAGCAGCTCTGACTTCGCGCTATATTATAACGCCTCAACCTACTCAACGAATAAAAGTCTAAACGCGCATAGCGGGGCTAGAAAGAGATAGCAAGATAGCGTAGCGACTAGCAATAGCGCGTAAGGGAATGAAATATTATTATATTCTTTAGTGTACAGCGCGTTGCGAGATAACATTTACCGCGCATCATCAAGTTCGTTTAGCGTGTTGTTAAATAAAATTATAGCGTCTCCGCGTTCAGACTGCGCCCGAGTTTTGTAACACCGTGTTATAATGATAGCGTATAAAATAACAGACTATATGAATATATTTTATAGTTTATAACACGTCTACAATTTCTAACGGATTTGAACATCACTACATCTGAATGTAAAAAGGATTGGTTGAGATCAACTTAGATTATTATCCAATAGTTTCTAAAAAAAAAACCGTAGTGGCGTGGTCACATTGAGGATCTGGGGGCTTACTATGACCTCTTAAAGCAGGACAGCAGAGTTGCCTGGAAGTTGAACTGCCCTGCTTTTTTGTACTATGACATCGTTTGAGAAGGCCTGCGACGTTGACGTTTACGAAATCCTATATTGTATAGACTTTTCGTACTAACAAGCATAACCGTTCAACTTGCTTCAATAGTCGTTCACCTTTAATACTGTCATGGTACGATTTTTAGCGATTCAGAAGCAGGCTTGCTTTTGAACAGAAGTTGACTGGCTAGCATTTGAGCGTTTCCTTATGAGGTCATGGTAAGCCCCCTGCTTTTGAACGCAAGTTGACTGGCTGGCATTTGAACGCTTTCACAAGAGGTCATTCATAGTAAGTCCCCTGTAAACTGCCCTCTATGCTAATATAGCAGCTCGCAGCAGTAATACGCCAACAAAGAAACTATAGTGAATACTTGGCTTAAAAGTGATTCGATTATTTTATTTTTTTTATCTTGCCACACTGCAAAGTTAACGTCAACGTCTAACGAAACCAACTTCCGTCTGTCTTTTCGTGGAAGTGGTGTCACTTTGTGAAGGTGCTGATAATATTTTTAATATAAAATCTAATGTAATCTTAAAAAGCTTTGAATATTTGCCTGTGATTTTACAAAGACGTGTAGTGTGAGAGTTACTAAGTTTAATTTTTGGTTTATTTCAGATCACAATGGGGCGCCGGCCAGCGAGATGGTAAATAATTTACAACCTCTAAAGTTGTGTTTTGGTGATTACTTGGACTAAGTTTTAACAAGTGAAATGTATTTTTCAGTTATCGGTACTGTAAAAACAAACCGTACCCCAAATCACGGTTCTGTCGTGGTGTGCCCGACCCGAAGATCCGTATCTTCGATTTGGGTAAGAAGAAGGCGACGGTGGACGACTTCCCGCTATGCGTGCACCTGGTGTCGGACGAGTACGAGCAGCTGTCCTCTGAAGCTTTGGAGGCAGGCCGTATTTGCTGCAACAAGTACCTTGTCAAGAACTGCGGCAAGGACCAGTTCCACATCCGCATGAGGTTGCATCCATTCCATGTCATCCGCATCAACAAGATGTTGTCGTGCGCTGGAGCTGATAGGTAAGCACAACGATTTTACTTGCTATTTTCTGTAGTGTAACTATTTAAACTGTTGATTATGGACTTTCTAAAATGCCATGCTAGAGTTAACATTTTTGATCAGGAATATACTCTTCATATACCACTGAGTATTAGGTACATTATCTGCTTTTATCAAATCACCCTATGTAATCCCACTTTCTGAAATGGCATTGTGTTTAAACATTTCTGTGACCCACATGTTAAAATAACCCTCTTTTTGTATTGTGTATACTCGAGAAATAGTTTTAGGATAGAGTAGGTATGACTGTATTGGATCTATTGCTACACTAACAATACTATTTCAAATATTCAATAAATAAAATGAGTAGTAATTTATCATTGGTGGTGGCCACTATTTACATAGTTTGATTCTGAATTACTGTTGTTATAAAACGAAGTAACAATTCCATTTATCCATTTGTTTGAGATAAAATTCTGCATGTTTATTATGTTCACCAAAATGTAAATTTTTAGGAGTTCTGACCTTGTTAAGATACTGTGTATGCCTTTGTTGATCTGTTAAACATAAATTAATGTATAATCTCGGAAAGTATAAAAGGTCTAAAACCCTTGTATTAATTTTTCTCTGTTCTGTTGCCTCTATTTTGGTAATCCAGAATCTGAATCCTGTGAAAATTATTATCTTGGTCATTGATATCGAAAAAACCAGCACTATCATATCTACAGTGAATGCCAGATAAACTTGTTAAAATTCGCATGTCATCTGCAAACAGTGATAAACAAAAATGTTTCCGAGTCATAGTTGCTAAATATTGTGTAAATCAAACTCCACAATAACATTGTGCCAATCAAGTAATGCTGTAGTGCTAGTCATTGCACTACTGCTCACTGTGACTAGCAAATAAATTGTTTATCATAAAGCTGGATGACTTGACTTCCTAGATTTACATTTTATTTTTCCTTAAACCTTATTAATGCATGGTGATTTGCAATTAATGATCATCATAATGATTTAACGTTACCAAGATTTTAATGCTGATATAAATCTATGATTAATAATGGTTTACTCACATGCATTTTTGGGGATTCCCAGACTAGTTTCGGGTTCAAACGTAGCCCTTGTGAGCTGAACAAGCGTGTGTGAGCTGAGCAACCCACTCTCACAACTTAAAATTTAACTATTATAATTAGCATGACATAAAAACATTGCATTGAAAGGAAATTTTGAATGTCTGATAATGATAATTTTTCAGTTATACTTTTGTGTTGAATTGAAGACCTACCTAAAGCATTAAATCCAAGCTAGCTAGTTATTGAAGCAAGTGCTTGCTTATCTGTTTACACTGAAAGTAAGTTTTGTTAAAACCTTCACAGACTGCTTGCAGCAAGTCAGTAATCCTTCCAGAAGTCTAGAAGGGAGTGTCCACCAGTGGCGAAAGGTGAATTTTCTTAAAAGGGAATTGGACCAATTATTTGTTTAAATGATAATTGAAAATAATAGATACTAGTATTTGCCATATTTCGAAAGGGAAGCCGATAGGAATCGAGTTGTATGGAGCCTTCGCCACTGGTGTCCACAGTGAAAGTCAGTTGCTGAAGTTAACTTGCTAGTGGATTTTGAACTTAACTGATTCTGTATCTGGCAGTTTTTTAGTTGATACATGTACTTTCTAAGCCATAAAATTAGTAGATACAAACAAGCATAATAATCAAAATTGTCCTTTTCAGGCTCCAGACTGGGATGCGTGGTGCTTTCGGCAAACCCCAAGGTACCGTAGCGCGTGTGCGCATTGGCCAGCCCATCATGTCCGTGCGCTCCAGCGACCGTTGGAAGGCGCAGGTCATCGAGGCTCTGCGTCGTGCGAAGTTCAAGTTCCCCGGTCGCCAGAAGGTAATTTATTTTCAAATTCATGATTAAACACTTGTAAATAAGTTGTTGACCACATCAAGACTAGACAAGGATCAATATTCAACAACTTAAGAAATTTTCACCACCAACCTGTAATAATGTATTACATCAGTCTTTCTCAAATTGGGCGATAACGCCCTCTTGTGGGCGTTAGAGGCCTATAGGGGGGCGGTAAAGTTAATGATTGTGGTTGTGATTTTTAAGATTTGGTAAAGTTAAAAAAATTAGGGGGCACTAGAAAATAATTGATTCACAAACGGGGCTGTAGACGAAATAGTTTGAGAACCTCTGTATTAAATGAATAGGAAACATGATTTACATTACTTTGCTTTTACAAAACCATAAATTAATTTAACTGGAAAAGAAAAGTATCTATTCCTGATATTGAAGTGAATGCTTCACCTAATGCTTGCAAATTTCGCGACCTTGGTCGTAGCTCCTAGGAGAAACACCGTGATGGTTTTAGTTGGCGATATTGCAACCCTCCGCCTTTCACAAGGTAAAGGCTATTCATGAGGATTTCCCCACATAAAAAGGCTTTATACCCAGAAGTTAATACTGTTCTTATTTGATTTTCAGATCTATGTTTCCAAGAAATGGGGCTTCACCAAGTACGAGCGTGAGGAGTTTGAGAAGCTCCGTGAGGACGGCCGCCTCGCCAACGACGGCTGCAACGTCAAGTACCGCCCTGAGCATGGACCCCTTGACGCCTGGAGGAAGATCCAGAACGAGATCTACAGCGTGTAAATCTTTTTTATCACCATAATATACCTTAAAACAACATAACTGAGTTTCAATTCCTTTAATCCATTTATAAAAATACTTAAATTAATACAAGGTTAGTCAGAAAGGGGGTACTAATCCGAAAGGGTGTTAAAGTGCCCATAATAATGAGTAACTTTTCTTCTACCACTTTCCCCAAAAGTCAATAGTTTGAGAGAAATAGCTGTTAAAAAATTAAATAAAAAATATCGTCGGCTAAAAGTGATAAACTCCATTTCAATAATAATATAATTTCACAAACAATTCATGAAACTGCTTTTTTTTCAATTAATTATATTGAATTAAAACAAAAATCACGTTTATTATAGTAGTCTAATACTCGGAAAGCTCTTTTGCAAAATAAATAATTAACTAACTACCGAGAAATTATTAAATTTTACAGGTAATGAATAAAATTAAAAAAAAAATTGCTTAAATTTTAGCATATCGTCGGCTAAAAGTGATACTGATATCACTTTTAGCCGACGATATGCTAAAATTTATCTATCCTCAGCTGTGTTTACGTTTTAGATCATATTTGGGGTCACAAATTACAAGCACCATTTTCTGAATTTGTAACTAAAGTAGGGACGAAGAATTTTTGAAATAACGAAAATAAAAATTATCGAATTTTGAAATTTTAACACTTGCTTTAAAACCGTCATCAGTGATACTTCAAGTGGCCTGCGGATTAGTACCCCCTTTACAACTAACCTTGTTTTATCTAAAAAAAGAGTCAATAGGTCTGCAAGGCATTTTATTCTTCTTTACTGGTGAGGTAGATTTCCGTTTCCTTTTTACACTACTTTCAACAAAGGGGTTGTTTTTCTTATTTAATATTCTGCTTAGTTTTTTTGCTTCATGAAAATCTGAATGCTCTGCAAATCTCTCCAGAGAAACTTTTTTACCACATTCTGAGCAAATTTCTGTAGGAGTTTCGTTATTAATTTTTACCAGAAAGCTAGCTACGGAAGATGTTTCATTTCTTGAATTGGTTTGTTCTTCTGGTTGCTTTTTCTTTTTTGTTTCATCATTCTGTTTATTTTTCACAATATTATTCTTTTCTTGTATTTCTTTGCGAACCTGCTGCCTGTCCTCTTCTCTCAACTTCAATGCTAGATGGTAATCTGAATGCTCGGCGACCATATCGATTGGTATAGACTTTTTACATTCAGGACAATTGAAAATCTCGTTATGTAGTGGTTCTTTCACAGGAGTTTCAGGTGCTACTGTGCCTCTTTGTCCAACCTCTGAAGTAGTTTCTTGGTCATCTTCATGTATTAATCTGGAGCTGCTAAGTAACTCTCTTATACTTGTAACGCGAGCGACATCCTGAGGATCTTCTTCAAACAGAGCTATACTGTTGTTAATTTCATTATTAATAGTTGATCCTGAATATTCTGTATCGTTGCTGTTCTCTCCACACGTGACCACATCACAAACTGGCGTCGTTGATCTTTTCTGGTTATCTACTTCTGCATTCTGCACCCTATTGATGCGAGGATCCCTGTTTTTATTTAATATTTTTGCAAAAAATGATTCCTGCTCATTTAAACTAGATTCAAGATTTGTATCATTTGTAATATCACTTTGATTGAGATTCTGTTTAGGTAATGGATCAGTCTGAGTTGTTTGAGGTTTTTCAGACACTTGGAAAAATTTCTGCATTATGTACTCTTTGCCATTATTGTTAGTGCTAGTTTTGTTTTTCTCAACAGGTTTTTCAGTGGTTGTATTTTCTTGTTTCGTACTGTCTCTGGGCTTATCAGCAACATTTTTAGATGATCCTGCACAAAAGTAATCTAATATTTTCTTAGTCTTCTTCGCTTCTGTATTATCTTCAAACTTCCCGACGCTTATGCCTAAGAATTTAATAGGAGCTTTTAACCTCCTGTTGGGTTCACAATCTGAAACAATAATGTTTTTTTAGATGGTGAATAATGAAATATGACGTAGACATTGGTGACCAGTGATTAATAACCATGTTCAATGTACCTTTTAATTTGACTCCTTCAGAACTCTCTATAAGAAGTTCGAGAGATTTGCTTGCAAAAAGTTCGGAGCATAGTTCATCATCAGCAACTAAATTGTATGATCTAGAGCTGCTTGTTCCACCACGGCCAGTCCGTTGTGTAGAGTAACTAACAACCATCTGTTTCGGCGTTCTATTATTTTCTACTGCATCTTTTTCAAGTCTGTCGTCTATTTCATCGCCCAGGTCTTTTAGCCACTTCCGCAAGCTGTCTAAATCAAGGAGAGCAGCTTTGCCTTGGAATTGTTTGCAACACCCAATACTCTTTGGGTTAAATCTCGCTTCCACTGGTTCCAAGTCGATTCCACGCGCTATGTTGAATAGCCACGTTCTATAAAAAAATAGCATATTTATCGAAAGAAACAAATACATAGTAAAAGGAAAGCATTTAATTAGCAAACAAACCCATTTTTTTCATCAAATTTTTCTTGTAGTTCTTTTTCGGTGAACTTTTGAAGCTCACCCATTTTGTTGATTTTTAACATTTCACAAACCATATATCCAAACTTTCCGCCTAAGTGCTTCACTTTTTTCAATGGAAGTGTACTGAAATTGAAAATAAATATAATGATATACATTGCAGTATTTTTAGGTTGATTTCAATAGGGCGACAAAATTGTCGAGCAGCCTGCGATCTAAATTTAAAGAAGAGTCAGTGTAGGTAGATGGATTGTCAAACATACCTGTACAGTATATCAACAGAATGCTTTGGTAGAACAGTCTGCTTGTTGGGCTTATTCATGCCACACACAAGTTTAGCTAAGATTTTGTTATGAGCTATGCCAGCTGAACATCTGAAACCTGCAATTATAAAAATTATGATGGTTGGTTTTCTTAACTCTTTAGTTGCTCTTTAGAAGTTAGAGGAATGATTTCTCAAATTTTACTTCAATCGTTTTCTCTGTGAAATGATATTCCTAATGGATAATGAAAAGTTTCAACTGAATAATGAAAACATTTTATTGGGTTTGAAATTACCAGTTTCTTGATAAACAGCAGCCCTGACCTCACTGACTATGACAGCACCAACAAGCAACCGCTTGGCATGCTCATAGTCAAACTCAATGTTGTCCATACCACATGTGTGGACATCTGCCAGAAACTCGTCCACACAGTCATAGCCAAGGGCAAAGGTATTGGGCATCATGTCTGTATGCACTGTGTTCACATTGAGGGTCTTTAATCTCTCTTGCACCTGCAAGTTAAAAGTATTGTTCTTTAAAACTTGTATTGAAATGCCATGACTGAACATATAAAAGCAAAAGCAAAGCTCTATTGCCCAGGGGGTTACAGGTCTCTTTAACATTAGATTAAATGTTTTGTATGGGTTTTTGTAATTACAAATGTGAAAAACTAAAAGTTTCTTAATTATTTGAATTGTTCAAAAATTAGGTTCTTTTTACAAAGACAGCCTAGAGCAAGAACATAAAATGTAGTAATGATACTAACAGGAGCAGTGATGTCCAGATAAGCTTCATCAATTGAAGCTCTCTCCAAAAGTGGTGTAAACTTCTGTAACACTCGTGCTACATCTTTCCCTGCATCTCTATATCTGTAATTGTATTGTCACCTCACAATGAAATGCAGACTAAATATTAACCTTAACAATGGAGAGTGCAATATTCTTTTGAGTTGTCCATTATCAAAGAGGGATTAATGATGAATGAGTAAAAATTCTGATATGGTGGTGTGTAATGCAGTTTATTAATGCAGGCTGCATGTTGTATATTATAATATGTATGACCAACTATAAGGCTGGCATTGTCCCCCAGAAAGTATGAACTTGAAAACTTTGATAAAAAGTATTATTTATTTATATGTATACTCTTATTGTAGGTACATACACCAGGTAATTAAAAACGAGGAAAGACAATTACAATAAAAAAAAGCATCAGCGGTGGCATCTATTGTCTCTGAAACTGGTTTTCAATGAGTTAATTATTAACTCGGTCAGAGGGTCGTCTTAGGGGCAGATACTCTGTCAGGTGTTTGTAAATATAGGTTACACTAAGGCAAACTATATTATACTAACTTACTTGGAAATATCAGCTTTGCCCCTGAGACATGGTACAGAAGGTAATTCTATATCAGGGCACTTTTCCTTGGCTTCGTCTCCTCGCATATGTCGATTGACGCCTCGAGCTCTGGCAACGTAGTTTACGGCTATGATCCTGTGAAATGGATATGAACCATAATTTAATTAAAACAACGTAATTTGTTTTTTTTGGTGTACAATTCTACGACATTCGTGTATATTTGGGAAATATCAGACTAGTATGAAATATTTGTATAATTAACTATTGGTACACTAACAAAAATGTTACGAAACACAAGAAATCATAGTTCGCTTTTGTTTTGTTACTTTACTTACCCGCCGCCCTTCCAGGGATTGTATTGGACTACGGCAATAGGTTTCCCACGTAATTCCGGATTTAGTTTTTCTTCCACTTGGCAATAAAAACAGTCCATATCTATGAGCACAACAACACGATTTTCTTGATCCATTTTGACTTGTCACTTATATTTTAATGCATTAATTATATACAAAACGATTAAAATATTTGATTGTGGTAAATGAGTAACAAAGGCGGAACAATATAAGTTGATTTTCGTGAAAAATATTGATTTCTAAGTACATCGCGCCAAAACCTGCTTAGACCTGTTTACCTTCATAATGACATGACAGTGACAGCAACAGACGCGCAACTCATAACCATAGATAGTAAGTACCTATGTCGAGTAGAGTGCGTGTCTATGATCTGGTATTTTGCGCGAACTTTGAGTATTTTTGTAACCTCCGCAAATGTCTGGCTGATTGGGAGCGTCGTGTGTCGGTTCGTTGAGCTCCCTACAATAAGGTTGAGCTACATGATGGGTGATGCATGCGTGCCGTCAGTTAATTCAACTCAAACATAATACGGTTCTTTCTTCAAAAGGCCATTCCAGGCGTTGCCCTACATTGTTACTCACATAGTTTTCATACTGCAATGAAGAGACCCTGACCTCTGAGTTTGTTTCGGCTTTTCTTCTCAGTCAGATAGGAAATGCCGGCACCATCTAGACTTACATTAGATACTTGTAAGTTTAGTGTCCTATGAGATTTATTTACAGAAATAATAAGACAAAAGCGAGGTAAGGCAGTTCGCCCACAGTGACGGATGATGACGATAAAAAGCGTGTGCATAATCAGTTATGTGTGGTTATGTGCGTCAATGCGTCAGCCATAGGCGCTGCGCTGTGTGACTCCATACAATTCAGTGCGATGCTAAAATCGTTCTGGCGCATGTCGAACCGCCTAACGTAATATCCTCTACAAGGCCGTCCAAGTTTTGAACTCTCTGAACCTAGGCTGCATAATTTGATCGATTCACAAACCGACACTTTACCTAGAGTAGTTTATGAAACTTTCAAGCGAAGGCACTTTTGTCTTTATTTTTCGAAACAACCAAACAGGAATGGGATTTCAATAAAATTAAAAGCTATAAAATGAATAATTTATTAAAATCCTTGACCATAAGTTGTATTCCATTTAACATATTGTTCTAGATCATCTTGCGACACGCTTGGTCTAACTCTTTGTAAGGCATTCACAAAATCTTGTACACAAACAGCACGCACCTGAAAAAACTTTCAATTTAAATTTCGAAGCATTATAACGATACCTTACCATAAGCACACTATAATAACAAATAATATAGCATAGCGTTAAGCGTCACAACTATAAAAAGATGCAAGTAAAAATTAAAAAATAAAGCAACTTTTATTACGGAAGTTATAGCACGCAAGTCTTAGTGCTCGCTTAGTTTGTAAAACTTGCAGAAGTCGACTTGCCACGGATGTGTCCAGAGTTTTAGAGTCAGTTTCAGAAGTTCCTTATGCTAATCCAGAATCCAGGTATTCAACACGTTATTCGTTCTCATAAAACTATGGGTTCGACATACTGGGAATGGACTGTTGCGGTATCATCATCACAATCACACATACCAGCAATGTAAATAATTATTTACCTTATTCCTATCAATGCTGACAATTTGCGAGAGTGGCACGGAGCGGATGGGTCCCATGGCTGCCTCAGAACACAGTGACTTCATGTCGGCGCCCGAGTAGCCATCTGTTAGGGCCGCGATCTCTGATATTTGTTGCGATGTTAAGTCGTTATCTTCGTTTGCTAAAAGGTTGGATATTATCTGCGTACGAGCCTGTAAAATATAGCTTTTGTGTAGCTGCTTGCTTAACAAAGGTGTTGGGAATCGCACCCAACAACCACGCAGACGCGCAGGTGGCGTGACCGACCTCCGCGTCATTGTCATCGGCGAGCGAGCGCGGGTCCGGCGCGGGTGACCCGGCGCGGCCGGCGGTCACTCGCTTTCTCGGAGCCCACCGCGACGGACGACACACTCAAACGTTATTTAATTAATTTACGTTTGTCCGGGACAGTTAAATGTTTTATAAAATTCAAACAGCAATACACCAAACTTATTTAATATACAGTCCACTTTTATTTATCCCTAACGAGCAAGTCGAACAAAGGATCAACTTAGTATTTTTTACCAAGGTATTTAGATGATTAAACAAAATCGCTGCTGAAAACTAAAATTACGACAAAGCAGAGGTTCTTGCAAAGGGTATACTTGTAACGTCTAAAGTTTCAGCATACTCACGCCAGCATCCGGTAGTGGTATGTACAGACGTTTGACGAGTCGCCTGCGCGCTGCCTCGTCTAATTCTTGAGGACGGTTGGTCGCGCCCACTATCAGCAGACGATCTTCTTCACCTGTTACATAGTTTTAAGACGAAGTTACTATCACTCCTGTCATTTGACATTCCTAAATGGTAACCCAGAGGTGTACTATGTGAATAAAGTCCTATGTCAGAAAGGAGGAGACTATTGTCAAGTAGAAATGAGTATGGAAGATCATATCAAATACTTTACCAGTAGCTGCGCCATCGAACTGCACCAAGAACTCTGTCTTGATCCTCCTAGTAGCCTCGTGTTCAGTGTCGCTCCGCTGGGTTAGCAGAGAGTCTATCTCATCTATGAAAATAACCTGCAACATAGTACAAATGTATCAAAAGAGATACTACATTCAGCTTAAACAACGTGTTCGTCGCTGACCGACGTCAACGATCGCCAGACGACGCGATAGCCGTTTAACTTGTCAACTTGAAGCCACCTGTGAGAGAAAGTCCCTTGGGTTACAAAGCAGTTTGCCCGGCGTGCAACTATGGGTAATACCATATTTTTGCGCGGAAAAGTTTTCAGTACAGCAATAGACTTCAATGAGCCTTTAATAAAGCATAATAATTATATAGCCATTATAAAAACTAAACAAATCTATGATTGTAAAACATTCATTTTATGACTGCTTTACAAACATACTTATTTTTAAAAAACGTTAACATGTGTAAAAAATAAAGATTCACGATCAGAAGTTTGCTGATCTATAGTTACCGCGGGTTGGTGACACCTTGCGACGGCGAATAGCGCGCGCACCATCTTCTCCCCGTCGCCGATCCACTTGGACGTCAGTGACGACGCCGAGATGCTGAAGAACGTCGCGTTGCATTGCGCGGCCACACATTTACCTGTCACATACAAACTAACATAAGCTTTCAATCACTGAACATAGAACAAAAAGTTCTGTGAACAGTGGTTGCAATAACAATCAACTAGAATGGTAGGAAAGGTTCCACAAGGGTTCCATAATACACTCTGTTCAACGAAAGATGAGTCCTGAGATAGCAGTCATAAGGAGATTGCTATCGAAAAAACGGAAACAACATCATCAAAACCGTAGAATAGTTATATTAGACATTTTCCCCCTTATTACAAAAGATGGTTTAAACCAAGACTAAGGTAAACCCAGGTTTAAAATATACCCATCACTTTCTTATGTCATATAACAAAAAGAGACAGGGCTATTTTAAAACCAAGGTTTTTCTTAAACCATCTTTTGTAATAACCCCTTATTACAAAAGATGGTTTAAGAAAAAAGGTTTTGTTTAAAAAAATATTTGGTAAATATTGGATACTAGGGGTCGCTCGCGGCTTCGCCCGAGTGGATTTCGTTTATCGCGTATTCCCGTTTTTCGGGGTAAAAGTAGCCTATATCCTTCATTGGGCTCCAGACTATCTCTGTACCACATTTCATCAAAATGGGTTCAGTAGTTTAGTCGTGATTAGGTAACAGACAGACAGACTGAGTTACTTTTGCTTTTCTAATATTAGTAAGGATTATTTGTATGGTAACATTTTGTAGTGACAAAATTACCAGATTAGTAACAGATCAGTAATTATTATTTCTTTATTCTTCTAACAGCATTTTTGACATTACGTTGAGTAAAACTGATTAGATTATATACCAATCAAGGTCTTCCCAGTGCCAGGTGGTCCAAACAAGAGAATTCCTTTGGGGGGCCTCCTCAGTCCAGTGAATATGTCAGGACGAAGCAGTGGCCACACTACTGCCTCTTGTATCACTGACTTAGCCAGATGCAGACCAGCTATGTCGTCCCAACCTGAAATATTTTATACCAATATTTAATTAAATCACCAAAGGTTTTTTGTAATTCACAATATCTAGGTAGACTGCATCAGGTTTAAACCTGATGCAGTATGAATTAGCAACCAAGTGTTATTTAGTAATTTGTTAATCAACTTTATAAATTCAATGCAATTAAAATCTAATGTTAAGACAAGCAAAAAGTATTCATGTTCTATACCTTTTTTTTTTTTTTTTTCTCGGTGTGGAAATTCTCATGGATGTCCTCCGCCCTGGGGTGGGCGGAGGGGTCTGTCAGACTCTTACTGACTAAAACCACCCCGGTGTTCCATCCCACACCTGCGCCGAGGGTCGCGGGAACATACGACACTTCCGCAACCCCCGGCTGGTGCTGGCCCGCCGCAGCGGGCCTCCTCGGGTTAGCGGGGGGAGTGAGGTGTTAGACTCCCCCCGCGCCGTCTAAGAGGGGCGCGCTTGGAACACTTCGCGCCGCCGCCTCGGGTGGTGTGTGGGGGGCGACAGACTTCCCCAAGTCCGCCGCCCCTGGACCCATTTAGGGGGGCTGGAAGAGGGCGTTGTCCGCCCTCCGCCGACGCCCGGTGCGTCTGCTGCGGGCCGGGTGAGTGGAGGTGATCTCCCTCACCCTTTCCGCATCCTCCTTCTGCGACATGACCGTGTCGCAGAAGGACACCACCGCGTCCCAGGACTCCTCGCTGTCGACCATGGACTCGACCACGGCCGACAGCGACAGATCACCGCCTACTCCTGAGATGAGGGCACGGCGCGGCTCCTCCCAAGCGGCACACTCTGCCAGCGTGTGCCACGCCGTGTCCTCCCGGCAAATTCATGTTCTATACCTGCTCCAACATTTGAATACCATACAATGTTGATTCATTAAGTTATGGGCAATTACTATGTTGTGCATGACATTTGTAAGCAATGTAAAAGCACCGTGATACTAACCTACTGGTGTTCCCTTATCAATAATTTCACTTTCAATCAACTCAATCATTTTGGGATCAATATGTTTGAGTCGCTCATCTGTTACTTCAGGCTCAACAGTCTCCTGTTTATCTCTGAAACAATAAGGTGAAATAAAATCAGTGAACATTTAATTAAGTATATTAATAAGCAACGGACTTTTATATAGTTTAGCTTCATTTTATCTTTTGTAAATGTGAGAACTTCGTGGACTTGCCTATACATATAATTGTGTAAATTACTATTATTCATATTGTGTTATTTTTTTCTTTTTGGTTAATTTTTGTATTCAAGACTTGGTATTACATTACTCACAGGTCTGTGGTCAAGACTACATTGTTCTCTCTTAACTATCATTAATCATATTACTGTATTTACTGAAGTTGTTAAAGATATCCTTTTTTTTTAAAAGAGTAACCATGGAGTTTCTTGCCGGTTCTTCTCCATAGGAAACGACTAATTGGAACCGTGCACCCAAATTCGACTTTTCATAAGCGCCTGTATTGGTTTATGTGAAATAAAAATTTTTGATTTGATTTGATTTGTAATTTCTCAGTAGCAGCCCGGAGTTTGGATTTGACCCCGCTTGATGGCAATAGGCTTGCCTCCTATTACTTAAACATAATGGCTAAATGAGGGTGCCCTATACACCTCTGCCCAACTCTTCGAGGAATACAGGCGTGATGTTATATTAATAAGCAAGGGAATTTAAAGAGCTGCAAAACTGATTTACTTACTGGGCTCCAATCATAGGAGACACAAATTTAGCTTGAGCTTTTCTTGAAGTACCCAGTGTTCTCTTGGCTGCAGGATTTGAAGCTAGCAGCTGTTCCTTGGCCGTCTTGAACATGATCTTGGCCACATTACTCTTATGAGCTTTGTTTTCTTCTTCTTCTTTATCAAAATCCACTTCATCTGTTATTGGAGTACTGGATATTGTTGGTTGGTTAACATTTTTAGTAGCATGCCTTGGGCGCCCAAACTTTGGTTTAAAAACTTGTCTCTGATCATCCCCAGATCTTGACTCTTGACTTGAATTTTCTGAATTTAAATTCTTTACAAAATATGAAGTTCCTTTGGCTTCTGTGACTGCTTTTCTTTCAATTTTATCAGTAGTATCTACTAAGCCTAGGTTACAGATGCATTTGTTTCTTTGAAACTCATTTAGGCCAACATATTTTATATGGGAATCACAATGTTCACAAGTTGTTAATGTCTGTTCCAATAAAGATTCTGCATCAAAATTGCTGGAAACATCAAAATTATTTTATTTTAATTTAAAATATGAGCAATTAAATAGTTATATGAAAGTAACACTCACTTTAGACAACTTTTCCATGTCTTCTTAAGGCTTGAGTCAGCATTTTGCAGTAATACATTCGCAGAGTTATGAATTTGATTGAGCACACTATCATTCAACAACTCTTGATTGGTAGTCCAAACGTCGTTCAGCAGTGCGGTGGATGCTATATTTGACGCACTGTTAATAGAAGGTAATGGTAAAAAAGCTTTTATTTATGTATGTAATATTTTTTAATTTGTTATTGTTTACAGAGTATAAGTACCTTTGAAAAGATAATTTGTACTGCTGTAGCGAAGATTTATTAGTTGTAGATAAGTGGTTATCATGTTCGTCTTCTGGAAATAAACCCTCTATTCGGTCTGTTTCGAACATTATTTTCAGTGTTTCGTTTAATTGATTTTGAAAAGCAAAGTTTGCTTGTTTTGAAATGAACTGTCAAACTCAAAAAACTGACGTTTGGCGCCATAAAATACACTTGGTACACCTGACAACACAAATCCATAGACATTATAGCTGATATTCTCGCAACAAATAATAATTAATATTTACTAAATCTAGCTAGTGGCGATGCCAAAATCAAAATGCTTCAACAATCGAAACAATAACCGTCAACAATTGAATTGAATTGCTCTCTGTTAAAACAATCATCATCGCTTAGCCTGTCAGTCGACTTGAATCAACTGCACTGCAAGTCTGCAACGCGTCGTCGATCGTCGATGATTATCCCATTGTCCCAAACGGCCGATGACTATTCATTGATTCGTTAACTCTGAGTTCGCGATTGCATTGACTCGAATCTGAGAGAAAACCATCAATCATCATTGAAGGTGTGTCCAGACCTGGCGAATGCGCATCGAATACTCGAGTTCGCAAGCGGCTAGCGAGCGGCCAGGTCTGGACACACCTTAAGATTTTTGAACAATCGAATATTTGAATTTAACATCTCACCATCGCGAATCGATAATCAAGTGTAATCTGCATAATTAGCCTGTGGTAAACAGTCTCATCTCTAGTATTCAGCAGCAGAGCAACTGTCAAGATTGTCTGTCAAGGAAATTGTCAAGTTGTTTTAGGTACATACCAGAGCGATTAAATTATTACAAGATTCCTTTTTATTCTGCGTATGTATAACAAAAAATTATTAAATTCTCGTTAAATAAACCTCTGAGGATTTCGGGTGTGAAGATCATGTGGCTTTGTTCAGAAGAAACACTTTGAATGGGACGTGAACGCGATGAGTTCGAAACAAACAATTTATCATGAAAAACAGGTTAAAGAATTGTGCGCTTTACATGCGCTTAACAATTTATTCCAGGTAATTATTGAATTTTAATGAGTGCTACTGTAAAACGTCAGTTTTGACCATGAAGTGCGCTATTGTTGAACAAACCAAAGTCAAAGTTTGTTTGTTATGTTGATTTTTTAACAGGTATTTTAGAGTAAATACTATTTATAATAAGTTGTTTTCAGATGCGGGCTACGTATTCAAAGTCTGAGTTAGATGCCATATGCAGTAGGCTGTCACCAAATGTGTGGATCAACCCGCACCGCTCCATGTTGGGGCTTGGCAACTATGATATCAATGTGATTATGGCAGCTCTGCAGAAAAAAGACTGTGAAGCTGTGTGGTTTGATAAGAGGAAGTAAGTATACCTTAATAATTTAGTACTTCTGTGTATTAGTAGGTAAGCTTGTACCATGTTATAATTTGGATAGAATATTCTTTATTGTACACACTACTACAGTTAAAGTATATTAGTTGCCATGACAGTCCTAGCTTGATGGCAAATTGGTTTTAAGTGGAACTACTAAACCCAAGTTGCTCCATCCTAAACCATGTCTGCCTCCCTTAAGAATTAATGAATAAACAATAAATTAAAGAGCCAACTGCAAAATTAAATAAACAATACAACTAATAACTGTATTGTGCCTGCCATAAAGCTCGAAGTCAAACTATTTATTTGGTTAAAAACATGGTACTTAACATAATAAATGAGACCGAAAATGGTCCCTGTTAACCTATAGATATTCTATAGAAATATCAGTATTAATACCAGTATTTCTATAGAATAAAGGGTATTGTTTTCAGTCACTGATAATAAGGCCTTTTTTCACAGTTGTTGGTTTTCTTCAACTGAGAGACTAATAAATAACTGAGAGATAAATATGGCAGTTGGACGGTTTGTCTGTAGAAAGTCTGTTAAACCACTAAGTATACCTATGTCCTAGATAAAAATTATCCAATGATTATAATACAAGCTCTTATTATATGTATATGTCGTGGCCATATCGTAGAATTGATCACTTCATGATGTGGCCGGCCATTTCATGAAATGGTTGTATTTCATGAAATGGCCAACTAAAATTGGCCATATCGTTGAAACGTCAACGTTTAATGATATGGCCATCCACGTTTGGCCATATCATTAATGTAGGGTTTCCATGATATCAAAGGTTTAATAAAAAATCCAAATAAAGGAAGCACGTACCATGCAAGCAAAGGAGCGGAATTTCGACGCACAAAATATCGTTGCACGTTACTGCGAAAGTTTAATAGCTTGATTCACCAAAATTAAGGGGATCTGGCGCTCGGCGGCCGCTACCGCGGCACGCTCGCTTCGCTCGCTCGCCTTCGCGCGTTATTGGTCACTGTTCTAACCTAACCTAAACCCAAATGATTCAATATACTAAATAGTAAACTTTCGCAGTAACGTGCATCGATATTTTGTGCTGTGTTCTGTAGTTTGACAGGTTAACCAGATAAATAATCGAACAAATAAAATTCTATGAAAAGTTCACCCGCAATTACCATGAAGTCATATTTTGAAATCCAATAATAGTCCATTAATTTTCGTTGCGTGGTCACCCTACTTTACCTTAGAATAAGTACTAAAGCATAGAAGGAGCGCTACTTAGCATAAACGAATCAAAATATAGCCATGCTATTTACTCATATGGCGGACTCGCTGTTGCCAGAACGGGAAAGATAAACTTTTGACAGGCCGTAAAAAATAATTTTGTAACCTTTTGTACGGAGACTAGGGATGAGGGTATTCACACTATCAGACCATAGCTATCGATAAAATAGAGTCATCGTATAAATGTGTAATTATATTACGAAATATCTGAAATAGTATTGTCTGGCCGAAAGAAGGTGACTATCATTGTGTTATCCAAATAACAGCCATGCCGTATATTGCCATAGTACATCGAAATACTTAGAGTTATAATGACAAAAGTAAAGTCATAATATCATCATTATTCAGCCGAAAGATGTCCACTGCTGGACATAGACCTCTCCCGAGCATCGTCACTTCGACTGGTCCTGTGATTATCGCTATCAATAAATAAAGTCATCGTTTAAGTATAAATGTCTATTATTTAATTTGCAATTACTAAAAGCTTCACAAAAGTTAAATACGTTATTATTGAGTGTTCCTTGTAATGTACTTGGACATGCACGTTTTTTTCTGTCACTAGAACGGCGCCACGTGGTCTCAGGTAAGTTGTTAATTTCGAGGCGCTGGAAATTTTAAACAAAATAATGATTGTTTTATGTACATATAACTAGCGACCCGCCCCGTGTACGTTTTATAGCTTAAAACCTTCCTCTTGAATCACACTATCTATAAAAAAAAACCGAATGGTCCCTAAAAATACAAGATTTATAAAGATAATTACGGTAAAGAGGTTTAAAAGTTAGTGGCACCAAATGCAAACTGATTGAGAAGTAAGTTAATCATCGTTCATTTAATAAGTTAATTTAGTTTTTTGTTCTCCTAATTATTTTATCTATCAGGCTTGAAGATTACGACTGTATTAAGATAAACAAGACAATGAAATATTATCTGAAATAGTCTATTGTATGAATGGCCGAAAGAAGATGTCTTACGTAATGTTGCAAGAAAAAAAGATTTTTATTTTTTTATTTTCAATCAAGCTAAATCCAGTACGGGGTTAATCAGTACCAATTTTTTTAAAAGAAATTACACGAATTCTTTCACTTCCTGTAGACATGCAATTCAATAAGAATTTAGGCTTTTAAATTTAGATTGAAGGTATAATGTTGGTATAGAGTTCTCCTTCAGTCTCCGCCATTTGCCAAACGAGTAAAAGAAGATATAGTGCTTTTTTGGAACCCAACCAATTTCGTGAGCTACCACGGCAATCCATTTATTTCGAAAATATTCGTCACAGGGAAACCTAAATGAAAAAAAAAGTATAAATAGGTACCTAATTAATTAAACCTAACACAAAAATCACGTTGTCGATAGATTTATCGATAAAATTTTCGCACCCCTTTAATAATTTCTTTGGCGAATATTCATATTGATTTAAAGTTAAGATTTAGATAGTTTAAACTTATTTATTTTACTTCTTCTAAAAGGTAATGTCTTACTTTTACTTATTTAATGTATAATGAAATATATTTAAAGGAAAATCTATGAATAAACATAAAAATACTACGTACTTGTGGTAGCCGATATTTTCACTTTGGTTTTTTGTACGTCCCTTGCGAGATTTACATTGTTTTACTATTCAGGACATAGCGCACACTCTTATTTATAACAACAATATGCACTTACACAAAACACAATTAATTAAATATAAATTCTTGACTAAAATATTTTTTCAAATCACCGCGCCACTGTCACAAGTATTATACGACAAAATTTAAAATGTCGTTGTCGTTTGACAGGCGGGACTAGTGGCGGGCTATTTAATTTGGTTGCGTTAGAATTAGCTCAAAATCTCGAAATGGTTCATATTTGACAGATGCCCCTGTACGTTTTTCAATACCGAGACGCCTTCTATGCTTTAGTACTTATTCTAAGTACTTTACTTATTATTATTAGCTTTTTTGTCAGAATAATTGTCCGCCGCCATGATGCATTACAATAACAATACGATAACAGCGCCTCTAACAGCAGATAATGTAACTAATTTTATGATATGATCACTAACGTTTGACCATATCATGAAGTGGCCGTGCGTTTAGCTGATCATATCGTTAAACGCTGATCATTCATTGATCTGGCCAGGCCATATCATGATGTGGCCAGCGGGCATTGGCCATTTCATGAAATACAACCATTTCATGAAATGGTCGGCCACATCATGAAGTGATCAATTCTATGATCTGGCCACGACATATATATAACTTGCAAAATATCTGAACAAATATTTTTTACATGAAGAGAAACCTGGGATAATTTTGAACCCATCATGAAATCTAATCAGAATACTTGAAAATATGCTCATGGATATCCATACATTGTTTAGTTCACAGCAAAGAAGTTTGAAGAAAAAGAAATGAAGGCTAGGAAATTCTGAAACAATTTAATTTTATTTTACAGAGACCCCGGTTGTTTGGACCTGTCAAACATCTGTGGATTCATCCTGAATGTGCCATCTGACTACAAGCTGGGGTTTGTGATGCTGCCTTTGCGTCGCCGACACTGGATCACCATTCGACAGATCCAAGGAAACTTTTATAACTTGGACTCCAAGCTTGATGCACCGCAATTAATAGGAAGGGTAAATATTTTCATTATTAATACTACTTTTTGTGAGAAAAGAATAATTATAAAAAAGATTTTGTTCACACTTACAGAGCAGTGATCTAATAGCATACCTTAAAGAGCAATTGGAAAGTAAAGAGAAGGAATTGTTTGTTGTGGTAAGCAGAGAGGTGGAAGAAAAGCAGCTTTGGATGCACCAGTATACCATGCAGAATAACAGCCGGCAACCGCAGACTGACAGCCTGTGTGATAGTCCTGTAGACAGTATATCCTCACTATCACATTACAACTACAGAAATCGCGATGCTGAGTGCCTCAAAGTGGCGGAAGTGAGGAACTGTATTGTCAGTGGAGAAAATGATTTTTAGAGTGTGAATTTTGAGACCTGGTAATACTTTCCATGGACTGCTTGTGATCGCATAGCAATCATGTGTTCACAGATTTTTCACTGTATGTGTGTTGTGTATTGAAAAGATGTTTTCATAAGGATTGGTGTTGGTTTATAACTGATTATGGAATTCCGGCTGTTAAGCAAAGTTGTAGTTGTTTCAGTACTTAAGAAAGTATTGTTCAAATTAATTTATTGAACTATTTGTTTTTATATTGCACTTTATTTTTGTTTTGCACAAATAATGTTAAAGATTGCAGCATATTGTTGTTTTATATAATTTTATTTTTGTGTTACATAAGGCCTAAGGTTATATGTATTTAGTAACAAAATAATATAGAAAATAGATCTTGCCTTTGATGATGGTCGTCTTACAGCAATATAATAATGTCTAAGACTGTAAAAATAACGTAAGCCATCCGATCTTCATAGTGATTTCAATACTTATAGGGGTCTTGATCTTTATAATAAAATATAGAAATCAGTAACAGCAATAGTTCTGATATTATTCAATACTGTGTCTGTTAAATGTTACTATGTAATATACTGTTTCATTACTATGCCAAATATAATAACCAAACTGTTCAATTCTATATAAATGAATAAACTTGGCCAAAATAATAGATTAATGTTGTTACAGATAACTTCCAACTTGTTTTTTTTTTCTTAATGATATAACTTTACATTCTGAATGCACTTATTTTAGGTTTATAGCACAATTCTGTATTTATCCAGAGTTTAAAAATACTTATCATCACATGGGCTCTGTTCACTAACAACCTACATTATTATTTAATATTCGAAGTAAATTCATGGTATTTTGTTTCATTATAAAACCCAGGTATATTTTTGATCAAACGGTAATTCAATTTTCATGAACAGAGCCCATTCTTACATTGGTTGTACGTGATAAATTTCTTGTGGATGATGATTATTTCATATTGAATCGTTATTGAACTTCTCATAAGTTTTTTACTATATTAAACTTTACTGTAAATATAAGATATTTTTCCAAAAAAATAGAAAGTGTGATGATGGAGTTGTTTTTTTATTCCAATTCTTTTAGTGATTTTGTTTGATACCGTGTCCCGTCTTATTTAGCTGGCTATAATAAGCTATAGTCTCAGGTAACGCGAGTTTTTGTAGAGCCAGGGACAGATTTAGATGAAAAAAAAATACACTTTCGAAGGCGTTTTAGGTCCGCATCGTTTTATTTTTAATCGTAAAAGCAACGTTGTATCTCATACATTAAGATATTTAATTAAGCATTTTTGAACCATTGCATGGTCGTGCGACTGCTTGCCAACTAGAACGAAGCCGTGGGATGTAAAAAAGAAACATTCGGACGTAAAGGCTGGTGATCATCAACATTAATTGTCTCTCTAGTTAAGCCCGGCCACACATGATAATAAGCATCCATTTTGTGCTAGAGCCAACGGGCTGCCGAATCCGCAGTGTGTGGGGTCTAGTACAAAATGAATATGCGGAGTGCCTTTCGGCGCGCGTCAGTTTTTCTGATAATATGTATATAATATTTTTTATAATGTGTGGCCGGGCGAAACAACAGTTTACCGATATAAAATTCCGGTACGTTTATCGAGTTAACGGTTATTTAACCCGAGAGTTAATGTTGGTGAACACCAGCCCAAGTGGCTACAACTAAATCGCAGAAAATAGTTCATCAAGAAAGCAGGACCGAAATGTTTGGCATAGAAGAAAGGAATCCATTTACACAGCAGTGTGTAAAATCATTAAATTTCATCGTTGTCGGGAACTGTCGTATCTAGCAATTGATAATTTTTCACAGAAATTCTCACAGAGTGACGTATCTGCTTCAAATGAATAGAAATAAATAAATAGATACCATAAGGCTTTAGGGCAACTACTAACTTAAATAGTAAGTCAAGAGCAATAAAAAAAAGTTATTAATTCAATATTAAAGCCACAGCTAACGCAACTACTGAAAAATTATCAATTGTTAGTAATATGACAGCGCGGAGGGTGACGAAATGTTAGCAGGACCTTAATGAAAAAAAAGAGTATAATCTAAACTTTATTATCTGAGATGTTGGTACAGTTGCTGTTCTTGGATATGATCAGTCTGTCGGGGTCGAGATGGAGATCCTCCATGATGGCGTAGATCTGCGCGCGTACTGGAGCCTCGATCTCGCGGCTACGACCCAGCACCCATATGTGATCTGTTGATACGAAGACAATCGTCAGACGTCATAGACCTACTTAGGTATTATTTTATCCCTGGATAGGCAAGGGACTGTTACTGTTTACTACAGTGCACCTGACTGTATCAAACATTATATCTAAAGTTGCAGGAAGTGAGTTTACCAGTCCAACCTAGAGCGTCTATAGCCCGGCTGTGGCGTCGCACTAGCGAGCCTAGGGATGGGGTGGTCATGAGTGAGAATTTTAACTATTGGATTGTTAACTTGAGGCCCTGCGCAGACGACAGACTATCCGTGACGCACTTTTTAGTCTGTGAAAATAGAACCTATGCAATTATATGCAGTAACGCACACGACGCGCAAAAAGTCCGGCGCACAAAAAATCCGTGTAATTCGGGCAGACCGCACCGCGCCGCGGCGCGCCGCTCCGCACAAAAAGTGTGTGAAAAAAATTGAACATTTGCTTCAACGCGCGCTAACGCAGACGGCGCACACTTTAGTCGGCAATCTGCATTTGCTAGGGGTGGACGTAACGCACGCGATCTATTATCATGGCGCCAGAGGTCGATGTAACTATGTTAATTCAAGAAATACAAAACAGACCAGCAATTTATGATACTTCTAAGGCAGAATATCATGATAAACATTTAAAAAGAAAAATGTGGGAAGAAGTGTGCTGTAATGTTTATTCCGCTCCTGTTTGGACATGTATGACGTCTAAAGAAAAAACAATGTTTAGTATGGAACTGTCCCTTCAGTAATCTTTCCGAAAGTATAGGATGTACCCAAAATTCTCTATTTCTTCTTCTTTTTCTGTACTTCGTGTACAAAATAATACTTCGCGATCTCTGCACGATTTCCATAGCGTCTACGTCCCTACAGCTCTGCCGACAAAATGATCGAAGATGTGCGTCGTGTGCGTTGAGTCTGTGAAAAATCCGCGACCGACTTTTTGCGCGCCATGCAGACTTTTTGTGCGCCGCAGACTCGATCGCACAAAAAGTGTGCCGTCTGCGCAGGGCCTAAACCACACCCAGCACGAGCATTGTAGTTTCTTTAGCGGATTTGCGAGGGGTTAACAGGAAACTAGCTATGAGCAAACCACGTCTTGAAACAAAACACAATTACCTACACTGCCCATCCTTGAAATTAAATTGAGTACCTACAACTGGCGAGGCGTAAGCTGAGCTTTGCATTTGTGTGAGTGCACATAGAATCGATTGCCAAAAAACAGTATAAACCGGTTTAAACCGAGCAAAGGACGCGTCTGCATTAATTCTCACACAAATGCAAAGCTCAGCTTAGGCCTCGCGGTCGATACTTCACATTTTAAGTAGACGGCAAATTCGGAACTTACCGATAGGTCAGTAAATGTCTCTGATATTATAAGTAATACTAACACTGAATAATACAAAAATTAGGTACGTATGTAATTCTTTTGTCTAGCGTTATTTACTCAAATTCTAAAGGTCATTTTACACGTGTTTGCAAAGTCATCACGTTACTCACTCGGTTTGAATACTTTGAGTGAGTAATACCAATGCCTTTGTGTTATAGTTTGTTAAATAACAAAATTAATAATACCGTACATATTTATCTACATGTGCCCAGCTGCAAATACAAATTTTTGTGTGTTGTTGTTTTAATAAAATGCTAGGTATACATTCAACTCTGAACCAAGGTTTAAAACGTTCATCGTGGCGTCTCTAGATTGGAAATCATTGGTTATCAACTCAACGACGGTTCAGTCTTTTATTACAAGGCTTTTGTTTGTGGTTTTTGGCGCCTTAACTTTTTAAAGTCGCGCGACGTTCAACTACTCTAATATCGGCTGGTTGTAAACCTACTCTTAATAAAAGCTTATTTAACTTTAGCAGCTATATTGCATGGGATACTAGGGGTTGCATGAAAAGAGCCTCCACGAGTGACGATACTTCAGTACGTCCGGCGCACCCTCGGCAGTCAGCCACGCTACCAACTTTGCTGACTGGCTAATCTTTTCACCACAGCATGAGCTATTATAGCTCGTGACACGAGAGAAGAAGCTGCTATATTTGCTTAATACGCCAACAATATTTACTTATGTAGAGATTATCAGTCTCAGGGCCGTCTCTAGGTTATCTGGCGCTGGGGTGCGAACACAGTACAGGCGCCGCCTAGCCATTTCACCCCTTCCCGCCCTCGCCCCTCGTCAGCGTCAGTGATGTGTGTAGCAGCCATTAATGTGCCTGTGTACAGCAGCTGTCCTCTGACAGCAGGAGGAGGGATTGAGGGTTGTTATACAGTAAAAATATATAATTTTAATGCTATTAGGTATAATGTCGCTGAGGCGCCCCTTATGCCTTGGTGCCCGCGTACCCTGCACCTCTTGCACCCCTCCCCTGATAGAGACGGCCCTGGTCAGACTGGGTAGTAGTAAACACAATGCCTTATTCAGTTTTTACAATACAGCGGGACTACTAAGCAATTATTCCCAGTAACCAACGTACCTGAATGTGCAATACTGACGCTGGTACAAGACCACACGATGGCGAACTGGTCGTAGTCCGTGAACAGGATGTTGTATACGCCGGCGCCCGGCAGCAGGCGGCCGATGATGTACGGCACGCGGTTGTTCAGCTTGTACCGGAAGATCGACGACGCGTTGTGGCTCGGGATGCCGATGCCGTACGTCGTTGACGGATTGTTGGTCCTGTGACAGCAAGGATATAGGTCGTAGTTGTAACAGGTTATATCTACACTTCTAAAGTCCACGTGGGGAGATTAATAAACCTTTTCAGCTTCTTCCAACTTCACACAGTTGAAATTATTTCTGCGTTTAGTTCAGCTAGGAATGTCAAACAACACAATGGTGCGGGCACTTCTTCTGTCGTCTCAATGGCATGTATTAAACTTCTGTCCAGTGTGTTGCCACAAGGACAGCGCTTCCTTAAGCATTCATCAGTTCCAACTGCGTGCAGGAGCAATTTAGGTACGAAAATGTGACATTTTGTTATTGGCCCATTCTCTTACTTTTCGTGAACGCAGAGCTAGCGAGGGGTGGCTGACACTTATTTAGTGCCCAAATGTTACTTCTTGTCTTGCACAAGATTGTTAATACCTCTTCTCAGACTGAGAAGCGTTTAGGCCTTAGTTCACCACTCTGGCCTGATGCGGGTTTAGCGGACTGTACACACTATTGAGAACTTTTTGAAGCCCTCTCAGGTGTGCAGGTTTCCGCATGATGTTTTCCTTCGCCGTTAACGCAAGTGATCAGATCAGTCAGAGGTCCGGCTTGGGTTCGAACTCAGACTCTTCTGCATGGAAGGCAATCGTTCAACCGTTAAGTAGCAGTGATAACTCCAACGTTTAACACATTCGAGTCCACCACACTTTTCATAGAGCTCATACGCCATGCCGCCATACATATGGTCAGTGGACCTTCCAGGAGCCTCGGCATAACGTTTGCGCTAAAAGCGAACCCTCCTTTTATTCGACTCAAACTTAAAATTATCTTGTGATTTTAACATGTTTTCAAAATACAATGGGTCTCTAAAAGACTACGGAATGAATACTATATTTGAAAACTTAGCGATGTTAATAAATACATCATATGATAAAGAAGAAGCTGCAATGAGTATAATGATAAATAGAACACAATGTGAAGATAACGATCAAGCTATTGAAACTAACTCCGAGTTTTTTCTATTATAAACATATGAACATCATGCATCAAAATATTGCAGGACTTCTGAACAAAACTGATATGCTGACCCTACATATCCAAGAATTGCTCACTAATGAAAACATAGATATCGATGTATTATGCATATCGGAGCATTTTGTAATTTCTGGACAAGAATCATTAATAAACGTACCTAACTTCAAGCTTGCATCGTGTTTTTCAAGAAAGCAACAGAAACGAGGAGGGGCTTGTATCCTTATCAGAAATGGTTACGAATATAAGGAACTACCTAACAACACGTCTATCGCAGGTGTATTCGAATACTGTGCAATTGAGTTAAGTCAGCAGGGATTAATTATTATATGTATGTATAGACCGCCAAACACGTCTTGTGTAAATATTTTTTTAGATTATTTAGATATTTTATTGAAGAAATTGTGTAAGCCAAATAAAAAAGTAGTTTTATGCGGGGACTTCAACATTAACTTACTCAAAAGAAATAATTATTCATTCGATTTTGAAAATTTGCTGTTTAAACATAACCTAAAATTAGAATTCAAGCAACCTACTAGACCAAAAAGTGGCACTTGTCTAGATAATTTTGCTCATAATTCCAAACAAAAATGTATGAGTAAGGTAATCGATTTCTCATTATCAGACCATACTGCGCAAATATTAAAAATACAGGTAAATAAAACATGTACTCTCAGATCTTGGCACATTCAAAAACGTAATCTGTCAAAGGAAAATTTAATATTATTCAAAAATCACCTTCAGTGTCTATCTTTTTCAGAAGTATTCGAAACTGATAACCCAAATGATGCCTATGATAACTTTATCAATCTTTTTCGTTTAATATATGATTTATGTTTCCCAACTCAATTAATTAATGTAAAACCGAATAAAAAAATTAAGTGGATTTCACGTGGGATAAGGATCTGTAGTAGAAAACAAAGACATCTACTATGGACATCTAGAAAAAATCCAACATGCGAAAATAAAAATATATTTAAAGATTATTCACAGAAACTTAAAAAAATTATAAATCTCACTCAAAAAGCTCAAAATAATTACATCATTAACAGTTCACAAAACAAATCTAAAGCGTCATGGCAGATAATTAACAATAATAATACAATTAAAGAACCTATTTTACAAATAAATAAAAATAATATACTAATTAAAAATCCTAAGCAGATTGCTGATTCATTCAACGATTTCTTTGTTGACCAGGTCCACAATATTATATCTAGTCGCTGCAATCATCCAAATATTCCAGTTAGTATTAATATAAATCCAAATTCTTTATTCATGTCACCGGTAGTACCACAAGATATTATACATATAATTAACAAATTAAAAAATAAAAAAAGTTTCGGCTTCGATGGCATTTCAACTATTGTAGTAAAATTTGTCTCTGATATTATAGCTACACCGCTATGCCATATAACAAATCTATGCATAAGCTCTGGTACATTCCCAGATAATCTTAAGACTGTAATTATAAAGCCCCTATTTAAGAAAAATAACAGAGAAGACATGTCAAACTATAGACCGGTAGCTTTAATTTCAATATTTTCTAAAATATTAGAAAAAAAAATATATGAATCTATTTATACATTTATAACTAAAAAAAATATACTATGCGAAGAGCAAAAGGGCTTCCGTAAGAATAAAAATATTAACATGGCAATATTTGATCTCTTAAATTTAATTATGAAAAATGTTGATAAAAAGAACCCTATATGTGCAATATTTACAGACATGACAAAAGCATTCGATTGTGTAAAACATGACATTCTCTTAAATAAGCTTCACGGTTACGGTATCAGAGGGAATGTTTTAAATCTAATTAAATCATACCTCACGGGCCGAAAACAATACACAGAGATATCAAGAATATGTACCAAAACTAAACGGGAATTTAAATATCTATCTAAATGCAGAGAAATTAAATATGGGGTACCGCAGGGTAGTGTTCTTGGACCATTATTATTTATAATTTATATTAATGACCTGCCTAGTCAAATTCATCAACCAATGACACTATTTGCCGACGATAGTACTGCAATAATTGAATGCGTCGATAAAACACAATACGCAAAAGAAATAAATAATGCATTAGAAACAATAATAGATTGGCTCAATAAAAATAATCTAGTTATAAATTTAGCAAAAACAAATGTCATGCATTTTTACCAGCGTTTACAGCCAGATAATATAATCATTCAATATAACAACCAAAACGTAGACACAACTTCAGTAGCAAGATTTTTAGGTGTTCAAATTGACAGTAAACTGACTTGGAAACCTCATGCAGAACATGTGTGCAAAAAATTAAGTAAAACTGCCTTTATTTTATACAACTTGTCAAAAAAAGTAAACATAAATACGTTAGTGATAGCTTATCATGGTTTAGTTGCTTCTGTATTAAGATTCGGTGTCATATTTTGGGGTAATTGCAGTGAGAGAGAAAGGATATTTAAAGCCCAAAAATGTTGCCTCAGATCAATGACAGGCCTAAAGACTACAGAGAGCTGTCAACCAGTGTTTAAGTCCTTAAAAATTTTAACCTTACCCAGTCTTTATATACTTGAAGTAGCCTTATTCGTTAAAACAAACAAGAATTTATTTACGTCAATGGTTGATATAAGACAACGTACAGGACCAATACGATCCCAATATAAAAATTTACTATACACAGGTGGGCATAAAACAGCCCTATTAAAAAATAACATTTTGTCCATGGGTCCTATTGTGTATAACAAACTTCCTATAAATATTAAAGACCTACACATAAAAATGTTTAAAAAACAGTTAACTAAACTGTTAATTTATAAATGTTACTACACTGTAAAAGATTTCTTAAATGATAATTTAAATTAAAAATATATCAGTTGTCATAGTAATTGTTATCTTTGTTGTAATTTTCTTAATTTAGTTTGTTTTAAAATATTGTTATTAGCATGATAATTGTTATTGAAAATTTTAATTTTGATGTTTGGATTATTTTCTACTGTAATTTAGATGGAATTTATTAATTTTATAATAGTGACTGTGCACTTACATTTTAATATTTTCTGTTAAAAGAATATTTTTGCATGCCGCAAGGTAAAATGTAACGGGACTATTTAATTTTATTATTTAACACCTTATTTGTATACCTACATTTTTAGCAAATAAATGATTTCTATTTCTATTTCTATTTTTTCTATTTCGAGGAGGGTTCCTGGCATTAGGTTAAAAACCGTGAAAAATACGCTACTACGTCGTAAAATAGGTGTTTGCTTGTTTCATGACGGTGTATTTTCCAAGAAAAATCTACATTTAAAATGAGTCCTCCACGAGGGCACCCGGTATGGCGAATGCGACTACAGGGTCCTGGAGGGCACTAGGCATTGAACGTGTTAAGTAATTGACAGTTGAGTTCAAACCTATCCAAGTCATAGTACCTACCATAGATTATACAGATATAAAAGGTATAGATGCACAACTCTACAAATAAAACAGAGTTGTACAAAATCTTTATTCCTTACACTCTAGATGGCGTTGTTGGACTAGTTCCCAAAAAATCCACCAGATGGCAACATATTCCCTGTATTTCGATATTTTTAAGAGCGATCTGAAGGGCTACTCGGCAGTGAGTTCATCTCTGGTTCTAGTTCCTCAGTTCCAAATAGATGGAAACCAGAGATGAACCCACTGCCGAGTAACCCTTCAGATATCACCTAATAATTTAAATTATTTAACATAGAAAAACACATATTTTCAATAACATTTTTATTTTCTCCTCTTAGTATAAAAATCATAAGCTTGTTTCTTTATCAGGTCATTATTATCAAACTTACTGATTTTCCCATTTAAAATTCTATTCACCCCCTTACACCAACTGTGAATGATCAATTTTGACGCAAGATCATTAATGAAATCAATTAGTTCTATTTTATGATTAGGACAAGTAATAATAATATTATAATCACATGCACAATTAAGTATGGTGATTATCTTCTTTTTTAATAATGTTGATTGAGGAAAATCACGTAAACATGCAGCAGTCATAAAATAAACATCATTCATTAAGTTAGCAAAAGAATCACTAGGATGAAATAAAGATTTTTTTGTGTAATCGATTTCATATATAAATGATTCCAAATCAACTTGCGATCTACACAAATCACTCAAGCATGTTTTACATGATTTAAATATTTTAGTTCTGCATTTCTTAATTATATAACCAGATACGTATTTTTTTGATTCAACATGCAAAATTGATTCTTGATTTCTAATTTGAATCATCAATCTTAACAAATTATCTACTTCGCATGCAAAATCATCCACTTGAGAATCATCGACATTTCTTTGAAGTACATTAATTAATGATTGCATTGAATTATTGTCATCTTTTTCACAATTTGCGCGTGCAGAATGAGGAGAATTAAAATTATTTACAATCAACGTTTTGAATGCATTGGTAAATTGCTGGCACGTTGGATTAATATTCCTCACACCATTACTCCTGATGCTACTAAAAAAAATTTCTAACGGATCTTGATTGAAGTTTCTTGTTACTATATTAAATATATTATGAGATTTATTTAAATATTCCCACATCTCCCTAAATGATTTAATATTGTGTATCCAATTTTTAATTGATGGAATCACCTCATGCTTGATTGTACCATTCCTTACGACTATAAATTTAATTGATTCAAGGACTGGTAATGATTCCTCCCACAGTTGGAAATGGGGTGAATTATTTTTAACGCAACATTTGTACCGTTTTGCTTCAGTTTCATAAGAATGACCGTTAAAAGAATCAAATAATCGATCAAATAATAAAAGAAAATCTGCTGTGTCGGTGCATTCTGCTGGGAGCACGTTGCGTTCTGGTTCTGAAAAGAAACATAAATTACTTGAATTTAATTTCCATTATTATAATTCCTCCATGATTTGCATTGTGCCAAGTTGTGATTAAACTTGGTCGCGTTTGACCCTAGTCGCACCTGATGGTAAGCGCCGATAGGGTTTAAGATGGAACACACAAATCCAAGTAACAGAGATATTGAGAAATTGCCCTATATCCTTCTGGCTCTCACACACACAGTCGGGAACACTTTAATCTTCAGGCGGCAGCTAGCCATGCGGACAGTATAGATCCTATCACCAAGCGTGGGATTGTTCAGCCGTACCACAGGCAAGCCTGTGGTGCCGTTGCCCAGGTGGACCGCTAGGAGGTAGATCCCATACTTTACTACGTTGTATTACGTGAATTATTGCGCAATAATATTGCTAACAGAAAGTGATCTTTGTACATTTACATTGTGTGTCATTTATTAAACAATGTTTTGGAAATAATAATACATTTTTAGCCTACTTTATGGAAAGTTAAGTAATACTTCACTTACTTGCTAAAAATCGAATGGCTCCAGATACTCTCTGGCTGAAGACTTGTGCAGCATATTTAACTTTCATTTTCGGAATTAAATCTTTTTTCACATGTTTGTCTGTTAACTTGCTCACAAGTCTCACTTCATCTGTTCCCTCATCTTCATTAAATAATAACTCTATATGAGCCCATTTTGCACATTTTGTTTCACCGTTCTGCACGAATATAGCATCTTTTGTTAAGAGGTTATTCCTTACTCCTTTTAGAAGGTGAGGTGGATCGAAAAGAGGGAACACCTTTTTCCCTTCTATTTCAAACGATTTTGAAAAAAAATCTTCTCCCCTTCTGGAGACTTTTAATTGTACTCACATTAGTTGTAGCTTGGTCGCATATTGTGGTAATTACTCTTAGTCCACATTCGTGCAAAGCTTTTATAATAATTTTAATAAGTTTTTTTAATTCTTCTTTTTTAGTAGCACTTTTGCAAAATGTAAAGCAAATGGGCTGCTTAGTTTTACTTTTAATTCCTTTTATCATGAAGACGAGGGCGTGATCAGCCAGAGCTTTTGTTTTCTTATAACCATAATCTTCAAACCCTATTATTTCATCTCGAAATGAAAGATAATGCAATCCGGGCTCCAATGAGATTTCATCAAACAAAAGATTTACCAATTTTTTTTCTTTAGGCAACTTTTTGGTAACATTTTTCAGTTCATTTAATATTTCCTTATTAATTCCAGGCTTTACTATAAATGCACTTAGCAATGTTTGCAGACTTCGTTTCGATGGCAGAACAAACATTTGCCTTAACAAATTGTATGCCTTTGGGCTCTGTTTTAAAATGCTCAGACACATTATTTTTTCTTCGTTGGTAAACCGCCTTCCTCGTGGTTTCTTGGCCCATTTTAATTGCATCATTGTAAATTTTTTAATATTTTCTGGCAACTTTTCAACCACTTTCAAAAAAGATTTGCTCATTGTTAAACATTTGGCAGCCCGGATTTTATTTGTTTGCAATTTGTATTTGTTGCTAAGTTTCTCCAATTTTCCCACAAGTTTAGTAATTGTCTTCTGACACATGTGATGCTTAATATCTGTAAAAAATTAAGAATAACCTAATGTAATTCTTGCAGGTTTTCTGTCTCCAGGGCAATTTACAAATTGACAGGTCATTGGGAATGGCCGTAAATGAATTTGTGAATGATCTCTACAATATATTATAATTATGTATGTAAAGTGACCAGATCGTAGTCAAAGAAATGAGTTTAACTTACCAGTGTTAAGTTTTGGATGCTTTGTATTTTTCTTGATGAGAGGTAGTTGTGCTGGTGGTTTTACTGTTTTATGCAAGAAAGTAGAGGGTGATGACGCTGCAACAACATTACATATTTAAATTAGAAGCAGACAATACAATTGGGCTATATTGTATTTAGTAGCAGAACAATTTTGTAATACTATAGAAGTATTAGTAATGCAGGGGCCACAATTAAGGAGTGTCGATGATTTATATATTTATTAATCAGTAATTATACTATATACATGACCTAGTACAGAGCTGTAATTTGCAAAAAACGTAAGAAAATTTTAATTTTGCGAGCAACTTCGACAGAACCACCTTAAGGAATACTTATTATTAATGCAGAGCTATTCTTCTATTAACGCATTAACTAACAGCATTAAACTTTACTGTAGCCCCTGCAGAAGAAGATACAATAATTATAAGGTATGTAGTTATTATGTATTAGATACCTATCACTGCTGCAGATGTTGATGGTTGTTCTTGCTGAATCATTGGGATTGCATGGCTTGAGCTGCTGGCAATCTCTGAGACTGAAGGTATTGTAATATTTGCTTCTACTGGTTGTAGCGCATGTGCTGAAAGATTTTAAAATATGTTTTATGAGTACCATATAACAAACCCAAACATTATGATATTTGTTTGCCTATTTATTTGTCTGGCTACTAGTACCCAAATTTAAGTCTCACTCAGTACATCCCACTTAAGTCTAGGAAAGAAATTCTTATTATAACTTAAGATTACGGACTTGATGTGGAGTAAAAACTAAAATATCATGCTTACAAACAAACTTATTAATGAATCTAAATATTTCATAATATAGATAAAACATTTATGTACCTATATTACATGTATATTTCATGTGTAAGTTAGCAATTTTATAAATGCATAATCAAATAAATACTGGTCAAAATTGTTGTAAATGACCTAAACTGACTTTACAATGGAGAACATATAGGTACTTACCAAAATTCAATGTTGGAATAGCATTCTTTGTTAGCAAGCCACTAGGTAATTTAAAATAATCTTCAAAATGCCTGTAGCAAATGCGGACTGAATTGCGTATATAGTCATCTCCTTTTTCTATTGTTGATGGGTCTAGCACAGCTTTCCATTTATTAAATCTTTCAGTTTGATGAAGATCCCATTTTATACTTTTAGAAATAGGGAAACTATGCAACGGGCCTGAAATACAAAAATACATTATCATAACATGCCTGCGTTGCCCGAAGTGTTAACTACTAAAATAGATAAAGAGAAAAAAGGAAACAGAATTTGTTTAAAATTATCTGCTTCAATGATTTATTTCTTAGTCAGAACTTAAAAGGCACAGGCCCTAAGCTAGTACTTAGAATGCTACTTTGTCACTTCAATAATTGATGGATTACTATGAAGCCTTACGAGTTTTATAATTATATTACTAAATCAGCGAGCTCGAGAAGTTATATCTGTGGTTATAAAATATTGCCTTGAAAGCAAAACATTAAAACTTTTATTAGTTACTAGATTTTGCCCACGACTTCGTTCGCGTGGTCCACAGGAACCGTGCATTGTTCCGGGATAAAATAGCTTAGGTCCCTCTCCAAGCCATGCCCATAAACTATCTCGTAGCAATAACAGTCGAACCGTTACTGCGTGAAAGAAGGAAAAACTAACAAAACAAACGCACAAACACACTTTCGCAAATATAATAGTATCTAAGGATTTACTTACCATCAATTACACATCCAAAATAACACTTTAATGATAGTTTTTTCGGCATATTGCTAGATATTCCTGCGTACCAAAATCCGAAACTCTTGCAAATCAGAAGTCCGTGTTGAAAGCCAAGTCTATCGTTACAGCAATAATCGGGTGTCCAAAACCAGAGCCAGGGGTATCACAATTGTTCAGAGGTCCTAAGTCCGTTATCAAAAGCCAAGTTGTAGAAATAAAACAAGAAAAATCGTAATCACAGCGTACAAAAGAAAATCCGAAATCCGAAAAAGTTTTTGAAGGTAGGTAGGAGAAGGTAAGTAACCGGATATCCTCACAAATGAAATGGATCAGGGTTGCCATTACGTTCGATTTTTTTCCAGCAAATAATTTTCAAATTGGTTCCATTCGGTTAAAAAAACTTAATTTTGTGTTTTATTTCTATTAAATTATATTCATACGCAACTTTTACAATATAACAAGTTCATAAGCGACAAAAAAATAAGATAAGGCTACATGGAAAAAAATTGGAATAAAAATTTTCCCGTCATGATGAACATTTGCTAATCTTATGGTAACTTTGTATGAATTGCGTTCTGTTTCATGCAGTTCGACGCAATTCAACACTCAGTGCTTTAATTTGAAAATATTGTTTTTATAATTTAATTCTTAGTCAAAAATGTTAGTAGAAGTTTGCCCTTTACTAAAACAACCAGATTTTTAAAAAATGGCTATTGTCAATAACTTAATGGTGAGTAGATTCCGATACCACTGCCATCTAGTTGATTAATGTGCATACTGTTGAAACTTTTTGGCATTCCTTCCTCTGTAGATGGCGCTAGACTCTATGAATTTTAACATGTACGGGACTTTCATACCCCTGGTACCTACTTAGATATTACTTCTATGATCCAAGTATATGTAGTCAGCATCTATGGATAAGAAGTCAGGCAAATAGTGACATGCTATTAAATTCTTACGAGAATAAGTCGACGTAGGGATAGGTAAGTATAAAGAAATATTTATACGAGTCTTGTCGTAAATTGTCGGGAGTTCGTGACACATGAGTCAGCTTGTTAAAGTATTGAATGAATTGAGGAATCCTCTTCATAGTCTATTGCTGAATTTACGTAAAAGTGTGCCGTGACTAACTTGTGACCTATCACAGCCTATCACGGTAAATATGCAAACTGCATGATAATTATCTTTTTTTATTGAATGGCGTCATACGACCCGACATGATTCGATCCAGAGTTGACAACATTTCCTCATTTTTTTATTAAATCGGAGTCCATCGCGTAGGTGTCCGAACTAACTGCTCAGAATTGAAATAGGTACCTAAGTAAGTACAAAAATAGGTTCAAATGTGCCCCAGTGTGCCCTAAAGGTCACAATTTATCAAATCCAGAGCTATTAATCGATATGGAAGTCCGGTTAACTTGGGTACTCTTCAAACAAGGGGGTCGCAAGTCGGAATTTTAGAAAGAGTTTTCTATGTTTGTGGGGTTACCTTTACCTGTATCCGGACTCATTATATCCTGCTTCGTGTATTTAGAAGATTAGAAGCATATCACAACGGCCGAGGCCTCTTGGACTGGTGATCACAGGGTCGTTAATAAACAACGCTTGTACTATTTGGGCGAACTCCTAACATAAGCATATATGTTATGGTTGCTTGCAGGTACCTAATCTGTAACCCGATACCTAGAGTAGTTAAGTAATAGCATAAACAGTTTAAGTAAGTTTTAAACATTAATTACCATTTGTTAACTGTATTTATATTGATGAGCAGGTAGCCCCTCTCGTTAAGCGCTATGTTTAGCTCAGTGCAGCTCGCAGTAATTTCCACCAGGTAAAACGATCTCTCCACCTCGTACCAAGTGCCTGTCATCTGAAACATTATTAAATTAAACAATAACAGAAGGTATATTTATATATGGGTTTCTGGATAGAAATTATTATCATGTAGGTAAGTATAACAATATCCTCTTAGCAACATTCAGAGTATTCAACAGTGAAAACTGGATTTATTCCCTGGTCAGACAGTGTCGTTAGATTTTTGTTTTCTTTTAGGGAATTTTCAATGATAGGTATCCCGGTAGTAACAACTGTGGCTGGTGAATGGTGATAGGATTATTCTAACACAGGACGCCTTCTGCCATGACACTTATGACTATAACTTGTATATGTATGTCATGCAGCTCTGCTTATCTCTTCAAAGAATTATCCCAACGGGCCAGCGCATTGGCGTACCTATCTAGGGCTATTCTCAAGGGGGGGGGGGGGGGGCTATGTTAACTTATTTAGGTAGATAAGTGTTTAGCCTAGAATTCCGGATCAGTAACCCAACATTCTAGGGTGCCACCAGACCATACCGGGGTGGGCGTGGCCCACCCAGCCCCACTATACCCCTATGGGCCAGCGTTAATACAGAGTACAGACGCTAGGCGCGGCTCGAGGCATAAGTGGTAGCCGTATTAGATACAACAACAATACATTAACAAAATTAGACACATCACAAAGGATAGTCAGACAGACCTATAATGCAGGTAGCCTACGGGTATTCAATGTTGTGACGAAACACAATTGCCTACCTACAATTCACAACAACAAAATGTCGCGGTTGACGTGAAATGTTATTGTTACTGGTTAAGTGTAAACAGGAAACTTCATGAACTTCATGTAGCTGCCACACAGTTACGTTGGTGGGCACATGTAACGTATGTTTCATATTATACAGAGTGTCCCTGGAAGTATGGATCAAATCGAATAGGCGCGTGGGCACTGTAATTTCCAAACGTTTTAACCCTGAGAATGTCGGTGCAATTTTTTATTATTGTTTTTTTTTTCAATCACTTCGCATAGAAAAAAAAACATAAAAAAAATTATCAGAGCTATCATTTTTTGTTCAGGACCTTGTCGAACTGTAGGCCTTTCTTGTGGTAATAAGTACTTTTACGCAGCTAGAAAACATGTGTTCAATAAGAAAAAACATTTACTGCAAAGGCTTTTTTGGTCTGGCAAAAATTTTACTCAAGTTTTTACTACTACAAGTTTTGAAATGACCTTGCCCACGCCCCTATTCGATTTGATCCATACTTCCAGGGACGACCGGTATAATGCTTATCACGTTCAATCTCCAACACATATCACAATAACCGTGTTTTCAGGCATCGTTTTAGTTTACAAAGTGGTGTAGCATTGTCAACAATTCCAACGTTTTACGTTGGCAGGTCTTTCATTTTCATTCTTTCAGTCAGACAAAATAAAGCATGCTTAATACTAAATGGCCTATTAGTGTGCTCTTGTTTTTTCCATTGTGTTGTAAATTCTTAACTTTTGTCGCTACACTAAAACTCGCTTATAGTCAAAACCTTTGTAAGTATGTATTGTATGTACCTGTTTTATATTGCTTGTTTTATATATGGCAAAAGTAAAAGAAAAGAAACTGGTCTATAAGTAAAAACACGGTGTCGACGCTCGATAAATTTTAAATTATACCAGTTCATCGACCAATGTTTTATTGAATATTTATATCAGTGAACACATTTTTATACACACCTATCGTATGTGTCAAGTAATATGATTACCTAGGAAAATAATTGCGATAATGGTGAAAAGCTAAAATCAAACTACAAGTATTTTCCTCATTAAGTAAGTTTTATGTAGGTAAGTAATTATTAGTCTAGGTACAATTAAGCACAAAATTAACTCCCATGTCCCATTGTAATAAGCAGTGCCTTTGTACGCTATAGTCCTGATTAACTAAGCTTTTATTAAGTGATACGCGTATATAAACAAGTAGGTGCATAAATAAAAAAAATGTTTATCTGAATTAATTTATATAAGCACTACCGCGTCGTTCTTAACAGACATTAGGTATTTCACCTTTGCGTGATTAACGTAAAATTACATATTAGCAATGTGTTATGTATAAAACGTATTAGGTACTGGTTGTGGAAAACTCGAAGCGCGTAAACGTATTGCAACTTGCTGTAACGTTCATAATTCTGGTTGCTTCCTTCCGATTTATGTAGGTACCTATTATACATTATGTTAATCGTATGCATGGCTACATGTTGACCGGCTGACATTCGGACTTGAGCAGGGCGCAAGGTGACTGTTTACAACGTCCAACGTTAGAATAATATGCAGACGAAACGTCTACGCGTCAAATATGAAAATACTATAGGTGTCACTGACTAATAAGCGTGGGGGGCGCGCTGGGGCGCGGCACAATAATAACTTTTGTTAGGATTAAAACCCGAATTCAAACATTTTGATTTATTTCTTACATAGGCGCCTACTGCTGAAATGTTTAATTACTTATACATTAGTTGGCACACGTAGCAACCTAAAGCATGAGCAACCTACTGCGGCTACCACTTAGGATTAATTTTACCAGTAGGTAGTGAAAACTGAATTAATAACTAGGAACGAATATCGTATGTTATTACGTATCTATAGGTAGCGGTTTTCCGGGTTCGAAAGGTATTTTACTAAACCATTATTGAAAAAGTAGGTACCTACGTAAAGTTTTAACTTCAAGCTTGATTGTACTGTTAACGACTAATTTATCCGTTAGGTGCGATACAAAAACATAATGTAATTTGCGCAAGTACATAGGAAGCTACTCACCCGCTGAATATCAAAGCTGGGCAGCGGCGGGTACACGGGACACTTGCCCAGCCCCGTGCTGATCACTGCCTTGATGATGGTGCAAAACAGAACACAGTATATCCTGGTGCCGGTCACTCTCGAGTTCCCCATCGCACACACTGGCGGTCTATGAGGCTATCAGTTGCGGCACAGTCCACCTCTTGTTATGTAAACACTAAACATTATTTGTTCAACAGAAGATTGGTCGCTCGCCGAGCCCGCACTCGCCACTGCACGGAATACAATCGATCGTTGCGATCGTTATTCATTAGGTTAGAAGGCGATACACACGACACGTGACGGACGCGGGACGATGACGATGTGGTGTGTGACGTAACCATGATTGTAATCAATACTGCTTCAGAACTTCGCAATAGGATGAGCAGTTGGCCACGGTTAGTTTGGTACACTGAGTTAACTAAATATTTTGGAAGTAATTAAGTTATGAAGCGTGTCAAATTTGTTGCATGTGTGCTGAAATTTATTAAAAGCGAGTGTTTGGAATGTACGTCGTTCCCCTTTCACAAAATGTTTCTGTTACTGTAGCTAAAAACTTGATGTTTCGTGAAAGAACTTTGGCAGAATATTAAAATTTACGATAAATGTTTCGATAAAATAACTTCCATCACAAGAAATTTAAGAAATAACTTTTTACATAGAGATATCATTATATGTTATCCCCGCTTTCCCCGCTCCTATCCAAAAAATTCGTTGCCGCCACGGATAGGTACTTTGTGAAATTTTAAGATAGGGGAAAGATTGCGATGGGTGGTTTACGCTGTCCAGGTGTGATCATGTTCATAAACCGCTAAATAACTAATTGCTCAAATATTTCATCGCGAATATCCATGGTGGCAACGAATTCGCCTCTTGGGGGTTCCGTTATATGACTGGAACTGGACTGAAAAATTTAAATGAACCAGCATTTGGTTGCGACACAGGGGGTCATCCGTTTACACTTATAAAGAAACGATTAAATATTTATAGTGACCAAGTTATACGTATATGTAAATGAGTAGGGCACACAAACACGACGGTTTCAAACAAGTGTAATTGTTCATAGATTGTTCTTACAATTAGATCGTGATATTTACAACTAGCATAGTATTTATAAGCAAATATACAATATCACAACGTAGCTTACAACTAGAGACAAAACAAAACATCTATTATAGTAGTATAGTCAACAATTATAATTAGATTATATACATCGAGACTTTCAAGTCGTCTTACAGCGGAAAATCATGAACTCTGCCCATCGTTATGTATAACTGTTACTATGGGAAGAAAACTGAAATCGTGAAAAAAAAAACAGATGTTGGAACATTTTGTTGAGCAACATCGATTATTGGAACAGCGGATTTTTTTCACGATTTCTGTGTTTTGGTTTTTGGCTGTAAGACGACTAAAATGTCTCGAAGTAGAATAATTGTTAGCTTTATAAAATACTTACGTATACTTATCGTCAATTGTTTTTAATTACAGGATTGGTAATTAATATTGTCTAGAATACTGTAGATACAGACAAGTCTTCTGCTACACTTAGTAAGTAAACGCTACCATACATTTTCCCTGAGTGTTTAGTAAAAGGTGTATAGAAAATCTAGTAACGCAATGACATTGGGCACATAAAATTAATGTACTTATTAAAAAACACGACGCTGAAAATGACCAGTAAATACATGCTATTAAAAAATCTGCCTCTAAACCAGTACAAGTATCTTATGAAGCTTTTTTGCAAGACGTAAGTAGCCTCGTTTTCTTTAATCTACGCCCGATTTACACGTCTCCAGTCGTTAGTGGAGTGCAAATATTTAGTTCTTGCTGCCATTCGATTCGTGCGACCAACCACTAAACTAATAATTAAACACTAAATTGTTTGTTCACACAGCAAGAGTTACTAAGTTCAAGTAACGGACAGGCACTCTGCTAAAGGCTCGAGAAGTGTGCATCGGTAAACGTGGTTTAAACTAATCACAACCGATCACCACTTAATGTTAAGCGCTATATCGGACTTTTCGACAGCATGGTAGGTGGTATGCAGCATAGCTTTCGCCTTGTCGGAGTCCTTGCCGTCCAGCCACTCGGCATACAGCTTGCGGACCAGCTTGCTGTCGGAGGGTGTAGCTAGCGGTAGCTGGGAGTACAACGTTTCTAGTTGAGCTACTAACTCCCGACCACTCTCGCCGATAATGGGCCGGACTTGGGCGCCACCGTTTAGGCATCCTAGAATGTTGACATTACGAATACTAGGACATTCGTTTTTTTATAAGTAAACTCTAAGAAGCGATATGCCATAATCTTATATCTCCATAATAATACTGATGTTTCAAATAAGCGAAAATTGGGGACAGGAACAGCTCATCATTTTAAACCGAAAAAAAAAACTGCTATGGTTTAGGTTGTGAGGAGTAGGTAAATCGCAATTATTAAAAATTATAACTTTCTGACATGCATTATTTTGTACTTTATTAACAAGAAAACTTTATCCACGATAGTGAACTAAATTAAATATTCATGGTCTTTGGACGTCTGCTGAACTGCAAATAGTACTAACCTGACGGACACGCCATGACCTCCACGTAGTGGTAGGGCGACTTGCCCCGCTTGAGCTTCTGTACTAAGTTCTGAATGTTTCTGAACCCGTTGGCCACCGCGAACCGAAGCACTTCTTTACCATCTTTCTCTAAAGTCACCTCACGGAAGTCAGGGTTCCTGGAGATAATAATATTGATACATTATTACCAAAAGCAATAGTTCGAAACAGAACTCAAATAGTAAAAGCTAGAATATCAAGTACTTAGAAAGCACCATACAATAGTTTTAATGAATATGGGTATTTCTTTTTTAATGCTAACTGCATTTTAAATTCATTCTAATTGCCTTTACACAAGGCTTAATTTTGTTTGTCTCGATTTGCTGCCTTGTTTTTGTTTGTAACAAGACACAGCACATATACATTGAAAGTTGCAGAAGCTGTTATCAGTGATATTTTTATGAATCAATTCAGAAATATGTAAATCAGGAATATTCGGTTTAGCTATAGGCGTAAGTATTCGTTTCTGAATCTTTTTTTAAGGGTTTTATTTCACCGACGACTGTACTAATAATCCCGTTTAATTAAAACGGCAAGCGTATTAACATATAGGTACCGGGCACAATTAAAAACTAGAATTAACTTTGCCCAATCTAAAAATCCAACCCAGAACCTCATGCTTGACAGCTGCGCTTGCGCACAGTAGAGTTCAATAGATCTATAAGGTGAAGTACAAGGGTCTTTTTAAACTTTTAGGTCATAACATAGTTCTGCACTGAATAACCAGAAGAAATGTAAACGAGTGCAGTGTTTGCGTCAGTCGGTATGACAACAATGCTGGCCATTTAGTAATTAGTGGATCATCACACAATGGCATACTTGTGGGTCACGTTGAGCGGACATCGTACGATCAATATTGCAACACAACAATCAATGGACATTGTTTCCTATTCTATCAAAGAAAGTTATCTTTTTTAGAATTCCGTAATAAATAAGAAATCCATCACAGACGAGAAGAAGAGTTTATCAATGAAAACATATGCCCATCGTGCTCCCGTGTAATTTACCCAACCACACGTATAAAATCAGCTAAGTGCTTGTCGGACAACTTACAGTGTAGGGTTCCGAAGTCAGTACAGCTATAATATGTTACAGTAAAGCGTAATGTATGGTAAACAAGTCAGGTTAAAAGATAAATATACATTTTATAAAATACAAATTTATTTTTGTTGTTTTTAGTCATTTTGTAAGCTATTCATCAAAATATATTTTTTATGGTTTGATTGCACAACTTTGTAGGCGTTATAAATATGTATAGGCATGTCTATCCCAAGTAACAAAAGCTTCTATAACCAGGGTGTTATAACACCAAATAGTGATATAGTAGGCCTATAGTGGTAACCATTGTGCCTGCTTGTACTATAAAGGTTTTTAAAAGAGCGTTTTGGTTCTATAAGATTAAACTTGATCTTTAACGTTTACAGGACCATACAAAAGAATCTTTAAAGTGTTGCACTGTAATAGATATGAAAAAAGCGACTATGGTACTATTTAGTACTATAGACGACCTTTCTGACACTTTTATGTATCTATTTTGCACTAATAATGCGTAAAAATAACTTTTACAGTACTAGTATTGTAGGAGTATCGAAAACATTATTACAGTATCAATCTGCACTATAAAAGTACCTTGCACAACCATTACGTAACCTTTTAGCTCCTTAAAAGCTCCCTCAACATCGCTATGGCGCTAATTCTGTAAAAGTCATGAAAACTCTTCTATAGTACTAAATAGTACCATAGCGACTCCTAATGCACTACTAAGGTACTAAATCGTGACATAAAAGCACTAAAATTAATAATTAATGGACTAATTCGTTTTCGGTGAAATAATGGCTGCTGTTTTCTGCCATGATAGCACATTAGCAACACGGCTGGAGCCAATGTGTACTATAGCAGCCATAGTTGGGACAAGTCCTTATTATATTAATTAAAATTTAATTAAAACACGAAAATTAAGAGGGCGCATTGTCAAATTTGAAATCAGCATAATTATTTTATCGATACAATTATTTTCGCAAGTGCAAGTTATGGCAGAATTACGATCCATGAATGTTTTGAAGTTGTCCTTTTTATTACATGTTACGTTAAGCAACAATTACCGATATATTTTCACAACACGAACAAAATGTGTGATAAAAAAGATCACTGGAATCGTTTACGGTGCAAAATAGCACTATAAAGATGTTTTGGTTACTTTTATAGTGCAAATTTGTGACATAAACGATGCAGAAACACTATTTTAGTACTAAAAAGCGTTTCTCGACACTTTTACTTTTCAACTATAGAGCTGATTTATCACCGTGAGAGCCTGTATGTAATGCTTATAGAATAAATCAGTGATAAAACTAGGGCCTATTTGGGGTTCTGTAAACGTTTACAACACCATTATAGTACTAATCATAAACACTAATTAGCACGCTCCAAAACGTTCTCAGGACTTTTATAGTATCAAATTTTGTTACTTGGGTATTTCATTTAAAGCACCATTAGCCTGCCATTGAAATGGCTGTGGCATATAGACAGACCGACGGATATGGCGTATATAGGTTTTTAGTTTAGAAAAAAGTACTGCCACGTGATAAGTTCTAAACTGTTCAGAAATAAATATTAAAAGTTTTCGAGTTATAATGTAAGAAGTTATTATGCAGTTGGCACACATAAATAACTAATTATGTGCACAAACGCTTAGTAGGTATTCAAACAATCCACCAGTAAGTAACAGCCGTAATTAAAAATTTGAAGGAGGAAACTCATTTATAATTTTTAGGGTTACAGGCCACGGGCAATACCTACGTAAATGAAAAAGAAAAAATAACAATAGAGTACCTTAAATTCCTATACACGAGCTGCGCATTAGTTTCCCCGAACAGTTGCTCTGCGGCGTACAAGAACACGTGGTCGGCATATCCTCCCGAGCCGGTCCCGATGTGTCTTCGAAGTGCGGGCGGGGCTTCACCGAGCGCTCCCCATGGCCAGTCCAGCTCCGCACTGGTGACGTCATTCAGGGACTTGTTGCTAACGTCTAGCATTTGTTCCAGCTCGACTAGAGGTTTGAAAAGTTATACAATTAGAAGAAGAGAAAGTTATAAGGAAAATACAGTGTCAGCGAGCCTGCACAACACACCAGGGTGCGTCATCCAAAGCAACCTAAGATCAGTCCGGCTGGATATCTGCAATAGCACATGAGAATTCCTTGTTTATGTCTAGTATTAGCCCTAACTCAATTTGAGGGGTTTGCAAAATTATCGTTAAAGTAGCATAAGGACCATAAAGTTTCAGAATGTCTACGAAGTACCAGCAGGACGACACCGCGTGCACTCAACATCTAGTCTAACTTCGAACCAGCAAAGTCTCAAGAATTTGTTCCTTATATCAAAAATAAATATCCTTGTTCGACTAGGATATTACATAATAAAAGATTCAATGTAAAGTTAGAGTTTGTCTTTTAAGTGTTCCTGAATAATGTTAGATATCGCATTCGTCACTTCATAAACCACACACAAACACACACTCACACGGGTACACACACAACGCACACACACCACACACACACAAACACACACCTACACTCACACCCAAATACACTTACCCAATAGTATATTACAAAAATTAGGGATTGCACGGGCAGCTAGTGTTGCTCGATTTTTGGCAATTGCTTTACATGTTGTAAAGAAATTGTCAAAAATCGAGTGATCGTGTTCAGTGTTGTCTAAATGCAACATAGTTAGCCACAATTGCCAGGAATTCCTGTGAATTGCGCGTTTAAGTTGCCCGTGTAAGCGCAGCGTTAGCTTAGTTTAAATCTTTTTATTGCCCTTTATAGTAACTTAAGTCTTTATTCTAAAAATTATTTCATTATACGGAAAATTGTACAACCTAAACCGGTTCCCTAGATCAACCGCGAAGCAAAACTGTTACTTATAGCACAGGTTTTACCTAGTTTAAGTGACAGTGATCAACTTGTAATTGTTTTTTATTGAACCAATAAATGATTATTATTATTATTATTATTTGTATCTCTCTCAGTGCACGGCTCATCTTCCATGCGGAAGACGTCCGGTCTTTTGGAAGGCATACACGGGGACACAGGTCCAACGCGCAGAGGCCCCTTTGAGAACTTTAATCTAAAATGGGGTGGGGCACCAACCGAGGGCTATCCACGGCTGCACTATTGGAGTACAGTCATGGACCGTCCCAGGTGGGTGCAAAACTATTGCAAAATGTGGTGAAAAATGTCTGGTCTATGGGAAGGGGTGTTAGGTGGACTGATAACCTCTATTGCCGGAAGAAAACGGCGTCTGCCTTTCAACATTTAAAATTGAAATTTATTGGCAGACGGTGACTCGCCAGCTCACTAGCTGGGCCCCCTGAAAAACTAGCTGGGCCCCCTATTATTATTATTCCCTTTATTCATTTATACACATATAAAATTACATTTTTAAATATTTTCACATTTAAATAAAAAAAAACAAAAACATATAAAAATATAGTAGCCCACCGGCATCGGGAACAGGGTCCAAGCTACCGGCGGTCAGGGCCTTATTATTATTATTATTAGTTTGTTTATGTAAACGGAATCCAAAGTTGATCGGGCTGTCTAGACTGGAACGACAATCTCTTATACACACAATCTGGCCAGGACACACGACAAGATTTAGTTATGTTAAGAATTTCGTATTAATTACAAAACACGTTGTTAAATAAATACTACCAACTACTAACAAATAAACAACAACAATCTGCTATTTTTATACATACTTGCAGTAATAACACAGTCGACATCATGGCAGCCGAGCATCTCGCTGTAGAAGTCTTCCCGCGACGCCTCCAGCTTCTTATCGTAACACGGCATGAAGGTGACGTGGTAAATCTCGCCGGGAGTCAGCTCCTTGTACTTGGCAAGGTACTGCTTCACCAGAGATCCCATGACCTGCTGCGGCGACTTGGTGCTCGAGATATATGGTAGGATGAAGTTGCCGTGTGTCTTCTCCGCATAGCATACCCAACCTGTATAGTGTCAAAAGTAAACGTTGCTGCAATTTCACGACCGTTTTGCTTACAGCTTGGGTTTGTATAGAACGAAGTAAACGTCTTATTATCAGAGACACAGAATAAGTTGAAAAGTTATGGTGTTCCCAAAATGATTCACGAGCAATAGACTTAAGCTGGTCAAAACCCTTCACTGCTTCCTAATGTTTATGCTATGAAGAAGCGGCGCAACAAACTCCCCAGCAACACAGATCTGTCTGTCAAGTGAATAAATTAATTGAGTCTATACACAAAAGAAAGGTCATATTAATTACAATAATTATATTATTATGCAAATTGAGGAACAAAGTATATAGACTCAATTAATTTCAATACAATAATATTACTATAGCGTCGCCATAAAGTCTTTTTTATTTTATCACGACGTATGTATACTTAGTATAATGAGAGCCGCTCTATGCGAAATAAGTTTGAAGGCACTGAAATTAAAACTTTATTGGGTATTTAACATTTGCAATAAATATAATTGACCAGCTTTTGCCCGCGACTTATTCCGTGAGAAAGCCCACAGGAACCGTATAATAACCAAACGCATTCCCGAGGTTTTCACTCTAAGGTGAAGATAGGCAATGTCAGATTGTCTTCAAGAGCATAATCATGTTGTTGATGTCTATCTGAAAGAGTTGTTTGGACATAGGTAGATATAGAATAGTAATTAAAAAAGACTATCTACTGACCTGGACAAGAGCTAGCAAGCATGGGCAGGTTCTTTGAGCCGGGGTCAGTCTGCTGGTTCTGATAGCGCTGCAAGAACTCCTGCTCAGCCTCTAGCAAGGAGAAGTCTTCAGCTATCGTCATGTCCAGCACCAAGTCTGCACCTAAGCTCTTGAAGTAGCCTGGACAAGTTTAAATGTTGATAATTGTAACACCCTGTACATATAGCATTCTGTTAGATACCCCTCATTCAACATCCATTGATGAACTACAGTTTATTTACATGTTTGAAGTCTTTTTAAATGAGCAATGTAATTATTAAAGCACTAACATAAATTTTTATCTAAATTATTACAGTTTACAGAAATATTAACTTTAAGAACATGGTAACAAAGTTGATTTTAGAATAACAAAAATATTGAAAAGGTTCTGAAATAATTTGATTTGGTCAACAATGGAAACAAAACTATCTGTAATGCAATTAAGGCATCTTATTCAATAGCATATTCATTCAAATTTTTATCTGCTGGTTTTGTTATAGGAAGGAAAAACTTTTAAACAATTTTTCTTTATTATGTTGATACTATAAACTACATTATTATCTGAGGGATTATTATTTTGAGGTTATTTTAAAATAAGAATGACTTGTTATGAAAATATGACCTATTTATTTTTCATGCAGAAATGTTAGACATAAAATATAAAGGCACCTGCTAACTTGTGAGTAGCCTCTTCAGGTGTCAACTTGAACCGGGCTGCCAGAGAGAGTGTTGGCTGTGGTGACAGGGATATTACTATCAGACTGACATCTTTACTCACTCCTTTGTTATCTGTGTACTTCCTCTCCGAGAATACCCTGAAGAAGCATGATTAATTAGGAGTGAAAAATTACATAATTGTTCTCTTTATTATCATTAATTAATTGTTTATGTAATTCTCTCCTAAATGTAAATGACTCCTTTTCACAAATATTTAATTAAGTTTAAATAATTAAGTTTATCAAAAAAATCTAAAAATAAGTCACAATTTACAAATTACATAAATATTTGCATAGGTTCTTGATTTTAGCTCAATGAATAACATTTAATACTTTTTCTAGGTGTTATGTTTACCTCAACAACTCCTCTTGACTCTGCTTGGTGACCAGCACACTCTCAGCAGACGTGATACATCCACTACACGCCAGGCAGTCGGCCAGAGTAATCTCCACTTTCTGTAGCTTCTGCTCTCTACCGCTTGACACATCAAAATATCCATCTTCACCTATTTTTATCTTAGCGCCAGTTTTCGTCTTTGTTTTCTCAATTTTTACCGGTTTTATACATTCCTTTTATTAAAAAAAACATTTATGGTTAATGACCTTGATACTAAAGTAAGTAAACATGTTAATAATTTTGGTTATATTGATGCATCTGTTACTTGTTCAAGATAAAACTCGACCTTTGTGTTCACAAAAATGTCTTAGAACATTTTTATTACCAAATTTATGAAAGGGTACAGACAGTAATAAAGAATATACAACAAAACAACATCATTCGTTTATAAATAGGTTATGTTATGTTACTCACTTGCGAAGGTGTTATAAAATCGTCTAGGTCGGTCAACTGTAACGCACCGCTGAAGCGAGAAGCCATAATTTCTACTTATAATTTTATAGTTGCGATCAGATAGGTGAAAACACTTGAATTTTAGTTAATTATTTTACAAATTCTGAAACACAAAACAAACAGAACAGCTGATTTTGACATTGACAGTTATTAAATAATGTTGATATGTAATAAATTAATATTCTACCATTAAACACATTTTGGTAGTTTAAGTCTTAGCCATATCAATTTGTTGCACGCTGAAGATGTTGTTGGGGGATATGGATCGATAGAGTACAGGATGGGTACCGGTGAAATGCGGCAGGCTAAGTTAAATCCTGACTGCAAGTTTATTATTTTTTAATTTTCATAGATCTCTATCTCTCCACAGGTTTCCAGAAAAAATATAGGTACCTTTACATGTTTAAAAACAGTTTATTTATTTGATCAACAATGCATTTTTATAAAATGGCATAATTAAGCAACTGCAGCTTTTGGTGAATGGTATTTATTCAAGTTCCAGACGTCTACTATTGAGACGCTTGCACGACTGTGGTTGTGGCATAAAGATCAGCTCCCCGATTCACAATTCTTCAAGTTCTAGGTATAGGTTCCCTTGTTTTAAAACTAATAATCAAAACAATGAAACAATCGTTCTGCCTAGCCTTTTCCAACTATGTTGGTGTCAGCTTCCAGTCTAACCAGATGCGACTGAATACCAGTATTTTACAAGGATCAACTGCAATCAGACCCTATGGAGGTCCATCTAACAGCAATGCCAATATCCTAAGGTTAGACCGGTTGTCAGAATTACGCGGTTATAGGTACCCGTAACACGACTGTCATAGGTATTCGTATGACTCCCGGGATCGACGGTTTAACGTGTTCTCCGAGACACGAAGGGGTCCGGATGTCTAACGAATGGTCACCCATCCAGGAATGACCGCCGCAAGCGCAGCTTAATGTTGCAAATCATATGATCCGCGCGATTGTAAATTAAACACGTGACCCTTCAAAATCCAATGAACCTTGAGCCTAAATCAATGGAACAATAATGACTTCCATTTTCTGCATCAAAACATTAGGTTGACCTACCTACCTATGATAATGATGTCATTAAAATCAAAGGTTGGGGATAAACGCTACCATACCTACTCAACTAACAGATGCAGCTCCCACGCGCAACCTTGGATTACATGCTCATTATTTACTACTCTATTAGTAGTTTAGTGACCAGCGACGCTGGCTGGCCACGACCGTGCCACAGTGCACTGCGTTGAGAAAAATCAATCAGAATCTTCCCGCCTCCGTCGGTTTCCAAGGCAACGGGTAAACAGTGGGGAGACGTTGCATTGCACGGTGCACGGAAAGACGTGTCGCGTTTCGACAATTTTGTTCTGTGAAGTGATTGTTACGAATTTAACTGAATATTTGTGAGTTTTACGGACGATGGCGGAGGAGACTGCGGCTACAGGGGGACCGGCGCCTGAGAAAGTTATACATACCTATCCTCTCATCAGGGTAAATGCATTCTAAGTTATCAGTGCTTCTTGCTCTATCTATATTATTCTTCATTCGTATGCTAGATAAATGCTTGTTCTATACAAAATAAATAGGCTAAAGTATTCGTTCTCATTCTTAGGGTTAGGTACGTTCCATTAGTAAATATAATACCTAGTTTACTTTCACGAAGAAAGAAATAGTAACTTAAATATTAACTTAAAAACAGGTAGGTATTTTCCAATACGTGGTCAGCAGCGCTTTAAGTCCGTCATGCAGGGAATTAACATAATGCATGCCATGTTTTCATGGGGTTCATAGCAAGAACCCCTTCCCCTCCCCATCCCCGTGTCACGTAAAAGGTGACTAACAGCCGTTTACTAAAGATAGACATTTGAAATATGCTACATAGAAGTAATGACAAATTTCTATCTCTAGTAGGGCTAACCGCTGATAGATAGGTTATTGAAAACTCTATGTACCTAAGTAAATACCGTACGTCAAGAGGATGTAGGCAGCAGCGTTCTCTAATACAGGGTGTAAACAAATTCGTGTAACTCCTTCAAACCTCGTGGTACTCTAGGTACTGGTAACACCAGATTGACCCTACAAGGCATTCTTTTGAATTCAACAAAACAATATTTCAAAAAGAAAACATGGTTTTATCAAGTGGGTAATTTTAGCGCCCCGAATTAAATGAATGCGCAGAGTGTCACCGTGCTAGTCGTGCTTTATAGCTGTTTTACCGGGTTTCCATTAACTGATGCATGGCACTGAGATTTTCGACCACATATGTAAAAAAACTCTTATTTTTTATTTAATGGTTTCAGGTGGTTCAGATTAGATACCTACTATCACCTACCACAGTCGAAAGACAAAAAAGTTTCCTTTAATATTATATATTTTTAATCAGCCAAATCCCGTGCAGTGATAATACTAACTAACCAACTAGCCAGTAATAGATCTTGTGGTTTGAAGGAATAACACGAATTCGTTTACACTCTGTATAAAAGTGCTAGCACTAATAATAAAAACAAAGCGCGATGACCAATCTGTTTGCCAAACGTTATTTTAAATGGTAAATTTTGCTTTTAGTACTTAAAATAGTTACGAAAATCGTCTCTCAATGGACCCGTAATCGTATCCATATACAGGGTGTAAACGAATTCGTGTAATTTCTTCAAACCCCGTGATCTACTGATGACAGTGATTGACCATGCATAGGTTTTTTTCAGAATCAACAAGAAAACATTTTCATAAAATGAACCATGGTATTCTGTATCTGAGTAATTTTAGCGTCCCAAGTTAAATGACTGCGTGGAGCTATATCGCGCTGGTCGTGCCCGTCAGCTGGGTGGCCGTGCCTTCATTCATTTATGCATGGCATAGAAATTTTCTATCACAAAGAAAAATTGGGGAAAAAAAAGTTTATTTTTATTTTGAATCAATCTAAATCCCGTGCGGGGTTAATCTATACCATTAATAGATCATGTGGTTTGAAGGAATTATACGAATTCGTTTACACCCCGTAGAGGTGTCATTAGGTACAACCGATCAGAAGTGAAAAGTGTAGGGAAAGCCCACCCTTCCACCGCCGTCCCCTCACGTTCGACCCCTAACTAAGTTTCGGTGTAGGTACCCTAAATGCGATAAAAGCAATGAATAAAAGCTGGAAGCAGCAGAACATAAGCTTTACTTGTAAGGTACGTCAGACAGAGATTGCTGATTGCAGTATGTTGTTTTTAGAACCTACTAGCTTTTGCCCGCGGCTTCGCTCGCGTAAATTTAGAATCTAACAATCAACTCTTAACACGCTACAAAAGTTTCTATACCAAATAATATAATTCAATCATGATTCGAAAGACATGTAGCGCCATCTATTATCGTTATTTTCCTCGGGAACAGTTATTTTTTTCGGGATGAAAGGTACCCTATGTCCGTTTCTGTACACCTGACAATGTATATGCAAAATTTCAGGATGATCGGTTCAGTGGTTTAGGCGTGAAAAGGTCACAAACAAACAAACTTACTTTCGCATTTATAATATTAGTAAGGATAGGATAGCTACACCGCCAATGACGCCCACACGCGAAGAGATAGGGCGAATTTATTTTCGCTGTAACGCACAATGCATGCAAAACATTAGTACCTACCTAGGTACCTAACAGCAACAAGTTAACAATAAGTAGAATGCTGTGTAGGTGTATCTCTATGCTAATTACTCATTAGATCTTTTCAATAGAAACCACGCATACTCAGTCCTAAGCTGTAGCCTTCAGGTAAAACATTGGTAGGCTTTCACTTCTGCTTTTGCTAAGAAAATATTGTGTCTTTACCATTTGACCACTTTGGTACTCTTTAACGATATAATTACCATGCGGTTACTGTTAATCGTAGTATTAGATATTGATCAAACGGGTGTGGATATTAAATTTCGGCGGAGTCAAGGTCTGAGAGTGGCACGACTTGGCTCGCTGCAAAGCATCGCTCGACCGGAACACTGCGCTATAGAGTTACACCCGTCCAATGATCTCGGGGTTTAGTCACATGTCATATGCTGATCTGGGAAAAAATAAATAGAAAATATAGCCAAATGCTATCTTGTCCCACGCACAGTGCAGGAGTTTAATTTACTCACCTTATCGTAGTTTACTGCTGATTCTTCAAAAGTTTCAAAACTCATTTACTTGTTTAGGCTGTCGCTCCATTCGTTCATTGAAAGTATTTAATCTTAGAATATATTATTCTAAGTATTTAGTAAATTGCATGTAAACGTACTTGATGTTGAAGTAAATCTTTCACTCTGTCAGATCTCCTTAATTGCGTTTGTTGTCTAAATATAAAGTAGGTACAGCGTCAAATATATCGAGACGAACAGATTGCTAATAATTACTTAGGCAACTAAAGAAATTAAACTTTACTCAATTGGATAAAATTCTTGCCAGAATGACAGTTTTGAAAGGGGTGTTTCATTGAGATATAGTTTAATTTTCTTAGTTTTTCAGATCATTTTGAACAGTCTGTGCGTCCCGATATATTTGATGCTGACTGTAGGTACAACATTTTATAAATTCTATTTTGCAAGTCAATGTTCGTTAACAAATTTCTCTCATCCAAATATCGCTATAAATTACCGGATGGCGGTATGTAAACACATTTGTTTGTTCGCCGACAGCTCTCGAACTCTTCGATCGCGATGCTTCATCTGTTTGTTTTGGCAGGTGGACCCAAGCTTGTACTATCTCCGTACTATACATGTTTGGACAATCAGTTATGTAAAGTGTACAAACCTAGTTTAGTAATGGATTTGCGTGTAGTGATACTGATGAGGCGTTGAGTTTTTCTTATTTTTAACATAGAGAAAGCTTTCAGACTACAAGAGAAACGAAACACCGTGGGGTTGTTAGATTTTTTTAGTTTAATATTACGACGATCGATCGAAAAGCAACGGGTGTACTAAGCAAATTATGATCTGTCTTAATGAGAACAAAACACGCGTACACGACACAACGCAATCTAAACGACGCAGCTTGTTTGAATCAAACAAGCTGCGTCGTTTAGCCGAATGCTTGGAATACGGTCACCGTTGAAATCTATGTTGGCATTTATGGGTGGACCCGTATATCTACCAAATTATTTAACAATAAGTACAAACAGAAATCTAACACTTCCGTTTCTCCACAGCACTCAGACATGTCGGAGGAGATGCGCATCGAAGCAGTAGAGTTGTCAGTCACAGCCTGCGAAAAATTCTCGCAAAATAACGAGTTGGCAGCTCGCATGGTTAAGGAGTCTATGGACAAGAAGTTTGGCCCGGCCTTCCACGTCGTCGTCGGGGAAAGCTATGGCTTCGAAATCACTTATGAATGTACCAATATTTGTTACATGTACTTCGGAGGAAACCAGGCCATCTGTATATGGAAATGCTCTTGAAAATCTAAAACTTAGTTAGTCTTACCAAATGATATAACATATAACGATACCGAAGAAATACTTTCAGTTTGTTTATTGATGTGAATAGTTTATTTAAAATAGAGATACAAGCAAATAATGGGAATATGGGAACGGTTCCGATAAAAGTTTATCAAGAAAACACTTAATCTAGATTTAATGTCACTGTGTGTCCTTCAACTTCGAGCCTACAGCCTGCGTAATGTGCTGCTGCGCTCATTTTATTGAAGTGTTTCTAACTAGTTAGCCCTATTTGAAACTGCTTTTGGATTTGAATTTGAATACGTAATTATTTAACACAATTGTTCAGAGCATTTCTTCCGATGGTAAAGACGTAAAATTTCAGTTCCAGAAACGTGTTTTAAAATAAAACAATGGCGCTGACGTCGTGTCGCGTTTCATATGTAAAACGGTTCTTCACACGCGAGCGAAGTTTTTATTTTATAAACATTTCAAAGAAATCATTTGCATAAACGCGGAAAACATTCTGTTGTCGGGTTATAGGGCTTTTTTCACGTTTGCTATTGTAATTATAATGCAAGGTTTAAACTTTAGTTGAAATGTATGAGTTCGCCATAAATTAATTATTTACTTACTTATTATTCTTAATAAATCATAATCAACACGTTAATGTAGGTAAAAAATGCATATTGTAGGTTTTACTACAGATGAAATAGGTACCTACAATAAATTATAGTCACGCGTGCGGGCTCTCCATACTCGTGTCACCCCCAGGGCCAGACAGTGCCTGCGTAGTTTAGTAATTTGCCCTCGGGTCCCTCACACGGTTGACTAGAAGGGCGATGGTCCCTAAAACCAGACAGATTAATCTAGATCTAGGTATACGACACATGTTCCGAGCCAATAGTCACTTATCACATGCACATCTCTATCATAACGAACATAAACCCCTAAAGGTTATTTCATAAAGTAACCGCACACATACGTTGTTGACGAACGTTGTTTTTTTTTTCAAATCGATCCTTTTTGCGTCAAATTCTCTAGTAAGTTTGACTGCGCTAGTTATTACACTCCGCTCTTAGTTCGTAAACAAACAGAAGTCGATTTGCTGCGGGTGTGTCCACAGCTTGAAAGCCGTTTGCACAATTCAAATTACCCAACAAAATTTGCTTGTAGAATTAGCGCATAAGGGTGTGAAATGGGGTGACAACGTTTATATGTAAAATCTTATTTCCTGGGTTTCTAAACTTGAAACTACATCGTCTGGATAGTTATGGGGTAATCTGATGCTGCGCGCTTGGAATAGGTGATCGTAAATCAATGTTAACAATTGATAGACTAGTTTGGCTACAAGTGCCTCGACAGGCCAGTTACCGACTTTTGTCTTTGCAAAATCTGAACTGTGGATTTGGATACGATTTTTATTGTTGAAGCAACAGCAGTAGGTATGCAGATAAAGGTTGGGTCAACACGACTTATTTTCATAGAAAACGCCCTTACAACTGCCCGAATTGATGGGCAGCCACAGTTGGCCGGTAATTTTAGTTCAATGATCAATAAATCTCCAGCGTATTCAACGGTTCAAGTGTTTGTAGAGATAACATTTGAAATATTTTCGATGGTTAAGCATACATTCCTTGAGATCATACCGTTGATAGGCATTTAAGTTGTAAAATAAACGGGGTCAATGCGATTTGGAACAAGAGCCAAAATGCTCCTTAGTGTAACATCGTTTTTGCTTTTAAAAACGGGAACAAAATCTGATAAGTACCTAGATATACAGAGAGAAGCGGCCGAACTTTGCTTTTGTAATATGTAATGATAAATGCTATAATGAATCAGGATTAAACTAGAACGCAAAATTGTAATAGGCAGTGGAATTTCAAGTAGAGTGAATAATTGCCTACCTTGGATATTGATGTTTTTACCAAGTGTCTAGAAGAATGTACCAAATACATAGCATCTAATCATGTTTTATTTTATAAGAAGCCTCGCTCATTTGCCTGGTTATGCTTTGTCATGTGTTAACAAACTACGTATTATAATTAATTATAGCGGTTACTTAAGTAATGCGTGAGAGGGCCCAGAATACAGACAAATAGTCTGACTAAGGAGATAACTGTACCAACTGTGGATCGTTAACCTATTTACCTCAGTTCTTATAGTCTCGGTCAATACCTTCTCGTAATATGGGTCAGTCCAAATAATGCTCACTTGCGGAATGTATGAAAGATAGTATAACTGACAAAGAATAGTATATGTATAGTATCTACACTACTATCGTCGCCTTAGAGTGAAAACCGGAATGTAATTTGGTAATTTTTATTTTATCACGACGTATAGGTAGGTACTGTAATTTATAAGAGAGCCGCTCTATGCGAAATTAGTTTTTAGGCACTGAAATTAGCCTTTATTGGGTATATAATATTCGTAATAAATACAGGGTGTTAACGAATTCGGGTAATTCCTTCAAACCACGTGATCTATTATTGTTATAGATTATCTCCGCACGGGATTTAGATTGATTAAAAATAAAAAATAAGTTTCTTTTTTCTCAAATATTTTTTTTATGTGATAGAAAATTACGATGCTATGCATAAATGAATGAAGGCATGGCGACACAGCTGACGGGCACGAGTAGTCCGATATCGCTCCATACAGTCAGTTAACTTGGGACGCTAAAATTACTCAGATACTTACAGAATACCATGGTTAATTTTTCGAAAACTTTTTTTTGTGGATTCTGAAAAAACCTATGCAGGGTCAATCAGTATCACCAGTAGGTCACGCGATTTGAAGGAATTACACGAATTCGTTAACACCCTGTATAATTGACTAGGTTTTTTCCGCGACTTCGACCGCGTGTAACCTCACAAGAACCGTGCAATGACCAAATGCATTCCTGAGGTTTTCACTGTAAGGCGACGCCATACCTTCTGCTAAGTAGATATTAAGAAACCGAGTTACTTAATTGAAACGTGACTGGGGAGAGTAATGTTTTTGTTAGTCACAATACAATACCGTTTCTAATTATTAAGTCAAGGTCAAACATGGTACATATGTAATATTGTATATTGAACTCATTTGTGTCGATATAACGTAACAATATAACTTTGTCGATAACGTCGGAAAAATCAAATGAACAAGTAATTATATTATTATACAAACTTTTTTGCTAATTACAGTAAGCCTTGAGCGTGTTCTTGTATTACACCAAAAATCCTATTGTTCATTGAGCTACGACTTAATGAGAACAGCAATCACAGTAGCTATTTAGAGAATAATTTTGTCAATTACATACGATTTTTTGCTACAATTACTCGGTGTTTTATAACAAGGCACGCTATTTGAAATGTAACGTACAAAATAAAATCGAGGCCATATTACCTACCTATGTTGAATATAACGTAATTATGTATGTAATAATTATTTTAAAAATACACTTTTACGAGCGTGAGAAAATTGTATAATGGAATAAAGTATATTTTACATTTTTTGTCGTTTCATTGCGACGTAATTTAACGTAGTTGTTATGTTGAAATGTAAGCTTTTGTTATTTCACTGTTACTGTGTCTATAAGTTGTCCTACATTCTAATGCACCTTGGTATTCTTTAAATTAGGTTAGTTATTCTCTCAATCAACCGCACGCTTTTGACGAACAGGTTCCGTTTAGAGGCTTTATTATGTCGAAGGCGTTTTGTTAACCTGTAATACTGTGCAGCTGATCAAGTGGGAATAGAATTAGAATGAATACGATAAAATTAAACATTCTTTATTTATACTTTCCGGTATTCCTTTCTGTAGTTACTTGCGTAGGCGAGATGTAGCAATGCTATGTTTCGCGAAGAAGTCTACGCCTACGAAATCCACTTCCTGCACATAGCTGTAACGATTAACAGTAAACTGCGTTGATGCAGGTACGCATTATGCAGGGTGAAGGTGAATAGGATCAACAGTACTGCTGCGACGCAGTTCCTACGTCATCGGAAGCGCGGGCAGAGGTCGCGGGCGTGCGCACACGCCCACCCGCCCTACGAATACGATCGCCGATGACAACGCATTTACGCATGATTAAGTGGAGACCTGCATTCTAGACACTACACATAAGTTCATACTGTTTTAAAATATGCTGTGGTAATATTAAGAGCGTGTACGCCATACGGCATTTCATACAAATTTTCAAGCCTTGGTTTTTCGTAATGACTCAACCGATGTTGATCAAACTTCCCACACATAAGCAGGATACTCAGGTCTAAAAAGTTAGTAGAAAACATTTTCGAAATGTCTTACTTAAAAAAAGAGAATTGGAAATTTTTGTTTGTATGGAACATTTCAAATCGGCCTAATTTAACTATAACACTATTTTTCGAAAATGTTTTCTACTAACTTTTTAGTCCTATGTATCCTGCTGATGGGTATGAAGTTTCATTAAAATCGATTCAGTCATATCGAAAAATAAGGACTTGAAAATTTGTATGAAATGCCGAACGGCGTACACGCTCTTAAAGACAGATAGCATTCCATGGTGTGAAAGTTATTACACATCGACATGACATACCTAATACTCCCCAGTCCCCACAAGCTATCGCGGTAGCAGGCAACTACGAAGCCACCATTACCGAAGATAAAAATATTGTCACCTCCAGTGTGTTCTCAGCATAGTGTTGTAACATACGCATACAGCCTTCCTCTTAATAGGAACTTTCTTTTGTTGTCCCTTTCTGGACAGTTTAATTAAAATTAGTAAATGAAACAAATAACTGATTTAAAAATTAATAATATAATAAATTTTAATAATATGTTAAACGTTAAAAATTTCAATAAATTTCATACGAATCAGCTTGAGATCATGTTTCCGTAGATAGTTTTTTATTTATTCAGTGATTAATGCAAATATCTATATAATATAATTATAGATCATCATTGATATATTTTAGTGTTGCATGTGATTCAGTGTTGCTCAGGTGAGCCATGCATGAGTACGTACAACAAAAAAGCGACTAAAATACTTCACGCCATAATTATTCGATTATCGTTTTCGTCAAGGCTGTAAATTTTACGTTACTAACTGGTAGGCTTTGTCGTAGCTGCGAATACCTAGGGCTACCAGACGTCAGGATTTTTAGATGCCGGCCGGACTTTGAAAATAGCAGGATTTTCGATTATTTAATGAAATAATGAAAATCAAATCTTTTTTTTTTGAAGTCCTTTGTTTAAAAAAAAAATCTTAACTTGCAATGTCAGGACATTATTATAGAAATCAGGATTTTTGTCGGAACTGTTCAGTTTAACATCTGGTAACCCTAGCTGCGAATAATTAAATAATTATGTTCGTCACGGTCACTCATGGAGTAATCGTACGCACTCACATACACCTCTGTAGTTAATATTTTATAATGTAAAGCTATGTAGTGTTGCTGGGATAATATTGTAAATATGTACAAAATACAGAAACAGGATCCCATCGAGTGCTATACCACTTACAATTCTACGTCTTTTACATAAACATTGGCACATAAAGTGATCACATAATACTCATACGTATATTAAACATACCTATACATAGTACGAAAGCTATTATTGTTATACATAATATAATAACCACAATAGTAAATCCACCTTGTTAACTATACAAATACCTATCTAACAACGTAATATAGATTATTATGAAACGCTCATATAAAATCTACAAACCGATAAACTTATCTAGGTACTTCTAACAAATGTATGAATATAAAATTTTTAGGCACAATTTGTTATCAAAACTCAGTGTGTACTGGGTACCAAGGAGCACTGGGATGGAGAAAATATTACGTATCAAGCACCTCTAAGTAGGTATCGTGTAGGAAACACGTTGCTAAGGGAAACACATATCACAAGATCGCAAGAATATTTATTATTTATAACTTATGTATCAAAGAGAACCCTGTGATACCTCGCTATATGATATGATATTGATCAATCGAAAATTGAATCATATGTTGACATTGATATTAAGGATAAACAGTGCAAAAGTTTAACTTATTCTCGATCTTGAAACATGTGTCATCCCTTAGCAACTCAATTCTTATATAGAACAAAATACTGTAGTAAGATAAAGTTAATGTAAAGAAGTGGAAGTATTATGAATATATCTAGACATATTACAATATACGATAGAACACATCGAATGGAATGACACAGTGTAAGTAGAGAAATGCAGATTTGTGACAATAGAGTAACATAGTATTAACGTAGGTCAATTAAAAGTAAGAGAAAAGCTTTGGTCACACCAATTAGAAATGAGTAAAAATGTTTAATACCCCCGCGGGCATGGCACTTGGGTTTACCACATCTCTATGATCACATCGTGGTTTATTCTAGAACAAATAACTCGACTGCGCATGTTCAGACACTATAGAAATATACAAAAGAATTTGCTGATAGCAAAATTATGCAAATCGTGAAACGAAAAGTAATTTCTTGTATAACCTTATTAGTAGCCTCGACAAATGCTTAGTTTTACTACTTGGCAGTTCATCGTGTAGCACAATACGATTTGAAACCTACGAATATATTCTATTCAATTAAAAGGTAACGCAGTCGAGTAATCACAGTACAATAATAATTGCGTCTATACGTGTCCAATCATTTATTTATGATAACTTAATAAACAGAAATGCCTCTTGCTTTACTTTCAAATTCTTTGATGTATAATGCCATCCTTATAATAATTTACTTAAATAAATCACTAACTCCATTCATTTCCTACCTAGCGTTACATAACTACCCCTTACATAATTTTCGCCCTTAAGCTTAAGAGCTAAGGTTCAAAATTACATATTTCCCTTGACGTTAGTTTTAACGAGATTGTACATATTTGAAATTAATATTTTATACATTTGTTCTAGCTAATAAGCGCCGCAATTATATTAAGGTACATCAAAAGCGTTAAGCATTTTGTTATAATCCGTTATTATTTATAATTGTTATAAAAGTACAACAATTTGTGAATCATGTGTTAGGTACTGATTCTTTTATCATTTATTCACTGTATCTAACGAAGTATAGTTAATAAATGATAATGATAGAGATATATCCACTTGCATACAGTTTATTCAAGTCGAACCGAGACGAACCTATTCAAATAATTTATCCCAATATCGACAAAGTCGACTTGTCTAAACTATGCGCAATGGACACTCTTATATTCATTAATATTCACATCTAATATTTTGTCAGTTCTCGAGATCATTATAATTACTTACTTTAAATAATATACCGTCTCATTTGGTGTTTCTGAAAACTCTTTATATTTCTAGTACATCTTATACTATTATTTCTGCTTACCCATTCAAGGAGTAGCACGAGGATAGATTTACTTACCTATATGAGTTGTTAACTCTCATTATGGCGTACAGAATCTCATTGGTTGTATATTAGATCATTTTTAAATGATACTGAGCTACACAAGTAGCTTTAATGTGTTTTGTTTAACTAACTTGCTTTACTTTAGGTCCTAGAGTAAAGAGCGCGTCGTCTCCTAGAGTCTAGGAGACGACGCGACTGGTGTCACTTATGGGCCACGTGATGCTAACTAGATCCTGCACTATTTCACATTTGTTCGAATGTGAAAATTTTTCGCTTAAAATTAAAACGTTTTTTTTCTCGCAAAGAACGTTTTTGTAAGTAGTCTGCTCATTACAACGTATCATACTTCTATGCCCACTGCAACAGATCAACAGCGTTCTATATCCGTGTACAACGCATATGATTATCGCACCATCACCGCCCAGTGGCCGTTCTATCGGTTGTTGTACATTTTCTTTAATTGTATAAATATTCGTACTATTTACACACACACAGAGTGTTCAGTCACCTGCAAAATATTCTCGCTTTGAAATATTTGCAGGTCCGTGCAAGGCACGTTACGGTGTTGGTCGGTGACGGAACGGTCTAGTAGACATTGTTGTCTCATACTAATCCATACATGGTCCTAGTATGGCACGGACTATTGGGCAGAGTTCTTTATACTACGTCGTCATCGAATGTTTAGTAAGCTAGGCCACAATTTTACTTTCTTTTTATCGGTATGTATAGAAAAGTCGGGCATTGTGACACGAAGATTTAGCGCATTTATTCAGTCACCTAACTTAGGTTTAGCCATTTGATTAAACGCGAATTTCTAGTGTTCAATATTGCTACGGCGCTAATAGACCTTAACAGTGACCTAGGCGTGGCCAAAGTATAAATGACCCTTCTTGACACTTTATAACTTAGTTTGTCATAGTAAATCTCGCTTCGATTTTTTTTATCGTCGACGTATACTTAGCGCGGTATATTCTTAGCTGCGGTGATGTTGAGCTGCGGTAATACAACCGACTTAAAGGAAGACGATCAAAGTAACTATTATTTTTAAAATCCGCTTACAATAGCTAGATGACACAATCATTTATGTTAGTATACTTTCGTAAGTCCACAATGTACATGACTTTTGTCCTTTATATAAACTCCTTCCTTAACTCTTAAAATGTCGGACGCACACACGGTGTTCATAAATGTTGGGCTCCACATGTGGGGCTTACACACATTAAAAAATATAACGGGTATTTACGCACTTTTAGGTTATCAAGGGCGACATTTGATTTAGTCAATGGTTTAGACTATGGACTAAGCCATGGTTTATTCTATTCAACCCCCAAAACACTAACGTCTCCAATAAAATGCAAGTGCGCAAGTGAACACTAGCCGACGAACAGGTGACACTGTTACACTATTCTTCATTTCAATCTAATTATTTTTGCACTTTTTCTTCACAATCTTAATTCGAATTCACTCAACACTTACAACAGTCTATAATAAAAACTGCGCTTTAAAACAAAACAATACGAACACTTGAGTCAGTTATTTACCTTTATCCGACATATATTTAGTCGTGGTCCCCTACACAGTGGTGTAGTAGAGAGGCGATCGCTATGAGTCCGGCTGGAAGTGCGTCACCAACAGTTTGGTGGCCTTCGCGAGGTCGTACGCGGCCGCGCGCACCTCGTTCAGTGGTGACGGCGCCGAACACGCCAGCGACACCTCCTCACACGCTGTGCGGAGCTCGCCCAGCACCAACATCAACTCACGGTCAGAGCTCGTCTGTTGGATATCAACTTTCATCAATATTTGGGATATGTTTTGACACAGTTAATGAAATTATGCCAGCAAAGTTTGACAAATGACGTAACTGCAATACGAAAATATCCGTTATAGAACATCCCTCTTTTTGCGACATAGGTTAAACATAGGATTCAAACGTTATAACACCTTTCTTTTTGAGTCGGGAATGAAAAATGAAATGCTTCATAATTGTGATTTTTATCTACTTTAAAGCACAATATGTCGTAAACTATTCGTTATAAAAAAAATGCTTCAGTCTAGAATTATAGGGAATTTAATTCTCTACATACATGATCTGCACAATTTTTGGCGTAAATCCCTTAAATAAGGATTATTTAATAAAAAACTCATTTTTGGGGTCTTTAATCCAAGATGGCGGAGCGCGCTGAGGTCACAAAAGGTTGAAAATTTGAAATTTTCATAAAAACACCAAAACATAACACATATCCAATATTCAGGACTGACCGATCTTTTGCAAGGTAAAGCTACCTGGCGACTGGACTATTTCTACAGGAGAAATTGCGCGCTGTTGGAAGCACAAGTGTCGGTCCCTCGTGGGTGCCAACAGTTTAAACAAACATTAATACCTGTGGAAACAGTGCCAGCAGAGCTCGCACAGCATGTCGTATCGCGTCTCCTCGTTGTTGTAGGCGCGGGTGCTGGTCCCTGGCGGCCGCCCACAGCTCCGATATAGCGCGAGTGACGCCCTCTGCGCGACGCTGCACTAGGTCTGCACTCGGTAGCGCTGTGCCTTCAGACTCAGGCTTCAGAGCCAGCGGGGACAGGGACCGCTCCAGGCTTGATAGCGTTGTTAACTGATGAACAACTTTTGGTCAGTGTGATTGGATTGGAAAACTTTACTGTTGGAGGGTTGCACGCAGGCGTTACCTCAGTACATCACAGTTATAGAGTGCTTAGATTGGATATGGAATTTTACATAAAATAGACAAGGTTCATTTCAAAGGTGGGGTGCATGAAAAGAGCCTCCACGAGGACGATACATAAGTATGTCCGGCGCACCCTGGGCAGTCAGCCCCGCTACCAACCTTGCTAACTGGCTAATCTTTTCACCACGGTATGAGCTATTCTCGTATAGCTTGTGCCAACACGATAGAAGAAGTTCAAAGGTGGACCCTGTCAACAGGCATGTTAAACCACGTCAGAGGTATTTTAGCGCCAATATTTTAGCGAAAAAGAAGCGCATGTCCGCTTTATTTGTTTGGATATTTGATATCCTCATCACCTTCATCTCTCTTGCTACCATTGCTTGACAAAGGCTCGTTGGAAAAATACCCGCAACCTATTGGTTATAAGAAAACAACATTTTCATATTTTTTATACAAAATTAATGGTAAACTTGTCGAGTTTGTATGGAAACATGTTTTTTTCAAGAACTTTTAATTATTGTAAATAGTAGCCAAGAGCTTGCGGGCAATTGTTTCAATAACCATTGACTTATTAGTGCCCAACCATTTCCTTGTTCTTTGAGTTAGGCGAAGCCAACGACTCTCCGACTTATGCAAGCCTAACGGCGGTTACGCACTGCATCCGATCCGAATCCGTGAAAATACGTTCCGAAGTAGTCATAGAACTATTTGTATGGTAGTTTACGCACTACATCCGGAATCCGTCATCCGATTTCTATCCGTCATCCGTGAGTTTCTAATTCGGAAGAACAATTGACGGATCGAAGTAGCCATAGAACTATTTGTTTGAATTTGAATCAGAGATCGGAATAGTGCGTAAGCAAAATCCGAATTCGGTCCGAGATTTTTACTCTAGATCGGTATTTTCACGGATTCGGATCGGATGCAGTGCGTAAAGCAATATCCGAATTCGGTCCGAGTTTTTTATATCCGTATTTTCACGGATTCGGATCGGATGCAGTGCGTAATCGCTCTTATGGTACTCAAGATTTTCGCCGTAAAATAATATCAGTTACGAGACCACTGGCCGACGCTTGTTAACCTGATATTTCATAATTTAATTTATTCTAATGATCCCTTTACCGCTCATCTTACGATATGTAAGATATTATTAGAAAGTTACCCTTTTTTAAAGCTAGAAAACAAACGGAATATACTTAACAATAACTTCAGTTCCTACATGATATAATCATATTAATTAATTATGTTCTACGTAAGTTAACTAAGTTAAAGTGATATTTATTAAACTAGAGACTACTCTGATCACCTTAATTCTACTAAGTTAGTACCAGCTCTAAGTAAATTAGTATAATTAATAACGATTAGTACCTGGTGTTTAGTAACCTGCCAGTTATTCTTTGGTCCCTCTCTAGTCTCATACATACTGACCGGTCGCTGCGCAGATTTCAATGACAATTTGGCGTCGACCTCCTCCGACCGAGTGAAATGCTCTGTTTCGAGACTTTTCCCTCTCTCCTGAGCTTTGGAAGCTTCTAGAACATTACTAGAAGTGTCATTTATTGACATTTGTGACGTCATACTCTGGTCGTCGTCTACGCTGCTGGTCGTTTTTAAGACACTGTTCTCCTTCGTCAGTTGTTCGACAATTGTTTGTAGATTCTTCAATTGGTTCTTTAGTTCTGTGATGGTAGAATCTTTCGTGTATATTTCTTTCTTTAACGTTTCGATTTCAGTGTTCTGTTCAGGTATAGCGCTCTGCGCTAGAGTGCTGGGCGACTGTGTGCGACGCATGTCTATAATACACGTGTGCTCGAAAGGTAGGGATGGGTTGTACGTGGACGATACTGTCTCGCCTGCACGTGGCACCACGGTTGATAACTGTCAAATGAAATTCAAATTGATAAATGATGAAAATTAAATTGGAGATTCTAGAGTGGCATTCACCAATATTAATGTAACTACATAAATATATGGATAAGTAAGCAAGTGTAAGTAGGGAGAAGTAATTGCATTCGTTATTGATAACTCAGGCAAGTCCTATACGTACCTATTCCATTTCAGGTGATATTTTTCACCAATATAATAACAAGTTATTATTATTCCGCCATGATCATCTTACTGCAGGGCAAAGGCATCCCTACCCTCCTTCCACTCCTCTCTGTTTAAGGGTTTCTGCGGCCAATCCTTCCAGTAAGACTAATTCATTTAATAATATTAATAAGTACTTACATCTAAATCTATAGGAGCTAACGCGGCATAGTCTTCGTCTGACGCGACGGAGTCGTACAGCGGCTCGTCGTCCGACATCTGAGAGAAATGCTTGAGGTGACTCGCTGACAGTAGCGGGTTCATCAGAGACGTGGGCGCTGAAACATTGACGTATAATTACTATCTCATTGTACGTATCGACGAGTCAGAAAGCTCGTACAGTACAACACAACTAATAAGTTACATCAATGTACCTGATCGAACAACCAATATGGCAGTCGCTCATTATCGCGCCACTCACACTTATTACGTTAGAGTAAAGATCATTTTTTACTGCAGTACTAAGTTCGAAAGTGATCGGTTTTACGAAGTTTCCCGATGCGACATCTTAGTTGTGTCGTACTGTACCGTTTTGCAATTTATATTATAAAGGTACTTTATACATGTTTCTTCTCTAACAATAAGGTCTTTGATTTTAACTATAGATAATGTTAGTATATAATAAAAAATATATGGATGCTTTCTGTCAACAAAATATTGTCAACCTCTGGACAGTTGGCTGTCCAGAGGTTGAAAATAAACTAATACAATCTTTAAGAGCTGTCAAAAGTGTTTGCTATTCATCAGTAATATTCAGTTATCAAACACTATCTATTACTGCTTACCTCTAGGTTGTAACGTAGCAATGTGTTGTCTCCTCGTAGCATCGACCAGTACATCTCGTAGCAACGTGGCCATCTCCGCAGTAGACAGTCTTGCCAACTTCTGTCGTCCTTGGTTGCGTGGTGCGGACAGCGCGGGGTTCACCGGTAAGAATACTACGCCCGAACGCTCTAGACCTGTTGCACTGGTTTGCCATACTGTAGAAAATAAGAAATAACAGGACTATCAATAAGAGTTATGCAGTTGATATTTTGGAACCAAAAACTACGTACTATCTACTACTAGATAAATGTAAGAAAAAACTAATATTATATTTTGTACTTACTAGCTTCTGTTTCTCTGCGGTCTATTTCGTCGTAAATGTCCATAACAAGCTCTTCAAAGAGATGATTTGGTAGCTAGAAAATACAATATCAAATAAATTACAAAACTATAAACATAATACAAACAAAACTAAGTTGTAACAAATCAATAGAACATGTACTTTTATTATTAGTATTACAATGGTATAAGTGAAGTAATCGTCACTAAGAACTGACTAGAAATATCTATTTCTCGTGCTCAAAGTCATAGGTGACATACCAACTGTAGCTTGCCCCTCGCCGCCTTAGCGACATCGGTCATCTCATGCGTGTCATGCGCCCGCGGCACTATGTAGTGTCTGCCGGACGCATGGTCAGGCTTCTCCCCCGTAAGGAAGTAGATCATGCGATCCGTCGCCTCGTACACCAGCTCTACCAGACGGTCTGCTAACTCAGAGTGACCGCCTTGCCTGGAAATAAAATGAAAATTGAGCGATTCAATATTACATTCGTCGTCTGGCGTCCAGTACAAATACAGATCACTATGCAACGCTCGTTAACGCTTCTTACCAAAAGCCACTAACAAGGGAGGGTCGCCAGCTCCCTGATTCAGAACCTTTTCGATAAGCTGTTGTCAACCAATTCGATTTGTTATCTCGTTCGTCCGTAACGAGATAACTTACCTAATCGTTCGACAGTTGATTAATCGAATCGTTTCGAATCAGGGGGCAGGTCTAGCTCCGATTTGATTCGTTTTAAGATATCGGAAGCGCCCTTCGCAAAAGTGTTATTTGGAAGAGCGATTTCCTCCCACTAAATATAAACATTTCAGATAATTTTTAATGCTCTGCAACATATCTTAAAACGAATCAAATCGGAGCCGGACACTTGGAGACTTTTCCTTGTGAGTTCTATTCTCCTTATTAAACTTTCTTGGAAACGAGTGGTACGTTAGATGCGTACACTCGGCAATAATCATAATCGTATTTGTAATATAAATAATATGCGAAAAGGATAAAGACGTGGAAAAACGTACGTGATTGTTGATTGGAAGTGGAACTTCAGGAATCATTTTCACAAACAATGAATAATAATTTCTAAAGAACAATGCACATTGCATCAGAAGGTCTGCCCCTCCAATTCGTCTTTTGTTCTATCATGACTGAGAATCATAGAGTGCTAATGAACGTCCGGACGAAAAGGAAAAGTTATATTTCTCGGTTAAGTTATGTAAATTTATAAAAATCCAAAGTAGAATGGGCTTCTTAGTAAATCAGTGCAATAAACGTTGGTGAGGAAATATGTCTCAAGTCTCACAGTCCATGGACATATAAGAATGTACTTTTTAAATCTTTCTTTACAACTAAGTTAACTGCCAATGGTTACATTGTTGTAAACAAGTTTAGTCGGAAAGGGGGTACTAATCCGAAAGGAACTCCCTTTCGGATTAGTACCCCCTTTCCGAGATAAAGTACTTTAAAGTTAGTAATAATGAATAACTTTGTCCTACAACTTTCCCCAAAAGTCAATAATCTAAGAGCTGTTTTAATATTTCATAAAAATACGCTAATATCTATCTATACTCAACTGTGATCAGACGTGTAATTTACATTTTATGTCATATTTGGGGTCACGAATTAGAAGCTCTATGTTTGAATTTGTAACTAAAGGAGAGACGAAGAATTTTTGAAAAAACTAAAATAATAATCATTTTGCATGGAAATAAAAATGATTGAATTTTGGCATTTTAACATTTGCTTTAAAACAGTCATCAGTGGTACTTTAAGGCCTCGTTCAGGGAGACGCGGGGCGTGGCGCGTTTTCTCCGTTCGAAGCGGCACGTGAAGCGGCAGGCGGGACCGCAGCGTTGCACGCACAAATACAAACATAGGGTACTGTGTAGTTCCGTTTATGAAGACGCGGGGCGTCGTGCGGCGCGTGCTGCGGTGCGTAGGGAATAACGGTGACCGCCGCGGCGAACACCGCAGCTTCCGCTTTTGGCAGTCTTCTTTGTACATCTCACAACGCATACGTGTCGCTTGCAACATACAACAAGCTCGTTCGAATTCGATGCCAAAAACAAACTGACACACGCCTACGCGGGGTACGCGGCGAACGACGCGACGGTGGCAGCCGCGGCACACGCGTAGTGCTCCGCTGCGTGTAGCGCTCAATATCAAACAAAACACGCGTGATAACGCTTCTACATGAACGCTCTCATACATTACCATAATGTTTGATTAGATCGCGAGACGCGACGCCAGACGCGCCGCGCAACGCCCCGCGAATTAGTACCCCCTTACCGACTAACCTTGTCTCTCGACACGTTTTGTGCTAATCTAATTTGATCTCTCTCGGACAACATACGTTTTTAATATAAACTTTATATTCATATGCATCATATTAACATCTCAAAGCTATTGGCTAAGCTCCATGTATTAACATTGTAGGTGTTAAACTGCAGCAAAGACCTTGTCTCTACCATATTCATAAACAAAGCTAAAGGTCACATCTATTCAAGTGTTATGATCACGTAGGCAGTAATAAATGAGGTCCCAAATAATCAAATAACACAAAGCAGGTCGCCCTGTCTTCACCAATTATTGTATGGTGAATTATGACTGGCAAATAGAAGCGCTATGAATGTTTCCTTGATGTACGACTCGTTATTGTTATAATTCTGGTATTTTAGTTGTTAATGTTAAATAAGATGTCAGAGTTATTCTGAAGTGCCAAATCCACTAGAAAGTTTTACTGCGCAAGTTGACTTCTGCAATCGACTTTCAAACTGTAAACACCCCCGCAGAAAGTCTGCAAGTTTCACAAACTAAGCGAGCATTTGCTGCAATAAATTGCGCAAAAAAATTGTGGCGCTCTAGATGTAGCATAAGACTGTTTTTCCAACTAACAATTAGCTCAGGGTCGCGCGATTTCTCTTTAGTACGGGCGTTTACTTTGTCAACATAATGCTGTGATGGATAACATCGTTAAGTGCGATTTCGTGATCCAAATAAAATAAGTGTCTCTGGCATTATTTTTCTATATTATTCTGAAAAGGAATAGCTCTACTAATGGGACAAGCCTAATTAAATAAGCATTCAAGCATTGACGTAACGTAACATTTTTAATAAGGCATGCTGCTTTATACAAGGTGTCTCAAAAGAAAGTTTATATTTAGTGGATCGATTAAAAAAAAAGTAAGTCGTGTATCGAAAAAAAGTTTATTAATTATTAAAGTACACAATTTGGGAATTTATTTCATAAAAATAATATCGTCCAAATGTAGACCCTCGCGTTCGCAGAACTCATTTAATCGAACAGTAAAATTATTTATGACGACTAGGCAGGTTTTAATTCTTGCACCAATTGAATTTTGTAGGGGTGCAGTTTTAAGTCTTTGTGCAGAATGCGGTGTTATGATCTATGCACATTTAAAGCACTTGCGCGCTTCCGAATTGAAAGGTTCGGGTCATCACGAACAGACTGATTAACACTCTCCACGTTTTGTACCGTTCTTGATGACCTTGGTCGCACGGATTTTGGTTTTTCCAGCGTTGTACCGGTCTCTTCAAACTTTTTGATCCGTTTTCAAATAAGAGGAATGCTTGGCGCATCATTTAAGTGGCGAAAACCTCGAATACTGCAGAATCTTCGACGCGCTACAGTCGCCGAATCATCGTTTTTGTAAAACTCTCGCACGCACAACGCGCGGTCTGCTCCCGAGAATTGCTCCATAGCGACTGAATTCCCAAGAGCTAGGCTACCGATTGACATAACCACCGCGCCCCTCGGATTCGTTGCGTTCACGCAGTAAGCTAAATAAATATAAACTTTCTTTTGAGACACCTTGTATTTAGGGAGAAGCCACACGATGCGGTGCGGCTCCGGCGCGGCGCCTGAGCGGTGCCGCTGCGGCGTAATACACACAAATTTCCACGCCTACCACACGGTGCCGTGCGGCGCCGCACCGCACGCTCGCCGGACCAAGACGAGGGGGGAGGGTGTATGCGCCGGAGCGGCACCGATCCGACGTCGCAGACCGCAGATGTGTTGACGGAGAGCCGTTCCACAACGTGTGGCTCTTGCGACGCCGCGTACTACGTGTGCACGCTGATGCGGCAAAATGGTTGCGGTGAGGCTGTGCACCGCACCGCACCGCATCGTGTGGCTTCTCCCTTAGGTAGTGTTGCTTTCTTGTTTTGAACCCACTGTAGACTTATAAATTCCTGTTCAAACTCCATATATCCTAGAGTTAATTTGGTGTGCATTAAAAGAGCGAGTGACCATACAGTAAGACCGGCGTACCCAAGGCTGTCAGCCCCGTGACCAACCTTGCTTACTAGCTAATCTTTAAGCCACGGCATGAGCTATTCTCATAGGTCGTGCCGACGAGAGAAGAATAGTTAATGGCCGGCGAGTGAGCTTTCCCCTTTGACCATAAATTGTAGCAATCATTAGAAAGCTCATTTTCAGGAATGGATGTTTACAGGCTGACTTGATTAGGTACAGTCACCATCAGATACATAGAAGCAGTTCAGGTACTCAGATAATTCTACACTCTCAAAAATACAATAACATCTGCACAACAATAGCGTTCAAATTATTGTTAGCATCCAATGTATCAATATCATCTGAACACTCGCAATTCAAATATTTCTATGCAAACAAATCATCTTGTCAACTGAGGTAGTCAAATGTAACTAAGCAACTAAAGTGTTCAAAAACATGTCAACAATAACCATTTCTCAATACATTGCTCAGTGATACTAAGGCCTGTTACAAACCTAGTCGTTTTAGGGCGGTTACAGACCTTGATGTTTTATGCTCGTTTTTAACCGACTTCAAAAAGGAGGAGGTTCTCAATACGTTTGTAATTTTTTTTTTATATTTATTATCTCCGAACTCCGTCATTTATGAACCGATTTGAAAAAATCTTTTTTTGTTTGAGAGTGTATAGGTACTTTCCGTTTAGTCCCTTATAAATGTTGTTATGATTAGACCATGAACTTCAGAGATATGGAACGGAACTCTTCCCCCGCCCCCCACTTTCCGGAATCTTTGAATTATGTCGTGTAAGGTATAGCATGAAAGGGCTTATTATACCCGACTACGGCAAAGTCAAAAATAAGGGTTATGAAGAGAGAGGGAGAGGGAGTATGGCGGAGAGAGGGTTTAATTTATGGCACTAAAACGTATTTAATAAAAAATAAACTTATAAAAAAGTAAAAACCGACTTTAATAAAAAACTATAAGAAGTAAAATAATTACCATAAGATAAAATTAAGTTTCAGAAGACGGTGCAATTCTACACTGAAAAAAATTGTAGCCACCGACTTCTGAAACTGTTAATTTTATGTTTTTTTTAGTCGGTTTTTACTTTTTTATAAGTTTTTGCATGCGCGCATTCAAGCGCGTTACATTTCGCGCTTCAAAATAACCGAATGCACGTATATGCTACTGTTCGCACTGCCAGTGGGTCTCTCTGTAGCAATATGGATTCGACCGCCATGCCAGTGTGTTATCGCTGTAAGGTGTACAGTGTCCTGTGACATTATTTAGATTAAAATGCAGGCATTGCAATTAAAGGCAGGCGGTGAGCCACTAAAAAATGTAACGCGTATGGCTTTCTATACCAGCGCACGCACTAGCGGTTTTTCTTAAAATTACTGTTTTAAAACTCGTGCTAGATTTTGGCTAAAGGTATATTCGATGCGATTCGATGATAACTGACTACTAAAATCAGGCTACAGTGCATGTTCATAGATAAGCTGTATCGCGATTTTAGCATTTGAAAAAAAAGGGGTGCATGAAGAGAGCCTCCTCGAGTGACGATACTTCGGTACGTCCGGCGCACCCTGAGCAGTCAGCCTCGCTACCATCCTTGCTGACTGGCTAATCTTTTCACCACGGCATGAGCTATTCTTGTATAGCTCGTGCCGACACGATAGAAAAATAAGCATTTGAAAACCGCTTGCGTAAAATCATATAGCAACTCAGTGCGTGCTTAGTCGGGCTGATTTTACATCGTCAGATATCTTTTAACCGAGTAATTAAACTGACGTTTAACAGATTTTGTACTTATTTGAGCACGGTTATCAATCCGAAACGTGGTTAAAACGAACCGAGGTATTTTGTAGGTATTTATTACAAATTCAATTCCTGAAGATATACTAGAAAATGTAGCAAATAAAAATGTCAGTTTCATTCAAACTGATTGTTTCGAATTTAATGGCTTTCGTGTGGAATAAATACTCGTTTCAATTTCCTTACGATGTTTTTCTATAACTTGACTATCAGATTATATTATAAACAAAAGACACGTCAATGACGTCACGCACGAAATGAAAGGGATATAGCTATATGAAGAAAAAGAAAAAATGCTGTATTGACACAATAGGACACATTGTATCTATTTTTGAACTTTCCATTTATGACTCTAAACACAATCAAATACAATTCATTTTACGTTGCTATCCTGACTTTCTGAATAACGTGTTGCTTAGTTACCTTTGAATGTTTAGCGTGTTTACTTACCATAGACCTTTAGTTTGTAAATAACTATTTGACATTGTGACTGCTCAGATATATTTGGAGTTTATGATGCTCAAAACAATTTGAACAGTTTTGTTGCATAGATGTTTTTGGTATCTTGAATGTGTTTAATTATTTGGATACCTGAGTTGCTCATCCACTAATGATGCTGACTGTACATTGATGAATAAGTTCTGTTCATGTAATTTTTTTATGTTCAAAAAATGTTAGTTTATTTACCTGGCGCACTCTGCGGGCGTGTTCCCGGAGTGGTCCCGCGCGGTGGGCTCGGCGCCCCACGCCACCAGCAGCTCGGCCTGCGCCGGCTGTCCCGCCCGACACGCAACGTGTAGACATGTTGTACCCTTTTCCTGTATCATTTCATGGAACTGAGTAATGTTGGTACATGCCTAATTTGTAAAATACTGGTTAACCACCTTTAATGTAAAACAAATACATTCCTGGTTGACAGCATCACTGTTAATTCTAAATTTTATCATCTTGGTGTTATCCTTTAATAGCACCAACAAGGTTTTTACAATTACACAAGTTCTAAATGTCTGTATACTAAACTTCAAAGCTGAGCTAATAGATTGTCACCCTTTCCTTAAATTTCTTAAGACTATTTTGCATTCATGCAAACAAAGATATCAAGATTTATTACCAGCTTATTTTAATTGAACATAAATAATAGGGTAACAAATTGTAATATAATTTGAAGTATTTACGTATATTTTGCAATAATTAGGAAGCATGGTTAATAAGAGGAAGGAAAATGTAATCTCACCTAAATGTATTTTAGTTTAATTTATCTTAATGTACATAAACAAACCCATTTATTTAATGACATTCAGCAAAAAAGTTAAAACCTTCCTGTATGAATTCTAGCTCCCATGGCAGGCTATGGTATACTTCAAGATTTCAAACCATAACAAACAAAAACTTCCATCTACCCACCTGATTATAATAGTTAGGATCAGCTCCCTGTGCTAAGAGCCTCATGGCGGTGTCCAGGGAGGAGCTTCTGACAGCACTGTGCAGCTGTCGCCCCAACTCACTCGGAGGCTCATCTCTCCTGGCCCTCAGCACATATGCTAGCCTCAGGTGCTTTGCCAGAATAAACTCTGACTTTACTGGGCTAAAATAATATTTTAGATAAGATCTTATTTTTTGGGACTTTTATACGTTACTTTGGTAATAGAGTCATAGTAATTGTAGGTTTTTTTTTTTTTGTAATAAAGGGAATAACATTCTTCAAGAGTATTGTTAATTTAAATATATATAGATTGAATATTTGGTTTCTGCTCTAAATACTAAGCAGATAATTTTGAAGCTCATTGTTAGGCTATCAAGACTTTATTTCTTGACACAATTTTGTTACATAGATAAGTTATCAGATAGCAGTTTGATTGATGTAATTAACACAATTATTTAACGTTTAATAACAGTGTCCTTACTGTAAAGGGTCTTTGGGTTGCGGTTTCTTGCGGAGGTGTTTTGGAGCCGAAGTGTCCAGTAAGGAATGTTCCCAAATGCTATTTACATTTTGAGCAGTTAGCGCTTGCACCATCTAAACAGAGTGGAACACTCATATAAATTATTAATTGTAACATACAGAAAATGATATGTTTTCTGACTCAGTATAATAAATTCTCAATCAAAATGTAGAAATGTTTTGAGTCCAATATCCTTAGTTTAAACTTAATTGGTGTAATATGTTTCTATATTTAGATTTGGGTCAGAAGCTTGTTACTAGACTCATTGTTTAATTAAAGCCATTGTAATGCAGATGACTAAGCTCTGAATTAAAATAACATTCATTTATACAATTTGTTCAGATAAATAAGGCAATGTGGACCACTGTCCACATTTTTTAAATTAATTCATGCTTACTGCCAATAGTGATGGTGGCCAAGAACCCTGCCGCAAAGATTTTACGTGGGAGATGTGTCGTCCCATGCTGCGGTGTACGCTACAGCACTCCGCACACAGCAACAGCCCACGGTTGATCGACGCCCATGACGGATCTACGACCACCAAACAACACAAAAACCACTTAGCAATGAGCACCGGAACAATTAAAACTAAATCTAAAACTGGAACATCGCCCTGACCTGATGCACCGCAATCCGCGCACACTTCCACCGATGAGCGGTGCTTAGACCGCGATATGATCATTTTATAAACACTTATGGAAGACTGTTTGATGAAACGACCACTCCGTGCGTCTTACTTTACTTATTTAGCTAAATCCAAGAGCAGGTTTTCGATACAAAAATAAATCATTTTACGAAAAAACGTCAATCAAAATAAATTGACGCTTGACGGCACAGATAAAAAAAATTCCATTGCTGCCAATTGCAGAAACAAAATGTTAATGTCTATGGTTAATTGAGTAAGGTCCACCAACCTTACTATTTATGAAAGAGTGGTCAGTGCAGTGGGGTGTATAAAGTATAGCGTCAATAATTTTATTTCCATCATAGACATGATGTCCATAGAGCTGTGTTCTTGTTTTTTTATTCTTTTCTTATCAAAAAGACAAAAATAAGTTGTCTATTGTTTTTACGTACACGTCATTGATTGAATTTCACCGTGCGCTTAAAATACGAGACAAAAATGAAGATTTCACTAATTTTAGGAATTATAGCTAGCTTGTCATTAGCATTAGCAGAACAAGAAACATTAGTTCTTTTTGATAATCTTAATATAAGGGAAACACACTCACAGTTCTTCAAATCTTTACAGGGTAAGTATAATCCACGACGGCTTTGGGATGCCGGTATTTTACTTTGATAACATGTATTTTAGCAGCCTATCCTAGTATTTTGCAAAGTATTTAGGCTTTAATATCCACTCTAAATACTCTAACTCAATTTTAACATCTTTTTGCACTTATTTCTCATCAATAAATTATGCTCCTATTTCAGATAGGGGCTACAGCCTCACATACAAACTAGCGGACGATCCTAATCTAGTCCTGTCTAAATATGGAGAGTATTTGTACAAGAACTTGATCGTTTTCGCGCCGTCGGTGCTGGAGTTTGGCGGCCAGATCGACACGGAGGCCATTACTAAGTTCATTGATGATGGCGGTAACCTTCTCATGGCTGGTAACGCAGCCGCTGGCGACGTGTACAGGGAGATTGCGTCTGAATGTGGATTTGAGGTAAATCTACTATAAATGCTCATTATCAAGACTACATTGTTCTCTCATACCTATCCTAAATCATAGTACTGTATCTACTGAAGTTGTTAAAGATATCCTTTTTTTAAAAGAGTAACCATGGAGTTTCTTGTCGGCTCTTCTCCATAGGAAACAACTAATTGGAACCATGCACCTAAATTCGACTTTTCATAAGTGTCTGTATTGGTTTATGTGTAATATTTTTTTTTTTGATTTGATATGATTAATTATCTAGCTTTTCTTCTTGAGTGCCAATTCCACTAGCAAGTTTAATTGAGTAAGTTATTAAAACAAGTGCTTGCTTACCCATTAACACATTCACTGTAGGAAACACACACACGGCACGTTTGTGCCATGCTATGCGCAGACAGCAAAAAGTATGCAAACACACAGTGTGTGTGCCCGCACTCACTATGTGGTTGCATACTTTTTGTATGAAACCTCACATACGTGCGGGCGCGTAGCATAGGCGCAGTCCTGGCTGGTAAAAATATGTATTTGCAGTTGTCAAAGTGTTAACCTTACACGGGCAGCTTGCGGCACATCAGACAAGCCAGAAGTCAACTTGCTGTGGATGTATCCACACATAACTGTTGCAGAAGTAAACTTGGTTGATATAACTTGCTAGTGGATACAAAGCTAAAGATAGGTTGCACTGATTTATAGATGGAATTGCAAATAGATAGATGTATGACTTAGGAATGTCTAAAATGAGATATAGCTTGTTTAGAGTTTTCTCAGTAAAGAGAAAAGTTTCTCAATGAAGCTGGAATGTAAGCCTATTTGTACTTAACACAGCTAGATGATTATTTAGTATTAAAAATAAAAATGTTCTTACAATGTTCTTGGCCTTACACATCATATTTACTCAGATGGAAAGCTTTTTGATACACTGTTCTTAAAATATATTCACTGGCAATTTTTTGAACTACAAAATCTTGAGTTAGTAGTTCACAAAATTGCAAAACTCAGACATTACTTGATATCAAACTACAAATCAAACAATACTCTTTCTATTATCTATCTATATATATAAAAGAAAGTCGTGTTAGTTACTTCACTTATAACTCAAGAACGGCTGAACCGATTTAGCTGAAAATTGGCAGGGAGGTAGTTTAGAGCCAGGAGAAGGACATAGGATACTTTTTATCCCGTTCGACATCATGTAGGTAGGTAGTAGGTAGGTAGTAGGTAGGTAGTAGGTAGGTAGTAGGTAGGTAGTAGGTAGGTAGTAGGTAGGTAGTAGGTAGGTAGTAGGTAGGTAGTAGGTAGGTAGTAGGTAGGTAGTAGGTAGGTAGTAGGTAGGTAGTAGGTAGGTAGTAGGTAGGTAGTAGGTAGGTAGTAGGTAGGTAGTAGGTAGGTAGTAGGTAGGTAGTAGGTAGGTAGTAGGTAGGTAGTAGGTAGGTAGTAGGTAGGTAGTAGGTAGGTAGTAGGTAGGTAGTAGGTAGGTAGTAGGTAGGTAGTAGGTAGGTAGTAGGTAGGTAGTAGGTAGGTAGTAGGTAGGTAGTAGGTAGGTAGTAGGTAGGTAGTAGGTAGGTAGTAGGTAGGTAGTAGGTAGGTAGTAGGTAGGTAGTAGGTAGGTAGTAGGTAGGTAGTAGGTAGGTAGTAGGTAGGTAGTAGGTAGGTAGTAGGTAGGTAGTAGGTAGGTAGTAGGTAGGTAGTAGGTAGGTAGTAAGTAGGAAAAAGTGCATTGCAACGCATGCGGGTACAGCTAGTTTACTCATATAATATACTGTCTATTATTTACTCTCTGTATTACATACTTATGTTTCTATAAAATATATCTCTTTTCTAGATGGATGAAGAATCAGCAGCAGTGATTGACCACTTTAATTATGACGCATCTGATGATGGAGAGCACACAAAGATTGTGGTGTCTCCCAAGAACCTGATCTCCTCGCCCACTATTGTTGGAGAACAAAACACTCAGCCCCTTCTGTTTGAGGGCACTGGACTCATCTTAGATAAGGACAACAGCTTGGTCCTGCCCATCCTGACTGCTGACTCTACAGCATACAGCTACAATCCTAAGAGCCAGGTATGGACAAACTTCAAATTATGCTACTGCTAAAGTTGATGACATACACACATCAAAAAAAGTTTGCAATCACTTTGAAAAATCGAAATCTTTTTTGTTATGGTAGATTATATTATGATTTCTTCTTCTTTTTAGATTCTTAAAACTGGGTATTTCTATTTAAAGAAAACACACAACAAAGAATTTTTCTTAATAAAATTCAATTTAAAAAATTATATCAGCTTAAGCTAGTGATCGCAACTTTTTTTGATTTGTGTACAGACAGTACTTATTTGTACTGCAACCTAGCTTCCAAATCATGCTGTCATATTTACTGTGAGTATATACAAACCTTAAATTGTCCTGTTTGCAACTCATCATACTGCAAAATTCGATGATACAGACAGTATTTGTACTGCAATCTATCTTCAAAAGCATGCTGTCTTATTTACTGTATTCTCTTTTGCTGGCTTGCAGTTGCAATGTAGTTTATTTGTCTACAACACTAACTACAGAGTAAAGTCCAACTCCAAATAGTTTACTGTGAAATCAAGATGCCCTACATAGACATACAATCACTAACATACATTATAAATATAAATTCCAAATATCAGGGATTTTTTAAAGAAAGACATACATATATCCTTACCAATATTATAAATGTGAAAGTAACTGTCTGTGACTTCTTCACAACTAAACTTCTGAACAGATTTTGATGAAATTTGGTACAGAGTTACTCAGGGACCTGGAGAAGGACATAGGCTACTTTTATCCCGAAAAATGTGGAGGACGCGATAAACGACATCCACGCGTGCGAAGCCGCGCGTAACCTCTGGTATTTTATTTATAAATCTTTTTATATCCACAGGTAAAGGAGTACCCCCACGCTGTCGGCCGTAAGACTGTCCTGATCGCCGCTCTCCAGGCCAGGAACAATGCGCGTATCGTCTTCAGTGGCTCCCTGTTCTTCTTCTCTGATGAGGCCTTCAACTCTGGCATTGCTAAAGTTCATGTAAGTCTTTACTACTTAAAACGTCATTTCAAAATACTACATGGAAACACAATAGTTAATAATTAAAAAGGATATTTATAACATATTCGTAGCCTGATATGGATATTTCACACATACACAATCAGGCCTTATTATTGTCTTACTTCCTTGGTCTAATAGGGATGTTTCCTGTAAACGAGATAAAAAAAACAAATGTTACGAAGTGATAGATTTTATCAAAATAATGCTCAAAAATGCCTTTTTTATTTCATTTTCGTTTTAAGATTGATAAATTTAATTAAAACAAATTGTAAAAATAGCAATTATGTCACGTGACAAAGAACACCAATCAGAGCGCATTACGTCACAGGTTGCCAAACTAGCTCGGCGTTCTATGTTTACTACGTTGTATCTTAATAATTTATCCAAAATATTCAGTATTATTCCTCGAAATTAATTTTTATTGATTCTACGACGACTATTCATGATGGAGAAAGGATTCATTAAGGCAGATAGTTCTAATTTGCCTAGAATTGACTGCATGATGGTTGCCAATTTCTTTTCAACCAACAGTAACTTCTGCTCTGCAGAATTCAGAAATGTGAAAACTTCCATGTAAGTAAACCCTATAGAATTGTTCTATGTACATTTTTTGTAAGTGGAAGGTGAATAAACAACTATTCAGGTGTTTTTATTGTAGTACTTTTACATTGAGGCACTGCACAACACTTATAGTATTTTTGTATTATAACTTTCGTGAGACACATTCATATTTATGATTATTTACGGTTTACTCACGTGCATTTTTCGGGATTGCCCGACTAGTTTCGGACCCAAACGGAGCCCTTAATCATGAGCTGAACACGCGGCGGGGTGGCAATCCCGAAAAATGCACGTGAGTAAACCGTAAATAATCATATACACTTATAGTAGTTAGGATTCATCTTAAAACTTAACAAATATACAAAATATTTCATAAAAGCTTGTTTGTTTACACGAGTTTGGCACACTGTGACGTAACGCGATGTCAAATGACAGGTATGAGCGTTTTGGCGCGTAAATTTAAACACAACATCTAAAACGCGAATTTCGAAGAATTAGATGCATTTAAAAATATATAATAAATATTTCGAGCTACAGTAGGCACATACAAATAATTTTAAACATTTTCCCAAAAATTGGAAACATCCTTATTGTGATTTACATTTAAAAATGTAAGTATAACTGAAATGTGTTGCCACAGATGGTATTGTTGTTCTATGAACACAAAAAATATACATATAATCTGCATTTCAGTTGACTCATATTACCATGGACAACTCTTCAGATTTTTAAAGTGCCATTTAATTTGTTCATACAGGGCGACAAAGTGAGCTCAGGCCAATCTGGCAACAAGGCTCTGTCGCTGCGCCTGAGCGAGTGGGCGTTCGGCGAACGTGGCCGTCTGCGCGTGCGCAACGTGAACCACAACCGCCAGGGGGAGAAGGAGTCCTCCAATACTTACACCATCACTGACACTGTTGTACGTAAATACTTACCATTTTATTCAGGAAATATTGACCCTTTAATTTTTGATAAAGATAATGTTTTTCGTTTTCTATTTCATTAAATGAGATGGCAATTAAGTTAATAACGTAATTATTCATTAAAGTCAAGTAAATCAAATGTTTATCTCTGAGTTTGTGTTGTTTGCTATTCTTAAGATTACATACATACATAAACTCACGCCTTTTTCCCGTGGGGGTAGGCAGAAACTGCAGAACGCCACACGCTACATACTCCTTTCTCTTCGTCCACATGCATACATCTTGTTATACACGCACTTAATTACATAAATATTATACTATCAATCTTAAGATTAATTTACTAAAATACCATTAATGAAGTATTTATAATTTACACAGGTATACAGAATCGAGATTGAAGAACTGAAGAACGGCAAATGGCAGCCATTTGACGCCAACGACGTTCAACTAGAGTTCGTGCGCATCGATCCATTCATCCGCACCACACTGAAGAAGAAGCCCAATGGAGTCTATGAAGCTATTTTCAAGGTCCCCGATGTTTGGGGAGTTTACCAGTTCAAGGTTGATTATGACAGAATTGGATACACCAGACTGTATCACTCAACACAGGTCAGTTTGATTATTTTGTTCTTTAGTTGCCTTTTGTAAACATTGTTGAAAAATTATGTATGCTACAAGACCATTACTAGCCAGTAAAATACTTGAAAGATAAATTAGATTTTTGTGCTACAAAAATGAAACTCAGTCAGTAATATTATTAACTTGTTTATTTGTAAATTGGTGACAAAAACGAAGCAGTAAAAACTTCATAATATACATATAAACTATCTGTAGGCCATACACATTTTTGTTCCGCGTGGGAATCGAACCCACGACCCCTTGCGTAGAAGCCAATTTTTCAGCCACTGCACCAAACGTGTCATAATAATATATAAATAGTTTGATATTTCTAATTTAGTTCCATATCTATCACCATCCTTTAATCACGCTGACTGTGACTAAAACATAGCAATTCTCATAATTTAGGAATCGGCGAAATTTAATTCTGTAGCAATGAAACTAAACATTTAGCACCCTTAATAATTGACGTATTTGTATTCCAGGTGTCAGTGCGTCCTCTCCAACACACTCAGTACGAGCGTTTCATCCCGAGCGCGTACCCCTACTACGTGAGCGCCTTCTCCATGATGGTCGGCGTGTTCCTCTTCTCCTTCGTCTTCCTCTACTACAAGGAAGACACGCCTAAGTCTAAGAGCGAATAAGTTATAATTACTCATAATAGAATGTTTTATTCACATAGTTCAGTATGTAGAGTGGCAACTGTGGAATGTTTGTAACTGTGGGTTAACGTGAATTACAATAAATTTTCAGTATGTACACACGTGTTTTATTCATACATAATTATGTTTATATAAATATAATGTTACATAAACAACTAGAAGTCGCTCGCGGCCTCGCCCGCGTGTATGTCGTTTATCGCGTATTCTGTATTTTTCGGGATAAAAGTAGCCATGTCCTTGTCCAGGTTCCAGACTATCTCTGTACCAAGTTTAATCAAAATCGGTGCAGCGGTTTAAGCGTGAAAGTGTCACAGACAGACAAACAGAGTTACTTTCGCATTTATAATTCATCTAAATACACATAAATTACATTTTTAAATATTTCATTATAAAAAATAAAAAACCTTTAAAAATATAAAAAATAGTAGCCCACCGGCATCGGGAACAGGGTCCAAGCTGCCGGCGGTCAGGCCTCCAGAGAGAGGAACTTCCTAACGATACGCGCCGTGTCCAGAAGTACCGCTTTCTGAATCAAACCCTTATCCAGCTGCCTAACGAGAGCCTCCTCAGATGTTGGTCGAGTCTCTTGGGTATTAAGCCATTGGCTGTAACGACTATCGGTACAATGACTGCTGAGTCAACATCCCACATGTCGACAACCTCGTGTGCCAAATCCAGATGTAATATTAAGGATCAAAACAGCTGTACCATAGATATAGATCATGAAATGATAAAAGTGTTGAGATTGTGCCTTATATGTGGCAATAGGTTCAGCTATGATTTGAGACCTTGTCCGCAGATGCGTGACGATGATGATGATCACATCATCATCATAATGACGATGTGATCATATATTTGAGTGAGTGAGGTGATCTGGCATTGTATAGGCTTTCAGTACAATAAGAGGTCAGCTTATACTGGCACTGTATAGCTTTATATGTAGCTGTATAAACGATTAGCGAACTATGGATCTGCGAGAATACTCTCGCAGATCCATAGTTCGCTAATCGTTTCATCAAATGTGACGTTATTAGCCCCTCTGTATACACAGAGGGGCTAATAACGTCACATTTGATGAGTCATGTTTCATTCATATTGGCACTGGATTTGTGATAACTGCCCATGCCGACTAGAAAGAACTATACTTGGGAGCAAAGAAATCGAGCCACTCCTTTTTTCACGTGTGGTTTCATGAATTATATAATTCAAAATACAAGAAACCACCGTCATTGTAAAGGTTATCAAATAACCTTTTAGGCGATATATGTTTAGAATTGATCTGTTCCATAATACCAAAAATAATAACAATTATACCTACGTGAAAAATAGAAGTGGCTCGATTTATTTGCTCCCAAGTATAGATTTGCAGTCCACTTTCGTAGACATACTAATCTGTGGTCCACTTGCGAATAAATGTAACGAAATATGACATGATTACGTAGTACATACAATACTTCCACGGATAAGATTCACAAAACGTGGCGTTATAACCCCCTAGATCTCTGCCTATCCCTTTTTGGATTGGAAGCGTCGTGACGTGATTGGTATTAATGGCAACACCAATCCAAATGAGCCCGACATAAAAATATAAAACCTAATCTAACTATGAAACTAAACTTAAAAACTAGTCTTTAACAAAATTATATGTATAGAAAAGCAACTTTACACATTTTACAAAAACTATTAGAAAAGATTATTCGATTTTATTGGGATTTTGCTCTAACCACTCAAACGTCCAGGCAACGTTTGTTGCCTAAAAAAATTTCCGGTTGAACGTCCGGGCCGCAGTTGTGGCCCTCGCGACTTGTTCCGTTTAAAATCATTTTCTTATGTGGTAGCCCAAAGAAAGCTTCCAATTTTTTTTGGGGTGGCGCTGTATTAAATTCCGCGTCTGTGGATACTAGGAACACTCTATACAAGCACAGAGAAAAATTTAGAAAAAAAAAGTTTAATGTCATATTTTTGTGTCGGCTATAATTTGCAGAGCTCTGACAAAACAACGTAAGTACAATTTTATTTTTATCCCAATGTAGTTGTGTATCATATCAAAATAATCCCCAAGATTCAAGCTTTACGAATATCTAAAAATGTCATAGATTCAATAGCTGTTGAGACCGAATATATCGAAATGAAAAATATGCCTCATGACGCCGTATGGAGCGTGGGCATTTTCGTAATATTTTTATATGATTTACTACTTAATCTATTTAAATATTGCTCGTATTATGGAAATTAGTTCATTATTAGTATTTACACAAACTTATACGGGTAAAATACAACGAAAATAGTTCAGATTCATATGTTTTGTACTAACGTTTCGTACGGGCAACAATAGTGGCCTTAACAGTTACGTTTTTAGACCATGATAAGGGTTCGTACAAGCGAAAAATCATGAGTGTGATCCTGTTAGCTGTTTACCCGACTACAGCGAACCAAAAGGAGGATTATGATTTTTTCGCTAGAGTTCATTTGGTGTTTGATGTTTTGTGCGGTGGTTTAGCTCGTGCAATAGTTTAGATCAATGGAATGATGTTTTTTAGCCGAACGTAAGACTGTTTTTTGAGTGTGTCGTCCTTAGTAATTCACTATCCTACATTAAACATCTTGTCTCGTTTGTTACAGCAGACCTCCCGGCAGGACCAGCCGCCGCTAAAGCCTCAACCTCTGCGTCCGTATGATTATCATGTTTATACGACGAAAAAAAAAGGGGAGCTTCTCAATTCGACACGTTTTTTTTTTTTTTCATGTCATGTAATTTACTATCATTTTGAATACCTACGATGATGTAAAATATTAAATATACATATATTCATTATTATTTGTTGTTTCATTTCACAAAATAAATAATTCCTATCAAAATAAATCATGTGCAACCTCGCGTGTGAGCGCCCTAAGGACGGCCATCTTGCCGGAATTTCACTAGCGCAGGCGGCATCAAATTGATGAGGGAATTGGTAGTTTGTTTTGCTTTATTTTGATACTCGGAACATTCCAAGTAATGACATAGGGATATCAAAAAAAAGCTTATATAGTCTAGTTTAATTATAAATAGCTTTCATTGACACAAACTACAACATTATTGGAAAAACTTAGCTAAAACAAAAATTTTACTGCAAATTAACCTATATTCTCAAGTTTAACTTTTTTTTCAAGTACTTAAAATTAGCTATTGTAATTAAGTTTTCACGTAAGTCGATTCTGTTTATTTTCAGCTATACATACGTATTTTTTATTTCGGTGTTACTGCAGTAGTTTACTAGATATTTAGCTTTAAGTTGGAAATGACACGGCGCGCTTGAGCCGAGAAATTTCGTTAGCGCGGCTGGACGGTAGACGCTCTCGCGGTAGAGGCGCGTGGACGCTTGAGTGGCTAAGGATTTGTTGGACTATGATTGGAGATTAAAAATAATTGAACGCTTCCATAAATTTAACTGACATTCCAACGGGCTGCTCTCGAACGCAACGGTTTTAAATGGCAATGGCATGCATGTCATTGTACATGGCTTTTGTAAAAAATTATCTTAGTAAAAATGGCATAATTTACGATTTTAATGATTAATGAACTATATAATTTACCGTATGAATTTGAGACTGTGCCAAATAACCCGTAACTTTACGTGTAAAGTGACAAAATAACGCATAATCAATGTGAATCGTGTAGGCAGTGAATTGGTGTCGCCGTATTTCTTAAAATATTGCAAATTTTTTACGTTCCTTTTGCGCTCGGTGTTGATTAGCATAATCGTGAGATCGTGTCGGGACTGATGACCGATAAGTAGGTGATAGTGAGCGTTGCAGTGATGTGTTTACATCTGTAACTGTCCCAGTAAGTATGTGCAATGATGTCATTGTAGTGACTACCATAAAAAACTGTGTTGGCTTTGTGCCCACCCGTTTTCCTGGTGATCGTGACTCCAATACGATTTTGAGGAAACAGGCATGTGGGATAAGCGCAATGAACCCCTTAGGTTATAGCCAACCTGTTTTAAATTTATGATAATTAGATCTTGATTGTTGTCAGGCATTGGACACACTGTTTATGAATATATGTTCCAAAATACGTGCACGGTGACTGTATTGTTATAAGTGATACATTATGTGATTGCTAAGTGTAACAATATTTGGGTGATTCTACGATAAGAGGTTTCAAGTCCATAGAGGATACGGCCAAGGATCAAAATGGGATTTTTTTCATTAAACACTTATATTACGATTTTTGTCCCATTTATGTACCTTTCCATGTGAGGGCAAGTCAATTTATAAATATTTTGGTACTTTTTAGAAGGCCAGGGTAAATACATCGGGCAGGGGAGAGAATTTGATGCAATAAAATAATAATAAAGTAAATTAGATCAACTTTTATTAAACATTGTGCTTATCAGTTATAATCAGACTATCAGTTTTGTCAGACTTACATATTAATTACACTACTTTACAACGGTTTTTGCCCATAGATGAAACCAATGTGTATCGGTAGAATAATTAACCCTGAGTTGGATACTGAAGTGGAAAAAAATTACGACGTCAAGTTTTTAAAATATTTATTATATCTCTATTACACATTTTTGCAACTATCAATCCTTAAAAAACAGTTTTGAATATTTTTTTTGTGCTCTAGTTCATTTTCTCTACTAGAACTGCTGGGCAATGATAGGTAATCCAATGATGGGTGGTCCGTTAGAATACAACACAGGTTTTGTGACTGATGCAATATCAGGGTATTGTATATGCTTCTTGTTTTTGTTGTTAAACTCTAAAGTTTTTGTGAGGCAAAAGTAACAGTCCGTAGCGTGATTTGACGGTTGTCTCCACAACATTGGGACTTCAAATTGCTAGTTTTTTTTGCTTTCTGCAGCCCAGGTCGTTAATATACTTCCACAATCTTCAAATTTTTTCACGTTGATAGAAATTAGCTACATCTGAGTTAGTTTGCACAAATATATTATCTCCCCTGGTCAGTGAATCTCTCCCCTGGCAGTTTTTTTCCCAGGGGAAATACGACAGGGGAGAGATGTTTTCATGAAAAATTTAATTGTTTTAATTGACGTAAGTTTTTTTGAGCTTAATTATATACTACACTTTAACTGTTACAGTATTATCAAATTAGGGCAGCAAATGCAAATACATTCAATGAATGTTACAACTTTTATAACTGACCAGTGGAGAGATACAATGAACTTGCGAAAGCACTACTCCGCACTGTCATGTCGCAACAACTAAAAAATAGCGGAACTCTAACGGCTCGCGTGTTTAGTTTTGATAACTTCACGTCGATAGATGTTCTTGAGCGCAGTTCAGAATATGGCTGTCTTATATTTACGTTTATATTAACGGAACGAAATTTGCCAGGGTAGATACACAAAAAAAGGGGGACAAAAATTAAGTTTAAAAATTATTGAAAATAAACAACTTTTGCTGTCTTTTTATTTAATACTACTTAAGTATATTTATTTAATTTCGTGTCAAACATACTTTGTTTAGCAACTGATACAAATAACCTATGTACTGTCTGCAAGTTGAACTAAAACCGACAAGAGGACAGGCCAGGGTAGATACTTTTTTAAGCTTCAGCTTCAAATTTCAGAAATATGTGCTTTAATAGGGCATTTAATTCTGATGTTTTTTATAAATTACATTAAGATGATATGATTCATTGCAAAAAACAGCAACATTTAGAATAAAAAAGCAATTTTAAACTGATTGCCGCATAAGTTACCTCTTATCGTAGAATCACCCATTTATGAAATTGTATCAACACAGTGGTGGTTCCATTTAAATAGAATTAGGTAAGAACCTCCAGTAGGTCACCGGTTCTGGAGCATGTGTTACTAGTATTAGTAGTGTGAGACAAATATATTGTTCAATTATCTGTCTACATCTTAGAAAATATCAAGCTGTAAGTCTATTTGTGTAAATATTTATCATAATAAGTTTTTGATAGATTTAATCTTCTATATGCGATGCAATTAAAGATCAGACAATGAGTTTTATTTAGATGTATGTAGAAATAGTTAATGAGTAATGCATCAGTTTATTTATAAATAACAAATAAAATTACCAACTTTTGTGGTAAAACTGTCCCCATAATTAAATTCATTATTGATTTAAAATGTCAGTGAAAATGCTTATTTAATAAAGCTATTATTAACACATTAGAGAATTTACTTAAGTAGTATAATATTTAATTTACATTACTTATGTAGACACAGTTTATTTATCTACTACAAATAAACAACAAGTAGTCTATTTAACAGATTAGTTATTTTTGTTAATAATAACAGTTAAATCCCAAATATAAGAGTAGGTTTAGGGATATTATAACAATGTATTACTATAAAAAACATTTAACAATTAAAATGTATTATATCTTTGCAACAGTTTATTTAAACAAACCGCAAACTTAGCAGATTGTGGACCATGCCTAAACAAAATAAAGAGCAATTAAAACAGTAGCAGAACAATACTTGTCAAATGATAACCTTGTTGTTGGTAGCTCCCGGTGATAAGGCATGCATCTGACACATTGGTGTCGCCGCCATCCATTAATCCAAGGTTACATCAGCATGTGACACATTACTTATCACCAGCAGTTACAATTTAAAACAATAATTATTTAATTGTTTAATTAAATACAATTAAAGTTTTTCATGCCAAGGTACTTTTTAAAGACTTCCCAGATATAAAAATAGAATTAAATCAAGTATGTAATATTCTAAATTAATGGTTTCAATGCCTTGTTAAGGAATGCAGGAATAAAGTTTAGGTAGTAGGGATAAATTTAAAAATATTTTTCCTCATTGTATTTACCTTAATTAGATATTAATATACCAAGCATATTTAAACTGACAGATTACAATACTTAATGTTGTCCTAAAAATTGGTTTATATTTACAAAAGTATGTGGATCATAATTAAGACTTTATTCACTTCATAAAATCCCCTTGTCAGTATATACTACATAGGAACAGTACAAAATCTTACAGATAACTTCATTTAAAAACTAGTGTGTAAAGTTGTATGTTTGTGTGCAGAGTGTGAAGTGTGTCGTGCGGAGATGGATCCGTCGCGGCGCCAGCGCACGCAAACCAAGGCCACGGCAGAGGAGCAGGCCCTCGACCAGATCGCCAGAGAGGTGAGCACAAATAACTAACATGTATAATTTTAAGCAGTGAGACATCTCTAGTGCCTAGTCTTTTTATAAAAATGAACCAAGAAAGCTATGGCTGTTTAACAAGTATAGATGATACATTAGCATAGTTGCGGATCATTCTGTAGTGCAGTAAAACAGAAAAAATAAATATTGTGAAAACAGTAAAAAAAGTATGTAATATTATCAGTGGCTAGAAATGTAGATTTTTTTTAGGTGCCATCAAAATAATAAAAAAGAACCTCACCTGCTTACTCTTCACTATTTGTCTAATACTGCAAAGAACAAAATTAGTGCCCATACTTGTGCCCATAATTGCCAGTAAATGGATTATTCTCTTATAGACAGTTAATCATATTATTGACAAGTGCGGTGCCATGTGACTTATTAATCCTTCTGTTTAGGTCTAGACTATAATCTGTTAGAGCCAATTACAAGTGCCCAAGGCTCTTGAGTCAACGTCTAGAGGTCAAATGTATTAAAATTATATTTAGTTAATTATGCATAAGTAGGCTTACCTCCAGTTTCTAAGTTAAGAATTCTAGGATAAGCAGTACTTAAGCAACATTTGAGTATGGAGTTGTCAAAAAAATGATGGACTTTAAAAACATTTTTTGACAATTCTGTACTCAAATATTATTATGTATTGCTTATCCTAGAATTCTTAACTCAGAAACCAGAGGTTAAAACAGTGTTACATTATTGAGATTTCTTATAAGATAATAATCCTACAATGTTGTAAAAAGAAGTCAACAGATGGCACTGCATAGCATATCTGAAGTTGAAACTGTTGGAAGATACATTTTCTGTTCAATTAAAAGGACAAAAGACACAAACAATTGTTAGATACTTACTTGAACTTCAACAATACAGGGTGTTCACATATCTTGTTCTTTTTATCACACCAATATGCCTACTTTTAATCACTGGGTATACAAAAAAAATATTAAGTAGGTACCTACAATGTACAACTCCATACATGTACCTAACAATACAAAACGAAAGTGCCAATAACATCGTAATGACTAACAAGACTTGATAAATAATTAATCGTGATAAGGCGAAGATAAGAACACGAAGCATACATTGATAGCACTCACTTCACTAAGATTGCGTTGATTAGTCCACAGGAGACTTATTATGTACATTTCGCCTCACCTGTGATACCGGGCGTCGAATATAATCCACTTTGTTGACTGGCAGACGACTCGCCTCACACGCGACGATCCCAAACTCCGCACATTGTGCCAACTACGTGCTGCTTGTGGAAAAAATACGCGAAATGCTATTTGTTTTGGCATTGATTTATTATAATTGCTGTGGGTCTGGGTTGATAATTTGTAGTCAACTTAATTATATGGAAATGGATTATGAGCTAACAGTTAGCCTGTCATTTAAATTCTAGAGAGTAAATAAGGATTTTGCCGCGAAATTGTAGCTTAGCTTTATTTGTCGAGTTGTCCCCTAATAAGTGTAAATGACACAACAATATAATCGTTCAGGGGTGATTCTATCATTACAGTTTTAACTAATATCGGTATGTCAGGATTGCGAGCAAGGTAAACACAGTAAATAAAACCAACATAGACTCTCCACCACTGAGAGTACTTGTATTTGGGTTAGTATTAGTAACATTAACTAGATCACAGTATATTACTTTACACAATTATTACAAGATCATAAAATAAGGACAAGCTAATCAGATATAAAAGGTCAGACTTCTTCAGCTGTTCAACACGGAATGCTCTCGCTTCGTCGAATGACCACCGCCTTTATAACCTCGGGTGGGCCGATCCATATCGACGACTACCCTCTCTTGTCAACATTGCCCAGTGCTACCCGCTACCGATAACATAAGGTTAAACCGCCAAAAGTTTATGTGAGTGTTGTTACTTGTGAGAGCGACATAGGGAGTAGATAGATTAAAATAAGCACTCCCAAACTGAATTTCGACAAATCGTTCTACGGCAAGATTTTACTTCGACTTTATGGAATTCCGACATTACGCTACTCCGACAATTATGGAACTTCGACGTCTAATTTGGGGTACCCCGACACGGATAGGTTAGGTTCGAAGGGAATGACGGGGGCTAGAGTGAGTGAGCAAAGCGCGCGAACGAAGCCCCCCTGTCATCCCCTTCGTGTTAGGTTTCTTTAAATCCCAGTGTCAAAATAAGGTGTAAGTCATTACCATCATATCATCTTGCACATTTCCACTACTAGCTTTGCATCCCTCCCATGCCGTTTCCTCAATATTTTATTAAGGTATCCTAAAAAGATTACCTACATTTCGCGAAACCATATTTTATGTTTATTTAATACAAAGCACAACGGTGGTATGTTACTGACTTAATGCCATAAAGCATTCTCTACCAGTCAACCTTTGGGTAAAAGAAAACAGCATCTAAAGAGATAAAAAAGGATATGTCCATAGAGGTAATATCTGTAAACTAAGTATCAATATTCTGAAATATTGTCCTGCATCTTCAGAGCACTGTGTAATTTGCCACCTGTTAATGGTGGTAGTAAAATAAGTCGCGATCGAAATAGACTTCCGCATGCGACACCTCAGCGACCGACTGACTTTACTGATCCCGCCTTTGATATCACTCAGGAATTTGTTGCAGGGAACTCACTAACGAACGATTATACACCATGACTAGCTAGTCACGTTATATCCGGAAGCCATGAACTATGCTCATCATTCTTTACAATTTTTACTATGGGAAAAATTAGGAATACGTGAAAAAAAAGGCATCGCAATTTTGTCCCAGATAAAACGTCGTGGTGGCCCGGAGGTTACAGACCCACTTGTTAAGCACCGGGTTGCAGGTTCAAACCCAGGCAGACATTACCACCAAGAAGGGAGCGGAGAGGGAGAGAGAGGCGACGGCCACTCTCCCTTCCCGCGCCAGACGCACCGGGTGCTGCCGAAGGGCGCGCGACGATCTCCGGCCACCCTAGTGTGTGGCCTGCGGGCGACCCGTCGCCCGACCAGTAACAGGCCCGAGAAGGGGCCAGGGGCTGGCGGACCGAGGCCTGCCGGGGTTGCGGTGCATGCAGCTGCGAATCCCGCGACCCCGGCCAAGAGTCAGGGGAAGGAACACCGTGGGTTTTTAGCCGGTAAGAGTCCGGCATAACCCTTCGCCTTCCCCGGGCGAAGGGTATCTATGAGGATTTTCCTAAGATAAAAAAAGGCATGAACGAATGTGACTTTTTAAATGTCATATGTACTTTTTAAGTTTATCTAAGACGCCACTGACATAATATGGTGAAGGAAAACATCGTGAGGAAACCTGGACTTAATGGTCTCAAATCGCCAACCCGTAGTAGCAAGCGTGCTGATCAATGCTCGTACCGTCTGTGATGAGAAGAGGCCTTTGCCAGCAGTGGGACGAATACAGGCATATTTCATTAAAAGTTGTACAGAATGTTTTCGGACGTAAAATGAATAACCAGTCATGTTGTGTAAAGTTACAAACAAGCTGCTACCTATAGGGATTCTAATTTTTTGATAAGTATACATGCGTCCTTGCATTGGCTTCTATGTAAAGCCGTAGACTGCAATATACTAATTTTGCTGAATCTATCGATTGATAGATGCATCGCCTCGCCATTGCATGCTTTATTTCGTCCAAATTGGACAAAATTGTTAGTCTGACGATGAGTGAAAGATGCATTGCCACACGTGCCAGATTTAAATTAAAACATCAGACAAGGTGCTACTTTATTATAGAAGATAGCTGTTAGTTTATAATGACGCATCGTTAGGCAAACGCCCGTGGCCGTCGTATTCCTTTTATACAAATTGTTTCAGCATAACTTACGAAAAATAATAAAAAGAAAGCGAAGTTTATTTTCCTTTATTTTCTTTGTAAAGGAAAATTAAATAAACATAGGCGTTCAAAGTATCTATAACATCCCCCTCACTTGGTGGTCAATAACACCGATGCGTAAACAAATATTATTGGATCCATAAATTATTTACTAAACCGGGATTCACCATAGATCCAATATAAAATGTTTGCAAATTGAATCAAATGTATGTGTAAATAGCAACGAGCTGATCGAGTGTATCGCGGATCCATCTAATCCGACGATTTTTGCTTTATGAGCTGTGAGAGCAATAGGGCTACCACCAAAAAACAGACAAAATATCCAAGAATGTAATACTAAACTAAGGTCCGTATTACAGAAGTCCAGTTTGAACTCCAATCATCTGTTCACTGTTTATGTGTGGAATCAGTACTTGAGCATCGGCCTTATTCCAGAACGGTAATTGAACTATACTCTGCTGAATCGAGACTCATATCAAACCTCAAGCGAACTGTTACGAACTGTCAAAAGCTAAACTGTTTGACGTAAATTGACAAGGCGATCTGTGCTCAAGCACGGTCTCGACCACGCTAGTGTGATTACAGATCCATCTCTGCCTCGGTTCGAAAAGTCAAACTCAGCTGAACTATGATCGATGAATCTATGCTTGAGGAACGTTCTAAAATTGGAACTCTACTCAAAACTAGTTTTAAATAGAGATCAACGCTTGAATTACCTTCTGTAATACGGACCTTAGATTTTATTTGGTTCGGCTTCGAGTCTATGAAAATGGTAAGGGAAATGAGGTTCACTAACTTAAGCTGCGTCACGACAATAGATTATAGATATTTAGTAAATCTTGTTTGTTTTTCTCTCATGAATGGGTATTGGTTACCTGTAAATTGAATTGGTAGTTGTTCACCAAATCAAAACATTTACCAAAGTATGCTTGTTTTAAGTTATCGAATCAATACGTTCATTTATACTGTGTCAGACATAATTATTAATATGTAAATATTTAACTTGATTTGTGCTGCATCCATTTATATGTATAATAGGGCCTTCTTATACCTATTATCATTGTTACTGTTAGAATATTTGTAAAGATGAACTGTAGACTATGTCATCAGATAACTGAATATTTGTGGAAAAAATTATCCATCACAAACATATAAAACTAAACTAACTAAAGTGTCACTTTAATATTTACTCCCTTTGCGCAATATGCTTAACACAAAGCCAGTAAGGGCTCTTGTCTTTGCATCTTCTTTACTTTTATAATTTTCTTAATGAATACATTTACTCCTGCCAACCCTTAGTGATGACGTGAATAATTATATTTATGCGCAACCGCATACAGCGTGCATCGGAACGCGGTGCGAAACAAAACGACGCGTGGCCGAAATAGATGCGGCCCGGTCGCTCGCGCTATTTACGAATATTCGGAGTATGAGAGTTGGGACCCTTCGCGACACTAACCAGTGCACCGCCTGCAAGTGACGGTCTAGCTACTGCAGCTAATTACGGCCGCTATCCCAGGAATGTTTCTAGGGATTGGCTATCTTTATTAACGTTGCTTGGTACTCGTAGCATCTGCGCAAATGTTTCTAGCGCGATTTGTAACTTCTACTTTACTGTCAACTTGTTGTTTTTCATTTTGCGTCGATTCCTATGTCGTTGCTGATAGTGGCTTTTTATCAATTTCACCCCATTCTTGATAGTTTCACTTCAAAATTCTATGTACATGTCCGTGCATTTGCAATAAGTAATTATTTATTACAAGTCATACAAAGCTGCACGTGACGTGTACTATTTTTAGAAATAAACAAGGATGTCCGTGTAATAAAAATTTTATATACTATACTTCACTATATTCCTCTGATCGTTCCAGTCTTGTCTATTCGTATTGATAGATAAGTAAACAAACAAGTAGTTGGTAACTAGGGAGGGAGTGGGTCGCGTGGAAACATTGATATGACGTGTGTCCCTTTGTAAGGTAAAGCTTATGACGGGCTTGTTGATTCACACTCACATTATAATGCCAGTCAATCGCAGCCTGGAGTCATTGATCGATGGAATTTGTTTGGCATTGTAGACGGATTGATATATCTGAAATGCCAAATAATTGTTTATTGAAAAACTTGATTGAAAAACTAAACAGCCGAATTTGTGCAACTCTTGAAATAGATGATCATTCTGAGTAAAATAATCTATTTCCTCCTAGAAAATACTGTTTTGCTTGGCGATTAAAGTCGACCTAATATAACCTAATAAGAAGCCGTTGACTGAAGGCCGAGGTCGTGAGGTCGAATCGAGTATGATTTGAATCTTTGACCTCTTGAACTATTGTTGTGAAACCATCTGGCACAATTCAAGTACATACATCCAGGCTTTATGAATACGAGCACTAAAACAATTTTAAAGCGTAAGCGTAGGTGCAAAATTCTCAAACACCGAATCAAAACTTAAACAACAAAGAGTTGCGTATACGCGAAATTTTAAAATCAAAAGCGTTACACGAGATCGATTTCCGTGGAGCAGCATGCAAAAAGGTCGACAATGCAAAATGCAGCGAGATGAAGCACGCGCCAAGCAAATCCGTTAGTTCGCGGAAACAACTGACCTACTGCAACGCTTCCTATAGCACGCTCGCATTGGATAACATGCAATTGCCAAGCATCGTAGAGCCGATTTTATGATCCATGATTATTCAGTTCTTTATCCAATTGGCGACCGTAGAGCAAATTAAAATAGTACCGAAAGGACCAAAAACTTACTGCGTCTTTGCTTATGTAAATACTTTGGTCCTTTTGGTAGTGTAGAATTTTAAATTCACTGATGTGTTTGATAGCCTGCTTGAGATTCATGTGATTCATATCTTACCTGATTTGAACTCACGACCTCTGCCATCAGTCAACGTCGTCTCGTTAGGTTATAATAATTATAATCAAATAGGGTTCATCACCATAAGTCTGAGTTTGATTGCAGAAACAGTCTAACTGAAAAGCTTAAGCGTAGGCGCGAATGAAGCCTTGCAAGTATTGATACTTTGTACCAACTTCGTGTTCATTTAGGGTAGAGCAAAAAGTTAAGCAATGCCTTCGCTTTAAGTCAACATATTTCTCAACCGAACGGAAATTAATAATAAATCTAAACGGCAAACATACCGAATCGGGAAATTCTTTCCCTTATAAGTATTATCTATGTCCAAGTATAGTAATAATAGACAGCTTCCTGTAAACTGATTTGCAAATCAATGTCTTCAACTAGTGTGTAACTGACACTAATTATTTACAGTGCTTTTAACCATAAAGGGAGTAGAAATTATGTGAGCATGTCTTTATCTGATCTAGCAAAGTCAAAACTTCTTCAATGACCAGACATCCAATTCACACTTTCCAATTTAGAAAATTAAAAATACAATTACGACATCAACTATTACAAACCAAATTATAAACTTCTTTAGTCATTAAGATTTATTCTTCAAGATTGGCTTCAGTTTTATTTTAAAATCAGTGAGTTGCATTAACGTAAAGTGGGAATAGCTAATATAGGTCAGTTGGCACCTGATCTTAGGGGTCGTCGTCCTGCGCCTGATCGATCCGACGTCCCAGTTCCATACAGCCTCGCGGAAGCGGCCTACCCTCCTGCCTGCGTTATGTAAGGGCTACGGTAGCCCCTTATTATATACATCCAGTTATAAGATGCTTAGTCACCGTTTACTCGCCGTTTTTGTTGCTTACCCTTCGTATGGAATAGGTACTTTTTGTTAATATATCAGGTGGTAACAGTGGATCGTACAACTTGGCAGTAGGAGTGGATGCTAAGAAATTTCTTGAATTGCGGTCACGATTCTCTACAATTAAGAATACGAAGGATTTGATTGAGACAAATGATGTAATGCGAACAATATTTGTTTGTTGTCAACAAAGTAGTACGATTTGAGGTGACTTTTAAATAGAAGGTGAAGGGAGGGCTTTTTTGTGGGCTGTCTATTGTAACATTGACGTTCAAAAAGAACTAAGTAATTCTAGTTTATTTTGAATAAATGAGTTTTGAGTTTGAGACTTTGAAGTAAATCTTTTCATTTTGTTCGTGGCTGTGGCTGATACAACTAAAGCCTTTGACGTTTTTTGTTTCAAATTGATCAGCTTGATGTCGAATTGAAGTCCAGATCTCTCAATGCGTAATTGTAGTGGAAGAAACCACATTGCATAAAAATGCGAAAGGTTTTTATGGAAAACATTAATCGTGGATTAATAAATATTGATTTTATGCGAATTCGTTATTCCGCATTCGTGAGCTCGTTTCGCCCACAACGCAAGATTTCTTTGTTTGTATTTCGAGCAGTTTTTTTCAAGATATGTCTGTACGTGGATGGACCTGCTTCACCGGAAGTCTCGGGCACTGCCGGAGTGTTGGCTGTGCCCGTCTCCGGCACGGCAATAAAGGCAGCTTCCTCGAGAGAATCAAAATTTAAAACATATCACTGCTACATAGGTGTAAGCTTTCCTAAAAAGGAAGTATTGCCCGTTATCACCACGCTTTAATTAATGACCGCAGGACCAGGCAGAGCTGCCCGCCACCTAAGTACTATCACCTAAGTATACACTAATCAAATCTAACTTTACTAAAAAGAAAGGATACATACTTATATAATTTTTGACAACAGAGCAGTGCTTGAGCATAAAGACCGTTTTAACTTAATAAAGTGCAACGTCATACGTACAGCGTTAGCATGACTAGCACTGTATGGACATAGCAGACGTGTGAATCGTACGGATGTATCCCTCACGCCTCCTATACTACTTGATGTATCATAAACGACTTCTCTTTATTTAGTGTTGATGCATTGAGTGTTGAAAATAATGTATTCTCTGCAGTAAGGATCTTAAAGAAGACCGACTGGCTGCAAAGATAGTATTTTATTAAGTGGCTTACGACTGGATAAAGCTAGAACATAAATAGGATCTATATGCGCCCGCCCCTAGTCTGGGCTTTGCTGACGTCAGCAGCGGCATCGATCTGTCTGGGCTCCATCCCCCACTGCCTCGCGCCCCGGCTGATGCAACTCGCAAACATATTACAATTTTAAAATCATCATGACCATGTTGTAGGTTTTGGTCCTTCGGTTCGGTAGGGAGAAGGCTTCGTAATATTCAGCTGTGCTGTCGTTAACATATTCCATTTTTTTCTGAAGATAAATTCAAAATCGGTTATGTTCATCGATCCCGTTGCAGTCCCGCCTCCCGACCAATCCCGTGGTTTCAATTTTTTGCAAATGCAGTAATGGTTGCATTACTGGCCATTTTCACGCCCACTGCTGATATTGTGTGCTCGCTTTGTGCTCCTTTAATCTCATTAACTTAGATTAGAAAGTTTGTAACTAAAGTATGTATTACAATCATACATATTCATAAATAATTTTTGCAGGCTTTTGCATTACAGGAAGTTACGGAAGTATGTTATCATTATAACCAAGTTTATAAGTTGTTAGTTGTTACCTCATTTCTTACGTTAATGTTTTAGGAAATTCTATTTTGATAGTACCTACATTGTTTATGTAATATTTCCATAAAGTCGATTTTACAGCGGTGTTTTATGCAGTTCCAATGTTCCTAAACAACCCGTTGGCTATTAAGAGTATTGCATACGTGCCTGACCTAGTTTACGACACCAGATTGCGCTAACCGTACTGGAAGTCAATCATTTTGTAGTAAGCCACCGATTCGGCGCGGGAATTAAAAATAAACACAAATGTGAGCAGCTTCCATAACATTTCTAAGAAGCCCTTTCAGCGAGAAGTCATTTCGCGCGACATTCTCTTGCATGTAGGGCTAGGGGGGTTGTTCCTTTTGGGCGGGCGGCTGGAGGGGCGCCTTGGGCGGCTCGGCGGAGGGGGGCTCCAGCGTCAACGACCGCCACTCGTCTGTCTGCAAGCGCGAGGGAACACCGTTCCATGCTGCACCCGGACGAATCAACTTTCAACTTTCGACATTTTCAATAGAGTTTCACGGAGCATTCAATTTCGCGCAGTGTGCATTGCTCCGGGCGCCTCGTGAAGCAATCGGTCGTCTGTGAAAATTACTGAGTGGATTGCGAACACTTACTCGTTTGGCATAACGGTTTTCGTGATGGTTGTGTCGCCTATGCGTCGGAGTTCCCTGGCATTTGGCACGTGAAACAACTTAGTAAATCATGTTTATGTGGAATATTAACTTATAGTTTGGCGCGCGCACGTGTGATGTTCGTCTGTCGGTGACACGTTGATGGATAATCCGGGGCGTCCGCTCGCCAGTTTGGTGACACATTGCATGTGTGAAAGTGTGTGAGACTGCATCGATCTAAAATAGACGTTTTTATTTAAGAACAATGCGCTAGACTAACACCAGGCACTTCCTAGTGCGATGGCGAAACTGACTATGTTGTTGTGAAACTTTTGTTGTTGTTTTTGTGATTGGTTGGTGACTGTTAACTTGGCATGATGGTTCGGTTGGGGCTGGCGATGGTGGTTGGTGTGGCGCCAGCGCTGGTGTCGTGGTGGCGCGGGCAGGGCATGTGGCAGCCGCCGCCGCTGGTGGTGCCCTCGCCGTGCTCGGAAAAGGCTCCTAAATCCTGGCCGACTCAACGTTCGCCGTCATTGTCTGACTGTCTGGAAAGCAGCAGCGACGAGGACTCGTCGGCTCGATCGATTGTTTGTCTAGTTAGACCTAAATTAGTGAGTACTCTTTGTAATAGGATTTGTTTACTCAAAATTGAGAATGTTACGCTATTTCATAATAGGTATTATGGGAACAGTATTCAGATACGATTAGCTAAAAAATGCAAGTAGTGTAAACTTTGGTCAAATAAGGTTTTATAGTACACACAAGCAAATTAAAGAAAGACCAAGGAAATTGAAGACAAAACATAATTAAATCATGTTGATAGTACTGTAGCATGTAGTTATAAATAAGCAAACGTTAATTATTATTATAGTCTGCAAGTTAGTAAACATTGGTTAATGAGACACTCATTAAATTAATTGCAAGCGTAGACGAAATTGCAGCTATAATCAACTGGAAGTATTACAACATCGGATAAGGATATACACAATTACTGAAACGGGTTTATACAATAACAGACTTAACAGCGATTGCATAGAGAGTTTAATGATTTGCAGATGTGGTACAGAGAATCTCGACCGGTTCGCGGACTGCAGTGAAAGCAGAATATTTGCATGTTATGAGACATTTTGTTACAACTTTTGGCTTCACTGCAGTAAGGTGACAGACGCGTGTGGTCGGTGTGGTCCCCTCAACAAAGGCGCCTCACCCATGAATCACACAGGACACTTCAATAATTCTAAAAATAAATTCGTCTCGTAAACTCCCCCATCGTTTATTTTGATTTAGAGCGAAATAATCGTTATGTTAATTGACTACGCGTGTCCTCGTTGTTAAATATTACCAATAAAACCAAAGCTATGCAGTTAATGTTATCGATCGTTTGATACTTTAACCTTTTGTCGATTTTCTTTATTAGGCACTTGACTTTGCACAACGTAACGATGGATATGCTCCAGTTCAGTGTCGTGACGTACTATGATTGTATGAATATCGTCGAAACTTTGATCGGCGTTAATAAATAGATGAGACATCGATCATTCACCTTTGCTGTTACGAAAGCGCATCTCACATGCGTTGGCGATGGCTCCATAGCAGCAGATGCGTCGCAAATGTCACGATATTTACGTCCGCGTACCGTCGCGTGCGCACCTCGTCGTCCATCGATCCCGTTCGATCTCCTAACAGTTAATCGCCCGCAATCGCGGTTTTTGCGTAGCTCTCTGCGACAGTCGCGTGGCAGCTCAATTATTTTTCCCGCGTGCGGTCAAGTTGCGTTTGCGCAGTTTTTGCGTGCGTTCCTTACGTCTGGCTGCGTGCTCGTCAATCAGTGTTTGTTGGTTTGTGGTTCGGTTAAGTGCTTTCTGTTAATGCGAGCGTGCGATATGTGTAGCAAATGGTTTTAATTTCAAATAAATAATAGTAGGTATATGTAGAGAGTGTTGTCCTCATCAGGTTTATTGACGCGTTTGTGCTGGATATTTTTATTTATGACTTTGATCATAAACCTAATCAATAACATCGATAAATCTCATAAATGTAGCGTTTCTTGTTTATACTTTCAATCATTTTGTAAATTACAGCGACCACATAATTATAATGTTGACTGTGATCGATTGCTCGATGACCGTAGATATAAAAAATGATGATCATTTGAAAATTAAAGACAAGGTATACACGGATAATTTTTAGCATTCAATGCCGGCGAGACAGTTTCAAGCAGTAAAACTAATTTGGTATGGAATATACTGAATGACAATATGTGAATGGCTCCAAACAAACTAGAGGACCGAAGCTATGTAGTGTCGAGCTGTTGCAGTTTGCGCAGTCGCAATACAGTTGCTCAAACTGTATGCTTTTCACTCAGGACATCAGACATTAGCTCTTTCTCTGCCAATCGTCTAGATCAAAAGCTACAAAAAGTCGTCGTACGTCTGTGAAAATACTTTTTCATTTCACACATATTTATGCACTTCAAGCTTCTTCGAAGTTTCAGTTGTGAACAGTTCAAGTATTTTCGAGTGGTTTGTGATAGGTTGAATCATCGAGCTATCAGCTTGCGTATTTACAGCTTAAAAATAGGTATTGTGGTTAGACTTGAACACTCAAATAATTCCACAAAAAAACAAAATGTCAATGAAAAATAAAGTCCGCCTCTGTTCAAGTTTTGTGCGAAAGTATAAATAAATAAAGATTGATGCTTCTCATGAATTTCACGGGAAAATTATTATAAATAATAATTGTGATTGGACTGTAGTTTTATGGTATGGTAGGTATGTTCCCCAAAATAACTTTGATCGCCGTTAAAACCAATCGCGCAAAACCCGACTCGCACTTGACCATTTCTTTTGAATTTCTAAATCGAACTCGTTTTTTCGTAATTAATATTTATTGGATTCTATCGAATCTTTAACGATGATGACATCTATTAAAATACCGATTATTCACATTTATTTCGATCCTCGCCTCACTTGCTCTATTACTAAGAACAATTGCGTACCAGTGGCGTAGGGTGAATTTTCTTAAAAGGGAAGCCGGACCAAAAAATGCTTACCTTGATCAAGTGTGATGCGTGAATTCCAGTAACTACTCGTTTCGAAAGGGAAGCCGATAGGAATCGAGTTGTATGGAGCCTTCGCCACTGTTGCGTACCTATGTGATTCTTGAGTGAGGATCAATAGCTAACAGTCTAGCTTTAGCGTATGTTAGTAGAGAACTATGTTATGTGGTACTTAAACACATGTGTGTAGGGCAGTTATTGTGTGGGATAGTGTAGCCGTGACGTCCTTGCACCTTTGTCTGGGGTCCGTTGTGTGGCCGAGAGTCGAGAGCAAGTCCACGCTGGTCCATACAGGAAATTATAATGCTACTATCTAGAAAAACAAAGACCACATTTTGCCAACGTTCTCTCGTTGTTATCCATGAAATAGTTGGAAAATATTCGGTTACGGCCAAAGGGACCAAAAAAAAATATCGGTTATTTCTGGTCCTTATAGGTACATGAATCCCTTTCTATAATTATATGAGTAACAATGATAATATGTCACGTGCATAAAGTAGTATAGTGCTAATGCTAATAAAATAAAAAAATAACAAAATAGAACAGGTTTTAGTTTGCGGTGTCTGATAACCTTCATTCGGTAGCCTTAAACTTTTAACCTTAGCATTTTGCTATTGCAAATGCAATTCAATGAAAAAAGCATAAAAAAATTGCATGAATCCGTGCACGATCTACCTACCTTACGTATATTTGTTTATGCCATTTGTTGTAACAAAAGCACCATTAAAGCCGCTGCCGCAATGCAATAACTATAAAAATGTTTTTTTTTTATTAACCACAAAACATACAGCTTGGTTAATCAGCCCGCAACTAAACATACGCAACCGTATTGCACCATTTCAACTTCCTCGTGAACTGCCGACAGCTTGCCCAAGCTAAGCTTGCTTCATACCTATAGCTGCTATGTACTAGCGTGACCTGACGTAATCAGCACAGGTTTTATCAACAGCTTTACCAATTTTATAGCTAGCTCATAAAAAGTAGATACTTACCGATCGCAATCGTAAATCAATTCTTACATAATACCGGAACAGGCGTTTCTTCAGCCCGTAACCATCCACTGGTGGATTCAGGCCTTCTAATAGTATGTATACTTCACGTCTTCATGGATTATCATGTTATCAGAAGAATAATACGAGTCTATGAAATAATGTTACTGTTGCGACACGTTAGACTAGATCTAGGTCCTGTTTCTGAAAGGATGATCAATTTAATCTGTTGTCAAATCTCATGTCAATGAATGTGATTATAATAACTTCAAAACTCATTTATTCAAAATAGACTAGAATCACTTAGTTCTTCTTGAACGTCATTGCTACAAAAGACCAAAAACGCCCTAGTGAAACAGCGCTACAAACTCCCCAGCATCATAGATCTGTCTGTCGAGTGAATTAATTAATTCAATCTATACTCAGAAAAAGGTACTATTAATTACAATAACCGAATTATGCAAATTGTGGATGATAAACAATAAATAAAATATTAACAACCAACTACAGCACATGACATCAGATCTGGCAGTTGATTAGTTTATTTTTCCGTTGATGCAGACTTTCAGAAACCGTGGTTAAGATTTCTCTAAAACAAGTATTAGCAAACTTATAACGTCTGCATTTCTTCAGCCGTCGCTAAAGTTCGTTAAATAGTGCGACGTTCGCTTCCCGGATGAGGCAATTAGGTATCTGAGATAGGTTTTATTTATACGGTCTGTCTTGGACAAAACAGAGAATTTCTCATTACAATTTCTCCTTGCGAAGATACGATCGAGATGTGAATGACGGTTATGTAAACCAGCTGAAGTGAACTACTTCATAATATTGCAATTTAGTTTAAGGCCCAAATATCAGTTTTTTTTTTGCAAGGTTTAGATTTTTCTGGTAGGAAATTGGCTAGCTAAAGTAGCTTGGCTACGGCTCTCTGAGGTCATTCTAGGAGTAGGAACCTAAGTTCAAGGTTAATTGCTCGTTTAGCCAGATATTCAATAATAGAAATTTAGCCTTCCTTCGATCACATCATCGTTCAGAAGTTTAGAGCTTCTTCAGTGGTGTTTTTTGCCGAACTGAAAAGACAGGAGAGCTTATGGGACTAATCATGTTAATCAGTATCAATTCGCAAAATGTTGGATGGTTTTAGACACACTTACCCACATTACCTGTGCAATCTTTTTCTTTAAGCTGCAAAAGCATACTACAGTATGCGTAAGCGTGCTGACGCATGCGCAAGCTGAATCGATGCGAAAAGGTGAAAGCATGCGTATGCATACGATCGGGCATACGAATGCCCGTTTTGTATTGGTTAAATTAAACGCGAACTGACGCGCAATAATAAAATATGCGAATTGATGCAAAATAGGTAGGTGTTCAGTCCCTAAAGATAAATCCCTATAAAATGCACAATTACTATTTCCCTTATAAAAATAAATGTGACACGCTCATAATATGATTGCTTATCGTCATATTTTGTAATATTGTATGGAACATGTTTTTCCTGTGATAAATTCAATGTCACTATTATTAGAATTGTTTTATTGTTCATGTCATTTGCCCAGATCAGATTGAAACATTGTAATAAGCCGTGCTAATACCGGCCATCTAAACCATTTCCACATTGCTTTTAAAGCTGTTGAGTACATGATTCGGTAATACTTTAGAGCTTCAATGACACCGAACTACCTCCGTATTTGCATCGACACGGAACTAATTATTTTGAAATGATAATAAAAAATAATTGAAACGTAGTTTAACGGTAATGTTTTATTTTTTTACCGCTTACCGGAAGACTATTTCCGAAGTCGTCAAAATAGTATTTCCTCACCGATATAGGTCTAGCTGACCAAAACAATGGTCAATTAATAAATGCGCGGCTCAAGCAACTGAGCGGAAAATGTTCAGATCTACGCGTAACGTTCGCTTTGCTCTGCAGTGATTCACGGACTTAAACATTGGTAGGAGTTTATTCGAGGATATAGAACTTAACTAATTCCGATTTGGAATGCCATGCAGTTTGCTATGCTTCAGCTAAGAGAAACACATAATGTGGCACATTATATCTTGCACAATCATTGAAACGTGGATTTGGTCTTTCGCTCCGCGCTCGCTTGACAGAAACCCTAACTATGTGCAGTTTCGGGGCAAAATATAATGGCCCTGCCATTGTATGTTGCTATGAAACTATTGCCCAAAAAATTTGTGAGTCTCGCGTTCGATCTTTTTAATTCCCGACATTTGCCGCAACTATGCGAATTATATTATAACGAAGGCGATAGCTTACAGCTCGGTGTGACGTGCAGCCCAAGCATGGCCGTCACTCGCAGTCGGTCGCAGACGTCGCCGCAACTACACGCGTGCTGGTTGCCCTAACGTGGCCAATATAATCACGATCGCGCGCATAACTTGTCGCATTCGATTAATGACTCAATTCTATTGTTCTCGAAGATATGTAAACAAAAACAATCATTGTGATAAGTGCTTCTAAAGGAACTATCCTAATCAAAATAAACAGCAGTTTTGTTGACGCTAGAATAAAGAATGTTGGTCAAGGAGCGTTTAAATAAGTGGAAAACATCGACGATAAGATAAAGCTATACCGCGACAATAAATGTTATCGCAATTCGTTATAGAGTGCACTTCGAGAAGAGCACAGTGCAAAAATTGCGTCCTTCCTTTCTATTCAAACGGCAGAGGCGATGCTGCAATCTAGTCGCCTGCGTACACACAACATTTGTTGACGCATGCTGCAGATGTGGGAATTCGAAAACAGTGCGCGACTCAGTTTGTTTGTTTTCTTCGAACAAGTGTAACAATACCTGACGGATAATCAGTGACGTTAATCATGGGACAACGCTCTGAAGTGGCCACGCCTGACAATAGCGACGAGGAGAGCGGTGATGCATTCACTGACGGAGATTTTGGTGATTCCGATGATGAAACGATCGTCGAACGCCATGATGAGGCTAAGCCTTCACACATACCCATCAATGAAACTGTGAATGAAGACATTCAGAAGAATGCAGCTACCAATGGTCACTCTAATGGTGGTAGTGTAGAGGAGCAGCCCAAAATGAATGGTCGTAAGAACAGTGAGAGTAATTCGAGTGATGTGGATAACCAAAGCTTAGTTTTATCGGATTTGCGCAGAGATTCACATGGCGATCAAAATCCGTCAATAGTGGGCATTCTCGGCGATCAGCAGAACCATGTACGTATGGCAAATTGTTAAGTGTTGACCTCATAACCTTCTTTGAATTTTGTATTGTGTCATACTATATCCGATTTTTTTCCGCTTCCCAAAACGTTTGCAGGTGAGTCATGCACGACCATGTGATTTCCCTTCCCTTTACTCACCTATGAACGTGTACTTGTACCTAGTAATTTAAAGGTTAATTTAGTTAATGGTTCCATACGCGCCTAGTTGGGGATTATCTTATCTCGGTATATTTCGTTACATTCTGTACGATTTGAAGGTCGCAGTCTAATATAAAGTTGTCTCAGGTGAATATCGTTTTCTTTATTCGGCACTTTATACGTATACAATTTGTTTTTGTGGAAAACTGTAGTTTCCATATTTAGTGTTATGTAAGGAATAAAATTGTCGTGACTGAGTGATTTGTATTGTTGCGATATTCTAGTGGTCAGGTTAGCTCTGTAGTAGTATGTTCGTAATCGCGCCGGTGCTGCGGTGAGATGACCTCGTGCTGCTAGATTGCATCGATATGACGTTTCCGGAGAGCTTGTTAGCACTCGGCTGTAAACTCTTGATCCTTTATGTAAGTCACCTTTTCACCTCTAAACAAATGAACATGAATAAAGGATGTCTCAATATTCAATTCTCAATGCCGTTTGAATAGAGTTCTCTTACCTTCCTTAACTTGCAGTATATTATAATAAGTTCTGTTTATTATAATGGTAGTAAACATGTGACATTAGTTTTGAACACTTGTGTGATGATGTTGTCACGTCTGATGACCTCATAGTCGCAGACATAGCCTCGCCATGTCACCACTACAGCTGTTATTTTGTCTGGCCACTCGTATTTTGATACTTTATGTAAGTAACTAAGCCTTGATTATAATGCATAATGTCTGGAACAAGTTTTTGCGGACGTATTAATTACACAGATCTTGTAACTGTTTGGTCAACCACAACAGACATATTTATGTCCTTGTTGTCCTCATCGTCGTAATACTTTACTTCACCGATTCGGATGTAACTAAAGAGCCTTTTAACTACTTTTAAAAGTTCTAAATAATCTTCTTCCCCTATAAAACTTGGTTACAAGTTAAAATCTGGAATGTGCTGTTTATTTTAACTATAAATCTGTTGTGTCGTCCACAAGTATGCATAAATAGAATAACTGGGATGTTTTCATTCAACACGTGTGCTATGCTTTAGTTAAAATGTTGATGATGTGTGTTCGCTCACTACTCGGTTTCAAGTTCCGACGCATCCTTGAGTTATGTGTTGGTATAACAATATGAACAATTTACGTTAAGCTAAGCATCAGTGACGATTTGTCACGCCGTGTTCACCCGTTGTCTCCACAAGTATTACAACCATTCTTCACAGTCAAATGACTCTGTTTACCATTCCAAAGACACTAAACACGTCATTCTGTCCGTTTCTCCGTTACGTCTTAGTTTTTCACGTCTTAATAGAATAAGACAAAGTCGTCTAACTTATGAAACAGGTGATTAGTATGAGTAAGACATTTCACTTCGTTGAGTAATCAAACAATTACCGGAAATGAATACACTGTATCAAATGAAGCAACAAATTGTCGAACAAATAGTATTTAGCAAGCATTACGCGACGGTTTTATTGTCAAAATCAAAAACCGTATTACAGCTTGGTAATAGACTATTAGAGATAAATGGAATGGAACCATAATAGGTTTATCTTTCAATCAGTTTGAAGTGCATTAGCAATAAAAATGTCGATGGATTGGTAAACACTGGTGACGGGCGACCTGCCGGTACGCCCGCTCGAGATTATCGCCCTTTAACTGGAACACCTCTGTTTACTGATTTATATCCTTACTGGTCTATAGCTGTCAATTGTATTTACAATTAGTCAATTGATTAGTAACGCAACAATACTCGTACATTATTAATTTATTGATATCGGAGCAGCTACTTAAACTACTTTACTGTTTAAATCTTCGAACTCGTCTTCTTCTTGTTTCGGATGCTCCTCATTTGCCGCGATAGCTTCATCAATTTAAGTGTCCACCAGATTACAAGGACCGGCGACTGTGGGGAATAACCTTCGTATCCTTAACGCATTTCGTTCAAGGATGATGTCACCATCGACGGCAAACACATTTTATTTACTTAGTGCCATGTGGTGTGAATCACATTTTTAATGAATATTTTGTGTTGCAAACATTCGATGGCTTATGACGTAATCTGTAACGAATTTTCTGTCAAGATTTTTCAAGACTACGTTTGTCCAGTATATATTTTATCACATTTTTTCGTTATCACGCAGTGGTGAGCTCATTCCGTAATCGATTTATGCATTAACCGATTGTGATATCTTTGTTTTTAAAGTTTTTGTTTCTTGTTGACTGTTGGTATAGTAAATTTTTATTGTTAAATACGCTTTTGTGTTTCTTCACCTATAACCTAATTGTAGTTTTGGCCGATTTCTGATTAATTGTCCTCGAATATAAAATACAACTAGTTTCGTTATCATAAATGTTCTTTAAATATGTAAACAAAATTCCATAAATTTTATATAGAAACAAAACGTTGTTGGAGCAGCTGAATGAGTTGTATTGAGAATTTTCGAGAAATTAAAGATTCTTTGCACGTTGACAGTCTACCTACCACGCACGCCGGCGCCGCTGCCGGTTGGAAGTGATGGTCGGAAGACAAAAGATAAGGTTATAATAATAGACGACTGCGTTGCGAACTTAGGAAGGAGTGTTATCACACTACACTGTTACGCCACCGTTTCCCGTCACCCGCATTTAACTGTTACTTTAAACTTCACACCCGTATGCATGAGGTCGATTGCGTATAATTTTCACATTATAACACATTGAATAGCAAAACACTGTAACGCTATTTGTTTTCGCAAATTCTAATTAAAGTATTCGGTAGCTGCGGAAATAAGGACCAATTCTTTAGTTTCTTTATCTTCCCCGTGATCATAAACCTCTGCGGAACCAAAGACCAGTTAGCTAAAAGGCGTCTTGCATTAGACCAGGAACACGATTTAAAGGTGCACAAAGAACGGAACTGTTAGCGATTTGCCTAAGTTCTTCCCTTTAGTTGCACTTCATTGCTTAGATTGGAATACTAGCTTAACAACATTTTCCCTCTTTATTTCGTAAATTACCTTTAAATTCGCAAATGAATCCACCTTTATAAGCTCATTACCACTATTGACGCGTGTCTGAAAGAGAGCTTCCCGTGATACCGTGTTCTGTAAATTATGTGATGTGATATGTGACTATTAGACTCTGTCTGGGCAGACCGACCGGGGCGAGCCCACGCCCACGCAACGCTGGGCCAAGCTTTATGACCCTATCATTGTCTCACGCAACCAAAACACACTAATTAGAAGCTCCATTATTCGTTTTTCAAATTATTAACGTAATGGATCTCTTGACGGAGATTTGAAAGTTTTAGCCCCAAAAATTTTAATTGCCGTCATTTGGCACATGTTTTAGCCCTAATGTTTGTTGTAATAATGTCAGTGTTGCGTTAAACACGTTGTTTGAACAAGTTCCCACGTTGACGAAATTAGGCATATTTAAAACTAGGCCATGCGTATAAATGACATTATACTAAATTGCCTATTATTTACAAATGCTATTGAAGCATATCGTTTGCATATTATGGTAGGCGATTGAAATTAAAATTAGAGTCAAATGACACTATGTATGAAAATACTAGTTTTTAATGTTCATCGTGTGCTTTCTTGGGGATAGGGCATGAAGAAGAGGTGTTCTTTCTATCAGCAGTAATAGTCTACCTGTTGACCGCTTGCCTTGCTGCCATGCATGAAAGTCTGAGTTCATCCCAGCCTGCACCTCTTGACTTTTCGAATTTATGTGCGGTGCAAAATTTTATACTTGTGTTAACAATGAAGATAAAACATCGTGAGGAAAACTGCACAAATGAGAGTGCTCCATAAAATTCTCGATGGTTTGTGTACTCTGCCAACTTACCCGCACTAGGCCAGAGTGGTGAACTAAGGTCACCCTTCTCGTTTTGAGAAGAGACCCTTACCCACTATAGTAGGATTATTAAGGGCCTGTTTCACGATGTCTGAGTAACCACTACTCACCGAATAAATTCAAAAATGGAACAGAAGTTGTATGAAATTATCTGCCAAGTAATATAACGGGAACTTACTTGGAGGTGGTGAAACGGGCGCTAACTGTAGTAAACTGACAGGTGCTAATGTCAAATAACAATGCACTACTGTCAAACAACAATGGTATAGCATTTGACAGTAATGGGCTGATGACGTAATGCATGTTCTTTCTTGTCAAGATTTTGATTGTACAAATCTTTTTGACAAACAAACTTTCCTGTGTAAACTTTGCTTATCAAGTCTCTTTGCTCGAGGGACAGCATGACAAGCTAACCCACGCGTCAGATTACAATATGATGTCCATCATTCACTTCCTTACCGCGAGGTGTAATTAATGGCTTACTTCCGACTCAATTTCAACACCTTCCTTTCATAGTTATGACATAAGGCTGTTAGCGCATCGTATAGGTACCTACATATTTCTTACAAGTATGTTTGTTTTAACTTTCGATGTTAGAAAATTTAATATTATTTTGTATTGAACATAATATTGGAGCAATGGACAGACTTGTTTAAACTGACGCATTGTAAAGAAATATTTATAGAGGAAAGGAAAGGCTTATGTCCGGCACTAGGCTGCGATAGACTTGAGTCTATTGATTGATTGAGCCCTATGATCATTTGTTTTGTAATGCGTTTTAGACAAATCATTGTACAATATAACTGATATCATCGGATATTTATAGTTTCAACAAGTTTATTTAATCATCCGGCGATTACATGCAGATATCGGCAATAATGAATATCAATTGATCTTGCACAGACAATGGAAAATTGATGATGGAAAATTGTGATTGTGACGTTTATCAAATTAAAATCCAAATTAGTATTCAGTTATTTATATTGGTTCCTAAAGAAATTAGCAATTATTCCACGGAATGTCTCTAGAAGGGAAGAACAAATGAGAAATATCAGCGACAAATCATTATGTTTAGGTATTTTGGTCCTTTTACATTGTTAAAGATAAAAGGACCAATCTGAAAACAGTGATTTAATATGTACATATCTATTTACATAAAAGATGTCATTCATTGTAGATTTAATTTATTTAATAGGCCCAGCTAGTTTACAACTAACAATGAGTCGATAAAATATTTGCGAACAAGATGGCATAAACCACTTAACACCATCCACACAGATTACACTAACCGGTACGCGTGCTAATTGAAGACGCGTAACTTATGACTACGACCACGATGTTCCGCCCACAGTTAGTTTGCGCAAGCGCATCCTCACCGCTGCTGGCAACGCTTTGAAATATCATATATTAATTAATCAGCCGTTAAGAACGAAACTTATGTTTCGTTACCCTCAATGTTTGCTGCCAAATGAGAGTCTGAATCATTGATGATCTGAATTTGTCTAATTCAGTCTGCTAGACGAGACGTCTGCCTGGGACTCACAACCTAACCTAACACACTTTATGTTAGAACTGTGATAACTCTGTGTCAACGAGACCGTTTTAAAGCAATAATTTCAGTACGCCGGAGTACTGGGGTGCAGTTGAGGTTTGAAGTAAGGGACAACCTTCTACGCTCTCTACCATTCTCTGTGTATATGTCAACCGAAACATTTTTGTCTCATTCCAATACCTTGGAACCACACTCCTTAACTTTCTCGCTCTGATCATTTAAGGTTCCCCCACACAGGTGCGTTATTATCGCATGCGTTATTGCAATAGTGAGTCCCGCCCGAGTCCTTGCCATACAGTTGCGTTTTAATCTTCTGATCTTTTCAAAATGTGTGTACCCCTACAAGCCGTACCGCCCTCGTTGTGTGACTGTCGATAATAGCGTTATTGAAGCAGGTGTGTATATGATCGCACGCGTCCTAATACATATAAAATGTACTGAGAACAGATATCGCAATATCGTAGGACGCAAGGACGCAAACGTCCTACTTCTATCGTTTCGTTATTATCGCAGTAGCGTGTAAGATCGCATGCGTCCTTATACAAAATGTGCCAAAAACAGATCGCAATAACGCGATAAAACCACCTTTATAACACACCTGTGTATGAGCCTTCACTTTTCACAAAGTACGACCATATATCTAAACTATGCGTGTGTTATTTCTAGGCAGAGCAGCGGTTAGCAGCGCGTCGAGCAGCACGGGCAGAGGCGCGCGAAATACGCATGCGCGAGCTAGAGAGACAGCAGCGCGAACAGGAAGACCATGCTGACAAAGCGTACGATATGTATACGGGAAAGACACCAGGTACATACGATCTTTTTATACTATGACAATAAGGTGCAGGTCACATTACGTTACAGCCTCATGAGGCTTATAAGAGATTGTTATGGGGAAGGGAGGGGGGCAGCATGAAACTCTCATGTAATATTATGTATTACTCGGTTTGATCAGGGTTTCCATGAAGCTTTATGGGTATATGGTAATCGCTCCACATTAAATTAGAATTAAAATTAATTTCTACAGGAGAACAGTAAAGCTCTAGAACAGTGTTCCGCAAACTTTTTGTATTCAAGGTACACCTACAAAATCTGTTTTTAGTGGTATACCATAAGACCGCTGTGTAGTATAGGTAGGTGGGTATTATATCTTCATATCTTTCTGAGAAAATTTGCCATTTTCCCGCGGCACATCAACTAACGCCCACGGTATACCAGTCTGCCGCGGCAAACACTATGCGGAACACTGCTCTAGAACATAATTACACACCTGTCTTCTGCAAAAAGAATATTTTGGGATATTCAGACTAGCCTGTGAGGAGGAGCTCGTGGCTAAATAATTACAGCCGCATAGACCGATCTTCCGGGTTAAGCCACGCTTGCCGAGGTTGGTCTGTGGATGGGTGACCATTTACCATAGCGAGTTTCCTCCGTGCCTCGGAAAGCACGTAAAGCCGTTGGTCCCGGCTGTCATTTGTAGATCTTTGACAGTCGTTACTGTTGGTCAGAAGCCAGAAAGTCTGACAACCAGTCTTACCAAGAGTATCGTATTACCCAGTTACTGGGTTGTGGAGGTGTGATAGGCAGTCGCTCCATGTAAAATACTGATATTCAGCTGCATCCGGTTCGACTGGAAGCCGACCCCAACATAGTTGGGAAAAGGCTAGGCAGATGATGAGACAGATGATTCAGACAGCCTGTGTCTAGTAGAAGTACCTTTTTTTTAAATGTGGGGAAATAATCATGAATAGGTACCTAGCCTCCTACCTAGAGAAAGGAGAAGGTTATTCTTGGTAAGTTGACTCTTACCGGATAAATCTACTATGATGTTCCTCCGAGGACCTATGACCGGGGTCGTGGGATTCGCTAGCTAGTGCCTGCACCGCAACAATTGAAGTACCTTGGTTAAAATGTAACATTTCGGTTCTATGATCTGAAGTAAAACTTAAAAACATTACACATTTCTACATTTGTCTGTTCTCCTATAATGTACAGCTTCTGCTGATTGAATTTTTAATACGGCTTTCAACGTTAGTGCTGTAGGTAACAACCACAGCTGCCAGGCAAGCGAAGTAGTTGTCAAAACCTTAAAAATTAGATACACGACAAGTTATTGTATTGTTACAGAGGCGGTGGGTCGTCGCGGAGGCACGCGGCTGGCAGCGCTCAGTCCGGCCGGCGTGCTCTCGCCACGACGCAGCTCGGAAGACTCCGCTGATGATGGCTTCAGCATTAAGGACCTCAGGGTAAATATTATTTATAGCAAACTGTTTGGTACTTTTTATTACTTTGTGTGTCGTTCGCGGTTCAGGGGGCCTAGACAAGATCCCTTTTCCTTAAACGTTAACGCCTGCGGAATGATAAAATTGTATGGAAATGACATTTGCTCGAGCGTAAGCAAATGTCATTTCCCTATAATTTCATCTTTCCGCAGGCGTTAAAGTTTAAGGAAAAGCGATTTTGTCTCAGGGGGCTGGTACTCATTTAAAACTTGCAAGTCGATTGGTGGAGTCCTACAGTAAAAAAATCATAAACACTAACGGTTTTTTAATTTAATTATTGTTCAATTTTATCCGAAACAATGACCAGAATTAATCACGACAAATACCTACTAATTAAGTTCCTTACGTTTCCAGCACGAGTTGAAAGAGGTCGAGGAGAAGTTCCGTAAGGCGATGATCCTGAACGCGCAGCTGGACAACGACAAGGCTGCGCTCGGCTACCAGCTGGAACTGCTCAAGGACAGGATAGAGGAGCTGCACGAGGAGTATGCGCAGCTGCAGGTACATATTTATCTGATGAAGAAAGTATAAGAAAAAATTGCAGCACGAAAGATCGGGTAATATCATGTCTTTCCAAATGTCGCCTTGATTTGCACGTGGCACACTGCTGCTGATCGACTTGGATCCAAATTCTATAGGCAGGTGATAGGTACAAACGTCACCAGTATGAAAGAGCTAGGTCTGTTACCAATCCGCTCGTCCAGTATAGTAATTAGCATTAGCTTCCTTTTTGCGCTCTTCCAGGCTTTACCGTTACTGAATTTGAAGTAACTTACCTATCTTCTTCATTCGATTGTTTTGTTGTGATAAACGTTTTAAATGAATGAACCATGTTTCCAGCGCGAGCACAAGGAGAAGTGCTCATCGTTCGAGCGTCTAAAGCGTGAGCACGAGTCGGTGACGCGCGAGCTGGGCGCGGCGCGTGACGCGGTGCGCGCGCGCGACGCTGCGGCGGCTGCGGCAGGGTTCGCGTTCGTGGACGCGGCCGCGCTGGGCAGCGGCGCGCGGGGGGGCGCCGGCGCCGCTGTGGGACAGGTGCCGTCGCTCGCGCTCGTCAGCCATAACGCCGAGCAGCTGCTCAACGACGCCGGGGAGGGCACGCTCGGTAATGTCTTCATGTAACGATACCGGAACTGTTCACCATTCGCGTCAAACCTAGTAAATATCCATGAACATGCTCTAATTAATACGACCTCGAGGAGCTCGTGGCTAAATAATTACAGCCACATAGACCGATTTTCCGGGTTAAGCCACGCTTGCCGAAGTTGGTCTGTGGATGGGTGACCATTTACCATAGCGAGTTTCCTCCGTGCCTCGGAAAGCACGTAAAGCCGTTGGTCCCGGCTGTCATTTGTAGATCTTTGACAGTCGTTACTGTTGGTCAGAAGCCAGAAAGTCTGACAACCAGTCTTACCAAAGAGTATCGTATTACCCAGTTACTGGGTTGTGGAGGTCTGATAGGCAGTCGCTCCATGTAAAATACCTACTGATATTCAGCTGCATCCCGTTCGACTGGAAGCCGACCCCAACATAGTTGGGAAAAGGCTAGACAGATGATGATGATGATGGTCTAATTAATACGACCGCTAAAATGATCATAAGCTCCTATGATCATTAGATCCTGCATTAGCAGGGGTGGGCAAACTACGGCCCACGGGCCAACTTCGGCCCACAGAGGGTTTTAATCCGACCCTCACTTTTAGAACAAGAGTGTACGGCCATAACAAATAGCCGTAATTATTTGAGCCAAAAATATTAGTTTTGGCATAACAAAATGCATTTTTTAAATTCTGGCTCCCTGAAAAAATTCTTGCGTTTTTCTGGACCCTGAGGAAAAAAGTTTACCCACCCCTGATCTAATGTCTCAAATCGTAGCTAAAAATGATCAACGGATTGGCCTATGCCAGGACTACACGAACATTTATACAATCACTGCCGTCTGATCCCTGCAAGCCAACTAGTGGCTGATACCAAAAACAGATCAGAGAAGTTCAAATGTTATGTGTCCTTCCTGTGACAAAAATCGAACATAATAATTTGTGGATTTAACTTTTGCAAGTAACCGCAATAATGTTGCATCAATTTCGATACCAATCGATTTGAGCGGTAGGTACACCACAAATTCTTGGAAACTTCCACAAAATATTAACGTATACAAAACAATCCTACAGATGTCCGGTTGCAAAAACTCCTGAGCTCGAAGCAGGCTTTAGAGTCGGAAGTACGCAAACTGAAACTACAGCTGAACGAGGAACGCGCCGCCCGACAGAATGGAGTCACTAACCATCACGAACACGAGTACGAGAACGAGCGTGAGTACTAATCAGATAATGTTAGCTTATTTTTGCTTGTCGTTGCCTTGAGTGAAAATCTCGGGTATGAAATTTTATATTTTATCACAACGTATAGGTACTGTAATTATAAAAGAGCTGCTCTATGCGAAATTATTTCATAGGCATTGAAATTAAGCCTTTATTGGGTATATAAAATACGTAATAAATATAATTGACTCTCTTGCCCGCGACTTCCTCCACGTGAAAGCTCACAGGAACCGTGCAATAACCAAATGCATTCCAGAGGTTTTCGTTCTAAGGCCGTGGCCCCATGTCTACGGTGCGGCGCCGTCCGCCGTGAAACGGCGCGGCGCCGCGCTGTGCGGCGACACAGCGCCGTGTACGGTGCACCGCACGTTAATTACGTGGCTGGCGTAAATATGACATGTCTAAAATTGCAATTTTTTAGGGCGACCATTTTAAAGTTTTGACCTTAGAATAATAACGCCTAGAAGGATAGTCTCATACACGCTCCCTACAAAAAACTGAAGCAACATTCGTAATTATGTGTGAGTGAGCGGCATGTAATTACGGAGACTGACACGCACACAGACGTAAAAAAAATGTTGCTCGAAAATATAATTTCCCCTAAATTGGGGGAAAATTGTATGTATTTGGGCCATAGCATAGATTGCATATAAAAAATGTTACGTATGTAACTTAAGTAATGAATCTATTTTTTTAACTAATAAAAAAATCTGTCAGAAGTACATACTTATCGTAATACTTTATAAGTTTTATTGTTGTTTTTAACTAAACTCGTAATTATACTTAGAATAATTTATTAATTTGCGACTCTATGTCGCGTATCTATTTAAACTAGTTTAATGTACGCGACAAACCTTCGCAAATTATGATAACTTTTTAAATATTTCAAAATCGTCACCCTATAATTTTAAGCCGGGTCTGCTGTGACCATGTGTTTGTTATTTTTAACATATAATCACGTTTTTCTACAGTAAAATGGGCATCAAATACAGTAGACTCCAAGTGTTAGTGTCTACTGTATTATGGGTGATTTTTCTTTACAACTGGCAACACTTCGTTGTAATAAATTAGGTTAAGAAAATTTTGATTTGGAGATCGATTTACGTAAAAGTAATGGATTTAATGTTAGTATCAATATGTGAAATGCAATTTTATGTAATTTTTAATGTTTTCCGGGTGTGCTATAGCATCTTTATACTCAACAAATTGTCGTTTTGAATTATTTCTTGGGAGCTGTGTTCAACAGAGCGTGACATTGAGCACTGACGGCTCGATTCGCTAACTTTGCCGGATCCGGCATAGTTTGAGTTGCTTCGCTTTTGGTGCTCGTACTAGGTTTCTAGGCGTTATTATTCTAAGGTTTTGACCTCTTCTGGTAAATCGGTAAATTAGTTTAACGTATGTATTTTAGTTGTTTTAAAATATACAGGATGTTAACGAATTCGTGTAATTCCTTAAAACCATATGATCTGCTACTGGTGTATTGTCCCGGCATGGAAAATAGGCAGATTTAAAAAAAAAACTTTTTTTTTCATACGGTACTTATGGCTAAGTGATCGAATCTAAACCACAGGTTTCAGTAAAATACAAATGTAAATGACGTCAACGTCAAAATCCAAGATGGCGGCTGTGAAATTTTACAAGATATGCATCATGGGTGTGACATGTCCATGGTTTTCGGGGGTGCTGATGACGAAAATGAGGTGGAAATCAAAATCCAAGATGGCGGCTGTGAAATTTTGAAAAATATGCATCATGGGTGTGTCGTGTAGATGGTTTTCGGGGACGATGATGCATATTTTGTAAAATTTGACAGCCGCCATCTTGGATTTTGATTTCGACCTCGTTTTTGTCATCATCGCCCCCGAAAACCACGGAAACGACACCAATGATGCATATCTTGTAAAATTTCACAGCCGCCATCTTGTAGTTTGATTTCGACCTGACTTTAGTCATCATCGCCCCCGAAAACCATGGACACGACACCCATGATGCATATCTTGTAAAATTTCACTGCCGCCATCTTGGATTTTGACGTTGACGTCATTTACATTTGTATTTGAATCCTGTGGTTTAGATTCGATCACTTAGCCATAGGTAGGTAGTAGGTACCACATGAAAAAAAATTTTTTTTTTTTAATCTTCCTAATTTCCATGCCGGGACAATGTACACCAGTAGCAGATTATATGGTTTTAAGGAATTACACGAATTCGTTAACATCCTGTATATTTTAAAACAATTAAAACACATACAATTTACCGATTTACCAGAAGAGATCAAAGCTTTAAAATGGCCGCCCTGAAATATTGCAATTTTAGACATGTCATATTCACGCCAGCCACGGTCGTACGGTGCAAACTACACGGCGCCGTACACGGCGCCGTGTCGCCGTACGCGGCACCGTACGCGGCGCCGTATAAGGCACCGTACACGGCACCGTGCGCGGCGCCGTGCTGCGGCGCGGCGCCGCGCCGTCTCACGGCGGCCGGCGCCGCATCGTAGACATGGGGCCACGGCCTAAGGCGACGTTTATGCACGTTGGGTTTAAGAAATGATTATAATGTACTTGTATTGTTATTTTTTTTTTTTTTGTATTGTTATTCAGTGGAGACGGTCCGCAAGTCAGTGTCGGAGGCGAAGGCCCGCGCGGCGCGAGCGGAGGCCGAGGCCGCACTACAGGCAGCACACGTCGCGCGTCTCGAGGCGCAGCTGCAGAGGCTCCGCGCGCGACAGGACCACCAGGACGACCACGAGGAACAACTCAAGCAGGAGCGCCGCAAGCTGCAGAGAGAGGTAACACAACACAACACGCGCCTCCGCATAGGAGGCTCTATGTATAACGAGGCCGCGCCGCGCTGCAGAGGCTCCGCGCGCGACAGGACCACCAGGACGACCACGAGGAACAACTCAAGCAGGAGCGCCGCAAGCTGCAGAGAGAGGTAACACAACACAACACGCGCCTCCGCATAGGAGGCTCTATGTATAACGAGGCCGCGCCGCGCTGCAGAGGCTCCGCGCGCGACAGGACCACCAGGACGACCACGAGGAACAACTCAAGCAGGAGCGCCGCAAGCTGCAGAGAGAGGTAACACAACACAACACGCGCCTCCGCATAGGAGGCTCTATGTATAACGAGGCCGCGCCGCGCTGCAGAGGCTCCGCGCGCGACAGGACCACCAGGACGACCACGAGGAACAACTCAAGCAGGAGCGCCGCAAGCTGCAGAGAGAGGTAACACAACACAACACGCGCCTCCGCATAGGAGGCTCTATGTATAACCACAGTGTACCTACTTACTACATACAGTGGGTCAACGCCTATACATTTGACAGGTTCTATGAAATGTCAAAATTGGTAACACTTGTCATAGGGTTGTCACACAAAACAAATAACACAAACTTTGTCAAACAAACGTCCAAATTAATTAATGTTTTATAGAAACCGCAGTGACACGCAAAAAGAAAACCACGCATGCGTAATTTTGACGATTGACAAAATAATGCAAAGGTATTTAGCAGCAATTTCGTCATCTTATCCTGGAATTTTTTAACAATATTTAAAACAACAATCTGTGTAGTGCCGGACTTAAAGAATAGCACTACCCCATCTCTTCCCGTGGGTGTCGTAGAAGGCGACTAAGGGAGCGTGAGGCCTTGTGTAGACCACTAAGCTCTTTTGGCCAACCGCCCGGTGGCGGGTAAACCACCAGCTAGCATTCCCAAAGAGGGTTGGTGTCAGGCAGGCGGCCGACTATAAAACATTTGCCAAATCATTTAGCAACATGATAAGTTTGAATGGAATGCGCGACAGGGTTAGGGCGTACCCCACAGGCGACGCGCAGGGGCAGCACCCGGCTCCTGTGGGAAATGGACTAGGGTTGTTGCACCACCCCGGGCGGGGGCAACGTAAGAAGCGAGCTCGGGAAGTGAGATTGAGGTATGCAAGTTGGAATGTTGGAACGATGACTGGAAGAGCCAGAGAGTTAGCAGAGGTACTCAAAAGAAGGCGAATAAATGTGGCGTGTTTGCAAGAAACAAAATGTAAGGGAACGAAAGCGAGGGAAATAGGTGAAGGATACAAGTTTTTCTACTGTGGAAGTGACGGGAAAAAAAATGGCGTGGGAATAGTGTTAGACAGTAACCTGAAAGAAAGCGTGATGGAAGTGAAAAGGATTAATGATAGATTGATAGTTGTGAAAGTTATGTTGGAGAATGTGATGTTGAATGTAGTTAGTGTATATGCACCGCAGGTAGGATGTGATGAAAGGGTGAAAGAGAAGTTCTGGGAGGATTTTGATTCAGTTTTGATGACCATCCCAGTGAAGGAGGAATTGATAGTCGGAGGTGATTTTAATGGACATGTGGGAAGAATGAGAGGGGCTTATGGAAGAGTACATGGGGGATGGGGATTTGGAAATCCCAACGACGAGGGAGAGACGCTGTTGCAAACCGCTACTGCATTTGACCTGGCAGTAGCAAACACCTGGTTTCAGAAGAACGATAGTCATCTGATAACATATAAAAGTGGCAACCACAAAACCCAAATAGATTACTTCCTCGTCAGACGCCACAATATAAAACACGTCAGAGACTGCAAAGTGATACCAGGAGAAGATTTGGTCTCACAGCACAGACTCCTGGTCATGATGGTAGTTTTAACACTACAGTGTTAAAACTTACAGTATTAAAACAGTGTTAAAATTAAAAAGACTACCAATCTACAAACCGCAATAGTCACATATTATGCATATGCCCATGCTTGGTTCACTTATGGTATCATTCTATGGGGAAATACACACATCAAAAGTGTCTAGGGATCAACATATATTTTTGCAATAACTTTTCTCCTGATTGATATTAATTAAAATTTTCTTTAAGGATTCATGAAATAAAGTGTTTTCGTTTGTCACAGTAACGATAAACCAAGTCACCTTTGCATTAATAAAGAAATTTGCCATTTTCCTAATAAAGGGATTTTTGACATTTGAACCACTAACACAAAAGTTCGAAAAAAAGACTGAAATAACAGTTTTCTTTAAAATTTTATTGGGTAACTTAAACAATTAATAATTAATCCGTGTTTCTACCGCGAACACTAACAACACAAGAACATCGGTTTGGCATACTCAAAATGAGTTCATCCAAATCACGCTGTGGAATGGCCGCCCATGTTCGTTGCAACAACAAAAAAAGGTCTTCTTGCGACTGGATACCCTCCATATTCGGCAGAGCTCTTCTCTGTAGCATATCCCATGCATGCTCAATCGGGTTCAAGTCTGGCGACTGAGCAGGCCAGGGCAGGACATTGATGTTAGCTGCGGCGAGAGTCTGTCTTACAACTCTTGCGGTGTGCGGTCGTGCATTATCATGCATTAACTGAAATAAGGGACCGATTTGCGCTTGTAGAGGAACGATGACGTCTGATACAATCGTCTCAGCATAAATTTGAGCGTTGAGGTTGCCTCTGATCCAAATCAACTCAGTTCTTCCGCCGATCCAAATACCCGCCCATACCATGATGGTTCCACCACTATAAGGATGGACTTCCTGGCAGGATTTTAATCGCTGTTGGCGTCCAGGGGTTCTCCAGTGTCGTATACGTCTTGTATCCGGTCTCATACCAAAACGAGACTCATCAGAAAAGCACACGAAACGCCATTGTTCTTCTGCCCAATTTCTGTGTCCAAGAGCCCATTGATATCGAATCCTACGATTGTGCATTGCTATAGGTGGTACCCGTAGCGGTCTTCGGGAATGAAGGTTCACTTCATGCAAGCGGTTTCTGACTGTTTGGTCGCTAATTAAGTTCCCTGAAGAGTGATGAAGCCTCACGGCTAACATCATGGCGGTTATTGTTGGAGCTCTTCGAGTTAAGATTTGAATGTATCGGTCTTGTCTCCGTGTGGTGCAGCGATACCGTCCTCCATGGCGCTCAGCCACGGTACCAGTGCTTCGGTAACGTGTCCAAAGTCGACTGATAACACTCTGACTTGTATTCAGAGCTAAAGCCACAGTACGTTGCCGGGAACCAGCTTCTATCATTCCCACGGCTCTGAGCATTTCTTCCCTGCTTAAATGACGTCGCCGCTCCATAATAACGTTGGTTTTAATCAGTAGTAGGGAAACAGTAGCACTAATAATGTCTTCAATGCGTTGTATGTTTTTATAGGGAAAATATTGACAGCTGATTTTCATCTTTTACTCGAATTTGATTCACAGTTCCTGATTCAAATTATGAAATGCACCAAAAAGGATCCATATAAATTTATAAAATCATAAATTTATTACAAAGCCACATCTCAATCTCAAGAAATCCGCATAAAAATGCTTGATCCCTAGACACTTTTGATGTGTGTAGCACGGACGCTTCTTCCGTATTTATCCTACAAAAACGTCTTATAAGAATAATAACGAACATACAACAAACAGATATTTGCAAACCATACTTTAAAGAACACAAAATCCTCACCTTGATTAGTATTTATATTTTGGAATTGTGTAAATTGGTGCGAAAATATCCTGATACATACAAAACACGAGGAGATATACAAACAAGCCATTCGTTACGTCATAAGAACAGACTAAATTTACCTCAGTCCCATCTTAAAATGCACTCTTCTAGTCCTTATTCTATGTCAATTAAAATATATAATAAATTACCAGAGTGCTTAAAACAAATAGAAAAAACAAATATATTTTTAAGCAAAGTAAAACAATTTTTAATTAATAAAAGCTATTACTCATTAGACGAATTTTTAAATGATAAAATTTAACTGACTAATTTGAGTAGAAGAATACCAAACTATTTCTGGTATTGCCTTTTCACCATTATTGTATATTAAATAAAAAATAAATTATAAAATAAATATAAAAGTAATGACATTAATGTTAACTTGATGATTGAACAATGGAAATAAATGTTACATAATTATAATATGCACCCAATAAGACGGAAATACAATAATATTACAAATTATAAATACTTAAAATAAATAAATGAGTGATAAAACCAAATATAATAATAAATAATTAATTTAAATAAAAAGCAATGATATAAATATAATAAAATAATCTACCTAATTTCCAATTTACTTTAGTCTTAAGAAATTAAACAGTCTAAATAAAAAATAATAATAAAAAAAAAAAACACCCAATAAATAAAATAAAACTGGAATATAATAACATTACAAATTATAATCTTCCTCTCGCCACCCTATCTTATAATTTTGCTGTGCCCGACAGGGTCCATAATTGTTTCTTTTTAAATATATTTTACCACCTGTATATGTACATTATGGATTGCAATAAAGAATTTGAATTGAATTTGAATTGAATTGTGTTCAAAAAAGAAAGAGCGCCCCCCCCCCCCCCTAAAATTAAATGGCATGTGTTAGAGAAGACTGATTGTGCGAAAAAATTCAGAGAGTGAGTGGTAGATAAAATGATAGGGATGGGAGATATGAATGATCGGAGTGTGAATGAATGTTGGAATGAAATGGCTGGGTGTATTCGGTGTGCAGCGAAGGATATTTTGGGAGAGACGAGAGGAAGGGGCACGATAGACAGGGATACATGGTGGTGGTCGACAGAAATACAGAATGTGTTGAAGGAAAAAAAGAGAAAATTCAAGGAATGGCAGAGTGTTGAAGAGAATAGTGTTAGTTTGAAAGCTGAAAAGAAGAGTGAGTATGATGCCCTAAAGAAAAAAGCCAAGAAAACTGTGGCCATAGCGAGAGCAAAAGCCCAGAGTAAAATGTATGACGCTTTGGATAGTCTAGCAGGCCAAAAAGACCTGTACCGGCTGGCTAGAGCTAGAGAAAGAATGGCGAGGGATGTTTGTCAAATAAGATGTATCAGAGATGAAGCGGGAATGGTTCTTTCGGATGATGAGAAAATTAGGGATAGGTGGAAGGGTTATTTTGAAAGGCTGATGAATGAGGAGAATGACTGGAGTGGTGTGCTTGAGAATAAACCAATGAATGAGGGGTTAGTGAGAATGGTAAGTATGGATGAAGTGAGAATAGCAGTAAGTGGAATGAAGAATGGTAAGTCAATAGGTCCAGATGGAATACCAGTTGAAGTGTGGAAGGTATTACGGGTTGATGGATGGATGTGGTTGGCTTCATTCTTCAATAAGTTGTTGCTGGAAGAAGCCATACCTGATGAATGGTGCAACAGTTCGCTGGTGCCCATCTTTAAAAACAAGGGTGATGTGCTGGAGTGCAACAACTATAGAGGAATAAAGCTAATGTCACATAGTATGAAAGTTTGGGAGAAAGTCATTGAAAGGCGGCTGAGAGAAGAGAGTGAAATTTCACAAAACCAATTCGGTTTTATGCCTGGTCGGGGTACATCAGATGCCATTTTCGCTATACGCCAGCTATGCGAAAAATACAGAAGTGCGCATAAAAACTTGCACATGGTGTTTGTTGACCTCGAAAAGGCATACGACCGAGTGCCTCGTGAGGTTTTGTGGTGGGCCCTTAAGGAGAAAGGTGTGCCTGGGAAGTATGTGCAGTTGATCCGAGCAATGTACAGTCGATGCAGTACCCAAGTCCGGTCTACAGTGGGCACTACTGGCAGCTTCAATGTGGCTGTCGGCTTGCATCAGGGGTCGGCCCTCAGCCCTTACCTCTTCCTGGTAATAATGGACGCTTTGACGGCGGACATCCAAGAAGAGGCCCCCTGGTGCATGCTGTTTGCCGATGACATTGTGCTGGTTGCCGAGAGTGGCCTAGAGGTCCAGAGCAGATTGGAGGTGTGGTGGCAAAGACTGGAGAGTGTTGGTCTGAGATTGAGCAGAACCAAAACAGAGTACCTGTTTTGCGATTTTGGCGGTCTTTCTAGTTCTGTGCCAATATCTCTCGCCGGAACGCCCATACCAACCTGCTCCGACTTTCGGTACCTCGGGTCGCTTGTCCAAGGGGATGGCGGAGTAGACCGAGACGTTACACACCGGATCAACTCAGGATGGATGAAATGGCGACAGGTCACTGGAATAACTTGCGACTCACGGATGCCTCTCAAGTTAAAGGGGAAAATCTACAAGTCCGTGATAAGACCTGTCGTACTGTATGGATCGGAATGTTGGGCCGTGAAGAAGACGGATGAAAAAAGATTGCATGTAGCGGAGATGAGAATGTTGAGATGGATGTGTGGAGTGACCAGAATGGATAAAGTCAGGAATGAGTATATTAGAGGAAGTTTGAAAGTAGCGCCAGTGACAGAAAAGTTGAAAGGGAACCGTTTGTCTTGGTATGGGCATGTGAAGAGGAGAGATGAAACGCATGTGACAAAAAGAGTTATGAGTATAAATGTGGATGGATCAAAGAAAAGATGGATGGATTGTGTGAAGAATGATATGAAAGAGAAGGGTGTCAGTGATATCATGACGGGTGACAGGACGGAATGGAAGAAGAAAACGTGTTGCGCCGACCCCAAGTAACATGGGATAGGGGCAGGAAGAAGAAGAAAACAACAAATTTTGTCGAGGTTACTGCCGCAGTGGCGGACGCTTGGGTGGGGGTAGGTAAGAGCCATAAATTATTCCCAAATCCAAGAAGGAGCCATAGAAAATTACTTATTATTCATGGTTATTACTTATATGGTCTTCGTGGGTGCTGATGCTGGAAATAAAGCCTAAGTATTCCTCGATCATATAGGGCGGTCAAAAAAATTTACCAGTTAAATGTAATTTGCCAGGTAAAACGTGGTCCCTATCTTGGTGTTTGAGAATGGATCTTGTTTTTGTAATCAGCGTCCCCGAAAATCATGGATTTGACACCCATGACGGCTAATTTGAAAATTTTCATGGCCGCCATCTTGAAAATAGATTTTGACCTCATTTTCGGCATCAGTACCCCCGAAAACCATGGAAATGACAACCATGACGACTAATTTGACATTTTTATTGCCGCCATCTTGGATCCCGATTTTGACCTCAGTTTCGGCATCCACACCCGAGAAAACCATGGATTTGACACCTAATTTGATGACGACTAATTTACTAATTTTTGTGGCCGCCATCTTGGATTTGGATTTTGACGTTATTTTCGGCATCAGTGACCCCGAAAACCGTGGAAATGACTTCCCACGAACAATCATTTGAAAATGTATGTATGCCGCCATTTTGGATTAGTAAACAGACTTTATAATAAAATTCTCGTAATAGGTACATGTATACAACATACATACTATTAATAAATTAATAAAATTTCTATGAACGATATCAATCAAATACAAAATCAAAAAGTGCGAGCCCTGGAATTTATGTCCCGAGTATGCAGTATGGCTACTCGGGACATAACCTCCGCTCCTTCACCCCGCACGATTGCTCTGCGACAATATTCTACGTTGACCGACTGTAAGGAGTAAGATATAGGCAGACTAGGCTGTGGTATAACCGTATATGACTGGCAACGTCTCCCTTAAACTGTCGGCATACAAGTAATAATCTAATGAAATATTACTTGCTATTTAGAGAAAAAACAACGCCGACAGCACTTTTTTTAATAATGACTTGGAGTTGAAAAAAGTCTAATGACAAAATCGTATCGATAATTTAATGTGAATGAGCCGACTATAAAAACATAGTCGGCAACATTACGTTAACGTAAGTTTCAAAAAATGACCGACTAGCCCTTATTATAGAGCTACTAGCGCGACGAGGTGACGATCGAACCTCTTGACTTACATAGTTATATAAAATATACATTACATGCTTTAATTTTCAGGAAGTCGTTGACTTCTGGGCCGTTATCAATAATGGCGACAGTTAACGGTACAGTCGCGTATACTTACTCACAAAGTGTGCCGTCCCTAAGCACGCAACGCAACCGATTACTAAGATAATGCTCTGTGCAACAGATAATAACGAAATATACCCGTCAATCCCGAACTGTGTGCTCAATGTATATCAACTGCTAAATGTTAACAAAATATGTAAATACATATAACTTGCCAGTTTGATCCTTTCTGCATGTTATACGTAAAACTATTCCCCACTTATTCAAACAAGCGTTGTTAGAAAGCTATAAATAAAACGCTCTATAACTCAATTGCTATCCCTTTAATTGATGTCCAGTTTTATGAATAAGACACTGTACATAACGCTACCAACCCTGTTTGTGCGAAATGCGACTTAATCACAATATTCTAAGACTCATTATTTAATGGCAGGCACGGGAAGCACTCAACCGGGTTGAAGAGTTGGAGACTGAGAACAGCCACCTCACGAAACGACTAGACAAGCTCAAGAACGCAAAGTCCGCACTCCTGAAAGACCTGTGACAGAATGAAACAACGTAACGTATACAATGACGGGTTACTGTGCGAAAAAATAAAGAAAACGAAGACACGCAGCCATGTATGAGGAGGTATGCGAAATCTTCCGATACGTACTGACCGAGATGAACGCATCGAGCATTTTGTACAGCGTAGAGATTTGTATAATTTGACAAGTCATGGAATTTGGAAGAGGAAGCGTTCAAAAGGTTTTTAACTGACACGATATAACATTGAAGTATTCAGTGAATAATAATTTAACATTCATATTCTCGACATAATAATTTGAGTTTTTTTTTTAATTCTATTAACTTGACATTTTATCATTTCGACCTGTATTATGTTGATCATAAAATAAATATTATTATCTTTTACGTCATAAAGAGTCAGACACACGCAATACTTTTTCACGTGAAATTGTCACATAATACAGTGTGGATTTGCCTCAAAAAGCATCGCGTGAAGAATGTTGAGATTATAAAAATTATAGGCGAAGTGATAAGTATTTGTGGCGTGTATGTGTTTGTATGAGTGAAAAAGTAGACTAATTCACGAAGTTATTCAATTTGTAACCTTAACCATCGTAGATAAGAAAGTATATAATATCCCATTTATATGAGTCCCATTATATCTTAAACTTTGTGAATTAGTACTATTTTATAACAATGCTGGCATTTCCACTTGGTATATAACCATAAGTCATTTAGATGAAAGCTTGGCGATGGTTTCATCGCCTGTAAAATATTGTTGATCGGTTGGTTCAGATGAGGCAACGCTAGGTAAGCTTCGTACTAGATTAATATGTCTATATACATTTTGAATAGTTAGAAAATATGTAGGAAAATGAGTCTGACTGAATGCAACAGCTGTCCCGTCTCAACCGACGCTCACGGAGACCTACAACATTTTTGCACATGCAAATAAATTATAAAATGCTTAAACACACTATCAAATCATTATTATTATTGTTCCTGTATCTCTTTGGAGCTCACGGCTCATCTTCCGTGCGGAAGATGTCCGGTCCTTTGGAAGGTTATTATTATTATTATTAAATGAATTATAATAGCACATCATACTTATGCAAAAATATTGTAGGATGTCCTGTGTAATGCAAGTAATATGGTTGTATTATGTTATGCATAACCGTTATATAACTATTGTAAATCGCTTTTATAACTGAATATTCCCTGTAAAATATGAGAATAATGTGTAAAATTAATGTTTTGTTTAATTTTAATAAATAATTATTTATTTTAACTACGTTCGTATTTTTCTGTATAGGTATTATATGTAAGAGTTTTATTTAGCTTGCCGATTGCATTCGCTTTGTTACTAATAATATAATTGGAGTGATCGATTTGTTACTTGCCATTGGTATCACAAATTGAAATAGTTAGGTTTTACGCAACTCTTTATTACTTCACACTTCGTCGTTGATGCGATTTTAATTATTTATAATGCTTTTATCTGTAATATAATTGCTCAAAATTGTATCCCATGAATTATGTGATAGTCTATTGAGAAGATAAAACGTCCAATAGGATTAGGGACTCGAAGACGGAGTTTTCGTGGGACTGACCATTGTATTTTTTATATTTCGAGATTTTTTATTCACAATTCTACAAAGTTACCATGCTGTTCAACTGATATCATTGTAAATTATTTTTATCTTGTTATTGTGGCATTCTTTTATTACTTTATTACGAACATTTTGATTAGATCTCGAGCTAGTTTGAGTATAAAAGAAGAAAAACTGAGTAAAACGTAGTATATATCTAACGATGTACAGGAGATTATTGAACTTGTCGCTTATATATAAATATAGTTGTTAGTGATGCTCACTTTAACGTACAGTGCCATGGCGCACCAAAATGTATTAGTAATACAATAAAACTATGTGTATTGTAGTTACGAGTAGTAATGAATTGGAAATGCGGGTAGCGGTAGAGATGCGCGCTTGTCAGATGTTTATATGTACAACGTATGGGTGTAACATGTATGTATATCTGTAGATTTTTTATTAAAATGTTACTCTTAAATAAGACGCGTTTAATTACAACTCTATAGTCAATTTTGTTAAGCTCAAACACGCAGGCTTCGTACACCAAAATACTGTGCAAATTGTTATCGCGATAGATTAGCTGACTGTGTTCAGATAAAACCACATACACACCACCGACTTATCAACTCTGGTCACAGTCGCCCAAAGTTCTGCGTGTTTGCTCGATAAAATGTTCAGAATTATTTTTGCGTTGAGTCGATAAACCTGTGGCCTATATGTAGACGGTATTGTAGTATTTATAGTTTTCATCTATATATTATGGGGTTTGTGTACGGTCTACTTATAGGCTTCAGTCGATGTCTGACAGGCTAGACTGTCAGTGTTTCTTCGTCGGCCTGCGTAGTAAAGATCAATGTCAGTATAATTTGTAAGTAGGAACGTAATTGTGTTAAGTATGATGTATGTATTTTGGTGCTGCATTACTAATTTATTTGTTTTCAATTTAACTATGAATGACCAACTGTCTTTTTATATGAAGCGAAAACAGACTTAATATTGTATAAATTTGAATATTTTGAATAAATTTCGCTCTGAAAGTGTTGTTTCATTTTCATAAGTCTGCACCTTCGATCAATAATAGTCTAGATAAAGGATCACACACAAAAACACATCGCCCAAGTGGCCACGGTTACACACACATAAAGATTTGTATTCTTACGACGAAATGCAGAAAAAGGCTTTAAAATATAAACAACTTCGGTTTGTTATAACTATTAATACTCTCAAAATAAAGTTCAATTACGTTTGCGATACATTTATCTTTTAGACCCATTGTCATCGGAGAATAGGTACAAGCAAAGTCGCTCGAAAATAAAAAGTCATTTTTAAATAAGTACATGAATAATTTATTCTAAAATTAAACTTATCGGCTAAAAAATAAAGTTGCAAATACGATGTAGGTAATTGATGCTTACTCTATTTTTAACATAGACGTAGTCTTGGAATCGGATAATTATTATAAACTAGCTGTGCCCGCGACTCCGTCCGCGTGGAAGTCGGAAAACAACATTGTGTCGCAGCAACTAAATAATCCATTTATTATAATAATAGACAAAGGTGTCCCACTAAGACACTTATATCTTTTGAACCTTTTCTTTATGTAGAGTTTCAGCTCCTCTTGATTGACCGTAAAGATTCATAAAACCGTAATACTAAAAACGTGTTGCTTATTTCTATACATTTCCTTGCTAAAATGGATTATAATTGAATATTGATACTTTTATTGAAGATGTAACAAAACCTTAACGCGATACAAAAATAGCTACAACGCCGTCTTGTTACAATCTGCGAACTAAATTATGATTTCATTCGAGGTGTGGTAGGTATAGAAAAGAACTTTAAATATTGAAAAAAAAAACTTATAGAAGACTTCATTTAATTTTAATAAGTTATAAATAGGTAGGTACTGCTTTCAAAAAGTCTGATCTGGAAATCGAACCAACACAAACGCGAAAAAACATCATCTATATTTTTATTTCACCAATCGATATGATCGCTCCAATAAACATAGTGCCTGAAATTGATGGAAGACCATAAAAACTAACATTAAGTACCTACCTAACTTAGGTAAGGTCAACCGGGGCAATTGCGTCATATAAATCCCATACACGCTTTTAAAAATTCATATCACACTAATTATAAACTTATGAGAAAAATCATTAATACAAATGTATACAAGGTTAGTCAGAAAGGGGGTACTAATCCGAAAGGGGGTTAAAGTACCCATGATAATGAATAACTTTTGTTCTACAACTTTTTCCAAAAGTCAATACTTTAAGAGAAATAGGTGATCAAAGATCTCAAAAAAATTCTCTAAAATCTATCTATACCCAGTTATGATCATCTGTGTTTACATTTTAGGTCATATGTGGGGTCATGAATTAGAAGCACCATTTTCTGAATTTGTATCTAAAGCAGGGATGAAGAAATTTTGAAAAAACTAAAATAAAAATCATTTTATTTGAAAAAAAAAATTATCGAATTTTGAAATTTTAACACTTGCTTTCAAACAGTCATCAGCGATACTATAAGTGGGCTTCGGATTAGTACCCCCTTTCCGACTAACCTTGTATAGAAATTATCTGTCTTCAACCTTAATTAATTGTTTCTACCATTAGTTACAGTAAATACGAGTAAATAAACATTTTTTTGTAAAGACGCATTTTAGACGCATTTTCCCGTTTTGGGGCAAACGCGTCTTTATTAAATAAGTTTTATATTATTATTTATATTATTTATAAATAACCTGTGACGTTTGAAGGCTGAAATAAATATATTTTCCTTCGATTAAAGTTTTGTATACGAATCTTTCAGTAAATTATAAAAATATTAAACAATCATTACATCAGAAGCTATATCATAAAAACTGGGAAAATGCGACTATTTTTTCTTAGACGCATTTACCCCCTGTCAAATCCAGACGTTAAGAACATTTTATTTGTGAAAGCAAAATTAGAATAAACTCTATCCTAGAAAAACCTTTAAATGGGTGCTAAATAAAAGTAACAGTACATTTTTGAAGTTTAATCAAAATCAAGTTACATTAGACGAATATTACAAAATTTAAATTGCAATAAAAACGTTTTACTACCAATGGATGTCTATAAAATCTGTCGAATACGGTAATTTACGAAAACAATCTTGACTTGTCAGTGTCGCATGGGGCTGTCTACATCCGAAACATTCATGTGACCAGATAAAATGTGTTTTATGCCATGGCCAGATAAGTTTCTGCTCTATGTAATATTGAAAGTCATTTCTTTCTTAATATTTATCGATATCAATGTATATCAATATAACCATTGTGATCGTATTCTAATTTACTTACCTGCAACACAAATTCATAACTTCACTATAACAAAAAAAAACGCGTCATTTCTCATAAAAAAAGAAAGGCAAATTTAAATTTATCGCTAAACAAAGCTTTAAGAAACACATAATTACGAAATAAAATTAACTACAAAATACAAAAAAAAAAACACAAAACAAAAGGTTTAAGATCTCTGGTTTTGGGGCAAATGCGTCATAGAGACGCAATAGCCCCTAAACAGCAGATGCATTTACCCCAAACATCCAGACCTAACCGAAAAAAATTAAATCATCATTTCTCCACAAGTAAAACGATTTCAATAAAAATAACTATTGGTATAGACAGGCTATATTATATTATTTATATATATTTTATAACAAAAACGGAAAACCGAGAAAAAATATGGATTCTTAAGGATTTTGATCACTCACCTCGTGCAGCACCACTTTACAAAAAACAAGTGATTTTAAATATGGCCGTTATTTTGAATTTATGCGTTTCAACGCCATCTATTTAAATTATACGTTGTGAATTTATTCAAAATAAACAAAACTAGATGGCAGGAGAGGTTGGTTTTCAAACAGATTTAAAATTATTTCAAATAAACGCAATTGCCCCGAAGACGCAAATGCCCCGGTTGACCTTACATTTCAATTCAAACACTTATGTGTTGTTACTTCTTATTTCTTGCACTTCCTTCAATTTAAGACAGTGTGTTTGTTGGAGAGATTTGATCCTTATTATTGACCTTATAGATATCTATCAACAGGTCATCATCATTCTCCTGCCCTTATCCCAATTTATTTGGGGTCGGCGCAACATGTCTTTTTCTTCCATACTTCTCTATTAGTCGTCATCTCGGTAGTCACCCCCTTTCTAACCATATCATCGTTCACACATTCCATCCATCGTTTCTTTGGTCTTCCTCTACTCTTATAGCCATCGACATTCATACTCAAAACTCTCCTCACTACATTTTCCTCATTTCTCCGTAACACGTGCCCATACCATGATAACCGATTTCCACACAACTTTTCAGCTATCGATGCCACTTTCAAACTTCCTCTTATGTACTCATTTCTTATTTTATCCATTCGTGTAACACCACACATTCCTCTTAGCATTCTCATCTCTGCTGCATGCAATTGCCTTTCATTCATCCCTTTTGTGGCCCAACATTCTGATCCATACAAGACAGCAGGTCTAATCATGCTTTTGTATATCTTCCCCTTAAGTTTAAGGGGAATACGGGAGTCGCAGATTGTTCCCGTGACCTGCCGCCATTTCATCCATCCAGTGTTAATTCTGTGCTTAACCGTCCGATCTACTTCACCATCGCTTTGCACAAGTGAACCGAGATACCGAAAGTCGGAGCAGACTGGGAGAAGTCCGCCATCAAGCGCTATGGCTTCAGAACTGGAGAGACCGCCGAAATCGCAGAACATATATTCGGTTTTGGTTCTGCTAATTTTCAAGCCAACATTCTCCAGCTTCTGTTGCCATTTCTCCAATCTGCTCTGGATCTCAGGTCCATCTTCACCGACAAGGACAATGTCATCGGCAAACAACATGCACCAGGGTGCCTCCTCCTGGATGTCCCACGTAAGAGCGTCCATAATCAACAGGAAGAGGTAAGGACTTAAAGCCGAACCCTGGTGCAAGCCTACAGCCACACTGAACTCGTCGGTATTGCCAGCAGCCGACCGGACGTAGGTACGAGATTGACTGTACATAGCACGAATTAACTCTACATACTTCCCGGGCAAACCTTTCTCTTTCAAGGCCCACCACAATACATCCCGAGGTACCCTATCATACGCTTTCTCCAGATCAATGAACACCATGTGCAAGTTCTTGTGTGCACGTCTGTACTTCTCGCACAATTGGCGGAGTGCAAAAGTGGCGTCCATTGTTCCTCGACCTGGCATAAACCCAAACTGGTTTGGGGTAATCTCACTCTCCTCTCGCAATCTTTTCTCTATTACTTTCTCCCATACCTTCATACTATGTGACATGAGCTTTATCCCTCGATAGTTATTGCAGTCCTGTACATCACCTTTATTCTTGAAGATGGGCACTAGCGAACTATTGCACCATTCTTTTGGGATCCCTCCTTCATGCAACAACTTATTGAAGAATAAAGTCAGCCACATACATCCATCTTCTTTTAAACACTTCCATACTTCTACTGGTATATCATCTGGGCCCATAGCCTTTCCATTTTTCATATTTTGGACTGCCTTTCTTACTTCATCCATGCTAATTTCCCTCACCAAACCCACATTTACTTGTACCTCTTTGAGCACACCGTTCCATTTATTCTCTTCGTTCATTAGTTTTTTCAAAATAAACCTTCCATCGTTCTTTTATTTCGTCATCTTTGGACAGAACCTTACCAGCGTCGTCTTTCATACACTTAATGTGAATTATATCTCTCGTTCTCCTTTCTCTTGCTTTTGTTATCCGGTAGAGCTCCTTTTGGCCTCTAGGGCTGTCCAGTGAGTCATACAACTTCTCCTGCGCCTTAGCCCTCGAAACTGCTACCGCCTTTTTTGCCTTTCTCTTCCATTCTTTATAAATTTTCTTCTTATCTTCTTTCAAACTATCATACCCGTCTTCTACACCCTGCCATTCTTTAAACGCAATTTTCTTTTCTTTAAGCATCTTTTGCACGTCTTCATTCCACCACCATGTATCTTTTTCTATCATACCTTTCCCTTTCGATTCTCCAAACACATCTTTTGCTACTGTCCTTATACAACCCGCCATCTCTTTCCAACATTCATTCACAGATTTTCCTTCCATATCCTTCATTTCAATCATTTTATCTACCACTTGATTCTTAAACATACCGGCACATTCCTCTTTTTCTATCATGCGCCATCTGGTTTTGGGCGGGGGCCGTTCCTTGTTCCTACTGGACGAGACACTGATTTTTACCTCCATTATCAATAGTCTATGTTGTGAGACTAAGTCTTCACCTGGGACCACTTTACAATTTTTGACACTTTTAAGGCTGTTTCGTCTTACTAGGAAGTAATCGATTTGTGTCGCGTGGCGGCCGCTTTTATAACTTATCAGATGTTCATTTCGTTTTTCGAACCACGTATTTGTTATTGCCAGGTCGAAGGCCGTGGCAGCTTGCAGCAGTGCCTCGCCATCAGTGTTACGGTCTCCGTATCCCCAACCGCCATGCACTCTTTCATACCCATCCTTCTGTCTTCCTACATGCCCGTTAAAATCACCCCCCACATACACTTCTTCACTATCTTGCACATCCATCATCACACAATCAAAGTCCTTCCAGAACTTCTCTTTTACACTATCCTCACACCCTGACTGGGGTGCGTACACACTAACTATATTAAGCACTAAACTCTCCACAATCACTTTAACAGCTACCACTCTATCACTCACTCTTTTAACATCCACCACACATTCTTTCAACTGACTATCCAGAACTATACCCACACCATTTCGCTTGCCATCGCTTCCACAGTAATAAAACTTATATCCTTCTCCTATTTCTCTAGCCTTTGCACCTTTCCACTTCGTTTCTTGCAGACACGCAATGTTCAATCGTCGCCTTTTTAAAACATCTGCTAGTTCCCTTCCTCTTCCAGTCATCGTACCTACATTCCAGCTAGCACATCTCAATCTCACTTCCTTCACACTCCGAGCTTGCGTCTTACGTCGCACCCGCCCGTTCTGGTGCGACAACCCTTGTCCATTTCCCACAGAAACCGGGTGCTGCCCCTGCGCGTCGCCTGTGGGGTACGCCCTAGCCCTATCGCGCATCATATTCTTTCTATCCATGTTGCTTTATGGTTTTGGCAAAGTTTAACAGCCGGCCGCCAGCCTGACACCAACCCTCCTTGGGAATGCTTTGTTGGTGGTTTACCCGCCACCGCGCGGAATTAAATGGAAATCCCGCCATTTGTCGGTCGTCAGAGCCTCGTTGGTAGGAGCAGGGTGCACCGCGTGCAGGTGAGGTTGACGTTTGGGGAGTCTGGTTGTTGTGCGCTCCCCCTTACACCCCACAACAGGTGCCATAATATAATACCGGATGGTACATAAAGCTTTGTCAGTTCGATTCCCGGTTCAGGCAAAAAAATCAGTAAAAGGTAATTACTTACTTTAAAAAAAAGTGAAATGAAGTTTCCTTTGAAAGAAATTTGCTATTTTTAACATTTAAAGCACTTTCCCTCCATGGCCACGTCTTTGGAACATTACCTAAAGCTTAAAAAAACTCAATTAAATAAACTTAATAATACGACGGCGACAGGCTTTGAATAAATCTGACAATAATGAACAAAATAAAATAAAATATAGAAAAACATTCCAAAAAGTGCATTGAGTAGATAGAATGATTACGAAATACTAAATTTCAACGAAAGCACTGGGTGAGCGCTTTCCTTGCAAATAATCATGGCCACCGATTTCAATTTGAATTTGGACCTTATTTTCGGCATCAGCATTCCCAAAAAGTATGAACATTCAATGAACAAAAATCCTACTATTAGTCCAGATCATGAATTAATTTTATTGTGAACAACAATACGAAATTCACCTAATAAATTCTAAATAACAATGTCTTCGTTTTTTTTTTTTGTAAAAGCTTAGTTCCTTCTTCATAAGGATAGCATTTCATTAAACCTTTCGTAGACTGAGAATAGGTACCAATTCAACAATGAATATTAGGTAATTTGTGGATTTATTCGTAGTAAAATATTTCCTCGCAACATTATTTGATACACGTAACGCCATCTATTGAAAATAAACTAATACATGCTAAGTTCTTCTAGAAAACTTAAAATTCGCATAACTTTTGATTGCGTGAACCGATTGCGATGAAACAAAAACCATATGTTACTTGGAGATAAGCACAATATATGTTTATAAAAGTCAACAGCATTGGGTCAGTTGTTTTTACGTGATGCTTGAACAAACAAACAGATAAACAGACAAACCAACAAACAGAAGAAACAAAATACAAAAATTTTAAAAATGGGTTCTTTTGGTTATTTTTTAACACACCAACCATGTTTTTTCAAAATATTTGCTATGTACAGATACGCAAAGTCTACAGATTTGATAAATGTATAGAAGATATTGATTATTTGCATATCTTTTGAATGCGTGAACCGATTGCGATGAAACAAAAAAAATATGTTACTTGGAGATAAGCACAATATATGTTTATAAAAGTCAACAGCATTGGGTCAGCTCTTTTTACTTGATGCTTGCATAAACATGCAAACATATGTTTAATCTTTACTTCCCTAGATGGCGTTGGCGTCGAATTAGATCGCGCTATGGTTTCGTTACCGCGCGATTTATAAGTTCTAGACAAAAATTTCTTAGTTACTTCTAATCCACGATTTTATTATATGTATAGAAGACTACCAATGTTTTGCCCAACAGTTGGCGCTATCGTAACATTGGTCAAACAATCATTTCACTCTTAATATTTAATTTTTTGCTGTTTAATTCTATTTATACTTCAAAAGAAAACACTTGTTGGCATAAACTTACTGAAAGAAGGATATTCCATCAAAAATCTTGATATTACGGTGGTTATTTTTACAATTTTTAACCACGCACTGCAGCATTTTGACGTCTTAATGTTGGCTATGGTTGGATCGTACTAATTTGAAATAAGACCACACAATTTTTCGTGGTCTTATTTTTGTAGCCATTTCTGAAGCGCTCATCGGGAATCTAGAGGATTATTGATCGAAGGTCTGCACAAAGACAGACTAAGAGTACATTCACACACATCAGTTACATCGCCGTCAAGTCACCAATCAGTCACGTCAACGTTAATGGACGTGGTGTTGTGAATAGATGTCAGTCAAAGTAACATTTTAGGTCCATTTTTTTGACGTGACTGATCTGGCGTGGTGACAAATGGCTGATATGTGTGAGTGTACCTTAAATCCGCAATAGCTCTAGGTACCCAATTTTTTCCAAGCAGCCTACACGCTAGGAATAGGAACCAGCACCCTAGTGGATCGAGTCCGTGGGGCTTAAACATTATTGCTAAAGCGTTCGACGAAGGAGAGTGTTGGATATGTTATGACAATGTAACTTGTTCTAAAAAGAGAGAATTATGTTACTAGCACGGGATACTTGGAACTGATGACTTGGATATTAACTTTCTGCACACTGTTTACCCCCATATTTTTATGTAAAAACCGAGTTTAATTATTACACTTAGTGCACTGCCTCAGTGGTTTAGTAGTCGCAAGCGCAGCCGCCGGGCGTCTGGTCCTGGATTCGATGATATCAGCTCCCGGCTCGTACAGTGTTTTAGTAAGTATTTTTGTTGGATAATGCCCAGTAGTAGCAATAGACTCGTCCCCTAATTATCTACATGAGGTTTTATAATGATAAAAACACGTTGGAGCCAGCTGAAGCGAGAAGTGGGAGACCACTCGAGTGGTCGTTTCCTCGCAACCACATAGATCTTTTTGTCATGTGTTGTGACGACACTTAAGTACGTCCGGCGCACCCTGGGTAGTCAGCCCCGCTACCAACCTTGCCGACCGGCTAATCTCTTGACCACGATATAATGAGGTATAGCTTGTGCTGACATGAGAGAAGATCTAATAAAAAATAGTACCTATATCTTAAAATGAACCTTTTTGAAACATTCCTCGCACTCACCTCAACACAATTGTATTTTATGACGATTGACCTTGACTTCATTGATCGCTGCATATCGTGCTCAATTGTTTATGAGCCTACAGGTATGATAACCGCCCAAACAGTAAAGTACTTAGAACCCATGAAACGTTATTAGGTACTTTAATTTTTCGCATTTTAGAGCCACCGTAGACCACAGACTTTCTATCTTGTTCTTGTTTGATCGGGTTGGGCGGCTAGAGCGCACACTGGGCCACCTAAACAGTCGGGTGACTGCAAATACCGTATACCAGTTCAGTTTGAAGGCAATCGTGTAGCCCATCAAACTTTTTTATCGGCCGATATCGAATCGATTAGTGTGCGTACTTGCATACATCTTTATACTGATTAAGAAACTGACCAAACTATCGGCCGATAGAAAGTCTGTGGTCTGCGGGGGCTCCAAGGGTTATTAAGGGTCTACATAAACGCCAAGTATATTGGCATAATGTTTAAACTTCGTTCTACTCCTGAGAAAATTGTGTAGGACAATAACACTGCCCGATCTGGGAGCTCAAGTCGAGAGACCGATCTTTATCTAGCAGTAGAGTGCATTCGCCAGAGTTAATCGATTAATTATTTTAGCAGACGTACATTCGGAAAAACTGAATCCGTATAAAGAAAACAACATCGTAACATTCTATCAAATTTATTACGTCTATGAGAGTGGTACTTCTTAATAATAAAATAAGACAAAAAGATGTATGAATATTTACAATGAATCTTGGTTTCTTGGAATTATGGAAAGGAAACTAACAAAATGGTAAAACGAAATGTTAATTACTGTTTATGTATATTACTTAATACTTAATTTCATAAGAGTCAAGCCCAAAGAGAAAGCGAGAATTATCCTAATTTTAGACAAATCAGTTTATTTATTACTTTGTCTAAAGACTTAATAGTATTCAGGGCCGTATTTAAGCATAGGCTACATATATAGGGTGCAACTTAGGGACCCACAAAGCAAAGGGGCCACACCACAAAAAAGTGATGAAAATTAAAAAGGTAGCTTAGGCTGAGGACCGAGTAATGTGGCGCAACTTGGGAGGCCTATGTCCAGTGGACTGCAATGGCGATAGAAAATTTCTCTACAAACGAATTTCGCAGTATAATTTAACCTTCCCCGCCCCCGTAAATGGGATAGTCCTAGGGTCTCTCAAATGCGGCCCTGATAGTATGTACATAATACATTCCTTTCAGTCTCCTTACCTAAAAACATTTAGACCAGTTTAACAGACAGATTAGTGCAAGTAATTAGTAAAAATACATGGCATAAATGAAGGAATTATTTTACGAATCACTTTCACAAATCGGGCATTTCAAAAGACATAAAATAATTCAAAGTGCAAATATGTTAATTATACCTTATTGGGATCACATAAAATAAATAAGGATACTTTAATAAAATAAAATATACATATTTTTTCCATCAAGCCCATTTGATCTAACATTCATCACCTTTTATCTATTACAAATATAAAGTATTCCCAACACACTATTTCAGTCATTATCATTATGGAATTTATATAACCAACAAGTTTTTAACTGTTCCCAATGAACCCTCTAATGGCCGGTATCCATGAAAGCGGAAAGGACATCTTGTGGACAACCAAAAAGATTGTGTTGAAGTGAAGCAGAGAGATGTAAAAATAAGACAATCCTATTGGATGTTCGAGACATCTCCTCTCCTCTCCCCTTTAGTGAATACAGGCCCTTATTCATAAATTTTCTATAACTAAAACACTATACAAAACTATTGCCATCTTGTTTTATTGAATAGAAAACAACAACGATCAGTGAGACTCATAAGTGGTTATAGTTACAGGTGTTGAGTTCATATACATACGTTTACAACTATTTACAATAACTGCATCTTTTTCACCAAAAACGATGCGAAACTGAACCTCATACCAGCTGAGCAAATATATTGAGAGAATATTTTTTTGGTTCTAATACACATTTATGTGTAACTCAGTAATAAGACTATGGTGCAGTCTCTTTGGGCTCAATAGCTTCAACGTACATGCTACGATACAATATCTTAAGGTATGGGGTGCTGGCTGGGGGTAAGGCCTCCATGCTCTGGACTGTGTTTTTGCTTTTTTCTCTTCTTCTCTTTTTTCCGTTTCTTACGTTCCTTGTCATCGTCGTGTCGTTTCTGCTTTTTGTGTTTCTTTTCATATGTGTCTGGGTTTGAGGAATCTGTTGATGTTGAATAAAATACTTATTAAATTAAAAAAGATCTGACGCTTGCTGTGGATAACGATAATGAGTAGAGCTGCAGTGAACATAACTATTGGGGTTATGATTCTGGGTCTTGAGAGGATTTGCTACACTCACAAGGAGGTGATTGCAATATGATGTTAAAAGTATGCAGATTTATACAAAGCCTTTCCTTCTGATAGCCTAATGGTCGATTTCATTTATTGGTTAAAATTACGACTTGTATCTTTACTAATAATGAAGCCCCATACCCCATAGATTTGCATAGAAGACCGTCTCATACTATCTTAGTAGCTATCGCTCTTAAAACTAGCTGACGAGTCTATTTAAATGCAAAGTTTGGCAATGAAAAATACTACTGTTGGTAGGCAAAACGATATGATTCGTTTTTGGGTACAGGAACCAGAGGTTTGTGGCTTACAACAGCCTGTATGTACCCTATACATGACTATTAAAAAATTACCAACAATTTAATATTAGTGGAATCTGTTTATTACTACTTTGCTTTTAACCACCAACTGCTATAATGACTTAGAAACACCATTTAGTTGTTGGCAAAAGGGTGTTACAATAAACAGATGACTCCGGTTGTCTCGACTTAACACTTTATTTTAAAAGAAAATAAGAATTTTCTTCTGGATATAATGGAGTATCCTTATTTTAGTAATTATACATCACTTTGAGATGTAACTTATGAATAGATTGGAATTATGGCAATTGTCCTTGGAAAATACTGTAATATTTCCTAAATTATTGGATGCAGTATTTGTATATAAAGCAAATGCAATGTCAATGTGTACAAGTAAAACTAAATATAGTAGAACCTTTATTGTTGCTAAAAACAGTCTCCACTGTAAATAGGCTTTAAAACTCAACAGTGTGCCATTACATCTTGTACTTCCCGAAATACCACAGTAACTCTACTATTACAGCTCCACATAATGAAGAAAACTGTACTTTCTAACTTCAAACTCAATTTAGTAATCTTTTCAAAAAAACCATTGCTTTAACTGTTTGAACAGTAATATTGATATTATGTTTATAAAATATGCAACTTGCTCTGAATATGTATAGTTTTAAATTCACAAATATTAGTACACATGTAAAAATGGTTATCTTACATAACTGCACTATTACATAAAAACAGCTATATGCAACTGCAGAACACATCTTGCATCTAGTGATTGTAATAGTGAGCTTTTACAAGTTGCATCAGATATGGAGAAAGTCTTAAGGTAAAGTAAAGGCTTAATACACTAGGTTTCATATTTATGAAATTAGATTTCATGGCAATCTATTTTATATTACAATGTTATGTGCCTATTGTTTGATTGGAGCTGAAATGTTATCATTTCACATAATTAGTAATGTTTAAGTAAAATAATTAACATGGTCGGAAACGGCACAAAATAGAGATATTTGAAAGACAATCTGTGTTGCTGGGGAGTTTGTTGCGCCGTTTCTTCTTCACAGCATAAACACTAGGAAGTGGTGTAGGAACGGATTTTTTGAGGGCCTCTCTATTATTAATCTGACGTTCAAAAGAACTAAGTAATTCTAGTCTATTTTGTATAAATGAGTTTTGAGTTTGAGTTTGAAATGGGGAGGCCTTTGCTCAGCAGTCGAAAAGAAAAAAGGATAGAAAAAAATAACTGTTTACCTTGCAGTGGTGTTTCTTGTCCGGGGGGAACTCCATCCTTATGCTTATGTTTCTTGTGTTTTGTCTTATGTCGCTTTGGTGGCGTTGCACTTACATACCGGTACTGTTCTGGCAACGGGCCTGGATGCAGCCGGAATCCTGCCAACTGGGCACTTGTGAGTGGCAACAATTCCTTCCCACCAATTGGCCTCTTAGCTATCACCGATCCTAAAGTACTATTATCTTCTTGTCCAGGCCCATCAAGAATCCCAGGAAGATTAGGAAGAAATGAGGACAATGATTCCTTAAGTTTCTTGCCATTAAATTTACTATAAGAGTGCTCAAGCCCATAATAAGCCATTAAATTTGTTGCACCTGTGAGCTCACATTCTCCTGAAAATAATATTGTCAATAGTGTTATTGCTTGTAAATAAATCATTGCAACCGTTCTTATAAGAAGTAACACTGTACCTGGAGGTTCTTTCATCAAATAGAATGGTCCACTATGCACTATAGACGGGTTCTTGCCGAGTGAGATGGTAGTTTTGAGTGTTCCAGAGGAATCCTGACGAGAGACCACTGGTGACCTCGCGCCTCTTGGCGAGGACTTCGGTGAATATGGTTCTACTTTTCTAAACTGATCAGACATCATCTTGCATCTGCATTGTCTACATAACAAACGTAAAGAAAAAAAATCTCACTAAAGAAAACGATAAAAACCTAACACCCTCACTTCAAAGAGCTTTTTGACAAATTTGCAAAAAAAACTACTACGACTATGTAGGGACGCGAAGCAAGCAAATATGACTATATTTAGTCGATTAGTTTTTATTAATTCAAAATAATTTTGGGAAGACAAATGAAAGAGCAAAATTTTAACTTTTATATTATACATGAATCTATCTCTCCACGTAGTTATAAATAAAAGGACACTTGAAAGAATTTGGAACGACCGCAAACGTGTTTTTTTCTGTTCAAAAAGATATTTTGACTTCATTTAATCGACTAAAATTTTTATGACAATTGAATTAGTATTTATGTTTATCACTAGCAAGTGAAAGGAGAACAATAATGATTCAACTTTGGTGTGACCACTTGTAATTGTAAATATGCAATCTTGCCATTATTTGGTTAAAATTTTGGCAAACCCTATCAATAGTCGTTCACCTATAAAGATGCGTACATATTATTTAACATAATATGTTATTAAACGTTGTTATATAACATGTATCAGGGCTAAGATCAAGTATGTAACTAGATGGAACATTTTTAAAACGAAAAATTTGCTCTAGTTCATCTCTTCACTCTAATGAGAGATGATCCGAGGGAAAAAGAGACGAACTTAATGTCATGCGTGTACACGTCAAACGAAATGAAGCATAAATGAGTTGAAAATCCTGAATGCATTTAAATATATGATTAGAGATGAGGCAGAATAATCTAGGGACGGTATCGATACTTTAAATATTTATTTCCTTAAAATTGAATAATTAATGACTTTCGAATTTGAAACGTTTTTGCAGCGACGTGACTTTTCAAAAACGCCTTTCAAAATGTAAAAATTCTTTTCATAAAATACGTAATTAATTTAACTAAAAAATCACTCAAACTAAATACAGTTTACAATAGAACTAAGAATGCATACGACGTGAATGAAGATAATTGACCAACGGCGTATCGTAGTTGACTATCGTTTTAACGCTTAGCAGACTGGAGCAGTGGTGGTCCAGAAGTTACCGCCACGGTTACCATGGAGTTTCTTGTCGGCTCATCTCCATAGGACTTACTTTTTGGAACCGTGCAACCAAATTGTCGCGACATTTCCTAAATGCATGTACTCTGCATATTAGAAATAAAAAAAAACCGTTGAATTTGAGTTGTAGGTCGCGGGTTCGAACCCAGGCAGGCACGCACTGTGTAATTTGTTTTGTCACTGCTCTTAAAGCTGTAAAGGAAAACGGCATGTCCAAGATCCAAAAAATCGAATACATGTGTCATCCATCAATCCACATTGGGGCTGCGCAGTGTATTACAGCCCAATCCCCTCTTTCTAGAGAGGAGGCCTGTGTCCCCGCAGTGTTTTGCTTATGCTTGGAAGACGTGTGACGTAACACTTAAGCTCACATTTTGATGTTGCTTATGTGTGGGTTACAACATACCACTGGAATTTGCTATATGCATAGGTATCTACTTACTCAATCACTCTTCTATATTTGGAGGACTGGGCTTTAACAAAGGTGAGTACAAATTAAAACAGACAGCATTTGATCAAACACGTTTATTCCAAAATAATAAGAAACATTTTAAAATACTGGTCGTAGATTACTTATGTAAGGCACCCCGACCGAATCGGTTAGATTAGGTTAAAACAAACGCGTAACACAAACGCGCGCGAGTTTAACTATGCCCTTTTTACTGGGAGAGCTATAGAAGTATGGGGCAGAAGCGTCGTCGTTCTCTTCTTCATGAAGAGCGAAGACTTTATTGAAGAATTATAAATTTCGCTTCTGAGCCATGTCTAAAAGTTGTTTTCGAGAGTTGTTATAAATCGTTTCGCGCAAAGATTCGACGAATTTCAACCACCGAAGCAGGTCGGGTTTGGAAAAAGATATGGCACCACAGACCACCGCTTTCATCTGTCAATATCAATAAGTACGTCTGTCTCCTGTTTGTAAATTCATCACGCAAAATCTAAAGATCACCATTTACAAAACAAAAATCCATGATTTTGTTAATGGTGGTAATAACATTAATATTGTAGTCTTATACCTTTGTTTTGTTAGAAATAATTTCAAAACTTTTTTTACGTATTTACAATTTACGGCTTTTACACTGTTTTTAAAAAACTATTTGATTTTGGCCTCCAATAACTAGCTGATCCTAACTGATTAATTAAGTAAATTATACAAATCATTCTACCAACTTAGAAATCTTAGGGCCAAAACATACTTAGCGTATCTTGCGCAGTACGCGGCGCAAGATACGCGATGCACGCGTAAGTGTGTGTGTTTACATCGCTCGAAACTTTACTCGTTCTAGGCCCCATTAGGCTCGGCTTATCAACGTACAACGCGCGCGGTGAGGTCGCGCAAAAGAATTTGTATGTATACGCGTAATGCGACGAATCATGAGCTGCGCCAGATACGTTCAGTGTGTCTGCAGCCTTATAACTATTTTGTTAAATTGAAGTTAAAACTTAAGATATTGATATAATTGAATTATTCTACAACCTTAAACCTCATAAATAATAACATGGCTTACAAAACAAAATGTACATAAATACTTATACATATAAATATTAATTGAATTCCATGTAAAATAAACGTATGATCACTATAATTATGTACCTTTGATATTGATTGTTCTGGAAATATAGTGGGTACGGCATCACTACGTAGAGTTCTTTTTTTGTAACCTTCACGGTAGCAATCCACTCTAAAATGGAGTGAACATAATTTTGAGTACTGTGAAGGAGTCCAATTTTGTCTTCCAAGATTACGTACCTACCCACATAAATCTGATTTTTGGTTCCAAAGGAAATCTAAAAAAAAACATTATATGTATAAATACATTATAAATGATATAAATGTTGTATAATGATGTTCGCACTTATACCTAACTATATTTCTACTATTATCTTAAGCATTCACTTATAACTTATTCACTTGTTTATGTTCTTTTGGTTCTATAATGTTATTAGTCTGTAAGCCTTCTTAAAAGTAAATAAATAAATAAATAATAAATAAATAGAAATATTTAAAGTGAACATATAAAGCGACTGAGAAAAATATCGATATTGTGGATCTTCCCTACTTGTGTGAGTAAAGGTAGATGATCTGCCAAAAACTCTTTGTAAAATACAACAATGTTATTTCTTGAATAAACTACGTTGTATATGCTTACTGAAACTTGATAAAACTTTTAGTGATTACTAATACTAAACGTAAATGGCTTAAAACGGCATTTGGGAACAGTCTTTTCGTAAAAATGAGTGTCGATAACTTACCTATGGAAAGATAACTTGCTATTATTTTCACTTAGAACACTCATACGGCTCTTACAGCCGACTGCAACACAAGCCATATTTAATGGGGCAAGCAATGAACACACTCACTCAGGTCACAATGGCACCAAAAGAAGAATAATTCGATGAAAACTATGTAAGAGCTTGGTATAGTGCATTATACCCAAGGACTTTATATAGAACTGGACCGAGATCTTGGCAATTTATATTATCTAAAATAGACTTTATTTGCAAAACATAAGACATAATATGGCTTGGCAAACATTACGGTACACTTGAGATAGCAATAATTGTACCTTGTGTCCCTGTCTAATACACACTGTGTGTTGTCACGTAAATAGAAAATGCATATTCCTAAATTAGTAGAATTTTTGAACTAAATGTACAAATTCATAAACCAACTTTTTTCATCTTAATTTATCCCAAGAGACGCGATACAACTATCGGAACTTTTGTTCGTCAACGATTCGTTGTAAGAGGACTTTTTTTCGTCAACGTAAGGCCAGGAGGCGATTTTCATATAATGTGCTTTTATCTATAGTTTTTTGACAGCTTGATATTAAGTCAACGCATTTATTTCAATTAGACCATATAAAGACACTTTTGATTTATTAGGTATTTATAATAGGAAAAAAAAGAAGTTACTGCCGCATTCCAAAGTGTAGATTCCTATGGATTAAAACGGGCAGTAAACTACATGGTTACTCTTTTGCATCAAAAAAAAAAAAATTGGCATTTCGACACATTGTCCATAGAAAAGCTGTCAAAACGTCAAACTCATTCCTTACATAAAAGTTATCTGACGATTGAAAAATCAGCCCTAAATATTATAAATTAAACGATTTGATGGGTACCTATAATAAATATTTTATTACTAATTTAACAAAAAAAATCTAGGTATTCTCTCTATCTGACTCGTAATGAAGATAAGAGAACTCGGTTTGGGCTTTTCTATTTAGCTTCTTCTCAATGGTAGTAAAAAAAATACAAATGCTGATAACCCCATTTGCATTGACGTAAACCGATAATTTGAATGAAAAAAAAATTAATAATTGGATTTATTACACAATTAATTTGGAATTTGCGTTGTAAATGCTTGCAAAAGCGAATATTACCCGGACTGTGGAATATCTTTTCACAGAAAGGGTTTTTCATTACTTGAATTTTCTTACCGTTAGGGTGACCATGATACTTCTAGTAGCAGTACATACAAAATCTAAATGTCTAATATGGGATTATTTTTCAAAGATTTTTATTATTGTAACTCTAAGACCGCAATGATACTCATTTTCAAATTTAAATCAAGGCATTGATACATTATTTAATAGCTCTAAAAAGCAAAAGTTTCACGTTCAAAAGACCTTTGTGACTCTAAATAAAAGAAACAACGTGGTTATGAACGTACCAACGTGGATTAGTTTTGTCAACTTTTTTTAGCGCGTAAATTTAAAAAACATCTCGAGTTGTTTTGTTCCCCACTACATCGATGTAGTTATTAAATACTTTAGTTAATGCAGTTTTAAGTGTTTTTTTAGGTAAATTTGTTTCCGCAGCGTGATATTCTGTCATCATTCAGATATCTGTATCACAGTCAGTCGATCGAAGTTGTCAATGAAATTGTAAACTAGCATTTCGTTGTGATTTCATACTTTATTGTGAATCCTGTTTCAACAATGTCGTACGTTCGTTTACTTACCTTTATCAAAATATCGAATTAAATCTAGGCACATAGTCTCAGTTTTTTTTATTCAAATGTATATAAAATGTGATGCTTTTATTTTTAGTGAAACACAAACAAGACGTCGCCGTCGTGTTAGTATGACCAAACTGCTTCACCTGTGGGAATTTTTAAATAACTTTAAATAAATTGCATATAATATTGCAATAGGTACCTATATTGGTTTATACATTTCCTTTCATCAATTTGGAATGGGTTATTTATTTCCCTAATGCGACGCTGTCGCTTTTTCTCCATACGATATTTACTCTCTAAATATTCAAATATCTCGTACTCGTCACACATTTACAAAAACAGTAAAAAGTGTGATCTAATAAACACTTGTAATTTTTATACAAAGTATCGAGTTTAGAAAGTCTTATCGACCAAATTTTAAGTGGGTCCTCACAACAGTTTACCTCTAATAACAAAAACAATGTTGAATAAGCTCGTAAATATTATCTTTTTCAAGATCGCTTATTTTGACATTACAGCCGCTCAATATACACTCTGCTGCTATCAAATAACACATCATGGTATGAAAACTATACAAAAGAAAAGGTGAACGGATTTCGTAAACGTCAACTTAGCAGGCCTGCTACAGGCCTGCTTTAACGATGTCATAGTACAAAAACGCAGGGCAGTTCAACTTCCAGGCAACTTCTGCCCTGCTTTAAGAGGTCATAGTAAGCCCCCTGACCCAAATAGGAGCGGCGGCGCGGCGACCTATAGTCCCAGCCTAACATCTGAATATAATTACAAAATGTACCTAAACAAAAAAGGAGTAGTATGTACCAGGGATGTTACGGAGGTGGTTTTATCGGAACCGAAGTCGGAGTCGGAGTTTTTAAATTTGGTTTGTCGGATTCGGAACCGGAATCGGAGTCCGAGGCGGATTCGGAGGTGTTAGCAGAAGAGAGATGTGTTAAGGACAGGCCTAATAAAATAAAATAGTATTTACATAATTTCAGTCAGCCTCTTTAATTTCAATTAAAAATAATAAACCTACATACTTAATAAAGGCGCAGGCGATAAAAAAATGCTTCGACCTCCTATTCAAACCTACGATTTAAAAGTATCGGAGCCGAAGTCAGAACCGGAGATGTAATATCAATCGGAAGTTCCGACTTATCGGAGTCGGAGTCGAAGCTCCGTAACATCCCTAGTATGTACAATAATCGTGTAAATGTTAGAAGACATTGCTAATTATGGTTATATCTTTTTCCGATTGGTTTAGTTAACTTGCGGTATAAAGATATTGTAATGCTTTAAAGGACATACAATATTTAGTAATACTAGGCAGGACTTATTACACCATAAGTCTGCCATATGGTTACCCTTGTGTTAGAAAGTGACAAGGCGTACACTTATACCTATCTCACGTGATTCGCAGAAATCGACAAGTACTCATTCCAGTTGTACGTAGTACTTATTACTTCTATGATTATACCTTAGAATAAGTACTTACTTATTCTAAGGATTATACCAAGCTGACTCGCAATTGTAAATTTTGACGTTTAAGACGGAGTCAAAATTTTATGGTTATCTCTTTTTTCTTAATTCTTAATTGTCATTTGAACAAAAGAGACAAAAAGTAGAATGACATTCATTTTAAAAAGGTTCTGTCTAGTTCACATACTTTGTCTAAGTATCAGGGGGCTTACCATGACGTCTTATGAAAACGTTCAAATGCCAGCCAGTCAATATCCGTTCAAAAGCAGGCCTGTTTCTGAATCGCTAAAAATCGTACCATGACAGTACAAAAGGTGAACGACTATTCAATACTCAATACTCAATACATTTATTGCACTCCACAAGTTAAATAGATGTTACATTAATATAAGAAACATGTGTGGGCCTTGTCAGGCACGGCAAATGTAGGAGAGAGGAGGAAGTATTAAACTTCTCTAAAACCTAAACTTCTTAAAAGGGTATTAAACCCTTTTTAATTTCGTATTATTACTTATACTTTATATTAGTTTTATTATTATTTTATGTAATTTCACTAATTTAACTGGGTTTTGAGAACCATACCTATTTGAATTTTATGATAAATTAATTACTGTGCACCTACTAGAGTTAGATATTGGATTTAATTTTATTTATGCTATATTATTTGTAATGTGTTTTAAATTTTATTAAAGGTATTTTTTACTAGAGTTTGTAAGAATTTAAATTATAAATTTTATTATGTTGGTTATTATAAGATTATTATTATATTTTTATTATAAAATGTATGTATGTTTGTATATTATTATGCACCTACTTGTATTTATGTTATTAGTAAATTACTATTAATTTAGATTTCTATTTATTGCGTTTTACATACATTTATCATTTAGATATTCATTTATATGGTAGTAACATTTATTTAGTAGCATTTGTTTTAATTTTTTCATAAATATACTATCTTTGCTTTCATTTTTTATCCGCGGGGGTAACTTAGTATATATTTTTACCGACATAACATGTGGACTAGATGAGTGCATTTTAAGACGGGAGCTTGGTAAGTTTAATCGGTTTTTATGCCGTAGTCTCGGGTTTTTGTCTTCCCGTTTTGTGTAGAAGTTTTGATGATTTCTGACAAACTTACATATTTCTAAAATGTATAAACTAGGTAGCGTTAATATTTTGTGTTCTATGAAGTGGGGCTTACAGCTATCAGTATCTTCTATATTTACAAGTATTCGTATAAGTTTCTTTTGAAGAGTAAAAAGTGATGGTGCATCAGTGCTGTTTCCCCATAGAGTAATGCCATAGCTGAGCCAAGCGTAAGCGTAGCCGTAGTAGGTGACGAGTGCGGTTTGTATGTTTGTGGATTTTTTTACTTCGCGGAGAGCATATGAAAACTTAGCTAATTTCGATTTAATTTTGTTTATATGAGATTTCCAGTTTATATGGGTATCTATGTTTAGGCCTAGTAAAGTAAAGTTGCTGACTACTTCTAACTTTTTATCTTGAAACGCAAAATTTAGATTTAGCGGCGCTTTTTGAGGCGGATTCAACCAAGTTGAGCGGATAAGCTTGTTCATGGTACGAAAAGTCTATACAAAAAAAACAGGTGAACGGATTTCGTAAACGTCAACTTAACAGGCCTGCCGCAGGCCTGCTCTAACGACGTCATAGTACAAAAAAGCAGGGCAGTTCAACTTCCAGGCAACTTCTGCCCTGCTTTAAGAGGTCATGGTAAGTCCCCAGTAATGTGGAGTCTGAATGTTATAAAACATGTTATAATAACAAACGTGTTATTTAACATGTTATTAATATTTACAACAATTGTCAATAAACTAGGACGAACCCAGCATCTACGTTTTTTTCTTTTGTTATTTAAAAGTACAACAGTTGCTGCAGCAGCTAGCAAAACCTCCTCTCGTGTTGTGAACAGCGCTTCAGAACGACAAACGACAATGTTATATAACATGGTTATATTGCATTGTTATTCTAATGTGTACAGTATTGTCACAGTGTACCTACTTACTACATACAGTGGGTCAACGCCCATACATTTGACAGGTCCTATGAAATGTCAAAATTGGAAACACTTGTCATAGGGTTGTCACATAAAACAAATTACACAAACTTTGTCAAACAAACGTCCAAATTAATTAACGTTTTATAGAAACCGTGCCACGCAAAAAGAAAACCACGCATGCGTAATTTTGACGATTGACAAAATAATGCAAAGGTATGTAGCCGCAAGTTCGCCATCTTATGCTGGAATTTACTAACAATATTTAAAACTACAAATTTTGTTGAGGTTACAGTCGCAGTGGCTAACGCTTGCGGGGGTAGGTAAGAGTAATAAATGATTCCCAAATCCAGGAAGGAGCCGTAGAAAATTACTTATTATTTATGGTTATTACTTCTATGGTTTTCGTGGGTGCTGATGCTGGAAATAAAGACTAAGTATTCCTCGACAATATACGGCGGTCAAAAAAATTTACCAGTTAAATTTAATTTGCCAGGTAAAATGTGGTCCCTATCTTGGTGTTTGAGAATGGATCTCGTTTTTGTAATCAGCGTCCCAGAAAATCATGGATTTGACACCCACCACGGCTAATTAGAAAATTTTCATGGCCGCCATCTTGAATATAGATTTTGACCTCATTTTCGGCATCAGCATCCCCGAAAACCATGGAAATGACACCCATGATGGTTAAATTGAAATTTTAAAAGCTGCCATCTTGGAAATGGATTTTGACCTCATTTTCGGCATCAGTACCCCCGAAAACCATGGAAATGACACCCATGACCACTTATTTGACATTTTTATTGCCGCCATCTTGGATTTCGATTTTGACCTCATTTTCGGCATCAGTAACCCCGAAAACCATGGAAATGACACCCATGACTACTAATTTGACATTTTTATTGCCGCCATCTTGGATTTCGATTTTGACCTCATTTTCGGCATCAGTACCCCCGAAAACCATGGAAATGACACCCATGACCACTAATTTGACATTTTTAGTGCCGCCATCTTGGATTTCGATTTTGACCTCATTTTCGGCATCAGTACCCCCGAAAACCATGGAAATGACACCCATGACCACTAATTTGACATTTTTATTGCCGCCATCTTGGATTTCGATTTTGACCTCATTTTCGGCATCCGCACCCCAGAAAACCTTGGATTTGACATCCATGACGACTAATTTACTCATTTTCATGGCCGCCATCTTGGATTTGGATTTTGACGTTATTTTCTGCATCAGTGACCCCGAAAACCATGAAATTAATACCCATGATGATTGAATGAAAATGTTGATGGCCGCCATCTTGGATTTGGATTTTGACGTTATTTTCGGCATCAGTGACCCCGAAAACCATGAAATTAACACCCATGATGATTGAATGAAAATGTTGATGGCCGCCATCTTGGATTTGGATTTTGACGTCATTTTCGGCATCAATGACCCCAAAAACCGTAGAAATGACTTCCCACGAACAATCATTTGAAAATGTATGTATGCCGCCATCTTGGATTAGTAAACAGACTTTATAATAAAATTCTCATACATAATTATTATCAATAATAAATTAATATAATTTCTATGAACGATATCAATCAAATTTGAAATCAAAAAGTGCGAGCCCTGGAATTTATGTCCCGAGTAGCAGTATGGCTACTCGGGACATAACCTCCGCCCCTTCACCCCGCAACCCCCCGCACGATTGCTCTGTGACAATGTTCTACGTTGACCGACTGTAAGGAGTAAGATATAGGTAGACTGTGGTATTGTTACATGTTGCAATGATAAAAAACAATGTTACATATTGTGGACGTGTTATATAACACAAGTTACACAACATGTTACTTAATCTGTACGCACCATAATACGTTCACGTTTAGTACCGTAATGGTACGATTTTTAGCGATTCAGAAGCAGGCCTGCTTTTGAACGGAAGTTGACTGGCTGGCATTTGAACGTTTTCTTAGGAGGTCATAGTAAGTAAGCCCCCCTTAGGCCCCATGTTCCCGAGGAAAACAACAATAACGTTTATAGATGGCGCCACGTGTCTTTCGAATCACGATTGAATTATATTATTATAGAAACTTTAGAACTGTGTTATGAGTTTTTTTGAGCTTAATTAACGCGAGCGAAGCCGTGGGCAAAAGCTAGTAACACTACAGCACTTTTATCCTTTTATCAATGCTACATACACGTATATTCGGATACACGCTCATGCGATCGTATAATAGAAAACCAAAGATTTGTTTAGTAATAAGAAAAGGAACAATTTAGCAAATTAATAAAGTAAGATTGCATTACAAATAGCAAATAATAAGAAAATTGAATTGTAATAATTTTTTCTGTCTATGGTTAAAAACCACGTGTTCATGGTTAAAGTGCCAGTGTAGGTCAGAGAAGATTAAAAAAATAAAATTTATGAAGTAAAAATTTAGTCTATGGTTCATGAATTAGCTTCTCGTAATACGCTACGATTTTCGATAATGTGTTTGGAAATAAACAATATATCGGGGTTAATTTAGTTTTGTTTGTGTTCATTTGTGTAATATAAAACCTGAAAAATGTTCGTGAACTGTGATTTGAGTGGTACAAATAAACAGCAACGCTTTTGATATCACGATTCCTCGCTGTGCGGAGTGACGCCATTTTACGGGAATGATCAGCCCGCGGCTGCCTCATACTAAGCCTGATGTAAGGATTGCTCTATTCAAACGGATGCATGGAAACGAATCTTTATTCTTGCACTCGTGCTGGACGGACGAATTCCGAGGTACAGATCGTATATTTATATTATTGTTGATATGAAGATAATTCAAATCATGTTACAATTTCCTCTTGTTTGAGCGTCTTTTGTTTCCTTGTAGTCAAAAGCACGTGTTTGTATTTTTCCAGAAAACTATGGAAGATGGTAATATTGTCAATACGAAAGACGATAAAAACACAACAGCATCATTGACAAACTTATACGGCGAACGCCCAGTGAAATTAACCGCCAATGGGCACGAGTTCGCTGGCGAGCCGTCCAGTCCGCCCGACGAGCCGTACGAGCAGTGCCGGCAGCCCGCAGATACTTCGAACGACAAGTTCAAGAAACGCATCAACCCTCTTAGAATACATCTTGGAAAAAGACCTTTTGTAGATAACTCTCTTCAATACTATAGCACATCCAAGAAAAGAAAGCCTTCATTGAATAAAACTTGTGATAGCAGCACACCTGCCAACTCCGTGCCCAGAGTACCCAAACTCATACCTAAACACATAGACCATAGTCAATTTCATAATGTTTCATCACAAGCCGAGAATGATGCCATCAGTGAACGGGACAAACCAGTGCCTCGGCTTGTGCCTAAAAGCCAACTGTTACAGTTCAAAAAGGGTAAAGCAGAAAAGGGAGCCCAGTTGAAAGAATATGCACAGAGTTTGGGTCTGCAGCCTATGGTGAAGTTTAAGTGTCGGAAGTGTTGTTCTATGTCATTTAAAACATTGGCCATGTTGAAAGAACACCAACTGGTTTGTAGAGCTCAAGCAAAAGAGCCAGCACTGAGCCCCGAGGCAGCGCCATGTCCAGAACCCAATACCAGTGGACCATCAAGAGTTACAAGAAAAGTATATTTGTGCTCAGCATGTGGAACTTATTATGAAAACTGGAATCTCTTTCTTCACATGAGAGAAGTACACAACAGACATATTTGCCTATTTTGTTTGGGTATGTTTTCAAAAGCAGAGAAACTGTCATCTCACCTTACAAATAAACACAATGTTAAAGAGTTTAGCTATGACAGTAAAGAAGAATTCTTCAATGTTTACAGTGGTACTTTATACTTGATGTGCTGTGCATGTGATGAAATCTGCAGTGAACAAGATGATTTTTTCAACCATGATTGTAATAATGTTAAGCCAAAACCTGTGCCTGTTCTTATTAGCAAAAATGCTGTCAAATCCAATAGCATAAAGAATGCTAAAACTCTCAATGAAGTGTCAAGTAATGGACCTACAAGTTTAGCAAAAGAATCAATAAAACCTGTTTGTGAAAGGAAAGATATTACTGATGCTAAACTTGAGACTGTAACATCTCAAACACAAAAAACAGCAGCTATTATACCAGAAAGAAACACTAGTGAACCAGTAATCAGTGATACAAGTATTAGCTCTGATGGTTCAGTAAGAACTAGTAAGGATAATGCAGTTGACTCAGGAATGGAACTTGAAAGTTCGGACACAAAACCAGTTGCTAGTCCGGTTCACCAAAATACCTTTAGCCCTGAGGGTACCAAAAGAATGGTTCCAAATGGTGATGAGAGCTTAGAACACTCAGATGAAAGTGATTCACCTGTTTCTGATGAAATTAATGAAACAATAAGAGAGGCTTCACCTATTAAAAATGAAGAGGCAACTTGTACTCCTGTAGAAAAAGAAAAAGAATGTGGTATAAAGTTAAAATTAAGTTTAAATAATGCAAATTCACCTGTTATAATAAATTCCACCGTTGATCCTACCATTGGACAACAAAAAGTACACAAACCTCCAACACGCATGAGAAGACCACCAAAGCGATATGAAAAAGATACAAATATTGAGCAACCAGGACCACCCAAAACACCCTCAATAAGAATGACAATATGTGATAGAGCTGACAGTCCTTTTGTAAAGACAACTATTTTTGAAAACAACAAAGAGACTACACTGAAGACACTCTTGAATAACAACTTTGAAACTGCATCTAAAACACCTGAAACCAAATCAGAGAACACTGTTAAAACTACAATTTATGATAATAAATTGGAAGATATCAATACACTGAACAGGGTACCCAAGTTGACAGTGAGAGTTCCGAAAGAACTTTTGGATAAAGATTCGTCTAGTGATTACTCATCTGATAGTGATGTTAGTGATAAACTGACAGTAGATGAAAATAACACCACTCAAGAAGAAGAGCAGAATAAAACAAAAGATGAGTCACTAAATGAGCAACCACCAGTTGAACCCTTGACACCACCTGCAGAGTTGAAGGTAGAAGAACCCTTGCATGCTGATGAAGACGTACAAGTAGAAGACGAGAATGTTGACATTAAGCCAGAGCCCAAAACAGAACCAGAAATGGAACAGGAACCATCTGTTGAGCCAACAGTTGAGGAACCAACCATCCCTGTAACAGAACTCTCTCTAGATAGGCCGATAGATAGATATCCTCTAAAAGACCTACTAAAAGTGTTCTTGGCATCAACAGTTTATAGTTGCATATATTGCAATCATGTGCGTAAGATTGCAGTGAATTGTGAGCAGCTTGCTTTGCACATGGTGGCACAACATCGGTTTGCAGCAACTGTGGACAGCATCACTGCAGAAGAGCTGATGCCTGAGACTATTACAGCGAAATTGAAGACAGGTGCTTCAGAACTAAATATGGTCTACATAAACTTGGACTCCTATGACAGTGTAGATAAGTGTGACGATGTACAATATGACTATATGTTTGAATGTTTTCAGTGTTATTTTAAAACTGCTATCCATAAAGATCTCTATTTACATAATCGTAAAATGCATCAAAAAACTATCTTACTGTGTGTTATGTGTAAATCTAATTTTTATAGTTATAGTGAATTAATATGTCATTTATGCCCTGGAACATATGATTCTGAGTATGAAATTAAGTTCAGATGCTGTTTGTGCAATGTAGATGCTATCCCATCACCATTCAGATTGATGGTACACCTGCGAAAGATTCACCATACCTGTGATGTCTGTTTAGAACTTTGTCATAACCAAGCTCGCCTCTCCAATCATGTTTGGAAACATAAACTGCACCATCTGTGCTACCGATGTGGCATTGCATATAGGAATAAGCCAGACATAACTAATCACTTATTTTGGAAACATGGCACTGAAAGTGTGTTGTGTAAAAAATGTTTACAGAAGAAATGGCCCCATGTTTATCACTTCTGCACACCCCCAGCTATATTTGTTTGTGAAGAATGTAGTTTGCAATTTACAAGAGCAGTATACCTAAAAGTTCATAAAAGATTTCACTCAAATGAATATCCCCATGTTTGTACAGAAGACGGCTGTACTGAGAAGTTTGTTTCAAAGAAACTTCTGAATAAACATTTAGATGAGCATCGGAAGAAATTATTGACTGAAGAATTGATTGAAGGAAAGCCTAGTGTGCCAAGTGAAGTATTACCAGAAGCATCTAAAGAACCAGTCCCTATTATCGATTTGGTAGATATTAAACCAAAAGAGGAAGCTGGAACTTCCGAGCCAAAAGCTGAGTCTGGAACTGAGCAGCTAACTAAAAAAGAGAAGAAAAAGAAAATAAAAGATAAAGATGCCTTGTTGCTTGATGTCAATTTGCCGGCGCTAAATCTCTCAGAGAGTGATAGCAGTGATGAATCGGATAGTGGTATTCCACCAACAATTAAAGATGAAATGCCAGAAGAAATTAAAAAGGAGGATGAAGCACCTAAAATTGATCCAACGGACATAAATCACACTGATATTAAGGTGACTCCTAAGACAGAGGAAAAAGCAGAGCATCTCGACGAAAAACCTGATGAGCAACAGGTACTAGACATATGGGATAATTTCAAAAAGTATCAAGCAAAAGTTGAAAAACATAAAGAGAAAACTCCTCCACTAGTACCTATTAGAAAACATGTCTGCGAATCTGACCATGATTACTGTTTAGTACCAACTGACATGAATGGAGATGAAGATTTGTTTAATAATGAAACTAAAAAGAAAAATAAAAAATCTCCGAAGAAACAACGTGGTGACTTATCATCAACTAGTAGTAGCAGCAGTGACACTGATTCAAGCTGTTCATGTGGCTCCAACTGCAGTTGTTCATCTAGTAGTGGTTCTTCATCATCTAGCTCTTCTGATTCTGATTCATCGGAAGATTCAGGAAATGAGAAAGAGAAGAAAAAGACCAAGCGCCTCAAAAAGACATTACCCAATAGAAGATACAGCACAGGCTCCAATGTGGATGTGATGGGTATGTCCGAAACTCCAATATTAATTCCTGAAAAAACTGAACCTCCTATTGCCGAAACAGATCTCGAAACAGATGAAAGTGAAACTGATGAAGAATTTTATGATGAGCATCCGCAACGAATAGCAAACAAGTTAAATGAAGAAAAACGAAACCAGTTGATTCATCTTACTTCTGCGGCGCCGTCAGACGGCGGTTCTATTTCCGGTGAAACCAGTCGACCTGCTACACCTATCAAAGAAGAAGAAAAAGAACCCAAAGAGGAGCCTGAAACTAAAGTTAAATCAACCAGTAGTAAAAAGAAGAGCAAAAAGAAAAAGAAATCTAAGAATTCCAAAAAGCATGGGCCCATAAAAATTAACATTCCTAAAGATGTAATAGTGAAATCTGAAGTAGAGGCGCCACCTCCTTTAATTCCTAATAAGATAACAATATCTTTACAATCCAACACAGTACAAATCCCAGAGGCACCAAAACCAAGCCCAATCGTAACAGTTGTGAGCTCTTCAAAATCGTCTGCCGAAAGCAAACGAGCGTCGAAAAGGAGACGAGTTCCTAATAAATTTTATGGTTACTCTAGCGATGAGGAACAGACGCCACAGACGCCAGTAGCAGCATTAAAACCGCAACAACCACCTAAACTTGAATGGAGAAAGGAAGATCTGCCTTCTCCAGTGACGCACAAGGCAAAGAAAGAAGTACCATCAACTGTGATTTCTAGCAGATTGTATAATTATACAGATCCTATTAGGTTGACTGCCCCTATACCTGATCCCGAGCCGCCGCGTATCTTAATGAATACTGAATCTATGGAGTCGAGCGACTCGGATTCAAGTGACGAAGGAAATTTAGAAATATATCAGCCTAACAGTCAGAGTTCCGTGCCGCCGCCTCCGACTTATTTGAATTCTGGAACCTCCAGTTTGCCGTACGCGTTCCAGCGGCCTGCGGTGCGGGAGGCGCGGGAGGGCGAGAGCGTATACTGCTATTGTCGATGTCCATACGACGAAGTGTCAGAGATGATCGCGTGTGATGCCGAAGGCTGTCCCATCGAGTGGTTTCATTTTGAATGCGTCGGTATCATGGTACCGCCTAAAGGCAAATGGTACTGTCCCGAATGTAGGAAAAATCAAAGTTTCTCAGGTTACAGATAATTCTAATTAAAATTAAGTGTATATAACATTGCTGTATTGTTATTATATCTGTATATAACTTATTGACGATTGTAGATAATTTAGGCTTTACCTGTATATCTTTGTAGGTAGTTTCTGTAAGTTTTAGGTTATTAGGTCTGAAAAAAATGTATCATTGTTATAAAAAGTACACGTTATGCTTGATACCGGCTGTGCGGCCACATCTGTAACCTGGCAAATTGTTAATGACATTAACCTACTGCAGCAAACGGAAATATAAATCCGATTTTTGATACCAATTCAAGCAGTTTTATTTTCTAATTTAGGAATAAACTTATCACGCCTTATTATATTTGCCGAAGGGATGGTCAGGAGTTAACTGTCGTACCACTCTATCGTTCAAAGTTCGCAAATGAACATAATTGAGCCATTGTGAGAAGACATATTGAGGTCTCAGGCTGCTACAGAGAATTTCCTAACAGAAAAACCTTAGTAGAGATCAACTACGATAATATGGCACGCCCCTCCAACATCTTCAATGTGGGTGTGCATAGGTATGCCAACGAGTTACCGTGTTTGATATTTAGTACATTTATTGCTCGACTAGTGCATAATTAAAGTGAATGACACGTAAATATTCTATCTAACACTTTTTTACTTCCAGTATCAATGGAGGGGCGTAGTTGATCTCTACACACTGCTCGTCCTGGGAATTAAACCGGGGTTCGCACGCTCGGCTGCCGTACTTGCGGTTCGCCGATTGTGACCACTAAACGTCGAATTAAGACATGTTTATAGGCAGATCTATATCGACGCTTAAACTTGGCCTTTCTCTGATTTAGGGCTCCCACACAAAACTGCGAATTCGCATCGCATCGCAAAAATCTGCGAGCTACATAGAACCATACCACCATATTTTGCTGCTATGCGGCGTCGTATCGCATCGCATCGCAGTTTTGTGTGGGAGCCCCTAAGGCGGTCATGGGTCTCAATATTATGTTCAGTGAAACTGCTATTTTCCCGCCTTCTGCATAGTAGGTAATAGAGGTTACAACGATGATTAAATACCTACCTATAGATTTCATTAGAGACCCATCTTTGTATTACTGATAAAATAGTTTCAAATTATACGAGTACATCTTACCGTATCACACGTTACGTAGAAGCAATAAAACGTTATAAATGGTTTGTAAATTGATTGGATTAAACTCTCAATCACCGTAATTATAGACACAATATCTTAGAGCATTATGCTCTAAGCACAATATAGATACAAGACAATTAAGTGTCCTCCTGGGACGACGGGCGGTATGCAACCGGTTAAAACACGTACGGCCTTTTTTCACTAAAGTTACATACAGGTACAGACAGGTACCTAAATGGTAAATCTATGGTTAGCATCAATGTCAGTTAGACAGCGACTGCGACAGATTAAATGCCAGGGTTGTGTCATTTTCTACTTGTACTTCTAATAAAATTTGCAGCAACACTAATAGTAAAAAGTTGCACCAATAAAATGGATTTATCACCTTATTGTCCCAATAAAGATCAATGCAACAGGATAGGTAAGATTCACATTGTATAACTTGTACATAAGTAATACATATAGGTAGCTAGTATGTAACACAAGAACGTTGTTTAAATTAGACAAAAAAAGTGTTAAATTAACCATGAATTAAATTTACGAAACCCTAAGGCTTAGTAAAATACTAGTAATCGTACTTTTCTACCTAATTAATTAAAGCAAGTAGATAACTTACTTGCCGTACCTAGTCGGAGTACGTGACGCTATATGTACCTTAATGTAGGTATGTATATGTCAGCCGCGGGTTGCGGAAGTATCGTAAGTTCCCGCGACCCCCGGCCCAGGTGTGAGACGGAACACCGGAGTGATTTTAGTCAGTAAGAGTCTGACAGACCCCTCCGCCCACCCCAGGGCGGAGGACATCCATGAGGATTTCCAACCAGCAAAAAAAAAAGGTATCTGATAAGTATCTTAAGGTGTAATGGTGGTAATCCACGTGGTAGGTACGCTACCGACTGTTCAGGAAATGCCTTGGAAAATAAACAATGTACCCAATTTATTTATTTGTACAATTAAGGTAGGTAAATCATGGGCAGCTAAGTACCTACAACATCCTTTAGTTAGTCAAATATGAACGCGCAAGACTTGTTAAAAAATATATTTATTTAATTAAAGACACGTGTGCTCAGTATGAGCATTATAGTACAAGAACAAATAATTTTAATTTACATGGGCTTATATACTAGTGGAGGTTTTGTATGTGTGTGTCTGTGACTGGACCTCACAGTGGGCCAGTAACAGTAACAGGAAGCCTCTTGTATGTCAGATCATACTTCTAATTGTTATGGCTATGATTAATTAATAATTGATTGGTAATTTATTCTAAGATGTTTATGGCTACCTGGAACTGATGGGTGGCATGGCGTGATTTTAGTTTATTAATACAGTTCGGGGTAATGGTTGGCTATGCATAACTCCTCCCTCCGTAAGTGCAAAATCACCATCCGAAGGTGCATCACGAGGTTGATGATTTTGTCCAAGCTTACGCAGTAATAAACTTCTATAGCGGTACAATATAACTAAAATTAATACAAAAAGTAAAATAATGTAGATTACAATAGTTCCTATGCTAATGCTGTGCACATTCACAAAATGACTTTCACTATTTTTCACTTCACTGTTATCCTTTAATGCGTGTGATAGGAACTGTAGATTTTCCAAATCAATCTCATCTAGACTGATAGTTTTACGTAGTGCAATGTCTTTTGGTCTTATAATACTGGGCAGATGTATTGATGGTGAACTGCGGAAGGTAACTTCTCCTGTTTGAAGACGGCGTTTTCTTAATGTGGTGGTCCCAAGTTTTACCTCACAAGCATTGTTAAGGGTTAGGATATATGTGCCCATGATGTCGTGCTGGCTCATATCGTTGTCGCAAATTTCTGTCAGGAATGTAGGAAAACCTGTGAAAATAATCCAAGAGTCCAGATGTATGGATTTAATTTTAACGTTTGTTGCGTTGACGGGAAGAGGCAGGCACGATGTTATCTTCGTAGAAAATGTCATCAAATCTTTGATGCATTCATTTTCTTCTTCTGGAGACACGTTGTTCTCGTAACAAAGGAACTTTCCTTCGTCTATTCCTCTGCAAGGCTGGGAGAGCGATACTACTTTCGACCCTTTCGCAAGGATATGGGAATTTTTAGGGGTAATTAGGAAAGATAGACCAAGGTGGGGATTATACATAGGAAAAGGATGTAGGGTGTAATAATTGTAGACATCTAATTGGACTGTTGGTACCGACATAATAAAAGTTATCTGTTTGTCTTTTACATAAGCTTTGATTTCAATGCAATGTTCAATATTAACTAAGTTTTCATTAGTAACAGGAAAAGCTAACTTATCTGTTTTTTCGATATCTTGAAGAATATTAATCAGTTCAGTAGTATCTAATATAGACTGATGTAATACATTAACTCTACTAAATGCTAATGCTGTCTCCACTTCATCTAAGCGGGTTAATAATATTTGAAAGTTATGGGTTAACATGTTATAAGTATTTAGGACAAGGCTCTTACTCCTTTGGAATTGAGTTTTGTTTAAAATTTCTTCTATTTCCTTAATAGTTTTCTCAAGTATTACAAAGTTGTTTCTAGTTGAGTTAGTGATATTAACGAATGTGTCAACTATTTCGGAAACTAAAGTAACTTTATTCATGATTACATTTTGTTGCAATTGCAGACTTTTTATCCAATTATCATATCTAAGTGCATCATCGTTATCTAAGTTTCCAGTAATAGCTTTGATTATAGATCCAACAGGATTGATAAGTCCCCTTTTTATTCTAATGCTTGGAATTAACTGATTATAACGTTCTATAGTTATGTTCATTATGTATTGGGTTTGCAACTCAGCATCAACAAGACTACCATCTAAAATATACATACCTAATTTATCCTCCATATAGCTGGAAATATCTTTATATTTTTCTATGTTATATTCTAAATTTCTATGAACTAAATTTAAGTCTAGTCTCTTAATTATATGCCAATTATAGAGGCTCAGTGACGCTTGTCCTTTTTTAACGGGAAGGATTCCCGGATTATCTTCAATCCTTTGAAGTTGAAGGCCCAGGCTGAGGGCTGCTTGCATCGTTACCACCAGGACGAACCTGTGAAGGACGCTTAATGTCTTTAACGGGTATTTTCTTAGTTTTACTGGCTTTATTTTGGACAGCTACCGTATTTCTCTTAATTTTATCTATAACTGTCGCTTTTTGGTATCTAGGCTTATCTTTGCTACGTCTGGTATTAACTTTAATTCTAGACAATACATCTGCATTGCTGTTTTGTTTACCGGGTTTGTACTTAATTTCGTAATCGTATTCAGAGAGTCTAAGTCTCCATCTAGTGAGTTTACTTCCTGGCTCTTTAATAGAATTTAACCATACCAATGGTCTATGATCGCTTAGTATTGTGAACCTTTTCCCATATAAATAAGGTCTGAAATGTTTGCATGCCCAAACAATTGCTAATAGTTCTTTCTCTATGGCGCTGTAACGCGTTTCGGCGTCGTTAAGAGTTCTACTTGCGAAAGCTATTGGTTTGTCACTACCAATTGGACCCTGAGATAAGACTGCTCCTAGCGCAAAGTTAGATGCATCCGTTGTTAGAAGGAAAGGTTTTTCGAAATCTGGGAATTGTAATAATGGTGCATTGGTAAGTAGTTCTTTGCACTTTTCAAATGCGTTTACAAACTCTTGAGTTATGGTGACTTTATTTTTCTTTTTAAGGCAGTTTGTCATAGGTTGCGTTATTTTAGAAAAGTCTTTGATAAATTTACGATAGTATCCTACTAAACCTAGGAAACTCTTTATTTCTGTTGGTGTTCTAGGCAAAGGGAATTGTAACACAGCTTTAATTTTATCATTATTTGGTTTAAGACCGTCTTTGGTTATTGTGTGACCCAAATATAACACTTCTTTCTTAAGAAATTCGCATTTATCAAGGGTTACTTTGAGATTCGTTTGTCTAAGCCTATCGAATACTTTTCTAAGCTTATCTATGTGCTCTTGGAGGCTGGTTGAGTAAACAATAATATCATCTAAATAAACAAGACAATGTATGCCTTGTAGTCCGCGGAGCACGTTATCCATTGCTCGTTGGAAGGTCGCTGGGGCTGTCTTTAAACCAAAAGGCATACGAGTAAATTCGTAATGTCCTGACTGTGTTGTAAATGCGGTTTTCGGTTGGTCCTCTTTTTCTACCTCTAACTGGTGATAGCCACTGGCTAGGTCTATCGTAGTGAAATAAGATGCTTTTCCTAGCCTATCGAATAAGTCTGTAATGTTTGGAAGTGGGTATTTATCATCTATCGTTATCTCATTGAGTCGCCTATAGTCTATAACCATCCGAAACTTCTGTTCGCCTGAGGCGTCCATTTTCTTAGGAACTAGGTGTACAGGGGCACTCCAAGGTGAGTGTGATTCTGTAATTACTCTATTTTCTAAAAGTTTATCTACTTGTTTCTGTATTTCCTCATTTTGACTAACGGGGTGTCTATACGGGCGTATGTAAATCGGATCTTCATTCTTTGTACGAATCTTATGTTTAACTTGGTTAGTAAAAGATAAAGGTACGTGTTCACAATGAAAGATGTCTTTATACTCGGTACATAGGTTAGTTATTAATGATTTTTCTTCTATGTTTAGGTGATCAAGCCGTAATTTGTTTAAGTTTTCATCTAATCGTTTTTCCAAATCAGGGGTGTGGTTTAAATTATGAACAAGGCAATTATCTGCTAAATCCTGTTCTATACCATAAACTTTAAAGGGTTTTTTAAATGTTATAGTCATCTCAGTGTCGGTAGTGTTCTGGATGACAGTTTGAGCTAAAGAGTCTACGCAGTTAACTAAAGCGTCAGGCATACGAACTCCCGGGCAGAATTCTATGTGATTTAAAATTGCATTTCCATTGTCCAACATTGTTGGCACTTTAACACGTGTTTCCGATCTAGGGGGTATTATTATTTGATAAGAGGGGTTATATAAAATGGGAATTTCTGTTGTATTTGTTCTTAAGACCTGGTTTTTCATGTCTATAGTAGCTTCTAGCTCTTTTAATAAATCGGATCCGATAAGGCCGTTATATGCTTTGTCTACGTTATAGATATAAAACTTATGGTGAATATCGGTTTTAAAAGTGTCCGTTAAGGGAATGTATGCGACTTCGCTATGCTTGCTACGTCCATGGGTACTAATTATTTCAAATGGTTCATCACTCTTGTAATGCTTGAAGTACTGGTTGGCTAGTTCGGCGTTAATAAAAGATCGTGTACTACCTGTGTCTATTAAAAAAATTGCTTCCATTTCTGGTAAATAGATGTGCGGTAGCCTAAGACCACTATAATTTAAGTTTATTACTTCTGTTTCCAATGTGGTGGGTCTGTTGTGGAGGCTTCTATCTGAAAATTTACTGGTTCGTTTTCACCTTGCACACAATTAATTTGATTACTATCATCTATCAACACAAGATTCTCGTCGTCTAACAAAAATATCTGTTCGCAGTTAGAGTCGGAGTCAAGTTCAAGTGGCTCTTCAATCATGTTATTGCGAACCGTACGCATCGATACGTCAGTGTTTTGCTTAGGCTGTTGATTGATGATACCAAATCGGAATTGTTGGTTTGGATTGGCTTTAAAGAAACCCGATTGCTTATAATTATTAAATGTACGCGGAATCTGTTGTGGTTGATGAGTTATAGCTTTTTGATTTGTTTGATTATTACTGGTATATGGTTTAGGTCCTTGCGGTTGATTTACAACTTTTTGGTTGCTATTATTCGGATTCGAAATAAAGTTGGGTTTAAAACCATATACTTGTCTAAAACCTTGATTATTGTTTGCTGGAATACCGAATTTATACTGGATTGGAGCCGTAAAGTTTGGTCTAAGATTGCTTGAAGGGTTAAAGTTATTATTAGGTGTTGTCTTAATCTTATTTCGAGCATTGTATCTCGTTTGGAAGTTAACTTCCTCGGTTACGACACTTAACGCGGACTCCAATGTTACGCATTTATTTAGTCTCACAAACTTAATCATATCCTCTGGTAAATTGTAGAGGAAAACGTTTAGAGCTGTATTATTATAAATAATATATTTCGCTGCTTTAATACCTTCGTCGGTGAGGAGGTTTACTTTTGATATAAGTGAGCTCCTAACATTCTGTATTCGGTGGCAGAAGTCTATATATGACTCTCCCTGTTTGATCTTGAGGTTCTCTAATTCGATATTAAGGCAAGCTTCCGATCTCGGATCCCCGAAGTGTTGAACAAAAAGTTCTTTAACGCCTTCCCAGGTGGTGACGTTTTCCCGTTCACTTATTAAGACGGCAGCTTTACCAACTAATCTGCTAGTAATACAATGGAACAAATAAGTCTGCTGTGCTGGGTTGTTCTCCCCTCTAAAGCTTCTAATTACATACTCGCATTTAGAAATGAAAAGGTTGAGTAACTTATCATCCCCATCAAATTTTGGGATGATGCTTTGAATTTCCTTAGGGATAAGTTGAATATTCATTATTCACAATAAAATTTAATTATAAGGCAAAAATAACGTTGTTGGCGATTTTATTCCAAACAGCGCTTTACGTTACGCTAGAATGTGTAAATTACTGATGTTTGAGTAAATACCGCAAAATAGTAAAGTGGAAATGTGAGTCCAAATTACTAAAAATTAAAAGCATAAAATAGTAAATTGGCGATGCGAGTCCAAATTACTTAAATTAAACAAGAAATAGTAAATTGGCGATGTGAGTCCAAAATACTTCAAATTAAAAGCAAAAATAGTAAATTGGCGATGCGAGTCCAAATTACTTAAAATAAACTAATATTAAGTCTAGATTCGGCGATTTTTGTCCAAAAATAGACGTGTTACGTTAAAATTAACTAATATTAAGTCTAGATTCGGCGATTTTTGTCCAAAAATAGACGTGTTACGTCAAAGTTAACTAAAATTAAGTCTAGATTTGGCGATTTTTGTCCAAAAATAGACGTGTTACGTTAAATGGCGATGTCTAGTCCAATTAAACGCTATCTAAGGAATAAGACAAGGAATGGAACAATGCGAATAAGGGTCTACTCACAGTATGCTCGATCCCATGCCGTTTCTTGTACTACTGCTGCTACTGCTTCTGCTGCTGCTGCTGCTGCTGCACACGCGACGTTCTTTTGACGAATTTGTTTGAATAGGTTCTTTACAGACTAGAAGTCTATGCGTCTAGGATACGTTACGACCGATTTCTGTGCCTATTAACGATCACTGTTCGCGACTTTGCTAATCCGACCCGGCTGCGCCAGTCAAATATGAACGCGCAAGACTTGTTAAAAAATATATTTATTTAATTAAAGACACGTGTGCTCAGTATGAGCATTATAGTACAAGAACAAATAATTTTAATTTACATGGGCTTATATACTAGTGGAGGTTTTGTATGTGTGTGTCTGTGACTGGACCTCACAGTGGGCCAGTAACAGTAACAGGAAGCCTCTTGTATGTCAGATCATACTTCTAATTGTTATGGCTATGATTAATTAATAATTGATTGGTAATTTATTCTAAGATGTTTATGGCTACCTGGAACTGATGGGTGGCATGGCGTGATTTTAGTTTATTAATACAGTTCGGGGTAATGGTTGGCTATGCATAACTAGTTAGTAGAACACTATGTTAGTAAACATTCAATCCTTATTATTAAAGGGCCACTCGATTATGCAGAGTGGCCCAAGATTTATGTATTGAGTTCTAGTGCCTTGCAATAGTCGCAACTGGGCATTCATCCTGCTTCATGCTACTCAGAAGGCTTGAGGATGGATTTAAGAGTAGAGGAAGACCAAAGAAACGATGGATGGATAATGTAAAAGATGATAATTATGACTAGAAAGAGGGTGACTACTGAGATGACGGCTTATAGAGATATATGGAAGAAAAATACATGCTGCGGTGAGCACAAATAGGTACTTAATTTGTGATGAGGGCATGAGGATGAGAAGGATGATGGTAGGTATTGTAGTAGGTAGGCGTACTATTAACTGAGGCTAGGATATGATAGGATTAGAAATGTAAGTACACCTAGCTACATAATGCATTTTTATTGTATGTACATCATATGAAGCTGGAACAATATTTATAGCTTAGTGAAAGTCGAGTCGAGTCGAGTGAAACATTTAGTATTACCTCCACACTGCATTGATTAATTAATAATTATTATTGATAACCAGGCGAAGTTAATATTTTATAAACTATGCTAACTCTACCAACTCTTAACTATGCCGTTACCTACCTTTTTTTAATGTAATAGGTTGGCAAACAAGTCGTCGGCCCATCTGATGTGAGTGGTTAGGGCCGCCTAGGTATATTGTACAACTACAAAACTAAAAGGATTGCTAATGCGTTGCAAACCTTAGAGACAAAGTTGGGAAATCTCATGTCATAATTTCACCAGCACCCATACCTACCCTTCAATCCGCAATACAGCAATGCTTCTTGTCGGCAGAAATATGTAGTTGTGGTTCGTACTTCCCCGGACGAGCTCTGTCATACGGAACTCTACTGCTTCTAACTGCTACTTCATTTAGAATGGAATTATGTATGAAGTACAGACGCCAGCACATCAAGCTACCCGAAACTGTCAAATTTTCCCAATCAACCTTGAACTTAATGATTTTGCGTTAAAGATGAAAATCTATTAAAGAAATTTGACAGACTGTAGTAGCTTTACGTACTGCCGTCTGTACCTACATGCGATTTTATTTATATAGGTAATGGTGCGTCAGAGAGCTGTGTTACTACAACTCTTGGTTTAACAATAACAGAGCAGACTGTACGTATAGTAGGTAGGTACCTAAACAGGTGTAGGTATATTATTATTATTATTAGGTACTATTGTTTCTTCTTTGAAGAAAGACGTTATTCCACACTAGGATTTCTCCTGTATAGTGAGTGCGTTTACAGACACAAATCTTAACATGCACAGAAGTCCAGACCCGGAAGAACTATCTATAGGCCATACAAATATTTGTTCCGTGCAGGAATCGAACCCATGACCCGTAGCGCACAAGCTAATCGCTCAGCCACTGGGCCAAACATATATCGTCAAATGCCACGGAATACAGAAAGTTTTTTTTAATATTCCGTGCTAGATGCTGTTCATAAAATAGATCAGTGCAAAGGTTTTGAAGTTTTTAGTTTACGGTTAAGATTAGATCCTTCTCTTCAATTTGTTATTTGTCGTAAAAGATAACTAAGGGATTATGTCTGGAGGCTAGGAAATAGTGTGTTCTCAAAAAAACGTTCATCCAACAAGAATCCATTTGGAATCCGTAATAATTATGGTAATTAGCAATTATTATAACAATTTCCTCTTGGGATTCTGTGGTCAATAGAGAACATCTACTCAACCCGTTAGAGCGGTTACGCACTGCATCCGATCCGGATCCAAGAAAATACGGATATAAAAACTCGGTCCGAATTCGGACATTGCTTTACGCAGTGCATCCGATCCGAATTCGAGAAAATACGGATCTGGCGTCTAAAAATCTCGGACCGAATTCGGATATTGCTTACACACTAATCCGATCTCTGACCTAAATCTAACAATTCAGGGGCCATCTTTGGCATATGTCCGATTTGAATCCGAGGTAGTGCGAAAGCGTTCATACATACCTACAGCTTAATTAGTAGGTACTACGGCTACTTCGGTCCGTCAATATTTCTACCGAGTTTCAGACTCACGGATGACGGAGACAAATCGGATGATGGAAGTCGGATCTAGTGTGTAAACTACCATACAAATAGTTCTATGACTACTTCGGAACGTATTTTCTCGGATTCGGATCGGATGCAGTGCGTAACCGCTCTTACAGTCAGCTGCTGGACATACCTAAGTACCTCTCGCCACGAAACTGTCTTCTCTCTGAAACTTGTCAATCAAGTTTGTATTGTATTGAACACGTTAACAGTCCGTCGTAAATACATAGTTCGCTTATCAAAGAACAATGGTTTATTATCGCACGATTTGCTAAAACGTTTCCTTATTTGAAATATCTATTTCCTTAATTGCACTATGATCGGATTGTGGTCAACATGTTCATAATATACAGGGTATCCTAAAAAGTAGTGTCAAGCGGAGTCCAGAGGTAGTTTGAGACAAATGCGTGTTCTATCCATCTAATTTGAAAAAAAAATAACTACCTACAGTGGAAACCGTTTATTACGACTTCGCTTATAGCGACGAATCGCTTATCGCGACTTACGAATACCATTTACTTAGTTTGGTTTTCATTGAAATTGTTTAGAGAAAAGGCCGCTTATAACGACCAAACGACTCCGGATATAGCGCCTAACTTCTTTAAGAGACGTAGGTAATTTCAAGGGAAAATAAGGATTTTCTTCTGGTTATAACGACTACTTAGTCCTTTATTTTGTTAGTAAATGAACATCATATCAAGGTATTGCTTAAGTTTAAATCGGTGTTATAAATGGCGATTGTCATTCAATTTGTAGACGTATGGTGAAAAACGTTTTTATATAAATTATTAGATAAACGGTATTTGAACATTTACTGATGGTTATAGCGACGACCGCTTAGTACCACTAAATATCGCTGGTCCCTTCGTCGTCGTTATAAGCAGATTCCACTGTAGTCACGTCACTGTGATCAAAAATGTCAATAGGTCAAAGTTTGGATAATACATGAAAATACATCATGACTCGAAAACTACTGACAAAAAATCGCGGAACATACATAGGGGTGATTTGGGTACCTCTAAGGATACTCTAGGTACCTCTGGACTTCCGCTTGACACTACTTTCTGGGACACGGTGTATTTCCGTTATGTGAGTATCCGAAATTTTGAGTTAGCCTTACAACTTATTAAATTAAAATTGTGTAGGTAATACAATGAGAGGTTCAACGTAGGTAGCCCAATAGTTTGGTATGTACCTATGACAAAAACATTTGTAAGTAAGTAGGTATTCTTCAGAATTTCTAGAGACAGCCATTTTACACGTTTTTGATCATAACTCAAAATTAGGTTTAGGTAACTACTCGCTTATCGGTATTTTGGAAATCGGACGGCAGATTTAGGTATGATACACGTAGTTATAGTTACACATAGATTTACGTAGATTTTCGATTATCAACTGGTTCGCCCAGCACAGTGACTTGCCTATGTTACAAATACTTCATCATCTGCCTAGCCTTTTCCCAACTATGTTGGGGTCGGCTTCCAGTCGAACCGGATGCAGCTGAATATCAGTATTTTACATGGAGCGACTGCCTATCAGACCTCCACAACCCAGTAACTGGGTAATACGATACTCTTGGTAAGACTGGTTGTCAGACTTTCTGGCTTCTGACCAACAGTAAACAGTAACGACTGTCAAAGATCTACAAATGACAGCCGGAACCAACGGCTTTACGTGCTTTCCGAGGCACGGAGGAAACTCGCTATGGTAAATGGTCACCCATCCACAGACCAACCTCGGCAAGCGTGGCTTAACCCGTAAGATCGGTCTATGCGGCTGTAATTATTTAGCCACGAGCTCCTCATGTTACAAATACTTACTACGTACAATCATGATTTCAATTGTTAGGTGTCCGCCACTTAGGTCCCCTTGTTGTTTTTCATAGCATATTAAGCAGCTTGCATCTAACTTTTAATCATTTTAGTAGATCAGTATGAGACTTAGGTTCAGGCCCAACTTACACCTCCCACCACTAGATCGACAGGTGTATTTTCCGTTTAATTCTTATCAATTGGTGAAAACAGGGTGATACGATACATACTTCAAGTTATTATCTAATTACATTGTAATAAACCACTTAATATAATTCTACATAGTGTCTTCAATCCAAATCATTAACGTAATTACACTTCGTTGACCTGCTTAGGCATGTGTACAGACGCGCGCGCTTTGTCACCGTCATGTAGAAAATGCAAAGATACGACACGACGTCGGCGTCGTAATTAAAATAAAATAACCATTTTTTTTATCGTTTGTTGATCCTCATAGATACTTTTCGCCTGGGGAAGGCGAAGGGTTATCTTCTCTTAAGGGACTCTTACCGGATTGACGGCTCAAAACCCACGGTGTTCCTTCTCCTGACCCTTGGCCGGGGTCGCGGGATTCGCAGCTGCATGCACCGCGACCCTGGCAGGCCTCGGTCCGCCAGCCCCTGGCGGACCTCTCCTACTGTGGGGGCCTAGCCCCACGTCCTCCTGAGAGGCGCGCGAGGAACACTGCGTGACGCCTTCTCGGACCTGTTAGGTACTGGTAGAGCGACGGGTCCCCTAACCCGCCGCCCGCAGGCCACACACTACGAACGCCGGAGATCGTCGTGCTCCCTCCGGCGCCCGGTGCGTCTGGTGCGGGAAGGGAGAGTGGCGGCTGCCTCTCTCTCCCTCTTTGGTCACAATCACCTCCTCGCAGAAGGAGGCGATGGCAAAATTAAATAACCCTACCTTGCTCTCACGCAGTCGGGTAAAAAGGAAACGATCGAACATTTTATTAATATGCTCCAAAGCATTTATTTTGGCTAGTAGGTACTTACTTTTTAGTGTCTCTACGAGATTAAGGATGGACTTCGCAATGGATGACCTAACACTTTAAGCAGCCCCGGATCTAGGGGGGGCAAACCGGAGCCCATGCCCCGGGCGGCAAATTCAGAGGGCGGCCATTCCATTTATGTATAGTTGGAAAAAATAGGCTTAACAGAGAAAGAGCAGCGTTATACCGGTCGTTGTGGCGTTCTTTGAGGGAGGCCTAATAACCATCAGTGGGCGTCTTATGGCTGAAGTGATAATGATGATAAAGGTAAAAATACTGGCGAGCGGGGTGGCATTTTATTAGTTTTTGCCCCATCTCGAAAAAATTCAAGATCCGGGGCTGACTTTAAGTAAGTAACCATAACATAAGCTCCCTAAAACGAATATACTTACCTACATTATAAATATGTTATGTTGATTGTTTCTTCTAAGCAAATAGGTATTAGGTATATCCATATGGCTATACCAAACTGTAATAAAAGCTAAATAAATCATCATGAAAATCTTGCAAGCGTTGAATAAAATTAGTCCATAAGTCGTTATTCGTTTTTGTATCGTTAACGCGTATATACTTACATAACTCTAGTTGTACTTATTCATTACTTTGGTAATGTTCCGTGATGACTAATCTTCGCGGCATGGGTGTGACTTGGCATGATTTTAAACAGATTTCTTACTCACTTGCTTTGCACGCGGCTCCACTTTTCTGATATCTGTGATGTGCTTGATGCAAAGTCATAGCTCGTTAGCCAGTCGCCAAAGTCAACCCTTCTCGACCCTTGTGTGCGACTTGACAGCTGCACACAAGGCGCAAACAGGGCGCAAATGACGCGTCTCTTAATGCACTCGTATATAATAGTGCGCCTTATTATTATTCATAATCGATACGCATGTCGATCGTATCGTGAGGGGAGACGGATATCCACAGAGATGTTCTATCATGCCCTGACAAATTCATACCGACGACTACTTACATACAGGGTGTTAACGAATTCGTGTAATTCCTTCAAACCGCGTGATCTATTGGTGACACTGATTGACCCTGCACAAGTTTTTTTCAGAATCAACAAAAAAAAAGTTTTCAAAAAATGAACCATCGCATTCTGTATCTGAGTAATTTTAGCGTTCCAAGTTAACTGACTGCGTGTAGCGATATCGCGCTAGTTGTGCTCGTCAGCTGTGTCGCCGTGCCTTCATTAATTTACGCATGGCTTCGACTTTTTCAAGAAACTTAAAAAAAAAAAAAAAAAAATAAGTACTTAGTATGTTATTTTTAATCAATCTAAATCCCGTGCGGGGTTAATCTATACCAATAATAGATCATGTACCTAGTTTGAACGAATTCGTTTACACCCTGTATTAAGGTGGGCATTCATCGTCACGCCATCGCTTCAAATGGCGTGATATACAGCCAAATTTTGACCGTGAATGTTAAAATCCATTGGCCTGATGTAAAACTCTGGATTTCCAGTCGCGCCAAAATCCATCGCATTGACATAATATATTATTATGTCGTTTGGAGCCACGCCGAATGGCCTAACCGTGAATGCCCACCTTTAGAATCCATTTTACCTAGCCTGGGAATGAACTCAGGGCCTTCCGGCCTGCAGAGCCAACAGTCACAACACATTACTGAAAAATAACATGTTTTTTTCTGACAACGTTCATCTTACCCATGTCTTTATATCTTTTTCTTTTCTTCCAAATAAGGTACTTGCTGCAAACTTTACGTCTTAAGTTAGGTATTGTAACTGCCCCTATTCTTTTCTCCATAAACTTCTTGGCACTGGCCCAAACTAAAGTCGCGTCTACAACTAGAGATTACAGCTTTGCTAGGTATATGCCGTGGAACTGATTTATGGATATCCCATAATTATACAAACAAACCAGCGTGTTGACAGTGTGTTTTAAATGTTAATGAATTATAATTAACTAGCCGTGCCCGATGGTTTTTTGCATCGTCAATTTATTTATGAACAGAAGCCTTAAACCAATTTCCATATTCTAACATCAAAAATGACGAACTTCCATACAAACTTTCATCACCTATTTAAAACTCAGGGAATAAATTTTCAAAAATCTTTTCTTAGTGCTCACCTACGTTAAATAAGGAAGGAACTCCTGTGACTTTTAGACCCACCGTGTGCTTGTGTGCTTAAGCTGTGTGTTGTCACACTGACTGTAAGAGTTTTATTAGTAGATTTACCGTGTGGTCGTCATAGACTAGGCCACCGCCTCTCCACCCGTGCGTGTCGTAAAAGGCGTAATGACTAAAGGATAAGCAGCAGCGTCCTCCTTTAATTTTGCTGATAGCATACTGCGATTGCCAATCCGTCTGTAAACCATGAGCATTTCTAGAGCGATCCCACACCTCCTAATGGCCTATGTTCAGCAGTACATGGGCTGATAATATGATGAATATTATCAACAGTTAGTTAAAGCGTGGTGTTCCGTTTTGTAGGGCGTTTTATTATAATTAATTAATTATGCCATACAATATTCACAGGGCCAGATTTAAAAGTTCAGAGGCCCTATGGGTCAACGAAGAAGTGGAACCCGTAGAAATGTCTTTAAAAAACGGGTCAAATACGAGTCGGACTCGCGCATGAAGGGTTCCGTACCATTATCTATAAAAACGGAAAAAAATCACTGTTTTTGTATGGGAGCCCCCTTAAATATTTATTTTATTCTGTTTTTTAGTATTTGTTGTTAGAGCGGCAACAGAAATACATCATCTGTGAAAGTTTCAACTGTCTAACTATCACGGTTCATGAGATACAGCCTGGTGACAGACGGACGGACAGCGGAGTCTTAGTAATAGGGTTCCGTTTTACCCTTTGGGTACGGAACCCTAAAAAGTACCTCGTGAATGTGAACTTTTTTCTCTTTGTCAGAAAAGATGTAATTTTTTTCTTATAAAAAAAAAACTAAAACTCGTATTGTGAGGCTCCTCTCTTGTGGAGACTGTTGCCCTACTAAATCTGGCCCTGAATATCCACATGGTAAACCAGGTTATTATTTATTTCAGTTACAAATAAAGGCGTTATTCCAGATGCTTTGGGCAAGAACATCTCTAAGCGTTCCGGATTGGGTAAGTCAAATTCAGGATAAAAAAAAGGTATTTTTTTTGTTAATTCGCCTACATGACTTATAATAGCAAGACACGATTAAATGAAACGCGTAAGCACTGATAAATTGTTTTTGTGTTACATGAATCGTGAAAAAATAAATTCGGGACGTAAAAAAGTAACATACTTATTAGTTGTTAAGCTATCTAAATAATTTATTACCACGGCAGTTCAGAGCCATCGTAATTCAGGAATTTTCCGGTATCACTCTCGCAAAGCTTGTCTATGGTCTGAAATATTCCAGTGACGCTAGCGTCGACATCAAGAGGCGCATTCTTGCCGCCCATATCGGTCTTCACCCACCCAGGGTGCATTGATGCCACCAGAATATTATCTTTTTTCAAATCAACACTCATTGATTTCGTTGCTGCATTCAGTGCTGCCTGAAATGGAACGGGAATGTATTGGTGCAGCAAGTTAAAAAATACGAGTTCAAAGTTTGGTCGGAAAGGGGGTAAGTACTAATCCGAAAGGGTATTAATTATTATCCATATTAATGAATAACTCTTTTCCAAAACTTCCGCAAAATTAATATTTTTAGAGAAATAGGTACCTAGCTGTTCAAATATTTCGTAATTTATAAAATAGGTACGCTAAAATCTAAATTAAATGAGCTGTGTCTACATTTAAGATCATAGTTATATTCTAGGGTCACATAATAGCTCCATTTTCTAAATTCGGATTGTCGAAACGGAAACTAAATCAGGGTTGTCGATATTTTGTAATAAATAACTTTTTTTTTGTGGTGGTATAAAAATGGACTTGAAATTTTACAATTCTTGCTGTAAGACAGTCATCTGATATCCCTTTTCCGACTAAATTTATAATTACAGTGTTTTACCTTGGAACAACGGTAAGGATAGAAGCCTCCTTGGTCATTTTGGGATATGGAACCGAGAATGGAACTCATGTTGATGACAACTGCACGATGCCCTCCCATGGGTTTGTCACCGTTAACATCCGCGGCTTGTTTGAGGACGGGCAGTAAGGACTGGAAATATACGTACAGTTAATGCATCTTGGAGTAATAGACTGGAGTTAGCATAACCTATCTTAGAATGAGAGATCATTATTTATTTCACCATAAAGAAATCGTTTGACATAAAGTTGCGTATGTACGCCTCGAATCACTTTTTTGGTTGTTACTTTTAAAAGGGAACATAAATGGTGGGCCTGTTATCAGGGCCGTCTCTACCCGGGGGCCGAGGTATAAGCGGCAGCGATGCCGCCGCGCCTGCCTCTGAGTGCGGGTGCTGAGGCTTTGAGGGCGCCGAGGATCGATTTTTTTTTCATTGTCTCTTCTTGTATACTGTACCTATTGAAACAATCCTTCCTACCTCCTTATAGCTGCTTCACACAGCGCTGACGGGGGGGAGTTCATGCTAAAATACTAGAGGGCGCCTGAGCTGGGTTCGCACTCCGGCACCAGATAAGCTAGAGACAGCCCTGCTTCTTATTATATCACTAATTACATTACCTACATATTAATTCTATAGAAAAATCCTATTTCCAATCCACAAACCTTAGTAAGCATAATTGGTGCAATCGTATTAACAGTCAGATTGTCCAACAACTGTTCAGTTTTCACAAATGCCAGCTTAGTGAATTTGGTGGTTACACCTGCATTATTGATTAACAAGTTCAGCCCTTGATCGCCAACGACTTTGCTTATTTGCGAGGACAAATCTCCGAATGTTGCTGTATTCTTTACGTCTAAAACATTTGGATATAATTAAATTTAGAAGGCGTGGAATATATTTTGTAAAATGGGTAAGAATATTATGGGATAAAAAAAAGAAAAATAATAAAAAGAATTACCTAAATTCAAAATAACCAGGTTTTTATTTTCTGTCGATAATGATTTGAGTTCCTGAAAAGTAATAAAATAAGGTAGGCGTATGTAAAATATCTATAAATGTAAGAACTCCAGTTTTGATAGTTCCCGTATTTGGCATTTTACTTAACTATCCTAGATCAGCCAACCATCCTAGACGAAGTCACTTCTAGCTTCCATATCGCTTTCTAAGGGACTGAAATAAAAGTTTCAATTTGAAAGTATCTTTAGTTTATACGGTAGTGTACGGTACGGAAAACATAACACATTTCAACTGTGTACTTTTTATTGCGTTTACGATCACATACAGTGACTCTGTCTAGAAAGGTTGGTCGATTGTATTCTTAAATGCCAAATCCACGAGCAAGTTTTATTGCGCAAGTTATTGCACACAATTGCTCGCTTAGTTTATAAAACTTGCAGAAGATTTGGCCACAGGTTGAAAGTGGGTTGCGCAACAAAATTTTGCTAAGGAAAGAAAAACCTTAAATGTGTCAGTCAGTGCAGTTTTTATTAAACTTCTATTAATTTTCTGCCTTATTCGTCGTACATAAATGTAAATTATATTTTACAAATCTTAAAAAAAAACAACATTATAAAGGATACCTATGAAATCGACGTTAAACCGCAATAGGGGTGTTTAGCTAGGGGATCATGACCTACAAAAAGCCCATGGAACTTTGGGCATACTTAAATTATTTTTATTCGTCACTGAATGGGCTCCTTGGGCTTTTTGTATGTAACGGCCCCTTTAAGAGCCAAAACACACTTAGCGTGTCTTGCGTCGCGTACAGCGCAAGATACTTACACGACGCAAAATGTAGCCGCTGAAAATACACTGAATATTATTAAATCGCCTAAGAAGGCCAGCCAGTGTGCATTCTGAGAATACAAACTAGTTTAAGCTTTATTGCATAGAGTAAAAGGTAGCGTTTTTGTTACTGATTCCGAATCTGTATTTAACTCATTTTTGCCAAAAATGCTAGTTACGGCCTTTCTCCGTATGACGGCAATACCGGCGTTTCGCAAAAACTGGCGACAGGCCGCATCGATCGGACGCAAGATGCGCGTCAGATTTCTAGGCTGTATTACGCTCGGCGTAACGACTTACAGCGGTTACGCACTGCATCCGATCCGAATCCGTGAAAATACGTTCCGAAGTACCCATAGAACTATTTGTATGGTAGTTTACGCACTACATCCGGCATCCGTCATCCGATTTCTATCCGTCATCCGTGAGTTTCTAATTCGGAAGAACAATTAACGGACCGAAGTAGCCATAGAACTATTTGTATGGTAGCTTACGCACTACATCCGACATCCGTCATCCGATTTCTATCCGTCATCCGTGAATTTCTAATTCAGAAGAACAATTGACGGACCGAAGTAGCCGTAGTACTGAATTGTTTGAATTTGAGTCAGAGATCGGAATAGTGCGTAAGCAACATCCGAATTCGGTCCGAGATTTTTAATCTAGATCGGCATTTTCACGGATTCGGATCGAATGCAGTGCGTAAAGCAATATCCGAATTCAGTCCGAGTTTTTAATATCCGTATTTTCACGGATTCGGATCGGATGCAGTGCGTAATCGCTCTAAGAGTGTTGAGGCCGCTGATGAAAAATGAGCCGCGGGATATGAGCTTAGTATGTTTGCAGACTGCCTCGTTGGTCTAGTGGTCGCAAGCGTGACTGCTGAGCGATAGGTCCTGGGTTCGATCCATAGTCGGACAAAGTATTATTGGGTTTTTCCATGGAATTTCTCAGTAGCAGTCCGAAGTCTAGATTTGTGTCCAGTTGATGGCAATAGGGTCACCCCCTAATTACCTACATGGGACTTAAACATAACTGCGAAATGCGGGTGTACTATACACCTCTGCCCAATCCTTCCGAGAATAAAGGCGTGATGTTATGTTATTAAGTCTGCGGCCTAACATCTCTATTGCGACTTGACATCGATTTCATAGGCAACCTCTTTAAGTATTTAAAAAAATAAAAGATATTTCTTCATTAATTTTATGCTTAAAAAATTACGTTTTTAAATATTTCGATAAAAAACATTTAAAAATACATATAGTGAGTATCCCTCCGGCAGGCAACGGGAAAGGGTCCAACAAGCTACCGTGGTGGCCTCAGGGAGCAACTTCCTAACAATACGCGCCGCTTTCTGTATCAGCTCCTTGCTTCAGAACGATTCGAATAGTCAGTTGTCGAACGATTCAGTAAGCTATCTCTTTTTCTCTCGTTTCAAGAATCGCAGAAGGAACGAGATAAATGAAATCGATCGACAACTGCTTATCGAAAAGGTTCTGAATCGGGGGGCAGGCCCTTGATCCAGCCGCCTAACGAGAACCTCGTCAGATGTTGGTCGAGGCTCTTGACTATTAGTAACGACTATTACAATAAACATTTTATTAGCTATTGTAATAACTATAATTTCATTGTGATTTTTTACTAGAACTATCTCGGTGCACTTCTGTTTGGTGATGACATCATTGTATACATCACGATAAAAAAATCACAACTCATCAACATAGTCACATCCATGCTGACTCTTTTTATTAATGACGTCACCTGTCGCTGTCAAACGAGACAGGTAAGCTGTCTCTTTCGCACACTCGTGTTGCTCGCTTGCTACAAAAAGCACTATACGCCTTTGAACGAATAGTATTTGATCGTGAGACATCGTGCATTTTCAGTGTGCTAAAATTACAATCAAAAGTAGGCAATTTGTGAATATAACTTGTGTTAAGAACATTTGGAGCGATGGCACCTATAGGTAAGAAATAAGATCATACCTCGGACACGGTTCGGCACGTCGCGATTATTGTCTTCGCGGTGTTCTGTTTAGTGAGATATTTCACCATCCCAAGGCCGAGGCCCCTGTTGGCACCAGTGATCAGCACGGTCTTCATCTTGTGAACTCAACTCTAGTTATAACACCTTGACATTTGTTGAAAGTTATCTTTTACGACCCTCAAAGGTCCGGTGTGTGTATTTTGATTTTCTTGTCTCTGTCACATTTACGTCAAAATGACAATCCTAAGTAATTTTGTAAGGATAAATAATTTGTTAAAACCGCTAACTTGTAGGGAAAAAGTGGTGATATTAGCACAACGAACAATTAGTTCTCGTAAGTAGTCCATGATTGTCGATGTTCTAACCTTGAAGTGCAGATAATTGTCTAACCTCACTCTCGCAACTCGTACAACCCAGTTTTTGTAACTTGAATTTTTTACCGATTGCTAAGAATTTTCTAAAAACTCATTAAATGCATGTCTATTGTTTCCAATTACACACCAAATTATTCATTCTTTGGTATCAGTGGTCATTGTAAGTAATTATTTGCATCCTTGGGATGGTGGAATTAATGTCTGTCTAAAATTTTACATTGCACAATAATTAACTTTTCGGTATTCATCTATTATTTTATCACACTTTAGGAATTTGAAAGTTAATTTAAGACACAAAGTGGGGTATATAAAGAAAACTATAAATTCCTATTACATCAAATAAATTACCAAATACTTATTATGCTACAGTTTAGCTTTTTTTTTTGGTTATATCAGGAGACTGGTTCTGTTGTAGCCGTAATGCCAAGTTGGTTGCTCCTATAGACAATACCGATGAAGGTATGAACACTGTTAAACCCTTGCAATAGCATTTCTCATGGTGCACATGATGTCATAACTATGGGAACAAATATTGGTTACAAGATGGGTTGCTATGGGTTTATGTTTAGATTTATTAAAATAAAAATTATCTGCACTTTCATTGTGAACGTAAATACAATTCATAGGGAATGTTTAAGTTTATCACAATTGCTTAAAAGCTTCTTTTTTAAAATTCTACAGCTGTGCTAAACATCTTGATATATGTGTATATTATTTGAATAACACTCAATTGCAAAAATGAAATTATTTTTGAAATATTTAAGACAGTCATCATCACATTTTTTTCTTAACAATAATTTACTCATAATCTTGATTAGATATTAATTTTCATCACATCATTGACCTCTAAACCAATTATTTTTCACTGTCATTATTATTTCTAAATAAAGTATAATTTTTGTGAGAAACATGATTGTGGTGTTGTTACATTTTCCTTTTGTAATGTGATGATTAGTTTCAATTTTAATAGAATTGATAAACAAACTTAATAGCACAATGTTCACGTTTGACAGAGGTAATCAATTTAATTTCATCTGCAGGTGATGGCTCAATTCATAATATGTATTCAGCAAAATTAAATAGAATTAATGCTGGCCTAGGTTGAGGTCACAAGAGTTCATTATAAACATTTACATATTAGGTTACATCCAATAATATCCACACTGACTGGATTATGATGCATATTATAGATGGAAATTTCGACTATGACCTGGCGGTCATTGGTGGTGGTTCAGGCGGGCTCGCGTGTGCGAAGGAGGCGGTGAACATGGGCGCGAAGGTCGCGGTCCTGGACTTTGTGACACCTTCGCCGCAGGGCACCAAGTGGGGTCTTGGTGGCACATGCGTCAATGTAGGATGTATACCCAAGAAGCTTATGCATCAGGCGGCTTTGTTAGGAGAAAGTATTCATGTGAGTTTTAATTTTTATTTTTATTATGGTAACACTTTTGGATTTGCATCTCATTGAAATCATCAAAAAAAATATCTTGAATATTCATGTAAATAAATTTGTACTAATTTAAATTTCTCAGTAGAATAAAATTGTGTAGTTTTCGTTTTGATTACATCGTGAGTGTTGCTTCTTTAATAGATAAATAAATACCTACTAGACACATAATTCTTCAAACTTCAAACACAATGGTACATGGTGTACTTTTTTTTTGTAGGTGGTAAGTTCCCTGGCTCTCATCCTATCCCTACTTGGATCCTACCCACTTCCTACTTCAAACCCTGAAACTTGGATTATTCTTGGTTGGAGATGCTTATATTTTTTTCTTTATTCTGTATTTAGTTGCCATACTTTAGTTAGATTTTCTTGGGACAATCAAATAAAGAGGAAATATAAAATTAGGGTTAAATCAAAAATTATAGAAATTCTGACCATTGTGCATTATTTAATCTTTTATTTCATAATAGTTTTGTAGTCAGTAAATGTGTAGCTGTGTGTATACATATAACACAAATACAATAACTATGAGCCATAGCCAGGCTCCATAATAGTTTTAAGTAATGAGGCATGGGCCTGATACTTATGACACTAATGTCTCATTACACTCTTTATGATTACACTTTTTTTTTAATTTTCGTAATGTTTTGTCGGGTTGGAGTAGCTCTTATGTTTTCGCCCTAAATTAGAAGATATAATTTATTGCAAAAAAGTAGTAGTCTTTTTGCTTCACGAAAATGCATCATGTGACTTTTATTTCAAACCCATAAGGTTCATATTGCAATGATTTAAGCATGTTCGTGAGATAAAAACACCATAAAAGAAATAAAGGTCAAACGTTTGTTGTGAATATTAATGGGTGGTAAATTATACAACATTATTACAGTTAATATCTTTAATAATCCTCTTGTAGTGTTGATCATACTTACTTTTTGTTACTAAAATAATTTTTGGCCTAGGTAAAGACTATGGTTTCTTCTCTTTTATAGTTCAGCTATTAACAGCATAGATTACAAGTACTGTGGTCGCTTGAAAATCTGCGACATAGACAAAATCATATTTTATAAAGAAATATAAAATAATATTTAAAAAAGTAGGAACTTAATAAAAACAAAAAAACAAAAGTACAAAATAATGACTATGAAAGCCATGTAAAGTTAAAATTTATTATTCTTAAATCAGTCCTAAACCACGCTGTAATATAAAATATATTTACCTATGTATGTGAAGTTGAAGCACCATTTTGGAAAAATCTATTGTTCCGTTTTGAGTGAATTAAACAACACAGCTAGATGCAGAATAAGTCTATATTGTGATCTTCGTTTCTGAGACAAATTACAATAACCCAATCACGATATGTGTGCTGTTCTTCATTGAGTAGTTTTATTTGCAATCTCTGATGTATTTCCACAGATCATGAGACCAATGTGACTGTATCCTTACAGACAAAAAAAAACCATCCAAACCCGTTTCGAAATGCCGGCGATATTGTGTAAAATAAAGATGTTCCACATATTTTTTCACTAGGCAGTCATTAGCTGACAATGGCTCGTTGGCATGTCTGCCTTATCTCAGTATCCGTGTCCTTTTACAATTGTGCATCATTGTAGCGGTTCATACTATGTGGAGGGAACTGGCCGTTATGTGCGATTGTGTATTGTTTTATGTGTTCGGATTGCGCCGGCGCCAGAATTATGATTTTATTTGGATAGCAACTCCGTTTCCTTGGACCAGTTCCCAAACTATTCTAATGGGTGTTAATAAAAGCATTATTTAAGGATGAGGAGATAGGAAGTTATACAGTGCATCAGCTTTATTTGAAACTCCGTGCTACCGGATTATTTATTGATATTAGTCATTCATAAGTGCCAAAGGCAACAGTACTGGCAGTAGTGGTAGTGCACAGGAAGTACAGGTGTTATCATTATCTAGTCTTAAAAAAACAGTACAATGACTTGTAAAATAGTCTAACAGATTTATTTACAGAAATAAAAATCATTTATCAGATCTACATGAAGATAATGCGGAAGTATTTACAAATCATTGTTTTTAAAAGTTCCTAAATGACAAGTACTTATCAAAACCCGCGGCAAGCGTTTGTCATCTAAACCAATTTTTTTTAATGTGTAGACTAGTCTATTTGGCTTTGGCTGAAACATAAAATAGGGAAATCAAACCGAAGCAGGAAATAATCAAGCAGATTTTAGATTTGACCAATGCGCATTAGAGAAACTGTAATGCGCATTGGTCAAATCTAAAATCTATTGCCAACAGCACTAAATTTCTTTTATTTTAATTTTCGCTTTATAGTTTATTTATTTTACACCGTGGGCCCGAGGTACCCGAAAGATTCTAACCACGCCTTTCTGATGGTATAAATATTATGAGTCAAATGTCAACGAAAGTCCAATTCAGTAATTTTTTTTTGTTTTTCTGTACTTAATAAAACAATTAACTTTAGTAATTCATTGTAAAAAAAAAATTGTACATAATAATGTGGTAATTATTCTTTTCAGTTTTTTTAAAGTCAGTTTGTATATTTTTTTAAATTTTTTGTAATTCATATTTTTTTATTTATGCTACAGCTGTTTATCCGCTTTAATTTTGCTATTCTAGAATACATACCTACCTTCATTGTTCATAGTAATTTACGGAAGTAATGCAAGCAGAACCATTTACTGATAGTGTTTCTAGTAATTCCAATTCAGTGTATCCGTCGTTTTCCTTCCTATTTATTATAAATTTGGGTTTTACCGTCTACGCTCATGGCTTTTTAATTGCTCTAAGGTTTTCTCTATTAATGAGTAACGTTATGATATTTTATAACCGAGGTTAACACACCCACGCGCCGCGCCGTTGATCAAATTGTGTCCCTTATGAGACGCGAGAGCGTCGCAATTTATAGAGCCACAGTTAATAAAACACCAGCCTAACATTATTGAGCGTTATTTATTTATTAAACTTTTTATTGTACACCAAAAGAAAAATGCAAGTACAGTAACAGTCTTAAAAATAGGTACAATGGGCGGCCTTATCGCGCCCGACGATTTTTTCCAGGCAACCTTAGGATGGATTAGAGAAGAGGTCCTCAAACTTATTTCGTCTACCGCCCACTTTGTGAATCAATTATCTTCTAGCGCCCCCTACATTTTTTAACTTCATTAATTTATAACGTCTTTCTTAAATCACAATCATTACTTTTACAGCCCCCCTGTAGGCTAGAAAGACTGGATTAGAGCAACAATTATGTAATAAGAAATTCAATTGCAATGCTTGGTCAACTTGCCTGGCGATCAAACTCGCAGAATCTAGAGATGCGCACCAATGCAAATTCAAAAATTAGCTTTTTTATCAATGTTTTGAAAGGCTTAGGGTACACTCCGTGCCAGCCTTACGGGGTCAGATATTTATAGTATAGAACATGCACCCCATATTAACAAGCCGCTTGCTCCAAGTTATACCAGACCTGCATTTGCTCATTCATCATCAATTCCCCTTTGCTTTCCTTTCAATTATTGCTCTTAAACACTTTTATAAAGCAGTAAATATGCTTGCAGTCCGGGGCTAATGGCCGACATAAAAGAATATTGGCTGCCGACATAAATACTTGGTTAATATTTGGTATAAATGTTCTGCTCAGGCAGCGATTCTGATCACATTTCATCATCAAATGAATCATATCTTCAGGCCGATGGCACGTATCACAATAGGTGTCGGATTACATCCATCATATATGATAAAACTTATTTTATAGAACATGATCTGAGAGCCAAAACCAGTATCTCCCTGGAGAAGCTGTTGCAATCAAACCAGGGAACCAAGCACGGTGTGTCTTGAATGGTACATTACTATATGCCCTTTATCTGTATTGAAACTCATTGTTATGTAACACGTTGTATAGATTTGATAGATAAGATGTATACAGATATAGCTTTCGCCCGCAGCTTCGCGTGCGTGAAATTTTGAACCCGTTATGTGACGATTTTCCATACAAACTTTCATCCCCTATTTAACTCCCTTAGGGGTTGAATTTCGAAAAATCCCTTCTTAGTGGATGCCTACGTTACAAAAGGAACCTACTGTCAAAATTTCAACTTTCTAACCCCAGCGGTTTAGGCTGTGCGTTGATAGATCAGTCAGTCAGTCAGTCAGCTTCTCCGTTTATATGTATAGATATAATAAATCCACGCAATAATGATAAGCCATGATAATAATATCTTTCAAGTCTTCCTAAAGTCATTCGTCGTCCATCCAAAGGTTGTCTGGAAGATCGGTATCGCTATTAGCGATAAGACCGCCATTGTACCCTTGTTTTTGTTTTCTTGCTATTGTTATGAGGTACGGTCAGCATCAAAAGTAGCTGAACATTTGAGTTTTTAAACTTGGCATTAATTAGAAAACGAATTGTTTTAAAACAAAAAGTTTAATAGATACCTAGAGCTGCTAGATATAGCTCTAAGTATGCCTTACATTTTTTGCTTCCTATCAATTAGTTATCTAATTAATGCAAAGTTTAAAAACTCAAATGTTCAGCTACTTTTGATGCTGACCGTACCATAAAGTATTTTCTATCTATACTAAAGAATGCTTTTGTTTTTTTTTTATATACTTTCTAAGAATCCTAAATGTTCTGCATAGCCCTTTCCCAACTTGGGTTAGCTTCCAGCCTAACCAGATGCGGCTGAATATTTATTTCAATTCAAATATTCATGATTTTCTAAGAATCCTAAGTAATAGATAAAATAAAACGTTTTATCGAAGACAATTCAAGTTCACACATCAAATTCATTTCTCTCACATTAACGATTTAAATTTGCATCGTTTCAGAAAATTGTTACAAACGCGATAGTGTCGTTTCGTACCATTAATATTATGTAGAATTCTGTAGTAGCTTCGTGGTATAACATCCGTAACTAATAGACTCCTTCAGTATCTGCTAGACGCTCTGTTAAGATATGACATTGTGTACATATGAATAAAGTTGTAAAAACAGTATGTTCTTATCAGTCTGTAAATAGTATAAATTGAAGTCGGTTTTCGCATCTGTCTGTTTGTCTGCTTACTTCTTCTAATCTAATCAATGGATTTTGATGCGGTTTCCATCTTAATTTAGGTAGTTTCTTTCGGAAGCTTTAAAATGTACCCGTGTGACGTCGGAGCGGGTCACTAGTGTAGTAGAAATAGATCAAGCTACAACGGCTGTAAGTTTAATGGGTAATCATGGTCATTTCAGACGGGATAAATCTTTTAGGACAGGTAAAGTTAATGGAGGTTTGATGACAGCGCTGTAGAGTGCGTGGGTTGGTGTACTTGGTGTTCTGCCACAACCCAGTTTCTTATGTGCACTAACAAATCTACTTGCTACAACATCTTGTACACCTTTATTTAAAGAAGAACGGTCATTTGTGACCCAGCCCCGACACGAAAGATACATATCTCAATTTTTATTTTATTTTATGCATTGCTAAAATATATATTTTTCATATTCGAAATCAATGGCGAACACCAAAATATTGCCTTTAGTTTTTGTTCAGGCGATATACATTTTTTTAATACCTATTTACCTACAAAAACTTTATGACGATACAATAATTATGGAATTATCCAGGTGACCTGGTGATGGAGCTGGATTATGTAATTTTTAAACTTCTAGTATAACAATCTAGTTCATTAAAATCGTCTTATTCGGTGATTTGTTGCAGATTAGAGATTACGGTATCATTAAGAAGCTGGCTAGATAGTGAAATATTTTGGTAGCTAGGTACTAAACACACCCCCCCTTATTACAAAAGATGGTCTAAGAAAAACCCTGGTTTTAGGGTAGCCCCGTCTCTTTTTGTTATATGACATAAGAAAGTGATGGGTATATTTTAAACCTGGGTTTACCTTAGTCTTGGTTTAAACCATCTTTTGTAATAAGGGGGATAAAGTTTGAGCTTATCAATATTAACTGTGAAACAAAAATCAACCGTTATTGCTATTCGTTAATAAAAAGAATTTTAAAATATTTTGTCTGAACAAGATCAAATATCAATATATAGGTGTTAGCCACTGATATTCAGAATAGTGTTAATTTATTTCTGTTATATTTAATATATCAAAATAAATGAGATAAGTTCCTTTTGTGTCGGACCTGGGTAAATTTCCTATGGGCCGTGACCCTTCTTCTTTACGACTTTAATGCCATTGATCTTTCACGTCACAGCGTAGGGAAAGACGAAAAATATTATTTTCTTAATTTCAAGTCTCACGGACTAACGTTTACCTATACCCTAGATAAATTTAACAGTTTGAGCCCTACAATACTGCCGTCGGCGTCGCGTCGTAATGAAGACTGCTGTCTGTGTGTAAAGCCCTCTACACACCTTCAGATTTAACGGTCTATGTACAGTCGGAATGTTTAGTTTGTTCGTTCGTTGGTACAGCCTACACTCTCAGTTTTAACTTTACAGGGGCCTAATTCTCTAAAAATGAATCTTGATAAATCACAACCGAACCAAGACCGAACCCTTCGAAATTCGGACAGTTCTCAATTTCAAAAGCTATCAAATTGTTTGACACAAAAAACAAAATCACTCATTTTGAAAGTTTTCGAAAACAAAAACTGACTGACGGTTGTGGTTCGATTGCGTTTGGCAACAATTTATTTTAGGAGAATTGGACCCCAGTTCAACTGTTTGGCTACACATCTATCGATTTATCTGTACAGTCCGACTGTACAGTTAAATCGCACAGTTAAAACTGAAGCAAGGTGTGTAGCAGCCTTTAGGGATTATTCAATTACAACCGCACAGGCACGAGCAGGCGCAACAAGTTCAATGTAAAATAAAACTTATTAATATAGGCGTAAAGAATAGAATACGTGACCACGTGTTTTGGGACACGTGATGGTATATTCTGAATTTCAGATATTAGTGTCCTAAAGGTTTCTTCCATGATTATCCATTACACCTGCATCATAAGTTGCTAAGTGAACCATATAACAGTTACCTTTGATTAGCGCGTTTAGTATGTACAGAATGTGTGTCGTTTGTCCGAGCTCAGTCCTAAATAACGGCCGGTAACCAATGACCTCAGTTAGTACCAAGGTCACTAACCGGTCGATTATAACAGCTAAGTTATAAATTTCCCATACACCATTGACATGTCGAGCCGATCAATACTTCCTTCGACAAATGTTTATGAATGCAGGCGTGGTTTTCATGTCACGGTCTAGAATTTTAGATAAAACAAAGAATCGTTAGGAAAATAAATAATACACAATATAATAATGTGTGTTTTTATTATACTCAGAGACACGTTTTGTATACAAATGTATGTTTAGAAAAGGGACACACTTAAAAGATTTTTGTTGCCCATTTGTAACGTTGAATTATTTGTGTTTTTCCTTCCCCTAATATATCATTTTTATATACATACGAATGTAGGTAGTTCTCATTTGGGTACAATATTTAATGGACAAAAGAAAGGTAAATTGGATAATGTTGGTTTGTACAATGTATGTGGCTAATTAAATTAAAGTACTGCGCACCGGGGCGAACGGAGAAAGACAACTTCCCAAGACGTAAAAGTTAAAACACTTAATACTCACCTGCACGAAGTGGCCCCTTATCCCTGAACAACACTTACGCGACCGGTAGTTGACTAACGGTATACCTAACTATTACACTTTCTAGCTCAAAAGCCCATTACGAACCTTATGTCGTGATGGGGGATTATTCCCATCTTCCCCCGCATGTCTGCCCCCGAATGGGGGAAAATGGGAATTTTCGTGGCATCTTCCCCCGAAATTGTAATCGGGGGAAGATAGGAAGTTCTATTCCCATCTTCCTCCGAATAACTGCCCCCGAATGGGGGAGAATGGGAATGCTTGTGTCATCTTCCCCCGAACTTGTAATCGGGGGAAGATAGGAAGTAAAAGTTTCATTTGTCCCCGAAATATTTTTAATATTATTTTTTTTTTGTGCCACCGCACGCAATTATGGTTTGAATGAAATAGACATGATTTTTTATAAGAATTAATAAAACAAAATGATGACTACCAACTTTTTATAAAACAAATATTACAGCATTTTTTCGTTTTACAATCAGTAATACATAAAATATAAGTACTACGAGTACTATATCTAGCAGTTTCTCTAATTTAAAATTATCTATATAACAATCAAATATTAACAATAATATTCATCTACAGGGTGTTAACGAATTCGTGTAATTCCTTAAAATCACATGATCTACTACTGGTATAGACTGGCCCCGCACGGGATTTAACTAGATTAAAAAAAAAACTTTTTTTTTCATGCGGCTTTGTTAACGATCATATCTAAACCACCTAATAAGGATTCAGTAAAAAAGACATAAATGACACAGATTAACACTAAATGGGAATTTTCGAAAACAAACAGAAAAAAAAATTGGTTTTCAATATCTGATTCTTTTTAGAGCCTTGAGTTATCTGACTGCAAAGAGTGATATTGCGTTAATTGTTCCTGCCAGCCGTGTCACCATACTTTTATTAATTTATGCGTGGCATTGCAATGTTCACAAAAAATTATTTTTGCAAAAAAAAAACTTATTTTTTTACCAAATTCTTATTAGGTGGTTTAGATATGATCGTTAACAAAGCCGCATGAAAAAAAAAGTTTTTTTTTTAATCTAGCTAAATCCCGTGCGGGGCCAGTCTATACCAGTAGTAGATCATGTGATTTTAAGGAATTACACGAATTCGTTAACATCCTGTAGATGAATATTATTATTAATATTTGATTGTTAGATTGATAATTTTAAATTAGAGAAACTGCTAGATATATGTAGTACTCGTAGTACTTATATTTTATGTATTAGTGATTGTAAAACGAAAAAATGCTGTAATATTTGTTTTATAAAAAGTTGGTAGTCATCATTTTGTTTTATTAATTCTTATAAACAATCATGTCTATTTCATTCAAACCATAATTGGGTGCGGTGGCACAAAAAAAAATATTAAAAATATTTCGGGGACAAATGAAACTTTTACTTCCTATCTTCCCCCGATGACAAGTTCGGGGGAAGATGACACAAGCATTCCCATTCTCCCCCATTCGGGGGCAGCTATTCGGAGGAAGATGGGAATAGAACTTCCTATCTTCCCCCGATTACAATTTCGGGGGAAGATGCCACGAAAATTCCCATTTTCCCCCATTCGGGGGCAGACATGCGGGGGAAGATGGGAATAATCCGTGATGGGCAGTATCGTCAAAAGTGCGGTGCGACAGGATTGGCTCTGCTCTACATTGTATGACTAACGGCAGTTACGGGCATTACTTCCTATTTTAAGAGCGACATTAGATTCGGTAGTAGACTATACTAGCGGCTTATCCAGGGGGCGAGAGGGCTCAATTCCCGCCAAATTGTCTGGCAGAATTTAATTGAGAACCAAATCTGCCATCCTCTTTCCACAGCAAATTATTTAATATTGTTTTCTGGATTCGTCATTGGAAGACAGACGACCACTAATTTCCTGTTACATGGTTTGCACACGCCCCGTTAATCGATCTGAATACTGCAAATCATCGTACATATTAATAAAAATTTGCCTCTATAAGAGGATAGATAAATCAAATAAATATAAATGCTAACAAACGTTTGTAATATAGTATTACGCAACATCATGCAAACGTACTTTATCGATTCACCTTAAATTCAATTATCATTACTTCCGTAGATCGGAAACCTTTCAGAGCAGAGGACGTGTTTTTTTAAAATACAGCTAGGTTTTATGTCCTGTTATTTTATCTGTCGTTATCAGCACTATTAAATGTAATGACTGATAATAACAATCATTACACTAAAAATATCTACGATATGATACTCCACCTTCGTACAAACCAATATTTCGAGGAACTCTTCTACTAAAATGGTTCTTAAGAAGTCCTTGTGCCTTAAATAATATTATTTATACCTATGGATGATAAATGTTTTATACGATTTAACGCGAAACGCATTGCTTAAAATGTTGACGAGTAATGATTATAAATGATGAATGATTATTTCCGAAGATGTCTTGAAAAAAGCGCGCCAAGAATAATCCGAGTTCAAGTATCGTCGCATGTTTGTATCAGCTGACTATGTGTCATTGTGTACCGAAGCTATGGAAACTATATTTGTACATTATTTTTCATCTCAATGTAAAGTTTTAATATAAGAATTCAAGGACATAACTTGTTTATTTGTATAATTAGTTTCAACGCGACACATTTTTTAGCACGTTTCACCATAAACATTTCAGGAAGCTGTATCTTACGGTTGGCAAGTACCTGCGCTCGAAAACATTAAAATCAGCTGGCCGACGCTCACAGAGTCGGTACAAAACCACATCAAATCCGTCAACTGGACAACAAGGGTTGATCTCCGAGATAAGAAGATAGAGTATATCAATGGTTTGGGAGAGTTTAAGGATCAGCATACAGTGATTGCAACGATGAAGAATGGCTCGAAGAAGGAGATGACGGCGAAAAACATAGTGATAGCGGTGGGGGGTCGGCCACACTACCCGGAAATACCCGGCGCCGTGGAGTACTGCATCAGCAGTGACGACATCTTTAGTTTAAGTCATCCCCCAGGAAAGACGCTCGTCGTTGGCGCTGGATGTATCCTTTTTAAATATGAAATACCAGTTCAAAATGTTACATGCTTTACGTGACTGAATTATTGCCGCTGCAGATTGCAGCAAAAAATTTAGATAAAAAAAAAGAAAATTAATTGTTTTTAATGATATTGAACATAAAAACTCATACTTAGAGTCAACATAGGCAATGTACTTTCAATAAAATGACAAATTAGTAACAATTAGAATTAGGAAGGCATAGAAACAAACAAGGAAGATCTATACAAGGATGTATAGAGCATTCACATTGAGCATTCTCCTTGTAGTCAATTAAAAATACCATTACACCAGACTTTACGATAGGTCGCAATGTAGCAACACCACATTTTCTTAACCCCCCACCAAACAGACATCGGTCTCGAATGCGCCGGATTCCTGAACTCCATGGGTTACCCCGCCACCGTGCTGGTCCGTTCAGTGCCGCTGCGTGGCTTCGACCAGCAGATGGCGCGCATGGTCACCAACGAGATGGAAGAGAAAGGCGTCAAATTCCACCACAAGTGCGTTCCGCTGTCGGTTGAGAAACTTGAGTCCGGAAAACTGAAGGCACGCTGGCTGAACACGGAGCTACAAGAACAGTATGTATTGATGCTTTTGAAAATATTTTATTGATTAGGAAAACTGAAGGCACGCTGGCTGAACACGGAGCTACAAGAACAGTATGTATTGATGCTTTTGAAAATATTTTATTGATTAGAAATCTATTTTTTTCCTGTTCTAATTTTATCCGAGGATGTATTCTAATGTCTGGTTGCTATGGCTGAGAGTGAATCGTTTTGCTTACCAATAGTAGTATTTTTCATTGGCAAACTGGGCAGATGAATAGACTTGTAAGTTAATTTTACCTGTGATATCTACTAACGCATGAGAGAGAAGGTATACAAGGTTAGTCGGAAAGGGGGTACTAATCCGCAGACCACTTAAAGTATCACTGATGACGGTTTAAAAGCAAGTGTTAAAATTCGGTCATTTTTATTTCCATATAAAATAATTTTTATTTTGGTTTTTTCAAAAATTCTTCGTCCCTACTTCAGTTACGAATTCAGAAAATGGTGCTTCTAATTCGTGACCCCAAATATGACCTAAAATGTAAACACAGCTGATCATAGCTGAGGATAGATAGATTTTAGCGTATTTTTTTTTTGTAATTTTTGAACAGCTTGTTCTCTTAAACTATTGACTTTTGGGGAAAGTAGTAGAACAAAAGTTACTCATTATTATGGGTACTTTAACACCTTTTCGGATTAGTACCCCCTTTCTGACTAACCTTGTATAATTATATATATTTAAGATATGTAGTTTTATATTTCTGTGTTATAATATGTATTTATACTTAGTTATTTGGTTCATTCCCGATTTTTATTAGGTTATATATTTGTACGCTGCAAACTGCCCTTTATATTTTTCTTAACAATTTTTTCCATCCAATGGTTGTTTGAAAGAAATTGCTTTAAGCGATAAAACCGCCATTTGTACTGTTCTTAATTATGTGTATTCCTTCTGTTTTATTTCTTTTAGTGTACAATAAAGTATATCTATCCATCTATAAGGTATACTATGCCAAGATAGGTCTTTGCTTCATTATTAGTAAAGATACAAGAGTCTTAATTCCAACCAATTACGCTACAGAACTACCAACGTGATCGATAACTGTGTTATTGTTTTGTGTTCCAGATCTGAGGAAGAATTCGACACAGTCCTCATAGCGACCGGTCGGTACGCGCTCACTAAGGCACTCAACTTAGACCTCGCCGGAGTCGATGTGAGTTTCACCAATAACTCTTACTATTTAGTGTCAGTCAAACACCTCAATTGTAGAGCCTCGTACATAATGGTTGAAAAAAATCACTAATTATTTATTGGACTTTATTTATAGTTACAAATTATTGATTTGAAAAATCATATAACATTTTTTAGGGTTCCGTGCTATGTAAAATGTAAAACAATGTATGTAATATGTAAAACAAAGCTCCTTTAATTTAATACTTTTAGTACGGAACCCTAAAAATTTTATTTGATTCTTCAAATAAATAATTTGTAACTATAAATAAAGTCCAATAAATAATTCGTGATTCTTAAATCCCGGGATTAAAACGTCTGTATAATTATTCCGGGATTTTAGAGGAGGTATTATCCACTCTATGTTAGTTCCTTCCTCGAAGTTTAGGTAAATGTACTCTATCTATTCCGATCTCTGGTAATGACACTGGTGACTGAACAAGTGCGATAATATCCGATATATTGTACTAATTGGCGCGAAAAAGCTCACCAATGACGCGGCATAATGCGGTAGGGTTTTCATAAAAACAGCTTTTAGTTTGGGTGTGGTTCCCCTAGGTGGGACTCAAGTCTAATCTGCTTGTCAGAAACGTCAATTAAGGCAATAAACCAATGTCATTATGGTCGACTAGAGAGGTTCTAATGGACATGTACTAGCTGATATGATGTAATTTACTGATCAACTGTTAGATAGCCAAACTCATATTTAATACCGCTGTTTATCGTTCACTGCGGTCATTACAACCGGGTTGAATTTAGGATCTGTAAACCCCTAGGCTAATTTGTGCTGTTGGCCCTACTTCCGCGGTGAGGGGCTTTAAATTTGTAAATTCGCGAATTGATGAGATAATAAAATGGAACAAACAACACGGAATTGAGATTTATGTCTATTTTCAGTAATATGCAAAAAAATGTATTTAAATTAATTTATGAAAATAACTTAATGCATTTTCATACTTTTTTTTTGTGGTGCCTGGCCCTTTCTTGCCTCCTACTCGTATGCCTGAATACGGCTCTGAGTTATTTTGAGGCTTTAGAGCCCAAATACACGTCTGACACTTGCCTCCGATAGTCTGATCAGACTATCTGTAGGGCTCCGCGTCATACATTTGTTTGAACATGAATTACACGTACGATCAGACTATGGGATCGGATGACAGAATCGTAAGCATCGTCCGGGCGTCTTCGTCGTCCAGAAAAAATCGGACACGAGAATCGTACGTGTATTTCATGAATCCGATCAGATAGTCGGATCCGGCTCCCGGAAGCAACTACCGGACGTGTATTTTGACACTTATGTGTAGCTCTGGACGTTTACAGGTTAATACGATAACGCTATCACGATATCAAGATAACGTTGTTTTATGTCTTTGTTATGGTGATATAACACTTTTTATGCTAGTCATCAAATGAAGTACATACAGTATGACGTATGATTCACTTATTTACGTTTAATTTCTCGCAGTCATCTAATAGGATCGTTCGTCAATATTTGTAATATTGATGACCAAATCTCGTGTGGTTTTTTCTTTGGCCGTGGTTCGTTTTTTTTTAATTTGATGCCTTTCTCCTTCTGACAACAGGCTCGTGCCCAGCAGTGGGACAGGGCTAATTATGTTATGTATTTTGAGGTCAGAATATAGTTTCGAAGTGGATGTCTTTCTGAGAAGCCGATCTCCAGTAGTGGACATTCTGCAGCTGAAATAAGGAGGATTACCGATTGACCTTTGCAATCTTAAGTGTAACTAATAGGGTTACTATTGAAAATAGTACCGATCGATTTTATCCGTCTGTACTATTATTGAATGTAGAATTGGTTTAATGTTTAGTTTTTAATGAATGCACTAATTAGAATTGAAATTGTGTATTGTGTATAATTATATTGGATAGTGCCCGTTGTTCCATTGCATTTCTTTCAAGTCGGAATTTGATTGAGATAAAATTATTTTCAAGAGTAGGTACAGAATTGTAAATCACGCAGATTTGAGCAGTACGAAGTTGCTGCTGTACACCTCTCTGTTTGGATCGTATGTTGGCTTTCGCAAACGCATTGAAAGCGACAATATATTATCACTACAGCATAGGAGGATGTTGCATCTTTCTGACGTCAATCTCTAGTCTTTTATTTCACTCACAATCTCCGGAGGAATGGCCCATTGTATATCGCAAGCCGCACAACTAAACACTCTTTATATTGATTCCAGTGTACAAACGAAAGCGGCAAGATCGTGGCTCAGACAGAACAGACCAACGTGTCCAACATCTACGCGGTCGGCGATGTGTTGGAGGGTCGTCCGGAACTGACGCCGGTGGCTATACACGCGGGTCGTCTGCTCGCGAGGCGCATTTTCGGGACCTCCACGCAGCAAATGGACTACGATAACGTTGCTACTACCATCTTCACACCCTTGGAGTATGGCTGTGTGGGGCTCAGCGAGGAGACCGCCACTGAAAGGTATGTATCTTCATTGATTTGGTCACTATTATTGATATGTATCGGAAAATACTCGGAATAGCTTAAAATACAAGAAGGAAAAAGGTGTCCAGTCCAATACATTTGTAAATACTCATAAATATAATTATATGCTATCTTATCTACAATACGTGGTGCGACATAACAAATTATGTCGACCTAAAATATCGGCTCGCGATATAAGTAAGGATGTCCCCAGATCATTTTGTAGATATGGAGCGGTTTTTAACTCCGACCCGTTAGGGGATACATAGCCTAATAGCCCTTCAATTTTGACATTATCTGTTAGATGGCGTCACTCATGATATTATATCTCGGTCTAAATTTCACACAAATCGAAAATGTCTTGATAATTTTCAAGGCTATCAGCATAGCTTGATAGATAGAAGTTTGAAGATTTTATGATTGTTTTTTTACAAGCAATTTGTATGCACTGTATTCAGTCAAGCGTAATAATGTCTTGACTAAATTACTTCACCATCTTTTTATACCAAATTGAAATAAAATTTCCTGCAATTTTCATGTAATACATTACACCAAATAAGCTTAATCTCAAGTTAATTGCCTCATACATAATTCTTATGTCAGTCTCAGGAGATTTCCTAGTCTATATTCGGTTAGACACTGACATATCAACGACACTTCAATGTTTTAATACACTGTTAGCCTATCGTATTTAACTGCTAGGCAAATGCTTCCCCTTAATATTCAAACTTTACTATCATAATTATGAATGTTTGTGTGTGTTTCGGAAAAAAATAGGTCTGCCCTTTTTCCGCACTTTGGGTGTAAAAGGTGACTACAAGAGGATGGGCAGCAGCGTCCTCATTTCTACTAATATTATCTTATTTTAATACCAACATAGTCACCAACCAATCTGCAAACGGTGGTAATTATGGCAATCATCCTTTCGTCTGTCTATTGTAGCGATCATTACGAGATCCGTGTTCATGGTCTAGCATGATTTTAATACAAACAAAATATTCCCTATAATTAACTCAACTACAACTTCTTTTTAGATACGGCGCCGACAACCTAGAAGTGTACCACGCGTACTACAAGCCGACGGAGTTCTTCATCCCGCAGCGCAACATCAAGAACTGCTACCTGAAGGCCGTAGCGCTCCGGGAGGCGCCGCAGAAGATCCTTGGCCTGCACTTCGTGGGGCCTGTCGCTGGAGAGGTCATTCAGGGCTTCGCCGCCGCTGTCAAGTAACTATTTCACTTAACATATTCATTCAATAAAGTGTACCATGGTACGGTCGGGGCCATAAGTGCAGCCCCACTTTACGGGGATCTCTGCAACTCGCTAACTAGGCAATGCCGATACCCTTAGTTTAGAACGGTTATAAGACTGAAACGTCCAACGATATAATATACTATTTGTTTCGTTCTAGATGCGGGATCACCATGGAGCAGTTGAGCAACACCGTGGGCATCCACCCGACCGTGGCGGAGGAGTTCACTCGCCTCAACGTCACCAAGCGCTCCGGCCGCGACCCCAACCCCGCGTCGTGCTGCAGCTAGACGTACATACACATCAACACTCGCACCGCACTCCGCACTGCACACACAGCGGCGACGCAGCGAACACGACAACCACTCATCACAGACTAGTACTTGAATGGAAAACGTATAATTACTCCCTAAAAACAAACTCATCCGAATTAAGTAGCTTTGGAACAGCAAAACATCTTTCAATGAATGGAGTTAGCATTTCGATTTGCTTACTATTCTGTGTCTGGATAATCGACTAAAGATAATTGTATCAATAAATCGACTAAACTGATATTATACCTGACTACTGATAACTTTGATAAGTGATTGTGAAATAACCTTTTTATATTTTTCTTTTCATTAACGTGATTAGTCGATTTTATAGATATTAGATTTTTAGTTTAGTATTAAATCGATTTGATTCCGATTCGTTTTCGTTATGGTGTCGCTGTTCGTAGCTTACTCCACTGATGCTGTTACTGATTAACTCTGTTTAGGAGATATTGCCCCCTGAAGATATTAATAACGATTGTTTTCGATATTTTTACGGAAGAATTTTAGCATTTACGAATTTATTTGTAATTAAAGTGTGGAGGTGTTGGGAATACTTGGGTTGAAGTATTAAATTCATTCAAAAATGTCACTCACCGCTTTTCATCACAAAGGTATTATCTTCCTCAGTTTTTTTCCCCTTCATTCTTTGTTCAACCCAAGATGTGTGACATTCGGGAATTATTGGTATTTTTGTAATAGAACCTGTTTAGACGTAGTTTTTAAACCTCGGAAACCTTCCCTTCAGCCACATAATAGAAGTTAAACTACCTTTGCTGTATTTTGCAATAATTTAAGTAACTGAATTCGTGTTTGATCAGTTAACTTACTATGTGATACGACATACAATGTCAATGTAAACAACCGTTCGGTGCTTAACGTCTTCAAGTACACAAGACACATTTACTTTCAATTTTATAGTACAAATCCTTCTAAAATTATGAATTGTTGTCTCAAAATATGTATGAAACTAAACTAAAATAAATGTATTAAAATATTGTTACTATGATGAAAATAAAATGGTACAGTATTATTGTTATTATCAGTTATGATCATCTCTATTTTTACAATCGATATTATACAACATTCCGGACGCCTAACAGTAAAAGAAATCAGCTTTTAATAATATTGTGTAATTTTTATTTATATGATTTTGAACTTAAATAAAGTGATATATTTTTAATGAAAAACTATTTTTTTATATGTACTCAATATATTTATTGCATTCCACAATCTATTTAGATTGATTTTGATTTTTTTAAGTCTAAGGGACATTGCAAGATCTTTTCAAGGCGGATATTATTTAAAGTTGCTTACAAAATCGTTACATGATAAATTATTAACAAACACGTAATTTATTGAGAGTTTTAAATACACAAAATTCATAGCTGAATTTACTGGAAACCTAAAACAGCGACGTAATTAAACCTAAGATAAATATACTACACGACAAAAGCACGCACTCAATCGACCTTCAGGGTCCATCGTTAGTGCTGTACCGGTCCATGTCAGCAGTGGACGTGCAGTGGAACCACACCTGCGCAGTCGGCACCGGGTAGTACATGTGCGCTTGTACCAGATGATTGTCGAAGCGCCAGAAACGAGGGCCTTGGAAGAAGTAGGTATCTGGAAATTGAGTGAGATTAGTACTACATCGACACTGGAGTGTTTTAGCTTTATAATAAACAAAAGCCTATAGAAATGAAAGTTGAACAAAATCATGGGAGCTTTTTTACAGAGTAAGTAGTAGAGTGCGCGCAAGATAAGTCTGCGCGCGGCCGAAATCGGAACTAATCATGGTCCACCAAAGTGTGTGCCGTTTTATCAATTTTGATAGTAGAACTAGCTGATTGTAGGAATATTTAACGGGAACATTATGTTTAGCGATAAAAAAGTTAAGCTTAAAAAGCGGTAATTTGAACTTTGCGATCACGGCAACGTTTAGCACGCCCTCAGTCGCGCGCAGAGTTATCTTGCGCGCACTCTACCTATTGGTTGTCTGAGGCTGAGGCTGAGATCTATAGATCCAACTTGGACTTAGCTTAGACTTTGCTCAGACTTTACTTACGTAATACTTTGCTAAGTGTATGCTTAGCATAATCTTAGATTTGGAATTTATAGACGTATCACGTTGAGACTATGCTGAGCTTAGGCTAAGCATTCGCTAAGACGGCCGATGTCAAAATATAAGTTAATGTTTCGTTTCAAGCATTACATTCTTGATTTTTCTTTATAAATGTTTAACAATAATAACATGTAAATAATCTAGAACTATGCTCATATTTCTTCTATGTATTATTATTATAAGAATAAGCAGAAATTGGCATGCTTATAAGTGTTTTTTTTTTATATAAACGAACACAATATTATATTCATTGAAACGGATCGCATCGTTTTGACATCTGCAATTTGTCGAAAAAAAGTAACTTTTAATTCATTTTTATACATTTTAAACTTAGAAAAACTTTTTTATGTGATTTTATAATACCTAATTGTTTTTATCTTAACTAATTCAGAATTAGTTATCAACATCAAGGAAATCTTTTTTAATCTGGTATTACTGAGTTGAGTCTGGTCACTTGATAATACTAAAAAATTAAAAAGTTGTGTAAATATAATGATGGTAAAGTAAAGTTTGGACCGTTATTTTTTGTTAGGATAATAGTAACCTAAGCATTTGCTAAGGCTGAGATCTATAGATCCAACTTGGACTTAGCTTAGACTTTGCTCAGACTTTACTCACGCAATACTTTGCTAAGTGTATGCTTAGCATAATCTTAGATTTGGAATTTATAGACGTATCACGTTGAGACTATGCTGAGCTTATGCTAAGCATACGCTAAGACGGTCGATGTCAAAATACAAGTTATTGTTTCGTTTCAAGCATTACATTCTTGATTTTTCTTTATAAATGTTTAACAATAATAACATGTAAATAATCTAGAACTACGCTCATATTTCTTCTATGTATTATTATTTTATGAAAAAGCAGAAATTGACATGCTTATAAGTGTTTTTTCTTTTTTTTATAAACGAACACAATATTATCTTCATTGAAACGGATCGCATCGTTTTGACATCTGCAATTTGTCGAAAAAAAGTAACTTTTAATTCATTTTTATACATTTTAAACTTAGAAAAACTTGTTTTATGTGATGTAATACTACCTAATTGTTTTTATCTTAACTAATTCAGAATTAGTTATCAACATCAAGGAAATCTTCCCTAATCTGGTATTACTGAGTTGAGTCTGGTCACTTTATAATACTAAAAAATTAAAAAGTTGTGTAAATGTATTGATGGTAAAGTAAATTACGGACCATTATTTTTTGTTAGGATAATAGTGACCTAAGTATTTGCTAAGTCGTCGATTTTGTGAACTTAGACTTTGCTAAGCATTTGCTAAGCATGCACTCAGATGAATTCAAAGACGGCTCTATAAATACTGACTTTGTCATAAGTCTAAAGTAAAGTCTGAGCAAAGTCTAAGTTGGATCTATAGATCTCAGCCTAAGTCGTCGATTTTGTGAACTTAGACTTTGCTAAGCATTTGCTAAGCACGCACTCAGATGAATTCAAAGACGGCTCTATAAATACTGACTTTGTCAAAAGTCAAAAGTAAAGTCTGAGCAAAGTCCAAGTTGGGTCTATAGATCTCAGCCTGAGATCTATAGATCCAACTTGGACTTAGCTTAGACTTTGCTCAGACTTTACTCACGCAATACTTTGCTAAGTGTATGCTTAGCATAATCTTAGATTTGGAATTTATAGACGTATCACGTTGAGACTATGCTGAGCATAGGCTAAGCATACGCTAAGCAAGGACGTACGTAGTACTTATTACTTCTATGACGCTAAGACGGTCGATGTCAAAATACAAGTTATTGTTTCGTTTCAAGCATTACATTCTTGATTTTTCTTTATAAATGTTTAACAATAATAACATGTAAATAATCTAGAACTACGCTCATATTACTTCTATGTATTATTATTATAAGAATAAGCAGAAATTGGCATGCTTATAAGTGTTTTTTTTTTATATAAACGAACACAATATTATATTCATTGAAACGGATCGCATCGTTTTGACATCTGCAATTTGTCGAAAAAAAGTAACTTTTAATTCATTTTTATACATTTTATACTTAGAAAAACTTGTTTTATGTGATGTTATACTACCTAATTGTTTTTATCTTAACTAATTCAGAATTAGTTATCAACATCAAGGAATTCTTCCCTAATCTGGTATTACTGAGTTGAGTCTGGTCACTTTATAATACTAAAAAATTAAAAAGTTGTGTAAATATAATGATGGTAAAGTAAATTACGGACCATTATTTTTTGTTAGGATAATAGTAACCTAAGTATTTGCTAAGTCGTCGATTTCGTGAACTTAGACTTTGCTAAGCATTTGCTAAGCACGCACTCAGATAGATTCAAAGACGGCTCTATAAATACCGACTTTGTCATAAGCCTAAAGTAAAGTCTGAGCAAAGTCCAAGTTGGATCTATAGATCTCAGCCTAAGTATTTGCTAAGTCGTCGATTTTGTGAACTCAGACTTTGCTAAGCATTTGCTAAGCACGCACTCAGATGAATTCAAAGACGGCTCTATAAATACTGACTTTGTCATAAGTCTAAAGTAAAGTCTGAGCAAAGTCCAAGTTGGGTCTATAGATCTCAGCCTGAATACCTGAATACAACGCGAGCCAAAAACACGACCTTTGTTAGGGCCTGCGCTTGTTAGCTTACCGCGGGATGCTTCGTCGTGCCGCAGCATGCTGAAGCATTCCGCGGTACGGCAATTACGAGTTCTACAAGGTGTTAATAAGGTTCAAAACTGTTTGATCTTAAAAAATCGCAGGCGCAGGGCCTTACATCCTATTCTGTGATAAACGAATTTACGATGCCATAAACTTATAGGTACAGCATGACTGGTCTCACTTTACATCTGAAAACAATGAACTCTGCTGATCATTCTATTCAACTTTTACTATGGAACAAATCGTCCCCTCTCGAGTGAAAACTTCGGGAATGCATTTGGTCATTGCACGGTGCTTGTGGGCTTTCACGCGGAATAATGTCGCTTTAGTATGTCGCTTAATGTCGCGTAGTACTGTAAATAGACACAATAGATAAACAATGGCGGCCGTACCGTTTTCGGTACACTTGGGCGGAGCACGTTAATTATATTTATTACGAATTTTATAGACCCATTATAGGCTTCATTTTAGTGTCTACAAAATAATTTCGCATAGAGCGGCTCTCTTATAGGTAATCTCAGATTATAAAACAGAAGGCAGATAGACTGACAGGAACAACGTGAGTGCGGCCAAAAAAGCAAATACAAATTCAAAAGCGAATACAATCTCGAGTCAGTATGATGACACGAAGCGCCGCATTGTTAGGACGTCATCGATAATTTTAATATTTATGATATTAATGCCGTCTTGCGTTTTTAAACATTGCAAAAACTGTTCCTAAAAACAAAATAAAGAAGATGGAGTATCTTTTCATAGCATTTATTGATTATTTATCTATTTGGATATTATTTTACGTGATTATTATTAGTGACATCTTGGAACACAAAACCTTAACAAAAATCATTCGGTGTTGCTTGTTTATATTGAAACATTTACCCCCTAAGTTAGGAAATAAGTAAAGAGTACAGGAATAACAATTTATTATTTATTTCGATTATAGTGTTTTATTTATCGCGTTTTTTGGTTGGTATGTTTGTAGGTATGTGTGTCCGTTTGTATGTGTCTTCGTAACTAAAACTACTTATTGTATTGTCTGTCTCTAATAATAATCATGTACGTCAGTCGATTTGCCAACATAAAGTAAATATAGCTATCAAAAACATAATTACAACCATTCACGACTATACTAAATGACTGCCATAAATCCACAAAATATTTCTATTTATCATCTTCTATTCTGTAATCTGAGATTAATAAATTTCTAAAGTAGGTAGGTACTTGCATTAAAATACAATCTGACTCAATGGTAGAGATTCACTTTATATACATATGTATAACTCTGTATGTATCTGCATTTTTCGGAGACAGTAAATTGTTTATTTAATATAACGAAATATTATGGGAATTTTGTCATTATCATGGCAGCCGTACACGCACAAAGAGGCAACGTGTTCTTATAGTGCTGTCACGCACACATGTCTAATATATCATGTAATAATATAACCATTACGTCGCGGCGTCGTGATGAAATAAAAATTACCAAATTGCATTCCCGAGGTTTTCATTCTAAGGCGACGAAATACGGAACTCGTAAAAAAAATGCTGTTCCATACATTTTGTTAAACAGCGTTGATTATTTTGTACTAGCTTTTGCCCGCGGCTTCGCTCGCGTTAATTATAATTTGACAATCAACTCTTTATACACTACTAAAGTTTCATTATACCTAATTCAATCCTGATTCGAAAGACACGTGGTGCCATCTATTAACGTTATTGTTGTTTCCCTCGGGAACAGTATTTTTTTCGGGATGAAAGGTACCCATGTCCGTTTCTGTACACTTGACAATGATCGCTTCAGTGGTTTAGTGAAAAGGTAACAAACAAACTTACTTTCGCATTTACATTAGGAGTTAGGATAGAAGAGCTGATTTTTATTTCAAGAATTCATTGTTTGTGCCATAATAAAGGTTGTACAGAGTGATGAGCAGAGTTCATGATTTTCGGCTGTAAAATGACTAAACAGTGATGCTCGTATAGTGGTGGTCATTATACAGGCTGTTAACAAATTCGTGTAATTCCTTCAAACCACATGATCTATTAATGATATAGATTAACTCCGCACGGGATTTAGATTGATTCAAAATAAAAATAAAACTTTCGTTTTCACTGATATTTTTTTTATTTGATCGAAAATTTCGATGTCATGCATAAATGAATGAAGGCACGGCGACACAGCTGACGAACACGAGTAGCACGATATCGCTCCACGCAGTCAGTTAACTTGGGACGTTAAAATTACTCGGATACAAAATTCAAAAGTTATTTTTTTTTTTTTTTTTTTTGTTGATTCTGAAAGAAACCTATGCTGAGTCAATCAGTGTCACCAGTAGATCACGCGGTTTGAAGGAATTATACGAATTCGTTAACACCCTGTATTGTAGGCGGAGGCGGTCAATAACATAGGGTCAAGTCATACTAGCGCAGAGTCGAAGCGCATGGAAGCGTTAATTTGAAACTTAACATAGCAAATTCACCCTTATCTCCACAACGTAATGCACATATTTCTTCTGAGATAAAAAGAAGACACGCGAATTCACGCGCGTTCGTCGGAATTCGCGCGTCTGAGCGCGACCAACGCTGATTGGTGCGCGCACCGGAGCGCCTATTACGCGAACCAACGCGTCGTCACTCATCAGTCGGAATCGGAAACTGACCTGTGTCGGAGTCGATCACTGGAGCAGTGTGTAAAACCGTACGAATGTGCGCGAATTCACGCAAATACACGCGCATTCGTACAACTTCGCTTGAATTGTGAAGAATTTGACGCTTCGACTCTGCGCTAGTAGGTATGAATTGACCCTTAATCTGCATAACTTGCCTCCCTTCCACACAATGGCTGCGTCGACCGGGTAAGGCACCTGCCTCCACATGGACATCTCCTTCGGGTACCCCTCGTCCATAGTCCCGGTGCTCTCGTCATACCGCCAGAACCGCTCCTCCTCAATGAGGTACGTCTTGTTGTTGAAGTTCGAGAGGAACACCGTAGTCAGTTCCGGAACCTCGTCAGGTATAGAGTATTCTGATATAGTGCCTTCTTTTATGATGCGGAATGAGGTGTCGAACTCCCAGTAGGTTCGGCCTGTAACAGTGTGTGCAGTTTAGTATAATAATTTGCATCCAACGGATGCGAATCTTGAAGTTCGTTCGTGGATTCCAGTTTCATTGGTTTTATCAAAAACTAGCTGTTGCCCGCGGTTATATACTCTCTCATGCTATGGGAACTACTTCAGTACCCAGATTTAAAGTATTCTATGTGTTAACCCAGGATAAGGTCTAACTGTGCGTGACCGAGTAACAGACATGCAAACATCTGCACAAACTTTTACATCTATCTTCTACAACGTTATTTTTACTTTATGCGAAAACCGAGACACCCCAACAAGATTTTCATCAGAACTGCCTGAATATGTGTTTTTTTTTAGTAAATCTCCAAGTTACACCTTAGTTTATGTCGCGTTAAGTTCGCTAAAAAAGTGTGAAATGCCTGAGATGTGCTATGCAGGAGTTGTCTAATACACGGAAACTGACCGAGCGGACCATTTCAAGCCTCAAGGTGTCTATTCCCGTCAATTGTTATGGGTAGAAACCTACTGAAACAAAATTGAAATTTATGAAAAAAAAAAAAAAATGTGGTGTAAAAAATATGTCAATCGATTCTCCTAGTGATTCTGAACAAACTAGTTTCAGGTTTCGCATATACTAAAACTAACCTTGTATATACAAGGTTAGTCGGTAAGGGGGTACTAATCCGCAGGCCACTTAAAGCATCACTGATGACTGTTTTAAAGCAAGTGTTAAAACTTCAAAATTCGATAATTTTTATTTTCACTAAAAATGATTTTTATTTTAGTTTGTTCAAAAATACTTCATCCCTGCATTAGTTACGAATTCAGAAAATGGAGCTTCTAATACGTGACCCCAAATATGACCTAAAATGTAAACACAGCCGATCATAGCTTACGATACATAGATTTTAGCGTACCTAATTTTTATGGAATTTTTGAACAGCTATTTCTCTTAAACTATTGACTTTTGAAGAAGGTTCAAGTACAGCTAGTTACAATACGGCCTACGTATCTTGGCGAGTCTGAAGTTAGCTGATTGGCTGCACAGTAGACAATTTCGTATCTAAAAGATTCATTGCGCAGCCAAACAACTAACTTCAGACTCGCCAAGATACCTCGGCCGTATTGTATTTTATAATATTAGGGTCGATTTACTGCATTGACGCAACATCGAAGAGCATCAAGCGACACTCTAAAATTTAACAAAGCATGTTGACCACTATCTCCATAAAGAAAAGAAAAGGATGCGTGCCGTGGCGCGTATTCGCGAATGCGCGCGTCTGCGAGCGGGTACCGCTTCTTTTCTTCATAATTACATTCTTTCTTTGTACATTATTTTGTGGAGATATTCGTTATGCAATGTAAAACTGTAGTGTCGCTTCGATGCGATTCGACTCTGCGTCAATGTGAATCAACACTTAGTATGATTACGGCATTTGCTCTCTAGTAACTTGCCTGAGAAAATAACGACATTTCCGTTTTGTTTCTGGTAAATAGTTTTGATAATGTTGACGCTTGTGGGGAGTCCTTGAAACACGTCGTGGAACCGCTTCGGGTAGCCCTCTTCCATCTCCTTCATGTCGCGGAGTACCCACAGCCACTGGAAATTACAATTAATTCGTAATACGCTCAGGGGAATGCTGCAGCCTATCCTCTTAGTATATTTTTAGCTTAGAAGCTAGAACTAAGCTTAGTATTAACCTCCCTTTCAAACTCAGATCTTATCATGTAGGTATGACCGGCCGTATTGGGTCATGCAAACGTTGGACACATGGGCGCTCGCGCCGTCAGAATTACTTTCAGGGAAGTGCATTTAATAATTGCATTATAATTTTATTACAGATAGGTATATAAAATTAAGCAGTGGTTGAACGGTTGCCTCCCATGCAGGAGGGTCCGAATTCGAATCCGGCCCGCACTTCTGACTTTTCGAATTTATGTGCGAATCAGAATTTGATTATTTGCGTTCAATTGTGAAGGAAAACATCGTGAGGAAACTTGCACATCTGATAGAGGGCTCCATAAAGTTCTCGATGGTGTGTTTAGTCCGCCAATCTGCACCAGCGTGGTGGACTAAGGCATAAACCGCTTCTCATTCTGAGAAGAGGTCCATGACCAGTTGGAGTGACATAGTAATGGGCTGATTAAGAGCGATTACGCACTGCATCCGATCCGAATCCGTGGAAATACGGATATAAAAAACTCGGACCGAATTCGGATATTGCTTTACGCACTGCATCCGATCCGAATCCGTGAAAATACCGATCTAGAGTAAAAATCTCGAACCGAATTCGGATGTTGCTTACGCACTATTCCGATCTCTGATTCAAATTCAAATACCTAATTCAGTACTACGGCTACTTCGATCCGTCAATTGTTCTTCCGAATTAGAAACTCACGGATGACGGATGCCGGGTGTAGTGCGTAAGCTACCATACAAATTGTTCTATGGCTACTTCGGTCCGTCAATTGTTCTTCCGAATTAGAAACTCACGGATGACGGATGCCGGATGTAGTGCGTAAACTACCATACAAATAGTTCTACGGCTACTTCGGAACGTATTTTCACGGATTCGGATCGGATGCAGTGCGTAACCGCTGTAAGGGTCAAAATACACGTCCGATACTTGCTTCCGGCAGCCGGATCCGACTATCTGATCGGATTCATGAAATACACGTACGATTCTCGTGTCAGATTTTTTCTGGACGACGACGACGCCCGGACGATGCTTACGATTCTGACACCCGAACCGATAGTCTGATCGTACGTGTAATTCATGTTCAAACAAAAGTATGGCGCGGAGGCCTTCAAATAGTCTGATCAGACTATCGGAGAGAAGTTTCGGACGTGTATTTGGGCTCTAGTCATATAAAATTATGCATTTAAGTCATACCAAGTAAATTACTGTCAAATTAAAAAAAAAAAATATTTCTATGTATTTTCGTCCATGACAGGGGGCGCAAGTGCACCCCCTGGCACCCTGCTCCCGGCCCCCATGGTTGGACATTTTCTTCTCGTAACGTATAAACTGTAGGTGAAAGGCTAGGATCAAACATGAGTACCAACCTCCTCCTCAAACACGTAGATCTTGTCGTGTATGACCTGCAGCGTGTCGTAGTTGGTCATGCAGAGGTCGGGCATGTAGTTCTCGTCCTCGTCGCTGCCCGCCTTGGTGAACCGCGGCACTACTGAGGACTGCGTCACTGGACTCTCTGTGCTCTCTACCGACTCCTCCTGGTCTTGTACTAGGAATATGTAATGACGATTTAGGTATTTTGTCTTGATTTGAAAATCTTGTTTTAGTTCGGACTGCTGACTTGGATTAAGTAGGTGATGATAAACATCGTGACGATAACTTCGCACAAGAACCTGACGAACTACAGTAATTAATTGGCGAACTTAGGTGTATACCTAATACCACCGACATCTCTGTTCGTTGAGTATTCTTGTACCTTTGCAGTATTTTCAGGATTACAGGCGACAAGGTTGCTATATACGGTTAAAAAACTACTCACAATACAACTCCTGCATGCCCAATATATCGTCCATGTGCAGCTTTTCTACCGGCACCTGGTAGTACGGGTACATCACTGACGCCTTAACATTGGAGTGCGACAACCCTAGCGCGTGTCCGATCTCATGCACGGCCACCGCGAAGAAGTCTGTGACGTCTTCCTCGTCCTCCTCAGGGTTGTCGCCCCACAGCTCGTCGTCGTCGAAGTGCATGGCGCCGTGCGGAGGAGGGAATGCGTGTGCGACGACTCGGCCTGGGCCGTCAAACGGAAATCTACGGAAGGGTAAATGTTACAAGTTGGATATTGCAATGGACGTCGGCATTTGGAGCCGGTGAGCAAATGATGGAAATTAATAAGATTTTGCTGATTAGATAATAAATAAACATTTGGCCCTAGGGCCCTACTTTATTTCTAAGAGACCACAGAAATCTAGATAATATTTAGATTTCTGTGTATGAGACCAACGTTCCGGGTGATATCTACCACAGATAGTTTTATATAACTTGGTCGTTACACTCGATGATCATCATCGTGCAATTCAATTAAGATAAAATGTTTGATTACGGTAGGTAGAGTCTTTCAAAGACATTGCACGGTGAATTGGGGGGCATAGGCAAGGGCAGCAACAGTATCGGAGGAAGTCAGTCTCAATAGGAAAAATAAAATATAAGTATCGTATACCCGTCTCCATGGTCCCCACTAACGAAGGTGACCTGTATATCGGCGCGGCCCTCGTCGATGCGGCTGAAGCTCAGGCCTCCGTGCGGCGCCCACACACCCAGCCCCACCTCCATCAGCTCCTCCACGCGGGACTTGCCCAACGTACTGGAACCGTTCACCACTCTGTACAACATAAACACACGCACATTTATATAAAACAAGTACTTTTAGTTGTCAGTTTGGCGAGGTTTCATAATTCTAAGGGCTTCGGTGGAAAGCCAATCATTGGCAGTCCCGAAAACCGTAGTCATTCATAAAGTTTTTAAAAGTACTTCGGTACCTGTACGAAATGTATTTCTTGGTCCACGCCTGCTGTAGGATGTACCGCCGACTCCTCGCAGATATTGGCGAGGCTTCAATATCTTTCACTCCACATCGCTTTTTCTTGAAGAGCTGGAAAAGTTAAATGTTTTATTAAAAAAACGCGAATGGTGACGAGCTAGATTGTAGACCCTACCTAAGAAGGACCTCGTGTCTCTTTTTTGCGTTTAGTAGTACAGTAGCAATAGAGCTCCTTGTGGAAGAGCTCGTTCGCGGAAGAACCACCACTATACACACCTATTTCTGTCGCCAAGCAGCATTACCTACTGTGTTCCGGTTTTAAAAGTATGGGTGCCGGAACAATAACAGGTAGGTAGGACTTCAACTTTAGGTGTTGGAATGGTGACATTTTCCATAGGGTGGGCCGCGTCTCGATGCCTTTGCACATCTATTCTTAGAGCATTAGGTTTATGCTCTATTACATTATTGCGGGCCGAAGCGCGGTGTATTGACCGCGACGTGCGATTAGCGTGTGACACAAATACATCACAGCCTGAAAAGATATGGCAAATAAACGCCACAGCCTAAAAATGCATCGCAAACGACAAAGCCGCAGAAGGAGAGTTAAGTAAAGAAAACTTTGCGCCACTGCACTAGTTCTAGGCCAGACTTTTCTGCTAGCCTTTTTCCTGTCTAGGCATGTTGTGGCAGTTTAACCGGCACCGGCACCGGCACACCGGTGTTAGACTATTCCCACATAAATACCTGTTTGGTCTCGTTGTCCAATGTGCCAGTTTCCGGAAGACCGGCGAACACCTGCATTTTCTTCAACGCTTCGGAAATGGAGTGTGGTGTGTACGCGAAGTCAGCGTCACCTTGCTCCTCCGGCAAGTAGCCATATTTCTTCAGAAACGTCAGCTACGAGTTTAAAAAAGTCAGGTTTTATTTCGTAGACCGTGTTCTAGGTGCAGATGGCTCTCGCAATGTGCGCATTATTATGATTTGCGCATTAAAGCTTATCACTTGTCCATGCGTTTACTTTACTTTTTTACTTTTTTGTACTTTTTTAGTAGCAGATATTAAAACCCTTTTGAAAAATAAACAGATTATCAGAATCATAATTATAAAACTAAGGAGGAAGTACCACTAATAGTACTTAGTACTTCAACAAATTGGGTTATCACAATTTAATCACAACATTCACAACACAGTTTTGTTTTGACGAAAACAAAGCATCATACTGTAGATTACACTGACCTCTTCACTTGTTGGGGAGTTTAACTCTAAATAAATAGTCCTGCATCGCACAGTAGTAAAACAAACAATGCTAAATAAACACAAAACACTCTTGGAGTACATGATAGCGTTGAAGGAATGAGGGAAAAATGATGGAGATAATGCTCAGCGTTTCGTACTGGACTGACCTTTGACTCCAGATAGTACTTATGAATCACTATTGATGTGCGTTGATCTGGTTAACGACCTTGGGCGGAACGTGTGTCTTGTACTTTGTGCATGCTGATTACGGAAAACAATATTGGTTCTTATTTTAATTAAGTATTTATTAAAGCTTAAAACGCTGAATTTAGTAACTAAGTAATTCCCATAGAAATGTAAATCAAGTTTAATCATAAATTTTTCTGTGGATATTTTATTTTAAGTATGTATTAAAATAGTGGTCTCGTGTAGTGCCGGACTTAAAGAATAGCACTACTCCATCTCTTCCCGTGGGTGTCGTAAAACACGACTAAGGGATTCTCTAGGACAATGGTTCCCAACCAGTGGTCCGTGGACCACTAGTGGTCCGCAGCAGCCAAAATATGGCCTGCGAATGATTTTAAATAATTTCCTATTGAGTTTTTAATTAAAGTTTCAGTTTGATTATTACAGTTTATTTTATTATACCTACATAGTGGTACCCGCTAACAAGAATAATATAAAAGTGGTCCCTGACCAAGAAAAGGTTGGGAACCCCTGCTCTAGAGGATGGGCAGCAGCGTTCTCTGAGTACTTTAACAACCATACTGCGATGGCCAACCCGCCTGCCAAGCGTGGCGATTAGGGCAAACCCCCCCTCTTGGGGGCGGCCTATGTCCAGCAGTGGACGTCTTTCGGCTGAATGATGACGATTATGTGATATAATTATGTAAGAAATATTTGTAGTAGGTAAGTAATTAATTTGAAATATTTTACTTCAATCGGTGCACGCAATGAGATTTACCCAAACTTTAACACCTTAACACCCGGTTGAATCCCTTTTTGGAGGCAGTTTTGGAAAATCAATAGCTAAGGTATAAACAAAGAGATTCAATTTCGTATTTCGTAACTTTTTCATAAAAACTTTACCAACTTTTTTCTAACAACTCTGTCCAACGAATGATAAGTCCTGACATATCGTTCATTTCGTAAATTGTAGCCGAAAAACGTTAACGACGACATCATCAAAAACCGTAAAATAGCTATGCATGTTTTTTTTTAATATTTGATGTTCTTTGTATGGTAATGTTTTGTAGAGAAACGTTAGGACTCACCATAAGTTGAAAAGGATATTATAGTGATTGATTTAAAAAAAAGCGAACTAAAAAATAAGAACTGAAAAGATGCAAACAAGACGTACCTACTTCTAATCATAACACATAACGTAAAGTTTACGTAGGTTTTCAAAAGATCATGCTATCAAATCATAACACGCAGTCGGAGGCTACGCACGCGCTGGATGCTGATCGTACACTCGCCAGACGAGCTGAGACAAAATGTCCATATTTTTTTCTGTAACCTTTGAACCGTCAACATGCTTCGTGCTGGTTCTTTTAATAACTTTACTATTGATGCAGAGCAAACGATAAGGAAAAATAGTAAAAAAGGAGGGGCACACGTCATACGCGCGTATGACGATACGCAGACTCTAAAAAAGTTAAACGCCCTAAGGTCACGGTCTGTTACAAACGCCGTAGGCTACATCCGCATGACACCCCGTCAGGCGTTTGAGAGTCAGACAACTATAGTGCATTTCGTCGATCGCGTACAGCTTTAGTGTGCGTCCTGAGTGACGGCGCACGGGCGTATTGCGGATTGCGGAGCGGCTTTAATACCGTGGCTTTACTGTCGATACCTGTCCTTAGTGCACGCGGGAAAGTTGACGCGTACGCGCGTGTGTTTATTTTACTTTGGTTTTAATAATGTCGATATCAAAATTCAAACATTTCGAATATTTATTTAATGCGCCGTTCATTCCGCCATTCAGGACACACTTACGCCGGACCGGACGCAGCCTACGGTGCGGCGGCGTTTGTAACAGACCGCGGCCTAAGACAGATAACGCCTTTAATGAAGACGCGGTTTTAACAAGTTACTTTTCTTATAACTCTTTTGACAGTCGACGAGTCATCAGTGGCCGCCTCAGAGCCATAGAAGTAATAAGTACTACGCTCAGAGCATACAGCAACGTGACCACCGAGTCGTTGACCGCGTTGAGTTTCAGAGCAAGAGGTGGTTACGTTGCTTTGATTGGTGACGACCTCGGAGCTAAGGGCTATTGCTCTGATGTGACTACTGCGATTTCCCCATTCTTGACGGCTGTCGACGGCATTTTGCCATAATTTTCAGTGGTCAGTTCCTTTTGCCACAGAGTCTTTTTGGTATTGTCTTTGATTATATACTTACATATTTTTTACTCTTTGGTAAATATTTTAATCTTTGGTTGTCAACGATTGCACTGTTTTTTTATAAATACATACTTTAGTACTTTACGTATTTTAATATTCGTAATTGTATAGCCTTACGTAATAGTACAATGTTTTCAAATAGATTGGAAGATAAGGACAAGGGAAGCCATCTAAAAAGACTCCAAAGTATTACTACACAGTATTTCTCGCTGCACACGGAGAGTGCATCAACACGCAAACCATCTCCTTTTGTAATTATTATTTCTTTTCTATTTAATTAAGTAGGTATTTGTAAAATATTTTCGAGTACAGCTAATGTTTAATGGAAGGGTGCACGTACGGCAATGCTCCAGCCAACGTTGAGCAGGCACGACAACATAAATAGATACAACTGTTTTCTCGAAGCAACCTAGAGGCACTTAGAAGTCCTCTTTAGCTTTGTTACATGAGAGCGAAAACCTGAAAATTATGTCACAGAGATAACTTACTTACTTATTTTATTATGTTTAAATAAATTGCCAAATTACAAGTTTCTAACTAAAACAGTGTACAAAATATCTGTCATCAAAGTTTTGTTATTTTGTCACAAACTAACTGAATCACCAATCATTAAAATTCTAAGGTAAGTACTTCTAGCAGACCCACGAGCTTGAAATTTGGCATTTAATAAGTAGGTACAGTTAGAGTGTACGAAGGAAATTACAAAATCTCGAATTATTTTCCCGGTTGCATAATTATCAGAAAAGTACTCATTCTTATTGCCTTTATTTATTTTTTATACATTTGTGAAATATTTTTTTTATATAAAACTAAACTTACGCCTGTATTCCCCGAAGGGTTGGCAGAGGTGTATAATATACCCACATTTCGTCGTTATGTTGAAGTCCCATGTAATAGGGGGCGAGCTTATTGCCATCAACCAGGCACAAATACAGACTCCGGGCTGCTACTGAGAAATTTCACACGGAAAAACTCAATAAAACTTTGTTCGACCTGAGGATCGAACCCAAGACCTTCACGCTCAGCAGTCGCGCTTGCGACCACTAGACCAACGAGGCATACCGACATTTTTTTTTTGAAATGCAAGCCTTATTAAGCTTTAAGGCCTCTACACACCAAAGGCTTCACCCGGCGGGACCAACTAAGTGAGCGAACATGACACAAAACAATTTGTGATGTCCACCAGGCTTGTTTTGCGTCATGTTCGCTCGCTTAGTTGGCCGCAATAACCCGCTGGCAATAACCCGCCGGGTGAAGACGGCTTGGCCGTATACGAGAACTCTGAACTTTTTACTGCAAGAGTCGCGAGACTTCTTAGCGTTTTTCACATTAATGTTTTTGGTGGGATTATATTTTCCCGATTATGCCTGTGTATCGAGTTTTTATATAACGGAGACGCTGTCGTACGCCTCTATTTTCGTAATAAAGCGTAAAAGAACGAAAAAGTATTCAAAAGGAGAGTTTATTTTACCAAGTGGAATGTAATGTATATGTTACGGCTAATAGCCGAAGTGTGGCTACACCTAGTTTTAGCCGGGTACAACTAGGTGCAGCCGGCCACATGCGGTTAAACTTAGATGTATCCTACTTATCCTCGGGTAGAACTAGGTTTACCCTTCATCATAGCGGGTAGAACTAGGTGCAGCCGCACACCGGTGGTTAAGGGGAACCCCGACACGGATAGGTTAGGTTCGAAGGGGATGACGGGGGCTAGAGTGAGCGAACGAAGCCCCCGTCATCCCCTTCGTGTTAGGTTACTTTAAACCCTGCAGACAGAAATAAGAGCCCCGCTCTGCGGGGCTCCGTCGACTTAAGCTACACCTAGTTCTAACCAACTGCTACTGGTTGCACCTAGTTGTACCCGGCTAAACCTAGGTGTAACCGCCATTCGGCTTTTACCCGTAACATATACATAAAGCAGAAATATTTCTATAGCTGGATGTTTCGAACATAATAAATCTAACCATGGGGTTTTCTGTCGGCAGCCTGAGCTTAAGCTGGTAAGTTGGATGGTGACCCTACCATCTGCTGGTCATCAAAGCCTCGTTGGTCACCGCCAAGTTGACGTAAGAGGAAGCTGGTGGGCGAACCCAATAAGTGATAGTATTTTATTGCAGAATATGCGCTGGATCAATGGGTACAACTCCAGGGTGGAAGTGATCAACCTGAATGAAAAGGGCAGCACTTTGCTGTTCTACGCGGCTTCCAACTGCGGGGTGATATATGACTGGACTTTGCAATACATGTGGCTACTGCAGGGACACGTGAGTCACTTCGTCCTATTGTTGCTACCAATTAAGATTAAATGACTTTACTGAGCGCATGTGTTTGATCTCTCTATAGACTTGGAAATTTCGAAGACAATATAAATTCTTTCTTTGAATATCCATTGATTTGTATTGACAGCTATAGTATTAAATGAATATCTCATTCTAGTTTACTTGTTGTCAAACAAGTAAACTTAATCTATATACATAAATAAAAATGAATCCCTATTTCCCTTGGTCACGGCATCACGAGTGAGCGGCTAGACCGATTTAGCATTTTTTTTTTTTTGTTCTGTTCATTATTGTCATGAGAAGGTTCATATGAAAGAAAATTTTGATATTTAAAAAAAAAACTAAATTATCTCAGTATGTCCATATTCTTCATTTGTTTACCGCATGTATGAAAATGGTTTTAACTTAGTTATTCTAAGGGTTTTAACTTTATGTTAGGTACCACTTATTTTGATTTTGTTTCTGAAGGTACGAGGAAGTAGGTAAGTAGTAGGTAGGTAGTACGTAGGAAAAAGTGTATTGCAACGCATGCCGGGTCCAGCTAATACTTTATAACCACGGAATATTAAGCATTTTTACCCGATTGCGCGACAGCAAAGGTAGGTTTGATTATTTAAGAACAATTTTCAGCGACACATGATAAAATGCATAGCATCAGACGAGAAAGGAAAATGGCTGATCACAGCCGACTCCGGGCCAGAAAACGTGCTTACCATCTGGGACTGCAACGATTACTTCCCTTATAAGACATTCTTCGCGCCGCACGGGACCGCGAGGATTGCCAAAGTGGCTCTTAGCGGCGATGCCAAGTACATGCTGACCTTGGCGTACCTTACGGAGAAGGTGGAGATCTACTGGTGGATATGGTCTTCCGGATATGATTTCCCACACGGTGAGTCGACCAAACATTAGTGTAAATACGGTGGGTGAAGATTTTTTTCATGGAAATGTTTGGATTACCTTATTAATGTTATTATAATCGTGGCTGTCTGGCACGAGGTCGTGGGTTTGATTTTTTAAAGGCCGTTTGAAGTGTGGGACTGTACAAAAAATATCATAGCACGGAGCTGCCTACCATGTATGAGGATGGGCCTATCCACATCTCCACGTCACGACGTCGTCAACATGGAACGGTGCGGTGACGTGGCACGGTGCGTTGACGTAACGTACAAATTTACGTTACCGTATCGTAAAAATGCACGTCTGAATCATTGTTAGATTTATCGTTGACCATGTAGATCCTGAATTTTAATAAGAGAAACAGTAAGGTATGGTTTTAAAGCATCGGAGCACATAGACGGCAACTAAATCACGAGCGTGGAGAGCGCGGGCGGAGCGCAAATACGTTTTCTTTAAAACCATACCTTACTGTTTCTCTTATTAAAATTCAGGATCTACATGGTCAACGATAAATCTAACAATGATCCTGACGTGCATTTTTACGATACGGTACCGTAAATTTGCACGTTACGTCAACGCACCGTGCCACGTCACCGCACCGTTCCACGTTGACGTCTAAGTAATTCTAGTCTATTTTGAATAAATGAGTTTTTGAGTTTTGAGTTTGAGTTTGACGACGTCGTGACGTGGAGATGTGGACAGGCCGTTTGACAGCTTCTGGCCACTTGGTTCGACCGCATGGCTCGATCAATCGGACTACATGAACTTTTTTACATACTATATTGTCAAAAGATACTTACTTTTATACTTATAGATCCACGACATTTCTCAACCTTTTTATTACGAATGATGAATATGTAAAAAAGTTCATGTAGTCCGATTGATCGAACCAACTGGAAAAAAAAGTTCACGTAGTCCGATTGATCGAACCAACTGGAAAAAAAAATCACGTAGTCCGATTGATCGAACCAACTGGAAAAGAAAGTTCACATAGTCCGATTGATCGAGCCATGCGGTCGAACCACGTGGCCAGAAGCGTTTGACATTGTGTCTGATATGACAAATGATAAGCTCGCCCATATAAAAAATAGAACTGAATCTGATGAAATGTAGACGAGACGTGTATTTATGTGTCTAATATTTGAACTATACTATACATAATATAACTATATAACATGAATTTCTAAGTGAAAGTTGCAAAAAACACAATATGTTTAAAAATATTTTGCTCTTTTTATATCGTGTTTGTAGAAAACAAGAAACTGAGCTGAGAAAACCTTGTGTAGGATTTATTCGTAATTACATTTTTCGGTAATAGATTTAAGTAGGTATTATTTTATTATTTCAGCAAAATATGAAATGAGCAATATGGCAAGAGATTGCATCGTTGAAATGGGTTTCAATCCATCTAAATCGGAACAGTTTCTGCTAATGACCAGAACTAATATTTTTATCGGCATGTCGAGAGTAAGTAAGAATTATGATTAGTAACTACTTACTAAGTATACCCTTTTCACCGTACGGTGAGTCCTGACGTTTCTCTACAAAATGTTACCATACAAAGAATATCAAATATTTTTAAATAATAAAAACCAGCCATGTGCGAGTCGGACTCGCACACGAAGGGTTCCGTACACCATTATCTATAAAAACGGCAAAAAAAATCACGTTTGTTGTTTGGGAGCCCCCTTAAATATTTATTTTATTCTGTTTTTTAGTATTTGTTGTTATAGCGGCAACAGAAATACTTACATCATCTGTGAAAATTTCAACTGTTTAACTATCACGGTTCATGAGATACAGCCTGGTGACAGACGGACGGACGGACAGCGGCAAAAAAAAACATGTTTGTTGTATGGGAGTGGGAGCCCCCTTAAATATTATTTTATTCTGTTTTTTAGTATTTATTGTTATAGCGGCAACAGAAACTACTAAAACTAAACTTCTAGTCGTAACGCAACTTACAAGAGGCAATAGAGTCCAGCAGTAGACTACGATAAATTGAGTTGATTGAAACATCTCATTAACACTGCAAAACTTTGCAGAAAGTCTTTGTAATCGAGCGAGGACTACTTAAAGAGACAGACCGCTGGGAACTGATAATAGAAGCTCAAGAAAAAGTAAACCCAGAGTTTGGGAAGCTGCTGTGTTACACATTCGTGAAGGGAACCGCGCAAATACTTCTGGGAACTAGTCGAGGAGCCGTCTTGGTCTACGGCTACACCATCGAGTATCAGGAAGACCTTGAACCGGTCGACTACAACAACTTAAGATTTATCAAAATGCTTAAGTTGAACAAAAGGGCAATAAATGTAATTAAAAATGTCGATGGGTAAGTAACAAACACTATACAGGGTGAAATTGTAAACACTCGACAAACCGAAATGGGAGATTGTACTCATCAATATGAACAACTTTTACTATGGGACCAAACCTGAAATCGTGAAAAAAAACTGCTTTTCCCTACATTTATGTTCGCATAACTCGTCAAAATGTAGGGAACAGCTGATTTTTTTTCGCGATTTCCTATTTGGTCCCGTAGTAAAAGTTGTTCATAGATGAGCACAATCTCCCATTTCGGTTTGTCGAGTGTTTACAATTTCAACCCTGTATTTTTACAAATGGTGATTCTGTGATGTTTTTTTTATAATACGTAAGTTCTTGTAAAAATCTCTCAATACAACTGCATCTACGGGTGGGAGCGACACAAAACGTAAGTGATTTTGCTGAAATGTTCATTTAATAAGTTAAAACCGTGGCTGTGGGTAGATATTGTTTCGCCGCTTAACTTTGCTAGTGCGACATGGGTTCAATTGTTTTATAATGTGTTGCTCAAAAGAATACAGTGAAGGTTTCATATAAATCGGAATTAATTTGACTGTTTATGAGGTGAGTGTAGAGCGAGATGGTGTGAAAACTGATTTCCTTCTAAGTATATCCTCTTCTGTATCTTGCTTCAAAAGTATTCATAACCATAATCAGCCCGTTAGGCCCGGATTCCATCAAACCGGAGACGAGACGAGCGAAGCGGAGATGTGTTTTAAAAACCAATAGAATTTCGTTATTTACACATCTTGTCTCCACTCAGCTTGAGTGGATACCACTGAGCGGAGATGTATCATATTTGTATGGCGCGATGGAAGCGGAGATGTCAGCTGTTCCTCGCTGAGATTGAGCTGGGACGTGGTACAAGGCGGAGATGTGAGCTTTACCTCGCAAGCTGATGACGGCGCGCAGCGGAGACGGGATGTGTGCGGCGTGCAGCGAGTGGTGCCCACACCTTTCGTGTCAGATCGAACTAAACTGTGCGTTCACATCCGCTTTAGGCCCGGACTCCACCAAAGCGGAGATGTGCGGAGATGTCTCGTAAACAACTAATAGGAATTCGTTTTGAGTTGAAGCTAAGCGGAGAGATTTGAAAATAACGCAATCCTATTGGTTGATCGAGACATCTCCGCACATCTCCGTTTTGGTGGAGTCCGAGCCTTAGTCAGCGCACATCTCCACCCTAGCCAGCACACATCTCCACCCTAGCCAGCACACATTTCCACCCCAGCCAGCACACATCTCCGCACAGTTTCGGTGGATACAGCCTATCTGAAATACATCTCTTCTCGTCTCCGCTTCGGACATCTCCGCTGTGGAGTCCGGGCCATACTGCACTCGTTTACCTCGGTGGCCAGGTGCGGGTTGGCAGACTAATCGCTCCATCAAGATCTTGGTGCCCTCTCAGGTTAAAGCCTTTATAATTTGTTTTTTAAACAAATGGCTTGTTTACAGAGTAATAGTGACGGGAAACAGCGTCGGCGAGATCCACTTCTACGACGTCCAGCTGAAGTTGTTGTATTGGGTGCACGGCTTTACAGTGGATAGGGTGAAGGGACTCAGCTTCAACAAAACGCCCAGAACCTCCAAGGTCCTGGACCCTTCATGTAAGATGAGCAAACAATTTGTACTGAAGAGGTGTAAACTGCCCAAGCAGCAAACAATATTCCTTGTTTTATTGCGTTAGTTATTGCAGCAAGTGATTTGCAGAAGTCGACTAGTTGTGGGTGTGTCCAAAGTTTGAAAGTCGATAATACTTGTGCAATAAAGCTTGCTAGTAGATTGATCGAGACGTTTCTTACAGACTTATAATTATATTTTTTATCACATAACATCATCGCTTAAGTGACGCGATTTGGGCGCAGTTGACTCACATCATCGCTTATGTAACGCGATTTGGGCGCAGTTGACTCACATCATCGCATATTTAACGCGAGAAGGTGGGATCAGTTCGTATAACTCTCACGCACACTCCCCGAATTACAATCTGTAGGAGACCGACAGGCAAGCAACGTTTCGCCGATGTGCTAGGCTTTGGAACTTGGCCATCAGCGTTTTCTTGTCTATGACTCTTTTAGCTCTGTGTTTCACTGAGTCAAGTAAATCAAGCTGGTAATTTGCTGAGCTGCCTCTTAAATGCTTACAATGCTCCATACAAGATCTTGTTATCATGTTACTAGTGTTATTATCATATTCCGAGATATTTATGAAACGCTTTGTTATAAGTATCTTCCAGATATAATCACAGTATGATATACATAGATAATCATAGTATAACGGCTAATCATCTTACTGCAAAATGTCTGCAGAATGACTGGTGAGACATTAACGATCTCGTAAGGGGTCATTGTACGAGTACTTACTCATCATTATGAACAACTTTTACTATGGGACCAAACCTGAATCGCGAAAAAAACAGATGTTTCCTACATTTATGTTCGCATTATTCGTCAAAATGTAGGGACTAGCTGATTTTTTTTCACGATTTCAGGATTCGTCCCATAGTAAAAGTTGTTCAGATGAGTAAGAACAATGACCCCTTAAGAGATCGTTAGAGTCTCACCAGTCATTCTGTATAACTACCAATCTAGTGACTAGATGTTCTAGCATCAAACTTATGGGTTTTTAAACGTTACAGGCAATAAGTCGTGTCCCTGCGTGGAGAAAGTAGAGCTGGAGAATGACCCGGTCACGGGTGTGCCCACGCAAAAGCTGATCAAGATGCAACTTCCTTCAGATGCCACCATCAGCGGCAAACCCTTCCTCGTCAGGGACTTTATTGTGTGTAAGATTGCTTTGATTTATTATTAATTGTGGGCAGGGATGGCGAGCTTTATTAGTCGTGAATAGTTATTTAGTTTAATAAAATAGTAGGTACTTAGGTTGAATATTGTGTTTATTTTTAGACATCAAAACAGACGAATGAAATGAATGTCACTTACGAAAGCTACAAGGAGTGTTGTTTTGGTTCAGAACTTTCATATGGGGGGGAAGTTATTTTAAATGTAATTAAAACTAAAACAAAATAAAATATTATGAAAAGTTTCGTCTTTTTGAATTTCGGTCTGCCCATTGCTCTCCGCTACGTGTTGCTACGCCGCGCGTTCAAGCTAACCGCTTGGGCTTACTACGCCCTACGCTGCGCCACTAGGCTTTGCTACGCCCTACGCCGCTTGTCCCCGTTACGCCCTACGCCGCTTGTCCTCGCTACGCCCTACGCCGCTTGGCTTTGCTACGGTTTTTTTTTTTTTTTTGTCCTGGTATAATCCTCATATACCCTTCGCCTGGGGAAGGCGAAGGGTTATGCCGGACTCTTACCGGCTAAAAACCCACGGTGTTCCTTCTCCTGACCCTTGGCCGGGGCCACGGGATTCGCAGCTGCATGCACCGCAACCCCGGCAGGCCTCGGTCCGCCAACCCCTACGCCGCTTGTCCCCGCTACGCCCTACGCCGCTTGTCCTCGCTACGCCCTACGCCGCTTGGCCTTGCTACGCCCTACGCCGCTTGTCCTCGCTACGCCGTACGCCGCTAGGCTTTGCTACGCCCTACGCCGCTTGTCCTCGCTACGCTCTACGCCGCTTGTCCTCGCTACGCCCTACGCCGCTTGACCTTGCTACGCCCTACGCCGCTTGGCCTTGCTACGCCCTATGCCGATTGTCTTCGCTATGCATCGCATACGGCTTGCTACGGCACGTATCCTTGCTACGCCACCCGCGCCTACGCGCCCTTCACCCTAAATACGGAAATGTGTCCTAGCTGTCTTTTACAAGTAAAACTAGGTCCTAATCCTAAATGCTACTTTAACCAATAACTCCTCGCGAATTATATGATGATTGGAAACGGAGATTACTTGTATGTACAATGGTCTGTTATTTTTTCTTAACATGCATGCCATACACATTTATACGGAAGTTGTCGACGAAAACAGCAAAAATGAAATATGGCTCTCTTAATCTAAGATGGAATTATCTATTTTTCCTAACGTTAATTCTGCTCAACAGGTACGTATAACCAGGGAGTGGGTTTTGTAGACTTCGTGACGGAGAAGTATACTACTATCCTAGACAACAAGACCTCGCCTGTCCTATCCATCAGCGTACACCCGGAGAAGTAAGTCATTTACTTTCACATTTATCTAATACTAGTGGTCGCTCGCGGCCTCGTTCGCGTGGACGTAATTTATCGCGTATTCCATATTTTTCGGGATAAAAGTAGTTTTGTCCTTCTCCAAGTTCCAGACTATCTCAATACCAAGTTTCATCAAAATCAGTTCAGCGGTTTGAAGTGAAAGCGTCACAGACAGGCAGAGTTACTTTCGCATTTATAATATTAATAGGGATTATATAAAGCAGTTCCGTGACTGACAGATCGACAGACAATGTACAGTCGAAACTGTTAGGACTAGAATCTTGATTTTTTGCACAAAGGTCCCTCATAATAAAGGCCAGCGCGTAATAAAACGGAAAACGGTAAAGGAACAAAGTATTTACTGTTTATTTTCGGATACATTTCGGAGAGTGTGCTTCAGATCTGCATGATCTAATTCTCCCCTGCCCTTTTTTCTATCGGACGGTCAGAAGCACGAAAAAGCGCCATCGGTTTATGGTCGATATACCAAAAACCTGAACGAAGCGCTTTGATTCCACTTTCATTGTGAAATCCGCCAAACAGTGGAATGCGCTGCCCGAGTGGGTGTTTCCCGACAGCTACAATTTGGGTGTCTTCAAGTCACGAGTGAATCGGTTTCTTCTGGGCAAGCGTGCTCCATCGTAGACCGCATCATCGCTTAACATCAGGTGAGATGGCGGTCAAACGCAGGCCTACTTAGAATAAAATATAAAAGAAAAATAGGTTGTACAAAATAAGCGGTTTATGATAAACATATTGATCGTTCGTATATTTGGCTAGAGCCAGCAAGAAGATGTACACCAACTGATGCACAATCGAAGGTATCAGCATTCGGCTTCCAATCGTCACTAGATGTAGCTGAACATCAGAACACTACGTTATGCTAATAACACTCCTCCATAACACACATTGTCAAACACAGTCACCTTTTGCAGGCCTCTCTTGTGTCTCGGTTACACTAACGGAATGGTCGAGTTATTCAACTTCCTCCAACACAAACTAATCAAGCGGCTGGACCTGAGGAGTCGGTTCACGGTCGTCGTACCGCCTAGCGACGATTCAATCAGCTGCAACTTTGAAACCACAGTACCTGAACTGTCTATAACCTGCCTTAAGTACTCGCCTTCAGGTTAGGAGAATTACTTTATTATAAATCAACATGGGGCCGAAAGGTTCTGGAGTGGCGACCGCGTACCGGAAGGAGCAGCGTGGGTAGGCCTCCCACAAGGTGGGCCGATGACCTGGTGAAGGTTGCAGGAATCCGCAGGATGCAAGAAGCATAGAACCGGTCGATGTTGCGATGCTTGGGGATCTTACTAGGAGTGAAGCGTATTTATCGTAACAGCTATTTAAAACAGGTATCTTATGATAACAGACTGTAACTGTGACAAACAAACTGAAAAAGCAGTTCCTGTTCCACGAGCTAACAAAATCTCCTATATGACAGTCACAAGCTTTTCTCTATTCATGCTTATGACAGTTACCTTAGTTAGAATAAGATAAAAAAATATTACTGTTACTCTGTGACACCCTGTTACAGCCGTCACAAGCTCTTTCCTTTTCTCGCATAGGTTTAACACCTTAGTTAGAAAGAGAAGTCCTACTGTTACAGTAAACTAGTTAAACGTTGCTATATCTGTGGTAATAGAGTACACACAATAGTTTGTTCCCATATAGTATGAAATAACAGACTGTTCTTTTGTAACAGGTTTTTGGAACTGCTACTCACGTGTAACAGGAACAGGCGTAACAGATACGTGATTTTACCTGTTACAACCCACTTCTAGGTCTTACTTGTCTTTCAGCTAAGTGATGATGATGATGAAATCAACATATTCAATGTTTCCAAAGGATCTCGAAATCCAAGCGCATTTAGGATGGGTGACTTTTAAGTTTTAAGCGCCACCGGTGTGGTACGAGTATTGCTAGGCTTCAAACCGATTGTTCGGCGTGCTAGCAAGGTGGAACAAACGAAAACCATGTAGAGGGAAAGTACCTTATGGAGGCATTTGTAAAATCCGCAAACAATAAGTCATATTACTACATGCGGACGGCCCACACAAGTTAGGAGTACTGTAATCTTTGTGACTGTGGTGGGATCTATTTGACCGTGTATTGCGGCTGTCAAGCGACTCGAATCCACTCATGATGGTGGCCTGGCGACCGAAAGAAAACCAACCTTATATTTTCATCTGTCATAGAAAAATGTATTTAAAAATAACATTTATTATTTTCCTCTGCGCATCCCAAAAATAGTTTTTTGTTCAAACACGAGTACAATTTAAAGTTATACATGTCTGCTAATTTATGAGTTTTCTTGTATTACTTAAAAACTTGTTTTTTTTTTTTAAATAAATACCGTAACTTACCCTATTTTCTATGTTCTCGTGAGAGGATGCTACGGAAAATAAATATTATTGTAGGTATTATAAATTCACAAATATAAAAAAGTTATCTTTTAGTTACTTTCTACAGCCCGAGTAGGTAGAGAGGCTGAGTAGACACGCCATTTTTATAGTTTTGGAGCAGCTCCTCTTGTTACACGACAAAAATGTGCGTGTAGTTACAGTTTCATTAATTAAACGCAGGTTTGCACCTCGCTTGCGGGTTGAACGATGGCCAACTGCTATTCCTGGATCCTGCAACCATCGAGATCCGTCCCTCGTCCTCGTTCAAAGACGCCACAAGTGATATCAGGCATATTAGCTACAGCGTCGACTCGCTTACGTTGGCTACTGCTGTGAGTTACCGCTATGTCTAACATTAATGAAACAGTCAGGCTCCTTTGGGTACAGACAGCGACAACGTATGCGTCAAAAAATTACGTTTAGAGTGACGCCACACGGGCGTTGCCGGTGCCGCAACGCAATATGCCACTTGCCGCTTACTACGACGCACGTCTTTTGTCACGCGTTTTGGTGTTGGGTGTGTCAGTCTTTGAACGACAATGGAGCGAAATAAACGTGCGTACTGCGCTACGATGCCACTCCGGCGTCGCACCGCATCATCTCTCCCTGCTTCGTCTCTCTGGTCCCCTTGTCCGTAGCGCGCGCGTTGCGTCGCATCGTCTGGCATATCACTGTGATTTACATGTAAGACGACGCAGCGTCACCGCTCAGGAGTCGCAACGCACCGGTAACGCATCGTTTGGCTTCGCTCTTAGTCGATTAAATCACATATACCTATGCTTTACATTCGCACCGCGAACTGAGGTGAATGTGAATGTTTGTAGTGAGTTGTTTTCGTGTTTGTAATGCTGCGACTTGTAACAGAGGACTAAGGCTTAAAACGCACTAGCGGCCAGCCGCAATACGGCGTGCCGCTTGCGGCAGGCCGCACATCGATTTTTACATGAAACCGCATGATCTCAACGCACTGGCGCACGACGGCTGGCCGGAAATCAGTGCGTTGAGATCATGCGGTTTCATGTAAAAATCAATGTGCGGCCAACCGCAAGCGGCACGCCGCTTTGCGGCTGGCCGCTAGTACGTTTTAACGCTAAAACAGCAGCAGCAGTGGGCAATATTAATATAGATTAGTTAATTATACTACATGACAGTGGAGGTTATTGCCATATTTGTTACTCTAATAAAATAAGAAAGAGATGGACGTAAAGCTGTCAAATTTAGTTGGACTCAAATTTCCATACAAAAACACATACAGAATTTAAACGACACGTCAGAACGTGTCGACTAAAAAAATCGTGAAGTTCAAGGCGTAAACTAATTTCACATCTATAGCTTAGTTGTTATGTATCACCGTCTTTTTCTCGCTCTATCTGTGTCTCTAATTTTGGTTTAGTTGGTGAACAAGAGACTCGGTACCATTATTAATTCTAACCATACAATTTGATTCCAATGAACGCAGGATGCGGGTAGAACGGTCTGCGTCTACAAATACAAGTGTGACATATTTGAATGGGTTTTCATCGGGAAGCATCGTGCCCACTACAAGGACATAACTTGCTTAACCTTCCTGCCCGTTAAGAACTTCAACGCAGAATACAAACTGGTGTCCTTGGGACTGGACCGATGTCTGGCGGAGTACGACATTGCGTCCAGCGTCGACGGCTACTTGGAGGTCATGAGTATAGACCGCGTGGAACAGACTGCAGTGCCGCTAGCGGGCATCGTGTGGCCCACGCCTGCTGATATTGATCCAGAAGTGTATAGGACCTCCTTACCCATGATACTAATCGCTAATGATGAGGTATTGTAATTTGCATTTTATTTGGTATTTAGTTTACCAAGCCCTGTAACAAAGACGAGGTACTTCTCCCTTTTTCGTGTAGTTTGTAGTTGTAATGCTACTCCTTCTCTGTTTGCATGTCGTAAAACGCGAGAAAGTTCTCTAAAATTACACAATCTGCAATACAAATGACCAGGGCCGTCGGCAGGTTATCTGGCGCCCGGGTGCGAACACAGTTCAGGCGTCCCTTAGCCATTTCAGCACGCCTTCCCCCCCTATCCACCGCAGTGTGTAGCAGCCTTTATATGTGGCCTATGAACGTAGGTAAGTTTGAGCCGACGGCTGTGTAAAATAACTTCTCGGGCCTGCGCGTCCTCAAAGCCTCAACACCAGCCTTGAGAGGCAATGGCGTCCCTTAGAGTGAAGCCACACTGCTCCGTTGCTTTGCGTTGCGACGTCACAGCGCTAGATTTGGACCAATCTATAGATTCCAAATGTAGCGCTGCGACCTCTCATTGGTCCAAATCTAGCGCTGCAACGTCGCAACGCAACGCATCGCAACGGAGCAGTGTGGCTTCACGCTTATGCCTTGGCGCCCGACGATGACGGGTGCCTATAGCGCACCTTGCACTCCAGGGTCGTGCACACCAGATTTCATCCCAGAAATAAATGAAAGTAAAACAGTTTTAGACCATTCATTTAAAAGAGATGAGATTTGACTGGACTACCTACTGATTTTACTGTTTTTAACAGTCCTAAACTTTTTTAACTTCATTATTTTACCCACAGTACAAGTACAAAATAGTGAACAATTCAACGACAATGACCCTCGCCACAGTGCTGGGTCCGCGATACGACCATCCTGTCAGCAAAATGCAACTGATCAACATAACCAAGCCCACCGAGAACTTTCAGTACTTATTGTTTTGTGCTAAAGACGTTGTAGGCTTGCAGAAGATGCCGCTCGACGGCAATCCTTGGAAACATGTCGGCATGCTGGGACATCCAATCAGGGTATGACTATAGTGCCTAGACGGTATTGCGGCGTGACATTCCTTACGTGCTGTCATGCATGCATGATCGTTTAATTGTACTTAGTTATCGATTGATGCGAATGACATGCAATCTATCAATAAACTATGCATGACAGCGTGTAAGGCATGTCATGGCTCAATACCGTCTAGAAAACTTTATCACCGTCACACTACAACAATTGCTGAATGATTAATGCATTTGATAGTCTTCGACTAGTACCTGTAGCTATCTGTGTTACTAAGTAACAGATACACTGACAAACTCGAAGTATTGAATATACCCTCAATTACATTCCGTTGCATCGCTTTATAATAAACACATTGGCATTTCCCCACAAGCACGACTGCCGAGCGTGAAATTATTGGTTCGGTTCCCAGGACTGAAGAAGTTTTATTGAATTTGGCCACTAGGAAATTCCCAGTAGGTACTGAGCAGCCCGGAGTCCGACTCCGAAACGATGACCGACAATGACAATACTATAGGCTCGCAACTACACAGCAATAAGCGTCTGCTTTTGGTGATTATTGACGTGATTTCTACACGACATAAGAGCACCCATTTAACTAACCTACGTTATCATACAGATCTTACAAATGTGCTTCCGAGAGGACCTTGGCATTCTGTTCACTATCGGCGCTAAAGACACCACTATGACGCAATGGGTTGCTTGCTACAGGTGCATATTATTTGCTGTATTTAAAAGAAGCTACCTTATTACCTTAGTATTTATTTCATGATATTAATAATAATTCGGTTGATATAAATACATTTTCCACATGAAATGTGTTTATTAAATATTTAAATATGTTCTGTAAATAAACACATTAGGGCACTTGTCCCACCGCTGATGATGAGCGAGAAGCGAGTAGAGCTAGAAACTAGAAACGAGTTAGTGAGAAGCGAGTGTGTAGTTCCGATAGTTTTGTCGCTGGGCTATAAGCGAGTGTGCGAGTGCGACGGGCAATTACTCACATCACTCGCAAATGACCGCTGGTTGGTCTCTCGTCAAGCGAGCATCGCTGAGCAAGTATCGCTAAACGAGTATTATCTTTGATAGGTCTTGTCGCTCAGCGATAAACTAGTGGAGCGAGTCCTCGCCGGCAGTGTAAATAGTCAGCGATCAACTATTAATATAATGCATCTCTTTTGTTTACACGGAATGTATATCTATTGTAGGTTTCTTGAGCGATAAAATAGCCGATAGTTATTCGCTTCCTCGCCGGCGCGGCGGTGGGACAACTGCCTTAAAATATAAGAAATTGTAGCTCACCCGCATCGGTAATCGGTTATAAGGTTGAAAGGCGTGTTTAAAATACTGGCAGTTGATTTCGACCAGATGGTTGCCCGAACCGCTCCGGCTTTTGTAGTTGAAACATATTCTTACTTACATTTTAATCCCCTGAGCGTTTCAGCCGAGTCGTGGGGTCGAACCCTTACAGGTTCAAATATTCAAGTAGATCAATGAACTTGGTAACAATAACAAATCCTCAAGCAGCAAGGCAAAGGGTGTGAAAGGCTTTTGTAATATCGCGGTCCAACCTACTGACGGTGGTCAGGGCTCTAGAAAGGGAAACCTCTTAACAATAGGCGTCATGTCCAGGAGTACCGATTACTGTATCAAGCCTTTGATCCAGCCGCCTAACGACGTCTTCATTTCGTTACCCGGAACTGTTAACTAAGCAACTGACAAGTGCAGCTTGAAAGCAATTAAGATGTAGTTTAGTTCAACTGCGTGATAACTACTGGGACTGGATATGCAGCCCACTTGCAGTTATGATTCCGGTAGGTATTAGACCCCCAGATGTTGGTCGAGGCTCTTGGTTGTAATAGGTACCATCGGTCGGTCGTAACAACTTTCGGCACAACGACTGCTGAACAATTATTGTCAACTGAAAAGAGCCCATTTAAATATAACGTAAGTAGAATGTAATCAATTTCTTACCTCACCCTTTTTTTATGGGAAAATCTTTATAGATGCCCTTCGCCCGAGGAAGGCGAAGGGGTATGCCGGACTCTTACCGGCTAAAAACCCACGGTGTTCCTTCTCCTAACCGTTGGCCAGGGTCGCGGGATTCGCAGCTGCATGCACTACAACCCCGGCAGGCCTCGGTCTGCCAGCCCTCTCCTACTGTGGGACCTAGCCCCACGTCCTCCTGAGAGGCGCGCGCGGAACACTGCGCGCGGCATTCTCGGGCCTGTTGCTGGGTTAGGGGAACCCGCCGCCCGCAGGCCGCACTACGGTGGCCGGATAATGTCATGCGCCCTCCGGCGCTCGGTGCGTCTGGCGCGGGAAGGGAGAGTGGCAGCTGCCTCTCTCTCCCTCTCCCTCGACTCGCCACCCACCTTATTAGTTTTTTACCCGACTGCGCTACAGCAAAGACAGGGTTATGTTTTTACTGAACTACTTATGCTGATGACACTACCTCTACGTACGTCTTTTAAAAAAAAAATTGAAACGCCGTGCGGTTTGACGTTAATCCAGATTACGTTATCCAAAGTTGTTTATGATTCCCAGATCAGTGGAAACGGCAACAAAACGAGGTGGAATTGAGTTGGATCCTTACTACTGCCTCGTGGAAAACGGCCGACCAGGCTGGCTGTTCCAGGAGATACGAGACCTGTTCTACTACATCCAGATCCTGTGCCAGGGTACCTTCTCCCCGGCCAGGAGGCACGTCAAGGATTACATCCCGATAGACTCGCTGCCTGATTTAATGAGGGCTTTGGGATTCTTCCCGTCGGAATATGAGGTAGAGCATTTCATAGGTACATTACTTACGTCTTTTTAAAGTCTTAAAAAAATAGTTACTTTCTTCAGATGGCGATGAATAAAATTTAAATGTCTCAATCAAATCAAGTGATCTGAACAACACTTTAACCATTTAACATTTCCAGGTGGAAAATCTGTTAGTAGAAGCTAGGTTCAAGGTGTATCGTCGGGTCCCGGTAACGGAGATAGACTTCGAGGAGTTCGTGAAGCTGTACCTGAACCACCGGCCGGTGTTCGGCGAGAACTACAAGCGCCTTCGATCCGCCTTCCGGTCCTTCGCTGACGTGACCGACGACGGCTACGTCATCAGCCGAGACGACTTCATCGAAATACTTACTACAAATGGTAAGGCTGTGTGCCCGATAAGGTAAATATGGCATGGAATTGCAATAAAACTACTAACGCATGGTGGTTTTATTGCAATTCCAGCGTGATGGTTGGGTTTACACATCATTCTTCATGATCCATGTCCGTCGAGTGGCCCCTTCCTTTTGCACGATGCGCATACTAGATGTGTATAGGCTTGCTGTAGAAAAAAAATAAACGAAAGTCTTTATTTACCAAAGTTGTGTAAATGTTCGTTAATTAAGAGCTCTCATTTGAGAGACAAGTGTAAGTAGTTTTAAAAAATATGTTGTCAAATGTACTTATGGTATTCTACTTTAGTAGCTGCTGTTGGAAGATCTGTTAGTTAATAGAGAGCTGTTAATTAATACCGGCGTTAGAGCCACGCGGTGGAGTAACTATTCTGTTCTAATACAAAAAAAGGCTTTAATTTTCTTCGGGGAGAAATCCCACACATTTAGGTTTGCATCAGGTCTACGCTGTAAGGTAGGTACGACACTAACATAAAAAATAAAATAAAACATTATCGACATATTGTTAAAATCCAGCCCTAGGCCATGGGGTATCTAGTATCTAAGTACAACCTATTCATTAATTCGTCGATAGAGCAATAAGGATGAATTTATGAATTTAACTTAATAGGAATAAAAAACCATACCAATGTCATCTTAAAATTAAAAGACTTTTTTGGTGTTTATGGAATTAAATTCTAAATAATAATATGATTAGAATTTACTTACATCAAACATAACACTTCCTTTTTGTAAATTCAATATTTTCAGGGTAAGAATAATTAGATAAAAAAATCTCTTTGTTTCTCTTTTGCCTTAAAAAGGTCTGAGATCCAATGAAGAGTCAAGTCTGATAGGTCATTTATGAAGTACCTACAGATCAGAAGGTTCAGACTTGGCAATCACGCAAAAAATTTTTGTTATGATATAAATTGTCAAACAATTATTCAAAATAGTGTGTGGTTGTAGAGTACATATCTTTACCTTTCACATACCAAGGCCAATTACCTAGTGCCACGAATTCGACGAGAACAAGATTTTCAAGGCCACGATATGTGAGCAAACTTCAATAGTTACTCATTTATTCAAAAATAGACTAGATTTACATAATAGAGCGGGGCTATATTCTAGTACCCACTTATGATATTTAATTAGCAGCAAGCAGGATTTAATCTGTCTTAATATTTTGACAGAGGGGGATGCTCTGTATGCACTTCCATCGTAGATTAGTGACTAACTCCCACAGGGAGTATAACGGGGGTCCGAGTCGTCGGTGACCGCGTTGCTGTACAAAATCCGCTAGAAAACTTGACTGCACATATTGACATGGCAACTGACTTTCAAGATTCAGACTCAAAACTTACTGGTGGATTTGGCGCGTTATACCGGCTTCCCACGGTGCGTGATAGCGCGCACCGACGACACACCGTGGGAAGAGACTCGTCCGTGGTAACACACACATCACACACCCTCATAATGTGGCTTCCCACGGTGCCTGATTTTACGGATGATACCACGCACAGCCGGTGCGCGCTGCCACGCACCGTGGGAAGCCAGCTTAAGTAGTAGTAGCCAGTGGCGGACTAACCCTGTCGCAGGCCCGGGCGGCCTCTAGTGGGGATTTTCCCCCAGTGGTGTAGCTATAGTTGTCACGCTTAGCGGGTTAAGGGTGGCTTGAGGAGTCAACCCTTAACGAGCAGGTGCACATAAAATCAGAATATAAGAATATTAAGGAAAACACTTTTAACCATACAACAATATATTTTAATAATAGTTACAAATCAGTTTAGTTTACAGGGCGTGGTTCTTTACACAGTACGATACGAGGAGTCCAGGGTCTTCAGGTGTAGGTAGACAGTCACTTAACTGGGCGGCTGCTGAGGCACGAGAGAGGCTGGAGTGCAGCGTGCCGGCTGCCGGCCCTTTTATAGGTGCACCCCGCTAGTCGCCACCGCTGCACCGTCACATAGTTTGACAAAGGGCAGTAAATAAACTAGCCCTCCTAATTAGTGCCGGCCCGAGCCTAGGGAGAGATCTACTTGTAAATATCCACTACCACAACCACACCACACTACATAAAGGGGAACTTTTATGTAGTGTGGTGTGGAATAAAGACTCTCGAAAACAGGACATAATTTTTGGTGCATTTTGAAGAGAGTTATAGTTGCTCTGAATAAACGCCAACAGAGTGGCAACCACTGCGGAATATATTAGATTTTTTTTCAGACCAAACTAACGGTCGTGCTTTGTCTTTGAACACAAACACTTGATAAAAATTGAAGCAACATAAATAAAAAAATGATTTGCGACGTGACTGTTTTGTGTGCCCTTAATTCGTATTTGACTCTGAGGAAGACTCCTCGAGATTTGCAGGTTTCTCTGGAGGGCCGAGCCCTATTTTTCGTACCTACCTACTCTTGTGTAAAGCTGTATCTCCGTCGACCATGCACGATGGTGCGTAAGCCCTTTTAACACATTCGAGTCCACCACACTTTAGATAGAGCTCATACGACATGCCGCCATACATATGGTTAGTGGACCTTCCAGGAGGGTCGTCGGCATTACGTTTGCGCTAAGAGTGAACTCTCGAGGAGGGTTCCTGGCATTAGGTTAAAAACCGTGAAAAACACGCTACTACGTCGTAAAATAAGTGTTTGCTTGTTTCATGACGGTGAATTTTCCAAGAAAAGCCTACAATTAAAATGAGGGCTCCACGAGGTGGCAAATGCGACTACAAGGTGTCCTCCTGGAGGGCACTCGGCACTGAACGTGTTATTATGACGAATAGTGGCAGAAATCTTCAGTAGCATTTTGCATTCGGAATGTAGTCCGTCCGTCTGTACGCATACACGACATTGTGATTTGTTGGTGAAATAATACCTTATGCCTCGTTTGCATAGTGGTCGCAAGCGCGACTGCTGAGCGTGAGGTCTTGGGTTCGATCCCCAGGTCGGATAGTTTTTGGGGTTTTTCCGTGTGTAATTTCTCAGTAGCAGCCCAGAGCCTGGATTTGTGCCATGATGTGTTAGATGGGACTTAAAACATAACGGCGAATAGTGGGTGTATTATACAGGGTGTTAACGAATTCGTGTAATTCCTTCAAACCGCGTGATCTACTGGTGACACAGATTGATCCTGCATTGGTTTTTTTCGAAATCAACAAAAAAAAATGAACATTGTATTCTGTATCTGACTAATTTTAGCGTCCCAAGTTAACTGACTGCGTGGAACGATATCGCGCTAGTCGTGCCCGTCTGCTGTGTCGCCGTGCCTTCATTAATTTATTCATGGCATCAAAATTTTAGATAACATAAAAAAAAATGGGAAAAAAAGTTTATTTTTAATCCATCTAAATCCCGTGTGGGGGGTTATTCTATACCTTCAATAGATCATGTGGTTTGAAGGAATTACACGAATTCGTTAACACCCTGTATACTTACAGCTCTGCTCAACCCTTTCAGGGCCAACAGGCGTGATGTTATGTTACGTAATACCTTCTTTGCAGTTTTAAGTACCTATTTACTTTCATCAACTTACAGGTGAATTTTTTTCGCGTGAATTGTGCTGGTATCTGCTGACCATACTTTGCGGCCACAGCTTCGAAGATAGAGCGGGTATGAATGAAGAGGACTTCTCATTTTTACCAGAGGTTATTGTATAATTGAGTAACAGTAGCTATGTGTCACTGTTAGTGCTAGGTGGATGGATAAAGCTAACTTTAACCAGATAAACAAAGTTCTGTCCAAAGCCTTTGGATAAATTCCGAAATTATTCCAATTTTTGGAAATTTTCCAGCTAATATTGGAAAACGTTAACTTTCTCTAGACGTATTAAAGAAAAAACATGGATCTACATATACAGGCTGTAAGGGTAAACACCATTATCCTTGAAACCAGTGGTTTGGTTTCATTTATAGAACGTAGAATCAATGAAAAACAACAAACTTTTTTTTTTTTATAAAATTTAGTTTTTCCTCAAAAGCATTTCACCCTATGCGCGGGAGCAACAAGCTACGGGAGCGCGGGGAACTCGCCGCGTGGCCCGCGACGCACGGCCCCGCACAGTTTGTTACCCCAGTGGCCCAGTCAGTCAGCTGTCTCGTTAGCGAGTGTGTATACGCCGCGTTGTAGCGCCGCCTCGCCGCGCCGCTCATTTCTCGCGCGTATATATTTTTATTTTTTTTTACTCGTTCCTATATTTTTATGTTTAAGTCAACTACCCATGGTTTGAGTGATAACGTTGTTTACCCTTACATGCTGTATAGGGAATATGCATGTAATTCAAAACTCTTTCATTATTTAAATATATATTGTACAGGAGTCAAGACATTAATTGCATTTTTTTTTTATTTTTTAAAACAACAGCAACAGAAATACATCATCTGTGAAAATTTCAACTGTCTAACTATCACGGTTCATGAGACACAGCCTGGTGACAGACGGACGGACAGCGGAGTCTTAGTAATAGGGTCCCGTGTTACCCTTTGGGTACGGAACCCTAACAAACGATGTTTCAGTGTATATAACAAATAAAAAAACATAGGGTTCGATTCCCGGCATAACCTATTTTTTTTCTAATATTAAAAAGGCATGTATTTAACGCGGCGACAAACTAATCTGATTTAGGGTTTTAAAAATAATTAAAATGGGTAGCAAAAATAATAGGTTGGCAGCTACAGTGAAGTAGCATTTTAAGCAGGCAGGGGGTTTTAAAAATAATTAAAATGGGTAGCAAAAATAATAGGTTGGCAGCTACAGTGAAGGAGCTTAAGTCGACGGAGCCCCGCTGTGCGGGGCTCCTATTTCTGTCTGCAGGGTTTAAAGTAACCTAACACGAAGGGGATGACGGGGGCTTCGTTCGCTCGCTCACTCTAGCCCCCGTCATCCCCTTCGAACCTAACCTATCCATGTCGGGATTCCCCTTAACCACCCTGCTAACATTATTAGTCGCCAAGTCATTATTTATAGCTCCTCGCCTCATTTTATTAGTTGCAAACACTTAGTCGCCTTTCCTCTTCACATGCCCGTACCAATACAGACGGTTCCCTTTCAACTTTTCTGTCACTGGCGCTACTTTCAAACTTCTTCTTATATACTCATTCCTGACCTTATCCGTTCTGGGAAAGTTATTAGTCACCTGGAAAATAATAAGCCTATTAAAAATGCTGTATTCGTTTCCTCCAAAATAGAGCTCATGACTCCTTTCACAACTTTTCTCTATTTCTCGTAGTTTAGATTTTGGGTTTGCAGTCCATCTCAGAAACTAACTATATGAACCCTAGAACAAAAATCATTCTATATAGCAAGACCATCATAGGTGAAAGTGCCTTTGACTAATTCCCGAATGATAACGATAAACAATCTCGGCGATGGCCTATAATGTCAGCTGTTCGCCCTTGCGAGGGAAGGAGTCCCGATCGCGAGGACACCTCGCTCGCGCGTGCGCAGTCATGTCAAGCCATAGCAGAGCTACTTGCGTTCACAGCAGGCATTGACTAACAGTGGTTACGCACTCCATCCGATCCGAATCCGTGAAAATACGTTCCGAAGTAGCCAAAGAACTATTTGTATGGTAGTTTAAGGCCTCTACACACCAAGGCCGCCGGCCCGGCGGCTTCACCCGGCGGGTTATTGCCAGCGGGTTATTGCGACTAACTAAGCGAGCGAACATGACGCAAAACAATTAGTGAGGTCCGCCAGGCTTGTTTTGCGTCATGTTCGCTTGCTTAATTGGCCGCAAAAACCCGCTGGCAACAACCCGCCGGGTGAAGCCGCCGGGCCGGCGGCTTTGGTGTGTAGAAGCCTTTACGCACTACATCCGGCATCCGTCATCCGATTTCTATCCGTCATCCGTGAGTCTCCAATTCGGAAGAAATATTGACGGACCGAAGTAGCTGTAGTAATGTTTGTATGAACGCTTTCGCACTACCTCGGATTCAAATCGGACGCCAAATGGATATGCCAAAGATGGCCCCTGAATTGTTTGAATTTGGATCAGAGATCGGATAAGTGGTCGGTATTTTCACGGATTCGGATCGGATGTAGTGCGTAAAGCAATATCCGAATTCGGTCAGAGTTTTTTATATCCGTATTTTCACGGATTCGGATCGGATGCAGTGCGTAATCGCTCTTAAGGATGATGAAAAAGAAGTACCTAAACATAATAAATAGCGTGGGTCGCATTTGCGTCTGTACTTCCAATGGGACCCTTTCACAGGCGTTATATTTTATTCTTGTCTATATCAAACAGTCATCTAATTCAAATTGTATTATCTTTACAGAATATAACCTTCAGCGATTTCGTAAATGAAATAATTGGCATCCAAGAAGCAGATTATGACGCGTCTGAGACATATTCCAGTGTTGCCTCATGGGCTTCTTCTTCGCATAGCCTTACATCATCGGCAGATTCTGATGATAAATTGAATAATTAATAAGTTACTATATCTTTATTTTTATCTTACTAAAATAATATTATATTACATTAAATTTACATTAACAATAATTTGTCGCATTATTTAATAAAAACAAAACATTTTGAATCACAAACAAACCTATGTATTGGTGATTTATCAATTAACTATTCAAGCATAAAATATCATTAATTAAAACATTAATGGCATCAATCTGATGCAGGAAAAATAATCTCTAAGAATTATGATGGCTTATAAAAATACACATTTTATTTTGGACACAGAATATCAGGTGATATAATGGAAATACATCTCTGAATTTATTGTCAATAATTAATAAAAGATCTCCATGCAAGTGTAAGGGCCTGTCCACATCTCCACGTCACGACGTCGTCAACGTGGAACGGTGCGGTAACGCGGCACGGTGCGTTGACATAACGTGTAAATTTACGTTACCGTATCGCAAAAATGCACGTCAGGATCATTGTTAGATTTATCGTTGACAATGTAGATCCTGAATTTTAATAAGAGAAACAGTAAGGTACGGTTTTAAAGCATCGGAGCACATAGACGGCGACTAACTCGCAGGCGTGGAGAGCGCGGGCGGAGCGCACCCTCGTCTGTGGGACTGCTCCCACGGGGCAGTTGTCAAAAGGACCGCATCTGTGGAGGTGTCCCGTGGGGGCAGAATTTTTCGACGTTTCCCGCACGCGATGTAATGCAAAAACGTGTGCGCTTGCGGCTAGAGGCGGAACATGTTACGATACGGTAACGTAAATTTGCACGTTACGTCAACGCACCGTGCCGCGTTACCGCACCGTTCCACGTTGACGACGTCGTGACGTGGAGATGTGGACAGGGACTGAGGCAATTAGTGTAAAAATGCCAAGCTTACAGAAAAGTATTAAAACATAATTAATTACTTATTCAATTAAACCATGAAAAGAGCCTCCATGCACAAGTGACAATACTTAAGTAAGTACGTCCGGCGCACCCTGGGCAGTCAGAATTGTGACCAACTTTGCTGATAATCTTTTCAGCACGGCTTAAGCTTTTCTCTTACAGACCGTGCTGACATGACAGAAGAAGAATTAGCCCTTTTCATTTACACAGAACAAAACATGTCATAAAATGGTAAAAGAATGGTCTAATTAAAATGTATTTGCCTCTTATTACAAAAGATGGTTTAAACCAAGACTAAGGTAACTGGTAAACCCAGGTTTAAAATATACCCATCACTTTCTAATGTCATATAACAAAAAGAGACGGGGCTATTTTAAAACCTAGGTTTTTCTTAGACCATCTTTTGTAATAAGGGGGTTTAGGTTCAATCACCTTTGTTTTAATGCACAGCTAATGTTAGTTTTATCAGCACAGAAAAATCACCAATGTCAAAGAGTTTAGGAGTAAGCAGAATTCTTAATACACAATCTAAGAGCTTTCCACAAACCACAAACTTTCTATCAACTGATAGTATGGTCAGGTAGGGGTGCTAGCGCGCACACTGGGCCAACTAAACAGTCAGTACAGTATGAAGGCAATTGTGTAGCCCATCACACTTTTTTATCGGCCGATACCGAATTGTTATAGTGTGCGCGCGAGCCTGCATACATCTTCATACTGATTAAGAAACCGACCAAACTATCGGCAGATAGAAAGTCTGTGGTCTGCGGGGGCTCTTACAGCGGTTGCGCACTGCATCCGATCCGAATCCGTGAAAATACGTTCCGAAGTAGCCATAGAACTATTTGTATGGTAGTTTACGCACTACATCCGGCATTCGTCATCCGATTTCTATCCGACATCCGTGAGTTTCTAATTCGGAAGAACAATTTTATTGACGGACCGAAGTAGCCGTAGTACTATTTGTATGGTAGTTTACGCACTACATCCGGCATCCGTCATCCGATTTCTATCCGTCATCCGTGAGTTTCTAATTCGGAAGAACAATTGCCCCTGAATTGTTTGAATTTGGATCAGAGATCGGATAAGTGCGTAAGCGATATCCGAATTCAGTCCGAGATTTTTACTCTAGATCGGTATTTTCACGGATTTGGATCGGATGCAGTGCGTAAAGCAATATCCGAATTCGGTCCGAGTTTTTTATATCCGTATTTTCACGGATTCGGATCGGATGCAATGCGTAATCGCTCTTACGGTTGTGTACAGTCTGAAGTCACATGGAGGAATAAAATTTTGTACAAACATTATTTTTAATTATGTACTCTTTTAAATGCAAATAAAACTTTATGTGATTATCATCACACTTTGCAAACATCAATTCCCAATCCATTTGTTAAACTTAGAAAATAAGTTACAATTCTAAAATTAATCTAATTAAGTCACATTTTATGAAACTGAAATAATATTTACAACAGAAAGAATAAGACCTTGACCTAGCAAAGAAAATAAAATGCTACATTGAAATAAAATTACATCACTAGGTCATACAGACCAAAATAATTCAGAACTCATTTTTAAATTAATCATTATAACTTTTCTAAATGTATAAAACTAAAAACACTTCCACGCATTTGTTGTGATAAGTTATAAATTGTTACTACAGGTGATCGCACATTTTGTCAACACTATACGTGCTGCAGGAAACAAATTCGCTGGAAGCCTCACGCTTCTATCCGATCCTATGGTGCTGAATCTTATGACGTCATTAGCATAGCATCACATCACATTCCGTATTTCGATTGGAGTGAATGTGTACTATAAAACTAGTAATTGATTCACCAGCAGAATGTGAATGACATCTCCAAAATCGATCACGAATTGAACGTGCCGAATCAAATGGCGTCATCCAATTGCGACGAGTGCAGAGCGGTATTGCATAGAACTTCATACAAAGAATTCTACAATTTGTTTCCTGCAGCACGTATAGATCCTACAGCGCTCTCATGCGATCACTTTAACTCCTTGAATGCAATCTTATAAAATAAACTCACAGCACATACCAAAAAGTCCGTAATGTCTGTTCCATTAAAAGTTTAAGCACAGTCTCTAAGTTCAGGCTTGCACCCTGAAGATTTTATGTCTTTAGCAAGCCTCAGTCAGTTTTTAACCGTTTAGCTGGTGTTGTGGTGCCACTACTCTGTGAGTTTGAGTCTTCAGAGAAATTCATTGTTGTTGAATTGAACTCAGTGGGCCCTTGGGAGTCACTAACTGTAGAAAAACCTGAGAAAATGAAGATAATATTGTTTTATTTACTACGGTCAGATGTACTTATTTTAGAAGTTTAAAAATTGTAGCAAACATGTATTGTATTCACTGTGATTTATATAACTGGAATTGTATGGGGCAATCCTAAACTAACATAGTCTCAATGTACAGTTTTTGCTTCTTTACAATTTTATTATATCATGTTATTTACAATTTTATTACCTTTAAGCTTGATCAAAAAGTAAAATATGCAGTTTATTAAAAAAAAAAAAAATGTATCCAATAAATATTCAATGTAGGTACAGTTTTTGCTTCTTTACAATTTTATTATACCATTTTATTTACAATTTTATTATATGCTTGATCAAAAAATAAAATATGCAGTTTATTAAAAAAATAAAAATGTATCCAACAAAGTTTTCCTGTAGCTTGGTAGCTTCTTTGACCTAGGATTTTCCCATAATTTCAGTTAAATAAATAACACTATATATGAGAACCAAGTAACTTAATTTCAATACACCATAATAAATATAAGATTACACTGCTGCAGATTTCATAACAAGACATAGAAATCCTGACCTACTTGCTTATATCCGAAAATCCACCATCTTAAAAACTTGAAATTAGCAATAATATCGTGACTACATACATTATGAGTTATAAACATTTCGTCATATTTTTTTTATCCTACTCACATGTATTGGAATCTTCAGCCATGCCGAAGTTGGAGTTGGAGGAGTCGTGCACCTTTTTCGGTGTCAATGTGTTCTCCTTATTATTCTCACGTTTAGCCGCATGTTTCTTCTTTTGCTCATTTGTAGATATTGGAACCCATTTATAAATTTTCATAGTTGTTTCACCAATTGTCACCCATTTTTTCTCCCTAAAAAGGACCACAGTATTATTTCATAATCATTGACGAATTATGAAAACTGTTTGTAATAATTTCTAACTTACCAATGGCGAACTTTTTCCACAGCTTGCATGACTCTTTTGATATCATCTTTGACACGATTTCTAGTTTCTGCACGGACAGAACGAGACATTTTGTTAATTTAAATGTGCTTTTAGTAAAAAAATGTCGTAGCAACCTTTTACGCTAAAGTAGAATATTTGTTTATGAATTAACTCAACTGAGTTCTCTTCAACAAGCGGCGTTCTTCATTCCACATTCATTCATCCGCCGCCATTGACTAATTGACTTCATCGTTGTTTGACATTTGGATTTTGGAACATGGTTGGTACGTTTTGTTGCCCATTTCGTAGTGCATCTAATTATCTGCCGTTCGTTTCTGGCGTACTTACTTAATTTAAAATAAATGGATATAGTACCTTAAACAGCACAAAATAAAAGTCACCTACTAAATTTAATAAACCTTTTTATGAACATACATTATTTCTTTAAACCAATGCTCTGGTAAATAATAAAACGTCGCTGTACACATCTGATTTTAACGTTATGTTTTTGCTTTTAATTTTGTAAAGATTCACAACATTAAACAAGTGGCTGTAAGCCTGTGGCATTACCTGAAAGGAATATCCACTAAATTTACGCCAAAATAAAAGTAAAATCAAAATTAACTTTATGACCAATCGCTTAGATTCAAGAAAATAATTGTTTTATTTTTAATAAAATGAGACCATCGCAACGCTGACTAAACGTTTTTGCTTGCATAATCATACTTACGTTGGATTGGCTGTTATTTAATAAGTGATCTAGTTAACTCTGTCTTAACCAATGGCAGAACAAGAAAGTGAAATAGGGAACTAGACAATAAATTCTAGGAGGAACAAGGAAAATCGAAAATTGAAAACAGGTAAAAAATCTATGAAAAAAATTATTGTTAATAATCTGCCGAAAATAATTTTAAATAAGGAGTAACATGTCCAATATAATCCTTTAATGCACAGGTGAGTTGTTTAATTCGTTTGCGTTGTAATTAAGTGAAATATTTTCATGATGGGCTGTATTTGTTAATTTTATCATGAATCAAATAAGACTTTATATTTAGCGGCTGTCAGTTGTTTTACGTCTCATCGTACATATTTTGTTCATAATGATTTATTTCTATTATTATCGCTAAAGTGTATACAAATTTTCACGCTGCTTAGTCTACAGGGATGCGCATCGATTGCGATGATGCAACGAGATGATAAGGTGCAAATTATATGCATTCGATTAATGCTTCTTATTGGTGTTTTGCTTTTTCTCACTTTCTTCCTATTTACTTTCAATGTTTCGTTCCTGTAGATATGTTAGCTTCTCTTAGTTTGATCATAAACATAACCTCAATAGGAGTAGCCACTCGGTACTCGAGTTCATGGCACAAGTACTTGCAGCACTTACTAAGTAATATAACGTCAGTACATGTTCTGCACGCTGTCCACAATTTTAGGGTACAACAGATCAGATCATAATGATAAACTGTTCACCTTATCATAAGACACTATAGATTATATTTATTTACTTAATAGCAGATAATATTTAAAATTTCCATGGATCAGTAGGTAATTATTGAAAACAGTCAAATTATTACAAAACCATATGTATGATAAATAAACATTATTTTATTTACTTCAATGCAATGAGCATAATGATAATCAGACATTTCAAATAAAAGAACCTATAATAAGTTAGCCATTTAAGTAGTGCTACAGAAGTTAAAATATAAAGTTTAACTAAACATTATTAGCTTTCTCTAATAAACTGTATGTGGTCATAAGCAATGCAAAATAATCACTAAATTAAAAGTTTCACTAATAGTTTATCTAGCTACCGTTATAGCAAATTATGTTAACCGTTTCTCTGTCCTGTTAATCATGTGATTTGCAGCATTTTTTTTGCTATTCTGTCTGTTGTCTGGACAGTGAATCTGTTAACATGTCAAAGTAGTACTATTCTCTGTTTTTATTTTCTTTGCACTTTTTATGCCTTGTTGTTTTTGTTGCAGTTTTACCGTGCATGCATTGTTATAACCGTAGAAGTGATACAGTGACTATATTGTTGGCTTGTCCGGCATAAGGTTCACCTAACGACAACCGTGAATATTTCCTTCCCGTATGGCTGCGTATGTTAACCGTACAATATCAATGATGGCTGGCGACGGGCCCCACAACGTTGCGATGCTGAACAATGGTGCGGTCCGCGTGAACATGTCCAATGTGGACTCACCGCTACAGATATTTGTGAGGGCCAAGAAGAAGATCAATGATATATTTGTGGAAATTGATGATTATGTCAAGGATGCTGTCACATTCATGCATGGTAAGTAAACAAGATTGTTTTTAATTTATTAGTAAAGATTATACTTGTAGCATTTCCTGACAAATAGTAACTACAATCATCATTACATTAGATTAGCATATAATATTATATTGTAGTGAAAATCTTTTCAGATTAATTTTGAACCAACCCAAGCTTGTTAGGCAGCTGGAAATACATACAAGTAAATTTTATGCTATTGTAATAGCAGTACATTATGACAGTATAAAATTTATAGCAGAACTGGTCTGTATAAATTTAGAATATAAGGCACTATAATGTCAATATTTGCATATTATATAGAATTCTACATTTGATAAAGAGAGTCACTAGAAGATGTTTAATTATGCAGTATACTTGTTATGATTTTTAAATGTATATTATACTTGTCTTCAATAATTTGATAGTCATGGACTGTTCAAGTCCAAATTCTTCATTATCTTAATTTACTGCTTCTTTGTTTCTGCGTTTTACATAGTTACTGAAGCTAAATCTCTAAATTGTATAAATTGAAGTCGTTTTCCGCGTCTGTCTGTTTGTTTGCTTACTTCTTCTAAACTACTCAATGGATTTTGATGCTGTTTTCATCTTAATAGTTCTTTAAGTTATAAAACGTACCCGGGTGACGGCGGGGCGGTTCGCTAGTCAATTATAAAATGTGACTGCAAAATGCATACACATTTTCATATAATGTGTACAGTCCGCGAGGCCTAAGCTGAGCTTTCCATTTGTGTGAGAATTAATGCAGATACGTCGTTTGCTTGGTTTAAACCAGTTTGTACTGCTTTTTGGCAATCGATTCTATGTGCACTCACACAAATGCAAAGCTCAGCTTAGACCTCGCGGACTGTACTTTCTTATGAGCAATATTCTGATTGATGCAATTATTAGACCCTTTATTAATTTTTTGTGATATCAATAAAGTAACTAAATCTTTCATATACGAAACGCTCTCACACGATGTTTTAAGGGTTTAAGGGGTAAATAAGATAAACCAGGAATATTTGTTCGTATTTCGATGGCTATAGACTCGCCCCCTATTACATAACGGCGAAATGAGGGCGTACCATACACCTCTGCCCACCCCTTCGGGGGTATTACAGGCGTGATGTTATTTGTTCGTGTACTCTATTCTGTTTAAAAATTATTATAAAAAACTGATAGCAAAAAGTAATTGATGAATCAAATAAAATGTAAATGTTTTAACTGTATCATATTTAGGGACAACCTCGTAAAGGTCGCGTGTGACTGTACGGCTGTTTGGTTTGGATGGAGGTTATTATCATTAATGTTTTTGGACACAATTGTACGTACTACAGTACTTACTATTCGCTCCATACCAGTACGTGCGTAACATGCCTTATGTTTACGCAACTTAATTAATATTCTGAGCGCATGCTCTAATACATAGAGTTTTATAATTTGGCTCTATTTTAATTCGTCCTTGCCATTGCAGTCGTTTTCTATCTTTGAATTTTCTCTGCATATCACGAAGAGGGTCTCTGATTACAGGTTTTACTTTAAATAAATAAGAAAAACCGACTTCAATAAAACTGAATACGATCAGAAGGCCTCTACATACCAAAGCCGCGGGTTATGGCTTCTTTTGCGTCATGTTCGCTCGCTTAGTTCGCGTTAGTTGGCCGCAATAACCCGCCGGGTAAAGCCGCCGGCCGGCCTTTACCCGGCAGGTTATGCCGCCGGGCTTCTTTTGCGTCATGTTCGCTCGCTTAGTTCGCGTTAGTTGGCCGCAATTACCGGGCGCGTTATGCCGCCGGGCTTCTTTTGCGTCATGTTCGCTCGCTTAGTTCGCGTTAGTTGGCCGCAATAACTCGCCGGGCCGCTTTTGCATCATGCTCGCTCGCTTAGTTCGCGTTAGTTGGCCGCAATAACCCGCCGGGTAAAGCCGCCGTTAGAGGAGAGAGGATGAAACCTAGAGAAAAAAAAACACGTCTAATTGAGAATTTCCTTTTTTGGAAATAGGTTAAAAATATAGCGATATGATGTATGTGTATTGCGAAGCCACTGCCGCCTGACCTCCGTCAGAAACTAGGTTCTCGTAATAGAGTGATATAAGAGCCTAATCCACGATAATACCTTAATCGCTTGTTACACACTAACACGTAAAGATATGGACACTTCAATTCTATGATATCTTTGGGCCTTGGGGCACATGTTTGGAGCCATAGGTACATAGTCTTCCCTTTTATGAGATCTCGTTAGTGCTATTCTGATCTGCTGCAAAGGTGTGTGTTCCTATAATAGACTTTCCATTTCAGTACGTTTGAGTCTAAAATAATTAGTAGTGAAATTCTATAGTTATGTATACCTAATTATTTACATACATCACATCATACAATGTTGGTTATATGTTACGCATTTAAAGTGTTATTCGCAAAGGCAGGGTTACGTTTTTTTTACTAATCCTTTTATACACAAATAACAATAAATAATAATATATGGCGACACTGCGTACCTTATTGCCTCAGAGAGTCGGTTAGGGCCTCGTCTCCAGTTTGCCTTTGTTGGCTGGCTGGAGTGGCCTCTCAACTCTGGATTGCCTTTATCGGCCGGCCAGAGGGAGGCCGCCAGAGCTATATGCTCGGGGGTGGAAGTGACTGTATTACTGAACTTCGAAGTTTAAAATACCGATGTACTGTATTCATAAAGTTTAAAAGTACGAATTACGTGAGTTAGAATGTACGCTATTACGAATTACTTTATTCAGAATGTTCATCATTCCGATGTACGTTACTCCGAAAGTTCACTATTACGAATTACGTCATTGAGAATGTTCATCATTCCGATGTACGGGACTCCGAAAGTTTACTATTACGAATTACGTCATTGAGAATGTTCATCATCGCGATGTACGGAACTCCGAAAGCTTACTATTACAAATTACTAAATTTCGAATGTTCAACATCGAGATTCTGAGATAGTATTTCGCTTTTATGTATATAGATATATAAGGATAGATAGGTAAGGATAACTTAATTTAAATTTATAAATGTTAAGTTCAGTTCATGTTAATTTTGTGTAACTAGCTAGGTACTAACTTGCCAGGGTTGCGGACTTTGTTCGAAAGTTACCGCGGCCTTGGAACGCAAAAGGCATTAGGAGGAACACGGATGGGTTTTAGTCAGTAAGAGTCTGACACTCCCTTCCGCTCCTTCCGTAAGAAGTCAATTCATGATTTAACAACGTTAAAAAAAGTAAAGCTATATAAGTATACAATTTTATAATTACAAATGAACTATAACAGTGTATGGCTACAGAAATTAAAAATCTTAATCTAAATAGGTAATAGTAGTTTAATAAATTTTAAATATGCCAAAGTACCTAAATACTTTCTCAGAATGTCCATGATGAACATTCAAAATTTAGTAATTTGTAATAGTAAGCTTTCGGAGTTCCGTACATCGCGATGATGAACATTCTTAATGACGTAATTCGTAATAGTAAACTTTCGGAGTCCCGTACATCGGAATGATGAACATTCTCAATGACGTAATTCGTAATAGTGAACTTTCGGAGTAACGTACATCGGAATGATGAACATTCTGAATAAAGTAATTCGTAATAGCGTACATTCTAACTCACGTAATTCGTACTTTTAAACTTTATGAATACAGTACATCGGTATTTTAAACTTCGAAGTTCAGTAATACAGTCGGTGGAAGTGTCTAGTGGCGTAATGGCGGGGAAACCCACTCCGGGTCTTTTAGACCCGCGACGGCGAAACCGGGGCCACACCTCTCTACACCTCTAGCCGCTCACACTTTGTTGCCCCCTTCGCCTATTATACTGGCGGCTTTTCAGGGGGCCCAGCTAGTGAGCTGGCGAGTCACCGTCTGCCAAAACTTTTCAATTTTAAACTTGAAAGGCAGACGCCGTTTTCTTCCGGCAATAGAAGTTATCCGGTCCACTTAACACCCCTTCCCATAGACCAGATATTTTTCACCACATTTTACAATAGTCTTGCACCCGCCTAGGATGGTCCATGACTGTACTCCAATAGGGCAGCCGTGGATAGTCCCCGGTTGGTGCCCCAACCCATTTTAGATTAAAGTTCTCAAAGGGGCCTCTGCGCGTTGGACCTGTGTCCCCCGTATGCCTTCCAAAGGACCGGACGTTTTCCACACGGAAGATGAGCCGTGAATTTACAGAGAGATACAAATAATAATATTATGTTAATATAAATAATAATATTATGTTCAGACAATGACGGTTTTTATTCTGAGGATTTCAATGAGAAAGTGGACATGTTCCATTCTCCTATTTGCCCTCAAAACGACATGTTCAACGAACAGTGTAAATGTTTGGTCAATTTTGTAGAAACACAATATTTGTGTTCATTGTTGTGTTGGCATATATCCAACTTAGCTATCACTTGTTTGTATATTACATAATTTCATAACAATGTATGGCGAATGTTGAAGGTCTGAGATATGCTGACGCATCCGAATTACAAACGCGGCCGCGCCATCCAGGCGGAAATAATTGTTTTAAATTACAATCTGTACGCCTCCACGGCCTGTTTAATACCTGCTAAACGTTTGTCCAGTGCAGTCCGGTAAATCATACTCATACATGCTTTTCAATTGGCAGAGTTTTCCATGTCTAGAGAATTTGAATTGAGGCGAAATACATTTTCGTGGACGTCTTATTTCAGTATTGCTTATAACTTGGGTATTTTATTAAATTAATATTTCTTTTGTTTTTTTTAATTGTTTTTTTTTTGTAAATGTTTCGAGATACTAACATTAACAATGCTTGACAAGTATTCTTGATACTTGTCAAGCATTGTTGATGTTCGCACACACGTAAACATCATCTAGAATTTATAAGCTTTAGATTAGAAACCATAATTCCGTATAACATAATCGAATTTCTATTCAACTAAAGTTATGTAAATCGTAGCAGTTTTTGTCATTCCTAAACCAGCTTAGTTGTCATGTTTTTAAAGTTGACATTAGCGTGTTCGCGGCGAGGCCTGCGATTTGCTGGACAAGTATATTTATTTCTAAGCGGTCAAAAACGCTTGTCAAGCTTTTCCGAGAATTCGGACCACAGTTTCGCACACTAACCTACGGTTATGCACACATACGAAAACATCATTTATAATTAACATGCTTTAGGATTAGGAACCTATATTCCATTACACAAAGTTCAATTTCTAGTACTTACAACTAAAATTGTTTAGGACCTTTTTAACAAATTTTCAGTTCAATTTTTAGCAAAAATATAGCTCAACTACCCTTTAATATGTATTTCCATTAATTATACATAACATAATATTTACACAAGTAATTAGATCACATAAACATAAGCACATATCTAGAATGATTATAAATAAATAACTAATTAATACTGTATTATCGCGTGTCCTAATAACATTACTTTCGTTGCTACCCTGCTAGCCTGCTACCTATAATAAAAAATAAACGCTTGTGACGTCGGACACATTATCGCCATCGTGGGTGAAAGAAATAGGTACCTATAGATTTCTTCTAACTGTCATTTTTTGACAAACAGCTTTTTTTTACTAATTCTCCACATAAATAAACTACCAAGAACTTCTAGCTTAAAAAAAGCTGTTTGTCAAAAAATGACAGTCAGAAGTTCTTGGTAGTTAACCGTCGAAATATTTATCAGGATCTATGTGCGACGCTGAACACAAAGGCTAAAACTCCGTCATTTCATGGAAGAGGCTCGGATTCTATACCAAGCCGTCTGTGGCCAAACCATTAGAATAACTAATAACCGTATGTATAGAAGTGAAAATCGCCTTCCAGGTCACGATAATACCCTACTGTCCTGCGTTGGCTAAACCAACAAGTCAACAAGCCGCCGCGCTCTTACTTGTTCCGTACGAAAATAATAAATAAATGAACACCAGCCCTGGCGTATCCGTGGGCGACAGCGAAGCTTGCGGGCTGAACGGGGGAAGTAGCTTTTTATTAAGCGGCGTTTGAGGCACGCAAAACTTGCGGGCTGAACGGGGGAAGTAGCTTTTTATTAAGCGGCGTTTGAGGCACGCAAAAAAGAGTTTCGCTTCTATACTTACGGTATTTATTATTCATAAGGCCAGACCATGTCTTACTGAAGGAATTCCATTAACTCTTCCTCAATTATGTGCACTAATATAATCACTCTAAACTTAATATGACTGTTGCAGCGGTTACGGGCGAGAATGGGATCGCGACTCCTCAAGACCTGGCCAACGTGGAGGCCTACGTATCCAAAGTACAGGCCATACGGGAAGTGCTCAAGCGAGATCACATGAAGGTCGCCTTTTTTGGTCGGTAAGCAGCTTTCATACAATAAAACAGCCTATTTATGTTATCATCTATCTATTGTCGTTATCATCTATCTATTGTCGTCGTTTGTTCTACCAAGCATTCTTCAAATTATTTCATTAACTGGCACAATCTGAATACTTTGTTATTCTGTTTTAACCATAGATATTTAGACCTCTTTAAAAAAAAAACATTTTTTGGAAGTCGAAAACGAGAGCTATGGAGAATGCGAGTGTGTTGCGTAATTAAGGTACAAGTCCGAGACGGGCTGCAAACTGCAAACTGCAACCGCAGACCGCAAGTCGCCATCGGAATAGCGCCTTTAAGGTGTGCACTTTAAAGGTGCTATTCCGACAGCGACTGCAAAACTGCAACCGCAGACCGCAGCCGCAGATCGCACCGCAAACGATACTACTTTTGCAGTTTGCGGTCTGCAGCCCGTCTCGGACTTGTACCTTTAGAGTGCTGTTGATGATAAGTGTGATGCTGGGTTGCTATACGCATGGTCGAATCGGCAAGTTTCATCAGGTGGATTTTGTTGTTCAGTCTTCTTCTATCGTGTCGGCACGAGCTATACGAGAATAGCTCATGCCGTGGTAAAAACATTAGCCAGTCAGCAAGGTTGGTAGCGGGGCTGACTGCCCAGGGTGCGCCGGACATACTTATGTATCGTCACTCGTGGAGGCTCTTTTTATGCACCCCAGTTGTTCAGTAGAAATTGTCGAACCGAGTGTGCCGACCCGACTATGTGTATAGCAACCCTTTTAACTACATAACACTGTATTCTCTCTTGTATCCAGAACGAGTAATGGCAAGAGCACAGTGATCAACGCGATGTTGCACGACAAGATCCTACCCAGTGGTATAGGGCACACCACCAACTGTTTCCTACAAGTGGAAGGCTCGGATACCGACGAGTCGTTCCTACGAACTGAAGGCTCGGAGGAGAAGCTCAACGTGCAGGTGATTATAGCATCTATTGGCATAGAATTAAGGTACTCCCTAAGCACGAAGTCCGTGGTTTCGGCCTTAGTTACGAGCGTTTCCTACTCCCTATCACCTACGGACATACGATTATTTCGGGGTCCGAACTAAGAATGAATGACAACACGATTTGACAGTTGTCCCGCCGTTGTACTACCGATGTGTTTTTGTCCGTCCGAAAAGTTGAACTTGACACTTGTTCTGTTCACTCCTACGTTTCGGGCTACTTTCGGACAGGCGAATAACTTCGTTGACGGATTTAGGGAGTAGGCCCCCTGGACAGGCTGTCGTCTTTTCTCATTATAATTGTTATTTCCCCATTTAGTTTCTTAGAACTGAAGGTTCGCTCTGCCTAGCTTTTTCGCAACTATGTTGGGGTCAGCTTCCAGTCTAATCAGATGCGGCTGAATACTAGTATTTTACACGGAGCGACTACCATCAGACCTCCGCAACCCAGTTACTGGGCGATGCCGATATCCTAAGGTTAGACCGGTTGTCGGACTTTCGGGCTTCTGACCGACTGTATTCGTATGACACTCGGGATTGACGGCTTAACGTGCTTTCCGAGGCACGGAGGGGTCTCGATGTGTAACGAACGGTCACCCATCTATGGATTGACCGCGTCAAGTGTAGCTTAACCTTGCAAACCGTATTCTCCGCGCGGTTGTTAATTAGCCACGAGTCCCTCTTGTTTAGTTTGTAAGAACTGGAGGAATAACATGTGTGTCTATTTTGTTCCACAGTCTGTCAGCCAGTTGGGGCACGCGTTGTGCGCAACCCGTCTGCAGGAGTGTTCGCTGGTGCACGTGTACTGGCCGCGCGAGCTGTGCGCGTTGCTGCGCGATGACGTAGTGCTGGTGGACAGTCCCGGTGTTGACGTCACGCCCAACCTCGACGAGTGGATCGACAAGTACTGCCTCGACGCTGACGTGTTCGTGCTCGTCGCCAACGCTGAGTCTACGCTCATGGTCACTGTGAGTAACATGTAATATGTCACGTGGCTTGATGACATCCAACCTCGAAGAGTCGATCGACAAGTATTCACTAGATTTAGGCCTAAAACGCAGTAGCGGCAAGCCGCGATGCGGCGTGCCGTTTGTGGCAGGCCGCACATCGATTTTTACATGAAACCGCATGATATCGATGCACTGATTTGTGGCCAGCCGTCAACCGCTCTGGGGGGTTACCATGACCTCTTAGAGCAGGAATGTTTTAATATTATTAGGAGAGAGGGTAAGAGATGGCGCTAGAGAGCTGTCTAGCGCTGTCACTTTCCCACTCTCGGAATAATATTAAAACATTCCTGCTCTAACAGATCATGGTAACCCCCCTGGTTGTTCTGGGGCTGCGCCGCGGCACGCCGCATTGCGGCTGGCCGCTAGTGCGTTTTAAGCTATACCCTTTTTAACATGACAGCAAATGGCCATGAATAATTAGCCACAGGCTACATTTAACCTCTTTACATTAGAGTTCTGCTATTAAATAAGAGTGAAGAAATAATTTCTATTATATTTTTGTTTCTTGTTGCAGGAAAAGAATTTCTTTCACAAAGTATCGACAAAGATATCGCAACCGAACATATTCATACTGAATAACCGATGGGATGCCTCTGCTTCAGAGCCCGAGTATTTGGATCAAGTGAGTTTACACTAATAAAATATGTTTTATTGTGGTTAGAGACCGATAAGTCAGCTATCGCTGCTTATCGAAACGTTCAGAATCAGGGAACTAGTGTCAGATGTCTTAAGTACGAAGTGCTGTATGACCTTTATTGGGTCCACTGCATATCGTGCTGTGTGGCTAAAAAATATGTGGGTGTTATATGCGATATAGAAATTATTACACTAGAATCGACAGCATTTATCTCAATAATTTGTCGTCAAGGAGACAGTCCTTGACGACAAATTATTGAGATAAATTACTTTAGGCGGTAAATAGTAAAGATCGAAGTTTGGTAGTCTATGCTAATACAGATAATTAAATATTTATGGTTTTCACGTATCCAGGTCCGCACTCAGCACGCTAACCGCTGCGTGGACTTCTTGTCCCGGGAGCTGCGCGTGTGTTCGCCCAAGGAGGCCGAGGAACGCATCTTCTTCATCTCCGCTAAAGAGGCACTACTTACGCGGATGAGAGAGAGGGAGAAACCTGTCTCGTGTGAGTCTGATACTGTTTTATAACGACTAGATGAATGACAAATAACTTTGGGAGGTTTACCGAGTCACGAAACAAGTTTCTAATAGTACAACCACCCTATGTATTAATAGATAGGTAAAAATAATGTTGTTATTAACGCATCGGAAGATGATACCACCCATCCTCGTGTCATATGTCCCTAAGTTGCTTTTTACGATACCCACAAGAGAAATTAAGCTAGCAACTTTATACCCGTTACGACGCTAGCCTACTCACTGTCGGTAATGACACGCCACCTTCAATATAATTGTCATTCCCCAGCGCCGATCCTGGCCGAAGGTCACCAGGTGCGTTACTTCGAGTTCGTGGACTTCGAGCGCAAGTTCGAGGAGTGCATCAGCAAGTCTGCAGTACGCACCAAGTTCGCGCAGCACTCGCGACGCGGCAAGAACATCGCCGCTGAAGTTATGGCGGCGCTAGAACTGGTGAGATACCTCCCTCATTACTTACAGTTTATGTCCCTTTAGGACAAGGCCTTCTTTGGAAACGTAGTTGTTCTCATCAACAAGCAGTAAGCTGATTAACGTAATTTCATGAAGCGCCGATCAAATTGCAGTGACGCTACAGTAAAGTTCACGAAGCGTATCTGACCCTATGAGCCTATTAACGTTGAGCTCCAAGCCCAAAAACCGTGTTTTTATGACTATGCATTTTTTTGCTTTATTCGTATATCCGTATTTGAATACTTTTTTAATAACATAGGTATGTTTAAATGTGTTACCTGGCGGACACACTGGCTTCCGAATAAAGCACTGCCTGTATTTCCCAAAGGAAACGCGGCCTCTGAAGGTGGTACTTTGTGTTTCCGGAAGGATACACATGGCGCTCAACGTATTAAGTGAATACGAAAAGCGTTGTTTTGATCGAAACTTAGCTGCAACTTTACTGCAGCTGAATTTCTTTAGTTAGGTGAATCAGGACCCAGGTTTCAAGCAAGTTCTAGCAGCTCGCTATCTGGAAAAAGAAGACCTGTAGTCAACACGCTTGGGAAAGGTGTTAGCGAGCGCTTAGCCTGTTCCCTCCTTCACAAGTGACTTCAGCTCGACGTGGTATCTAGATCGGCTAAGGTGGACGTTTGAAAAACTTTATTATTGTACCACAATAACCCAATAACAATTAAAATACTACTGATTCCAGATATACAACACAGCATCAGATCAAAAGGCCGCTAAGGTGGAGAAGCAGCGCGTGTTACATGAACAGTTGTCGGCCATAGAGGAGCAGCTGACCACCATCACCAGACAGATGAAGGACAAGATCAACCGCATGGTCGAGAGCGTAGAACACAAGGTATGACAAGCCTACGGAACCTTCGGGTCCATAACACTTGAAAATTCCACTTTCCAGAAAACAACTATCAATACAAGTTTCAGATGTTCCAAACATCTACTTTTGAATAAGAAGAAATAGCCCGTGAGCCAGCAACAGTTTTGCCGGACCAATTTCCTCTCAAGCGATAACTCGTGGAATGCTTCAGAGAGTTATATTATGCAGCATGGTGAACGTCAGCTGCCGCTCCGTGGGTGGGTTGGGCAAAGGCAGCCCATCAAACATGTAAAAAAAAAAAAGTTTTCAGTCATTTCCTCCCGACTGAAAATTTGTTAAATCATAGTTAACGCAATTATTCGAAGATAAAAAAAAGTCAGCTGGCCGTACCGTGGTGGATTATACGTCAGCTGGTCACATGAACATGCAAAAAAATTTTTTTCGTTCAGTGATTTCCTCTCACTTGAAAATTTGTCAGATGATAGTTTACATGCTATTTTGAATAAATAAAAACGTCAGCTGGCTCTATGTTGGTGGAACGGTCGTCAGCTGATGCAGTGAAAGGTGGAGCATGGGAACCAGACGTGAGCGCCGATCGCTTATTTAAATTCGTCAGCTGACGGGTTTTCCACCAACATAGAGCCAGCTGACGTTTTTATTTATTCAAAATAGCATTTAAACTATCATCTGACACATTTTCAAGTGAGAGGAAATGACATAACTACAGTTATTCGCAATAGCTTCATGCACGCGCCCTTATATGTACCAATCAAATCAATATTCTCATTAATCAATCAATCAGCAATATTTAAATAGACGCACTTTGGACAGAAATCAATCCCGTTAAAATTTATACGCAAGGAAAATCTACCGAAGCACAAAAAAAAAAAAGAAACTTGTGAGCCATTCGAAAATAAACTTGAATTTTAATGTATAAAAATGTCCAACGTAACTCCTTTTTGTGTTTTTTGCCAAAAAAACAACTTCAAAGTTGAAAGTATTCTGCGAAGAAAGTTTGAACAAGTGCAGTGAAGTTTTAAATATTCGAAAATGTAATAGTAGTAGTATATATGTCGTGGCCATATCTTAGAATTGATCATTTCATGATGTGGCCGGCCATTTCATGAAATGGTTGTATTTCATGATATGGCCAGCTAAAACTGACCATATCATTTAAACGTCAACGTTTAGTGATATGTCAATCCACGTTTGGCCATATCATTAATGTAGGGTTTCCATGATATCAAAGGTTTAATAAAAAAACAAATGAAGGAAGCATGTACATGTACCATGCAAGCAAAAGCAAGCCAGCATGCAAGTGTTTCTGGGTTTGCTCCGCCAGAAGACTCGCTTTGTCGCCCCTTCGCTTCGCTCGCACACTCGACCAGCGCCGCGCTCAGGAGGTCGCCGACTCGCTTCGCTCGCCACCTCCCCCCACTCGCTACGTTTTGGCCTCGTGCACTCGTTCCACTCAGGACCTCCTTCGCGAGCTTCTGGCTCCACGCTTTTAAATAACACTCTAGGGTTAGGACAGGGTCTGACCACGTGCAGTCGGGGTACGCTGAGTCGGATTTACATAAAATGGATCAATTTTATTAATTACTAGCTTTTGCTCGCGGCTTCGCTCGCGTTAATTTAAGGATCCCTAATTTTTTGATCCCAAAATATAGCCTATAGCACTCAAGGATAACGTAGCTTCCTATTGGTGAAAGAATTTTTGAAATCGGATGAGTAGTTTCGGAGATTACCCCCTACATACAAACAAACAAACAAACAAATTCTACCTCTTTATAATATTAGTATAGATAAATTTTCGAATGAATGCGTCGACCGCGTAAGTTTCGATAATTATTTGTTCTGTAGTTTGACAGGTTAACCAGATAAGTAATCGAACAAATAAAATTCTATGAAAAGTTCACCCGCAATTACCATGAAGTCATATTTTGAAATCCAGTAGTAATCCATGTAGTCCATTAATTTTCGTTGCGTGGTCATCCTACTTTACTTAATATGATTACCTTTTTTGTCAGAATAATTGTCCGCCGCCACGATGCATCACAAAAACAAAACGATATCAGCGCCTCTAACAGTGAATAATGTAACTAATTTTATGATATGATCACTAATGTTTGACCACATCATGAAGTAGCCGTGCGTTTAGCTGATCATATCGTCCAATGCTAATTTATTCATTGATCTGGCCAGGCCACATCATGATGTGGGCAGCGGGTATTGGCCATTTCATGAAATACAACCATTTTATGAAATAGCCGGCCAAATCATGAAATGATCAATTCTAAGATATGGCCACGACATTATACTACTATTATTACATTTTCGAATATTTAAAACTTCACTGCACTTGTTCAAACTTTCTTCGCTGAATACTTTCAACTTTGAAGTTGTTTTTTTGGTAAAAAACACAAAAAGGAGTTACATTAGACATTTTATACATTAAAATTCAAGTTTATTTTCGAATGGCTCACAAGTTTCTTTTTTTTTCTTTTGTGCTTCGGTAGATTTTCTTTGCGTATAAATTTTAACGGGATTGATTTCTGTCCAAAGTGCGTCTATTTAAATATTGCTGATTGATTGATTAATGAGAATATTGATTTGATTGGTACATATAAGGGCGCGTGCATGAAGCTATTGCGAATAACTGTAGTTATGTCATTTCCTCTCACTTGAAAATGTGTCAGATGATAGTTTAAATGCTATTTTGAATAAATAAAAACGTCAGCTGGCTCTATGTTGGTGGAAAACCCGTCAGCTGACGAATTTAAATAAGCGATCGGCGCTCACGTCTGGTTCCCATGCTCCACCTTTCACTGCATCAGCTGACGACCTTTCCACCAACATAGAGCCAGCTGACGTTTTTATTTATTCAAAATAGCATGTAAACTATCATCTGACAAATTTTCAAGTGAGAGGAAATCACTGAACGAAAAAAATTTTTTTGCATGTTCATGTGACCAGCTGACGTATAATCCACCACGGTACGGCCAGCTGACTTTTTTTTATCTTCGAATAATTGCGTTAACTATCATTTAACAAATTTTCAGTCGGGAGGAAATGACTGAAAACTTTTTTTTTTTTTACGTTTTTGAGGGGCTGCCTTTGCCCAACCCACCCACGGAGCGGCAGCTGACGTTCACCATGCTGCATAATACAACTCTCTGAAGCATTCCATGAGTTATCGCTTGAGAGGAAATGACTGACAAAATATACCCTCTGGCTCACGGGCTAAAAGGTCAGTTCGTGTGTGAACTTGGGATCTAAAGAAAAATTACGTCAACAGCTATCTAGGAACAACGTTCGCTTCACGCACTTTTTTGTCATCACACTCACCGTAAATATTATTTTCCATTCTTGGTTTCAACTCGGGAGATCCTTCGTCTATCTGCCATAATAGAAGACGACTCTCCGAAAAGGCTTGTACGACCATCATTAAATTATAGGTCATCATAAATGTAGGGTTTATTGGTATATTAATGTTGGCTTTCAGTCTATATTTTACACTATGCTGACACTAACTCGTTGCAGGTATCCCTAACGCTATCACAAGAGATCCGTCGCCTGTCCGCTCTGGTCGACGAGTACGAGTCTCCGTTCCGGTCGGAGCGCGCTCAGCTCGACCAGTACAAGCGCGCGCTGCATCGACACGTAGAGAGCGGACTGGGCGAGCGACTCAAGAAGAGACTCTCCGCAGACATCGGGAACGAGATGGACCAGGCGCAGAAGGAGATGGCTGGTATGTACACTTCAACGCCCAAGTGATACGCTTACAAGGCAACACAACTGAGTATGTGTGTGTGTGTTCCAGATCGCATGTACAACATCCTGCCGATGCACAAGCGTGCTGCGGCGGCGAGCTACATAATCCCGCACCAGCAACCCTTCGAGGTGCTGTACCGGCTCAACTGCGACAACCTGTGCGCAGACTTCACCGAGGACCTCTCCTTCCGCTTCTCCTACGGCATCACCGCGCTCATACAGCGCTTCCAGGGGAAGAACACCAACAAGATCGCGCTCAAAAACCCGCCGCAGTATACACAGGTTTGTACACTTACGATATTACTTGCTAAAGGGGGGGGGGGGTAAAGATATGTAATAATTATAGTCGCTTGCCATTATTCTCCCCATTACAACCGGCAGTTTCTGACAATGAAGAACAATGAAGTAGCGTCTGCGCAACACTAACTAAGTGTTGATATAGCTTACGAAGACGACGTACACGTTTTGTTCAAAGAACGTATACACGGAACGCACAATTTAACACCCTAAATATATTTCCACGTGGTTATAATGATGGACTATTCAATTAAAATACAAAGACCATCTCAATATGTTAAACATAACAATACTCGTGAACTTTCAGATCCCGCCGTCAGTGAGTTCGATCCCGTCGTCGATGGAGGTAGCGCGTAGCAGTAACGGTCCGTCTCTGGCGAGTCAAGTGGGTCTGTCGGCCGAGGAGTGGGGCCTCGTTTCCAAGTTCGCTCTGGGGGCCCTCACCTCACAAGGAACCATGGGCGGTTTGCTGCTGTCAGGACTCGTGAGTATACTTTGAGCGCTTAATCGCTAATGGATCAGTAGCGGCATCTAATCTGTCTAGGATACCGGTTTCGAATCAGTTAAGTACGTCCGGTGTACCCACCCACTGGCCAGTGAGAAGCGCTACCAACCTCCCTGGCTTATTTTTAAGGAAGGGACGAAATGAAAAAAAAAAACAAGTGCTTTTTGCCAACACTCAGAGGCCACTGCAGTAACGGCAAGATCCCTGAAAAATTGTATATGGGGTAACAGTAAAATTACCAATTTTTTTTAAAACTCCTGATTGTGTTATTATAGCATGCCGACACGAGAACAGGCAATCTGTACGGTTAACGTACAGGCATTTATTTTGCTAACGCCGCGACCTACTTTCCGCGAGTCGTTTTATATCAATTTTTATAATTAATCTTTAGTTGACCAATAACTGCCATAACGAGCAAACCACGATTAGCATCCCACATAACTATTAATTGTACCTTTAACTAATAAACTTCGGAAACAAGGAGTCTGTGGTTTTCGTCAACTCAAACTAACTAAAGACGCCTGGGCCGTACATCAAGAAATGGTCCTTCGAGCCGGATTGTCTCTATTGTTGATAGCGAATCGGTCCAGCCGGTCTCCCAGAAGCGGGTCGCCCCGGTAGGATTGAGAAGGCGCATATATCGCAGTAGAGTGGAAATCCAAAACTACGATCGCGAATACTTCGTGATTGAACTGAACTGCCTGCGGAGATACAACTCACTAATCTACCCAAGGCCGAGATTAACTAGCAGCGATGGCTCAGAGCGTCATGGAACTTATCAGCCGTCAAGAAACGACGTTCAACAACTTGAAGCAAATCTGCATCAATTACAAGAAGGACAGCCCTGCCAGAAAAAACGCGGAATATCTGGAGGAGCGTCTCTCGCGACTGAACACGACCTGGGAAAAGTTCGTGTATAATCATCAACTGCTGGAAGAATCTGGAACAACAGATCTCCAATATTTCACCGACGATGTCTTCAGCAGCACGAAAAAGATGTATGAAGATGTGTTACAAGACATACTGAAACGAAAGGCGGAGTTACCCACTTCCACTCCGAGCAAGGCCGAACCATCACCTTCTGCATCAACAACACAAGGTAAAGGCACGTCAATATTTAGCTTCGATGACATCAAATTTCACATAGCTCCGCGCGAAACCAACGAGACCCCTGAAAAACAGCAGGATCTATTGCGTAAACAGTACTGCAACTTTAGAGCGTTCGAGCGCACTGTGGAAAAGATTAATTTAGCAGCATCCGTGGAAAAATGGGAACTAGAAGATAACCTGAACATTTTAAAAACTAAGTGGGATCACATTGAAAAGGCAAATTGGGAGCTTGATTATATTTTGCAAGATGAAGATTCGATCTATAAACAAAAATATGATGCTGCGGAAAACCTGTACGACAACTTGCGGAAGAATATACAACAAAAAATCTGGAACAACGCTCACTATGAGAAGTCTACCCCAAGAATAGCAATTCCGGATTTTAACGGCGACTATAGCCAATGGCTAACCTTTAGAGATCTTTACGTGGAAAGTGTGCACAACAATCCGGCTCTTTCCAAGGCCCAAAAAATGCAACACCTGAAAACTAAACTTAAGGGCGAGGCGGAAAAGTTAGTACAGCATCTCGGAATTAGCGCCGAAAACTATACTTCCTGCTGGGAAATTCTTACGCATCGCTACGATAACAAACGGCTCCTGTTTACAACGTACACTAATACGCTGTTAAATCAACCCTCCATTCAAGAACCAAGCGCAGCAAATATAAGAAAACTCCATGACGTCATGCTGGAATGCTTGAATGGACTCAAAAACATTGGGCAAGATATCACTAATTGGGGCCCTTTTGTGGCTCATCTTCTGTCCCAAAAACTTGACAGTGTAACTTACAACGATTACATGAAGGATCTCAAGGACCCCCGAGGCTTTCCAGACTTAGAAGAATTTACCGAGTTTCTAGAAGCTAAATTCATGGCTTTGGAAGCTCTTCAAGGAAACAGCTCTAAGACATCTTTCTCAAACAAACCTGGTAAGACAAACAAACAGCCGTACAACAAATCAGAACCTGCAAATAATAACTATAAATATAACATACGGAGGTCAACGTACTATAACAAACCACAAAACTCGCCAAAAGTCTTCTTTGCGACAACGAAGAATTGCCCGATTTGCAAAACGGATCACGTTTTAATGAAATGTGACAAATTTGTTGCTATGAATGCAAAGGCACGTGAAGAAACAGTTCGCAAGATGCAAGTTTGCAAAAACTGTCTATTCAGTCACGGCGAAAAACGCTGCTTCTCACGCAAAAGATGTAGGTTATGTCGCAAACCACATCATACACTTTTGCATGATGACGAGTCTGAACACCATCAAGCTAACACTACTACGAGCACGCCAGCGACTTCTACCCCATCTCATGCTGTAAACAACGTAACGAGTGAAGAAAAGGAAGTTCTGTTGACGACCGTTCTCTTGGAAGTAAGAACTGTAGACGGAAACTACATCATTTTACGAGGTCTGCTGGATCAAGGCTCACAAGTTAGTCTTATCACGGAGAACGCAGCTCAGCGACTTAGATTACCGCGTAGTAAAATGAGCGCTGTAGTATCGGGTGTCGGATCACTAAGCGGCAATTGTAAAGGATCAATGAACCTGAAATGCAAATCTATCCATTCTGATTATCACTTCAAACTGAACACTCTTATCATGAAGAAACTTATAAACAACCTACCAACCGCATCGTTCTCAATTGCTAACTGGCATTATTTGGAAAACTTAAAGTTAGCGGACCCACACTTCAACATCTCGGGCCCAATCGACCTACTTTTGGGTGCTGACATTTATTCCGAACTTATACTAAACGGAATCATGAGAACGGATAACAGCTACCCTGTTGCACAACAGACTAAAGTGGGCTGGATCTTATGCGGAAATGTAAAAACTTTTAACTGCTTCGTGACCCTTAACAACTTGGAAGATATGGCAAGGTTCTGGGAAACTGAAGAATGCGCCGACACTTCATCATTAACTAGCGAAGAAGAATACTGTGAAGAATACTACAAGTCGACTACTACAAGAGCAGCTAGCGGGCAATATGTCGTGCAAATGCCTATGAAGCCTAACTATGAAGCTAACCTGAACAATACAAGATCTCAAGCGATAGCTCAGTTCCTTCAACTTGAAAAGAAAATGCTGACGAACAAAAAACTACAACTTGAGTACAAGCGCTTCATGGAAGAGTATATAGCTATGGGCCACATGAAACCAGTAACTACAGGGGATCAATCTAAAGTCTACCTACCCCATCACGGCGTATTGAGAGCAGAGTCAACTACAACAAAACTAAGAGTTGTCTTCAACGCGTCGTACAAAACAAAAAATAACAGCAGCCTCAACGATCACATGTACTGCGGTCCTAACTTACAGAAAGACATGTTTACATTACTCACCAACTGGAGAACTTACCGATATGTCTTCACAGCAGACGTAGAAAAACTCTATCGTTTTATCTGGCTGAACGCAAATCAACAACATCTGCAAACTATAATTTGGCGATCTCACCCAAAAGAACCGTTGCAAGAGTGGCAGCTGGGCACTGTAACGTACGGAATGAAAAGTGCACCCTATCTTGCAATGCGCACACTGCATCAACTCGCGCAAGATGAAGAAGATAACTATCCCGAGGCGTCAAAGATCCTGAAATGCTACTTCTACATGGACGATTTAGTCTACGGACAAAATACAGTTGAATCGTCAAAAGCCCTGGTAGCTCAGCTAATTAAGTTACTGAAGAAAGGAGGTTTCAACTTGCGCAAGTGGAAAAGTAACGCACCAAGAATCCTAGAAGATTTACGAGGTGATCAAAAAAGCAGCGACGCAAACATTACCTTCAGCCCAGAACAAACGTCAAACCAAACAACAAAGATGTTGGAATGGAATCCATCCAGTGACAGCTTCACGTACAATTGGAATCTATCCGAAAAGAAAAACCTCACGAAGCGCACCTTGCTTAGCGAAATAAGCAAATTGTACGATCCTTTGGGCTTCCTATCACCTTTCATTATAAAAACTAAACTTTTATTTCAAAAGATCTGGGTCAGCAAAATCGACTGGGATGAACGCCTATGCGATGAATTAACCAGTGAGTGGGAAACATTGAGGAAAGACATACCCTTGATAAATAAAATATCAATGCCAAGATGGCTGCAGTGTCATGGCACGAAACTTGAAGTCCACGGCTTCTGTGACGCAAGCGAAAGGGCATACGCGTGCGTACTTTACAGTCGTGTCCGGAATCAAAACGGCGAATACGTCATCACGCTGATGACTGCGAAAACAAAGGTTGCGCCGCTCAACAAAAAGATAACGCTACCTAGGATGGAACTATGCGGAGCATTACTACTCGCCAAACTGATAGAAAAGGTCAAACATACTCTCGACAAGAAACAGCTACAAATAAGATGCTGGAGTGACTCAAAAGTCGTCTTAGCATGGTTGCAAGGAGATATCAACAGATGGGAGAAATATGTTGCTAACAGAGTGGTGCAAATAAACAACATCATTCCTGCGAGTCATTGGAGCTATGTAAGATCGGAAGAGAATCCAGCTGACTGCGCAAGTCGAGGACTCCCGCCATCTAAACTAATACACTTTAACCTTTGGTGGGAAGGCCCTAGATGGTTAAAAACGTATGATTATATAAACAGCCAAGACAATAATTGTTTGACCTACTCAACAAACAATGGACTTCAACCAACAAATTGCTGCGTTGCAACTTACAAAACTTGTGAAATAATTAAAACATTATTGAATAAACATAGCAACTATAAACGTGTAATCCGAGTACTAGCCTGGATCCGACGAGCATTCAGCATGAATCACAACAAGGCAATCCATTCTATTAATAACTTAACCGACTGCAAAGAAGAAAAAGGTGTTATGTACTTGTCACCACAAGAAGTTGAAGCAGCTGCTAGCTTAGTGATCAGAAACGTCCAAAGGGAGTATTTTGGCGAAGAAATTGAGCGTTTGGAGAAGAGCCAACCAGTACCATCAAGAAGCAAGCTGCTGAAGTTATCTCCGTTTCTGGACGAAAATGGATTACTGCGAGTGAAAGGGCGACTGGTCAACTCAACTCTACCTCCCAAATCAAAGCATCCTCTTATTATACCCGCTACAGGAAGACTAACAGAGCTTATTATCCAAGAGGCTCACCACGATACCCTTCATGGGGGCGCCCGGCTCACTTTGGCCCATTTACGACTTAAGTTTTGGGTCATTGGGGGCAACAGAACGGTGAAGAAAAAACTAAGACAATGCATTAGATGTCATCGTTTTAAGCCGAATCGTCACTTCCAATTGATGGCAGACTTGCCAAAGGAACGCGTCACTCCAACAAGACCGTTTACAAACACTGGCGTTGATTATACTGGACATGTGGACATCAAAATTAACAAAGGGAGGGGAGTGAAAACCTGCAAAGCCTATATAGCTATTTTCATTTGTATGGTAACAAAAGCCGTGCATTTGGAATTAGTATCTGACTTGACCACCCAAACATTTCTCGCTGCCTTCAGAAGGATGTGTGCCCGTCGAGGCACACCAAAACACGTATTCTCGGATAACGGAACGAACTTTGTGGGGGCTGCAAAACTACTCAAAGAAGACTTTGAACGACACAAGACTTTTAAAACCTCGGAATTCTTTGATGAGATGAGCAATCAACAAATTGAGTGGCACTTTAACGCTCCTCTCTGGCCCACAGCTGGCGGGCTATGGGAGGCGGCCGTAAAATCAATGAAATATCACTTGCATCGAGTACTGGGAGAGCAGAAACTTACTTTCGAACAATTCACTACTCTGCTCACTCAAATTGAAGCCTGCCTGAACTCCCGTCCATTATGCCCATTAACAGAAGATGTGGAAGACTTGGAGTATCTAACTCCGGGGCATTTTCTCACCGGCGGTCCATTAATATCACCCCCACAAGAGGAACAAGATTTTGCTCAACATGACATTCGCAACAGATGGCGGCTGGTGGAACAACTAAATCTTCATATTTGGAAGCGTTGGTCGAATGAATACCTGCACCAACTGCAAATTCGAAGCAAATGGCAGCATACTCAAGAAAACCTAAAAGAAGGAGAACTGGTATTAGTGAAAGATGAACATCTACCTCCTGGACGGTGGCCTCTTGGAAGAGTACAGGAACTGCATACGGGCGCGGACGGAAGAGTCCGAGTGGTTACCTTAAAGACTAAGAAAGGGCCACTGAAGCGACCCATCACCAAACTGGCACCGTTACCATTGCAAACCCCGGAAGAAAAAGAACTAGTTAAAGAGCAACTATCCGCCCCGGAAACTAAAAGACAAGGGGGAACCAAAACAAATAAGAATGTACTGCCTCTCATTCTTATCTCTATATTAGCTATGACGGGGCTATCTCAATCAACGCCAACAACAAACAGTTTGCAAGTGACACCGATACCTAGTAACCACCCTATTTACTTCGACGAAGCCGGCAAACTACAACTGATTCATGACGAATGGACTCTGCTCATCTACTATAACCTAACATCATACTGGCAAGCGACTGCTAAGATCAAGACGTATATCGATCAAATCGATATACTGTGCCAAAGGGTCTCGCATGAGTATCAGCCCTGCGAAACGGTCGTCAGTCATTTACGTCATGAACTGGGGCACCTTACTGAATATAACTCGATGCTAATATCGCAACATGCAAGGCAAAAACGTGGCTACTTTGACGGAATCGGCAAGTTATCGAGAACGCTATTCGGGACTCTAGATGTGGACTTTGCTGAAAAGTACGAAAAGGACATACAGAACATGCAAGCAAATGATAATTATCTATTAGAACTAATGAAGAATCAAACTTTAATCATAGAGGCAGAAAACAATGTAGTTAAAAGAAACTCTGAGTTCATGGAGAAGCAACTCGAAACAATCAAAACCTACATGAACCGATTATGCAGTGTCATCATGAGAATAGAAAACAAAGCGCAAATGCTGTACACGATAATTGATATCAACTCTGCTGCGATAACATCAACTTTGATTTTCAAAGAGTTGAACACGATTCAAGACATGCTGATGAATGCTCTAGCCAATATCAACAGAGGACATTTAGATACACACCTGTTTCCGCCATCTCAACTGATCGAACAACTCAATATCATATCGGGGAGATTACCCCAAGGATTATCGTTGCCTGTGAAGGACATCCAAAAGGATTTTCAAAATATCTACGACCTGATACATGTCAAGGCTCGAATAACAAACAACTTTTTCCTATTTGAAATACATATTCCATTATTGAGTGATGAAGACTACAAAATATATCGAGTCATACCAATACCGTTTGTAAAACAAGGACAGCTAAAACTTCTACAACCTAGCTCAAACTTCATCGCTATTAACTTCGTGAAGAACTCATACATAACTATGGAAGAGCAAGACGTACGCCAATGTACCGCATATGGAGAAGATGAATTCACCTGTATTTCCCATCAGCCAGTCTACAGCTTACATGATAAGGACGCGCCGTGTGAGGCTAAAGTATTCAGTCAACAGACGTCGTTATCATGCACTCTCAAGGACGTGACCTGCAAAGAAACCTGGACAAAGTTACACAAACCTAACCTATGGCTGTTTACGTTGTGCGACAAACAGCTGATGCGCGTCATATGTAACGATCAAGTTACACCGGCGGTCATTGACGGGACTGGCGTAATTTCATTGAAACCTAAATGCATACTACAGAAAAAGGACGCCACAATATTTACTTACAATCACTTAGGTAGCAACTTTTATATGAAACCAGATATTGAAGTGCCAACAATAAACTCAACAATAAACCGCATATTTGATCTCGGATGGAAAAACGCACAGTTGAACATAACGGAATATGATACGCAGACTGCGAATGACGTGCTAAGAATCAGTCAACAGCTGGAAGATCAGAAGCACCAGGAGATATTACCGAAAACATCGGACATCTCGAGCCATGACATATACCACTATTCAATAACTTCGGTGCTGTTGGGAGGACTTGCAGTATTTGCCATTTATACGTTTCTAAAACGATACCGCACTGCAACTAAAGCCAAGGAGGATCACGCAAATCCACAAGGAAGGGACCACGTCGCCGATGGAGGAGACATAGAGCTACAAGAAATACGGAACCCAAGATCTGTGGAACCAGCTTACAGCGAGGCAAGACCGCTGAAGAAAACATTCCACTTCGAGGAACTTGTTTAATATTTATATTTTTCTTTACATTGTTAATTTATGTTTACACTCTTAATTTGTTTACTTTTACATTTTATACTTTGCTGTGTAAGGGATGCTCATCGCACTTTTGTCCCTCGGGAGCATGTACGGTTAACGTACAGGCATTTATTTTGCTAACGCCGCGACCTACTTTCCGCGAGTCGTTTTATATCAATTTTTATAATTAATCTTTAGTTGACCAATAACTGCCATAACGAGCAAACCACGATTAGCATCCCACATAACTATTAATTGTACCTTTAACTAATAAACTTCGGAAACAAGGAGTCTGTGGTTTTCGTCAACTCAAACTAACTAAAGACGCCTGGGCCGTACACAATCGAACTATGATATATTGTAAAACAATTTCTTCCCGTAGATACAGCAAAAGGTGACTGAGCGATTATTATTTAAGAATGGAAAATCGCATTCATCTGGATACTGATAACATACAAATTGCCATCACGACTGTCCCTCGAAGTTCTGTGCGTGATGATTATTTTTCAATTTGAATCTTATGTCAGTGTTCACATATCAATTTACCAGGGACAGTGATCTAGGCCAGTTGTTGCTCACTGCTTCAAGCTTATTGAACCCATTGCCCCCTCACAAAGTTCACGTATTTTTGAATAAATTTAACTTTTTTATATTTCAACCTTCGCAATTGTGTTCCAGCTTTTAAAAACAGTAGGTTGGCGCATAGTGGCAGTGACTGGAGTGATCTACGGAGCTCTGTACGCTTACGAGCGTCTCACGTGGACGGCCAAGGCTCAGGAGCGCGTGTTCAAGAAGCAATACGTCGCGCACGCCAGCAAGAAACTGCGGCTCATCGTAGACCTCACCTCCGCTAACTGCAGCCATCAGGTGCAACAGTGAGTATACACATCTTGATTGTACTGGTAATTTCGAAACCTCGATCCTGTGGCCGATACATAACTAGATTTACGCTCAAGTCTTGTGACAACTTTCGTTTGAGCGATATGAAATTGATATCGCTAAGAAAAGAAGGAACAGAATTCTAGCACTCAAGTATTTTTGTATTGCAGCGTATACACCTACTCCATTGAATTTGACCAAACTTTGAATCCGGTTTCTTTAGGTTTCTAGCAGTATTCAGCCTAGTATTCGTCGGCTAGATGTGTACACTGCATTAGTCAACAAATTTTAAACGAACGAATCGAATTTTAGCAGATTCGAGTCCCGTTCGTTGGCTAGTACGCTGCAAAATCAGATGAACAAATACCTTGTTAATACTTTCGTGGGTTTTGATATACACCCTGAATATTCCGCCTTTTTCCAGGGAGCTATCAACAATGTTTGCGCGCCTGTGCCGGCTGATCGACGAGGCGACGACCGAGATGGACTCGGAGCTGTCCGAGGTCAAAGAGGCCATCAAGATGTTAGACAGCGCCTCCACTTCCGCCAAGAAGCTGCGCAACAAGGCCAACTACCTCTCACACGAACTGGAGCTGTTTGATGACGCCTTCCTCAAGCACAACTAGGACTGGGAGGTATTTAGGTATGTCATCAATCATTTTAATATTCTGAGTGATGTTCTCTGTACCATCTTATCACAACTGTGTAGGAGTGTCGGCAAGAAGTGGGCGAGTGACAGCATTTTACATGAAACATCTTTTGTCTGACCTCATCAATCCAACTTGTTGGGGATTCTGTTAGGTTTTAGACTATCTGGCATCTAACCAACATGACGACCGAGACAAAGTGGCGTTTAATACATACGGTCGTGGACTCGAAATGTTTATCAGATTTCAAATTCGATTCCTTATCATATTGTGCGCAATAAGATTTAGGCCCTGCGCAGACGGCACACTTTTTGTGCGATCGAGTCTGCGGCGCACAAAAAGTCTGCATGGCGCGCAAAAAGTCGGTCGCGGATTTTTCACAGACTCAACGCACACGACGCACATCTTCGATCATTTTGTCGGCAGAGCTGTAGGGACGTAGACGCTATGCAAATCGTGCAGAGATCGCGAAGTATTATTTTGTACATGAAGTACAGAAAAAGAAGAAGAAATAGAGAATTTTGGGTACATCCTATACTTTCGGAAAGATTACTGAAGGGACAGTTCCATACTAAACATTCAATTCTGAAACAACATCCGGCAAATTTTTTCAAATTTTATAAAATGTCTGTTACTACATTTGATGAGTTGCTATTTATTTTGAGACCTGCTTTGACTCATTCAGAAACAACAATGAGGAGGTGCCTTCTGCCTTAGAAGTATCATAAATTGCTGGTCTGTTTTGTATTTCTTGAATTAACATAGTTACATCGACCTCTGGAGCCATGATAATAGATCGCGTGCGTTACGTCCACCCCTAGCAAATGCAGATTGCCGACTAAAGTGTGCGCCGTCTGCGTTAGCGCGCGTTGAAGCAAACGTTCAATTTTTTTCACACACTTTTTGTGCGGAGCGGCGCGCCGCGGCGCGGTGCGGTCTGCCCGAATTACACGGATTTTTTGTGCGCCGGACTTTTTGCGCGTCGTGTGCGTTACTGCATATAATTGCTAGTGATGTTCAAATCCGCTATAAACTGTAGACGTGTTTATAAACTATAAAATACAGGGTGTTAACGAAATCGTGTAATTCCTTCAAACCGCGTGATCTACTGGTGACACAGATTAACCCTAAATGTGAATTTTCCAAAAATGAAACAAAAAAAAAAATAAAAAAAAATTTTTTGGTTTTTATTTCTGAGTGTTTTTAGAACCTTGAGTTATCTGACTGCAAAGAATGATATCGCGTTAGTCGTTCCTGCCAGCCGTGTCGCCGTACTTTCATTAATTTAGGCGCAGCATCGAAATGTTCGCACGAATAAAATTATTTTTTTGCAAAAATAAAAAAACTTTTTTTTTACTGAATCCTTATTAGGTGGTTTAGATACGATCGGTAACAAAGCCGCATGAAAAAAAAAGAATTTTTATTTTTTTATTTTTAATCAATCTAAATCCCGTGCGGGGCCTGTCTACACCAGTAGTAGAACATGTGGTTTTAAGGAATTACACGAATTCGTTAACACCCTGTATATTCATATAGTCTGTTATTTTATACGCTATCATTATAACGCGGTGTTACAAAACTCGGGCGCAGTCTGAACGCGGAGACGCTATAATTTTATTTAACAACTAGCTTTTGCCCGCGGCTTCGCTCGCGTTAATTTACGGATCCCTAATTTTTTGATCCCAAAATATAGCCTATAGCACTCAGGGATAACGTAGCTTCCTATTGGTGAAAGATTTTTTGAAATCGGATGAGTAGTTTCGGAGATTACCTCCTACATACAAACAAACAAACAAATTCTACCTCTTTATATTAACAACACGCTAAACGGACTTGATGATGCGCGGTAAATGTTATCTCGCAACGCGCTGTACACTAAAGAATATAATAATATTTCGTTCCCTTACGCGCAATTGCTAGTCGCTACGCTATCTTGCTATCTCGTTCTGGCCCCGCTATGCGCGTTTAGACTTTTATTCGTTGAGTAGGTTGAGGCGTTATAATATAGCGCGAAGTTAGAGCCGCTATAGCAAACGCTATACGCTATGTACACATAGTCTGTTATACTTTGGCGCTATACGTTTTATTAACCACCACTAATAATTGCATAGGTTCTATTTTCACAGACTAAAAAGTGCGTCACGGATAGTCTGTCGTCTGCGCAGGGCCTTAAGATGTCATATCAACTTATGTCATATCGACCATAATTATGAAAAAGTAATGTGCAAGCAATTATAGACCTTAGGGTGGTAAACATTTCAAGTCTCTGTACAATATGGACGACGTATCTTGGCGAGTCTGAAGTTAGTTGTTTGGCTGCGCAATGGAACTTTTAGAAACGAAATTGTCTACTGCGCAACTAATTAGCTAACTTCAGACTCGCCAAGATACGTCGGCCGTATTGTACATAAACTCGCACCTTTATCCCATGGGGATTAGCAAAAACTTCAGAACACCACTTGCTCCTTGATCCTTACATACTCCTTTCGCTTCGTCCACGTCCTTACATCTAGTCATACACGCACTTCGGTTGAGAGTACTTAGTACTCTGTAAGGAACGTAGCATGTGGCGTTCTGCAGTTTCTGCCTACCCCATTGGCGTGAGTTTATGCATGTATGAAACGCCAGCACCTGTCCTTTTTAAGAACATCACCAATAACATTGATGTATGTCCTTCTAGGGCGTTCTCTAGTGTTTCAATTTGCGGGAAATGAAAAGACATCTAAGTAATCTAGTTGATGTATAAGATTTTTGATCTGTTCAGCCTGTTTTTATATTCGCAGTGGAAGGTACAAGAAGGCCCTCGCGTGCCTGCTGCGCCTGTCGGCTGTACGCTAGTGACTAGCATGCCAGTGATTAGCACGGTAGTGACTAGCGCGCTAGTAACTAGTGCGCCAGTGACTAGCGCGCTAGTGCGGCCTCGCGCCCGTTGTCTGTGGGTACGGGATCCAGCTGTGAACTTGTGTGTGTGTATTTATCGCGCGTGTGTGAGTACTGCCTAGAGCAGCAGTGGCTCCGTCGTGTCAAGTTGTAACCTAGTACTGTTGTTGTTGTTCAGAAGTATGTTTATTGTTCGCGTCTTCAACGTGTAAAATGAAACATGAATATAAACTATACATATAATGTCCTCGAATGTCTCGACACGACGGCGCTACTGTTACGACGGGTCTCGGTCACTGGATCCTCAGGTGACATGACAAGTCTACTTAGGTTAACCCACAACAGTAAGGTAAACATGTTTCATGTCTTTGTATACTTGAATGATATACCTCTATTGTAAATTAGAGCTTTTGTTGTTGTTTTAAAGTTATTTATCAGTTTTTATGTGTTGTATCGCAATGAAATCACGCGTAGACGATCGTCTAAAAACTTGTTATGACATTAATTTGTTATATTGAATTTATTTTAGTTTGTACATGGTTCCTGACGATTTTTAATTTATTTTTAATGTTTACCTTCCCTTTATATAAATAAACATCTTGGTGCTACCAAACGGATGCATAAAACATCAAAATCTAAGAAACAATGTTTTTAGATACAATTTGTTTGTGTATAAAATTGTTATTACATAAATACATAAATTCTACATGGAGAATATCTTATAAAATGTTTACTGTTTGTGTGTTTATCAATGCTGTGTCTATACGCTTTGACAACTACTCTGAAACGTTGGTTATTTATACTAGTGTTGAGTAGGACATACAAGAGGCGGTACATTTGTCGCGTACATGACGTCAAAGTAAAATGTAAGAGCGGCTCGACATTTTAAAGTGTACTACTTCAACTTTTATGTCGCGGTAGTCGCGTTACTCGTTACTTTCGGTAAGTAAACTACAGGGTGAGAAAGAGAGGGAGTGAGGCACATGCTACAATAGCACGTCATTCATTCTACAATGAATATTACGTGACCGCGACTCGAGAGAGACGTAATCAGAGTACATCGAAACCAGTAACATCAAATGTCATATTCGTACTCGTTACTTCAAACGTATCACCGAGCTTCAGTACGCCTCACCTCATTTGAAGTAGGACATTGTACTGGCTCAGAGCAAAAAAGAGGCTACTCTTACAAACTCTTTTTCAAGTCATGTCCTACCCAACACTAATTTATACTGCAAGTGTTTTAGATAGTTATTGGGTACTCATTAAAAAATAAATTTAATCTACGACCTAGCATCATTACTGATTAGTTACCATAAACGACATTTTTTGCACCGAAATTGCGCAATATCGACTATGCAGCCGCCCTCATGATTTTATGATCTGTGATATTACTCATTGTTACAAAATTATTTTTATCCATTGGCACACTGCACAGGAACATAGTGTTTTGAAAATGGAGCATTTATTATGTGTATCGGTACCTTAACTATAGGTAAGCAAAAAAAAACTATAAAATCCTAAAAAGTGTAGCATGGTCAACATTGCGGAATTAAATGAAATTGTTTCAATATAAGGATTATTTTATGTTGTAGCAAAGTGGAGTGTGGTTCTCGGCTGTTATTATAATAATATGATGTAGGCAAAGCTGTTATATTTTGCTGCACCCTTACTACCTTATTACATTGTCAAAGAAATGTTAGCGTATTTTTTATTCCATTATAATAAACAATTATGAATTATTGTAGAATTAAATAAATTTAGCCTCAAATATTGTGTGAAAAATACATTAAATGGAACAACAATCACTTCTTTGACAGTGTAATACTTTCTTACATTTTGCCTATTTTTACATTTTTATTGTGTATAATATAAACAAATGAGTTGACGTCACTATAGTGACATAAATATTCAATTGTAACAGATAGGAAGGTATACAGCATCCTTAATGGAATGAATTGAACATTGGGAGCCATGCAACCATTTGATATTAGATAGATTTTGTTGTCCATTGTAATTAGTTATTGCATAATTAGGAGAATTTTCTTATGTAAATAAAACAAATAAAAGATTCCTTTATAAAATAATGGTTTTATTTGTAGAAATATTATATAAGACGTATTCCACATTGGGCACCCGCTTTTACGGCACCCAAGTTAATGGCACCTGAGGTATTCCATATTCGGCACCCATCGGTATTTTTCGCAGGTGCCATTAGTGGAACAGTTTATTATTTAAAATTTTATTCCACTTTCGGCACCTACGAACCAGTAGGTACTAGTGATGGGACGTTTACTTTTTATAGGACGTTAAAATTAAAAATTCGATTAAAATCCGTAGAGTTTGATAACATTATAAAAATATAACTTCTTTATGTATTTTAATATCACAATCGGTTTACTTAATCACATATATTGCAAAATCAGCCTTGAGTTACAATAGTTTTTTTTTTAAAATGTTTTGCGGCTTTTTATCAAACATGATCATGCCAGCCTCATCGTACACAATAGAATTTAAAAACAAATACTTTTTAAGTTTACATACAATTATTTCTCTTCTTGATTAACTTTGTAATTAAAATTCAACTGTCTTTATTTATTAAAACTACCAGGAAAGCAGAAATGAACTGGAACTAAGTGCTTAAGCGACTTTACTACTTAGCTTAATAATGCTAAAATTATAAGTTTTGAAATTGAATCAATTGTTGTTTTGAAAAGTACCAGGGTTAAACGATGTCACTAAGATGTGCACCAATGATTAAACACAAAAAGGAATATAAGGTATTCCTTATTATTCACTATATCGATAGAAGTCTTAAAACTGTCCTATATCTTACCTATTACTGTCACTTAGTGATATCGTTTATGCGCCTATTTTCTGTTCATTTCTGTCGCCCTGGTACTTTTCAAAACAACAATTGATTCAATTTCAAAACTTATAATTTTAGCATTATTAAGCTAAGTAGTAAAGTCGCTTAAGCACTTAGTTCCAGTTCATTTCTGCTTTCCTGGTAGTTTTAATAAATAAAGACAGTTGAATTTTAATTACAAAGTTAATCAAGAAGAGAAATAATTGTATGTAAACTTAAAAAGTATTTGTTTTTAAATTCTATTGTGTACGATGAGGCTGGCATGATCATGTTTGATAAAAAGCCGCAAAACATTTAAAAAAAAAAACTATTGTAACTCAAGGCTGATTTTGCAATATATGTGATTAAGTAAACCGATTGTGATATTAAAATACATAAAGAAGTTATATTTTTATCATGTTATCAAACTCTACGGATTTTAATCGAATTTTTAATTTTAACGTCCTATAAAAAGTAAACGTCCCATCACTAGTACCTACTGGTTCGTAGGTGCCGAAAGTGGAATAAAATTTTAAATAATAAACTGTTCCACTAATGGCACCTGCGAAAAATACCGATAGGTGCCGAATATGGAATACCTCAGGTGCCATTAACTTGGGTGCCGTAAAAGCGGGTGCCCAATGTGGAATACGTCTTATATAAACCTCTGAGATCAAAATTATTTAACTGTAGTATAGGTAATAATATCAATTATACTTAGATCGAATTTCTTCTGAATGTTCTGAGTTTTCTGTATGTTCTGAAAGGATATATTAAAACATTATAAAACTAACCCTTTGTTAAAATTAAAATAGTTTCAGTGAATGAAACATAAATCAGAACTTAGCACAAGGGAAGCAAACCATTTACCTGCCTAAGGGTCAATTCATACTAGCGCATAGTCGAAGCGTTTCGAAGCGTTAATTTGAAACTTAACATAGTAAATTCACTTTTATCTCCACAACGTAATGCACGTATTTCTTCCGAGATAAAAAGAAAACGCGCGAAGTCGCGCGCATTCGACGGAATTCGCACGTGTGAGCGCGAACAACGCGCGTTCGCGCACTCCCATGCGCCTGTTACGCGAAACACGCGTCGTCACTCGTCAGTCAGATTCGGAAACTGACCTTTGTCGGAGTTGATCACTGCAGCAGTATGTAAAAGCGTGCGAATTCACGAGAATACGCGCCCATTCGTGCAATTTCGCTTTAATTGTGAAGAATTTGACGCTTAGTCGCGCTTCGACTCTACGCTAGTATGAATTAACCCTAACAGATCGCCACTCAGCCAACATATTGAAAGCACCAGAAGAAAAACAAAAATCAATCTTACCAAAATAGTATCTGCTTTGAACTCCTTCTTATCGAATTTTACAGCGGCGCCCTCTACTTTGAGTCCGTAATGCGCGCACGCAGCGGCTGCGTCGCGTTCTGAACTGAAGCGCAACCATCTCGCAAGCGCTGTACAAGGCACTGTCAGTACCTTGCTGTTGTAAGCGTCGCTCATCACTTGAAGAGCGCGTCTGTGAATGTTTTTTTTTTAAATTGGCGTTTCTCAAATATAATTTTAAATTACTAATCACTTTAATCACATTTTTTAGTAATTACTCTCGCTAGTAAAGTTCCAACTCGACATAAACGTGTAGTATTTCGAATATTGGAAGGCATTTTAAAATAGAATTATATTTTGAAAAATACTTGTAGACTTACCTTTGCAATGTGGGTAAGTAGGTAGACAAGGCACAGTATGAGAGAGGGCACAGCTTGTCCAACAGTCTACACACTTTAATGTAGTTGCCCTGAAGGTTTGCTATTGCTATTTCATATGCTAGGCGCAGTTTTGTCTGCCTGGAAAAAAACACATTTATTTTTAAAAAAAAACACGATTTGAATTGTGTTTCAGATAAAAAAACTTGTTTGCTTCCTTACCTCTTGAAATCTTTGTATAAACTAACATATCTGAACAATGGATGCAAATCATCCAGATTACACAATATGTAGAGACTTTCTACCAGCACTTGATCATTGACGAGTTTGGTCTTTCTTTTTGCATTGCTATTTAAATCCAAATTGGACAGGAAACCTGATAACTGGTCTACTACTCTCCCTTGGGTTTGGGCTATGGTTTCACAGCATGACAAGTACCATTTTATACATTCTAATAAGTACTTTCTGTTGAGAACTGGGTCATAGTCTTTTAGAGGAAGACTTGATAATCTGAAATAGAAAAATGTTACTTATTTTTATGATTTTATTTGCTCACTGCAACTTCGTATCGGTACCATTAATTTAGTTGATTGCGTTTTTCATCTAACATTTGAGCCAAGACAACTTAAGAAAAATGACAACACTGCATCAAGCATGCTCATTCCTCATCGCCGGGTATTCCCTGGGCCTTCACAAGCTGTCTCAGTTTCCTACTGTCTTGTGCCGTCTCCTTTAATTGTAGAATTTTTAGTTTAAAACTAGGCTGGCAACCCAGACTAAATGCCCGTGAGTTAAGCCGTACATAATCAAACTTAATTAGAAATTTACAATACCATACAGAATTCGATGAATGAGTCTAAAATACTTACTCATAGCCATAATATACATAGAACCTGATCATAGGTTCTAATAGACAAACACATTGTTCAGGAGGTAGCCGCTGAATGGTCATGTCCTGCCTCACAGCTTTGAGGCGGTCATTCACATAGTCATACACAACTGATGCTGAAACATCCACTCTTCTTGTGATACTGGAAATTACAACTAAATCTAATTTTTTGCCTGTAAATAAGTTATTTCAATTGGAGCAAATCCAATACTACAAAGTCTTTAGCAAAGTGTGCAGTTGATATTGAAGAAAGAAAAAAGTTTTTATTTTGGTACACAATTTCGTTACCAATATTATCTATTAATTCCAAAATAATGCAGCGAGGAATAGGTAAACTATTTGACAAAAAATCAATTATATGTATAGGAAATTAAAGGATAGGTAAGAAAACCTAAAGGATAGCTAAAAAATGTAAAGGATAGGTTAAAAAAAACTAAAGGATAGGTAAAAAAATGTAAAGGATAGATAAAAATTGGGTCATTCACAAGCAAAATCTTACTCAAGCAGAAGATACTGTACAGTGTCCATGAGCACGGTGTAAGGGCGCAGCAGATGAGGCACAGCCATGTTGGAGTCTGCAGCAGATCGGCTGTAGCTCTTCACCAGCTTTCTCTCACTGCCCCACACTTCTAGCACATGGACTAGACGTTCTACCTCCCGCCTGTTCATTTATAAATAAATAGAATTGGATGGACATGATTTATAGTGCAGCAGAACATCAAACATTTCACTAAATACTGTTTTCAATATTTATCTTAGGCAGGTATTTGTTTTTTTTTTAAATCCTTATTTGAGGGGTGCAAGTCTTAATGCTATAAATCAGATATAATAACAGAATTATAGGGATATAAAATATGAATGTAGGTACTTTAAAAATAACAGTTAGAGTTTAAAAATATTATAGGTGTATAATTAAGTGCCTTGTTATTTAGTATTTTCATAAATGTTTGTGCTTTTAATAATTAATATAGCGGCAAACTATAAAGGCTGCTACCATAGAAGTTATGCTGAGAACCACTACAACTACCAATATGTACGACTGGGCACTAGGCTAACTAATTTCAAGACTTTTTAAATATAACCTCATAAAGACGTAACGTGAAAGATCGTACATTCTATAACAATATTTAGTGTACATCTTCAATCGGTAGGTATGGATTATTTTAAATAGTTGTAGCAAATGTAATTGCTGAACAAATTAGATAATAATATAGTGCTAAAATAACGTTAGGTACAATTTGACTTCGTCTTCAGGACACATAGAGTAACAGGTGCCTGTGATGCAGTCTGTATTCCGGGCTTCTTCACTTTCTATGTTCTTGCAAAAGAAATCGAAGTAGGAAGACATCATTTTACGATAATAATATTATTAATTCACATTCACAAATCTGTGATTTTTGAATAGTTAAGAGATGTTTGTGACCAAAGAGTAAAGTAATATAGTAGAAAAAGAGAGCCCTCTCACGGCCTTTTTTTGATGTTCAATTTGAAGCGCCATCTGGATTTCGGCCCCTGAGTTAGAGTTGTCTGTATGTCTATACTGTTTTATAGGTATGTATAGATATCGTAGACGTTAGCTATAGATATACATAGGTATCTATATTATGATTTAGATTTATTACTGTTCTTACTGTATCAGTTAAAATTGAATTATTTAAGTAAAGCATTTCATTTATTTTTTATCAGGACAGACGCATAGATGGTGCCTGTCAAACAGATGAAATGTTTACCTAAATATTTCAAGTTTAAACTGATGCAATAAGATTCATGTTTAAGTAACAATTTCACAATTTATAGCGTCCTTTCGCAAAAGTACTTCAATGGCAAAACTCGACACTGAGCTGGAGGAACTAAAACTCAACACTACGAACTCAGTGGAGAAGGTAGCATTTAAAGTTTAGCACAAAACAACACAGAAAAACCACAACACGTGCTCACGCAAGGGCCGGTGAATTGTTTTATAAACAAAAACAAATGGCCGCCGTGGCCGGCGCTTGCGCCGGATGACAGTTAATCATTATTGTTCAATAATCTCAAAAAGAAAAGCAGAATTATTAATCTTATTTTAAATTTAATTACATAATTTTAACTGAATATTTACATAATTTATGTATTAGCTACAGTATTATTTTTTAATAAAATCTTTCTACTTTTAACTCTTGTAGTGCCATCTATTGACCACATAAGATGAAAATAGGTTTTCTTTTCGGGGCGTCGTAAGAGATGGCGTTGTAAACGGTAAACGATACGGCCAAACTAAGTGTCCCCCCCCTGTTTGTGACACACGAATGATGACATGACATAACATGACAAGTGTTGCAATTGCAAAAGTGAGATTTAGAGAAACGGGTTATTTGCCAGCTGAAAAATGGAAGAAACCGAGGGATTCCTACGTTTTATTTCTTTGCTAGTTGAGGGACTTTATTATAAGATGCCGAATTATCGGACTCCTGCAAGATTTCCTTCACCTAGTAGTTTGATAATATTGAACTCTGTTCTACCAACACGTTTTGACTCATTTTCTTTTGTTTTGATAAGATAATGTGTGTGATGGGTTCCGTACCACTATCTATAAAAACCGGCCAAGTGCGAGTCAGACTCGCTCAAGAAGGGTTCCGTATCACGTATCCATATTCCGTAAATCACGTTTGTTGTATGGGAGCCCCCTTAAATATTTATTTTATTCTGTTTTTTAGTATTTGTTGTTATAGCGGCCACAGAAATACATCATCTGTCAAAATTTCAACTGTCTATCACGGTTCATGAGATACAGCCTGGTACTGGACGGACAGACAGACAGGCAGACGGACAGCGGAGCCTTAGTAATAGGGTCCCGTTTTACCCTTTGAGTACGGAACCCTAAAAACGGCATAGTTGAGGTACTGCTTTAGCTTATAAGTCTACTGTGACCATGGTGACCTAGTGAGATAGGGCCCTAAGAACATTTTACCCACTCAAGAGGCTGATCCGACTGTCAGAAGGCTTCCACGTCTTACATTTGTTTGAACTGTCCATAAACCCGATTCCTATCAGACTATCGGATCGGACATACGACTCAATATCGTATTATATGATATGTAGTAGTGTTTCGTTAGACAGAAACGAAAGAGACGGACTAGACAATCGCGCCTTATCCCAGTAGTCCCATTCTTTAGTTCCATTATGGGACTACTGGGTTTTTTTTTTCTCCCAGTAGTTCCATGGAACTAGAATACTTTTTCATCTAATCCCATTAGTTCCATTAAGTACAGTTGAATGGTGATTAAATATAGTAAGAACAATAATCTTACCTATTTACCTACGTGCAATATGAGAACTGGCCTATATTATTATTACGTGCATTTAGCAGATTTCAGATTTTTAAGGAAAATAGACACTTATTGTCAATAATTTATTTGACGTGCATGCTATACTTATTATTTTCCTACTTGAATTTTTTTAAGAGTGTAATAACACTGGAGGTAAAAACACTTGTGATTATAATGGGATTGGATGAAAAAGTATTCTAGTTCCATGGAACTACTGGGAGGAAAAAATACCAGTAGTCCCATAATGGAACCAGAGAATGGAACTACTGGGATACAGCGGACAATCGAACGTTTGTTTGGAGAGTCCGATCCGATTTTTGAATATACTTTCAGAGCCGCTTGCCCTAGGCTACCAGCCATTCTGACGCTAACTAGCAGTCGGTTCAAACAATCGGAAGCAATCATATACCCAGAGGTGGACTAGCAGTCTTGGCCGCCCTAGGCGGCGTAGTACCAGCCGTCCCTTTCTCAATTCCTCTATTACTGAGCTAAGATGTTATTTATACCTATATAAACATGTCGTGGATAGATGTCGCTACCGTACAACATACAGCGCCATCTATCAATTCAATCGCAAACTAAACATCATCGGAAACGCAAGCGCACCCCACCGCTTGGACACGATCGTCGGTAGAGGGGATGCAGCGAAGACGGACAGAGAGACCGAGCGTTAGCTCAGTCTAGTTCGGACAGTCTTGGCAGACACTCAGTGCCAACGCGCGTGTTTGTTTCCTGTGAAGTGTATACTTACTTACGTTACTTTAAATAAAGTTAGTTTATATTACATCGTCTTTCGTTCGAGTACCCACACAGTGCCCACGTTTATTTAAAACTATGTCGTATCGTGAAGAGGACCCAATGCTTCGCACCTCGGCTACCCATGATGCGACATCAGAAGTTGGATTCACTCGAGCTGAAGAAAATTTGGAGAATGGAGCAATGACGTCACGCTGTGACGAGAATTTGCTTCGTACGCTGTTGGCGGCTCAAAACCAGAATATGATGTCCCTCATAGAAGCCGTCAGGGGACCAACAGGTACCAAGCATATTTCCTTGCCTGAATTTGACCCGGAGAAGCCGGATGTAGACGCACGCGCATGGTGTACTACAGCGGATCTGTGCTTATCGGAAGTTCCGCTTCAGGGAAGTGCTCTAATCATCACCTTAAGCAAGGCCCTGAAAGGAAGTGCTTCACGTTGGCTTGCGCAAGTGTCGTTTGCGGGTATGACATGGTGTGACTTCAAAAGTCTGTTTTTATCCCGTTATGACTGCGTGGACACACCAGCCGCTACGCTTGTCAAACTGACGAGTGGCAAGCCTAAGGAAGGTGAATGCTATGCTGCTTACGCCGCTCGATTGCTTTCTACACTCACATCACGCTGGCAAAACATGAGCGCCGAGCAGATAGCCGTATCCACGGTGCTGGCTCACATGGCACAATTTGATGGGCGTATTCAAAGACTGGCTTTCACTACCGATGTCAGCAACAGGAGCAAGCTTCAGGGTGAACTTCAAGCGTTCTCATTCTTGAAGAGGAAAGCTTCGACTGGTAACACAACCGACACCGCACCTGATTTCAAGCGATCGAAGTTTCAGCCGTCAACGTTGAAATGTCACAACTGCGGTAAACCAGGTCACAGAGCGGTTGACTGCCGATCAAGGGGTGAAGTGAAGGGCAAGGCAGCCAATGCTACCACTTCGGCGTCCACCTCTACGGGATCGAAGCAGCGTCCAGATGTCATCTGCTTTCGATGTGGCAACGCCGGACATTTTGCTTCTAAATGTCCACGAAGCAATGGCGGAGGCAACGGCCCACGGAGCTCGAGCAGTTCACAGGCAGCGACTGCAGCAGCGGCAAGCAGCGAGCGACGCGTTGAAGTTTGCTATGTTAGCAATCCTAGTGGTGTGCTGATGAACTCGGGTGAGTCATATCCATTTTATTATGATTCTGGTGCCGAATGCTCTCTAGTCAAGGATAATGTTGCGTCAAAGTTTAGTGGCAAACGTGTAAACAACATTGTAAATTTAACGGGAATCGGTCATGGTAGTGTGCAAAGTACCCTACAAATTTTATCTGAGGTTATGATAAACAATCTACGATTAGAGATCTTATTTCACGTTGTACCGGATAGTTGTCTTAAAAATGATATTTTAATTGGTCGCGAGATTTTAGATCAGGGATTCAACGTTAATATGACAGCCGATAGTGTTGTTTTGTGTCGTGAAAAGATTATTAGGTTATGTGACGTTTCAAATTTTCAAATAGCCTGAAGAGTGATTCTAATTGTCAAATTAATTTCGACAAAGTTAATACCGACGTTCCAACGGAATTTCGTTCCCAATTAAGTGATCTTCTGTCAGAATATGCATCTTCATTTTCTAGTGGTGTTTCTAGATCCCGTGTTACAACAGGACAGTTGCAAATTCGGCTCATGGACCCTAGTCGTACAGTCAATCGTCGCCCCTATAGGCTTAGCGCCAGTGAACGCGAAGTTGTTACTGCTAAAGTTCGGGAATTAGAGGAAGCAGGTATAATTAGGCCAAGTTGTTCGCCTTTTTCCAGTCCAGTATTGCTTGTTAAGAAGAAGGATGGTTCTGATCGTATGTGTGTCGATTATAGGGAACTGAACGACAACACGGTGTCGGATAGGTTTCCACTGCCATTGATAGAGGATCTTGTATCTAGGTTAGGCGGTGCTACATGGTTCACATCCCTTGATATGTTATCAGGCTATCATCAGATTCCAGTGCATCCTGAATCAATAGAGCGCACTGCATTCGTCACACCTGATGGTCAGTGGGAATATTTGACCATGCCGTTCGGTTTGAAGAATGCAAGCTCAGTATATCAGCGGGCAGTGATGAAAGCATTAGGTGACCTTGCATATAGTTATGCTGTCACATACGTTGATGACATTTTGCTGATAGGGTCATCTGTGGAGGAGAGTTTAGTTCGTCTTCGTACTGTACTCGATAAATTGACAAAGGCTGGCTTTTCTTTGAATTTCGCTAAGTGTTCATTTCTTAAGCGACGAGTTGAATATTTAGGCTTTGTTGTTGAAAACGGCCAAATTAGACCCAACCCAAATAAAATAGTAGCTTTGTCCAAACTTCCCCCACCTAAAACCATCACTCAGCTGAGACAGTTCATAGGCCTGGCCAATTATTTCAGACAATTTGTGCCACAGTTTTCAAAAATAATGGCTCCTCTGCAGTGCGAGCACGGTTCTTTTTATCGAATTTTATCGAGACGTTAAGTTATCCACTCTAAACTTCAAATTTGACATAAGATATTGATAAAACGACAAAGGTAGCACGGATCGTAATTTACCATTGATTTAAGAAACATAAGAGGATAAGCCCTAAATTGATGTTATTTTAAATACTATGCCAATATGTATCGCAGTAAAAAATGTAATCTGTCTCGTTCTTACACGTAATAATTTACAAATGTAAAAAGTGTGTACACTATATGTCATAGATTTTAATTTTCTATTATCGTTTTTCAACGTCACCAAGCTCCGCCTTTAAGGATATTTTTGACATGACGCCATTTTAGAGAATTACTTATGCCTTTCGTCTGTCGTTCATGCTTTGTTCGAAGTTTATTTACAGTTTTACAGTGAACCTTGGGTGTTTAGGTATTTTTTGTTGTATTATAAAGGATACGTGAGCAAAACCTAACATGACAGTGTTGCATCAGAAGATGTAATTCATTGCATAAGAGGAAAACTTGACTTCAGATCGTGTGACCACATCTGATATCCTCTTATTTTTCTTTCATCAATGTAATTTACCGACGCCTCGATATGAAGTCGACATACTCGAGATTTATCCATTATATCGACTTTTGACAGTTCTTATTGGTAAATTTATCGAATTATCTCGAATCGTTGTCGTCTTTAAAAAGTTGGTCGATAAAGATTTTTTGAAGCAAAAAAATGGATTTTGGAGAAATCATCTTGTTAATGTTGAAAGCAGAGCAGGTCGGGACGTGGAAAGGATCCACAGCGGAGTAATTTTTTATTATTTTGTGGTTATTTTCTAATTGCTTAGATTGTTTAATAGTATTTATTTAAATATTTTAGTAATAGTATTTGTGTATCTGCATATTTCTGGTGTTGCTATTTGTAAAGTTGATAAGCTGTCGAGAAAACATAGCCGTCGACAAGGCTCGATAAAGATTCCGAAGCAAGTTCCGTGCTACCGACCCTCGATAAAATTCGGTATGTTTAAATTCTTATCGACTCGAGATCTTATCGAGTCGATTCGAGAAATTTATCAATTCTGAACGTCAAATTTGACATAAGATATAGATATAACGACAAGAGCTGTCGTTTTATCCATATCTTATGTCAAATTTGACGTTTATAATAGATAAATTTCTCGACTCGACTCGATAAGAAGAACCGTGCTCGCACTGTTTCGTTTAACGAGTGGCAAGAATAGGTCCATCGGTTGGGAACCCAGCCATGAGGCCATTCGTCAGAAAATTATTTCTTATTTAACCAGTGAGCCAGTTCTAACAATTTTTGACCCTGCGCATCCTATCGAGTTACATACCGATGCTAGTGCTGAAGGATATGGTGCTATTTTTATTCAAAAGATTAATGGAAAGCAACATGTCGTTGCTTATTACAGTCGTCGTACGTCCCCAGCCGAATCAAAGTTTCATTCCTTCGAATTGGAAACTTTAGCTGTTTTTAATGCGATAAAGCATTTCAGGCATTATTTGCTAGGTCGTAGATTTACTGTTGTGACAGACTGCAGTGCTGTTAAAGCTTCCAAAAACAAAACTGACTTGTCTCCACGAGTTCATCGTTGGTGGGCTTACATGCAGTCATTTGAGTTTGACATTGTTTATCGTGAAGGTAGTAGGATGAGCCACGTAGATTTCCTTTCTAGAAATCCTCTTCCTACATCCAAGGTGTCTATCACTCGTGTGGAACAAAAGCGTGTCGATTTAGCTGAGCTTTCGAGTAACTGGTTGCAAGCTGAACAGGAAAAGGACGAAGAAATCAGTAAGGTTGTGTCTGATCTTCGTAATGAAGTTTTTCCCGAGGAAACTCGCAAAACTTACGAAATTCGCAAAAATATTCTATTTCGTAAAATTCAGCGTAACGGGCGTACTCGATGCCTGCCTATTGTACCTAGAGCGCTTAGGTGGTCCGTAATTAATAACATCCATGAATCGGTTATGCATTTGGGATGGGAGAAAACCCTCGAAAAGATCTATGACCGCTATTGGTTTGAAGGCATGTCTAAGTACGTGAGGAAATTTGTGGATAATTGTATCACTTGGAAGGTAGCCAAGCCTCACTCGGGCAAAGTTCAGGCAGAACTTCACCCAATTCCCAAGTTCAATATCCCATGGCATACCATCCATGTGGATGCTTCTGGTAAACTATCGGGTAAGAACGACATTAAGGAGTACGTGTTTGTCATCATAGATGCGTTTACCAAATTTGTGTTGCTTCGTCACTCACTCAATATTGACACGAACAGTAGTATTTGTGCTATTAAGTTTTGTGTAGCTTTGTTTGGTGCTCCGAAACGCATAATAGCAGATCAGGGTCGTTGTTTCGCGAGCAAAGATTTTTCTAGTTTCTGCACTACTAACAATATAGAGTTGCACTTAATAGCTACTGGAGGTAGTCGTGCAAACGGTCAAGTCGAGAGAGTGATGAGTACCCTCAAGAGTATGTTGACAGCAGTAGAGACTAGTCGTGATCACTCTTGGCAGGACGCGTTAGGAGAGGTTCAGCTGGCTATGAACTCTACTATTAATAGAGTGACTAAATCTAGCCCTCTTGAGTTGATGATAGGAAGGGTAGCACGCCCGCTTAGTTTAGTGATCGCTGATGATGATGAGATTGACGTTAACTTAGATGATATTAGAGAGCATGCGACACAGAACATTGAGAAAAATTCGAAGTATGACAAAAGTCGATTTGATCAAAATAAGGCCAAAGTGTCCAAGTTAGCTATTAATGATTATGTTTTGATTGAAAATGAGGAAAGGAATCAAACTAAATTAGATCCCAAATTCAAAGGCCCATTTAAGATTATTGACGTGTTAGACGGAGATAGATACCTACTTAAAGGGCTTGACTCTAAGCGAACGTACAAGTACCCCCATGATCGTGTGAGAAAGATCCCCGATCACCAAGTGCCTCGAGAGTTAGATGTCATAGTTGATGACAGTGGTAGTGAAACTGAATCCGTTTAAGAATGGCGTGTGTACTCATACTCGAAACTCTTGACCGCACCTCATGAGTAACATGTGGCGATGGGTCTATGAGAAGTCGTTGGTGCGATTTCTGTCTGTGTTGGTGCACAGAGCGCTTCATGTGTTGTAGCACATTTTGCGCAAGATATTTTGAGAATCGTTGGTGCGATTCTGGTCTGTGTTGGTGCACAGAGCGCTTCATGTGTTGTAGCACATTTTGCGCAAGATATTTTGAGAATCGTTGGTGCGATTCTGGTCTGAGTTGGTGCACAGAGTGCCTCATGTGTTGTAGCACATGTGGGTCTGTAAAGAATCGTTGGTGCGATTCTGACCTGTGTTGGTGCACAGATAATGACGAGTTTCATGAGTTGAGTATGCATTGCCTATGAAATTAGTTTCAGATTTGTGGGAATAATTTTCCTTTGATTAACTTGTTGATCGGATCTCTTCCAATGAATAATGTTGTGCAGGAAGCACTGTGTAGAAGGCCCATAAGACAGGGCATTTTAAATTAATCATAGCAGTTGATTATTGTATGTACGTAGATTTAGCAGAAATAAAGTACAATGAGAATTAGTCACCTGTGTTTCTATTGGCAGGATAGCCGAGCTAGTTTACTCTCTTGAGTTTATTTTGTCCACAGGGACTACACCCGAGGACGGGTGCTAGTCAGGGATGGCCGTGTCGTGGATAGATGTCGCTACCGTACAACATACAGCGCCATCTATCAATTCAATCGCAAACTAAACATCATCGGAAACGCAAGCGCACCCCACCGCTTGGACACGATCGTCGGTAGAGGGGATGCAGCGAAGACGGACAGAGAGACCGAGCGTCAGGGTTGCCAACCGTACGAGGTTCCTCGTACAAATACGAGATTTGTGGTCTTCCGTACGAGGTACGAGGACACTATCAACCTCGTACAATTATGTACGAGATTTTGATAATATGGCCATACGAACATTTTGCATCACCATTAGATAAATAGTAAAAACTAGTGCGATCTATCCACAGAACTTATAATAAGAGGAATAGAAATGTTACTTCAGCTAAAAGCGCGAGGCGCCTATCTGGCTGAAAAGCCAGATGTTTGATTTACCGGGCTCAGTCTGAAACGATCCGTCGTCATGACAACTGTTCAATAAAATGGGTTATTGTAGCGTATCCAACTGTGGAAATTGTACAGGAAAGAGTGACTGTGCTTCTAAAAGGATTACATTCCACTGGTGAATACCGTAATTTAAAAAATAACATAATATTAATAAAAACAACAATTTTGCGGACAAATTTAAAAACAGCACCGAATGTTGTTACTATCAAGTAATTCGATATACATTGCTTGTTTAAGTTCGGAACACAAAGTAAGCTACGATTGAGACACCGCAATGGATTAAAACAATAAACGATATTTTCTCAGCCACAACTATGCCATAGTACGGCCGCTGTTGGCAGACGTGAGTTAGTGCTGTGATATCAGTGTTTCCCAGTTATCGATATATCCACAGTAGTCAAGAAATTTTGATTTGTTAAAATTCCAGTGATAATATTATTTTATTTTCTTATTCCGTTTTTGGTGTCATTTCATTTCATAATTTATTTTAATCCAAATCTAAAGTCAAGTCAAAAAAATTAAATAGATTTAAAAATACTACAATTGATGCCCAAACTATTCTATTATTTACGTCCGTATGGTAACGGGCGTAAAGAATAGCACTACCCCATCTCTTCCCGTGGGTGTCGTAAAAGGCGACTAAGGGATTCACTAGAGGATGGGTAGCAGCGTTCTCTGAATACTTTAACAACCATACTGCGATCGCCAACCCGCCTGCCAAGCGTGGCGAGTATGAACCCCCCCCCCCCCCCCCCCCCCCAACATTGTTTGGGAGACGCCTATGTCCAGCAGAGGACGTCATTCGGCAGAATGATGATGCGCATATAGGAACAAATTTAGAAAAATTTAAAAATCATGTGTCAGCTAAAGCAGTTAGTATCATTTCGTAGGTATCAACATTTTTAAAGAAATTGATTTTCACCAATTTGACCAAGTGCCCATGGACAATCATGTAATTCTATTAACAAAATGTGTAACGGAATGGTATACAACGTGTTCCAAAAATACCCCTAAAGCCGAAAGGGGATTAAAAGGTCCCTTGTAAAGAGTCTATTGACAATATTTTAAAAGAAAAGCAAGACGCAAAAAAAATTAGACGAATCATAAAATAAAATCATCACTGAAAAGCTATCCTGAAAACATAAAAATAAAGAGTAGACTACCCAGAAAGTTAGTTACGTTAGGTAAGAATCCTAATTTCCTCTGAGAGGTAAATCATCTTCTCTATTTATATACATATAGCTATTTAGCGTATAGCTCATGCTGTGGTGTAAAGATTAGCCAGGCAGAAAAGTTGGTAGTGAGGCTGACTGCCCAGGGTGTGCCGGACGTACTTAAGTATCGTCACTCGTGGAGGCTCTTTTCATGCACCCCGAAAGGTAAATGACAACAACCATAAAAGATTACTTGATTAACATTTTCTTTTTAAGCGGAATTATGTAACACGTTGTATAGATATCCGCCTACATTACCTTATAAAAAATTCAACGCCAAAAATATCAAAAAGGCAACTTTTAAACAAATACCTTCACTTCACAGGGTAATAAGTATTTTTAAGCAACCCAAAACAGCAAATAGATATTAAAGCATTATTTTTAGTAAGCAACTCTAGTTATTTTGACAATTTTTGTAAATAATTTTGTGATTTGTTAATCAAGAATTCTATAACTTTATTTTTAATATAACCAGTGGGTGCCGGAAGACGGGCGTCGTCGCAGAGGGAGGCCTGGGAAACGCTGGCGTGATGATTTAGAGTCGTTTATGGGAGATTGGCCAGAGAAGGCAATGCATAGAGATGAGTGGAAGGCTATGGGGGAGACCTTTGCCCAGAAGTGGGACAACATGGGTTGGAAAAAAATGTAAATAATATTAAAAATAAAATTAAAAAGTTTTTTTAAATATATCTTTCATCAAAGAACACAAAATAAATTAACACACAGTGCAAGATAATACACAGTACAATTGAAACTTATAATACTGATTTTCGTAAAGGATATCTAACACATTCTACAGATACACATACACACATCTTACATCATTCTTCAACACACGCAATTCCATAGACACAGCCAAACATGTCACATTCTAATACTATTGGACTATGATGTAAATCGTCACTAATTATATGTATCAACCTTCTTCATGGACTAATTTCCATCCACACCAAATAAAATAAATCCTTGTAAATTAGAAATCCCCTAGCGACTGCATCTGCAAATTGTAACAATCGATAACATTTTATCTTGCGTCAAGTACTAGCGTAAATGTAAAATAATTGTATATGTGTGAGTATAATATGCGGTAGGTGTTTATTCAACGCTCTTTCTTAGTCTTAAGGTTCATAATTGTAAGTAGTAAATGTACAAGTAATTGTGTGCGTAATTGCGTAGTTATGGTTCTAGTTTTTTCTATTTATGAGTTAGAGGTAAAAAAGCGGCGACATCGGTTCCCGAAGGAAAAACAATTGATACCATTTCTATTCTCTTATTATAAGTTCTGTGGATCTATCAGAACTTGTAGGAACTATATAGGAACTTCTTACACAAAAAAATTCATTGCCGTATTTACGCGATGATTATCTATGGTAGCTATCCCGGACTTAGAGCATATAATCCCGGAAATCCCCTGCCTAGTAAAACATTTCGTTCTTTTCTTCGCAAGTCGTCTCTGTCACACAGCGGAAATTTCTTCTTTCTCTCTCTGTTCCTTAGGTGTTCCATTCGTTGCATGCCGGCCGTGTTTTTTGCACTAGGTACGTTAGTACGTGTAGCTACATGAAGTTATTGTAAAAAAGAAGATTTTTATTGTTAAATACGTAGTCTTTTCGTTGTTTCGTCAATTGTTTAGTGATGTAATAGAAGTATCGTTATGACTGTTATGAGTGACAACGACGAAAACAATGACTGTTTTTTTTTTGTGATTTTACTTGAGCAACAATAAAAAAAAATTGAAATACAACACAAACTGAAGTTTTATTTAGTAGGAAACTTGCAATAGTTTATTTCTTTGAGTAAAAAGTCCTAAGGGCTGATTTTTCAATCGTCAGATAACTTTTATCTGGGGAATAAGTTTGACGTTTTGACAGCTTTTGTATAGAAAATATTTCAAACCGTCATATTTATTCCTTGAATAAAATTTATCTGGCGATTGAAAAATCGGCCCTTAATCCAGTAATTCAATATCCCTGCCTTTATTTTGTTTTTAGCACGTTTTCGATGCATCATAAATGTACGAGGTTTGAAAGTCAAAATACGAGATTTTTAGCTGCATATGTACGAGGGATTTTTCATTACGGTTGGCAACCCTGCCGAGCGTTAGCTCAGTCTAGTTCGGACAGTCTTGGCAGACACTCAGTGCCAACGCGCGTGTTTGTTTCCTGTGAAGTGTATACTTACTTACGTTACTTTAAATAAAGTTAGTTTATATTTTTTTTTTTTTTTTTTTTATTTACTTTTAAGAAGGCTTACAGACTAATGTAATAATAGTTACCAAAATTAAATAATCTAATTGCTAATTACAAGCCTCCACAGCTGGATATTAATTACCTAATTGTCGAAAAGAACAAAACATCGTCTTTCGTTCGAGTACCCACACAGTGCCCACGTTTATTTAAAACTATGTCGTATCGTGAAGAGGACCCAATGCTTCGCACCTCGGCTACCCATGATGCGACAAACATATTAAGTTATACCTATTTATACATATTAAGTTATAGTTCCGCGATTGGCCGCCCCTCATTTCTGGCCGCCCTAGGCCGGGGCCTATTCGGCTATAAGGGAAGTCCGCCTCTGTGTATACCCACGTATAACGTACAACACATACATAAAAAACCCATAAAAAACCTTAACCTCCTCCTTTTGAAGTCGGTTAATAAAATGATAGACATGAATCGGCACTGCTAGGACAATTTTTATTAATAACGGACCATTTTAAAACCTCAGATTTGTACTATTTTCTCTTGTAACTCTTTTAATTCTTTATTGTTTATCCATTTGATACCCGTAGCCGAAGCTGCGCTTGATGGTCTCGCAATGCACCTGTAACCAAACAAACCATTTAATGTCATAGATAAGGTGTAGGTAACTTGAATCTAATTGGTGAGAAATAGTATTAATCCTTAATACTAGTATTATAAATGCGAAAGTAACTCTGACTGTCTGTTACAGGCAGACAGAATTAGCGAATTACCGCAGAACCGATTTTGATTAACCTTGGTACAGAAAAGTCTGGAACCTGGAGAAGGACATAGGCTACTTTTATCCCGAAAAATACGGAATACGCGATAAACGACATCCGTGCGGGCGAGGCCACGAGCGATCTCTAGTACCTACCAAAACAAATTCAGCTTCTAATGTAAGATGCTTCATATGAAGTGAAGGTTACGCTATTCAAAGCTTATTGCCAGTCCTTCTACTCGTGCGGCCTGTGGGTGAGATATACGCAGCGAGCCTACAGAGCCCTGCGCAGGCAGTACAATAATGCGTTCAGGATGTTGTTGGGTTTGCCGTGGCGGTGCAGCGCGTCTGGAATGTTTGCTGAAGCACGCACTGATGGTTTCCAGACCATCATGCGCAAAAAAGCAGCTTCACTGCTGGCCCGTATACGGGGGAGCAACAACAGCATTCTAAACGCAATAGCTGTACGTTTTGACTGTCCCTTTCAGAATCAGTGGGTCAAGTCTTGTGTAGATGTGGCGAGTCATGGCAAATATAAATGTAAATAAATGTGTACTAGGTTAAGGTTTTTATGGGTCTATGACACCTGAAATAAAGTTTATACTACTTATATTGCAATATACAAAAAAATATTGCGTCCATATTAAGCGTAAGAGCGGTTAGAGTGCGCGCAAGATAAGTCTGCGCGCGGCCGAAATCGGAACTAATCATGGTCCACCAAAGTGTGTGCCGTTTTATCAATTTTGATAGTAGAACTACCTGATTGTAGGAATATTTAACGGGAAAATTATGTTAAGCGATAAAAAAGTTAAGCTTAAAAAGCGGTAATTTGAACTTTTGCGATCACGGCAACGTTTAGCACGCCCTCAGTCGCGCGCAGAGTTATCTTGCGCGCACTCTACGCACTGTATCGGATCCGAATCCGTGAAAATACGTTCCGAAGTAGTCATAGAAATATTTGTATGGTAGTTTACGCACTAGATCCGACTTCCGTCATCCAATTTCTCTCCGTCATCCGTGAGTCTCCAATTCGGAAGAAATATTGACGGACCGTGCCGTGTGGCGCCGGACATAAAGAATAGCACTACCCCATCTCTTCCCGTGGGTGTCGTAAAAGGCAACTAAGGGATTCATTAGGGGATGGGCAGCAGTGTCCTTTGAGTACTTTAACAACCATACTGCGATCGCCAACCCGCCTGCCAAGCGTGGCGATTATGGCAAACCCCCCAATATGGAGCACAGGGCAGGTGGATGTGGCGATGCTTGGGGGAGGCCTGTGTCCAGCAGTGGACGTCTTTCGGCTGAGAGATGAGATGATGATGATTGACGGACCGAAGTAGCCGTAGTACTGTTTGTATGAACGCTTTCGCATTACCTCGGATACAAATCGGACATATGTCAAAGATGGCCCCTGGATTGCTTGGATTTGGATCAGAGATCGGATTAGTACGTAAGCATTATCCGAATTCGGTCCGAGATTTTTAGACTTTAGATCCGTATTTTCACGTATCCGGATCGGATGCAGTGCGTTACCGCTCTTGATGCTCCGTTACATGATACGGTGAGTGACGTCATTACAGTGTTTACCTGGTGCCTAGTTCTTGCAATTAAAATTGTTTAATGATCTTAGCAATTATTTCACGTTCCTCGGAAATGCTTGACCAGCATTTTTGAATGTCTAGGGAACTTAATCGCACGGTTTGCCAGTGAAACTGTTATGTCACTTTATTAGTGCAAGTGGCAAAATTACTAAGGAATAGAAAGAAGAAACTCCACGTTTTGGCCAAACACTTCCTGATACTAACTTAGTGTTGATATTAGTACTCACCCCATTTTCTCCTGGAACAGGTTTTCCATCCGAACTTTGCAGTAGAGCCAGGGGCCCTGGTTCCTGTGCTCTTCTTGGCACCAGAACTTCTTCGCCTTCTCGTATTTACAGTACTCCTTGAGGACCAAGTCGTAGGGGAACGGGTACAACTGTTCGAGACGACAGATAGCGATTTTGTCTTCTAGTTTCTTTGCTTTGCGTATCTCGTCGATCTTGATTGATACGTTCCCAGAACAGAATATCAACTTCTTGACGCCTTCTGGCTTTTTGCTTGCTGGACCGTCTTCTGGGATCACTCTGTTAAAAAAGGGTGAGTTTTCAGCGTAACATGTACGATGACCACCCACGCCTTGAGCCTTGACTGAGAAAATGAAACTGCGCCTGTGCGTAGCATAATATGCCTCGCTACAAACATGAAGAACAGACAAACGAGGCATTTGCTTCGCGCGCGATGGCTCGACCCGAGCATTTGTTGGTATAATTTTTCGACACGCACGCCTCAAGCAGAGGCATTCGTTGTGCGCTGTTCGCGGCGCATGCCTCGCAAAGTCTGTATCCACCTGAAGACATATGTTGGAGGGGCTCTCTCTCTCTCTATGATATCATCCTAGTTGATCTATACTCCTTCTAACAGTCAAGAAGAACGGACAAACAATATCAGTCTCACCTCCTAAAAGCCGTGTTAGGAAGGAACTCGCTCAGCTTGGACCGGTAGTAGGGGTGCTTAAGGCCGATCTTGGGCGTCAGGATGATCAGCGGCTTGCGGAACGGCATGGCGATCTGCCGCCGGATCATGTGGAAGTAGTTCGCTGGTCCTGTCACGTTACAAACGATCCAGTTTGCAGCGCGCAACTGTGTCACTGTCGATAGGGAGGAAAGGAGTCAACTAAGTCTAGGCTACTACTTTCTTGAAGACATAAGAAAAGAAAAAAAAAAATATGCTGTACTTAACTGTCCTACTGCTGGGCAAAGGCCTCTTTTCAAACTGAAAAGGAACGAGCATTGATCGCCACGCTTGCTCACTGCGTGTTGGCGATTTAAGACCATTAAGTCCAGGTTTTCTCACGATGTTTTCCTTCACCATATGTCAGTGGCGTCTTAGATTAACTAAGAAAGTACATATGACATGCAAAAAGTCACATTGGTACATGCCTGGGTTTGAACCCGCAACCCGGTGCTTAAGAATCGGGTCTGTAACCTCCGGGCCACCACGACATAAGAAGAAGAAAAGAAAGAAAATTTGTTTATTCACGTCGACACACATATCGTCGGCGACCAGTGAAAACCCTATTTATTGGGACTAAATGGGAAAATCCTTAACCAAAGAAGCTACAGATCGTTCTTTGGAGACATTTGCAAATTTTTTATTGGCCTATTAATTTTTTGGTCAAGCGTTAACTTGTCATAAAAATTAACGAAAGAAAGAAGAGAAAAGAAATTGTAAGGTTCAATTTCTTGTAACGGAGAAAACAAAGATGAGTAGCAAAAGTTCGTCAAATTTAATTTCATTTAATTTGAGGCCGTGGCAGCGGCCGGCTTAGTGCCAGTAACGATTCATCCCCTATCACTTTCCACCATTCGTCTAGTGGGCGTTTTCAGAACCAAACGGATTTTGATTGATTAATGCGAACCATTAATTTTGTAGTGCATTGTAGAGCATTATTTTTGAAATGTAGGTACCTCATTCATTTTTTTGTTATTTTCATTAATTTCAAAGTGGTAAGTAGGTAGGTATGTATTATACTTATTAATGGTTAAGGTACAAGTCCAAGACGGGCTGCAGACCGCAAACTGCGAAAGTAGTATCGTTTGCGGTGCGATCTGCGGCTGCGGTTGCAGTTTTGCAGTCGCTGTCGGAATAGTACCTTTATAGTGCACACCTTAAAGGCGCTATTCCGATGGCGATGCGGTTGCAGTCTGCAGTTTGCAGCCCGTCTCGGACTTGTACCTTTACGGTCACAAAACAATAAGTAGAGGTTATCCTAAGTGTTAAATAATAGAAGACGTACACGCCATTTTCGGGTCGTCCAGGTTTGGTATGACGTCTTCGTCGTCGTCACACTGTTGCAGGTATCTTTCAACACGCGCCGACGAGTGTTCGGGGCCCTGACAACATGACAATGATTTCGTAGCAGAATAAAAATCCGTGTATCGCCACAAAGTGGGAGCAATTGTACGGCTGTGCAACAAAATTTTCAAGTTTTCTTAGGCATCATCTCCATCCAGATCCTAGTGGCCGAGTGGAGAGAACGGCTTGCGCAACCCAGCGCAGGGCACGCCGCGACAGCGGCGTTAGTAACTATTAAATTTGATAGAACGGCGAGACTATCGCCGCGATACACTCGCTCATGGAGATGATGCCTTTTTTTTTTGTCGTTGGTGAATCCTCATGGATATTGGATACCCTTCGCCCGGGAAAGGCGAATGGTTATGCCGAACTCTTACCGGCTAAAAACCCACGGTGTTCCTTCTCCTGACGCTTGGCCGGGGTCACGGGATTCGCAGCTGCATGCACCGCGACCCCGGCAGGCCTGCCCCTGTCGGACCTCTCCTACTGTGGGGCAAGCACTGCGCGCCGCCTTCTCGGGCCTGTTACTGGTCGGGCGACAGTTATCCCCAACCCGCCGCCCGCAGGCCACACACTACGGTGGCCGGAGATCGTCGCGCGCCCTCCGGCGCGGGAAGGTAGAGTGGCTCTCTCTCCCTCTACGCTCCCTCTTTGGTCGCCACCACCTACTCGCAGGAGGCGATGGCTTCCCACGCACTCTCGCTCCCGATCATGAACAGAACCACAGCGAGAGGTCACCACCAACTGCCGCGACTAGTTCGCGGCGCTGCATCTCCCACGCAGGGCGCGCCTGCAACGTGTGCAGCGCCGTGTCCTCAGGGCAGTCGACGCAGTGATGACAATCGGGCGTCTGCTTCCGGCCTATGCGTCCTGAGAGTACCTGCGTCAGCCAGAAACTGAGGGCGCCATTACGCCTCTTCAGCCACTCCTCCATGACGGGTCCTACCGTGGACTGACTGTGGACGCTCCTGGGGTTTGTAAAGCGGACGTAGACGCACCACAGCTTGGACTGGCGAATCCAGTAACTTGTAAAAACGTAAAACTAAGCAGTACTTACAGCTCCATCGATGCCGTGTGGCAGTTGTATGACCAGCCCAGATTGGCACACCCACTTGCTCTCTCCGTTCGCGATGAATGTGTCAAACATAGGCTGCGCTGTATCGGCGAAGTCACCGAACTGCGCCTCCCACATCGATAGGAGCTGCGGACTCGAGTATGAGTAGCCAGTCTCGAAACCCAGAATACCTGTTAACGACAATCTCAAGTCTATAGACGTCTGGATCCTCGGCTTTACGTTTGCGCTAAAAGTCAACCCTCGAAGAGGTTTCCTGGCATTAGGTTAAAAACCTTGAAAAATACGCTACTACGTCGTAAAATAGGTGTTTGCTTGTTTCAAGACGGTGAATTTTCCAAGAAAAACCCGCATTTAAAATGAGCCCTCAGCGAGGGCATCCGGCATGGCGAATGCGACTACGGGGTGCCCCTCCTGGAGGGCTCCCGGCACTGAACGTGTTAATGTATTACTTATCCTTTTTAAAATATAGATATCTACTGCAATACGCATTATTAAGTGAACATACCGAACTCTGATAGCGAGCTGTTGTGCAGCTCGTAGCGCGCCTGGTCAGGGTACAGGTAGTCCAGCACTCTGTACGTGGCGCCGTCCACACTCTGGTGGTGGTACACGTGATGCCTGAACACAATAACAGAGTTTATCGAGCTTTCTGTTATCTACTTACTTGAAACTTTTACATTTTAATAGTTTCATGAGTCTGTTTTTGAAAATGTCATAAAATGTAAAATTAAAGAACAGATAATACTGGGTGTCCATACACGTGGTCATGGAGGGAAAGTACCTACTGATATTTGATTAACATGTAATACATAAATGAGCATAAATGAGCCTTTTTATTTTTTGCAGTTTATCTGTTCGGTTACCGGACCAGACAGAGACTTTTTGAAAATCTTTGATGCATTATTATTAACTTTGAATAAAATGAAATGAATAAATGTTAAAAGTACTTGCCCGCAATAACCACGTGACTTGGGTCACCAATAAAAATGCAGAAAATTCACGTCTCCGCTCCCCATTTATATTGGTTAGCTATTCCACTCCAGCGAACAGTCTAAGGAATGATGTAAAGAGAAGAGCACCTTATCACGTACCCTTCCGTATGTTTGCTCCGTCATTCCGGTAGTCCGTCCTCTAAGAGCGTTGTGTACCTGTGCGCCATGGTGCCTCGCTCGACGTCCTCGCCTGTGAACCGGATGTGCACACGGTCGCGCAGCAGTGAGCCGTACGCCAGCGCCTCGCCCATCGCCCAGTCCGCGACGCCGTCTTTCAACTGACACACACCCGTTAACGCAATGCTCGATAATTTTGACGATACTCAGTACGTTCTATTGGTGATAAAAGAGGCTCGTATTGAGCAGTGAGCGTTAAGGCCGTCCACTGCATTGCCTCCACGAGTGACGATATTTAAGTACGTCCGGCTCACCCTGGGCAGTCAGAATCGCTACCAAGCTTGCTGACTGACTAATCTTTTTACCACGGCATGAGCTGTTTTCTGTTGCAGTTGTCCTAAACGCTCTGATGATTTTTTAAATATAACTCTATGCTTAACGTTTGCCTTTTTTTTGCAAAATGTAATTTAATGGCTTGCCTTGGTGAAAACTGTGATTGCAGCAATCAATTTTTATATAAATGATCTGTTGAAGATCGCGGGGAGCCAGAAGAATACAAAGGGCTTAAAACCGTGCAAACGTCAACAATTTTAGAGCAGGCCTAACAGAGCACCGGAAAAGGCGGTATGATAATGAAGTTTCCAAATAAGAATTCACATAACACATTCGAGTCCACCACACTTTTCACAGAGCTCATACGCCATCCCGCCATACATATTGCTAGTGGACCTTCCAGGAGGGTCCTCGGCATTACGTTTGCGCTAAGAGTGAACCCTCGAGGGGGGTTCCTGGCATTAGGTTAAAAACCGTGAAAAATACGCTACTACGTCGTAAAATAGGTGTTTGCTTGTTTCATGACGGTGTATTTCCCAAGACAAACCTGCATTTAAAATGAGCCCTCCACGAGGGCATCCGGCATGGCGAATGCGACTACAGGGTGCCCTCCAGGAGGGCACCCGGCACACGTGTTAACTTGGATGTCATCATATCAGTTTTTTAGGCCGTCAGCTGCATTGTTCAACCCAGTTTCTTTTCTTTTCCCGTGTTGACAAGAACTATATGACAATAGCTCATGCCGTGGTGAAAAGATTAGCCAGTCAGCAAGGTTGGTAGGACTGCCCAGGGTGCGTCAGACGTACTTAAATATCGTCACTCATGGAGGCAATGCAGTGGACGGCCTTCACGCTTACTGCTGAACACGAGCCTCCTTTATCACCGATAGAATACACTGTCAAAAAGGAACTGCCTTAACACCACACCTGGCAAATGATTTGGCGATCACAGTTGTTGGTAGCAGACGAGATGACGCTGCTGCTCATCTCATCATGCTGATCATCATATAAGACCTTAGTCGCTTTTACGACGCCCAAGGTAAGAGAGGGAGATGGTGTATTCTTTGCCCGGAACAATCTTCTGAGGTCTCATTAGGCGAACAGTTTGTGGTTGACTGATTGCCTTTGCAGCCATGTACCGGGGGTTGGGTAAAATTGAGCGTAATGCGTGAGCGGTCGATTGCACTTATGGCGAATTTGACTTCAAATATTCATTTGGTCAATTCGGCGAGTGAATCGGTTACCGTACGCGGTTGAACATGCGGTTACAGTGTGGTAATGCTCCATTTAAAATTATTGAGCAATATTAACCTTTTCAACGCAAGGTGTATCCTGACGCTTGTCTACAAACAGTTACCATACAAAGAATATCAAATATTTAAAAAAAAAACAAAACACGTATGATATGATATAGCTATTTTACGGTATTTGATGATGTCGTTTACGTTTTTTCGATATCAGTCTGCTTACGGCTACAATTTATAAAATGACCACTATGTCAGGGGACTCATCTTTCGTTGAACAGCTACTAGTCGGACACGAAATAATCCATTTACACTATTCTGTGGTCTGGTAGCCGATCTGACTTCTCATATGGCCGATTTAACCAAACGTTAGATATCTTTTATCTGAGTTGAGCGGTTCCTATTAAATTTGTTACAATTTCAAATTAATATCTCGGCTAATAGTTATCTGACGTTGGTTAAATTAGCTCTTATAGTACATTGACAAATTTAGCCACTCATACATACCAGTTTTTCTCTGTTAGCCAGTATTTTAACGAGGCCAGGGTGGAGTTCGAAGGCCCAGGGCTCCGGTGGTTTGCAGAAATGCTTAGCTATCGTCATAATTGTCTGCTGACTTATCCCCGTGTCTTTGATCTGAAGTAACGCGAATTTGTGTTAATAGAGCTTCAAAATACAATCTTACATGACGATACCAGAGATTTCGTGAAATCCCTAGGAATATATAAAATATAGCTTTTGCCCGCGGCTTCGCTCGCGTTAATTTATAGTACATTATTGTAATTTATTTACGGATCCCTAATTTTTTGACACTTAAATATAGCACTTAGGGATAACATAGCTTCCTACAGGTGAAAAAAATTTTGAAATCGGATGAGTAGTTTCGGAGATTACCTCCTACATACAAACAAACAAACAAACAAATTCTACCTCTTTATAATTATAGTATAGATTTCAAACATTTACCTGATTAACTGAATTGATCTAAGTAGGGATTCGACAAAAAGTTGAACTATTTTCAGTGATATATCGCTTATCGCCACTAGATTGAGTCTAATAAGATATTAAAACAAGTCGATAACGATATTTTGTATGAAGAAATTTCATTCTAAAATTATTAGTTGATTCTCCGTTTGCGAACAATGTTTATATCTTATAGCAAAGCTCGCAGAAACTAGTTGCCAGACCGACGATTTCATAATCAGATAATATAGGAAGACATTATGTATCTAGGTATTATTTTCAGCTTTGATCAAGTAGTTTCCTCCATCAAAATGACTACTAGCTCTCCAACCCATAGGTAGACACTGATGTATAGGTAGCACCTAGGACGATCACTTAGAAAGGATTTATCGCAAGTAAAACCCAAGGGATGGGATGTTATCTAGAAGTAAGTAGGGGGTACAAAAAGTTTTCCTTTTAAAAAATAATAAACTAGCTGCCGCCTGCGGCTTCGCATATAATAAGGATTAAAATGTACCACATTAGGGTCCACGGACTCAAAGAAGCCTGTCCAAGGCGTGTCAATCCAGTCCATGATGCTGAGCTTGGTCACTTTCTTGGCGAGGTCGAAGTGCTTTGTGAGCGTGTCCATGTAATCCTTCTGCCAGCCCTTGATCTCGGCGTCGGTCACGACTCCTTCCGCCTTCAGTTTATCTCCGTATATAACATCCACTAAAATCATCCAGAATTGGCTTCAGAGCGTGTAACGTGACAAGAGCTTTGCGGTTGTGTGAAGGAACGTCTTTAAACGTGCTGTTTACCCTGGTTGGAACGGGGATACGAGACTACGTCTCGCTCGTGGATCTGTCCATGGTTGGGAGCGAAAATGTGCGAGAAACTTCCGGCCGTGGTTCTGTTCATGGTTGGGAGCGAAAGTGCGAGGGAAGCCGCCGCTTCCTTTTGCGAGGAGGTGATGGCGACCAATGACGGAGCGGAGAGGGAGAGAGGCGACTGCCACTCTCTCTTCTTACGCCAGACGCACCGGGCGCCGCTGGAGGGCGCCTGAGGATCTACGGCCACCCTAGTGTGTGGCCTGAGGGCGGCGGGTTACACCTTCGCCCGACCAGTAACAGACCCGAGAAGGCGGCGTGTCGTCTTCTGCGCGCGCCTGTCTAGTGGAAGCGGTGACGTGCGGTGACACTCCCACTGCGGTCACACGCTCCTTTAGTTTGCGTACACAGGTGCAAAGTTCATGTCTCGCCTCGAAAACTGTATTTATTAATCTGAGACGTAACATGTCATACGTTCGGACTAAATCGCCGTTATTAATAAATATTGCATAACTTTACGCCAATTTATAGCTCAGTATGATTAATCCTGGGATTAACCTTGGAGTAAAGTTATGCCGTGTTTATGAATCATGGCGTATGAGATTAACTATGGCACTGTTTTTTAAAAATGCCGGAATGGGTGATATCCTTTGGCATTTTTCGTGTTCCGTACTAAAATCGGAAAAACGGCACACTTTTATGGTGTCAAATCAAACCGTCCGTCTGTCCGTCTATTACAGCAATTTTTTTTTCAGCAATTAAGTATTTGACCAAGAAGTTGAAATTTGGCACAATTTTAGAAAGTAGTGACTCAATTACAGACATGAATAGAAAAAAGTAATTTTGATGTAAGTAGGAGTTAGTTTTGGTGAGTAAAATGGAAAGTAAAACCAAAATATTTTTTTCCACCACACTTTCCACCTGTTTAAGCAATTTATTTATTTTTTTATCTTCTCGAAAAGACTCTCTCGTCCGGTATTACTACAAAGGAGAAGACTACTGTAAGTTTACTGACAGAAAAAGTTAAATAAAATGTGACATGGCAAGGGAACTGACCAGTTTTCAGAGTCTTGATCCTCTTGTACATGAGGGGCTGCGTAAACATGGGCTCGTCCTCCTCGCTGTGTCCGAAGCGGCGGTAGCACACGAAGTCCACCACCACATCCTTCTTGAACTTACAGCGGAACTCGATGGCCACGCGCGCCACGTGCGACACTGCCTCCGCGTCGTCACCGTTCACGTGCAGGATGGGCGCGTCGATACATTTCGCTATGTCTGGAGTAGGTACAAGTTTGGTGTCAACAATCTTAAACCATTTTTTAACCGACTTCAAAAAGGAGGAGGTTCTCAATTCGGTTGTATTTTTTTTTTTATCTTTTTTTTTATTTTTTATGTTTGTTACCTCATATCTCCGTCATTTATGAACCGATTTGAAAAATTATTTTTTTGTTCGAAAGGGTATACTTCCCGATTGGTCCCATATAAATTTTGTTACGATTAGACCATGAACTTCAGAGATATGGAACGGAACTCCTCATCGGATCAAAGCAAAATTCTCAAATTACTAATATTGCATTGTTTATATTTGTTGTTGGGAACTGACTACTGGAAAAGAGGAGGGGGTGCGTGTCCCCCCTCCCCCCCTTTGGAATGTTTTCATTATATGGTGTAAGGTATCATTTGAAAGGACTTTTTATGCCCGACTACGTCAAAGCCAAAAAGAAGGGTTATGAAGGAGGGGGTTAAAATTATGACACTAAAACGTATTTAATAAAAAATAAACTTTAAAAAAAAGTAAAAACCGACTTCAAAGAAATACTAAAAGGAGTAAAATAATTCCCATAATATAAAATTAACAGTTTCAGAAGTCGGTGCAACTCTACTTACACTGAAACAAATAGAAGCCACCGACTTCTGAAACTGTTAATTTTATATTATGGTAATTATTTTACTCCTTTTAGTATTTCTTTGAAGTCGGTTTTTACTTTTTTTTAAAGTTTATTTTTTTTCTGTCTAAATAGGTTGGCAAACGGCCGCTAATGCACCTCCAAAACCAAGTGGGTTACCGACGCGTTGCCCATCTTTAAGGAATCAATTTATGCGTTTTATGAAGAACCAAATGTCGTAGTCCTTACAGAAAATCGTGACAGGTAGCATAATGACCGGCCGACGTAATAGGACGGCACGGCAAAGGATTTTATAAGCTCAAATGATTTTAAACCGTATTTTGATTCTTTTAGCATTCTTATTTGCTTGAGCATACCGCGTGCCGCAGCATGCCGAAGCATACCGCAGTACAGTAAATACTTACGAGTGTTAAGGGTTTACATTTGGTTTTTTTTACGCTTTTTTTTTTGCAGGTACCGCACTCGTTTTCTAGCCCTATCCCTTTCCTACACATACCTCGACTGTAGTGCGAATCGGAGCTTGTGCGAGTGAGAGGTTTAAAAACCGCGGTGGCGTAATTACCACAGCCCGAAATTCAACGGTTCTGACCGAACAGCATCAGCTAGGATACATTTGGACACCACCTCGAGATCATCGCTTCGCAACTTACAACGCAGAAATCTTTGTTCACTTCTTCTTCTTTTTATTTTTATTCTTTCTGATCCGCAGCAGATCGTTTTTTCCCTTCGAGGGTGGGCGTTTCCCGACTGTGTCAAATTATTTCTTGATGGTGGCGAGAGATTATAGGATAACAATAACTGCTTCAAAGTCAAAGTAAAATTTTTATTTCAAGTAGACCAGATTACTGGTGCTTTCAAAATGTTAACACTAGATGCTCGGTCCGAAGTAGTAGGTTCTATGAAGAAGAGCCGGCAAGAATCTCCATGGATACTTGACATATGGCTTAGTAAGGTAACTACTGATTAAGTCAAAACCTTATTTCGAAGTGAAAGAATAATGCAAGCTGGGGCGGGCCAGCTCCTGCAGTGATGACGACATACCTGAGCAGTAGGGCGAACTCCTGGAGAATCGAGGGTCAGTAGTATAACCGATTTGGTTGTTGCATACGATATGGATGGCTCCATATGTCGTGAACGCTGGCAGAGTGCTGAGTGTCACTGTCTCATACACTACGCCCTGCCCAGACACAGCCGCGTCGCCGTGCATTATAATCGCCATCACCTGGTGATTTATAATTAATGATACAAGAATAGGCATGTTGACAGCATCAATCAATTGCAAATCTAATTAGTCCGCCAGTTATAGTTTTAAAAATTATGGACTTTTATCTTATCTATGAATATTTGGAAAGATAACACGCATCAAAACTCGAGAGTGGGGTCTTGTGACGTCAGAAGCAAGTTAAAATTGTACTTGCTTGTGACGTTTTGCCAATTTCAAAAGTGTCGTATCTTCGTCAATTTTGGTTTACGTAACAAAAGAAAAAATACGGATCAAATATTTTTTGATAATCTAACTGACGTACTCATTAGGTAGTTTTTTTCAGTCAAATAGTTACCCTATTTAATAAATAATAGTTCCATCTGCTGACATCTGCGTAGTAATAGACGAGCGTAGACGAGGACTCCGTATCGTATCGTTTTTACTTTCCGTGGTAGCGTAGGTGAGCGTAGCCTGAGTCCAATATAGCGTTATAAAGCGTAGCCGTGCCCAGCATGGCGTAGCAGTATCCTGCGTTGCGTAGGCGACGAGCGTAGCAGGGAGAGAGCAGCGTAGCAACGTAGTGCGAAACGTAGCACAACGTAGCGTAGCGTGCTACGTAGGCCTGCGTAGTGGAGTTGAGCGTAGCGGTGATTTTGGTTACCTTGTCGCCGGTATTGTCTCCCTTCCAGAACTGTTCAGCGCGAGCCTTGCCCACCACGACGGGGGTCACCACCTCCAAGTGAGAAGGGTTGGCGCTCATCGACACCTTGATATACTTGTTGGTTCGCCGGATGAAACGATGGATATAAGTACCCAAATGGTATTTTACGTCGCCGGAACCCTAGTTGTAGTAGGAAAAAATACTTTAGTTACGGAAATTTATTGGCTATGTCTAATAAGAGATTAGGATGCGTATTATGTAAAATATCTGTGCCTGCGACGTGTGCGTTCGCGCAGCGGAATGTTGTTGAATTTAAAGATTTTAATTATGCAGATATTTAGTGTATGACGTCGTATAATTGTGTATGGTAAAAAAAAATTTGTGCACGCAGCCATTGTGGAGAAATTCACCAAAAACTGATTCCGCTGGGCGAACGTTGTCCTGGCGGAACTTTTTTTAATCCATAGACTTTAGAAGAAAGGAGATGCGTCCAAAAATTAGTGTGTATTTGTGTGTAATTGTGTATGTATGAATAAAATTAGTGCATGCATAAACTTCGGAGAAATTCAAGTTTCCGCTACGCGAACGTTTGGCCATTAGCTAGTTTTCATATAAAGCGCTTACATAGAGAGCTGTAGATTTTTACATACGTTGTTTTGAATTTGTTTATATTTGTTTAAAAAACAGATTTAGAAAAAATCGTAGGGCTTAAAAGATAAAAATATAAACGTAAAATACGCTTATTAGGTCTTAGTTCTTAAAGTATGCACTTTGGGGTCTAGATTTTCACGTTTATACAAACCTTGTAAGTGTCTGCAACCTGTTGCCAAGTATCAATGATGTTCCGTTAGTAATTAAAGAGATAAAGGACAATTTACCATGAATAGATCACTGTTTACAAAGCAGTCAAATATCACGACGTTCAGAAGGAATTGCATGGTAAAATGTATGCCAATAATTAGTGTATTCATTCAACTGTTCACATGCAAAATTTCATGTCATTAAATTCAGTAATTAAAGAAAAACAATGATAATACTGACGAAGCATTGAAAACCTACATAACCCGACCAAGTTCGAATAGCTACAAAAAAGCGGCCGTGCAATATATTTAGGGAACATCCCAAAATTTACAGTATAATACCGGTATGGAATTGGTATAGGTGATAACACAATTGTTGTTTCGATATAATTTATAGGTCATTTATTTTTGTACACCTACTTTTTTAAATGTATTTGACTATGACAGAAAGTAGGTACTATTTACGTAGGTACTTTATTTAAGTATGCGCTTGAGACTTGAGATATAATCTAGTTATATTATTTAAGACAAATAAAATTCATACAGCTAATTTCTATTGAAGATTTCACGGATCAGGATTCTAACTATAGACCCCTTAGGGAAATTAAATAATTACCACAAGTTTTTAAATTTACCGTTTATTAAACCTATTTTAGTTAACTTTCGTGAGACACATTCATATTTATGATTATTTAACAGTTCGTCTCGCGACCTCGCCGCGTGTTCAGCTCATGATTAAGGGCTCCGTTTGGGTCCGAAACTAGTCGGGCAATCCCGAAAAATGCACGTGAGTAAACCGTAAATAATCATAAATATTTTAGTTAAAACACATTTAAGTCTATTGCTGTCGTTGCAAGCGTTTGTTAACGTTATTATAATTACATAATTAAGTATTACATGTAAATAAAAATATTTTTGTACACGGATATTTAAATAGAGAAGTACTTGTTAATTGAAGATTTATTTTTATCGTAGATAGTGGCGTTATTATTAAAAAAAATATTTTTCATTCAAGAAATACAATTGTTTTATTTTTTCCTAACGCTTGTGTACGCAACTGTACCATATTAATAAATATTATATTGGAAGGTTAAGAACGTTACTTAGATATATGGCACGGCCGCTTTTTTGTAGCCATCCGAACTTGGTCGGGTTATGTAGGTTTTCGATGCTTCGTCAGTATTATCATTGTTTTTCTTTAATTACTGAATTTAATGACATGAAATTTTGCATGTGAACAGTTGAATGAATACACTAATAATTGGCATACATTTTACCATGCAATTCCTTCTGAACGTCGTGATATTTGACTGCTTTGTAAACAGTGATCTATTCATGGTAAATTGTCCTTTATCTCTTTAATTACTAACGGAACATCATTGATACTTGGCAACAGGTTGCAGACACTTACAAGGTTTGTATAAACGTGAAAATCTAGACCCCAAAGTGCATACTTTAAGAACTAAGACCTAATAAGCGTATTTTACGTTTATATTTTTATCTTTTAAGCCCTACGATTTTTTCTAAATCTGTTTTTTAAACAAATATAAACAAATTCAAAACAACGTATGTAAAAATCTACAGCTCTCTATGTAAGCGCTTTATATGAAAACTAGCTAATGGCCAAACGTTCGCGTAGCGGAAACTTGAATTTCTCCGAAGTTTATGCATGCACTAATTTTATTCATACATACACAATTACACACAAATACACACTAATTTTTGGACACATTTCCTTTCTTCTAAAGTCTATGGATTAAAAAAAGTTCCGCCAGGACAACGTTCGCCCAGCGGAATCAGTTTTTGGTGAATTTCTCCACAATGGCTGCGTGCACAATTTTTTTTTTACCATACACAATTATACGACGTCATACACTAAATATCTGCATAGTTAAAATCTTTAAATTCAACAACATTCCGCTGCGCGAACGCACACGCCTGCGACTCTTCCGGGTTGTCATGTTGTTAATTTAATAATTAATCTTCTGGGTTGTTAACATTAATAGTAGTTTCAGATTGTTTTTATTCTTGTCTTATTGCTTGACGGCAGTGGTATAAGTAGATTTAGTTTTCATTATCATAATTGGCGTTTCAAATATCTGCATTCATAATTTTAGGATGAGGGTAATGGCGATCCTAATTTTTGTTACTGTTTTTTGTAAAACTTGCATAGAAATAACGTCCAGCCTTTCCCCGTGATGAGATACTCGTAACAAACAGACAGACAGACATTGATTCTAAAAATATATTTATGCATTAACTTGTGTTCCGTTGGTAATTTCTAGAGCCCGGCCGGGTTTCGTATTATTTATTTCCTACCTACAAACTTTTTCATATTAAGTAGTAGGTATATCAAATCAAATAAAAAAAAAATATTTCACATAAACCAATATAGGCTGTAGGATTTTGGGCCAAAATCCCGCCAAAACCGCCGAATACGTGAGCGAGTAAGTTCGCGACGCCGCCGCGTGCGGCGCTTCAGTCACAACTCGAACGAGCGCGCAACCGCCATGCGCTCCGCGTAAAAATACAAAATTCTCTAAAAAACTACAGCAAGATCCCTAAAACTACAAAATCTAACATATTGTGCACCCTATCCAAGACTGGACCGTTCAGGACGTGCAGTTTTCAACCTTGGCGCAGAGCTGGTCGAGGAGGCGGTAAGCCCAAGTTAGTTTTTTAGGGGGAAATTTCAAGTTTCAATTAACTGAGCTATCAGACACAACATTTTGGCCATTCGAGCCGCATAATACCCAGTTCTGGAACCAAGATACTATTCACACACATAATAACATTACACACATAATTTAATTATCTTATTTTAAGGAATTGGTGGTATTTTTCCTAAAGAACTCACTGCATTACGCATTTTCATATAATTATCTAGCTAGTTAAACATAAATTCAACATAATTAACGCAAAATAAGTCAATTTTTGGGAAAAATATTCACGTAATATTCAGTGACCTTGAAAAGTTGTCGTTAAAATCTAATGCAATTTCTATATTTACACTCGTGACTAGGGTTATATCGTGTTCAACTAAGTGTACTTGTGTTAAATTAGAGAAATTTGTGTGTTTTCATCGTGTGAATTGTGTTAAATTCCATAAATTTGCTGTTTTTGGTGCGACGCCGGCCGGCCGCCATTTCGTTGAGTAATAATACCTCCTAGGTACTTTACCGCCACGAGCGCGCTGTAGTCGGAAGTTGTACCTACAGTTCAAATAATAATTTTATTTTCGGATTCTATCTATAGATCTAGAATATTTGTTCATATTCCATAATCAACATGACAGACGAAAATATGGAACTCGACGACTTATTGTTACCATTTACGACGTCGAAAGAAATGTGCTTTCTTCGTGTTCAGCGTTTGTACGAAATGTCGAAAGCGGTAAAAAAGAATCCATCTATGGAAACAGAGTTTTCAGCTAGAGTTCAAGATTTAGCTAGTTGTCGTTCAGAATTCGATCGGTGCGCAGCAGAGATAAATTCGTTAAATCGTAAATATAATCCGAAATTTGTGCCGTCGTATGGCGAAATCGAGGCGTTTGACGAACTTTATTACGCGATTCGAAGTGTTGCGATCGAACTAAAACCGCAAGATGTTACGATGAAAAGTGAACACGGCGTACGTGAAAACGGTGACGGTTACAGTAAGCGGCGGGTCAAGTTGCCCGAATTACAAATATTCAAATTCGATGGTAAACTTGAAAATTGGACTACATTTCGCGATACGTTCAGAAGTCTCATACATAGTAATTCTAGCATAAGTAATATCGAAAAATATTATTACTTGCTGTCGTCCGTCAGCGGGCCAGCACTATCAATAGTAAAGTCGATGCCGGTTAGCGCGGATAATTACGCTATAGTTTGGAGCGCCTTAGTAAAGCGTTACGAAAATAAGCGCGCGCTTGCTACTGCGTACTTAGATAAGCTATTTAACTTTAAGCCTTTTAATAGTGAAACAGCATCGAATCTTAATAATTTTTTGCACATTTATCAAGAAAATATTAAAGCACTCGAACTTCTTAATATACCAGACTTATCTAGCTTCGTATTGTTTTACGTATCGCTGCGTAATCTTGATCCAGTGACTAGACGTGAGTTTGAACAAACAATGTCCCCGGGTGAAATACCTACCATCACGGATTTATTGACGTTTGTTGAGAGACAGGCGCGCGTACTAGAGATGACGGAGTGCAGATCGGTGTCCGTCAAGTCGGCGGTACCAGCTAAACAAAACTCGTCTAAGACGGCCTCTCACGCGACCTCAAAATATTCGGATTCCAGTAAATCGTTTACGCAAAAGCCTACATTGGCATCGGGTGTGATCAGTACAGACAAAAGTGAGTCAAAACACTTCCACGCTTGTTTGTATTGTCAAAAACCACATTCTATTTATCGATGCACCGACTACAACGAACTCACACCTGAGCTACGCATTGCTAAAATCAAAGAGCTTAAGTTGTGTGAGAACTGTTTGCGTGACAATCACACCGTCAAAGATTGTCCGTCCAAATATAATTGTACGGTCTGCAAAAAAAGACACCACGTAACTCTCCACGTAGATTCGACAAAACCGAAAGAAAACGTAGTAGCTCTTACGTGCTCAAACGAACAGACTGTGTTGCTTGGTACCGCTGTCATACACGTCGCAGATGCTTGGGGTCAGTACCACACCGTACGTGCCTTGATCGACAGCGGAGCTATGTCAAGCTATATGACGCACGACTGTGCTAAGAGGTTAGGTTTAACGCGTCGCAAGTGTGATTTCGAGCCTATTGGTCTGGGCGGGAACAGAGTACAGCATTTCGGTTTGACAACGTGTACATTAAAACCGCGTGATAGTAACACGCCTGTACTGGCTACTGACGCTGTGGTTGTGTCAAACATTGCAGGTAATCTGCCGACAATGTGCTTGCCAAAGAAGATATTTGAACAATATCAAAATCTTGCTTTGGCCGATCCTGCCTTTCATAAACCGGCACTCGTAGACATGCTTATAGCTGGAGATTTGTTTCCCTATATTTACAGCGGCGAAAAAATATTCCCTGTTCAAAGTGGGATGCCTGCAGCGTTAAAGTCCATATTCGGATATGTCATAACGGGGCAAGTAGTTTTAGATCAACAGAACCAGAGCAGAGTTGCGACGTCGATAGCTGTTAGGGACAATGTCGGTAGTGCCTTCTGCGGCTTCACAAGCAACGGGAATATCGATCAGGTTATGAACGCATTTTGGGAGATAGAAAATATACCTACGGAGAAACCTCAGAAACCAGACGATATATTGGCTGAAGAATTGTTCGCCAAAGAACACAGTCGCGACACGAATGGTAGGTACACGGTCAAGTATCCGTTTCGGCCCGATCACAGTCTCGGTGAATCTCGGCAGATGGCGGTACGTAGGCTCATCAATTTAGAAGCGAAACTTAATCGCGACATTCCACTTAAGACCGAGTATCACAAGTTCATGTCCGATTACGAATCGTTAGGTCACATGACATGTTTGGGTGACATGCAAGACGTGAATTCCAAGTATTTGATCCCACATTTTTGTGTTATTAAACCGTCTAGTACCACGACTAAACTGCGAACGGTGTTTGACGCGTCATGTAAAACTACCAATCAGAAGTCACTTAATGACGTAGTCCTACCAGGTCCAAAACTTCAGGCAGATATCAATAAAATATTAATCAACTTTCGACTTCACGAGATTTGTCTGTCAGCTGACATCTGTAAGATGTACAGACAGATCCTCATACATCAGGACCAGCGGCCATATCAACATATCTTGTGGAGAGACTCAACGGATCAACCCATTCGGGTTTACGAGCTCAACACAGTCACTTACGGCGTGGCCAGCAGTCCTTATCTGGCAATCAAGGTGTTGCACACGTTAGCGGAGTCCGAAGCAGAGAAGTATCCAGCTGCTGCACGAGTCCTAAAGTGCGGGTTCTTCATGGATGACCTGTTGTGGTCAGAGCCCAAGGTTACAGACGCTCTACAACTCCAAGCGGATCTTCGCACTCTACTAGAAGGCGCCGGCTTCATACTTCGCAAGTGGTCAAGCAACTGCTCTCAAATCCTGGCTGCAGTACCGGAAGATCATAGGGAGACACCAATCGAGTTCGACGATGAGAAGAATTTGTCACTTAAGGTCTTGGGTCTCCAATGGCATCCCGTTACTGACTGCTTCTCTTTTCGGACCGCGCCATTGGAGCACGAAGTAACGAAGCGAACCGTCTTATCACAAATAGGCCGATTGTTCGATCCGCTTGGATTTGTAGCCCCTTGTGTTTTTTATGCCAAATGTTTCATGCAGAAACTCTGGGTCCAACAGCTAGACTGGGACCAACGTTTGCCTGCGCACCTTGAAACAGAGTGGCTTGCGTACGTACGGGAACTGCCTCTCCTTACCGAACTCTCCCATGAGAGACATGCTATGGTCAAACAAAATACCTACTGTCGGATTCTAGGATTTTGCGATGCCTCGACCCTCGGTTATGCAGCGGTAGTCTATCTACACACCACAAACAACGAGCACGAACGCAAGGTCAGTTTGCTTATGGCAAAGTCTAAGGTTGCGCCCTTGAAAACGCTCTCCGTACCTCGTCTAGAGTTAATGGCGGCGCACTTACTAGCCAAGCTAGTCAATTATGTCACATCGCTACTAAACGAGCGAAGTGTGACTATTGACGAGACCTTGCTATTCACTGACTCATCTGTTGTACTGGCGTGGTTAAATACCCCCAGCTACAAACTGAAGATGTTTGTAGCAACTCGCGTGACTAAGATATTGGATACAGTTCCTAGTGACAGTTGGTTTCACGTGAGTGGGGAGAGCAACCCAGCTGATGTCTGCTCCCGGGGCGCGTTACCATCAGTACTACTAACTATGCCGGAATGGCTTAACGATCCCAACTGGCTGTTTGACGAAAAATGGCCAGTTCGTTCTATAAACGAATTTAGAGACGAGACTCCCCCAGAACTTAAAACTCTCACAGAAGCGAAGAGCATGGTGTCCACGGAAGTTTCGTCAAAATAAATTTTCGAACTTACAGAGCGGTATTCCAATTTCAACAAATTAATTAAAGTCGTTGCTCGTATGTACCAATTTATACGAAACTGTCGCGCACTTAAGTCTAAGCGTACCGGGTTTTCCATAGGTGACTTGCGCAAGGCACATGACTGCTTGGTAAGGTCAGTACAGCAACATTACTTTGTAGAGGATATAACAGCGCTTTCTAAAAATTTAAAACCTCATCAGCGTTTGCGAAAGCTCAACCCGTTCATAGATTCGGATGGTTTCCTCAGGGTGGGGGGTCGGCTTTCGCAGTCCGAGTTAAATTATAATAAAAGGCATCCAGTTTTATTACCAAAAAAATGTAATTTCACAAATTGTCTCATTGATAATTATCATGTGTTGTACTTGCACGTTGGTCCACGGACACTTCAAGGTATACTCAGTCAAAAGTACTGATGTGTGTATACGCAGCAGGACCCTACGTTTAATCCGATTGAAAGCTAAATTTTAACGTACGTAGTATTTAGTACCTTCCGAATCGTATAAGTAAAAAAATAGTACCTTAATCGTTACAGCGAAATCTTAAATTATTTTCCAGCAGGACCCTCCGCCGTTTGAAGGTCTTCAGACCAATGTTATATGGTCCCGTTTAGCGGTGAATTAGTACCTTAAAAATACCTTAGTTTCATTTTAAAATAATGATTATTTTATGAGGAATGCACCTGCAAAACTTTTATCATGCCAGCAGGACCCTATTTGGTTTTGACGCTTTCAGCCCAGACAGTCATATTTCTTAAAAGCATTTTATTAGTACTTTTCAAATAACCTTACGTTTAATTCAAATAGTTTGTATTTTAGCTGAAAATTTGATTAAAACTTTTAGTACTTTTTCAGCGAACGAACGTTTTTTTCGGCCGATGTATGAGCTTTCACAGCTTTTAGTAGGTATGGTGGCGTTAATCAAAGAAAGAAAGAATTAATAATTTAACAATAATCATCAATTTTCTGTATTATCCCGTTAGAATAGAGAAAAGTAACAAAATAAAAAAAAAAAATACAAAAATTGAAACATGGCTGTATGTAGTACATCCATGTCATACCTTTGTCTTTCCAGCGGTAACAAAAAAAAGTTAAGTCTGCAAGCGGCGCACTTTAGAAACTAGCTGGTCTGAGTGTACAATTTGTACAAATAAGATTTAAAAACCAGAGTACGAAATAGCCCCAATCAGTATCATGCATAGTAATGGTTTTGTAACTATTTTTTTTATATTTGTACTTTTCTCCATTCTAACTGGATAATGCAGAAAATTGATGATTATTGTTTGGCCGAACAAAACGTTCGTTCGCTGAAAAAGTATTAAAAGTATTAAATCAAATTTTCAGCTAAAATACAAACTATTTGAATTAAACGTAAGGTTATTTGAAAAGTACTAATAAAATGCTTTTAAGAAATATGACTGTCTAGGCTGAAAGCGTCAAAACCAAATAGGGTCCTGCTGGCATGATAAAAGTTTTGCAGGTGCATTCCTCATAAAATAATCATTATTTTAAAATGAAACTAAGGTATTTTTAAGGTACTAATTCACCGCTACACGGGACCATATAACATTGGTCTGAAGACCTTCAAACGGCGGAGGGTCCTGCTGGAAAATAATTTAAGATTTCGCTGTAACGATTAAGGTACTATTTTTTTACTTATACGATTCGGAAGGTACTAAATACTACGTACGTTAAAATTTAGCTTTCAATCGGATTAAACGTAGGGTCCTGCTGCGTATACTCACATAAAGTACTGGATTGTCTCAGCACGCAGTGCAATTCGATCACGCACTAGCAAATGCATCTCGTGCTTCAAGGTTCGACCTACGAACAGGCAACCTATCATGGGTCAATTACCAAAATTCCGCACTCAAGATGTACACACGTTCCATACCGTCGGCATTGACATAGGTGGCCCTTTTCACACGAAAGAGTCTACTCGCAAAAACGCTCGCATCTCTAAGTCATACTTATGCATATTTGTTTGTTGCGCAACGCGCGCTGTACATTTAGAAACTTTAACATCATTGAGCACGGAATGTTTTCTGGCATCATTTGACCGTTTCACTGCTAGACGTGGTCTATGCCATGCTGTAATTTCTGACAATGGCACCAACTTCGTTGCAGCTGGTAAACAGTTAGCAGAAGTGTCACAGTTCTTGGAGTCGAATACTGATGACATATCTAGCAGCTTTACCACACGTAAGGTTGAGTGGAAGCACAATCCTCCAGCAGGGAGTCACTTTGGAGGTATATACGAGGCCGCTATTAAGTCAGCCAAGACGCATTTAAAAAGAACTGTTGGCAATAGGGCTCTAACCTTCGAAGAACTAACCACTCTGTTTGCACGCATCGAAGCAGTATTAAATTCGCGACCGTTGTGCGCGTTATCGTCCGATCCTAGCGAGTTTTCAGTCCTCACACCAGCCCATTTTTTAATTGGTCGCGACCTGCTAGAGGCACCGGAGTATGACGTTACTGGTCTTCCTACAAGCAAACTTAGTCGTTGGCAAATGATACAACAGATGTCGCAACAGTTCTGGCGTCTGTGGCGTAAAGATTACCTACACACACTTCAGCAGCGTCAGAAGTGGTTCGATAATTGTCGAGATCTACAAATCGGAGATTTAGTTTTGATTAACTCTGAAGCACCTCCCCTACAGTGGGCTTTAGGTAGGATCACCAAGCTACATCCTGGCCCCGACGGCATTGTACGCGTGGTCGGTGTTCGCACCAGGAACAGTGAGTTTACTCGGCCCGTAGTAAAACTAAGTCCTCTCCCTCTGGAGCAGGAATCATAGTTTTGTATTAATTTAAGAAATCTTTTTGTTAACTTAGTTTAAGAACATATATACGTTACTTATCTAATTATTATACAGTCCACTACTCTAACACATACTTATCAACACATTGTTTCATATTGTTAACACTTTGTCAACACTTTTTTCAACACTTTGTCAAAACTTTTCCTTGGTTTTATAACTGGGAAATCCTAGCGGATTTCGGTGGGGGGAATGTAGGATTTTGGGCCAAAATCCCGCCAAAACCGCCGAATACGTGAGCGAGTAAGTTCGCGACGCCGCCGCGTGCGGCGCTTCAGTCACAACTCGAACGAGCGCGCAACCGCCATGCGCTCCGCGTAAAAATACAAAATTCTCTAAAAAACTACAGCAAGATCCCTAAAACTACAAAATCTAACATATTGTGCACCCTATCCAAGACTGGACCGTTCAGGACGTGCAATTTTCAACCTTGGCGCAGAGCTGGTCGAGGAGGCGGTAAGCCCAAGTTAGTTTTTTAGGGGGAAATTTCAAGTTTCAATTAACTGAGCTATCAGACACAACACAGGCGCTTATGAAAAGTCGAATTTAGGTGCACGGTTCCAATTAGTCGTTTCCTATGGAGAAGAGCCGGCAAGAAACTCCATGGTTACTCTTTTAAAAAAAAGGATATCTTTAACAACTTCAGTAGATACTGTACTATGATTTAGGATAGGTATGAGAGAACAATGTAGTCTTGACCACAGACCTGTGAGTAATGTAATACAAAGTCTTGAGTACAAAAATTAACCAAAAAGAAAGAATAACACAATATTAATAATAGTAATTTACACAATAAAAGAAGTTCTCACATTTACAAAAGATAAAATGAAGCTAAACTTTATAAAACAATTGACATGATTAATGTCATCAAAACTTTAGAGATAAAATCATTGTAAAAAAAGATAAATATATTAAATACTTTAGTAACTTTTGTCTACATCGACACACCATGCCGACCGAACTTAGGAGTGCGGTTACGCTTACAATGCTTTTAAAATTACCCACAACACACCAAGCTGAAATTACGTCGCGTCTTGCCAATATAGAAAACATAATGTTGCTGTAATGTTAGTTTCGTGTACTTTCGTGAGACAGTCATATTTATGCACAACGTGCGCTTTTCGGGATTGTCAGACTAGTTTCGGACCCAAACGGAACACTTAATCATGAGCTGAACACGCGGCGAGGGAGCGAGTCGAACAGTTCGACTCCCGAAAAATGCGGGGAGTAAACCGTAACTAATCATAAATATTACAGGCGTAATTACACCGACTTTCAGTCGCGTAATTTCGGCATGGTGTTTCGCTACACTATCTCGTTGCGCGGGTGCAGATTGCGGCTGTACTCGGCTACAAATTACATAACAGATTGAACACACTACCAGTTCTTTGGGCTCAAGGGGCTTAAACTGAGCAAAGATGTCAGTCAACTGCTTGCGACACACATTCACCAACATGTTTAGACGACCTGGAGAAAAAATAGTTTGGTTATTAAGTTCTCGTTAATTCCAAAAAAATATTAAATTTTTGGCGTCCTCATATCACCTCGGATTCATTTCACCTAGGTAATATCACCCAGGTGAAGCAATTCGACATAATTGGTGTCCTTTGTTCACCTTGGAATTAAATCACCCAGGTGAACAGTGGCGACATTTTTTATTAATTTTGTGGACTTTATTCACCCACACACATACAACATGCTACAAACTTTCAAATCAAAGCCAACTTAATATTTAAATCAAATAAAAAATAATTTTGATCGAAGGTGAATGCTGCTGGAATTCATCAAATAATTACATAATCAGGTCATTACAGTCCTACCGCTAGGCAGTTTAGGGCCTAGCTTCAGGCCTTAGTCCACAACGCTAGCCTGGTACAGGTTGGCGTACTTCACACACCATCGAGAACTTTTTGAAGTCCACTCAGGTGTATAAGTTTTTTCACTATGTTTTCCTTAAGGCGCTTCGCCCACCGAAAGCTCACTCTCGCCACCGTCATCCTCTTCGAACCTAACCTATCCGTGTCAGAGTGCCCCAAATAAAATTGAAATTAGTCAGTTGGAGGGCAAGTTACAGTGCTTGGCACAAAATCTAACCTACCTTTCAACTAACATACCTACCAAACAACTTATTACCGCCGCCGGTGTCCATGTTGGGTGCCGGCAAAAATGTACCTACTGCCGGTTCCCAATAGCGTTATATTTGGGTGGCGGCGCCGGCAGCGGAGGCACGCCCTTCCAATTATTATTATTTTTCGTTCGGAAATCCTCACCCCTTCGCCCGGGCAGACGGAGGGTTACTTTTACCGGCTAAAAACCCAAGGTGTTTCTTCTTCTGACCCATGGCCAGGGTAGAGATATTCTCAGCTGCATACACCGTAACTCCGGCAGACCCATACCAATATCCTAAAATTAGCCTGGTAACGCTTGGTTGTCAAACTTTTGAGCTGTACTGTCCATGTGTAAAGATACTGTCTTGCAATTCTTGATTATTTGCCGACTGACCTCGATGTTGCATGGCCATCACGATGGACTGTACGCCAAGCCTGGTGCTGGTGTCCACGATCTCCTCCAGCAACGCGATCAAGCTCTCGCCTCCTTCGAGCCCGAACCTCTTCTCCGCAGGCCATTTCGTCGCGAAGTACTTTTCCAAGCTAAATCAGAAATATAAAACGTTCACACCAACAAAAATATCAGCATGTTACATAGTTATCCTATTGCTAATCCTGCCCTAAGCTCGTAATAATTCCTTTACATTTGCAAAGGCTTAGAAGTAAAAACGTAGGCCATTCGAAGGATTTGCCAAAGCGCGTTGTTTAACGTTTACATTTAAATATTCCCCCTTCAACGAAAATATGTACACAAGCTTAGTTTTAGTACTTATATACTAAACCTGAAACTAAGTAGTTTGTTCAGAATCACTAGGAGAATCGATTGACATATTAATTACACCACTTTTTTTTTCATAAATTTCAATTTTTTTCAGTAGTTTTCTACCCATAACAGTTGACGGGAATAGACACCTTGAGGCTTGAGACGGTCCGCTCGGTCAGTTTCCGTGTATTAGACAACACTTGCATAGCACATCTCAGGCATTTCACACTTTTTTAGGGAACTTAACACGACATAAAATAAGGTGTAACTTGGAGATTTACTAAAAAAAACACATATTCAGGCAGTTCTGATGAAAATCTTGTTGGGGTGTCTCGGTTTTCGTATAAATTAAAAATAAGGTTGTATTCTATCCGTCATGTTTCAAATATCCTAAAGGCTGGAACTCACAGAGTGCGGGTGCGGAATGGCTGCGGGCCCGGTGCAGGCCGGGCGGCAGTTGTACTATGAAAGTGTATGTGAGGTGTCACATTGCGGCTGACGGCGTTATCCGCACACTCCAATCACGAGCCGTCGTTCCGAACCCATGCTCTGTGGGTTCGAGCTTTAATTGGTAGTTGTTAAAACGAAAACTCACTACACAGCCTTAGTAAGCCGCCTCAAGATGGTCTTCTTCTCAATATCAGTCTTTTCAAAGACACCGGGCGTCTCCATGTTCTCCCTGATGAACTGCATAGCATCCAAGTCGTACACATGCATGTACTCTACGCCGATGGACTGGCAGTACGTGTTCTCGAGGCGGTGAATTATCTCCCTATTCAAATGGATATGTTACGGCTTTTAGCCGTAGTGCGGTTACACCTAGGTTTAATCGGCTACACTAGGTCCGCCCGGTTGCAAGTGGTTAAAACTAAGCCTTCCTTCCACTCGACACCACCAAAACGACACCACCGGTGGTGTCGTATGGAATCTCTAGTCCATACGACACCACCCTAGTGATGTCCAGAAACGCGTGTTTTTGACAAACAGGTCCCAGTTCATTAAAATAAATAAATATCAGACAACATCACATACATTGATCCGACCCCAAAGTTATTATTTCAAGTTATCTATAGTTAAACGATAATTAATAAAACAGAGTTTATGAAATATTATTTTTTTATTTCAGTGAAGTAAGTAGTTATGTGGGTGTGTATGTTATGTCTTAACAACAACTTTGTATGTAGGTAACCTCACTAATAGTCGGTGGTGTCGTATGGACTAGAGATTCCATACGACACCACCGGTGGTGTCGTTTTGGTGGTGTCGAGTGGAAGGAAGGAAACTAAGTGTAACCTATCTAATGAAAGGTTACGTCATAACGTTAATAAGCTAAGTTGTGGTGGTAAAAAAAAGCCGGACCTAACCTAACAGAGTCGGGCTGCTCAGGATTTAGAGTAAAAAGCGGTTATACCAGTGGTTTTAGCCGAAACCAACCGACTACACCTAGATGTTACCAAAAGTTTTTTTTTTTTACTAGCCTATTGTCTGTCCCACTGCTGAGCAAAGGCCTCCCCTTTTGTCTTCGAAACATCTCTATTTTGTGCCGTTTCTGACCATGCTAGCCCCGCAAACACGTCTAGATCGTCACGCCACCTACGCCGAGCGGCGACGACCATAAGATTAATAAGTAATAATTGTATAGAAGCGAAAATGGCGCTCCAGGATGCGTTCAAAGTCATGATAATAGCCAACGGTCTTTCGTTGGTTCAACCAATCGTCTGCGTATTCGTGGGCGACAGCGGGCAGTGGCGGGTTGCGGGGGAAGTAGCTGTTTGTATGAAGCAGCGCGGCGGCGTTTAGGGCACGCACAGAAGAGTTTCGCTTCTAAATGATATTATTCTTATGGTATGACTCCATCTTTTAGTAGTGCTGCCTCTGTCTAGTAAAAATGCTTTAAATATTTCATTGCTTTATCAATGTTGCCTGTTTTTTTTGCATAACGAGATTTCTAATAAAAATAATTAGCAATCTACCCTATTCATGATTGTAAAATGCACCGAGTCCAAAAATAAGAATCCATGGAGCTTTTCGCCGGTTTTATCTTCATTTACTAAAGCATCGATAGGTAATATAAACTAAAATGTCTCACCTGAGTGTTAATTGAGTTTCAGTTCCGCCAATATTAGTTCTGTCGGGCAGTTCAAATAACATGTCCATGTGTTTTTCACCTAATAAATAATGAGTGTTTAAATGATGATTCTTGAACTACATTCATACATACAATACGGCCGACGTATCTTGGCGAGTCTGAAGTTAGTTGTTTGGCTGCGCAATGAATCTTTTAGAAACGAAATTGTCTACTGCGCAGCTAATCAGCTAACTTCAGACTCGCCAAGTTACGTTGGCCGTATTGTACAGTACGCAGGAGTGTATTTGTCTTCCTTATAAAACTCTATGCAACCGTTCTCTGGAGCTGCTGATCCTTACCCAAGGTGTCCACCAACTCTCGAGCCACGATGTGGCACTCACATCCTTTGGTGTCGAGCGGCAGCTTTTTAGCTTTTGCGAGAAGTCTGACTGGCATTGTTATGCCCAGCGGGTCTGTCTTCGCGAGGAGGTGTCCACGAGCCTGCAGCAACAATGTTTTGTGTTTCATTTTTAACAAATATCATTGAAACGTCGGGTTTTTATATAAATTATCCATATCATTGTCAAGCAAGTAGACTACGGGAAGTACTTATCTAACTTCTCTGACTATCTATCTACTGAAAACAGTTTGATACGGCAACTGAATCGATTTCTGCCATTTCTTAGGCTATGTGTTTTAATCGAGATAAAGAAAATTATGCTTTATGTCAAGGTCATAAGAATGAATGCAGTTAACAATGAAAAGTACTTTTTTTTTTTCTTAATTAAACACAACTTAAACATGTAAAAGTAAAAATTCAGTGTATGTATGATTATAACTGAATATTCTAATTCGGGTGTTTGAGTGTTTGCGTTATTCCTGTTACATGCTGTATGCATTGATCAATAGCAATACTTTCATTTTTGTACCTTTCAACCAAAGTGAATCAATTTGGTTGAACCGTGTAAGTAATATCAGCATAACTTTTTCGTGCTTACGGTGTATAACGTTAGCCCCTCAACGTTATACAGTATGTATTGCCTACTCACCTGATAACTTCGAATTAAGTTCGCGACCGCCAAATTGAGTTTGATTTTCGCTCTAGCTTCTTCTTCGTTTTTCTTTGAATCAGAACTCGGCTTCGGCTCTGGAAAGTTTGCATCTCTGCTCGAATGTTGTTTTATTGTGTGCTAATGGCCTTAGCATGTTTCATTAAAGCTTTCAGCAAACGTTAAGGAAAAGCTGCTGTAGGTACAAGTATTCAAAGTACTTTTGTAATGTCTAAGTAAGGTTAAAGACACATGGTGGAATAATCTATAATATAAAAATGAATCGCAAAATGTGTTGGTAAGCGCATAACTCAACAACGCCTGGACCGATTTCGCTAATTTTTTTTTTGTTTTGTTCGTAATTGACAGGAGAAGGTTCTTATGAAAGAAAATTTTGATATTTAAAAAAAAAAAAAATATATCAGTATATCCATATTCTTAATCTGTTTAGGTCGTAGGTAGGTAGTAGGTAGGTAGTAGGTAGGTAGTAGGTAGGTAGTAGGTAGGTAGTAGGTAGGTAGTAGGTAGGTAGTAGGTAGGTAGTAGGTAGGTAGTAGGTAGGTAGTAGGTAGGTAGTAGGTAGGTAGTAGGTAGGTAGTAGGTAGGTAGTAGGTAGGTAGTAGGTAGGTAGTAGGTAGGTAGTAGGTAGGTAGTAGGTAGGTAGTAGGTAGGTAGTAGGTAGGTAGTAGGTAGGTAGTAGGTAGGTAGTAGGTAGGTAGTAGGTAGGTAGTAGGTAGGTAGTAGGTAGGTAGTAGGTAGGTAGTAGGTAGGTAGTAGGTAGGTAGTAGGTAGGTAGTAGGTAGGTAGTAGGTAGGTAGTAGGTAGGTAGTAGGTAGGTAGTAGGTAGGTAGTAGGTAGGTAGTAGGTAGGTAGTAGGTAGGTAGTAGGTAGGTAGTAGGTAGGTAGTAGGTAGGTAGTAGGTAGGTAGTAGGTAGGTAGTAGGTAGGTAGTAGGTAGGTAGTAGGTAGGTAGTAGGTAGGTAGTAGGTAGGTAGTAGGTAGGTAGTAGGTAGGTAGTAGGTAGGTAGTAGGTAGGTAGTAGGTAGGTAGTAGGTAGGTAGTAGGTAGGTAGTAGGTAGGTAGTAAGTACGAAAAAGTGCATTGCAACGCATGCCGGGTACAGCTAGTATTATTATAGAAACTTTAATAGTGTGTTAAGAGTTTTTTTGAGCTTAATTAACGCGAGCGAAGCCGCGGGAAAAAGCTAGTGGTCAAATAAGAGTTTCTTTAATTTAATGATTTCCACAGGTGGTATAATCGTCAAATAATAGTTTCTTTAACTTAACGGATTCCATGAACGGCCATGATTACTGAAACAAGTCTTCGGCAAACTGCTATTGTTTTGTAAGCGCCTTTAAATGTTCATCTATTTCTGAATGTAAGGTGTTCTACTTACTGACGGTAGTAGGACTAAACTCGTCTTGCATTTCTTCTATCTTTAACGCTGGACCGCAAAGGCTGTCGTAGAATCCATCCCAAGACTGCAAAAAGTGTTTTTGTATTTAAAACTATTATCCTTTACGTCATATATTCTTTACGTCCGTGTGGTGCCTGACGTAAAGAATAGTACTACCCCATTTCTTCCCATAGGTGTCGTAAAAGGCGATAAAGGGATTCACTAGAGGATGGGCAGCAGCGTTCTCTGAATACTTTAACAACCATACTGCGATCGCCAACCCGCCTGCCAAGCGTGGCGATTATGGCAAACCCCAACATTGTTTGGGGGAGGTCTATGTCCAGCAGTGGACGTTATTCGGCTGAATGATGGTGATGATGACAACTGTTATCTCGTCTAAAAACTTTACAGACCTACAGAACTTTTTGCTTATAATTTGTATGCTATGTAGGTTTGACTTCTTAATTTTTTATGATATCAAGTGACCTCTTCATGGCACTGTGAATTATTATAAAGGCCGCAGCAGCTACACGGACACGTGAAGACATGACGGAGCCGAGCATATACTGAGCAGTCTGAGCACAGCTTTTTCAATGTTGAGGCTCGTTCGACCAAAACTTTCATTTTGTTCCTCTGAGCACGCTCAGGCGAATGGGCGGCTCATTCGCCTGAGCGTGCTCAAGTGGATACAGGGCTTAAGAGCATATAGCTCTAAGCAAGTGATATAAATGTAGATGATTAATGATACATATGCAGGGTTACTGGTTGTTGGTGACTGGGATAGTCACCAACAACCAAGATTGTAGGACATGTTATCCTATCCACTATCTAATAATAATAACCCAGTAACGCTTTATGCAAATGTGAATTATATTCGTGATATTATTTCAAAGTTGCTAACATCCCCCCTTTAAAAGTAATATTACTATTATATTTATTATTTTTAATTAAATAAATCTGCAATTAATTATTATGATATTATTAGTATAATTTAAATTATTTCATTTATATAGCATTTGTAGTTAGTAATATTGTGATAGAAAGGGCATCATCAGAATCTGCGATTTTTGTACTATTTTATTTAATTTTTTAGACTTTCATTTGCTGATATTATTATTGTATTTTATGAGATTTTGTACTATTATAATTAATTTAAGTTTGATAATATTTACTTTAGCGACTCTTTAGCGTCACTAATTTGTATGCCTTTCGGCGGAACATGGGATGGACCAAACATTTTTAATGAACATCATTTGTACCCTGTGTTCACAAAATTAATAAATGAAATGATGAATCTATGTTACTTGGATCCTGAACAGCCAGCGTAAGTACAGACGCCAGCACATCAAGCTACCCGAAACTGTCAAATTTTCCCAATCAACCTTGAATCTAATGCTTTTGCAATAAAGATGAAAACCTATTAAAGAAATTTGACAGATTGTAATAGCTCTGTGCTGGCGTCTGTACCATTTCTTATTATTTTGCACTTACCGAATCTATCGATCCTTTAGATTTTGCCCAGTCCAAGTACTGGGCTTCAAGAAAATTGGCATTTGCGCCGCACAGGAACGATTCAGCATTTGAAGACAAGCAAACCTTCAGTTGTAACAGATACTGCAAGCAAAATAAAGGTTTCTGAATGAGAGTTAAACCAAAATGAACTCTACTGATATACATAATTATGTACAAGATCCAGAATCACATATCTACTGTCTCTCCGCGGTCTAGGTACACGATTCAGGATATCATCTGCATCTAATCCTCGTATTGGAAACATGAGAGAGCTTAACCACTGAAGCTCGAACCATAAAATTTTGAAATTAGGTTCCTTTTGTGACGGAGGCATTCACTAAGGAAGGATTGCTTGAAATTTAACCCCAAAAGGGGCGAGAAGGGGTGGCAAAATTTGTATGAAATCCCGCAGTGAAGCTGCGGACCAAAGCTAGTAACACAGCATGTAAGGGTAAACACCGTTATAACTCAAACCATGGGTAGTTGACTTAAACATAAAAATATAGGACTAGAACACACTCGCTAATGAGACAGCTGACTGACTGGGGTAGCAAAATGTGCGGGGCCGTGCGTCGGGCCACGCGGCGTGTTCCCCACGCCTCCTCCCGTAGCTTGTTGCCCCCGCGCATAGGGTGAAATGCTTTTGAGGAAAAATGAAAATTTTATAGAAAAAAAAGTTTGTTATTTTTCATTGATTTTACGTTCTATAAATGAAACCAAACCACTGGTTTCAAGGATAACGGTGCCCTTACAGCCTGTATAGGTATATACATATAATTATATAGGTATTCTAAATGAATAAGAAAGCAAGGCTGCAGGATTACTAATGGACGCTAAAAACAAAATTTTGGTAAATATAAGAAATTTCAACTCACCCTATAATGGCACGCATGCTTACATGTTTGGGAAGTTCTCAACAACGATCGTGCCAAAGACATTGTTATCTAAAAACAAACATCAAAATATTGGTTTATTTATTTTGTCAGAAAGATAACCCCAATCATACGTATGAACGGACGATAGTTTTAAAACCGCTCAAATTAATAGTAGGTACCTGCTTTAGCCTGAGGCTAAACCTAGAGTTATTTACGCCGCGCAAAGTCCTCTAAAATCCTCCAAGTCCAACAAATCATTCAAGCTTGATAAAATAGTTTGGCGAAATTAAAATTAAATATTGTAATTGCATATTTGTGTAGGTATCCTCCAAGTCCTTGAAAATCGCCCGAGTACTTCAAACTCGCCCAAGTACTTCAAAATCCCCCAAGTACTTCAAAATCCTCCAAGTCCTTCAAAATCCCCCAAGTTCTATAAAATCCCCCAAGTCCTATAAAATCCCCTAAGTCCTACAAAATCCCCCAAGTCCTACGAAATCCCCCAAGTACTTCAAAATCTTCCAAGTCCTTGAAAATCGCACAAGTACTTCAAAATCCCCCAAGTAGGTACTTAAAATCTTCCAAATCCTTCAAAATCCCCCAAGTAAGTACTTCTAAATCCTCCAAGTCCTTGAAAATCGCCCAAGTACTTCAAAATCCCCTAAGTACTTCAAAATCCCTTAAGTACTTCAATATCCTCCAAGTCCTTCAAAATCCCCCAAGTACTTCAAAATCCTCCAAGTCCTTCAAAATCCCCCAAGTACTTCAAAGTCCTCAAAGTCCCTCAAGTCCTTCAAAATCCTCAAAGTCCTTCACAATCCTTTTAGTAAACTACGCTCATTTGAATTCAGCCTTAGCGCCAAATCCACTAGCAAGTTATTGCAATCCATTGCTCGCTTAGTTCGAAGAAGTCGACTTGCTATGGGTAGGTACCTACAGCTTGAAAGTCGGTTGCACAAGTCAACTTGCGCAGTAAAACTTTCTATACCAAAGACAATTTATAGCTGTAGGTTTGGCAATTAAACGTAGCAGTGCAGCAGTGTGAACATAACAAACAACAAAACATGATTTTCAAACAACAAAACGTAATTTTCGAACCCACCTGCAGCGCGAAATTTATGTTTAGTATATGTGCATCGTATGTATAGTGTATTTGGCGCGCACACAATCGTTGTGACTGAACTCTACCTCCTTTTGTATTGTAGGCTTCTCTCACAGACAGCTGCATCCACCTGCGTTAGAGTAACAGAACGGGCACATAAAAATGTACTAACCTCACCTCTTATAAAATTGTACTTTATAACATTTATGTAACGTTTGATTTTTCCACAATACAAATAAACTTAAAAAAATAAAAAATAAATTTTCTAAATCGGAAATGTGTGAAACTGTAATTTTTAGAACATTCTTTTCTGAAGTCACAGATTAGTCTGAAGTTCTGAGTTCGAAGTGTTAAAATTAAATAAGTCAGAATTACTTGTGGCCAGTATTTTTTTAATAAATACTTTTTAGTATGAAAATGTTCTATATCTATCTATATGTAGATATCTATGGACGCATCCATCAATATATTAATACACCAAGGACCTTAATACTTCTATGCAATACACCAAGAACTATTGTAGTACATATCAAGCCGCGTTTCCACTTTGCTGCCGAGCAAACATTTTAGACAGAGCAAATGTTTGCTGTTTTGCCAGTGCTCACTGAAAGCAACTAGTACTTGTTTTCACTATGATAGCTAAACGAATATGTGTTCTGAATAAAAGCTTGTACGTTCGTACAGGTACCATGTTCGTCCGCACAGTTGCGTTTTCACTGTTGTGTCACTCACTCAAGAAACGGGCAATCATCATGGACGTTGATTTGCTTTTGGCTAGTGGAGGGTTTCTAATAATTGCCACATTACTATTTTTTATGGTATTGTTTTTGTATTGACTGCTTTGTGGGTCCCATAGGCACAAATGGGTCCTATACATAAATATCATTAAGTTGCAATGTTTTTTCTTGATTCCACTTCAGTTCCTTACTGTTCTGATCACATACGGCGGCGGAGTTAGGCTTACTCGCCTTCGCTCTATCTTCGTCATTTGTGTAATAATCCTTCAGAATCACTAGATCCCTGAGCTCTACCAAAATCTATTCCGGGATCTCGAGCAGGAAACAGGCCATTTTGTAGTTCTAGATTGCCTTCACAATGCGACAGCCACGAAGCAAATTTTGCTTCATGCGACAGCCAATTATTTTCATGTCTAATAAATTAACCAACCATCTGCAACCAGATTTTTTAACTCATAAAATTACTACTTAATAATTCAATGACAATAGGCTCTCTTCTTATTACATTGGAGTCCAATGATGGGACTAAATACCATCATGACAGACTTGTGGCTGCATAACAGATTCTGTTCTGTGATTGTGTTCTGAACACCTCTGCCTCTGCCTTAAGGGAATAGGCGTGGTGTGTTTTTATCATAGAAGTAATAAACCAACTTTTTGAATTTGGAACTTAAAGCTTTCTCTGTAGTTTTTTTTAGTAACTTGTTATTTTGCGTTTTCAGCCAGTTCACTTGAAAAAGATAAAATAAAAAAAAATGTTGCAGACTTTATTTTTTGTCATTAACTGCAAATTGTGCAAGAAAGAAATATTATCAATTGTTTTTATTGAGTTAAGTATAACTTATGAACCATGTCATACAGTAACCAATTTAGCTCGAAAATAAAATGCAAACAATTGTAAGCGTCTTGAATATCTCACGAACAAAAATATCGTACCAAGTGTATGGAAGAAGGTAAAATCAAAATTCTCGAAAAGGCGGTTATTTACCAAAAAAATATTTATTTTATGTTATTTACTATGTGGCCTAGTTTTGATATTAGCCTTAAGTTTTAAATGATTTCCTAAATTGAAAGAAGAATCTCCTGTTGACACTGTAACGATTCCACCCTGTATAGATGAAAACACGAGCGGACTGACTAACACTGTTATCTATGGACTGAGCCATTAGAAACACCCGCGCTACCCACGCCCGCGCCCGCCTCATGCATACGCGCAGCTCGCGGGAGCACTGTGAATGCAACTGGCGTCTACATACATTTTGATTTACACGCGCCCGCGCTAGCATCCGCGCCCGCCTCCACTCTGAAAGACGGCTTACAATATCAACCGTGGCCGAACAGGATTTCCGGGATTCGGAATGATTTAATAATTTTAATGTACTTAATACATAATCACAATTAGTTTTACTTACCAACTTTATTTTTACACCCGAAATAGAAACTAACGAAACTATAATTATACTATGATGACATTATGTACGTTCATTTACCTTACATATTGTAATCTAATCGCAAATCACATCGCATTTTAGAAAATGTTAAATAAATTATACCTTCTCTTCAATGTCTGTTTATCCTAGTATAACATTGTATTCTTTGGTTCTGTCTCACAGACAGGATTGGTGCACACAATGTACTTGTTTCATAATTATTTTATTCTTTTTGCATATTTAACTTGGATTCATACTATTGAAGTAAGTGGTTATATAATAATAAAGTATTTATTCAAAAAATTAAATGGTTAAATACAATTAAAAAATAATTATAAAGGTTTTACAATGTGGCATTTACAATGTTAGGTGCCTGTACCACCCTGTACTATGCTAAACCAGTGTCACAGGCGGCAGGAGTGCTTAAAGTATGGCTTAAGTTTGTTTGTTAGTAGGTACCTAAGCATTAATTTGCACTTAAAGTCGACTCGTTTCGGCAAAAGTTGGGCATCATGCACCACGCAGCTGTAGATAACTAATTAAGACCCAACGACTTACATGGCCAGACACCTAACTTTTTTTACTTGAAAGGGGTTGTATATATTAGAGATCATTGGCAATAAATTAACCTCCACCAACTGAGGGTCGAAAATGAGCGGTTTCCGAGATATCGGGGTATGAACTCTTTTCGAAAAAAGGACTTGTAAAAAAACTACTCATTTCTGGGCACTAAATTGATACTTTTCTAAAAGCTAGTAAACTAGCAATCACTTAATGCTTGTTTCCCACGGTGCGTGATATCGCGCACCGCGACGCACGAGCTCGCACCGACGCACCATGGGAAGAGACTCGTCCGTGGTAACGCGGACGCGTGCGGAGTGGTGCGCCGTATACACATCACACACCCTCATAATGTGGCTTCCCACGGTGCGTGATTTTACGGATGATATACCACGCACAGCCGGCGCGCGCTACTATATACGCACCGTGGGAAGCCAGCTTATGACAAAAATGCTGGCACAAAATTCTTAATGTCTCAGAAATGAAAGGTCATCATAATCATATTTTTATTTTTACTTCTTATTTTGGACCCTTATTTGATGGGGGTTAATTTGTTGCCAATGTATAACCCATTTCAAGTCGAATTACCAGTCACCTGTCTAAATACGTGTATAACGCCTATTAATAAACGATTGAATCTAATTTCTGACTGCCCCGTTGGTCATGTGGGCGCAATGCAACTGCTGAGCGTGTGGGCCTGAGTTCGATTTCCAGATCGGGCAAAGTGTTATTGGCTTTTTCCGTGTGGAATTTCTCAGTAGCAGCACGGAGTCTGGATTTGTGCCCGGTTGATGGCAATAGGCTTGCTCCCTATTACATGGGACTTAAACGGCGAAATGAGGGTGAGGGGAATCGACCTCTGCCAACCCGTTACAGGCGTGATGTTATGTGTTCTAATTTCAGTGCCATCTTGTAGTGATTCCGGAGCGGGCAAATATGGTGCATGCGAACCCGAAATACGTAGTAAACGCTACGATAAATGTACGACGTTACAGCAGGAAGTCTCTTTATTACTTGAACGTGATGGGCACCACCAAACATACGTGGACTAATAACATGACGGTCAGAACAATTTTTCTAGTAGTAGAGCCTTTGAAAGCTCATTTTTGATGAAACTCGAGTGGTTTTAAACCGCAGAGTTTAAGACTGATTTCATATAATTATGCGTCTATTCTACAATATAGCCGACGTATCTTGGCGAGTCTGAAGTTAGCTGATTAGCTGCGCAGTATACAATTTCGTTTCTAAAAGATTCATTGGGCAGCCAAACAACTAACTTCAGACTCGCCAAGATACGTCGGCCTTATTGTATATTGTGTTTATTATGTTACTACTATATTCTGATCAACGAAAGATGAGTCCTGACAGTTATTTCGTAAATTGTAGCTAGCTGTAAGGAGACTGCTATCGAAAAACGTAAACGGAATCATCAAAAACAGTAAATAGCTACCTATATTATCATGTTTTGTTTTTATAATATTTGATATTCCTTTGGTATGTACCCGTGCGCTTTCATGTTCATCTTGCGTTTTCAACTTTCAATTCCTCTTGCGTCAAGCGCATGCGATATTGATTGCCATAAGACGCATGCCCGACTTGTTTATTTTGCGTACTTCCACAGCATTATGTCTTATGGTATTCTGCTGTGGGGGGCAGCGGCCGATCGCGACTCGATATTTATATTACAGAAGAGGGCAATCCGCGCGATCTATAATATGGGCCCTCGGGAGTCCCTTAGAGATTTCTTTATAGAGATTAATATTCTGACGATGCCTTCCCTTTACATTTTTGAAAACATTATGTTTGTACGTAAAAATCTGCCAATATATAGTGTAAAAAGCGACGTTCATAATATAAATACTAGGAACAAACACAAATTAGTAGTCCCTAAATTTAGATTATCCAAAACGAATAAGTCATTCCTAGGAAACTGTGTTCGATTTTATAACAAGCTTCCCAAATCAATTACGGATCTCACTGATGGCAAATTTAAATCTCACGTTAAATCAGTTCTCATTAAAAAGGCATACTATAAGATAAACGACTATGTTGACGACTATGTGGCTTCCCTGGTAACCAATAGTTTTTAGATGTAGGTTTATGTATGTATCTATATTAGTTAGATACGATTATGATTTAACCCAATTCACACAGAATTGATTTATATACTTTATTTTTAATTTGTTTTTACCTGTAATTGCATAATTTTATTATTGTAAAAAATATGATGATTTTTGTTGTATAGAGTCAATTAATTTATTCACTTGACAGACATATCTGTGTTGCTGGGGAGTTTGTTGCGCCGTGTCTTCTTCACAGCAAAAACACTAGGAAGCGGTGAAGGGAGGGCTTTTTGTGGGATGTCTATAATATTGTAAAACTAACGTTCAAAAAGAACTAAGTAATTCTAGTCTATTTTGAATAAATGAGTTTTGAGTTTGAGTTTGCAGCTTATCTTCAAACCGGTGCGCCTCGGTCAGTCGTCGCAGTCGATATACTATAGACGGATTAACGTGCGCTAGGGGCATGCGCTTTTGTCGAACTAGTATTACGGCATGCGCTATTGCATACGCTATGGCGCTTCACGCATGCTTCAGACGAAGACGCAAGATGAACATGAAAGCGCACTGGTCTAGACATAGCTTTTGTATTATTATGTTTTGTAGAAAAACTCCAGGACTCACCTAACGCTGAAAAGGTAATACCTAACTACTACCCACTACATACAATACCTAAAACAAAGCGAATTATTGCAGATCGAACTAATAGTCAAACAGTACTTGCACAATGAGTACCGGCGGTCGTTCGTGGAGATGCGTTTTAAGTTTTGCGATCTGATCAATAAGGAGCCTTATGTGGGCGGCATGCTGAAGAATGCTGGTGTAGAATGCCCTATGCCTGCTGTGAGTAAGATAGATAATTATACACCTTCTGTGAGGAAGGCTGCGTTTAAATGACAGTGGCGCGTGTAGACAGATACGTGTATCCGTAGGTACGTGTATGTGTGCCGCCGTGACAGCGCGTCTACAACACTTGAAAACTAAAAATCGCTTTGCGGGCCTCACCTGACCCTCGGCACAGTAGATATACAGGGTGTTAACGAATTCGTGTAATTCCTTAAAACCGCATGATCTACTACTGGTGTAGACAGGCCCCGCACGGGATTTAGCTTGATTAAAGATAAAAAAATATAATAATAATTTTTTCATGCGGCTTTGTTACCGATCGTATCTAAACCACCTAATAAGGATTCAGTAAAAAAATAAGAATTAATTTTTTTGCAAAAAAAAAGTTTTATTTGCGTGAACATTTCGATGCCACGCACAAATTAATGAAAGCACGGCGACACGGCTGGCAGGCACGACTAACGCGATATCGCTCTTTGCAGTCAGATAACTCAAGGCTCTAAAATGACTCAGAACAAGAACACCAAGATTTTTTTTCTAATTTTTTTTTTAGTTGATTTTCAAAAATTCCCGTTTAGGGTTCATCTGTGTCACCAGTAGATCACGTGGTTTGAAGGAATTACACGAATTTGTTAACACCCGTATAAGCTAAAGCAGCTTGTACTATTTATTCTGTGCCTCAACTAACTATAATCGCCTGAATTGGAATACTCACACAGACACGCACTGTATACCTACTGAGTAGTTTTTTTGTTTTGTGTATGACCGTATTCCGAACTTACCTTAGGCACTTGTCCCAACGCCGACGATGAGCGAGAAGCGAGCAGAGCTAGAAACTAGAAAAGAGTTGGCGAGCAGCGAGAAGCGAGCGTGTAGTTCCGATGGTTTTATCACTCTTACGTTTCGGGCTACTTTCGGCCGGCGACTAACTTCGTTGACGGACTTAGGGAGTAGGCCTCCTGATCCGGTTTGGCTATCCTTGTAAATAAATGGATGTTTGTGCACTCATGCGTATACGGTTCGTATTCCTTTCGTGTTCGATTTGTGAATTCTCACTTCGAATCGTTTTTGATGGATCAAAACCGAGTCGACTTGACCGCCATAAAAATTGTAGGTACGTACCTACGCTTGTGCACTGCATTCGGATCGTATTCGGTTTCACGGATGAAGTGTGAGGTACGGCGAGGGAAAGCAAAGGTGAATGAGGACTCTACAAACGAAATCTGGTGGTGCACAATCGTCTCGAATACGAATCAAATATGGATAAGTGCGCAGACTTAGCACGTGAATTTCCCTGCGTCGTTTTCATTTCACGTATCGAACACGAATAGAATACGAACCGGATACGGATAAGTGTGCAAACGCCCTTACACACTGCATCCCATCCGAATCCGTGAAAATACGTTCCGAAGTAGTCATAGAACTATTTGTATGGTAGACTCACGGATGACGGAGAGAAATCGGATGACGGAAGTCGGATCTATAGTGCGTAAACTACCATACAAATAGTTCTATGACTACTTCGGAACGTGTTTTCAGGAATTCGGATCGCATGCAGTGCGTAACCGCTCTAACGAATCTTTGTTTTTTTTTCAGGGTCGACACGCTCTAATGAACATGACGACACAGACTGAACATTTTCCAAGCGTTTTCCCCTTCGAAAAAGGTCGCATTGACGTGTCAATGACCATCACAGACACGGGGGAGTCCGTCATACAGTTCGCCGTGGAAGCCTCTTTCAAGCAGAAGCTTGTACGAGAAAAAAAGCAGCGGCTGTAGTTAGTTACCTTGCTACCTTGTGATAATTAAAAATGAAACACACTGAAGGACAGTACAAATGACATAATTATTTCAATTTGCTGTTGTATCTAGATTTGCAGCAGTTCTTTCGTCTTCTTTCTTTTTATAATTTGAAAACATAAATAAGTAGGTAGGTGGGATGATCTGCAAAATCAGCGTATTTGGTTGACCTCTCTGGTGCATTTTATACATAGGTACATTGATATTAATTGTGTTCCGTATTTTTATTTCGAAAAGTCTAAAAAGTCTAATTAAGCCAATTTTTATATTGGCCTCGATGTTAACCACGCAGTTTTGGAAATATTTAGGTTTGAAACTTTAGAGACCAAGGTCCCAATTCTCCTAAAAGAAATCTTGATAAATCGCAACCGAACCAAGGCCGAATCGTTCATTCAGACAGTTTTCAATTTCAGAAGCTGTCCAATTGTTTGCCATAAAAAACAAAACCAATCATTTTGTCACAAAAACTGATTGACGGTTGTGGTTCTTTTTCGTTTGGCAACAATTTTGTTAAGGTGTGTCCAGACCTGGCGAATGCGCCTCGAATGCGCCGCTCGCGAGCCGCTTGCGAACTGCACGCGTGTTGCTCGCGTGCGGTTACAGCTTACGTTTGGTACGCCGCTCTAGTGCAACTCCAGCACGGCTCGAGCGGGGCGCGTGTGCAGCGCGCGCGCGTATCGTGCGCACGCTATGTGCTATATAGCGGCTCATTCGTTAAGTCTGGACACACCTTTAGTCGAATTGGCCCCCAGGCTCATCGAATCGTTCTGAATCGGGGGGCTAATAACCCATTCTATTCATATGCATATTTAAAATAATACATGGGATGGTCAATCTAGCTGTGGGTGATGATTGATGATAAAGTCATCAAATTAAACACGTTTAATATAATAAAAACTAATAAAAAGTTTATTTCATTTTAATTCACAATCTCACAGGTCTGTTATCACAACATTGGGATTACTTTACAATACAACAACCGTTGATTTTTTAGTGATATCATATATATACGTATTGATACTTATGTAAATTAAGTATAGACATAAATATATGTATATTATTAAAAATATATATATTTCGAGTACCTGCAGAAAACCAGGTAAATGATTAAGATAGCAAGTATTCTGCATATTTATTCAATACTTTTTTTATGTTTTTGCAAATAAATCAATAAAAACACGGCCACGCTGATGTACACATATTGTAGAATCAAGTTAATAAATTGAGCCATACATACTATCTGATATTCAGAAAAGTAATACTTGTTGTTGAGCGTGTAAGATAAAGATAAAAAGACACACCCCCTTATTCCAAACGACGGTTTAAACCAAACTTAGGTAAACTCAGATTTAAAACATATCCATCACTTTCTAACGTCATACGTCAAAAAGAGACGGGTATAATTTAAAACATTGGTTTTTATAACACCATCTTTCATTATAAAAGGGATACACTTTACGCTTAGTTTACTTTAGACTTAGTTTAACTATCGTACAACCTAAGTTTAAAACACACTGGTCAAAGAATGCAATAACAAGATAAGAATACAAAATTAAAAGTATTTCTAAATGCCACAGATTTTTAATTACCTACTATTGATTAGGATATTATTAAAACAGCTACGGGGAATGTTATTATTATGATAAAATGATAAATAAGTAGTATAATACATTAACATTATTGTAATGAGTAAAGAAATCACCTCAAAAATACAATTAAAATGATGAATTAGCAAAAAACAAAATCAGTTAAATTTGATTCTAGATTCTGTTATAATTATCTCATCTACACTTGGGAAATAAATCCAGCCACTCCTTTTTTCATGTGTCCTGGTTATTAGTTTTGGTTTCATGAATTATAATTCTAAGTTAACAAAAAACTACCCTCATTGTAAAGGTTGTCAAATAACCTTGTAGGCTATATATGTTTAGAATTGGTTTGTTCCGTAATATCAAAAATAATAACAATTATACGTGAAAAATAGAAGTGGCTCGATTTATTTGCTCCCAAGTATAGATCAGTCGGTAAAAATTTAAGACTATTCAAGGCAAGTAAGTTTTTTACGTTAAAAATATAGCGTTTATTAATATTTTGAAATATTTATTTCTTCATAGATTTACATAATGTACATAATTAGCCCATTACTGGGCACGGGCCTCTTCTCGAAATGAGAAGAGTTTTGGCCTCACTCCATAACACTGGCCTGGTGTGGCCTGGTTTAGAAGACTACAAAACATTATGAAATGTTTTGTACCCTCTCTAGTGTGCAGGTTTCCTCACGATGTTTTCCTTCACCGCTAACGCAAGTGATAATAATGTTTTTAAACTTTCGCGATTTGTACAAAATACAGCAGTTGTCGTTTTATCTATATCTTATATCAAATTTGACGTTTAGAACAGATAAATTTCTCGAATCGACTCGATAAAAAGATCCGTGCCCGCACCGCAGATTCGGGTCTAATCGCGTAGAAACTTAAAAGGCACAAAATTACTTTTTTATCCCGACGTTTCGGCCGAATTACACCGGCCGTGGTCACGGGTAGACTTCTTTTAAGTTTCTACGCGATTAGACCCGAACCTGTATTTTTATAAAGTGATACTCAAATCCGAAAAATCCAAAGGCTGGTATCGAATACACTCTCCAGCAAGGATGACGAGCGTTCAATCGGTAGGCTATCACCGCTATTTTTTTTTGTCGTGTTACCAACTATAAAATACTAGAATCGATTTTATTTCACATTTTTTCGCTTTAATATAATTCAAATGGAAGTTAATGTTTTTTTTTTAATAACTCAATGATCGTGTGCTGTCTATGAGGCTCACGACCGGCAGTCGAAGACTATGGAACGTAAAAATTACTATTTGATAGTACAGCATATTATATCTTATTTAGGTATTAATTAATAACAATATATAAATTCTGTCATACATATTCGTTCAACAGTTAACAATAACATTATCTAGTTCTAACATTAGAGTCCGTTTTATCTTATTCTCTGATCGTTTAGCTATATATAGTTTTTATTATAAGACAGCCAAGTAAAAACAGACTATACCTACTAACTAGCGAGGCAACTCTGTGGTTCGAGCTAATATTTAATTTAGTCGGCTTTCTTCGCTTTCGCTTTCTTATCTTTGCCTTTCGGTTTCGAAGGGTAGATCACGAATAGCGCCAGTTGCGATGAACAGAGTACCACAGCGACCAGATTTTGTACCTGGAAAAGATAATAGAAAATATAAGAATCATAATAGTTAAAGTGTAACTTTAAAAGAAGAATCTTATTAGAAGTATGATCACTTTCAATTAACTTAACAAAATGCTTCGCGATCATTGAAATGCTTAATAAAATTGCACATTAATACTGATTTACACGACGCCAGTTTCTTGAAGCAAGATTCGCTCTGACTTTGTCTTTCTCAGCGAAAAAACAGAGATAGCATCATGAGAGTTGCTTCAAGAAACTGGCGTCGTGTAAATCAGCCTTTACACGTGATGTAGTAAAGTTAAAGAAACACTGCAGCGCTCTGAGCCTTTGATGTCGGGCGATGCCACCGCCCGTGTAGACGTTGCCTAACTGTATGGATTGTAAAACTGTGACTGAACTGTGTTGCCTGCGCCCCTGTACACGCTTATGCCTTGTACGGATTAAGCGTTCCAATGTACGCGTAGTCGGTTACGCGTACACAGCAACGGTTAATCCGTACAAGGCTTATGGATTAAGCGTTCCAACGTACACGTAGTCGGTTACGCGTACAAAGGAACTCTGGTCCGTACCTGCAGCAACGAGTATACATTTTGAGTACGCGTGTAAATTGTCGCCAGTTTTTTTTTTTTGAACTTTACCCCTGTCTCGGAATTCTCCTGTGTCCTGGGTGCGTTTACAAACACAAATCTCACGTACACAAATGCCCAGACCAAAAAACAATTACCTGTGGGCCATACAAATTTTTGTTCCGTGTGGGAAATGAACCCACGACCCGTAGCGCAGAAGCCAATCACTTAGCCACTGCACCAAACGTGTCGTCTATAGTTGGCTTTTAGTCGCGCGTCAAAGGGAAAGTGAACGCTCAATTTGGACTGCAAAGTGGAGAACACGTTCCCTCCAACTTTAAATAATGAAAATTGTATTAAATTAATACAACTCTGAGTTTCACCGGGTATTATGGGGTACTACTATAATTAATTATTATAAAATAGAAGTGCCGCAGTGGTTGTGCACTAGGGTTTTCGCGTTCCCGGCCTTTTTGAGTTCCCGGGAATCGGGAATTTTTTCTCTTAATTCCCGGGAATTCCCGGGTACCCGGGAATTTTCATGTTTTTTGTATAAAAATAGTTCTTCTCGTATATTTCAGCATTAAAGTTGTGTAGGCACTTTATAGGTACATGTTATATTGATAAATTGTCTAACATACCAATCGACTTTTCTTATTAAAATAAAAAATCTTACACTTATTTAAAAAATTGAATTGAAATTCGTGTAATACCTTAAGACCACATGATCTACTACTGGTGTAGAATGACCGAACACGGGATTTAGCTTGTTAAAATTAAAAAAAAATATGCGTTGGAAGGTTGGAACATTTCGACGCCACTCATCAATGAATGAAAGCACGGTGACCCAGCTGGCTAGCACGACTAGCACGAAATCGCTCTTTGCAGTCAAGTCAATTAACTTGGCGCGCAAAATGGGCTCGAAAAAAGAACTTTTTTTTTTAAATAAGCTGTTTTGTATTTAATATGAAAACCATTTAGGGTTAATCTGTGACCAGTAAGATCACGCTGTTTGAAGGATTTACACGAATTCGTTTATATCCTGTATATTTTCATTATTAATCTCGAAACTATTACACAAAAAAGCATTGTAAATAGTTTCTACAAATGAAACATTTACAAAAAAAATTCAAGCGTTTAGAATTTGTTTACTAAACAGAGACCACAGTACTGTGTGCTGACATCACGATACATTTACCCCATTCCCCCATTCTAAGTTCACACCACGCAGTACAATGTCCGTTTCACGCGATACTCAGAAAAGCTCTAAAATCTTCGGAAGCGTTTTAAATAATTCCCGAGCACCCGGGATTCCCGCCGAATAATTCCCGGGTCCTAAAATCCCCAAATTCCCGGGAATTCCCGGTTCCGGGTACCCGGGGCGAAAACCCTATTGTGCACACAGCAGCTATGTTTCGAGACATGGCGAATACTGACCGACTCGCGGCTTGGAATGGATCGATTAACCTCGCGTTCATAATTCTGCAATGTAAAGCTTTGTACGGACTAAGCGTTCCAATTTACGCGTCATCTAGGTATGTTGAATACGCGTACAGGCTAATTGAGCGTTCACGTCGCCTTTGTGTACGCGTTGCTGCAGGTACGGATACGGACTAAGCGTTCCTGTGTACGCGTAACCGACTACGCGTACACAGGAACGCTTAGTCCGTACAAGGCTTTAGGGTAATCCCTGCTCATAGCGTTGCGTTGTCACGTACTGCGTTGTGGTTTTTTTAACTTTGTTACATGAGTTACATCACTATGTCAACCCAGAGATAATCTATCATGGATTATTATCCATGTAGATATTTCCTATTTTTATTTTTTGACAAAAATATTATGCAATTATAACCCACTGTCACGGAATACAAGACTCATAGTACATAGGTACTATAACAACATACAATCACGCAACCGCCGACCTCCATTTAACTGGGGTTGTATTGAAAGGTCATTCTAAAAATATCAGGTTGCAAGCCAAATCAACAATAACTACAATTTGTGCACTGTTATATTGTGAATTATAAACGTATTACAACGAATAGAACACATTCAAATAAAAGTTACCTAAACTACAGTTAATTAAATAACAACAATGGTATAACAGTAGTTAACTGCTGTCCTGAGGTTTCTCTACCTACAATGCCATAATGTATTAAATAATTTTACGTTTGATAAATTTTACCTTTACAGCGATTACGCACTGCATCCGATCCGAATCCGTGAAAATACGGATATAAAAAACTCAGACCGAATTCGGATATTGCTTTAGGCACTGCATTCGATCCGAATCCGTGAAAATACCGATCTAGAGTAAAAATCTCGGACCGAATTCGGATGTTGCATAAGCACTATTCCGATCTCTGATTCAAATTCAAACAATTCGTCCGTCAATTGTTCTTCCGAATTAGAAACTCACGGATGACGGATAGAAATCGGATGACGGATGCCGGATGTAGTGCGCAAACTACCATACAAATAGTTCTGTGGCTACTTCGGAACGTATTTTCACGGATTCGGATCGGATGCAGTGCGTAACCGCTGCTAAGATGTTTAAAAAACAGTCGTTATTGAAGTATGGCACCACTTTTGCACTTCGCTAAAAGTATGGCAAGTGCATAAATAGTTTTGCTGTACTTATGAATTATTCAGGATTCAAGAGCCTTTGTAACAAATCGTTTGCATAATTAAATAAATCTACATCTTTGCAGCGGTATGGCGGCTATTTGGAACTGTCGTAATGGTATGGCATTGTGATTCTCGTGAATGTTTACGTGAAAATTGTCATTTAAAAAAAAAACTGTAACAAATGTTTAAAAAATTTAATGAGTTTTAATTATTAAGGCGGGCCTATTAAAAGTATGGCATTGCGTTACCGACATCTTTATTTTCATGGACTACAAGAAAATGTAAGTATTTTTGTGTAACAGATCGTTTGAATACCGTAATTTTTCCGACTAGTTTAATTAATTAGTCTGTAATTACGCCCCGGTGGCTAGCCCTAAGATTATGATTTTCATTCCTTAAGACCCAATTTCACCATACTCTGTTAGTTATTAATGTCCTGTTAAACATTTTAACAGACTGTTAACAGTACATTGAAATTGACATTGACAGCTTAACAGACCGTTAACAACTAACATTGTATGGTGAAATTGGGTCTAAGTCACCTAGTTCGACCTTTTAAGGGTCGCCATACCTGTAACAAATGACTTGAATTTTTCTGTCATCATCTCCCGGTCTAATACCAGACAAAGAATATCAAATATTTTACTTCTGGACACGGCGCGCATTGTTAGGAGGTTCCTCTCTCTGTGGCCCTCACCAACGGTAGCTTGGACCCTGTTCCTGATACAAGTGGACTACTATTTTTTTATATTTTTAAATGTAATGTTGTCGTTTTTGTTATGGTACATATGTATTAAAAGAGAAATATTTAAAAATGTTATTTAGGTATATTTATGTGTACGTGGATACAATGAATAAACAAAAATAAATAATACTTACAACCAAGAACTTGTTCCTCAGTATGATGCCGTACAGCAGCCACGCGAAGGTCACCACTGATCCTGATAGAATGATGGGGAACGGCAAGCCCTCTGTGCTCTTGTTCCGGATAATGTCTTTCTGTAACGCGTAATACACAGGTTTTAATCATTTACAATTAAAATTTTATCTAGCGTACTGGAAGCAAATCTTGTAATTTTAGTATCCCCACTCTTGGAATATTTTTTGCTTAAAAGTCAATAGTTTAAAAAAAACATGTTCAAAGATTCTAAAAAAAACTAGAAAATCTATCTATGCTTATCTATGATCAGCTGTATTTTCAATTTAGATCATATTTTGGATCACGAATTATAAGCTCTATTTTCTGAAATCGTAACTAAAACAGAGATAAAGATGTTTTGAAAAAACTAAAATACTAATAATTTTTCACTGAAGTAAAAACTATCGAATTTGGTTTTAGCACTTGCTTTAAAACAGTGCGATCAGTAGGCCTAGCACGAATATTGTGACGTATGGTAAGGTAAACGTAATGTTAACGCGAGTGAATTTTGAATTGGAAATACTCGTTTCGCACATAATATTTAATCGAATTGAAAACTTTATTCATATCTATATATTATACAAATTGTGGTTGTCGCACGAATTTAAACTAAAATGCCACAGAATAGTTGTATTTTCGATTCAAAATTCACTCAGATTAACGTTACGTTTACGTTACTATACTTCAAAACATTCGTGCTACGCCTACTGTGATACATTAAGTGGCCACGGATTAGTACCGCCTTTCCGACTAAACCTTGTATAGTGTAAAATATCACTGGAAATATCATAACATCATCAGTGCGCTTTAGGTAACCTTTGTAAATATGTATAATGAATGAATCAACATAAAAAAAAACATTACGTTAAATTACAATAACAACATAAAAATGTGTACCTATCTAATGGTTTTATTACGTCGTTGTATCAGTGTTCATCGGCATTCAAAATCAAAATCAAAATCAAAATCAAAAGTTTTTATTTCACATAAACCATTACAGGCGCTTATGAAAAGTCGAATTTAGGTGCACGGTTCCAATTAGTCGTTTCCTATGGAGAAGAACCGGCAAGAAACTCCATGGTTACTCTTTTAAAATCCATATCTTTAACAATTTCAGTGGGTACAGTTATGACTTAGATATGAGAGAGCAAAGTAGACTTAAGAGCAGGAACCACACAAAAAAAACAAAATGAAAAATATGGTTACAAATTAACTAGGTATCCAGGCATCTAGCAAGTCTACAAAGCTCTCACATTTACAAAAGGTAAAAGGACGCTAAACTATATAAAACAACTGACATGTTTAATTGTCATCAAAACACATTACAAAGAAAATCACTGTTTAAGATAAAGATATCTTGAGAGTAACGTTAGTAATAAAAAAAAAAAAAGCTAATCAAATGAGGTTAGTTAATAGACATAGGTACACATACGACGTTAATGAGGTACCAGGGAAGCCACATGTGCAGAAGGAGTTATTTCCAAACACCTTTATCGTCAACGTAGTCCTTAGTCTTGTAATATGCTTTTTGAATAAGGACACGTTTAATATGGGCTTTAAACTTTCCCTCGGTAAGATCAGTTACAGATTTCGGTAGCTTATTATAAAAACGCACGCCATTTCCTAAAAATGACTTATTAGTTTTACTCAATCTAAATTTGGGAATCACAATTTTATGTTTATTACGTGTATTTTTATCATGAAAATCGCTTCTAACATTAAACATATGCAAATTTTTCCGAACATACATAATATTTTCAAAGATATAGTGTGACGGCAAGGTAAGTATATTAATATCTTTGAACACGTTTCTAAGGGATTTCATTAAATTAATGAGATCAATGGTCATTATAAACATCAGGTTGTTGACTTGTCCGCATGAATTTTATGGTAATTAGAGATCCTCTGACAAATAGATGAACTTAAAATCATCAGAAGTGGTTCAATACATTTTCACTTCAGATCTTCTTCGAGTTTACCTAGATTTGGTTGAGTGTTAATATTTTAGACTGATTGACTTCCTGACCCGTGTATTCCCAGAGGTTCCGTTGAAGTTGTTCCATGATGGAACTACTGGGTTTTTCTTTCCCAGAGGTTCCATTAACTGGACTAATGGGATTTTCATTCCCAGAGGTTCCGTTAACTGGAGTACTGGGAATTTAATTTCCCAAAAGCTCGATAACTAATTCTCTATCATCTATGACACTCTAACGACGATTTTCGTCAGTTTTTTTGCAAAAAGTAGAAATCCTAATCCTAACTAATATTATAAATGCGAAAGTACCTAAGTTTGTTTGTTACCTTTTCACGCCTAAACCACTGCACCAATCATCCTAAAATTTTGCATACACGTTGTTAGGTGTACAGAAACGGACATAGGGTACCTTTCATCCCGAAAAAAAGTACTGATCCCGAGGAAAACAACAATAACGATAATAGATGGCGCCACGTGTCTTTCGAATAATGATTGAATAATATTATTATAGAATTTTAACGCGAGCGAAGCCGCGGGCAAAAGCTAGTAAACAATAAAATTCAACAACAGAACAACTTCAACGGAACCTCTGGGAATACACGGCCTGACCGATCATGACCTGACTGCGTCATGTTGAGAGGCTCGTGGCGTGGCTAATCAACCTAAGGGGCCATCCATTAATCACGTGAGGTTCGAAAGGGGGGGAGGGCGTTTGGCAAAAATCACGAAATATCACAAGGGGGGAGGGGGGTGCAGTAAGATATCACGTGTATTAATTTTTTCGTCAAACGCGCGATTTCTAAACCGAAAATTTTTATGCCAGTCAATAAAAAGTGGCAACCTTTCTGACTAGACATTTTTATCATGGTCCTTAATTTCAGAATAAAATTAGATTATACTTTATGCCTAAAAGATAATGGTCTAAAAATTTTAAGATTCTTAGGTACGGTACTAAAAATACACGTGATTTTCGGTAGGGGAGGGGGGGGGGGGGGGTTAAAAATGCTAAAAAACATCACGTGATTAATGGACGGCCCCTAAATAACCTTGCAAATCATTATGATTTGCAAGGTTAAGCTGCCTTTGTCACGGTTAGCACGTGAATAGGTGACCGTTCGTTACACATCAAGATTCCTCCGTACCTCGGAGAGCACGTTATACCGTCGCTCCCGGGAGTCATGCAAATACCTATGACAGTCGTTACGAGTAGTCAGAAGCCCGAAAGTCAGACAGCCGGTCTAACATGGATATCGGCATTGCCCAGTAACTGGGTTGCGGAGGTCTGATGGCAGTCGCTCAGTGTAAAATACTGGTATTCATCTGCATCTGGTTAGACTGATAGCCGATCCCATCTTATACGAGCTATAAACGACCGGATACCCAAACAATTCATTTTTGACAAAAAATACAAAATCCAACTGCACGAAGATCACCGATGCGAGGGTTTATGCCCCGCGGAGCTGCGGATCTTCACGGATGGATCCAAAACAGGTACAGGCACAGGTGCCGGGATCTTCTCAGAAGACCTCAACGTACACATAGCCACACCATTGGGGGCTCATAACACGGTCTTCCAGGCTGAATGTTTGGGTATCTCCCTAGCTGCGTCAGCAATCATGGCCAGGAAGGTTGAGGACCACTCAATCCGAATACTCTCGGACAGCATGGCAGTCCTGCAAGCACTAAGCAGCCACACAGTTAATTCTGGGCTGGTACACGAGTGTCACCAAACTCTGAATCAGGTGGGTAACCTCAATAATATAACCATTCAATGGATCAAAGGACACAGCGGTTCCCGAGGCAATGATGCAGCGGATGAACTCGCCAGAAGGGGATCGAGCATGGATGCGGTGGGTCCAGAACCCATAGTACCACTCCCCTTCGGATATCTACGCACCCTGGTAAGAAAACGCACCAGAGACCAACACAACGATCTATGGATTAACCATGGCGAGTGCAGGCAGGCCAAGGAGGCGCTTCCGGCCATTGACGGTCGTCTCACTAAAAAAGCACTCCGGCTGTCAAAGCAACAACTACGTACAGTCACAGCAGCCATCACTGGCCATGGTTCTTTTAACAAACACCTCTTTGTCATTGGAGTTACAGACAGCCCACTGTGCAGAGCATGCATGGAGGAGGACGAGACGGCAGCCCACGTGCTACTAAACTGCCCTGAGGTCGCCACATACAGGGCCAAGTACTTCGGTAACCCAGGTACTCTCCGAGAGATCACCAGTAACATCAAGGGTGTGCTGGCCTTTTTCGAGGAGTTAGGGTGGATCGAGTAATTATACTTACCACCCATCACGCAAAATACGCGCTTAGACGTGGAGTTGCGGATACCAGCCCGTTATACCTTATACCTTATACCTAGCCGATCCCAGAAAAGGCTACTGTGACTGTCTGTAAGTGACTGACTATCTCTGACAAGTTACTTTTAAGAGTCAAAATACACGTCCGATACTTGCTTCCGGGAGCCGGATCCAACTATCTGATCGGATTCATGAAATACACGTACGATTCTCGTGTCAGATTTTTTCTGGACGACGACTACGCCCGGACGATGCTTAGGATTCTGACATCCGATCCGATAGTCTGATCGTACGTGTAATTCATGTTCAAACAAATGTATGACGCTGAGGCCTTCAGATAGTCTGATCAGACTATCGGAACCGACTATCGGAGGCAAGTATGGGACGTGTATTTGGGCTCTTAATCTGCAGCAGTTAGTTACTGAGGCATGCATTTTATACACGTATAATCTAGGAACTACTATTTTTTATTCTGTGCACCGAGTGGATGATGTTACTTTATTGGTACATAAACGTAGTAGATAAATTCATAACATAATTATGTTTTATTTAAAGTGTATGCAAATACATTACAAAGATAATGTCGTGATATCATATCTACAGGAATAAGTACGTGATAACTATAATGAATGTTACGTAATTAGAGTGATATCAGTGTCAATGAGATTGTTTTATACTAATTACAATAAAATATATGTTACGGTTAATGCTTGGTGGATAGATAAAGCTAACTTTACCAAGATAAAGCTAACTTTACCCAGATAAAGCTAGTACTATCATGGATATATATTAGGAAATACGGAGGCCTCACATGAACTAGGTCAAAACATTTAATCCAAATCTCAGCTTACGGGAGGGTCACTACATAAGCTACGGTTAGGCTAAAACAAGACTTTAAAACAACTAATGACTGACTGACTGTCTCGTAGGTCTAGTGGTAGGAAGCGACTGCTGATCATGGGGTCCTTTTCTTTTTTTTCGTCGGTATATCCTCATGGATAGGTATCCATGAGGATATGAGTCCGGCATAACCCTACACCTTCCCTGGGCGAAAGGTTTTGCCCAGGGAAGGCGTAGGGTTATGCCAGACTAATAACGGCTAAAAACCCACGGTGTTCCTTCTCCTGACCTTTGGCCGGGGTCGCGGGTTTTGCAGCTGTATGCACAGCAACTCGTGCAGGCCTCGGTCCACCAGCCCCTGGCGGACCTCTCCTGTGGGGCCTTGCCCCTGGGTTCGATCCACAGGTTGGGCAGTGTGGAATTTCTCAGTAGCAATAGCAACTTGGAGTCTGGATTTGTGCCCGGTTGGTGGCAATAGGCTCGCAATTATATTGGACTTACACATAACTACGAAATGAGGGTGTACTAATAACTCTCTGCCCAACCCTTCCCCATACAGGCGTGATGTTAAGTTATAAAACAACTACTTACCAATCCAAACAGCGGCGAGGCGATCAAATAGAACATGAACGCAGTAATGATAGTTCCAAATCTATTCTCAACCAACTTAGGATCTTCCATCTGGGTATATCCGATCAAGGCAGCCGAGAATGCTCCAGAAAGACCGATCTGTGCCCAGACCTTCATCTTCTCGTGAGTGTAGTTGAAGTAGATCATAGTGTAGATTATGTTGAGGGCTAGACCGATCAGATTGACTTGAATCATTTTGTCGTCACGGAGAATGTAGCCAAACTTCAAGTTGAGGACGCTCCTACAAAAAAATAGGATTTCAAGGTGAATACAAAGTGAGTTGGGTTTTAATACTTGTGTATCTATGCGGAAATCCAAATATAGGACGTACATGACGTGTGGATTAATTAATTCGTTTTGACGATGTTTTATTTAATCAACTGTCTCTGAAAAGTTCAATGCCATTATTTTTATGCTTCATCATATTTCTGAAAAATGTTTACGGTAAAGGTGAACAACAAGACCTGCTTGAGACCTAAGGCCTGTTAGAGTGTTAAATTATTATATTATTTTGAAGTGTGAGTTCACTGTCCTACTTAGATTAATTTCACACTAATATTATTTCCCGGCAATAGGAATCTGCCCCCGATTCAGAAACTTTTCGATAAGCAATTGTCACTCGATTCGGTTTGCTATTTCATTCCGTCTACGATTCTCATAAGGGGTCGTCCATTAATCACGTGATGTTTTTTTGTAACTTTTTAACCCCCCCCCCCCCCCCCCCTCCCTCTGGTGATAAGTGGTGAGGTTTTAGAGTAACCCAAACTCTACTCTAACTAAACTGTACCCAAAATCACGTGTATTTTTAATACAAAGTATCTTAAAAATCTTTAAAAACAGGTGTAATCTAATTTAATCCTGGAAAATTGAGCACCGCTGCACCGTGATAAAAATGACAGACATTAAGGTTGCAGGTCAACGAAAAAATAAATACGCGTGATAACTCACTACACCCCCCACCCCTCTGTGATATTTCATGTGATTTTTTCCAAACCCCGCCCCCCCCCCTTTCGAGCCTCACGTAATTAATGGACGATCCCTAATGAGTGAAAAAAAAACACAACTGACTAAATGAATCGTTTTGAATCAAGGGGCTGGATCCCTTCAGGTTAAGGCTTTGCAATTAAGGTGTACTTACATAATAATACCTCCGAGGAAGGGCATGATTCCGATGCCCCTGGTGCCACCCTGCTTGAAAATGTCCCAGCAGATGAAGCAGCCAGAGAACATCTGACCCACGGTCACTACGGCGGCCGTGGTGCCCACTACCTCCTTGTACGGCTGCAGAACATCGGCTAGTATGTCCATCATGATTGATTTCTGGGTAGAAAAGAAAATTTGGTGTTATTGATTTTATAAATAGCAAATTGTGTGAATTTCGTAAATCTAAATTCGTGTTCCTATTGAAAATGTTTTATGTTTGTTAAACAAGGTTAGTTCGAAAGGGGGTATGAGAAAAACACCTACTACACCTGCACTATAGGAAACCACTCGTTGGCCATGAATTAATTTAATTAACTTGCGTATTGTCATATATTATCTCGTAAAACATGCAAATCACATGCTGCAAAGAGCAAATTTTATCTTCAATAAATGCTCTTGATGACAATGCTATTTACTTTTATGTGAATTAATACATTATACTAAAAAAATACGCCTAGACATTACATTTTTTAAAGTTTTAACATAAAAAAATACCGACCGAATTGAGAACCTCCTCCTTTTTTTGAAGTCGGTTAAAAAGGTTATTTTGTCTTAAATATAAAAGTAAGATACGTAGTACCGCGGACTTTTTTATAGAAAATAGACTACAGACCCTACCACTAAGCGTGCTGGGTTTTGTTGAATCTTACATCATTATCAATTATGTTTTGTCCTGACAATCACTCATATAAGATCTATTTGCATTAAAAAAACTTTACAAACAATGAATAGAATATTTATGAATAGTTACGGTTTGCTCATGTGCATTTTTCAGGATTACCAGACTAGTTTCGGACCCAAACGGAGCACTTAATCATGAGCTGAACACGCGGCGATGTTACGAGTCGAACTGACTCCGTAATTAATCATAAATGAGAATGTGTCTCACGAAAGTTTTAATACAAAAACGAATGGAATAGACTTCTTATAGATCTATATAATAGATCTTGCAGTTGATAATCGTATGTATTAAATATTTCTAATGGCCCCCGCCCCACGTTAGAGAATTCGAGCATGTGTGAAGCGTGTACGTCGGCGTAACTTTGACTCCACAATTGAAACATGACACTACAATAGCTGTATCACTTGATCTACTCTACGATACGACTCTGGAGCATTCTAACAAGGACGAATAAGTAGTATTTTATTATCAAATAACGCAGTGCTTCTTTATTTTGCTTGTTCAATTTAACTCATAGAGCAACGCGGTCCACGTCTGGGGTAGCCATGGCGTTCTCTTTCAATCAGTGCTTCCAGATCTACTGTAATTACAGTGGATTTGCTAATTATATTGGCTTTTCTATTAGTACTGTACAAACTAAAATACAGTATATGTATTCACTGTACTTATTTCATTTCATAGAAATCAAATCCAATGTACGAATTCTGTCATTTTTACCTTCTAAAACTGTTATTTTAGTTTAGCGATCTGGGTGCACTGCTTTCAATACAAAAAAAGTCTGTCATTTTTTGCGGGAGGGGGGAGGGTCTCACCCATATGCATTCTACACTGTAGCTACGACATTCAAACATTAAAAATAAAACAAGATTAGGCCCCGTTTGACACGAACTGTCAAATGGAGCCTAAGCAAGTTGACAGGGGGGAAATGTTCCTTATGGCCACTCCCGACTATGTCGATAGCGTTGCTCTAATATTTAACTAATGAATTTTACTCATTAATTAAGACCTCTCCTAAAAGCCCATCTGCAATTAGATACATATAGTAATGAAAGATTACGGTATGGTGGAGAAAGAATCATTACCATCTACTTAACTACTAGCCCGAACTTGTACTTTCTCTCGTCCGAAAGTAGAGCAACCGCAGCATACTGATGTTTGATTCCAGTAAATTGCAGTGTCCAATGTGTCCATCAAATATTATGACTGTGATTTTAAGCTTAGAACTTTCTTCTAAGACAAAAAAGCAACAAAAATTAAAGACAATATTTATTTATGCTTTCGCACAAAATTTGTACAGAGGCGCATTTTCTACCAGTCGATTTTAGGGTGATGCGATACAACATTAAAAATAAAGCTAAAGATTTTTTATGTATATGGCTTTCATTGCTGCCTGAAAAGGAGATCATTCACGATTCATACAAAGTTCGGCCCAAAAGTCAAAGTCGGCCAACGAAAAAAAAGATGTCACAACTATTTGGGAAGTCAGTCCGAGTATTTTTTACTACGGTACTAAGTCTCTACAATGATTCCTTCTGCTGATTTGTTTGGTTGAAAAATCGGATTTCCGTTCGTTTTATTTGATAAAAATCTTTTCATCTGCTGGCGAAAAAACTGATAAGTATAGCTTGTTGGGATGATTTGACTTTGACTTTTGGCCCGAAAATGAATGATCTCCTTTGTTTCAATTATAATCACTTGAACGCCAAATTCTCAACAGACGTATCAATACAACGCACTTATACAGAAATACACACACCAAAAGTATCTAGGGATCAAGCACGTTTTAGCAAATTACTGCAAATGAGGTTATTAAATAGATTTTTTTGGACTTCTAATAGTTCCCTAGCTTATCTCCTCATAATTTTAACATGCAACAGTTTTTGAATTTTGATTAAATGTTGAAAATCTTCTGTCAAGTTGTATTTCTATAAAATCCTGCAACAGTTTGAGACAAAATTAATACCATTTCTGCCACACTTCTGAGTCAAATCAATACAAACGAACGCTATTATGGACAGAAGACGTCACTTGAGTTGAGAAAAAATGATCAGAGCCGTAGGAATGTTGGAAGCTGGCTCTCGGCTACGTGCTGTGGCTATCGCTCTGGGCATTATGCAGAGTGCAATAAGTCGCCTCTAGACACGCTACCATATCACTGGCAGCATAACTGAGCGCCACGAAGGACGAACTCGTACATACATTTTTTTTTTTTTTTTACATACTTCGCCCCACACTAAGATTTCTCTTGTTTCGTGGGTGCGTTTACAGACACAAATCTCACAAACAAACGCCCAGACGCGAAACAACCACCTGTAGGCCATACAAATTTTTATTCCGTGTGGGAATCGAACCCACGACCCGTAGCGCAGAAGTCAATCGCTTAGCCACTGCACCAAACGTGTCGTCAAAATTTGTCATTGTTTGTTAGCTAATTTTAAAACTTTTAATAAAAAAAAAATCAGATTTTTTAATGTCAACATTACCTAAGATCAAACCCACAATTTGCATAAATTGCATAAAGTATTTATGCAAAAACTGGGATACTTCGTAAGTCTAGACAGAGAAAAACATTTTAGGTAATCGATTTTCATAGGTATTTTAATTGGATTAAAAATGTTTAGTAAAAAACACCTTGATCCCTAGACACTTTTGTTGTGTGTAGGAGCAACAAGATTCTATTCTCACGATACAACGAAATTGCTAATTTTGGCGGTACTTCTGCAAAGTCATTACACAAATTTACAATACACCACATTACACTTACAATACAATAGCGTTAGCACACGTCAGCTCGAATTTTAATCTGTACGATCGAACACTTATCTATAGTGAACACGTTGATTCATGATGATGATTAACATACTTAATACATAAACGAACGCCTTTTTCCCATGGGGGTAGGCAGACACTACAGATCGCCACAAGCTACGATCCTTATACTCCTTTCGATTAATACGTTCATAATATTATTGTCATACGCGCATGTATGATGCGTGATAACTTGTTGTGGTTGTGAGTACTACACACCTGTCCTTTTTGAAGAATCCACAATCAAAAACATCACCAATACCATAATAACCATATTTTTCAATTTTTTTTGTGTGTTTCCTGCTCTTAAGTCTACTTTGCTCTCTCATAACTATTCTAAGTCATAACTGTACCCACTGAAATTGTTAAAGATATGGATTTTAAAAGAGTAACCATGGAGTTTCTTGCCGGCTCTTCTCCATAGGAAACGACTAATTGGAACCGTGCACCTAAATTCGACTTTTCATAAACGCCTGTAATGGTTTCTGTGAAATAAAAACTTTTGATTTTGATTATGTCCTTAGGATCCTCTACTGGCGTTTTAACTAACATCCTCCGTTAAATGTCCTATTGTTAATTTAATTTCCGTTCACTAATTTTCTCAACATGACCGAACTATTTAAGCATATTTTTCATTCATGATTAATCATGATTATTTGACATAAATATGTATGATGAAATTGATATGAAATATTAGATAATGCATATCAATATGTTCATATCAATATTCATGGCATGTTATCAAATCAAATATTATCAACGTATCCGTAGAGTTGTAGGCCATTTGCCGTATAGGGGATTTACACGTCCGTCTAAATGACAATTCGACTAGGCCGCAAGTGACTAAAATCGCAAGCCCCAATGTTGGGTGCCACCCGACTTTTGCCGTGCGGCGACAAGCCGCATGCGGCGGGTGACTAAAATCGTCCGTGTAAATGGTCAGTTGCAGGCGATCGCCCGCCTCGGTACAATCTTGAATAATTGAACTACGAACCATTACGATGCCGGCACCCCGTTCTGCTCAACAGTCGCATGCGATTTTTGTTGACAGGTGTAAATGAGGTGGCGATTCGATTTTTCCAAGCGATGCGACTGGTGACTTGCCGCACGGCTAAAATCGACCCGTGTTAATCACCTAATACGCAGCATGAGGCAGCAATTGAGTGCAAATTGAATCCACCTTCTTGGTGTATCGTTTTGTCTGCTGGGGACTAAAACAGTGCACTTTTCTCTTCCTCCTTCGGTAAATGCAGGCGTGATGATTATACATAATAATGCATGTACCAATTGTACCAAACCACGTTGCTAGAAATACGTCACGTAGGTATAGGTATGAATACACATAGCGCACTTAAAAAGCGAATTTTAGAGGATAAATTTTAATTTAAATATTCTAAAAGATAACTTATGTATTTGTAAGAACTATGTGTGTAATATTTCATAATTTTAATAGATATTCTAGAAGGAAATCTCTTTTGAATTTCGCTGTGTATAAATGATATTATTATTAAGCCGGGTCTGCTGCGCCGTGTTTTCGTGTTTGCAAACAGGATAACATTGTTTGCTAACCGAATAGGGGCGTGGCCTAATAGTTTTGTTCGCAAAAACACAATAACATGTTAGAAAATTGGCGCTGCGGATCCGGCTTTACACGCGTCCGTACCTATTCAGCAAAGTGATCTACTAGCTGATTGAAAACCGGATTCATAGACAAAACAGATGAACTTTATGTAGATGCAGACACTGATCCGCGGCGCTGCTGGGACGTTAGCGGTTAAGCTGAGACAACAATAACATAAAAATGGGGAACACCAAAGCGGCGATCATATTTATAAATCTAGGTTGTCTGTTGATGCATTATCAACACAAAATAGCCTTTTAGTAAGTTACCAGGCCCCAACTAAAAACGTCCGTGACCCTACTGCCTTTTAATACCCAAGTAAGCTCAGTAACAAACAATCACTGCTTGCTAGTTACCTACTATATTATAACAAATTGCTTCTAAATTGCCGAGCGTCATGCGCACACCCACCGGTAGCTGTGACGTCAGCACACTATCATGACCACTTATTTCATTAGCGTAGAGACCGTTGAGGCAATTCAAAGGCGACCTAAACAACTAGTTGAGACAATATGAATAATTAACGAACGTTGTACAACAGTTTCTGTGATTTGATAATAGATGAGAAATAGTGTATTGACTCCTGCGCAAGATTAGAGGGGCAATTCGACTAGAGTTTGGCCAACGAAAGTTGACAATGAAAATCATCGCGAAATTCGAAAAAACTCGACTCAAAAACACTTCTAACACTCAATACTATTTTTCTATAAATTATTTCGTATTAATTTTTCATTATTTTTCAAATGAAACTAGCTAATTTATAAAAAAACGTCAGTACCTATTGGGTGTTTTTGAATCGAGTTTTTTTTATTTCGCGGGAATATTCAGTGTCAACTTTCGTTGGCCAACCTCTAACAAAATTGTTGCCAAACGCAAACGAACCACAACCGTCAGTCAGTTTTTGTTTACGAAAACTGTCAAAATGATTGGTTTTGTATTTTGTGTCAAACAATTTGACAGCTTTTGAAAACGAAAAAGGTCTGAATGAGCGGTTCGGCCTTGGTTCGGTTGCAATACCTATATCAAGATTTATTTTAGCTGTATAATTGATCCCCAGTAACGACCTGATTGTTTCTTGTTTTTGGTTCTTTATATTTTGCAAACGATAAATTCCTGACTACACAAAAACATAACACCACGTACCTAGTTTTCTAACAAATAAAAACATAATTAGGTGGACAAAGGTCGCGCATGAAGCTACAAACGTGTTTGAAGGCAGGTAGCCTTCCGGTATTGTATTCTATATTTAAAACAAAATTAACATATTGGCATTTAAACCTGAATATACAGAATTAGCACGGATGTAAGGTTTTTAAAGCAAATAAATCTATGAAACTGGTTTTATTCTTATTGACATACATCATGCAGTCCATGGAGTTCGGGAGGCACATGTTTAGGCGGGCGTTATATTAAAAGAGCTTCCAGGAGTGGCGAACCATGACCGGGAGGATTTTAGTGCGGTGAAAATGGAGGAGGAGGTGGCTCCTTCTCTCCAAGGAGGCCGGGACAGGCGGCCAAATGATCCAAATGGACCAGAAGCGATGGCGCGTAATGTTCCACGCGCGCCTCTCAGATGACACAGGGGGAGTCTCACTCCCCCCGCCATTGAGGCCTGCAAAGACGGGCCGGCAGTAGTTGGGGGCTGCGGACGAATGTATTGCTCTCGCGGCCCCCGACCTAAGTGTGCGAGGGAACATTGGGGTGGTTTTAGTCAGTAAGAGTCTGACAGACCCGAGAGCGGAGGAATCCAAGGGGATTTCCAACCGGCCAAAAAAAATGCGGCCAAGTGAAGGCAACCCGGTCGAAAAAAAAAGAGTGACGGTACTTGAATAGGTACATTTGGCGCAACCTGGGAAGCTAATTCCGCTACCGCTTTTTTATAGTGGGAAAATCCTCATGGATACATTGATAAGCCCGGGTAAGGTGAAGGGTTATGCCGGACTCTTACCGGCTAAAAACCCACGGGGTCGCGGGACTCGCAGCTGCATGCACCGCAGCCCATGAAGATCTCGGTCCTCCAGCCGCTGGCGGACCTCTTCTTCTGTGGGGCCCTGCCCCATGTCCTCCAGAGAAGCGCGCGCGAAACATGGCGCAACTGAATGGCATCTTGGAATAGAATCTTTCCACCACGACATGAGCTACCCTTGTATATCTCGTACCAACACGAGAGAGATGAAATCCCTCGCGAAAAATTAACGCTGCTTCTGAGCTATTTAACTCAAGTTAATTGAGAAAAAGGTGTTGGTTTGGGACTGCTAATTATATCACTGATATTATCGGCATTCTATTTCTAAGAATACTCGGTATGCTTATTACACGATACCTGCTCATAGCAATTCCACAATAAAATATATGATAATAATGTTTTGTTTAAACCTCTCTCTGTAATGCAAAAAGGCGCTATTGCGTAAGATTACCTCAGTCAATCAATTTCTTTTGTTGGATGTAATAATAAACAAAAGACTTCATCTCTCCTCTGTAATGAATGCAAGCTTCCACAAGACACGGTACTGGGGCAAAGACTACAATATTATGCTTGCCCTGCATTATAGTGTGTCGAGACAAGATAATATACGGCTTATCTCGGCACGAGGTAATACATCGACAAAATTATCTCGCGCTGTGCATGTTAACCCAACTGGGCAGTGACCCTTGCTACCAACGTTGCTGACTGGCTAATCTATTCACCTCGGAATGGGCATGAATTATTCTCGTATAGCTCGTATTGACACGACAGAAGAAGAATGAATGCGAATAATGTTGTGTACATGTATGTTTGCAACTCGATCAGTGGCAACGGCTGAATGGCTGGAGATATCTACCCCATTAGAAACACAATGATTGGCAACATCTTTTTTTTTTTGTAGCCGGTCTAGTTAAGTAACTGTACAGAATGGTGCCATTATTATTCTGAAAATGTTTTAAGTCTAAATTCACCTCTAACTGGGTCAATGAGAGTAAAAGTCTGACTCAAACTAATTTGAAAAAAAAGTAAACAATCTCATAGTGCATTCTTAAAAAAATAAGTACCTATTTAAAAATAGTCATGATAACGTATACACAAACGTAGACTACAATTGAAAATAAATTTAATTTTATTAAGGTCTGCTTGCACAATGACTCGTTAAATACATTTATTGTTAAACATTTTTAAATTTTCATTGTATTTCAGTCAATTGTTTGTAGTTGATAGAGGAAGAATGATATTTTAATTACGTTTAGCACTAAATGTATTTAGCTAGTTGTTGTGCAAGTGGGCCTTATACAATACATGATTATTTATATAACTGTTTTAGATAAAAAGACTCGAAAAGGTTGTTTACATATTTTTTTATTAGTTCAGCACTTTCTTTAACTTTACTTGTGACAAGTTTATTTGATTCGTGTGTCTTAGATTTTCGTGTCCTTGTATTACATTAAAGAGTTAACAAATAGATTGTCTGCTCTTATAAGTCTTTAAAATAAGTGTATTGGGGTATCTTAAGTGCCTGGATGTCCTTGATTAAAGCCATAAGCCACTTTAAACAGATTATGGCTACAATAGTCAATAGTTCAACCACAGTGTACCTACTTACTACATACAGTGGGTCAACGCCCATACATTTGACAGGTCCTATGAAATGTCAAAATTGATAACACTTGTCATAAATGATAAATGATAAATGATAAATGATAAATGATATTTATTTCTGTAAATAAATCTGTTACAGACACTTTTACAAGTCAATGTAAGTTTTTTTTTTAAGACTAGATGGCGCCGGCATTTCCTATCTGACTCGCTCTGAGAAGAAAAGCCGAAACAAACTCAGAGGTCAACGTCTCTTTTAAAGTCCAGACATTGTGGTATAAAAACTATGCGAGTGTAACAATGTAGGGCAACGTTTGGAATGGCCTTTTGAGGAAAGAGCCATAGCAGGTTTGAGTTGACCTGTCCCAACTGACGGCACGCATGCATCAGCCATCGTGTAGCTCAACCTTATTTTAGGGAGCTCAACGACCCGACGCACGACGACACCAATCAGCCGGACATTTGCGTAGGTCACAAAAAAAAAATACTCAAACCGCCAAACAGTTCTACGAAATTTATGTATAAAGCTAGCCTACATAGTACTCACATTCACAATTTAATAAAATAAAAAATAATATAAAACAAACGACATATTAATAATAATAGTCGACAAAATGTCAAGTTAAAAAAAAAAAAAATTCAATAATAATAATTCAATAATAATAATTATCAATAAATCATCATGCAGAATGTCAAAAATAGAAAAAACAAAAAATATATGAAATAATTTCAATGATTTCAATGATATCTCTATGATAAGAGCGAGCGGCTCAATTCCAAGCATTTTTATCGTCCATATAATCTTTAACTTTATAGAAACCCTTATTACAAAGTTTCTGTTTTATGAAGGACTTAAATTTATTGAGACTTAATTCTTGAATATTGCTTGGAATCTTGTTGTAGAAACGTATACTTTGGCACCTAAATGAATTACTAATTTTTTGGAGCCTAGTCATTGGTAGTATAAGTTTATTTTTATTTCTAGTATTGACGCTATGAATGTCGCTGTTCTTAGAGAACAAACTAATATTTTTCTTAACATACATCAAATTTTCATAAATATATTGAGATGCGACCGTCATTATATTAATTTCTTTAAATTTATCCCTCAGTGAATGCCTAAAGCTAAGGTTATAAATTGCTCGAATAGCTCTCTTCTGCAAAACAAAGATAGTTTGAATGTCGGCGGCATTTCCCCACAACAAAATGCCGTACGACATAACACTATGGAAGTAACTAAAATATACCAATCTGGCTGTCTCTACATCAGTTAGCTGGCGTATCTTATAGACCGCGTAAGCTGCAGAACTGAGTCTCTTCGACAATTTATTTATATGTGGGCCCCACTGCAGTTTCGAGTCTAAAGTTATACCCAAGAACGTAGTGGTGTCCACAAGATCCAACTCGGCTCCATTTATTATTACACTGGTTTTCACCTGCTTAACATTAGGTGTCAAAAATCTAATACATTTAGTCTTTTTCTCGTTCAAAAGTAAATTGTTAACATTAAACCAGTGCACTACTTCAGAGAGAGCGTTATTAACATCGACAGTAACCGGCTGCTGCCGTTTAAGTTTGAATAACAGTGATGTGTCATCTGCGAACAACACAATCTCTTGATTATCTTTTATGAGATAAGGTAGGTCATTAATATAAACGAGAAACAGGAATGGGCCAAGAATTGAGCCCTGTGGAACACCCATTGTCACCACAGACCCCGGAGATCTCTTCCCATTAACGTCCACTCTCTGGATCCTATTACCCAAATACGAAATAAGAAGATCCAGAGCGGTGTTTCTAACTCCGTAGTGATGTAGTTTCCTGACCAATGTCTCGTGAAAAACGCAATCAAATGCCTTAGACAAGTCACAAAAGATGCCTAAGGCATCATGTGAATCCTCCCAGGCATTGAAAATATTACCTAAAAGCTCAACACCAGCATCAGTTGTAGAGCGACCTCTTGTGAAACCAAATTGTTTCCTATGTAATAACTTATTTTTATTAAAGTGGGTTTGCAACTGATTAAGGATTAATTTTTCAAATATTTTACTAAAGGTGGGTAGCACAGAAATAGGTCTAAAGTTTGTGGGGTCAGATGTGCTACCTGATTTAAATAAAGGTATAATCTTACTATCTTTCATTAAGTCAGGAAATACACCACCGTCAATACATTTATTGAAAATTACAGCTAACTCAGGTGCTATTATGTTTATAATAGATTTCGTAACCTCAACGGAGTTACCCCAAAGATCGGCGGTCTTTTTGACATTAAGGGTATTGAAAGTTTTTACAATATCTTTACCACTTACATATCGGAAATTTAATTCATCATTACACACATTAACATTTTCTTTTAATAGGGATTCCGCAACAGTGGGGGATGACTTCAGGGATTTCGTAGTTGAGACTGGAATGTCCGCGAAGAAGTGTTCAAAAGCTGTGGCAACTTCTAAGTCTGATTTAATCGTCTTATTATCAATAGTAAGGCTGTAGTCACTACTTCGATTCCTGACTCTTCCAGTCTCATTGTTGATTATATCCCAAGTCATTTTAATTTTGTTATTACTATTCTTAATTTTTGAACTTAAATATTGAATTTTGGCTACAAGACAAATTCTTTTAAATAATTTTGAATAATCTCTAACGTACTGACAAAATTCTTCACTATTGCTATAGTTTTTTTCTTCATACAACTCATAAAGTCTTTTTCGACTTTTATGTATACCTATAGTTGCCCATTCACTGAAGGTTGCAGTACCTTTAACTGAGATCTTCTTGGGAATAAAAATGGAATATAGGGTAACATAGAACATAGGGTTGTCACATAAAACAAATTACACAAACTTTGTCAAACAAACGTCCAAATTAATTAACGTTTAATAGAAACAGTGACACGCAAAAAGAAAACCACGCATGCGTAATTTTGACGATTGACAAAATAATGCAAAGGTATGTAGGAGCAATTTCGCCATCTTATCCTGGAATTTTCTAACAATATTTAAAACTACAAATTTTGTCGAGGTTACAGATGCAGTGGCTAAAGCTTGCGGGGGTAGGTAAGAGTCATAAATTATTCCCAAATCCAAGGAGCCATAGAAAATTACTTATTATTCATGGTTATTACTTCTATGGTTTTCGTGGGTGCTGATGCTGGAAATAAAGCCTAAGTATTCCTCGATCATTTACGGCGGTCAAAAAAAATTACCAGTTAAATGTAATTTGCCAGGTAAAACGTGGTCCCTATCTTGGTGTTTGAGAATTCATCTTGTTTTTGTAATCAACGTGCCCGAAAATCATGGATTTGACACCCATCACAGCTAATTTGAAAATTTTCATGGCCGCCATCTTGAATATAGATTTTGACCTCATTTTCGTCATCAGCATCCCCGAAAACCATGGAAATGACACCCATGATGGTTAAATTGAAATTTTAAAAGCTACCATATTGGAAATGGATTTTGACCTCATTTTCGGCATCAGTACCCCCGAAAACTATGGAAATGACACCCATGACGACTAATTTGACATTTTTGTTGCCGCCATCTTGGATTTCGATTTTGACCTCATTTTCGGCATCCGCACCCCAGAAAACCATGGATTTGACACCCTTGACGACTAATTTGCTAATTTTCATGGCTGCCATCTTAGATTTGGATTTTGACGTTATTTTCGGCATCAATTACCCCGAAAACCGTGGAAATGACTTCCCACGAACAATCATTTGAAAATGTATGTGTGTGTGCCGCCATCTTGGATTAGTAAACAAACTTTATAATAAAATTCTCGTTATAGGTACATACATACTACATATTAATAAATTAATATAATTTCTATGAACGATATCAATCAAATTCGAAATCAAAAAGTGCGAGCCCTGGAATTTATGTCCCGAGTACGCAGTATGGCTACTCGGGACATAACCTCCGCCCCTTCACCCCGCAACCCCCCGCACGATTGCTCTGCGACAATGTTCTACGTTGACCGACTGTAAGGAGTAAGATATAGGTAGACTGTGGTTCAACTATGCCCAACCATCCAACCAACCACACCATCCCTACAAAGTTTTGGGCATGAATAAATTCATATCATACACAAAGGTATTATTACAGTAGATATACATAAACTTTGGCCATGAGCCAGCCATTGCCAATTGGCCATTGCCGATCAGTAGGTAACTGAAAATTCTAGGTACTTTAAGTTTTATTGTCAGATGCACGAAGCAAATACAAAGTTATTTTGTATTTGCTTCGTGGTCAGATGTCATTCTCAAACTATTCCCCAATTTATAACTTCGTTCCACATGTACTTAATAGTAATCATAATATTTATTGATAAGTTTGACTGTGGATAATTATGTAGTAATCATAAATGACTTAGCAATAGTGACTACTAGTACTAGTCAGATAGTCTGATCCCAGTCAGAGATTATCATATTAATATAGACTCAAATGATAAGGAAGCCTAATATCTAATCTTGAACACACGCTTCACACATCATTTTAAACTGTGACTACACTATTACTGTTGCTGATAGTCAAAGAAGTATTTTACCCAGGTTTTGTGAAACTCATTACTACAGAATGAAACATGATTTTAAAAACCTTAATTACTTGGAGTGTAAAGATAAGAATTATTTTACGTAAATAACGTAACATCAGGCCCGTATTCCCCAAAGAGGTGCGCAGATGTGTATACTCATATCACCATTACGTTTAAGTCCTATGTTATATGGGGGAGCCTATTGCCATTGACCGGGCACAAATCCAGACTATGGGCTCCTACTGAGATATTCCACATGGGAAAACCCAATAACACTTTGCCTGGCCTGAGGACCTGCGCTTGAGGAGTTGCGCTTGCTACCACTAGACCAACAAGAATATTGTTTGCGTTTCACAGAACACACAAATGTTCTGTGAAATAGCACTTATTTTCACAAGATGATGCTCTGATGAAACTGAAGTAACTATTGCATCACAATAATATTTATAAAAAATTCAATTTTTGACAATACTTAAGTACGTCCGGCGCACCCTGGGCAGTCAGCCCCGCTACCAACCTTGCTGACTGGCTAATCTTTTCACCACAGCATGAGCTATTTGCGTATAGCTCGTGCTGACACGAGAGAAGAAGATCAAAATGTAAGGAACAGCAGATTTTTTTTCCCAATTTCATGTTTGGTCCCATAGTAAAAGTTGAACATAATGATGAGTACAGTGACCCCTTCAGAGGTTGTACACTTATTTATGTTACATCTTGGAGGAAATTTAACCTTTTTTTCTCCAACATTTTTTAGGGTTAGCAGGTGTACCTCGACGATATTCAGATTACCCTGATTCTTATATATTTCTTGAAATATTGTGTAATTTTTTTTTTGAATATTTTATAAACTATATAAAAATACTGACTATCATGAATAAGTATCTAATTTTTATCCTGAACCTATTGAAAAAGTTAAGGAAATTAAACTATTGATGTGTTACTTACATCTATATTTAGCTTATACATATAGGTAATACAGGAAAATTTTATCCTGATGATGGGTTAGCATTTTGAATTATTAATTTAACTAGAAATTTAACAAATCATAAATTCACAAATTGAAGACGTAGCAGGCACTTAAGTCACATTCTATTCTATGATTTTTTATGATTATTTTAAATTAAACTTGAGAAAACCAGATGTTGAGTGTAATTTAGCGAGTTGATTACTTCATCTATCTAAGATAATTAAACATTAAAAATCATGACATAGCTAATTTCCTGCTAACTATTATGCAGCATCTCAAACAAAAGCTCCTATTACACAATGCAAACACCTTAATATCATTTATTTACATCATTACTTTAGAGCATTATGATTACCATAACCTAAAAAATTAAGTAAAAAATATGTACAAACCAGTAAAAAGTAGAAGACCAAAAACTAGGGTTCGATAACTTGGTTACCACGATGATTATTTTATAAATAATTCACAACACAGCCAAACACAACGAATTTAATTCTGAACTGAAATTAAACAGGTGAAACACCTGCTGAAATCCGGTGAATACTGACAATTTTATTGACAGCGGTGACTGTTATTTGACAGTTGACAGCCGGTAAACGCAAGACCTGACGTGGATGTGTGTACGCTGAGACCAATTATTATGTGTACATATTTTATAGGTACAGCTGTATTTTAGTCGAATCGATCATGATAACAATATAAACATCATGACTATTGTATTTAAAACGTAACTATGTATATTGTTTAATTTTTGAATAAATATTTATTTAAAAATAAATTATCTAGAAGTTGTCGTGTTCATCTTTCTTTATCTGTAAAGGCATGGGGTGCATGAAAAGAGCCTCCACGAGTGACGATACTTAAGTATGTCCGGCGCACCCTGCCTGGGCAGTCAGCCTCGCTACCAACCTTGCTGACTGGCTAATCTTTTCACCACGGCATGAGCTATTCTCGTATATCTCGTGCCGACACGATAGAAGAAGAATCTGTTAAGGCTGGCGTCTACTAGGCTTGCCGAGTCGAGTCGAATAGAATCGCATTAATTCGCCTCCTCTAAATTTACTATAAAGGCTAGCGTCCACTAGGCTCGTCGAGTCGAGTCGAATAGAATCGCAATAATTCGCCTCCTATACATTTACTATTAAAATGCGTCGATCAGTGACGAGCCGAGACGCGCCGATTCGCATTCGATTCGATCCGTCGATCCTCGATTCGTCTTCACACGGAGTCAACGCGTTTCATCTGTAGTCGACGTCAGGCTTAAAACTGCGTCGATCAGCGGCGAGCCGAGACGCGCGTGGTTGTCACGCGAATTTCTGTTTTAACGACTTGCGATTACTGACCGTTTCGCCTCGATTCGTCTTCACACGGAACTAATGCGACTCGACTCGATTCGACGCGTTTCGGCTGTAGTCTGTAGTCGACGCCAGGCTTAATAAATAATGTCCGCCGTCCACTAGACCATAAACTTAGATAATAACTTTATTGAAATTAAGAAATCTCATTTCTTTCTCCGTTCACAACAAAGTCAACTAACACACACACACACAATAAAAATCTATTTGGATATTATTAGAAATGAACTTGTTGATAAATTAGCATAATTTATTGATCTGATTCTGTGCTGTCTGAAAAAATTGTCTTTGCTATTTGCGCAGAAAAACAACCAAGTTGACTATGGTTTGGCCCAATTGACATTTTGTAATTTTCGTGAGATTTTAGAATTTTGCGGATTTTCAGCCGTTCTATTTTAAGACAAATGACTGATAACAGTTTTTAAGTTTCCCTGGTAAATTCACATACATAAATCATGCGTTCCATTGCCAAGTGCGGGATTTTGCTATGAAAGTTATCTCGAGGAGTACGAAGGTTTTATTCGTAAGGGTTGATACAGAAACTGTTTGGTAATATGCAATGGAAATGCAAGGGTTGGAAAGGGCGATGGTTGTGGGTGGTGCTGCTGTTTGCGTTGTGCCCACTGCTGTTCGCTCAGAAGATCGGTGACCCATACAAAATTCTGGGCATACATCGCAAGGCTACTCTGCCAGAAATACGCAAAGCTTACAGGCAGTTGGCTAAAGAGTGGTAAGTATTTACCTGGGCTCTTGTAAAGATAGGCTTACTAGTTATTGTGTAGTTTATAATGTGTTGTGAACCCTCTGAAGTTCCATGATTATTTATTTACTTTTTTTAAGTGATGTTGTTATGAAGTTTAATTTTTTAAGAAATCAAACGTATTTAAGTATTTGGTGATAGATAAAGACCCAGGCATGACTCTTGGTTAGGTCAGGGTAATGATAAGCTGACAAAAGGATCAATAAAATATTCTATTAAATGGAATTATCTTTTCACACAAATTAGGAGCAGTTTTAAAGATATTCTAATTAAATGATAGAAATAAAGGTAATTTTTAGGTATAAGTGGTAAAACTGTGATTGAAGATAATCAATGGATATACAGTCAGACTAACCTAGATTTCAATAATGAGTACATGACCCTGCTATGGTGTCACAAAGAGCGAAAAGCTAGACAATATAGGATTGATAATAATAATTGTGTAATTCATAAATTAATATTAGATAACTCACATTGCAGGCATCCTGACAAAAATGAAGATCCTAATGCAGAAACTCGTTTTGTTGAGATCAAACAGGCTTATGAACTTTTGTCGGACACAGAACGGAGACAGGCATATGACTTGTATGGCATTACGAACGAAGACGACCACCTATATAAACCAAGGCACGACTACAGCCAATATGCAAGATTTAGGTAAGATAGATTCAATAAAATCACAAACATTATTTTCCTCCCTGAATCAGCCAACCCTAGACTTGCTTCTAGATGTTTTTAGATTAAGTTAAACGGGCAGGTTTCCGAAACTTCACATGAAAGCGCGCTTTTTGCGTGCGGGTGGGAATAATAGATTATTTGCTCTTTTAACCTAGCTCATCGAGAAAAGCTAACAAACTTTTGATGTTGCTGACCATCTCTTGGAAAGTACTTGGGCTACTTAAGTACTTAGCCCTGTATATGGCGACCTCAAGGCAGTTTAGTAGCATGTTGGCTGCTGTTTTGACCTCCTCCATGCAAGCTCTGCATAGAAGGCTATTTGTTACTCCTACAACAAAGAGATGTTTATTAAAAGAACCATAGTTGGTTGTTCTTTGACGTACTTTGTTAAATACACTTCTCTTACGTGGAAAAACTTGTGGTGGTGGTCCATTCCAAAATGAATAGTCAGCCACAACTAGACTTACCAACCCTCTCTATTATCCTGGAATATGCTGTAAAATCGCAGCTTCCTGATTTCAATCAGTATCTCCCAAAATTTGAAACACGCAGCCCTTACTCACCTCACAACTAGCCTATACTATAAAGGCTATATAGTCTCATCTTTCAGTAAACATCATTCCAGATATTACAATACCAGTTTATTTATACACATAAACCCATGAATCAGAAGTCAAAACAATGTTATTTAGGTGCAGTCCTGACAAGTTTTACAATCCTTACTCATGAGTCACACGTTCATCATTTATTTAATGAATCAATTTGCATTCAATGAAGCATGATGGGAAAAAGAAAGATAGAAAAAACCAGATACACTAGGAAAATTCTGGCAACAAAAACAGATGATTTGGTATTAAATTTGAGAAGCCATAAATGGAGGTGGGATGGCCACCAAATTAGGGCAGAAGAGGAGTGGAATAAACTAGTAACCCTGTAGTACCCTAGAGAAGGAAAGAGAAAGAAAGGAAAACCACTTAAAAGATGGGAAGATGAAATAGTAAAAATGGCTGGAAAAACCTGGACTAGGCTAACATGGGAGAGGGAAAATGGGAATATTCATTTTTATTTATTTATTAAAAAAATGTTGCCCCACACTAAGATTTCTCTTGTATTGTGGGTGCGTTTACAGACACAAATCTCACATACATAAATGCCCAGATCCAACCATCTGTAGGCCATACAAATTTTTGTTCTGTGTGGGAATCGAACCCACAACCCGTAGCGCAGAAGCCAATTGTTTAGCCACTGCACCAAACGTGTCGTCAATAGGTGGGAAGAGGCCTCTGCCAAAGGGCACATAGAAAATAAAAACTGAAAATATACAGTTTTTTTTTTGTTAAGTAATTTTTGTTCTGAATGAAGACTATTAAATTTTTTACTTGGTCAGATAAATGTTGTTAAAATCTACGTGATAACTGCAGAGTAATGAATAGAAATAGTCCTACAATTTGATATTTCTATCTAACTGATTTAATGTAATACTTTGGCAGTGTAGAATGTCTGGAATTAGAGGAATTTGTGAGACATGCAGTTGAAATTGCCATCCGGAATTTTCGGAAAATGATGAATAAGTTACGAAAATATCTTGGTGAATGTGTCCATATTATACGTTTTGGCTCTATAATTGCAGTCACGAAGATAATCAAGATACAACATTTATTTTTCATCCTAGCTGAGCCCTCGCGGCTCCGCCGCCTAATAAGTTTTTATTTATATACACACACAACCTAATCAGTCCATTACTGCACCAGGGCCCTCTTCTCAGTTTCAACTGAATCTGATGAACAATGCGCGAATGCATAGAAGCTCACATTTATCTTTTTTGCTCTTTGTATCTTTTCTCTGGACTCTGAAATTGTAAATATTTACTATGTTTTATTTTGTTGCAGCAACGATCCATTTGAGGAGTTCTTTGGGACTCATTTTCGAACACAGGACCAAGATATAACATTGTTTCATAAGCTTTCTGTAACCGCACGGTAAGACGAACTTTAAGCTAAAAGTATTTTGCATATTCAAACACTTTCTCATCCTCCTGACATCTGCAACCGAAGTAATCTCACTCTAAAACAATCCTTTCTTTCCAGACACTTCGAAAACAACATAGTAGAAAAAAGCATCCATACTCCTGCGTTAGTCCTGTTCTATACTGACTGGTGTTTCGACTGCGTGCGTTCAGCCGCCGCCTGGCGAAGGCTGGTGGAAGCCTTGCAGCCGCTGGGCGTTACCATGGCAACCGTCCACGCGGGACATGAGTCCAGTCTGGCCAGACGAGTGGGGGTGCATGGAGTACCGTGTCTAACATTCGTGTTGGACAAACATGTGTATATTTATAAGGAGGGGTTGGCGTCGCTGCCTAAGATTTTAGGTGAGTTGGGTTTTGTTATGTTTAATAATACATTAAAATAACAGTCTAGTCGTTATACTAAAACACGTGTCCTTAACTAATGATATTTGTTTAAATAATAAGGTACTACACTTGTTTGTTTATAAGGCATTGCATATCACAAACTTCAGTAAGATAAATAAAACATTAGCAAATAAATGTGGTCATGTAAATATTTTCACCTTAACTAGTAGTTTCTGGCTACCAATCATAAAAATACAAGTCTAAGGGATTTTCAACCTTATTTCCTTGTACCCAGAGTTCATGCGCTGGAAGTTCCCATACAAGCTTGTGAGTGCAATCGGCGACGGCAACGTAGACGGCTTCGTGTCGGACTTCGAGGACAACAAGGTCAAGGCGCTGATCTTCGAGGAACGTCAGACCATCCGCCTTAGATACCTCATCACTGCATTCCACTATAGAGATAGAGTCGCTTTTGGGTGAGTGCAGAGCAATCATAAATATTAGTGTTGTTAAGGTTCCACGCTGCGCCTTCCGGTCTCCCACCAGGTGTACCGATGATCTGGTGAAGGTCGCGGGAATCCGCTGGATCCGAGAAGCACAGGCCCGTCGATGTGGCGATGCTTGGGGCAGGCCTATGTCTAGCAGTGGACGTCTTTCGGCTGGAAGATGATGTTAAGGTTCAATTTCAGAATGGAATACATTAGTACTTTCTATATTAATCCACGAAGACGCGCCCCACTCCTATTTGTGAGATAGCCACGTGGTGCGTATGCACACATCTCTAATTATTATATTACAGGTCTAATGCATAACTGAGTTAGTGCCTGAGGTAGCTGCGCGGTGCGGGAGGGTGACAGTTGTCACAAGTTGACGAATCAGTGAGCTCTTGCGTCGCGTCACCACACCCCTCCCGCACCGCGCCGCTACCTCCGGCACTGACTCAGTTATGCGCTAAACCTATAGTGTGCGTATACAAACATCTAACTATTGTGTGTCGATACTAGTGATGTTCAAATCCGCTATAAACTGTAGACGTGTTATAAACTATAAAATATATTCATATAGTCTGTTATTTTGTACGCTATCATTATAATGCGGTGTTACAAAACTCAGGCGCAGTCTGAACGCGGAGACGCTATAATTTTATTTAACAACACGCTAAACGGACTTGATGATGCGCGGTAAATGTTATCTCGCAACGCGCTGTACACTAAAGAATATAATAATACTTCATTCCCTTACGCGCTGTTGTTAGTCGCTACGCTATCTTGCTATCTCGTTCTGGCCCCGCTGTGCGCGTTTAGACTTTTATTCGTTGAGTAGGTTGAGGCGTTATAATATAGCGCGAAGTCAGAGCCGCTATAGCAAACGCTATACGCTATGTACACATAGTCTGTTATATTTTGGCGCTATACGTTTTATTAACCACCACTAGTCGATACAACTAACACAATAGCAATTAAATTGCGCACTTTTGCACTGTAGCGATTTAGACAAAGTGGGGCGCGGCTTTGTGGATTGACCTACTTCTGATCTTCCCAATACAACATAGGTTGACCCAATCAATTGTTGAATCAGTAAAATCAAACTTTATAATGATGACGAAAGATTGACAAAAACTGGTCTCTGTTTCCTGTCTCCAGCTTCGTAGACATGCGAGCGCATGACTCCACCAACGTGACTGCTCGCTACAAGGTGCAACGTCACATGGACACCATGGTACTCCTCAAGGAAGACAGCACTGATCCCGCCGCCACCGTCAGCACCACGGAGATACCCACGCAGACGCTGCACCAGCTCATCGAAGCCAATCAGATGCTGACGCTGCCAAGGCTGTCCTCGCAGGTTTTTAATCTTAATTATCAGCCATTTACTGCCATAGCCTTTTTCTAAAAACATTTTATTATTTGATTTTATTCATGAATACGTTGCAGTAGACTGTCTACATAGCATTAGATTTAACATGACTCGATAATAAACTAGTATAATACTAATAGTATAGTAGTTTAATACCGCGATTCACGAGGCAAACTATTTTGCAGCTAAAGCCGTTTTTTGTACCTAGCTAAAATACTAAAGCCTGTATCTATAAACAGCTTCCATTTGAGAGATCTACCAGGGACTACAAGATAAGCTACCATAAAATGGAATTCCATACATTGGACATCTTTTTTTTATTCGTCACATATTCAATCTAGGAAGCAGTCAAGGGTGGGCAACAATTGACATTAAGGCCCCTCGCCCACGGCGACTTTTTGTAGCGATGCAGTCGCGCGTTTAGCAAACGCGCGACAGCATCATTTCTAACGCGTCTTAGTCGCATTTGCAACGCGCTACTGCATCGCGATTGTATCGATACAAACGCGCGACCGCGTCGCACTACTAACGCGCTACTGCATCGCGATTGTATCGATACAAACGCGCGACCGCGTCGCGCTACTAACGCGCTACTGCATCGCGATTGTATCGATACAAACGCGCGACCGCGTCGGACGACATCGGTAGAGAGAACGGAGGGGGAAGGGAGTGTGGCGCGGCGCGTGATTGGGAATCATAATTTTTGAGTTGTTTGAATGTTGTTACATGATGTCCACAAAGTAATTAAATGGATGCATCCAATATTGACGCTGCTTCCGTTGCCTACGCTTCGGCTGCTTACGTAAAAGCAGCACCAAAGACAACGTGACTAATGTTGCCTCAACGGAGTCCATCTTGCAACTGTACTGATCCAAGGTATTTTTGTATCGTAACTGCATCGCGACCGAATCGCGTTTGCATCGCGACCGAATCGCGTTTGCATCGCGACCGAATCGCGTTTGCATCGCGACTGAATCTGGTCCCGTGGGCGCGGGCACACAGCTAGCGACTGCTTCGCGTCTGTATCGATGTTACGCGCGAGAGCATCTCGACTGCATCGCTACAAAAAGTCGCCCGTGGGCGAGGGCCCTAAATTAAAATAATAAAAATTCATTTCTAGTTCAACTAGAGTACACGGTCAAGGCTTGGTTGTTCCTATAGCCAAAAACGTCTTGTTGTGATTACCAATGGTAGAATTTTTGATTGCTAAACTGGGTACATAAATGACTTGTATACTATTTTTACCAGTCATACCTACTAAGGTATGAGGTCTACTATCCAGAGTTTAAGGGTGTTTGCTTTATTATTAGTAAAGAGACAAAAGTCTTAATTTTAACCAACAACGCTTGGAATCATAGGAATCGGCCATTAGTGTTGTAAGTTTGGTGTAATGGTAGGTTTGTGTGTTTTGTGCAGAGTGTGCTGGAGAGCGTGTGCCCGGTGTCGTGGCGAGCGGCGCGGCGCCGGCTGTGCTGCGTGCTGGTGTGCGGCGGCGGAGCGGCTGGGCGGGCCGCGCGCGCCGCGCTGCGCCAGCTGGCCAGCGACCCGCCCGACCCGCCCGCGCGGCTGCACTACGCCTACGTGTACGCGCACAAGCAGCCCGCCTTCATACACGCGCTCGCTAACGGATCTGGTAATAATCAAATGATATATCGTGAAAATTTAGATTGGCGATTTTTCAGTTCCATAGAAAACTAGACACCTTTATAATTTGGCCGTGTCCAACTATATGTCACAGAGATTTTTCTCACTGACTATTAGTTCTATAAAGCCGAAATTTGACATAGTTATAGGATGTAAACGAATTCGTGTAATTCCTTCAAACGGGATGATCTACTGGTGACAGAGATAAACCCTAAATGGGAATTTCTGAAAATCAACTAAAAAAAAAGACTTGATTTTCTGTTTCTGAGTCATTTTAGAGCCCCGAGTTAACTGACTGCAAAGAGCGATATCGCGTTAGTCGTGCCCGCCAGCCGTGTCGCCGTGCTTTCATTCATTTATGTGTGGCATCGAAATGTTCACACAAATAAAAAGTTTTTTTTGCAATATATTTTTCCTGATTTCTTATTTGATGGTTTAGATACGATCACCTACAAAACCACATGAAAAAAAAGTTTTATTTCATTTTTAATCTATCTAAATCCCGTGATCTTAAGGAATTTAACGAATGTTTACACCCTGTATAGAACGCCTACAAAATAATGACCATCAATCTACTAATCTACTAAAGTATTCACACCAACTAACCTTTCAAAAATATATCTCCAACAGGTAGCGACATATCAGAAATGGAGCACCGCATCGTGATCATCTGGCGTCGCGAGGCCACCCGCATTCAGTACGAGTGGTTAAACGAAACATGGCCCAGTTGTACCCACGTACACTGCACCAACGAAAACTTCCCATCCGACCCGGCGTTGCGCGAAGAACTACTGAAGTACCATGAACGATTGAATGAAACTAAACGGGCGCTGGATCAGCTGATTAAGAGGCTGTTGAAACCAACTGAGGTTATGACGTATGAAGCTCATGTACAAGTAAGTTTACGAACTCTATACATGTAATATGGTTCTAGCCGGTATATGATCATATTTTTAGGGATATGATCATATACCAGAAGATAGTTATAAGAAAGCGTTCCATAACCAACTCCCTAGTAATATTATGATCATAACACTTGTCTCGTGTAGTGCCGGACTTAAAGAATGGCACTAATCCATCTCTTCCCGTGGGTGTCGTAAAAGGCGACTAACGCATTCTGTAGAGCAGGGGTGGTACAAACTTTTCTCATCAAGGGCCAAAAAAATCGAGTCAATCTTATGGGGCCCAAAATTTCTAAACATTGATTTATGTCGACGCAAACACAGCGCAGGTATCTACTTTTTATTCTAGACTATTCGAAAGGTTCCTACGACTACGGGTGTTGGCGGGCCGGATCAAAGCGTTTCGAGGGCCGGAGCTGGCCCGCGGGCCGTACTTTGCCCATCACTGCTCTAGAGCATGGCCAGCAGCGTTTTCTTACTACTTTAACAACAGCTAACCCGCCTGTCAACGTGGCGATTACGGCAACCCCCCCTCCCCCCCCTCCATTTGGGGGAGACCTATGTCCAACAGTGGACGTCTTTCGCCTAAGTGATGATGATGATGACTAGTAATATGATCACATCGGTCGTGTGTGTAAGTGAAATAATTATACTATCAGCCCGTGTCAAATAGACAGCGAACCGATAGCGTGGCGAAGCGTTTTTATTTTGTTATGAATGGTATCGTTTGAATCTAGTCACATAGAAAAGCGAAAGCGAACCGATATGTGACGCCATGACAAACCAAAGGCGAGCGCGCGAAGCGAGACGTTAGTGAGATAGTTTCAAACAGAGCGAATGCGAGACGAAGCGAGAGCGATGCGCGAAGTTTGTGTTTATTAACAAATTCAAAACTATTCTGTCACGTTCTTTACGAGTTCTTTGGTTAACGCCAAGCCAGTCTCAAACATAACTGCGAACCGGACGACACTTCGCTTTCTACAAAAGTTCGGTTCGCTGCACGTAGTTTGACGTCTTCGCTTCGGTTTACAGTCACCACGTTTCACAAGGCCTTTAAGGCCTTGTAAACATAACTACGAACCGAACTGAACCGAATCGAAAACCTTCGCGCGTCGCTCTCGCTAGATAAGTCTAGTGAAATGGTCACCGTCATCGTCAGTATCCGCCGCTATTAAAGCGTGCGACGCGACGCTGCGTTGAACGACGTATCTTCGTTGATAGTTTCAGATTGCTAACTTATTGAATGGTACTTCTTAGGAGCTGTTGGACGAGGCGGCCTTAAGCACAGTATGGCGCGCAGTACTAAAAGTATGCGAGTGGACAGAACGCGCTGCTGCCGGCATGCGGTCGCAGCGCGCCATCTCCGCGCTGTCCGTGCTGGCCACCGTCGCGCTGGTGCTGGCGGCCGGCTACCTCATGGCTTACCTCATGTATGTACAGCTGCAGTACCTACAGTACAGTACAGTACTGGTGTGTTGTGTGAGTGAGTACCGGTACTAAGTGTGCGTGTGTGGAGCGACCTGCCCCTCGATTCAGAACCTTTTCGATAAGCAGTCGTAGACTTATTCGGTTTGTCATCTCGTTCTATCTACAATTCTCGTAACGAGAGAAAAAGAGATAACTTACCGAATCCTTCGACAACTAAATAAATCGTCCTAAATCTGACTGAAGCTGAAGGAGATTCCCGCCGACGAGCAATGATCAGCCGCTCCCTAGTCGCGAACGTCCCGTGCAGAGAATTTAAATTGTCTCTTATTAACACGATCTGACACATTAACACCAACCAAAATAAAAACTCAATTGATTTTATGCTGTGTAATACTTCCGATGAGAAAGCGCCCTGCATTCATCATCATATTGCTAATTCCTATGGCTCTTATAATGAATAACATTCACAGACGCGTCGAAGAAGACTCAGTGCAACGTCAGAAAGAAGAAAAGAAAAAACAGAACTGCGCCAGCAAGAAAAATAACAATGAACCAAGCTCAGAACTGAGACTACACGAATTACGAGCAGAGAAGTACAACGGACTTGTGCGGTATGTATAACTTTCACACACCAGGCTATACTTAACCTGGTTTATGAAAGGCTCAATCAATCAGTTAAATCTGTTTTCAAATATCATGTTAACGAAAGCGATTGGTCAACGTATTGAACCCCAAAGAAGCCGGGTATTGGTCTGCCTATATCCGTACACAATTTTGTCGAGTCGATGTCGTCTGTCTAGCCTTTTTCCAACTTCGTTGGGGTCAGATTCCAGTCTTAACAAAATACGGCTGAATTTTACACGGAGCGACTGCCATCAAACCTCCGCTACCCGACAATGGTGACGATTCACCAACTAAACTAAAATCAGAGAATTGCTATCTTTTACTAACAGATAGCGCGAGAAAAGGACGGCGATAGACAACAACTAAGTTAGAGATGTCATATTAGTTTACGCCTTGAACTTAACCATGTTTTTAGTCGACATGTTTTAACCTAGGGTCTGTCACGCGTCAAAAGTCGCAAAATGTGCGTCCTGTCACGCTATAATTCGCGTTTTGATTCGCGAATTATTTTATTACGGCGCGCCTAATTAAAACGTCGATATCTCTTAAGTTACGATAGCTAGCTCTCTACAAGTTACGTCGTTGGAATCGTTATTAAATTACCTATCCGATGATATATGGATTAGTATAATTAGACTTCCAATGTATTAGTAATTGTTGTGTAGTTTTCCTTTTAGGGAAATTTTCCCATTTTCCTGTGAAAATTATATTTTTCATAATAAAACTAAACCATTATTTAACAAAACTATTGTTTTATATGCATAAATACACCTTATTCCACACTAATAAAACAAAAGAACAGCATCCGTAATAAATATTTATGATACTACAAGCTTAAATTTCGTCTAAATTTGTATGGAAATTTTAGTTCAACTAAATTTGACAGCTCTTATTGTCGTATCTCTCTTTCTTATTGTATCATAGTGAAAAAGATGGCAATAGTCTAAATTAAGTTTAATTTGTCCATAACAGAATCGGCACCAATACCGATATCCTAAGCTTAGACCAGTCGTCAAAGTTTCGGGCTTTGGATTACCCTTAACGACTGTCATAGGTATTCGTATGACTACCGGGACCGACGGCTTAACGCCTGCTTTATTTTACTAATGTCTATGTCACAAAATAATTTGAATAAAGAGACTGAATCTAGAATATAATATTAACCTTTTCTGCAAAGTGCTAGGGTGGGGCAAGCTCCCCATCCTCTACAACCCGGCTACGCCTATGTGCAGTTGTAATAGAGAATATGCATGTAATTCAAAACTCGTTCATTATTTAGATATACATTGTTTATGAGTCAAGACACAAATTGCATTTTTTTTTTAATTTTAACTCATTATTTATTTTACAATTCATTGTTTTATGTTACGTTTTTTTCCTGGAACGGAACGCAATCTCGAAACGCGTCGTCTTCGAAAATGCCGGAAGTGACATCAAAATCCAGATGAATAAATCTTTAAATAATCTTTTCTTAACAAACTGTTTGATTTCTCACTGAGGTTAACTTAGTAAGTGCGATTTCTGCTTGAATAAAGCACAAGAAATAATTTAATTTATATGATTTGTGGCTAAAAAAGAGATGTAAACAAAACAGTATCTTGGATTATGACGTCACAATATGATCGCGACAATAAAGGACGTTTGAACTGTAGAAGAAAATTGTTGATGTTTAATAATTGTTTTGAGCAAGAAATAATAGTAACATTTGACTTTTAATACTTTTCTTGGGTTTATATTAATGTGCTTTATTGATTAAGAGAAAAAAAAAGCTACATGCATATTCCCTATTTAGCAATGACAAAGAGAACTTTCGAAATGTTAGAAGAGCATTAAACGGGTCTTCTTATGGCACAATTATACAGCATGTAAAGGTAAACACCGTTGTCACTCAAACCATAGGTAGTTGACTTAAACAACAATAAAAGAAAGAGTAAAAAAAAAAAACGCGAGAGAATTGAGCGGCGCGGCGGCGCTACGACGCGGCGTACATGCACTCGCTAGCGAGACAGCTGACTGACTGCCTGCGGTAGCAAACGCACGCGGCGAGTTCCCCGCGCCCCCTCCCGTAGCTTGTTGAAAAATGAAAAATTTATAAAAAAAAAGTTTGGTATTTTTCATTGATTTTACGTTCTATAAATGAAACCAAACCACTGGTTTCAAGGATAACGGTGTTTACCCTTACAGCCTGTATTTGGACGTTTGCCCCAATTCAGGTATCCAAATTACTTTGACTTTACCCAAATTCGGGCAATAGGTACCATAGGCTGTGCCATAGGCATCCGAATTTAGGTAATCGACCGAGTGTTGTTGTGCCATTACACCGTGTTTTGTTTGCAGACTGTTGAAGCCCGGATGTCGGACCATCGTGTTGTTGGTAGATATGCAGAGTCGCGTGCAACTACTGTCAAAGTTTCATAAGATTGTGTGGCCTTATCGCAAGTAAGTGCATTAAATGTAATATTTTTTCACTGATTTCGTGTTTTGATTTAGGGCCGATTATTCAGTTGACAGCTTTTGTAGGAAATTTTTCAAACTGTCAAATTAATTCCCTACTTATAAGATATCTACAGAAGCATATTTCAGTCGTTTTTGATCTGGAATTATCGACCCATATCTATCTTGTCCACCTTGTCTAAGCTTTTTGAGGGTCCAGTGCACAGCCACTTATTTCCACAGTTAAATCACCTTATTATACCCGAGCAACATGGCTTCGTTAAATCCAAATCCCCTACCACAAACTTAATCGTTTTTACTCCGTTTTTGTTTGAGAACATGGACATGCGCACGCAGGTTGATGCTGTATACCACAGAACAGATAAAAGACGTTAGAAGGGCCTTGTGGGCGGGGCAGGCGCGCCGCACATATGAGCAGACGCTCATATGTCAACCGAAATTTATTTTACCGGTCAACAGTCGCGCTCTTATTGTGACAGCGTACGGAGATCCGCGAAAAAAAAGAATTATGCCGTCTTGCATTATTATAACGTGACGGAAAAGAAGCTAGTTGAGTAGTGTAGCCAGAGAAGGGATTTCTTTTCACCGGCATGTCCAAAAACCTTATAATATCAGTGATATTTGTAATTATTGCAATAGTATTATGTAATTTGTAGAAAAAAACGATACAATCGCACACAGATGCAAAATTATACATTGCTTGCAATACATGGGTACCATCTTGTACTACGTGAGCGACAGCGCAATGTATTGCGTTCAATGCGAAAGTCGAGTGCAGCGAGCAATTGTTTTAATTCAGCGAAATCCAAACGTATCGATAGTGTTGTACCAAGTTGTAAACAATATCGGTATTAAAGATGTGTGTATATCTACAAATGATTATTATCAGTAATATTATAATTAAAATAACTTTGTTTATTGCCACGAATTATATGTTAAATTTTATTTTTAGGTTTCCAACAGGTCCAGACAAAAGAAAACTGGATTGAGACAACTGGTAGAATTGAATGGATACCTATTAAATGTGGCACAATTTGTTCTTAACATTTTGCAGAAAATTATGCAATTACAATTCACAGGGTTATTCAAATTAAATTAATTAAATTATATTATGTTAATACGCGTACGGGAAAACAAAAATCGAAATTTCTTAAGTTTTTTGCAAATTGTAGCTTTTATTTACGTTTATACTATTCAAAATGCGATTTGCGCCGCTAACGGTTACTCAATAATATATTCAATATGAAAGTCGTAAGAATACCTACTTTTCTAGGTTTACGATGCTCGAAAATAGAATTGATTCCGAAAAAAACATGTTATGTAGTGCATTATGATGATGATTCATAATAATTGACATGATTTTATTGATTATTTTTAGCAAACTTAGTATCGTTACGGGTGCAAACAACATAATTATTATTATGACGTAAAACAGACCTGCAATTAGCAAAAAACTAAAGAAAATTTGAATTTCACGGCTATATGGATGTTCCCCTTAATTTGACATTATTATTTATATGTGTGTATTGAGGAGGAGCTCTTGGCTAAATTATTACAGCCGCATAGACCGATCTTCTGGGTTAAGCCACGCTTGCCGAGGTTGGTCTGTGGATGGGTGACCATTTACCATAGCGAGTTTCCTCCGTGCCTCGGAAAGCACGTAAAGCCGTTGGTCCCGGCTGTCATTTGTAGATCTTTGACAGTCGTTACTGTTGGTCAGAAGCCAGAAAGTCTGACAACCAGTCTTACCAAGAGTATCGTATTACCCAGTTACTGGGTTGTGGAGGTCTGATAGGCAGTCGCTCCATGTAAAATACTGATATTCAGCTGCATCCGGTTCGCCTGGAAGCCGACCCCAACATAGTTCGGAAAAGGCTAGGCAGATGATATGTGTGTTGAGGAAGTTCACACTATTCGTACCCCGTTCGAGGGTCTCAAAATTAGAGCGAAAAATTGCAAAACTTAGGGCCGATTTTTCAATCCTCAGATAAACAGACAAATAGCATTTTTTTTTTTTAAACTTTGCCCCACACTAAGATTTCTCTTGTATCGTGGGTGCGTTTACAGACACAAATCTCACAAACAAACGCCCAGACCCGAACAACCATCTGTAGGCCATACAAATTTTTGTTCCGTGTGGGAATCGAACCCACGACCCGTAGCGCAGAAGCCAATCGTTTAGCCACTGCACCAAACGGGTCGTCAATTTATTCGACAGATAACAAAAAAATTTTTTTTCAATCGTCAGATAGGCTTTATTCGACGAATAATTTGACTACCTGAGGAATAACTTTATCGTTCCCTTTGACGGCCAGGTAACCGCTTATTCAGTAGATAGTTTTATTCGATGACTGATGATGTAAACAAAAAATATAATTTTACTAGACAATTCTTGGGTTTGCGTTTTCATCATAGTAAAATGGATGTATATTATTTGATAGCACTGATGATCTGGCAATAATTGAGCAAGAAGCTCTGATAAATGAATTCATAAATCCAGGAAGGAAAGTAAGAATTGTCACATCCAGGCCCAATCATTTTCCGCCGGAGGGCGCGCGACCTGCTCCGACCACCCTAGTGTGTGGCCTGCGGGTGGCGGGTTATTGGACCTGACGCCCGACCAGTAACAGGCCCGAGCAGGCGGCGTGCAGTATTCTGTGCGCGCCTCTCAGAAGGACGTGGAACGAAGCCCCACAGAAGGAGAGGTCCGACAGGGACTGGCGGACCGAGGCCTGCCGGGGATGCAGTGCATGCAGCTGCGAATCCCACGACCCCGGCCATAGGTCAGGAGAAGGCACACCGTGGGTTTTTAGCTAGTGAGAGTCCGGCATACATAACCCTTCGCCTTTCCCGGGCGGAGGGAATCAATGATTATAAAGGCATGATAAAAAAAAAACATGCCCAATCATTTTACAGTGTGGGATTCAAAAGAATTCCATCGCCAATTCAGACTTTTAGAGTCTGTGCAATATTTACTTATAAATAATGGTAGAGGATAAAATCAAGCATCAAACAAAGGTTAAGTTTTCAATCGTTTATTATACAAAAAATTACTGCGAAATGGGTTCATGGCTACATAAAAGAGCTGTAGTAATTGATAGTGTAAATCTTCCTAGCGAACTATGTTGGGAATTTGGGATCGTCTGCCAGTCTGACCGGATGCAGTCGAATACCAGTATTTTATATGAAGCGACTGCCTATCTGACCTCCATCACTCAGTTAGTAGATAACACGATAGCTCTTGGTGGAACTGGTAGTCAGACTTTCGGGCTTCGGTTCTGTACATTTCCTGTCTGCATAGAGGACTTTTTTTGGTACTTTTTTTAATTCCCTCATACTTAAGTTTTAATGTATTCCATGAAAGGACACTGGTTGCGATTGCGGTGTAATAAATATATAAATATATTTTATAATATTGATTTACAATCAAAATATATAACACGACATGACAGGAGATAGTCTGACAGTGTCATTTTTGTCATACAGGTAATTAATGTACTCTAGACTCTGTGCAGGTAATTGAAATAGTCTGGCCTGCTCTAACGTTCGTTTATGCCATATATTTATCTCACCCCCCTGAAGTTAGCGTTGCTAAAGTCAATGAAATCGGTCAGATAGTAATTCGTGAGATAAATGGCAATTGATAAATTGACAAACAATTATCAGGCAGTTAAACAGCCAAATAACTTTATTCGTCAGGTAGTTATCAGGCATTTTATCTGAGGATTGAAAAATCGGCCCTTTGTAACAAAATTACAGTAGTTTTATCGATATAAGTAATCGACCTTTTGGTCGCCGTAACATGTATGAGAAATAAATTTGAATTTGCGCGTGTGTGAGTGTACGTCGAACGCAGTATTTGCGTTAGTGTGACAACTAATCGCAAACTCGAAATCTATGTGCGTGTGGTTTATTTGTGTGCGTAATGCGCGTACGTATTGGGCTCTTGCTTGTAGTAGAGTTAAAGAGTGGGAGAAAAGCGGCGACACGCGTTCTAATACAAATCAGGAACTATTTCCTTTCTAACCTCTTTATCTGTTCTGTGCTGTATACACTGATTTTCGAAAGGCTTTTGACAGGGTGGACCACAAATTGCTTCTCGATAAAATCGTTTTCAATGGCATAAGAGGCAATTTGGTAAAATCGTTTGCTTCATATATATTTCATAGGACGCAAAAGCTTGTTATCAATGGTTTTGAGTCAGATTTTGTGGTCGTCGAGTCAGGTGTCCCTCAAGGATCTGTATTGGGCCCATTGCTTTTCATCTTGTTTATAAACGACATAAAATCCTGCATAGTCAACTCTAAATTCCTAATGTACGCCGATGATATAAAAATCTATAAGGCTTGTGAACTCTCAGTATTGTTTGCTACTACTAGATGACTTATGCAGGCTTTCACAATACTGTCTGGTCAATAAACTTCATCTCATTCTTGCTAAATGTCACTTCATTTCTTTTACTAAAAACAAAAATACTATTAACTTCCCATATACCTTGAACGACATACAATTGAATAAAACTGAGTGCACACATGTTCTTGACGTACTGCTTTATATTTAGACTCCCATATCGACAACATCATTAACAAAGCCTTTCGGATGTATGGTTTTGTCATGCGGTCTTGTAAAGACCTCAAAAAGCCTTCTAATTTTCTCTTATTATATGAAACACTAGTACGTTCACAGTTGGAATACGCGGTACCCATCTGGTGCCCGTATTATGATAAATATAAGCAAGCAATAGAAATTGCTCAGAAAAAAAATCTTCATGCCACGCACTACAAGTGCTTCCGTACAAGGATTCCCTATGCAGATTTGCTAAAGCATTGTAAGATATTGAATTTGGATTCCAGACCTTCATTGATCATGGTTGTGATGCTGTATGGTATATGCAATAGCAAATTTAATTGTACTAAGCTTGCTCACGAATGGATTGTGTTATGTAGTACCTAGAACTGTTACTCGGCGAGAGGTGCGCGCACCTCAGCTATTCTACACTGCGCGATGTAGAACGAAGGCTGGGGTGCGTGCCCCTCTCCGCCGACTTTTAGAAACTCACAATTTATGGATCTTGATATTTTCGTGTTGTCGTATGTCGCAATCTAAAGGAGATAGAGAGAGAGAGAGGTTGATAGTAATCAATACTAGAGTAATCCTGTCATTATTATCGTTAATATATTATTGATATTACATAAACTTTTAAAAAACACTTGTCAGTCAAGATTTTTTCATATTTACTTTGTCAGTCTATAGCTCCTATACCCCATCGATTTCGGCATTGCCCTTTTGGTGGGGTAAATTGTGCATTATAATGAAACTACTGGTACCCATTTAGTCCCAATCGAGTCTAGGTTCTTGGTCCATACACTATGGACCATCTCCTTTAAAAGAATATTTTCACAATTTCTTGCAAGTCGCTCATAAGACGGATGCTTTTGTCATCCGTTTCCTTCGATTCGGCGGTATAGTGTTTTTCTTCTAAATATGTATTTTTTGTTTTGCTTTTTTCTTTAAAATACGTTCGTTATCATACTCCGATGTCACTTCGTGGGCAATAGTGTGGGTTATACGTTTTTTCGACTTTATAATAACTTCTTTGCAAATGCTGTAATGTATAACTGTTTTTTGTCCCAAATAAATAAAATAAAAATAAAATAAGGGTATTAAAATAAGAATTAAAATTTGTTCAGCTTAAAAAATGTTGCGCGATGCCATTCTGTCAGTGAGCTTTTAATCAAGGTGAATCCTTACTGTGTTGTTATTGTTAGGAACAAGACGCTCCTGTTCGCGTACCTATGCGTGGAGCGCAACATCGTGTGGTTCAAGCGCGTGCTGCAGCTGTCGCTGGGCGGCGGAGAGCTGCGGCTCAACGCGCGCAACTGTGTGGGCACCGTGCTGGCGCTCAACCCGCACCGCAAGTACTTCTGCATCTACCACGCCAAGCATCCCGAGTGCACCAAGCCGCACAAGGTAACACACACACACGACCTAACAACATCGTGTGGTTCAAGCGCGTGCTGCAGCTGTCGCTGGGCGGCGGAGAGCTGCGGCTCCATAAGGTAACACACGACATCTACGACTATCGCCAAACTACCGGCCTTAAACATGATTTTTGTATTATAACTTTCGTGGAAACATTCATATTTATGATTATTTACGGTTTACTCACGTGCATTTTTCGGGATTGCCCGACTAGTTTCGGACCCAAACGGAGCTCTTAATCATGAGCTGAACCCGCGGCGAGGTCGCGAGTCGAACTGGTATTGCACCACGCCGCATAGCATTGCGCCCGCGACGAGAGGGGCGCGCTGTGTGTCGGTATTGCTCGTGCGTCTTCGTCACTGGTCGTGTCCGGTTTGTTGAATGAAATAGTACCGGTGCATGCCGCGCTAACTGTGTCACACTCCAGACTTAACTCACTTTTATATGAAGTAGACTTCAGAGCTGGTTTCCAGGCAGGCGGCAGTGTCCAACTACCGTCTCTATTGAAATTGTGATGACGGCTGATTTCGATGGCTTCACATACTTTTCGCGGCACGAAATATTTTTCCTTCTCTAGTAAGGAAGCCTTATCGAAATGTATGAAGTGAGCCGTGCCCGCGTTACAGACGTGTTTTGCAACTGCCGATCTCTTGCTGTCCATACTCTTCATACTACTTATTTGTTCGCCAAGTCTGGTTGCGATATTGCGGCGACTATAACTCAGGCCACAGTCGCACGGTATCTTGTATATGTTACGGTTAAAAGCCGAATGGCGGTTACACCTAGGTTTAGCCGGGTACAACTAGGTGCAACCAGTAGCAGTTGGTTAGAACTAGGTGGAGCTTAAGTCGACGGAGCCCCGCTGAGCGGGGCTCCTATTTCTGTCTGCAGGGTTTAAAGTAACCTAACACGAAGGGGATGACGGGGGCTTCGTTCGCTCGCTTCGCTCGCTCACTCTAGCCCCCGTCATCCCCTTCGAACCTAACCTATCCGTGTCGGGGTTACCCTTAACCATCGGTGTGCGGCTGCACCTAGTTCTAGCCGCTATGATGAAGGCTAAACCTAGTTCTAACCGAAGATAAGTAGGATAGATTTAAGTTTAACCGCATGTGGCCGGCTGCACCTAGTTGTACCCGGCTAAAACTAGGTGTAGCCGCACTTCGGCTATTAGCCGTAACATATACACCAGGAACGCCTAGCGGATCCTTGCCCTTTGGTGAGCGTACCAACTGCCACAGTTGTACAGGCGGGCGGTAGACTGTCCTGATGCTATATCTTCGGCGTAACAGGTAACCTATTTTGTCAGTAACTCCTCGCACGAACGGCAAAAACGCAGGAGTACGTTCCGCTCCAGCCGGTCGTCTACGAGCCGTGTCTACCGTACTCAGACTACGAGTGCAACGCCGCCACTGGTAACCGTTGCGCTCCAGTACGCTCTGTAAATGATGTAACTCCGTGTCCACGTACTGAGGATCACACAAACTGAGCGCACGGTTGATCAGCGTTCTGGGTACAGAAGATAGGTGTGAAGGGTGATGATGGGAGTCTGCGCGTAGATAACGGTCTGTGTTATGTCGGTTTCCTGTAAACAGTGTGTGGTAACTGACCGCCGGGCTCACGTATAACGAGAACGTCCAAAAACGGCAGAACTGCTGCATTTTCTTCTTCTGTTGTGACCCTTATCTTCCTGTACATTCACAGGAAGATAAGGCCGGCCGACGCCGCCTACTCGTAAAATACCGATCGAGGACATCATCACCAACATCGAGAACACTATCGTGCGTAATAGAATATCGCACGGGGATGCTGAGTGCCTTCGACAAGATGTGTCATCGTTATTACGTAAATCATCGCCACCAAAAAACAATATGTGCCGCCAGGATATCGTTGGCCTTTAAAATACGTGAAGCCATCGAAATCAGCCGTCATCCGATCTTCAATAGAGACGGTGGTTGGACACTACCGCCTGCCTGGAAACCAGCTCTGAAGTCTGGAGTGCGACACAGTTAGCGCGGCATGCACCGGTGTTATTTCATTTAGCAACCCGGGCACGACAAGTGACGAAGACGCACGAGCAATACCGACACTGAGCGCGCCCTCATCGCGGGCGCAACGCTACGCGGCGCGGTGCAGCACCAGTCCGACTCGCGACCTAACCGCGAGTTCAGCTCATGATTAAGGGCTCCATTTGGGTCCATAACTAGTCGGGCAATCCCGAAAAATGCACGTGAGTAAACCGTAAATAATCATAAAATTAATTATGATGATTGGATATCAATTTTATTACTTTCAGATCCTCGTTGGTCAGTCAGGTGAGCTTAACTATAGCAAGCTCAAAGTTTTAAAAAGAAAATGCATGGTGCATATTTACTACGTTCCAACTACGACGAAATGTGTACCGAGTTTGATAGTAATAATGATTTGTATTATTTCAGCGCATGAGTCGCATGACCCGTTCTCTGGGTGAGAGCGGCGCGTTCGACCCGGAGGCGGGCGCCTTCATCGGCTTCCACACGTCGCCCGACTCGTCCTCCGCAGACGAGGCCACCGACCCGCCCGTACTCATGCAAGGTTAGTCACAACGTATCACACAGATGTCCTATACTTGTAAACCTTTTGACATACAAGGTGATCCAAATAGTGACGTCGCAATTTTTTTTTTAGTTCGACATTCTCTGTGGTATTGGAATAAAATCATTCAGCTTTTACACGGCCTTTTTCATTTAGAATGAAGTATCTGAACATGAAATGAAACAAAAGTGAACGGGAAATGAAAGAAACATTAATATTCACTCAAATAAATGTTCTCCTGAGTGAATGAGAAATGAACCATCTAATTCCGTTTAGACGCGCTGGCGATCGTCCGTAATTTCGTAGTTAAAACATTAAAAAAACTAGACATTCTTTATTGAATACGAGATTTCTCACACGATGCTTGGTGCTAAGTGGCAGATGTATTTATCGTCTCTAAAGACACCGAGGAGCCACAGGCGCTAGGCGCAATCATTCATCATCTTTCATTTTCCAGAATCCTCCCAATGTTAAACCAGAGAAATAAATAATTAAATAACATCATCATCTGCCTAACCTTTTCCCAACTATGTTGGGGTCTGCTTCCAGTCGAACCGGATGCAGCTGAATATCAGTATTTTACATGGAGCGACTGCCTATCAGACCTCCACAACCCAGTAACTGGGTAATACGATACTCTTGGTAAGACTGGTTGTCAGACTTTCTGGCTTCTGACCAACAGTAACGACTGTCAAAGATCTACAAATGACAGCCGGGACCAACGGCTTTACGTGCTTTCCGAGGCAGGGAGGAAACTCGCTATGGTAAATGGTCACCCATCCACAGACCAACCTCGGCAAGCGTGGCTTAACCCGGAAGATCGGTCTATGCAGCTGTAATTATTTAGCCACGAGCTCCTCTTATATAATTAAATAACATAACATTATAATATAACAACATAATATATGATCCTCAGAGAACCTTCTAGACGGGCTAGAGAACTGGCTGGACCGTCTGTTCGAAGGCAGCACTCACCGATACTACATCAACTACTGGCCCGACATGACCACCAAGTGAACGACCACGCAGTGAGCCACTCAGTTTTGTTTAGTATGTACACGTGAACTCGTTGGCGTAACTGGGAATATCAGAAAAAAAAATAGAGTTCTTCATTTAAAAAAACTTCTGTTTAAGAGCGGTTACACACTACATCCGATCCGGATTCGTGAAAATATGGATATAAAAAACTCGAACAGAATTCGGATATTGCTTTTCGCACTGCATCCGATACAAATTCGTGAAAATACGGATCTAAAGTCTAAAACACTCAGACTGAATTCGGACATTGGTTACGCACTAATCCGATCTCTGATCCAAATCCAAGCAATTCAGGGGCCATCTTTGGCATATTCCCGATTTGAATCCGAGGTAATGCGAAGTCGTTCTTACAAACAGTACTACGGCTACTTCGGTCCGCCAATATTACTTCCGAATTGGAGACTCACGGATGACGGAGAGAAATCGGATGACGGAAGTCGAGTCTAGTGCGTAAACTACCGTACAAATAGTTCTATGACTACTTCGGAACGTATTTTCACGGATTCGAATCGGATGCAGTGCGTAACCGCTGTTAGTTAAAGTTATTGCTAACGAGGAGTCTAAAATTGCGCACAGTTGGACGAAAAATTGTTTACTGTGATTATCTAGGCGAGTCATTGAATTATTGTGAACTTACTCCTAAAGCCATCAATAGGCAAGCTTTACCGCGGTCTTGTGACTTGCCAGTAAAGCCCACAAAGCAGAATCGCAGTTAAGAACATCTACGAGCCAGAGGGCCTACTCCTTAAGTCCGTCAACGAAGTTAGTCGCCCGTCCGAAAGTAACCCGAAACGTAGGAGTGAACAAGTGTCAAGTTCAATTTTTCGGACGGGCAAAACACATCGGTAGTAGGGACAACTGTCAAATCGTGTTGTCATTCATTCTTAGTTCGGGCCCCGAAATAATCGTATGTCCGTAGGTGATAGGGAGTAGGAAACGCTCGTAACTAAAGCCGAAACTACGGACTTCGTGCTTAGGGAGTAGACCTCCAGTCTCGTGGCTCTTCAGCGTTGTTTGAAATTAAAACAAACAAAAAGAACAACTGTTTTGCTAGCTCGCCGATTACCCTCCCGGTTCCAGAACGATTGGGTTCGATTCGGAGACGAAACGCGAGATAAAGTGAATCGGTCGACCACTGCTTATCGAAAACGTTCTGAATCGGGGAGCAGGAAAGACAAGCCACCATTAAAACAGCTGTTTTGTTTACCTCAGTTGTATAGCTTGCTCATCGATCTGCGTCTGCGAAATTACAGAAACCCAATCGCTCACTTGCGCCAGACGTGTTGTCAAAATTAATTACTATCGTTGACACTACACAGAGTATTTTGACAGGTGTCAAATCAAACCTATTAGCACAGTCTACCTATATCTTACTCCTTACAGTCGGTCAACGTAGAACATTGTCGCAGAGCAATCGTACGGTTGCGGGGTGAAGGAGCGGAGGTTATGTCCCGAGTAGCCATACTGCATACTCGGGACATAACCTCCGCCCCTACATAATTTTGACATTTAATATAACCTGTCAAATGTATGGGCGTTGACCCACTGTATGTAGTAAGTAGGTACACTGTGCTATTAGATTGCGACAACCATAATATAAGTGAGATACAAACAAACTACCTACCTCTTATTTTAGTCCCATATTCATGTAGGTTTTTAACTTCGACTACGTTATTCTCGTCATCAAACATTTATGAAGTATTTCTGTAATAAGAAAAAAATTAAACAATCTTTTAGTCAAAGTATTCCTAGTTACGCCAAAACTCTACGGAGGGTTCAATCTTTTTTTTAAACAAATGATTTCTTGTTTTTTTTTTCGTCGTTGTTAAGAAAATATACTGCCCGGTTATTGCCGTTTTCGACATAGATATATTATTTTACTACGGTACATAGATTATCAGTGTGAATAACAAGGAAGATAGGATTGACGTGTGTTAGAGCGAGATGGGTTTAGGACTAATCTGAAATACGATATCGGCCGGTATCGACCGAGCTTTCGACGTGAACGTAACAAAAAACCAATCATTTTTGGTCTCGCCATCTTGTCACCGTTGCCTACGTAGTAAAGTAATATATCTATGGTTATCGACCATAGTTATAAGTGTGATTGTTATTTGTAACGGTTTGCCTTAGCGCAAAAACCCACTAGGCAAGAATTGCTACAACTGTCCCGAATCCTACATCAAAGCACAGTGAAACAAGTCAGTTACAATTTTGCTTTCGATATACGAATCGACAGTTGACGCAACCAAGATTGTCTTTTGGGCTATCGCGCTTCCTCGTAACGTGGTACTTTCGTTGTGTGGCTGAGTACGGTGTAGAACGATAGATTAGATCGATACAGTCGAACAAATGTATTACTGATTTGCTTTGGGTAATCTTCGGTTGACAAGGACTGAAATTAGATCAAAGCGTTCTTCTGTTAGTGATACTAAATTCATAGTCCTTCTGTTAAAGATTCTATCCGCACATGGAGCCCATATTGTATAACATGCTCCGCGTTCGGACGTGCGCTTATAGTAGCGACCGAAACCAATCGATCTCAATCCAAAATCTCTGGATTGATGTAGGTAGGGCCCGTCTCTAGGGTATCTGGCGCTGAGGTGCAAACCTAGCTCAGGCGCCTCCTAGCCATTTCAGCATGCCTGGTCAGCACTTCGTTTTACCTAACTCCTGAGCTGCCGTCCTATGTCTAAAAGGCCGTTAAGTGACTAAACTTAATTTTGAGTTATGAGCAAAAACGTCGAAAGTGTTGTCCCTAGAAATTCTGAAGACATACAGATGTTTTTGACCATCTACAATATGGTATGGTATTATATGGTAATGTCTCAGTAAGTCTCTGGATCTCGTAAGTGACAATTGATAGAAAAATACTGACCAGACTGGTTTATAGGGAAAATGTTGCGCTTTTACGTAGTATATAAAACTCAAATTTGACAAAATGTCACTTTACCGTCTTTTAGACAGGACGGCAGTGAGTAGAATCATTTCTCGGGACTCGGCGCTTTCAAAGTCTCAGCACACGCCTTCAGAGGACGGTGCGGTGGTTTCGGCGCCCCTTGTGCCCTGCACCCCTTGCACCCCCGGGTAGAGACGGCCCTGGATGTAGGGTTTTGACAGAAACTCAATAGAAATAATGTCAGAGATTTTGGATTGAGATCGATTATCGGTTTTGACCATAAATTGCACTATAGAAAAGAAGGTTTTGGTACAGCCCCGTGCGAAGAGAATTCGCACCCGAACCACACATAAGACAGAAAAGATTCTACATAAAAAATCTTTAACTATTTGTAGCAACGACAATGAGACAGATTTTACGAAGGTCCAAGGATTCCTTGTCAATCGAAGTGTGTTCGAAGCGTTAGGCCAAATCGTATTAGTGCCTATATTGGGTAAGTAGGCGAACTGACTCTCCTGCGATAGGTATTAGCTAAATTATAGCTTGGATGTTGATTTTGAACGTTCGGAGGCCGGTGTAAACGTGGAGATTTCTTTAAGATAATTATAGTTGATGAATGAAAATAAGTTTGTCGTTTTAATGGACGTACATTTTGTTATTGTTACAAAACGTTGTATATTTGATTAGTCACTGTTTAGTTCCTTAATGTAGAAGTTTTATTATCTTTTTGTTTTTTGTCAATTGTTTGAAATTAGATTCAATAACACACTAGTAAAGTCGCTTTGATATCAAGATTATCGTGCTCCGACAAAATAAACAACACGACTGGATAAAATAATCATTGTTGCTTAACAACATTTTTGAATGGCTGATTTTTTTTCACTATTTTAGAGTTTTTCCCATAGTAAAACATGTCCAGAATGATGAAGCAGAATTCATGGTTTTCAGATGTAAAGCTACTAAGCAGTTATACTGTATATTGACATATTAAATATTACTAAAAGTTGATCACTCACATTTACACCGGTCCCTGTTCAAGAAACAAAATAAAAATAAATAAAAATATTCACACTTTTATATAAATAAATACAACTAGCTGTAAATTAGCAGATTGTCTTCACGATATCACAAAAACTAGTCTTATAGAGTACAATAAAGTAAGAACAGTATTAAGGCACTGCACCTCATTGATGGTAAATAAATACTACGCGATTGCATGTCGTGGTAGACGTTGATGGCTAAATATATAGGAGAAAAAAAGGGGGTAATGTATGTATACAGCAATACATTAAGCAAAGCCTTAGGGAATACAGACAGGACATGTATTTTTTAACAGAATAGAAGGATACAATATTCTGTTCACACTTAAATACGGCCAAAATGGATCAATTGCGGTAGGAAAACAGTAAAGTGGGCGGTCTTATCGCTAAGGGATCTCTTCCAGCACCAGCCGAACCAACCAGACCAACAGAACTTAGATAGTTTCTCCTTTCGGCCAAATTTGAGGCATTTTTTTGTTCACAAGAATAATCTCTGAAATTAAAGATACAAGAATCTCATACAATACATCTCCGATATAAACTTTATAGAAATTAGGATGAAAGTGCCAAAGCACTTCCTAAACTGATCGATTACCGGAAACAATAGATAAACAATTGAAATCGCTGCACATACGCTGCGTTGATCATTAAGACGTTAAGATACGTCTCACATCAAATAAAAATAGTGAACAATAACAAGTGCCATAAATTTAATTATTTGAACAGTAATCGAACAAAAATCGATATCTATCACGATACGTAATCGCTACTTTACACTTTTTAAAATCTTTATACATTCTATCTAGTACCTACCATTTGATTGAGCTTCGTAATATTGCCTATTGACTGCTAGAGAACAATATTATTATAATGCAGGGAAACGAGGTCTTTTAATTAACATTATAGAACCGTTGCTTTGACCGAGTTTTGTTATGCACAGAGATATTGGGGATTAAGGACATCAGACTTGAAGAACCTTCAAAGAAAATAGTAAAGCAACGCAAGAAAATTATTAAATAAAGCTAGCGAACTGCTTGGAACAGTTGGAACTTCGCAGATATAGAAAGAATACTCCAAGTCTTCCATATAAAACACTTTGTAAAGACCGTAGGTACCAATAGCAGAAGAATAACTATCATATAAAAGCACCACACGAGCTCCAGACACGTTTATGGTCGTGATAATAGCCTACGTCTCGCGTTGGTTTAACCAACAAGTTATTCAAGCCGCTACCTCGCGTTCGCGTGCAAATACAACCATTCGTAGTTAGTACCAGCTCAAGCGTATCCGCGGGCGGCAGCGGCAGCAGAGATTGAAGGCTGAGGGGGGGAGGTATGTGTTTATGAAGTGGCGTCTGGGGCACTCATACATATGGGAGTTTCGTTTCTATACAGTATTATTTATTCGTATGCCAGTAGCATAATACCAGTCGACGCAGTTCGGAATTTTCTAGACATTTAATAAATACAAATAATATATATATTTCGGGGTTGTGTTGCAAGAAGGTAATGTACAGCTGAGGTCTTCGATGTTGAGTTCTTTTATTAAATGCTATTTTCGGATACAAAACTTGGTCTAAGTAACAACTAAAAATTTCTCGGAATTGCTAGACAAATCGCGAAATTCTACTATTATCCAGGTAGTTAATGTAATATTAACATTGTTTATATTTTTATTTACAATCTTGTTTATTGTTCCTGTGAGTGAAATCGGTTGTCCCGAACAATGTACTAGTCAAATGTATTACCAAATGTTATTTTATAATTTAGCAAAATATTATAGTCTCGCCATACTTAGTTTTTACGTGCAGTCATGGTCGAAATTGTGTTTTATTAAGGTAAGGTATTTACAATAGCGTGTTAATATCGGAATGATAATATTGAGTGTCACGAGTTTTAAAATGTGTCAATAAAAATAAATAATTTAAGATGTAGTTGATATAAGAAGTTATCCTTTTGTCTTGCCAATAAAAAAAAAAATGTCTGTTGCCAGTGTTAAACTTGATTAATTATGTATTGTGACTGTGACTGTACAGTAGGGCTTGCACGAATAATTTACGAATAGTAACGTATACGTAACGTTAATGTGAAAAAAAATTGAATAGGAAATACGACTATCCTTTAGCATTTGGTTTAAATTTATGCGACAGGCACAAACTGCTACTCGTACTGACTCCTACTCATATAAGCACTTCATTATTGTTATATTAGGTATTGAATGCTCTACCATATTCTTTACAACTGGTGTAGCAGACGTGCTCTCAGGAGATCCTAGGGTCGTCTGTTACATTACAGTTTGGCGCAAATAGATATGAATAATGTTTTCAATTTCATTAAATATTATGTTCGAAACAAGTATTTCCAATTTCAAAATTCACTCACGTTAACGTTACTATACGTCACAACATTCGTGCTCGTTAACGTATCGTGTCGTATTGAACTTATTTTGTTTTTTTTTTCTTCAATACTTGTGTATGCTAACAATAAAGTGCATTTTTTATGAAATGAAATTGTTTGATAAATAAAAGACAAATTTGTATAAATCTAACGAAATATTATCGTGAATGTTATCATTGTATTTGTTCTGTTGTTTAATGGTGGGACTTTTAAAAATGTACAGACAGATACAGATAGTTCCATCCACGAAGGCGCGCCCCACTCTTTGTCTAAGTTGTTAACACTGCAAAAGTGTGCATTATAAATAATGCTATTGTCAGTTCTATCTCCACACAATAGTTAGATGTGTGCATACAAACACTAATACAAGGTTAGTCAGAAAGGGGGTACTAATCCGAAAGGGTTTTAAAGTACCCATAATAATGAGTAACTTTTGTTCTACCACTTTCCCCAAAAGTCAATAGTTTAAGAGGAATAGCTGTTCAAAAATTACAAAAAAAATACGCTAAAATCTATCTATGTTCAGCTGTGTTTACATTTTAGGTCATATTTGGAGTCACGAATTAGAAGCTCCATTTTCTGAATTCGTAACTAAAGTAGGGACGGAGAATTTTTGAAAAAACTAAAATAAAAATTATTTTACATGGAAATAAAAATTCTCGGATTTTGAAATTTTAACACTTGCTTTAAAACCGTCATCAGTGATACTCTAAGTGGGCTGCGGATTAGTACCCCCTTTCCGACTAACCTTGTATAAGATAATAATAAGAGATGTGTGCATACGCACCACGTGATTACCCCCCCACAAAAAGAAGTGGGGCGCGTCTTCGGGGATGGAACGCACTATATGTATTTTGTTTTGCATGCCCATATTTGATAGTCCTTCCACACGTTGTTCGGTCAACGTTTTGAGAATATTAACTATTTCTCCGTTCGTATACAAAAGATGATAATGAGTAGAAGCAATGGAGTCGTTATTAGCAACTACCGTTTATAATTTTTGTATTTATAGTGTTTGCAGTTTTGACTGCTCCAGTTGAATGAGTACCGGTAAACCGGGGTTACTTTCAATTACAGGGGCGACATTGATAGTTACTAAAAATATTGCATTTGGTCAAATATCTCTGTGAAAATGGAACTTATCCATTTTCATTTAATATTGTAGGGAACTTTGACAGTTTTCCTATTTTACCATTCGGTATACACGTGTCTGCGATGTTAGATGGCGAAGATAAAAAATATTAAATTACACCCCTGATTATGTAAAAAAAAACGATTTTTAGATTTCTCGATTGGGGCTACTTTGAAATTCAATGATAGAACAGAGATCATCAAAGTAGAAGCTCTACGGTCCAAGTTTGATAAGGAACAATTCTCCTTTTTTTCTCGAAAATAATGCTCTGTTATTTTTTTAATTTAGATTATTTGGTTTTCTATATATCTGTTAATTCAGTTTATATAAAGATTTTTGTTGTGGCATCTAAAATCAAAAATAAATAAGATATAAACACATGAAGCTCAAAAATTAATCAAAGTATCCCCGTTCTACGGTACATACAACATAATATTTTGATAAATATCACACACTAGCCTTATCCTTTTTGAGGAATCAGTGATATTTACTACAATATGTCTCCATTATGCGCGAGATATGAATGTTTTGTCTCTGGTTCAATGCATGGTGCAATAAAACAAGGTACGTGTCAGCTAGATCACATGACTCTACCTATCTACGTCATAGCTACTGATGAACCGTCATAGCTACTGATGAACCAATAAGCTTCGGGTTCTATTGTCAAATTTTGTTGTATTGGAGGGAAAATATCTCAGATGGTGACGTAATACGGGTCAACGTCGGAAGAGAATTGTTTTATTATACCATGGTTCAATACAGCTGTCCTGTTCCCCCAATACGAAACTGTATAAATGTGCTGTTTAACCTGTGTTGCCATGTTTTATAGTTATAATTATCACCGCGTTGGGTGTCTGTATATGGGTTGTTGGTAAAGCTTGTCTATTAATTGTATTTAAATTATTTTTATTGTTAAGATACACTAAATCTATCCTTTATCTTAATTCCAGTATCGATTTGTACAATAAATTATTAAATATTGTTCTTTATTTTTGGGTTTTATTTTATCTTACCAAAAACTCCCTGCTGTTATACATATTGCTAATTTGCTATCAGTACTAAACTTTTTCATAAGAGTCGAATCACACTAATGCAGAGTCTAATCACTTTAAGGCTTAAAACGCACCAGCGGCTGGCCGCGATCGGCAGGCCGCACATCGATTTGTATATGAAACCGCATGATATCGACGCACTGATTTGCGGCCAGCCGTCAACCGCTCCGGTTGTTCTGGGGCTGCGGCGCGGCACGCCGCATCGCGGCTGGCCGCTAGTGCGTTTTAAGCCTAACGCAGAGTCGAAGCGCATTGAAGCTAATGAAATCAATATTGTAAAATTGTAAAATTTTAAGAGTGAATTTGGCCGTGACATATTTTTTATGGACAGAAAGAAATACATCATCTGAAATTGAAATTATTTATTATAATAATCAACAACAACAGTAGCGAAACCCACCAGTAGTAAGTAGTAACACGTGACACCTTATTATTTAATATTACTCATCACCACAAAGAATTAGGAGAGGAAAGACAAGACACAAAAGTGGAGGAAAATGCCGTGCAGTGTGGTCATTATTTTTGTGCCAAATGTTTTAAAAGCATATAAGCACGGAAGTAATGAAATATTAAGTAAGTACTATACAACAATCTGGTTTTAATCTCGGCTGCCGGCAGTAATGTACTGTCGTCCGGTTCCCAATGGACTTTTATTTTGGGTTCTGGCGCCGGCAGCCGAGATTAAAAACATCGGCTGCCGGCATCCAAAATGGACATCGGCGGCGGTAATAAGTTGTTTGGTAGGCCTATGTTAGTTGAAAGGTAGGTTAGATTTTGGGTCAAACACTGTAACGTGTCTTACAACTGACTAATTTCTAGAGCGAGCTCGGTCTTTTGGGGCATTACGACACGGATAGGTTAGGTACGAAGGGGATGACGGGCCTTCGTTCGCTGGTTCACTCTAGCCTCCGTCATCCCCTTCGTGTTAGGTTACTTTAAAGCCTGCAGACAGAAATAAGAGCCCCGCCCAGCGGGGCACCGTCGATTCCTTGGCAACCCAAACAACCTTACAAACATCGCCTTAAGTTTTTCATTTGTTTTTATTGTGAAAATGAAAGTGGGTGACGAATAATCGTCTCATGAAGAATTTGAAGAGTCCTTGAAGGTAGGTATATAAAAACTGTATGTAGTAGGCGCGGCGCCGCGCCGGGATCCAGTTTGGTAACCGGCGCCGGCTCCCTAATAAGTTTAGTAGGTACTAATCTAAGTATTAGAACATTGTATGGTCACATTCAAGGCAAACTTATGTGCAAAAGATGCAATTTACAGGGAAGCGTTAGAAGATTTTAATCTAATATAAAAAAAACATTTTCTCTTTGGGAAATCGTTATTGCGATACATTTGATTTTAGACTGTAACCTTTTTAAAATACAATCAACAGACGTTCAATATTTTACAAGGATCAGACAAAACGCACATTCGTAACTTTACCTCATCAGTAAGTAAGTTTGCTGTGGATGTGACGGTATATTATAACCAGGAAAAATAATAAAAACACTTAATAAATAAACTGTATCTATTACAATGACATAATAATTAAATTATTTTTGAACATATTTTCTAATGATGTTGTCTACTGTTCACGGTACAAAGTAAATTCACGAGAAAATGGCTTATGATTTCAGCTGTCTTGCCTCAGGTGTGTATGGTAACGACTGAAACAAAAAACAAAAAAAAACTTTATTTTTGTTTAGAAAAAAGTTGTAACTTGATAAAGTACGGGTGTTGTATTGCTTTGTGAATTTTGCTAATCACGTAAGACCCCTTGTACGTAAAAGGTTATTCGCCGTTGCTACACTCGGTTTCTAAACGTGCCTAGGCCTGGTCGTTATGTACGGGACACTGGTATTGTGACCACGTCGTAGTTAGCCGTATTTCAGAGTGAAGGCGGGCGCGGGTGCTAGCGCGGGCGCATGTAAATCAAATGTATGTAGACGCCAGTTGCATTCACAGTGCGCCCGCGAGTCGCGCGCCTGCATGAGGCGGGTGCGGGCGCGGTGGCGTGGGTGTTTCTAATGGCTCAGTCCGCTCGTATCATTCACAGTAATATAGCGTCTGTTAGGTGACTGCGCGTGTGGTTCTACTGTGAACACGCAGACGCCAAGACCCGAGCGCCCGCGCCCGCCCACGCACCCGCTAGTGCAGTCTGATTGACCACTTAGCGTTACGACGTCCCGGCTTGCCGTGTCTTCGCCCGATGCAACGCCTTTATGGCAGTCTCTGAGCGCTTGTTGACGTTGTCGGACCCACGCATGGTGCGTCTCCTCTAAATACCCGTCTTGGCATCGGCTACAAACCAAGTCTAATGTCTTGTACAAGCTTGACCGATATCTAACCGGTACTAGCGAAAAACCGAACCACGTAGAAACCGTCTCCTGAGCAAGGGGCCTTAGGGATGTTGAATCCAGACTGTATTCACATTCACCAAGAAGGTGAGATACACAGACCGCACTTATGACTTCACGTTGCTAAGTCAAGTAAGCGTTTCATACGAGTATGAACCTTATTCTTATAAAAATATTGTTCATATTCGTATAAGCGAATGTGAAGACGCGTTTCATATGAATATGAACATTAACTTTATAAGAATAATGTTCATTTTCCTATGAAACGCTTTCTTTACTTAGCAAAGTTATAAGCGCGTTTTGTGAATCTTGCCCTAAAGAGAGAAATCAATTTCACTAATTTCAGGTGGGTATTTATGCATAAAGGAACCAAACGTTTTGTTTTTCGTTCATATTATATGATCCAAAAAATCTAAATACAAAATGTACTAAGAAGACTAGATAAATAATATAATTATAATTTTTAAAATGACAAATTAATTAATAACTTGCTACTTTTTGGGATAAAAATCAGCTTATACCTTAATATTTTTCTTTAACTTGCTGATCGCCAAATATCTATTTTTGTGTCCACACCCACCTGCAATTGACTTTTTTTTAATATATCTATTGCACTGAGTAATATGTAACTAGACAGCTAATAACCAACCAATGACATATTGGTTAGAACAAAAATAGTGTTCCAATGAACAGTCAAGAATAATGTGAACAAGTGAGTTCTGGGAATAAAATTTTGATTTTTTTTATATCATACATCAATCCTATCCAATATGCCTGCACAAATGTATTTAAAAGGTCAATCATGCCTTTGTATACAAATAGAAGTTACAAATGTGCAAGGAAAATTCAGTAGGTATGAAAATAACCAATATTAACGAATGTAAGGAATAGTGTAGAGAAAACTGAGAGCGAATTCAAATAATTAGTCTAAATTTTAACATAAGATTCTAACGGAATTTGACGCGAAAGTAGCAAGTCGCTGATTGGATCCTTTTTGCATAAATTAAATACAGAAAATGTTGTCTACATAACATCATCATACCAGTTACTCTAGCAAGTATATCGCTGCTTTGGGTGAATTGACACAATTCAAAAAAGCTTATTTTAGAGGAGAGCTTTAAAAGATTACATTGTTGAATAAAAATGGCGCCAAGAATTAAAGAAATGGCAATGGCATTTTGTGATGCCACTTCGTAATTCTTGACGATATGAATGTGAGTTTTATTCACAAAAAAATAAGGGCTATTTTGGATTCTGCTGTCTCCTATCTAGTTTGAATATTTTGGATTGTATGGTTATTCATGCAAAGCAGCGATATGTGTACTGGTGTACATCAGCCTTGTAATGACTGCTATAGTAAACAGCAGAGGAGATATTGCCGAAATCGCCAGTATTGGCTAGGTGATTCGGGATTGTTAATAGCACACATAGGAATTGCTTGAATGGTGAAGACCATTCTCTAAATCCCTGATTAACCTTTTCTGACACCCACAGAACGAGACAGGTAGTTATGTGAATCATGAGAATTAAATATATAGGTGGTCTAAGTGGCCAGATGAGACCATTCTCTTGGTCACTCGGGCCAAAAGCATCTACTAGGATTGAGCTAGATACTAGCTACTATAACTAGGAAATATCTACATTAAGTTAAATATGACTTAATTCAAGTAAATAAATATGAAAATACTTACAATAATAACTAAGCATATTGATGCCTACCTGACAACTGTAAATCCTACTATGATAATAATGTTCATATAGTTTTCTTTACAGAATTTAGATCATACTCGCAGTTGCGCCAAGCAAGCCCTGAGCCAAATCCAAACCCACATGTGATGGGCCACCTCCGTCGCCTGAGCACAGTCATTGACAAAATAGTACCAACTAGGACACCTGAGGCTGTAACACAAAAAAAATATCATACATACAACCGTAACAACAAACAAATAAAATATAGTGTATTGGGGTCAATCCGGATATGGGGTAAATTTGGTCAAATGGATTTATCATAGAATGTGATGATATTTTTAATTGTTGGGTAGAATAGAGTGCGGCGTCATTTTTTTGTCCCTCACTTCAGTCCGCGTCTTAATATTTTGACGAAACATTTGCGCATAATCCATTTGAGCGAATTTACCCCTAATCCGAAATTACCCCAACAAATAACATAAAATATTGTGTGAAGTTTTTTACATATGCAGAGTAAAATTCAGTAAGACAGCACTTCTTAAAACCAAGTAAGTAAGACCATAACATGTGAGATAAGATAATAAATCAATGTCGACAATTGGTCTGAATAGCTAAATAGTGCTATTTTAAGAAATTTTTATGCAGCGATCCAATGATTTCACATTTCTTTGTAAAACAATAATTTATAATGGAAATTAATAAAACTTAGATTACAAAGTAGTTCTATCTCTATAACGTAAATAAGGAGTCCTGTAGAAATATTGTGTGAAGTTTTTTACATATGCAGAGTAAAATTCAGTAAGACAGCACTTCTTAAAACCAAGTAAGTAAGACCATAACATGTGAGATAAGATAATAAATCAATGTCGACAATTGGTCTGAATAGCTAAATAGTGCTATTTTAAGAAATTTTTATGCAGCGATCCAATGATTTCACATTTCTTTGTAAAACAATAATTTATAATGGAAATTAATAAAACTTAGATTACAAAGTAGTTCTATCTCTATAACGTAAATAAGGAGTCCTGTAGTTAGTACCATAGATTAAACACTGGAGGATAGGAAACATGATGGTATTATCACATGCTAAAAAAACCTTTTTTTTAGTTTTTCCATTTACACTTTACCATAAATAAAATTTTACCTCAATATGTATAAATATTAAATGTTTATTTTAAAAAGTATACAACTTCATATTCCTTTTCTGAATGCATGACATTGAGTTTTTGGGCAACCTGTATAATTACAAGTTTGCATCATTAGACCCTTTTAACGGTTCACGCAACCCTTTTAAATAGAGAATGCTCTCACATGATGACAATACCTAATGCCTGAACTCACTTAACACACACACACACACACAAAAAAGCACACACAAAGACACACCCATGCAAAGGTGCATACAAACATTTTTAAATATATGTAATATATTTTGTATTAGATTGCAGCATTACTCTCAATTTTAGAATCAGCTTTTTTGTGTACTTCATTATTGGTGTAGCGTTGGGAGTTAAGTTCTTGTGTAAGTATTGTCAGCTGTGAAGTTATCATAAATAATAAATATAAATAAATAATATAATTGAATTCCAAGAACATAGTTTTTGTTATATAATTTCTCTGCAACACATTCAAATGGAATAAATATAATGCAGTTTATCAACTTGCAATATAAAATCAAAACAGATACTTAATTAACTCTGCAATAGATAGTTAAAGAGGGAATTTCCATAATCACTGTATGCAATCGTATTAGTTGATAGCAGTGAGTTAATAATAGCGAACAAGAGGGTTACCGGCGCTAATCATTTTGACATGGCCCCAGAGACACCTTGTACAACAGCCTCGGTACGAGGACGGATGGCATGTTATGTGCCGAAAAACACACGTCAAATTCATTACAAAAATTAATTAATTAACTATATTTACTTGCTTTTGTTATGGCATCAGTTATGCACATGTCCAATTTGGTCTTCAGTGAGAAATCGTTATTGGTCATTTTGTATATTACCCACAACTTCTGATTGAATCTATGTTTATGTCGTTGTGTGAACGATAGTAAAGACAATCACCAAGAAATGAGATTATTGTGATTATTACGGCTTTTACATAATTCGGTTGTGAAAAAATTGATAGGTGCAGGACACGGACACTAGAATTGTCAGATTTGTCAGATGGATAGCACAGACAGCAGACATTGACAGCTGTCAGCTAGGGAAGGGTACTCGATGTCGATCGATATTTCAAAAACACTCGAAAAGATTAAGTGTGTCATTCGATTTGTAAGTTTGTAACATTTCTCTATGATACAATATTGTAACGTACGGAACCTTCTGTTACCGCAAGTGACTATCAAAAAAGTCAAAGATGTACGATGGGTTCAAACTTCAAGCTCAGACTTGATCAGACCCTCCAGCGTGGAAGGCTAACGAATTTCCTGTACAGCAGACTATCTAAAATTCTACCAGAGAATCACTTTAAAAAATACAGTGTTCTGTATTTTTTTTTATTATTATATTTTTAGGGCGCTTTACTTTTTTGAAATTTGGGGTGCATGAAAAGAGCCTTTAAGGGTGCCTTTCCACCAGAGATGTGCTATGCAACGTTGCTATGGATGCGTTTGATATCCACCAATCGTATACATTGGTTCACATAGCATAGCACTGGTGGAAACTGGTTCAGCTAAGCTACGTTTTTATATGGAACGATGCGTGCTGTGGATGTGTGCTATGGATGGTATCGAGTGGTGTAGCTATGTTCCCCGTGCCTTTCCTATTATTGATAGGTAGCATAGTTCGAGCTGCACATCTTCCTCGCACAGCTACATAGCTTAGCATCAGTGGAAACGGTCACATAGTTTCGTAGCTTACCTTTTACATTCTCGCAGCATAGCTGCATAGCACATCTCTGGTGGAAAAGCACCCTAAGAGTGACGATGCAACGAATGCTACACTTATCTTTTCATTCGTAAGTATATCACGTTGTATCAGTTACTAGGCTTTCAATAAAATGTTATATTGTATTCTAAACGTAAATTCATCAATAAAAAAATATCATTGATCGATAAAAAAAGACAAATAATATCAAATATTATAAGTTCTTACCTAAAAAGATACTTAGTTTGGTGTTGCCAGCATTTCAATAAATCGTTACCCACTGGGGAAATATGTATTCTGCATTGTGTGTTCCTCAGGAAAGGATAATCCTTTATTATTCTTCATTGCCATTAATTTGACAAATTCAACAATTTACACAAACTATTTTTACATAATTATAAATACAAATAAAGAGAAATATATCCTAATAGTAAAACTCTAAACTAAAAGAGAGTGGTTCCCTATCCATTTGCATAAAATCTTAAGACCTAATATAACTTAGCATAATTTTGTTTGGCATAATTATATTTTCGCATAATATAATTACGCATAACAGCTTACGCATAATTTTTTTAAGCATAATTTCTCTAACCATAATAATGATTAAGCATAAAGTTCTAAAGCATAACTTTTTTAAGCATAATATCTTAAAGCATAAATTTATTTACGCATAATGATATTAAAACATATTTTTATAGGTATAACAATGAAATAATTTCCGGAGCAAATTTCAAAAGAACAACGTACAAATCAACAAAGTTTAAAATAACGATGGTCATTTGATCAAAAGTTCAGCTGATCAAAGTCTGGAATATCAATGTTTAAATTATTTATTACACTATTGACCAAATCGTTTAAAGGTCAAAATGGATTACTGGATAAGTTGTTTTTATACACCTTCAAGGCCTCTTCATGAGACGATTATTCGTCACCTACTTTCATTTTCACAATAAAAACTTAAGGGGATGTTTGTAAGGTTGAGGCTCCAAAGCAGAGTCGACGGAGCCCCGCTGTGCGGGGCTCCTATTTCTGTCTGCAGGGTTTAAAGTAACCTAACATGAAGGGGATGACGGGGGCTTCGTTCGCTCGCTTCGCTCGCTCACTCTAGCCCCCATCATCCCCTTCGAACCTAACCTATCCGTGTCGGGGTGCGCCTGCGACTAGATTATTAGACAATTGTAAAAACATTTCTGATTATCATAACTAACATTATGCTAATAGTCATTAGGCCTACTAACGTTATGCGAAACAAATTTATGCCAAAACAAATTAGTCTTTAAGATGATTATGCCAACATAAAAAATATGCCTAAAAAAATTATGCCGAAGTATTATTATGCCAAAACAAATTGTGCCAAAATCGTTATGCCGAAGTATATTAGGACAAAGAACATTATGCGAAAAGAAGGGATCCCAAAGAGAGTATCAAAATACTACTCCTCATCACTGTCGACTGGTAACGTGCCCAGAAGACAGGCTGCATTGCGACGTTGTATGGTAATACAGCCAGTCTTCTGAGTACTACTTATAAACTAAAAGAGAGTATCAAAATACTCCTCCTCATCACTGTCGACTGGTAAAATGCGCAGAAGACTGGCTGCATTGCCACGATGTATGGCAATCCAACCAGTCTTTTGGGCACGTTAATCCTTTCGGGACACGTGTGTTATGTTGTGTATTAACTAAATATCTGAAATATTTAATGGCTAGTTTTCCTGAACATGATAATTTACGTCAATATTGGATTGTAGCTATAAGACGAAACAATTGAACACCAAAACCATCGTCAAAAATGTATAGCAGACATTCTCCATGAATTTTTAAACTATGTATTTATAAATACAACAAAAGTATTTGAACCCAAGTAAAAATTAGAAACGCCAATACCGAAGCTTGTTTTATTCAAAGGACAATAACGTGTTTATTAAAAGCTAATTAAAATAAACTTTTATTATTTAACGGCAGTCCTGTGCTCTCGCATCCAGCGGATTCCCGCGACCTTCATCAGATCATCGGTCCACCTACCCCCGCTGCGCCTTCCGGGACGCGGTCGCCACTCCAGAACATTTCAGCCCCATCGGCCATCCGTTCTGCGATCAATGTGCCCCGACCACTAACACTTAAGTGTGGCAACTCTTCGTGCTATATCGGTTACCTTGGTTCTCATGCGGATCTCATCATTTCTGATATGATCACGTAGGGAAACTTCGAGCATAGCCCTCTCCATTGCGCTTTGGGTGACGTTGGGCCTTCTTATGAGGCCATTGCGAGTGACCACGTTTCAGTGCTGTAAGTTATCACTGGCAACACGCACTGGTCAAAGACTTTCGTCTTGAGACACTGCGGTAGTTGGGACGAAAAGACATCGTCGTATGTTGGAGTTATTAGCCCAAATAAGAATACTGCGGCCCAATTCTTAAAAATTGTATGAATTATCAAAATACTTACCTACAATAATAATTCTAAGCAGAATGATAACCTACCTGATAACTGTAGACCCTACTATTGTAATAATGGTCATCTAGCTCTATTTCTAGAATTTATATGATATAAGCACTCGGCCCAAGCGTGCCCCGAGCCAACGCCTAGCCCAGTTAAGACGGGCAACCGCTGCCATTTCTTATTCTTAACCAAAACCGCTGCTATAATAAAACCAATTGTGCCACCGACTCCTGTAACAGAAAAATTCATCAAAGTCATCATACATAAATACACCGTATTATTGCAATAACGCAAAACATGAAAGTATATTTATTTATTTATTTATATACTCTTTATTGTACATCACACCAGGTTAACACAACAAGGAAAACAATTTAAACACAAAAATGCACAATGGGCGGTCTTATCGCGCAAGGCGATCTCTTCCAGACAACCTTTGGATGGACTGGAGGAATGGAAAGAGAAAAACGGGCAGTCTAGGTGTATTGTACATTACGTACATATATTATTACTTAGATATAATAATATAAATACATAATAATAGAATAACATAAATATGAAAAAACCATAAATATAATAATAAACTAATAAATATATAAAATAGATATATAAAAACGGACGAGAGGAATGAAATAAATAGCAGACTAGAGCGACAAGTAATGCTCCTTCACTGACTTTTTAAAAACTGGCAGCGATTGTGCACGTCTCACATTAAGGGGTAAAGCATTCCACCCACAGGCGAGCAGCTTGAATTGTGAAGGACTTATCATAAAAAGAGGTGGAGTGCTGTTGTATTTTTAATTTAAGATTTTCTGATGATCTCAAGAACCTAGAATGCGAGTCACAGAGGAACTCGAAGCGTTCTTTAAGGTAAAACGGGGTGGAAGGATTAAAGAGCACATTATAAAGTAGAGAAAGAATATGGGCATTCCGGCGAAGGCGAATAGGTAGCCATTTGAGCTTAGTACGAAATTCAGAAACATGATCATATTTGCGCAAACCAAATATGAATCTGATACAAAGATTTTGAAGTCGCTCAAGCTTTTCTAATTGATCCTCAATTAGATCGAGATAGCTGGCATCAGCATAGTCGAGGATTGGGAGAAGAAGAGATTGTGCTAGCGCTATCTTAGTGGCAATTGGAAGGAAGTTTCGAAGGCGTCTCAAGGAGCCCGCTGAAGCGAACATCTTACGACTGACTTCCTGCAGTTGTTTGGTCCAAAAAAGTGTACTGTCGATGTAAATCCCCAAGTTCTTTACTTTGTCGGTAATAGGAATCGTAACGTTATTAAAAGAAACTTGAGGAAGTATCGACCAGTCAATCCTAGAGACCAACCGGGAACTGCCAACAACAGTCACCTGCGTTTTTGTTGGATTTACTTTCAGACCAAACTTCATGCTCCAGTCACCTATTCGAGCTAAATCTAAATTAATGGTGTCAATGGCTTCTGACAAATTTCCGAGAGGGGCTTTGCTATAAATTTGAAGATCATCTGCATAAAGGTGGTAGGAGGAAGAAAGCCGGTGAGAGATGGAATTAATAAAAAGTGCGAAAAGTAGAGGGGATAGAACGCCACCCTGAGGTACACCGGCAGAAGTACTGCACCAAGAAGACAAGGTATCTTCAATACAAATACGTTGACGGCGACCAAACAGGTAACTACGAAACCAATCAATCACCGATGGAGATATGTTTAAAGAGCATAATACGCCAAGCAAAATATCGAAATCTACAGCATTAAAAGCATTGCTAAAATCAAGCAGTGCAAGTACCGTCAAGTTTCCGATTTCCATGCCTGACCTGATATCATCCGTAATATTCACTAAGGCAGAGGTTGTGCCGTGTCCACGACGAAAACCAGATTGGAATGGATTTAGGAGATTATGTTTGGAAAGGAACGAGCTAAACTGATGATGGATAAGGTTTTCAAGGACTTTGGATAGAAATGGTAAAATGGAGATTGGACGATAATCAGAAAAAGAAGCAGGTTTCGATTTTTTGGGTAAAGGAATAATTTGAGCATCTTTCCATGCATTTGGAAATACGCTACTAGACACGGAGAAGTTGAGGATATAAAGGATTACAGGAAGAATTTCATCAAGGATAGGAATGATCATGTTACGGCTGATACAGTCACATCCAACCGCTTTGGATGTAATCGATACTATGCTCTTTTTAACATCACAAGCAGAGAATTGACTTATGACAAATGGAGAATAATCGGGTGTCGGAAGATTAGAAAGATAATTCAATGTAGTAGCTTTGATAGTCCTATCAAAAACAGACGAAGTTGTGAAGTGGTTATTAAGCGAATTGATATCTAAATCTTTAGGAATTGTGTCGTGATGCGATTTTCCAACCCCCATTGATTTAAGAAATTTCCAGACTTTAGCTGGATCTCCGTTTTGAACTGATTTATGAATATGTTGGCGTTGTGCATTCCTACACACCTTATTGCAGTGATTTCTGATGGAAACGTATTTTTCCCAGTTTATGTCGTTAGGCCGAATTTTGTATTTTGATTTCGCCGCTGCTTTCTTTGACATTGACAACTTAATTTCATCAGTAAGCCATGGTGATGGAAGGTGCTTCATTTTTACAGCCCGAATAGGCGCATGCTGGTCATACAGTTGGATTAGCGCTGAAGTAAACATGTCGACTTGTTCGTCAACAGACGTAGATGAAACAAGAGAAGTCCAGTCAATGTTCTCAGCATCTTCCCGAAGGCGATCGACATTCATGCCCCCAAAATTGCGAAGCAGAAGAGTTTTAGACTTTGCCTTTGGTGGGCGAATTTTGTAAGAAACGAAAATCAAGTCGTGATATGAAAAGGCGTCAGCTGAGCATTGACCATGCTTAGCGACGTGATGGATAGAAGAAACGATTATAAGGTCAAGAAGTGAAGGAACACAATTTGGGAAATTGTGCGTAGCACCAAGATCAAGAATGGAAAGATTACTAGATTCTGTAATATGACAAAGAGAAGTAGAACGGGAATCCTTTTTAAGGAGACAGGTGTTGAAGTCACCCATGATGATAGTGTGACTGTAAGAGGGGATTAGAGTACAGAGAGAGATACAGAGGGTGTACCTAAACGAATTCGTGTAATTCCTTAAAACCACGTGATCTATTAGTGGCGTAGATTAATCACGCACGGGATTTAGATAACAAGGTTTAAAACAAAATAAGCAAAAGAAAAATGTATGCAATAAAATAATTTTATGTGATAGAACATTTCGATGCCACGCATAAATGAATGAAAGTACGGCGACACAGCTGGCGGGCACGACTACCGCCATATCGCTCAGTGCAATCAGTTAACCCGGGGCGCTAAAATGACTCAGAAACAGAAAACCAGGTTTTTTGAGTTTTTTTCAAATAAACATAAACACATAACATTTAAATAAACAAACAAATAGATTAACTGGTGAGTTAATCACGTGGTTTGAAGGAATTACACGAACTAGTTTACATTTTGTATAGTTTGTTCAGTATCAAGAGTAGAATAGTTTTTTTGAAAGGTAACATAAATTAAAAAAAAGGCTAATCTCAATTACCTATCGCAAATAACGCGCACCATTTACTTGGAGTAATACTCAATACGTAGGCGTAAGGGGAGGTCAACGAGATGAAGCGGGCAAGTCGTCCGATAAAAATAATCAGACCAGAAAATACAGAACATACTTTTCCGGTCAAAAAAAATCCAAATCTCTTCTACAGTCATCATCGTTCAGCCGAAAGACGTCCACTGCTGGACATAGGCCTCCCCCAAGCATCGCCACATCAACCGGTCCTGTGCTTCTCGCATCCAGCGGTTTCCCGCGACCTTCACCAGATCATCGGTCCACATTGTGGGAGGCCTACCCACGCTGCGTCTTCCGGTAAGCGGTCGCCACTCCAGAACCTTTCGGCCCCATAGGCCATCCGTTCTGCGAGCAATGTGCCCCGCCCACTGCCACTTAAGTTTGGCAATGCTTTGAACTCGTTCGGTCGGTCGGTCACCTTGGTTCTCCTGCGGATCTCATCATTTCTGATATGATCACGCAGGGTAACTCCGAGCATGGCCCTCTCCATTGACCTCTGGGTGACCTTGAGCCTTCTTATGAGGCCTATTGTGAGCGACCACGTTTCAGTACCGTATGTAATCACTGGCAACACGCACTGGTCAAAGACTTTCGTCTTGAGACAATGCGGTAGTTGGGACGACAAGGTTCTACGCAGCTTCCCGAACGCTGCCCAGCTGAGTCGGATTCGACGATTGACCTCTTTCTCGAAGTTGGACCTACCTAACTGGACAGTTTGCCGTAGGTAAACATAATCGTCGACAACTTCGAGTGTAGAGTCTCCGATCTTCATGGGAGTGGGTGTTACATGTATATTTGATATGATCTTTGTCTTATCCATGTTCATTTTAAGACCCACTCTTTCGGAAGCTCTACTAAGGCCATCGAGCATTGTACTGAGGTCCTCCATGGTCTCAGCCATGATGACTATATCGTCGGCAAACCAAAGGTGAGTGATGTACTCGCCTTTAATGTTGATGCCTAGTCCTTTCCAATCCAGAACCTTGAAGACATCCTCCAGTGCAGCGGTGAACAGTTTCGGAGAGATGACGTCTCCCTGCCTCACACCTCGCTGCAGAAGGACAGGTTTCGAGGTCTGATCCTGTATTCGGACTGACATAGTGGCGTTTTCATACAAACACTTCAGCACTTCGATGCAGGGACTGAATTACCGAAAAATTGGGATATCTTAATTTAGCGGTATGACGTCATATCGATTTAAAACGGATAACCTAAAATACCGGTATCCTAAAATTCCGGTATCCTATAATTCCGGTATCCTAAAATTCCGGTATCCTAAAATTTCTGTATCGATACATTTTGATACCGAAATTAAATGATATCGAATAATAACGATTAACCGAAATATATCGGTTAAATAACGGTATACATATTTTAACCGCGCGCTCCAAGGTCGATAGTCAAGACGTCGCTCATCTCTGTTATTGTTGTTACTTACTAGCGTTAGCATCGTAATTCGAACTACCTACTCAAAAACAAAAGTGAAAACTGAAACAAGTAAACGTACAAAACTATAAAATTATTAAAAGAGTAAGTTTTACTAAAAAAATATAATAATATATAACTAGCTTGCCTCGTATGTTTGTTTGCAGATCAACGCGTAATTTTTTCGTCATTCTTGATGGACAGATTAATAGACTGAGTATACACTGTAGGCAACAATTTTTTTTTCGTGTTACCATCCTCAATGATTCCCTCCGTCCAGGGAATGTGAAGGGCTATACCGGACTCTTACTGGCTAAAAACCCAGGGTGTTTCTTCTTCTGATCTATGGCCGGGGTCGCGGGATTCACAGCTGTATGCACCGCAACCCCAGCAGGCCTCGGTCCGCCAGCCATTGGCGGACCCCTACTTCTGTGGGCTCTGGCCCCCATGTCCACACGCTCGGAACACTGCGCGCCGCCTTCTCAAGCCTGTTACTGGTCGGACGACGAATCGGCGAGTACTAGCATGAGACATAATGGGATGAAAGAGGACATGTCATTTAACGTGTCATGCTGGTACTTGATGAGGTAGGGTTTGCCAACAGGGCCCGCTCAGTCTGTAAGTACTGATTCCTTGTTATGCTTACGATAACTCTGATGTTAATTAGTTTTTTTTTATAATTATTATAATTGTGGCGGCATCTATCCACGCCACATGCGAACTACGCAACACATCGGTGGTGTAGATGACTACAGCAACAATATCGACAACTCTCATAGATGACAGTTCCTACATCGCGCTATCATGATTTAACACGCAGATATTATAAATACAACCTCCCAACATCAACCGTTGGGCAGTAGCCCGCCAGGCATAAGACTCCGCCTGGTTGGAGGATCCTCCCGTTGGCTGGAGGAACACCACACCTCGTTCCTCCACATAATCAATAAGAAGGTCTACGACTCGGTGCCACATATGTACATGGCTCATGAGGGTGCTGGAATTGTATAAAGTAAATACAACTGTATGCGCCTTCCTGACGTCATGTATGGGGCAATGGAGGACGGTCCTTCGCTATCCAGGATGTCGGCAAATTCAAGGGATAGGAGAACCAATCAAATTGAGCGGGGTATATTCCAGGGCGATAGTCTGAGCCCGCTGGGGTTTTGCCTGGCCTTGAACCCTCTAAGCACACTGCTGGAGGGGTCAGGGTTGGGCTATCGATTGAGAAGAGGTGGTCAGGTAATATCCCACCTCCTTTACATGGATGATCTGTAACTCTTTGTCCCCAACAATTTGCAACTGTTGGAGTCACTGAAGGTAACTGAAACTTTCAGTAATTCCATCAGGATGGAATTTGGTGTGGACAAAATAATGTGCAGTCATGCATGTAAAGCGAGGGAGGATTATGGAATCCGTGGGAACCCCCGAATCTCGGATTCCATACACCTTAGATCCCTCTTCTTAACCGAAACCTACAAATACTTGGGCATGCCGGAGGTGTTAGGTATCAGTGAGGCTGATATGAAGCAATCGTTAAAGGAGCGCTTCTATGGCCGCCTGAAAAAAGTACTTAAAAGACTTTTGTCAGGCGGAAATAAGGTGCGCGCTTTTAACGGTTGGGTCATGCCGGTCTTGACATACTCCTTCGGCATACTCAAGTGGACTCAGACCGAACTTGACGCCCTGGATAGGAGCGTCCGTACGCTGCTGACTGCATATCGAATGCATCACCCACGCTCATCGGTAATGAGACTGTAAGTCCCGCAGAAGTGTGGGGGTTGAGGCTTTTTAAATGCTAAGACCCTCCATAACCGCGAGATATTCAGTCTCAGGGAGTACTTCTCCCAAGCCGACGTGGGGATGCATCGAGATATAGTAGCAGTGGACAAAGGACTCACCCCGCTCTCCTTGGCTAAAGAGAACTGGCGCAAGACTGTAGTACTGGATACCAATGGCCGCAAGGATGTATGGCGGAGCAAAGAGCTTCACGGATGATTTTACCGGGCCCTGCATGGGCCCGATGTAGATTTCCTAGCGTCCGTGGCCTGGCTACGATTCGGTGACCTCTTCGGGGAAACCGAAGGTTTTGTTTGTGCAATTAGGGACGAAGTTATGATGACGAACAATTATACAAAATATATTGTGAAGGACGGTACGGTTGACATCTGTCGGGCATGCCACTGTCCCGGTGAATCTTTCCGACATGTTGTCTCTGGTTGTTCTCTTCTTGCTAACGGTGAGTATTTGCACAGGCACAACCTCGTGGCTAGGATTATCCACCAGCAACTTGCTCTAAGATACAACCTTGTGGACGCAGAAGTACCATACTACAAGTATGTGCCCGACCCAGTTCTCGAGAATGGTCATGCCACATTGTACTGGGATCGATCTATCATCACTGACAGGACTATTATAGTCAATAAGCCTGATGTAGTGGTGAGAGATCGATCAGAGCGCCTCGCAATGATTGTTGATATCCCGGTTCCGCATGAAGAGAATCTTGTGAAATCCGAAAATGATAAAAAAATCAAATATCTTGATTTGGCACACGATTTTGTTTACATGTGGGAGATTGACTCAGCAGTCATTGTAGCTATAGTCGTTACAGCCAATGGCTTAATAGCCAAGAGCCTCGACCAACATCTGATGAGGCTGTCGTTAGGCAGCTGAATCAAGGGTTTGATTCAGAAAGCGGTACTTCTTTTTCAAAGTTTAAAACATGTAATCAAATAATAGAATTGCTGGTTAGAAATAAATGTAAGTGATTGCGCGTTTCCTTTAGAGTCACCGCAGACCACAGACGTTCTATCCGCCGATAATTTGGTCGGGTTGGGCTACTACCGCACACACTTTTTTTTCGGGATTTTTGTCCTCATGAACATCCTCCGCCCTGGGGTGGGCGGAGGGGTCTGTCAGACTCTTACTGACTAAAACCACCATCTCACACCTGCGCCGTGGGTCACGGGAACTAACGATACTTCCGCAACCCCCGGCTGGTGCCGACCCGCCACTGCGGTGAGGGCGCCACTGAGGTGTTAGACTCCCCCCGCGCCGTCTAAGAGGGGCGCGCTTGGAACACTTCGCGCCGCCGCCTCGGGTCCTGATGTGTGGGAGGCGACAGACTTCCCCAAGTCCGTCGCCCCTGGACCCATTTAGGGGGGCTGGAAGAGGGCGTTGTCCGCCCTCCGCCGACGCCAGGTGCGTCTGCTGCGGGCTGGGTGAGTGGAGGTGATCTCCCTCACCCTTTCCGCATCCTCTTTCTGCGACATGACCGTGTCGCAGAAGGACACCACCGCGTCCCAGGACTCCTCGCTGTCGACCATGGACTCGACCATGGCCGACAGCGACAGGTCACCGCCTACTCCTAAGATGAGAGCACGGCGCGGCTCCTCCCAAGCGGCACACTCTGCCAGCGTGTGCCACGCCGTATCCTCCCGGCAATCGCCGCAGTGGTAACACCGGGCGTCCGGCTGCCTGTTTATGCGACACAGGTACTTCCCGAAGCAACCGTGCCCCGAGAGCACCTGCGTCGCCCGAAACGACAGGGAGCCGTGCCTCCTCCCGAGCCAGCGCCGCTCGCACCGGCCGGATCGCCCCGACGGTGGCGAGGCCGGCGGTAAGGCGTGAAAGCCTGTCCCGCCACTCCGCCACCAGGGCCTCGTGCAGCTGCGACCGACGCAGCTCCAAGTGTCGCTGCATCGGCCGCTCGCCCCGAGTCCTCGCTTCCTCGCGCCACCGATAAAGTTACGCGAGTACTAACGCTTCGAGGCCCCAAAGCGGAGATCCGGCCAGTACGCAGGCCGCCTCGTAGGAGATCGTGCGATATCCCCTGATGACTCTGACGGCCAGCGCTCTCTGCGGCTTTCGCAGAACAGCGATGCTGCCGGCCGTCAGGTCAGCTGCCCAGATCGGGGCCCCGTACAGGGCCATCGATCGCACGATCGTAGAGCCGCCTGCAGGCGAGGCTCGGGCCCCCCAGGTTGGGAAGCAGCGTTGACAGCGCCCCGGCCGCACCCAACAGCTTGGGACAATCGCGCACACTAGGCCAACTATCTTCTTCCATTCCTCTTCTTCCTGTCTTTAATTATTTTAATTGGTCTAAGATCGTTTAAATTAAAGTAAAATAAATAAACTAAACAGTCGGGTGAGTGCGCATACCAGATACCAGTTGAGTTTGAAGGCAATCGTGTAGCCCATCGAACTTTTTTATCGGCCGATACTGAATCGTTATAGTCTGCGCACTTGCAAACATCTTCATACTCGTTATAAAACCGACCAAACTATCGGCCGATAGAAAGTCTGTGGTCTGCGGGGGCTCTTATCTATGATAAACAGCCAGTAATTAGACATGTTGATATGTTTGTGTCTTTTTACCCGACTGCGCGACAGCAAAGACAGGGTTATGTTTTTCACGCGTATCTATGTAACTATGTATCTAAGTATCTATACCCTCGAAGCATCCCAACGGCTGGATGGATTTTAATGTATGAGGTATCTATCGATTCGTCTAAGTCGTGGGATGGTTATACGCTAGGTTTAGTTTTTATAAAAACAAAATGGCGTCCGAGGTAAAAGAAAAGGTAGTAAAAAAATAAACAATAAAACGTACCATAAGTTGTGGGGTATCGCTGAATAGATCTTTTAAAATTAACATGATGTTTCCTTGACCATTTTACAACCATAAGCTCCGTTTAAGAATTTGTGTAATTCTGACCTGAAAGTTGTGTAGGATCTACATTGCGGATTAGAGCGATTGATGGTAGGTATATTATACGTGGTGTCTGTAGATAGATTTATTTAGGCCTCATTACAAAGGTGGGTAATTCAATTAAAATAGATACAATACATTAATAAAATAAAAGTAAAAAGAAGTACATAAAAAAATTAAATTAAAAAAATCTAAAACCCGCCTGCATAAAAAGCGAATACTTACAATGTCAGTTCAGTACTCGAGCGACGAGATTGTTATTATTAGGTAGGTATAGTTGCGTGCGTCGCCGTAGGTAATTTAGAAATTCGATGTAGGTATAACGGTACCGAAATAAATATGGGTTAAATAACGGTATAAAAGAAAAGGGTAGAGAAAATGGTATCGGAAATTTGGGCTGGTTAAATACCGAAATTTAACAACAGTTTTCAGTCCCTGCTTCGATGTACCGATAGTCAATCTGGCACCGTTGAAGAGACTGTAGTAGTCCAAGACCGTAGTCCACAAACGCTAAGCAAAGAGGCAGGTTATATTCTTCGGTCTTCTGTATACTCTGTCGCAGCGTATGTATGTGATCTACGGTGTTAAAGCCTTTTCGGAATCCGGCTTGTTCGGGAGGCTGGAAGTCGTCAAACCTGCGCGCAAGACGGACTTGAAAACAGCTTGTAGACATGACTCAGAAAGAGAGATGGGCCTGTAGTTCTTCAATAGGGTATTATCACCCATTTTGAAGAAAAGTATCACCACACCTCTGTTCCATGCCTGTGGCGTTTTCCTCTCGAGTATGACGGAATTAAACAGCTTCTGAAGGGCCTTAAAGACCGGTTTTCCACCCACCTTCAGAAGTTCGGCCGTAATTCCCTCATCGCCGGTACCTTGTTGTTTTTAAGGTGCTTCAGAGCCATCCTAATCTCGTACAGGCTGACGTCCGGGATGTCTACGGTATAGTGTCGGATCAATCTAGCTCTTGTGTCGTTTGCCTGATTCGCAACGGGTTCACTTGTTGAAGTGTACAACTGTCCATAGAACTTCTCGACCTCTCTCAAAAGCTCTGGTTTGGCGGCTACGATTCTGCATCATGGATCTGTCTTCAGTTTCGTAAGCTGCCAATAAAATTTTGGAGCCCTTGTTCCACTCAATTGCCTCCTTAATACGCTCAGTATTAAAGCGGCGTAGATCGCACTTTAAGGATTTAGAGATCCGTCTATTGAGTTGCCTATACTTAAGCGCGTCGTCTGGAGACTGCAGAATCATCTCGCCTTGCGTCCATGAGCTTAAAGAGAACTTTTTGGTTCTATTTCTACGACGGGTCTTGAAGATCTTAGACCCGACAGTATGGACAGTTTCCACAAACCCATCGTTGTAATCGTCCATGGAGCTCCCTAGATATTCGAAACGATTCTGAAGTTCAATCTGAAAGCTCTTGGGGTTTTGGACCCGGATCAGTGCAGGACGGAGCGCGCTCGAGCGTAGACTTCATCAGTCGAGATCTTTCCAGCTTAATATTTAGATTCAATGTGCCTCTTACCATGCGGTGATCACTTCCGGTTTTCATCGCATTGATCACAGAGACATCATTGAATATTTGCGTCGACATAATGAAGTCAATCTCATTTTTAGTTGCACCATAAGGGCTCAGCCAGGTCCACTTCCTATGCTCACGCTTTCTGAAGAAGGAGTTCATCATAAAGAATCCTTCTCCATAAAGCTGGCCAGTCGATGGCCCCGGTGATTGTGACTTCCAAGTCCAAATTGCCCCACTCGCAGTTCATCATCGTCTCGCTTGTGTCGCAGTGAAGTGACAACATTGCACTTGCACATGCACATTTCAAATTTCAAAACTTATTATTCAAAATAGACTAGAATTACTTAGTTATTTATGAACGTCAAAGTTATAAAAGAAAGCCCTCAAAAACGTCCGCCTTTCGTACCAATATTTTAGATTTGTGTTCGTGAATCCTATTTATGTCTTCTAATAGTAGTTCGCAACACAAAGCACACTGCAAGTTCACAATTTCATAATATGAACTAACTATAATAAATCATGGGCAATAGGTCCCTACATAAGGACGGTAGGAGAGGGTAGCTACCTCCCCCTAGGCTTCTCTAAACTTTTATCCGTTTAAAAAAATAGCATTTAGTCAGAAAATCACATCTTATTCCGCCCGTCCCTAAGCAGGAGACTGGGTACGCTCAGGAACTACTTAACTATTTACCTGTTTCTATCAAGAGATCAGTTAAGCATTTGTCCAATTTCCAAACCAGTGAACGGGGTGGATCTGGATGTTTCATTTTTTACTATAAACAAATTAATCACAAGTCCGCATAGATTAAATGTTTGTCGTTCGGTTTTAGGTAGTAGGATCAATCACCGAAACCTGAGATTATTGAGATTAAGAAAATACTAAGACTTTGCAAAATTTATTCGACAGTGACAAAAATCAAAATATAGTTGTAGTCTATTGGTCTATTGATACATTTTTATCAATGGATATTACCAAATAAGTCGTTGTCTTTAATTTAAAAAAAATCGTAAAATATAAAGGACAAGGGACCATAGATGTAGTTTTTTTTGTTGGAATGACATCCTTCTCCAGAAGGAAGAGGTTATCCGGTATATGCTCTAAGGGTTATCCATACGATGTGCGTAGCGTAGTACTAAGCGTAGTACTTGTTACTTCTATGATTCGATGTGCATTTTTTTGTAGATAATCCTACTGTTTGTTTTTTGGCACATTGCTCAGTAACTGGGTTGCGAAGGTCTGATGGTAGTCGCTCCGTGTAAAATACTGGTAAGTATTCAGCCGCATCTTGTTAGACTGGAAGCTGATCCCGAAATAGTTAAGACAAGGCTAGGCAGAACACTTATTTTAGTGCCAGCGGTCGAGGCGGACACCGTCATTCCCCACGCATCGCACCACGCCCCGCACGAAGCCCCGCGTCTTCATAAACGGAACTACACATTACCATAATTATGTTTGTATTTGTGCGTGCAACGCTGCGGCTGGCGCCGTGGGCCGCGCTGCCGCTTCACGTGCCACTTCTCCGTAAACGGAGAAAACGCGCAACGCCCCGCGTTTCTCTGAACGAGGCCTTAGAGCAACACGGTCGATGATGTCGACCGCGTTTCTCTAAGGCCTCGTTCAGGGCGACGCGGGGCGTTGAGCGGTGCGTCTGAGGTCGCGTCGCGCGGTTTCTCCGTTCACGGAGAAGCAGCACGTGAAGCGGCAGGTGGGGCCCGCTGCGCCAGTCGCAGCGTTGCACGCACCAATACAAACATATGGTACTGTGTAGTTCCTTTTATGAAGACGCGGGGCATTGTGCGGCGCGTGCTGCAGTGCGTGGGAAACGACGGTGTCCGCCGCAGCCGCCGCAGCGGGCACCGCAGCTTCCGCTTTTGGCAGTCTTCTTTGGACATCTCACAACGCAGACGTGTCGTTGCAATGGAGTATGATTTCATCGACATATTACTAGAAGATAATTGCAACATAAAACAAGCTCGCTCGCCTTCAATGCCAAAAACAAACTGAAACACGCGCTCGCGAGGTTTGCGGCGGACGACGCGACGGTGGCAGCTGCGGACGAAACACGCGGCGACGGCCGCCGCGTGCCCCGCCGCTGAGTGTAGCGCTCAATATCAAACAAAACGCGCGTGATGACGCTTCTACATGAACGCTCTCTTAAATTACCATGTTTGATTAGACCGTGCAACGCGACGCCCGACGCACCGCGGTAAGCCCCGCGTCTTCCTGAACGAGGCCTAAGGTGTGAACGCTTCATTACTCGTTGCCTTCCAATAAATAAATGGGCCAATAAATACATTTATCAAAAAATATATTTTACACAATCAGCCCATTACTTTTCTGCTGCTGGGGACGGGTCTGTTCTCAAAATGAGGATAGTTTAGGTCTTAGGGTCAAAATACACGTCCGATAGTTGCTTAAGGGAACCGGATCCGACAATCTGATCGGATTCATGAAATACACGTACGATTCTCGTGTCAGTTTTTTTTTGTACGACGACGACGCCCGGACGATGCTTACAATTCTGACATCCGATCTGATAGTCTGATCGTACGTGTAATTCATGTTCAAACAAATGTGAGGCCTTCAGATAGTCTGATCAGACAATCGGAACCGACTACCAGAGGCAAGTATCGGACGTGTATTTGGGCTCTTAGACACCCAAGGACGTAATAAACGTAGTACATATTACTTTTATGTATGTAGGTGCACGCTACACGTACGGTACGTTGTATTTACTTCGTTTTTTAGGGATATTTCGTTATCAAATACTCGAGATCGCTCGCGGCCTCGCCCGCATGGTTGTCGTTTATTTCGTATTCCGTATTTTTCGGGATAAAAGTAGCATATGTCCTCCAAGTTCCAAACTATCTCTGTACCAAGTTTTATCAAAATCGGTTGAGCGGTTTAGACGTGAAGGCGTCATATACCTTCACAGACAGACAGAGTTACTTTCGCATTTATAATATTAGTAGATAAAGTCCTTCTTGGCCACATACCACAAATTAGGAAGTTGTATGCAAGGACTTTATTGTAGGTACTGCAAACATAGAAGCAATAAGTACTACGAAATTAAAAGCTTATTACATTTGGCTGAATTAAGACGTCTTAATTCAGTCGTTACTGAATTAAGTCAAGTGTAATCGCAATAAGCAACCTAGGATCCTAAATTCAGTAGCAAGGATGGTTTCTGACTGACTAAATCATTTAGAAGCTTATTTAGAAACGCATTTAGGAAGGTGTAAACGCATTTAGTTACTAACTTCCGTCCATAGACCGTCGCTGCGTGAGGATGTATAGTTTTATTTTGACCAAAGAGTATAGTAATATATGGGAATAGAGAGCCCTCTCGCGAGATTCTTTGTAGATTTTTGCATGGTATTAACACAGTCTACTTAAATCTAACTCCTTACAGTCGGTCAACGTAGAACATTGTCGCAGAGCAATCGTGCGGGGGGTTGCGGGGTAAAGGAGCGAAGGTTATGTCCTGAGTAGCCATACTGCATTAACTGCATACCTACTCGGGACATAAATTCCAGGGCTCGCACTTTTTGATTTCGAATTTGATTGACATCGTTCATAGAAATTATATTAATTGTATGTATGTTGTACCTATTACGATAATTTTATTACAAAGTCTGTTTACTAATCCAAGATGGCGGCATACATACATTTTCAAATGATTGTTCGTGGGAAGTCATTTCCACGGTTTTCGGGGTCACTGATGCCGAAAATAACGTCAAAATCCAAATCCAAGATGGCAGCCATGAAAATTAGTAAATTGGTGGACATGGGTGTCAAATCCATTGTTTCCTGGGGTGCGGATGCCGAAAACGAAGTCAAAGTCGAAATCCAAGATGGTGGCAGTAAAAATGTCAAATTAGTCGTCATGGGTGTCATTTCCATGGTTTTCGGGGGTACTGATGTTGAAAATGAGGTCAAAATCCATTTCCAAGATGGCGGCTTTTAAAATTTCAATTTAACCACCATGGGTGTCATTTCCATGGTTTTCGTGGATGCTGATGACGAAAATGAGGTCAAAAACTATATTCAAGATGGCGGACATGAAAATTTTCAAATTAACCGTCATGGGTGTCAAATCCATGATTTTCGGGGACGCTGATTACAAAAACAAGATCCATTCTCAAACACCAACATAGGGACCACGTTTTACCTGGCAAATTACATTTAACAGATAATTTTTTTTGACCGCCGTATATGATCGAGGAATACTTAGACTTTATTTCCAGCATCAGCATCCACGAAAGCCATAGAAGTAATAACCATGAATAATAAGTAATTTTCTATGGCTCCTTCTTGGATTTGGGAATATTTTATGACTCTTACCTACCCCCGCAAGCGTTAGTCACTGCGACTGTAACCTCGACAAAATTTGTAGTTTTAAATATTGTTAGAAAATTCCAGGATAAGATGGCGAAATTGCTGCTACATACCTTTGCATTATTTTGTCAATCGTCAAAATTACGCATGCGTGGTTTTCTTTTTGCGTGTCACTGTTTCTATAAAACGTTAATTAATTTGGACGTTTGTTTGACAAAGTTTGTGTAATTTGTTTTATGTGACAACCCTATGACAAGTGTTACCAATTTTGACATTTCATAGGACCTGTCAAATGTATGGGTGGGCGTTGACCCACTGTATGTAGTAAGTAGGTACACTGTGGTATTAATATGTGATTTTTGTATTTGCGAAAACTGATCGCCTACGTCAAGTACGTCACCCCCCCCCCCCCTTGAGTTTCTGTCGATGCGTGAGGACGTATAGTTTTATTTTGTATTCCCGAATAAAAAAGTGTAGTGCGAGTGCGGTGCGCAGCGTGGGTACCTACGAAATGACGAAAGAAATAGAAGTTATGCTCAATATTTTAGAGCTGTATAAAGATATGGGCATATCTTATCTTTGGGACAAAAATGACAAAAAATTCCTGAACAAAAATGTACGAAATGAGGGCTTCCAAGTGCTACTGAGTTTATATAAAATATAGACGAATCGGCTACAATAAAGGCCAGGGCTAGGCAAAGGCCAATTTTTTGTTGTCTGGATAATACTGGAGCCATCCTCGCACACGACACGTCCGACTCCGTCGCGCTTCTGGCAACTTATTCAGTAACTAAAGTGTGACCATTTTATAAATGGCGAATCTGCCACAGACTGGGCAAAAAATCTGCCAAAATCTGCCACACTTTGCGCCAAAAATATGCCTTTAAGGAAACTGAAAAAAATACACAATGAATTCAATGAAATTTCTTTAATCAATAAAAATATTTAAGTTTTCTTATGCGTTATTATACTTAAACACTACTTACTCTACGTATCCGCATTTGCCTTAAAATTTTCGGTAAACATAGATTTTGACGACATCTTTTTGATCATGTTTTTAGTTGGTTATGTAGGAGACACAGTCGCCGTGTCTTTTGTTGTAATTAAAGCTGACACATGTTGGTTTAGGAACCTATTCTTTATTTTTGTTTTGTTTAAATTCACCAGACAAGATTCTTTCGCACAAAGCGTTGGACATCGGCAAACATAATAATGCTTTCGCGAAATTTGTAATATTTGGTTTTGGATATTTTGTAGCCCCATTCGCGTCCAGGATTTTTCCAATCGCTCCCCAAAATTTGTCTACACTCAAAATTGTGCTGGTGGCGCTACTTCCACCTGATTCTAACAAGTCTCTTGGAAACCAAATCAATAAAGAAGTATTCCAGTTTGATTACAGTACATAATCATCTGAAGCACTTGTTTAAATAAGCGGGAAATCCCCGTATAATTTGGCCATGAAACAGAAGTTGCCAGTTCGAAAAAATCATTTGTAATCTCATTATACATATATAAAACCTGATGTACTGTATACTTTTAAAAAAGATAATTCAAATTATGTAATGTGAATTGTCATGAAATCATTTAAATCTGCCGAAATCTGCCACTTTTGTGAATCGTCAGCAGGATCTGCCACAGATAAAATTTTGGAGCGAAATCTGCCAAAATGGCAGAAATCTGCCACAAATGGTCACACTGACTAAATTTAGGACAGTGTGATCAGAAGCTTCTAATTTGCCCTTCTGAAATAAGACGTCTTATTTCAGCCAAATGTAATAAGCTTTTTACTTCTATGGTTGTTTGCTAATTATCTATGGTTGTAATACGCACTTAGAATAAGTATTAGTACTTATTCTAAGAATACGCATTCCCGTGGCCTATCAATTTTACTTTCGTCATAGTCGTCGTACCTAGTCGTAATAATCACAAGAATCTTTTTTTTGGTATTTGATTTTACTACCGAATACCGAACGACAGAAACAAAATCTTTTTGGACGTGTGGTAAATATAAACAAAGAACAAAATGACAGAAGAAATGGACCCTGAAAGTGACTCACTGATTCAAAAAATGTACAAATGTACAACTGAACTTATTCTAAAAGCAGGTAAATGGCTCAACTTTACAATATAGTCCCGAGTTGTGGCTTAAAATTTTGCGTGATACATAAATAATTGTTTTTTTTTGAAGAGTAAAATTCTTAAGCATGTACCTCTGGAGGGAGCAAGAACACGCGCACCCCTCCGACAAAATTCAAGTGGCTTATATGCCCAAAGACGTTTATAAAAACAAATTCACTAGAGATATATAGCCATTTCGTATCGTATTGTGTCACGACATAGAGCTCGTACCAAAATGGTTAGTTGTCCGATGTTTTCGTGCAAAAGACGGTATGCTTCCTCAAAGTTGGACTTTCCTATCACAAGTACCTAAGGCCGCGGTCGCACTACTAAGAGTTCTTACAGACGACCGGCACTTTGCCAACGGCAGACACCACTGCAGCCGTCGCCTCTCGTCGACGGCTACCGCCGGCAGGTGGTACGGCTGAAGTGGTATTAGCTGTTGGCAAAGTGCCGCTCGTCTATAAGAACCCAAACGTCGTCACCGTCACCTATCGGCGGCAGGCATGAACGCGTCGGCGGCAGCCGACAAAGCGTCGACGGCTGCCGTCGATGAGAGGCGACGGCTGCAGTGGTACCTGCCGTTGGCAAAGTGCCGCTAGTCTGTAAGAACCCTAACTCTTGTTCATTGTACAGTCGGGGAGTTGAAATGTTTACCACCCTAAGGTCTATAATTGCTTGCACATTACTTTTTCATAAGGTCCATATGACATGAGTTGATACTTATGACATCTTAAACCTTATTGCGCACAGTGTGATAAGGAATCGAATTTGAAATCTGATAAACATTTCGAGTCCGCGACCGTACGTATTAGTACAATAACAGTTAGGGCGCCCAGTCTCTTCGGTCTTCAGTCGGAACTATTTCAACCAGCCCCTAAAAATCGGGAAGTGGAATAAACGCTTAAGTACTGACTAGAAGTCAAAGATAGAAGTCCCTTCGCTTCGACGCTATGTTGGCCCCACTTTCTTTTCATTGTTTCGTTCGGAGCCACGAAGATAAATATAATTTCTTGTTTCAGACGTTTTAATACTGAAAAATCAGTGGTGCCAATAGCCCCGAATTTCTTTGAAACATTTGACGGGTCATTTGTACAGCGCTTTCCAATATTTAAACAATATTTTATTTCAAACATCATCACGCCTGTATTCCCCGAAGGGTTGGGCAGAGGTGTATAGTACACCCACATTACGCTGTTATGTTTAAGTCCCATGTAATAGGGGACGAGCCTATTGCCATCAACCGGGCACAAATCCAGACTCCAGGCTGCTACTGAGAAATTACACACGGAAAAGCCCAATAACACTTTGACCGACCTGGGTATCGTACCCAAGACCTCATGCTTAGCAGTCGCGCTTGCGACCACTAGACCAACGAGGCAGTTCTTTCAGTATTTTATTTCAATCAATATTTAATATTGTTTCTTTATTTTGTGGAGGAACGAGGTGTGGTGTTCCTCCAACCAAAGGGAGGGTCCTCCAACCAGGCGGAGTCTTACTCCTGGCGGGCTACTGCCCAATGGTTAATGTTGGACGGTTGTATACAAGGTGTAACATAAATAACGCACCTCTTAACCCTTTGCACCCGAGCTGAAATGAGAGTGAGTTTCAGTTTTAAAAAATTCTGGCTCCGCACCGTTTACTTTCTGCAATGCAACCAGCATGGATCGATCGTGAGGCTGGCGAGACATCCTTACGATCAATCGATGCCGGTTGCGTTCGCAGAAAGTAAACGGTTTGGCGCCAGAATTCATTTTAGTTCGGGTGTAAAGGGTTAAGGGGTCACTATACTCATCATTATGAACAACTTTTACTACGGGACCAAAACAGAAATCGCGAAAAAAAAATCTGCTGTTCCCTACATAACGACGAGTTATGCGAATATTAATGTAGGGAACAGCTGTTTTTTTTTCGCGATTTCTGTTTTGGTCCTATAGTAAAAGTTGTTCATAATCACCCATACCGCGAAGTCTCACTGCGCTCTGTAATGTGGCGGGAACGGACGGTTAGTCAGCTCTAGAGACATTTATTGACTACTCTTACATTAGATACAGTGATACTTGCTATTATAACTAACACCACTACAGCTCAATCCTATCCAATCCCTGGACGCCAGACCGAATTTTGATATGTTTGCGGATGAATGGAGGGTGATTTTGTCGGAATGTCTGGAGTACTGCGGAAGGAATGCATCATGAACGAGTGAAAGAATATACTGTCAGAAGCACTGTAAGGGATTTATGAAAGAGTTTATTAGAATTATTTTTTAATTTTTATTTTCTTGTCCTTGTATGTATGTATTGTTTTCTATTACTATCTTTAATTATTGTAATTGGTCTAAGACCGTTTTAATTAAAGTAAATAAATAATTATGAGTACAGTGACCTCTTAAGAGGTTGTTGGTGTTTTTCAATTAATCCTGTATACTATAGGCGTGTTAAATCATGATAGCGCGATGTAGGAATTGTCATCTATGAGAGTTGTCGTTAATGTCGCTGTAGTCGTCTACATCGCCGGTTTGTTGCGTAGTTCGCATGTGGCGTGGATAGATGGCACTACAATTTTATTCAATTTTTTTTCTTGTCTGTATGTTTGATAACATTTTATGTTACAGGGACTGGTGCTCTAATTGGTTACATTTTAACACTTCCTGTTAGGAAGAAAAGCAGGTGGCCCATCGTATGTGGATTTGGCATGGGCGCAGGGCAGGCTTGGTCCGACTGCGTGGAAGTTTTAAATCCTGTATCGGAAGCATGATCTAGAACATTATTAAGTAAGGTCTATTAGTTGCCAGGTAGGCATCGTTACGCTTAGAAGTTCAAAATTTATTTATTAACTTATTTTTAATATGCTGACATATGAAAATAGATAATTTAAAAATATATAATGACAGGCGTGCGCTTCAGAAACATTATGTCAATGTACAAAAAACATAAATAATTATGCCTTCTTTATTAGTTTTACGTAAGTAAAGCAGTAAATAGATACAGTAGGTATATTCAAGTCACTTTTGTGTGTATCAAATGATATATGTACCTAGACCTACCTAATTTGTTTTTAAAAACATTAAAGGAATTTTGAAAACTTATTTTAAAATTGAGATTTATTATATAGGTAGGTACCTAAGTTTTATACATTATACTATCTTATGTTAGTTACGTTTTAAAATAAAATCGTTTTTTTAATATCCAAAATGTTGGTGTCTTTGTTTGTACCTATATGTACTTATATTTCTTCGGTTGGTGTTATGAAGTCAAATGAAAAGAGAATATTATTTTATTTGGTTCAATTTTAAGATCTATGGAAGCACATCCCTAACGCGGCATCTCGACGCGATGCGGCGCGGCGCGACGCTAAAACAACAAACAGTCCATACCTATTGAAGTGGCTTATGTGACCAAACTCACGTGGAGTGCGGTGCGGCGCGGCGCGAAGCGAAGCGACGCGATCAGTTGGCTTGATATTTTCGCGCGAACTGGATGCAGTGCCGTACAGTACTACCTACTGAATGAAGGCGGCGCGCGGCGGGTAGTTCGCGAGCTCGTAGGATAAAGCCGCCGCTTCACACCGCATAGCATTGAATTCGCGTGTCACCGCATCGGATCGCTTCGCTTTGAATCGCCTACGTAAGACGCCGCGTAAGAGCTCTTACACACCACGTTTTTTTCAGGCGCCGTCGACGCGCATTTCGCTACCGCGCGTTCCGGCGCTGCTAAACTTGAAATAGGCAGATTACTTGCGATTGCATCTCTGCAAACTCACGAGAAACGCGCTACAGACGCGCGTGAGCAACTCTCCTTGCAAAGTAAAACGCGTGTAGCACGCGCGCGAAGGAGCGTTCATTCAAACAGTTTTCTTTTACAAAAACTCTCAAAATGTTTGAAAACAAAAACAAACATTTTGACAGTTTTGTTAAAGAAAAACTGACTGACGGTTACGGTTCGTTTGCGGTTTGAAGACAATGGTGCCGATTCTCTTATGCACAAACTAAACTTAATTTATGCTATTGCCATCTTTTTCACTCTGATAGAATAAGAAAGAGACAGACGTTAAAAAGAGCTGTCAAATTTACTATTATTTATATTGTATTTTTTTTTTCTTTTTGTTAATTTTTGTACTCATGACTTGGTATTGCATTTCTCCAAGGTCTGTGGTCAAGACTACATTGTTCTCTCTTAACTATCCTAAATCATAGTACTGGGGGCTTACTATGACCTCTTGTAGCAGGATAGAAGTTGCCAGGAAGTTGAACTGCCCCGCTTTTTTGTAGTATGACATCGTTAGAGCAGGCCTGCGGCAGGCCTGCTACGTTGACGTTTACGAAATCCTTTTTTTTTGTTTAGACTTTTCGTACCTTGAACAAGCATTACCGTTCTACTTGGTTCAATAGTCATATACCTTTGGTACTGTCATGGTACGATTTTTAGCGATTCAGAAGCAGGCCTGCTTTTGAACGGAAGTTGACTAGCTGCCATTTGAACGTTTTCATATGAGGTCATGGTAAGCCCCCTGTATTCACTGAAATTGTTAAAGATATGCTTTTTTTTAAAAGTGTAACCATTTAGTTTCTTGCCGGCTCTTCTCCATAGGAAACTACAAATTGGAACCGTGCACCTAAATACGACTTTTCATAACCGCCTGTATTGGTTTATGTGTTTTTTTTTTAGTGATTGGTTAATATCACTCATTGCTAGAGGAGGGGTAAACCAAAAAGCCCATTCTCCTTTATAAGTAATATTTTTTTCCCCCAAAATATTTCTCTTATGATTTAATTTTTCCAGATGTAATTTTTTTACCAAGAATTGCGAAAAATACCTCCAATCTGGCAACACAGCTGACTTTTAGCCATAATTACTTCAATGCTTTTAGCATATTCCAAGGTTTTAGCCCTTTTAGGTGACACTTAGATACTTTAAAATTGAAAAATATAGAACTTCGATTATTTCATTATAAGCGATTTGGTTGGTGATTAGTATAATTAATTCATTTTCAAATCGATAAATACTTATGATCGATTCTTCGAATCGTTCTGTCATTCTTTCTGCACATCCTGCACATCACTAACAATCACAAATAATCACAATGAGAATTAAAAACTCTTTGACATTTGACAGTTTCACACTTGACTTGTTTAGTTTTTGTTGTGGTTTACCAAAAAATTAGATTTAATTTAATTATAATAAAATAAAACAAAGATGATCTCGAGTCGAATAATAAAGTTGCACAGACAGAAACCATGTCTACTCATTGCAAGAAATACGAGTACTACGCAAGATACAAAGTCAATTCAACCTCCAAATCCCAGAAGGATAAGCACTGATATGGTGGGCCCCCCAGATCCCGTCTCTAATCTAAGGAGAGTCATCTTTAGAATACCACCGAACGAAACTGAATTAGAAAAAAGATATAGAGAAATGAGATCAGAAGTACAGGAATGGAACCAGAAGTTTTGGGAGAAACACAATTCCAGATTTTATCAGGTACCTTTATTTGTAATTCGAAAAGCTTTTATTATTTAGTGCGTGCGATTACGAGCAGGCGAATCGCCGTAAATAATACTATCATTATACCCTTTTCACTGTAAGTTTATTTCTAATGTTTCTCTACAAAGAATAGCAAATATGTTTAAAAAACAAAACATGGATAATATAGCTATATTACGGTTTTTGATGATATTGTTGACGTTTTTTCGATAGCAAGCATGACCAAGCTGTCAGGACTCAGACTCAAAAAAAAGTTAATAATAATTATCAATAGATTTTTTAAAATGTAGGTTTCCATCCCCGTAACACAACCCTCTAAATCTGCAATAGCCTGAAAACAATAAAGTTTGGTCAAAATAGTCATGTATGGGATGGCTCTAAATTTTGCCAAAGGACAGTCATTTGCCCTAACAGCAAGGCAGATCCTAGCAACAAATTGAAAAATTAATAAAAATAGGCTTATATGTCCCATTTTCTCTTTAGGTATGTAGGTGCGTTATATTTTAGGGTTGCTAACCATACATAGTACATTGCTTAAAAACATAGTATTTTAGGTACATTAAAAATACATAAAGTTTTCACTATTTTTGGGGTTTTTTGCCTCCTATAACAATTAGAAATCTTAAAAAAATATCATTGAAAAAAAACTTGAAATTGCAATAAATTATTAAATATTTTTTTATTAGAGCTATGTTATATCTATTTCTCTCATCCTGCCACATCAAATTCATAACTGAAAAAAATTGTTCAGTAAATGCAGAAGTACTAAAGAGATATGTAATTCTTTCCAGAAAATTGATCAGTTGGTGGTCACCGTTTTAAATACAACTTATGCGGCCACTTTTTGTCTGTAATTTTATTTATGAAGTCATCTGAGACCTTTGCTAGAGGGAGGATTTCATTAATTGTTTTTGCTTCAGAATAAAACTCATCAAATTCAATATAAAATTTTTCTTGCAAAGACAATTTATCAATAAAATTAATTTGTGTGACTCAAAATATAGTATTTTTGCATACACTACACTTCTATTTTTGTATACTATTTTTCTAAGAGTATAGTGTCGCCTTAGAGTGAAAAGCTTAAAAATGCACTTTTGGCCATTTTTATTTTATCATGACTTTTATGAGAGATTGGGTTTATCACATGACTGTGTAACTTTATTTCTCCTAATAATAGTTGGCAGCCCTACTGTGTTTTGACCTTACATATCATTTATTTGGCCCTGCCACATATTTATATTCTGCCTTTTACATCTTACTATCTGTATAAACACCATTTTTTGAGGTCAAGAGTTTATTCATATCAATTTTTTTTATATTTGATAAATATTTGTTACTTACATAATTTTTTGAATATGTAAGTATATAAAAATACCTATTTGGAATGGAAAAATATTGGATCAAAATATCAATTACTTATGTCATAAGTTATCTTATAAACTGGAAGTTCAAGTTGATTGTAAACTATTATTGTATGTATTATATTTTCTGTATCAACTAAAGTATTTTTTTCAAATTACAGGAAAGGGAGGAATATGTTAAGAATAATGTGCCTGCAGATAAACAAAACCTGTCAGCTGATGAAATGAGTGTGTTCTACAAAGCCTTTCTGGACAAAAATTGGAAATTGCACATGAGTTATAATATGGAATGGTACAAAAAGAACTATTCACTGTTAAGCCTTGCTTTAAGAGTGAAAGCAAAGAAACTATTTAGATTTGAAAAGTAGGAATCATATATCAGATTTTATATAGTGTATTGTTTGTAAATTAAAATAGTTTATTTTTTAAATAATTAAATTTTGTTGAATAAATAATGTTTTGTTTATTTCAATAATATATTCATGCCACATGTACTTGGCAATGAATTTGACACTTTGCCAATTTGCCTGCTCTATTGGGCGTTTTTCTATTAGCCGGCACGCAGCCGGCACGTCACCGGCACCGTGAAGGCGCGGCGCGGCGCCTCGGCAACACCGGCCCGGCAGCCGAGGAAGTAAAAATAGTATGAAAAATGAAAAAATGACGCGTTTTTCCACTGACCGACAACGCCATCGACAAGGCATTTTACTCTATGGCAAGGGCCATAACCCTCGCTGATGCCGTTGCCGGTGCCGGGACAGCAAGGTCCTCGCCCTCTCGCCATGATGTGTTCTTATACATATAAGTCGCGCGGAGAAGGTTTGCCGATGGCCTCATGACGTCACGCGTCGATGGTCGGTACGATTCAACGAGCGCGGGTAGCGGTCGGTGAAGTGGGAGGCGCAGTCATCGGCAAACCTTCGCGCGACTAGTAACATCGCTGCTCTCAAGCGATTGAGCTGAAACTTTGTACAGTTACATACTTAGTTGTTGGCACTTGCGCGGAAGCTTCTGACATTGCATAGTACATACCATCAATGTACTCGGTGACGCGAGAGTCGTATAGGATAAGCGTGAAGCCACACTGACACTGCTCCGTTGCGTTCTGTTGTGACGTCGCAGCGCTAGATTTGGACCAATGAGAGGTCGCAGCGCTACATTTGGAATCTATAGATTGGTCCAAATCTAGCGCTGCGACGTCGCAACGCAACGGAGCAGTGTGGCTTTACTCTTAGGGCGTTTGCCCATCGCCGCCGTCACCGAGAACGAGATGACGGTGTCGAAGTAGCGATACATAAATGACTATAGCTGGGTTTCCACCGCACATCTGTCATCCCAGCGCCGTCATCTCGGCCGCCGAGAATGTGAGTAGGTACTTATAACGTAGTGTTTATATATTTTATAATAGGTACATAATGTTTGCAAGCTACGTAAAAGGTCTGACTGCTGGAAAGGTCTACTGGATCAGAACGGCGGAGGAATGAGGTTAAGCGTATGCTGAGACGCAGGTGACGCAGCGCAGCACAGTACAGATTTTGCTGCGCAGGGTAGGCGAGGCAGACACAGCTCTTAGTACGTTCATACATTACAAAATCTGTTCTGCGCTGCGCTGCGTGCACCTGCGTCACCTGCGTCTCAGCATACGCTTAGCCTGAGTGTTGCCCACAAATCTCGCTCTTTGTGGCACAGCTTAGGAGAGGTCTTTGTCCAGGGGGCTTCTTCTCTTTGACATAAATAAAAACTCGTTAAAAAAACGTGTCGGCGTTACTATGATGTCTTGGTAGTACATGGTGGCACTGCTTGGAAAGTAGATAAAGTAAATTCAGTACATTAAAAAAATGTATATATACCGTATTCCAGTGTGGAGAAACTTGGTGTGGTGTTCCTCCAACCAAAGGGAGGATCCTCCAACCAGGCGGAGTCTTGTGCCTGGCGGGCTACCGCCCAACGGTTGATGTTGGGAGGTTGTACCTATATATACTATCTGCGTGTTAAATCATGATAGCGCGATGTAGGAACTGTCATCTATGAGAGTTGTCGTTAATGTCGCTGTAGTCGTCTACATCGCCGGCGTGTTGCGTAGTTCGCATGTGGCGAGGATAAATGCCGCCACATCATTCTCCCCCTGAGACCGGAAGTCGATCGTCTTGATGAGTCAGCGGCCGTTGCGTCTTGAGAGCTTGCCAGGGCCAGTGAGGGGTTCCAGTGAGTCGGAACCGGATGCCGCGTCGTTTACGGTGACTCGGAACTGTGAGAGCGGTGAGTGGTGGCTGTGGATTAAATTGCGTCGACCAGGAGAGAAATGCCTCTTCTAGTTGACCGGCCGAAGTGCAATATACAGGGTGTTTGGCAGAACGTTGAACATACGAAAATGGTGGATAGGTGGGGTCATCTGCTACTTACTCAGCCCTAATTTATTTGGCCCTGGCCCCCTGGATTTTTTTTTTTTATGCAAGTTGAAATTAAGATTTAAGTATTTTTTACGTATTTCTATGAGTTTGAGGACTCATAACTTTTTTTCTAGCTAACATCTGAATAAAGCAATAATTTTATAAGAACCTGCCAACATTAAAGATTGGAAAGTTAAGAAAGTGGTGAAAACAGAAGAAAGCAAAAAAAAAAATTTTAAATATCCATGCGTCCAGGACCACATAAATTAGGGCTGAGTAAGTAGCATTTGACCCCACCTATCCACCATTTTCGTATGTTCAATGTTCTGCCAAACACCCTGTATATACGCCGAGGATGCTGGCTGGCTGTGTGACTCGCTGCTTGCTGCTCGATTGAATGCTGAGCGGAGGGAGTGATGATGTTGCTGCCGAGGCTACGAAGGTTGCATGTGACGTCACCAGTATGGAAACACTGTCTGTAACGATCACGTCGGGGACACCAATGTGGAGAAACGAGGTGTGGTGTTCCTCCTACCAAAGGGAGGATCCTCCTACCAGGCAGAGTCTTGTGCCTGGCTGGCTACTGCCCAACGGTTGATGTTGGGAGGTTGTACCTATATATACTATCTGCGTGTTAAATCATGATAGCGCGATGTAGGAATTGTCATCTATGAGGGTTGTCGTTAATGTCGCTGTAGTCGTCTACATCGCCGGCGTGTTGCGTAGTTCGCATGTGGCGAGGATAAATGCCGCCACACCAGTATCAATTCGAGTGGACTTAATTTACCCATATGCATTAAGGGCTCTTTTATCGTATACGTTTTTATTCGGCGGTGACGTACCTATGTAGTTGTATGAGCGAGTTCACACACATGACATCACGACAGTATTCCAGATCCAGTAAAAAATACCGATCCGACAAAATATACACCAGTCCGTTTTACAGGTCCGTTTTATCGTGTACGTTTTTATTCGGCAATGGCGTATGTAGTTGTATGAGTGAGTTCACTCACACAACAGTATTAAAATACAGATCCGTTTTATCGGATCGAAGCCACGCGGGGCGTGACACGGGGGAACGGTACTGTAAATGCGGTGTGAACATCACCTCCAGTATCGACGGATCCGTTAAAAACGGCTCTGTAAATGCGGTGTGAACATCACCTCCAGTATCGACGGATCCGTTAAAAACGGCTCTGTAAATGCGGTGTGAACATCACCTCCAGTATCGACGGATCCGTTAAAAACGATCCTGGAAATACGGATGTTCAGTGTGAACGAGCCCTTAGACCCGCATTAACAAACCGGAATAAACACCTCTCAATATCGCGGCCTGTGAGCCTTTGTGTGTGTGGCTTTGTTTACCCTATGGGCTAAATAGGCTGAAGCCTGAAGGGCGCGACGACACAGGTCGGGCAGCTGAACGAAAAGTGTTTTTGAAAGGAGAATGGGTCCTTTCATTTCGCAAAACCCAGTCGAGGTCTGTGAGATTTGTAGGTACAGTTACACCCCCACTCCCCAGGGCGGGCTGATGTTAGCCTAAGGGTGGCTCAAACCATGAATCAGGCTTTGGGAGTAGCATCCTATGCGAAGCTGTCAACATTTATCTGCACCTGCATTTCATACACACAACATATTTTTTATTTATTTAAGAAATCAGCGTCTCATTCTCTATCAAAAGGACGGACCCACACTGACCATTGTTCCGATTGAAGGAAAGAAAGAAAATCAATTTATTCAGCACGCAAATCGACGCACTGCATACTACAATGCCAAAACGTGTAACAGTTACCAAAATAAAAATTCTTGTACCTACACCTTAAACTATTAGTAGACTAAAAATACAGAAATGCATCTGATTGCTCATTCGGATTGTAACGCGGCCGTGTTTTTTGCGTGTATTTAAATACTTATACGTTTTGATGTGTCTTAAGTACATTGTGAATCCGGGCCCTGCAGGGCTGCGATAGTCTTAGGCCTTGCTCTCGCGGCAGTCGGTGGTGACCTCTCGCTTCCGGCCGTGGTTCTGTCCATGGTTCAGGGACGAAAGTGCATGGGAAGCCATCGCCTTCTTCTGCGAGGAGGTGATGGCGACCAAAGAGGGAGCGGAGAGGGAGAGAGAGGCAGCTGCCACTCTCTCTTCCCGCGCCAGACACACTGGGCGCCGGAGAGCGCGAGATAATCTCCGGCCACTGTAGTGTGTGGCCTGTGGGTTGGGGGACCCGTCGCCCGACCAGTAACAGGCCCGAGAAGGCGGCGTGCAGTGTTCCGCGCGCGGATCTCAGGAGGACGTGGGGCTAGGCTCCACAGTAGGAGAGGCTGAGGCCTGCTAGGATCGCGGTGCATGCACTGCCAATCCCGCGATCTCGGCCAAGGGTCGGGAGAAGGAACACCGTAGGTTTTTAGCCGGTAAGAGTCCGGCATTACCCTTCGCCTTCCCCCTTAGAGCATATACCCCGGACGAAGGGAGAGGAAGGATGAGAATTTTCAAAAGAAAAAAACTTATTCCTTGCTTAGCCACGCAATCTTAGATCCGTACAGGCTCCAAAGTTTATTCAAATTATAAATCTCAATTATGAGACTGGTTTTTAGCTTATTTTTAGTTATGTGGTCCTGAAATCAAATAATTCTAAATTGCGACCCATGGACTCAATAATTCAACCTATTTCCGAAAAACCAAATACTGTTCGCTAATAAATAAAAAATCAAATTGTCACGGTTACGTATTCATTGAAAATGTCACAATACTTTGTCACAAGTTTTTTAATTTGCAAAATATGGTTTCGATAGATTATTATAAATTCACGGTTCGGTATCAGTGGGACTGTCAAACTATATTACATGTAAAATAATTAGTTAATTTTATAATAGATAACGTCATAATAATGTATATTGCGTTCAAGTGGCTAATTGGCTTGACTCTCACCATGTGGTTAACAGTGTGCGGCATCGATGTGTTGGTCAAAAGAAACGTTGAGCTTAAACAGAAGGGTGAGTTATCTAGATAACACGCGAGAATAGAATTTCAGGAAATAAACTACAGCTTTGTAATCTGTTTTAGGTTTCAACCACAAGATGTTTGAAACTGCCAGGAACACAACGATACCTGTTGAACGTAAAGTGGAGTTACAAAGTTTTAGATATTATCATAAGCACCTAAGCGACAAGCCCCACAGTGTTGCCTTTCTGCACTGTTTTATGTTTCTCGCCGGAGCACTTGTGGTGTCATTGTATAACAGAAAAAACGAAATTATTTTGTTCACAAAAGGGAAATTATCTGAAATTGACACAAAAGCTGTAGTAGAAAGATTACAACTACTACATAAAATTTCAAAAATAACCGTCAACTGGACATACGTTTTCACTATAAAATACAGCAAAATTATATGGTTACACATAAACAATGAGATGATAAAATTATGGAACAAAATCTGCGCTTCGTTAGTTCGGAAGGAATTAGAGAAGCCAAGAATAAATATTATTTTACTTAAAAAATTACAGGAAATTGGCCAAGAGAGAAAAAACCTAGGTCAGCTTTTGATCGCAGCTATCCATGAAAATAAAAACATTAGAATGCAGTATCAGCTAGAGAGTATGGCAAAAAATAGACTAGTTCGACACATTGAAAACACACAAAAGCAAATAAAAGAAAATAGATCACGATATGTCAGTTTCCAGCAGTTGTATTTATTAACACACCAAGAAAACTTGTTCCTAAAATCTCGGATGAAGAAACTCATCAAAGAAAAAGAGGAAGCCGAGAACAATTTGTTGGGGCTGATGAACGAAGTTTATAAATCAAAAAATAATGATCTTAAAGCATTTTGCAATCGATTATTAGTAAGAACTACAGATAACTTTTTAAATTCAGACGTAGGCGCGGAGATTCAAAAGTTTTTATCCAAATCCCAAACACCGGTGTCCTCGCGATCAAATTGGCAGTTAACTGGGCGTTCAAGTTTAGACCTCAAAATCAATTCTAGTAATAGTTGGCCGAGATGCGCTAACCCTCGCTTTGCAGAAATCATTCAAGATGACGTCCTCATACCTTTGGTATCTGATGCACCCAAACTGAAAGGGCTACCCGGGGAATACGTTTGGACAATCAAAGATAAAGATGGACTAATTGAAAAGTTGTACGAATATGATTATGAATCTGATTTAGATGACGGAGATACTATTAGAAGAATCAGACAGTATTCTGTTTATTTCGATAAGGATTGTTTATTGGATTTCTCACAGTGTGTATTTTTATTTATTTATTTAGTGCCATTTTTTCGGAGTATTCCGAGCTGTCCCCTTTGGGGTCCAACCAGGAATAAAAAAATCGATTTGTTTCTCTGTCACCAAGACGAACGGACAAATCGAACGAATTATTTCTGGTCTGTCCCCCCCTACTGTTCTTTAGGGGGACAAATAGAAATAAAAAGTTTCGATCTGTTCCCCTGTTACCTACGAGGGGACAGATCGGAAAATCCATTTTTTAAATCGTGAGATAACTTATTGATTATGGCGGTTTGACATATTTTCTATGCAGAAGCTGTCAAACAAAACATCAAACTTATTTCCTAGTTGTAGGATCTGACGATTGAAAAATAGGCCCTTCATAATTTAATTTTTAGTAGGTATCTACAAATACTGTTGTCGCCCTTTTCAGTTCAAGAACGATTATGGATGGAACTGGAACAGAACCGCCACCGTTGGGGAATCCGTGCACTGATGTAGCCTATCCAATTACAGGTCAAGGGTTTGTAACAGGCTCAGAGGCTTTCCAGAAATTCATGCAAGATAACAGAAATATAGTATCCAATACCACACCCAGGTTGCCCGGACCGCCATTATTGAGCGGATGATGATATACAAGTTTTTCTTTTTGATGCGATGTAATTTGAGAATAAAATTGTTTTTCTCTTTTTTTTCATCGGTGTGTTTATTTATTTTTTACGTTTATAAAAATTTACCGGGTATTTATTTTTTACTCTTATTCTAAAGGCAATTTTGTGATATGAGCTTGGCAACACCTGAATCTAACCTCAAATTGTTGGTTTTGTGTTGTTGATAGTCTTGTCTGTCTACCTGAGAAGTTTAAAGAATTGTGCTTTTCAAGTAAGTAAAGAGCATCATAATGTCATTAAGTTTTCTCATATTAAGTTATTGTGGTACCCATTTACCCTATTATTTATACATTTACATGTGACGTACGATATTTAATATTTATAAACAAAAACGTCACAGCATGTATTTGTTAAAATGTTGCCATATCTTTAGTAAGTTACCGTTTTATAGGGATGGAAAAATTAAAAGAAATAGAGGTGAACTCAGTCATTTGGAAATCAATTAGACAAGATGGGCTTGATTTAGAGTATGCTGTACCCATACCGAAGACTGTGGCATGTGATATATTTAGACAACTCGAAGACACGCTGGAATATTTTACAGGAGAATTGTCTAAAATAAAGTAAGGTTTTAAAGTATTCAATTGAGTCCTTAACATTTAATAATATTTTAATGTGGAACTTTATGCCTTAAAGCTAAAGTGTAGCAAGCATAAACTACAAGGTGAGTCAGCTAAAACTAGCTAAACATAAGGCGCTATTGTAGGTATAGGTATCTAACATTGTGACAATAAATAGATAATTTTTGGAATAATTAATTACATAATGTAATAAATAATAATGTAAACAGTTGTACCTAATTATTATATAATTGGTAATTGAAATGAATTCAATTTTATAAATTCGCATGCCTGCTGAATGGCAAGATATGACGGACTTATAACAATTTTGTAAATTAATATTCTTGTTACGATATCTTGTGGCGAATAAAAATGTATTGTATTGTAAGCAGAAATACAATAGAAGCAATGTCAAAAACCTAGGTACATTATTACAGAGATTTTGGATTGATATCGTCTGTTTATTAATATCCGCCGTAAAAGAGCCTCCACGAGTGACGATACTCGAGTGTGTCTGGCACACCCAGGGCGATCAGTTAGTCCTGCTTCCAACATTGCTGTCTGGAAGTTTTTTACACCACCGTGCGCGTGACTTATTCTCGTATAGCTCGTGCCGACCCAAGAGAAGTATGGCGGCGCTGCTACCAAAAAGCACAATAATCACGCCGAAGATCGGCTGTGTTTCGGCATGGTGTGTTGCACTTAATCTTAGGGACGTATTTACAAAACTATTTAAAATAAGCTGTTTTCCGATGAATCCATGAAACTTAGTCAAATGTTATGGTTAACTATTGATAGAAGACCTCCTTTCTGTAAAAGGCGGAAAAAAGATTTTTATATTTGATACTTTATAATTCAATGATTCAATAATATTAATTTTTCGTAGTTCCACCCACGAGAATAACGAAAATGGGGTGAGTTTCGGTAGATATTCGGGTTTAACACGTTTAGTGCCGGGTGCCCTCCAGGTGGGCTCCCTGTAGTCGCATTCGCCATGCCGGGTGCCCTCGTGGAGGGCTCATTTTAATGTAGGTTTTTCTTGGAAAATGCACCGTCATGAAAGAAGCAAACATCTATTTTACGACTTATTAGCGTATTTTTACGGTTTTTAACCTAATGAACTCTCCTCGAGGGTTCACTCTTAGCGCAAACGTAATGCCGTGGCCCCTCCTGGAAGGTCCACTAGCAATATGTATGGCGGCATGGCATATGAGCTCTATGAAAAGTGTGTTGGACTCGAATGTGTTAACGCTAGCTGTTTTAGCTGGCATAACCTGTATTCGCTCATATCCTCTGAAAAGGCCTATGGGCCTAGGTGCCGGTAGCTGCCTTTACCAACACCATTGACTTATTATATTTACTCACTGATTTTAATTTTAGGGTATTCGGTAAGGTTTACCCCCTGCCACGACAGCAAGTCGCTTACGGCGACTCTGGTATAACTTACACATATTCTGGAGTGACTGTTCCGGCTCTGCCTTGGCCGCCACCCGTGCTGGCTTTGAGAGACCTTCTTGTAGCACTCAGGGGAATTCAATATGACTTTGTTTTGGTCAACAAGTGAGTTTTATAATGTAGATTTATCTTATTGTAGAAATATGTAGTTGATGACGGTATTGAGTAAATTGTGGCGGCATCTATCACGCCACAATCACATGCGAACTATTCAAGCATACATCGCGATATCAAGATTTAACACGCTCAACTGTTGGGCAGTAGCCCGCCAGGCATAAGACTCCGCCTGGTTGGAGGATCCTCCCTTTGGTTGGAAAACACCACACCTAGTTCCTCCACAAAATAATTCTTAACATTAATAAGCGGAGTACCTATAGGCGGTATTGCCTAGATCCGCTTTCGGGAATACCTATCGTACGAAGAAGGTATTGTACAATTTCTTCCTATTCTCATGCTCAGGTTTCTAATGCTATAAAGAGCTTCAGTGCGTCGGCAGTGTCAACACAGTTCGAAGACAGTCTCCATTCGTACTTATTTTTTAATTAGTGCAAAAGAACACACTACCTACACGCGCTGTTAAAGTTCGATGCAATCTTATTGGCGGCTGTGAAGTGAGCTGCAAGTGCACACTACTTCACCGCGGGGCGGAGGCTGCGGGTTGCGGGCGGGTGTACTCCGACCTGCCAACCCCGTCACCCGACTTTTGTTAATTTCACAGCCGCCAAGTAAATTGAGTCCTACTGTGCCTAACGTGACTACCTCTCTCGACCCGCGCCAAATAGATCAAACTTCTCAATGTGAAAAGGTGCTGAGATATGAGACATTATTTCTGTTTTTATTCTCAAATAATTTTAAATGAAGGAGAAATTTATGAAATGACCCGTTTCTGTTTTCACATAACACCGATTACTTACTTTAATGGCCCGGCTATGCGCTCAGTCTTATTTGCATAAACAATGTACGTTATGAAGGCAAAGAGTATACCGTACCGGTATAACGCGCCGTGCCTACAATACCGTTTGCGCCTGCGCATGCATGATTAAGCGTGTAGCCGGATCATTATAGGAGCATAGTAACGAGTAGAACAAAAAAAACTAAAAATTGACGAGATTGTCGGTCTGAATCGTCATCAGATAAACTACTTATCTTATTTTCAATTATTGGAGTCCGTAGGTACTTATTGCGAGATTCCTTATATCATTATTACCAATCTTTGATAGGTTTATTAGTGTTATCGAGAATATTTATTATCATATTATCTTAACATTTCACAATAGATACAGAAACGGGAATGATCATATGGGCGAGCACAGAGATAATGAACCGGAGTTAGATGCTACCTGCCCCATAGCTTCGATATCCCTAGGACAAGAACGGACGTTTGTGCTAAAACATAGAGATGCCAGGAAACCAGGGAAAGATAAAAAGCCTATACCTCCAGGTAAGCATTTTATTTCAAATCCTCATACTTATTAATAGTCACAGAGTCATCGATATTTCTAAGTTTGTAAAACATGTATCGTAACAGCCTGGCTTCGTACGTCACCGTTTGTTTAGCTTTAGTGTGAGCATCTTCTTCTTGGAAAGGGTTCTCGATAACTGTGCTAACTCGTCGCCCGTATGTCTCGCAACCTTCGAGGAACTGCAGGCAGTCCTTTATAGAGTTATCTTTAACAACAATCAAGTGTTTAGCTAGGTTTTCTAGGAAGGATAAAAAGCAACGCTTAGCGTAAAACCAAGTGTCGGTGCCCAGACGTTTGTTAAAAGGTTCCAGAGATTTGATTACTCTTGATATCCCAAATTCGTAGTTTCCCTTCGCGCAATACAACGTGCCAATAACCAAGTTCACTATGCACAAATGGTAAAATTTCTTTTGAGGATCTTCGAATATTTGCTGCTCTTCTTCTTTTTCTATTTTACGCATGATATCCTCAGCCTCTTCATTTTGCGACGTCATTATGTAAGATACACAAAGGTTAGCTAAAACAACTGCGCTTATATCTAAAATATTATCGTACTGCTTCTTAACAATAGGTTCATAGAAACTGGCAGCTTCCTTGTATTTGTTTTCTTGCATGAACAGCACATGAGCTACGTTCAGACGCCAGACATCGGATTCGTTGCAGAACTCGACAGATTTGCGGAAAATCTTTTCTACTTGTCCATAGTTTTCCATATCCCAGTAAATCTTTGCTTGGGCCATGACAACTGGAATGTATCTTTCTAGAGCCTCCTCATATTCCACGACGGCTTTTTTCACTTGGTCGTTATCTCCCTGAGAGCGACTTTCCTGTACCACTTTTGTGAGCTTCCTTAGTTGTTCTGCGTGCTTAGAAGCAATGTCTTCGTATTTCTGGAATGCTTCTTCGGGGGATGTTTGGCTCGTAATTATGGCGTCCAGAAAATCGTAGAGGTATGGCGTTAAGTATTTATATGTGAACTGTGCGTTTTCAGCCAACACATCAGCTGCCAGATCAAAGTATTCAAACTTACAATATAGAAGCAATAGGTTAGCAAATGTTTCTGCTGGAAAAGGGTCTTGTTGAAGCAAGAAATGTAGTTTTTCAAAGCCATCTGTTGGCTTTATATCTATAGAAGTTAATGCTATGTTGTGCAGAGTCACTGCGTCCAACTCATGTTCATGTCTAGGTGGCATATCGTTCAGGGCTTCGCGCGCCGCTTCTATGTTCTTCAATTGAAACTCAATAGCAGCTTTAAGATTGAATACTTCAGTCAGTGCAGTTTCGTGAAGAGTCAGTGTATTTCCAACAGATTTTACTTCTGAGGTCTCTGCTTGCATGCCAACTGCTAACTCAGGATGATCGCGGATTCCTCTTTCGATCACAAGAGTTATATGTTTTAATGCTTGAGGGTACTCTTTAAGTTTAAAGTAACAAAGTGCGATGTTGTAATGGAGGTGCGCATTAAATCCCACTACATTGAGACTTCGTGAAAACTTTTGCAACGCCTCTTCATACTGATTTTCTTTGAACAGCAAACACCCAAGGTTAATATCTTTATCTGGGTCTTCTTGGGGATAAGAATCCACGAGTCCTTTTGCAGTTATAGTATCTTCTTCGCCGTATTTAATAGCAGACTGCAATTTTATGACCTTTCTTTCAAGTTCAGGGGCCGTTATTTGCATCGTGACTTTGTAGGATTCCTCATACATGGATGCTTCATGTAGAGCTTGGGCAAAGTAGAGTTTATATTCAGGAACATCAGGATGCATTGCCGATAATTGTTCATAACAATTTGCTGCTTCAACGAATGACTGAGTTCTGTAGTAGCAAAACCCGAGAAGGGACAGTCCAGCGCGGTTTGGACTGAAGTTAATCGCGTCATTGAGAGCCTTGATTGCCTCATCGTACCTTGCTTCCTTTATCTGAAAATAGTTCAAGGGTCGTCATTACAAAACCGATCCATCAACTCGATTTACATGATAATAAATTAGGTTCTAACGCAACAACGACTTCTCTTCAACGATTATCTAATTAGATTATTCAAATTACAAGTGGAACATAAAAGGACAACTGAAACATGCCGAGTGTCCCTTTCAGTATTATCGATTTATCGGTTGATATGCGTCATGCCTTGATAAGTTTACACATGAATGTCCTTTTATAGCTGAAAATAGGTTATCTAAGTGTTTCGCATCCTTTACCTGATCGGGGCGTATGTCGCATCAATAAGTGTCATGCACATGCCTTTGTCTAGAACTTGAGTTATCATACGATTATGAACTAATTGAATCAATTGTGAAATATGTGTAAACATTTCAAGGATGGAGGGTTTGTCCGTTTTTATGTATGAATATGAATTTTAAGGTTGACGAGCTCATAGACTGTTGCTAAGATCACGATAGAAGTACAATTCTTGTTCGTGCAACAGAATCTTATTAAAATTTGGAATCGATTGAACACTCCACTTTGTTTTGAGACAGTAGATTTATCATTCTTGTCGGCTTATTATGAGAACATTCATTTATATTCAAAGATAAAGGGGGTATTAATGTTATCAATCCGTAACGGAATTGGCACAATTATGAAGTCAGGGTTTTGCATATTTGACTATCTTCGACTCAAGATATTATCCCGAAAACGCGGGTCCGATAGATTAAATCAGCTAGTTTACTTCGATGATTTGATGGGTGTCTTAAATTCCAGCTGTATCGAATTTGGGAAAGTAAATTAATTTAGGTTGTAGGTATTATAGTTATCTATTGTCGTCGTTAATCTAATCTGTCCCTCGTTACACGAAATGCGCGTGCACTTAATCCTACACTGTTATCGTATAACGGTAAGTGTCGCAGATAATTTTCGTTTTAATTTAATTTCACAAAGTTCCAGCCTTGAAACCTATTTCCTTGTTAATTCATGGGTTTGGCCGGTTATTGATAATGTTGTGATTTCGTAACATGGTGTTATCGTATTTCGGTTTGCGGAAAAGATATGCTTCCGGTTTTTTCGAAGGTCAAAGGTGGGGCTTTCTGTAAAGATAGTGCTTGCTGTTATTTAATAGTTAATTATTTGAACTATGGTCTTGTTTTGTGGTCTTTTTAATCAGAGACCCCTCTATTACTTTTCTAGATGTTGTACCTATTGAAGAAATCGTTCCTAAGGGCGTACCTACTGATTGAGTCGTCACAGTAGTCTAAACAAATCGCAATTTATACTTTTTTACTATGCTACTTGTGACACGTGGTGACGTCCTGAGTGTGGGATATTATGGTAAGGACAGCTGGACATGGGCCTCCTCCAAGTTATTGCACAATTGAAATATTATTTCAGACCAAAGGTAAATCCACAAGTGATCAAACTAGCATAACGGCTATTTATGGACTACTTAACTAACAGATAACGAAATTCTGTTAGTCAATCTCTTTATACCACAATAAAAGTTAGCTCACAAGATCTATTTTTTTGAAAATATAATACCTGCCTTAATCATAAATGATTTGATTGATAACGTATTCATTTGAGGGATAGGAAAACCACAGCAGTTATTTTAAAAATAATAGTACTTCATCTTTCCTTACCATAGTATAAATAGTTTTCGTGTATTGCCCATCTTTTATTTGCATTGTCATATCCATAATTTAAATGTATTAGAAATTATTGTGTTGCGATGCAAATAATAATTGAGTATGATTTCCCGTCCAATCTTGTTTATTCTTTCCATTACCATAGCAACCACATTCTCTTTGATAGCAACCGTGAAGTTGACGTGACCATGGACGTGACTATGTTAGCCAAACAAAGAGGATGAGTCTCTAACGCCAATTTATTCAGTATTTTTGTTCTCTTGCAGTGAAAATAGAATTGGAGCACGGCAGCATTTTACTTATGAATCCGCCTACAAACGAGATATGGTATCACTCTTTACCGACACGAAAAAAGTTGTTGGGTGCAAGAATAAATTTAACATTCAGGAAAATGCGTCTCAAACAAGATTCCAGAGTAGAACCAGAACATAAACGCCGAAAACTATAGAAGGGCAAAGTATTTTTTTATAAGCTGAATGACATTGTTCCTTTGTCAACTTTCCATCTCGAAGACGTTAAAAAAACAAATGTCAAGCCAATTGTCATTGTCAAATTATAATGATTTGTTGTGTGTGTCGATGTTAAAATTCGTTTTATTTTAGTGAAATAATACCAAATAGAATCCAGTTGTTGTTAAAATATCTAAGGTGAGTGTCTCTTACTAGTAGTATCCTAACTATACGCATTATTATCCACATACATGTACATAAATAAATGTTTAGATAGATTCATTTGGTTATCAGATACTCGAGTAGGTACATTTTCACGATAAGAGGTGACTATATAACGGAGGAAATCGTTGAACGGCCACCGTTAACACTGCAGATTGAAATGAATACTGTTTTACGTCCAAAACCACTCTTCGTTCTTGTAACTTGCCAAACATGGGCTGAAAATAACGTCATTGAAATTGATGGGAGATTATTCGAGTGCAGAGCGCTAAAAGTTGACTAAATTATAAAGTTAATACTGTTCGGGCATTGTACGCCACGGGCGAGGATTCGGAAACAGATGGTGGTTAATGGATTTGACCTGAAATAACCAAGTATTTGTCAAAGTCAAATCATTTGATAGTAGATTGTAACTTGTGACTATGTGGTTTGGTCCAAATCTGCAGAGGTCTTACAAGTATATGATGTTTGCGTCCAAGATGCCGTCTCTGCGGATAGACAAGAGCGACCTGAAGTGCAAGAATGGCTGTGATTACTTTGGGAACCCGCAGTGGCAGGGATACTGCTCCAAGTGCCACAGGGAACAGATGCAGCGGCAGAGGAAGGCCGGTGAGTCATTGTTATATTATTCATATTTATACAAAGCCTACAAATTCAAATACCCAACTGAGTCAGTTAAGAAAAATATTTTTTTTTACTATTGCATTCAGAATTTTGTTTTAAATTTTGTTTACTTTGTAGTGATTTTCATGAGCTTTCAGTTGTAGCCAAACTTATTATTTTAACATGATTTCTATTATTTGTAAATAAAGTACCCAAAGAAATTAAATCTGGAATCATCAATTCTGGAAGAAAATGTTGGTAGCTTTGTTTAAAGAATATATGTACCTAGTCATATATGCATAATAATTAGATAATTAGATAAAATGTCTAGACAAGCAATACTTAAGAAATAATGCACAAGTAATTAAGTGTGTTTGATTTTATTTAATTATACTATCTTCTTATAGTAATATAAATAAATTACAATCTTGATAAAAACTCAAATAAGTAATTATAATTTTTAAACATGGAAAAAAAAAAAACAAATAAAAAAATAGTAGCCCACTGGCATCGGGCATAGGTTCCAAGCTGCGGGTAGTCAGGGCTCCAGAGAAAGGAACCTCCTCTGGATATTATAATAATTAATTAGTTTGAAAAATCATTTTGTACTAAAACTTTATTTAATTAAGAACTAACATTTTAAACAGCAACCTTGATATTTGAAATTTATTTATTTATTTATTTATTTTTATTTATATACTCTTTATTGTACATAATACACCAGTTAACAAAAACGAAAACAAACATTTATTTACACAATATATGTACAATGGGCGGTCTTATCGCACAAGGCGATCTCTTCCAGACAACCTTAGTATGGACTGGAAGAACGGAAAGAGATTACGGGCAGTTTAGGTGTACAAGTACTTAGCGTACATAATATTACTTAAATATAATAACATAAAATAAATATCAATAATTACACAAATATTTATAAAAATAACTAAAAGAAAAATACATATTTAAAACAAACTAATAAATAAATATAATTAATACAAATAAAAATAAACAAAGAAGATGAGATGAGAACAATAATAATCAAGAAATAGCAAATTAAAGTGACAAGTAATGTTCCTTCACTAGCTTTTTAAAAACTGGCAGTGATTGCGCACGTCTCACATTGAGTGGTAATGCATTCCACAAGCGAGCAGCTTGAACTGTAAAGGATTTGTCAAAAAAGGAAGTGGAATGCTGTTGTATTTTTAGCTTAAGATTTTCTGATGATCTCAAGAACCTAGAATGTGTGTCACAGAGGAACTCGAAGCGTTCTTTAAGGTAAAACGGGGTGGAGGGATTAAATAGCACATTATAAAGCAGAGTAAGTATATGGGCATTCCGGCGAAGGCGAATAGATAGCCATTTGAGCTTTGTACGAAATTCAGAAACATGATCATATTTACGCAAACCAAATATGAATCTGATACAAAGGTTTTGAAGTCGCTCAAGCTTTCCAAATTGGTCCTCAGTTAGATCAAGATAGCTGGCATCAGCGTAGTCAAGGATAGGGAGAAGAAGAGATTGTGCTAACGCAATTTTGGTGGCAGTCGGAAGGAAATTTCGAAGGCGTCTAAGGGAGCCCGCCGAAGCGAACATCTTACGACTGACTTCCTGCAGTTGTGAATTCCAGGAAAGGGTACTGTCAATATAAATCCCCAGGTTCTTAACTTTGTTGGTAATAGGAATTATAGTGTTATTAAAAGAAACCTGAGGAAGTATAGTCCAGTCAATCCTGGAGACTGTCCGAGAACTGCCCACAACAGTCAACTGGGTTTTAGTGGGGTTGACCTTCAGTCCAAACTCTTTACTCCAGTCACCTATTCGAGCCAGGTCTAGATTTATAGTATCAATGGCTTCTGACAACTTTCCAAGAGGGGCTTGGCTATAAATTTGAAGATCATCTGCATAAAGGTGGTAGGAAGAAGTAAGTCGGTGAGAGATAGAATTGATAAATAACGCGAAAAGTAGAGGGGATAAAACGCCACCCTGAGGCACACCGGCAGAAGTGCTGCACCAAGAAGAGAAGGTATCTTCGATGCAAGTACGTTGTCGGCGACCAAACAGGTAACTACGAAACCAATCAATCACCGGTGGAGATATGTTAAAAGAGCAAAGTATGCCAAGCAAAATATCGAAATCCACGGTATTGAAAGCATTGCTGAAATCTAGCAATGTAAGTACCGTCAAGTTTCCGATTTCCATGCCTGACCTAATATCATCCGTAATATTCACGAGGGCTGAGGTAGTACTGTGTCCAGGTCGAAATCCAGACTGAAAACGATTCAGGAGGTTAAATTTGGAAAGAAAAGTGCTGAGTTGATGGTGTATAAGGTTTTCGAGGACTTTAGAAAGGAATGGTAATATAGATATAGGACGATAATCAGAAAAGGATGCAGGATTCGACTTTTTGGGTAAAGGGATAACTTGGGCATCTTTCCATGCAAGGGGAAAGACACTACTGGAAACGGAGAAATTGAGAACATGGAGGATGACAGGAAGAATTTCATCAAGAATGGGAATGATCATGTTACGGCTGATACAGTCACATCCAACAGCGTTGGATGTTATTGATACGATGCTTTTTTTAACATCACACGCGGAGAATTGAGTAATGACAAATGGGGAATAATCAGGTGTCGGAATATTTGAAAGATAATTTAATGTAGTAGCTTTAATAGTTCTATCAAAGTCAGACGGAGATGAGAAATGGTTATTAAGTAAATTAATATCTAAATTTTTAGGAATAGTCTCATTACGCGATTTTCCGACCCCCATTGATCTTAGAAACTTCCAGACTTTAGCTGGATCTCCGTTTTGAACAGATTTATGGACATGTTGGCGCTGTGCATTCCTACACACCTTATTGCAGTGATTTCTAATGGAAACGTATTTATCCCAGTTAGCATCGTTAGGACGAATTTTATATTTGAATTTCGCTGCTACCTTCCTAGTCATTAACACTTTAATTTCGTCATTGAGCCAAGGTGACGGAAGGTGTTTCACTTTAACAGTCCGAATAGGCGCATGCAGGTCAAAGAGCTGGATTAGATTTGAAGTGACCAGATCAACTTTTTCATCAACAGTTGTACATGTACCCAGAGAAGTCCAGTCTATGTTGCTGGCATCCTCCCGAAGACGATCGAGATTCATGCCCCCAAAATTGCGTAGCAGAAGAGTTTTAGACTTTGCCTTTGGAGGGCGGATCCTGTACGAAAGAAAAATCAAGTCATGATAGGAAAAGGCGTCTGCTGGACATTGGCCATGCTTAACGGCATGCTGGGTAGATGAGACGAAAATAAGGTCAAGTAGAGAAGGAACTGAGTTAGGGAAATGGTGTGTAGCACTAAGATCTAGAATGGAAAGATTACTCGATTCAGCAATATGACGAAGAGAAGAAGAACGCGAATCATTTTTAAGGAGACAGGTGTTGAAGTCACCCATGATGATAGTGTGACTGTAAGAAGGTATTAATGTTTCTAAGATAAGTTCAAAGGAAGAGAAGAAATTAATGCGAAGAGAAGGACAGTAGTATACTCCAAGGAGAACTTTAGAATGGTGCAGTTCAACTTCCAAGAACAGATGTTCACCGGCATTCGACGGAGGTGGCTGTGCGGACATATTTATAACAGAAAAGGGAATATGAGTCCGAAGATATATGGCCACACCGCCACCAGCGCCCACCGCACGATCATTTCTTATAAGCTGAAAGCCAGGGAGAGAGTAAGAAGATGAAGGTAGACATGGTTTTAACCATGACTCTGAAACAAGAATTGCATGAATATTCTTACAGTCGAAACTTGCCAGCATATCGGGGAAATGAGCCGGAATACTCTGGGCATTTATGTGGACGACATTAAAATTCTTGGTAACATCAGAAAACTGTGAAACAAGAGTGTCAGCTAACGAAGGAATACTTGCAAAGCTCTCATCATCGCTACTTAATGAAAAAAAAGTATCAGTATCGCTGCTACAGTCAGGACTGAACATTGATACTGAATAAAAATAGATTAATAAAAATATATGATAATAATATAAATACGTCAAAAAATATGTACAATCAAAATATGATTGTCCACCTGCCAGATGTGTAAAAAAGAATAACTAAAAGAAAAATATGGTAGTCCAGGCAATATTAAACAAAAATAAAATAAACATAAATTAATTCGTGTAACAGAGTCGTTCAAATGCTGAAAAATTACAATGACACAGACACGGAACGCAATCAAGATGACATAATATTGAATGAGTGATTTGACAGTAAACATTAACAGAGAGGTTATAATAAATAAATGAAAAGAGGGTGCCTGTACATACGCAAAAGATTACAAGGACTGCTATTATTATTACCTGGACTACAAAAACAAATGATGTACAACACTTCACTTTCGGGCCGCAGCACGCTTGATTTTCGTCGCTGCGCCCGTCACAGCAGCGACCGGTACTACAATTTCCTGAGCCGGCTGCACTGTGACCTGCTCCGGCTGCTGCCCGATCTTGTTGAGGTCCTTATGCGTAATCACACGATGACGCGTTCCATCAGACCCGAGAACGAACACAACACCCTCCCTGGTCCAGCATTGGGTCACACCAAATCTATCCCGCGCCGCCATGAAGACGTTGTGCCTGGCCTTAGTGAGGAACTCTGACAATGTGATACCTGAGCCCTTCAGCTTGGTCTTGTCAAACCATATCTCATCCCGGAGAGCCACATCATGAAGCTTGAAGAGGATTGGTCTGGACTTTTGGGATGTGCTACGCCCCATCCTGTGACATCGCTTGATATCCGCAGCTGTGAATGTATCAAGTTTAAATCGATCCTTGATCACTTTTGTCAATACATCCGTAGTCTTCTCATCCTTCAACTCCGACACTCCATGCAACAGCAATATTTTTCGGCGCCCACGCATCTCCATGTTATCCATGCTCTGCGCAAGAATCTCAACCTGCTGTTGGAGGGTGCCAAGCGCCTGAACAATGAAGGTCCGGAATGTTGCAAACTCGGCAGCTAAACTCAAGATGGTGGTGGAGGATGTAGTGCTTGGAGCTTTCTGTAACTGCTGCTCAAACTCTGACATCCTTTGAGTAAACAGGTTGCTCATGTCTGTGATGCTGCGGCTTATTGAGTCCATAGTGAGATGTTGTGTCAAAAAGTGAATATAATAATTTAAATAACGGAGTAAACACTAGGTTGGCAGGTAGATACAGTTAACTACTGATAACAGTCATAAATATACAAATAAATTAACAAAAAACTATTTAATATAAATAAAAAGTTGGGAGCAAAAATTTCAGGTCTATATATTACAACTACCCCCAAAACTTTTTTCAATTTTTGGGATCAATCAGCAATCCTCTTGGTGTTGTAGGTGTTACAGGGTTATTGGAAAAGTACTAACAACCTCTTAAGGGGTCACTGTACTCATTGTTATGAAGAACTTTTACTATGGGACCAAACCTGAAATCGCGAAAAAAATATCTGTTCCCTACATTTATGTTCGCATAATTCGTGAAAATGTAGGGAACAGCTGTTTTTTATTTTTCGCGATTTCTCATTTGGTCCTATAGTAAAAGTTGTTCACTTGTTCACAATGATGAGTACAGTGGCCTCTTAAGAAGTTGTTAGTATTTTCCAGATGGTGGCAAATTCTTTCCATCAGGTGGGCTGTCGGATTGTTTGCTGAACTATTACAAAAATAAACTTTCTATGAGTAGGCTTTACCTAAACTTCAAGGAAGGAAGTAATATAGAGTGGATAGTACCTCCTCTAAAATCCTGGAATACTTAATTATAATAACGTTTTAATTCCGTGATTTAAAAATCACGAATTGTTTATTGGACTTTATTTATAGTTATAAATTATTTATTTGAAGAAACTTAAAGCATTTTTTAGGGTTCCGTACTAAAAGTATTAATTTAAAGAGCTTGGTTTTACATATTACATGCACTGTATTACATAAGTAGTACGGAACTCTAAAAAATGTTAAATTATTTTTCAGATCAATAAAGGTAAACTAAACACAAAACTTTCAGGTATACTATCTCTTTTTCTCTCATTATGAGTATCGTAGACGGAATGAGATAACGAACCGAATTGGTCGACAACTGCTTATCGAAAGGCTTCTGGGGGTCTACTCCCTAAGCACGAAGTCCGTGGTTTCGGTCTTAGTTACGAGCGTTTCCTACTCCCTATCACCTACGGACATACGATTATTTCGGGGCCCGAACTAAGAATGAATGACAACACGATTTAACAGTTGTCCCAACTACCGATGTGTTTTTGCCCGTCCGAAATGTTGAACTTGACACTTGTTTTGTTCACTCCTACGTTTCGGGCTACTTCCGGACGGGTAACTAACTTCGTTGACGGACTTAGGGAGTAGGCCCCTTGAATTAGGGGGCTGGTTGGTGTTCCACTTCATTACGGATTAAAATTGTTTCTCTCTGTCTTTTTGCGCCATGTGCCAATGTGAGCCTAATAAAAAGATTCTCCTCTAAAAGTATCCTCTGAAAGATTAATTTAATTTTCATGAAATAATTTATCCTCTATTACACAACGTAATTAACGAAAAATCAAATCAGTGTAAACAACTTCTTTCGCAAGAGAATTGTGTAACATGATATGAATCAAATCAATTTAATCATTGATAATAATTATAATTTTTAACCAAAGGTGTTTTGACTTTAACTGCAGTAAGTATAGATAATGTGAACTTCACCTTCCACAGTTATCATTGTGATTAAGGTTCCACATAACGTGTAAGATAATATTGATTGAAATCTCAAGGTTCACTTGGGTGTGCCACTATGATTATGCAATGATATAGAAAATAATATGTATTTGTTTTTGAGTACAAATCTGGTAGTGTGTATCCTTAGGGTTGCCATATTTTCCCGAGACCCCGTCGGGACACTTTTGGAAAGGGTGATTTTTATAAGGAAAAAATTGATTAAAGTTGATGGACAATTTGGGACAAACATTTATTACATCACAAGTTATATGGAGATAGATATAGGAATAGGATATACATAGCAATTAATTGAAAAAATCGTTTTTATATTTCACCTGGGAGCCTGAGACAATAGCTGTTGTAGATTTCCTTTTATAAAATTCTCTGCGTTCCGTCGTGTTACTTAGGTTAGATTAGATAATACGGTTGAAACTAAATGATCGGGATATTTTATAGCTCGTCGGGACACCCTTAATATCGGTGACATGTCCCGCCATATCGGGACGAATGGCAACCCTAACTATTCTACATGGTACAGTACGACTTAAGAAGTCGCATTGCAAACTTCGTAAAACCGATCACTTCCGAACTGAATGCGATTTCAACACGACGAAAGTTTATTAGTACTGTAGTATAAAATGATCATTGGTTGTTCCATCAGGTACGTCGATGGAACTGCTTAATAGTTAGTTTTGTCGTACTCTACCCACCAATGTTAGAGGAGACAAAGTTGCGAGATGGGTGAATAGGTTAGATAAAATAAAACAGACTACAAAACCAGACTCTGGGTACCCAACATCAGGCAACTCTGCATGTACGGTAGTACGACATAATATAAACATTCGTGTGTTCGAATTTGTACGAATCATGCAACCAAATATGTGCCCTATCTGGAATTGATCAAAAGAAGACAAAGCTAGAGTTATTTAGATACACATAGAGAAGTTGGCCAGCCGGGCTAACCCGCGATATTATTTTGTATTCGCATTATGTCGTGCCGAGGCGATATAAGTCAAACATTATCTCGCCTCACCACGAGATAATGCGTCGGTAAAATTATGTCACGCTGCGCTTGTTAGGCTTGCAGGTCGCACAAGTTATGTCGTAGTACAATACGGCCGACGTATCTTGGCAAGTCTGAAGTTAGTTGTTTGGCTGCGCAATGAATCTTTTAGAGACGAAATTGTCTACTGCGCAGCTAATCAGCTAACTTCAGACTCGCCAAGATACGTCGGCCGTATTGTATGTATGTACTATACACAACTCCATTTACCCTCTCACAGTCCTACTGACAACTGTCGACAGCCTCTCCCAAGTTGCGCCACTCCTTTTGACTTTATATGACTTTCAAATTCAATATTCTCCCTTTGTTGTACCATAGTCAGGCAGGTACAGTCAGCGACAAAAGTAGACAAGCCTGCCAAGCGTGGCGATTATTGCAAACCAGAGTCTTTAACCAGAGGCCTTTGTCCAGCAGTGGAGGTCATTCGGCTGAATGATGATGATGATCTTTTTGTTAACCAACATATGTCGCGACTGTACATTAATAACAGGTACATTTGGGAGGTTTGTTATTGACTACTATATTCTTGTTTATGTGCACGTGCACATAAACAAGAATATAGTAGTCAATAACAAACCTCCCAAATGTACCTGTTATTAATGTACAGTCGCGACTAGGGCTTTCAATACCGGTATTCCGGGATCCCGTAATACCGTGATCACGGTTATATATTGGTCTTTTTTAAATCACGGTATTGACGAGACAATACCGTGATTACGGTATTACAAATAATAATATATGTTATTGCGGTTTGTTGTAATAAGTAGTAGGAAATTGTATTATGTGATATAATTTACGATGTGATGTTACTCTCATACTTGTTTTCGCCATTTTTTTCTGTTTGACTGTTGTGTATTGTCCTTGGACCCCTTTTACGTAACGGGGCAGTTATTGACGAGTCCTGAAGGGTCTCCAGCCAATGGTGGGGAAGTAAAATACTTAACCTAAGCTAACTACTTATACTACACTAACATCATGACTACCTGCAACAACAGCACTAAAAGCGACACCTAGTGGGACTCGGACCTCGGCTTAGGGCGTTGCTGGCGGGGGAGACAGCTTGATGAGGGCTGAATTATCAGCGTGACTGCGGAATCTGAAGAGACGACCGGCTCTACGACGGGAGAGCTCGGTGGATCGTGACCGGCGGCGGTGGGACGTCGCAACGGGCCTCGCCAGCGAGGACGGTAAGCCGGATGGCGGCGGACGTTGTGTAATGTGCTGGTCGATTTACTCGCCTCCTGAAGGAGGGTAATTTACTGATGAGAGAGGGACTGTAGTCAGCCGCTGCGGCGACTTGGGGGTTCGAATGGCGCGGGGCAGTGTCGAAGTAACGCTTGGAAATGCGTTTGAGGTGTTGCCTGATGGTCGGCATTTTTTAGATCGAGATAGAGTGGACCGTTACGTATGAACCACGGGGCAGCCGCGGCTTTGCGCAACACTTGATTCTGGAGGGTTTGGAAGGATTTGAAGCGGGAAGGCACAACGTGTGCGAACACGCTGCTAGATAACCTAAGTCAAGATGGGGCGGATGCACGTCACGTAGATTCTCAGCTTATTTCTAAGTGACAATTGACTGCGTGCTCTAAGGATGGGGACCGACAGCAAAAGTGGTGCGAGCGCGCACCGTTTTGATGTGGTCTATGAATTTCAGACGGTGGTCGAGGATAACCCCCAGGTATTTGGCTTTCATCTCCCAAGGGATCTGTTTGCCGAACATGAGGACGGGATGGATGCGGGTGTGGGAGTCACCGTGTCTCTCGAAAACAACGGCTGCGCTCTTTTCTAGATTCACCTCTAATCTCCATTTCCGGAACCAGACTCTGAGGGTGTCGGCCGCAGTTTGGATGGTTCGAGTGATACTATCGAGACTCCTACCGGAATAGTAGACTAGGTCGAAATGCCTACGTGCAAAATGACTAGATTTAGTTTAAGTTTTGATTACGTTCCTAATTCCTAGTCCTAAATCAATCAATACCAAATAGTTATACTAATAAGAGAGTTTTGTATTATTATTTTTAGAAAGTAACCATAATAAAGACTGTTTTGAAAATATAAGCACGTATTTTAATGGTTTTATTAATGTCCTAATTGAACTTGTGTTCAATACCGTGATCACGTGATCACGGTATTGATCACACTAATACCGGTATTGATACCGGTATTGAAAAAATCCGGTATTTGAAAGCCCTAATCGTCACACGTGTATAATGCACATGCACGTGTTAAATTTATATCTTGTTTGCCATTTATTTCCACAATGTATTTGTTTACGAGTTGATTTTTTCATTATGTTATTAGCTTCATGTTGTTTTTCATGTATTAGGTTCAGCATAACCATAATATTTGCACACTATACCCTATTTAGGGTTCCATACCCAAAGGGCAAAATGGGACCCTATTACTAAGACTCCGCTGTCCGTCCGTCCGTTCGTCTGTCACCAGGCTCATGAACCGTGATAGTTCTATATACCATTATGTAGACAGTTGAAATTTTCACACATGATGTATTTCTGTTGCCGCTATAACAACAAATACTAAAAAACAGAATAAAAAAATAAATATACATACTGTGTCTGTTGTATGGGAAGTGGGCTCCCATACAACAGACATGATTTTTTTGACGTTTTTATAGATTTCGTGCGCGAGTCCGACTCGCACTTGGCCGGTTTTTTCTATGACCTTAACGTCGAGAAATGACCGCTAAGTTAGGACTCATCTTTCGGTGAACTGAGTGTATTCACCTGGTAGAGAATGACGGAACTTATTCATATTAGCTATGTCAACTCATTGCATTTATATTCTGAAAAATAAAAAAAAAATCTTTATCTTTTTTTTATAATGCCATTAGTTAGGTACCATTCAAAATAGTAACCTACATAAAAGCTTTTAGCTTACTATAGCTTTGCTTATCTAAATTGATGTTTTATGTAAATAACTTGTAAAATACTTGTTTGGGTATTTTTTGCAAAACTGTGTTTTGAGTAGGGTTACCATTTCAAAATTTGAAAAGTCCGGACAAAAAGCTGGACATTTGCCAAAAAGTCCGGACATTTCAAAAAAAGTCCAGACATTTTAGTCACAAAATGAAATAGTTGATTGTTTTAAATTGAGATGAGATTGATTAACTAGTTGTATGTAGTTTAATAAAGATTGATGACTGATTTAATACTCGTTTTATTTTTAAGTAATTTAATGCGAAAATTAAACATTTTTTTTTTCCATCTAAGCCAAAAATCCGGACCAATTAAAAAGCCGGACAAAGTCTGGATGAAAGGCTGAAAGTCCGGACATGTCCGGATAAATCCGGACGGATGGTAACCCTAGTTTGGAGTCCATATTGACATGTAAATATTTGATACTAGCTTTTACCCGCGGCTTCGCTCGCGTTAATTTATAATAAAAAAAAACTCTTAACACACTTCTAAAGTTTCTGTATAATTCAATCATGTTTCGTAAGACACGTGGCACCATCTATGAACGTTAATGTTGTTTTCCTCGGGAACGGTACTTTTTTTTTTACGGATAAAAGGTACCCAATGTCCGTTTCTGTACACCTGAAAACGTATATGCAAAATTTCAGCGTGATCGGTTCAGTGGTTTAGGAGTGAAAAGGTAACAAACAAACTTACTTTCGCATTTATAACATTAGTTAGGAGTAGGAAGTTAGGATAGTCATCTTGACATAGTGACATTGCCTAGATATAAAAATGAATCCCTATTTCCCTTGGTCACGGCATCACGCGTGAGCGGCTGGACCGATTTCGCTAATTTTTTTTTGTTGTGTTCGTTATTATCCGGAGAAGGTTCTTATGACAGAAAATTTTGATATTTAAAAAAAAAAAAAAAAATTTTTCTCATGTTCACATTCTTTATTGTTTACTGCATACATGAAAATGGTTTTAACTTTTTGTTACTATTTTGATTTTATTTCTGAAGGTAGGTAGTAGGTAGGTAGTATGTAGGAAAAAGTGCATTGCAACGCATGCTGGGTACAGCTATTCATTAATTCTTTTCTAGCCTGCGTCATCCCACTGCTGGGCAAAGGCCTCTCCCCATGACTTCCAATTTTTTCGATCCAGAGCCAAAGTGGACCACTGGTGATTGATTTTGTCTAGCTCGTCCCGCCATCTTCTTCGAGGTCTGCCGCGACGCCTTCTGCCTATGTCAGGGCTCCATAAAGTGGTTATTTTGGCCCACAGCTCATTTGGGTACAGCTAGTTTTATAATAATAATAAGTTCTTTATTTCTCCGCACAATGACAAGCTTATAATATGGTAGTGAAACACGCTATGATAATTATGTATATTTATAAATAAAATTAAGCAAATAAAGGATGCGCGTGTCAGTGTACATTGACTCTAGAACTATAATAATATTTAATAATGTTTTATGAATGCATGTGTGCAAGGATGAATCATTTCTGTGTTTATACGCAATTTATGATCGTGTTTGTCAGATCATATCTATTTTAATTTGATTAAATTATGTATATCACATGGAAATATTTAAAATGCATCAATTTATGTGAAACATCTGCATAATGTAAAATAAAAAAATATAATATACATACAAGATTAGTTGGAAAGGGGGTACTAAGTCGCGGCCCACTTAAGTATCACTTATAACTTTTTTAAAGCAAGTGTTAATTTTTTTATGTCCTCGTAAAATTTAAGTTTATTCAAAAATCTTCAAGTCTGCTTGAATTACGAATTCAGAAAATTAAGCTTCTAATCCGTGACCCCAAACATGACCTAAACTGTAAACACAACTGATCATAGCTGAGGATAGATAGATTTAAGTGTATTTTTTATGAAATCTTTGAACAGCTATTTCTCTTAAACTTTTGACTTTTGGGGAAAGTTGTAGAGCAAAAGTTATTCATTACTAGCGATCTGCCCCAGCTTCGCACGGGTACTATAAGATGCATGCTGTATACATATAAACCTTCGTCTTGAATCACTCTATATATTAAAAAAAACCGCATCAAAATCCGTTGCGTAGTTTTAAAGATCTAAGCATACATAGGGACAGACAGACAGCGGGAAACGACTTTGTTTTATACTATGTAGTGATTATAGATACTTTAACATCCTTTCGGATTATTACCCCCTATCCGACTAACTTTTATAAAAACTTAAAAACCTATTTTAAAGAAAAACTTGAACATCGAAAATGTCATTGAACTCAACACCGTCGTTTGCCCTTTGACTATAAAGCCGGGTCTGCGTCGACAAAAATCTAACAAAACAAACTAATAAAACATGTGAACATAATATTAGCCATATATATTGCCGTCTGCTGCGATTAAGAAACAAAAAATCGACGAACAATATTAGCAACTAACAAACACGAAAGATGGGTGCAATGTACGAGAGCAACGACAAACATTCGCATGGGGGGTATCCCCCACAGGCGAACGCGGGAATGTTATCCATTCGTCTCGGATAACATGTTTGCGTGTTTTTGTTTGGGTAAAAAACCGGCCAAGTGCGAGGTTCCGTACCATTACCTATAAAAACGGCAAAAAAATCACGTTTGTTGTACGGGGGCCCCCTTAAATATTTATTTTATTCTGTTTTTTAGTATTTGTTGTTATAGCGGCAACAGAAATACATCATCTGTGAAAATTTCAACTGTCTAACTATCACGGTTCATGAGATACAGCCTGGTGACAGACGGACGGACGGACAGCGGAGTCTTAGTAATACCTAGGTTCCCGTTTTACTTTTTGGGTACGGAACCCTTAAAACTAGGCCACGTTCCCATTTTGTTAGAAAAACATGTAAGGACCTTTTTCTAACAAAAATGTGGTCGCAGCATTGGCTTTAGCAAATAGACGAATATACATCAAACATTTCTTGTTCAACAGAAAAAGCATCATCAGCTACCCTACCCAAGCCAGAACAGAAGAAGCCGGAGCGAGGGTTGAAGATCACCTCCCACTCATCGTTCTCCAAGTTTGAGGAAAAGAGACTCCGGCAGAGCGAGACCCTGAAGAAGGCCAACCTACTCAAGTTTAGCGTGTTCAAGAAGAGTAGCACAGGTAATTGTTTTTGATGACAGGGTCAAAAATTGTGGGTGTCGTTAAAGGCGATGAAGGAATGAACTCAAAAGGGTGGACTACTAATATACACTAGAGACCGAATGAATCCGGGTCACTAAAATAAATCTTATTATCTGGAAAACTAAGAATGCTAGCATATTCAAATAAAAAGTATTTTATAAACTATTTGACATTTGATGACGTCTTTGGTCTAGTGGTTCGAGTGTCGGACTGCTGATCACGAGGTCGTGGGTTCGATTCCCACAGGACAAATATTTATGTGATGAACATAAGTGTTTGTGTTGGGCTGGGTGTTTCTTATCTATTATAAGAATGTATTTACAAAAAAAAACTATATAAATATTATATCCATTGTCTAGTACCCATAGTACAAGCTCTGCTTAGTTTGGGACGAGATGGTTCTGTGTAAACAACGTCCCAAATGTTTATTTACAGGGTGTAAATGTGAATTCGTGTAATTCCTTCAAACCGCGTGATCGACTGGTGACACTGATTGACCCTGCATAGGTTTTTTCAAAACAACAAAAAAAAGTTTTCAAACAATAAAACATGGTATTCTGTATCTGAGTAATTTTGCCGTCCCAAGTTAACTGACTGCGTGGAGCGATATCGCGCTTGTCGTGCCCGTCAGCTGTGTCGCCGTGCCATCATTAATTTATACAAGGCATCGAAATTTTCCATCACATAAAAATTTTATTTGGGAGGAAAAAAAGTTATTTTTTATTTTTAATCAAACTAAATCCCGTGCGGGGTTAATCTATACCATTAATAGATTATGTGCTTTGAAGGTATTACACGAATTCGTTAACACGCTGTATATTTATTTATTATTTAATAGGTGCTACTCAAATAAAATTAATAAAACTTCTTAAATAGTCTACGAAACACTTTTTATTTGGATAAGAACGTTTGAAGGTTTATGTTGGTAACCTGGATTCATTGCTCCCGAGTGTATGTACTGTGATCACCAATCTGTTTGTGAAGCACGGTGATTATAGCCTCAGATTATAGATACCTCGTTCGAGCATTTCTTGTAGCAGTAATTTGGAGGTTCACTGACTGTTATAATGATAAAGATAATTTTGAACCGCGCAGAACGATCTATTAGAGCATTAGCAACTTAACTACGATTCCATGGGCTTCCCATAATAACTTGTCACAATTTTAAGTGTTTACGCCTTACAGCGGTTACGCACTGCATCCGATCCGAATCCGTGAAAATACGTTCCGAAGTAGCCATAGAACTATTTGTACGGTAGTTTACGCACTACATCCGGCATCCGTCATCCGATTTCTATCCGTCATCCGTGAGTTTCTAATTCGGAAGAACAATTGACGGACCGAAGTAGCCGTAGTACTATTCGTATGAACGCTTTCGCATTACCTCGGATTCAAATCGGACATATGCCAAAGATGGCCCCCGAATTGCTTAGATTTGGATCAGAGATCGGATTAGTGCGTAAGCAATATTCGAATTCGGTCCGAGTTTTTTAGACTCTAGATCCGTATTTTCACGAATTATGATCGGATGCAGTGCAAAAAGCAATATTCGAATTCGGTCCGAGTTTTCTGTATCCGTATTTTCACGGATTCGGATCGAATGCAGTGCGTAACCGCTCTTAGACTACCACGCTGGCCTGGTGAGACTTGGCGAATTACACACCATCGACAACTATTTGGAACCCTCTTAGATGTGCAAGTTTCCTTTACCGTTAACACAACAATCAAATTGTGATCCGAAAAGTCAGAGGTGCGGGCCGGTATCGACCTCAGACCATTCTGAATTAAAGGCAAGCGTTTTACCGCTAGCTTCTTCTTTATACGAGCTCCCCTATCATTTCCTTATTCAACTTCCCAGATGACCACGAGCACCCAGCCGAAAAGCGGCCTCCAGAATTCAAGATCCCAGGTCTAGTGAACGAGGGCATGAAATGCGAGTTCCGTGTGCGTTTCTCACAGCTGGGCTCGGCGGTGGACCGTGATACGCGCGTGTTCGTGCATAGCTTCATCATGGACGTCATAAAGTGCGCCAACGTTATGAGCGTTGATGAACTCTCTGAGAGGGTGCAGAGGCAGTACCAGGTGAGGACCAGTACAGACAGTTCAATCACTAAAACGTGTCCCACTCTTTATTTAAATCGCTACAGAGTAAAAACCACTCACGCTTTTATTCGTTAGAATAGAAGGGTTGGCAGAGGTGTATTAGTACATTTCGCCGTTTATGTTTACGTCCCGTGTAATAGGGGCGAGCCTATTGTCATCGACCGGGCAAAAATACAGACTCCGGGCTGCTACTTAAAAATTCCACACGGAAAAACTCAATAACACTTTGCCCGATTTGGGGATCGAACCCTCACGCAACGAGGCAGTAAAAATGGTGTCTGAAAAGCTTTAGTCCGTATCATGTAGCTGGTAGAGGACATTGGAATTACCTAAACCACTTGAGAGCTGGTTACACACAATCTGGATTAGATTTCGTATCAGATAAACAATTTTATCTTACTGCCATCATTATTATGCCTTTCTATTTAGGTAATTAAGTTTAGCGATAAGAACGCTTATTGTATAGCAATATGTTGAAAGTACTACATTGGACAGCGAGTAAGTTATAACAAAGATAAAAGTAGATAAATATTAAGTACATACCTCATCTATAACCACACCGATAATTCAGCCCTCATCAAGCTGTCCCCCCCCCCCCCCTATGTCCACGCCAGCAACGCTCTAAGCCAAGGTCCGAGTCACACTAGGGGTCGCCCTTAGTGCTGTTGTTGCAGGTAGTCATGATGTTAGTGTAGTACAAGTAGTTAGCTTAGGTTAACTATTTTACTTCCTCCCCCATTGGCTGGAGACCCTTCAGGTCTCGCCAATAAACTGCCCGGTTACGTAGAAACCGTCCCCTAGGACGACCTACAGAAGTCAAATAGAAAAAAAAAACATCTATGACGTTTTCATACGATCTTGGTTATACGAATACCTATGACAGTCGTTACGGGTAGTCAGAAGCCCGAAAGCTTGACAACCGGTTCAACCTTAGGTCATCGGCATTACCTTACTAGGTTGCTGAGGTCTGATGGCAGTCGCTCCGTGTAAAATACTGGTATTCAGTCGCATCTGGTTAGACTGGAAGCTTACTCCAACATAGTTGGGATAAGGCGAGGCAGATAGATAGACAAATTTGAACCTTATTTAATAGTACAGAAGTGCTTATCTGTCGGTCGTTAGACAACGATATCAGTAAATGGTTGGGCTTCATCTATGGATTTTTTTATTAATTAAACCCTATTGCGATCTAAATATATAAAAGCGAAAGGTCACCCACTCATCACGAAATATCGAAAACCGCTTGACGTATGAAGATGAAATTTGGCAGGGAGGTAGTTTATAGTTAGTAGACGTCCGCTAAGAAAGGATTTTTGGAAATTCTACCCCTAAGGGGGTGAAATAGGGGATGAAAGTTTGTTTGGAAAATCGTCACTTAACAGGTTCAAAATTTCACGCAAGCGAAGCTGCGGGCAAAAGCTAGTAATATATATAATCAACTGATCATAGCTTTTGTAATCATTCTAATTATACAATGACCAGCATCTGATTGGCGTCACATAATGACAAACGGAAGCGCTTTCAAAAGCAGTCTACACACCAAACCCGCCAACCCACCGACACGAGTCGTCGGCTTTTTTCTCGGCGGGTTAGTCGGCGACTTCACATCTCGTTCAAGTAGTAAAACTTTGTCGGCGGCATGAAATCAGTAACTTTTAAACCAACATTTTTAGTAACAGCTCGAGTGTTGGCGGGCAAATGAGCGCGTACGCAGGTCGCCGGGCGACATGATTCTTTTATTTCTTTTGAAATAAAGCCGTCGACATCAAGCCGCTGTGTTTGGTTGCTGGGTTTGGTGTGTAGACTCCTAAAGACTTCAGTATAGGATCTCGTAAATACATACTAGGGCCAGAACAGCCCGTGTTTCTAGTCCTTTTAAAATCTTAACTCCTTAACTTTCAGCGTTTCATGAAACACATGGATACGTCGTCTCACTTCGCGCATGTAGACTCCGACACCAAGGAACTGCTGATGGACTTTGTGGAGAAACATGCCATGACTTACCTACACGAGTGAGTAGTAGATTATATTCTGATGTTGTTGTAGTGTATATTTATCTAAGGATTATTATAAGCGATAGCGGTAGATATACCCCCCAGTTTTCTTACACTTCGGTAGGTCTCTTATATCATATTATCTGTTGATTGAGCGTTTTAGATCACTTTTTGCTCAGATTTTGATTTGAGGCCCTTATAATATATTGACATACCTCAATTATTTTAGCAATAGCAAATAATTTTAAACAGAACTATCGCGAGCTTGTGATTTCCATCTAAATACGAGTACTACACAACTAATAAGTTACATCGATGTACCTGTTCGAAAAACCAATGGTACACACGGCTACACATCAAGCTATACATAACCAGTTTATCTTAGCGTCGCTTTGTATAATCTTTCCGCACAAGTATCGGTCAGCTTATACTGGTTTTGCGTAGCTTGAAGTGTAGCCGTGTGTACACGCTCATTTTCGCACCACTCACACTTATTGCGTTTGAGTAAAGATCATTCTTTACTGCAGTAAGTACTAGCTGTAAATAAACATTCGTGATCTTGAAGTGGCACTCAGTTCGGAAGTGATCCGTTTTACGAAGTTTGCTGATGCGATATTTTTGTCGTGTTTTACGGCACCTGCCCTTACACCTTGGATGATAAATGCGAGATGCGTAATGCGTGAATAGGGTTACCATATAGAAAATTTAAAAGTCCGGAGAAAAAACCTGATTTCCATTGAAGAATCCTGAGATTTTGTCGCAATTTGCGAATTTTCTCGCAAACGTAATTTACAACTTTGTGGAAAAAAAAGTCAAATTATTATTGGTTTTGTGCACTGGATATCATCCACCCACACCTCCCACGCACCGACCAGAGCCGCGCGACGCTGGCGTGGGGCGGTGCGTGATTGAGACAACTATGTTGATTTTATTATATTTTTTGATTATTATATTATTTGAGTTCATTTTTATGATTAGTGTATAAAGAAGATTATTATGAAGCGTATCCTTCCTCAGGTTGCCATCAATAGTATTCTCCCCTAGCGGCACGGAAGACGAGCGCTTAGACCGAGCCATGTCAGAACGTATACAGCAGTTGAGCTGGGTCGGGGAGAGGCATCTGGAGTGCAAGCTCGACAGATCCAGCGCTGAATGTCGTCAGCTTCTGTACAAGGCTATCAGTGGTGAGTGCTAATAATGACTCAAAATCAAAATATCGTTTATTCAAATTAGACTAGAAATCAATTTAGGGCCTTGTTACAAAAGATAGTTTAAACCAAGACTAAGGTAAACCCAGGTTTAAGATATTCCCATCACTTTCTTATGTCATAACAAAAAGAGATGGGGCTATTTTAAAATCTAGGTTTTTCTTAGACCATCTTTTGTAATAAGGGTGTTTTTAAATATCAAACAACAAAAGACAGTTTCCAAAATCGTCCATCCTTCACCGTAACCGCAGAACTTGAAGCGCGCCTTCGCGAGAATGCACACGGCTGAGAATAGCCAATGCTTTTCTTTTCTTCATACAAAGGAGAATGGTCAAATTTGATATAACCAAAACCAACAGAAACGACTCTTATTGATATTTGTCACAATTAATGCCATAAACAATCCTGCATATCTTTTTTCCCTAGGATCCGGGAGAACACAGTAATGAGGTCAAAGTTTGAAAAGTATTTGTTTGCGTAGTTTATTTACTGATTTAAAAATCAGAACGATATAAAGCCAATTACACTAATAGTTACACATAACACATATACTGACATTAATTAATATAATGGTAATAATCACTGTCTCGCATGACGAGAATCTCGTGAAAGCCGAAAATGATAAAAAAAACAAATATCTTGATTTGGCACACGTGGTTGTCGACATGTGGGATGTTGACTCAGCATTAATTGTGCCGATAGTCGTTACAGCCAATGGCTTAATAGCCAAGAGCCTCGACCAACATCTAATTAGGCTCTCGTTAGGCAGCTGGATCTAGGGTTTGATTCAGAAAGTGGTACTTCTGGACACGGCGCGTATTATTAAGAGGTTCCTCTTTCTGGAGCCCTGACCGCTAGCTTCGGTAGCTTGGACCATGTGCGCGATGCCGGTGGGCTACTATTTTTAATATTTTTAAATGTATATTATTTTTTACGATATGTATATGTCGTGGCCAGATCATAGAATTGATCACTTCATGATGTGGCCAGCCATTTCATGAAATGGTTGCATTTCCTGAAATGGCCAATACCCGCTGCCCACATCATGAAATGGCCTGGCCAGATCAATGAATAATCAGCGTTTAACGATATGATCAGCTAAACGCACGGCCACTTCATGATATGGTCAAACATTAGTGATCATATCGTAAAATAGTTACATTATTCACCGTTAGAGGCGCTGATATCGTTTTGTTTTTGTGATGCATCATGGCGGCGGACAATTATTCTGACAAAAAAGCTAATAATAATAAGTAAAGTAGGGTGACCACGCAACGAAAATTAATGGACTATTATTGGATTTCAAAATATGACTTCATGGTAACTGCGGGTGAACTTTTCATAGAATTTTATTTGTTCGATTATTTATTATCTGGTTAACCTGTGAAACTACAGCACAAAATATCGATGCACGTTACTGCAAACATTTACTATTTAGTATATTGAATCATTTGGGTTAGGTTAGAACAGTGACCAATAACGCGCGAAGGCGAGCGAGCGAAGCGAGCGTGCCGCGGCAGCAGCCGCCGAGCGCCAGATCCCCTTAATTGTTGGTGAATCAAGCTATTAAACTTTCGCGGTAACGTGCATCGATATTTTGTGGGTCGAAATTCCGTAGTCTACTCCTTTGCTTGCATGGTACGTGCTTCCTTTATTTGGATTTTTTATTAAACCTTTGATATCATGGAAACCCTACATTAATGATATGGCCAAACGTGGATGGCCATATCATTAAACGTTGACGTTTCAACGATATGGCCAATTTTAGTTGGCCATTTCATGAAATACGACCATTTCATGAAATGGCCGGCCACATCATGAAGTGATCAATTCTACGATATGGCCACGACATATACAAGGTTAGTCAGAAAGGGGGTACTAATCCGAAAGGGTGTTAAAGTACACATAATAATGAATAACTTTTGTTCTACAACTTTTCCCAAAACTCAATAGTATAAGAGAAACAGTTGTTCAAAAATCTCAAAAAAAAAACTTTAAAATCTATCTATCCCCAGTTATGATCAGCTGTGTTTACATTTTAGGTCATATTTGGGGTCATGAATTAGATGCACTATTTTCTGAATTTGTAACTAAAGCAGGGATGAAGAATTTTTGAAAAAACTAAAATAAAAATCATTTTATTTGGAAAAAAAAATATCGAATTTTGAAATTTTAACACTTGCTTTCAAACAGTCATCAGCGATACTATAAGTGGGCTTCGGATTAGTACCCCCTTTCCGACTAACCTTGTATAAAAATATAATTTATAAGTTGTAAAGTGAATAAATGAAATATAATAGAATATAAAATATTAACCCTTTCACTCAGTCTTCTCGCAATACACCAAGCATAGCATTCCAACAATATCACCTTACATTTATCAGCAAATAGATTCAGTGAAGGATTAGATTCCAGGAGAGCGTTGAGCGCGTTCAGCCTCCGTGGAATGGTAGTAGTAGGTGTAGTACAGAAATAAACGAATATGTATAAACTAATAATTCTACCACAGATGACTGCTGGGTATAGGCACCTCCTATAAATTGTTACCACACCGTTATGCATAGTAGAACGCTGCGTCAATGTAAATCGATCCTTAGTCTCCAATTTTCCCCACTTTAGACTTATCATACTAAACATAATTCCAGAACTTCTGGGCATGGACAGTGCACTATCACCGGGCGGCAAGTTATCCCGCGTGCGTCGCTGCTGTCGTCACGTGCTGCGACTGTGCGGCACTGCTCCCGCCTCCGCAGACGATCTGCTGCCCGCACTTATATTTACGGTACGAATTACTGTGCTTATGTACTGGTGATGGTACATCAACTTTAATAATGATGGATCTTTTTAAACAGACTAGACTCTGAAACTAGCAATATTTTGACGGAATGCTGGCTACCACGCTTGCCACGATGCCAGTTCTCCTGCACGGCCCAACTGCTGTCCTCTACCGGCCTCTGGTATTTAGGGTGACATGCAGTTATGCCCGTTTGTCGTCGCTCCGAAATGTCGAAAGAAATATGCGGAACTGACGGCCAACCTTCATTAGTGGAGAGGTATCTGAACAAGAAGGAGCCTCCTATCTTACAGTGTACTGTGTGCAGGCGATGTTGACATTTGGAGGCGCTAGACCAGGGGTGGGCAAACTTTTCTCATCAAGGGTAAAAAAAACCGAGTCAATTATGGTGACCAGAACTTCTTTAGATTGATTTATGTCGACACAAACACAACGCAAGTATCTATATTTATTTTCGAGACTATTCGAAAGGTTCCTACAACTTCGGTTGTTGGCGGGTTGGATCAAAACTGTTCGCGCGCCATACTGCTCATCACTGCGCTAGATAGTCTGCCTCTCCTGTTTCAACAGTTCACTGCTGGGCATACGGCTCATTTAAGTTGGTTTTTCGCCTACCGCATCCAATCCGCACCGTCTGCCTTCCTCAGTCCAGTCAGCTTTACACATAACCGTGAAACAGATTTTCCAACTATCCGCACCACGTGTCTCTGTCAGTCCAGTCGGCTGTATACATAACCGCGAAATATCTTGAAAAGTAGTTTAATGTCACGTATTGTTGTGTTCAGGTGCTGAAAGCGAACCCGCCTCGTCTGGTGAGCAACATAAACTTCGTGACGCGGTTCTGTAACGCGCAGCGACTCATGACCGGCGAGGGAGGGTACTATTTTACTAATCTGGTAAGTTTATTTAGGTGTATTCATCATCATCATCATATCAGCTTCTTGCCGTCCTCTGCTGAACGTACCTAGGCCTCCCCCAGAGATCGCCAAGCATCCCGGTGTTGGGCAGCCCGCATCCATCCGCTGCCGGCCACCTTCTTCAAATCGTCGGTCCATCGTGTATTGATATAATATAATATACTACTTGGCGGAAATATCTATAGATAGCTCAGCTTCCCTTTTTGTCATCCTCTCAAAATTGTTGATGTGACTAAATGATACGCAATCAACAGGTAATGGCTTTATGCTATTTTGCATGTGCGGAACATTTTTCTATGTAGTGTCAACTATCTAGAAAAATATGCTCTGTTGGCCGTTGTTTCACACGCATCCTAGGAGAAGTACGTTTACGTGCTTGGATAAAAAGTACCTATATGTTAATTTAGGAGATGGTCTATTTACGTGCCAATTTTCATCCAAATCGGTTCAGCCGTTTATGCGTGATTGAGTAACAAACATACATCTCTCCATCTTCCCAAACTTTCACATATATAATATTAGTGGGATTACTGTTTTATAACAAGGTGTAATATCTGTTTGTTTTTTAATGATTCCAGTGTTGTGCAGTGTCATTCATTGAGAACTTGACGGCGGAGTCTCTGAACATGGACAAGAAGGAGTTCGACTGTTACATGGCCATGCCAGCTACCATCGGTGGCAGCGCTTGGGTAAATAAACGAATATTTTATTTAATATGATTTAATTAGCTTAATTTACTATTAACGACGAGAAGGAAGCAACAAAATTGTATGCAGTGTGTTGGTACTGAGCCAGGGTTCGGAACCCGTTTCAAAATAACTGTTTGTTTCGGTAAATATCGTTCATTGATTAACCGGTACCAAGCCCTAGTTGACTGTAGTACACTTTTATAAATGATACGAAACGTTTGGTGCAGTGGCTGAGCGATTGGCTTCTGCACTACGGGTCGTGGGTTCGATTCCCGCACGGAATAAAAATTTGTATGGCCTTCAGATAGTTGTTTCGGGTCTGGGCGTTTGTGTATGTAAACGCACTCACGATACATGAGAAATCCTAGTGAGGGGAAACGTTATTAAAAAAAAAAAATGGTTTATGAAATGGAGTTCTTGGGTTTTGTGCGATAACTAAGGAGAGAGAGGCCTTTGTTCAACAGTTAACTAAGATAAACCGTGTTAAAAGTAGAGATGTATTAGAACTGTATAATTTTGTAGTAGAGCTCTTTGCGAAAGAGTTCGTTCAAGGAAGTACCACCTACTTATTTTTGCTGCCAAGCAGCATTGCTATGTTACGCTTTGAAAGTTATGGAGCCGACAGAATGGCCGGACTGCCGGTGAATTATAGGCACATGAGATTTTCCAATTAAGTCTTTCTCTCCAAGGTTACGCATCAGCTATCTTCTCCGGCGGTAACCAATTACCATCAGGTGAGCCGTTGTCTTGTTTACCAACGTATAACATAGGTTATGATCGTTTGATTGCAGGCGGCAGCACTGTCGCTGTGCGGAGCGGCGCGGGAGGCGGAGGAGCAACGTGCGCTCGCGCAGAACCTGCTCACACACACAGAGAACATACGCTCGCGCGCTGATCAACTCACCGCCAACGCTCTTAGCTTTGAGGTAACTTATTTTATACATTGTTCCAGTCATCAGGTAACGAATGCGGTTTTAAAACCTATATTTCTGTTATTTTGGATATTCCCATATTAGAAAATATGACTATTTCAATTTAGTTTTCCTATAGAGAAAGTACCGAAACATTAATGTTAACAACACAACTGCAACTTGCGGTCACTAGGCAAAAACCTTACACATTATGAGGATAAAATAAGATCTGGAATTTAAATAACTACATACGAATAATAGACTATCTCAATTCACAGGAGCAAATTGCCAAAAAAGTACAAGACGTCCTAGCGAAGACGCCGTTGGAAATAAAACCAAGGCGCGAGTTACCTCGCATTGGGAAGTTCAAGGAAATAAGTACCGCTCCACTCATCGACTTGGGCACCAGTAACGTACGAGAGGACCCCCAACCTAAGCCAGAGCCGACACTTGAACCACAAGCAGGACCCACAGTACCAACAGCGTCCAAAGAACCAAATATAACCATACAGTCATCAGACAACGAACCAAAACTCAACATCCTAGGTTTCGAAGTCATAGAACGACAATCACCATCAAAATCACCACAGAATCTGGACCAAACGTGGGATTTGAAACAGACCAGTTCACTAGAATTACTTACTCCATCACCTTTGGGATTCACACCCTTCGATTCACGATCGATCGACGAACTGATGACTCCCGACGAATTTGGAACAGACCAACTGCCTCCAGGCTTGAGCAATATAAACTACGATATAGACTTGTCAGACTATAGTGGAGACAACAGCATAGCCGAGGAAGCACCTAAATCCGACCCCAAGGACCCGTTCAGTCCAGAAGGATTGAAGAAAGCGCCCTTCGATCCATTCGCACCACAAACCTCACGAGGATACGAAACAGCTCTGGACTCGTTTGACGAATTCAGTTTCGTCGATCAAAGGAAGCATGAAACTGATCCGTTTGAAGTTATACATAGAGGCCAAGATCCATTTAGTCCCGTCGAGTTCAAAGTGGATCTATCAAAAGACCCTTTTAGCCCAGAAAAGCAGTCAACTTCTATTTTAGACGACAATGATTCGCCGACTTCGGGCTGCTTACTACCGTCGCCGATGCAACCACAGAGCAGTGGGAAACCAACCTAGCTGGTTTTCAACTAATGTTGGATTAGATCTTTAACCAAATTGGTTGGTGCTATACGAAGTTGAAAGTCGAGTATTTTTTGTTCTTGTTTATTTATTTCATGTAACAGAGTCTAATGTGTCCTGGTCAAAGTAATAAACTTTATGGCATGACGAAAATATTGGAATTTTAATTATTTACGAGATCCCCTTTTATTTCATGTGGACATAATTATAATTTCTAATGATATGAAGTGCATTCGCTCTATTCTAACGTCATATAGATGCATAAACAAAACTACAATGTACATTACAAAATTTATTTCAACTAGAATTTTTCATAAAATTTTATCAGTTTATTCTTAGATATAGAAGATTTAAATAATAAAGTTACGGCCGACGTCGCTCAGCGTAACAGAGGCGAAGTGATACAGATGAGGCAATTAAAACTACACAATTAAGTAACGGTTGGTATAAATAAAATGAAGCTAAAACTAACGAATTACAGTTATCTAAAATATTCATTAACCATAACAGTCACGACGTACAAAACAATATATTTCTGGTAATCTTGAGCTGTTGTTCTCAGAAAACAAACTTAAGACGTAGCGTAGGTACGTACATTGGAGAGCAATTATTTAGCCGTCGATTTTCTAAGCTTTTCTTGTGGTCTTCAACAGAAACTTGGCAAGTCCTTAAAGAGTATTCCAAATTATCCTGAGTTTTGGAATGTAATCTTTATTCGGCATAGCAAACTGACTGATACAAGTCCAATACTCCTTAAAATTCCTGATCAAGTTGCATATTTATAAAAACAAACACCTGTTATGAAAAACTTACACTATCAAGGGGGTGCTATTTATTTGCTCGCCACTGTGAGTAATGTATAAGTATACTAAACACAACTTATAGATAACAATTAAAGATAGATAATGGTGTGATGAGTTTCGATATTTAATGACATGTTTCAGCCCCAAGTACACTAATTAAAGTACTCATAAGTTAGGCAGATAGGTATTGGCAGAAAAAGAATTTCACATAAAAAATTTTAAGTTCACACAGTACCAAATAATTACAAACTGAATTCTTAAATGCATGTATTGAACACAGTTTATATCTTCCTATATGTATATTGTACGTATTTATTATTGCATATTTCAGACTTCACATAAAGCATCCTTGGTATTAAGCGTATGTTAGTTTAATATGGTCATATTAACACCATTTTCTAGAAATATCAAAGTTGTTTGCACACAGTTGCTAAGTTGAAAAAACTAGTTAGCACTAGCAGTGAGAAACCGATTGCACAAATGCAACAAATTTCTGTAGACCGAAATAACAGCTTCATGTGAAAATCATGTCTTTTGTTATCTGCCGCAATGTATGATAATAATGATAACATTGCATATCTGATAAGTGCCTTGGGCGTCAGACAACTCGTTGTGACCATATAACTCAATTGAAGCCAGCTCTAAGTCCACAAAGCAACATCACTCACTCTTAACATAAAATGTTTATGCTCCTATATACAAATGATTATAATATGTTAGTACAAATTTGTTCAATGTTTGGAATAAAATAATCACTTTCTCTTGCGAGAGGTCATAATTTCTTTATAAACTATGTTGACAAGGCAATTCTAAAGTGAATATTCACTCTGAGAATTTAAAAGTTTCAACTACTTAAACACTAAAGTTGAACACACATTTACAAATGAGAATAAAAAAAAAACATTATTTTTGGCTTACTTTGATGTTGATTATTCCATAAATTCAATACAAAACATGTCAAGTCAAAATTACATCTCAAATACCACAAACTGTAACAAAAATATGGATTCATTTTAACTGCAATGTCTATGTTTTTTACTATAATATGTATATCATATCTACTATATTGTGGTTAAAACTCCATTGACATGAAAATATAATTAGATTATTGTTAACAGCCAATGAAAGTCACTCAGGTTACTTTACTGTGCTATAAATAATAACAATGTGGTAATGATTAGGCAATGGATATTGTGACATTTATTCCGAGGTTTCCATTATCCGCAAACAATTGTGCAAGAGATGTGTCAAACACAAGACAATCTGAGTTCATGATGGCAGACGACACTCCTTCATGAATGGAGCGTGGCATGGCTTCCCATGTGAGTCTCCTGCGATGTCCATTCAGCTCTAGTCTGTACGCAAAGTTCTCTGCTTCTTTCCGAGATCCTATTAGTTGCACAATGGCAAAGAATTGTTGATGCCCATCAAACTTCTCTTGTTTTTCAAGTACTAACATAAAATGGTGATTAAAACATGATTGCATCATTACCCAATCTACAGCTCCAGGTAGGTTGATATCGGTAGCCAGGAACACAATATCCTCGCCCTGAAGAGTAGTAATACTTTTATGTGACATCATAAGGTGCGGCATAACTTGGTCAAGGCCTCCTTGCCACTTGCACGATGCACCAGGGCAGGGGCACGAGTAAGGCCTGAACTCGCAAGCTTCTTCATGCTCCGCCTTCTCCGTGTGCACGAGAGTGACAGTACAGCCGGTGTTGGAGTGTTTACATGGGAACATAACGTTGCTGGCGACTTTTTCCATGGCGAGATTGCGTATGTTGCCGAGTGGGCCGCGGCACGTTGGGCAGCAGGAGAGTTTGGGGCGGCAGCTGGAGCACACCAGGTGCCCACTCTGGCACTGCAGGATCGGCGGCAATACATAGTCGAAGCACACGGGGCACTCGAACAGCGAGGCGAGGTCGGCAGACATGGCGGTCGGCGCGTTCACGAGTGCAGGCACCCCGGGGACAGAACAACTGGAACTGCTAGCTCCGCGCCGCTTGTTGTTTGTGCTCATGTCACCGTCACGCGCACATAAAACCCGTCTATCGACGATCACTTTGTTTCTCCGGGATTCACAAAAGTTTCGCCGCCGATGAAGTCATTTGTAGCCCTCCTCTGCTGATTCTTTCCGCCTAGTGGTCGCGGTGAAGTAAGTTTCCATCACAGTTCTTGAGGCCAATGTTATTCAGTACATACGACGTGATTAGAGTGAACTATTCTCCGTGGGATTTAGGGCGATTGATATAATCAGTATTACTTTCGAACTCCTACAATTTAATACATGTTTATTGTGTTGAGTTTGTGTAAATAAAAAATCAATTTATTGCGAATGTTCTAGCTCATCACAAAAGGACGAAATTCGTCGTAAAACCCAATGACGGCCAATCGAACAACTCACAAATGACATGACATGATCATGACAGCACCATCATGATGTCACACCATAGAGTAGATATATAGAGTTATGTATAAACTACCCAATTCTAAAATTAATGTCTTTGGTATAGACCAGCTGATAAGTTTATTATTCTCGGCAAACTAACCGACTTATAGCTCTACACAAAAGAGTATAAAAATATTGACGTCACTTATTTATACATATTATGTTTTACTACTTTATTTACTTACTAAACCGACTCATTGTTATTACGAGAGTGGCCAACTGTCATGTATTTTTCAAGACTTCTTATTTTCTATCTATCAGTTTTTTATCATTTTGGTCGTGGCTGCTATTTTAATAAGAAGAATATATGGGATATGGGACCATGTATGATTGGACCCGACCCTACAATCTTGTTCTAATACGATCGTCGGCACGATTTACCTACGACGAACGTAGGATCGTTATTTTTTATGGTAAGGTTATTATAATTATTTTTGTGTCGATTGTTAATTTTTTTAGTTACAATTGATAAAAACCATAATCGAAAATAATTATAAAAATCCTTTCTTTTGTCGACAAAATCACAAACACAACCAGAATAATTAATGCTTAGGCCGCATCCATACAGTAGAGTCTGTTCGGAAAGAGAACCGTCATAGATTTGAGGGCGCCGTAGTCTATAATTACTGTTTATGTATTGTTCAATACAAAAACGTTAATAGTTAATACGGCTGTAGTAAACTAGTTATTCACGGTTTAACACATTAACGTGTTTACAGTAAACGTGTTATTCAATAAATGCAATCTTAATGTTAGTTCCTTTTTATGTCACGACGGTTCCCTTTCCGAACTTTAGCTATATTATAATTATAGCTTATACACACGTGCGTGATACAAACATTCTGCGAACTGTTCGGGAACAGTGCGCCAACTCCTTGCAAATGCGTTAACAGTGTCAGTAGCAACGTAGTAGGTACATATTACTTCTATGGTTAGCAGTGCGTGAACAGTTCAGGATTTGTTTACTTCGTGAACGTGCATAAACGGGAAATGCCATTAGTCTCCGGAACACAAAAGTAGGTTCTGGGGTAAATCGAAACTTCTAGACAAAATAGAGTGCACAAAATGGTGGCGCCACTAGTCATGCACACATTCACAATTACAGGAATAAGACTTCTCTGGCAGAATTTTATTAAAATAATCTTGTTCTAGCCGGAAAGGACAAGGACTAACACAACACCAATTACATTTTATAGAATAATAGGTATAGAATATGACCTTAACAAAGATTAAGGATTAAGCTGTAACTACTAACTACCTACTGTACCAATGTATATGACAATAAATTATTTATTGTTATTCTTTTTATATTCTCGACTCATATTCGAAGGCATACGGGGGACACAGGTCCAACGCGCAGAGGCCCCTTTGAGAACTTTAATCTAAAATGGGGTGAGGCACCAACCGTAGACTATCCACGGCTGCACTATTGGAGTACGGTCATGGACCGTCTCAGGTGGGTGCAAGACTATTGTAAAATATGGTAAAAATTATCTGGTCTATGGGAAAGGGTGTTAATATGTGGACTGGTTAACTTCTATTGGCGGAAGAAAACGGCGTCTGCCTTTCAAATTTAAAATTGAATTGTGTTGGCAGACGGTGACTCGCCAGCTCACTAGCTGGGCCCCCTGAAAAGCCGCCAGTACATAGGCGAAGGGGGCAACAACGTGGGAGCGGCTGGAGGTGTACAGAGGTGTGGCCCCGGTTTCACCGTCGCGGGTCTAAAAGACCCGGAGTTGGTGTCCCCGCTATTACGCCATTAGACACTTCCACCCCCGACCATATAGCTCTGGCGGCCCCCCTCTGGCCGGCCGATAAAGGCAAGCCAGAGTTGAGAGTCCTGCGGGCACTCTTGGGGTTCCACTCCAGCCAGCCAATAAAGGCAAGACGAGGCCCTGACCGACTCTCTGAGACAATAAGGTACGCAGTGTCACCACTCACCAACAGCTCGCCACAAGCTGCCCTGCGGTTTGTAAGCTTTTCAGTTGACCTCATGATACATTTTTTATTATATGATGGCGTTGTAGAAAGCTAGTCTAATGTTCCCTCCGGTTTTACGTTAATCTTATGGTGAGGTAACGCCTTTCCCAGAGGGAGTTTATTGTTGTTTATCATTACATAACGTTTTATTGTAATTTATGTATGTTTAAAATACAAATGTATTAAAAATAAATACATGTAATCACATGACGCGAAATTCAAATTGTTATAGGTAATTTGCAAGCATTACCTACCCTACAGTACAAAGAATTTAAAATTAAGCTCCGTATAGATACATTTTATCTGCTATAAAGAGCACCTCCTCTTCATAATTACCGTTGGGAGGGCGCGGACGTCACAATATTAGCGGATTTGTTGTACTATTTGACGCACGCGATTTCTAAGAAGTGTCGTGAATAGCGCTGTTATCTCAACAAACCAACAATGCTAGCAAACACGCGGTTCTTAGGAACGAATTTCACTGAAGCTATCAAATCTGTACCGCGCATGGTAAATTATCAATATCATTGTCTGTACTGATAACGTGGTTCGTATCTACTTAATTAAGAGAACATAACAAGCGGATATAGGATTATTTGCTACTGTGACCTAATCTCCGGCACGTGCTTCAGTGTCCCCCACCCTGTAAATCCGCTCTTGGCACATAACCATTATACCCTTTAAAATTGTGATTGTTTTCAATGTTTCGGTTGTAGGAACTTCGCATCTTCGTTAAAATACATTCACATTCTAATAAATTCAGGTCGGTATTATTTACCTACAAAAATATAATGCATAACATAACAATAAGGACATGCATTCATCCATCACATCAATCTTTAATTCAAACATCAAACTTAAAAGTGACCTACCCGCAATGCTACATTATTTATTTATTTATATCGTCGGTGCGCTCCCAAAACCCATATTTATGTGGATTTTATCAACTTTTTAGGAAGCTGACTGTTTTACCTGATAACTAATAAGTTTAAGAAAAATCTAAAAATTCAAAATGCTGGCAAAACATCTTGTTCTATACTGTGATAAAAGTATTTTTTTAGTATTACTTCAATAAGCTCAAAATATACTTTTTTCGGATTTTTCGTGCACATGTCAGATTTTTTGACCGTGCACTTATGGGTTTTGGCAAGCGCACCGAACGATATACTTTTATTGTACATACACCAGGTAAAACATAAGGAAAGACAATTTAATAAAAAAATGCACAATGGGCTGTCTTATCGCGCAAGGCCATCTCTTCCAGACAACCTTTGGATGGATGGTTACATATTCATTACATCCATGGCAGACCGGATTGGTGACGCAGTATGTTCTTATTAGCAGATTGGAGGAGACTGTTACCTAATGCCCATCCTCTTGAAATAATTGGTTAGTCGCCTTTTAAAACACCCACAAGTGGAGACTTAAAAGAGAGAGTAAGTTAGGATATTCTGTACCGAGTACAATTATTTTTTTCGTGGCAATAATTCGTGTCGACGTCTGTATGGATTCCGTCTGCCCAGGAGAAGGCGGCAAGTTCTGCCGAATTATTACCGTCTAGAACAGTCGTGGGCAAACTACAGCCCTCGGGTCAACTCCAGCCCGTGAAGAGTTTTATCCAGCCTGTCAATCCTCCCTTTTAGAGCAAGAGTGTATGGCTATAACAAACAAAAGCCATAATTAATTGAGCCAAAAATGTTAGTTTTGGCAGAACAAAATGCTTTTTTTTTGGAATGCTTGTCCCCTGCAAAATTTCTTGCGCGTTTCTGGGCTTTGATGAAAAAAATTTGGCCAACTCTGTTCTAGAAACAAGCTGTGTTCTTTCGAGGATACCTATGGCGTCACGGAATTCGCCATAGCATGCACAGCAACACCGAGGACCGAGACCCATACGACAAATGAAGAATAAAGATATCCTTTTTTTAAAAGAGTAACCATGGAGTTTCTTGCCGGCTCTTCTCCGTAGGAAACGACTAATTGGAACCGCGCACCGAAATTCGACTTTTCTTAGGCGCCTGTATTGGTTTATTAGAATAAAAGATTTTGATTGAATTGATTGATTGAATGCATTTATGTACCTACTTTCAACATTATTGTTAAAAACTTCAAAAGCCTTTAGCGCTGCTGGGCAAGATCCAAAGATATTCATTATTTAAAGAACACCAACCTACACAGCTGGGCAGATCAAAAATCAAAATGGCTGCCCTTCAAAGAGGAGGGAGTGTTACGAAAGCGGGTATTTATGTCTTTAAATTAAGTGCTTAACATGTCGTAAATTTTCCGGTAGTTTAATCTTTTTCTCTCGTGTCAGCACGAGCTATATGAGAACAGCTCATACCGTGGTGAAAAGATTAATCAGTCAGCAAGGTCGGTCGCGGGGCTGACTGTCCAGGGTGTGCCGGATGTAACTACTTAAGTATTATCATTCGTGAAGGCTCTTTTCATGCACCTCAATAGTTTAATATTTACCTAACACATTGTATATTCCGTAAAATGAATCATAGTAGTAAAAACATGTTATGGTATAAAGATTGCAAGCGTGCAATCATGACATGCTGTCAGTTGATATTATATCTTTGAAGTCTAAGTAAATCGCCTGACTCATATAGTTCACCAACAAGATAAGCTCCCGGTTTAAGATGTTTTTCCAGACGATATAGAAAGTATAGGTACACACGGCTACACGTCAAGCTATACATTTCCAGTTTACACTCACCTCTCATTGTAAGGAAATCCTATACAATGCGAGATCAGCTTATACTGGAAATGTATAGTTTGATCTGTAGCGGTGTGTACTACTGTTATTCCATAATGTTATGCTCCGTGTGGTGACGGATGTAAAGAATATCACTACCCCATCTTTTCCCATGGATGTCGTAAAAGGCGACTAAGGGATTCACTAGAGAATGAGCAGCAGCTTTTACTGAGTACTTTAACAACCATACTGCGACGATCGCCAACCCGCCTGCCAGGCGTGGCGATTATGGCAAACCAACATGGCTTGGGGAGGCCTTTGTCCAGCAGAGACGTCTTTCGCCTGAATGATGATGATGATGATAATGTTATCAATCCATTGTTATTCTTGTTAACGCCAGCATTGAACTGCTGTTCCATTGCGATTTCAAAGAATTTAATTGGCCTGCTGGACAACTATCGATGAATATGAGTCTATTTCGTAGATTATTAGTCTATATTTCTGATCTTGGAAGGATATTGCCTCGGAACAATAATATTGCTATAATTACCATCCACCGACCTCAGCAGAGGGATTGGTGATAGTGATTTTATGTTAATAAGGTAACTACTGCCCCTTGATTTAGAATGATTCGGTAAGCCATCACTTTTTCAGGGGCGCTGACTCCGTGGGTGCTCGGGGGCTCCAGTACCCACGACAGGTAAATAGTGGGGGTGCGGAGCACCCACGACCATAGACATTATAATTGATTAGTAATCAGCTTTGAGCGATATCTCTACAGCCCGCCGCAAGACGTCTATAAGATAAAAATAATTTTTTGAATGATAGATTGAGGAATGATGTGATAAGACAAAGTTGCGGTTTAAAAGATGATGTAGTGACAAAAATTGAAAGGGGTATGCTTCGGTGGTTTGGGCATGTTGAAAGATTGAGTGAACGGCGATTAACAAAAGGAATTTATAAGGCGAATGTCAGTGGAAACGCCAGTAGAGGACGCCCTAGAAGGACATACATTGATGTTATAGGTGATGTTCTTCAAAAAGGACAGGTGCGTAGTACTTTCACCCGGCGTGCGTGTATGACAAGATGTATGACCGTGGACGAAGCGAAAGGAGTATGTAAGGATCGTAGCATGTGGCGTTCTACAGTTTCTGCCTACCCCCATGGGAAAAAGGCGTGAGTTTATGTATGTATGTAATAGATAATTTATTTTGTGAAAACAAATTATCTAATTGTCTACTACTTACTTACTTAAAAAATATTTTATATAGTTATGAGTTCTTTATTGTCCGATCTAGCAATTTTTTCAATTATATTTCCTTAATTTATAAAATGCAACAATTTTCTGTCCTGTCTGTTCGCTGATAACATGAGTTGTACTGTACTTATTTTTATGCGATTATAACGATTATGTATGAAATTTATTCGTCGGTCGGTGTGCATTTGCTTCTCGCACTTCGCAAATTCTTTTAAACAAGTCATCAAAGGGCTCGAGTACCCACGGGGTTTTCTTAGAGCCGGCGCCCCTGCTTTTTTTCGCTCATTACGAGAATCATAGACAGAACGAGATATCAAACCGAAACGGTTGCCAACTGATTATTGACAAGGTTCTGAATGGGTGGGCTGGTTAGTTACATGGTGTTGTTAAGAGACCAGAGAGGAAAATAGACTTGTTTTAGCCGGGGCAAATAAACTATAGGTAGTTACTTGGGAGCAAATAAATCGAGCCACTTCTATTTTTTAAGTAAGTATAATTGTTATTATTTTTGGTACCTATTATGGGACGGATCAATTCGAAACATATATCGTCGTCAAGGTTATTTGATAACCTTTACAATGAGGGTAGTTTTTTGTCAACTTAGTTTAAAATCCATGAAACCAAAAGTAATAACCAGGGCACGTGAAAAAAAGAGTGGCTCGATATATTTGCCCCCAAGTGTAGATGAAAATAAATCAGGAGCAACATAATTTCATAAACGAAAGTCATAACCTAACAATCAACTAGGTAAATTCTTTATTCGCTGATTTGACTCTCAAATTCTATTTCTTTCACGGGTGTGAATTCTCTTTCTTAGAGATCCGGCCGACCAGTAAATATAAACATTGTAATAAATGTAGTATGTTACCAAAATGAAAGCATACTTTCCATTCGACACTCATACGCATTTTGCAACTGATCGATATTTTCATCAAAATTTTCGCAACAGCATTGTCTTGTCTTTATTATCTGACAACTGCTCTTAGAGATGTCTAAATAACGAAATTATCTTAAAGATAAAGGTATCAGTTGATACATGATTCTGTCTTGACGATAACAATGGCGTAGACATTGCAAAAGTGACTGGTTCTAAATGTGGCGTAACGCCCTTTTCTATTGCAACGTGAGATGAATTCCAAGCCCTATTTGATTGAAATTCCGGTCGCTTAGCAACATGGTGATGTGACGTAGAAACTAGAATAGATATGTAGAAAAACGGGTTTGTAGTCGCATATATCGTAATTTTCATCCGTGGCCTCCATGGGTGTAAAAGACGACTAAAGCGCCGGTCAGACTACGGTATAATATATAGCACACAGCAAATATTGTATAGGGGATACCTTCTTTTCGCATAATGTTCTTTGTCCTAATATACTTCGGCATAACGATTTTGGCACAATTTGTTTTGGCATAATAATACTTCGGCATAATTTTTTTAGGCATACATTTTATGTTGGCATAATCATCTTAAAGACTAATTTGTTTTGGCATAAATTTGATTCGCATAACGTTATAGGCCTAATGACTATTAGCATAACGTTAGTTATGATAATCAGAAATGATTTTACCATTGTCTAATAATCTAGTCGCAGGCGCACCCCGACACGGATAGGTTAGGTTACTTTAAACCCTGCAGACAGAAATAGGAGCCCCGCTCAGCGGGGCTCCGTCGACTCTGCTTTGGAGCCTCAACCTTACAAACATCCCCTAAGTTTTTATTGTGAAAATGAAAGTAGGTGACGAATAATCGTCTACCGTATACCTATAAAAATATGTTTTAATATCATTATGCGTAAATAAATTTATGCTTTAGGATATTATGCTTAAAAAAGTTATGCTTTAGAACTTTATGCTTAATCATTATTATGGTTAGAGAAATTATGCTTCAAAAAATTATGCGTAAGCTATTATGCGTAATTATATTATGCGAAAATATAATTATGCCAATCAAAATTATGCTGAGTTATATTAGGTCTTAAAATTTTATGCAAATGGATAGGGAACCATTGTATAGCACAACGATATCGCTAAGAATACATTTTATATGGACATGTTCACACAACGCTATACTATATATAATATTGTCACGCTTACCGGGTTAAGGGTGGCTTGAGGAGTCAACCCTTAACGAGCAGGTGCACATAAAATCAGAATAGAAGAATATTAAGGAAAACACTTTTAACCATACAATAGTATATTTTAATAATAGTTACAAGATTATAATATTAAGATTAGTTAACAGGGCGTGGTTCTTTACACAGTACGATACGAGGAGTCCAGGGTCTTCAGGTGTAGTAGGTAGTACTTAACTAGGAGGCTGCTGAGGCGCGAGAGAGGACGAAGTGCAGCGTGCCGGCCCTTTTATAGGCGCACCCCGCTAGTCGCCACCGCTGCACCGTCACAATATAATATAAAATATTGGCTTTCTGTACGCGATAAACTTGAGCGATTCTCAAAGCTATAACGTGCGATTCTCCGGCCACTTTTTTTTTTTTTTTTTTTTTTCGTGGGAAAATCCTCATGGATGCCCTTCGCCCGGGGAGAGCGAAGGGGTATGCCGGACTCTTACCGGCTAAAAACCCACGGTGTTCCTTCTCCTGACCCTTGGCTGGGGTCGCGGGATTCGCAACTGCATGCACCGCGACCCCCGCAGGCCTCGGTCCGCCAACCCCTGGCGGACCTCTGCTTCTGTGGGGCCTTGCCCCACGTCCTCCTGAGAGGCGCGCACGGAACACTGCGCGCCGCCTTCTCGGGCCTGTTACTGGTCGGGCGGCGGGTCCCCCAACCCGCCGACCGCAGGCCACACACTACGGTGGCCGGAGATCGTCGCGCGCCCTCCGGCGCCCGGTGCGTCTGGCGCGGGAAGGGAGAGTGGCAGCTGCCTCTCTCTCCCTCTCCGCTCCCTCCTTGGTCGCCATCACCTCCTCGCAGAAGGAGGCGACGGCTTCCCACGCACTCTCGCTCCCGACCATGGACAGAACCACGGCCGGAAGCGAGAGGTCACCACCGACCGCCGCGACTAGGTCGCGGCGTTGCGTCGCCCACGCAGGACACGCCTGCAGCGTGTGCAGCGACGTGTGTCCTCGGGGCAGTCGACGCAGTGGTGACAACCGGACGTCTGCTCCCGGCCTATACGACACAGGTACTTCCCGAAACAACCATGTCCCGAGAGTACCTGCGTCAGCCGGAAGCTGAGGGCGCCATGCCGCCTCTCCAGCCACTCCTCCATTACGGGCCTTACCGCCGCTATCGCGGCGTGCCCTGCGCTGGGTTGCGCAAGTCGCTCCTTCCATTCTGCCACTAGGATCTGGCGGAGCTCGCTCCGCTCAGGCGTCTCCTCGCGCTGACGATATCGCAGCGCGAGGGCCCTCACCTCCAGATCCCAGGGCACGGATCCGGCTAAGAGGCTCGCCGCCTCGAAAGAGATCGTACGGTAGCGATTCTCCGGCCCTGCCTCACCTCACTTCTACCCCGTCCATCGCCCGATGGATCGCCGTCAAATAACTTGCTATACATAGTAGATGGGCTTGCGATATAGCGTATAGTGTGAACGTCTTACTATACAAGGTGTAACATAAATAACGCACAACCTCTTAAGGGGTCACTGTACTCATCATAATTTAAAACAACTTTTACTATGGGGCCAAACATGAAATCGCGAAAAAAAAATTAGCTGTTCCCTACATTTTGACGAGTTATGCGAACATAAATGTAGGGAACAGCAGATTTTTTCAGGTTTAGTCCCATAGTAAAAGTTGTTCATAATGATCAGTACAGTAACCCCTTAAGAGGTTGTTCGTAATCTATGTTACACCTTGTATAGTTATAGCTTATGACGCAATATGCTTTACTATATAGCGAAATAGTATAGCGTAGTCTGAACTGCGCTTAACACGGGTTTGAAGTCGCTTATTATATCGTAATTTTCACCCGTGGGCGCGAAGACGTCTAAGGTACTACGTCAAGAGTAGCAGCGTCCTACTGTCTGTTAAGGTACTGCACGTGCACGTGCAGTCGCCGTCGGCTGCTGCAGCGGCGCTTGGAAGCCATTTCATATAAATACATACAAACCAGTAGTGCAGCTGCGGCCGACTTCATGCAGCTAGGTTCGAAATAGTACCTTTAGGCAACAAACTGAGATCATCAATCCATTAATATGTTTTCAGAATTTGATAATATTATTGTCTTACAAAGAATCTTAAAACCGTGGGATCCATGTCGATGCTGACTTTTAAAATAGTATTACATTTTCTGACACTATAGTTACAACTGCTTTAGTTATTGTTTATTTATTGCAGATACACCAGATTAACACACAAACAACAAGGAAGAACAATTAAATACAAAAATGCACAGTGTGCGGTCTTCTTGGGCAAGGCGATGTCTTCCAGACAACCTTTGGATGCACTGGAAGAATGGAAAGAGAAAAACGGGCAGTCCAGGTGAACATTACGTACATATTATTACTTAGATTTAATGATATTTAGTACATAGAAATGTAATAATATAATATGAAAAAAAAGTTTAATTAAATAAATTGTTGTGAGGTTAAAAAATATTTATAAGCGTATAGGTAAGTTGGAGTGCAGTGTCAGACTGGGTGGACCTGGTGGAATAACTTCGCTAGCCATGGTTAAGGATGAGACCCACGGAAAAAGTCTGTTTGAAACCTTTTCTCTATATTTAAGAAAGGTAAAATTCTTAAAAAAAAACACTTACTTTATTTTTGGTCTAGTGAAAACGTTGGTTAGTTTTTATTTAAATCAATATATGCTGCTGTAAAAAAATATATTGAATGCACAGTTTTTAAACTTATGGACTTAAATTCATTCAGGCTAATTTTATGCGACTACAACGATATTTTTTTCTAAAGATAAGTTTTATTCTGCTCTAGTGAATTGGTTAATAATGTATTGAATTACAATAATAGATTTAAAACAAGATCAAAACAAGATCCATCGTAGCACTGGGGCCGTTCGAATGTGTCATTTTCCATATTGAAAATTTAGTTTTCGGTTTTGTTCTTAATATCTGGAACATCCAAGTACCAGTTACCTATAGTATGAGTAAATTGATGAACTCGGCAAACAAATTTTAATTTTAGATCGTCGGCGTCGCGTTGCTCGGTGCGTTTTCACACAAACTAAGTACAATATTTTTCCCGTAGCGGGAATTGAACTCGCGATCCTCGGCACACAAGGCACTGACATTGACCATTGCTCCATTTAGGTCGCCACATCAATTAATATAAATACCTAACATTAGTTATTTGTTAAGAAACTGTCAAAACAAATAGTCTAATCCTAATCTATAAAAACATTTTAATTTCTTAAACCTCTTAATTTTATTATAAGTGTGATTATGATTAATCCGATTAAACCGTTTCATTCATAAATCATATATTTCAATTCGCTCTCAGTGACCGTAACGGAGAACAAACGCCGTCTGTCTCACCTTAAATAACCATAAAAAATCTAATTAAAAAAAACAATGCCCACGCTAACAAATCAAGTAATCACACGCATTGTTACGCAACGATTTGTAAAAGTAAATAAATGTAACAAAGTTTGTTCGCGGCTCACAGGTATTTGTCTTGGTCGGATTGTATACAGCCAGATGGGAAAAATAAATTAGTCTATGGAAAGTGTTGTTGTTGAACGCACGCTGCACCGCAAACGCGTGGCGCGAAAATTGACTAACAATTCGTAATTTTAATCGATCTTATTTAGTATCGCGAGTGTCAGTTAGCAAATTTTCAGTGATATTAAAGTGTTTTCAATGAATATTATCGGGTTTTTAGTGAGTTCCTTGGATTTTTGTGGCGTATAAAATTGGCTGATATAGCTACAGGTAAATAATTTCAGTACTTCTAGACCGGTATATTTTGTTTGTTCCTTCTTTGAACTTTGATATACCTACACATACATAACTTAAGTAGCGATTTAACTTTCCGATTGGGTGTTGAAAAAAATATATTGGGGAGCTAAGGTCAGTACTTGCTCAAAACTTAACTCGTTGGGTGTGTGTCTGCCTTAATACAGGTTGTAATTCGATTTGTTAAATAAATCCGTCGTGCGGTTACTGTAGAAAGTTATTCATTAACTCGTCTTGTTTAAGTATAAGTAACTATCTAGATTGTTATTATAGTAATTACTTATAACATGAGATAGTTGTCGGAGACCATTTTAATTAAAAATATTTTTTTTAATCATTCTGTTCTTTAAAGATGGCACATAGACCGGGATTATATTAAATTGTATACATTATTTTGACACATAAATAAAGAACACACCGTCATAATTTTGATAGAAAAAAACAAACAAACATTTAATTTCAGAACACCGTCAGAATTTCGAATTTCGTGAAAACAATTCATTCCTTGGCCTTGGCCTTCATTTGTTTTTTTTCTATTAGCAAATGCATTCATAGAAACTGATAAGGGTTTTCCTTTTCAGCCATTGACGTAGGTAGCGTGTACCTTTCTGAATGAATGGCCAATTCTCAGAGTTTGTTCATCGATTACTTAGTTTTTTGCTCAGCGTTATTCCCTGTCGGTATACGATTAAATCAGATTAGATCCATTTTATCAAAGTATTCATATGATTAGATTAAGTTTCAAATAGTGTAAATAATAATGGGTATTTCCGTTATTTGGGCGTAATGTATTAACGATATCATTGGTTTCGCTTTCTTTTGTACCTTTTAGCCCGGCCGCACATTATCAGAAATTTCTGATGCGTGCGCCAAGACCCTTTGCGCATATATTTTGTACTAGAGCCAACAGGCTGCCAGAACCGGAAAATTTTGACAGTGTGCGGGGAGTAGTACAAAACGTATGAACAGCGTCACGCGTTGGATATCTGACAGAAATTTCTAATAATTTGAGACCGGTCGAAATGATAATAGCATTTTTGTAAAAAAAAACGAATACTCACCATATCTTATGTGCATGTTTTTTTGTTTGCCAACTTTATAGTTTGTACACAGTAAGTATTTTTTCTATTTCTTTAAAACATACTTAATGCACCATCAACAGCCTATATATTGAATTCTGCAGCTGAACTTTTCTCCCATATTATTAAAAAAACCGGCCAAGTGCGAGTCGGACTCGCGCACGAAGGGTTCCGTACCATTATTTATTCTGTTTTTTAGTATTTGTTGTTATAGCGGCAACAGAAATACATCATCTGCAAATTTCAACTGTCTAACTGTCATGGTTCATGAGATACAGCGTGGTGACAGATGGACGGACGGACGGACAGCGGAGTCTTAGTAATAGGGTCCCGTTTTAGCCTTTGGGTACGGAATCCTAAAAACGATCAAGGGCGAATCATAGGTACTTTTTTTTTCTTTATTTATTTGGACACGCGAATCATACTTAGGCACAGTGTTCTGTACTAACGAATATACGGATATACATAAGTGGTTTTTGTAGTACCTATTTGCTGTTTATCTGTAGCGTATGAACTATAATCAAACCGAAAGTCGTATGTATTACCATTTTTGAGATAAAGCAGAAACATAAATCCTTGACAGATAGCGAATTTTTAGAGAACTCTCGATTACTACATGGGATTTGTATTTTTTATTTCTTGCCAAAATTCACGCCACAACAACACATAATCTGTGCAAATTTACGCTACGTTTTAGAGCCTAAATACAGTCCGATACTTGCCTCCGATAGTCGGTTCCGATAGTCTGATCAGACTATCTAAAGGCCTCCGCGTCATACATTTGTTTGTACATGAATTACACGTACGATCAGACAATCGGATCGGATGTCAGAATCGTAAGCATCGTCCGGGCGTCGTCGTCGTCCAGAAAAAATCGGACACGAAAATCGGACGTGTATTTCATGAATCCGATCAGATAGTCGGATCCGGCTCCCGGAAGCAACTATCGGACGTGTATTTTGACCCTTACGTCTGCTGAAATTAATATCCCTATGACAGATAGACAAACGGAAAGACAGCGTAGGCTTAGTAATGGGGTCTCTTGGTACCGTTTGGATACAGAACCCTAAAAAAAAGTAAGTATTGAATAACCACGCTGGGCAAGTTTGTATAATAATAATTAGAATAGGTGATTCTTGATATTACTGTCCCGCATGACGCCGATAGTCGTTACAGCCAAGGGCTTAATAGCCAAGAGCCTCGACCAACATCTGATGAGGCTCTCGTTAGGCGGCTGGATCAAGGGCTTGATACAGAAAGCGGTTCTCCTGGACACGCCGCGTATTGTTATGAGGTTCCTTTCTCTGAGACCCTGACCACCGGCAGCTTGGACCCTATTCTCGATGCCGGTGGGCTACTATATATTTTTTAATTTTTAAATGTTTTTTTTTTGTTTTCTATAGTTTTTTTTTAAATCTATTAAATTTGTCAAGTTAAATGAATAAAGGATTAGAATAGAATATTCTACAGCAATGATTCCCAACCAGTGGTCCGTGGACCACCGATGGTCCGCAGAAGCCAAAATATGGTTCGCGAATGATTTTAAATAATTTCCTATTGAGTTTTTAATTAAAGTTTCAGTTTGATTATTACAAATTATTTTTATTATACCTGTGTGGTCCCTGACCAAGAAAAGGTTGGGAACCCCTGTTCTACAGGATTAAAAATATACCAGTTACGTCAGTTATTTTCGAAAGTAATAATAAGTCATTGATTATCGTATACTATATTATCGTATACGTTTACCGTAGGTAAATGACGCAATTTAATTGAACTTAACCTTTTAGAATTAAAATTTTCCTCCTTTCCAACAATTGTAGCCAATTATTAATAGATTTTCAGGGCTTTCAGCATTAATTAAAGGAAAATTAACTAATAATGTTATTAATATCTGAACAAATACGTCACACCCGTTATCCCCAAAAAGAAACGTAGAGTCGGGTAGTAACCTACGTATTGATGACGATATTAAGTCGTAGGTATCAACATAATTACAAATAAAAGTATATCCAAATATAGACAAATGTAACCTAATAAAACTAGAAACTAAAATAGGGCGTCAGAATATTCCTCCGCATCGCTGTCGACTGGTAACGTGCCCAGAAGACTGGCAGTATTTCCACGTTGTATGGCAATGCTAATCCTTTGTCCAAAGGAGAGGCCAGCCTTCGGGTCACGGGGAGTGTCGACTAGCCCCGCCTTGCAATATCTCTTTATCAGTCGTAGGTTGCCATATTTATTATTTATCAGCAATAATATTATAGATACTTGCTGTACCCGGCATGCGTTGCAATGCACTTTTTCCTATTTACTACCTACCTTCAGAAACAAAATCAAAATAGTACTTAACAAAAAGTTAAAACTTTTTTCATGCATGCGGTAAACAAATGAAGAATATGGACATACTGAGATAATTTCGTTTTTTTTAAATATTAAAATTTTCTTTCTTATGAACCTTCTGACAATTACGAACACCACTAAAAAAAATAGCGAAATCGGTCCAACCGCTCACGCGCGATGCCCGTGACCAAGGGAAATAGCTAGGGATTCATTTTTATATAGATAAGATTCATTAAACAAAAAGAAGTAGATTATGTCATCTCTTCTTATGTTCTCAATAGTGTGTGTACATAGTCCGCGTAGTTTTATTAATAAAATTCACTATGGATGGCGGATTGACATTTTTCTAAACAAAAGCTGTCAAAACGTCAAACTTATTCCTCAGATAAAAGTTATCTGAGGAATAACGACGACGTCTGTGGTCTAGCGGTTCGAGTGTCGGACTGCTGATCACGAGGTCGTGGGTTCGATTCCCACACAACACAAATAATTTATGTGATGAACATAAGTGTTTGTGTTGGTCTGGGTGTTTCTTATGCATTATAAGTATGTATTTACAAAAAAAGTATATAAGTATTATATCTATTGTCTAGTACCCATAGTACAAGCTCTGCTTAGTTTGGGACTAGATGGTGTTGTGTAAAAAAAATGTCGCAAAAATATTTATTTATTTATCTGATCATTTAAAAATCGGCCGTAAACCAAATAATTGCATTGTATTTATGTATGTGCGTATACAAGGTTAGTCGGAAAGGGGGTATTAATCAGCGGGCCACTTAAAGTATCACTGATGACTGTTTTAAAGCAAGTGTTAAAATTTCAAAATTCGATCATTTTTATTTCCATGAAAATTTTTAATTAAGTATATATTAGTTTTTCCCAAAAAATCTTAGTCCCTGCTTTAGTTACGAAATCCGAAAATGGAGCGTCTAATCCGTGACCTCAAATATGACCTAAAATGTAAACACTGACAGATGACTGAGGATAGATAGATTTTAGCATATTTTTATGTGATTTTTGAACAGCTGTTTCTCTCAAACTATTGACTTTTGGGGAAAGTGGTACAACAAAAGTTACTCATTATTATGGGTACTTTAACACCCTTTCGGATTAGTACCCCCGTTTCCGACTAACCTTATATAATTGTTTTTTAAATCGGCACATTTCATTGTATTTTTGTCAAACAAAGGAGAGTTGTTTATATCATGTTTGACATAATTACTATAAAATGTAGCGTTTTAAAGGTAAATAAATACACAAATAAATACAATGCATACAATTTCGAAGGCAGGACAAAAGCAATCACCTTAAATGGAGACAAATATGCCTATTACATGGGACTTAGAAATTTATTTGCGAGAAACATGGTAGGTACATGGGTCTTAAAATAATGCAGGTACAGATCAACATGTTTCGCCGGCACAGCGGCATGCAAATTAATATAAAATAATTAAAATTTTATTAATTACCTTTATACTCGTAATATAGACTATGTGGGTACAAAATAGTACCTACCCCTTCAGAAAATTCAGGGGTGTTAGCTAAACATAGAATGGATGGTATACATGATTTAAAATCCCGAATAAGGTAGAAAGATTGCTGGTACCGCCAATAAATTAATCTCAAATTAATTTTTCGAAAACATTCAATATGATAAAATTTCCTGAGATCTATAAATAAGTAATAGTTTAAAATAAAATGTTTGGCCTATTTTATACTAAAACAATTAACTGTTTACGCATTATCCTTATCTGATGTTTCCTTAATCATTATTTTCATATCATTATAACGGCCTTGTTGGTGGAGTGGTAGCAAGTATGGCTGTAAACCACCGAATCCTGGATTTAGCATATCGGATCAAATATTATTTGTAAGGCTTTTGGTAGAAGGCAATTACATAATCCACTAGAGGTTGCCAGCGGCTGCGCCCACGTGGTTGTCGTTTATCGCGTATTTTGCGTTTTTCTCTATTATAATATGCATGTATTATACATATAAACCTTCCTCTTGAATCACTCTATCTATTAAAAAAACCGCATCAGAATCCGTTGCGTAGTTTTAAAGATCTACGCATACATAGGGACAGACAGACAGCGGGAAGCGACTTTGTTTTATACTATTGCAATGAACAATATTCATTGCGTGGTGCGTAGAAGTCGGAATGTCAATACAATTTCCCCGTGTGGGGACGGGTTAGAATATAAAACTTCCTCACCGGACGCTGGGAATAGACGAGTGTTGTGCGATTCAACAAAACCCAACACGCTTGGTGGTAGGATATTTACGGTCCGCCTGGCTAGCTACCACCCTCACATTAAAGTCCGGCGCCAAGCAGTTTACTGTGTTCCGTCGTGTATATGTGAGAGCCAGAGGTGTACCTATAGGGGAATCTCTATATCTCTGTTACTTGAATTCGTGTGCTTCATCTTTGACCCTGTCTGCGCTTACCATCAGGTGTGACTGTGGCTGTGGTGTGACTAAGTAAAATTATAAAAAAAAAACCGGCCAAGTGGACTCGCGCACGAAGGGTTCCGTACCAGTATGTATAAAAACGGCAAAAAAATCACGTTTGTTGCATGGGAGCCCCCTTAAATATTTATTTGATTCTGTTTTTTAGTATTTGTTATTATAGCGGCAACAGAAATACATCATCTGTGAAAATTTCAACTGTCTAACTATCACGGTTCATGAGATACAGCCTGGGGACAGACGGACGAATGGACAGCGGAGTCTTAGTAATAGGGTCCCGTTTTACCCTTTGGGTACGGAACCCTAAAAACAATGCTATGGAAATAACTGACCTGTCAGCATCAAAACTATTGTAACTGCGAGCGTGTTGAGTGCTTAGGGTGCTGGCCTTTTTTATAAGTTAATACCCATATCCACTAATCTGGGCTAGTGGATTTTCCTTCACTCCATAGTAGGTAAATTCAGGTTGTGCGTAATGATTAAAGTCAGACATTGACATTGATGTTTTATTATAAGTGTATCTAACACCAATAACAAAACATCAGGTATGCGAAGACAGGTTGCCAGAAGACCGGTAGCCGAGATCTAGGACTTACCACACCCGCCCGACATACGAGAAAAATGAAATACGAGTAAGCCGACATCAATCCATAGTTCTTACTACACCAAATCGATTTGCCCGATTACTCGATTTTTATCGATCCGCCATAGAGGACCAAACGGCTTTCACGTGGCTCCCTACGCCCTCCTCGCTCTCCTCCAGACCAGATGGTTAATCAATTGTAGATCGATAGTTGATCCATTGTTTAATGGTACCACACCAATCGATATACGTTGATCGATAACTTCGATTGAAGTCGTTCGGGTGGGTGGGTAACACCCAGAGACTATGAAATTAAGCAAAGCCTATTAGAATTGCCTAAACATAGAGAAGATGATTCAACTGAGATTAACATCGAAAACTATCAATAAAAGAAAAGTATCAATATGTTCCTGAGGCTAAAATAGGGCTGTTGTAGGCTCGTAAACGTAGTAACTGAATTAATACTAGTTGTAAAAACTGTTTTGTGCGTAGACGCCAAGCAATAAACTTTATCTTGGGTTTTCTTATCAGGAGCAACAGAATTAGTTATTTGCTAGTTTTTTTTACTAAGTAACGGTGTTCGCGGATACTGTTATAAATAAACAAATAAAAGACTGATAATACTTACCTACCGATTAATGTCACATTGTCATACATACACACGACATCGAAGAGAAAGTACGCTGCTTGTTAATCAAAAATAATGATCTTGAAACATATGACTCAGACAAATTATAACAGGTATCAAAATAATATTGTAGTTTTTAACCTTTATGTTTACGGTTAAAGATCTTTATTTTCTCAAAAGAATAACAAATTCACTTACAGAGAAAACATAAACTTATTAAGTGTAACAATACGCCATCAAGCGTAACTTAAAGTAAATCACATATGCATGGTATTTAATTTGCTTAAAATTTAACATTATCGTACACTATCTACATACAGTCACTAAAATAATTTTGACCTACCAAAACAAAACAGAAGTAGGTAGTTCTACGCAAGGAGTAGTGAAGTTGTGAGCGTTATGTTTATCTACATTTACCAAGAAAAAGAAAAGCTGACTAAAAAGGGTGACTGCAAAAGATGACTAAACTCTGTTCAACGAAATCTGATTGTTTTGTTCACTCCTATGTTTCGGGCTACTTTCGGACGGGCGACTAACTTCGTTGACGGACTTAGGGAGTAAGCTCCCAGAAACGGATCGTTTTGCTAACCAGTTATTTTCTAATGCGTTATCGGTTCTTTGAAAAGATGCCGAAGGAAAATTTACTAGCAGGCATAGTTTGACCACCCTAGAAAATTATTTTCTCGCCGGAAGAATAGACAAAATGACATATTTTTATTGTGAATATGAAAATTTGTCTATTATTCCGTCGACAAAACTCTCGTCTGCGATGGTTATACTACGCCTGCTGGTAAACGCTTAAAAATCAAAGTGTCCTTTGCCAAGCTACGAATAAATTCACTCTGCAATGGTTTTATCCACGAAATAAAAAAAAACAAGTGGACTGGAAGTGCCCTTATACTTCCTTAAGCTACGTCCACATTTGTAGCATTTTGGCGTATATCTCCGTTGCGTGGCACCGACGTGCATCATGCTCGCTGGTTAGGACAAACACACATACAAATGTGGACGTACCTTAACCAGCGATCATGATACACGTCAGTGCCACGCGACGGAGATACGATACGCCAAAATGCTACAAATGTGGACGTAGCTTTAGTACGGGAACCAGTGACGTGAAACTAAACTGATGTAATATCAATGTCTTATACACTATATGAGATACATTTTTGCCCTGCTGTAATTTTTATACGTTAAAATTACACAATAAGAGCGGTTACGCACTGCATCCGATCCGAATCCGTGAAAATACGTTCCGAATTAGCCATAGAACTATTTGTATGGTAGTTTACGCACTACATCCGGCATCCGTCATCCGATTTCTATCCGTCATCCGTGGGTTTCTAATTCGGAAGAACAATTGACAGACCGAAGTAGCCATAGAACTATTAGTATGGTAGCTTACGCACTACATCTGGCATCCGTCATTCGATTTCTATCCGTCATCCGTGAGTTTCTAAATCGGAAGAACAATTGACGGACCGAAGTAGCCATAGTACTGTTTGTATGAACGCTTTCGCATTACCTCGGATTCAAATTAGACGCCAAACGGATATGATAAAGATGGCCCTTGAATTGTTTGAATTTGAATCAGAGATCGGAATAGTGCATAAGCAACATCCGAATTCGGTCCGAGATTTTTACTCTAGATTGGTATTTTCACGGATACGGATTGGATGCAGTGTGTAAAGCAATATCCGAATTCGGTCCGAGTTTTTTATATCCGTATTTTCACGGATTCGGATCGGATGCAGTGCGTAATCGCTCTAAGGCATGATTTTAATATTTTACGCATGAGTTCGACACGTCGTGTCACAGCAAGAAGCTAACCGCGTGAGCACACGCGCGACAGTTCCTTGGCACTTCCACTTACTTTTTCTATTCCGTGGTTTTATCTATTTACTAATCATAGAGAAACATGCAGCATGTTTACAACAAGTAACTGTTTAACGGTGGGCTTGTCAGCCCGTTCGCCTTTGTTGTAAAAGTAAGCCTCTATTATATGCAAAGTAGGCCCGCCCCTAAATTATACTGGCGGTGCAGGTTAGCCTTCAACACTTGTTTTTTTTTATTATGTTTTATATTACATGCGTGTTAGTTTAAAAGTTACATGCGTACACCAAACGTTACATTTGGTGAATCATATTTCGTTTCATATAATTTGTAATAAATAAATAAAATATGGCGAATGGCCTAATAGCCAAGAGCCTCGATCAACACCTCATGAGGCTCTCGTTGAGTGGCTGGATCAAGGGCTTGATACAGAAAGCAGTACTCCTTGACACGGCACGCATAGTGAGGAGGTTCCTTTCTCTGGAGCCCAGACTGCCGGCAACTTGGACCCTGGTCCCGATGCCGGTGGGTTACTATTTTTTATATTTTTAAATGTATATTGTTTTTTTTTTAAGAAATGTATTTAAAAATATAATTTACTTATATGTATATTTACAATGAATAAACGAAATAAAATAATCTTTAATTCGGATATGTAACATCCATAGTTGATATTAAAAAAGAGACAAAGTAACTTAAACGTTAGTAAAAAAAAAGAAAAACTTAAAATTTCGTTACCAGTTCATTGTTCGTCATGCATCTTTGAACAATGGCATTCAGCAAAGAAGAGTCGTATCTCCCTGCCATGGTCTTCAGGATGGAGTTGGAGCTGGCCCGCTCTCCCGTAATCATAACTGTAAGTGCACTTGTACTTCCAGTTACAACTGCAAACTATACAACTGCTAAATGCAGCTTGAAAGCAATTAGGATGCAGTCAATGCAACTGCGTGACAACTGCAGCCTGAATGTTTTCTTTAAAAATCCATTAAACATACACATTTGTAAAAAACATGAACTAAGTGTTCATGTTTCGATTAGTACGTTTAATGGATTCTAAAGAACACTAAATGTTTTTCACGATCAATAGTTTCTTAACCTTTTATTAAATACATTTTTTTTATGGATGGACTATAAATCTGAAATTGATCTATCCTTATTTGTAAAGGCAGAGCCCGAAGTTCAATCTTTCCTAAGGGTCACCCTTAAGGTGGTGCTAATCCACCGGCGACTGCAAATTGCAGACTGCAACCGCAGACTGCAAGTTGCCATCGGAATACGCCTTTAACCGCTAGCGGCCCGACCGACTATCCGGTTCGTCAGTGCCATTGTTTATCTATAATTACAGTACTCGATAAGTTAAGGTGTGCACTTTAAAGGTGCTATTCCGACAGCGACTGCAAAACTGCAACCGCAGACCGCAGCCGCAGATCGCACCGCAAGCGATACTACTGTTGCAGTTTGCGGTCTACAGCCCGTCTCGAACTTGTACCTTTAGCTGTGGTATTTCGATTTGCCAGCATCTCTATAATATTAATTAAAATAGATTTGAAATGGATATTGATATTGTCTAGACAAGTATGAGACTATTCTCATATGGATGAGGAATTGAGGACATTCCCATACATATTAAAACCAATCTAGTCTGTTACATACCTCGACGATTACTTAAGGCATTACCTACAATACTAGGCATGTTATCTGTATGGGCACTCCCATTTAGATAATGTTAAGATTAAATTATCAATCTCTTTAGGCTCGCTCTACACATTGGAATGTAAAAAAGGTGGTATTGTTTGTTTCTGATAAATCGGTACTTTATTTCACCAAAATAATAAGACTTAATAACATTAAGTGTCTACTTAGTATAATGTAATTAGATGCAGAATTTGGTATTGGAGACATTTAATATTCTTGTATATCTTGAACTAAAGGTACTTTTTAAAAACGCCGTCCCAGTCACACATTTTAGAACCCGATGACGAAATAAGCCTCCTTCAGGAGGCGAGTAAATCGACCAGCACAATACACAACGTTCGCCGCCGTCTGGCATACCGTCCTCGCCGACGAAGCCCGTCGCGACGTCCCACCGCCGCCAGTTACGATCCACCGAGCTGTCCCGTCGTAGAGCCGGTCGTCTCTTCAGACTCCGCAGTCACACCGATAATTCAGCCCTCATCAAGCTGTCCCCCCCCCTCCCCAACGCCCTAAGTCGAGGTCCGAGTCCCACTAGGGGTCGTCCTTAGTGTGCTTAGGTAGCTTAAGTTAAGTATTTTACTTCCCCCCCATTGGCTGGAGACCCTTCAGGTCTCGCCAATAACCGCCCGGTTACGTAGAAACGGACCCTAGGACCATCTACAGTAGTCCAAAAGAACAAAAAAACTTCTTTGGCCTCCCTCTTCCTCTCCATCCATCCACATTTATATTCATAATTGTTTTGGTCACATGCGTTTCATCGACTCGATTACCTGGGTAAGCAATGTAGGGGAATTGCAACCCAGAAGATAAAAGGAAAACAATTTGATTTCTCCTGTATCGTGGGTGCGTTTACAGACACAAATCTTATATACACAAACGCCCAGACCCGAAACAACTATCTGTAGGCCATACAAAGTTTTGTTCCATGTGAGAATTGAACCCACGACCCGTAACGCAGAAGCCAATTCAGCCACTGCACCAAACGTGTCATCAAATGACCAATGTCGGCAATCATTCAGAATCGAGTTCTTAATGACAACGGTTGCCTTGAAACACCATAAAGCTTAGAGCTCTTACACACCACGTTTTTTTCAGGCGCCGTCGACGCTCGTTTCGCTATCGCGCGTTGTCGGCGCTGCTAAACTTGAAATAGGCAGATTACTTGCGATTGCATCGCTGCACACTCACGAGAAACGCGCTACAGACGCGCGTGAGCAACTCTCCTTGCAAAGTAAAACGCGTGTAGCACGCGCGCGAAGGAGCGTGTATCGCGCTAAAGAGTGAGCAACTCTCCTTGGATTAAAACACGTTGTATATGTGTTTGCAGCTAAAGAGACGCGCTGGCCCAGCTGTATCGATGTACCTCCGCGCTACGAGCGCATCGACAGCTTGCGAAAAAGTCGTAGTCTGCATACTACAATTTTATGAACGTGTGATTAGTAAATTGGTTGCGATAATATCGCGTTTGCAGCGCGTTATAGTTGCGTGCGACGCGCGTCGATAGCGCCTGAAAAAAACGTGGTGTGTAAGAGCCCTTAAGAACACCAAAGTTAAGAGATAGAGTTATGCACGGCTCACTGAATCTATCAACCATAGCAAACTAACTGGTAAACCGTTCCGCATCAATTTGAATTACCTTCAGTTGCAGTATCGTAAATGTCTTTGTAAACTGGCGTTCATGATTGCCATATTATATTTTACTGATGACCGTGGGTAGCGTTACACCGTAACGAACTAACGGAACATTATTATTGTTTATTTCCTGAGAAAATCCTCATGCCCTCCGCCCGAGGAATACGGAGGGATATGCTGGACTCATACCGGCTAAAAACCCACGGTTTTTATTCTCCTGACCTGTGGCCGGGGTCGCGGGATTTGCAGCTTCATGCACGGCAACCCCGGCAGGCCTCGGTTCGCCAACCCCTGAAGGAATTCTCCTTCTGTAGGGCCTGGTCCCACATCCTCCCGAGAGGTGCGCGTAGAAAAAGGCGCGTGGCGCGCCGTCTTCTCGGGCCTGGGGGCCTACTCCCTAAGTCCGTCAACGAAGTTAGTTGCCCGTCCGAAAGTAGTCCGAAACGTAGGAGTGAACAAAACAAGTGTCAAGTTCAACTTTTCGGACGGGCAAAAACACATTGGTAGTAGGGACAACTGTGAAATCGTGTTGTCATTCATTCTTAGTTCAGGCCCGGAAACAATCGTATGTCCGTAGGTGATAGGGAGTAGGAAACGCTCGTAACTAAGGCCGAAACCACGGACTTCGTGCTTAGGGAGTAGACCCGCTGTTACTGGTGAACTGACGCAGCCTAAGTTTGGCTTCATTACGCCCGCAATCACACTTGTATTGTAAAGTTTGTGAAAATTGATGTTTATTACTCGATCACGCATAAACGGTTCAACTTATTTCGATGAAATTTGGCGTAGTCTATGGCCTGGATTAACACATAGTGTAGTTTTTATTCGGTTACACTAAGTGGTTTCTCTAGCGTGACACCGCGGGCAACAGTAGACTATGGCCTGGATTAACACATAGTGTAGTTTTTATTCGGTTACACTAAGTGGTTTCTCTAGGGTGACACCGCGGGCAACAGGTAGTGTTTTTAAATCGGTAAGATTTAACGAAATTTCTGGTTTGTTGCGGGTAATTTAAAAAGTATCGCAAACATAATCAACTGCTTCGTTAGTACAGTCGCAAGCGCAGCAGCTCAGCGTGAGTTCCGATTCGGGCAGTATTTGGGTTTTTCTTTTATAAATTTCTCAGTCAGTAGCAACTAGTAATCTGACATTTGTTATAAACCCGGTAAATGGCATTAGGCTCGCTTGCTATTACTTATATGGGAGTTAATTATTCTTCTTTTTCTTCTCACGTTTACGAGCAGCCAGTCAGCCACCTTATTTAGAACGTTTCGATAAGTCAACTGTCGACTGATTTGGTTTGCTATCTTAGTTTGTCTACAATTCTCGTAACGAGGGAAATCGAGATAGCAAACCTGAACTGGAATTGAACTGAATTCCAGTTCAATTCCAGTTCGATAACTTGAGTAATCGAAGTATTCGGAATTAGCAGCAACGTTCACTTTGAATGCTAACTAATGTGAGTAAATGTAGTTACTGTAGCATATAATACATAGAATTCTTTGCGCCTTAGATAATGTTTATAACAATATTGATTGTTTTCTTTCTATTGCTAAGATTCTATTGTATGTACGTCTCATGCGAATTGCTTTATTGTTGTCGTTATAGTACTCACATAAATATTTTGAATGACATGTCAAAACGTAAACATGTTTGCGTTTAATGGTTATCTAATCTACACAGATGCATTAAAAATGCGTAGCTTAAGAGATCATTCGGTCCGCCAAGCATGACTGTAAACAAGTTAGAACATGATTATCTGGTCTGAACCTTTCAATGGATTGTTATTTGGGATACTCTTTTGTTTTATCTGATTGTGGTGAATGGTATACGTCATGTTGTTCTTTATAAAGGAGATGAGGTAGACTGCCTATGTTCTTCAGAACTTATCACATTAATACCTATTTAATTATTAATGTAAGTTTGTGAGTTCGAATGTCTGTTACTCAATCACACATAAAACGGCTGTACGGATTTGAACATAGGATACTGTTTCTACGGGTACATGAAATAGTTTCCCTAGGATGTGAGTGAAACCGCAGGCAGCAGCTAGTAAGATATACGTCGGGACGACATAGTACAAAATTGACTTAGCCCCTGTATTAGTATACAGGGTGTTCCTGGAAGTATGGATCAAATCGAATAGGGGCGTGGGCAAGGTCATTTCAAAACTTGTAGTAGTAAAAACTTGAGTAAAATTTTTACCAGACCAAAAAAGCCTTTGCAGTAAATGTTTTTTCTTATTGAACACATGTTTTATAGCTACGTAAAAGTATTACCACAAGAAAGGCCTACTGTTCGCCAAAGTCCTGAAAAAAAATGATAGCTCTGATAGTTTTTTTATGATCTTTTTCTATGCGAAGTGATTGAAAAAAAAACAATAATTGGTCATAACTTTTGAACCGTAAAAAAGTACGCCGACATTCTCAGGGTTAAAAGTTTGGAAATGACATTGCCCACGCCCCTATTCGATTTGATCCATACTTCCAGGGACACGCTGTATATTGGATAAGGATTTAGATAACGACATTCGTTTGATCCTTAACTTGTTAAATAAAATCAAAGGTTTCCTCTGTTGTGGGAGTCGGTATTGTGTGGAATTGTATAACATTTCCTTGATGTGGACATGTTAGGAGTGTACCAATGAGGCTTCCATAAGTACAAAGGGCTACAAAAAAAAGTGAAAACATAATAATTGGCATCTTCACTCGTGTCGGCACGAGCTACACGAGAATAGCTTATCCAGTGGTGAAAAGAGTAGCCAGTCAGTGAGGTTGGTAGCGGGACTGACTGCCCAGGGTGCGCCGGACTAAAAGAGCGTCCACGAGTTACGTAACTTAAGGACGTCCGGCGCACCCTGGGCAGTCCCCTCTTCCAACCTCGCTGACTGGCTAATCTTTTTTCCTTGGCATCAGCTATTCTCGTATCGACCCGACCGAGAAAGTGTGATCCTAGAATTTTCCTAAGTACGTTGGAATCGGCTACCACTCCTATACGATGCGGCTAAAAGTAAATAAAAACAGTATTTCAAAAGTTGGCTTTCTATTATCTAAGCCTTTTCAATTATCGACGTTTGGATTACCGTCCAGGCTAACGATGCGGCAGAAAAATTATATATATTTAATACAATTTTACGATTTTGTCCTTCCATTAACTACTTCGTATATCTAGTTTTCTATTTCATTCTCAGAAGGCACATGTAAACATAGCTTTATCAAAATCGCATCGTTACTCATACTCGCGGTGGGCACGTCTCAGCCATTGGAGCCCAAACGAGGTCTCATTATGATGTTTAAGAAGTTTATTTATGAATGTGTTTCTAGATAAGATGATGATTTTGAGTTATTTTGTTTGTCAAAACTTAATTGTGTTTCCTTCTATTTTCAAGATTAGGGACGATGGTTTAGTTTGAATCTAAATTTTGTTGGTATCGTCTTGTTTCTAACATTATTATCATAATCAGCCTATTACAGTCCCACTGCTAGGCGCAGGCTTATTTTCAGAATGAGAACGGTTTAGGCCTTAGCCACCGCTCTGGCTTGATGCGGGTTGACTATACACACCATCACGCACTGTTTGTAGCCCTCTCAGGTGTACAGGATTCCTCACGATGTTTTTATACATCGTTAATGCAAGTGATGATCAAATTCTCATCCGCACATGATTTCGAAAAGTCACGAGGTATCGAGCTAAATCCCTCCTGCATAGAAGACAAGGTTTCAAGCGTCAGGCTATTACTGCTGTCTTAATAAAATGTACTAACAGGCCTGCCTTTTGGTAGGTTAATCTTGCTTGATAAATACATTTTCCGTAATATTGGTACCGAAATACTACATACTCATACAAATAACGCTGGTCGTGAATTAAAAGAGCTTCTACGAGTAACGATACTTATGTAGCGAGACGTTCCAATATTCAAATACTACCAGTAAAAACATCTGTCTTTGACTTCTTCTCTCGTGTCAGCACGAGCTATACGAAAATAGCTAATGCTGTGGTGAAAAGATTAGCCAGTCAGCAAGGTTGGTAGCGGGGCTGACTGCCCAGGGTACGCCGGACGTACTTAAGTATCGTCACTCGTGGAGGCTCTCTTCATGCACCGCATCTGTCTTTGTGAAAACAAAATTATATAACACTTCTGAATTGCCTTTAGATTTTCATTTTACCAACTCCGAATAATAATTATAATAATCAAGAGTTATTTATATAGCGGATAATAATATTACGAAGCCTCTAAACTTAATACGTCCGGTTTTTTTTTCGTGTTGAACTCCTCATGATGCCCTTCGGTCGGGAAAGGCGAAGGGGACTCTTACCTGTTAAAAACCCACGACGGTGTTCCTTCTCCTGACCCTTGGCCGGGGTCGCGGGATTCGCAGCTGCGTGCACCGCGACGCGTCCGGTGTACCCTGGGCAATAAGCCCCGCTAACAACCTTGTTGACTGGCTAATCACCATGGCATGAGCTACCTATTCTCGTATTCTCGTGTCAACACGAGCGAAGAGGAACGTGGGTTTATTTTGTGCATTCTCCTTATATCGCCCACGGATTGATAGTGGGTGGATTAATGCACACGGCGAAATAATAATGCATTGTATAATAAGCATGATAATAATTAACTTACGTCAGGAAGACAGCCATTTGTTTATTTTGCGGTAATATCGGTATTCAGTGAAACTAGTGTGCCAATGTCCGGCTTGTGGCTGCGTGTGCGCGTAATTAACGATTTTATGAGCCAGCTATATTCGTGCGAGTTCACTTGTCTGAAAATTTACGATATAATTTATGTTAAATTTATAACGGATGTCATCTTCAACATAATTTCAGTACAGTTTTGTAGGAATTGCTTCTGTATTCTGTAAATAATTAATGAATACAAACATTCTAATATTTCTAATTCATCTTATTTTGATTTTATAAAGATTCTTAACTGCTAGACTTTGTGGAGTGGAAACGAGAAACATTTTTGAGTCTTCCATTTTGAAAGAAGAAAGATTTCCCCATGTTAAGAAAGGGGGTGCATTATTTGTTTCGGCTAAAGAATATATTTATTGTACCCCCTTTTCCCCACACGGTTTAATAACTTACCTATACGAAACAATGATGTAACGTCTAGACGAAATGGCTAGTACATTATTTTGAATTACAAATACTGGGCAAGTACATAATTATGTGATTGGAATTACAAAATACCGATTAGGGATGTTATTATTTACACAGTTCCCGGCGCGTATACGTAACGGTACTTTTGAGAAACACAGCATTTGTTTTAACTAACGTGTATTTGGAAGGGACTCGTCTCATTTATACTAAACTAGCTTTTGCCCGCGGCTTTGTTCGCGTTAATTTAGAATTTGATAATTAACTCTTAACACACTACTAAAGTTTCTATGATAATATAATTCAATCATGATTCGAAAAACACGTGGCACCATCTATTATTGCTATTGTTGTCAAAAAATAGTAAAATTCGTGTGACGGAATGGATGGCACCTTACTGAGGAAAGATATTTTTTCCGCGATTGGCTGCCCCTATTATCTGTCCGCCTTGGGGCCTTTCAGGCCTATTTTAACTGCACTGCGTTCAGGGGCTAATAACGCCGCGTTTAGTGTAACATATTTCGTTTTATATTTGAAAGCATAACTGCAAGTGAGCTGCACATCCAGTCGCCAGTTGTCACGCAATTGCACAGACGACATCCTAATTGCCTTCAAGCTGCATTTGGCAGATGCATACTTTACAGTTGCGACTGGAAATGATAATATGAACAAAGAATCAGTTTGATTGACAAAGGTCAAATGGTATGTCTACACCCATGCGCTTTCATGTTCATCTTGCGCTTTCAACTTTCAATTCCTTTTGCGTCAAGCGCATGCAATATTGATTGCCATAAGACTCTGTGCTATTGCATGCGCTATGGCGCTTCAGGCATGCGTCAGACGAAAGCGCAAGATTAACATGAAAGCGCACTGGTGTAGATATACGAAAAGGTTTTTGACATGTCTAAGAATAGATAATATACGCATTTTCTCATTAAGACTGGAGGTAACCAATTTCGTGAGAGTAAAACTACTTGTACTATTTATTCTGTGGTGCATGCAAGAGTGGTGGATTTGTTTTTTCTGAAGCCAAATTGTTCTTCTTTTAGGATTTTATGCGTGGTTGCAAAGGAGTAAAGCTTTTCGTACAGGCATAACTCTTTCAAAAACTTTAGATAATATGGCTATGAGTATTATAGGGCGATAATTATTCATATCACTCTTATCACCTTTTTATAGAGTGATTTAACTATAGAAAATTTTAACTTTGTAGGGACCTTGAATTGATGATATGACTAATAGGAAAACATATAAATTTAGAGCAACGTTTTAATTAACGTGTTAATGTCATCATAACCGGTTGAGTTTGTTGATTTATGGGAATTAATAATTTTATATACAATAATGTAGTCAGAGTCAAGTAAAAACTATTAAGCCGGGTCCGCAGCGCCAATTTTCTAACATGTTATTCTGTTTTTGCGAACAAAACTGTTAGGCCACGCCCCTATTCGGTTAGCAAACAATGTTATCCTGTTTGCAAACATGAAAACACGGCGCAGCGGACCCGGCTTTAGAAACATTGGTCAGAGTTTGTTTATAGTCGATATTTGTTTTTGGATTAGAATCAGTTGATTTATTTGTCATATTAAAAAAAAGTCATTATATGATTAGCTATCGTATCCGGATGCGTGTGCATTGTCAATAGTGATCGAAGCAATTTCAGGTACATCACCTTTATCCATGCTGTTATTTTTAATTATTGTTCAAGCAGCTTTACATCTATTATTAGATTGACGTAAGTAACGCGTATTGTAAATTTTCTGAGCTTGTAAAATGCAACGTCTCAATATCCTAGTGTAATTTTGTAGATTTTTATGTGATGAGATTTATTGGAATTTGTTAATTGATATTTTAGGTACAAACGACGTTTACTAATACAACACCTTTTTGTTCCTTTTGTGATCTATTTAAGTTTCATTTATTTTAAAGCGGCGTTGCCGCCCCCATCGCAGCCAATTCTAATAACAAAATTATTTAAAAATTGCAAACGAACCATAGCTTATCCACAGTCGGTTGATTGTTGTTCTTAAAAGAAAAATAGGTCTAATAGAAAACTAGAATTTGCTGCCTGTCTGTTGTAGTTATGTTCACAAGTTGATTGTACTTATTTACCTTTGATTATAACAATGGCGCATGCGACTATGAATCAGTCGGAAAAGTTCTCACAAACAAGATACATGCTTAGATTTGTTTGCATTATTGAAATTACTGTTTTCTTCTTTATGTATTGTTTTATTATGCCAGTAACACCTACGAGTTACAGATAGCAATACCGGATACCACAGTATCGGCACAGTAGATATAATTAAGTATAAGCTAAAACAGTACCTCAACTTACTATAATCGCCTGAAATGATACACTCACACAGACACGCACTGTATCTGAGTATAATGTACTCTTTGTATGGGACTGTATCCCGAAAAGACCTTATTAGTTTTGTTGCAGTACGTGTAGTGTGTGAGTATGTCAATTCGGACGATTGTAGGTATAAGTCGCGCGGAGAAGGTTTGCCGATAGCCTCATGACGTCACGCGTCGATGGTCGGTACGATTAGTAGGTAGGCCAGACGAGGGCGGGTAGCGGTCGATGAAGTGGGAGGGGCAGTCATCGGCAAACCTTCTGCGCGCGACTAGTAGTTGAAGTACTGTTTTAGCGTATACATGGTGTAACATAAATAACGCACAACCTCTTAAGGGGTCACTGTACTCATCATTTTGAACAACTTTTACTACGGGACAAAACGATAAATCCCGAAAAAAAATAGCTGTTCCCTACATTCATGTTTGTAAATGACACAACAACATAATCGTTCAGGGGCGATTCTATCATTACAGTTATAGCTAATATCGGTATGTCAGGATTGCGAGCAAGGTAAACACAGTAAATAAAACCAACATAGACTCTCCACCACTGAGAGTACTTGTATTTGGGTTAGTATTAGTAACATAAACTAGATCACAATATATTACTTTACACAATTATTACAAGATCATAAAATAAGGACAAGCTAGTCAGATATAAAAGGTCAGACTTCTTCAGCTGATCAACACGGAATGCTCTCTCTTCGTCGAATGACTACCGCCTTTATAACCTCGGGTGCGTTGATCCATATCGACGACTACCTTCTTTTGTCAACATTGCCCAGTGCTACCTAGTGATGTTCAAATCCGCTATAAACTGTAGACGTGTTATAAACTATAAAATATATTCATATAGTCTGTTATTTTATACGCTATCATTATAACGCGTCGTTACAAAACGCGGGCGCAGTCTGAACGCGGAGACGCTATAATTTTTATTTAACAACACGCTAAACGGACTTGATGCGCGGTAAATGTTATCTCGCAACGCGCTGTACACAAAAGAATATAATAATATTTCATTCCCTTACGCGCTGTTGCTAGTCGCTACGCTATCTTGCTATCTCGTTCTGGCCCCGCTGTGCGCGTTTAGACTTTTGTTCGTTGAATGTGTTGAGGCGTTATAATATAGCGCGAAGTCAGAGCCGCTATAGCAAACGCTATACGCTGTGTACACATAGTCTGTTATATTTCGGCGCTATACGTTTTATTAACCACCACTAGTGCTACCCGCTATCGATAACATGTTCGCTTAACTCTGTAGTATCACCTTCATGATCGTCATCTTCACCGACTGGCCATTTTTATATTTTATACTTTTTTATGAATGACAGATAGGATTCTAATTGAGACTTGACTTTTGATTTGTTTTGGAGACACCATGGTGATTGTTTTTGATACGAATGTCTGTTTGATTTTTTATTGATATAAATATTATAAATTTGGATCCGAGTGTCTGTTTAATTGTGTGGCATGCCACAGCAACCATACCCTGAACACTGCTCCATGCAACACCCGTTTTTGCGTTTGACTCGGAGGTCTTGTGCGGGCTGGACAGCCTGGGCCTCCACCGCCTATCCAAGAACCTGCGCTCCCATGGTGCCGAAGTGAGATGCGTTCCGGTGCCGAGGGTAGCCCCTTCTTCCTTCTCTTGCACTTCGTCTCCTGCTGCACATACGAGATCGGCGATCGGACTGGCTGTCACCTACCCGCATGACTAGATATGCTACAGCCGGTCTGTTCGCTGCCGCCGGTTTCTATCAAATGGCTGTGTGGGCCATTGGCGAACGCGTAACTACAAGAAGGAACTCGCTGACTACTCCAAGGGACGAAAAGCTATGCTGACTCTTATTCTATAACCATTTTTATTATTGTTACTTATGTACTAGGTATTGAATGCCCTACACATTCTTTACAACTGGTGTAGCAGACGTGCTCTCAGGAGATCCTAGGGCCGTCTGTTACATTACAACTCGTCAAAATGTAGGGTACAGCTGATTGTTTTTTCGCGATTTCAGGTTTGGTTCCATAGTCAAAGTTGTTCATAATGATGAGTACAGTGACTCCTTAAGAGGTTGTGCGTTATTTATGTTACACCTTGTATATACAAGGTTAGTCGGCAAAGGGGTACTAATCCGAAACCCACTTATAGTATTGCTGATGACTGTTTGAAAGCAAGTGTTAAAATTTCAATATTCGATATTTTTTTCCAAATAAAATGATTTTTATTTTTGTTTCTTCAAAAATTCTTCATCCCTGCTTTAGTTACAAATTCAGAAAATGGTGCTTCTAATTCATGATCCCAAATATGACCTAAAATGTAAACACAGATGATCATAACTGGGGATAGATAGATTTTAGAGTTTTTTTTTGAGATTTTTGAACAACTGTTTCTCTTAAACTATTGAGTTTTGGGAAAAGTTGTAGAACAAAAGTTATTTATTATTATGTGTACTTTAACATCCTTTCGGATTAGTGCCCCCTTTCTGACTAACCTTCGGGCAGTAAAAGACTGTCTCTCCTTTGGTATCCTAAACTATGAGTAAAGAATTTGGTCAACAGTATAGGCAGCATTATCATCCATACTACGATTACTGTATGCTATCTTAATACGCATGTTAATTGTATAGTAATTAACAGATTCATGAATAGTAAATAGCATTAAATATAAAAAATAACATAACATCTCTCCTGTATTCCCCTAAGGGTTGTGCAGAGGTGTATAGTACACCCACATTTCGCCGTTAAGTTTATGTCCCATGTAATACCGGGGTGAGCGTATTGCCATCAAACAGGCACAAATCCAGACTCCGGGCTGCTACTGAGAAATTCCATACGGAAAAACCTAATACCACTTTGCAATATACAAGGTTAGTCAAAAAGGGGGTACCAAGCCGAAAGGGTGTTAAAATACCCATAATAATGAATAACTTTTATTCTACAATTTTTCCCAAAAGTCAATAGTATAAAGAGAAATAGCTGTTCAAAATTTTGCATAAAAAATACGCTAAAATCTATCTATTCTCAGCTATGATCAGCTGTGTCTTACATTTTAGGACATATTAAGGGCCACGAATTAGAAGCTTCATTTTCTGAATTCGTATCTAAAGTAAAGATGTCAATTTAAAAAAAAAAAGTAAAATGAAAAACAATTTAACATGGAAATTAATATTATCGAATTTTCAAATTTTAATACTTGCTGTAAAACCGTCTTCAGTGATACTTTAAGTGAAGATAAATGTGCTGGATTGTGCTGGATTATGTTAGCCACACTATTATAGCTTACTGTAATGTATCAGCAATTTGCATGTCAATGAGGCGAAATGATGGATTTTTAATCATAAAACACCTATGTAACTCATTTCATGGAAATAAACGTTCTTATACTTATTCTAAAGCCATTTTCTCACGGCACTTGATACGACATGATAAAATGTAGTGACGACTCCGAGCATCATATATTTCTACGAACACTACTCACAAAACGACAGGAAATTACTAGTGCCATCGTAAACGGTTCATAGAAATACAGTGCGAGTTTCGATAAAATGCACGTATGAAATTGGGTGAAACTAAATATAATTTATCTACGGGAAAAAAAGGCAAAAAGAAAAACTTAGTTTACAATTATCAAGAAAAACACAAAAAAAAACTGATTTTTCCATAAATTTTTCCTTATAAAGTGACGGTAAATATTTTTGGAGTAAATTGTATTTTATCATCATTGCATGTTATTTAAAATCATTACTGTTAGGTATGTTTTAACATGATAGACCACGTGGTTCAAAATTTACAATAAATAAAGTTTACTTCTATAAAAAAATTTGCATAAAGTAAACAATAACACTTGTAACTATTATTCACTAAGAACTGTGGTACCAAAAAATACATAAAACAAGCGTATTTTGAACTCTGGTACTCAAAGTAAGATCTAACTTGTGTTATGAGTACCAGTGTTCCAACAAAATTAAACGCACTGAGGTACACTTATATTCTCACGAGAGACGACAGGGGCGTTAGTGCAGTTTGATTGTCACAGTGAAAAAAATAAATAAAAAGAAACTAAGAATATAGAACTTAAAATTGATACATAAAATAGAGTGGACAATGTGAGTGTGTGTGTGTAGGTGAGTGAAATTGAAATAAATAAATAGATAGGCTTGAATTTTTTCAATTTAGATTTTTTTCTATTATTTTTCTCGTTGGTATATTTCGATGGGTCCTATGTGGCTAAAGTGGCATTTTTGTAACTTCTAAAGTGAACTAAATATATCTATAGTTAAAAGGTTCAAATTAGAAATTACTAAAATGTCACTTTGGCCCTTATACATAGGACCCATCGATTTATGTCTAGTTTCACCCAATTTCATAGAGTACTTTATGAAGACTGACATTGTATAAAATATAGTCACCACATTTTGTTGAGACGTGTCTTGTGCCGAAAGAAAACTATTTTCTCTTTTAATCTTACAATTCAAAGTCCTAAGTTTATCATACTGAAATCCATTGAACTAATTACGTTATAACATTACCCAAAGTTTACATCATTATTACCCTGTACTGTAACATCATACACAAACATAAAAGCCAACTGTCATATTAGTAAATATTGTCTTCGTTAAATCTTATATTTCCGTCTGCGAGCGTAGCTGCTTCCGGTGGTATTTACGATGATGACGTCATTCTATGACGTTAGTAAATACCTACACACAAATCATCTCGTTTATGACATACAGAGGACATTACAGAAGGCACGCACGTTTTGGAACTCGAAATTTTTCCCTAGGTTTGATAGCTAAGTTTTTGTTATTTGCCTGGCGTTATGTGGGATCTGTGACGGCATCTATCACGTTACATGCGAACTATTCAAGCCTACATCGCGATATCAAGATTTAACACGCAGATAGTAAATGTACAACCTCCCATCATCAACCGTTGGATATTGGCTGGAGACCCTTCAGGTCTCGCCAATAACTGCCCGGTTACGTAGAAATGGTCCCCTAGGATAGGACCACCTACAGCAGTTCAATAGAAAAAAAAAAACAATCGTTGGGTAGTAAGCCCGCCAGGCATAAGACTCCGCCTGGTTGGAGGATCCTCCCTTTGGTTGGAGGAACACCACACCTCGTTCCTCCACAGATCTATAGCCCACTAAACCTCCTCGATGGCTGTTGGCGCATGTGTGCACAACATGCATGGTTGTCATGGTTAACAAATTACAAACAGATCTTTTCATCTTGATGCCAATATGGACTAAAATATTGACTTTTATAGAAACAACATCAGAAATAATCGCAAAATAAAAATTGTTTACGATTTGTTTGTCTGAAAATATATTGTTTGTCTATGTGAGAATCTGTCTATTCTTATTATTGTCTTGTGTCAGCACGACCTATACAAGACTAACTATTGTTGTGGTAAAAATATTAGCCGCTCAGCAAGGTTGGTAGCCGAACTGCCCAGGGTGCTCCAAACGTACTAAAGTATCATCACTCGTGTAGGTTTTTAGGTAGGTCTGTTAGGCAACATTTTAATTTTAAACCTTCTTGATCTGTCTGTGTTGCGGTTTAACGTAGGTTTTTATGTCTGCTTTTACTATCGTTTAGTTTACGCTCCACATATGGGCCGGAGAGTAAATCTTGCCGTGAAATATACGTATTTTATTAGTACACCTGCTGCTTCGTCTTTTACGGTTACAGGTTTTATCCTAGTGAGTGACGGTTATTCAAGCTCAAGGAGCTCGTCAATTCAGAGGCCTGTAATCCTGAATCTTTTAGCATTTATTATTCAATTTTACTTTTTTAAGTGGGTTTAATGGATTCTTATAGTAAAAATTAATGTATTACGATCAAAGCTTTGTTTATCTTTATTTAATGTTCAATGGCCGGCTTATATTTAACCACTAGCGGCCCGCCCGACGATCCGGATCGTCAGTGCCATTGTTTATCTATTGTGTTTATAATTACAGTACTTGATAAGTTAAGTTTAGAATTACCGAAACTTCTTTTACTTTCTTGCCTACTGGCAAGGAATGAGTATTTGTCCATGTTAAGGTTAATTCACCCAAATTGTTTATTATGATAGGCATTCGTACTTAAGTTATTCTTACATGGTTTATGTATATTTGATAACCAATACAGGGAATTCTATTAATACAGTAGGGTATTCTTTATTGCTTCTACGTAAAAGTAAACAGATACGGAATTTATCAGAATAGTGTAAGTCATAAAACATAGTAATAGTTTACCATAGTAGATATAATATTGTCATAATGACTTGACATTTTTCTAAGCAGTACCCCTAATACGTTTGCAAATTATTAAAATGGAAATACGTTTTGTGAGCTCGAAACTCTGTCTATCTGTCTTATACACCCACAATAAAAAGAGACAAATATTATTTAGTTTAGCGAACTCATGAAAGGTATTGCCGTTTTTTTTCGTTCAATGAGTGATCAACTTATACTGGATACGTATAGGTTTAAATGATAGCTGTGCGTACAAGGGATGCTGGTTGAAACAAGAGGGATGATTGTAAATAGTAATCAAAGCTCGAAGCGGGGAAGCGGGAATCTTATGTACTACACATTTCAAAGTTGAAGTTGAGTTAAGTTGAGTTGAGCTGAAGACGAAAACTCGAGATGAAAGACAGTGTGAAAGATCTTTTTTCTATGGTTACACTTTATAGTTGGTTTTTTGTTTGTTTGGATGTTCGTTACGTTTTAATGGGAAACTGCCAAAATGTTTACTTGAAAGCTACTACATAACATCACGCCTGTATTTTCCGAAGGGTTGGGCAGAGGTGTATAGTAATATCCTCATTTCGCAGTTACGTTAAGTCCATGTAATAAGGGGCGAGCGTATTGCTATCAACCGTGTACAAATCCAGACAAAAGGCTGCTACTGAGAAATTCCACACGAAAAAACCCAATAACACTTTGCCTGACCTGAGGATCGAACCTCACGTTCAGCAGTCACTTTTGCAACCAATAGACTAACGAGACAGTCAAAACTTAGAAAACGACATAAAATAACAAAAACTAAAATAATTATTTAAACCTGGCGAGCGAAGCCAGGGGCATAGAATTATAAACTCATCCCCCCTTATTACAAAATATGGTTTAAACCAAGACTAAGGTAAACCCAGGTTTTAAATATACCCATCCCTTTCTTATGTCATATAACAAAAAGAGACGGGGCTATTTTAAAACCTAGGTTTTTCTTAGACCATCTTTTGTAATAAGGGGGATCTGGTTTAAGTTCAAATACCTATAGAATCGCCAGTTTATGTATGTAATGACTGACATTAGTTTAACTACCGGATGCTGCTATCTTCATTTACTTTTAACGTAAACAATGAAATGAAAATTAGAAATGTATTTAGTAAACACACATCTTGTTATCTTGAAATTATTTTTAGAAGTTTAAATAACTTTTATCAGTTCATCAGGATAACTGCTTCCTTCACTTCCTTTTTACCCTACTGCGAAGCCCAAAAGGAGGGTAGGTAATTTACAAAACTTATAGACTTAGCTCTATACAAGGTTACTTCAAAATGACTTACGTTCATCCTTCATACAACATCAGAGAATTACTTAATAAGACCCCTTTTAGCAAGGAAATGTATACAAATAAACAACGTGTTTGCTTTCAGCAGAAATTCAACACAGTATAGTATAGTTTAGCTTTTATGAACTTTAACGGGCAATCAAGATGAGCTGAAAATCCTTTCAAATCAAATCAAATCAAAAGTTTTTATATCACATGAACCATTACAGGCGCTTATGAAAAGTCGAATTTAGGTGCACGGTTCCAATTAGTTGTTTCCTATGGAGAAGAACCGGCAAGAAACTCCATGGTTACTCTTTTAAAATCCATATCTTTAACAATTTGAGTGGGTACAGTTATGACTTAGAATAGTTATGAGAGAGCAAATTAGACTTAAGAGCGAGAGAAAATATGGTCACAAATTAACTAGGTATCCAGGCATCTAGCAAGTCTACAAAGCTCTCACATTTACAAAAGGTAAAAGGACGCTAAACTATATAGTTTGTATAAAACAACTGACATTGATCCTTTTGAATCAATGGATCCAAAGATATTCGTGCCTTTGTGGGCCAATTGGAGTTAAGTGTCATTAATAGAACACATTCAAATAAAAATCACCTAACGTTATTTAGATAACAAGACACCTAAAACTACGTGCGTGATTTTCGCTATATTTTGTACGCTTGCGAACCATCTGCATCCAACTCTTTCCTGCTTCACAAAATGGTCACAAACAATAAATTACTAACAACATAATAAGACCGAATTGAACCAAGTATATAATTATTTAATTAAAAAGGCTTTTAAAGCATTTCTTTTACACAAAAATTACCGTAAATAAACGCACAGCTATTTCAGGAGTAATAATTACATTAACATAATGCAGTAGGTACTTTAATACCTTTATGATGCATCCAGTGCTGATAAAGTTTGCGGAGGTCGAAGTATCTCGCTCTCACAGTCACTTGTCCTGACTTAACCTTTGCCCGACTCGTCTTGGTGCTAGGGCTGTCAATTAGTTAAGGTCACGTTTTCTAGACAAAAAACGCTTCGGAAATAAAAAAAAAAATTAAATAGAACGATTCCAGCTGTAATCGATTATGGTATTTTAATTAATATTTTTGCGAAAGTTTACCTGTATTATCGTTTAGCTGTCATTTAGAAAGTGTACATAATAGTATCTCTGGCAATTAAAATAATTACTGTTCAACGGCATTCGCATCCAATAACTCCTGTGTGTTGTGTTGTTAGAGTATTGTCTGTAAACGGCTTACCCGATTAATCAGACCTTGGCCAAAAACGCTCAGCGTTTACCCATTTTTATTACTTGCGGCCTTAAAGATTACAAACCTGAAAGTTTCATCGTAACCATTTAAATAACTTCCAAAGGAAACGCGTACGAACATTAAAATAAGGAAACTGAAAATTACACAAAAATGCTAGGTTATGCAATGCTTGTTTTGGCTGCAGTTTTTTTCATATCTTCATATTACACAAATTAAAAATACGACCACGCTACTTTTATGAAACCACTACCAGATAGTGATAAAAACGAATAAAACGATATTCATTGAAGTAGCCATTGAAGACGATTTTACACACACGTAATATTACTATACGATAAAAAACGTAGTTATACCTATAATAACATGTACTACGGCTACAGATCAAGCTATACATTTCCATTATAAGCTGATCTCGCATTGTATAGGATTTCCTTACAATGAGAGGTCAGTGTAAACTGGAAATGTATAGCTTGATGTTTGATGTATAGCCGTGTGTACAAGAAGAGCCAATTTCTGACGTCACGCTTCATGAACGTTCAACAATAGTTATTATTTATCTGTGTCAACCCTAAGCGTTTATTACACTCAGGGCCGTCATATAATCATAGTAAGATTTTTTGCCACGATCAACAATGCATTGTTGAATCGCTGCTTACCATCAGTTATTCGTTGATGGTACTACGAATTGTCGGTAGTTTCGTTTATATTCATGTAATTATGCATAAACTAGCTCTTGCTTGCGACTTCTATTGCATGCAATTAATGTTTTATGGCCAATAATATGCATAATTCGAAAGTTGTCAGATGCCATGCAGATGCAGATACACGCCTGTAAAAGCGTTAGTATAATATTTTTCTCTATTTATACCAGGACGGTAAAGGTTTTAAAGATTGTAGCGAACTCATGAGATAGTGAGAAGACTTCAGGGGTTCTTCTGTATACTTACCTTCTATTTTTACCCGACTGCGCGACAGCAAAACCAGGGTTATGGATGATTGTCGTTAATTTATCCCTCCATTCGTATTCACGAACGACTGCCTTTCATATTCGACTTTATCGAATGGTAAAAAAGAGTTCACTGACATTGTGTCCAGCCCGTAATATTATTTATGTAGAAAAATTTTTCAATAAGATTCTACAGTTCTACGAGATATAATAAACCCGAGTTACATTTTTTTCAATCTATATCAACCAATTGATACTAAGGCTGTTATCGGTATCTCCCAATAGTTGGGTTGGGTAGGTTAGACCCCAGCCGGGGGTTGCGGAAGTGTCGTAAGTTCCCGCGACCCTCGGCGCAGGTGTGAGATGGAACACCGGGGTGGTTTTAGTCAGTAAGAGTCTGACAGACCCCTCCGCCCACCCCAGGGCGGAGGACATCCATGAGGATTAAAACGCCGAAAAAAAGGGTAGTTTAGACGGCAGGCGCAGGAGGTAAAAATTTCAATATGATGCTTCATTGCTTTTTTGAAATGCCGCGACATTATCTATGCTGATATATATGCATTATATATGCCTTATTCGACCTCGTTTAATTTTTATTGTCATTTTTCTTTTGTGTGAGTTTCCCTGTCTAAAATAAATAATTATTCTTTCTTTATTTCTTTTTCTTTCAAATGGCAGTCCTTTTCATCAATCTACACCCTGGACCAAACTATCTGGCTGAAGATTTGAGGACGATAATTATCACCCATTTGTCTCTATCAGGTAAACTCGCAAACATTTAATTAGTCGGATACGACTGCGACAAGTTTTTTGCTCCCTGCTGCGTTCAGTCATGCGTCGAGATGCTCAGTCATAAGCACTTTCCTATTGCAAAACATTTCATATCAACTTTCAACACGTCGGTAAATGCTTGACGTGCCTTACGAAAACGTTATGTATCATCATAGTTGACTAAAGGCTTAGCACCGGCTAAGTTTGGCCATCGTCATCACAACCAACTGGTGACGATGGCCTTTAAAATGGCCTGCTAATAAAAGATTGGTTCATCTTATTGCGTTGGTTATGTATATGTTACCGGCCAAACCCGATTTCAGGACAAACTAGTTTTGCCTAGGCTAAACTAGTTCTTCCTATACGCGATAGGAGTAACTAGTATAGCCTAGTCCAAACTAATTTGGCCCAAGCCCGATAGGATAAACCAGTTTAGGCTAGTCCAAACTAATTTGTCCTAAGCCCGATAGGATAAACCAGTTTAGGCTAGGCCAAACTAGTTGATCCTGATATAAATACGCACACTCTAGGATAAACTGGTATGGCCTAGTCTAAACATTATAGTATATCTAAAAAGTCAAAATAAATAGATAAACTGAATGAAATACTCCGTAATTGGAAAAATAATCATTTTTATTAAAACCATAATGATTCGTCGTTAAAATTATAGATAACTGATAATACAAATAATCATACTAGAACAAATAATAAGTGTTTTTTTAATAGAAGCAGTAATCATATCTCAATTATTAAAATTGTTATCTATTACAAATAGTAAGTGTTTTTTTAATAGAAGCAATATCAATAATCATATCTCAATGCGTGCGTGCATGTACAAGTCCTGACATGTTTGCTCAATTACTTTCGACTCTGCAATTTTTTTTTGTTTAGACTGTTCAGACTAGGCCATACCAGTTTATCATAGAGTGTGCGTATTTATATCAGGATCAACTAGTTTGGCCTAGCCTAAACTGGTTTATCCTATCGGGCTTAGGACAAATTAGTTTGGACTAGCCTAAACTGGTTTATCCTATCGGGCTTGGGCCAAATTAGTTTGGACTAGGCTATACTAGTTACTCCTATCGCGTATAGGAAGAACTAGTTTAGCCTAGGCAAAACTAGTTTGTCCTGAAATCGGGTTTGGCCGGTAACATATATAATTTCGTATTGTTTATAAGCCGTGTCTATTGTTCAATGTTCCTAGGAACATAGAATCTGGAACCGACTTTTCAATTCACGAATTGGCAATAAGGAATTTGCAAAAACCCTCACTATTGAACCATGAATGAATTAATTAATTACATGAATGTATTACAGAATATCAATTTCGATTTAACATAACTCGTTCGAATATATTACTACAGAAGTACAGATAATAATATAAGAAGTACGTGTCGGATGTGGATTCAGCAGTCATTGTCCCGATAGTCGTTACGGTGAATGGCCTAATAGCCAAGAGCCTCGACCACACCTCATGAGGCTCTCGTTGGGCGGCTGGATCAAGGGCTTGATACAAAAAGCAGTACTCCTTGACACGGCACGCATAGTGAGGAGGTTCCTTTCTCTGGAGTCTTGACTATCGGCAGCTTGGACCCTGTTCCCGATGCCGGTGGGCTACTATTTTTTAAATTTTTAAATGTATACTTATTGTTTTTTTTCTGATAAGCATTTAAAAAAAAAATGTTTTAAGAAGTACGTGTCTACTAATAATATTGCATGTACTATGAAAATCTAGTCATTGGTGTAGAGGTCAACATTAAAATTAATTGCTTTGGACAGAACTAGAAAATCATCTTACGGTGGATCCAGTCCAAAATGTAAGTGCTGGGCACTTGTCGATGTAGCAATCTTTCTCTATCCAGAGCCAATTCCTTCACTTCCCTGTATTTTACCATTTCCGTCTTTTCCTTTAATTGGTCTGTGTAGTTTCTTCTTGGTCTACCTCATTTTCTCTTTGCATTTAGTTTTACTTTCTATGATGTTGGTTATAAAGCTGTCGTGTCGCAGTATCACCAAACATTTTCCCCCTATTTGATGTTTCTCGTTGACTCTACTTAAGATCTCTTCATTAGTTACTGTTCTGTCCATGACACTTTCTATCCGATGTCAGCATTACATTTCAAAAGCTTACGTTGGATCACAGAATAATTAATAGAATAACGTACAGAAACGTCACTCCCGAACTAATGCTTCAAAAATGTAATCTGCGCATATCAAATTAAACTTTAGTAGTAGGCGAGAGAGTTCACATTCAGTTGTGCGTTAGCTTTCTTATTACATTTCGGTTCTGTTTCCTTTTGCGTTTCGCCTGGATGGATGCAGGAACAAAGCAGAGTACTTAGACAATCAGTTTTAATTGTCTAAGACGACATTGATGCATAAAGAAGATTTATACATATTTATAGAGACGACGGTCTTTAATTGACGGAGGCACCGCTCTAGGCTATTTGTCAGGCTTCAAGAGTAGGTACCTACCTACCTACAATTAATTGTATATACCAAGAACTGAATCAAGGTAATCTGGAAGTCAACAAGATAACGAAGACATTTGTTTATCATCCGTAAAAATACAGTTCTTCTTGAAGGTGATCGGTCAGTTACCTGTCATGATTAATGTATTTGTCATCACTGAAATACCTCTCTTTGATCACTATAGGAGTACACACAGCTACATATCAATCTATACAATTCCAGTATAAGGTGACCTCTCATTGTACAGAAAACATACACAATGCCAGATCAGGTCATACTGGATATATAGTTTCATATGTAGCCGTACGTACAAGTCATTCGTGACGTACATTTACCTCGTGTTTGGTTCCTGATGCTATAAACCGATCCCTTTTCCCTCGAAAACCAATGAAACAGAGATTTATCTTTCCAAATTTAGGAATCGTTAAGATCTTTGATTTTTACAACCAATTCTGTTGCATGCATCTGCTATGTGCAGGATAAAATGTCGCTGAGTGCACGTCATCAAAACAATTGAAGGCTGTTTAGAGCCATTTATAATCAACTGTATGTCTTTCAGTTTGACGTCAGAAGCCGGCCAGTCGATTTAAAATATGTTTAGGGTAGGTGCTTTGGTACTTCTGTCTATCTTTACGGGATCTACTTATAGGGTGAGGCAAAGCGAGTGTAATTTTTTGAGCTGTGAGTCGCGTAAAATAAGTCAGCGTAATTTTTTTGAAGGATTTAACAGACACATTTTGTGTAATAAATAGGAAGTAGGAGTTTCGTATGAAACTGAATGTAGCAGAAATTCATATGGTGACGCAAAATGAGTCTGTTAAATGCTTCAAAAAAATTACGCTGACTTATTTTACGCGACTCACAACTCAAAAAATTAAGCTCGTCTGGTTTCACCCATAGGACGATTTGAAAATTGTAATCTCAGCTGGTTAATGCTACCATCAAAATTGACCACACCAATCAAAACATTTCGTCGGTTTCGTACGAAAACTGGCAAATGTTTGGTTTGTATTTGTTTTTTTACCAATTGAATAGAAACCAAACAGAAACGTTAGCAATCGCAATCGAAACGAGGCCAAACCGTGCATCCAGACAGTTTTCGTTTATACATTCTGTCAAAATGTTACAACAAAAACAACAAAAAATACAGTTTTCGTAAACGAACTGTCAAAACTGTCTGACGGGTGTCGTTCCTTTGCGGTTTAGAAACAACTTTGTTAGTAAAATTGGCTTCTTATCTGTTTGGTAGGTGAATTATTTATCTGCTGTTAGGATTGATTCATAGGGGTGTGTTTAAACGAGAGCCATATCAAGGAGCGGGCATTTACAGACAGACAGAGAATATTATGATGATGATAGCAACCAAATTACAGCATCGCGTGTGTGAAATATTACAGGAAGGTACTAGGTTTATGAATTTACATAACTAATGAACAAATCAGGTTTAAAGCTTTGCTCTAAAGATAATGACATTATAATATTAAATTACACGTTATGGTACAATATAATTATGGTGTAAAAATGTTCTTATGAGAACTTGTAATAACGCCTCAAGGGGATTCCTGTGTTACAGTCTTTACTTTCTCTTTCTCAAATACTAATTATTTTATCAAGTATTTAGATAACATGTGCATGTTTTATTAGTAGTTGAGCTTCTTGTGAATCGGTTCTTCGGGACGTATTACCGCCATACCTATGTCGGCCGCGAAGCAGCATTGCTATGTTCCGATATGAGTGCCGGTGACATTATTGGCCCATGAGACTTTCTAAGTTTGTCTCAGCGAAGGTAATCACTTTAAATCAGGTGGGCCGTCGTCCTGATTACCAACCTATATTATAAAAAAAATACAATCTCATTATCATAATCAAGCCATAAATAGTCTTCTTCTTCTTCTATCGTGTCGGTACGAGCTATACGAGAATAGGTCATGCCGTGGTGAAAAGATTAGCCAGTCAGCAAGGTTGGTAGCGGGGCTGACTGCCCAGGTGGCGCCGGACGTACTTAAGTATCGTCCCTCGTGGAGGCTCTTTTCATGCACCCCCAATAGTCTACTGAAAATAGGTCTTTACAAAACTGTCTGGGCAAGCCCTTAGATTCAGAACCTTTGCGATAAACAGTTATAGCTTACGGAATAGTTTGATAACTGACTAATAGGATCGTTTTGAATCAGGGGTTTGGTTTGAATCCAGACAAATTGTTATGTTTGTTACTTTTGTGATAAGAAATTCTTATTTACAATCGCTAGGTTGGAATGGTAGCTTTTAGCTTATAGGCGTCATCAGCAAAGACAAGCTGTTAATCCGCTTGCCTCTGTTTATGTCCCTTTGAGGATTATACAGGTGGTAATTTGAGATGGGGCATGAAGGGCAGCTACCCTAACCATTGTAGCTACAGAAAAACGTTCTTAGAAGACCACCCTTAACTTTTGGAATAATTTCGATCGGCATTCATAGATTTTGAAAAAAAGTACAGTCAGCGAGAAAAAGGGCTGTTTTCAAAAAAACTTTTTTATGATGCCAAACGATCCTATTTCCCATAATGATCAAAAGACTCTTCCGGACTAACTGAGGTTGGAGTACTAGAAACGTCATGCAAATTGACACAACACATACTAAGTATAATGACAACAGTTATAGTTACCTAAATAAAAATACTTAAACAAGCACCATGTATATTAGTACACCTTAAACTTTTAGTAGACTAAAAAATATAGAATACGTCGCATTCGGGTGCGAATGGGTATACACGCAGATTAACTGCAATTTGATCCCCACAAGCCAACTATAACTAGATGATTTTCTACAGTACGAAACTACTTCAATCAAAAACACATAAAACTATCCGATCTCGTTATTGCGGAAGAACAAATTAAAACTCGAGTACAATTATTTTTTTACAGCCACATTACCGTTGCGTTTAAAACTGTTTTAATGCTAATTCTACAATAAAATAGCATGAGCACAATAGTCAGTAATTCACAGGGAAGTGAATTTTCCGTGAGAAAACGTGGCATTATGGTTTGTGCGATCGCACGGCACTTACTGCCTTCCTCAGTAATTAAGTGAAAGGAGGTATGTGTAATTGTCTATGCTCATGAGTTATTGTCTTTCGTCGAACAAAATACCGGTAATCACCTTATCTTTGGTAATAAGTTACTATTTGTCTCGCACACGGTTTTTTTTCCTTATTAATTAGAGATCTCATCAGTGCTATGAATTAATAGGCATTCACATGAATTCTGGATTGATATGAGTGAAAAACGTTTCATGTTTTTTAGTCTCTGAATGATGTTTGCTGATTAAGATCGTAATTGATGTAGGATACAAATAAATTAACGTTTAATGCTATGATAGTGAAGTGAACACTTTATTAATCACGGGAAAGGAACCATTGATGATTAAAGTCTTTAATCAACTTTATGTCAAGCTTAACATTGAACTTTAATTCTGCATACAAAACAAAATGGTACCATTATCTAAAAGAATTCGCTAATGAATTGAACAAACAATGAATATTCAAAGAATTTACGTAGGTTTGTACCATTCCGATGCTAAAAATAGGGCTTTTTGCGGCACGCCATTGAGTCGATGTTCACCTTTACGACCCATTTACTTGCAGACACCTTGAACAAATTCAACTGAACTCGAAAATTCGCTTTGATATTTCGGAAAACAACAGAAAAACATCCGATTAAAGTCGTGTGCCAAATACTCGGTTAGTTTTGGCGCAATTAAATATTTTGCGTGGAAGAGTCCTAGACTGTGAAGGTAGACAAATATTTATTCAAAGCGTTAATCTTTCTTTCTTTTGAGTGTTTTAAGTACCTGGCGCTAAAATATTCCGTCATTTGAAATGACGACGTCTGCTGACCTATTTGACTTTTAGCAATTGATTGAATGCTTGAATGTGATTTGCTGTAAAATAGAGGATAGTAGGTAGATATAATAAAAACGTGATAGGGAAACGAACTTAGTGTAGTGTAAACATCTAGAATGTTCTAGGTCAAAGAGATCGGTCATTCCTATAAGTCGTGGGAAGATCTGCACTCTGATTCAGGAGGCCTACTCCGAAAATCGAACTACGAAGTTTAGGTTGACGGATTGCACGTTTTCCAACCACGAAACTGCTCCGGATCCGACGGTTGATTCGATTTTCCTGATTTGACATTTTGTCTTTCGTTCACTTTACTCCCAAATGTTATTTGACATTTAGTAGTTCGATGTTCGTCGTTGTTTTGTTTCGATTCGAAACTTCTACGTACGATTTTTCGGGACCTTTTCGATAAGCAGTTGTCGACCGATTCGGCGTGTTGTCCCGTTTCGTCTACGATTCCCGTAACAAGTGAAAAAGAGATAAAAAATCGAATCGTTTGACAACAGGTTTATCGAATAGTTCTGAATCAGGGGGCTGGCCGGTTGGAATACCCAGAAATTATTTGCATCGATAATTAATTAAGACATTGGTCTTAGCGGACCCATATGCGCTTGACCGTCCAAGCAGGCTAAGAAGACATAGCCAGTGTCCACGTTCTTTCCATGAATTAAATGAATGAAAAACAGGATCATCTTAGTCTTATTCAAAACAAAATGAAAACAAAGCAGCTAAAGCATCAAACTAGCCGTACCTACATAATGTCGTTTTATCACAGTCCTCGTGTTTATGACTATTCAAGATTCATCATGTCCATATGCTAATATCAGTATCGCGCGTGTTTATACACGCTATCTTTATAAGGTGTTGAGAGATTGCTTAGTAAAAAGTGTCTTTTTATTGGTAGCAGTATTCATTTGAATATATTTGCTAACAATAAGTGTTTCGCTAGCTTTTCACTTTCGAATGCAAGAAACGCATTTGTGCGCAAAGACGCCTAAGTGCACTTTTAAATGTTTCCGGAATGAGGAGGTATTTCGAACTGTACTTTTGTACGTATAGTTTTTACTTTAGATTTATATTATACTAGTTTAGATTTATATTGTAAAGCTGTGCCTGCGACTCGTGGAAGTCAGAAACCAATTATTGTGTCGCAATAACTTAACCTTCTTATTGATAACTTTAAATTCTAATATCTTTTGATAGAGTGAACCGATTACAATGAAACAAAACTAAATGTTACTTCGATATACGCACAATATTTGTGTGTAAAAGTCAACAGCATTGAGTCGGTACTTTTTATGTTATGCGTGTACAAACAATCCGACAAATAGACAAAAAATCCAAAAAATATCGAAATCTATTCTATTCGTTATCCCCCGCATTTCTTTTTTAATATATTTTTTGTACGGACACACCAAGTCTACAGATTTATTATATGTTTAGATATACAATGTGTCCGGTTATGGACTAGCGATATTCTAGGTACTTATATAACAACTATTGTAGTACAAAAATACACTATACACTAGGGTCCAATCCACTACCATTTTTTTGTTGAGATATTCTGTACGTGTACAAAAAAAGTCACATCTCTTAAAGTTTTAGTCCTACTGAGATAAAAGTAGGCTTATTCGGAGGGCAACAATATTGTCTATCGTTTACATTACGATACAATGGTTTCACAAGACATACAGTTGTAGACAATATCTCAACAAAGCAAAATGGCTGCCAAATAGCGGGGGAGTGGATTGGACCTTAGTGTGTAGTGTATTTGTGTACTAGAATAGTTAGTAGCTTTAAAAGTACCTAGAATATCGCTAGTCCATGGCCGGACGCACTGTAGATATATTAGGATAAATATGTACAGTAAACTGTATTATCATTTACTTGGTAATAAAATACTTCGTAAATATAAGTGCTTGTCAAGTCATTCGGACAAGGTTAAAGTATTCTTATTGTTATTGGTTTTTCTGAATTGGATAAACCTGATAATGGCCAAGCTTGATTGGATTTAATAAGCTTTTATTGCCAATAGATAAACACTAATGTCTTAACTATCTAAGTTTGTGTCTGAAAAAGTTATCTGTGTTATAGACTCCTTGTTGTTAAATATTAGTGTGTGTTTTGTGTTTGCAAAGTTCAGGAGTGTAAAGAAGAGCTAGTTTAATAATAAAAAAACTGGTAATCAAAGTATCTGCTATCATTCCACCGAGACTATCATCACAGACTAGTAGCAATTCGGTATGTAAATTAAAATTTACCTATACTGATTCCAAAACCATTTCGAGGTTTTAGTTTGATAAACCATATTTTGCAATTTTTAGCTCTTAAAATTATAAGATGGTGTTTAATTTAGCAAAAAATGCATGAATTCACTTGACATCTATGTATTTGACCTCTCTTCCTATTTCGTGACATCACGAAATAGTTGCTGTTTGTTTGTATATAAAACGTCATTTATGGTACATATAGTTTAAATTTTTCTGTACTTGGCGTAGACAAAGAATTGGTTTCTTTGTCTATCGTACCCGGCAAAGGAATTGAACTCTTACTCCTATCGCGTGACGTCATTACTAGAAAAACTTTTAAAATATATTAAAAAATAACTACTTACTGCGTAGAAAACAAAAATATTCAAATCACTTTCTTAAAATAGCCTAGTTCTTAATAAAAAAAATATATAAAAAAATACCAAAAAAAACGTTATATACCGAATTTCAGTGAGTAAGCAATAGTTATGTATTTTCCATTTTATTCTTTTGCCGCATGAATCATCACTCATCCCATTTATTTTGTGATAAAATAAATGTTATCGGTTAACATAGTGATAAAATTATTTATTTTCGAGAGTCGTACATATAATCTTCTCAGTTATTACACCTACCATGTACATAACGTCACTCCTTACAATTTTTCTAGCTGTTTAGTTAAGGTGTTGTCTATTTAGCGATGAGTCCAAGTTAAATTGCGTGTAAGTATTTTTTTATGTATATACTCATTTAATTTATTCAGTCGACGGACAGAATTGTGTTGTTGGGTAGTTTGTTGCGCCGTTTCTTCTTTACAGCATAAACACTAGGAAGCGGTGAAGGGCGGGCGTTTTTGTCAGCAGTCTTATGTAAAATTGACGTTCAAAAAGAACTACGAGTAAGTAGTCTAGTATATTTTGAATAAACGAGTTTTGAGTTTTGCGCAAGTTATGACACACGTGCTTGCTTACCTGTGGCTGTAGACAAATGGCAATCGATGATCGCTAGAGAATAGAAACGACAGTGAGATTGTACTGGATTGACATAAGCTTTCGACCGGTCAAACGATCTGTTATGTCATTTCCATACATTTAATTGGCGTATCTATTCTCTGGCGATCATCGATTGCTATTTGTTTACTGGCACTGTTTACACTGATAAGTTTTTGTTAAAACCTCACACAGTCAGCTTCCGGCAAATCTTGCTTGAATTCTTCTCTAAAATTTACAAAAGTCGACTGTCTGCGGGTATTTCAACAGTGCAAGTCAGTTGTAAAAGAAAACTTGCGCAATTCAACTTGCTAGTGGATTCAACGCTTTACAAATCTTGTTTTCTTCACTTCAGCAATATAATGTACTCGTTAACCGACTTTTTTGTTTTCTTCATCTGAATATGCGTCTAATGGACCGCTGGAATGAAAGATGTTGAGATAATATCGATGTAAGGGTGGTTACCCCTGGAAAATAAGAAAAAAATAAAGAAAACAATATTTATTAGATTAATGCAAAGTTTGGCGCTAGTTGTACCTATGTCATTATTGGCAGACAAGAGGACACTGCTGTCCAACCTCTGGACATAATCCCATATTATCGGTTTCTATTTCTTAAAACGGATCATTTTGCTTACCAATCGTAGCCTAACTGATTCTCTAAAAGTACTCTGAAGGGAATTTTACTTGCAAGTAAACGATTTTTAAAAGGCTACGCTAATCTGTTATGAAGACTACGCTTCCATATTGGCGGACAAACAGTGTTAGTTTAACTAACAACGATCGGTAAAATATAGGAATAGGGCTTTAGTCACCGTTTACAACACCCATGGGAAGTCTGCACATGTCGCATAACGTAAACGTATACGTTCACGTTTTCTGCACAATAAAAAACTCTGAGATAATAGAGCCGTCACATGTAAGACTTTTTGTCCATTTATTAATAATAGATTGATCAATGCAATTATTAAGTATTTATTAACGGTTAATTATGATGTAACAGTAATTTCCAATGCTTGCTTTTTTCCAATTCCCAGTTGATGTCGTCGCTGATGTATGAATAAAAAAATCATAGAAGGTCTCGTCTATCTTTTTGTTTAAAGGAAAATTATTGTGGTACATACTTATTATTTACGTACAAGGTTAAAATCTTGTCACTATATGGTTATAATAAGCGCCTGGGGTGCGCGAAAAGTACCTACGCTGCGTTTTGAGTGCTTATTAAAATTGTAATGAATTCTATGCAACGGATTACAATAACCGCCAGTCGCTCCATGTAAAATACTGATATTCAGCTGCATCCGGTTCGACTGGAAGCCGACCCCAACATAGTTGGGAAAAGGCTAGGCAGATGATGATGGATTACAATAACCGCCCGACGTCTGTCGAGCGCGCGTCGTACGCGCGTATGACGCGCGGCCCTCCCTTTTGACTATTTTTCCTAGTCGTTTCCTCTGCATCAATAATAAAGTTAAAAGAAACAGCACTAAGCATGTTGATGGTTCAATAATTACGGCAAAAATGTGGAAATTTTGTCGCTCGTCGGGCAAGTGTTCAATCAGCAAACAACACGCGCACGACGCGCGTTCAGTGCTTGTTATAACTAGTCCCTAATGGTGTTCACAAGCATTAATTTAAAAAAGTAATGATTAACGGTTGTTTAACTAGAGAGTTATTATCTTACCACAAAATGTTTAGCAGTTTTAAGACTGCAGGGCTTAAACTCCTTTTTAGATATGGAGTTTTTTATGTTATAGATTGGCAAACAAACGGACGGCTTATGGAAAGTGGTAACCGCCGCCTATATACACCTAATACAGCAAGATGATTGCTGATGTTATGCGAACCTTAGAGACAAGTCTCCTGTGTCTGTAATTTCCGCTCCCTTCAATCTGAAACACGGTAATGTTGCAACGCGGCAATAATAGGTATGGTGGTAGTTTTTCCCTGGAAGATCTTTTTCATAAGAAGCTCTACTATTCCTTATAATAAGACAATGGGTTTCAAGTTTGCCACAAAAAATACTATAATATTGTGTAATTATGACATTAAAATAGCCAATTTCAAAAAGTGCTATTGCATTTTTTGCATCTCCCTTAAAAGATAATACCTTAGTGCGATTTTGATGTGTGTATCTTTGCTTCGTTATGAAATATGTCATGGATGCTGTTTGTTCACGACGTCACAAACAAACATTCAGCGCAAGTACGCTATAAAATTGACGATCTAGCCAGCAATGCACCAGATAATAACATACAGAAAACCCACTAATAACAAGACTGAAAATAACGTAACATAATCAGCTCACTGCTTGGCACGGGCTCACACAGATAATTCAGCTCTCATCAAGCTGTCTCCCCCCCTAAGTTACGCCAGCAACGCCTTAAGCCGAGGTCCGTGTCCCACTAGGGGTCGCCCTTAGTGCTGTTGTTGCAGGTAGTCATGATGTTAGTGTAGTACAAGTAGTTAGCTTAGGTTAAGTATTTTACTTCCCCCCCCCCATTGGCTGGAGACCCTTCAGGTCTCGCCAATAACTGCCCGGTTACGTAGGAAGGGTCCCCTAGGACCACCTACAGCAGTCCAATAGAAAAAAAAAAGTTTGTCACGGGCCTCTTCTCAGGTTGATGAGAAAGGCCTTAGTTCACCCTCGCTGGCCTGGTGTGGGTTAAGGGGCTACTCACATCATCGAGCACTTTAAGGAAGCCCTTTCAGGGGTGCCAGTTTCCTCACGATGTTTTCCTTCACCGTTAACGAAAGTGATAGTAAAATTCCATTCAGCACATGAATTCGAATAGTCTGAATTGTAGGCCGGCATCGATCTCGGGCCTTCCTTCACTGTAGGTAAACCACCGTAACCTTGGCCCTCCCAATGGACTGCGGGACGTGGGAGGGGAATGATTCGACCAATTAGCCAGTCCGCTGCTATCTATCGCTGCTGGCGGCCAACAGGCGATTGGCTACTCGTTCCCTTCCCGCGTCCCGCAGACCATCGGGAGGGCTAAGCTTACCGCGATTTACCTATAGGCTATCACTTTATGCATGAATGTACACCCGCTGACAATATGGACCTTCTTTTCGTACCTATACCAATATTCTGTGTCAATTATGCCCGCTCCACCCTCGTAAGTACTCCTAAGTACGGCTCATTGGCCTGGCCTACTCAAATGTTATTAGTTTGTGTGTTTATTGACCAATGTCTGCCGAAATGAGGCCTTTGTCGTTCTGATCTTGGTTGTAATATGAATGTATTGCATTGCAACATAAATTCTCTCGTTTAATAATTGTTTACTTAAAGCTGTCGTACAATTTCGAGAAATCATTTGTTTTACCAGAGAATTAATATCGCTACACACATGCCTTAAATTGATTCAGCGTTTAAAGAATGCTCGATAAAATATCATTAGTCAAAAGTTTATGCAGATAACGAGTTTTCTGGAGCTACTTTTCTGATATTTTTTACTGCAGGTAACATTGAACTGAAAGTATAAATCAGACTTTTTAACAATTCGCTTGCCAATAAGTTCAGTGATTAAGGACTAATCATCAATAATCTTTTGAAGAAAGGTATTTTGTAACCTTTCTTTAAAAGGTCAGTTCAACTTCAAAATTCATTTATTCAAAATAAACTAGATTGTACGCTAATTCTGATGGTTTGAAGCAGAAAACGTGCAAGATGTTTGCAGGAATCGTATCAATTTGATTGGCAACAAAAAAAAAAAAATGACAGTTTTTGCAAACGAAAACTGTACGATTAAAGAAACCAGAAGGATTTATGCACGTTTCCTGCTTAAAAAAACCTAAATTATAAGCTGTGTAATCTCATGTCAAGTGATATTGTGATGGTTTGTTAAGTAGTACAAATTGACCAAACCAATCACATTCGTTGACAACAGAATAAATTCATCATCCTTTCTCTCCATCCACTGCTAAGTACAGTCCGCGCGCGAGCTCCGAGGAATCGGTGGCTGAGGAAACGGGCGGTTTGCGCCGCGCCCGACAGTCGTTTCATACCCCACACTCTCCCAATACTAGTGTCGACCTTGACGCGATAGTACGTTTAATGAAAAAAAAGTACGGACGTACTTAAGTGTGTCCTTACTGTCCGTTTTTATAATCTTATAATTCCTCGGAGCTCGCGCGCGGACTGTATGTTATGTGACTCGCTTTTCTGGGTTGTCCCAATGTTTGAGACTACTCCCAGTGTATTTATTACCTTTGTTTTTATGGAAAATCCGATGCCTAAAAAATCTATTTACGGCTTAAAATAATGAGCTCCATGCTTGTACAAAATTATTACTGTTACACTAAAAATATCCCACACTTGCCTTAACGGTTCGTAATTTGCACATTTATAATATAAGTAAACAGAATATTTTATTCAAAAACCCCACTATGTACTGTTGCGTGAATTTCGTCAAATGTCGCCCATTATTATATTAGCAGAGTCGTGTGAAGAATCGAGACCTAAATAGATAGTTGTACGTACTTAATGTTAATGAAAATTTGGTTATCAGCGAGTCACGTTTTTGAGAAGTGAATACAGTTACTGACTGAAGACCCGTTTTTAACTGTATTTAACGTAATTTCTTAAAGAGAAATATGGTATAAATAGCTTATCTCGTCTTGGCACGAGTTAATGCGACGACAAAATTATGTCACACTGCGCATGTTAGGCCGGCTGGGCTTTAAATCTACCGTTGAAGAAACGTTTGTATCTTGCGTTAGCGCTAACACATTGAAAACCAGTTTCAGAACTAATAGATAAACAATAGCTGCCGCCGCTGATTGGTGGCGCTGGGACATTAGCGGTTAAGCCAAAATTGAAATGATAAGGCGCCTTGAAGCCCACAAATACTTCGGGCTCTTAGGTTTTCCTTTAAAGACTGAAAAGCAAAGAAGAAAAAGCGAAGAAGAAGGGGGTAATATAATAGCCAACATAAATAATATGAATGTTGACCATGTGCGGCTACACCGAGCAAAGGGTCAAAGGAAAAAACCCGAAAGGTTCCTTCGGGAAGCCGAGTCTAGAATTAAGGCTTATTTAAAACACGAGAATAGTTTTTCGAAGCGAGTCTTATGTTGTCTCTGGTTTCACCGCCGAGAAAGACAAAGTCAGAACGAGTCTCGCTTTGATACACTATCCTCGTATAAAGGAGCCTTTAGTCCGAGATACGTTTGGGCGGAAGTCAAAGAAAGATGTAACAGGCGAGTCTAAACTTATTTATCGAGCACAATCTGTACCGGAACCTATCGAATAACCAGTCAACCACGAATCAATCATTGAGTTTGTACTGTAAACAAATGTTAGGATTAGCAGTAGCATTTGTTTTTATGAAAGGTTCTGTTCCGCAGTGTCGCGGGTTTTTTTTGGCGCGTCATTCATTGTTATTCAGAGCCAAGGAAATCCTTGTCCAAAAGTGAACTATTGGATCTCCCAATACGAATTAGTCATTAGAAATGTTACGGAAGAAGTTTGAAATGACGTCAATGATGAATGCAATTCTCTTTGTGTGGTGTGTGTCTTTGAATAGAATAGAATAATCATTATTTGCAGTAAAATGTGGTAGGTAAATAAGTTGTTCAAGTGGTGGTAAAGATCAATACATCTTTGTCAGATTATTGACATACAAATATTGTCACACAATTATTAAGTCACGCTTTCAAATAAATTATTTTATAGTTATGCCTTCATCAATTAACAATTCATTCATTATGATTATTTATACATTAACAAAAGTCATATTCATAGTTAAAATATATATGAATTTCATAAATTATTTTAATAAATTAACTGTTCATTATATTGTAGTATTATTTTCACTTACATTCTTCACACTTACATTCTTGCCGTGGACACGCGGCCTGAAACTTAATGTATCCGTAGGTGTATTGTATGCTGTGCGTAAACTTTACGAATAAATAAACAATATTTGATCCCGGAGCTCTGCTACAATGCAGTTTCTAGAGCAGTTTTACCATAAATAAGTAAGTTTGAAAAAGTCAACTCTTTTGAACCAAAGAAGAGGTTTGTTCATTATGGATTCTACGAGTATTGAGTAGTTTACAGGTGCCGTTGAAACTAATGAATTAATTTGCATCATTACATGTTTATTGGTACGTATGCTAGACACGTTGATTAACACTCATTGTTAATGATCATTAGCATTTAAGGGCGTCAGCATCTAAGTAGCTCTTGTAAAATTGCCCACAGATCATTATCTATGTTTCACGTCTCTTGTTCATACAAAGGTTGACTAGAAGATATCACTATTTGTGATAAGACCGCCGCTGTACTATTAATTTGTAACTTGATGTCCAAATCTGCTATTCTAATGGTCCATCGAAAATTTAAGTGCTGGGCACTTGTCGGTGTTTCAATCTCCATCTTTCTCTATCCAGAGTCAATTCCTTAATTTCTCTGTATGTTGTCACTTCTGTTTTTTCCTTCAATTGGTCTGTGTACTTTCTTCTTGGTCTACCTGGATTTCTTTGTACAAGAAAAAAATTGAAACATCGGTAAAGAAACTCTTCTGCCTCATTGGTCTAATGATCGCAACTACCCGTATTCTGGATTTGTGCCCGGTTGATGGCAATAGGCTCGCCCCCTATAACATGGGACTTAAACATAATGGTGAAATGAGGGTGTACTATACATATGTATATCTCTGCCCAACACTTCGGGGAATACAGATGTGATGTCATTTAATTTTATTGGGCCAACTTGCATGTTTTAGGGCCTGAATTTTAGGGTCGTATCTTAGGAGATTTGTTGGTGTTATCTCTCGTTGAACCTATTTCGTAAATGCATAGCCGATCGAGCATTAAATTGGTAGGCCTGTGACTCACAGGCCTACCAATTTTATGCTACTCACAGGCTGTGAGTATCTTTGTACTTGCATGAACGCGGTGTTTAGGTGACCGCGGTAGTTCAATTTCACACCCAGTCTGCATGGCGAATAATTAGATGGCTTGATGCCAGAGCGTTAATTACGTATATTTAGATATTTGAACCGAGTCTGTGTGTGTGGTTTGTGTCTGTTGAAATAGGTACATACGAGGTACCCACTATACAAGGACACCTATAGAGCTTTACTTGAAAAATACATAGGGATAAGATAGTTATAATATAATCCACAGTCTATCATATACAACGTGTCATATAATTAAAGCAAACCCTGAAAGAAGTTTGTTAATAATCGGCTACTGAATCTATTTCAGCCATTTTTTTTTTAAACGTGCTTTTTTATAAGTCTTTCTATAATTGATATTGAATTTTAAATGGAGTTAACTTCGCAAAAGTAATACCTACTGTTTTCTTAAATAAACAATATTTAATTTTAAGCACATAAAAGTTAAATTTCAGTGTATGTATTATTAATTTAACTAAAAATTATAATTGTGGTGCTTGAGCGTATGGCAGTTTCGCAAAATTTGTCTTTAGCAAATACTTTCATCACAAATAGAGAATAGAGGTGAGGATTGTGATGTCATATCGTAAGTAAATATTTCTCAGAACTGACTCACTCCCGACGGAGATAAAGCACGTGAGTAGATTCTGTTATCATTGAACATTGTTAACAGGAAAGTTATGTTTTCTAGTTCGCTTAGTTAGTGTAGTAACTAGTCTAATTATCTTTAACTAGACTCTAGTAGAAGATAAAATAGACTGAGCCATGAGCACAGAATAATAAATAGTAGATACTGCGGACGGAAACTTCAGTCCCTATTATAATAAATTCGTCTAATACCTAGAAAGTTGTGATCTGTGCATGCAAAATTGAGCTTTAGAGTTACGCGAGAGTGCTCATTTCGGTGTACGTTCCGACTCTCGTTTCGATCACTCACTAACATTCGGTTCGGTTTTCTTTTGTGTTTCACTTCGAAGGCACAGCGGCTCATAGGCATGTTTTGATACCTATACTGTGTACTGACACGGCCTAGACCAAATTCCTTTTACTTAAACGTTAACGCCTGCGGAAAGATTGTATGGAATTGTATGGAAATGACATTTGCTTACGCTCAAGAAAATGTTATTTCCATACAATTTGATCTTTCCACAGGCGTTACCGCTTAAGGAAAAGTGATTTTGTCTAAGGGGTCAAGTCTGCTAACAGTAAGCTTAATGTATTTAATATAAGGCCCATGCTTAGCAGTGGACGGTTACGGGGTTCTATGATGATATTCGGAAAAGAAATAAATTCGGATAATCGGTAAAAATATGTTTAAACCTAATATAAACTTAACGAGGGTAGTTCACCCATTGGGGGTACCTCGTCATCAGAGTCCAAGTTCGACTTGGTGTAGGCAGGAAATAATAGTCACAACACTGATTATAGTCCTCTATTTATTCACTCTCGATATCAAAATAATAAAATCTCTAATGATCAAACCGATGGAAACTGATTAAAGTACGGAAACGCGGTAAGTTCGGTGCAGGCTGGCAAAACGACCTCTCGCCCTCGTGTCTCACTCCAAAGTAACTTCTCTCAAATCAAATGCATCCACTGACCTATATAGTGGTAAGTATAGAGGTCAGTGAATGCATCCAATGTCAAAAAGGATGACAGCTGACAGCCGACAGCTGACAGCTTGCTGACAACCGTCAAACAAGACATGCCACGCCCCGCACCGACGTCACCCAAGCACACTGCTTGACGTTTCCGACAAACGATAATAGATGGCGTCCTACTACATTAACAATAATCAATAGTCATTCTAATAGTTTTGCTTCTGTGTTGATTCTGCGACAAACTAGTTTTTTTTTAATTTGTCTCCCTGGTTCAGCGTTTTGGGGTTAATCTTTGGCACACGAAACGGCGGTTCACGAGTTGTTGAACTGCCCTGAGGTCGACGTATACAGAGCTAAGTACTTCGGTAACCCGAGTACTCTGCGAGAGATCGTTAACATTAAAAGTTTGCTGGCATTTCTCGAGGAGTTGGGGTAGATAATACTATATTAACTTTTGCCATTCTACGTTTGGGGGAGGACGTCGACATCCATAGTACATAGGAACCAAACCAAGCAAAACAGTGTTTTAGTTATCACAGATCGGAAAATACCTATGCCAAATTGTCATCTGAGCACGCGATTTTTTCACAAAAAATTGCCCTTGACACGAATTTAGTACCTTAGATCTATAGCCTCTAGTCTTGACCTCAACTATTGGAATATTTCTTTCTTAAATGACCAGCCTAATTGAGACTGATGACGAATTTCTATCATTCCTTTTTATTAATTGGTACTGATCACGCCACTAAAATTAACAGGTGTAGTTGCTATGCTAACTGAAAAGCTAGGCTGAACGATTAATTTTTAGTTTTAAATCCAGAAGATAAGGTCGATATTTCAGTGTTTTTTTTAGTTATTATGATTTTGGTATCGTCACTACACGGTGGGAACAGTACTACTGGGAGTATTTCCTTGTCACCATTTATGGTCAATTTGTGGTGTCGAAGAAAGACCTACATTGTATCATATCTTTCGTGAGACACATTCGTATTTATGATTAGTTATGGTTCACTCATGTGTATTTTTCGGGATTGCCCGCCGCGTGTTCAGCTCATGATTAAGGGCTCCGTTTGGGTCCGAAACTAGTCGGGCAATCTCGAAAAATGCATGCGAGTAAACCGTAAGTAATCATAAAGACCTACATTGTTTGATATAGGTAAACAAATTAAAAGTATAATGATAGCACAATTTACTATTACTTGATCTTCTTCTATCGTGTCGGCACGAGCTATACAAGAATAGCTCATGCCGTGGTGAAAAGATTAGCCAGTCAGCAAGGTTGGTAGTGGGACTGACTGCCCAGGGTGCGTCGAACGTACTTAAGTATCGTCTCTCGTGGAGGCTCTTTTCATGCACCCCAATTAATTACTTGATACTGTATTTGTAGAATGAAGGTAGGTCACTGGTGCCTTAGATCACAGTAGGTTAGTCGGAAAGGGGGTACTAATCCGTAGGCCACTTAAAGTATCACTGATGACGGTTTTAAAGCAAGTGTTAAAATTTCAAAATTCGATAATTTTTATTTCCATGTAAAATTATTTTTATTTTACTTTTTTCTTTTAATTCTTCATCTTTGCTTTAGTGACGAATTCAGAAAATGGAGCTTGTAATTCGTGACTCCAAATATGACCTAAAATGTAAACACAACTGATCATAGCTAAGGATAGATAGATTTTAGCGTATTTTTATGCAATTTTTGAACAGCTAATTCTCTTAAAATATTGACTATTGGGAAAAGTGGTAAAAAAAAGTTATTCATTATTATGGGTACTTTAATACCCTTTCGGATTGATACCCCCTTTCTAACTAACCTTGTATAAGCTGAAGCAGTACATCAACTTACTTTAATCGCCTGAGTTGACATACTCACACAGATACGCACTGTATACTGTATACTGAGTTTAATGCACAAACTTTTTGTATGTGACTGTATTCCGAACATACCTTAGAAGTCTTGTTGCAGTGCGTGTCTGTGTGAGTGTGTCAATTCGAAAGATTGTTTGTAGTTGAAGTACTGCTTTAGCTTATATATATTCTGTGCTTAGATACAGGTTCAAGAGCTAGCAGCTTGCTATTTTTTTACCCTAATCACATAATATCGTTGTCTAGTTCGATGATCGTATGATATATTATCTATGATGAATAAAATTATCTTATCTTATCATCCAGCAGGCGTAGCATGACCACCATAGACAAGGGTTTTGTCGACGGAAGAATAGACAAAATTACATCGACAAAAGACTCTATTTGTATATTTTTTGAAAACGTTGTTGTAGTAACTAAGCTTGGCTAACAGATTTTTAATTAAAGTTTGAAGTTATCAGCGCCTAAGAGAACGTCACTGCCCCTCTCTTTAACAACGATGGAGTGCTTTTCGAAAATAGAAATTGTTACTTTCCAATTCCAGTAGGTGTTGTAATTGACAACTTACCCTCGGCCGTAGGGTCCAGTGCCTGTAGACAACATGACAATCAATGATCGCTAGAGAATAGAAACGCTAATTAAACGTATGGAAATGACATAACAGATCGCTTGACCGGTCGAAAGCTTATGTCAGTTCAGTACATCTCATTGAGGTTTGTATTCTCTAGCGATCATCGATTGTCAAGTTGGCTACAGGTAGTTCTATTAACAAAATTGTTGCTAAACCGCAAACGAACTACAAACGTCAGTTTATGTTTACATATGTGTATAATGTTTTGTGTTTGTTGTCAAACATTTTTTTGATAGTTTTTTAAGCTCTGGTTCCAAAAGGCCGATAAACATAAAATTTTGGTAATTTGTTGTCAAATCTCGTGTCTTTAGTGCTGTGATTGGTTGTTAGTATTTTGGTCATCCAATCACATTCCTTGACATGAAATTTATCAACAGATTAATACTGTCAGCAGACAACAAAATTATTGTTTTAAAAGATGCTCTAGATTCAATTAATGTATACAACTGTTTCTCTTGATGCGTTCTCGAAGCCTCGACCGTGAACACAGAATGACAATTTACCGTTGTACAATTGAGAGACAAAAAATCTGATTAAGTTCTTGGTTGGATTTAATCAGAGTTCAGAATCAGACGTGTAATGTCACCTAGCAATGACTTATACGTACAAAAGTTAAGGCCCCAATTAAATCATGATCCCTTGACATTTGAACTTACTCAAAAAGGTTAAGTATTCGCATTAATGACACTCTTTTAATCTTTTCAGACGAAACCGCAGAACAAGAAATCATACGACGACGGTGCAAGCAAGTTTGAACCTTAGTTCCTGAAAATAGAGTCTTAAATGGGACTGTAAGATGTGCTGGCACAGAGGACTGTCCATCGTTCACGCTCAGATCACTTAAAGCAATGAAGGTGAGGGATTTTTTTGATAATTAATTTTAAACTACCGAATGTTCGCACTTGCGCTTACGCAGAAAGCTATTATCTGCTAATTTTAAGGTGATACTGTTGTGTTATTTTTTGATTACGCGCTATCAGAGTAATCGAGAAATTCAATCAAAATCGCACCATGGTGACCGAGAGTTACAATCAGTCAGTCACCTTAGTGCTAACTTGAAATTACCTAATAACCTAAATATAAAGCGTCCATCACAATACAGTTTATTGACGACCAGATTGTTTTAGAGTAAGTAAAAGTAGTAAAGTAAGTAAAAGTAATTCCTACCACTCTACAGACCGGACCACTAGTACAACTTTGGAGCGAAACTTCCGTAAAGCTGACTTCTTAGTGTTATACACAGAACTGGCTGATATATCCTGGGAGCCAGTGTACTCATGTGATGATGTTAACACTGCTGTCGGCACGTTTTACGAATTGATTAACAGCATTGTATGTAAAACTGTCCCACTGAAACAGACTAGGACATTTCCACTCAATTACCCCAAATGGTTTTCATCTGCATCTATTAAATTAAATAACCTTAAAAATCATCATCATAAACTATACAAACAAAATAATAATAATCAACTGCATTACGCATTCTTTACCTATTATAGGCGCTTAGTAAAGAGGAGTACTGAAGCTGATTTTGCAACTTATACTAACCGTATCCAATCGAATATTAAACGTGACCCCAAAACTTTCTGGACCTATGTGAAAAGTAACAGAGAAAATAATGAGCAGGCTACATTTGGAGACATGTCGCCAAAGCAGGTGGCAGATGCGTTTTCAAAGTATTTCAGTAGCGTTTTCCTACCAAACTCACCTTCATTAGATCCCGAGCTCGCTATTGATGCTGTGAATGCGACTCCTAATAATATGTCTCCTCTAGTAAATATTGACTACATTCACGAATCCGAAGTACGTGGCGCTATGGCTCGACTTCCTCCAAAATCTACTCAAGGTCCAGATGGAATACCACAATATTTGGTTAAGGACGGCTGTGACATTTTTAAACTACCCTTGCAGTTTATCTTCAACCTATCCATTACCACAAACCTGTATCCAATGGTGTGGAAAACCTCTAAAGTACTTCCGGTGCACAAAAGCGGCCCAAAAAGTGATGTTATGAATTACAGGCCAATAGCTGTTTTATCCGTATTCGGCAAAGTATTTGAATCGGTTCTCTATAAGAGAATATATAGCAAGTTGCAAAGATGGTTCGCGGAAGAGCAACACGGTTTCCTTTCAAATCGCTCAACTACATCTAACTTACTTAATATTACTACACTCCTAGCCACAAACATTAATGACAAAAGGCAGGTTGATGTAGCCTATTTCGATTTTCAGAAGGCTTTTGACCGGGTCGACAATGACATTCTTCTGAGTAAATTGGCAATAGCAGGTTTTTCTGTGACACTGCTGAAATTCTTCGCGAACTATCTACATGACCGCAAGCAATACGTTATATATAAAGATGCCTACTCAGAGCTCTACGATGTCACCTCTGGCATAGGACAGGGCACTAACCTCGGACCCCTTCTTTTCCTTATAGTAGTTAATGACCTTCCCACATCTGTAAAACACTCCACTGTTTTGATGTATGCTGATGACGTCAAGGTTGCTCTTCCAATAGCTAGCTCGAGTGATACAGCCGCGCTTCAACTCGACATTGACAATATTCACGCGTGGAGTACTATACACAACCTTAATTTAAACATTAGTAAATGCGCGGTCATGACCTTCTCAAAGGCCACACATCCCGTACACAACATCTATACTCTGAATAATGTGCCCCTCAAACGTGTTCTTACTGTGCGCGATCTAGGTACTAACTTTGATCCACATCTTACCTTTAACCACCACATTATAAAGACTTGCAACAAATCCCGCAAAAACCTAGGTTTCGTCATGCGCCAGGCTAAAGATTTTAGTAGTCGACAAGCCATTACCATTCTATACAACGCATATATCCGCAGCTTACTAGAAACCAACAGTACAGTCTGGAACCCCCATGAAAAAGCATATACCTTGGCTATTGAACGAGTTCAGAAGTCTTTTCTCCGCTACCTTTACTTAAAGCTGTATGGATACTACCCATACATGTACCCAACACCATTCGTGCTAGGTATGGTGGCGTACCAAAGTTTGGAAGTTAGAAGAAATCTTGCTCTCGTCAAATATATCATCCGTCTAATACGTGGTTCCCTCTGCAATTCCTCTTTACTGCTATACATCTCGTTTGCGATTCCATTACCAATCCGACGCGCGCTTCGCCCACGCCAACGTCCTCTATTCGCGATACCTCAAACTAGTACCGTTGCCCTTAAGACCAGTCCATTGTACCTAGCCCTTACCCTCATTAATAACATTTTGTTATATGACGAATCATTAGACCTCTTTGCAAGTACTGAATTGAGACTCCTGAGTACTGCTAGTTGTTACTTGGAGTCCATTGCCACTCCCAGCACAATCTCTTCGACTTGAAAGGCACATACATTTTTAGATTGCCTTCTATATGTCTTATAGTTGTCTAGTTTTATAATTTATGGTTAATTTTGTATAATTTTATGTTTTACCTACTGTTTTTTTTTTTAGTTTCTGTTAACTGTTTGTTTTAACCAATAACTTCTATGTGTGGTGTAGGCTGTAAATAGTAGTTGGTTGTTTATAAATAAATAAATAAATAAAATAAAAAAAAGTAACTGCAAAAGTAATGAAGATAGTGATTATAAAAAAAAAAATGAAACATTCTGATATATTGCCCTTTGTTAAAATCTGTTCTGTGTTTAAATATTACATTTTTTCCTTTTATTTAAAAAAATGCGCGTAATCTCTCGCGTGTTATATAAAGATAAAGAATCATTTATTTGGATACAGCACAAAGAGACACAACAGGTTAAAATGTGATAGAAATAAAAAAGTCTTGGGTATGTGTCTCCCGGCTGGACCAAAAAGGTGTCCAGATCAGCTTAATGTCAAGCACTTAAGTACTTGACGCTGGTTTTCGTCTGGAACTTTTGTGCTCCTCGGATGTCAGTCAGCGGTCATGCCCGTTCACTTAAACCAACATGTATTGTGTGTGTATATGTGTAGTGTATGTAAAGAAGGAAAATAAATAGAACGCAATAAATAAGGAACAAACTAAAACGTATGGAATATAATTATAATATTTAAAATGGCAACATTTTGTTGATTGATATCATATCGATAATTTAGTGTCTAAAAACACTATGCCGAAGATACGCGACCGAAGTTCGGCATGATTACGTCTGCAATGCTATTTGAATTACTGACGACACATTATGCCGAAATTACATTGCGTTATAGCGTACAGCCGCACTTTGGTCGGGCGTAAGTTCAGCGGCAATTCGGCGGCAACGTATTCTGTAGAGCACACATTATATGCGACCGAAGTTCGGTTCGATTACCGACGAAGATCCGGGGCGGGGAGCAGCGGGAGCAGGCATGCCCGTGACCCGTGTGTCCGCCCACAAGTTTGCGCAACTGAATTTCTGTCGCGTAAGTTCGGCACTTATGGTGTGTCATATCAGCCGAATGCGTCGGAACGTAAAATCAGCCGCCGAATTTCGGTCGCGTAAATTCGGCATTTTGTGTTTGGACACTTACTCGTGAAAATGTAACTAACGGAAAGATAGACAAACTCCTTGCGCCTTTATAATAGTATGGATTACCACAGCTAGTGTAAAGCAAAAACTACGCAGTAATCCAAATAAAACCCATTATATACAATAGTAATTCAATATCAATACTAACTAAAATCTCTTTGAACTGCTGAATAAACAAACAAACGGTTTTACACAATCGTAGTATAAATCGGACCTCGCTTACGTGATTAAGGTCACTCACCAAATTAACTAACTATTACGTTGGCATTTTTTTGTTTCGCTGAGAATTTAATTCAATCTCCGATTGTAAATGCTTTGTATTATTTAGATTGATTACATAAATGGGCGAATACTAGTGAATTCATAAATTCAAGACGTTCTATTTTAATGTAGGCAGGTCCAGATCTGCCTACATTAAAATAGCCTGCATTCTCTAGAGAATGCCAGGTTAATAACCAGCCATCCTTACTTTTTTTATACTTACAAAACGTCTGAATCTAGAATCTATTAACAATCTAGTACGGTAGTCCCACAAGGGAAAAGTTAAACAACCATGTGATATTTTGCGTACAGCTTTAGAGAAATGATGCTGGTAAATCCCACTACTAATATAAATATGAAATGTTAATCAATCACGCATAAGGGCTAAAGGCTGAAGGAATTTGGATGAGAAGCACACAGACAGATCATGTCCTGGATTAACACATAGGATCCTTTTGATCCGGGCGCGTGAGGCAGTTCCCTAAGGATGCAAGTTAAACCGCGGGTAATAGTTAGTCCTAAAATAATCAACTAATTGGTTATCTGATGAGGCTCTCATTGGACGACTAAATCAAGGGCAACGGTACTTCTGGACACGGCGCGTATTGTAAGGAAGTTCCTCTCTTTGAGGCTCTGATTACCAGTAGTTTGAACCCTTTTCCCGATGCCGGTGGGCTACTATTTTTGCATTATCAATTGTTTTATTTAAACATTGAAAAATATAATGTAATATGTATTTAAATAAATAAATGGAATACCGTAGAACGGGGTTAATTTGATCAATTTTTTGAGCTTAATGTGTTTGTATCTTATTTATTTTCGCTTTTAGCTGCTACATCAAATATATTTTATATAGACTGAATTAATTGAGATACATAAAATCACATAGACTAGATAAAAAAAACTACAGAGCATAGTTTTCGATAAAAAATGAGAGATTTCCTTATCAAAGTCGGACCGTAGGCTTTTACTTTCATAATCCCTGTTTTATCATTCAGTGTCAAAGTAGCCCCAATTAGGACTCGAATTTTGTACATAATCAGGGGTGTGTTTTAGTATTTTTTATTTTCGCCATCTAACTTCGCAGACACCTCTATACCGCATGGTAAAATAGGAAAACTGTCATTGTTGCCTATACAGTTAATTTAAAATGCATAAGTTTCATTTTTATAGAGATATATGACCAAATGCAATATTTTTAGTGACTATCAATATCGCCCCTTGATATCAAAGTAACCCCAATCGCTGGCTGGCCTTAGTTAAACATAATTTGAATCCCCTACATCTTAACAAACATGTTGCAGCTTAAGTTGTTATTAGAAAGTAAGCTGTATATGTATGCTGCTATAAGCTGCTAAATTAGACAGTAACACACAGAGTGATAAAAGTCAATCAGTATATCGAGATAATCAACGTTTCTATTCCGTGTTAGCCGGAGTTCCGCCCTAATCAATCAGGCGCCGCGCCGCCTAATCAGCTGTTACGATATCGGGCCACAAAATTAGCGTGTAATGCTGATGCAGTATAAAATATTATAATTATTATGTTTATACAAGGTGTAACATAAATAACGCACAACCTCTTAAGGAGACACTGTTCTCATCATTATGATCAACTTTTACAATGGGACAAATTCTGAAATCGCGAAAAAAAAAAAACAACTGTTCCCTACATTTATGTTCGCATAAGGGTTGGACCTCATCTGGCAGCACGGAATCGCCTTTTTCCGTCGCCCTTTCTCTTTCTGTCGCTTAGAACTGCCATTTGCTAGACCGAGACAGAAAGCATAATGCGATAGCACGCGGCGGAATCCTCGAGGCGATCGGCATCACGGACAAAATGCAACGGCGGCAATGGCAGTTCTAAGCGACAGAAAGAGAAAGGGCGACGGAAAAAGGCGATTCCGTGCTGCCAGATGAGGTCCAACCCTAACTCGTCAAAATGTAGGGAGTAGCTGTTTTTTTTTTTCGCGATTTCAGATTTGTTCCCATAGTAAAAGTTGTTCATAATGATGAGTACAGTGACCCCTTATGAGGTTGTGCGTTATTTATGTTACACCTTGTATATTATGTGGTATGGAAAAATAACAGGGTTTTGAATTTTAATCTTCTTTTTTATTTGCATTATTTGACTTGGTTGCATTTGAGTCGCACCTGATGATAAGCGCAGACAGGGTCTAAGATGGAGCACACAAATCCAAGTAACAGAAATAAAGAAGGATTCCCCTCACATACACGCGATGGAACACAGTAAACTGCTTGGCACCGGATTTATTCACACCAAAAACCGTTATCGTAGTTCGTGCACCTTTTCTTTCTTGCACTGCTTGTAGATCGTCCTTGCTACTGTTTTTACTTAATTGGGCAGTTATTGGCGACATTTAAAGAGTCTCCAGCCTATTGTTCGTGCACCTCTTGTTCCGCCATATTTTATTTCCATTCTTTTGTTTCTTTTCCTGCCTCTCCCTCACACAGTACACGCTCCAACTCTCTCGTACGTTCCGTTCCCCACAATCATAATTTTTCCGCGTGATTCCGGGCGAATAATAAGTTACCTCTGAGGATGTCGTACTAGCGACTGACGACTAAGGTGTTACATCACGATGATAGGCAGCAGCGTCATATTGTCTGCCAATAATAACAGCTGTGATCACCGTTCTATCTCCTAAGTGTTCCCCACACTTGGGAGATAGACTTTTTCGAGGGTCCACGTCTGAAAGTCGTGAAACCATTGACTTTCATTTTCTTTATCAGTATTTTTTGTGACCTACGCGAATGTCCAGCTGATTGGTAGCGTCGTGCTTCAGGTCGTTAAGCTCCCTAAAATAAGGTTGAGCTATACGATGGTTGATGCATGCGTGCCGTCAGTTGGGTTAACTCAAACGCAAACCTGCTACGGCTCTTTCATCAAAAGGCCATTCCAGACGTTGCCCTACAGTGATACACTCGCATAGTTTTATACTACAATGTCTGAACTTTAAAAGAGACCTTGACCTCAGTGTTTGGTTCGACTTATCTTCTCAGAGTTAGTGAGACAGGAAATGCCGCCATCTAGTCTTAATAAAACATTTAATTGACTTGTAAAAGTATCTGTAACAGATTTATTTACAGAAATAAAAATCATTTATCATTTTAGAATAATCGCAATAATTTGGTCCACATACGTAACTCATGATGATTACATACTTTAATTATTTACAATAACATTATCTAAATATCCTCATATCAGGTGATTATGAATACTTAAATCAAAATTAATCATTATTGAAAAGTATTTCCATGCTTATGATTATAATAGCAATCGAAGTAACAATAATTACATATCGTAAAATTGTCATATGGAGATTACCTGATAAACATTCAGATATTATATTTTTTGTGAAAAGCGATAAATTGTGTTATATTAATATTTCAATTTACTTCTCTTGTAACAGAAAATAAGTTATTAATGTTATTTCTAGTTCTGTTTCATAAACCATGTAAGTGCGAGTGAGAGATGTGCTACGAGTAATTTATAAACTCTGATATTTCTTGATAACGCAATATCCTAACTTCTTAACTAATATTATAAATGCGAAAGTAAGTTTATTTGTTTGTTACCTTTTCACGCCTAAACCACTGAACCGATCATCCTGAAATTTTGCATATACGTTGTCAGGTGTACAGAAACGGACATAGGGTACATTTCATCCCGAAAAAAAGTACTGTTCCCGAGGAAAACAACAATAACGTTCATAGATGGCGCCACGTGTCTTTCGAATCACGATTGTATTATATTATTATAGAAACTTTAGTAGTGTGTTAAGAGTTTTTTTGAGCTTAATTAACGCGAGCGTAGCCGCGGGCAAAAGCTAGTTATCAATAAATTGAGTACGCCTTTTTTCAGTTATCTGTAACTAGTAATTCTTAATAACAAGCAATTGATGTACTCTACATAATATGTAGATAAGAAGATTCTATAATATACAGGATGCGGGTTCCCTAAATCAAGGGGTCACGAAGGAAAAAATTGAGTAAAAAAAATGCAAATTTTACTTCTTGTGGCAACTTTCATTGTTTATCTTTTGTATCCGGTAATTGAGCAGATTAAGGAGACTACATTTTATTATTAAAGTAAGAATGATTCAATTCAAAGACAGTCTTTTGCCTGAGCCGCGAATCGAACATACACACCCTGATTTTTATGTTAGACGTCTTTAGGAATTTTCGGCCTAATCCGTTCTGTTGATTTTGTCGACGTTATACATGATTAATTCGTAAAATGGTTACTCCAAGTTTTAAAAACAAAAAGAAACATTATTTTTTAAAACCATTTTCATGCATACGGTAAACAAATGAAGAACACATACTAAGATAATTTCGTTTCCTTTTTTAAATATCAAAATTTTCTTTCATAAGAACCTTCTCCTGACAAGTACGAAAACAACAAAAAAAAAAAAATGCGAAATCGATCCAGCCGCTCACGCGTTATGTCGTGACCAAGGGAAATAGGGATTCATTTTTATATACATAGATAGATAGAATATCAAAGACATGTAGTTCTAGCTGATTTCTAGCGAATTTCAACCAAAATATTACGCAATCAGAGGTGATAATGTCCGTGTAGGTATGGCTAAGAGCGTCGAGTGCTTCATTGTCGGGTTTATCTCCGGTATGTTCACAGTTAGATAACATTATCGGCCAACTGATCATATGAAAACTCCAAATCAGATGATTTGTGAAAAGAAAAAACTGAATTCCATAAATTGATTCTTCTTTAAATATGGCAACGAGAAAATGGAATTTAACGCTATCAGTATTTTTTGTGATGAAACGATTATTGCTCTCTTACTTAAACTGATAATCGTCGATTACAATTAATCGCAATCGTTTCTTTGGTAGTATTTTGGTGAAGTCGTAGAAAGGGTCTAATTGGAGTATAGCTGCAAATAAAATGAAAAAATCCTCACAATCTGTTGCTGTAATAAAACACAAAGACAATAAAATATACTCATTTTATTTAGCCCTGTTTGTGTCAAAGATTTACAAATTATACATATTTTTAGTCATTGTTCCTCTGTTAATTAATTCCTTAACGATTACATATCATTCGTTAGTTCGTTTGAGCAAAGCCCACAATAACAAAGTAAATCGAGTTTAATGCCTCCCTTTTGTCATTTCAGATGGTCCAACCTCATCAAATACCCACCGTAGCTACGTTAATACTCCTGTTGTTACTACAACCTTCACTCGAAGCAAAGAAAATAAAAAGAAACATAATATGTCCCATAGGATTCCAAATAGCTTACTCCAATATCAAAGAAGAACCAATATGCTATCGATTGAAGGGCCCAGAGAAACTCACAGACAAATATGTCGGTTGCACCGGTAACCTGTACACATCGAAATTGTATAACAGTTTGAATATTACGAAATCTGAGTTGGCTTTATGGACTGAGTACAAATCTTTGTACCCTGGGGGACCCTTCATTGATTATTCCTTTACAAAATCAACAGGGTCTCTTCTAGAAACTACCTATGAAGTAGATAAAACACAACAGGGTATTGATGAAGAACTCTGTGTAGTTATAGACCCTGTAAGTAATTTTACAACTACGAGATGTGACGAAGAGTACTATAGGTATTGCTTTGTAGAGCCATATCCTGAAGCAGAGGCTATGTCTAACGAAGGTTGTGAGGAATTCCGAGGTTCCTGGAGGTTTTGGGCTCCAAAAGCGACTTGTTTATCACCAGCAACTGCTGTTGGAGGTGGTACAGTTAGAGCAACTTGGTTTCAATCTAAGGAAATATGTGAGAAAAGAGGAGGCACAGTCCTCTATAACGGCTGGAGGTACTCAAACAATCCATTACTACACATCTCTGGATCACTTCCTGTTTATCCGCTGGGCATTACGTATGATCCCCAACGTCACAGCTATATTGTGAATGAAGATGCTACGGTGAGAAATATTTTATTTTAAATCTGTTTAGTTCATGTCCATCAATGTTACTTTGTCTTTGATCTCAAAAACATCTATAAATGCATTCTTAAGTATTTCTGAGAACAATTTTGAACTAAAAATAAGTATTGTAGATCCAGTAGCATCTACGTATGTTTTGTAAAGTATTGAATATTGTTTTCCTTAATACTAACTAGATAAGATCTTGTCATATTTCAGTAATCCGAGATATAGAATTGTGGTAGTATCAAAAATATTTTTGAGTCATATAATAATATTAATGTTAGTGACAAACCAAACGCTGCTTTTGTTGTTCTAGAATGTTTTATTTTTGCTAGCTATTGGACTGTGGTGGCTGGTTTCCTAATGTATCTCCTTCGATCACCCAAAATCCTTTCGAGCTCGAAACGTGGGGCTGTTGTAGGTATGATACCAGAAAACCAGAATCATGCAGAAAGTCATCGCGACCCGTATTCAGGGATGTTTGGGTGTTGGTGCGAACATTTTAAAATTTTGTTTCATTTATTATTGTGTTACTAATGATTCTGCATGAATTAAATTTGAAATAAATTATAGATATATGTTTATAAATTCATTGCTTAGCTTTTAACATGGTATTCGTAAATAAATATCAAAGAGAGGCTTCTTTTCATGAGCTTGATTGGTTTTCGGCCCGGAAGCTTGATTTTTGGAGCACGTCATGTTCATTAAAGTAGCAAACTTGAAATTACTGAATGATTTCCATGATCTAGTCGAATAATTTTGGTATGTTCGTATTTTTAAATCATTTTAATATGAACATACACGACGAGTATATACAAGACTTGCATGGAAGCATGATATGTTTGACAAGGAGTATCAAAGCGAAACATGCGAATCAAAAATTGAGCTTTTGATAATCTCGAGCCTGATGAGTGTTTAATTTTGCCCATTTATCGTCTGCTTCATATAATAAGTAAGTGCTTATTGTATTAACATTCTATTGCTTAATCACCTTTTAGACGCCACCAGCGGAATGGGGATTAGATGGAAATATTGGGATGATGAGTAGCAATGAAACTTCATATGGTGCAGTGCGGAATGGCATTTGGGACTTGGTGAACAGTTCCTACATATTTTTTGACGTTATTTGCGAGAAAAGCATTGAATTAAGAAAAGTTGAATTAGTAGTTAGTGCTGATGAGTGAGTATTTTAAAACCATTTTTATGATGATAACATATCAACAAGCAAATAATGACTGATCGTCAAACCAGACCAAATGGTAAATAACGTAGAACTATTGAATGATGTGTTACTTAACTAAAATATAGTGGTTCTAGTTCAAAGTTTTAATATAAAGAATACTTGCCTACTTCATAAGCTGGCGACAAATGATTGTGATCTTATTTTATTGTAACGCTACATTGATTTTTACAGACAAAACAAGCTGATATTGACTGTGAGCGATAACATCGACGAAAAGAACATTCAATGCTTCACTGATTCTGAGACATTTACTCCAACACCTGTCAAAATTAGCTTAGATGACATTCATAACAAATTATTATCTTACGTCCTAAAACCTATAGGCGATGGCTACTACTGGTGTGTTCATACGGATTCTAAACGCTTCCTTGTCTCAGAATCCAACAAAGCTCTCTGGGCAAGAGAAGAACAGTCCCTCCGATATATCTATGCTGTCAAAATAGTTTTCGACAAGGAATACAGATTCGACAATGTGGAAAGACTAAAGAAAATCTGGGAGAAGAAGTTGAAAGAATACATTTTCTACTCAACGAACTATTACAAGATTAATGGAGGCATGGACCAGATTCAAGACCCTAAAGCCTTTCAAGATATTTTGAATGATTTCAAGTCGTCTCATCCTGATTTAAATCCGAAAGAAAAAGACATAATATATGGGATGAAGCTGAAGAAAGTATTTTTGGATGGGAAGACAGTGCTGGTACATTTGCAACTGAATCCTAGGATGATGCCAGTGCAACCAGGAATTTGGGATGATATAGAAATTGTTTACATGAAACCTGTGTATTACTGTATAGCTGATAACCACGAGTTTGGTGAGTAGCAATTTTATTAATTATCCGATTTTATTTTTCTAACAATGTATTTGTACTATTACTAAGTTTACCCGGTCTAACGTTACCTTCCTCATCCTTCAATTCATACATCAGTATCATATAGGGATCATATCTAACCATCATTTAACTTAATTAAACTACATTTAGATGTGTTCCAGTTATCTAATTAGTCCCATTTGTATCCAAGCGCCCAAGGGCAGAGGTTAAACCACAGAACAGATAAAGAGGTTAGAAAGGAAATAGTTCCTGATTTGTATTAGAACGCGTGTCGCCGCTTTTCTCCCACTCTTTAACTCTACTACAAGCAAGAGCCCAATACGTACGCGCATTACGCACACAAATAAACCACACGCACATAGATTTCGAGTTTGCTATTAGTTGTCACACTAACGCAAATACTGCGTTCGACGTACACTCACACACGCGCAAATTCAAATTTATTTCTCATACATGTTACGGCGACCAAAAGGTCGATTACTTATATCGATAAAATTACTGTAATTTTGTTACATTAAGGGCCGATTTTTCAATCCTCAGATAAAATGCCTGATAACTACCTGACGAATAAAGTTATTTGGCTGTTTAACTGCCTGATAATTGTTTGTCAATTTTTCAATTGCCATTTATCTCACGAATTACTATCTGACCGATTTCATTGACTTTAGCAACGCTAACTTCAGGGAAGTGAGATAAATATATGGCATAAACGAACGTTAGAGCAGGCCAGACTATTTCAATTACCTGCATAGAGTCTAGAGTACATTAATTACCTGTATGGCAAAAATGACACTGTCAGACTATCTTCCTGTCATGTCGTGTTATATATTTTGATTGTAAATCAATATTATAATATATTTATATGTTTATTACAATGGAATCAAAAAAATAGAGAGCGTTCGGCGAATTTTACTAGTGCTGTAATTCAATTCCTCATAAGTTTAATCGAAAAATACAAACACGTTATAGAAATAAGAAGACCGATGCGGTGACGAATAAAGACAAAGAAAAGGATCTGCATGGAGAAAAACTGAGAGCTCATTAAATTCAGGTGGAATCGCAACCAGTGTCCTTTCATGGAATACATTAAAACTTAAGTATGAGGGAATTAAAAAAAGTACCAAAAAAAGTCTTCTATGCAGACAGGAAATGTACAGAACCGAAGCCCGAAAGTCTGACTACCAGTTCCACCAAGAGCTATCGTGTTATCTACTAACTGGGTGATGGAGGTCAGATAGGCAGTCGCTTCATATAAAATACTGGTATTCGACTGCATCCGGTCAGACTGGCAGACGATCCCAAATTCCCAACATAGTTCGCTAGGAAGATTTACACTATCAATTACTACAGCTCTGTTATGTAGCCATGAACCCATTTCGCAGTAATTTTTTGTATAATAAACGATTGAAAACTTAACCTTTGTTTGATGCTTGATTTTATCTTCTACCATTATTTATAAGTAAATATTGCACAGACTCTAAAAGTCTGAATTGGCGATGGAATTCATGACTGGGCATGTTTTTTTTTTATCATGCCTTTATCCTCATTGATTCCCTCCGCCCGGGAAAGGCGGAGGGTTATGTATGCCGGACTCTCACTAGCTAAATACCAACGGTGTGCCTTCTCCTGACCTATGGCCGGGGTCGTGTGATTCGCAGCTGCATGCACTGCATCCCCGGCAGGCCTCGGTCCGCCAGCCCCTGTCGGACCTCTCCTTCTGTGGGGCTTCGTTCCACGTCCTTCTGAGGCGCGCACGGAATACTGCGCGCCGCCTTCTCGGGCCTGTTACTGGTCGGGCGTCAGGTCCAATAACCCGCCACCCGCAGGCCACACACTAGGGTGGCCGGAGAACGTCGCGCGCCCTCCGGCGGAAAATGATTGGGCCTGGATGTGACAATTCTTACTTTCCTTCCTGGATTTATGAATTCATTTATCAGAGCTTCTTGCTCAATTATTGCCAGATCATCAGTGCTATCAAATAATATACATCCATTTTACTTTGATGAAAACGCAAACCCAAAAATTGTCTCGTAAAATTATATTTTTTGTTTATATCATCAGTCATCGAATAAAACTATCTACTGAATAAGCGGTTATCTGGCCGTCAAAGGGAAAGATAAAGTTATTCCTCAGGTAGTCAAATTATTCGTCGAATAAAGCTTATCTGACGATTGAAAAAATCATTTTTTTGCTATCTGTTGAATAAATGCTGTTTGTCTGTTTATCTGAGGATTGAAAAATCGGCCCTAAGTTTTGCAATTTTTCGCTCTAATTTTGAGACCCTCGAACGGAATACGAATAGTGTGAACTTCCTCAACACATATAAATAATAATGGTGCCGATTCTCTTGTTCACCAACTAAACTAAAATTAGAGAATTGCTATCTTTTACTAACAGATAGCGCGAGAAAAGGACTGTGATAGAAAACAAATAAGTTAGAGATGTCAAATTAGTTTACGCCTTGAACTTCACCATGTTTTTAGTCGACACATTTTAAATGTCGTCTTTTGTATGGAAATTTTAGTTCAACTAAATTTGACAGCTCTTATTTACGTTTGTCTCTTTCTTATTTTATTAGATTGAAAAAGATGGCAATAGCCTAAATTAAGTTTAGTTTGTCCATAACAGAATCGGCACCAATGTCAAATTAAGGGGAACATCCGATATAGCCGTTAAATTCAAATTTTCTTTAGTTTTTTGCTAATTGCAGGTCTGTTTTACGACATAATTATGTTGTTTGCACCCGTAACGATACTAAGTTTGCTAAAAATAATCCATAAAATCATGTCAATTGTTATGAATCATTATCATAATGCACTACATAACATGTTTTTTTCGGAAACAATTATATTTTCGAGCATGGTAAACCTAGAAAAGTAGGTATACTTACGACTTTCATATTGAATATATTATTGAGTAACCGTTACCGGCGCAAATCGCATTTTGAATAAGTAGTATAAACGTAAATAAAAGCTACAGTTTGCAAAAAACTAAAGAAATTTCGATTTTTGTTTTCCTGTAGGCGTATTAAATTAACATAATATAATTTAATTAATTTAATTTCAATAACCCTGTGAATTGTAATTGCATAATTTTCTGCAAAATGTTAAGAACAAATTGTGCTACATTTAATAGGTATCCATTCAATTCTACCAGTTGTCTCAATCCAGTTTTCTTTTGTCTGGACCTGTTGGAAACCTAAAAATAAAATGTAACATATAATTCGTGGCAATAAACAAAGTTATTTTAATTATAATATTACTGATAATAATCATTTGTAGATATACACACATATTTAATACCGATATTGATTACAACTTGGTACAACACTATCGATACGTATGGATTTCGCTGAATTAAAACAATTGCTCGGTGCACTCGACTTTCGCATTGAACGCAATACATTGCGCTGTCGCTCACGTAGTACAAGATGGTACCCATGTATTGCAAGCAATGTATAATTTTGCATCTGTGTGCGATTGTATCGTTTTTTTCTACAAATTACATAATACTATTGCAATAATTACAAATATCACTGATAATATAAGGTTTTTGGACATGCCGGTGAAAAGAAATCCCTTCTCTGGCTACACTACTCAACTAGCTTCTTTTCCGTCACGTTATAATAATGCAAGACGGCATAATTCTTTTTTCTCGCGGATCTCCGTACGCTGTCACAATAAGAGCGCGACTGTTGACCGGTAAAACAAATTTCGGTTGACATATGAGCGTCTGCTCATATGTGCGGCGCGCCTGCCCCGCCCACAAGGCCCTTCTAACGTCTTTTATCTGTTCTGTGGGTTAAACAGTCAGACAGACGTTCAGGGCTTCTGTAATTATACATATATTCTGTAACTAGCTTCTGCCCGCGACTTCGTATGCGGATCCTGTTGCTTATGCCAACGACAACGGGGTCATCAAAATCGAAGATCTGAAACGTCTGTCTCTAGAGACCTAGAAGCAGATGCGTAGATACGCTGAGAACTCAAGTGCAATTCTTTATCCGTGAACATCTCCGACTCGCGAGACAATGCGTGACGTTCACGATCAGCGGTCAGTCACGCATCACGTTCCCCACTTGTCTCTAGAGACTTAGAAGTCGATGCGTAGATACGCTTGGAACTCAAGCGCAATTCTCTATCCGTGAACGTCTCCGACTCGCGAGACAATGTGTGACGTTCACGATCAGCGGTCAGTCATGCATCATGTTCCCTACTTGTCTCTAGAGACCTAGAAGTCGATGCGTAGATACGCTTGGAACTCAAGCGCAATTCTCTATCCATGAACGTTTTCGTTTCGCGAGACAATGCGTGACGTTCACGATCAGCGGTCAGTCGCGCATCATGTTCCCCACTTGTCTCTAGAGACCTAGAAGTCGATGCGTAGATACCCTTGGAATTCAAGCGTAATTCTCTATTCGTGAACGTATCCGATTCGTGAGACAATGCATGACTTGCACAATCAGCGGTCAGTCGCGCATCACGTTCCCCACTTGTCTCTAGAGACCTAGAAGTCGATGCGTAGATACGCTTGGAACTCAAGCGCAACTCTATCCGTGAACGTCTCCGACTCGCGAGACAATGCGTGACGTTCACGATCAGCGGTCAGTCGCGCATCACGTTCCCCACTTGTCTCTAGAGACCTAGAAGTCGATGCGTGGATACGCTTGGAACTCAAGCGTATTTCTCTATCCGTGAACGTCTCCGATTCGCGAGACAATGCATGACTTGCACGATCAGCGGCTAGTCGCGCATCACATTCCACACTTGTCTTTAGAGACCTCGAAATCGATGTGTATATACGCTGAGAACTCAAACGTAATTCTCTATCCGTGAACATCTCCCACTCGCGAGACAATGCGTGACGTTCACGATCAGCGGTCAGTCGCGCATCATATTCTTCACTGGTCTCTAGAGACCTGGATGTAGATGTGTAAATACGCTGAGAACGCAGGCGTGCTTCGCGATCCGAAGAGGTTTCCACGGAGCGAGTTGCAGCCTGATGTTCTCGAACAGCATCAAGTCTCTCCGGACGCTCTTCGGTACATTCTTGGGAGCTTATGATTCTCAATCTTTTAGCTCCTTTGGAACATTGGGAAAGATTTGACCTCTTTCTAGGCATGGTTATAGTTTTATTGTGAAGATACCTGATCAATTAAAATCTAAGTGACTGCTCCCCTGCGTTACCGGGTAGGCTACCGTGTCACGAAGATAAATGGAAAAGAAAATTAAACACTCAAATAAAATAAGCCCGAAGACATATTTATTCCATAAAATAAAAAAAATAATGGGAGTTTTGGCCAGTAGAGTCAAATTTTCAATGATATACCATCGTCATCGAAAATCAGTCCTAAACTGTTACCGCCTTCGCCGCGTGGAGGTACTCCCAGCTTATGTTATTTTATAATTATACAGTGAAATTAGTGATAGCTTTGATTTCCATATCAGATGTTTCTGATCTTCGATTTTTATAAGTCAATAGGAAATGCCCATCAGACCGATCAACTTTTGCTAAAACGTCATTCCTATATGTGTTATGGTGTAGCTGGGCTCTTGGAGTTGCACAACAGATTTTCCAGATCTTCGATTTTTATAAATCAACAGAGAGTGCTCATCAGATTGAACAACTTTTGCTAAAACGTCATTCCTATATAAGTTATAGTGTAGCTGGGCGCTTGGAATTCCACAACAGGTGTTCCAGATCTTCAATTTTTGTACGTCAACAGAGAGTGCGCATCAGGCTGAACAACTCTTGCTAAGACGTCATTCCTATATATGTTATAGTGTAGCTGGGCTCGTGGAGTTCCACATCAGGTGTTCCAAATCTTCAAATTTATTCTCTCACCAGAAAATGCTCATCACGTGGAACAATTTTTGCTATGGTACCATTTTTGTATCTCTTATAGTTTAGCTGGTCTGTTGCGGTTCTGCATCAGGTGTTCAAGTTTCCAAGATAAATTATAGCCTATATGTTGCACAGACTTAAGAACTATGCAACAAAAAAAAATCATTCAATTCCGTCCAGTATTTCCGAAGATTAGCGTGTACAAACAAACAGACACACAGACAAACAGACAGATTTTTTTTTTGGATTCGTGCTCTATTACTGTTTCTAAACCCCCCTCAATTTTTTTTTAATATATTTTATGTACTTACACAGTTTTTTACTGTTTCATTATATGTTTATAGATATGTATAGAAGATATTAATTATTTGCATATCTTTTGATTGCGTGAACCGATTGCGATGAAACCAAAAAAATAATTTACTTTGAGATAAGCACAATATTTGTTTATAAAAGTCAACAGCATTGGGTCAGCTCTTTTTACGTGATGCTTGCATAAACATGCAAACATATGTTTAATCTTTACTTCCCTAGATGGCGTTGGCGTCGAATTAGATCGCGCTATGGTTTCGTTACCGTGCGATTTATAAGTTCTAGACGAAATATTTTATGTTACTCCTGAAACACGATTTTATTATATGTATATAGATTATATATACGACATTCGTCGTTAAATTTTTGTCTGATACCAGGTTATAAACACTCTTACACATAGCAGACAAACGTGATGGGTTAAGTAAAGCTAAATCTATATAATACAATTCTACAAGTACGGTCTGATTAAAACAGCACGAAACTAAAGCAATAGTCATATTAGCATTACTTAAATAAGTAATAAAGGTCTTCGACATTACTATAATTGCATCTCGTGTGACGTTATTAATAGATGTTCTACTTGAATAAAGATTAGTCCTCGTGTTGCTTCTTACGATATGTTAGATAGCAATACCGTAATGGGTGGAAAAGGAAGCAATAGACAAAGAAAGTATTTACATTCATTTTTAGTCACGTCCAAACATTGGTTTCTAATTCCTTGTTTGGTACCTATTTTATAGTTATTGTTCTCTATGCTTCATTCATAAGGATCTTGATGATAAGTTCAAAAGTTTCGCACTGTAATCTAACTTCTTTTTCATCGGTAGTATCAGATGTCTTTTTTACCTTGTTCTATAGTATCTTATCTTGGTTTCAATGACGCTACAAATGGATTATTAAATCATCAATTAAAGATAATATAATTCATTGTTGACTCGACAGCAGAACTTGTAAATTAAAATTCTTTTATGTCTACATTGTCTTGTTAGTACTCGTGATAATTAAAAGGTCAGATTAAAAAAAGGTTATGGCTGTTTCTTAGATTGTAACTGTTATACTAACTGATTTCAAATCGGTATATTGGTCAGTCGTACTGTTTAAAGCTCCATTTCACTAGCAAGTTAAATTGCAGCATCTGCTTCTTTAGTTTGTAAAACTTTCGGAAGTCGACTTGCTGTCGGGGTTTCGCCACTTGGAAGTCGGTTGCAGAAGTCAACATCCGCAATTTAACTTGTAGTGGATTTTGCGCTAAAGAAAATCCACAAATCCACATTTTTCATTTATATCAGCCCGATGTCAGTGGTAAAGGCCTTAACAGAGATATTGCCAGTGTTTTCAACTTTTATAATAATTTCAGTGACTGAGTAGATCACTTTATCATCATCATCGTGAGTCGAAAAAAGACAGCTAAGTGATGGATTCATGAGCTATTCCATGTTACCTACCACGTCTTAACAATAATATTGCAAAAATATCAGTTGACTGAACAGTATTATTAAAACTTTCGTGAGACACATTCATATTTATGATTAGTTACGGTTTACTCACGTGCATTTTTCGGGATTGCCCGACTAGTTTCGGACCCAATCGGAGTCCTTAATCATGAGCTGATCACGCGGCGAGGTCGCGAGTCGAACTCTCGGGCAATCCCGAAAAATGCACGTGAGTAAACCGTAACTAATCATAAAGACTGAACAGTAGGAAGTTGTACAAGGAATTTGTAGATTGCAGACTCGAGATATTGGATTTTCCAGTCTTCTATATTTTACTAGCTTTGCCATCGCTTTTTTGAAAGTACATTATGTCCTGCTTCAAATACAAAATTACTTCTCAAGAAAAAAACATCAAAATTGGTTCGGTAAAATTAATCTTGATGTGGATATTAGTAGTCTAGATGAAATTAGTTTTTGCTCACTTCATTTCCTAAGTTATATTTATATAGATTAAGTAATATTAAAGTGATTCATTTTGCTAGATTCATAGCAAGGCTTTTTCCTTTCCGATTGATTGATTAGTAATAGCAGCAATTTTAATAGCTACAATAACAATCCCAAAATCTTTTACAGTCGAATCAATCACGGTGCAATGCCAGATCCACACTTGCGTCGGCAACTTCAACGACGGCGTGCAAGTGGTGACGACGATCGACGAGGACTGTTTCTTGTCCACTCAAGTACCGACGCTGTACAGGAACGAGGTCACGATGGTCATGCCAACGGCCGGCCGGGTTGTACCTGAAAATCCTGTAAGTTTCTTATGTTATACGATAGCAACTAAGTGACCATGAAGTTTGGGCTAGTTAATTATGAAAAAGAGACTTCATATTCTTTTAGTCCTTAATATTCTGTTGCATGGCTTAAGCAAGTCAACTGCCCTATAGCGGATTTTTGCAATGTGATATATTATCATTGTTTCTAGAAAAAAGCGTTCACATGCGCTTTAGCAGACATGCAATAGTGTGCCAAATACTTACGTTGCTTTTGCGCTGTAGCCAGTCACCATAATGTGCTTGGCAAAATTTGTATTTATTATAAGTAGTAAGTAAGTATATGAAGATATCCAGAGGAGGGACCTATACTCAGCAGTGGGTGAAAATGAGTTGCAGTTACAAATATAGTGAAATAGGGAGAGAGTAATACGTACTAGTAAGAATTTTAAGACTTAAGTATAGAAATAACTCAAGGTTTGCTAAACTTATTAGTTCGCACAAGTGACTAACGTGCATTGTCACTAACAAACTTATTTTTTATTAACATCATATAAGATACGATACTTAGTCAAGTTCTGGCAACCTTAATACTGATTTTCACGTTCATAAACAGCTTGGCCGATGCATTAATTTTGTTCCGTTTATTCATTGGCAACAAAATTAGTACTTATTGTTATTTCACGCGATCGCCGTTTTCGGTGATATGAAATTAGTGAAATGACGAATATTTCAAAATGTATCTACTACTTAATAAGAATAATTGCGAGAGCTACTTTGGTTGGAGAGCACGATTTTTTATTTATTTTCCAAATATTTATTTATGACAACAATGGTTCAATGTTCATTTCGCAAGATTTTTATTTCACTTCAATGGTTAGGATGCAAGTGACGCAAACGATGATCCACGTAATCGGCTGATACAATCTAGCTATCTAATAAACTTTCACAGTCAGTTATCTCATAAGCCAACATGATAACCTTATCTGTCTAGAACGCATTCCTAAAATAAACACATTAACCATAATATGTCTTGACAAACTAATTTTGATTAGTAAATTGTTTTTATTTGATGTTAAAAATATTTATAAAATCTTGGTCACCAACCATACAAATCAATAGCACTAAACTAGTCTAGACTAAGCACTAACTAACTTACTAACAATTTTAGATCGACACTCTCCAGAACGAAAACCAAAGTTCAGAAAGTTCGGATGAATCTAAGGAGCCAACCCATAGGCCGCCAATAGTTTATCCTCCTCCACTGTCGCCCATCACGGTCCCCCCGTCCATCACGACAGTAAATTGTTCCACCGAGGAAAATCATACGGAGTCTAGCGATACGACTACCGTGTCTGACACTGTGGCAACCGTAACCACGCAATTTCCGACATCTACTATGCCTCCAACTACGCCGCTGATTACTGAGCCGCCTACCACGTCTACCACGTCTACCACGTCTACCTCGCCTAACCCACCAGCAGTAAGTTTGAATAATAACTGTTTGTGGATGTCTAATTGGTAGTTTTGTAAATTGTCACGTAGGATCTCTGGGTCTACAGTTATTGGGTTGTAAGAATTTGTCTCTATTCCTCCAAATACCATAAACCCTTCTTGGGTCTTCTAGGGTCTTTTTAAAATCTTGTCAAGATTTTGAAAAAACCCTTGGGTTAGAGATTGGTTGGCAGTTTCAATTTTATTTATATCTGTCACTGTGCATATAGCTACGCATGAACTGCATTTGCATGGCCACAATTTTTTAAGATATTTAATATGTAGCCATTTTATCACAATCCTGAGATTTCAAATTAAAATATCTAGCATGGTTTTTGGTCTTTTTCTTCTTCAATAGTTTATTCGTTAAAAGTTTAGTCAGTCAGCAAGATTGGTAGTGGGGCTGACTACCCAGGGTACGCCGGACGTATTTCAGTATCGTTTACTTGTGGAGGCTTTTACTGGTGTTTGGTTTGTTATGTGTGTTACTATGGATAATTAGAAAAGTGAAATTAACACACTGTACTGACTTTTACAGCCTGAAGAACAACTCCAACAAGTGATGGAAGATTTGGAGAATCTGATCAATAATGAAGCAGTACCAGTGTTGGTTCAAGATATCAGTGCAGCATTTAACCAGGTTAGTTATTTTATTATTTCACTAGCTTTTGCTCGCAGCTTCGCTTGCGTGAAATTTTGAACCCGTTATGTGACGATTTTCCATACAAACTTTCATCCCCAATTTAACTCCCTTAGGGGTTGAATTTAGAAAAATCCTTATTACTTGTCTACATTATAAAGGGAACCTCTGTAAAAATTTTCAGCATTCTAGGTCCAAGGGTTTGGGCTGGGCGTTGATGAGTCAGTCAATCAGTCAGTCAGTCAGGACTTTTCTTTTTATTTATATAGATTTCTAAATCATTGATCACCGAGACTCGTTTGCCGTTTCGTTGATGTTTGCCATGAAAGATAGAAATGTTCCCGAAGATCGGAGCAAAGACCGATTCTGGTACTGTCATGATTTACCATAATACTGGACAGGTAAACTAATGGAGAAAGTATAGACTCTAACTAGAATTACCTTGTTTCCAGGTCGACGAGCTTCTAGCAGAAAATGTGGACTTAAATATTCCAGGGGAACTGCTTCACTTACTAGATGGAATTGGATCTAGGCTGGATTTGGAAGGGTCTGCGAACGCCACGACTATAAGGGAGAACGTCGCACTGTTGGTGACTAATGCCGAACCTGGTCTGCCGGTGAAGGGCCTGAGGATAGCTGCCAGGGACAACGACGCCTTCACTAATGACACTTTTGAGATTCTTAGAGGTATGTACAACGCAAATATAGTTGATAAGTGGTCCATGATCCATGAGTAGAATTTGTTTCATTAAAATTTGTATAGGCCAATTAAGGAAATTCGATTTGAAAAAAAACTAAACTAATGCTGCTATAATTTCACAAGTCCTATAAAAATCGAACATTATAAAATAACTCATAAAGGTACATCCATTTTCGTGTTATAGATCTACTTTAAATTACTTACAATGGTACTTTAGTAAGGAATAAAGTATTGATACTTTATTCTGTTTCTTGAGCATACCCATCTACTGCTACATTTAGGCCTTTTCAAGATTGCGCCGTTGCGCGTTGTCTTCTGTCTCACACTAATCTTTTGCGTCTATATATTAGACTAAAACTTTGACGCTCCATCTTACAAACAAAAACAACGATCGAGGGGATAATAAAAATAAGGAAAACGCTAAATCTTATAGTAAAATTCCCAACATTCATTTCTATAACCGTTTGTTCAAGATTAATGACGCACGGCACTGAACGCAATGCTATGTGAACTAATCTGAATCAGTTGTAACATGTGTAAGGTAAATTGGCTTAGTAATGTAATGGACGTGGGAACTCGACAATGTAAGAAAATGCAAAATATAATGTAGCTGTCGTAGTGTAGTCATTTTATAAAAAATCAAATGTTCCTTTCATAATAAATATGGACGTGTAGCCTACTTCCAAACAACTTTCTAGTGGTTTAAGAGTTGATGTGGCCTCCTATAATTGAAGGAGTACACATAATAAATAATTATGTATCCTAGTTATAAGATTGAGCTGTATATATTCTTTGTTGGAGGTCCAAAATAAATAAATCATGAATACCAGCATCCTCTCTTGCTCTAATATCAACTTACTGCGATCACCAATTAGATTTTCAGTCGTGGTGATTAAGGCAAAATTGCTACCGTTTTCGAAGGAACAGTCTGTCATAAACTGTTTGCTGTTCCGACAAGTCGTACTGTGGCTCGTTCACGATCATCCATACCGCGAAGTCTCACTGCACTCAATGCCCTCCCGGATGCTAGACCGAATTTTGATATGTTTGCGGATGAATGGAGGGTGATTTTGTCGGAATGTCTGGAGTACTGCGAGAGGAATGCATCATGAACGAGTGAAATAATATACTGTCAGAAGCATTGTAAGGGATTTATGAAAGAGTTTATTAGAATTATTTTTAATTTTTATTTTCTTGCCCTTGTATGTATCGTTTTCTATTACTATCTTTAATTATTGTAATTGGTCGAAGACCGTTTTAATTAAAGTAAATAAATAAATGAATAGCATCTTTGGTATCAAGACCAAATGTGTGTCCCTTGTTAACTTCGCCAAAAAGGACATCATCCATTTTGGCCCAAATGTGAAAGTGCCGGCCAAAAAAAAGTGCTTTATTCTGATAGAATTTGTCCACCTGAGCATTTCTTATTAGGGCACCGAAGTTGTAGCACCGCTGTACTTGATTTTAATTGACTTCAAAAGTCTGTCTTTTTAAACACTTTCGATTAAATGAATATGAATTAACTAAAACAAATGATTTGTCTTGTCAGAATATGACGTTTTGAATATATTGAAGATTTTGTGAAGCACAAGTTATTGTCCTACATTTATAAACTGCATATACCCGAAAAAAAAATTACAAACAAAGTACAAACAATAAAAGGTAATCTTAAAACTTGACTCGGCCGGCTGTTAAGCGGGTAGATAGAAAGATAGAAGCAAGAAGCTGTTATGATGAGCACATCCTGGACAACGGATCTTTCACGATCGAGCTCAGCAACGATTTGCCAGACGAACACCTGATGGAGTTGCAGGAGCAGGGAAATGATTTATGGATGTTTCGTGTCCGATTGAAACATAACTATTGTAACCAAAAAAAAAAAAACTAATGATAATTATGTTCTACCATAGATCCTATAGCCTGTACTTTATGTTTGGGTGGCTGTAATAAGATAAAACTACTTTTTATTTCGTATGATTACTGTAAGGTATTAAAACAACAGCTTTGAAATACTATCGCTTATAGAATAATTACATCAAAATCATCTGGCATAACAATAATATTATCTAATCTCAAAGCTAGGGGGGATATACCTTGTAAAAGCCGAGTATAACTATAAACCATATTATGCACATGAGAACAGCACCCAATTGTCCTTTTCCTAATGACGCACGTACAATAGTAGTGTGCGATTGCTCGTCTTCCCGATAATGATTTATCCACCACAATATATGTGTAATATTGTCTTGCTCTGATATGCCTAGATTGCAATCGCCCACGAAACATCCATAAATCATTTCTCTGCTCCGTTTTTTTTGGATGTGAAATCATCATTGACTCCTTCCGCTCTGGGCGGAGCAGAAGGGAGTATCAGACTCTTACTGACTAAAACCTATCCGTGTTCCTCCTAATGCCCTTTGCGTTCCATGGCCGCGGTAACTCTTTCGAATAAATTCCGCAACCTTGGCAGGATGGGGCCCTAGCAGGCCCCATCTACTAGGCTGCTCCTGCAACTCCGCCTGGTCATCGTCTGGCAAATCATTACTGAGCTCGATCGTGAAAGATCCGTTGTCTGTTCTGTCCGCCGCCATATATCCGCTTAACAGCCGGCCGAGTCAAGTTTTAAGATTACCTTATATTGTTATACGGGTTGTAAATGTACGACAATAACTTGTGCTTCATAAAAACGTCAATATATTCAAAACGTCATATTCTGACAAGACAAATCATTTGTTTTAGTTAATTCATATTCATTTAATCGAAAGTGTATAAAAAGACAGACTTTTTGAACTCAATTAAAATCAAATACAGCGGTGCTACAACTTCGGTGCCCTAATAAGAAAAGCTTAGGCGGACAAATTCTATCAGAATATAGCACTTTTGTTTTTTGGCCGGCACTTTCACATTTGGACCAAAAATGTATGAATCGTGGATGATGTCCTTTCTAATCGATGTTTTACAATCTTTAACAATATTCGCAGATGAATTCGACTCAACCCAGCTTCAATCAGAGAACAGTGAGGCAGTGGTGAAGCTGCCGGACTCGGTCGCCAGTTCGTCTCGTCGCATCAGCTTCGTGGTGTTCCGTAACGACCGAGCGTTCCACAGCTCCGATCAGTTCTTTGTCAACAGCAGGGTGCTTAGTGTCAAAGTTGAGAATCTGACACAGTTTGATGCGGGAGAGGTGAGTTCAATAAAACTACATGCTTTGGGGTTAAAGCTGACCACCTCAACATGAGGTGCAGCCTGTTTGATTAAAGAATGGGAATAAAAAACGGCGGTTTCAATATTATTTATTCGCTTTGAGATATTTTTTCAGAGCTAATCGCTTTTATTAGCCCATCCTTTAATCTAATGGGTTGTATTTTGTCGATCATTCTGTTTTTAAATAGGGATGGCTTATGGCCGCATGCCAGAATTTTATATGGGGTGAATTGAACCCAGCGACTCTTCTAGTGAGGGAAACCCTTAGATAAGACACATTGTTTAATATTCAAATTGTTTATACCAAGTGAAATTTGTTTTTAACCATTGATTCTGTTATTCCAGTCGGTGGACATCCACTTCAGCTCTCTCACGGGCGACCCAGACCGAAACCAAAGTCGAGCGTGCGCCTTCTGGCACTTCCTAGAGGGTGGGCAGGGGTACTGGTCGCAGGAAGGCTGCACGTTCATCCGCGCCACTCGCCCAGGTATGCTGGACACCTGCCGCTGTAACCATCTCACGCACTTCGCTGAAATACTCGTCCCAAGGGCCGTGTTCTCCGAACGAAACGAACAAGTGCTCGAACTACTCTCTGTGATAGGCTGCTGCCTCTCAATGTTCGGTCTGGTCATGATAGGAGTTACTGCAGCATTATTCAGGTCCTGGCGTAGAGATTTCAACAACAAAATATGGCTGCAGCTGTGCATAGCTATTCTGCTGTTAGTTATCTGTTTCTTAGTCATAGTTTTCGCGAAGTTTGACAATTACGATATACCCTGTATGTTAGTAGGAGTGTTATTGCACTATTCTGTTTTAGCATCTTTCTGCTGGATGTTAGTAGCTGCCGTACTTTCATATAGAAGACTAGTAATGGTGTTTACTCGCGATGCGTCGCACAAACTGCTGCGAGCATCTGCCTTTTCTTGGGGAGCTCCTTGTGCTGTAGTCGGCATCCTCCTTTCAGTCGCCCCGCACTCTTACGCGGGACGTTTCGAAGAGAAGACCCCGACGGGAGCTTTCTGCTATCCTTCAGGCCTCGGCCTCTGGCTGGCCGTGTATGCTCCTATAGCGGTCATGCTGCTCGCAAACTGGACGCTATTTGTTCTTATAGTCCGCTCCGTGTTTGCTTCTAGAAGGATTCAGAGGCACGGCGACGCCAACGAAGCGTTGCGCTGTGCCTCCGTCAGTTGTTTACTTGTGTTCTTGTTTGGTCTACCGTGGATATTTGGGTTGTTTGCCTACAACATCGTGTTAGCTTACTTATTCGCTTTTACGGCTACTTTCCAAGGTTTTGTGTTGTTCATATTCTTCGTTGTTGGTAACAAGAAGACGCGAGATCTTTGGCTGAACAAGCTGAAGATCAAGCAGACTCGCAAGGTTCCAGTGACGTCTTCGACTGACACTAACAGGACTACGGGCCCTGGGTGGCGAGGAGGGGCTCAGACTTCCGTGGAGGCGAAGCTGTCAAAACCTAGGTCTTTAGCGTCTCCTGACGACTCGAGGTTCTCTTGACGAAAGCAAGCGAGGTCCTCCAAAACGGACCGGTTGAGAAAAACGTCTTAAGATATTTCTTCCTAAAAGAATATGCATTGATTTTCTACAAGAATTGCACCTGTGGTATTAGCACAGATGTTGTTTGTTTTGACTTTTGCGAATATTAATGCATTTACATTCCAAAAGTTTCGCTTATTATTATGGATATTATCCTATCCTATGACGTCATAGTTCCTTTTGATTCGGTTGTTAATATTTCTACTTACATATAGGGTGACAATAAACCTTTTTTTACTTGAGTGATATGCAGCAGTCTATTATTTTATTGCAATTAATGCAGAAGGGAAAGATATAGAGAGAGTTAATTTCTACGATCTCTGTTAGTTTTTATTTATATTCATATTTTGTAATGCGACTTTAGACTCGTGTTATCTTCTTTAAATATTATGTACGATTTCAGTGTAGTATCATTGTCTACAGCCATTTATACAATTAATTATATTATGTATGTATAACTCAACACGACTTCGTAGATATATTAAGAAATTTAGTTTTTTTTTTTTTTTTTTTTTTTTTTTTTTTTTTTTTTTTTTTAAACGTTGCCCCACACTAAGATTTCTCTTGTATCGTGGGTGCGTTTACAGACACAAATCTCACAAACAAACGCCCAGACCCGAAACAACCATCTGTAGGCCATACAAATTTTTGTTCCGTGTGGGAATCGAACCCACGACCCGTAGCGCAGAAGCCAATTGCTTAGCCACTGCACCTGCAGTTTATGTCGGCTATATTCGTAAATGTATTAATAACATGATTCTATAGTTCTGTAGTATTATAGATATTTATTGTTGAAATTCATTATAATATATAGTTAACATTTGTTTGAAAATTATACAAATATGCACAATTTTCATACAATTTTAACGCATACAATTCTCTTAAATTTCTGTTATGAAAATAACTTTATGTATCCTTACATAAAGATGAATTTTTATTTATTAGACCATTTTAATTCGTCATTATGAGGTATTTATTCACTGGACATGTATCACCAAAAAAATCTTGCCCAAAATACTTTAGGGACGAATATTTATTAATCAAATGTCTTTGTGAAAAATCGAACGAAAAATTTATTGAAATGTATCGAACATTTAAATAATTTATCTTCCACCAGATGGTAGATTGATTTTCATATTTCCTAAGATATTCGAGTATCTATCGATAACAGTATTACGTGTGGCAAAATCATAATGCCGGCTACACACTCTTGCCGAGACAGCCAGAGACGTTATATCTATACTTAATTAACCTTTAACATCAAAAGTAAATATCAAAGGATTCTCTCTTCTCTGGATTTCTCGGCGAGAGGCTGATGAGACTTTAAAAATTATCACTTTCTAGTCTGTGTCTAAAACTGCGTTCTGTTCCACGCTTATATTCTTATAACAATGTAAAAGTCAGTAAAACATACTGATTGCTTGTATATTTTGGCTTGTAGCGTATAGCGGAACGCAAAGGTAAGCATCAAAGAGAGTTACCAAATAATTAATTTATAACTAGGTTGATATTTTGAGTAGAAGAGTTATAATATATTAAACCTTAGGTATGTAGTGAGTATTGTATGAACTATGTAGAATTGGTTATGTAGAAACGATGAATTTAAATCAAATTGACGAAACACACGATCCTGTATGTTATAAGTATCAGGTACACACGGCTATATAATTATATATGAATAAGGATGATGATGATGCTGATCCCTCATTGTAATGAAAGCCAATACAAGATCAGCTCATACTAGAAATGTATAGGTTGATATGTAGCCGGGTATACCTAACCAGATATTCGCTTTACTACAGACTGTAAACAAATTCGTGTAATTCCTTCAAATCACATGATTTATTAATGGTATAGATTAACCCCGCACGGGATTTAGATTGATTAAAATAAAAATAAACTTTTTTTCCCAAATAAATTTTTTATGTGATGGAAAATTTCTATGCCATGCATAAATGAATGAAGGCATCGTGATACAGCTGATGGGCACGACTAAAGCGATATCGTTCCACGCAGTCAGTTAACTAGGGACGCTAAAATTACTGAGATATAAAATACCATGGTTCATTTTTTTAAAACTTTTTTTTGTTGATTCTGATAAATCCCATCCATGGTCAATCAGTGTCACCAGTAGATCACGCGGTTTGAAGGAATTACACGAATTCGTTTACACCCTGTATATCAGAGAGGTTTAATGATATCGCATTTGGTGAATCACAAATATTTCGTTTCATGTTCACAATCATAACTGCAAGTGCTACACATCCAGTCGGAACTGCAAACTATGCAACTGCGAAATGCAGCTTGAAGGCCTAGTGACAACTGACGATTAGATGTGCAGAGCAATTGTATATGAAACGAAATATGAATTACCAAATGTAGCTTTATAAGCTTCCCTAGTATAAATGACAGGTATACCTATAATGGTTCTGCTTTATAAATTTATGCATTCAATATCTGATTATTGTCAAAATTTCAAACGTTTACTCGCGTGTCTTATGCAGACGATTTGTTTGATTTGAATTTAGATTATCGTTTTAGTATAGTTGATGGTACCAAATATAAATTATTCGTACTAACCGGTACAGGATGATTGTACGAATAAGTTTGATGAGTAATATTAGAAATAATCGTTGCCTAATGAGGTGTATCTTTGGAAATAAGATAAGCTTTAAATTGCTCGGGTGCAAACGAGAATTTGTTTTACAAAAGCACACCTAAAATGTTAAGGCTGGATAAAACCAAATAGTTTAAAAAAAAACATAAAACGCTTGAAGGGCATACAGCAAAGGCGTCGACATTGCTTGTTTTCTTTTTTTAAATATTAATTTATACGCTCGGATTGAGGCGAGTGATACACCCCAGTTGGCACAAGGCTTTAGTTAGAATAGTAGTTTGAAAGAATGTTATTCTTCATCGTATGATTGTAAATACTGCTAGTAAATTGTATATAAAGAACAAAATAGTTTAGACGAAAGACCAGAAGGCTATCTGTTATTTAAAAACGTTTGAGCCCATAGAATTATTGTTAAATATTATATAATATTAAAAATATATACAATCACTGCTTATTACATTTATTTTTAAATGCTCTACTGTTGCAGCACTATCTTTCTGGTCAAGATTATTGTACTATATTAATTGATAGTTAATATTTATAATCACAGGCATTTACTACAATATGAATTAATAATAAATTATTTTAAGATATTTAACGAGTTTTATTATATTCAATTATGTTTCAAGTGCTAGACCAAGCACTGTATATCCTCCCGTCCTATCCATATTTAGCATTGAACTCTTAATATCTACTTATTCTCCGTAACGAATAAATCAGAATTTTTTTAACCAATTTATTAGGTAAACTGTTCGAAACAGGCCTTCATCTGCCTATCTACTCTAGCGACTATACATGGAGGTTTGTACGTAAAGTAAAAAAAAAAAAAAAAGTGTGAATAATATTTATCCCGTTTATGTATGTAGGTATTTGAGTTGATGTAGAGGCGTCCGGCGGCGGCGACCTCTCGCGTCCGACCCTGGTTCAATCTACGGTCCGGTGCGAGGGGGCATGGGAAGCAGTCACTTCCTTCTGCGAAGCAGTAATGCTAGCGAAGGAGGAGGCGGAACGCGTGAGGGAGAGGCAAACCTCACGCCCCAGCCACCGCAACAGAAGGAGACGCCGTGGGCGTCGGGAGTCGCAGGGCGATTCCCGGCCACCGTAGGCGCGGGCCTGCGGACGGCGAGCGTTGGGTGGTTCGCCGTCCGATCAGAACCAGGTCCGGGTCGACGGCGCGTTGTGTTCCACGCGCGCCTCAAAGAGATGTCAGCATTGTAGACCGGGCCCGCTAGGGCCAGTGCCTGCCAGGGTTGCGGAATATATTCGAAAGAGTTACCGCGGCCCTGGAACGCAAAGGGCATTAGAAGGAACACGGATGGGTTTTAGTCAGTAAGAGTCTGACACTCCCTTCCGCTCCGCCCAGAGCGGAAGGAGTCATTATGATGATTTCCCATCCATAAAAAAAAAAAAAGGTATTTGAGTTGATAACATACAACACACAGTTACACAGTTTACAACATTCTCAACTCTATCGTATTAAAAATAGACTACCCACATTAGACGCACGGTGGCAATCCTGAATAAATCGATACTCCAACTTATTGCCACTTGAGCGACTATCTCGGACCTTCACGTCTATAATTATAAGTAGCGATATAATCTATTACATGCATCCTTTGTGGTGTCGAGCGCCAATCAAACCGGAGACTATGAGTGCATAAATAGATCGTAACCATAGCAACGCCCTGTTCGCTAAATAAACACCGCTCCATTGAACGTCGCCATGACAATGACTTTCATTTCATAACTGTCAGTCGTGGCGACAACACAAAATGTTTTGGGGCATCAGTCCAGCTATCGATTTGCAACAAGAGTACTTGAAATACGGCGATAAGAATGCTTACGAACTTAACTTCCTCGTCATCGGAGGCTGTGATGGAAGGCATCTACTCAAAACGTTGGCTCAAGCTTACCGGCACAACAGGCGCTACATGAACCTATTTGTCGTCGACGGATGTCCAGAACTCGTGGCAAGACAACTCCTCCTCACTTCGCTAGCGCTCGAGAAGACAACGCGATGTGGACTTCTAGAAAAAACTCGACGCTACCTGGAAGTCTATGGGAATTTGCTGTTGCGACCTCCAACATCGAGGTACTTAATCGCCAAAGCTCGTCAATTGGTCGGCATGGTGACTAACCCCGAGTACATGAACTGCCTTTTGCCCTGTGTTTCCATTGAGCAGATGAAGTATCGTGAACGGGACTATATGGAGAACCTTCTTAATTTCTGGACCACCGGTAATACCAATCAGTTTAATGCTTGTGAGCTCTGGGAACATCGTCTAAGACATAGTCTTGCTATGAGATACGACAGCAGAATGGGTGTGTTCGATTGGGATTATCATATGAGGCTGAAGGAAATTGGAAGTCAGATTTGCTATCCAGAATACAAACATTTTCGAGAACATGGTGTGGCCTTTACGTGGCTTGAAACAGAAGTTTGCCGACCAAATGTGAGTCTCGCTGCAGGAGTTTACAAGTGTGGCGATAGATACCTTCACAGAGGCTATTTGGGAGATATAGTAACTTCGCCATACATAGCATATGGACTCGACTGCGAGGATAAAGACATGTTGAAATCGTCTCACGGTGTCAATAACAAGCGTGCAACAGACGTAGCAGAACGAAATGTAATGAGGATGTTATACGAAGTAGAAAACCGCCGAGAATTCGATGCTACGGTCTTGAATTTAGAAACAGAACAGAATTTGGGGATGGTTGTGCTAGCTCAGATCGACGCAAAGATATCCGAAAATGGTTCCGAAGCTCCTTTACTTTTACGCGAAGATCGTGATACTTATATCAATGTGGATTACGGTAAGGTTCACTTTCTGTCCCTGTCAGCATTGGAGCATTACCCACATAAGCCGCAGTTTCAAGGTCTTTTCCATGGAGTGTTTGTCGGTCACAACATGTTACCTCGGGTGAAACCGAGTGTTTGGTCGATGGCGCGGGACGACGCTTTAGTTCTGATGGAGTCGAGGAAATATTTGGTGGAACAGAAGAGAGATGATGTGAAGGCATATGGAGATCAAATCCTGCAGGCCGCGACGGCTGCCCAGTGCGAGAAGATCGGTACTTTTGATCCAACGAAAGATGATTATGCCAAATTTTTGATTAAACGAAGGAGTGAGAGCACCGATTCAAATATTTCATTTTAGATTTTTTTCTATGACTAACTAAAGTTTATTTATCTCAGGCGACGTTTATTCAGTAACATGTGTGATTTGTTATGAGCAGCTACTGATTTGTTTAGATTTAATTTTAATAAAGTATACTTATATTAATGTAATTTTATTACTGTTTTATTTCAAGACCGATTTGAATTGATTGCTTGTTTATATGAAAAGTGGTTGTTGTCTCACCTATACAAGCATCGATGGATGATATTTATTTCTGTGGTCTCTGAACCCAATATTTTTCATTATACTAGAAGTATATACCGTTTCTGATAATATTATGTGTACGTTAAGAATGAGTATTTATTTGAATTAATTGCTTTTATAAACGGTGTACCTAAACAAATTCGTGTAATTCCTGAAAACCACATTATCTATAGCTGGTACAGAACTCTGCACTGACTTAGGATAGATTGTTGTTTTCTTTTTGATTTTTTTGTTTTGCTGCATCTTAAAATAACATGCAGGGTCAGTCTGTGTCACCAATAGACCACGAAGTTTAAAGGAATTACAACAATCCGAATATATCTCGTATTTGTGTTGTTTGCACCAAAACATTCGGAGTTGTTCCTGGGATTACTTTGTTTTTTAACACTACTATATTCTTTCCAAATACGTGTGCTATTATTGAAGATTCTTCTGTTTGGTTATTAATTTTAATCATTTTCAAATTAATTTGTTGGAAACGCCAAACTTCTAGTTTTCCTGTAAAGTAAACTCATCTGCATGCGATGCATTCTGCTTCATATCAATAAGGCTCTGATAACCAACATAGGGCCGACATACATCAAAATGGTATGTCTACACCAATGAGCTTTCATGTTCATCTTGCGCTTTCGTCTGACGCATGCCTGAAGCGCCATAGCGCATGCCTTAATACTAGTTCGAGTCTTATGGCAATCAATATAGCATGCGCTTGACGCAAGAGGAAAGTTGAAAGCGCAAGATGAACGTGAAAGCGCACGGGTGTACACATGCCAAAAGCGATGCGACAAAAATTGAAACAATAGATACTTCATTCAGTAATTCCTTGGTTCGGGTTCAGTGGTTCGCAGAGTTTTGCATTGCGACGTCGTATCGCTTCGATTAAAGTTTAGTAGTATATCAATGACATTCACTAAGATATTTATCAATTATTTTCGTCTTTTAACTTACCAATCAACTTGTAAATTTTCGTTTCCCAGGTAGGTAGGTGCAGACGGCATTTTCGGTGTAACAGGACTGGCTTCGTAGATGTATCTACATTCTGCGGGATGCCATGTCTAGGCACGACGTGTGTGGTTTGGGAACTCAGGAAGTGAATCCTGCCGATAACTAAATTTGTTCGACAAAAATAAAGGAAAAATAAAACTCTTGTAATATTCAACTACCAGCAAGACAAACAGTTAAACACATGTCCTTGGCACATATCTTTCCAATGAAGGTGATGAATCCTTGAAGAAAAAATTATCTGCTGACTGGCGGAGGATTTCTATTAGGAACTTTTCGATAAGTCAGTTGTCGAACGATTTGATTTGTTGTTTCGCTTTCTCTGTCATTATCTCTGAAAATAAGTACGATAGAAAAATATTTTTATCATGGATACGTAGCACACACGGGGAACTAAAATTTGATACTAATTTCGAGTTCGAGTTGCTGGAGGTCGATTATAATTATGTATAAGCGTTTTTTTCCCTTTATTGTTGCGAAACAAATTCAGTTGTAGGTAGGATTCGATAGAATAAATATAGACCAAATTGCCTGAACAACTCACGTCTTGCCAGGATGTGGAATCTCGCTGAGTAGCTTTATACAAGCTTTGCGATCTTCATGGCTTGCTAGCGCAGTAACTACATGCATTATCATTATTTATGTGATATGCTTCTGTTCCAGTAATAATATCACGTTTCGCCGTTGGGGTCTCATTCCACGAAAGTTAGCGTTATCGCGACAAATCGCCACGAATGTTCGTGTTAAGGTTGTGGCCCCAGCATTACAGTTTGGAAAGTGATGTTATTATTTTCACGCTGGCGCTGTAATTTAAAACTTGATCATCTTCGCTGATAATTCTTCAATTTAGCGCTTAGGTATTTTATTTTCGTAGTTGCATTTAGCCAAGGTTGTAACAGAAATAAAAAGGGGCTCAAAGCAATAAAACCACAGTTAAAATTTGTGTTCATCTATTTTTTCATTAATAATATGTTACATTCATTTAGTAAATCATATAGCAAATATATTTACAAGGACAAAATCAAACGGAAAAATTACAACGTCTTAACGTTTTTTTTTCGTTTAAAATTCGTATTTTTATATTATATAATATCACTTAACTTTAACATTTCTAAATCAGTATTTCGGTAGTGGTGAACGGTTCCTACGAATCTTCGCAACTTCGCGATTGAGGATACGATTATTCATTTTATTGAGCCATTCCTCTTTGCTTGTGCGCATACGCTTTATTATAGTACAAAACATTCAATATTCAGTGTTCACGATTATAACTGTTCGATACATACAATGCTTACTGCTTGTTACTCGTGACTGTGCTATGAACGTTATTCAATAAGAACAGTTAGTCTCTAGATTCTAATGAACGTATTATATTGTACATAATCGGAGGTTAAGTGCCTACGTCATAGTTCACGCAGCAACGCTGTAAAAGTCAACTGTTCCACATTTGAACGTTTCGCAGCGCAGTGTGTGACGACGTTGGGTATGACGACATAGCACAGTACGGTATATTCATGACATTAGTTACGAGAATTCGTATAAAGAACAGAGCACTACCGTGAGCAATGGCGGCGTCGGTCGCCGGTCGCAATTGACGTGTTAGGCCTACGCGTACAAGCGGGCGGTGCGGGCGCCGCGCGGTCTCACGCCGCCGCGCGTGGCGCCGCACCGCCGCGCGAGTGTACAGACGCGCGCACGCGACGCCTACTGGGTGCGCCAGCTCGCTGACACGCTCGAAGAGATAGATTGGACGACTTGCAATATGAGGGAGATATAACCCGATGTTACCAGAGCGCGCGAGTGACAAACAGTGCAATGCGATGTTCGCCGAGCGACGAGTTTATAGTGTCGAGTTGTCTCGGGGCTAACTTCGCACTGCAGCCGGCGAGTACCGCACCCAGTCACAGAGTATTGCACAAACATCTACCCTGTACGTGTTCATAGTTCCTATTTAGACTTACTTAAGGTTTAACGATTATCTAGGAGAATAATTACGGAAACAGGGCGCGCAGCCTCACAGCAGCGCCAGTGAACATCGTACCAGTGTGACGCAACCATACGCGGCCGCTCCACTTTACTTTATTATTCAATAATTTAACTGTAAGTTAACTACATAATGGCTTATATCCGTGGCCGGGCCACCTAGCCTAGCGTAAACGCGAATGAAACGATAACTTCCTAAATTGTCACAATAAAATAAACTTGAAAACTATAACATATTTTTTTTAACATACATTTTCCTATATCTGTATCGGCATAAATTCGTTTTAGGTCAATACAATAATAATAGATATTCTGATAAAATCGAAATAACTTTTATTCACATTTAAGTTTTAGAATATGTGTACGTTATGGGCTAATTAAATTATGACATGTGCACGGTGATACGAGATCGCTGAAACAGTTGACTACAGAACTAACTCATTGATGAGAACATAATGAATAACACATTATAAATGTAACACAAGGGATGTGTGGTAATGATCTGATTGGTGTTCATTAATCGTGTAAAGATCGCGATCGTAATAAATGGAACACGAAGTTGGGCGTATTTTCGGAGAGGTGATAACAGTATGAAAGCGATAGTTGTTGACTCTCCGGGGACGGTTGCATGTCGCCCACCTCCTGACAGTGACGCGATGAGACGAACTAAGATAACTTAAACTACAACCACCAGCGAAATGATACTCTAGGACAAAACATTACGTCGTGACGCGACGTCGAGCTCATCCCTCGCCTCTTCCGCTAACATTGTGTTACATTAAAGCTTCGCTTAATTAGCTCAATTTGTTAATCGCCTATCTAATTTGCAAGCTACTTGAGCTTCGTCTGTCGGAAGTGAAACGAAATCGAGCTCGACGTGTCAAAGGACCTCGGCACCGTACAGCTTCACTTAAACGCTACGTTCATACATCGATGAGTTTTACTTATATTTACTTTAGACATACAATCTGCCGCACCACCGCCAGGGTGGCGGCACTCGAACAGATATAAGAGTTATAAAGCGTATTGATTGAATGAATGAATATAATAATTATGAAATACGTCAACGTAACAGATATCACCCTCCGGCGGCGCGGCAGGCAAAACACTTCCAATCGAGACTTACATTCGACGGTTACTCTAAATCGTTTATGACGTACATTACAAGTTCAGTCAGTATCGTTTATGTGCAATTAATATGTACTTCATAGGTCAATAATATTTACAAGTCACTGATTCGCTAACGATAACTACGTATTCACAAGCGGCGGCACGTCGGCCGCGGCCGACGCCGGCCCTACGTCCGATCACTATACCTTTATTAGATTAACTACGCGTGAAGAGAATTATCGTGTTTGTTACTAACGGTTAAACTAGTCGACGTGCTTACCCTAACAGTGCAGACAGAGAGCTCGATACATCGATAACTAGTAGCCTAGGACGTGCGGGACGGGGCGGCGCTCGGCGTCAGTGCGTGTACTCGGGGAAGGAGGCCGCCGCCGCCGGTGCCGAGCTGGCCGAGCTGTCCGCCGGCGACGGGAAGTAGCCGCGCAGCCGCGCGTCCGCCGCCGCCGCCGCGTCCGTCGGGCCCATCGCCTCCTCACTCGCCCACCGGGCTAACTGTTGTTGAGCTTGAATAAATTCATCACTAGAAAATGATAGAGAAGAGGAACGGAGAGTCGAGGCGCGGCGCGGCCCCGGCGGGCTCCGTCAGCTCACCGGCGGCGTTGGAGCCGGGAGCCCGCCGCAGCGCTGCCGCGTGTTCATGTGTGCAAGTGTACAAAGCAGTGACGACGTGGAAATGATTCCAATCTTACAGAGTGTGATGATCTAATTATTTTGTAATTTGTTTAGAAGATATTGCGATTTTACACGGAAAATAATCTGTAGAATTTACAAATCCTAAAATCCTAGGCTCACACGATGCTAATAACAGAATCATAATATATTATGTTCTTAATCCATCGAAGGCTTTTGACTATGTTGATCACCTCACGCTAATCTGAATTAAAGCACAACGGGATTAAAGGACGAGCTGTTAATCTCGTCATTCCTTATTCGTCCAAGGTAAACAATTTTTTTTTTTCGTAAATGTCTACTTCATGTTATCATTTCTTTGTTGAGATCGGTGTACCCCAAGGTTCAATTCTAGGTCCTTTCCTTTTTCTAACCAAATACATGCTGGCCTTCAAGTGGTCTCATCTTTTACATAATTGCCAATTTGTAAAATAATGTTCAATATGCTTTTACTAAATAATGGCAGTATCTATATTTTTAAATTAAATAAATCGAAAAAAACCGAGCAGGTAGAAACTACTTGTTGATGATGTCTTTGCTTTTTTTGTAATTTTTTGCTGGTATTATCTAATAAATACATCTTTTATCAACATTAGCATTAGAGATGCTCCCCTCATTGAGGTTATAAAATGCAAACATTATTTTTGTATTCCTTGTATCATTTCCACGTACAATAAAAACAAATTTGTGCAGAGTGAGTAAGTAACCTAACAGAATTTGGAAAAACCGTCCTCAAATTTCAGCGGTTGGATAGCCAATAAATTGGAAGTAAAAGATCGACAAAAGAGCCGGTTATAATCAGGCGTGAGGCTCACCTCTCACTGTCGGGCGCGTCGCGGAGACGTTCTGCATCGGCCGTCTCGTACAGCGCGTCGTCATCGGGCGGAGGACGCGCGTGCACCGGGAGCACCGCGTGCGCCGCGTGCGGAGAGTGCGCCGCGTGCGCCACGTGCGGCGCGTGCGGCGGCAGTGGCGCGTGCGGAGCGTGCGGGGGCAGCGGGGCCGCGGGGCCCGGCGCCGCGCCCGCGAACAGCGCCGTGTGGTGGCGACCACTGCCACTGCCGCGGAACCGCGGGTATCCAAACCGAGATTCTTCCTCGCCACCGCCGATGCGCCCACGGCATCGACTGGAACCACAAACGATCCTAATGTTATTATCATCAGCAGCCTGTCGCAGTTCAAAGCTGGACGATCTTCTAAAAAGCAGGCATTATTCGTTGTTCACACAGTGGGCAAACATATTCAATTTAGAATATTGCAAGTTATCGTTATTACGGAGTCAAACATTGATTGCTTTTACTTGGTGATTACTTGATGAGTCTTACGGATAACAAAAGAAAGAGAAAGTTCCTAACCAGTCTTAAAATTAAATACTATGCATGAAAAACTTAATACGCCCTAGGTCGAGAGCTAGCTAACGCTAACCGACGTTGCTTAGCATCAACGCCATGGTCACTACGCGAATCACTCGACAGCTACATACAAATCCATGATGTTACTTACGCTGCCGCCATCTCTGCAGGTTCAATTCTATAATGTCTATCAGCCTCCGTCTCCGACATTCTGATGTCCTCGGAGCCGGAGGGGCTCATGTGCCTGCTGGAGTGGTGCTCCAGCTGCCGGATGAGGTCCTCCAGGTTGCGGATGCGGATGGGTCCGCACTGCGGCGGCTCGTCCTCCTCGTCGTCGGGTCTCTGTCGGCGCAGCTCGGCCTCGTGTATCTTGTCTGCGGAGGGGGCCCGCTCCCGCTTGTACTCGTAGTCCTGCAGCGCTCGCAGGTCCCCGGAGCCGCCGGGTGCTCCGGCACTGGCGCGTTGTGCCGCGGCTGTCTTTAGTGCTACTATTATATTTTCGTGGTAGCCGTTTAGGTCCTGGAAATGTGGGAAATATTAATAGCTTAGTTGATCGAATATTTGTAGATAATTATCTTGGTTAGAGACTAGTTTTAAGCTTATTTATTAGACATAACTCGATTTACAAAATTGTATTAAAAGTGCATACAATACAAAAGATAATATGAACGTTTTTATAAAGAGGTCGTTTACATACATGAAGAACTAAAAAAGAGGAATGATTTATATTTCTAAGGTACATATTACATAATTCAATACAGAACGCTTTAATCTACAATAGTAGATAAACATTAAAATTATTTTACATTAAAATGTAATATTCAGTTGGAAAACCTCCAATAATTTTGGCCATAGAGACTTCAACAAATCGAATCGTTTTGGACCTACCTTAAACTTATATTCCATATCAGCGACGGCCCCGGCTGGCTCCTGCCCGTCAGACTGCGAGCCTGCCTCCAGCTGCTCAGACTGCGAGTCATCTCCCCACTTGTCCTTGCCATCCACGGCGCCGTATCCGTGCTTCTTGAGGATCCCCTTCTCTGGGAGCTTTGCCATCGAGTTTTGAGCCACGTCGATAAACGCTATGTCTTCTTCACCTGAAAATTAAGGTTGGTTTGGTTTAGAATCTTTTCACGTTGATTTGGGAACCACTATGTCCTTTAAATATGAATGGTAAAGACTCAATGGAAAATCAAAAGCTTGTTAATAAGCCAAGATAACACCAGGAAAATTGAGAAGATTATTAAGGAACCTAAAGGAAATAGACTGCTACTGAAATGGTTTCCAATCTTGGAGACAATAATGATCATGACAGTACAGCAACAATTGTTACAAACCCACCTGAATGAGTAGGTTCATCTTCGCTGCCAGAGTGTACTCGTTTCATTTGCTTGTGATCTCTGAAATAATAAAAATAAACCATGATATAGTGATTCAACAAGAGGCTAGTAATAACGCAAGAGGTTTCAATCCTGACAAGGCCTACATAATATGTGGAATCGGTTACTCTTTCTAAGGTTTCCATGCAATTTCACGCTTTTATTACACTGCCTTAAACGTCTTCAAAATCGTGGAGTTGCCTGGAAATCTAAGAAGGTACTGACTGATCAATCTTTTAATTTATATCCATTCTTGACATTATAAAGTGCACTTACGGATATCTACTGGTGTTGGCAGCGCCTGACATGTGGTTGCCATGTCTGAAGATCACACGCTGCGAGTCTCCACGACTGTACATACAAATAGCATTTAGAAAAGATTCTTTCTGCTTACTGTATGAAAATAATACTGTGATGTTGCGTCACAAGTCTAAGTTATGAGTTATTGATGCCTAAATTACTGCAACGCCAATAGTACCACGAAATATGGCTTTAGTGACCCAAAAAGCATGTAATTTCTCATGTGATTCTGCTTTTCTAAATCGAGATCGCAACTGTGGTTTGTAGTTTAGCAAATAATTTATATTTGCATACTATTGTTCTGATAGTCTTACTGTTTGCTTATGTTAAATAAGAATTTGAGGTGCAAAGTGTGTCTAAGTATTTACTAATTTACTTATTTCTATCAACCAAAATGGATAAAGAAAAAGCGTGTTTTGTGTGAGTGCTCTCTCATGTTGTGAACACACAAATGAAAATAGCAAAGTCTGCTCAAGGATCTGCTATAGTCCAAAGCGTTTTGGGACTTAAGCTCAGTGTAATAAAAGCGAAAATCGTGTGAGCGGAAATAAACAGCAGTGCGCAGTCCAATCCACGCGAAGCTAACGACATACCTTAAAAGATTTCTTTGAGTAGACGAGTTCCGTTAAAAAGAGGAAAGAAAATTTTAATTTGAGGACACATATAGCGTAGCCACCCATTTAGATAAAAATAGCTGTAATATTAACAGTGAGGATGGATATTAACAGTAAGGTTAATAAATATGGTTGTAAAAAAAAACTGTTACATTCTCTAACACAAATGGGTAACTACGTAGACGGATAAATAAAAGGGCTTACAGTTTACAAAAACGAAATTTATGGTTCTTTAGTTTACACATAACAAAGGAATGGAGTTTTATTAACATCTTTCAAGGAATTTAAAATACATTGTTTTTATAGACACCAAGACATCTTAAAGTACTAACGTTACAATTCGTGGAACCTTCAGGATTGAACTTAAAGCTGCCATTAATTCGTAAGACACATCTAATAAGACTGTAACTTTTGATAATCATAATTATGGTCAAAATTTGCTTAAGACGCATCTGGATGACATCTTTAAGTTCTCCCCAAACGTTCTCAAACCCTCGAACCTACCTAAACGTATTATTGAAAGAGTGCATCTTTCCTCCATCCAGGGAGATGTCCTCCTGAGAGTTGTTGGAGGTGGTGGAGCCGGCGGCGAAGCTCTTGGCGATCGGTTTCTTGACGTAAGGCGGGTCGTATTTCCGTGACGTACTCTTTTTCCTGAGGCAGGCGTGGCGTGGGAACGCACACTCAGATCAATCGATAAAGTTTACGAGAGCGGAGGTCGGTGACGACAACAGGTGCTGTCGTCACCGCGGGTTTTAGAAGGTGAGGAATAGAAGATGATGTCGGATTTTTCATTTTATAGGTGCCCAGATTTCTGGATCCCCAAAAATGTTATTAAAGATTTTGGTCAAAGATATTTTAAAGCAGAAATATTGTTCAATGTAATTAAATTAAAATTTTGAAGGTCACCTTTTATTCCTCAAAAGTATTTGAAAATTGACTTGACAGCAAATACTGGCGCTTTTGGATATTACAAAACAAAGTTCTTTTTATAAATTTTTGAATTGGACTTTAGAATCAACTTTTCGTTTCATTCCTCATGGGAATTGATGTCACATGGAAATTATTATCAAGAGATCGATCTTAGCTTAGTGATTGTAGGCTCCTTCCAGTAAATTAAAAGCAGGGAGGGACATTTAGGATATTTTCTTTACTTCCAGAAGCAAATATTGAATTTCTGCTAAATTTAGCAAAGGGAGTAAGCAGTTGTTTGCTGGAAAGATCCTTAAGTCTTAAATGTAACATTAGGCGTTGCTAACTAGATAGACAGCTGCTTGAAAGAAGAATCCGTGCATCGCACATTCGCTTCTCGTGCAAAAGTTAATAGAATTTAGTGGTAGTGGTAAGTGATTGGTGACGTTAGAGTCGAGCGATCTATATCTTCTCCGGTTTCATAGTAACAGTACTGTACATACCTCGGCGTGGCACAACACCACGTACCGTCTCCGCGGTCTCTGATCTGTAACTCGCGCGCAAACGTATGAGTGACACATCGGAAGATATAGACGCGAGCGCATCGCCGGACGGCGTACATTAGTACATACAGTACATACGGTACTACACTATACCGCGCCCGGCGACGCGGCCTCTGACCAAGAAAGGAAACGAAAACGAGTCACAGTTCACATAAGCCAATGCATACATCCAAGAGCCCAGAATCTTAAGGGTTTGAGTCGAGGTGTCTCGAGTACAACGAGGAAAGCCTTGTCGGCATGCAGCGCGCGGCCACAGCGCGTGACGTCACGGGTGACGTAGCGGTGCGGCCGCTCGCGGACACAGAACCACAGATCAAATGCAGTTGTGGCGCGCCGGGCGGGCTGCGCGCCACCCGCCAACTCTAACTCTACGACCACAAAGTAAACGACATAAAGAACGTATGTCCAAACAAATAATAAAGTAAATCAAAACCAATCGCCGACGTAAAAACGAACAGAAACACCAACGCTAACGTCTAAAATAAACATACAAGTATACGAAGGTGACGATTTAAATTTCTTCTTAAAGACTACCTTTGGTCTGTTTTCTGCTCACTAACCTTAGGCACAGGGAGAAGTTTTTGTGTACTACGACTGACCTGTAGCAGAGAGCGCTCAGGGCAAATACTATGAATACCCCCCCTACCACAGACATGAGCACCGCCACGAGGAAAACCGTGTTCGAGCCGTGGTAGTTCTCTGCGCCCAAACAGAAGGGAGTGAGTAACGGCCGGCGCGGTCGGTGACGTCACGGGACACGTGACGTCAGCGAGGCGGGCGGCCGGCGCCGGCGCCGCGGGGGCTCGCGGTCGGCGTCGACACGACACGACACGATACGACACGACAGGCACGAGCGACACACACAGTGCGACAACACCGAGTTACCGGCCGTTACCTGAAGCAGTACGCCATCCAGGCGAACCCCACGAACACAGACAGCACGACCGCGAGCAACAATATCACCATGTTCATGGTGCTCATCTTATTCCCCTCGTGCTCACCTGCAAGAGAGGGTCCCGCGCGTTAGTGCGCCGGCGCCGCCCGCCGCCTGCGCGTTCCGAGCAATGCTCCATAGCGCTGTGTGTGCAGTGTTGTGCACGGTGCGACTTGTGCGACTTGTGCCTTGTGCGCGGACACGGACGAGCACCATCGCGGATACCGACCAAGTCTCACGTAATTTGAAACATTCGTAAAATGCAAAGTTGCGTATTGACTTTCATTGTATGACCTCAAAGGATCTACATTAATAAAACAGCAATTTAATTATCATCTTACATAAGACTCAGTAAACTACATTTCAATGAACAACGTCATTTTCAAAATCGTACGATACGCGACGCGGCCTGACGATAAAACGCATGTTTTAGCGTAATTTTGAAAAGCAGTGCTCGGATTTCTGGCCAATTGTTTCAGTTTAAAGTAGGGGGAATATTAATAGATACAGTACAAAAACACCTGAAAACATAAACATGAATTATAGTAAAATTATATAAGTGTTAGAAGTAGTATAGTTTTGTAAATAATAGATAGATAGTTGAAGGAGTTTATTTATTTGTTTAAATGTCATCCCGTTAGAACCTCCCTGTATGACTGGGTTACTGGGTTATTAACACCATTTTTGATAGGCGATCCTCAATTCGGAATACATCCATAATTCGACATTACTGCAAACTGGTGTACATTAGGTGCATTATTGAATAAAATATTAGCGAGCCCAAAAAAATTGAGAAAACTGCCCCAATTGTCTGTTATTACTCAGCCAAATTGTTGCTCTTGTGTCCACATTTTTACTACCCTATTAGGAACTGTTCTGTATCCTATAAGAACTTAGTTTTTTATTTTATTGTTTGGCTAACGAACCGAGTGGCGTTGCCAACCTTACAGACAAAGTTGAAAAGTCTCATGCACCTGTAATTTCACCTTCACCCCTTCAATCCGAACACAGCAACGCTGCTTCGTGGTAGAAATGGGTTTAGTGGTAGTACTTTCCCGGACAAGCTCTTTCATAAGGAGCTAGTACAGTAATACCCCGCTTTACGCGACCTCGAATTCGTTGTAACGCGATTTGTAAAATTCGCGTTAAATTGCCCCGTTTTACACAGATGCATTGACTGGCCCGTTTGCGCGTGATTGCATTAGTTGAAAGTAGATTGTCAGTTGACTCGAAGGTACATAGAAATAGTACTTGCTTAGTTTTTTCTTGATATATCGCCTTAATTTGTTATTAAGATTGAAGTCAGCGAGAATTGAGACCGTGATGTAAATCACGTTTTATATATTTGGCAATCAATACAAAACGGTGTTGCATGTTACGAAAGAATTTTGCAAAAACTTTGGATAATTAATTCACATAGCAAAATACAAATGATTACAATTTTGTGACGTTTTCGGCAATGAAAGAACATTGATTAATGAATTCAGCTTGTTATTTGACCCTACGCGAAATTCGCGTAACGAGATTTTGTCCGAAATGCATCCCTCGCGTAAAACGGGGTATTACTGTACTACTTTCTACTACATGTGGAATCAAAATTGTTAACGAAGAACCCCGGAAATATAATAAATTGTTTAAAATTAAAATAAAGAAGTAAATACGTACAATATAGGTTAAACACAGTTAAATTAATAACGAATAAGATAGAAATATAGAAGGGCCAAATTATAAAAGTTTAAATTTTCTTAAAATTAATATCTTATACTAAAATTAAAGACTGATGTTGATTATTTTCCTGAAAGTTCATAATTATTATGAAAATATTATTCATAATTTTACGTTTTAAACGATTTAATAATACATTTTGCAACTAATATCAGGCAATTTATATTTGATATTTGTTTTTGCTGATTCATTTTGATTCGTTAAAGACTACAACAGCTAAATTGTCACAAAAATACGGGAAAATTTCCTGCATTTCAAAATTGAACTACTAAATTTTTCTTGATAATTGTTAGGTATTCAAAAAGTCCAAATATCCTACTTGTCTACAAACAGTTTCGTAATACTAATCTTAACTAAAGCGTATATAACTGGGGTCGACTCACCATACGGTGTTTCCTTCTTGGTCATGTTGTAGGCAGCTTTGGTAGAATTGTCGGGTACGTATGGCGTAGGGGAGGGAGGGAGAGCGTCGTGGTGGGAGCAGTCGGGGCCGGTCCAGCCACGGTTGCAAACGCACTTGTTCATGTTCGAACATTGCTGAAACAAATTGCAAGGTATTTGAGTGTTGATTAAATAGGGTATTTGACTGAAATAATCTAATTAGTCCGTCAGTTAGATTATCAAAAAATATTTGACATGTATTTTTTTTTGTTACGTAAACCAAAATTTACGAAGATACGACACTTTTAAAATTGGCAAAACGTCACAAGCAAGTACAATTTTACTTGCTTCTGACGTCACAAGCCCCCACTCTCGAGTTTTGATGCGATTTATACTCAATATATTTGTTGCTTTACCATAATGTGTACTTAGGTGATAACTATATAAATGAGATAATTTTTTTATCTTTCCAAATATTCATAGAATAAAAAATACGTGTCCATTATTTTTCAAAACTCTAACTGGCGGACTAATTAGATTTGCAATTTATCCTATTATAGTTACTGCACTTATATCGATACTTCCACTACGTCCAGCGCACCCTGGGCAGTCAGCCCCGTTACCAACCCCGCTGATTGACTAATCTTTTCACCACGGTACGACATGAGGGCAGAAGACTGCTCTTATTTCTTATAGTGCAAGTAAAATCATCAAAATCAGAACAATACTCTTCCTCATATCGAAATGTTAAATCTGAGTCAAGATTCCGACAATGTGGAACACGAATTTTGGTTTTTAATTCTTCACGGGCCAAAAAGAATAACAAAAAGTAAAGAAGTAAATGTATGAAGTAACAATTCTTGTACAATTGGTATTACTTCCGTGTGGGGCCGGACGTAAAGAATAGCACTACCCCATCTCTTCCCATGGGTGTCGTAAAAAGCGACTAAGGGATTCACTAGAGGATGGGCTGCAGCGTTCTTTGAGTACTATAACAACCATACTGCGATCGCCAACCATAAAGCGATTGACAAGCGTGGCGATTATGGCAAACTCCCCACTTTTGGGGGAAGGCCTATGTCTAGCAGTGGACGTCTTTCGGCTGAATGATGATGATAATGAATAGGTAGTATATTAAAATGAACATTATGGTGTTGTACAAAATCAGTATGTTCCAGAATTATCTGCGAATACACGAAAGTCTATGACGACACGAGGACGGACGTCACAATTTTGGTTCAGATAAAATGATATGTGGAAGTTTGCCACTGTTTCTTCATATTTCGTTCATCATGACTTCCACAAAATGAGTAGTAGCTAGAGCATTTTATGTTTCTTCTCTGTCATACATAAGTACTATATTTCATTAGACTATATCTTCGTGGTACCTACTTTACAATTCACTAGTACTTATCAACAAGGTGCAGTATCAACTTGGATTTAAAACTTAATTTCCCCATAAGCCCCTGACACATCAATTTCTAAAGCCATCAAATAAAACGAATCGAAACTTATCCCATTTGGCTCCCACAAACATACTCTGTAACAGTCCAAACTTAGTATTATCGAATCAATTCTAGACTTAGAACAAGTTTCAATGATATTAAGGGAATTAATTTCGTAGTAGAATCGATTCGTATTACCTAACTGCCACAAATTGGAGTCCGGTGAATACTACCATTGGCTACACGTTTTCTGAAGTGTGAGGTTTAAACTCATAAACATTCTTTCATTCGTTTTAATACATGAGGAATATTATTAGTACTGTAATCTTTCTGCCTTCCTCCAATTTTTCTTGCAGTACACGAACCGTGTGTCTTTTTTCATTCATCTCTATCAGGAACCTTATTCACAATGATACATCAAGGCTTACGTAACACTGAAATAATAAGGCCGCGTTACCATTCGAATCCAGGGTTGCGGAATTTGTTCGAAAGAGTTACCGCGGCCCTGGAACGCAAAGGGTATTAGGAAGAACACGGATGGGTTTTGGTCAGTAATAGTCTGACACTCCTTTCCGCTCCGTCCAGAGCGGAAGAAGTAATATGACGAAAAGCTATCCTTAAAAAAAACATTCTAATGTGCAATCGGAAATATTGGGTACCTACTCAATTTGACTTATTATTGTCAAATGGTAAAAATATAGTTGTAGTGTTAAATAAAATGTTATTAGAAAATACGGCCCAGTGCTTAATTCATTCTTAGCCAAGTTTTCTTTCAGATTTCTACCTATCTTTATTTTCTACTTCTTCTCTTTTAGCCTTCTTTTATACTTAAAAATAACAATATAAACACAAAAGACCTGTACCTAATTTGTTTCAAAGTTCGTCTTTGTTGTTCAATGGATATATTGCGTCGACACATTTTTGTACGTGGAAATGGTTTATCGTAATGGAATGTCAATATTCGCCACTCAAACGCTCAATATTTCCAGGAATTTTTAACAACGCATTTCGAATATGAAATAAAGATATGTTTTTACCAAATCATCCCCGAAAACAAGAATAAATCCCTTTAGTAACTTCCAAGGGTGAAAATGAACAAATTAAAAGCGACTTTGAAGCGAGTTGCCCCGGTAACTCGATTTTATGCGGATTGAGTTTAGGCACAAATCGTTGGCTGCCAGTCCGGAATCGGTGTTGAATTCAGCTCCACAGTCGAACGGAGGTGAAGAACGATGGGACGACAATTATTAAACTTTATACGAAATTTATTCATGACAAAAACTCCTATTAAGTACTTTCTTCCTTTTATAATTTGAGATTTCAAACCGATTTGATATTGATGGCGGAATTTCCAATGACGTATTATAAATAGACGCGTTATGCATCAACATCACGGCACTCAAAATCAGCGTAAATACTAACGGTAGCTCGATAGCTACATAAACGTACGAAAAAGGAAAGAAAATTAAATGTCACATAAGGAATTCCTGTTGTTAGAGAGAGATAAATATGTATCTTAGGTTACGTCATTATTTTTTGGTGCATGCTCATTGGTCGAGCGCGAACAAAAAGAGGCATGTGGGGAAAAATTGACACTCAATTTTCTCGTCGTGTTGATATAGGTAGGTAAGTAGTAGATTTTTGGGTAAAATTATATTATTCTCTATCCTTAAAATTATGAATGCAGTATTTAGCAACAGTAATTATAGTTATTTAATTAATAAAACAAAATGTAATACAAACATAAAAATCTTTAGAGGATATAATCAAAGAAATCAAGTAAGAATCTCATACGTATGTTAAATGTCTGTGATGACCTCTTGCTGAGATAGGTACGATTCGAGTATTGGTCTATTATATTGATCATTAGGTTTAATAAAACATATTATTATATTCAAATAATATAATTAATCGAAATAAAAACAATGTAGGTTTTATAAACACTGATGCAAAGTTGCCGATTTTCCTCGCTAGCCGCCATTATGCTGCATCGAAAAAAATTAAATTAAATAAATATTTCTTCTTGATATTTACGCATGAAATGTCACTTTTTTATCTTTTACAGTTGCAGTATAATTATTACATATTCTATACACACAGGACGGTATTGTTTTTCGCTAATAGAGAAAGTTATTACACACAAGTTATTTCAATTTCACGTACAGCCGCGGCAACGGTTGCTACGCGACTAAATGGATGTCAGGCAATTACCTTGCATTCATCTAGCCACTACAGAGCGCGGGCAACGTATCTATAGTAGTTTATAATATCATTGGGAATTTCTGCGGTAGCGGCTGTACTAGCCGGAAACTTTTCGATTCCTTTTTCTTTCATGAGCCAATAAGTTTTAAATGTTGTATTTGATGGTCTAATTTGATTTAAAATCTTATTTTCTGTGGTTAATGTAAGGATTTGCGTACAATCGCTTTTGACGAAGTGTTCGTTATGTTTGTTATAATTAAATGATCAAATATCTTTTGCCAGAACAACGAGTATATTAATAACATTATCAGATTTCAATCAAAACAGTAGACACGTAGTTTTATGTTCATTTGAAAATACACCCCAAAGTACAGTACAGTTGAACATCACATAAACAAATCTAGCACCAAACTCTTCAACGAAGCTGCATATTTAACTAAAACCATACGGAGTTACTATTTAAACTATTTACGTCCTAACTTGGGTCCAACTATTCGGGCCCTAACAGAATTCGGGGCACGGCTCGTACGAGCAATCGGATTTTCTCGGGGGCTGGGCACCCGTCACACCGAGATTTAGTTAAGGTGGTTCGGGGAAATTCTACACGCTTCCTGCAAAATTTTTGTGACGTATTTTGCTTTGGTATCTATTCTGTTTAGGGCGAGTATGACGTAAATTATTTGTGAATATGAAAGGGGTGCGATTTCGTAATAGTTAACTATGGGAATTTGTTTTCACCATAAAAAGTATGTTTTGTATAGAG